>CM061349.1:38244046-40979046 GCA_030867105.1 Liasis olivaceus
TAAAGTTGTGGCCATTGCCCCATGATCACATAATCTGGGGGAAATGGGCAGCATATAAATTTAATAAATAAATAAAATCGCATGATCAAAATTTGGCCACTTGGCAATCGGCCCACATTTACAACTGTCACCACATCCCATAGTCATGTTCTCCTGCCCTGTGCAAACTGCCTCCACTTCAGCTCCCGCCAACTGCCTATCTGCGCCCCCATCTCTACTTTTTTGGCCACCCTGCACAGCACAGCGAAGATGAAGAGACTGCTGTATTCTGCTGCTGCTGCTGTCCCCCGCAACTGCCCCTGCCCCCAGCTGACTTTCCTCATCTTCGTCTTGCCTCCCCTCCACTGGGCTCGCAGCTGCCAGCCAGCCTTGAGCCCCATGGCGTGGGGGCTCTGTCAGCACTGCGCTTACCTCCACTTCCCTGGCCTCCAGGCTCCTGATGGGCCTCCCCCACTTCAGCAGTCTCAGCCCACTGCTGGCCAGGGGTCATGCATGCATGCTCACCACTGTCACCCCCTGCTGCCACTGCTGCCCCCAGCTGACATTCATTGTCTTCTTTGTCTCCCCTCCCCTCCTCTGGGCTTGCCAGAAGGGAGGTGAGGCAAAGAAAACAACAACGGTCAGCTAGGTGTGGCAGCAGCAGAATACAGAGGCCTCTTCCTCTCAGCCATGCTGTGCAGGGTGAGAAAAGGGCAGACATGGGGAGGAGATAGGTAAGTGGGGAGAGTTGAAGCAGAGGCAGTTTGTGCAGGGCAGGAGAAGCGTGAGATCCTCGCCTAACCACCACAACCAAGACTGCTGGAACTGCCATCACTAAGCGGTGCAATCACATGATGTTTTGCTTAATGACTGCTTTGCTTAGTGACAGAAATTCCGGTCTCAGTCAGAGTCATAATCCGAAGACTACCTGTATATGCCTTTGTGGGAATTTTATCAATATGTTGAGTGTTATTATTGTGGTGATGGTTGTCATTGTATTGGATATTGTTTTTAACTTGTATGGCATGTAGAGTCATTTGTGAGTTGGGTGGTCCATAAATGTAATTTAGAAACAAACAAGCAGATAAATAATTTTTCTGGAGCCAAATGCTGGGCAGGTGTCACATATTCTTACTACAGGGTTGATCACAATCCTATACTCCACCATGGCTCAATGACTGGGACAAGAAATGGACAGGCAATGTTCTAAGGAAATTTAAGATGCCAGCTAATATCTTGTGATGGAATGCTTCGATGAAGGCCCCGCTCAGGGAGATAAACATTGCCTTAGCCCCCAGTGGGAGTGTGGGAAGGTTAAGAAAATGAGACTGGCACCACCCTAAGGAATTCATGGGGTTTTGCTTGCTGACTTGGTGAGTTTAGATTCAGTCTGGCAGGATTGATGTCAGGTTCAGCCCAAGGAACTCCATGAGACAGTACAGGTCTAGTTCAATAGCTTTTATTAGCTTCCAACCACAGACAGAATCCTGCCAGACTGAATCTAAACTCACCAAGTCAGCAAGCAAAACCCCATGAATTCCTTAGGGTGGTGCCAGTCTCATCTTCTTAACCTTCCCACGCTCCCACTGGGGGCTAAGGCAATGCTAATCTCCCCGAACGGGGCCTTCATCGAAGCATTCCATCACATGTCTCCCCTATTCCTGACATATCTCTGGTCTTGCCTGCTTTATCCCTTCCTCCAGCAGAGTTGTGCTACAGTAAATATTATTGCTGGGGGTCCAAATCCAGTGGCACTTGAGGTGACTTCTCAGCACCTCAAGACGTATTGGCCACAAGGGGACAGTAGGCTGTCAGTAGATAGTTAAGGATTTCCTTTGTGCCAATCTGGGGGCATCCATGTGGGGGGTTTTTTCAATGCATTTGAGATGTGGCATCTGTCAGACTGAGTGCAATCTCCCTTGCTGTGATGCCATTGTATTTCCTATAGTTACTCTTCTACTGAGAGATATGATGGTTGTGTGATTTATAAGAAAAAGCATTTGGGAGGGGTATGAGGTGGCACTTTGTAGGCATTTGGTGCCAAGATTAGTGTTGGTTGCAAAAAAGTGTTTTAGCCAAGCTGCCGTCCGTGGAGCTGTCCATGGTTGGACACATAGCAAGGTTATAGCAGTAACCACTGGACAAGAGCAAACAGAGATTTCTAGGAGTTGGATGGATTTTTAAAGCCTGGATCTGATACCCCTATCTTATCTTGTGATTTATGGCATATGTACAAGTAGTATTCCTAACTACCCATAAGAATAAACTTTTTTTCTTTTAACCCCTAGTAAGAGTCAAATATCTGACTTGCATCAAGAAGGTCCTCTGAATTATGTATTTATATAATGTGGCCTACATGTTCCCTTTTATTGACCATGACTGGTTAGTTCCATTTTTATTCCTGAATTCTTGGACTTACTGTTTCGTAATAATGCTATGGTGATGGTCACAGCTATTAATTGCTATTGTCACCAGAACTAGAACTAGAAATCTAGGTTTCTCATCTACCCTTGCTGGCATCTGGTAATCCTAACATCTCTGTTCCTTAGCTTCATTGTGTGGCAGAAGGAAAATGAACTGAGATCTAGTGGATGCAATCATGTATATTAACCATATACATCATGTCCCAATTTACTTATTAAACATTTATTTCACACTTTGATTTCCACAGGATGATTATTACAGAGCAAAAATCTGGTATAATCGTCAGTGTTTAGCTAATAGAGAACACTATGAAGGTAAGAAAATCAGATTTGCCAGCAATAAAAAGTATGATGCATAAAGGGAATATCCAAAATAGTAAATGAGAATTACATTATCAGTGCTTTTTAAGTGATTTTCATGACATATGACTGCAACTTTGTAAGGATTTACTGATAAAGACATCATGGCTGAACCCCCTAATAAGTATTATAGGCTGAACCCACTAAGAAGTATTTATGGTGATTTCCAAGGCCACACCATAGATCATTTGTATAAAAGCTATCAGATCTGACTCCTTTAAAGGTTAGTTTCAAGGGTTCCATTCAATAACTCTTTAAAAAACAAGCTTTGAGTATTCCATTCATATTATCTCAAGATAAAATGTTAAAACAACAAATATGCGGTTAACTAAGATAGCGGTACAAAAAAATTTAAAAGCACAGTAAGAGTTTAAACAAACTTATTTAAGACTAATATCTTTAAACCATATTGAAACATTCAGGTCTACAACAGTTGGTCAAAAACAGACAAACACCCTTTACAAGGTCAAAGGTTTCATTTTGACTTTTTGACACACACGTCCCCAGCATATATGTGGTACTGATATAAATGGTTTTTCTAGGCCAGTTCATTTAGCGATTGGGTCACTCGGTTCCTTGCCTGCTGAACTTTTTGGCCCAACGTTAAAGAAACCCACCCAAATGTGCTGTGTTTGGTTTTAGCTTAGCACAATGCATGACCCCACTTCTGCGAATTGTAACTGTAACCATGTAAACGTAGCATTTTGTATCTAGTAGGTCAATATGGCTTGCTGAATAATCCATCATTAGAAAAATAACAAGGATTAGAGGAGTGTATGACCTCCGTCAGCTTGAGGATACACCAGACTTTGCATAGCATATTGAGGGCTCACTCCAAAAGTGGATGGTACTATTTTGCAGGAGGGCAATGCTGGGGTGTTAAGCCTGTGCAGGGTTAAAACAAATATTGTGCTCCTTAATAGCGCCCAATATTGAAAAAAAGGGAAGTAGCCCTAAGTGCTGCCAAAGAGATGCTGATAGGCTGCATACAATCCTCTGGCCTCACTTTTTATACCGCAGAATAACATCCCAGCTCAGAAGTCTTGCAATAGTTGGAATATAGTACCACAATGTAATTTATTTTGACCCAGCGTAGAAAAAAAGAAAATTTCTTATTCACAAGTTTGGTTTCCTAAACCAAAAAAGCATCAATTGTTTAAAAATGCTTTACCTTATTTAATAACCATAGCTAAAATGTATATAAACCTTTCTGTCCATAGAGTATTTCCTATACAATAACTAGCTGTAATATTAAAGTGTTGGACTGATCCAAATTCAAGGTTGCCCTCAGTCATGGAAGCTCACTGGGTGACTTTGGGCCAACCAGTCTTTTTCATTCCAATGTACATTACAGAATTATTGTTGTGGGGGGAAAATGTGGGATGTACAGGATCCCTTTGAGCTCCTGTTTGAAAGGCAGGATATAAATCTAGTATATAAAACTTCAAACCTTTTCAGAAAGTTTCATGCAACAGGGTGTATGATAGCAGCACATACGATCCTTTTAACCTAATCCCAAAGTTTAGCACGGTCTAGGAGAGCTACTCTGCCAAATATTTCTGTTTATTACACATTAAGCTAATTATTTCTAATATTTGATGCTAAAAAATTCTGAAGCCCTCTGTTAATTAATAGAATTAGTTTCTACAAGTTATAAGATGACCAATGGCTTTTTAGTCTCTCAGAAAATACCAAAAGAGCCTAGCAGACGTTTAATCATAGCTAAATCTTTAAATAAACTCCAATATTATGGTTGGATTCACATATCATACTAAGACAAAACCAGACAAATCACAATATGATTTAGTGTAAAGTGTGAACCTAGTCTATACATGAACGTGCTAGCTAATTCTGTCTTAGTCAGGTCTTGACATATTTTTTAAAAAACCCTTTAAACTAGGCATAATTAAACTTAGCTGAGGCATCTTTGTAATAAAAGATAGATCATTACAGATAACTGGCTTCAGTTTAATGCCTCCCAGAAACATGTGTCTGTTCAGAAGTGAAGAAATACAGGTATGTCACTTGGCTTCTTTACTTTGAATTAAATGGTAAGAGCATTGGATTGCCCAGCTGAATCAAACCAAGGCCATGACATGCATTTCAGTGTCTTGTTTTTTATATCACCAGCCAGATGCTTTGACTGTTGTCCTATCTTGTTCATCCCCACTACCTAGCATTTAAAAGATAGACTGCATCTGAGTATGGAAATGCTACAAAGCTCCACTGAGAGGCCTATTCTAAAATGAATTACAAATCAAAAGATTTCTAAAAACAAGTCCCAGAAAGACTTGTTAATTTGTGCTAACTTGCATTTAAAAAAACGATCCTATGGTTTTTGCCATTGTTCATATGAAACTGGATGCATACATCTTTGTATTTTAGAAGTGCGAGCAATGACATGCAATTCCTTTTTCTTCTAGCGGATTATGTTAGTCTCTCATTCGACAAAGATAAGACATTGAGCCAGGTAAGACAAATAATGACCATTTTTAATCATGACTTGGTCCATTTTGTTCAGTATAGTAGTTGATCCAGAAATTTCAGTACACAGGATTGAGCAAAATGTTCATCAAATCCAATTTTACTAATTGATAACCATGCAGAGTCAGTATGATCTGCCACATTTCTTCCATTGCTACGGAGAGTTTCAATTTCCACTGTTCATTTCATGCACAGGCTGCTGAGATAAGGTCTGATGCTATGTGGAGATAAAGAAAGAAATGACTAGACAATGGGAAAAAATTAAGGATATCGGCATGTAGATGAACAGCAACATATTTCTGGATTGAATAGCCTAAGCTATTAGCTAAGCTATAAACTAAACTATGAGATGTCAACAAAGAATGCTCAGAAAAGAAGAGATGGGAAAAATGAAAGTCCCATCAAATATCAAATAAGTCTAATGCATTGGGCAGTGGAGCAGATAGGGGTGAAGTGAGGAAAGCAGACATGCTCAAAAGCTTATACTTGCTTTAAAATATCAACTGCATTTCCAACTATGGTTAAAAATAGGAATCATGGTAAATTATTTTGGGGGTTCATTGAATTACCCATCACTGGCTGTCTTCACAGACAATTCTAACCTATAGACATTGTTTGCAAATCACAAGGGCTGTGTTCACACAACTAGATAACCCCTAATATAGCTGAATATAATACATGGATTCTAAGAGTGGGATACTTGGTCTTTTGTGAATTCAACCATTTTGTTGCTGGTTCTTCACCTGCTTTCTAGAGCCAACTATACAATATTTTATTCGTGCTTTATATGTACAGGTAGCTTCCAGCTGGAAATCCCATCAGCCTTGCTGTTTTTTGTACCCAAGGTTTTATGGTAACAAACAGCAGTTGGCGGGTAGGGATTAATACTTTTAACCAGAAAATGATACAGGATCCCAGTCCATTTCTGGAACCCTGACCTGAACCCTGATAGGGCTTGGTCCCTTTCTTTTTGGTTTGTTTTGATACGCTGAACTGATTCTCTGGCAACACTTTTAAGTCAAGAATACGATATATTCCTAGATATACTAACAGTTTAATATCTTGCGTTTTACATTTTCCTTTCTCATGCTTTTACAGGAATCCACCTGCTTCTATAGTAACGATTCATTTACAAAATGGCACAGCTGCTTACCATATAGATCACAAGCTGAAAAGCATGTTTCTAGACGGGTAGTTTCTTTTATTGTTGATTATGAGCATAATACTGGTATAGCTCTATTATCTCAAAAGGTACAATATTAGAAATGATACATTTTACATGATTAATCCTATTTATGTAATACTTTGTTGTTACTGAGACCAATTCTTCTCTTCGCTTCGTTTCATCATGGAGTTTTAAAAATTGTGTTTAATATCAGAATTATTTGATCAGGATATTTTAATTGTGCTACGGTACAGGGAACAACAATGGGATAACAGATCTGAAGCAATCTGGGACTTTACAATTCTCATGTCCCTCACTGCTTTATAAAACTGCCTCAATTTTCTCCTTGCCCCAATGCTTAATTTTCATAGTTCAGCTATGTGAATTTACTTGCTGTTTAAATATCTTATTTCAAAACATCCTAGGCAGCCTTATGCTCTTTGCCAACTTCATCCTTTTGATACTGGTACACACTAAAGTTTTTCATCCAAACTATTCATATTCTGATTTTTTAAAAATTAATTTTTCGATAAGATGTCTAAAGCTTTCCAGATTTTTCTGGAAGGAGAGAGAAAGAGAAGCCCTGAGAGAAAGAAAAGCACTGGGCACTGCTGTTTGGGCTCTTAGGATGCTAGAAAGAGTTGTTGAACATTGGTTTCCTATACCACCTCCTAGTACAGATCAAGCTTTCAATGAGGCAGAGGTGATGTGTATTCTACTCTCAGACCAGAACCCTGCTATTATAAACAAATTTGCCAAGTTCTTATTGCTAGCTATTGCCGTAAGAAAGCTTAAGGTGTCCTAATCTTGGAACAATGTCATGAAGTCCTTTTATTCTTTTATCTAAATTTTATTTTTTTCATTCTCTTCTGTTTATTTTATACATGTGTAAATTTTAATTGTCAGATTTATATGGTCATTTTGTATATGAGCCTGCTTTGATATATTGTAGCTAATTTGCTGGTCATTGACTGTAAATAAATAAGTAAATATACAATTAAAAACAAATAGGAAACAATCCATCAACAAGCTTTTTTCCAGCATCCTGAATCAAATTTATTTCATTTCACTGAGCCTTTCAAACTAGAGCTGGCATCATAGCCTGTTACACTGGGGTAGTTTTCATGTTTGGAGCAAACTTGTACTTCAACTTCTGAGTTTATAGGTTTCAAAGTTGTCATAGTCTTTAATTGGTCTTGAATAATAATCACCATATGGTTGAGTTCTTGGTGTTCTCTGATCTTGTTTTTATTCCTACAGAAAAGCAAGCTCAGAGAACACCAGGAACCCAACCATTCAACCCTGAGTAATATTTATTCTCCACTATGGGAATCATTACATCTTTAGATATCCTATGGCTACTTGGGCATGCTCACATCCACTATGAAGACTAGCATCATTTCACCTTTTCACCTTCAGCTCCTGAAGAATGAATCATTAACCGCCCAGCTGTTTTGCCATTACTCTCTAGTAGTTTCTCATTATAATCTTGTGCATTAAGAGGTCTTTATAGTAAGTCTCCTAGGAACAGTATCTTTAAAGATAAGCACCTATTAAAAATGTTCTCATATGGATCAAAGATTTGCCTTAGGTGTCCTGTCATCAAAAAAAACAAAACAAAACAAAACAAAAAACAAAAAGAGTGCATTGTCCATAACAATGAGGTAGTTTTATATCCAGATCATTCTGTAGAATGAATTTCCCCATTCTACAAAGACAGAATAAAAAATCCAGGTAGTTGCCCTTACTTCCCCTTTTTTACTCAAAATCACTGGAAAATGGGATCACTCTTTAGATCCAAAGGAAACTGAATTCTATGTAAGCCCAGAGGTACAGCTGTTTCTATAGTATCTGGAAAATATTTTGAAGGAGACTCACAAGGAATCATTTGGACACTGGCATGTTTCTTCATAAGGAACAATAAAACAGATTTGCCTTGAGCAACTAAATGCTATGGCACAGGTCCTTACGAACCTGTGAGGCAGAGTTAAAAAAAAAAAGAGGTATAATTATCTGTATTTGAGTATGCCTTGAACTAGAAGAAATTATTCTGAGGAATTCTGATGTTTTTGGAGGTGGAAAGAAGTTTTGCCCATCAAAAGACAATGAAGTACCTATGTGGCAATTTAGGCTTCACAGCTGAACTAGAAGAGAAGTTTCCTGTTTAATAAAACTAGTTTTGCTTATTCTCTCTCTCCATCCAAGCCCCCACCCTAATTCTTCCATCTTAAATGCTTTCTGAGTATCTAGGAAAAATCCCAGTTTCTCAACATGGTCTCAGAGGCTCAGATGAATACTGTTCCACTGGCAAATTCACTTGTTAAGTTATATGCTAATTCAGTTGCTAGTTCATTCTGTGCCCTTGAAAATGTACAAAATTCTGTAGTTAATTTTTTTTCCTTTTCTTCCCAGAACAGAAAAATTGTATCTGTGCATAAGTTAACAACAGGTGCATTGAATAAAAAAACCAAATTTCCTGCCTTCTGGTTTCCAGATCCAAACTTTGTGCCATCTGGATTCTTTTTTCACCCAAGCAGTCATTTCTTGTATGTTTATGGAAACCAGGTGTGTAAAATGGAAGAGATGTTAAAACTGACAATTAGAACTCCATAATGATATTATTTACAGCATTTTATTTTGGGATGGACTATAAGTCCTTCAATCTTTCTTGAGGTATTCTTTTGTTGGTTTTTTTGGCAGTGGGTATACTTGAAGAGTGTAAAATGCCTGCACAAGATACACAATCAGGTCCAAAAACTTCTGATTGACATAGCAATGGTACAAAATTTGGCTATAATTCTGGAGACTTCCCAAACTCGTCATTTAGTTGGTAGTGCACAATTGCCATATGAGAGCAGCTTGAATAGTTTGTAATTAGAGGTGAAATTAACTCTGCCCTCCAAAAGTGGTAAGATGGCATTTCAGAAGCACATGTGCTACTGACTCTATTTCAGACTCTGAGCAGATACACAGACACTCTAGGTAAGGAATACCTGCCCAACAGTAACATTGAGGGGACAGCATCTAGTCGTGTCAATATGAAGGCCCTTCTGTGTGATGGACTCATAAAAATTTTCTATAAACTGCCCACTTTTTAATGAGATGGGTGGTGACAAATTTGATATAAAATAAATATAAAAATAAATAAATAAATGATGCAGGTATAGGGGAATTGTAAAAGGGAAGTGTGTGAGCCCTTGTACCAGAGATTAGAAGGACTGGTTCTGTCTCTTTGTAAATGAAAATCTAAAATTCTCTGCTTGAGCACTCTCCAGGCTTCATCTAAGCCTAGCATGGATAGAGACTGGGGATTGAGCCAACAATGATCCAGGTCATCCATTATTTCTTTCTTCCAAGAAGACTGGTATCAGCTTGCCAGGACTAGTTGGGCTATTGATTCACCCTCTCTAATTGATTCACCTCCCTTTTATATCTTCCAGCCTGCATTCCAGCTTCTTGGCAAGAAAATCTTGTCAGCCCTTTAATTTCTAATTAGTTCCTTTTGCTGGTTTGAGTAGGTCAGCAAATTTCCAAGAATTTGGTGCTGATGTAGATGGATATAGGTATATCATAAAGTTATATCATCTGAAATGTGTCCTTGTTGTGAGAACCTTGCTAACTTCCTTGCTACTACAACCATGCCAACATCCAAGAAGTGCTAATTTACCACAATTTGGCTGTGAATATGTTCAGTATTACTTCCATCTATAAGGACATCTCTTTCTCCAACCTAGGAATTTACCTGGTTTCTAAGTAGGCTTCATTTCATTTTTGTTAATCACATCTGCTGTGCAGGTGTTCCTAAGAAGATCTAATTTGCTTCAGCCATTTTTGAAAGCTTCCATTCTTTCTTCATGCACACCCAAAGATGGCCGCCGGTGGTGTCCATACGCTCTTAGTCATTTCATCAGAATGACAAAAACAGTGTTGTGCTGTTGCAGTGCAAACACCATCCTTTTTGTTGTGCATGCGGCATTAAAATGCATGTAGATAAAGGGTGGGACTTACAGCATAACACCTCTTTTGTCAGTCTGACATCCCTTACCTTCCCTGTGGATATCGCTAATGGCTACTTATAGTTCAATGCTATAATAAGTTATAATGCACATAAAATGGCTATGAGTGTAAGCTGTCTACATTTTTAACAGTTTGAAATTTTAGTTGACCAGATGGAGAAGCTGGACAGTGTACAAGATTTTTGTGTATGCTTATAATTTATAAACATACACAAAGTGTTAAAATAATTTAATCTTCTCTGTTTCCATTAGCTCTGATTAATAATCCATTCCTTGGGCTCAGGAGTTTGAATTAATTATCAGATGACTGACTAAGACCTTGCGTTTTGTTACTTTACAAAAAAATATTTAGTTAATTTTGTTGCTTTATAGGAACTTCACAGAATAATGTAGACTTTCTAAATAGGAAACTTTATGTCTGGCAGCCCAATCAGCAGTGCTTATCTATCTTTAGCAGCAGTTAAGTATCAGGTTTATCTTCTAGGTCATAAAGCCCTTCCAAGTTCATACAAATCAAGGTTTTCTTACCAGACGGACAGTGTTCAAGGGCAAACAATGAAAGCACAGTGCAAAATACAAACCAGCTCAGGATTTCTGATGACAGCCCTACCCCAAGGGAATTTCTCCACAGAAATTGCTGCAATACCAGAACAGCCCGGAAGTTCCAGTGGCCCTTACTGAGCTGAGCTATTTCCTAAACAGCAACAGCCTCTGACCTGCTCTGTTTTTCTCACAGATTAATCTTGCTGGGTCCAAGATTAGTGCACCTCAGTGTACCTGAGTATTCCTCAGCAGTTCTGCTTTCTGTTGCTCCCTCCTCAGGTAGCTCTGAGTCACGGTGGTTGCTGTCTCTGTCTCCTTGCTGAGGCCTGGCAAACTTTCTCCTGATCTTCTTCCTTATTATGGAGGTCTAATGAGACTAGATAACGGTCATATAGCCAATACCACTTTTAAAAGAAGACGTTGCTTAAGCTTCAAGAAATACTTTAAACTAGTGCCTGCCTGGTGCCTTACAAAGAACAAAGATTAGTCTGTCATCTCTCCCTTCTGCTCCTGGGGGAGACAGATAAAAGCAAGGCCAACTCTAAGTGTAGCTGAGAGCTTAATTTATAGCTCTTCTAATGAGCTGTGGCTGTTTTAATATATTTGCTTGGTTATTTTCCTTAGGCAAGCAGGACCCTTTATAACCATACATTTGTCTTTAGATCACATTCTAAATTACATTCAATAATCCTACTTTGAACTTGTTTGTCTGCATCCATAATCCTAGAGCTTTATTGTGAAACAAATCTTCTTGACCTTAAATTCAGGATCATCTTCCTTTTGGATAAAATATGGTAAAAATAAATCTAAAAGTGCTTTTGAGTCAGGCAAACTCCTGGTGACTAATTGGACACAACCTTGCCATTTTCTTAACAACAGTATGGAAATAGCTTGGCACTGCCACCTTCTGGGACATTTTTTAATTTCTTAGCTTAGCTAAAAGGTCCTAATTTCTAAGCACTTCTAACCATAATTTCCTTCTGAGCCCCAACAAGGTAATAAAGTAAACTCTGGATTGGTTAACAGGCCAGTCAAAGTTGGATTGTTGATTAGAAGCCTGAAAAGAAGCATGATTGACTGAAGGTTCTGGCCAATATTTTAGCACAACTAAAAAAGACCAGGTGACAGTTGGGTAAATGACTGTTCAGATGATAATTGAAAGTTGAACTGGATGAGTTGACTTGTAGTTGAGAGAACAATGTTCAGAGCTGGAAGAAGAGAAAACTTACCAATCTGAGGAATCTATAGGGAAAAGAACTAAGGACCAAAACCAGAAGCAACAGAATGGCACAGAGAGCTGATACTTTAAGCAAGGATCAGGGCTCAGGACCAGAAAGTTCCAGGCAGCCTGGAGGGAACTTTAGCAAAGACACTTAGAAATTGAATCTCTCTGGGAGCTGAAAGCAGAAGAATGGTGTGTGGAGAAATCAATCTGAGGAAAATGACCATTAAGAGCTTACATTCTAAGGTGTTCCTCCCCTAAGTAATAGGAATGGTAGTCAAACATATATAATCTAACTACATTTGAACTATTGCAGCTTATTATTTGAAAAGCAATGCTTGATCCCCTTTGATAAATACATTTACTAAACACTACAATATTATTCATCTAGTAAAATTCTATCTGATAGTAATACCAACTCCATGACTATGCCAAGAATCGTGGGCATGGTATGGTGTATTTTTTTTCCTTTTTTGTTGTAACTGAGGTTTACTTGGGAATAATACTAGCAATTGTGGTGTGGAGTCTGATAGATTCATATCTCTCAAAGCTTTGAAAAGAGGAACCCAGACACCTTTCTGGTACAATCTATATGATTGGTCACTCACTGCAAGATTTGGCTAAGAATCATTGACAGCTATTAATTTTCTGATGATATGTTTCAAGAATAGGAGCAGAAATGATGAGAAGGAAGATATTATCCTGCTGCACATTCATTATCGCTCCACTGTAAGGAAGAACATATCAACAGGTTTTATTGTGATGATGGAATTTTAGAACTGTTGTGTCTATTTTTTAAGTAACTCCATGGCTGAGGAAGAATTTCATTAATATTTTAAAATAATTATACTTCAGTAGATACTTTGGTGGGCATATGTAAATAGTGGTCAGTTTGTTTAAGGTGTTGTGATGCTACTGTTTTAAGCTATCATGATGGCTTTCCTTATATTCAATTTTGTCTTTATTTTAGATGTGGGCTTCTATTGATGGCGGCAACACATTTATACCCTTGGTTAGACTAATTAATGAGACTATTGTAAGCACAGACACATGTGTTTACACTCAGGGAATTGTACTTGTTACTGACAAGGCAAATATTTATTACATTAAAGCAGGTAAGAAATTCTTTTAAAATTAAAATTACTCTTAAATTGTGAAGCTTCTAAAATGTGACAAGATTCAGACTGCTGTCTTTCCCCATTAGCATGCAGAACAATAAAACATCAAATATTGAAATATCAAGAATAGCAAAAAAAGTGTTAGAATGTATTTATTGTAAAAAGGGATAACTGTTGTGATAAAGCACTTAATGGCAGTTTGAAATCTGAGAAGTTTATTATGAGCTTAAGCTCTCTAAAGAACAATTGAACTGATGCATCAAATGCTATTTGATAGATAGAAAATAATGTTAATAGTGCAGCTGTGATAATGTGGATAAATGATAGGGGCCAAAAGACCATAAATCACAAGATGTGACATTTCTAAGGAAAGTTTATGCACACAGATCACCATCTTAAGGAGAAAATCAGATGTAATTAGGCCTGAGTACCTCCAGGACCCATACACTTAATCTCTCTGTGCACGTGACACATAAAATATCGTATTAACATTTTTTTCTTTCTTTCTCTTTCAAACCAAAATTAGAGTAAAGTAAGTAAGGTCTCCTCCAAGTTGAGCTTGATCTCTGGTGATATCATAGACACAACCATGCAGTATTCTTGTCAACAATATAGAATTGGTTTGACAGTGCTTTTCTCCAGGATGTTTTTCTTTACTTGCAGTCTAGCTTATAAACCTGGTATTATCTGGTGATCTCCTACTCAACCTGCTTAGCTTTTGAAGATCAGTCTAGGTTGGCTAGATGCTGTCACCAAGTTAGGTATCTAGCCAATACAAAATCTCTCTGTTTCACCCTATTTGAATACATCATTCTGAGGCCAGAAACAGAAATTCTGTTGGGACCCAGTATTTTTTCCCTTTCCTAAATTTTATAGCAACTTGCAAGGAAGGGGATCAGAGTTAAGAGTCAGAATTACTGATTTTCATTAGGCTCAGAGTTGAAAAAAAGGGTAAATCTCCTTTGCTCCCTTCCTCATGCTTAGTTTTTGCTTTTAATTAAACCCTTTATTTTATTTTATTTATTTTATTTTATTTTTGTTAAATTTGTATGGCTGCCCATTTATCCAGTGAAACTTTGGGCAGCAAAGAAAATAAAAGACATCATCAATCATTAAGCACCAAGGAAAAACCCAAGTCTAGGCCCCTTCAATGAAAATCTCAAGACACCCATATTAGATATCCATACCAGAGCTTCAGAACTAACAGCCTGGCTGCAATGCCAGGGTGCTTTATTAAATAAATTATATTAAACTAAATATTATTTTACTCCAATAAAAATGGACATGATCACTTATTACTTTTCATTGCTTTTTGGTAAACAAAACATTAGGATAATAGCTTAAAGTACTGTTAAAAAAGGGAAACAAAAGTGCTAAAACAAAAACAAAAAGAAAAAGTTTATGCTTCATTTCTTCCCATGATTACATTTCTTATAGATGAGGGTAATCTTTAGGAAAGCTTTATTAATATGACTAAGAAATCTTGACCCAAAGTGAATGAATTTACTTGTAACATTCTTCAAAGCTCTTTGCTGTTGCTATACATTTTTCCCAAAGAAATTCAGTAATACTGATCCAAAAGCAACAATAAAAAAGTGTTTTATGGTAATTTTTCAGTGATGACATACCGTACAAAGTGACTTTGAATCCATTCCTTAGGCAGCACCATATCTATGCTTTTTTTTAAAAAAAAAAAAAAAACCCAAACCAACAGCAGGATTCCCAGCAAAGACAGTTATGTGATTTTTCTGATTTTTTCAATACTTGTTGATGAAAATTCATGGCTATGAAAAGGTATCATTGGGACATGCATTCCTGCTCTAGGATGCATTGCTCCTATAATTAGGATGCTTAAATTTCTTTCTGCCTCACAAGAGAAAAAAACCAAGTTATTATCCGGGGAACTTCTCAAATGTGCTTTTTTTGCAACTGTGTGGGCAGCAGCTGCTCAATCCTGGGAAAAGGTGCAGCTGTTTATGGTGCTGCATGGGCATCAGCATGCCCTCCAAATCGCATTTGCCCTTCTGAACCTCTGCACAACCTTTGCTTGTGTTCCTTAATATCAAAACACACAAGAATTCAGAAATTTGCACATTGCTTTGGGGGAGTTAGAAATCCTATTGTAAATCATAGCATATAAGCTCCTGTCAAGAAGGAAGAGTTCTTCCATAATAGAGAATGAGACTCTGATGATCAAACAGGTGTACCAGATGCAACTTATTTTTCAGAGGCAAACAAAGCTGGGCTGAAAGAGATGCAGAAGTTACACTAATGTGCAAGAAGCCCAGTGTGTGGCTTATATAAATTATGGAGAAATACATAAAATTAATTATTGCTTCTAGGGAATCTGCCATCTGCTAAGTTGGACCAGAGATTCCTAGCCTTCTCTAAAGATTCCAGTTAGGACTATTAAAACTAGAGACATCAGAGGTGATGATGTGTCAAGGTGCCAGTGATCATCTTTAAAGTCATTCATGACTTGGGATCTAGCTATCTTTGAAACTACTCCAAATAGACTCTGCTCACCCAAGGTGTGCCTCTGGACAGCACCTTCTCAGAATCCCCACCCCACCAGAGACGTGAAGGGAGGGGCCTTGGAGGCCAACATCCTGTCCTCAAACCAGATCCTCACTCTTAGTATTTAGAAGCTTTTAAAAATGTAAACTTTTAAATGTACATTCAGGAATTGAGGCAAGGATGAGAGATCTACCTGAACTGAGATGAATCTGGCTAGGTGGTGCTATCATATGGCCTGATTATGTTGTTATTGTTGGTCGCACAATCAGCCAGATGTTTAAACTGGATTTGGCATTTTTATCCACCTATTGAGTCCTTCCCAAGGCAGATGTTGTTGTTTGATGGTGTTAAAGGTATCGTTGCAGGTGTAAGCTGTTCCAAGTAAAGCTGCCTTTTGCAATTGACTGATGGTGATTTTGGCAATGCCGATGGTCTACAAGTGGTGCCCCAGATGTTTTGAGATTGCACCCAAAGCACCTATGTTGTTATTATTGTTGTTAAATTTATGTTGTTGAGATTATGGTTATATAATCTGGATAAAATTTAAGCTACTGTAACATATTATATATATTCTGCTATGCTGTAAGCTGTTTAGAGTTGTATGACTGAAGTGACATAGAAGCATGTGTAATAAATAAATAAATAAGCAAAGCACTGGGACAACAAATGTTAAAAGCTGTGATTTAGTAACATTTTCTCTGTCACCCATTTTTTTCCTGGAAATTACAGTGTCTTTGCATTCATCTCACTTGTTGATTTCCCACATTGAAGTTATTGGCTGGAATACAAAAAGCTCAGTGCAATCTTCCATGGGCTCTTGACTGTTTTTCAACCATCAATTTCTTATACAGTTTCTATCAAAAATCAAAGGATCATTCAAAACTGCAGTTATAAAATGCAAATAACCACTCCAAAAAGGAAGCCATCGAGACTGCCAATCTCTGTTTGTACATGAAAGCACCTTGTATGTGTAGATTTGTTCACTGCTGTATTTGTTTTAGAAACTATTGTCTCAAGTGACATGGATCTATGGAGTGAAACAGTTATATTCACTTCTTTCTAACTCAAAAATCTTGTCTCCTGATTATATAGAGTAAACTCAGTTTGATTAGAAGAAATGTTCTCTTTTAAGTGAAAACATTTCTATGTGAAGTCATACAGTTTATGATAGTAAAATGAGGTACACACACATTATTTATATTTTTTTTCTCTGTAGGAGCAACAGAACATGCCTGGCTTACAACAATGCCACTTGGTGTTTTCAGCATGTACTTTGATCACCTGGGAATTTTGAGTCATATAACTCTAAATAGAACATCTGAAGATGGTTTGTCAGTTTCTGTGGTGGATGTGGACTCTTTATTGAAGGTTTGACATTTATTGTTTATTTAATATGCTGATGAAGGTTACTTATAAAATATATTTTAGCTATTATTAATCTCAGCTCATGCTGAACTTTCTGACAATAGTTCTACAATTTCTGGAGTCTACCTGGTCTACTTTGGTTAAATTCCCTTCCTTCCATTTTCCTATACATGCCCCCCCCCCTTTTTTTTTAATGAACGTGCAATTGCAATGTGTTTGCAATTGCACCTTCAATTTCATAGAATTCCCCATCCTTACCAGATCTTTTTCTTCCTAAGGATATGAAGCCATTGGATCCATCCACCTTCCCTCAGAGTTCTACTCTTCTGAAATCCAGTATGAAGGTCTACCTCTTCTTAGCTATATCTTCTGGATATCACAAATTCAAAGGCAACATAGTTGTCTTCCCCAAGGTGCCAATCACATTCACTTCTTCAACCAATTGCTCCCTGTTGGTGAGGATGAGGTTCAGGATAGCAGATCCTCAGGTTATTTTTGCTACCTTGTGGCAAATAAAATTGTAATCAAGAGAGGGCAAAAATTTGTTGAACCTCTGACTCTTGGCAGAGTTAGATTCCCAAAATCTCTCTTATTACTACTGCATGCCTCTTTGAAAGACTGGCCAATTGACACAAAAAGAATTCACCTGTATTTTCTGCTGTCCAGGTAGTCTCACAATGGGTTTCTTTTTTTCTTGCCAAATACTTTCAACAGCATTTCCATGCTCTGATTCCTGAATTTCTGTGCAAGTATGTATTTTTTTTCCTTTACATATAATGCAACACCCCACCATTTCTATTGGGTTGGTTCTTTTTTAATAAATTTTAGCCATTTTATGCTATGGGTCAATCATCTCCACAAATGTCAGTGATGCTTACCACAACATATTTGTCTTCCATGGTAGAATCTCTATTTCTCTCTGTTTATTTCCTATACTCTGTGCATTGGTGTACAAACATCTGAGGTTCTGAGTATCACCTGGTGGTGTCTCGGTTGTAGCATCCTACAAAACTCTGAGTGCCCAACCTCATTTCCTGTTTCTCCCTGTATGTTCTGTTTTCTTGGCTCTAACCTTGGCTGCATATTTGGTTCTGAGTTTTTGCTCCAATTGCAAAGAGAGAAATGTCTTTCTGACTATATTTTCTACACCACATATGATTTTATATCATGATTTATCCCTGCTTGACTGTGAATTAGAACACCTCCAATACTGTAAACTTTCTTCATAGAAAATTGCTCTACCCTGAAATAATTTTGATTGTCACTTTATGCAGCTTTTCCAGTCCTACAATATCCTTTTTGAGATGCAGTGTCTAAAAATGTATACAGTATCTCAAAAGCCATCACACTCTAGATTTATATATTACTGTACTAGCAGTTTATTTATATATATATATATATATATATATATATATATATATATATATATATATATATATTCATTCTAATAATTCCAAGTGTGGAATTTGGCTTTTCTGTTGCCATTGCACAGTAACTTGACATTTTCACTGAACTATTAACCAAGGATCTAATATCCATTTCCTGATTTTATTATCAGCTCTGAATTACTGTATATGTGAAATCAGAGGTTTTTGCACCAACATGCATCACTTTACATTTGTTTACATTGAAGTTCAGAGCCAGGTCAGAGAAATCCTCATTGAACTTTTTGCAATTCATGTTTTATTTTATTGCCCTGGACAGTTTGATCCCATCAGAAAACTTGGCCATCTTGTCCTCACTCCTAAATCTAAGTCATGCATTAACAAAGTAGAAAGCACTGGCCCCTTGTACATTTCTCCAATGTAAAAGCTGTCAATTTGTTCAGGGATCTTTAGGGAGAGATTTTTGTCAAAGACTGTTTGAAAGTTCAAGTATTAATGTCTAATGGACCACCCCTGCCATCATGCTTGCTGACTCCCTCAAGAAAATTTAAAAAACGAGTGAGACAAGGTTTAATTTTATGGAAGCTATGTTGCTTCTTTTTCAGCAGCCTAATTCTTTTATCCAAGTTATTATTTACTGTTTAATAATATTTTCACTATTTGACGTGGATTTCTAGTATCTCTGTACCCCACCCCACCCATCCCATTACATTGGCCATTTGAAAGTAATCAGGGACATCAGTATCATATATAAATACTTGGATTTGAGATGTTACAACTTGCTCCAGAACTGTACTGGGAAATGGAAAATAAGACAAATGATTATAATTAGCACAGAGGGACCTAACTACCATTTTTCCATCACCAGATGCAGGCATGACACTGGCACTCTTTTGGACAGTTATCCAAAAGAGAGATGGAATTTCTCTGAACCAAGGCTACTTTTGTCCTTTTATTATAGTCTATAGAAGTACCATGGGTGGGCAGACCTGCTGATGCAAGTAAAGACACATGCCTAGTGTCAGACCAGGATACTCTTCCATTAAAGGACCAGGTGAACATTTGGGGTTATTCTGGTTCTGGAGCTACCTATGATGACACAAGTATGGCCACTTAGCAGGAATGCTTTCCATCAGCTTTAGCTGGTTCATAAGCTGTGATCCCTATGTTTAAAAAGTTGACTTTGCCACAGTCATTCATGTTCATATGAGATTGTCAGGCCCCTGATATCAGCTGCATAGATTGTCCTGCTATTAAATATATCGAAGAGATGGGTACAAAAAATGGCTTTTACAGAGTTGGCTGTATCGCTATGGAACTCTGTCTTGCAGAATGTGTATTTTACTCTTCCTTGTGGTCAAATCTCATCCATTTTTTTAAATAGATATTGGTCTACAATCTTAACTGCTGCTGTTTTTATCCATGTTCTGATGATGGATATTTTTATACTATCAATAATGTGTCAGGAGATACATAAAAGTAAATTGAATGAAGTGGAAATGAATTACTTAAGTAGTATGTGCATAGCAAAACAAGAAGAGACAAGGTCAAGGATCAGTGGGTTATGAATAAATATGGATTGAATATGGATTGAATACAAGACTGAGAGGTCAGTATGCTGACTGGGGACATGCATGCACATGCATTTTTTGTGTGTACACTGTACCATGTTGTTGGCTGAGAACCCTTCAGATTTTTTCCTAAGATGGTTAAACAAGTTGTACATCTATGACATAAAACAACTGAGAAATTAAATAATTACTTCCTCGCATTGTTTCAGGAGGTTGACTTAGGTTTTGATGGTCCTTTATCTGCACAGTATATTACTGAAGAACAAATGCTGTTTTTTCACCATGGGTCAAGAGGTACTAGACCAACATTCTCCGGCATACAAAGAAGAAAACGCATAGAATATCGGTAAATACCAATAGTATACATTTTAAGAACCATCTGTTAAAAATAAATTATTCAGGTATTATTTTTTCTTTTTTTAATTATTCTGGTCTTATTAATTTTAAAACATTTGTCTGTTTCCTTGGAAAAATAAGTAGCGCTCATTCTTAAAATACAAATTTAAGGCACAGATGAAATGAGAGAAGTCTAGAG
Organism: Liasis olivaceus; assembly: GCA_030867105.1. Taxonomy (NCBI): domain Eukaryota; kingdom Metazoa; phylum Chordata; class Lepidosauria; order Squamata; family Pythonidae; genus Liasis; species Liasis olivaceus. The sequence goes on from CM061349.1 coordinate 38,264,730, forward strand.
CATTGCTGGTGCTCAGTCAAGGATGAGCTCAACCAGACATGGGTTAAAGCTGCTATTAAGGCCTATCTTGTGGCGGTAAGGGTTGTGAGGCAACAGTACTTCTCCGCCTTATTGCATCCGCAGATTGCCACCCTGCAGCCCTGTTTTGGGTGACGCAAGCCCTCTTGGGTAAAGGGGCCCAGAGAACTTTTGTAGGGGCATGCAGAGGAATTTGCTCAGCATCTGTCAGATAAAATTGCTTGGATTCACTCACAGTTAGACACTGGTCTTGTTGCAAGTCCAGAGGAGATGCCTGGGGTGGAGTCTTGCCTGGTTATCTGGGAACAGTTTGAACCTGTTGAACCCAAGGAAGTGGACAGGGTCCTTCGAACTGTGAGCTCAGCCACCTGCTCTCTAGATCCATGCCCCTCTTGGCTTGTGAAAGGAGCCCAGGGGGTGTCACGTGAGTGGGCTCTAGTGGCGGTTAATTCTTTGAGGGAGGGGGTTATTCCTTTACCTTTTAAAGAAGACTTGGTGCACCCGCTCCTCAAGAAGCTATCACTGGATCCCACCATACTGTACAACTTTTATCCAGTGTCTAACTCCCTTTTTTGGGAAAGGTGACTGAGAAGGTGGTTGTGCAACAGCTTCAGAGGGCCTTGGATGAAGCAGATTATGTGGATCCTTTTCAGTCAGGATTCAGACCCAGATATGGGACCAAAACAGCATTGGTCGCACTTTTGGATGATCTCTGGCGTGGGCGGGATAGAGATTGTGCATCCATCCTTGCCCTACTTGACCTCAGCAGCTTTCGATACCATCGACCATGGTATCCTTCTGGATCAGCTCAGGGGACTGGGGATGGGCAGCACGGTGCTGTGCTGGTTTGCCTCCTTTCTCCAGGGTCAATTCCAGCCAGTGATGATTGGGGAGGAGAGGCCCGCCCTTGTCTCCTACTAGGTGTTCTCCCCTCTTCTATTTAATATCTACATGAGGTCACTGGGTGAGCTCATCTGTTGCCACAGGGTGAGGTATCATCAGTATGCTGATGATACCCAACTTTACATCTCTGCCCCTGGCAAATTAAGTGATGCTGTGAATGCTGTATCCCAGTGCCTGGAGGGTCTGGATGGGGAACAACATGCTTCAACTGAACCCTGGCAAGACTGAGTGGCTTTGGGTTTTGGGTCCTGCCAGTTCTGGGATTATACCAACTTTGGTGCTGGATGGGGTGGCATTGCCCCAGACAGACCCAGTGCATAATTTGGGGGTCCTCCTAGACTCAAAACTCCTGTTTGAAGAGCAGGTGGCAGTTGCGGCTAGGAGGGCCTTCGCACAAGTCCATATTGTGCACCAATTGTGCCCTTTCCTGGATCAGGAGGCTCCGCTCTCAGTCACTCATGCCCTAGTCACCTCCAGATTGGACTACTATAATACACTCTACAAGGGACTGCCCTTGAAGAGTATCCGGAAGCTTCAATTGGTGCAGAATGCAGCAGCGCAGCAGTAATGTGTGCTCCTAGAAGAGCACATGTTACACCTCTGCTTTGCGAGCTGCATTGGCTGCCAGTTTGGTCCCGGGTCCAATTCAAGGTGCTAGTTTTCACCTTTAAAGTCCTTCATGGCATGGGGCCAAGTTATCTGAGGGACCACCTCTCCCCAATTACATCAGCCCATCTCATTAGATCCAGCAGGGAAGGTATGCTATAGGTTCCATCAGCCAGGGACTTGCATTTGGTGGGTGCCAGGACACGGGCCTTCTCTGCCATGACTCCCTCCTTGTAGAACATTCTCCCTCCTCCCTAGGCTTTCTTCTTCTCTGCTATTGTTTAGGAAGTCTCTCAAGTCCTGGTTATATCATCAGGCCTGGCGGTCTTTGGGAACTGAAGACATTCTTAGATGGCTCCACTATGATTGATATTCTGCTCTCTCCATGGGATTTGATTGAGAAATACTGCTCCAGACAATAGACTAATCACAAAGCCCATACAAAATGGGTCAGATGGAAAGTCTTCAGGACGCAGGTTCATATAAAGATTGCATTGTGCCCAAAAGGTAGGAAATTGAGACAGTGTCCCATCAAACTTTTTTGGGCACACTATGGGACATTTTCATCTAGGAAGATTGCAATAGCTGAGCGTGAAGTGCTTGCAGCTGAGCTGTGAGTAATGCAACCTGCTGAGTCAGCTGGGCATTTTCAGCAGCAAGTTGATCCATGCTTGTTTATTTGTCTTCTAGCTGCAGCATGGTCAGTAGCAGAATTTTACCCCTGGGGCAACTGGGAGTTAATGGGTTGGCAACAAACTGTCCTGTCTCAGGCCACACATGCACAAACACACAGAGAGGTGGTTGCAAACTTTACTGATAAGTTGTGAAGGACATAAGCGGCAAAGGAAATGTGAGTGAGTCCTTAATAAGGTCATCATCTGAAGAATTTCTAGAAGAAAATTTAATTCAAAACTCTTTCAGAAAATTTGCAGAGGAAGAACAAGCTGATATTCTTTGGGGACTGGAAGATTTAAAGCAAGCCCTGTTAGAGCTTCACACTGACATAGTTTCTTTAAAAGTTCTACCTACTTCTAATACCCAAGACACAGAATTCTCAGATACAACTCCCCCCTCAATTCTTAAAATTTATTGATAAAACACTCCCTTGTGACATGTCAGTGACAGATAATTTCAAACCTCTCTTCCTCTGCCTCAGGCTTTATCTCTTGTCTTATGCTCAGTAGAATCCAGGAGGGAAAACAAGGCCAAAGAAATCCTATCAGGGTACAGCAGGAGTGAAAAGTATGGAGGTGCCCTTAAAGTTGACATCATGCTGAACTCCACTAAACCCCAATTACCAAAGGATGATTTTATTTGTCATGGAGCTTGTCCAAAAGTTTTTAATCTGAATGTTATGGCTCAAGAAGAAATGCCAGTTTCAAACTGGCTGGGGAAAATTTCTCATTTAATTTGGCCTATTGCCTAGCAAGTTTAGGCTTCAACAGGACTGCCAAATTAATAATAAGTTGGAGACTTCAAGCAATCAAACATGTAAGTTTCCACAGGATATCAACCCAAAGGACATTGTAATGGGTTCACGATATTATATCCTAATTACACTGAAAGAAAATTGAACACAGTTAACAGAACATTGAGCTGAAAAGGGAACACACTATCTAACAAATTGACTGCAGATATATACCATAGCCCCTTCATGGATCACTGCCTTGTCGTGGCGAAGGGGCTTGTGTAACTCAGTGAAGCCATGAGCTATACCGTGCAGGGCCACCCAAGACGGACAGGTCATGACAGAGAGTGATCCACTGAAGATCCACTGACAAAATGTGGTCCACTGGAGAAGGAAATGGCAACCCACTCCAGTATCCTTGCCAAGAAAACCCCATGGACAATGTTAAAAGGCTAAAAGATATGACGCCGGAAGATGAGCCCCTCAGGTCGGAAGGTGTCCAATATGCTACTGGGGAAGAGAGGAGGGCAATTCCAAGTAGCTCCAGAAAGAGTGAAGCAGCTGGGCCAAAGCCGAAAGGACGTTCAGCTGTGGATGTATCTGGAAGCGAAAAGAAGGTCCGATGCTGTAAAGAACAATATTGTATAGGTACCTGGAATGTAAGATCCATGAACCAAGGCAAGCTGGATGTGGTCAAACATGAGATGACAAGATTGAACGTCGACATCTTGGGAATCAGCGAATTGAAATGGACGGGAATGGGTGAATTTAATTCAGGTGACCATTATATCTACTACTGTGGGCAAGAAACCCTTAGAAGAAATGGAGTTGCACTCATAGTCAATAAGAGAGTGGGAAAGGCAGTAATGGGGTACAACCTCAAGAACGACAGAATGATCTCAGTGCGTATCCAAGGAAAACCATTCAACATCACGGTAATCCAAGTCTATGCCCCAACCACTGATGCCGAAGAAGCTGAAGTTGACCAGTTCTATGAAGACCTACAACACCTTCTAGAACTAGCACCAAAAAAAGATGTCCTTTTCGTCATAGGGGATTGGAATGCTAAAGTAGGAAGTCAAGGAGTAATCGGAATAACAGGCAAGTTTGGCCTTGGAGTACAAAATGAAGCAGGGCAAAGGCTAATAGAGTTCTGTCAAGAGAACAAGCTAGTCATAGCAAACACTCTTTTCCAACAACACAAGAAACGACTCTACACATGGACATCACCAGATGGTCAATACCAAAACCGGATTGATTACATACTTTGCAGCAAAAGATGGAGAAGCTCTATACAGACGGCAAAAACAAGACCAGGAACTGACTATGGCTCAGATCATGAGCTTCTTACTGCAAAATTTAGGCTTAAATTGAAGAATGTAGGGAAAACCACTAGACCACTCAGGTATGACTTAGATCATATTCCATGTGAGTACACAGTGAAGGTGATGAATAGATTTAGAGGATTAGATTTGGTAGACAGAGTGCCTGAAGAACTATGGACGGAGGTCTGTAACATTGTACAAGAGGCAGCAACTAAAACCATCCCAAAGAAAAAGAAATGCAAGAAAGCAAAATGGCTGTCTGATGAGGCTCTACAAATAGCTGTGGAAAGAAGGAATGCGAAAAGCAAGGGTGAAGGGGAAAGATATAAGCAACTGAATGCAGATTTCCAGAGAATAGCAAGGAGAGATAAGAAGGCCTTCTTAAATGAACAATGCAAAGAAATTGAAGAAAACAATAGAATGGGGAAGACTAGAGATCTCTTCAAGAAAATTGGAGATATCAAAGGAACGTTTAGTGCAAAGATGGGCATGATAAAGGACAAAAAAGGCAGGGACCTAACAGAAGCAGAAGAGATTAAGAAGAGGTGGCAAGAATACACAGAAGAACTATACAAGAAAGATCTTAATGTCCCTGATGTCCATGCTGGTGTGGTCACTGACCCTGAGCCAGACATCCTAGAGAGTGAAGTCAAGTGGGCCTTAGGAAGCATTGCTAACAACAAAGCTAGTGGGGATGACAGTATTCCAGCTGAGTTATTTAAAATACTAAAAGACGATGCTGTTAAAGTGCTGCACTCAATATGCCAGCAAGTTTGGAAAATGCAACAGTGGCCACGGGATTGGAAAAGTCAGTTTACGTTCCAATTCCAAAGAAGGGCAATGCCAAAGAATGCTCAAACTATCACACAATTGCACTCATTTCACATGCTAGCAAGGTTATGCTCAAAATTCTACAAGCTAGGCTTCAGCAATACGTGAACCGAGAACTACCGGATGTACAAGCTGGGTTTCGAAGAGGCAGAGGAACTAGAGATCAAATTGCCAACATTCGCTGGATCATGGAGAAAGCACGAGAGTTCCAGAAAAGCATCTACTTCTGCTTCATTGACTATGCAAAAGCCTTTGGTTGTATGGATCACAAGAAACTGTGGCAAATTCTTAAAGAGATGGGGACACCAGACCACCTTACCTGTCTCCTGAGAAATCTGTATGCGGGCCAAGAAGCAACAGTTAGAACTGGTCATGGAACAACCGATTGGTTCAAAATAGGGAAAGGAGTACGACAAGGCTGTATACTGTCACCCTGCTTATTTAACCTATATGCAGAGTACATCATGAGAAATGCCAGGCTGGAAGAATCACAAGCCGGAATTAAGATTGCAGGGAGAAACATCAATAACCTCAGATATGCAGACGATACCACCCTAATGGCAGAAATTGAAGAAGAACTAAAGAGCCTCTTGATGAGGGTGGAAGAGGAGAGTGCGAAAGCTGGCTTGAAACTCAACATTAAAAAAACTATCATGGCATCTGGACCCATCAATCCCTGGCAAATAGAAGGGGTAGAAATGGAAGCAGTAACAGACTTCATTTATTTGGGCTCCAAGATCACCGCAGACAGAGACTGAAGCCATGAAATTAAAAGACGCTTGCTCCTTGGGAGGAAAGCTGTGGCAAACCTAGATAGTGTATTAAAAAGCAGAGACGTCACCTTGCTGACAAAGGTCCGCATAGTCAAAGCTATGGTTTTTCCAGTAGTAATGTATGGCTGTGAGAGCTGGACCATAAAGAAGGCTGAGTGCCGAAGAATTGATGCCTTTGAACTGTGGTGCTGGAGAAGGCTCTTAAGAGTCCCCTGGACTGCTAGGAGGTCAAACCAGTCAATCTTAAAGGAAATCAACCCTGATTGCTCATTGGAAGGATTGATAATGAAGCTCAAGCTCAGATACTTTGGTCACCTAATGTGAAGAGAGGACTCTTTGGAAAAGACCCTGATGCTGGGAAAGATGGAAGGCAAAAGGAGAAGAGGACGGCAGAGGATGAGATGGCTAGATAGCATCATTGAAGCAATGAGCATGAAACTGAGCAAACTCAGGGAGGCAGTGAAAGATAGGAAGGCCTGGCGCAATATGGTTCATGGGGTCACGAAGAGTTGGACACGACTTAACGACTGAACAACAACAACAACAACAATATACCATGGGCTGAAAGAAGGGGAAGAGCAACTGGAAAGTACACAAACAGATTATCATTCCTGTATATTGAACATTAAATATTATTTAAATCTTACATCATTATTTTAGCTCAATGGAAAAGCTAAATTAGATCCTTACATTTAAAAATAAAGCCTATCTTTTGTTCCTTAAAAAAATACACACCAAAACTAAAGAACAACAGTAGATTTCTTAACAAATAATTTGACCAATATTATGCCATTAAACAATGGTAAATCTAGAGGGGTGATATAATGGTATGCGGGAATGACCTTGGGAGACAGGAGGAAGAGCCACAGAATAGGCAATGGTCAGATGAGAGGCAGCTGAGCCTGCAGAAGGAATGGGGATGTGGCAGTGTCTCAGAAGGGACCCTCCCTAGTTTCTTGGACTGTAAAGGTGAGGGGGGAGAGATGTACTGTCAGACTTGCAAGATTCTGTTAATGTAACCTTACAATAAAGTAGAGCTAGTACTTCTGGGGGTGCTCCTTGTCTGGACTACCTCACAAGGCTGACAGATGCTGATAGTAATAAATAAAAATATTGACTTATCTTAGAGACTGTCACCTGTAGGTCCCAAGGATTTGACCCTTTACAGTTGTAGACCCTCTTTAGCCCTAAACTAGCTACCACACTACTGAATTTTAGGAGAGCCATACAAAACTTGGCATTTTAAGAGACCCCTGGAAGGGGATCTGGTGTATGTCGGGAGCCCCCACTCTAGGGTGTGTACAGACGTTTTCAGAGATTCTATCAACAGTTGCATATTAGTACTTAGCATAAAGAAATAGACATGGATAATTATTTGAAAGAAATCTCAGTCCAACCTATTACAAAGCAACTAGGAATCAACTGATTTAGGCAATGTATTCAATGGAATCTAAGGATATAATTAAGCCTTTTAAGTAACTAAAGTTAAATTCATTGACTATCAAAATTTATTTTATTTACTTTATTAAGTAAATAAAGCTTATTTATTTTATTTATTCAGTAAATAAAGCTCCAAGTTCACCAGTTCTTTATAAGGAATTTAAGGAGCAATGCCATATTTATGCCACTTTTATCATTCTATCCCACAAGAGGGTTTAATTCCAGACTTGATTTAAATCTACAATAGAGTCCTCTCTAAAGATGGGAAGGGTTACATGGAGATTTCAAACTATAGACCTACAGTATACATTGTTGAAGATGCTAGAATATTCACTTCAATATTGGCCAATTGTCAACCCTTCAAGGCAGGCCAGGAAATGACCCCTCAAGGAACAATTGGAACTCTACTTTATTATTGGAAGGTATGACAGAAACCTGAAAGCCTGCCAACGTTTTCCTCTGCCCCCTCTTATGCCATACTGAATCAAGGAGGGATTATTTTGAATCCAGGGGACATCCCTTAGAAGACAGATGTTAGCAGCAGAAACTACTAAGTTGCTACCCCAAAGCAGGAAGCAGAACCAGACCTAGAGGGCTTCTGAGAGAGAAGAATGACATATGACAAGCTGTAATTATGCTGCATATAAAATGCAATTTGACAAACCTATCAAGATAATAATAAATATTTACTTTTTTAAAAAAGGCCAGGAGGATCAGGGATAATTACTGAAGTGCTCAGAAGGATGAGTCCTACAGGAATTGTATCATCTATCATGGTAGATGTTCTGGATCATTTTCCTGTTGAATCTGAAACTGACAGCCCTTGTACAGCAAATACATTAACCATTCTGCCTCCTTCACCTGGCGTTACGTTCTATCGCCTTCAACTTACTACTGCAGGTATGTCAATCATTTGATAACGAAGAACTTTTGGATGAATTTCCTTATGTGAGCCATGCTTCTGTACCCCTGAATATTTCTCTTAAATATCAGCATTTTCTAAATTCTGAAAGGCTATATTTTTTTAATGATTTAATTGTATTACTGTGATATCTAAAACTAGAAACGACTCATTCTTCTCCTTCTCCTTCTCCTAAAAATGGACTAGGTAGTTTTCTCCCAGGCTTTCTTTTATAAGTGCACATATTTACCATTTTCTGAATCACCTGAGGCAGAAGGCTTTCATCCTCGGCTCCCAGAAAGCCCATAGGTTGGTTTGTTTCCTCATTTTAAAGCAAAATGGGAAGCTTAATGAATCTGAGTGGGCTACCATACATGGCTGGTAGACTATGATGGTGAAAATTTGCCCTATATTGTTAACTATGATATGAAATCTAAGATTCCTTATACTAAGTGAATCTGGCATCAGGTCATGTAGTTACTTTTGAGTAAATTAACCTTATTCATAATCAAGTCAACACATTTTTAATGTCCTGACAGGTTTGTGTGTGTGATTTTTTAGGTACTCATATATTCAGGATATCTGATGTTGAGAAGACAGTTGTGATTCCAGGCTCCAGCAGTTTATTCATTACTCAGGTGTTGGATGATCTTAACGCTTTAGGAGTTGCCACTATGCCTGAGAGAGTGCTTCTAAACAAACCTCTTCCACCTAACCAGTGGTTTATGTATGACTTTGGCACAACAAATGGTAGGAAATGGAAAATTGTAGTTGACTCGTGTAGATACATAATACGACAGTTTGATGACCTACCACTCCATGCCATTAAATACCTGGATCTTGGATCAAAACTGCATTTTTCATTCAAAGTAACTCCAGTTAATACTGGTAAGACCTTTGGAATCATATATGTATATCTCTATTTTTGTAAACTCTTAATGCATTATAAATGTATATACAATAGGTTTTTAAAGGTATGAAACTATTAATTTTGGTTAAATGTATGTTTTTAGTAATTTCAGTGCAAATATTCACTGCTATTCATGGGTAGGCAACCTGAGCCCATGGGCATATACAGCTCTGGCCATTTTTATCTTTAAAAAGTTCAGAATAGGAATATCAGGCCTCTGAAATGCTCAACTCATTTATATGAATCTTTCAATTTGTGCCCCAGAGGTTAAAAATCAGAAGGCTGAAAAATTGACTCCACGCTAGAAAAAAATTGCCTATCCTTGCCTAATTAATAATTAATTGCCTTTCAAGCTCTTATCATTTTTAATGCAAGATTATTGAGAATAAAATTAAAGATTACCATGAATAGAGCTATTAGCATAGGTAACTAGAAGCAATAGCACTTAAATAAGGCAATACCAGTAATCCTTGTTTAGCAACCACAACTGGGACCAGCAACTCGATCGTTAAGCAAAGCAGTCACTAAGTAAAACCATGACTGTGCTTATGATCTTACTTCAGCTTTCCTTTGCTTTATAGGCCTGTGAAGGTCGTAAATGCAAGGATTGGTCGTAAAGTTACTTTTTCATCACCATCGTAACTGCAAACGGTTGCTAAACAAGGTAGTCACTAAACGAGGACTACCTGTAGCATTTAAAAGAGACGAGTGAAAAAGATGGGCTGGCATTGTAGCTTCCACAGAGGTCATTAAACCCCTATCTAGCTACTTTAGATCTCTATCAAGTACAATTCATCTCTCCAATCGTTTCAGTTAAATGAAACAGGAACAGGCAATTTTATTTTCTATGTGAGGGCTATGGTATTTTTTTTAAGTGTTTTGCTCCCTTATTTCAATCAATTGAAAAATAGCCACCAACCTAACTGTCTCTTACCCAAGGCACAACACACATTCACAGGGAACCCAGTACTAAAGAATTATAAACAAGGTGATTGTGGGTTGGAGTTTCAAGTATAGCAGGGTAGTTCCTCCCACTATAAAACATTGTTTTGGTCCCTGAGAGTTATAGGATATACAGTATGGCACTGATGTCACTGGAGAAGGAAAAGCCCTTGCAAATGGAAATTAGGGAAAACAGGTGGATTAGGAAAACCAAACAAGGTGGTAGGAAGCATGCTCAGAACTACCCAAATATGATCAGGATTCTGGATATGTACATACAAGGTTTGATACATGAAACAAAAGGTTCAAGACCCACAGAGAAGTATCCTGCATCTAAAAGCAAGAAAAGCAAACTGCTAAAGCTAGTCTGGAGGATCAAGGCTGCCTTCTGAGTTCAGGCCCCTGTCATTTATAAAGTAATCATTGGCACATTCTAACTGGCGTAAGGGTACTGCAAGGGTGGCCATTGAAAGCTCACTGGGTCCTCAGGGGTCTTACACATCCTGGAATTTCAGGGATTAGGTGCAGTATATGATGCCAAGTAGTAAATCCTGGGAAAAATGGATTAATTTTTTTCTTTGTTGTATTACTATTTGGAAACTCACACTTCAGATTCATATTGTACCTGTGTGTGTTGGTTTCCTCACATGATCGCCCTTATGCAACTGTGAAATCTCATTCATTCAAACTTATACCAAGTTGGATGGGACAAACTACCATGATCCCAATCTCTCACTGTTTGTGCAGACTAAATGTCTGCATAGGGCCAGAAAATGGTAGTAAGATTTATCATACACCTGTTTCTTTCTTTACAATAAGATGCAAAACCCTAAATCTGGTTTTATGCAGAACAATGTGTAATGACTAGCTCCAGTTAATACCTTATTTAGCTTTATTTGTTTTTTAGAATTTATAATCTACCTAACTGATCTGTAATATCCTAAGTGTTCCTCTTCCTTTTATTGGGATTAATCTGCAGAAAGCAAATAGTAAACATGAATATAATTTTCATGGTTCTTTCAATCCACAGCTTACCTAATATTTCATAGGTATCTGATGAGAGTAATAGTTGGAAGGCCTTCCCTACTGGATGTGGTGACAGAAGATTACTGGGATGACAATCAAAATTATATAGTCAATATCAGTGTTCAAAGTAAATTTTTTGAACAGGTAATACACAGACAGCTTTGCTCAAGATACTTGATAAGGTTTACTGTGTATCTAGATATTGAATGTTTATGCCAGTGCTTTCTATCGAATACATATTGCACAATAAATTTGTTTTGGTTTTGATCTGCTTATACTAAAAATCTCTTCCAGGAACTCCAAGTCTAGGGAATGAATATTAAAGGAATATTAACTATATACAACAGAGATACGTTCAGTATGGACTAATATGCAGGACAAAACAAATGTGGAAGATATAGTCCCATAGGTACCCAGATGCCTAGCCATGAAGGACTTTATAAGTTAACACCAGCATTTTAAATTGTACTCAGAGCTGAATCAGTAACCAGTGCTGGGCCCACCATATTGGCGTAGTATGTTCCCAATATCAGGAGCCAGTTAAGACAAGGGTTGCTGCATTCTAGACTAATTTTAATTTCTGGATAGTCTTTAAAGGCAGACCATGTAAAGCACATTGAAATAATCAATAGTTCATGCCAGAAAACCACCTGCACTAGGTAAGGATGCAGTTGATGTAGTAGCTGAAGCTGGGCAAAGACCCACTTAGCCACAGCCTCCATTTGCAAGTCCAGTTGTTGTTGTTGTTCAGTCATTAAGTCATGTCCGACTCTTCGTGACCCCATGAACCATATTGCGCCAGGCCTTCCTGTCCTTCACTGCCTCCCTGAGTTTGCTCAGTTTCATGCTCATTGCTTCAGCGATGCTGTCTAACCATCTCATCCTCTGCCGTCCTCTTCTCCTTTTGCTTTCAATCTTTCCCAGCATCAGGGTCTTTTCCAAAGAGTCCTCTCTTCGCATTAGGTGACCAAAGTATCTGAGCTTGAACTTCATTATCAATCCTTCCAATGAGCAATCAGAGTTGATTTCCTTTAAGATTGACTGGTTTGATCTCCTAGCAGTCCAGGAGACTCTTAAGAGTCTTCTCCAGCACCACAGTTCAAAGGCATCAATTCTTCGGCACTCAGCCTTCTTTATGGTCCAGCTCTCACAGCCATACATTACTACTGGAAAAACCATAGCTTTGACTATGCGGATCTTTGTCAGCAAGGTGACGTCTCTGCTTGTTAATACACTACCTAGGTTTGCCATAGCTTTCCTCCCAAGGAGCAAGCGTCTTTTATTTCATGACTGCAGTCTCTGTCTGTGGTGATCTTGGAGCCCAAATAAATGAAGTCTGTTACTGCTTCCATTTCTACCCCTTCTATTTGCCAGGAATTGATGGGTCCAGATGCCATGATCTTAGTTTTTTTAATGTTGAGTTTCAAGCCAGCTTTCGCACTCTCCTTTTTCGCCCTCATCAAGAGGCTCTTTAGTTCTTCTTCACTTTCTGCCATTAGGGTGGTATCGTCTGCATATCTGAGGTTATTGATGTTTCTCCCTGCAATCTTAATTCCGGCTTGTGATTCTTCCAGCCTGGCATTTCTCATGATGTACTCTGCATATAGGTTAAATAAGCAGGGTGACAGTATACAGCCTTGTCGTACTCCTTTCCCTATTTTGAACCAATCGGTTGTTCCATGACCGGTTCTAACTGTTGCTTCTTGGCCCGCATACAGATTTCTCAGGAGACAGGTAAGGTGGTCTGGTATCCCCATCTCTTTAAGAATTTGCCACAGTTTGTTGTGATCCACACAATCAAAGGCTTTTGCATAGTCAATGAAGCAGAAGTAGATGCTTTTCTGGAACTCTCGTGCTTTCTCCATGATCCAGCGAATGTTGGCAATTTGATCTCTAGTTCCTCTGCCTCTTCGAAACCCAGCTTGTACATCCGGTAGTTCTCGGTTCACGTACTGCTGAAGCCTAGCTTGTAGGATTTTGAGCATAACCTTGCTAGCATGTGAAATGAGTGCAATTGTGCGATAGTTTGAGCATTCTTTGGCATTGCCCTTCTTTGGAATTGGAACGTAAACTGACCTTTTCCAATCCCGTGGCCACTGTTGCGTTTTCCAAACTTGCTGGCATATTGAGTGCAGCACTTTAACAGCATCGTCTTTTAGTATTTTAAATAACTCAGCTGGAATACTGTCATCTCCACTAGCTTTGTTGTTAGCAATGCTTCCTAAGGCCCACTTGACTTCACTCTCTAGGATGTCTGGCTCAGGGTCAGTGACCACACCAGCATGGACATCAGGGACATTAAGATCTTTTTTGTATAGTTCTTCTGTGTATTCTTGCCACCTCTTCTTAATCTCTTCTGCTTCTGTTAGGTCCCTGCCTTTTTTGTCCTTTATCATGGCCATCTTTGCACTAAACGTTCCTTTGATATCTCCAATTTTCTTGAAGAGATCTCTAGTCTTCCCCATTCTATTGTTTTCTTCAATTTCTTTGCATTGTTCATTTAAGAAGGCCTTCTTATCTCTCCTTGCTATTCTCTGGAAATCTGCATTCAGTTGCTTATATCTTTCCCCTTCACCCTTGCTTTTCACATTCCTTCTTTCCACAGCTATTTGTAAAGCCTCATCAGACAGCCATTTTGCTTTCTTGCATTTCTTTTTCTTTGGGATGGTTTTAGATGCTGCCTCTTGTACAATGTTACAGACCTCCGTCCATAGTTCTTCAGGCACTCTGTCTACCAAATCTAATCCTCTAAATCTATTCATCACCTTCACTGTGTACTCACATGGAATATGATCTAAGTCATACCTGAGTGGTCTAGTGGTTTTCCCTACATTCTTCAATTTAAGCCTAAATTTTGCAGTAAGAAGCTCATGATCTGAGCCACAGTCAGCTCCTGGTCTTGTTTTTGCCATCTGTATAGAGCTTCTCCACCTTTGGCTGCAAAGTATATAATCAATCTGGTTTCGGTATTGACCATCTGGTGATGTCCATGTGTAGAGTCGTCTCTTGTGTTGTTGGAAAAGAGTGTTTGCTATGACTAGCTTGTTCTCTTGACAGAACTCTATTAGCCTTTGCCCTGCTTCATTTTGTACTCCAAGGCCAAACTTGCCTGTTATTCCGATTACTCCTTGACTTCCTACTTTAGCATTCCAATCCCCTATGATGAAAAGGACATCTTTTTTTGGTGCTAGTTCTAGAAGGTCTTGTAGGTCTTCATAGAACCGGTCAACTTCAGCTTCTTCAGCATCAGTGGTTGGGGCATAGACTTGGATTACCGTGATGTTGAATGGTTTTCCTTGGATACGCACTGAGATCATTCTGTCGTTTTTGAGGTTGTACCCCATTACTGCCTTTCCCACTCTCTTATTGACTATGAGTGCAACTCCATTTCTTCTAAGGGTTTCTTGCCCACAGTAGTAGATATAATGGTCACCTGAATTAAATTCACCCATTCCCGTCCATTTCAATTCGCTGATTCCCAAGATGTCGACGTTCAATCTTGTCATCTCATGTTTGACCACATCCAGCTTGCCTTGGTTCATGGATCTGACATTCCACGTACCTATACAATATTGTTCTTTACAGCATCGGACCTTCTTTTCGCTTCCAGATACATCCACAGCTGAACGTCCTTTCGGCTTTGGCCCAGCCGCTTCACTCTTTCTGGAGCTACTTGGAATTGCCCTCCGCTCTTCCCCAGTAGCATATTGGACACCTTCCGACCTGAGGGGCTCATCTTCCGGCGTCATATCTTTTAGCCTTTTAACATTGTCCATGGGGTTTTCTTGGCAAGGATACTGGAGTGGGTTGCCATTTCCTTCTCCAGTGAACCACATTTTGTCAGAACTCTCTGTCATGACCTGTCCGTCTTGGGTGGCCCTGCACGGTATAGCTCATGGCTTCACTGAGTTACACAAGCCCCTTCGCCACGACAAGGCAGTGATCCATGAAGGGGGAAGAGATCTCTAGTCTTCCCCATTCTATTGTTTTCCTCAATTTCTTTGCATTGTTCATTTAAGAGGGCCTTCTTATCTCTCCTTGCTATTCTCTGGAAATCTGCATTCAGTTGCTTATATCTTTCCCTTTCACCCTTGCTTTTTGCATTCCTTCTTTCCACAGCTATTTGTAAAGCCTCATCAGACAGCCATTTTGCTTTCTTGCATTTCTTTTTCTTTGGGATGGTTTTAGTTGCTGCCTCTTGTACAATGTTATGGACCTCCGTCCATAGTTCTTCAGGCACTCTGTCTACCAAATCTAATCCTCTAAATCTATTCATCATCTTCACTGTGTACTCACAAGGAATATGATCTAAGTCATACCTGAGTGGTCTAGTGGTTTTCCCTACACTCTACAATTTAAGCCTAAATTTTGCAGTAAGAAGCTCATGATCTGAGCCACAGTCAGCTCCTGGTCTTGTTTTTGCCGTCTGTATACAGCTTCTCCATCTTTTGCTGCAAAGTATATAATCAATCTGGTTTCGGTATTGACCATCTGGTGATGTCCATGTGTAGAGTCGTCTCTTGTGTTGTTGGAAAAGAGTGTTTGCTATGACTAGCTTGTTCTCTTGACAGAACTCTATTAGCCTTTGCCCTGCTTCATTTTGTACTCCAAGGCCAAACTTGCCTGTTATTCCGATTACTCCTTGACTTCCTACTTTAGCATTCCAATCCCCTATGATGAAAAGGACATCTTTTTTTGGTGCTAGTTCTAGAAGGTGTTGTAGGTCTTCATAGAACCGGTCAACTTCAGCTTCTTTGGCATCAGTGGTTGGGGCATAGACTTGGATTACCGTGATGTCGAATGGTTTTCCTTGGATACGCACTGAGATCATTCTGTCGTTTTTGAGGTTGTACCCCATTACTGCCTTTCCCACTCTCTTATTGACTATGAGTGCAACTCCATTTCTTCTAAGGGTTTCTTGCCCACAGTAGTAGATATAATGGTCACCTGAATTAAATTCACCCATTCCCGTCCATTTCAATTCGCTGATTCCCAAGATGTCGACGTTCAATCTTGTCATCTCATGTTTGACCACATCCAGCTTGCCTTGGTTCATGGATCTTACATTCCACATACCTATGCAATATTGTTGTTTACAGCATCGGACCTTCTTTTCGCTTCCAGATACATCCACAGCTGAACGTCCTTTCGGCTTTGGCCCAGCCGCTTCACTCTTTCTGGAGCTACTTGGAATTGCCCTCCGCTCTTCCCCAGTAGCATATTGGACACCTTCCGACCTGAGGGGCTCATCTTCCGGCGTCATATCTTTTAGCCTTTTAACATTGTCCATGGGGTTTTCTTGGCAAGGATACTGGAGTGGGTTGCTATTTCCTTCTCCAGTGGACCACATTTTGTCAGAACTCTCTGTCATGACCTGTCCGTCTTGGGTGGCCCTGCACGGTATAGCTCATGGCTTCACTGAGTTACGCAAGCCCCTTCGCCACGACAAGGCAGTGATCCATGAAGGAGTTTGCAAGTCCAGAAGGACCCCGAAATCATGACCCTTCTCCTGGACAGGTAATGTCTGTCGGTCCAGGGATAACACTGATACTAAAGAAGAACCATGATGTATAAGCAGCAACTGCTTCTTACCTAGATTCAATCTGAGCCTGTTCTCTCCTGTCCAGATCCTGTCAGCCTCCAGCGCCAAGAAGAACAACAACAGCATCTCCCTTATGGGCCAGGGTAGTAATGTATAGTTGGATGTCATCAGCACAGTTATGAATTATTGGATGACCTTCCCCAGTGGTTTCACATAAATGTTAAAAAGCTGGGTGGCGAGGACTGATCCTGACGGTACTCCGTAATGAGGGGCCAGGGGCCAACCTCTTCTTCCCCAGTACAATAGAGTGAGACCATTCACAAAGGAAGGAACAGAACCTCTGCAAAACAATGCCCCAAACCCCCAGGCTCTGCAGGCAATCCAGAAGATGCTATGGTCAATCAGAAGTGGCTGAGAGGCTATGAGGACCCAGAGAGGCACACAATTCCTATCCAGGTCCTGACAAAGTTGTGCTTTGAGGCAACTTTGAAAAACAAACCAGAACTCTGTGAAGGCTCAAAATGTATAATATAGCACCGTGCAAACTGGCCTTTCCCTTTCTTCAGTCCCTTCAGATTTTCTTAGGTGGAAATGAGGCAGCCTAGATGGAAATTGTACTCATATGTACTTAAACATGATATGCAGGTGAAACTCGAAAAATTAGAATATCGTGCAAATGTTCATTTATGTCAGTATGGCAACTCAAAAGGTGAAACCAATATATGAGATAGACGCATTACATGCAAAGCGAGATATGTCAAGCCTTTCTTTGGTATAATTGTGATGATTATGGCGTACAGCTTATGAAAACCCCAAATTCAGAATCTCAGAAAATTAGAATATTACATGACATCAATAACACAAGGATTGGAAATAGAACAATATCGGACCTCTGCAAAGTAGAAGCATGCATATGTACTCAGTACTTGGTTTGGGCCCCTTTTGCAGCAATGACTGCCGCAATGCGGCGTGGCATGGATGCTATCAGCCTGTGGCACTGCTGAGGTGTTACGGAAGACCAGGATGCTTCAATAGCGGCCTTCAGCTCCACTGCATTGTTCGGTCTCATGTCCCTCATCTTTCTCTTGGCAATGCCCCATAGATTCTCTATGGGGTTCAGGTCAGGCGAGTTTGCTGGCCAATCAAGCACAGTAATCCCATGGTCATTGAACCAGGTTTGGGTACTTTTGGCAGTGTGGGCAGGTGCCAGGTCCTGCTGGAAAATGAAGTCAGCATCCCCATAAAGCTTCTCTGCGGAAGGAAGCATGAAGTGCTCCAAAATCTCCTGGTAGACGGCTGCGTTGACCCTGGACTTAATGAAGCACAGTGGACCAACACCGGCAGATGACATGGCTCCCCAAATCAACACAGACTGTGGAAACTTCACACTGGACTTCAAGCATCGTGCATTGTGTGCCTCTCCATTCTTCCTCCAGACTCTGGGTCCTTGGTTCCCAAATGAGATGCAAAAGTTGCTCTCATCAGAAAAGAGGACTTTGGACCACTGGGCAACAGACCAGTTCTTTTTTTTTTTTTTTTTTCTGTAGCCCAGGTAAGACGCTTCTGACGTTGTTTGTTGTTCAGGAGCGGCTTGACAAGAGGAATACGACATTTGAAGCCCATGTCCAGGATCCGTCTGTGTGTGGTGGCTCTTGATGCACTAACTCCAGCCTCAGTCCACTCCTTGTGAAAGTCCCCAACACTTTTGAATGGCCTTTTCCTGACAATCCTCTCCCGGCTGTGGTCATCCCTGCTGCTTGTGCACCTTTTTCTACCACATTTTTCCCTTCCAGATAACCTTCTATTGATGTGCTTTGATACAGCACTTTGGGAACATCCAACTTCTTTTGCAATTCCCTTTTGGGGCTTTCCCTCCTTATGGAGGGTGTCAGTGATGGTTTTCTGCACAACTGTCAGGTCAGCAGTCTTTCCCATGCTTGTGATTCCTACTGAACCAGCCTGAGAGACCATTTAAAGGCTCAGGAACCCTTTGCAGGTGTTATGGATTCATTAGCTGATTAGAGTGGGACACTTTGAGCCTAGAATATTGAACCTTTTCACACTATTCTAATTTTCTGAGATTGTGAATTTGGGGTTTTCATAAGCTGTACGCCATAATCATCACAATTATACCAAAGTAAGGCTTGATATATCTCACTTTGCATGTAATGCGTCTATTTCATATATTGGTTTCACCTTTTGAGTTGCCATACTGACATAAATGAACATTTGCACGATATTCTAATTTTTCGAGTTTCACCTGTAATTTTGCATGAGGTTACATATGTTGATAAAGCAGGATCCACAATTCAATACTGACTTTTACTCATATCCAAGCAAGCTGCCAGTAGAACTCCTCTTGCTCTGTCAAGGAGGAAGAAGTACAGGTAGGGATGTAAGGATGCATGACCAGTGTGCATAACCCCACCATGCTCCGTACCATAAGCCACTGTCCCCCAGGAGAATGCCTGAAGCAGGTTGCATGAAGATGAGAATGCATCTGTCCCAGTCCAACTACTGTATATAAAATTGTGACACCTACTATCTTGTGCTCAATTAGAATTTCAAGTATTTTTGGGACTGCACTGCAAGATTCTTGAAAGCAACTGAATATAATTCTTTTATGAATAGCTTTTATTGTTTCTCATTTTAGCTGACTGGGACCATTCCCTTGATATAGATATGTCTGCTGTATTTCAATGTACTGGATTAATTAAGAATGTCACCACTGAAGACATATTTGTCAAAATTCTTGAACTATTCCAATTAAAGACAGCACAAATATTGAAGCATTATTTTAATGGTTGGGCTTTCATAGAGAAGGCCTTATGATGGGATAATAAATATTATTTATTTTATGTTGGAGGCAAATTAATATTATGCTTTTTAAATTATTGTCTCTAGGGTAAAACCACCATAGCTGTGATTATGCCATATGCCAGCCTCTTATGCGATGTTGTATGTATTATATTAACCTTGAAGAATTCCTGCTCCTACCTTAAAGTAATGCACTATGTTCTGCCTTATAAACTGTCTACATCAGACTGGCTGTCTAAGGAGGATAGCTTCAAGTACAATAATTCACTGATTAGTAAATATTTGAAAGATCTGCCGGTAAGGATCCTAAAGAATTTCCTAAATGCTCTAGACAGGAGAAAAACAAAAATGTAGCAATGTGTTCTCTGGCCACAGATTACACTGTTTCAAAAATGGAGCTACCCATAAGATATTAGAATCAGGCACCTGGGATGGTAGTATGGCACTGAATTTCATTTTAACCATTCTTTTAAATAGAAAATGAATTATTAAAAAAAAAAAACTTTTAAAGGACAAGAATACTATAGCAAAATTGTCATGGGTAAAATATAAGTTATTGTACTTTGCTTATTTGTGAGATAGCATTGTATAGCAACCTATCTTCAGGTATAATTATGAGGAAAATACATGAGAGAATTTGTCAGTCTTCACTGAACAATCACCCCTCCAGTAGTATCTAGTCTTCCTGACTCTCTATACAGAAACTAGAAGTCAGGGAAAACTCTACAGTGATATCCACAAGGTGTGATCAAAAAGATCAAAATGGCGGCCACAGCAGTGTTATTGAGGCTCTGCTCATATTTTTATGTGTGCTGCATGTGCAATGCACATAAAAAATAGACAGAGCTTCAATCATACTGTCATAGCTGCCATCTTGACTTTTTTACCATATGTTGAGGACACCGTTGGCTGATAAGTCCTTCTATGACATGTTACCAATGCAAGAAGCATAGACAGCAAAAAAAATTGCAGAGCACAGGACACATCTTAAAAAAAAAAAAACAAGTACAGTGGCCATCTGACAATGATAAAGTATGTTCAGAAATACCATTGAAAGAAATTCTGAACATCTCCCATTTTGTGTTTTCTTGCAAACCACTTTTAGATGCCCTGATCTCTGCTGTTGTCTCTGTTGCTCTAACCATACAATCATAATATATAGTGAAAGCAGAGGTCCAGCTCCTGCAAAGTTCTTAGTCAGAGCTATTTGTCACAAAACATTAGGACTGGGCAGTGTTTGGATTCAGTTTTCGGCACATAGCAGCATGAATGTAGGACCTATCTGTGAAGCCTTAAAGCAGTTGTGCCTATTCCCAGTGTTATATTTTTGCTCCTGCATGTTTTGATGCATCTTTTGAAGACTGAATGGGAAGTGCTGCATGCACAACCATACTTTCCATCCCCTTCTTGGAGGACAACAACTCAGGTCTAGCCCTGGCTTGTTTTGTTTCTGGTTTTTGGATCCATCAGAAACAACTGTGCACCTCTAATTTCCCATGCTCCTCCAAACTCCAGGAGTCTAGAAAAGCCCAGTGATCCCACTGATTGTAGGTCACAGAATCACAGCTAAGCTTCAGGACTCCAGCATGAAGCTGAAGCAGCTTCTGCTGCCTGGAATCCCAGAAGAGCAGTTCCTGGGTCCTTGGGGGGAAATGGAGTGAGAGGCCAGAGGTGGCTGGGAACAAAGGGATATGCTATACTTAAGCTTTGTGAACTTAAGTTCTTTCTCTCATCTGTAATTTATTTGGCTTGTATATGCTCATGTGTTCTCTCTTTCTTTTGTGTGTGAGTTGGGTGGATATTTTGTGTAAGTATTTCCTGAGGGTAATCCATTTGCCTTCTGTGAAATAGAATGTCTCAATAGTCTGGTAAGTAGAAAACTATGGGTTTTGCAGCAGCACCAAGATATACACAGCTAGAGGTTTTGTTTGGCTGTTGTTTATTTGGAGTTGGTTTGTTTGTCAACCTCACTAGTTTGCTTTTTAAGAAGTTGCTAAATTCTTGTGTTTTTCTCTCCAGGGCTTATAACACTTCTTCATAATTACAGATGTACCCATCAACTAGGTTGCTAATTTATTTTTTAAAAATCTCTTGGGTATACATATTTGATTAAGTAAATTATATCCAGGACCTGGAATTTCTAGCACAATTTTTAAAGACCAGTTTCAGTGGAATCAGGGTATTTTCCTGGGAATCAATGATACTAGTAATTAGGAAGTTAGATTTGGGATTAGGAAAAGGATGCTGAAACACTTACCATATTCTCCAACAGTTTTGTTGCTGTTAATACAGGTGAACTATAGACCACCATCTAGAATGGGAATCGCTGTTCCACTCACAGATAATTTTTATAATGCAGACCCAGGCAAACCTAGAATGAGAAATTATTTTAAAGGATCACAGGTAAGCTTTGGTTACTGTTTTTTTAAGTCCTTTGAATGCCATGATTTTTTAAAAATATATACAAATGTTATATGCCTTGCTCTTATGCATTATCATTATGTCAATATACAAGTGCATTCATAAATTACAAGCCACTTGTAACAATGAAAAGCAGTTGCAAATCCCTTTTCATCCCTACTCTACTATTTAGGAGCATGTGTGGAACAAATGACAGTCAAAAAGTCTCTTTTTATTCATTCTTTGATCTTGCAACCTCAGATCAACAGATATCTTTTCCATAGGAGACTGGAAAGTACAAACAGTGTGCTGGCAAGTTGAGCCGAGCTGAGTGTAATTGTAAGGATAATATGAAGCTGTCGTTTTCTGTTGCCTTTTCAGACTGTAAAGAGAAGGTAAGAATTCAGGGCCCCCTAATCAGACTAATGGGATTGAAAAGGGCTAGATTCTAGAGGCAATTTTTTGGAAGATGGGGGCTGGGTTTACAAAGACACAGCAACATTTAGGACCAACTATAATACATTGCATCATATTTAATTAGAATACATTTTTTAAAAAAGTGTGAGAGGCACAGTTCTCTAAGAAAAGAATTCTAAAAATGGGCTGTCACAGCCAGTAGGCTTTTTACCACCTACCTTATTTCAGATGGTGGATACAGATGGATCAAGAAGACTTCAAAGTACACAGGAGCATTAGTATGTAAACACACATTCCTTGAAATGTCTTTAAATACCCAAGTCCTGAAATTTAAAGAAAAACATTGATACTTCACCTTGCACTTGAAAACATCTTGGTACTATAGTAATCTTTGTACAGCAGTAACATACATGGCATGGGTACTGCTTGGGTGTCTTGTAGCAAGGGTATCTCTAGAATGGGCCTAAACTGCAGCTTTATCCAAAACAGGATTGTGTCCTAATAAGTTTCTGTGTATTTCATTCATCATGCCCATTACAGATTTCATGCACTGCTGTGGCACTTCTACTTCCTCATCCACTGAGAAAGTAATAGAGCTAGATGTCATTAATATCACCCCAAATCCTTGTGTCAGGTTTCTGTTGACAAGCTGGACTACAAGCATTCAAGGGCAAAGAGGTCCGATAAATAGATTTGTTGTAGAAAAGTTGATGAAGCTCTTAAGAAAGAATTCCAGTGAGTGCTCTCTATCAAATGCAAATACATGGTACATGATACTATGTACCATGAATCAATGTGGTTTTTACTGGCCCTTGAGAATTGGGGACATCTGATTCATATTTACATAATGATTCTGTCTGGGCTGAGAATCATAACTGATATAAATTGAAAGAATAAGCAATTGGTTTAAATTAATTAATTACATACATACATACAAAGATACATACATACATACATACATACAATGGTGGTCCTTCAGGACCAACAATTTGTCATCTACTTTCTAGCCAAACATAAAGAAATATCACAGTGCCTCAAATGTTGTCCATTTTCCATCATCTTTCCAAATACAATCTAGAAAGACTGTAAGAGAGAAACCCCAACCTACAGCTTTCATGAAAGCTTTGGCAGTCCTAGTAAGACAAGTCTCAGTAGACTAGATAACATTTTCCTGCTTTTCCCAGGTGAAGCTGTAGCTGCTGACCCCTGTTCCAAAAGGCCAAGGCTCTGTGTTTCTCACCTGAAAGGAACAAGCTGGTCAATTTCAGACTTGTTGCTGGTACAAATTTTTGCAGAGTAGAAGGCTAGTTTAAATGGTTCATGAGACTAAAATGAATAAAATATGGGGGATTATCTCTCAAAGGATGCAGTGTAAAGTCACGTCATAGTAGCAAGATCCCACTCAAGGAAGGATAGATAGGAAAAAAGATCCTACTGTTTTGCAGGACTTCCATCACTCCATTAGAACTTTCATTATTTAGTGACCTACACCCAGACCATCTCCCCTTTCCAGATACTCTCTAGAACACCCTTTATAACGGGGCCAGTTTCATCCTGATTGATTCATTGACCCAACCGTCAAATAATCTGACAGGGCATCAAAACACCGGAACTAAAAAATAACAATCGAGAATACATCATAACAATCATTATACCATACAAGGGGATATAAATGAAAAAGATCAGGAGAATTTGCTGAAAGTAACAATGAATCAAGATACAGTACAAAATGCTGGAACAAAATAGCACCCCAAAGACTGAAAGAAGTGCAACAAGGTGCCATTTTTCAGTCCCCCATGTCACCCTGCAAAAAAGGTAATTAAAATGGAAATAGCAAGCCTAAAAACTTTGGAGAAAAGAGCATTGAACTTGGAAGAACATGGAATGCAGAATTCCTTAGATGAACCACAAAACAAATCATGTGACATCTCAGCGAAGGAATGATCATATGACATATGATCACGTGTAACGATCTGCCACCCGCTGATCCCAAATCCAGTAACTTTCCTTGCAACCAGTATTGATTCAAAAGAAAGTTCATTTATTGAGAACAAGTGTACAGTTCCAAAGCATTGCTAAGACTGAGCCTGAGCACGCCAAAAGTTGTTTTTCTTACTTTTCCCTCCTTCACCCCCCTTACCTCCTGGTCTCCTGATTCCCTTGCTGGTACAACCTTGAGCATGCCAGTGCCTGTGATAAGGAGCCGTCCGCTTCTAACGGTTTCCCATTCCTTCTCCCCCCCTCCTTTTACAATGGCAGAACCGCAGCATGTAAAAAGCAATTGCTAAACTAGCCAACATAACAATCTACTATTAAATCTTGGGAGGATTCTGACATGCCGCCCCTCCATAAGTGAGGATGTCAGTCAGATGACTCATATTCTTCACTCTGTAAAAAAAAAAGTATTTCTTTAACTTCAAAATGTTGTTCTCCTTCAACCATAATGGGCTTAGGTGGCGATGGGGAGGGATGCCATTGAGACGACTCTTTGTAGGGTTTAAGTAGATCACAGTGGAAGACTGGATGGATTCTTTTAAATGTAGCAGGCATCTGCAATCATACTGAGATTGGATTAATCACTTTATCAATAACAAAAGGACCTATGACTTTTGGAGCAAATTTTTTTGAAGGTTGTAATGATTTAAGATGCTTGGTAGACAAAAGAACCTTGTTGCCTACTTTTCAGTCTTTCTCTGGGGTTCTCTTAGCATCTGCAAATTTTTTGTACGGTGCCCTGGCCTCCTTCAATGATGCAGCAATCTGAGGCCAAACTTGCATCATTTGTTGGACCCAGTCATCAACTGAAGTGACTTGAGTGGACTCTTTAGGTAGTTCTGGGATGGGCACACGGTCCTGTCCTGTAGCTATTTTAAAAGGGGTGAGGCCAGTGTTTTGGTGCACTGCATTATTATAGGCTACTTCAGCAAAAGGTAACAGCTCATCCCAATTGTCTTGCTGGTAGTTAATGAAACATCTCAAATATTGTTCTAGTACTAAGTTCAGATGTTCACAGGATCCTGATGTCTGGTGGTGGTACCCCAAACTCAAGCCCTGAGATGCCCCCAGTAATTTTAGGAACGTCCTCCAGAACCTGGCGGTGAACTGGACCCCACGATCCGAAATTACTCGTTCTGGGACATCATGAGCTCGGTAGACGTGTTTTATAAATAGCTTAGCCAGTTTGGGGGCTGATGGAAGGGAGTGGCATGCCACAAAATGGGCTTGTTTGGAAAAAAGGTCTGTTACTACCCAGATGACTGTTTTTTTGTTGCTTTCTGGCAAGTCTACAATAAAGTCCATGGAAATTTGCTTCCAAGGAGTCTCTGGGTTTGCCACTGTTTGTAGAAGCCCCATTGGTTTGCCCCCCCCCCCACTTGGCCATTGCACACGTGGGGCATGTAGCCACATATTCCCCTACATCTTTTCTCATAGTTGGCCACCAAAATTGACATCTGAGTAGATGTAAAGTTTTCACAAAGCCAAAGTGCCCAGCTGTTTTGCTATCATGGCCTCTTTGCAACATCCACTTCCTAGCATCTGCAGGGACATACAGCTTATCTTGCTGCCACCATGATCCCTGTTTGTTTACCAGGGATTGGTTATTGTTTTTAAACCAGTCATCCTGGGCAATCTGGGCATATTAATTTTTTAATAATTCTCCTTCTGGTTGTTCTTCACCCCTTTTTCTCTGAGCTCTAGTGACCACTCTTAAGGCTGCTTGGGCACATGAAATTACAGGGGCGACCACTTCCTCTTGCTTGCCATTGTGTTGAGGCAATTGAGACAGGGCATCCGCCAGGAAATTTCTTCCCCCAGGAATGTACTTCAGGGAGAAGTTAAACTGATGAAAATATCGTGCCCATCTCATTTGCTTGGGAGACAGTTTCCTCGGTGCAGTCAAGACCTCTAGATTTTTGTGATCAGTCCAAATTTCAAAGGGATGGGGTGATCCCTCCAACAAGTGTCTCTAGCAAACTAAAGCCCAGTGCACCATGAATGCCTCCTTTTCCCACACCAACCAGCGTCTTTCTGTTTCCGAAAATTTCCGGGATATGTACGCACATGGAAATAGCTCCCCCACCCCTCCTTTTTGCAACAGCACAGCTCCCACCACCACATCCAAAGCATCTGCCTGGATGACAAATGGCTGTTCTAGATCAGGGTACTTTAAGTTCGGTTCAGCCGTAAACAGCTGCTTTAAACCTTGAAATGCTTCCTGGCACTCCTTAGTCCAGGCCAAGGGGGCTCCAGGTTTTGAGGCCTTTGCCTTGTCCTTGCCCTTGGTTTTCAACAAGTCTGTGAGTGGGAGTGCTACTTGTGCAAAGTTGGGTATGAACTGCCGATAGAAGTTAGCAAAGCCCAGGAAACTTTGAAGCTGTTGCCTGGTTTTGGGAGCCTCCCAACCCATGACACCCCTCACCTTGACCGGGTCCATTTCAATTCCCTGATGTGAAATTCTACACCCCAAATAGTCAATCTGCTGTTTCTGAAATTCACATTTAGAGAGCTTGGCATACAATTGCGCCTCCAGTAGCTTTTTTTAGTACCTTCCTGACTAATTGTACCTGCTGCTCCATGGTTTCAGTGTAAATAAAGATATCATCCAGATAAACCAACACCCCCTGGTACAAATCCTCTTGTAACACCTCATTTATGAGTTGCATAAACACCCCCACTGCTCCTTTTAATCTGAACAGCACTATTTCATAATGGAAGCACCCCAGGGGGCAATTGAAGGTGGTTTTCCATTGATCTCCTTCACGGATTCTCACCCCGAAGTAAGCATCCCTTAAATCCAGCTTCATGAAAATTTTCCCTTTGGATAAATGGGTTAACAGGTCTTTCACTAGGGGTAGTGGGTACCGGTTGTCTACAGAAATGGCATTTAGGCCCCGATAATCTGTGTAAAGAGCCATCCTTCTTTTCCCTGAAAAGTATTGGTACAGCAATCTGAGAATGCGTAGGTACAATAAAACCCCTCTTTAGATTCTTATCAATGAACTCCCACAAGGCTTCCAACTCTTTGGGTATCATAGCATACATTTTCTTCCTTGGGAATTTAGCCCCAGGCTCAATCTCTATAGCACAGTCACTGGCGCGATGAGGGTGGGGTAGCTGATCTGACTCCCATTCGCTAAACACCTCCTGCAGGTCGCAGTACTGCTTGGGAATCTGAGTTGCAGCCTCCATTGCCTTTTCCCCACTCACAGCACCCATCTCCCCCTCTGACAATGTCTCGTTAATTCCTTCAACTTCCACTCCTCCCTCCTTTGGGAAACGCAAAATCTTTTCTTCCCAGTTTACTTCTGGGTTCTTCCTTTTTAACCAGTTCATGCCCAGAAGCACTGGGTTGGATGCCATGGGAGTTACTAGGAATTTAATAGTCTCTTTATGGTCTCCCATAATCAGCTCGAGCTCTTCAGTACAATATTCCACCGGACCTCCCCCTGCTGGGGATCTGTCCAGCTGGGTAAAAATCACAGGGGTTTTGAGTCTCTTTAATCACAGCCCCAAACCCCGGGCAATGGCGGGATTAATCAAGTTACAAGAGCAGCCAGAGTCTATCAGCACCCGTATCTCCGCCCTCCGGTTCGTCCTCATCACCCTTAGTTCCACCCAAACTTTAATGGGACTCACACCCATTTCTTCACTCTCCGTGAACTACTTTCTTTCTCCGGAAGAGCGGCTGCCTGTCAGAGAGAGAGCAGAGCTAACAACTTCTGGGTTTTACTGCCACCGCGTGTGGCCGCTTCAGCGCCCGCCTCACTGCCGACAGCCGCCGACTCTTTCTTGCCGGGCTTTGAAGACTTCGGCCCCTTCCGCTCTGTCTTCTTACCTCCCAGTTCCGGCTTTGCTTTAGGGCACACTGCAGCAAAGTGCCCCGGCTCCCTGCAGTTGAAACAGACGCGACGGCTCTGGCTACTTTCCAGCGTGCTGGTCTTCACCTTGGGCACCACCTTCTTTGTTCCGGGTAAGGGCAGAAGTCGGGTTCTCGCTTCTACAGTGTGCCATTGCTCCTCCACCTCGCCAGCCATAGCGACCCATCCATTAAAGGTTTTGGGGTAACCCCGGCACATCACACACTGCAGTAAATCGGGTTGCAAGCCTCTCTGGAAGAAATTCGTAGGCGAACTCGGATACCGTCTTGGACCCTTGCTTAATCCTTTCCAGGATGCATTGCACTTTTAGCGCCATGCACGGGTCTTCAAAGCATGCACAGAGAGCCGCCATGAAATCCTCTAATTTCCTTAAAGCCCGATCCTTCACCCAGTGCAGGTCAACCACCCATTCGGCTGCCGTGCCTTCAAAAAAACTGGACACATAGGAGACCTTCTCCTCCTCGCTGCGGAACAATCCACTGTAGCCCTCCATGTAGATCCGAACCTGGGTGATAAAGCAGGCAAGCTGCTCAGCATCTCCCCCGAATTTCATGGAGATGCCCCACTGCTGCATCAGGCTCTTTTTGGCTCTGCTAGGTGGGAGATCCTCCTCCTCCTCGCTGGAGGTCTCTCCCTTGGCTGATTGCTCCGCCGCCTCCGTTCCTCCCAGTGTAGCCACTGACTCTCATGTAGGGAGCGTAAATCCCCCTCCAAGCAGTTTATCCACTACGGTCTTTAATGCTCGCACATAATCGGATAGGGACCCCATCTGCCCTTCCAGTTTTCCCATGCGGTCTTTCATCAGAGGGCCTCATCCCTTCATTGCCGTTGCCCTCGCCTCTACTTGGGTTTGGCGTGATGATTCCACCAGCTCCTCCTGGGTTACCACCTTAACTTCCAATGGAGGAGGATGCAAACTCTCTTCCACTTCCTCAATGACATCATCAGCCATCCCGTTGCTCAGTAGGTCCTGGTCAATGTGATGGTTGGGGCTCCCTGCAGGGCAATCTCCCCGGTGGAAGTCTTCACTGGGAGTCTTAGCAAAATGTAATGATCTGCCACCTGCTGATCCCAAATCCAGTAACTTTCCTTGCAACCAGTATTGATTCAAAAGAAAGTTCATTTATTGAGAACAAGTATACAGTTCCAAAGCATTGCTAAGACTGAGCCTGAGCATGCCAAAAGTTGTTTTTCTTACTTTTCCCTCCTTCACCCCCCTTACCTCCTGGTCTCCTGATTCCCTTGCTGGTACAACCTTGAGCATGCCAGCGCCTGTGATAAGGAGCCATCTGCTTCTAACGGTTTCCCATTCCTTCTCCCCACCCCACTTTTACAATGGCAGAACCGCAGCATGTAAAAAGCAATTGCTAAACTAGCCAACATAAACAATCTTCATTTAACTGACCATTCTTTGTTTTTGCCTGATGACAATTAGTTTATTGTCAAAATGTTGCATTTTTGTACATTATTTATAATTGTATTTTATATTAAAATATTTATTATGGCTAAAAATAGCCAATGAAGATGATTAAATAAGATTAATCTATAATTGTAAACATTCCAATCATTGGCTGGTGTGGATCTTCCGGGTTGTGTGGCCGTGGTCTGGAAGTTCTGTTTCCTAACGTTTCGCCAGCATCTGTGACCGGCATCTTCAGAGTGCAGGAGCACAGACAGGAGCAGTTCTCTCTATGCCCAGGATGGTGTGACCCTTTTGTTTGAAGGGACTAAAGATCAAGATTGTTAAAAGTAAAAGGAAGGAATTTAAAGTTGGTTTATTTGATCAAAGTTAAATAGATACGTTGTTATCTCTGGTAACCCTTAATGAACTTTTGCTGCTCAGGACTGAAATAACAAGACTTTAAGGATTTGTTTATAGGTAATAGATGGGATATGGGAAGAAAAGATCATTTGTTGTATTTTAAGAGAAGGCAATAAGTTACTAAAATTGTTTATACTTGTATAAGGGGAACGTCATTTCTTTATATATTTCTTTTCTTTTTCTATACTATATTTTTATGATTTTTCTTTCTCTTCTATTTTTCTTTCTATTTTTTCTTTTTATTCTTTTATTTTTTTAGTTGGTATTAGTTTTTATCTTTGTAATTGTAGTTTTTAATAAAATTACTATTAAAGAAAAGAATGAAAAGCACTGCCAGCCTGTTTTGCCAACTGTGCCATGAAAATAGGATGGCTGGACATGAGGGGTATTTAAAACTCAGCTTAGGGACTTCTGGTGGCTAAGAGTGAGGGCAGATGTCAGGGATTATGTTTCATCTTGTCTTATGTGCTACTGAGCAAAATCTGTTCCTGGAAAGCCAGCTGGCTTGCTGCAACCCTTTGCAACCCTGGGACACAGTATCACTGGATTTTATTACTTACTCTTCCCCCTGTACAGGGATTTTACAGAATTAGGCCACTTCATTCCTTGCAAGGGCCTCCCAACAGTTCAGGAAACAGCATGGCTTTTTTAGACTACATTCTTAGATATACAGTAGAGACCTGGTCAATCACATGATTTTGGATTACAGATTGCAATTTACCTCCAGGTTTTGGAAGGCCCTCTTCCAATTATTAAACATTAAAATTCATTTGTCATCAAATGGAGAATCTGAGAGGTTGAACCAAATATTATATATTTAAAGCGCTATGTCTCTTATCAACAAGACAATTGGACTAAGCTGTTGTCACTTGCAAAATTTGCCTACAACAACTTAGTACATTTCTCTATCAGCATATCTCCTCAGTGTTATTGACATATCTCCTCAGTGTAACCATATAACACCACAGCTTCACAAGCTGCATTGGCTCTGTATAAATTTCCAGATGAAGTTCAAGGTGCTGATTATCACCTATAAAGCCCTTCATGACCCAAGCTGAGTTACTTGTATATTGCCTGTCTCCAACTGTCTGTACTCATCCAATGAGATCCAGCAGAGTGAACATGCTTCAGGTTCTTTCCATGAAACAATGTCACCTAGTGGGACCCAGGGGACACACCTTCTCTCTTGCAGTGCCTGCTCTATGAAATATTATTCTCCCTGGGGTTTTATCCTTCCACAAAACCCAAAAGACCTGGTTTTTCCCCTGACATTCAGCCAGACCCATGGGTTGACCCCATGTAAAATGTAAGATCCTTGAAATCAGGCAGCATATAAATTTAATGTATTATTATTAATTATGTGTTGGTTGGCCTTGGTTGTTCTGTTATAGTATTATTTCTGTTATTTCATTATTCTGTTGCTTTTTATGTTCTGATAGTTAATGATTTTATTTTTAATTCTTTTTTTCTTCAAATTGTAAGTCATTCATAGATTTATATGGGTGGCCATATAATTCTAATAAATAAAATTAAAATAAAATATACAGCTTGTGAATGAGCCATTTTATCTTCAAAATGCCTAGTTAATATATCACAGTCCCAAAGCCCATGGAGCAAGCTGAAATAGTCTATGGAAAACTCTGCTGGAAGTATTGTTTCTTCACCATAATCACAGACTGGGTGTGATTGTGAGCTTTCACCTGTATATTCAAACTGAATTTTATACCAGTTTTTCAGCCTGTTTGATCACTCCCAGCCGACTAGGCTTTGCCTTGTGGCAGAACACCTAAATACTGTTTTTATTGCAGAATTTCTTCCTGGGGTTAACTGAAAATATACATCTGAAAGCAGTGGGGTACAGAGGTTCCTGTCTGAGGATCTGTTTGTGGAGTGACTACTGGCCTCTAAAGTTCCCTGTAAGACATTTGTGGGTGGGATAGGGAGACTGGAAAATAGTACACAAAGTATCGTTTCTTAAGCCCAGTTTCTCTAACCTCCTATCTCTCAAAAGGAAGAATGTTCTGAAACAGATTGACCCACTGACCCCTGACTTGTAATAGAATTAGGTGACTTTAAAATAAGTTTTTGTGGGACCCTGTGTTGTCTGCATGCTATCCCATTTAAATTCATGCACAGTTGCAGTTACATCGGTAAAAAACGTAATGATTTTAACATCTCCTGTCCCTATGGCTCATTTGTCTTTAGGCTCTGCGAATGAAATTTCCAGTAGTAAAGCTTCCTCTCTATTTTGTTGTGGAGGATGAGGGTTATTCTATAAACCTGACAACTCCTTATTTTGTCACCATAGAAGAAATAAACAACAGAATAAACTGGAAAATTTCAGGTAAGAAGCAGAATACTGGGGTTCAGAAGGATCTTTTCTGAGAAATTCTATTCAAAATATTTCTGTTGCTGTGTCCTTTAATGCTCCTCTTCCTTGCCATACTATATAATAACTAAAAATGAAAAATATTGTTTTCCAGATCTATTTACTTTCATTTTTATTTTCACTTTCATTCTTCTTGAAAAGTTTCACCCAAGTTCTTTCCACTCAAACAGCAACTACAATAAGGAGTTATGATGATACTCTGTTTTACCAAGTTTTAAGTTTGCCCTTTCATTAAAAGTTATCATCATAACAAAAAACCCATTGCATATAGCTCTCCATTTTATTTTTAGTAGCTTCCACATTTTTAGTTTTAGTTTTTACAAAAGGATACCTTTTTGCAAAGCATTGGCTAATTCATCTTTCTTTATATAGGATTAATTTTCCACTGAAACTTATAACCAGACAATGCATGGAACTATCATTCAGAGACTATTTTAACTATTTTTTTCAGGTGCCGACAGAACATCAAATATAGAAAAATTAACCGGATACTTTAGAAATACCACCAAAACCACGTTGTATAATCCAGATGGGCTAACTTTATCAATAACTGTAAGTTTCTGATCAAATATGTATTTTGAATAAAAAAGCCAAAATCTACTACTAGATTGCAACAATCTGACATATCTTCCGGTAAAACTGCTAAAATATTAAAAAGTGGCAAGGCTTTGATCACCTAGTCAGGGCCACCAGCTTGACACCTCTGCAGATACCACTGAGTAGAATGTCTGGCACAAAAACATAACAGTAGGATCTCCACTTTTCCACCCGCTACTTGAGTTCCAGGGTGTCTGGATGTAGCTATTTCCCTAGGAAAATCTGTTCCTCATGGGGCAGGCAGTTAAGCTATAATTAAGTTTTCTTGAAGAGAGAGATGCCCCCAATTTACCTAGACTCTGGGACTCTAGCAGGATGTCCCCCTTCCAGGACTAGGCCTTTAAACAAATGGCACCAATCTTCCCCTTTAATCAAGGGTGATGAGATCTAAGCTGTTTACTTTGGAATGCATTATGCTAATATAAACCAGTGCAGAAATAAAGAATGAAGTATTTTTATTTTGAATCCCACTTCATCCTGTTGTAGGGCTACCATATCTAGGCTGCAAAAACCTGGATGACTATTAGAAGGCAAAAAGGGTTATGTGCCAACTAGCCATCATCCAGGTTTTTACAGCCCAAAGAGAAACTACATTTGCAACCCCCATGGAACTAAAAGAACTCTTCTTACACAAAGAAAGTCTGACAAGGCAAGCAGGTTGAATAGATTCTTTACTAATGACAGTCTGGGGAAAATGTGAATGTGATTGGCATCACAAGGCACAGACAGGTTAAACCTTTCTTCCTTGGTCATGATCTCGGTCAAAATGACCAACCAAAGAAGTGGCAATTTTAACTGTAGGGAAAATCTTTGTTTTGGCACCAGTGGGAGAGTTTTCCTTTCCTAATGTTAATCACCACCCTACTGGTACATCTTAAATTGTGTAGGTGTATCACAACTTTAGTCAAAAATCTTAAATCTTGAATCATATTTGCTTAAATCACGTGATTTTGCTATCTATGATTTGCTGAATAAACTACACTTAGCTAGTGGTTCACACATTGTATTAAATAATTCAGGATAAATTGTTCTCCATTTTTAGTAGTTTCTCAGTACAAAGAAAAAGCAAACTGTACCATGATATTTATGTTCATGAATATTCTAAATTAGGGGGAGGCAGAATTAGCCTAGACAACAGACAGACAGATGATAGATGATAGATGTAGCACACACTTAAATCCGTATCCATCTGCCCAAATAAAGACACATATCTAAAACCAATCAAGTTATTTAGAGCAGCAATTCCCAATTTGGAAATAAAGTAAAACAGTAATAGAGAAAACAAATCATTTCCATTCATGTCATTCAAAACATACAGTTTAATCAATAACAATTTTAAAAGATTAAGCAATGTTAGAAAATGTATTTGTAGCATAAGAAATATTATTATGACGAATAAAAATAACGTTTCTTTTTAATAGGGATCTGAGCTTTTCCATTTTAGAGTATCCACTATTCCTGGAGTCTCCTTTTGTAATTTATTTGATGAATTTCAGGTATATATATTTTTTATTAGTGTCAAAATATAGTATTACATATTATCCATAAAAGAGAACACAAGAATGTGAAACAATCCTAAAGATATAGTTAGTTACTTCAGCAAGAATTATTTATATTAGCTGTATTTGGTACAGATATAATGAGTAGTAACCCCATGTTCCATAAATTTAAGCGACATTGTCTGTAATGTCCCCCCCAAGAAAGTCAGTGTGATAAAATTTCTAGAAACAGAGCATTGGCAAAAATGCAAACATTGCATCCAGTCTTGATAGCCCCCAACATAATAAAAGAGGCCCTGGTCACAGATGGACTCTCTAGTCCTTTCTTCTTAGCAAGCAGAACCTATCCTGCCTCTTTCCACGGAAATAAAGACTGATCCTTTTGTTCTCCCACAAGTCTGGGCCCCTGCTTGTCCCTTTCTAGAAATTAAGCAAGTCAAGTGAATATACCATAGATTATTAGGGAACTCAGATATTACATTATAAGAATTTGGCAGGGATTGATTGACTGGTTGATTAATATTCATTCATTCATTCATTCAATTTTTATACTGTATTTGAATCTTTGAACACCCCTGAAATGAAAACTCAGCTGAAACAACTCTTTCTACTTCTTTGCTATTAGATAGTTTCAAATGTGTATTTAATCTTGCAATACTAGCCTTGCTCTCAGAGGTATACTTACTAATGTAAACATGAGTTATCTATCCCAAGTACCAACTTTTAAAGGAGTATGACTTTTCAAATTACCAGAATATTTTTTTATTGCAGATTTATGTTGATGATTCACCACTGGCTTTTCCAGGACAGCATCTCATCAGTACAATTGTGGCTGTGTTAATAGGAGGCATTCTCTTTGCAGCCTTTCTTCTGCATATCTATGAAATCCAGATAGGAAATTTTTTTAAGAGGAAATTAAAGAGAAACAAAGTAGAATCAAAAACTTCAACTGCCACAGCTTCAGAAACATCCAGTACTAGCACTGAATCATAATTGTCAATTGCTGCAACAATGTTCTCACTTCCATGCCAATATGTGGCTTTTTTTTCCCTTCCTTATTTGGCCCACAAGAATTGTTGGCTTTTGTTACAGTTCTTTTTTTCTTGTTAGATAACATAAAGAATGTTCCTTTATTTCTTAGCATGACATTATTCTAGTCACTGTTGTCATGAATTTTCTTAGTTTTTGCGTGGGGAAGTCGGTTATCTATGCATTTATTTTTACAGAAGTATGAACTCATGTTCAGAAGAAGTCATCCAACAATATACAATAACATAATTAAAATGTAAATTAAAAAATATTATTAAATATACACCTATTCTACCTCTGCATTTATTAGGTACCAGTTATTTCTTGATTAAAGGTTCTGTAGAGCAAATGCAGCAATAATTGCAAGCATTTGGCATTTATGTTAATGCATTGCAAAAAAAAAATGAAAGTCCTCTAAACAAAGTTACAAACAAACATTATGAATGCATTATGTATTTTATTATAGGGAGCAATTCCCTAATTGTGAGCCTGATAAATTACAGGTTAAAATATACATTATGCTGAGAACTCTCCCCCTCCCCTCAAAAAACTAAATAAAATAAAGAGGAACATTTTGGGATTTAAAAAAAAATTATTCAGAGATAATTTCAAAGGAACATAAAAGTGCAGATGGCAAAAAAAAAATAAAATAAAATACAACTACAATTACACATGTGCTTTATACATCCAGGAATCTGAAACAGGAGGCTAACATTCAAAATAGTATTTTTAAAAAATTATGTCTCTACATATCAATAGTGCTAGTTCATTGACACACAAAATGAGAATGCCTAAGAGAAAAAAAATGCATGATATAAAGTAGGACCTGAAATAAAATTTTGTGGTATATAGTATAACAGAAACATTCCTGTTCAAGGATCCAGTCACAATATTCTATTCTCCTCTCTTCCCCTTTCTCTGCCCCCCACCCCAAAGTGATTTGCACACTATCTATGGATCATGAGCACAGTCATTTGTCTGCTTTGGGAAAAGGAAACGTTATAGTTTGCTATATAGCTCCAAAAAACATAGACCATGGAATGCTGAGAGGTTGTTCTCCTTGCTGCTTTGCTAGAAGAAGACCAATTCAAATGTTTACAACACATATCAAAAACCCTGCACTGCAAAATCAGGTGCAGATTTCTCATCCCAGTATTGTATAATTATTGTTTTAGCCATCTCCCATAATTGAAAAATGCACTGCTTTGATAGATGGTAGATTTCAAATCTGAGGATATAGTCCAAAAAGAACATATGCATTTTTGATATACTGAAATTGACCCAGAGGCCTGTTAACAATGCTGTTGATGTCAGGCCCAAATGTAACATCATAGGATAAAATCTAACCATATTGGTTACTGTTCCAATTTCTGTCTTTCATGTCCAATAATAAAGTGATTACACCCAACCCTTATTGACCATACTCTAGGATACAGTAAGATGTTGTTGTTGTTACCTCATTTTAAGATCGTAAGAAACTAATTTCACATTGTTTAATGTAGCCTGCCATTGATTTACCAAGACAGATCATTCAAGCTTGTTATTCTAAAGGTCACATGAATGATATCAATTTATTCAGGTGCCTATACGAAAAGGTTGCTGGCTTATTATTCTCTGAAACCTCTAACTTCTGTGAAGTATCAGAAGCTGCAAACACATCTGGACAAAATAAACCAAATAACAAATATGTAAGATGAATATATTGCCAAGAATGGAGTAGATTTCTAATTTTTTCATCCTATAAAACCAGACAGGGCAGAAGACAATGCTCAAAAGTTTAGAAGAAAGATAAACATTACCATCTAGTGGTGTATATACAAACTGCAATTTGTAGAAATGGTGTGCTTTAGATCTAAATTTGGCTTAAAAATCAGCTTGGAAAAAAAGAATTTGAAATTAAACTTGCAAGCACAGAATATTACTTTTCAGACAGAAAAAAATAAATGTCATGATAAGACACAAAAACAGCATGCTAAAGAAAGAAAGCACTGAGAACTATTAAAGATACCCATTCCTGTTTGTCTTTGAACAACGTGCTCATATTGTGTCCTTAAGTCTGTTAATTGCTCATGCAGACATACAGTCTTTGGCACACTTGGGCTGCAGATAAGACTCTGCTTTGGTAGACAATAGAGCAACAACTGACTGTTTTTTGCTTGCCCAGCTGATTGGCTCACTCCCATACAGGATTTTCAATCTGTCTTGTATTTTGCCCTGTTGGCATCCATGTAGCTTACCAGCTTGCAACACCAGTACAGAGTATTGGCTGGTAGTTTGAGAGTTAGGAGTGTAGTTCCTTTAAGTCTTTTGACTGGAATCCAGTCTTCTTTGGCTAATGCCTTCCTATACAGGAACTGACTGCTTTGGCAATGTCTGGCCTTTTCACTTTCCAGCTGCCATCCTGTAGTCTCAAGCAGGAGCATCTTGTTTGAAGTCTGCTTTAAGTATTGAGTTTCCATTAATACACGGATCTCAGTTGCTTCAGCCAGCCCCAGACACTGAAGAAGATCCTGTCTTCTGTTTTTGGCTAAAGAGTTAACTTCAATCCTACTCTTCTTCTATCTGGATGCCAAGGTAGTAAGAGCTGCTTCCCAGCTCTTTCATATCAATTTCATTGTTGAGGTTATTGCAATCTCTTGGCTATCACTTTCTTTTTAGTAGCAAATGACTAAATAATCCACATATGTAAGGATATATGTCGTTTTGTCCATATGTTGTCCATATGTTGGAATGACAGGGTCAGTTTTACCTTGCATGAATTCTTTCTTGACAAGTACATGGTTCAGCTTTTCATTCCAGGCTCTAGCAGCTTGCTTCAGGTTGTAGATGCTCTTCTGAACTTGCACCCCAGATCTTCTTTGCCAAGTTCCCCAAAACTGGTTGGCTGCTGCATGTAGATGGCTTTGTTGATTTCTTCTTGCAGGAATGCAGTCTTTGCATAAAGGCAATATCTCATTACAGAAACATTGGACTTTGATTTCTAGACCTGAATATGGGATAGATCCTCGAGGTACCCCATTCTCTGCAAAACAAATGGCTGAAGCATTGTGGCAGCATCAGCAGCAAGTAGATACCCAAATAAACCTGTATATTGCAATGATACAGCTAGCACAGAATTTGGGATATAGCTTATTTCAGCTGGGAACAGCCCCCAAAGTTGCTGCACAACCAATGTTGCTCCATTCTTCTGAAAGTCTGCCTGAGACATTCTGGGGGGCTCAAGGTCAATTCCTGACTTTAACAACACAGTGTAAATTGTTTGTAGTGGGCACGACTGTGGAATTTCCTACACATTAGACCAAGGTTGCCTTTGTTCTTAGCCTGCTGAAAAAGGGAGCAGCCATATGGGCAGTTCCACTAATTGAGACCAACGATGCCATCTTAGTAACCCTTTTCCCTGCTGCCTGCTCAGACTCCAATGATATGAAGCCCATGCAAATAGGAGTGATGAAGAGGTCACTCCCTACAAAAGAGAAACAATGAAAGTGAAACCTTAGATTGTGTTTTTACTGTGGTGCACTAGGTCCAACATCTGACATTATGCAATTGCATTTTGTAACCCCTGTCAGCCTTTGCAGCTCCATGGGTTAGAAATCCAGCTCAGAGCTCTTTTGGACTCTAGGGCAACTACCAGTTTCATAGATGAGGCTATTGTGCCACAGTTCAGCTTACTGAAACACTTAATCCTGATATTCACTGGGAACAAGGGACTACTTCTTTCTCTTCACAATGTCAACACCACCAAATGCAGATTGTGGACTCTTTTTCACCCTCTCCTTCTCACTTCTGTCTGCATCTCCTTCACTGATAGAAAAGGATGCAGATTTTCCCATATTTTGGGGGAAGATGAAACCATGACTTTGTCTCCACATTGGGCTATCAACTTAGAACCTGAACCCCAGATCCCAGCTAATTGGCAGTACACCATGTCTACTCAAGAATTAACTGATTTAAAAAACTTTCTGGACAATAATCTGAAAAAAAGGATTTATCTACCCTTCCTGCTCACATCTGTGCCTGTTTTTATAAAAAAGAAAGATAATTCTTCAAGGCCTGCTCATGATTATAAGCTTCTAAATTATGCGGCCATTACAGATCACTACCCACTGCCTCTAATAAACTTGATAAGCTTGAGGAGCTTACAGTTTGATTTTGATGAAAGAGGGACATGAGTACTTAACACTTTTTAACACTTGATATGGCAAATACAGGTGAAACTCGAAAAATTAGAATATCGTGCAAATGTTCATTTATGTCAGTATGGCAACTCAAAAGGTGAAACCAATATATGAGATAGATGCATTACACGCAAAGCGAGATATGTCAAGCCTTACTTTGGTATAATTGTGATGATTATGGCGTACAGCTTATGAAAACCCCAAATTCACAATCTCAGAAAATTAGAATAGTGTGAAAAGGTTCAATATCCTAGGCTCAAAGTGTCCCACTCTAAGCAGCTAATGAATCCATAACACCTGCAAAGGGTTCCTGAGCCTTTAAATGGTCTCTCAGGCTGGTTCAGTAGGAATCACAAGCATGGGAAAGACTGCTGACCTGACAGTTGTGCAGAAAACCATCATTGACACCCTCCATAAGGAGGGAAAGCCCCAAAAGGGAATTGCAAAAGAAGTTGGATGTTCCCAAAGTGCTGTATCAAAGCACATCACATCAATAGAAGGTTATGTGGAAGGGAAAAGTGTGGTAGAAAAAGGTGCACAAGCAGCAGGGATGACCACAGCCTGGAGAGGATTGTCAGGAAAAGGCCATTCAAAAGTGTTGGGGACTTTCACAAGGAGTGGACTGAGGCTGGAGTTAGTGCATCAAGAGCCACCACACACAGACGGATCCTGGACATGGGCTTCAAATGTCGTATTCCTCTTGTCAAGCCGCTCCTGAACAACAAACAACGTCAGAAGCGTCTTACCTGGGCTACAGAAAAAAAAAAAAAAAAAAAGAACTGGTCTGTTGCCCAGTGGTCCAAAGTCCTCTTTTCTGATGAGAGCAACTTTTGCATCTCATTTGGGAACCAAGGACCCAGAGTCTGGAGGAAGAATGGAGAGGCACACAATGCACGATGCTTGAAGTCCAGTGTGAAGTTTCCACAGTCTGTGTTGATTTGGGGAGCCATGTCATCTGCTGGTGTTGGTCCACTGTGCTTCATTAAGTCCAGGGTCAACACAGCCATCTACCAGGAGATTTTGGAGCACTTCATGCTTCCTTCCGCAGACGAGCTTTATGGGGATGCTGACTTCATTTTCCAGCAGGACTTGGCACCTGCCCACACTGCCAAAAGTACCAAAACCTGGTTCAATGACCATGGGATTACTGTGCTTGATTGGCCAGCAAACTCGCCTGACCTGAACCCCATAGAGAATCTATGGGGCATTGCCAAGAGAAAGATGAGGGACATGAGACCGAACAATGCAGCGGAGCTGAAGGCCGCTATTGAAGCATCCTGGTCTTCCGTAACACCTCAGCAGTGCCACAGGCTGATAGCATCCATGCCACGCCGCATTGCGGCAGTCATTGCTGCAAAAGGGGCCCAAACCAAGTACTGAGTACATATGCATGCTTATACTTTGCAGAGGTCCGATATTGTTCTATTTCCAATCCTTGTGTTATTGATGTCATGTAATATTCTAATTTTCTGAGATTGTGAATTTGGGGTTTTCATAAGCTGTACGCCATAATCATCACAATTATACCAAAGTAAGGCTTGACATATCTCGCTTTGCATGTAATGCGTCTATCTCATATATTGGTTTCACCTTTTGAGTTGCCATACTGACATAAATGAACATTTGCACGATATTCTAATTTTTCGAGTTTCACCTGTATGAATACAGTACACAGTAATGCCCTATAGTCTAATTAACTATCCAGCTGTATTTTTCAGATGCATGAATGAGATATTTTTAGATATTTTGTGCAAATATGTAATAGTTTATCTGGATTACATTTTGATTTTTTTCAGAAAAAGCCATCCATTCTATTCATGTCAGGAATGTGTTTCAGTTCCTATGCAAAAATATACTCCACTAAGTTAGGAAAATGTGTTTGATTTTCCTCAAATAGACTATTTCAGGTATCAGATCTCTAGAGAAGGCATGCAGATGCATCCTGCAAAGGTTCAGTCCATACTTTTATGGCAGGCACCTAGAAATGCAAAGGAGCTCCAACATTTTCTAGGCTTTGCCAACTTTTACTGAAGATTTTTCATGGATTTTGCAGTGCCCGAGGCCATTAACTTAACTTCTGAAAAAAGGATGTGAATTTAAATGGCCTACTCAAGACCAAGCCACTTTTTAGGATTTGAAAAAGTGTCTTTTTATCCCAGTTGCTTCAGCCTCGCCTTTTTTGTGGAAAATGACTTGTGCTTTTTACCTGAGACTCCGTCTCCTGCCTGAACAGAACTATGATGTCTTCAACAAAGAATTTCTGGCAAGAAAAGCAGCATTCCAACCATGGAAACATTTCTTAGAGGGACTGACCCATCCAGTACAGGTGTGGACAGATCCCAAGAATATGGAGCCCCCACAGAAAGCCCAAACCCTCACTCAACATTAGATCAGGTGTGCACAATTTTTCTCTTGCTTCAATTTATGTATCACCTATGTTTGTAGCTCACAGATTAAACTGTAATATTCCCTATCATGCAAGCCTGTATTTAACATTTCCTGCCTGTTTCCTCCCCTACACGCAATCTTGAAACCTGACAATTTTGCCTCTCCCACAAGCTCTCCAGAGAAGCTAGGGGCAGGGAGGCAGGCAGTAGATCTGTTGGATCAGATTTGTTTACAACAACAGGATCCATATATCAAGATTCAGATAGATGGTCTCCAGGAAGACCCACAGACGTTATTTTCCGTTTTCTATGACTGAAGGACAGTTGTTTTACAATGGTGGTTTATATGTTCCTCTTGCTCCGAAAAGAAATACTGCAACTTTGCCATGACAAGAAAATTGCAGGATATGGAGGAGTGTTCAAAATGTTACATTTGTTGATCAGGGAGTTCTGGTGGCCAAGAGTAAAAGCAGATGCTAAAAACTATGCATCATCTTGTCATGTCTATCGCCAGACCAAGGCCATCACTGCTAAGCTGGCTGGTTTGCTCCAGTCACTCCCCTCTCTCACAGGATGATGGGACACAATTTCCCTGGATTATTGACTTTTCAGATATGCAAGTTTATACAACCATTTTGTGATAGTAGACCTGTTTATCAAGATGGCTCATTTTATTTCATACAAGAGAGTATCAACTGCTCTAGAGACTGCAAAATTCTTCCTAGACTATGTTTTTCAGTACTGGAGTTTAGCCAGTCATGTAATCTCAGATTGGAGCTCTAAATTTACACCCAATTTCTGGAAAGCCCTCTTCCATTTGCTGAATATTCATATACATTTGTCATCATCTCATCAAATGGGCAGAGAAAACTAACATTCTGCTGGTACAATTTTTGTGTTGCTACATTTCCTATGAACAGGAGAATTGGCCTAATATGTCAGTTGCAAAAGGTGTATATAGCATTAGACTGGATTTGGCATTTTTATCCACCTATCAAGTCCTTCCCAAGGACCTGGGATAGGCAGATGTTGTTGTTTGATGGTGTTAAAGGTATCATCGCAGGACATAAGCTGTTCCCAGTAATGCTGCCTTTTTGCAATTAACTGATGGTGATTTTGTCAATGCCGCTGGTCTTCAAGTGGTGTTCCAGATGTTTTGGGATTGCACCTAAGTGGCCTATAACTATTGGTACTATCTTTGCTTTCTTTGCCATAGTCATTCTACTTCTATTTGCAGGTCTTTATATTTTGTGATTTTCTCTGGTTCTTTCTCTTCTATTCTGCTGTCTCCAGGTACTGCAATGTCCACTATGCAGACTTTTTTGTCTTTCTTATCAACAATTGTTAAGACTGGGGTGTTGTGCGGCAGGTGCTTGTCTGTTTGAATTCTAAAGTCCTAGAGCATTTTAGCTCCTTCATTTTCTATTACTTTGTCTGTTTTGTGGTCCCACCAGTTCTTGCCTGCAGAAAAATGATATTTCTTGCAGATATTCCAATGCTGTTGTTTGTAGTCAGTCTGTGTGATCTTCTTGCAGCAGCTAACTAGGTGGTCCACTGTTTCTTCAGCTTCTTTGCAGGGGCAGCATTTGCTGTCTGTTGCTTTCTTCTCAGTTCTGGCTTTATATGCATTTATTCTTAAGGCTTGGTCTTGTGCAGCCAGAATTAGCCCCTCTGTTTCTTTCTTCATCTTTCCTGCTCTTAGCCTCTGCCAGGTCTTGTTGTTATCTGCTTTGCCTGCTAGTTTTTTTGTGGACTGGCTGTGTAATACTTTGCCTTGCCATGTCTCTTTTCTATTCTTCATTTGGTCTTTCTTATAGGCCAGTTTGGTCTCTTTGGTATTCAGTAAGCCTTCATGGTGTACTAGCTTGAGTGCATCTTCTTCACTGTCCTTCAGATATTCTTCCAATGACCTTTTTTCTTTTTTTCCTATGCAGCATGTACCTCATTATTTCTGATACAGAGCAATTTTTTCCTTTGCTATACCATACTGTTCTGGGATATAAGCCACTATGATTTCATGTACTATATGTTCTTCTTTCAAGTACCTGCCACATATTCAGCCCCATTATCTGTCTGTAGAATTTGGGGCTTTCTTCAGGTTTGTTCCTTACCAAGCCACACATTCCTTGAATTTTCTCTCTAGAAGTGAAGATCTGGTCCTTTATACAGCAGGGGCACTGCTGCATTCTAAATCCTTCTGCTAAAATCTCTAATTAGTAAAAACCATCTGGATCCCTATGTCCCATCCTTCTGTGCAATAGATAAACAGTTCCTGTGTCTGCATGCTTTCACTGCTTTGGTTTTATTTTCTTCCATTTTACTCCATTTTATTATTTATAAGTAACTCTTCATTTTGAGTTATATAGCAATAGTTATCTTTAAACTTACTTCACATTCTTTTTCTACCATATACCTTCCTGAGAGCAGAATAGATTCCAAATTGGGGACATACAGTACATGCACCCTGAGTGGTTAAATTTATACTTTCTTTTACTCTGGGATTTACTAACCCTCTGCCTGCTGAAAGGAGGCTGCATAAATTGCCAAGAGTTAATTTGACAAACATTTATCTAAAGGCAAACATTTCTTATTCTGTAAGATTATCTATAGCCAATAATCTATATGAATTCTGTCTTTCAATTGAAAAAAATGAGGCTTTTTCTCTGAGTTCTCCCTCTACATCTTGTTTGTTTGCATTTTACATCTTTCTTTCCCTGTGTTGGGATGACAGTACTCTTTGGAATGTAGGCAACAGGTTCTTTT
This sequence comes from Liasis olivaceus, assembly GCA_030867105.1. Taxonomy (NCBI): domain Eukaryota; kingdom Metazoa; phylum Chordata; class Lepidosauria; order Squamata; family Pythonidae; genus Liasis; species Liasis olivaceus. Next base: position 38,309,532 of record CM061349.1, read on the forward strand.
CTCTGCTTTAGTCTTACTAAGACTATTTGTTTGTTTATTTATTTAGATAATTTATATAGCCACCATCTCAAAAAATTGATTCTGGGTGGCAGAAAGAGGATAAAAAACAACAGAATACAATAGAAACCTTAAATCATCATCGCCCATAATATATGTCCAGATCTAAAAATCTAACATTAATTCATACAGACCAAACCACAAATCCACCAACAGGGCTGGTTTAATCTCCAAGCCCCGATGGTTGGGGAATCATCCAGATCTTTAATGCCTTACTAAAGGCTAGAATGGTTGGTGCCATCTTCATCTTGGGGGAAGGGGTGCTTTTCCATAGAGTGGGCACTGTGACAGAAAAGGCACAGCCCCTAGGTCCCAGAAGATGACATTTCCTAATGGAGAGGAGCCAGAGCATGCCAACTCTGCCAGTTCTGGTGGGGTGAGCAAAAATGACCAGAGACAGGTAGTTCCACAAGTATCCTGGCCCATGGCATGTAGGGCTTTATAGGTAACAACTGGCACCTTGATTTGCACCTGGAAGCCCACTGGAAACCAGTGCAGCTCATGGAGCAGATGTGTCATGTGAGTGTCATGAGAAGTGCCTCAAACTGCCCATGATGCTGCATTCTGGACCAACTGCAGCTTCCAAATGCTTTTCAAGGGTAGCCCCCTATAGAGATCATTACAGTAATCCATCCAGGAGCTGAATAAACCATGAGTTACTATGAGTAGGGCCTCCAAGTTCAGGAACAGGCACAATTGGTACACAAGAATTTATTTATTTATTTATTTATTTGGTTGGTTGGTTGGTTGGTTGCCCATCTCATATACATGACTCTGGGCAGCTAACAATTAAAACAGAATAAAAACATAATAAAAACAATCCAAATTAAAAATAACAGAAATAATACAAAATAACATGGCAGCCAAGAACACTAATTTAAGACAATCATGACCAAGAAACGGACTCACCCATACTATCAGGGCCCCAGGCTTGATGGCAAAACCAGGTTTTCAATGCCTTGTGAAAGGCCAGCAGGGTTGGGGCAAGTCTAATCTCTGAGAGAATGATGTTCCAGAGGCCAGATGCTACAGAAAAAAAGACTCTCTTCCTGGGCCCCACCAGATGGCACTCTCTTGCAGACAGGACCTCTTCTGCATGCTTCTTCTGCTGGATCTAGCAGAATGGGTAGACAACACTGAGGAGAGGCAGTCTAAAGGTAGCCCAGCCACAAGCCCTGAAGGGCTTTCAAGGTAACCACTAGCTCCTTGAATTGTACCTGGAAGTACACCAGTAAACAATGTAGCTCGCAGAGCAGAGGTGTCACATATGCTGAATGACTAGCACTCATAACTGCCCATGCCACTGCATTCTGCAATGGCTGAAGCTTCTAAATACTCTTCAAGGGCAATGTGAAGGAATGGTTGGATGAAGGCTGCACTCAAGGAGATAAGCATTCCCTTAGTCCTCAACAGGAGTGTGGGAAGTTTAAGAAGATGAGACTGGCACCACCCTAAGGAATTCACGGTGTTGTGGCTTCCTGGCTTGGGAAGTTAGATTCAGTCTGGAGAGATTCTATCTTGAGGTGGAAGCTAATAAACGCAACAGAACTGTATCTGTGCTGTTTCGAGGAGTTCTTTGGGCTGAACCTGACATCAGTCTCTCCAGACTGAATCTAACTTCCCAAGCCAGCAAGCCACAACACCGTGAATTCCTTAGGGTGGTGCCAGTCTCATCTTCTTAAACTTCCCACACTCCTGTTAAGGGCTAAGGGAATGCTTATCTCGAGTGCGGCCTTCATCCAACCATTCCTTCACAGGCAACCCCATGTGCAGAGCATTGCAGTAATCCAAACAGGAGGTGACCAAAGCATGCATGACTATGGGCAGGGCTTCCCAGTCCAGGAGTGGGTGCAACTGGTGCACAACATGAAGCTGTGCAAAGGCCCTCCTGGTCACAGCTGCCACTTGCTCTTTGAGCAAGAGCTGCAAGTCCAGTAGGACCCCCAAATTGCACACAAGATCTGTCTGGGGTAGTGCAACCCCATCCTGAACAAGAAGTGGAAAATCCATAGCATAGAACCAGATGTTCCTAAAACCCAAATCCACTCAGTCTTACTATAGTGCAATCAAAGCCTGTTGTTCCCCATCCAGACCCTCACTGCCTCCAGACACTGAATAGGACCTCCATGGCATCATAAGGACAGCCTGGGATGGAGATATATAGCTGGGTATCATTAGCATACTGATGATACCTCAACCCAAACCAACAGATGACCTCACCCAGCGGCTTCATGTAGATGTTAAACAGGAGAGGAGAGAGCACCAAGCCCTACCATACCCCACATAACAGGGGCCACAGGCTGAACCCCTCTTCCCCTTTCAACACTGACTGGAACCAGCCCTGCAGGAAGGAGGAGAACCAGCGCAATACCATGCCACTCACCCACAACCCCTGAAGCCAATCCAAAAGGATACAATGATTGATGGTATCAAAAACCACCAAGAGGTCAAGAAGAGTAAAGATGGGTGCACTATCCCATTTCACTCTCGCCAGGGATCACCTAAGAGTGCAATCAATGCCATCTTGGTCCCATACCCAGGCCTGAATCATGACTGAATGGGGTCCAGATAATCTGCTTCTTCCAAAGTTCTTTGAAGCTGCTGCACAATTATCTTCTCCACAACCTTCCCCAAAAAGGGAAAGTTGGAAACTGGATAAAAATTGCCCAGTATCTTTGGGTCCAGCAATGGCCTCTTGTGGAGGAAGTGTACCACTGCTTCCTTAAGACACAGCGGAACTATCCCCTGTCTCAAAGAGGAATTAACCACCGCCAAGATCCAACCGCACATCACCTCCCGGGAGGCCTTAGCCAATCAGGAGGGACATGGAACTAATACTGGCTGAGCTAACAACCATTGGAACCCTGTCCATTTCCTCAGGCCCAAAAGGATCATCTTCCCAGATAACCAAGCCAGACCTTGCCCCAATCACCTCCAAGGACCTGCTTCAAGGCCAACATAGTGAGAATCCAATTGACTTTACCGGTCAGGTTTAAATGTTTAAATATACGTACGTACATACATGCATGCATGCATGCATACATACATACATACAACAGGAACCTATGCAAAGGCCCTCCTAAACACAGCTGCCACCAGTTCTATGAGTAGTGCTCCCTCATTCAGAGATAGATGGAAAGTCACTGGACCTGGAGGGCCTCAAAACCTACAGTTGCTCAATCCTACCAGGGTTGAGTTACTTCCCTGTCCAGACCCCCATAGGCTCATGTTGATGGATGACCTCCCCAAGCAGCTTCATATATATGTTAAAGAAAAGTGGGGAGAAAGTAGAGTCCTGAGGAACCCTGCAAAGCAGGGTCCTCAGCTTCTATGTCTCCTCACCAACCAATACCAACTGGAGCTGGTCCAGAAAGATTCCATAATCAATGGTATCAAAGCCACTGAGAGGTCAAGATGGATGCACTATCCCTTATCCCGTTCCCGCCAAAGTCATCTACAAGTGTGATCAGTGCTGTCTCAGTATTGTAACCAGGTCTGAAACCTGATTGAAAAGGTTCCAGATAATCCACTTCCTCCAGGATGCTCTAGAGGTTCAAGCTGATTATCTTCAAAAAGGTAGGTTGAAACCTGGATGAAAATTTTCCTGTTCTGCTGGGTCCAGTGATGGTTTCTTGAGGTGTGAGCATATAACTGTCTCTTTCAAAACAGGTGGCAGCACCCTGCAGAGAAGCATTAACTGCTGACTCAGCCATATGACACTTCCCAGGAGGCCTCAACCAACCATGAGGGCATCAATCTAAAGCACAGATTGACAGACTCACCGCTTCAAGGAGTCTGTCCACTTCATCCTGAGTAACAGGTTCAAACTCTTCTCATATAAACAAGAAAGACACCTCAGGTACCTCCATAGGGCCAGTACAGCTAAAGTCTAACTGAGCAAATCCTAGCAATTTTATCTAACGGATGCCTAGCATGATCTTCACAAGGGCCGTGCTGAAGAGATTGGGTCGTGCAATAGGCACAGAAAACACAAGGCCATCTGTTTTGATCTCTTTCCACAGGCACTGCACACATCTTTAACTTAGCTAAGAGGTATCAGTCCAACTATCTATGATTGCATCAACATATTTTCTGCAATATTCCATCACAGCAAAACTTGAAGAACTTTTGAAGCATCTTAATTGATATCATCTCTGAAGAATTAAAAAAAAAAAGGGAGAAAACAAAAGTAATGAAATGAGACGAATAAAAAGCTGGCTTTCCCCCCAGGCATTGGGATAGGGTGAGGCTGGAGCCCAGTGATTGTGGTTTTTTTTTTTAATGTATTGGGGAATGTTGGTTTAGGGTGCTGGGAGTTGCAGGGTTGGATGTTGGTTTTTATTGTTTTTTTAAAAAATATTTTTATCTCTGATGCTGTGAGTGGACCAATTATGGCTCATAAGATGGGTGGCCATGAGGGAGGGAGGAAGGAAGGAAGGAAGAAGTTGGTTCGTTAGTTAGTTAGTTAGTTAGTTAGTTAGTTAGTTGCTGGTTGTAAGCACTCTAAGCTACAAAGCTGCTGCCGCTTTTATTTGTTGTGACTAAGTCCTGCCTGCGAGGGTCATCTTTACTGAAGGAGCACGTGGTTTGTTCTTACTTCAGCCTACTTGGATAGTCCACCCGAAGGAGGGTTTTCCGGGAATAAGTTTTAGGGACGTATGAGGAACCGGTCCCCAGCGTTTGGGCGAATAAGGTAGACACGTTTGCATTTTTTCGGTACTCCGCCGTGCGACAAATGTCTTTTAGAAAATGGTTTTGGTTGCAGCAAAAAAACAAAACAGAACAAAATCGGAGCGAACATCATAAATTCTTCAAAGGTTGCTGCAGACACGGGGTGGCAGTTTTTCACAGGAAAGTGTTCAATGCTTTCCACTTGGCCGAGGAGTCAGGTGCGAAGCGCGCCTTTCAAAAGAGCCACAGTCCCAAGCTTCCCGAAGGCTGCGGGCCCTTTAAATGTTCGCGGCCGGCCCGTGCCGCCTTTGGCTGGGAGACCCCGTGTCTCCAGTGAGAGGTGAAACCAAGATGGCGGCCGCACAGTGACTGAGGCTGAGACAGAAAGACACGAACGGCCACCGCTTCAGCCATCCTACCCACCCGCGGAGGGGATTCGCTTCTTTGCCGGGTGCACGGAAAGGCTCAGGCAGCGTAGAAAGGACGAGGGAGTTTGGTGGGACTGCCAGCAGCATCCGGAGGAGCGGGCGCAGGAAGAACATGGCGGCGACGGCGGCATCGCGTTGAGAGTGCAGTCGTCGCTGCTCGTGAGGGGAGATCCTGCCGGAGGAGACAGGGCACCGACACCGCCTGCGAGCCCGGCCCACACGGCCAGCTTCCTCTCCCCGCCCCCATCCCAGCAAGACGCGGCGTCCCCCGCCCCCAGCTTAGGTCGCGGCCTTCCCTGGGAAGAAGGGGCGGTTCCGTCTCTGTCCCTTAGCCTGGCTAACGGAGTGCGAGGAAAGGGGCTTCGGGCCTAGCAGCGCCTTGCACAATAGGGCCTGGCCGAGGGTGAACCGATCCCCTCTTCCCGTGCTTCCCGCTTTCCCTTCCGCTGGCCTCTTCACCCCTTCTTCTAATGATGCTCCAGCAGTGTCCACGGATTTTCCTCCCCGTTCCCTTGGCGTTTTTACCTCTCCTTTTGAGGGCTTTTAGTATGACCGGCTAATCCTTTCTACTTTTCCTGTCACTGGTCTGTTTTCCACTTGCTGCTTTTCGGTTCACCTCATCTGCCCCCTAAGTAGCGTTAGTCGTCTGCACTGGTGAATTCTCTTATTTGTTTTTGCTTTGAATCACCTATGTAACGTAGATTCCTCTTTAACTGACTTTCCATTTTCATCGTCGTCTTTTTATTCTTTTCTGGTGTTCTTCTGTTTCTTCCCTTGAAGTCTTAGCGCTGTTATTTCCTGTTTTCTCCTATTCTGCAAAGCTGTCATTTCACTGAAAAAGTTCTGTGCTCTCACAGTAGTGTTAACTGCTGTTTTAAGCTGCCCCCCTTTTGGGGTGATGAAACAGTCACTTTAACAGCACCAATAAAAAGACCTGTTTGGGGTATTGTGTGGGACTCTTGCTCCCTTTTCTGCTCCCCTTCATTGAGGGGGGCAAAGCCCCCCATCACAGCTCAGTTTGATAGACTATCATAGACCCTTGTGGTTTGGAAAAAGGCAGAATGACCGATACCCGGAGGAGGGTGAAGGTTTATACATTAAATGAAGACAGACAATGGGATGATCGTGGCACTGGACATGTGTCCTCTGGCTATGTGGAAAGGCTGAAGGGCATGTCCCTGCTTGTCAGGGCAGAGAGTGATGGTAAGTATAGCTGAACAAGTATACATCAAATGTACTAATACTTGTGTTCATGAATTTTGGCACATGTCAGTAATTCGATGTGGGGCAGTGAATTTCTGTACTGAATAGTTTGAGAGGTTGAGAATCAGGTAAGGATTATTTTCTATATGATGACTGTCATAAAAGATAATTCTCCACATGTGTTCATGTTAATTGCCTAACAGTCATCTCAGTATGCGGCTTTAAACTCTTCTAGGTGGCAGACTATAGATAGTGTTAATTATTTAAAGTGTTGATCATGTTTTTCACCTAGACATTGAGGACTTTTCCTATGAAACTTACTTAAATGACCTAATTGACTAAGCTTATAGTATTCTTCTTTAACTCACATGTAGACCATTAAAATGCAAGTTACAGGGACAAATAAATATTTAACAAGGTATCCAGATCTTCTGTGTGTTAGCTTAGAAACTTTATAGACCATTTAAAATAATTTGTCATGCCTTCCATATCCTGTGGAAGAAAATAGCAAAATTTGCTTACTTTTTAATAAACATAAACACTTGTCTATTTTTATGCATTATCTTCTCTATATAAGTGGAATCCATAATTTAAGCATGTTGAACAAGAATGTTGAACACAGTTTCCAAAATTACCAGTTTTGAAGTATGTCTCTACTCTCATGTAAATCTTTTTGTGAAGCAGAAACGAAATTGGTGGCTTGTTTTAATTATTGCCAATTAAATTTCAGATCCCATCTTGTCTCAGTATACTAGTACTCCTAGTAGTATCAGTTATTTGTCAGTGTCATTTGTGTGTCTTTAATCAAATGGGTGAAACTGCAGTTTTCTCATAACAAGTTTAAGGGTTTTTCTTCTAAAAATAAATATGAATGGAAGCTCATGATTGGGGAAAAATAAAAGTGGAATCCATTTGCCACCAGTTTCAGTATGTCGTTATTTGAAAGAAAGTCACATTCCCTTCAGTGAGACTCTTTTCTAATATGTGCATAAGATTTCTTACAGTCTGATCCTAACTATGGGATATATTTAAGTTAGATACCCCCCTGTGGGATATATTTAAGTTAGAACATTGTGACATCATCATCACGTTAACCAAGTATTCAGCTAGAGTCAGAATATAAAATAATTTCCGAAGTTTGCAATTGATGATCAGAAATGTACCGTATGTTTGTCATACTAAACGATGTGAAATCCCTTTGATTTTTTTTTAATTAGGTCATTTGGGTGTATTAGTATAATATAATATTTATATGAAGTACCTGACATTGTAAATATTGATTGTAAATAAGTCAGTATTGCAAAGGACTCATCCAAAAGCAGTCACTGCAGAGTCGGTAATGACTGAGTGCAAGGAAAAAAAAAATTACCCATCAAATGGAATATAGACCATCTGACATCTTGGATGGGAAGATGCCTTTGATCTTCCCCCAGCCAACTCTAAGTTGTATGGTCCCTCCCATCCTAACAGTAGTATTAGGGAACCTGTCATAGTTTGAGAAGTATGTGGGCCTCAGGAGATGAGTTTGGTGGTTGAGGTACAAATTGAACTCTAGACATTACTGTTCTATAACAGGTCTATGGGCAACTACTGTAGATTAAGCAAAGGAAATGTAATATCAGACAATATGACCAACTTTCCAAATGAGTTGTTCAAGTTCGGATGTTTGTTTATGTTTCTTTACATTCAGCTATGACCATTCTATCATACTTCCACATCATTCTATAAATAACAGATCTACAAGAAAATCCTTGTATGCTTCTTGCCCCAATAGATGTATTTTGATGCATAGTTTTAAGTTGAAAACAATTGAAAAATTCAGAGAAATTAGTAATCTAAAATATAACTATATTCTAATCTACATGGTGTGGTTTTGGTCTGTAAATTAGATCAGTTCTGTTGAAAGTGTGATAGAAGTATTCTTTAACATTGATACTTAACAGACATTAATATAGTCTGCTTTCTTATTATTATGAGCACTAGTCTCTGGGTTAAGAATGCCTGGGTTACAGATGACCCATAGATAAGAATGAAGCCTATTGTAGCAAAATTCGAGTTAAATACACAGTGATTCAAGTTAAATACATAATGGTTCAAGTTCATTACACAATACTACTTATACAGCATTATACAATAACACTGTTCTGGCTTACATACAAATTCATCTTAAGGACAGACCTTGGGAATGGAACTTACTCTTAAACTGGGGACTACCTCTGTTTGCACACATTTTCATGCTTTTTATTCTATGGGCATTCATATTCAGTTTAGGCAGTCATTTTTTGTCCTTACCGTTAAGGAGCGAACAGTTGTGAAATCAATTGCTGTTACTGTTAAAAAAAAAAAAAGGTACAGATATGATATATTAAAACCTTTAAAATACTTTGTGATAGTCCGGTAATGTTTAAAGAACTCTCTCTCTCTCTTTTGCATGGATGTAAACATGCACCACTGTTGTCATTATTACTGAGCAATGCGTTGGGTACAAATGAGCCATGTGGATGAAAATCTTCTGTGTCCTCTTCACCTAATTAGCATCTTTGTGGCAAGCCACAAAGACCTACTCAAATAGCCTCAGTCATATGAGTAGAAAAGTCCAGCATGTTTCAGTGGCATGGGATTCACCAAAATCAGATATAGTGCTGATATAATGATGCAAAGCTTAAATAAAATGAGGATTTTATTGTGATACTTCACCTATAGTGAATTGTTTATAGTGCAAACCAATGCAGCTGCACTCCAGAATGACCTCTATTCAGTGGAGCTTGTACCTAGGAAAGTAGATAAAGGCTTGCTGTCAAAAGAGCATTTTCTTAAGGCTGAGGTTCTTAGGGTGACATGTTGTAAAGCAATAAAACCAATACATCGTAATAAGAAATTTCACTCTAGTCTTATTGCGGGTTTATTCAGTATTATTTGAAACAGATTTTGGGGGCAAAGGACATACTTTTCTAATTTCAAAGTATTTGCTCCACTTTTATATTAAAATATGTAAATAGTGTGTTTTTGATATTTTGTGAAAATGTTTCAATTTCCTTTATCAGTTTCAGTAAACTTTGCTTATCTTTATGCTCTAAGGCAACAATCATAACTAAACACACCATCTTTAGTGAGGGTGTTAATAATTTAACCATGAACTTTGTGACATTTTAGCAGTGCAAAACTTCCTTCTAGCTGAGCTTTGAGGAAATAACTTTAAGAGCAGCTTTGTTCTGTGATTTAACTGAAAGATGTTTCTATTTTCTTAAGAATTTTTCAGTTATTTTCAGAATGCTTTACACAATCATATTGTAAAAGAGGTGTGAACATAGTTCTGTGTGACAATGTACACTGGGAATCAGTTTCAGGAACGATGACATATTCTTTCTGTTTGACATAAATAACTCTTCACCACCACCACCACCCTAATTTCTCAGCTCTAATTGAGCCTTACCAATAAGCTTTATCTGTTTTTATGTTTTTTTCTAGTTTTGTAGGCTGCCCAGTGTCTATTGGAGTTGGGTGGCTTATAAATTCAAATAAATAAATAAAATCTGGTGGTTGGAGATGTTATAGACTACAGTTCCCAGATTTCATGATTGTATGTCCACATATCTGGATGATATCAGGTTGAAAAAAACCTAGTTCTTTTGATCCACTGATTTGGTAAATTACAGAACTATAGCTGAAGGTAGGAGAAAATCTTTTGTTTTGCATACAGCATGTTGCTTCTTTCTAACTGGGACAGTGAGTTCCAATCAGTAGTTTCAGTGATCTGGGAAATAATCTTTAGAGACTTGTTTCAGTTCAAGCCTGGAAGGTTCATATTGCCACCTAATATTTTAAATGATTCAGGGTTCGATAGCGTGACTAGGCTATTAAACATGGCTAAAAAAGCACAGTTTCATATGTGGTTCTCTTTTTATGAAATTTGTAGTAGGTTTTCTGGCTTATCTCTGTATCATTGACTGCCTCTGTACTACATTTCTGATTGTACAAAATAGTGACAGGCTTTCTGTTTATCCCTTCCAAAAGCTTAGGAAAGGTATGATTTTTTGATTCTTCCATCTGGATTTTTTCCCATAGTTTTTTTCATCTTGAATATTTTATTAGAGGGAAAACATGTCCAGAATGTTAACTTGAAAACATTTGCTTGCCCAGTCTAACTCTTGCTTTGTTTTTAAATACTATAAGATTTTAATCATTGACAGACCCAAGAATAACTCTCTACAGGATAAATAGTGAATAAATTGCTCTTCAAATAGGCAGGTGTTATCTACCTAGTAGATAGGTCTTTTAATTTTAAAGTATACCTTTAAAATGTGGTATAGTATATACATTTTAAAAAATATTTTATTAGCTCAAAATATTACTATTTTTTCCCCTGCTCTTCAGGTTCTCTTCTTCTGGAGTCCAAAATCAACCCCAATACTGCATATCAGAAGCAACAGGTAACAGTTTAGTCAGTTATATTTCCTTATAATTAAGTAAAACATGCTTCTTTTGGAACTGTCATGATGATAAAGACAGAATTGGTAAAACAAAATTACAGCAATTTACTAAAGTTAAGATAGAATACTAAACAAAAGTTAATATGAAAGTCCTACAAATTAATTTCAAATTCATAAGCTTCAAGTTGATTGATGAAAATGTTCTCATCTATGCTGTGAACTTCTACTATGATATTAAAAATATATTTCCTTATGTTTGATTTGCAACAGCAAATGCAGTTGCTCATTAATGGTTTGGTAATTGCAGAATCTTTTGTTCTATGAAGATTTTTAAAACTCGTATCTCAATCTTTGGAATATAGGCTTGTAAGTTAGATGGATGTGATTTGTTAGTGTTATCAGATACTTATAGGAAGAATTCAGTCAATTTCCCCTCCCCCACTTTACATTAGAGGAATGGGAAAGTTATTATATTTAGTGATTATTCTTGTTCTGTGCGCACACACACACACCCATATACCCTAAAAAATCTTCTTAATGATGTATTGTGATGAGAAGGCATGAGCTCTGGCTCCATGCATTTCCCTTCTCTCTCTCTCTTTTTTTCACTCTTGCAAGCAGAGATAGTTTATAACTTTCCATTGTAGTTTAAACAGACGGTAGTGTTTTTCTGCATCTAAGATTAATCTGATTATAGCTTGATCAAAATAGTTTCTTGTATTCACACATAAAGTAAAAGTATAGCTTGTTCCAAACTGTGATTGAAAGCTTGCAACTTCTTCCCTTCCACATGAAGACACATCCTAGTTACACAAATTGTGGTGTTGTGCTCAATCTAGCTTTTATATTAATTCTGCTACTGAAATGAACCCTAACAAAGCTTTGGAGTAATGAAATTGTCTATCTAATTAACTTGGAGTGTGGGCAAATATGCCATTATATATCCAGTCTTTCTGTCTGATTAGCACAGCCATTTTTAAACTAGATTTACTTAGGGATTTGGGGAAAAACTTCTAAATTTTTCATCCATGCTTCAGTAAAGATCAGGACAAAGAGCATACTACAGCTGCGGTTTGAAATGAGTTTCTGTCATCCTTAAACTAGTTCGTTCAGTATTTTTACAAGTCTGGGATCTCATGAATTTTATTAAAACAGTTTTTATATCACCTTAAATACCAACAAATTATGATTGATCAGTCAAATTAGTGACTACATTTTCTCAAGTAGGCAAGTATACCTTCTTGTAAAAGATTCACCAAGTTTCTGGTGATCATACTACATCAATCTGTTAATATTATAAATGCATACCTAAACAAAAAATTTCAAGAGTCTTATAAAAATGTGTAACAAACATTACAGTCATTTGATATTCTACTAAAAATAAAGAATGGGTACAAATTGATAAATTAATTGTGAATGAACAGAATGAAACAAAACTAAAAGTCAAAGGTATTTTTTAGTGTTATGGCCACGTGGAGACTAATTGATAAAATAGGTAGAATTACTACACTGCAGTTTGAATGCAACACACACCCAAATCAGGGAGTGTGAAGTAGTACAAAAAATCAATTAAAATAATTAAGGGATGTCTTATTTAATTAAGAATGGATAAATTAGGGTGATAGTAGTTAAGAATGTGTTATTAATTTTAAATAAATGAGCCAGGCAACTGTATTTCACATGCTAAATGTATATTGTGTGGATATTGCCATTGTGCTACATATATGCATTTCTTTGCAGTGTTAGGAAAGTAACAATTACAGTAATTCTTAGATAATCTTTTATATGCTTAAATATACTTGAAGATGTACAGTCCCAATAAATACCACTGAGGTGAGAAGAGGCGTGCTCTGTAGCCGTCTCTCCTCTGAAGCACCTTGTTGACCTTACCTCAAATGCATATGTTCCTAGGATTGCAGGGCTATCATGTGAGCCCAGGAAAAGAGACCACTTCTTTAAGGAGGTGCCAACAGGTGTGTAGCATTTGTGCCCAAAGTGCCTGACTATAGCTCTACTAAATAAATAAATAAATGTTTGTGTGTGTGTGTGTGTATTTATAATTTTGTAGGACACACTGATTGTGTGGTCTGAAGCAGAGAACTATGACCTGGCTCTTAGTTTTCAAGAAAAGGCTGGTTGTGATGAAATATGGGAAAAAATATGTCAGGTAAGATGTCTCCCCTGAATGTTTATCTGCAATAATTAATGCTATTAACAATACTAAATAGTTATTCTCGTTTCTCTCAGAAGTTTCAGCTGTTGAAATTTGTACACTGTGTTTTCAGAGTTGTAGTTGTAAATAGACTAAATGAGTTGTAAGTAAACTAAAGATGTATATTGTAAATAGACTAAATAATATGGCTGTATAACTCTTCTGATTTGAATGCAAAAAGGTGGTTTAGGGAATGCCAGGGGAAGAAAATAGCATATGTCTACAGCTCCTTAAACCAAATATGTCTTTTCCTGGGATTATTTGCAGCTGTTTTAAGAAATTCCAGATGTGTGCTAGGTTTACACTCCTTTTTGCTCTGAAACACATTTCTCCTTACAAATTCAAAGCACTGCACAGCCTTACTAAATAAAACAGCAAGACTTCTTGATTATGGACTAGTACAATAAAAAAATGGCTCCATTGTTCTATATTATTGGGATGTAAGCAGATCCTTAACTCACAAAGCAAGTAGTGCTAAGATACCAGGAGCAAATATTTATATTCTAATGTAGGCTAGTGATATTTTTAGCTTTGCATACATAGATCAGGAAACTGGAGAATATCTAGATGGCACAGTTCAATTTATAATAGGATTCATCACCATCTGGAAAACTATAAATTATTGACATGCCATCTTGAATGTGGATAGATTCAGCATGATTTACAAAAATTAAAATGAATATGTTGAACTAGAAATATTACTAGTCAAATAGAATATAAAAGTGCATGGCTACATAATATTCTGATGCCACTAGGAAAGGGTGATGAACATATAGAAATTTGTCAGCAGTGTGCACTCATTACATAGTATTAGTGGCTGCATCAAAGAAGTTGCTTTAAGCATTTTGCACCAGAAATGCTACCTTTAATTTTTAATTTATATACATCTTCATTTGAAATACTAGCTCCAGTAGCATAGCCTTTTATGTAATTGAACTCTTTGCTTCATGACTTTGATTTCTGATGCTTGGTAGTATATTTAATTTTTTTAGTGCTTTTCATTTTGCATTAATTGATGCAGATATATATTTTACTATAAAAATAACTTTTTATAGTAAAATATCTGTACATACTTGTAGGCATTCAGCAGTTGAGATGGTGTACCTTCTAGTTTTCTTTCACTTTAACAGGTTCAGGGAAAAGACCCTTCGGTGGACATTACTCAGGATCTTGTGGATGAATCTGAAGAGGAACGCTTTGATGATATGTCATCTCCAGGTCTAGAGTTACCATCCTGTGAATTAAATCGATTAGAAGAGATTGCAGAACTTGTGGCATCTTCACTGCCTTCCCCATTGCGGCGTGAAAAACTCGCTCTAGCACTTGAAAATGAGGGCTACATAAAAAAACTCTTAGAAATTTTTCATGTGTGTGAGGACTTGGAAAATACTGAAGGACTACACCATTTGTATGAAATTATTAAGGGAATCTTCCTCTTGAATAGAACTGCACTTTTTGAAGTCATGTTTTCTGAAGAATGTATAATGGATGTAATTGGATGTCTAGAATATGATCCTTCTTTATCACAGTCACGGAAACACAGGGAATTTCTGACAAAAACTGCAAAATTTAAAGAAGTTATTCCAATATCTGATCCGGAGCTGAAACAAAAAATACATCAGACATACAGAGTACAGTATATTCAAGATATGGTTCTACCTACTCCTTCGGTATTTGAGGAAAACATGTTGTCTACTCTTCATTCATTCATATTTTTTAATAAAGTAGAAATAGTTGGTATGTTACAGGTAAGTCTGGATTTTTTTAAAAAATTGGGTTTTTTTTTTCCTATCTGTAGGTTGGATCTTGCACAGCCTTACTGTTAAAGATAGTACTGCATTTCATGTTGACAATACATCCTTCACAACAAACAAGTGCCATAAGTATGAGGTGGGATGAGGAAAGTATTTTGAATTTGAACCACTTTGAAATGTTTTGCTTTGAGTGTGAAACTGCTGTTTGACAGGCCAGTTTTACATTCTAATCTTGGAAGTGTTTCATCCTTGAAACTCTTGGCTTCTAATTTGAAACACTTCTCAAATGATAAAGACAACCCAGTTTGCATCAGAATCAGGAACTCAGAACAGTTTGAATTTGAAATGTTTATGCCTCCCTATGCAGCATTAGAGGTTGTTACAATTGTAAGGCTTAAAATGCTAAATATTTTTTTTTCTTTAGAATGAATAGAAAATTTTTACTATATAACATTTTTGGGCTTTTCTTAATAAAAAATGCAAAAGCTGTCAACAAAGCAAGGACAGATATTTTTACACATGGCATAGCAAGGGGAGTCCTGGTGAAAACATCTCTGCCTGGGCACACATGTTCAATTGATGTAGGGGCTGCACTCAGTTTTCTCAAGAACATGGTTCCTTGAGCAGCTGGTTTAGAGATGTGCTTTGAGAATGCTTCTTACAGTTGTACCAGATATTAATAGAATCATCCAAACTAGTGTGTTTTTTAAAAAAAAAATGGCATGGGTTTTGCTCTTGTTAAAGAAACATTTTGTGCAAATACTACTGATTCTAACATGCTGTTTCTGAATAAGATTTGGGGTGGGGAGGGGTGTATTTAAGCTTCAGGAAATTTTGAAGGTTGCTAACCAGGGCTGGATATGATAGAGAATCAATAGATTCATATAGCTGAAAGGGACCTTAGATGTTTTATAGTCCAATATTCTGCTCCTTGTAGGATGCGTTACCTGACGTGACCATCCAGCCTCTGTTTGAAGAAGAATTCAGTTTCATGCAGCAGCCTATTCCACTGCCTGACAGCTCATACAGACAGAAAATTTCATCTGATGTTTAGCCTGAAACTCTTGTGGTTTTAATCCATTGGTTCTGATCCTTTCCTCTGGGGCAATAGAAAATAAGTCCATTCTTGCTTCTGTGTGACAGCCCTTCAGATATCTTGAGTGCTGGATGGAAAGTGGTAGATGACTTACATAGACTGCATGGTAATGGAAGTACCAATGTCTTGGTCCTACTTGATCTTAGGTGGCATATGATCACATTGACCATAGAATCCTCTTAGAGCATGTAGACCTTAAATGTCACATTGCTAGTGTTTCTTCCTAGATGTTCTATTATAGAAGATAAATTGGGAGACTTCTGATCTTTTCTTATTCACCCCATGACAGTTTGAGATGATCAATCTGTTGACATATAGCTCTGCTGCTCTTTTACACCCAGGAATACCATTTGAGACAATGGGCCTCTTCCAACTGTCGCTGTCTGGGAGGTGGCAGCAGTAACCAGGAGTGCTTTCTATGGTCTTGTTATATTCCAGTCGGGGCCTATCTTGAGTGATTGGATCTGAGCTATTTCCAAGTGTAATGTGCTTTATCAAGAGCTGCCTCTGAATATGTGTGGAAGTTTCAGCTGATAAAAAGTAGAACCTCCCAAATGCTGGTGTGGGCATTTACATTATTAACTTACATTATTATTACATTATTAATGTAAATACATAACTCCAATATTACATCATTTGCTTGGCTATGTTATTCTGTTAAAGAATAAAGCCATACTTTAAAACCTTAATGGCATGGTCCAGGTTAGCCAAATAACTGCCTTCACCTGTACAATTCTGCCCGAATGCTACTTTGGGGTTTACCTTAGCATTTGCTGCTAATATCAATAAAGTAGGCATGAACTAAGAATAGGCCTTCTTGTCAATGGCTCAAATGTTTTAAATTCCCTTCTAATAAACCTAGTACTTTTAATTCTTGTTTCTCTTTCAGAATGTATCTGTTACTATAACATGTTAGCAGAGCAACTTGATGAATGAGTTTTCTATAGATGTGATCTTTTTTAATGTGTTTTGCATATCCCACCGTGTATCCCTTTGGGAAGCACAGTCCTAAAAAGGAGCTTTTAGAAAAGATTGTAAATATTTTAACCTTGTTTGTTAAAATAATATAGTGGTGGATATTATTTTTCAGATGTTACTGTTATCAGAATACCTAGTGTGATCTGAGGTAATGTGGCACTAGAGCTGTAGTATCAGTGGAAGTGTTGAAGCTTTGATGAGACAAAATTATTTAGAAAAATATTTTTATACATTTACAAAACATGTAAGCAGCACATAAAATAGTACTGTTTGGAGTTTTTATGAGACAGATTTTTCTTTCAGGATCCACTCCCGTCCAATTTTCACATTATGTGGAGTCATTCCTCATGTTCATTGTTTTCTAGGAATTTGGTAGGAAATTCCTAGTAAAATGCCTGGAGAATGTAACAGAAACCATTGGTTCTATAGATAAAGATAAAGGGGGAAAAACATAAAAATTGTCTTGGATTCCAATATACATTTGTGTTACCAAAATATTTGACACAGTGTGATTGTGAGCATAGGTACGTATTTACACACTGTATTTACATATAGACAATTCTAAAGCAATAAACAGTATTAAGACAGATTTGTTAAATTATATATTTATTAGAGCAACAAGATCATTTTAAAGCAAAATGTTTTGGCTTCCCCTTTGGTTGCTCTAATATGAATAAAAAGAAGTAATGCACAGGGATACTTTAAATCCCAGCCTTTGAGTAAAAACAAATTAGTATTGGTTTCTTGTGGCCCTAACTAATAGCCCAAATCTTTTTTATGCTTAAAAAAAAAAATAGAGGAGACCAAAATTAGCAGAATATTGTAAGGCATTCATCATCAACTTGGCTTGCAGATACTGTACTTTCAGGACCACCTTTTCAAATGGAATTGACCTAAAGTACACTTTTCAAAGCTACTGAGGATCCCTTGTTTTCAGGAGGCGAGGGAAACAAAGGCCCAGAAGTAGTCTCCTGAAGCCAGACATCAGCCTTGGCTTGATGGCTTTATCGATGCTAGTTTAGACAAGTTGTATCAGAGAACCAACAGAAGATAATATATGTAGCTCAGGGTTTAACTGTAGAATCCTTGGTACTCTCTGAGCTTGGTTGGTTGTTTGCAGATGTTTCATTACCCAACTAGGTAACATCATTAGTGCTAGGGATGTTATCAGAGAACCTTCAGGGTTTAAAGGACATAGGCACTGTAGGATTGGATTAGGTTATTTATTATTATGGGTATTTATTATGTTATTTTATTCTAATTTTATATTTATATTGTTAATCACTGGAAAATTATTATGAAATACAGTAGTGTAAAAGTTTGATAAATGAATTAGAACTAACAACTACTTTGAGGCTTTATATGGAGCTAACATGAATTTGACTGCTGTACTATATGGTGAAAAATTGTCATTCCTTTTCAAAGCATTTGTTATTTTGAGATATGAATATAAATGAGGCTTTATTAAAATACAGTAGTTTTTTTTTATTATTTCAAGGTATTTGCTACTTCAAGATATTTGCTGTTTTGTTGTTTTTAAAGTAATTTTATAAAAGGCCAAGGTTCTTAAATCATTTAAATAGAAGCCATATAATCCATTTTCAAAACAAAAAATTATTTCAAAAGCATGTTGGCTAAGGGAGGCTAAGTGTCATCAAATGATAATGCTAGATCTCCTTTGAAACTGATTCTTACAAAACTGGTTTATTTACCTTCTTTGTTACTGTCTTGAATAACATTAGAGGTGATAAATGGATTAGATTTACCAAAATAAAAAGTTTAAATGCTACAAATTTTTCTAATAACAGTAAACAGTCAGAATAAGAGCTTGATCAAATAATACAGCTGTAATTTAAGAAGGTCTAATATAAAAAGATTAATGTGTAGGAAAGGATGTGGAATGGTAATATAATACAAAACAAAATGAACATTTTAAAAAGTAAGGTAATATGTTAAATAGATACGTCAGTACCTGGTAGATTGGTATTATTCAGTTTAAAACCCAGTTTTAATTACTTAAATTGCTATTGAGACAATAAATGAAGTACATTCTTGTTATTTGACATAATCTTAGTATATATTAATTTCTTCTCAAAGATAGGCATGTGTTTATTTTCTAAGCATGACTTATTATGAAGCAATTTTTTATTTTTTTCTGATTAATGTTAATGCTGTAAAATAATTGGATGATATTTAATACAAAAGCAGAAACAGTTGAGAAATCATTAGGAGGTAAACCAGTTCCATTCCCAGTATAATTATTTATGACTGTTTGGAGGATATTTTTTCATGATAAACTTAGAGAAGAATTATCATCATCATTACTAAGCTGCTTTTACATTGTATTAAAAACCTTGTTTATATTGTTTGTGGAATAAAAACTAATCAAAATAATGTTTTAATAAAAATTAATTTTAATTAATAAAATGTATTTCTGAATTGTTTATTGTAGATGTAATTTTTTTTAAAAAGCGAGTTCAGCACATATGATACAGCTATCTTTTTCTTTATGTTTGCATTGTTTATAATCTAAAAAAGAAACATTAGTTTCCCAGTTTTTCCAATTCCTATTTTTTCTCAGGAACAATTATTTCAGGATTACTGTTTCAGATGTCTTCATATTAAAATGTTTTAAGTTATAGCAACTCCATTAAAATATTCCAAGATGGATCTCTTTTCTGATTGGTTAGTATAGTTGCCTAGAGTTACATAAAAGTGAGATGGGTGGCTGTATAAATCAAATAAATAAAATGGTAGGCATTTCTGTTTGTGATCAATAGTGGACATTCAGCATAAGTTTTCTTGGGCTTGCATGAACATGTTCTTGTCACTTGTTTCATTATCTAATCTGTGCTTCAAATCATATATTCCTTGTACGTCTGTCATCGCATTTTAGAGAAAAGGATAAGGGCTTGATTGGACGTGTAGCTATGTACACCACCTGTAGAATAGGACACCTGCTCTTTTATCTCCTATCTCCAGATCCTGGTATTACAAGCAAGTTTGTAGAATTTAGTCTGGAGTAAAGATTACTGTTTGTGATATCTCTGAGATAGACTCCTTTTTAATAATACAGTATAAGAAAGTATTAAAATATTTTAAACAAATCTATTTACATTTTAAGCATCAACTTTAATTATTTTAAATCCTCATATCATCTACCTTGGTTTATGATGCTATGGCATCAAAAGGCTAAAGATACTTTCTATAGTATTAATAGGAACTTCATATTCATGCCTTTAGATGCAATAAAAATGCATTTGGAATAATGAAAACAGAAATGCTGTATGTATGTGTCAAGGAACTATTAAAAGTAAACCACCTGCAAAGAATAAAAGTTAGATCACATTCTGAAATATGATGAAACAGAAGTGAAGGTCATTGTTCTTCCTTGTTTAGAGCAATAAACCTTTATTCATTTATTTATTGGGGCTTGGCTTTGATGGCCTGTATTAAGTTTTGAAATAGTAGTTTTAGTTTAATATTAAACAAAGTTTTATTGCTACTTTTTAAAACTGATCCATTTTTAGTCTTAAGAATGGGAGGCAGTAGTTAGAATAGGTGCAAACCAGTGTGCAAATACCATTATCTTTGGATGTTTTAAAATAAGTACTTGATTTCAATTAAACTGAAAATTAAATAACATTTTGTTTGTGAAAAACGTATTGGATATGTTGTACAACTTTATGTGCTGAAAATTGTATCTAGGACATCCACTGAACAAGGAAAAGTAAAAGAAATAAACTGAAGAGTAATTGGTTAGCATGATGTGATTTCTATGCAGATCTCTGCAAGATTCTTTGTTATATAACGCCTTAGGTGCTTGAAATGCAGTTAAGCCTGGTCACTTCTTAAGCATTTGAATAGGCAATCTAGATGTGCTTGAATGATAGATCTTAGGACTGCTGAAACTCCTTACATTCTGATATTCAGTGATCTCTATATAGAAAATGCATATGTACCGTATGCATGTATGACATATAGATATTGTAGATAATCTCTTTGGCTTCTAAAATTAGCGTGAATTTGTTCTTTGAGCAAAATGAAATTTATTTTCTACAGTATTGTTAAATTGAGCACATACCAGTGATGTACATAGTTGTCCATTCAAGTTACCAGATTTGTAAAGGGTGCTTGTTTGCCTAGAGGAGGGTGATAGAAAATACATTATAGATATTTAGCATTAATTCAAATTCTTGAATATAATTTGGGTGATTCCTGTTTTATTTTGGTAGGAAGATGAAAAGTTTTTGACAGACCTATTTGCACAACTTACAGATGAAGCTACAGATGAAGAGAAAAGACAAGAATTGGTAGGAATGTTTTAAAAAATTATTTAAAAAGACAGTTGCTGCTTTCTCTTTATTGATAAATATGGTCTTTTTTCTGCATTTCAGGTAAATTTCCTTAAAGAGTTTTGTGCATTTTCTCAAACATTACAACCTCAAAACCGTGATGCTTTCTTCAAAACATTGTCAAATATGGGCATTCTTCCAGCACTAGAAGTCATACTAGTAAGTTTTCAATTTCTGTATCTTAATGTGTGTAACTTTTTCAACCTTCCATAATATTTCCAATTTAATGTTTGGATTCAGCTACAGTATATATGTGATTTACATTCTGTCCTATCATGGTGTCGCCAAGAAATAAAAGGGAGTAGAACAAAAACACAGGCAAACAGAAAAAGAGGAAAAGCCTAAAAAAATCCTAAAGTTTTTAATCAAGGAAAAACACATTTTGTTTGTCTTACACAAAGCCAAACAAACAAGCCTGAACTGCATTAATAACTGAAAAATTGAGAATATTTTAAGATTGGGGCAGTAATATAAAATAAAATTATATATAAGTGAATTAAAACAATGAAAAATAAATTTTAGGTTGTGCCTTTCCACTGTATGTACACAGACTGTTTTTGTTTGTTTGCAGGGCATGGATGATGCCCAAGTGCGAAGTGCGGCTACTGATATATTCTCATATTTGGTTGAATATAACCCATCTATGGTACGAGAATTTGTCATGCAAGAAGCTCAGCAGAATGATGATGTAAGCAGGTGATCTTTGGTTATGCTTCCATTAATAAAGAACATGAATAAAAATTTATTTCAGAACTGTTGAAAGAGTTAATTTTGTATAACTTTACAAACAGCTTACAATTATATAAATTTGTGGCTCTCATTTTTGCATAACATACAGTAAACCTCTTCAGACTTCTCCTTCAGATGTGTTGGATTATAAATTATGTAATATTTATTTAACTCAAAGAAACTTGATAAAAAACCTTATCTAAATAATCTGTCACTGACTTCCTGCAAGTGAGTTTACAGATTAGGACCTAGCTAGAGGAATACACAATCATCCCCCCTTTATTTTCCTAGCACATATTTGTTTTTTCCCAGGCCTAGAACTATGGTTCAGTATTACTTAATCAGCACTAACCATTATTGTTACAGATGAGATTTCCTCATATAACTGGCATTTGCAAATCAATTCCTTTAACTTATTATTTGAGAATTCTACTTATTATTAACCCTAATGGTAATCATATTTAATCCTCTTATGAGTGAGAATTAGGCTATTAAAGTTTCTCTCCTCCTTGCCAACACAGAAAAGTAGGGGGCTACAGGTGAGCCATTACTTCTCTCTCCAGATGCCCCCTTGGTTTCTGTGCTGGGTGTGTGGAGGCCAAAAGTCTCACATCACAGAGTAAAAAATGCAAAGAACTGCCACTGGGAGGGATTGAGCAGTCCTCCCCTTCTCCATTAGCTCTCTGTACTCTCACATGTGTATAAATCCTCATTATTTATGGTAACCATGCACAGATATACAATTATAATGAAGTGGCCTTTCAGTTGAAAACAGTTGATTAACACCATACTATATTATTTTAATAAAACTGTTTCTTCACATGGCATAGTTTTGTTATTTATGTTGAATTCTGTTGGGCAGAAAATATTTCTGTTAAATGCTATAGATCCAATTTAGATGATATAAAGTGGTACTGCTTGAATTGAGAGGTTATAATACATAATTTGTTAGATCCTGAAATACATTTTAATTCACAGTGGCATTTAGTGAGTTGTTTAGTAAATAAAATGCAATTTTTCCAGAACATGTAGTTCAGATTATTTCAATTAGTATTAGCATGGGGGGGGGGGGCAATTTTCCCATGGATGTGTTGCTGTGATACTACATACTATATAATTGGGTCAACAATGTGCATTCACCAAAGTACTCATTTTTATGTAAACTTTTAGCAATAAGACACACTAACCTGGTCTATATGTTACAATTATAATTTGACTTCTTTGGTTTTAGCTTAATGTACTATGAGAACCCAGCCAATTGTGGTTTGCGCAAAAGCCCTTTTAGCCATGGTGCTGCCTACTGTTTGAGCAGGAGCTGAGAGTTTTGGGTTCAATCTTCCGTCCCCCACAATCACTGATAGGAAGCAACCACTTAGGGAGAACAACTGCAACACAATGCCCCTAGTCCCAACCCTCACATCATGTTCAGAAGATATTACAGCCATGGTATTTAAAACTACCAAGAGATTCAGTAGGACCAGGAAAGCTGTACTCCCCCATCCCAGTCCCACAAATTATCATCCAGCAGAACAATCGTATGGTTTTCGTTCCATGCCTTGACCGAACCCTGGCTGATAGCACTCCAGATAAATTGTTTTATCCAGGACTCTCTAGTTCTTTGTAACAATATTCACTGAAAAGGGAAGTTTGCAGACAAGACAGTAGTTGTCTAAAATAACCAGGTCAAGTGATGGCTTCTTGAGGAGGTGGGCAATATCACTTTTTTCAAGGTGAAAGATAAATGCTTCTCTCTCAAAGATGTGTTCACTGCTGTCTATACCAAGTCTTTATTTCAGTCCCTTGCTGCATATTTCCTATTATAAATATTTTTTAATTTTGTACTTGTCAAGTTCTACAGTTGACTCAGTATCTGTGGATCATTGGCAGTCACATTACATAAATACTGTCTGTCTCTATTTGTTTTTTGCTGCCTTCATAGAACAAGCACTGGAGAAAAAGAATTATAACTCTTACTGAGATCTTTATCTTCTCTCTTTTTTTATGCTATCTTAAAATCTTTGTCTAATATCAATATAACTACCTTGGGACACATTTACTTTTTTGAAAAAGTACAGTATAAGTGGATACTGATACAGAAACACAGTTCCATCTAATCCATAAGTTCAGGCCTCTAACTAGAATTGCTTTTTGGTATATTTCATCTTTTAGTTGTGTGCTTAATGTTTTTGGTGTTTTATTTTTTTTAAACTAGGATATCTTGCTCATTAACCTCATCATAGAACACATGATTTGTGATACAGATCCAGAACTTGGAGGAGCAGTCCAGTTGATGGGCCTATTGCGTACCTTGGTAGATCCAGAAAACATGCTAGCTACTGCCAATGTAAGCAAAAAAATCAATTCTTACTTTTTTTTTTTTCCTGTTAAAGCATTAGGATTAGCATGCATTAAGTAGAAATTGGTTTCTTTTTATTTCATAGAAAACAGAAAAGACAGAATTCTTGGGATTCTTTTATAAACACTGTATGCATGTTCTCACTGCACCGTTACTGGCCAATACTACAGAGGAAAAGCCTAGCAAAGGTGAGCCTTCAGGAGGTTCTTGCACTATTGTTTCTCAATCATAAAATTAACAGGTGATGCTTGTATATGAGGAAGAACTGTACTGTAAGGATTGTTGTGGTACTTCATTCTACTACATTTCTATTAGGCATGGGGGTCCAACTTCATCCTAATGTGTTCCCAATCTAAAGAAGTTTGACATTACACCTTGTGTGAATGTATTTCACTTAAGCCCATATTTCCTGCTTATAAATACATGAAGTTTTATTGTTCTTTGTTCATATTTATACTCTATTTAAAAGAAGCAAACATTCTGTATTAAAAGAACTAAAGAAATATTGGAGAGGAAAAGAAAGTCTGCTATGCTTTTTTTTTTTTTTTTGGTGGGGGTGTTAAATTCCAAAATGTATTTGCTTTATATGCCTAACAACAATTGAGAGGGAAATTAAGCGGTCCAATCTAGTTTGTGTTTATGTTTTTATGTTTAGCTTTTGCAGGTAGTAAAATGTGAGCTATATAAAGGACATCTGTTGAAAAGCATGGAAATGTATATCAGCAAATGCATTATTTGTTTTACTTTTAGATGACTTTCAGACTGCCCAGTTATTGGCCTTGATATTAGAGTTACTAACTTTCTGTGTAGAACATCATACATATCATATAAAGAACTACATAATTAACAAGGATATTCTTCGAAGAGTGCTCGTTCTAATGGCCTCAAAGCATGCATTCTTGGCACTATGTAAGTATGACGTAATATAGGCCTCCTCCTTTATGTATCAGCAGTCTTTTTAGATATTTTCATTTGCCTGTTGTTATTTTTAATGAAAACATAAAACATGAAATAGTAATATTGAAAATATATTTGTGTTAGCTGTCTTTTTAATAGCACTGTGCAGTATTCTGAAATTGATCTCCAAAAGATGCTGCTGAGCACAAATATAGCATCTGTCTGCAACACCTTGAAGCAGGCATACCTTTTCTCAGAACTGTGTGGTTGCCCTTACAGCTGCTGCTCTAACCTGGGACAGGCATGGTGCTATCAGATGTTGTAGACAAGTGCTTCCACATGATCTTAAGTACTTTTTGGAGACTGAATCCAAAATGCTGCATAGCCGTATTTCCCCCCCCCCCCCCAAATTTCTAGATATAGGTTTATTAACACCTAAAGAAGGGAGAATACTTACATCTTAAATTATCATGGGTAGACCTCAAAATAATACACTGGAAAGGGTTATATTGTAAAAATATCTGATATTTAAAAGCTTAAATACAATAAGAATTCCAGGAATGTATAGGCAAACAATATCGAATCTTACATCCAAAAGAGCAGATCTGTTATTTACCTAGATTGTTATCCTACATATTCCTAAAGAACTTCTATAGAGCTCTTAATGTGAATGATGAAGTATATTTTCTTTTTTTATACAACAGCTTAATACATGTTATGAGTGATATGAAGGATAGGCAAACTGATATCTTTGAGATGTTTTGGGATGTAATTTCCAAATTCCTACTATCGGCCATGGTGGTCAGACTGATAGGAAATGTGCAAAAATAACGGGAAAGCCCAAGGTTGCTTGTCCTTGTTCTGTGTAGTTTTGTTGTTCCTCTTATTGATATATTTCCAGTCTCAACAGACTTTGCTTCTTTGCTTTTTGCTATAGTATAAACAAAATCCTATCTACAGATAGAATGGCTTCTTTAAAAAATTTAATTCCCTCTCCCCTTCATGTATCCTTTCAAATCCGCTTTGCAAAGTTGGGTGATGTTTCAGTGTAGAATTTGGCAGTGCATAGGGGCTACAGATAGAAGAGAACTTTGATTGCACAATTAGAAGTCCATTTATGCAATATTACATGTCTATTATATATCACTTTTTGACAATAAGTTATGCAACCCAAGAACCATCACAAACTTCTTAACCAAAGAGTAGGTAGTTTTGATTGGTCAGTATGGTAGGTAACAACTGGAAATTAGAATGGCATGGCCAGTTGTAAAACATACATTTACTGGAACACAAATAAATGAGGTTGTACATGATCACCACTGTTGAATCCCCAGTATGATCACGACTGTTGAATCCCCAGTATGCTTTCTTTACCTTTTTTAAAAATTCGGAATAGGGAACAGAATTCCAAAAAGCACTTGACTGCAGAAAATCATGCCTTATTTTCTAAAAATGCTAAAACAGGCCTTTATGTAAATAAAAATAGCTACTTTTTTAGTTAAAAGAATCTTAAAATATTAAACTCAAGTGGAGTATGACTGTGAACATGTAGGAAGATGTCTGTAGGTACAATGTTACATATCTGTGATTTAATCCTTGGACTGTTTTGCACATGATGAGTGAAAGTAGCTGTTTTTCACTATTGAAAATATGTATTTTCTTCACTAGGTGCCCTACGTTTTAAAAGGAAGATAATTGGATTGAAGGATGAATTTTACAATCGCTATATAATGAAAAGTTTTTTGTTTGAACCAGTGGTCAAAGCATTTCTCAACAATGGATCCCGCTATAATCTGATGAATTCTGCTATTATAGAGATGTTTGAATTTATTAGAGTGGTGAGTACTTCTTTTTAGAGAGGAATGAATATCTGATACTTGGGAATAAGCAAAATTTTCTTGCATGTGTTGACATGGAGGAGCAGTTCACACAATCAAACATTGGAGATTAGGAATAATGGATATTCCCATAATATTGGTGGTGATAGAATTATGAGACATTATATGGATTCTTTGGGGACAACATTCACAGTCACTTTTACTTAGAACTAGACAACCCGTGACCCATTGGGTCATCATTTCAGAGATATTTCCTTACCTAAACCGAGAAACAGAATGACCACGGGCGGGCAAAAAAACAGTGGGAGCAAGAGTGACTTCTGGCTTATTGCCGGCTTTCCCATTGACTTTTCTTGTGGAAAGCTGGCAGGGAGCATCAGAAATCTTCCTCCCTCCCTCCCCAATCAAGTTTAGACTTCCTGCCGACTTCCCCATTGACTTGTGGGAAGCTGTCAGGGAGCATTGGAAAGAAGGATCATGTGACTGCAGCTGAGTGCGGCAGCAGCGCTGAAGTGGCAACTTTTCCAAATTTCAATCCATGGGAGTAATTGGTCCTGGATTTTGGATGCATTCTGTAAATTTGCCCATTTGAAGTACCTTGTTTGAAAAATTGTTGCCCTATAATGCACTGTTTTGCCCAGTTGAAGGTTACAAACAATCAAAAAGACACAAGGGTTTCAGTAGTATATAAATTAAGACTTATGGGAAAAGTGTCCATTAATTATTGTTATGAAGACAGTGGCTCAGGAATGCACAAAGATGGAAAAGATGGAAATCTGCAACTTAGGTAGATCGGAAGATTGTGATCAGTCTGTTGCCACAAAATAGGGTCCCATGAACATTAAGGAATCAGGCCAGGAATAAAGAAGATGAAGAACTTAGCTTGACTCTATACCAGGAAATCACCATTCCTGATCTCTAGAGAAAGATGGTATGTTGGGCTAGGGATTAAAATTAATTTGGATCATTCGCTTTCAAGGGACCTGGGTTGGGTGCTACTCACAACAAATTCTAGTTCCTGCTAATACTAATGCTAGTATTCTGCCCTTCCACAAAAAAAAAAAAAAAAGTCCAAGCAGAAGGGGGTTGCACTTATTTACATGGTGGCCCATACGTCCTTTTAAATATTTTCTAAATTAAATCTCACGCTATTCTAACAGTACTGAGGTCTTTGAAAAATACATTTTCTTTTATTGCTTTATGGAATGCCCACAGGACAGTGCTATAAGCTTACAAAGTTACTTAAATGTTAAAGTATTTAAAAAATTGATCTCAAGGCTACCTCAGAGCTCATAAAACAGTCATATTCCTCTGTGCCTAGTGGTCCAATCTGGTAAATCTTCATGTAGTTCCATAAATTTTTAATTTGCCAAATTGGAAATTACCCTAAAAGCAGAATGTAAATGAAATGGACTTAACTCTGATCTAATATTCCCTCCTCTGATCACCACTGATGTACTAGGAAATAACTTGTTATTTAATGTAGAGGCTTATATGTTTTAAAAAAAAACTTGATTACCAATTCTGGAGAGCAAGTTTGATGTAGTGGTCGAAGGTGCTGGGTTAGAAGTAGGGAGATCTGAGTTCTAGTCCTCAATTAAGTACAGAAGCCAGTTGACTGATGTTGGACCAGTCATTTTCTCTCAGCCATAGCCTGCAAAGTTGAAAATCATCCCAGAAGAAGATATTGGCAAACCACTTTCAAAAATGTTACCAAGAAAACTGTATAGACCTGTCTATGTAGCCACCAGGAGTCAAGATTGACTCAAATAGCTGTAATAACACCATTATCACTTGTGTTAAATGGGGACACTTCTGAGGCCTAGGTGTTTTGAGCAAAAATCAAATGAACGAGCAGCAGTAGATATTTTGATGGACATTCTTTAGTCCACTGTGTTATTACTGTGAATGGGGCCATAGGCTCCTCCCTGCTCCACAAATAGTGCTGGTTTATTTGACTTTATTTTTATGTTACCATGACATCCAAATGTAGCACGATGGATTCTTTCAAATAATTTGTTTTAAATTTCCTTTTTTTAATCTGTTCTCACTGAAAGAAATCATTGCAACTTGCTAAGATTAAACGACATAGTAAAAGCATACCAAGGTAAATAAACAGTTTACAACTGTTCCACTTCAGCACTGTTGACCACCTGTTTTTTGCAGTGATTGTCATGTTTATGTTGCTTATCAGTTGTATGCATGAAAGTCTACTTGACTTTTGAACAGATCAGATTTGTTGTATTATACTTTTGTGAGCAAAACTGTACAGTTTTTCTGTGCTATTTTTAACATTTTAAATGGGGAAAAATAACTTTGTTTTCCAGGAAGACATAAAATCCTTAACAGCTCATGTAATTGAGAATTATTGGAAGGCGCTAGAAGATGTAGATTACGTGCAGACTTTCAAAGGTTTGAAATTACGTTATGAGCAGCAAAGGGAAAGACAAGATAATCCCAAACTTGATAGGTTAGTGCACTCTGAAATTATTATTAGATCTTTGTCTATTGAAAATTTTCTGAAAAACAGAACAGGATTTGTAGTTCAGTTATTGAAATGTCTTTTTTGTGGACAGTTGAATGATCATTTATTCTTAAATGACGAGCCTAAGAAAGGATGTAATAGATGTACTGTTTTGGAGAGATGTTTTAATTTAAAAAATATGTCAGGACTGTACAGAAAATACACATATCCATACAATTGAACAAGATAAATTTTCTACATTAGTGTTGCAACATAAATCCATATTATTCAATGCCAAGAATGATAGAAGGTCCTGAAATCTATAATTCACTACCAGTATGGTGCTATAATACTAGTTGCACTTTGCAGGAATAAGTTGCTTATGCATATATTTTAAAACTGCAGTTGTTTTATGTATTTATTAATGAAGTTTATGTAATGCCTGAAAACCAGAATTATGTTAACCTGATCACAGTTAGACTCATTGACTTAGGAGAATCTTGCTTCTCTTTGTTGTATAAGAAAATACCTCACGGTTGATCTACAAAATTTTAAATATATATTACAAATTCACCCATGCAAAATACAGTTGAATTGCTTTATTTTTGCATAAACTTAGGTTTGCACAGTGGCTAAGTAACTAGGTCAGAAATGGTAATGCGTGTTGACACATGAGCACTTTCTCTTTTTCTCTCATTAATACTGCACTTGTGGAGTTAGCTTAGTAGGAAAACACATGTGTTAAAGTAGTTGATTAAGTGCATTCCAGAAATATTAAAGGATTAGGATTCAGCATGATACTCATTTTAGCAGTGTGTATATATTATAGTCTCATTGCAAAAACATCCTTTTATAGCATGCGATCCATCTTAAGAAACCATAGATACAGAAGAGATGCAAGGACTTTGGAGGATGAGGAAGAAATGTGGTTCAACACTGATGAAGATGATATGGAAGATGGAGAGGTAGTGGTGCCACCCTCTGATAAAAGTAAAAATGATGAAGATATTATGGATCCTATAAGTAAATTTATGGAAAGAAAAAAATGTAAGTAACTTAGGGGAACATGTCACTAGTTGCCAGCCTTGTCCCCTTCATTAATCCCCCTGGCCAACATGGGGTAGAAAAGAGCAGGTAAGCTGCAAAGACAGAGGAGCTTCAGTAGTTAGAAAAGCCTTTGGATCACTTGCAGGACCACCTATCTCCTGTTATTTCAGCACATCTCATAAGATATGGCAGGGTGAGCATGATCTAGGTCAGTGTTTTTCAAACGTGGCAACTTTAAGATGTGTGGACTTCAACTCCCAGAATTCCTCAGCCAGCATGCTGGTTGGGGAATTCTGGAAGTTGAAGTCTGCACATCTTAAAGTTGCTAAATTTGAAAAACACTGCTCTACGTCCCTTCTATTAAGCAGCAGCATCTGAGGGGACCCAAGAGACATGCTTTAAGGGATTTACCAAGTAGATGTGAGTGTTCTTGGACGTAATGCATTTTTGGTTGGTTTGTTGCTTTTAACCTGGTATTACCTGCCCAGGGTCACATTGCAATTTGAGCACCCGTATTAAATGATTGAATAAATAAATAAATATTTTCTGTAGCAGAAAGACTAAAACAGTTCCTGAATAGAAAGAGCAATAAATCCACACCATAATTCACTCCCTGCCCTAAATAGCACAAACAAGCTATTTACTGCATCCATGTATTTTCAAAATATGCACAACTAGGTTTTATTTGAAAGGCTAGTGTGGCCCTAATAATAACTAGAATCATGATTAACCCTAGACTACTGGGTTATCTTTCTAGCACAGATCTCTTCCTGCTTTTCCTCTGCTGCCATTTACTATGATTACAACTTCTATTTTTGTTAAGATATAGCTGTAATCTAATGCCAGCTTGGGTTTTTTATTAATTTGAAATCTGGTTGTAACAAATTGTTAACTCATAAAAGCAAGTCAGCAAGGAAAAGTTGTCTGAGTTAAAATTACTTGCCTGTATTTGTATTGCATATATTGTATCTATTCAACAATTCTTCTGTAGGTTGCATTCAACAATGAATACAGTATAAATCGGTAATAAATGGAAGTAATGCAAAACATCATAACAGTAGTCAGCATCATAAAGCAGCATGAAGCAGTAAAAATAGATATAATTAAAACTTTACAGTAGAGCTAAAATTTAGTAGATTAAAATTCACAGATTTAAAAAGCTTGGGAAAATTTTTAAAAGTCTGCTGGTAATACTGAAAATAGTATAAAGAAGTGGCTAGGTAAGCCTTTCCACTGACAAATATTATTCCCTACTTGGTAGATTTGAAGAGATCTTTATGCAGTTGTGAGTAGGCATAGGTAACAACTAACGTCTTTTCCATTTGGGGTGAAGGCGGGAATAAAGTTCACTGAAATAAGCAGAGGTATTTCAGTAGTGCGATCAAGTGGTATCTTTATCCTATTTGCTTAACAGTACAACTTGTTACAGCAGTGTTTGTTTTACATTCCAGTTAAAGAAAGTGAAGAAAAGGAGGTCCTTCTGAAAACGAACATTTCAGGTCGCCAAAGTCCAAGTTTTAAACTTTCCTTCTCTAGTGGTACAAAGACTAACCTCACCAGCCAGTCATCAGCAAGTAATTTGCCTGGGTCTCCTGGGTCACCAGGATCTCCTGGGTCACCAGGATCTCCTGGATCAGTTTCTAAAAGCACATCTCAGATGGCAGCTATAACTACAAAGGTACTTTTTCCCTTTAATCAAATCATGCTATATTTTCCGTATTAGCCAATCAGTCCACACAGTTACTATTGTGCAAATGAAATTTGCCGTTTGTTTGAATAGAGTTTGTGTTTTCTCCCTCTAGTTATGTACCTGTTTAATAAAGGGACATTTAAAATAATTATCATTGATTTTGTATCTAGTTGCCCTTCTTTATTGCTTTTCATTATCCACAGTTGGAAATATAAAGAATATTTTATAGAAATTAATCTAGTAATGAGAAAGAGATTGGGGTCAGGGCTTACAGAGTTTATTAACATGATGGTTAAAATGCATAATTTTAAGAATCTTATAGACCTGAGGATTTTAGGTGAAAACTACCCTCTAGTTTGTCTTCCCCCTCAGTTCTTTTTTGATCTCCACATTATCAGAGGCATTGAGACTGTTCTATATTTCTCTTGAGGTAAGCTGCATCATCTTTGCTTCAGCTTTCTCATATATCCTCATCTACAACAAAGCACGCAAAGAATGTTGAACTTTTATTGGGGAACCTGAAATCAATCTGAAAATCATTAGCTTTCCCAGTGGGCCTATAGCTGTTAAACCAGTCCACAAATGTGTCAGGTGCAATAGTAAATTGGCATCTGTACATGGGCACTCAAATTTGCCTTTCATATCAAGTGTTTGACAGAACAATTCAGACACTTGATATCACTTGATACCAGCTGCTTTCATGGAAACTTGCTTTCCTGACAGCAATCACCTCTAAGAAAAAAGCAAGGGTTTCTTAACCCTTTGGGTGGATCAATCTTATTTGTAGTTCAACAAGAGCAGTGTAGCTTTCCTATTGAAGATTATGAAATTCTTTCATGTTAGAGCCTATTGTACAATGTAGTTTTTCCATCCCCTTCAATAGAACTTGAGCAATCTCTCCGTTCTCTCAGCATTTGCTATACACTGGCTTACTTTGTAGTTTGGACTGTACATCTCCATTGGTTTTGGCATTTATTCATTTGTTATTAACGACTAAAGATTTCACCTGAGTGTACCTGCCATCCAACCAAATTGGATAGAGTAGACATACTCCAGGTTCCTTCCCTTGAATGTTGCCATCTTGTGGGACCTAGGAGGCACACCTTTTCCATGGCAGCCCCTCCCCTCTGGAACACCCTTCCCCTTGAGATCCAGCAAGCCTGTATCCTCTTGAACCTCTAGAAAGTCATAAAGAGCTTACTCTTTCCTCAAGTAATAGGATAGGATGAAGTCAGGGTTGGAACACAGCATTGATGGCTGCATCAAGAGAAATTGGTAGTGATGTCAGGTTTCTGTGTTTCTGTTTTTATTGTTTCATGCTTTTATTTATTTTTTGTATGATGTTTGGTTTTATATAATTGTTGTGAGCTGCCCAGAGTTGTGGTTCTAAGATGGGCAGTCATACAATTCTTTTAAATAATAAATAAATAATTTTTCCCCATAATGGATGAAAGGTACCATGAAGCTTTCTGATAAAGTAGTATAGTAACTCACTCCAGTAGGCTTCAGAGGATATTCTACCAGAAAAATTGCAGATTGTAAAGTAGCCCCTTGGGCCCGATTTCTACCTTCATCAGCACTATTGTTTAGATGTCCACATGAAGTCTGATGCTTCTTTTCTCTTTGTTCCCATGGTGCAGCTGTTTCTTCTCCAAGTTGTCAATTACCAAATATGTGTGATGCACAGAGACCGCAATGAGTAATTAATTGCTTAATTGTAATTGTGGTTGTTCAAATAGTCATCTGTGCATTCATACAATTCATCCATCTACCCTTTTGCAGGTGCCTGTGCTTATAGATAGGGAAAGTGGGAGCCACATTGTACATGCACACTGGAGAGCAGCTCCTGTCAAAAATCTTCAGCTCTAGAAGGTTCCCAGCATGAGCTCTGCATTAGTGTATCTCCCATATGAATGCACAGATGACCACACAAAGAATAACGGTTATAGATAAGCAATATGCTCTTCTATAATATGCAGATGTCAGGTGCTTGTTCTTGTTTTTTGATGATGAATGAATCAATATGAGTAACTTGAAAAAATAAATGAAAGGTACTATTATTACTTTGCTTGTTTGGACAGGAACTATATGCAACAGATTAAACCTTCTCAGTTTGCCATATCTATCATGCACTATTTTGCCAGTTTTCTTTAAATAGCTTTAACTATAGGTTGCAGTATTTGATCCACTGATTTAGGAAAAGATTAGAACTTTTGTCATGAGAACCTTCATTCTGCAGTTCGCTATTGTGAAGAACCAAATTTTTATGGTTCGATCAGCATTAAACAGTGTGATTCATTTAGGGTCAGGGTCAGGGTTAGTGTCTTCAGTGAATCCATCCATTGTGGCTTATTCAGCAAACCTTGATTATGTATAATGTATGATCCCAGACATTTCAACACTAATGAAGATATACATTCTTTGTTCAGTGTCATCTATCAAAAATCTTTCTTTCTTGAACAAACAGGCAAATTGATGTTTTTTGCAGCAGTTTTCTTGTCATCTTTTTCCTACCAAATAATGATTTGTATCTCTAAGGATTTGTTGGACTCTAGTAGAATAAAATAAACAAAGAGATTGCAATGTATCAGAGTTATATCTTGCCAGAAGAAACCAGTCTTCGAAAATGCTATGAATAGGTTTCGCAACTATGTTGTTCATGGGGAGAAACCCTAATTGCCTTTGCAGATAAATCAGATTTAGTGGTCTTACCCATGTTACACTCAGTGTCTATTCAAAATTAAAGACGGTATGTTTTTATTACAGAGAATTTCAACTCATTAAAGTGCTTAGTAGCATAATTATACTATTAGGGGATTGTATTGCATGTGAAAAATTATGTGTATTTGTCATACTCCGTTTTTTAGGACAACATATTGTATTTATCGTGAACAGCATTCATTTAATCCCAGTTTGCCTTACCTGAGTGCTAAAGAGACATCACTGTATGTTTTAAGATATGGGTCAATTCAGAGTAGATAGAGCATGCGGTAGGGTAGCAATTCATAATCTTTAAACTTCATGCATCTTAATTGCTTACAAATCACCTAAACTTTTCTTAGTTGTAATAATGATAAAATACTTTTACATATTTCATGCATTAACATTACTAAGTAGCAATTCAGTATATCCATAATTTCTCATTTAAATATTGTAAACTGTTCATTAATGTGTTTTACAAGTTTATCAAAGTACTATAGCTTTACATGAAACTGTTTATTTATTTATTTAATTTATATAGCCACCCATCTCAGACCTACTTTAATTGATAAATTAAATTGAAGAATGCAACTCAGTCCAGTTTACATATGATTTTTGTTTGTTTTTTCAGAGAGGACTAGTTGGGCTTGTAGACTATCCTGATGATGATGATGAGGAGGATGAAGAAAATCTACCTTTGACCCAGAAAGCAAAGCTAGAGTCTTCATAATGACAAGTATGAAGATCAGTGTGGATTATGTTATAAACTAGGTTTCCAGAAGGGGAAGTCCATATTATAAAAATAATAACTCTAATGAATTACTGTGTATAACACAGATCAACTTTAAAACATAGATTTCTGCTAATCAGTGCCAATTTGGCGGAGCAGAAGAAGAGGAAATACTACGCTTTATGGAAAAAACATGCCTTTGACCTCTCCAGCTTGGACCACGCGTTGCCCTTTTCTCAGGGAAGGAAATGGAAAATACAACACCAACAGGGCAGGAGTTTTGATAGTGGAATTCTGGATTGGCTGTTCAGTTGTTACAATCAGATTATGATTTCTTGGACCATGTACAAGACTTTGAAGAACAGGCTTTTCTGCCATAATTCTTCATTAGCTAAGAATGCCAGCAGTTTCTTTCTATAAAGAGACCTGCCTTTAAAACCACACATTCTGAACCTTTTAGTCAAACTACAACAGGTTTTAAAAAAACAAAACTCTTTCGGGGAGGGCTCAACATGTTTCCTCTTTTTTTAATCTGTTCCCTTTTGCCCTTTAAACTGCAGATTTTTGTTTGGAGTTGAGGGATATATCTATCCCTTAATTAAAAGATTGAATGGAATTCTAGATGTCACTTTTATGTCATAATTTTATTTTTATTTTGCCCCGAGTGTATGCTTGGTTGTTGAGTATATATTTGGGACCATTAAAATTTTTTGATGTAATATAATCTCACTGTTGTGCTGGTACCTGTTTCACATGTGTAATTCTGTTCTACATCACATTTCTTAATGTGTTTAGAATTTTATGGGAGATGGTATAGTTTTTATTGAAAAAGAGCAAATTAATCTTGCCACAATGTGCATACAAAAAGCAATACTATTTTGTGACTAAATATTTTATATTAAACTTTACATCATCAACTGTCTTGAAACAATTCAGGGAAATAGGTTGGTTTTTTTTACAAGAAAAAATACTTTTAAGTAATCTATAAATATGAAATTAGTATTCCAAAGAGATTTTGAAATTTCTTAACTCGAACCATGCTGGTATGTTTAAATCCAATTTAAAGTGGTTATCAAGAGTACAGTCATACTGACACATTTGAATAAAAAAAATAATTAAAATTAAGGACTACAGCATTAGTGGTATTTTTTAAAAACTGATTCCCTTTGGAATACCAGTTTTAATGTTGCACGTGATTCTGGGCTTATGACATTTTTATGAGAATTCAATTAATCTAATTCTTGGGAAGAAAATAAGTTATTCTAGAGAGGTAATAATAGCTATCATTGTCTTACTGCATAGTAGACTTTAATACCCCCAAACACAAGAACTGTTGTACAGATTTTATTTGAATGCATTTACTATCCTAGTCATCAAAATACCAGCAATTTTTCTGCAAAAGTACAGATTTCAAATATGATTTATATCCAGTTTACTAATTTTCTTCACAGTGCGGAAGACTTACTCTTTAGGTTAAAACTTCACATAAAATTTCAGTGCTCAAATATTGCACTGTACAAAATTGTTTTCAGTTTTTTAAATGTATTAGCTACTCAGTTTGGGTATATTTGCTGTTCATCCTAATCACACAGTTCTCCAGCGATCCCATTTATTTTAGCCTGCAGTCAAACTTGGTCAATAAAGGACAAGATATCAGAGGAAAAGAAATAGAATGAGTCCAGTATAAAATCCAGTCATTTTATTCATAAACATCAAATTAATTCTGTGCTACAATTTACAGTACTGTGCTCATGTGATAGCAATAGCAGTGTGCTATCTAGATTACACTACTTTATCTGTGTACTTTAGTTAGAATTCTTGGCACCTTAATCAAATGTTTCCCAAGATATGTTTGGAGAAATTATAGTACATACAGTGTACTATACAACTTGTAAAACTGAGTTTAAGTTACTAGTGATAGCTTGTAATTTTTGCTGTGGACATAAAAATAGCACTTCTAAACTAGCTTTCTAAGGTCCTAAGACAGTGCTCTGTCTCTTGCATTCCAACTAACCCTCCATAAAGATGGCTTCCCCAGCAGAAGTTCTAAATGCATATACTGTACTATCCTTTATAAACTTGGTGCCCTCCAAATGTTTTAGACCATAAGTCACATCATTCCTAGTCATTGGTTGTACTAGCTAAATCAGAGGAAGTGTTCTCAAATAGGACCTGGTTACTGTCTCCCATAGTATCTGCCCAACCAATTCAAACTTGCAGGGTTGTTGCAATTCCTTTGATTAAACAACATAATCTATCAGTGCCCCAGAAGCATGCCTTCTCTATAACAGCGCCTGCCCTCTGGAATGAGGTTCTTCCAGAGATCCAGATGGCCCACATTCTGCTGCTGTTTGGTGGAGCTGTGAAGACTTGGCTGTTCACCAGG
The DNA here is from genome assembly GCA_030867105.1 of Liasis olivaceus. Lineage (NCBI taxonomy): Eukaryota > Metazoa > Chordata > Lepidosauria > Squamata > Pythonidae > Liasis > Liasis olivaceus. The sequence goes on from CM061349.1 coordinate 38,347,553, forward strand.
CCTTTAGCGAGGGAGAGTGAGACCCTTCGCTTCATTCCATCCGGTCTGTCATTCTTGCCATCTTTTACCTTTTATCCTTTTTTCCCTTTCATTAGTTCTACTGTAATTTCTTTGTTTTGATTGTTGCAAGTCACCCAGAGTCATTGGGAGCCAGGTGGCATACAAGTTTAATAAATTATTGTTAATTCTCTAAAGCTGGTAAGTATTAGGTTAGGGAAAATTGTTTAGTATGGATTACAGCATAATGAATCCTGAATTTGTTACAATCATTGATCAGAAATACATTAATTTTGATTTAAACTACAAAGTACAGAGTTTAATTTAGATAAACATAGCCATCCCACGACTTTAGCACAAAAGTTGGCTACAGCTAGTATCACTTCTATGTAATAATCTGATTTGAGGTATGTTTTGGTCATACTGAGAAAGTTAACTAGGAGAGAAGCAAATAGTTCTAATGGCAGTATGGTTCCTTACGATAACGTAACAATGCATGGGCTCCCATCTCCCTTACATAGTCACTCCAATCATTGTAATGATACAGTCCAGGTTTGTGTGTTATATTTAACCACAGCTCTGCATGTCATCTGAGCTATACAATTAATGAATGGCTAACTCCCTATCTTCTGGTTTCCAGTGGAATTTTCAATGTTCCATTTTGCATTAAGCAAAAATCCTGAGGGAAGGGAACTTAACTTTTGTGCACCTATATTTTTAAAAAAATTTAAAGTTAAATGACAACTGGTCAGCCACTGTAAAAGCCGCTGAAATACAAGCCAGGGAATAGGACATGCAAGTAGTTGCTTCCAATTATTTACTATCCATACCATGGATAATTGAGTAGTTTTATCTACCCAATAACAATCTCCTTGGGTATGTTGGGTGAAAGTAATCCAGCGACCTCTGTGGCTGAGTAAGGACTTGAACTTAGGTCCCTCCAATCCAAGTTGAACACTTTAAGTGCTGCGAAGTTTCTCTTACTTGATTTTAGTTCATTTTAACTGATTCTATCCTTCTTAAATGCCATCTAGCCTTTGGGAGGAGAGAGTCCATCCTATGAAGCTGTTAATCTTTATGAAAGTCAGTATGAAAAGAGGGAATAAGCTACCATTTGTACTTCATTTTCCATTTCTAGATCATTCCCCTGCAAGAAAATGAGATAGATATGTTTTAATATCCCCAAAGATGGAGAATTAAATGCTTACCTTAGCTGTCTTTCAATTTAGTTTTACTACTTCTTGAATACATATGATTCAGTGTATTGTTAGATGTAAAATAACTAGGATCAAATATACTTTATGCTCCCGAGAATCTATATCATACTGGCGTATTCTGATATTGTACCACCTGAACTCCCATTGATGGATTTTGAAAAGCAGTCCTTTATCATGTTCGGTTTAGTTTGATGGAGGACAGAACAAGTTTCTTCAGCAGGACTTTTTCCAGATTGGTTTGGTGTACTGTACAAATTTACAGTAAACTCCCTTCTTCTGAAAACGAACACAGGATCATGCGGCATCAGGATTTTCTGTACTTTTGACAAGTATTAAATTATTTCAGGATGAGCTCAGTACTTGTTTATATCACTGTGAGGTCAAATACATTTTAGAAATGTCTTTGTCTTTTGGTTTCCCCAAAATTTTTAAGACTGCTTCTAAATCTACAAAATATTTAGTAAAATGGTTGAAACCAGTTGCAGAAAGTGCTTGCCCACTGATTACTTCTACTTGGGTATGTGTATGAACCACAAAAGATATCAATTACAAACAAGCAAGCTTTATTTTTATAAAGAGCAATCAGTTCATAATCTGGCCTGTATTTCTGACAACATAGTTCTTGAAAAGTATATTTAAATCTGTAAAAAGCAGCTTATTTTAAAATGTAGTACCTACAGATTCTCCATGCTTGTAAATAATCAAGAAACGTTTTTTCATGCATTTTTTTTAAATTCTGAGAATGGCATGGCTTGCCATCCTTCTAGCTTTTCTTTGTCCAGTCATTTTCTAAAACCATAAGATTTTTACCTTCCCCACAGTAAATACTTCTAGAAACACAGGAGCTGGGAAGCTTTTGTTGATGCTTGGAATGGTTGCTGGGAGACGGTCAAAGACAGGCAATTACTTTGTTGACAATTGGCACAAAGTATATTTGAAATGTTTTCACTCAGGAAATTCCTCCCTCTCACTTAATTTCAAAACTGTTTTAATATGCCTGAGGAAATAGCAGTATCAGAGCATGTGTAGAGCTAATGAATCTTCACTGAAAAAATATCAATACCACTAAATGGCAGGAAAGTAAGACAGAAAACAGTAGTTCTTTACTTTTATCTAGTGACTAACTGGAATTTTGCAGCCCAAATCTGGTAGCCTCATCTAAGTTTTCAGGCCTTCTGACTTGAAATAGCACTGATGAAACCTGAATGAATCTTTCCTTTAAAAAAAGGAAATGAACAATTGATTTTAAACAATGGCGGATACCACCGCTGGGTTGGTTATATCTTTCTTCAAACCAGAAAAGTCTAACAACTGTTCAACCCTATACATGTCTACAAGTAAGACCCACAGGGTATACTGGAATTTATTTTGAGATAGGTATGTCTGATTGTCTCCTAAAGTTTAATAAAATGTTCCAGCTAGGGTTTGTAGATAGCCTACCAAAAGCAGCACGCCTGATCCCTGGTCTAAGTGGAACTAGTGTTAGCAGCTACTTGGATTCCCATTATATGTACAGTAGTACATATATTAGATTCTCAATTGGTTCTGAATGATAGTTTAATGGTACATCCAACTGAAAAAGATACGTTCTCAGATCTTTTAAGTAATTATGTTTTGTATTCTCTTTTTATAGTATATGAGGTTCATGGGGGGCTAACGGCATTACAAATAACAAAAAATGCAAGCTAGAAAAAGTGATAAAAGTGCAGCAGTTACAAATGTGTTTATTAAAAACAAACATTTACTGTAAGAAAGCAACAATTCAGAATAGAGTAAGCCAAATGTCTGCTGAAACAAATTTTGGTTTATCTGGCTGCAAGCAATGTCTATTTTCATTTTTGTCTTTTGCATCATTTTTGCATTATATCTGTTTTGTTTTGAAATTCCTCATTTGTTATGGTCACTAGGATATTTTTTTCTGACATAATAGCCACTAGATGGTGCAAATATTCTACTGCCGGATCTTTTTTAGTTACTGTAAAATGCAGTATTTTGCCTTTCACTAGCTAAATCACCATGTTTAAAGCTTTAGTTTCATACCGTATGAGTTCTTCACATAGCAGAATTATATTTGCAACAAAGTTGCTAGGTACTTATATCATTTGAAATTGAGCCACTTGGTATAACCAGCAAAGCTAAAATGTTTATGCTAAATACAGTAATACCTCGGTTCACGAACACTTCTGTTCACGAACAGCACCGTTCGCAAAATTTTGCTTCCGTTCATGAACTCCGCATCGGGTGACGAACATGACCTGCGGCCATTTTCCCTGCTGTGACACATGGTCGTGGCTTCCTGTAGGGAGGGGGACTCTCCCTCCAAACAATAACCGCCTCCCTACCCGCCTTCCTGTCCTCCACACCAGAAGTCACCTCAAGCAAGGTTAGTGTTCTCTCTCTTCATACTATACTGTACTTTGTTTCATATTTTTGTGGTTTAAAAAAAAAATACACATGGTTCAGAACAGATTAACCGTATTTACACTGAACCTTATGGGAAAATTTGATTCGGTTCGCGACCAATTCGGTTCGCGACCAGAGTCGTGGAACGAATTAAGTTCATGAACCGAGGTACCACTGTAGTTTCTCACTGTTCTTCAAATTTTCAGTAGCTTTCCTGATATTTTTTATACCAGGAACACAAAGACTAAGTGAAATTCACAGAGACTATTTAGTTGTAGTTATTAATTTGCAGAAAAATCTGAAAATTATCCACAATTTTATTTTAACAACACTTTTTCCTGAGACTATGTATAGGTGTCAAAGAACATCATCAAAGAAACAACATCAGTTGTTTAAAGGAGAGGAGAAAGGAAGAAAGAAAAATTGATATGTTTGACGGACAGCTCTCAACAATTTGGACACAGCCACAGTTAAACCTAATGTAGTGCCTGCCAGACTTGTCATTAAAGACCTTGCCTCATTTTTGCATCTCACAATGCTAAACTACACAATGTGGTAAAAGCAACAGCTCCCTTTCCTGCTTTTCCATGCTGTGTAAAACAATAATTTATAAAACTATGCAGTGGAGGGAGTTCCTTCTTCAAAAAAGTCAGTTCCATTAATCAAAACTAGGTATAACCTTGAAAATGAGGCAGGCAAATAGCAGATAATACTTCATCACAGTCCAACTGTGTGTAGGCATTTCCTGATTGTCAACTGGACTACAATTTCCAATGCTGCAACTCTTTCCGGATATGCAAGCACAATAGTGTTTCTGAAATGCTAGAAGTCTGGCTGTCTCATTGCACTTATTAGCAATGGAAAACAATGTAGATTCGAATCTCCAGACACTACTGACTGGGCAAAATGTGTTCAGGGTCAGGACTATATAAACAGGAAGTGATTTCCCACTTGGTTCGTGTAGTATTTAGGAGAGAGAAGAAAAAGACACTGGCCTCACCTTCCAGTAGCAAACTACCCACCTGTTCAGACATAGCTTCCCCCAAATGCCTTCAGTCCATCTTTAAAAATCTTTTTTTTTTCAGTCAAACTCTGTAGAGCCTTCAGAGCTGAGAGACCTCCACATGCTCTCTCTATATTAAACTTCATAGTTCACTTTGTACTATGTTGTACTATGTTCACTTGTACTATGTACTAAGTGAACATATGTTCACTTTTTTGACCCCCCCCAGCATACAGGGTGCTGGGGGGGGGTCAAAAAAGTCATAATGTCAGCCACAAAAAAGGGCCTTTGATTGGGCCTTTCACAGCTCTCATCTTGACTTTTTTTTAAACTCTCCTGCAGAGGCCTCAGGCTGGATGGGTACACTTTAATTTATGCTATATCCCTATTAAATCAAAAGGTATTTTGAAAACATTTGTAACAAATCCACTGGATGGATTGTGATTATACAGCAGTGGTAAAAGCATTTGCTAATAGGAAGAAAGAACAAGCTATGCTAGATTAGGACTTTCCATTCTGAAACTATTTAGTTTGGAAAATTCTTATGGGAGACAATTAGACCACCATGTTTCATTTTAAAAAAGGATGTTTGCAATCTGTTTGCTTTAGAACTTTTTACATTTACATTGCAGAAATCCAGGTTTTCCTTAACGATCTGTATTACATATCTATTAAATTAATTGGGTTATTATATAATAATCTGGATTCACATGACTAAGGTAATCACTTTGCTTACTTTGTCCAATTCCATTATATTCAATTATGGGATGGAGTAACTGCAAAAAGGGGGTGCTTTTCAAGGAGGGAATATGCATCCCTTTCCTTTTAAATAATTCCAAAGCAAGAAATTCACCATTTACTTCAAGCCAAAGATTTGAATGGCCACATTCCAAAAAGTGGGTAAGGCTAAGACAAAGAAACTGTCACTGCCAGCACAAAAAACCCTTAACTTAATATTTAGTTTAATGTAAATACATTATTTCCTACATTCTTCAGTCACGCTGACAATAATTTTGGGGAATTTGGGTACATAGGTGGATGGGCTGTATCTAAGGTTTCAAGTTTGCAGGTTGGAACATCCCTGTCCTTACCAGCTAGTTTTAAGAGATAAGTCAGAAGGAAGGACACAGTAATGAACATTTGCACTGTATCCTAATGTCCAATAAGTTAAGCACCAATTGAACATCCCTGTAGAAGCTAACTTGATATGCTTCCAGAGGTTAAACATCTTAGTCAAGATGGAGAGAAAATTAAGAAGTACTTTCTACTTACTGAAATATCTGGAATGATAATATATATACACAGCAGCAAGTACTATTTAGCTCTCAGATTTGAACAACCCATGATACGTGGTTTAACCCATCTTATGCCCTCCAGATGTGTCAACTTTCACTTTACCCAAACTATATGTCCATTAACTCTACTGGCTGTAATGATGAGTTGTGGCCGAAGGCTGCCCTAGACAAGCTTCTATTTTTAGCACCAGTCTCCTTTTCAGCAGCACAGGATGATGGGTTCATACAACATACTAAGTTAAAATTAGGTGAGCTGGTTGATAGCTCAGTTGTTTAATTAAGAAAACCAAAGTTAGTTAACTGTGCTATATTGAGCAAATACTATCTTTCTGATCCACTTTGTAGGTGTGGGAAAATATGACAAATATTCTAAATCACTGACACTAGCCCTATCAAGCGTTATAAGAGCACTTTAATGTAGTTTTTGGCAACTTAACGGGGGTTAAAGCAAAGCATCTATGGTATGATAGGGAACGTGCATGTAACTGACTGTTTAGTTAAAAGGATTGTCCATTTGAGTTCCAAAAGAAATAGTCAAGTTATTCTGCTTAACCTAAACCTGTTAAAAGCTAACAAATATATTTGCTGAAGTCAAAGTACTACATCTGATTTATAGTTTTAGTTTATGAACTCAATTGTGACTTATTCAACAAACTAAAGTTAAGAATAGCATCTGAACCCAGGGCTAGGCTGTGTTTCTACATATTCTGAACACAAGCTAATTTATATTTCTTGCATGAAGCAGTTTCATTTTATGATTCTGCATGTTACACAGAAGCATGGGAGCATAACATAAGGGAGCATGTGGGGTGAACACAACCATGATCATCCCTTTTGTGTATTCATCTCCCTTTCTTCCATTAGCTGCCAATCTGACTGAAGCGTGGTGTCACTCTTATAGAAGCGTAGCTGCTGTTTTCATTATGTAGTAATAGTGCATTCTATATTAATAAAGAGGAAAGCAAGTTCTTGTTTAAGATACCTTTACATATTTTTAATATTAAAAAATATTAACTATTTTTGGAGATATTAACTCTTAGGAGAGCTTTGCAAGAGCCAAAACAACCGGATGCCTGGCCTCCCACCATAAAGAGCTGCAGTTTCTGCAGCAGCTGTAATCTACATTCTCCATCACCCTCACTAAATTTATTCCCAGGACTGTAACTCCTCTATCTATCTAAAGGGTCACTTGCCCAATTCCCTTTTGTGCTTTGGACATCTTTGGCATCAGTTCACGCTTAAACACAATAGGGAAGCCTAAAGCTGCAGCGCTGTTAGGAAAGGCCATGAGCAGAGAGGAAGAACATCCTGGAGCTCCAAAGCATGGGGGGGGGGGGGGGGAGGAAGAGAGGGACCGGGCCCGTTCGTCTGTCATGGTGGGTTTTGTGCTGAAAACGAGGCCCCATAACTCCTCGTCCTGCTGCCAAGTTAAGCTGCCAGCCTGCCAGCCACGTCCTCTCTTCCCCTTGCCTTCCTCTGGTCAGCCAGCGCCACCCGTTACTTCGTGCGCAGGCGAGCTCGCCTCTTTCCCCTCCTGAGAGGGCCGACTCCTTCTCGGCTTCCACCATCGAGGCTAGCCGTCAGAGGTGCCAGCCACCGACATTACACTCACGAGCACACACGCTGCTCTTTCCTCCTGAGGCAAAGCTGTGTGTCCGGTAGCTGGACACATTTACTCGAAAATGGCTGATTTTAACAGGAGCTGCTATAACTTCTCAAGTAAGCGTGTTACCAGGATCGTGCCCCACGCGAAGAATAGCACCGAGCCTCCTCGACATGGGACCCACATTTCCTGTACACACTTTGTTCTCTCCCCTCCAAGGGCTTTATTAACGCTGAACACCTTTCCAGCCCCATCAGACTGCAAGCAACTTCTATTGGTCACTTCAAACCTTTTCCCCAGATTGTCATTTGCAACCAGCAACGTCGATCAACATGTTTTTCTTAACACCCCCCCCAGCCGACTCCTCCTGCCTGCCTTTCTCTCTTCCCCCCTCCCCGTTTGCAACATAAGAGAAGAGCGCGCGTCCTTCCTACAGGTAGTAGTTGTTAGCGTTCAGCACTTCCCATCGCCTTGTAAGACTAGTGGCCTGAGCGCGTGAACGCGATCCCTGGCGCGCCTTCACTGCTTGCTTTCGACATTCAGAGAGAAGGAGAGAGAACTTGCCAAAGCCGCTGTTAAAAAGCTCGCTTTTACTCTTCCCAGCGAAGCAGAAAGTCTTGGGTAGCAGCAGCAGCAGCTGCTACCATCAGAAAAGTACTCGCGACGGGCAGAAGCCAGAAAGCGTTGCAGGCAGTTCGCCCCGTTGCTACAATCCGGCGGCTCCGCCGTCCCTGCCTTGCCCATCAGCAGGTTGTGAACGGGCGGCGGTTTCTGAAGAGAAAGTGGGGAGGGAGGAGGGAGGGGGGAGGGAGCTGATCGCACGTCCCTCCCCACTCTCGCCTAGGGGGAGGGGAAAGGAGACGAACCTCGCATTGTTCCCCTGGCAGGCGACTCCTTCTGGGCCATGGGCTCCTCGCCTTTGTTCCCAGGCTGAGCGGGCGAGCGCCGAGCGCGTTCTCCTTTCTGATCCAAAGCAAACGCGGAGCTTTCCTGGGGCAAGATGGATGTGACCGTTTCTGAGCTCCTGGAACTCTTTCTGCAGAGTCCTCTGGTGACCTGGGTGAGTTTGCAAAGCGGCCTGGCGTTGTAGAACCGCTCACTGGGCAGCGAAGGTCGGACCGAGCGCTTCGCTAGGGAGGAAGCCGTGGAATGGGAGGAAGGCGCCTGCCCTCGTGGCGCACCGGGCAGGCCACCTGGGAAAGCGCGCTGTCCGGCCGGCGAGGGGCGAGTGAATTCGGAGGGAGGCTCTGAGCGGCAGGCGTTGAAAGTCAGCTTCACCTTGGTTGGCGGGGCTTTTCGCTGCGCTTCCGAATGGGAGCAAGTTAATGGACGTGCTGGGAGCGGGGAGACGGTTATTGCAGCGGAAGTCAATTAGAGAGGTTGGTTCCTCCGCACCGTAAGTTGTTACGCGCCTGGCACTGCCCGACTGGCCAGATCAAAAGATAGATGGAGGGAGAGAGAGAGAGAGAGAAACTCTGGTACGGTGTTGTTGGAAGTACCGCCTCTTGGTTCTGAAAGAAAGTAGTTTTTGTTTTCTTGAGATATGGCAGCAAGGTGTCAGACACTGGACTAAAAAGAGGAGCTCCCCCCCTTTTTTTTAACTAGATAGGCGTCTGCATTGTAAATACGTGAATGTATCAAACCTCATAAGGAAAAATGTTTTAATAGATGTACAAATCTTGGGTAGATCATAAGTTGTTTTGGGTTACTTATTGTGTATATTGCACTAAGAACGCTTACAAGACTATATTTGATTATAGCTTCTTTTATACGATCTCCTATACTGTATACTCTCCTTATATACACGATTGTAGGTGTATGTAAGTTTTACTTGTATAGGTATATTGTTGAATTATATTTCCTAATTTGTTTTCTGGTTTGGGGATAGGATTTTACTTGGTTAACCAATTACATTTTTTATGTTAGAAAGAGGAAGTGGGCCTACTTAATCCAGAGGAAGAAATGTTTCTGAGGTTGGCATTGGGATCCAGCACATTTTAAGGACACAATAGATTTGATAGAAAAAAAATGTTGGAATTGGAAGAGCAGATGGAAGGATAGAGATCTGTGTGGATAGGAATTTAATTTGCAGGTGTTTATACAAAACTTGCACATTTGTAGGGGAGCATAGAAAGTAGTGTATGCTACTACCTCTGATGCCTGACTTTATCCGTGTATTATCTCTTCCTTCGATTTCAGCAAGACTAGAAAGTGCTTTACCCACCCAGCACTGTTATGCTTTGGAAAGAAAGGAAAATGACATGACCAACTTTTTTTGTTCTGCTTTTGTAGTCATGCACTGTGTATTACAGATTGAACCCAATTTTACTACATGGTGCCGAATTAGTGATAACAGTTTCACTATCTAAATTCCCTGTAAATAATCATAATAAAACTACACCCAGCACGGAGTGAGCTAGCTAGTGCCCCCGGGTATGTTTTTCGTTTGCAGGAAATTCTTACACCGAAATCATTCAGAAATTCAGTTTTACATGCAGTATGGCTATCTTGTTTCGTGTTGTGACATTTATGGATCGGGCCCCTCTATAATCTGATATGGAAGCTCTAAGAAAGTAACAGGGGCAAGATAAGTGTGCTAAATTACTTGTAACATTAGAAGCCAAACATGTTTGTGTTGTAGCAGAATTGTTCTGCTCATAATGGCTGGCAGAAATTTCTAGATAAACAGATTCTTTTTAAGGAGCAGTCTGTTGTCCCAGTCTGTGTGGAGAATTTAAATGAATTTAACAGAGATCTTGAAAGAAAACTAGATTTGGTTCAGATGAATTTTGAATAGATTTATAGCAGAAATGATCATGGGCATTTCTATTTCTATTAAAGAAATAGGAGTTTTTTGTGTACCTTCACCTCATCTACTAGTGTGGCTGCAGATATTATGGGTGAAGCAGCAAGGACAGTACAAATTTCCGAATAATCCTCTAAACAGGATTCCTGGTAGGGGGGAGGTTTGTTCCAATATAGGAGGAGAGGTGAATTCTTCAGACCACCATGTAATTGATGGGGAATGGACCACCTTCCAGCCTAACAGAACCAAGTTTTCTGCCACCAAAAGGAGCCCAATAACCATGTTTGTTGTCTTAATAGTTTCTAACCCTTGAAATACAGTTCAAATGAATGTAAACATGCACCTTCCAGAACAAAATTAGTAACTGTGTTTCATCTTTGAAAGAATTTTCTAAAATAATGCTTTATTTTGTGTTTCCTGGCAGGTAAAAACATTTGGAGCCCTAGGGAATGATAATGAAGACAAACTTGAAGTGTACATGAATCTAGCAGATGGAGTCTTCTTGAATAAAATAATGTTGCAAGTGTAAGTTAAACTCAGAAGGGCAAATGGCTGTTGAATTATGCTTTTAGAATTGGTAAACTGACATATTTGTATTGGAAATCAGTAAGGCTGAACAAGTGCCCTGTTTCCATACTAGATAGTATGGTGTTTTTCTCCTTGGAAAATTTAATAAAGCTTATGTTTGCTTTTGGAACACTTTTTTGTTTTATGTTATAATTTTAGCAAATTAAAAAAGAACGTAGAAAAGATAATATTCTGTCATATTGTGCCATTATTAACCAAAAGGAGTTCCTGTTCCATAATACTAGAGTGCATCCTGACATGTATGTGGTCTCTTGGGAAAATCTTGATACCTCCAGTTAAAGTTTTTTAGAAAGCAGGGCAGAGAAACTGAGACCCTGGAAAATAGTTGACATTTAATCTTGAACAGTTTTATCCCAAACTGCCCTCCAGATATTTTGGACAACTGCTCCCATTATCCCTGATTTGCTAATTGGGCTTATAGAAAGTAGAGAATAAAATTTATGGAGGGAGCCAGTTCTGAGAAAAACTGGTGTAGGTAATAGTATGCCTGATTGTCATAAAACTAAGGTAATATTTAGAAGTTGAGAGTGGAGTGAGTTGGCTTTTAAAAAGAAATCCTCCTCCTTTAATAATTTAGTTTAGATGGAAGACCCCTTTGATTTTTATTTTCTCCAACCCAGTTATGTTGGAAATAGAGTACATAAAGGGAATTATGACTGTTGTCTGTCACCAGGATAACTTTGAAAATTGAGCAGAAAGGCACAAAATTTGGTGTAAGGGAGAAGACAGCAAAATAAAGATTAAGTTCAAAAACAGGCTGGGTCCAGCTGGGGGCTGCAGTGCATCACCACTGGTGAGGCAGCTGAGTGCTTGCTCAGTATGTAGCTGACCGCTCCATTCTAAACCTCTCTACTTCCTTCTTCCTAGGGAGGGGCTGCTATTAAGGGACCATAAAGATTTCTATAAGCCATGCTATATATGCTTTCCTTGTTATATTTAGCAAGGTACATTTCACAGTTTAAGAAGTATCTTAAACCTGTCCATTTTAAGAGTTACATTATTTATCACCCATTCCAAACATAGAGCTATCACACATTAGAAATTAACCTAAAATGGTAATGGATAGGAAATAGTAATGCCTAGGGGAAATTTTAATTTGTGCATAAGTAATTTTTTTTTAGCTCAGTTGAGATTGACCACATCACTTCCTGTTGCAGAGTTTATGGCTTGATGAAATGACCTGTTCCATTTGAGTTTCATGCTTGGGTTGAAACAGGCACTTTTCAACAAATCTAAGTTTTCTCAAGCCTGAGGGTTTTTTTTAAAGATGTCTTTATTCTGTTCTAATTGCACAACATGCTCACCAATCTGAAAAGTTTACTGATTTCCAGAAATGAACATTTTACACAGATGTGACGTGTTTAAAGCTGGGACTGTTGGAGCAGCCCAACAAAGCTGGTTTTCTTCTTCCGTTACAAGAGGGGATTTTTCTGAAAGCCGTGTTGGCAGCGTGCCCAGTTGTGCCTCAAGATCAATGAAACTAAAACCTTTATCCAGTAGGGTTGGGTCTGTTTAACACGAAACCAGAATGATGGTATTTGTGTACAATCCAATCTAGCTTCACTGCAAGGTGATCATGGCGACAGTCTGTGACCTTTCTGGTTAGCTGTTTAGGCTTTTCAAAGCACTTATTTCTTCACTGTAAAGCACAGGTTTTTCTTCCTCTTCCTTGATTTTTTTCCTGTGTCTGACCTTTTAAAAGAAGAATAACACTTTTTTTTTCAGTGCAAACCTGTCTATTCTTAAGGCCTGTTGTAAGAATTCAATATATTATTGAGTGGTCTCTTGCCAAATTTGATAGCATATTTTACAATTTCTTGAGATAATATATATATTCCCCATGCTGTTTCCATTGGGGCTCAGTGTGTATTCTGATAATTATCACAGTGTGGTCTTTTTACTGTTAGTATCCAAAAAATAACAAAAATAGTAGAGTACTAAGCTACTAACTGCAGTGATCCGTTACTTTGCATCTTTGAACAAAATAAGTTCTTCAATCTGTGGTTTCTTACAGTGTAGATTATTCATCCATGCTATATTGGAAAGCCCCCCAAAAATTATCCCCCCCCTCATCTAAGAAGTTCCACAGCTGAACGTCTAGTAAAAATCAAGTTAACCATTAGTTAAGTCCTGAACAAATGTGTGTGTGGGGGGGGGAGGTTGGCTAAAAGATCCAAATACAGGTAGTCCCCAGGTTAAGAATGCCTAGTTTAAGGACAACCCATAGTTAAGAATGGAGCCTATTGGAGCAAAATTTGATTTAAATGCACAATGATTCGAGTTCATTATACAATACGACTAATATAGTAATATACAATAATACTGTTCCGGCTTGCTTACAAATTAGACTTGAGGACAAACCTTGGGAATGGAACTCATTCTTCAACTGGGTACTACCTGAATAGAATTCTTTTATACATCATGACCATATTAAAGTTGAATTATGTAGAATTTAGGGTTGTCCCTTCATATCTTTTAAAGAAGCTCAATAGACTGTAGAATGCGCAGATTCTGGTTTTATGCTTTGTGAGTATGAGGTTGAATTACTGGACTGCTTGCATGAAGATGGTGTGGGTTTGTATAATCATAGTAATGAGTTAGGGTTTAGTTAAAATTTAATTAAGATGGAAAATTCAAAAATAGTTAAACAGGAGAGGAAGCTAGTCACATGTGGGTATATATATGCTCTACGGCAACATTTCCTGAAGTTTGGTTCCCACTTTAGAATTTAAAAAAATCTTTTTTTTTCCAATAAGTTTTCTTAAATTTCTGAAAGATTAAAATACAAAGGAAACAAAAAGAAACATCAGAAAAGAAAAAGCATAGAAAAAGAAAAGTAACTTCTGACTCTTTGGTACAGGTATCAATGTAAAATACGTTCACCTCTTACTCTAAAAGTTTACATAATAAAACCTAATTTTTTAATCTAACATCCAAAGAAGTTCATAGAATCAATCTATTTCAACAATGCATATGATTTGTAGATATTTCTATAGATATAAAATACATAAAAATACATCAGTCATCGAATCCATTTTTTTTTGAGTATCAAGCAAAAAGTCCAAGGGTGGTTTCCAGTTAGAAACAAAGCGAGTCAATGTCCTCTCTTTAAGCAAAGAGAATTAGAATAATTCCTGATGATACTGATTGTAGGTAGTCCTCACTTAACAACCATTCATTCAACAATAGGGCTGAATTAATGGTATTTACAACTGGTTTCTTTTGAGTTCTTTTATGTGTTTGTTGACCGGCTAGATAAAGGGGCAAATGTGCATGATCATTAATTATAGAAATAGAATACACTAAGCTCTGGGTTCAACAGTCCTCTGTTTAGCAAATGTCAGATACAGTGGAGATATTTTTATTTCAGACTCCACTCCTGCTTAACAGACTGGGTACCTGTTAAATTGGGGGGCCCATTAATTTCAGGCTTTAGTTTTGTTGCAAATAATGCAGTAATGGCTATTATATAATTATACAAATGGTATAAATTGATCCAGATTGTGTAAATTTGGATTTAATGGACATTGCCTCCTTCTGAATGATCTGTTAAATACTGTAAAGATTTTATTATAACAGCACCAGCTGCAAGTTTTCATGGTTATTCCATTCTGACAGCTGTTCTGAGTTTATTTATAGCTGCACTTTAACTTCCAGTAAATGGGCTAGAGTTTAATCAATCTATACTGCATTTTTAGTTTATTGGAATGAATTGTGTTGATTTTGAATGCTTAAGAATACTATGACTGTAACAACTTCAGAAGAGGTTATAAATAAATGGTATAAATTGATATGATAACTATGGTTGTAATTTTTCTTGACTGCTGTATATATTTATTTTTTGTATGGTGTTTGTACTTGGTTTTAACTGATTTTATTACTGTTCGCTGCCCAGAGTCACTTGTCTGAGATAGGCAGCCATAGAAATCTAATAAATAAATAAAGAATAAATGACTATGGCAAATCAAGCTCTCAGGTAGCTGGTAGATTAGCAGCCCTAAATCTCCAAACCAGCAAACCTAATATTTACATTTACTGGCTTGTTTTATCAAATGGTTTCCTAATCTCAGTACAAATTAAATTATATTAATTATCTTTCAAAGCCGTAGCATGTGCTGTGTTAAACACATTTCAGCCAATATCTTTATGACTGATTCAATTTAAATTGACAGTTTGAATTTCAATAATAACAATTTGAAACTCATGTGAACTTATATTATGAATAATGGCATAGAGTTAGTGGTCCAATCCTGCTGAAACTTGGAAGCATTTCCTGTTTTTGTGTAATGATGTATCTTCAGGAGCTATGAGCATTGTTCTACCTCTTGAACACAGGTAGGAGCATTGTTCTACCTCTTGATGTTTGTAACAACATGGACTAACTTTACTAACTTTACTTCCTTTTCTGATTGCCATAAATTTACTTTTGTTTGCACTCTCCATTTAAGATAGTATTTCCTGTTTATCTGTGTTTTCTTTGGTCCTGGCTGAAAATTTACACCCAGAGTATAATCCCCAAACTTCCTCTTTCTTTCCCTCTCTCCAACAGTTATCTTCATGGTATAGGGCCTGGTTATCTGGGGGACCACCAATCTCCAATTGTTTCTGCCTACCCAGTACATTCGGGTAGAGTGGGTACATGCCAGATCCCCTCAATTAAATGCTGTTATGTTGTGGGACCAAGGAAGCACATCTTCTCTGTTGCTGCCCCCACCTCCTGGAACAGTATCCCCCCATACTCTTGGTTCCAGAAGGCCCTTAAAACTTGGCTCTTTCCAGGCCTGGGGGTACTGTGTTCGTGGAGCCCCTGTCTTTGTTGTTGTTATTATTTTTATGGTTGCTTTTTAGTCTAGGCCAGTGTTTCTCAACCTTGGCAACTTGAAGATGTGTAGACTTCAACTCCCAGAATTCCCCAGCCAGTTGAAGTCCATACATCTTCAGCTTGCCAAGGTTGAGAAACACTGGTCTAGGCTGTTATGTTTTGTTATTATGTTTTAAACTGTTTCAGTTGTATAGTCCAATGTCAGCTGACCAGAATGGGTGGCCATAACAAATTTAATAATAATATAGTCCAGTAAATAAGATTTTCAAGTTCACTGTTGGCAGCTTTGAGCTTCTTGATTTATAGTTTAGTGATCTTTAGACCTTGCAGAAACTCTCATGACTTCGACCATTGCCTCTCCTGGCTGGGGCTGCTGGGATTTTGAGCCCAACAGCATCTGTACTGTTCAGTCAAGTATCTCTACTAATACTTGGTATATAGAGCCCACCTATATTGTTATAATTGTGCTTGTCAGATGGATACATTAACATATTTTTGCCTATGCCAGGTAACAGATACTTTATAAACTGATAGGAAGTTTATCATGTATTGGTTCATTGCATTTATTTTTGCAAAAAGCTCAAAGCAGCTTACATAGAGATCTCCCCTAATTATCCCTCAATAAAAGCTACATTACGAGGATCTGGCTGAGAGAGAGTTATTAGTCAAAGGCCATCCAGTGATCATCATATTGAAGTGGGGATTTGAACTTGGGTTTCCTCAATGTAAGTCAGCACCTCAGTCACTGCAGTACTCTGGTGGTATATTAATGTATATACAACATTGATAACACGGTGGAGGGATTGTTAGAAGAACTGGTCATTTTTAAATCCTCCACTTTCAAAATAATCTGTATAGGATAGCTTTGGGAGCAAATAAGGTTTGGCTGTCTCTCTACTGTTCTGTGTGTGTTTCCTAGTGTTATCCGCAAGGGTGGGTTTAGAAAAAGCTTGTTGGACCTTTAATCTGAGCAGGCAGTTCTTACTTTCTCATATAAAGGGTACTGTGGTGGTACAAAACTGCTCAACCCAGAATCAAAAACAGCAGGTAAATTGATGCCTGTAAGACAATCTTTTAGTCCTCCAGTGTTTCCTAGTCACCTGTATTGTGATAGTATCAGTCCTTAATCTTTTATGAATAGTTCCCAGGTGGTAAGCTGAAAAACTTAAAACTCCTTTATTGTTTCAGAAGAAGGGGGTTGTTGAACTCCTTGAATAACAAGTTATTTTATTTATCATTAGGAATTCCTACCTTTCAGAACTCATTTTTTTAAAGAGTCTTATTATTGACTTACTGTAAAGTACCCATGAACTTAAGCTAAATGGAAGATAATTAGTTCTCAGTGAGCACTTATAAAGTGATTAAGACAGGCTCATATGTTCTTGGATTCCCTCACTACTATTTCATATGTTACTCATTGAACAGAATGGCCATAGATTTTTTCCAAGGTTTAATGCAAGATCAGTTATGTGCTATGGACAAATGTGCTGCTAGAAATAGTTGTGTGGGTTCCATAAAACAATGACAACTGGAAATAAATGACTCAGAGGTACAACTTCTAAATAATGCTGGATCCAAGATGATCTGAGGTTACAGGTTGTCTTAACATCAAATGCATACTTTGAACTTGCCAAAGCCCAACTGTTGTTAGTATAATACTATGGAGCAGACTTCAGAGCAATTAACGTTGTGAGTGATACAATACGGCCTAGCTGTTGCTACTCAATAAAATCCCTAGTATCCACAGAATATAAAAATCCCCCAAAATAAAATCTAACAAAATCACCCTTGGAAAATTTGGGGTCACATCTGTGTTCTGGAGTTCATGATGCAGTACAACTTGATGCTTCAGACTGTTTCCTGTGGACCCAGACCTTTCTGGGAAAGTTATCACTTGTTCTCATCCGTAACCTGGTTTGTTTTTCTCTCATCACCATGATGTGACAAGTGAATACTGATTAACTCTAGGTTCTGCTCTAAAGTTCACATGGGACTTCAGTGGAAGCTAATAGATCCTGCATGTCCACACTTGAACTAAATTTTGTTGTTGTTTAGTCGTTAAGTCGTGTCCGACTCTTCGTGACCCCATGAACCATATTGCGCCAGGCCTTCCTATCTTTCACTGCCTCCCTGAGTTTGCTCAATTTCATGCTCATTGCTTCAGTGATGCTATCCAGCCATCTAATCCTCTGCCGTCCTCTTCTCCTTTGGCCTTCCATCTTTCCCAGCATCAGGGTCTTTTCCAAAGAGTCCTCTCTTCGCATTAAGTGACCAAAGTATCTGAGCTTGAGCTTCATTATCAATCCTTCCAATGAGCAATCAGAGTTGATTTCCTTTAAGATTGACTGGTTTGACCTCCTAGCAGTCCAGGGGACTCTTAAGAGTCTTCTCCAGCACCACAGTTCAAAGGCATCAATTCTTCGGCGTTCAGCCTTCTTTATGGTCCAGCTCTCACAGCCATACATTACTACTGGAAAAACCATAGCTTTGACTATGCGGATCTTTGTCGGCAAGGTGACGTCTCTGCTTTTTAATATGCTATCTAGGTTTGCCATAGCTTTCCTCCCAAGGAGCAAGCGTCTTTTAATTTCATGGCTGCAGTCTCCGTCTGCGGTGATCCTGGAGCCCAAATAAATGAAGTCTGTTACTGCTTCCATTTCTACCCCTTCTATTTGCCAGGGATTGATGGGTCCAGATGCCATGATCTTAGTTTTTTTAATGTTGAGTTTCAAGCCAGCTTTCGCACTCTCCTCTTTCACCCTCATCAAGAGGCTCTTTAGTTCTTCTTCACTTTCTGCCATTAGGGTGGTATCGTCTGCATATCTGAGGTTATTGATGTTTCTCCCTGCAATCTTAATTCCGGCTTGTGATTCTTCCAGCCTGGCATTTCTCATGATGTACTCTGCATATAGGTTAAATAAGCAGGGTGACAGTATACAGCCTTGTCGTACTCCTTTCCCTATTTTGAACCAATCGGTTGCTTGTATGAGCAGAAAGGTTTGATTAACAGCTTTAGAAATAGTAATTTTATTTGCAGAAAATACCTACATTCTGCTTTTCAAACACAGCTAGAACAAGGGGGCTAGAATATATTGACGTATGATTCATCATGCAGAGAATTCCTTGAAATATATATGCACCTGTTACCAGCTTGTCTAATTCTGCATTGAAGTTCTTGGAAATTCAAATTGTAAATTGAAGGCAATCGGGGTTTGTAGCTTCTCTCTCCCAGTACCATTGTGAGCTCTCATACAACAGTCTAACTGTCCCCCTAAAATTGCTGAAATCTTTGGTGATCTTGATAATATAAAAAAAAAATTTTAGATGACCAGTACGCCTTATATTAGATAGGTGTCATACTGCTGACCGCTATCATAAATAAAATAATTAAATACCTTATTAACTTATCTGTTGAAATGTCAGTTAATATTGAAGTTTTACTACAAACATTAGGCACATGCTTGTTTTTTCCAGTACTTTGCACTGTGATATTATTAGAAACAATAAAAATTGGCTATCGGAAATAATTTATCTATTATGACAGGATTATATCAGCAGATGCCAAGCACTTTATGTTGGCTCCTCATTCAGTCCTGTGCTATGCTATTGTATTGCATTCTCGCTCCCCCATCTCAGTACAGTCAGCCATCTGAATCTGTGTAATAGCCAGCAGAACCTACTGATACCCACATTGGAAAATGTGAATAATTCTATGAAGGATGGTTTCTGCTTGTCAAGATTTTTTAATTTTATTTTATTCCCTTCTTTTTATTATTCTTCAGAGAAATTTTCCTCACATGATGAAGAAGACCCAGTCCTAATCCTGAAGGTTTAGGTTGAATCACATTTATTTACTGAGAGTTCAGCATCCTGAATTAGGGCTGTGCATGTTTCAAAAATGATTTGGAATAAATGCTTCAGAACTCTTAAGTGTGCTATTTATCTGCCACTGATTATAGCAGCCTTGTCTTTTTTCAGCCTTCCACATGAACCTGAAAAAAAGACTTGGCTGCTTTAAAAAGTTGACTCTTTAATGTACTTGCATCTTTAATGTAGCTCTTTGAAGCTGCTCTGACTTTTTCCAGATTGCACAAAATCCTGAAATAAATCTTGGGAGCTTTAATAGTTGCAGTGATGTGCCACACTTGTGCAAGTTTCAGAGCACTGCTTCTAAGTCATTTTAGAACTATTGATAGTCTCAGCCAAATGCTTGAGGCTTATATTCCAGTTAGGAGGAATGTCTCTAACCTACAGTTGTAATTGTGGTCTCTTTAAAATTCTGAGGGGCCTGGAAGCAGAATGTTCACTTCAACCTCACCCCACATTTATCTTTTTATTGCATCCTGTGTCAATGTTATTTTTCATTCTCAATAATTTATATTGATAACAGAATTAACAGAAGAATAGGTTGAACTTGTATATCTTAAAATAGAAAGACACACTGTTGGCGAATTTTTTAATGGTTCATCAAGTAATGTAAACAAATATTAACTGTAATGATAGTGTGTTCTTACTGTGTTACCATCATTCCACATAAAGACAATATCTGGCTTGGTAATTGCTTAGAGTCAGTTTAATTGAAGAGGCATAAGCATTATAATAAGAATCAAGTACTGATGTTATTTGCCGTCTCTTCTCAGGCTTCTCGCCTGCTCTCTTCTTGCCAAGTTCAGCACAAACGGGCTGTTGCTGGTCAGCTAGAAGCTAGAGTTGTGCAGAGACTTGGGAAAAGGTGTTTAAGAGCTTGCAAGAGCGCCAGCATGACACATCTCTGTAGCTCTTAAAACATCTTTTCCTGCACTGTGAAGTACCTTTTCTGAATTATTTCCAAAGTGCTGTACATCCCATTAGATGCCACATAGAATCTTCTAGAAATTTAACCCTGTTGCAGCACATAAAGCAAACAACTTGGAACACCTTAAGAACTAATCTATTTGATGCAGCAGGAGCTGAAATGAAAAAAAAAAAATCTAACTGAAACCCTTTTTTATTCAGAACAGAGTATAGCAAAATTTACTAAAGCTAGCACTAATGGCAGAATTATAATCTTTCAGTCTCTCCAAGGGAAGATTTTTTCTCTTTGTTTAATAGCTTCTGAATTCTATTTTAAGAGATTGGAAAAGAGTAAGAACTTTAGATAAAAAGTATTTCTTGCTGGTGGAAAATAGAAAATTGTCACACCCCGCAACCAGGTCAAGCTGGAGAAGTAATGATTAAATGGGTCATATGTTAATTTTTGCAGCTCAAGCAACAGGACCAGTGATTTAGTAAATGGAATGTGTGGGGAAATTCAAAATATTGAAATATTGCTAGATTTTGGATTTATATTTTAACTGGTTAGTTTTACCACTTTGAATAAAAAGGAACATTTCAAGTATGAAATTATTAGGAATCTGTAAAATTAGTTGACCCAGGAACAGAATGATCCAGAGATTTCCAGAAGGTTCCTTTTTCTTCCAGACCATGCTGTTCTAGGGGCGGTTCAGCAGTTTGAAGTAATACATTCAAAATAAATAAGTTCAAAGTATTTCAGGGGTGAATTGGCTTTGAAACAGGACATACCCAGAACACTTCAAACCACTTCTGGTTTGAAGGATTTACTTTTAGAAATTGCCAAACTGGCCCCAGAATAGCATGGCCTGGGAAGATGCACAGTTAGCATAGTCAAAAGACATCAGAACTTTCTAGAAATTGCTCAAACAAAGAAAGCCAGTTTGGTGTAGTGGTTCAGGTGCTGGCCTAGATCCCAGGAGACTAAGTTCTAGGCCTCCCTTAGGCATGAAAGCTGGCTGGGTGATTTTTGGCTAGTCCCACTCTCTCAGTCCAGCCCATCTCACAGGGTTGTTGTTGTGGGGAAAATAGGAGGAGGAAGGAATATTAGGTGTGTTCGCTGCCTTGAGTTATGTATTAAAAAAGGTGGGATGATGATGATTTCAGAAGTTGTGCCTAGGTCTTAGAATTGTAACATGGAAAAGGAGGTTTATAGGAATTCAGAGGTCTCCTATGGCTTTCCCAGCTACTTTTTCTAAAAAGAGCAGTATTGAGTTTGCCATATTTGATCTAAAGCAACTTTTCCAGCCTTGGGGGCCACAAGCAATACATATGGGAGAAAGGTTGTGATATTTATAAGGACCACTGTGGTGCAGGGAAGAAATGTAATGTTACATCTCACTTCTGTTTATTTTTCCTTCATGTCCCTGCCCCAGCTAATGTTATTAAAATGTACTTAAGCCCTGAGAGTGTTAGCAGCCCAGCAGCTGCTGATGCTTACAGAGCTAAAGTGACAGTTTTAGCAGCTGCTCTGAGACAGCTTTGCAATCATCCATAGAGGTTTCTTGCAACATCTGGTGGAAGGACCCTGCCAGCAGCTGCATTTTTGACAGCAGGAGAAAAGGCAGGGGGGAGGAAATGAACCATAAATAGCTGGGTCTGGTTGCAGAATTGGTGACCTGTGTGCAGCCTCAAAATAGTCCACCTCAGATCTGATGCAGGAAGGGCACTTGCTGATAACGAAGGGATACATATTTTTAGGGGCATTGTATGAGGCCAACATCTTGCTCCAGTTGTTTGTGTTGGGGGGGCATGACACATGTGGCTTTTGTGGGGAGAGCAGGTGGAAGCAGTGAAGAACTCAAGTGCTCCTACTCCACGTGAAGGTGCCTCCCCCCTTTCCAAAGCATGGCTTGGCCAGCCTCCTTCCCTGGGCTTGTGTGATTCCTATGTCTGGCTTCCTCTCCTCCAGTTCCACCATTGCCCCCATGCCTGGTTGGGACAGGTCAAGGGGCAACGGCATTCATAGCCCTGTAAGGAAGCACCGTCACAGCTAGCTTCCTCTGTCACTGTATGCAGGACTGACTTATCCATTAGACACCAGTGACATGAAATGAAATAGAATTTATTTTCATACCTTGCCTTTCAGCCTTGAAAATATACCCAAGTAAATGGAATCCAAATACATAAACTACAAATAAAATATACATAATATTCAAATTAAAGTTCAATCATATATTAAACGCTACTGAGATAATTCTCACATTCTCTCACAACCCTTCTGACTGTCATAATGACAACACACAATACAAAACAGTTAATTTAATTTATTATTAACAGTTAATAAAAACAGGCAAAAAAAGCACATCATTTGAACACCAGACCAATTATCTTATTTATAACCTATAGACTTAGCATGAATACTACAATTTAGTAACTTTGATGATATACAACAGACATAATTAATTGGCAACAACTGATTATTGTAACAAAATAATACATATAACATTATTTACTCTTCCCTATTTATCTGTAAAAATATGAAGGCAATATTGAAGCATTGAGTGCCCCTAAGTTCACCCATATTACATCCCTATTGCAAGAGCTGCACTGGCACCCAGTTTTCTTCTGGGTGCAATTCTAGGTGCTGGTTATCAACTTTAAAGCCCTACATGGCATAGGACCAGGTTATCTGTGGAACTGCCCCTCCCTGAGAGCATCTGCCCATCCTATCAGAGCAGATAAGGTGGACACGGTCCAGGTCCTTTCCCTTAAACATTGCCATCTTGTGGGTCCTCAGAAGTGTGCCTTTTCCATTACAGCTCCTGCCCTATGGGACACCCTTCTGGAGGTCTGACAGGCCCCCACCCTTTTAACCTTCAGGACAGCGCTTAAGACGTGGCTCTTCCCCCAGGCTTTGGGATAGGGCAGTGTCTTTCAAACTTGGCAACTTTAAGATGTGTGACGTCAGTTTGTAGAATCCCCCAGCCGGCATGCTGGCTGGGGAGTTCTGGGAGTTGAAGTCCACACATCATAAAGTTGCTGACTGGGATAGGGTGAGGTTAGAGTGAGAGAGAATGGGTGGATTGTGTCAGGGAAATGTGGCTGCGGTGCCAGATTTTTTCTTTCTGGTTACTGATTTTTGGTTTTTATTATGTATATGTTATTATATTCTTGATTGTAGGTCACCCAGGGATTGGTTTAAGTTGGGCAGCTATACAAATGTTTTAAATAAATAAAATCATAAGAAATACAAAGTTTAATACTGTTGTTTTTATAGAGAGAGGGGCCCATGAAGGTAAAAGTGCCCACAAGTCATAACACATCCCTGATTACATGGTGCAGCTCCTTCCTACAGCTTTAGCCTATCCCCCCTGGAGCCATGCTTGTCACCCTAAAGCTATGGGGAGCAGGAGCGGTGGTGTAGTGAGCAGGCCCCAGCTCGAGCTGTGATAGTGCCAGGTGGCGCAAAATGTTCCATGAGCCACAAGTTTGAGAATGCTGATATAAATGAGTGGCAGACCCTTGCTTCTGGGAGCAGAGAAGTAAACTCCAACAGTTGGGATGGAATCCACTCTTCCTACTGCCTCGTTAATAGAAATGAGATAATACAGCCTTAACTGACAGGATACCCAGAATGCTACGTTTCCTCCTGCGCAGTGGGTTGTTTCTTATGCTTTCCTAGTTGATATAATAGTATGAGAGAAGTGTTTCTCCTTTTTTCAAAGGTTGATTGTTTTGGTTATGATAAGAGAGATAGCAGGTTTAGAAACTAGTCTTTGCTCCATATCTTGCATTGCCCATAACACCTCTGTTCTTCTATTTCACAGTCCTTTTTGCTAGAATTTAATAAAGCCGAGGACTCTGAGCAAAAAGGGAAGTTACAGACTTTGTGTTGACAGTCAATTTTGTTGCTTCAAGGCCAAGTTGTACCTTTTGCAGTGAAGCTGCTTTAACAGGTGATAAACTAACAATCTAGAATCCAAAGCTTTAAGTAGTAATCTTTTCCAGACATCTTTGAAAGCCTTAGGCATCTGCTTTTGCCATCACTTCCTACAATTCTTTAAATTATTATTATGCACTTGATTTCTGTCATACAGATGAATTGCATTCAACTTCTGTTAATTACAGCTTTCCTTTTGTTCATGAATGGCTGCCTTCCTCGCTTGTCTGCATATAATGCATCCTGTTAAGGCAGTGGCCTGAGGCAGGGCAGAAAAAAAATCCTACTGTTGCCAGCTCTGGGCAGGTCTCCAGCCCCGTCATTGATAGAGCCATTGTAGTTGCAATAGCACTTCTTTCTCCATCCTCATGGAAGTTGTCTCTGAATATATCCAGTGTGCTTAGTTTGCTCATATTTGAGGAAGGCTGAACTTTCGTACGCTTCAGGAATATGTTTTGTAAATTAGCACTAAATTGCTAACCTGAGTCTCATACACTTGAGTCAGTAGACTTGGTCAGTGGCTTATAACAAGAAAGTTTGTGATTAAGCATTTTTTTGCATTTATATCCCATCTTCCCTGTAGGAGATTAAGATAATGAAACAGGTTAGAATGAGAGATAATTATTGACCAAAGTCACTGAGTGAATTTTGTAGCTGTTTGAGGATTTGAACTTGGGTCTGCAAAATTATAGTCTAGCATTCTAACTATTTAATGAAGCTTCCAAATAAGTTAGAAAAGGTTGTTTGTTATTTAACTTAAAACAAGAACTATTCAAGCTGAACGTCTGCCGCTATTATACAAATTTCTCTCAGGCTTTATTACTTAACTGCTACTGCCCTTACATTTTGGGCATTGTAAATATAGTTAGCTAGATGTAATTTTGCCTGATCTACATGCTAATATAGTGAGATGACCCAGGGAATTGTGTTCAGACTGCAGGTGTGAAATAACTCTTCAGTCACTTCTAAAAGTGAACAATAAGCACAGTTGTTGCTTATTAAGGGATTACTAGTTTGATTATGATAGGAAATCACATCCTTTCATCTGCAGACTATCTTGATGCTAGTCACTGTCATTCATTTTGATCTAGATCAGTGTTTCCCAGCTGTAGCAAAGTCCAGATGTGTGGCCTTGAAGTCCACACATCTAAAACTCATCAAAGGTTGAGAAATACTGGTCTAGATGAAAGCTGGAGCCTAGCATGGATGATGTATGAGCCAATATACATACAGTGTATATAATAACAGTTATACAACTTGTATGATTTATAGTGTGCAGATGGGAAATGACATTTTAAGATAGTGCCCCATCAATGAAAACTCAGTATATGTAGTAAAACAAGTACATGGGGAAGAAGGTTAGGATAGCCTTGAGTGTTCAGAAACCATGCAAAGTTGGGCCTGTTTTACTATTTGAGTGGGAGATCACCAGGGAGTGCCAGGACTGTAGATTAGGAAAAATCATGGAAGAAGGCCTTCGGAAACTAATGGATATGTCTAAGAAATCATGGGAAATGGCATTTTAGAATGCCTCCCTATCTGTAAAAATTCTGTATATGCAGTGAAACTAGCACATTGAGAAACAGGCTAGACTACACATGTTTCTGAACTATCATCATTCAGTGCCCCCTACATTGGTACCCTTCAAAAAAATCAGACTAAAACTCTGAGAACTCCTGCAGAGCATGGGAGTTACATTGTAACATATTTTAAGGTTGGCTGTCCAAGTTCTGGACATGTATGTATAATAGTTGGAGAAAGTGGATAATCAGTTGGAGGAAGTGGATAACCCCCATAGTCTGAAGTAGACCCAACAAGAATTCTATCACTCCATTCTGTGAACCGTGCTAGAAGTTTTGAGCATGAGGTTAGAGCAAACCAGTTTGAGTAAGTCAGGAAAGACATTTGGGAAAAAGAAATGTTTTAATAATCTTTTAATCTGCTTAATTCCGAAATTGGTATAGCTGTTCTAAATCCTAATCGTTTTTCTTATAGAGATCCACGCCCAACAAACCAGCGTGTAAATGAGCATGTCAACAATGATGTAAATCTACGGATTCAAAACCTCACTATTTTGGTCAGGAACATCAAAACCTATTATCAGGTATGTGTATATACATGTATTTATCTGCAGTATTATCTGCCAGAAATATATAATAAAATGTTTTGTAAAAAAGAGATCAACTTGCCAGAGGAAGTAAAGAGGAAGCTGTGTTTGCTGAAATTTTCAATTAATGTTCTGATCCTTGAAACACGTTGAGGAAAAATACTTAGCTCTGTAAAAGTGCAGACATTTGCTTCTATTAGTTTCAGGTGGATAATGTAAATTGACTAATTTTAGACAATAATGCAGATTACAGTGAATTTGTTGCAGTAAACTCCTTTCAGGTTTTTTTCATGCAAAGCTAGTGCTGGAAACATTGACATATTGGCTTGCCAAAGTCCAAGAATGCTGTATCAGAGCATCCGTTGTTGATCCAGAAAGTAATGATTTCCTTTGATTTCTTAGTTAATTCATTCTGTGACTTGCATTTATATTGAAACACATACAGAAGACTACATAGTGTGGAAAGCACGTATTAGTAGCAAATTAAGAATGTGATTGTAAGGGTTCGTGTAAGATTTTAGATTGTATAACTGGTCCAGTTGAGTTACACACTCAAAGAATATCATGCTAAACTTGAGTAATGGCAGTCTTTTTTGGTAAAAATGATGTGACAAAATTGACAACTGTTAAGATTTTTTTTTAAATGGAAACCTAATGTCAAGTCTAAAATAGAACCTACATAAGTAGCTTCTTCTGGATGGAGGTAGCTTTGGTAGTTTAAAGTTAAAGAATGTATCATAATGATATGTTATTATTAGCTAGACCAAAGCACTGGTCCTTATCTGACATTTACTGTTCACCTGGATGAGCACATCTAGAACTTGAAAATTATTTCATGGTTGAACAGTCTTAAGCTCATACCACTTAAATTATCTAGCAGTGTATATTTTAGTTTCAGATTGATCAGGAGATTAATTGCTGTAACTCAGTGTAACGTTATTTGATCAGTGCTAGCACTCAGGCTTAAATTGGTGGGAAAGTCCTGATTTCTGTATTACCTGAAATATAATTAGTAAACTATAATGAGTTTATATTAGATTATATCTAGTAAATTGTATGCCAGTTTGGTGTAGTGGTTAAGGCATCAGGCTAGAAACCAGGAGACTGTGAGTTCTAGTCCTGCCTAGGTACAAAGCCAGCTGGGTGACCTTGGGCCAGTCACTTTCTCTCAACCCTAGAAAGAAGGCAATGGCAAGCCACTTCTGAAAAACGTTGCCAAGAAAACTTCAGGGACTTGTCCAGGCGGTCTCCAAGAATCAGACACAATTGAACGGATTAAAAAAAACTATAATGGGCTAATTTGTAATTTTAACTTTGTTTCAGTTCAGCTTATAAAACCTATTCCTATGTAGATTTTTGATAAGTCTCTTTGTTACCAGATTGATCAGAATGCCATTACAAAAAAAGGAGGTATGATATTAACTTCTAAGATTATTATCTCTGTTCAATATTGTATCTTTTAAAAAGACTTCTTGTACTCTTCTGTACATTCATTTGATGGCCCTAAAGCTGACATTGTATATAAGAAAAGATTGGAATCAAAATTTGAAGTGTAATATAACTCAAATCCCATTGATCTTGTTTCTTTTTCTGATTTTAATTTAAGCTAAATTAATAAGAAAAGAAAAAAAATTGGAGTCTAGTCTCCAAAAAAAACCCTGTTAGTTTTATGTTAGTTTACATGTAATTAATATGCACATGTAAAATTTGAAAATTCACATGGCAACATCTGACTAACCTTGTCTAGTTTTGGATGCTAAGGAGGGTCTGATGGATTTGTGTTTGGATGGGAGACCCAAGGGCTGTAAGATAGAGTATAAGTTGAAAACAGTCCCAAAGAAGGCAGTAGCAAACCGCCTTCACACTGTTGCCTAGATATCTCCATAGGTGTATTCAGATATTCATTCAGAGTTAAGCTTGATTTTAGGGTGTCTGCTTTTTTCACTTAATTCACTTATTTGGGGATGTAGTTCTGCAGCCAGCTAACTTTCTGAACCTTCCATATTCTGAAGTTCCAATACATTGCTTTTGGCAAAGTATTTTGTTTTATAGCTTTGAATATCATGCTCTGTGCATGCAATAGAAAATGCAGTTGCAATCTTCTTAGATCTGTCCACAAACAAAATATTAGTATGTCTGGATAGCCTTTTATGGAATTGTTGTCTGCTGATGTTTCATCTTGTTACTACTTTTTTTTTCAGTGACTTTACACTATGTTAAAACTCTTTGTCTTTCTCAGAGTCAATTTGTATTCTGCTGAAGAATGGTAATCGAGTAAGGCAATACGTGCTAAGCTCAAATATATTAAAACTTGTACTTTCTTGTCTTGTAAAATTTCTCTTAATTTCTTGATTAGTAAAATATTAATAATTAAAAGAATGTAAGTTGAATGTAGTGCTTGAAAATATAATTGCAGGAATGCCTTTAAAACAAACTTTTAAAGCAGTTGATCACAGCTGGTAATAAATAATAAAAATATCTGTAGTAGGTGACATGTTGAAGAGTTAATTTTTAAGTATCCATGGCAATAATGGATGATTATTTATCATATGGAGAACTCCTTCTGTACAGTGGCTGGCAACCAGCCTATTGTTCATCTGTAGTTTGCATATATTATAACTGTTCCCATAATGCAGCAGAAGTTGGCCAGCTGTGATATATCTTTTGGAGACTTCTAGTTGACTGGACTCTAAAATGAGTATAAATTAATTCTGGTTAATGAGCAGTGTCCTCCTAAAATGGTCACACATGCTTTTTTGTTTCTTCCATAGGGTAATTGAAAAGACAGGAATAGGAGTGGAGTGATTTAATTTATTTCTGGATCATGAATGCTTTGTATTCTCTGAGATAATGCAGAAAAGCAAAGTTGAAAATGGGACTTGTGGTTCAAAATAATCTGGAACATACCAGGGTAGGGAAAGCTGATAATATGGACCAAAGTTGGTAAAGAACAGCAACCGTGCAGTCAAGATGATTATTTTGCACTCAGGATTGCTATCAAAATAACGTGTCATGGAGATACTACTACAGTGGTACCTCAAGATATGAACGCCCCATCTTACGAAAATTTCAAGATACGACCAGCTCCGGCCGCAAAAATTTACCTCAACATGCGAAGTCCGCCTCAAGCTACGAACCAGATCCGCGGCCATTTGCCCTGCTGCCACGTGGTCGCGGCTTCCAAGAGGAAGTGCTAATGAAATCTGAGCGGGAGGACAAAAGCCCAAGGAAAGCAATGCAGAAAGAGGAAGTGCTAATGAAATCTGAGTGCGCGGGGGGGGGGGAAGCTCCTGCTCCCAGCTGTGCATGCGCGCTGATACTGCTTTCACTGTGCTTTTGTCACTATGGAGAAAGGAAAAAGGAAAAGCCATTTGCCCTGCTGCCACGTGGTCACGGCTTCCTGTGGGCGCTGTGGGCGAGATCGCGGTAGCAAGGAGGCGTTCAGTGAGGCTTGTGGTGTGTTTTGTGGCGTTTGGAAGGTTTTTGGTGTGCTTGTCAGCATGGCTCCAAAGAAAATGCAGAGCAGGTG
This sequence comes from Liasis olivaceus, assembly GCA_030867105.1. Taxonomy (NCBI): domain Eukaryota; kingdom Metazoa; phylum Chordata; class Lepidosauria; order Squamata; family Pythonidae; genus Liasis; species Liasis olivaceus. The sequence continues at coordinate 38,377,636 of CM061349.1, forward strand.
TGGCAAGAATAAGGCTTTGCAGCTAAGAGGCAAAGAAGAGAGGAAACCCCTGAAGGAGATCTCCCCGAAGTCCCTTTGGAGGGGGACTCTCCCTCCAAACAATAACCCCATTCTCCCTCTTCATACTGTGCTTTTTTTCATGTTTTTGTGGTTTAAAAATAAAATGCATATGTTTCAGAACTGTTTGTATTTACATTGAACCTTATGGGGAAATTTGCTCTTTCCTTTGGCCATAGCCCTTGGCCTGGTGATTGCTTTCACTGTGCTTTTGTCGCTATGGAGAAAGGAAAGAGCGCAGAGGAATCGGGGGGGGGGGAGCTCCTGCTCCACTGTGCGTGCGCACGACATAAGCCTTTCCCCCCAGCGCGCTGATTGCTTTCACTGTGCTTTTGTCGCTATGGAGAAAGGAAAGAGCGCGGAGGAATCAGTGGGGGGGGGGAAGCTCGACATAAGCCTTCCCCCCCATTGCTTTCAGTGTGCTTTTGTCGCGCGTGCCAAGGGCTATGCACAGAGGAAAGAGAGCGGAATTAAGAAGAAGCAGCACGGGGGTGGGGAAGCTCCCGCTCCGCTGTGCGCACTACATAAGCCTTCCCCCCCATTCCTTTTACTGTACTTTTCTCGCGCGCGCCAAGGGCTATGCACAGAGGAAAGAGCGCGGAATTAAGAAGCAGCATGGGGGCGGGGAAGCTCCCGCTCCGCTGTGCGCGCGACATAAGCCTTCCCCCCCATTCCTTTTACTGTACTTTTCTCGCGCGCGCCAAGGGCTATGCACAGAGGAAAGAGCGCAGAATTAAGAAGCAGCACGGGGGTGGGGAAGCTCCCGCTCCCGACTGTGCGTACGTGTGACATAAGCCTTTCCCCCCCAGCGCGCTGATATTGCTTTCACTGTGCTTTTGTCACTATGGAGAAAGGAAACAGCGCGGAGGAATCAGTGGGGGGGGGGGAAGCTCCTGCTCCGCTATGCGCGCTACATAAGCCTTCCCCCCATTGCTTTCACTGTGCTTTTGTTGCACGCGCCAAGGGCTATGCACAGAGGAAAGAGCGCGGAATTAAGAAGCAGCACGGGGGTGGGGAAGCTCCTGCTCCGCTGTGCGTGCTACATAAGCCTTCCCCCCCATTCCTTTCACTGTGCTTTTGTTGCACGCGCCAAGGGCTATGCACAGAGGAAAGAGCGCGGAATTAAGAAGAATCGGGGAGTGGGGGGGAAGCTCCCGCTCCCGGCTGTGCGAGCTGGAGCTTTTCTCAGATTTCATTAGCACTTCCTTTTTCTGCGCTAGGGCTGACTAAAGCGCACCTGGGGAATTTCGTAGCCGTGCAACGCTGGCTGACATATTGAACCTTATGGGGGCATGTGCTTCAGGATGCGACCAAATTCGGAGGGCAGATTATTTACATTGAACCTTATGGGGAAATTTGCTTCAGGATGCGACCAAATTCAGAGGGTGGAACGGATTAACCGTATTTACATTGAACCCTATGGGAAAACATGGTTCAGGATGCGACCAATTCGACTTGCGATCAGAGTCACGGAACGGATTAAATTCGTATCTTGAGGTACCACTGTATTTCTGGCCAATACAGAAATGTTGACTTTTATCCCAAGGTTGCCAGTTCCAGGCTGCTGCACTAATTTTTACAATCTCATAAATCTAGTAAAGTGAATAGAAAAATCTTTACTTCGTAACAGGAGGAGGCCCAATAGCAAGACTGAGCATGTTTTCCTTTCTTTACATTCCCTATCTGTCTCCAAATGTTTAATTATATTGCTGCTTTGTCAAGCTGGTGCCTTTCTCCCTGAAATGGCTTTTGTTTTCTCAGAGTGCAAATCTTTCATTATCCAAAGCAAATATTTTAGCTGCTACTTTTTTAAAAGCAAAGTAAAGCAGATTTAGGAAGATACAGAACATTCTTCAAATTCTGCATCCAGTTTTGTTTGTTCAGAAATTAAATTCCATTTTGCACTACATGTAAAACCGTTGTGCCATCTGCTGCTTGTTTAAGCAAACATTCTTTAACTTTTTCTGGGAACTTTAGTGTTGTTTTTTTAAAAAAAACAAAAACCCAGAAGTTCCAAAAAATGCCTTTTTATTAATTTTTTTAATTGCAGGAGGTCAGCCAGGTTACTATATGAAAATGTGATTGATTTAAATTGAAGAATGGAAATAGTTTTGGAGGTTCCTAAGCAACAAAAGAAGTGGGCTACGTTATTTCCTCAAGGGAAGTTTTCACCCTCAATCACATTTCAGTAATGGTGTTTTTCTTTGTCTGGTTTATTGCTCAGTTGTACCTTAAGATTCTTATTTGGGCAAAAGAAATGTGACCTATCTAACTTTTGTTATTCTGTAATAGATGAAATTGAAAAATAGTAATTTTTAAAAGCCTTTTTAAGTTTTAGTCCCTTATAAGAGAACAGTTTCAATTTTCCTCATCTGTCAACAAATCAAATATGATAGAATGCCCATATTTAATGTTTTCCAGTATGTTATGCGTTAAAAAAAAAAAAGCTATGAAATCATGCAGCTTTTAAATAGCAAAATTCGGGATCAGAAATACTACCCCTTAGGACTACCAGATCTGTGCTGAATTTATCCAGATGTCCCCTAGATGGCTGCCAAGAAATACAGAAAACTCAACCCCTTTGCTACCATCTAGTGGTTGTCGAGAATTTTGAAGCCTTGATTTATAGGTCTGCAATACACAGAAATTTGAAGCCATATTCATCACTATCTGAAAAATTCTGGTTCTGATTATTATATGCGATTACTACAATAATATATTAATAATGTGTCATGGATTGATGGGGGAACAGGATTATAGATGGTATCTCCTAAGCTAGCCTTCAGTTCTCATCTGTGTTAGACATGCAGTGTGTAGATGGGGCATTATTTTTTGCCTCAGCCAACAAAATGACCTGGACCACTTCTAGCTGGCTCTATTTGCCCCACCTGTTGCCTGATTTGCAACTGTTGAAAAACAGATAAAATCACAATATTTTGAAGCAAAGGCCATTTGAATGTTAGATAAGTGCTCTGAAATCTGGAATGACACCAGGGTTTATTGAATCCAACACATAATTGAGATAGTGGCTTAAAGGTTAAGCTGTTACACTCTATCTTCGTTTAATTTGGCTAATAAGGAATGTGTTCAACCAAATAAAACTCCAGTTTCTGTGGTGGTGTTCCTGCCAAACTTGCTAAACCTGATTAACGCAATTTAATTGCACTGAACTGCAGAAACAAGAACAAAATAAAAGTAAACCATTTATACTCATCTATACTTAAAATGAATACAGGATGATGTGAATAAGATTGCATTTGAGATGGGATACAATTTATAATCTGTATTTAACAAGAGACTGTATTGAGATTATTTTGACACTCATTTGATTAGAAGGGGAAAAGGTCAGTTTGGGGTTAATTCTTAGCTTATTTGGAACAGCTGCATTGTAGTAAAGCATCAGAGGCTCTATTCCCTTGGGAACTACAAACTTCCATGACTAGGAAGTAAAAGCAGGTGAATCTCTTTCTAGGAATCTGTTCACTTAGGGAAAGATAGCACACTTTGCAATTCCAAGTTCATGAAATGCTGACATTTTAAAAATCTCATAACAGTCACTCAAACTATTAAGATTAACATGTTTTGGATAAAGTAAAAGTACTCCTCTCCGAGGTACTATACTGGCTGTTGGGCCATGATTAGATGTTAGTTTGGCCTGGGAATTCTACTTGATGTGAATGACAGCAAGTTCATGTTATTTCTATTCTTATCACCAGCCAGAGGCCTAGGAGAGGGATAGGGGACCCTTGTCCATGAAACCCTATCACTAGGCACCCTTAGCTCAGCACTCAGAGAATAGCAGGTGATGGGACAAGAACAAACACCTTCATCATCCACACCTGAGCAGCTTTCAATAGCATCTTTTCTTATTTTTAAGAAGGTTTTATAGGTTTTGTTCTCGAGTCATATATGAACACAGTCACAGAGGTTTTTATTACTTGTACTTTAAATATAGCTTCTTTATGGTGTGTTTCGAAGGAAATGGTGTCTGGTGTTGGAATAAGCAGAATCAGACACCATTTTATTCCTTTTATGGTGTGTGTCTCCAAGAAAATAGTGTCTGGCATTGAAGATTATGATTATGATAAGATAAAAAAGAATTTTTTAAAAAGCCATATCTCATACACTCAAAATTCTGGGAGGAATGCCATGTAAGTCTATGGTAGCCAAAAATCAGAAATTTTCTGACTTAACAAATTTTATTAAAAGGCATAAGCTTTCATGAGATGCAGTTCACTTTGTTAGAGGTATGAAGTGGCTTGACTGATGTAGGATTTAAATTGGGATGAGTAAATCAATAACCTTTATGTTTCTCTTGATGTAAGCAACTTGCACTTCCATGTAACAAAATGGGCAGAAGCATATTGTTATACATGCTCTTATACCCAGCTATTTTAGTGTCTTTTTATTCATTCCTTGTAATAAACCACAAAAAACCACTATTTACTATCATGCCTTAAGATTTCTCCATTTCCCTATCCTTGCTTAGACATTCTACTATCTTTGGTAAATGTTTTACTATTCTGTTTTTTGCTATTTATTTGTAACTTGTAATCATTCACTTGTAAAATGAATGATAACTTGTAATCATTCATTTTCTCTGTCAGACACAATTAGCTTGGTCTTTGATGCATGAAGTTTTAAATCCATAGTCCTTGTTGTATCTCTTGTATCTTTTCAGTTAGAATCCTGCTTAACAATTAGAATTCTGCCCAGAAACACTTAGCAAAGTAATGCCTCTGTAATTTTTGCAATGATGGCATTCTACCAACCATCCAACACAGATGACATCCTCATATCACAGTGTTAAATGTGTTTCTGGTTACATCGTCTACACCTGCAGCCTTATCATTTTCAACATTCCCACAGCATGTACTACCTCCTGTGAGAATGTTTTTCTTGGGCCCTAACATTTATAATACTCATTTCAGTTCCAGTATTTGACATCACTATTTCACACTAATCTCTAAAATGCTTTATTCCCTCTTTTCAGCTTCATCCAAAATTGTTTAACCACTTTTATTTCCATTCACTTTGCTAGGGGCCTCTTGATTAGCCCTCTTCATCCAATTCAAAAACCATTTTTTTACTTCCCTCAAAAAATCCTTTCCCCCCCCCCCCTGCTTCTTTTAATCTTTACTATGACAGTCAGAATTGATCAAGCTATGTAATCCAATCCTTCTGGACAGTGATAAGTTGGAGAAAGTAATTCAACACATCTAGTATTTCTCTCCTAATATAAAGAGTAGTTTATTGCATTTGCTGAAGGATGTATTACTAAGGAAGGCTTTGGAGATGGAAATGAAGGCATGCATAGATTTGTAGTATCTATTTGAATGTAGTAAACTGTAATCCAGGGATATTTTATTGTGCCCCTAGAGGCATATATGACCAATGATGTGGCTCTTAATGTATATGCGATGGGTGTAGAGTTTTCCTCCCAAATGCAGGGTGTTCATTTCTGACTGGGCAACCATTAGAGAAGAGCAAAAAGATACAGAAACTCTAAATCTTAGCTGCCATCACATGGTTACCATGATTTTTGCATCACAGGTAAGTCAACCCTATCAAAGTATGAGCAGGGAAGGATGGAAAAATGACCATAGGTATTAAAGGCACAGGAGAGAGAGCATAGATATGAGAGATGTGTAGCTCCTGAAATGCACAGGAGAAGTATAGCTCCATTCTTTCCTTCTAGAGACTTGTTGGTCTATTCCAAGGTTAAGGTAGGCTGTTTAAAAATTATAGAATGGGCTTCAGTTTGAACAAATACAATGAATTCAGTAGCAGATAATTTCTTTCTTTTGAATAAGTGAAAAACACAGACTGGATTTCAGGCTTTCACCTAAAAGAATCATAATTTGTAGCTAAGGTTTATCTAAAAGGTTCGTGCTTATTCCCCTGGCTTTTAGAAGCAGAAGGCAAAGCTGATAGGATACAAAGACAAAAGACTTTCTATTAGAGTTGGCTGGAGGTTTTGAGTTGGGCAGTTCTCTGATTGTGGACATGTTAGATGGGGATTTTTTTTTTAATAGGCTTGGTTTCCTGGGTTGTTCTGAATAATGTCTCTGAGTATATGCTGTCTTTCAGGCATTGCTATTGTTCTGATCAGGGACACTGATTATATAGTAATATAGCTATATAAATATATAGTTTATATAACTATATAGCTCATATATAATATTGCATAATAATGTTTTTAAAGAAAGTATTTATTTATGCAGTTTATCTACTGCCTCAATCCTTATGGATTCTAAGCAGGTTACGGATATTAAAATAGCAATAAGAATAAAAATGCATTTTAAATCTTTAGTAAGAAGACATTATATGTAATATTATATTACTTAATATAAGTAACATCAAATAATGAGCAGTATTAGTATAAGAGGTGAGAAACAGTGTCTCTGTCAGGCTTTCAAGATTCTGTTGTTCTACCCTGTAATCCAGTAGTAATGTATGGCTGTGAGAGCTGGACCATAAAGAAGGCTGAGCACCAAAGAATTGATGCCTTTGAACTGTGGTGCTGGAGAAGACTCTTAAGAGTCCCCTGGACTGCTAGGAGGTCAAACCAGTCAGTCTTAAAGGAAATCAACCCTGATTGCTCATTGGAAGGATTGATACTGAAGCTCAAGCTCAGATACTTTGGTCAACTAATGCGAAGAGAGGACTCTTTGGAAAAGACCCTGATGCTGGGAAAGATTGAAGGCAAAAGGAGAAGAGGACGGCAGAGAATGAGATGGTTAGATAGCATCACTGAAGCAATGAGCATGAAACTGAGCAAACTCAGGGAGGCAGTGAAGGACAGGAAGGCCTGGCGCGATATGGTTCATGGGGTCACGAAGAGTCGGACACGACTTAATGACTGAACAACAACACCCTGTAATAATAGAGTTCCAGTACTTCATGTTTCCTGACCTGGTGTGACTTGAAGGGCTGACTGACATCTGCTGTCACCAGCTGAAAACATTCAGGTGGGAGCAGAGAACCACTGTAATATAGTGCCCCCAACTCCTAACAGACGGTTTAGAGGGATATTTTATTGCAAAAAAAACTGAAAGCTGCTGAAAGGTCTAGGAGGGCAAGAATGGTTGCACTCCCTCCATCCAAGTCCCTCTGCAGATTATCCATGAGTGCAACCAGTGCAGTTTTCATCCTGTTCTTAGGTTTGAAGCCAGGCTGCCATAAGTCCATAACCTGTTTCCTCTGGAGCACTCTGTACTTGCAGTCCCATCCCTTTCTCAACAAACATCTCCAAAGAGAGATGGTTGGAGTTGGGACAATAGTTATTCATACCTGCTGGGTCCAGATGTGGTTTCTTGAGAAGTGGGCAGAGCAGCACTTTTTCAGGGCTGTTGGCAGCTCACTCAGTTGCATCCTGGATCCAACTCCCAGTCCCCTCCCTAGCTGCTTTATCAGCCCGTTGGGGCAGGGATCCAGTCTGCCCCAGGTGGCAGAACTGAGATAACAGAGAACTCTGTCCAGACAACTTCTTCAAGGTTCACTGGTTCAAAAACTTTTCAGGTAACTTCACAGGGCATTGGCTCTTTCAGGTTAATGTAATATTTTAAAGCTTAATTGTATATAATATTTCACTCTGAAATGAAGCATCAGAGAAATCTTTATTTTATAAATAAAATATATCAGGCCCTTGCATGCTTTACAATATTGTGGATCTTCTGTTAAGCAATTCCTGCTATCTCTATTACTATTTGTCTTTGGCTCTTTTTCTTGATACTGTGTTCACAGTTGCGTACATAAGAATTATTGTCATTGATCATCAAAATACTTCAATAATTAGTTGAAAACCATCAACACTGCCTTATTCTACTGGAGTGGTCAAGTATGTTGTTTTTGTTCACCTTATCCCTGATAAAAATAAATTGCAATTTATAGTTACAAAGAGAAATTGCCTGTTTCGTACAGAAGATGTCTTAGTGGACTCTTAGTATGTCCTTAAAGTAGCAAACAAGAACTGAATTGTTGACAATCCGCTGGCATGTGTCAGGGGCTCTAGTATTCATTTTTGGCTGATCAGAGACTTTAACATGCTTCTTTTTTGTCCTGTATTCAGCATTTCAAGCTAATAAATGTAGATTGTAATGACAGTAAAATGTAAAAAAAACGATACTACACCAACAGTGATTTAACTTATTTGTTAGATTTATATCTCACTTTTGTACAGAGCAGGGGGCAGCATACGTACCCTTCTTTTTTTCTATTTTTCCCTCAGTTGGGCTGAGGGAGAGTGATTAATTCAAAGTCATCCAATGAGCTTCTGAGACTGAAGGTGACCAGGACCTGTGCCAGTCCAACCATGATATAATGAATGAACACAGTATTTTAAATTGCTTTCATTCTTACCTCCTTGCATATTAAGTTCAAGGTGTCAGTTCAAAAGAGCAGAGGTCCTGAAGTTATACATAATTCAGAGTGACAGAAAACATGCAGTATTGGTATAGAAACTTATCTGGTTTATATGTTTATAAGACCTCATTGAGCAGAAAATTGTCTTGTCCTGTTTTGTTTTGTTTTTACTATAATCTTCGAAATGCCATGGTAAAACAGTAACAACTTTTCACCTGCCTTTTATCTTTCAAAAGCAAGGCACATACCCAAAAGTTAAAGCATGAAAACATATGGGAGTCAGTGTGTATCTGCTCCGAATAAACAATATAAATCCTTGTTAAGATCTGTTCTGGAGGTTGTATATATGTGGGAGTCATCTTGCTTCTGGTTAACCGAAGAATCACTTCCCCAGCCACTCTGTCATGCACATCTCTTGCCCTTCATGGAATGAAATTCAGAAGTCTTTGGCCCTTGAAATAACTTTGGATGAACATGTTTATGGTTGATTGGGTTGGCTGTATATTTCATGCATTACAGCACAATAGCCTATTTCCAGTGCTCTGTTCATCAGACTGTGCTGATTCTGTAATAACACAATTTAGTAACACTTTAATAATACTTTTGTATGTAGAGAAAGTCTGGAATCAATTTAGTAATGTAAAAACTGTGATGTAAATAATGTTGTGGTTTAAGATTACCATCCTATGTATTCAAATTGGGTGCTGCTGATTAAAGGAAAACTTGTGAGGGCTTCCTTTAAGTTTGTTTTTGAGACAGAATGAGCTAATTCTCATAGTTCTATGGTTTCTTATCAGCCTTTTATTAGGATCAACTACCTCACTGCATTCTTTTTTAAATAACAGGTTTGACAGGGGTAAAGTGGCACCTTGGCCATGGATATTCTTATATAGTGATGTGAAGAGTTTTAATACTGTTGTGCCTGAACAAACCTCACTCAAAGAGGTGTCCTTCCATATTGATTTTATAAAGTTGTTTATAAAAGACTTTTTACGCTTCATGCAAGGCGTAACAGATTTTTTTTTTTTTGAATCCAGCATTTATGACCTTTTTCATACCTTCTCAGTTTTAATTTCTCTTTGAAAGAGCTGCATCAGAATTGTCCCTGAGGAGGATTCATCATGAAATTTCAAGGCATTGTGAGCTGCATATTTTTTGCGGCTTTCTCTCCTCCTTATTTCTTGACTTTAAATTTTCTCTAATGTCCATCTGGGTTCACTTTCTCCTGATTAGTTCTGTATCTTTTGAAAATGATACAACATAAAATCTTGCTGTTGACACGCTTTTGAAAAGTGCTGCCCTTCAGATTCTCAAACACTAAGTCAGGTTATAATGCACAAAACCAAGAGAGCCTGTAATGTGTAATGGACTTGGATCCCTCTGAAACTGAGCTAGCAAGGCTATTGTGAGGTTATTCATTCGTGAATGTTAATTCACAAAGAGAAAGAGAGAGCTCTCACTTGTGGATTTGTTACATGTCAGGACAAAAGCATCTTCCTGGTGTGGGTGCACCTGTTGATTTTATTTCCCATGTCTTTTAAAGCAACTCCCAGGTGAAGTAATAAATATCTCATGATTTTTGAGGTATATTAATTAAGGGATTGGCAGGAGAGAGAAAAATGAACTCAACAAGGTAGAATATTGTAGTGGATAAGGCATTCTTTGATCCAGCACAACTGTTCTGTTCTTAACAATTATGTTTTTTTTTAATGTCTGATAGCTTTCATGAATGTAAAGAATGCTTGATTGGTTTATTGATTCTTACAGCGGCTTTAAGGAACAATATGTGGGGAGCAGTTAAAGCTCATCGAGTTATTTAATGTTAACCTAATGTTATTTAAAGCAATGTATTGTAAGATGAACAGTAGAATACTTTAAACAGGAATAATTGGTTGTATTCACTACTCTCAGATTATTAGTGGCTCCTGGATGATGATGAAACTTGAAAGCTTCATCCAGAATCAGTGCCAAAGATAGCATTGTTAGGTGACTGTCAAGGCCTCTAGCCATGAAGTCTGAGCCCTGTGGTCTTGTTGCTGTTCATCTTTCTATTACTGCTTGTTCATGTCCCTTTTCTGAGTTGGTGGACATTGCAGCAAGTAGAGGGGATGAAGCAGTTTCTACTCTCCTTAACTTCTCCTGTGGTTGACTGACTAAGCACATTGGCTCTAGCAAAGAAGAGTAAGATTCAGCAAGAAATTGACTTAGGGAGTATTTTTTTAAATAAACCATTAACATGTCAACGTTTCTTATTATTCTACCTTGAGCACTTTCATATACAGTGGAACCTCGGTTCACGAATTTAATTCGTTCCGCGACTCTGGTCGCGACCCGAAATGGTCGCGACCAGAATCAAATTTTCCCATAAGGCTCAATGTAAATACAGTTAATCCGTTCCGACCCCAAATTTGGTCGCCAACCGATTTCTGGTCACGACCCGAGTCAAATTTCCCCATAAGGTTCAATGTAAATATGGTTAATCCGTTCTGAACCATGTTTTTTTTTTAAAAAACCGCAAAAATATGACACAAAGTACAGTATGAAGAGAGAGAAAGCTAACCTTGCTCGGGAGGGAAAATGGCCGTGCTTCCTGCTTGGAGGGAGAGTCCCCTCCCTACAGGAAGTCGCGACCACGTGACATGGGAGGTAAAATGGCCGCGCTTCCTGCTTGGAGGGAGAGTCCCCTCCCTACAGGAAGTCGCGACCACGTGACACGGAAGGTAAAATGGCCGCACTTCCTGCTTGGAGGGAGAGTCCCCTCCCTACAGGAAGTCGTGACCATGTGACACGGGAGGGAAAATGGCCGCGGATCCTGTTCATCACCCGATCCGGCGTTTGCAACCGGAGGTAAATTTTTGCGGCCTGAGCTGGTCGGGACCCGAATTGTTCGTGAACAGATGCGTTTGTGAACTGAGGTTCCACTGTACTTCTTTGTATTGTATTTTTTGTATTTTTGGTTTGGTTTTTTTTGTTTTTTTGGGGGGGGTTGGTATTTTTTCTCATTTATATATTATTGAATCTTGAGATATTATAAAGTTTATTGCAGAAATCACTTTGGACTTCTTTTACTGAAAGAAAATGCATATCAGTCTTACAGTTAGTCATTTGTTGGATTGTTATGAGATTAATTCATTATGCACATGGTTCTTATGTTACCTGGAAAAAAATAGAATCTAGAATATAAAATAGAAAGAGAAAATAGAAAATACGGACATCTGTTGGAAAAGCTGAAATGATTAAGTAACTATTATACTTTACAACTTCATACAACATTAAATTAAGCCCATGGGATTTGCAGGTTGGCCATTCTATAAATATTCCAAAATTGCAAGCAGGTGTTATAAGCTTTGATTAAATAAAGTACTGTGTTAGTTGCCAGCTTTCACTGAGTGGAAACTGAATTTATAATATTCTAATATCTGACTAGGCTGTTGAGACTATAGCACTTCTGTATTTGTAGAACAGATGGATTGAATTTTAACCATCTATATGTAATTTTAAGTGCTGAAATTTAATGTGCCATATTTTCTTGTTACCAGTTACAATAGAGAGACTACTACTGGACCATTTGATAGTAAAATCAAATTAAACTCTAGGACAATTTGCCCAGAGAGCATTATAAACATGAATAATTGCTTGCACATGGTTTGATATTAGTGTGAAAATCTGAAAATTATGAATAGGATTCAGGGAATACATTGATAAAATATGCTGCTGGCAATAAATTTGCTTCATTGGATTTGTGTTTGTGCAATAACAGATATTTGATTTTGTGGGAATTAACACTTAAATTAATAGATTTCATTAGATACATATCCCATGTTTCCAAGAAGCATTCCCAAGAATGCTTTACATGGCTATCAGCAATAAAAGTGAGTGATGAAACTTGAATGTTAAAAGCAAACAGCATAGATATATAGATGGTGGTTACTAAATGACATATCTATTGCAATTTAAGAACTAAAGAAGTTGTGGCAAAATGCAATCCTAAGGTTCTTTTTAATTATATAAAATTGTATGAAAAAAATTCCTGGAAGAAGGAAATGGAAAAATCAGTGCCAAGAAGACTGCATGGAGATGTGGTCACCAGAAATCTCTTTAGGTTGATTTATGGTCTGATTTAGTGTGGTACCTCTTTTTGTTACTGAGACAACAAGTATGTTGCTTATATGCAGACAGCATTACAGTGGTACCTCGGGTTGCGAACGCCCCTCCTTACGAAAATTTCGCGATACGACCAGCTCTGGCCGCAAAAATTTGCCTCACCGTGCGACCTCCGCCTCGCGCTACGAACCGGATCCGCAGCCATTTGCCCTGCTGCCACGTGGTCGCAGCTTCCTGTGGGCGAGATCGCAGTAGCAAGGAGACGTTTAGTGAGGCTTGTGGTGTGTTTTGTGGCGTTTTGGAAGGTTTTTGGTGTGCTTGTCAGCATGGCTCCAAAGAAAATGCAGAGCGGACTTGGCAAGAATAAGGGTTTGAAGAAGAAAGTGACGATCGAACTGAAGAAGGAGATTATAGAAAAGCACGATCGTGGTGTTCGTGTGACTGATCTGGCCGTGGAGTACAAGATGGCAAAGTCGACCATCTCGACTATTTTGAAGAATAAAGATGCCATCAGAGAAGCTGATGTGGCAAAAGGAGTAACGATGTTAACGAGGAAGAGGACACAAGTGCTGGAAGAGGTGGAAAAGCTGTTGTTAGTGTGGCTGAATGAGAAACAGCTGGCAGGTGATAGCATGAGTGAAGCTATCATCTGTGAAAAAGCCAGGAAACTGCAGTGATTTACTGCAGAAAAACCCCTCTACCAGCGCAGCAAGTGAGGAATTTAAAGCCAGCAGAGGCTGGTTTGAGAAATTCCGCAGGAGAAGTGGCATCCACAATGTGGCAAGACATGGAGAGGCTTCCAGTTCTGACATGGTTGCTGCAGAAGCCTACAAGGAAGAATTTGAGGGCTTCATGAAGGCGGAAGGATACGTTCCTCAGCAAGTGTTCAACTGCAACGAGACAGGGCTCTTCTGGAAGAAGATGCCAAACAGAACCTACATCACGCAGGAGGAAAAGGCACTGCCAGGGCACAAACCCATAAAGGACAGACTGACCCTTTTGCTGTGTGCGAACGCAAGCGGCGACCTGAAGATTAAGCCGCTACTGGTGTACCATTCCCAGACCCCTCGTGTGTTCAGGGAACACAATGTGAACAAGGCCAGACTGCCTGTCATGTGGAGGGCCAATGCGAGAGCGTGGGTCACAAGGTAGTTGTTCATGGAATGGCTGCACGAGGTGTTCGCACCCAGTGTTAAAAAATATCTTTCCGAGAACCAGCTGCCTGAAAGGTGCCTTCTTCTGATGGACAATGCCCCGGCACACCCTCCACCCTTGGTGGATGATATGGATGCTAAGTATGACTTTATAAAGGTCAAGTTCCTCCCCCCCAACACGACACCTCTTCTGCAACCCATGGACCAGCAAGTGATCTGCAATTTTAAGAAGCTCTACACAAAGGTGCTCTTCACCAAGTGTTTCAATGTCACTGAGGAAACATCCTTGACTCTGGCAGAGTTTTGAAAGAAACATTTCAATGTCCTCCACTGCATCAGCCTCATTGACAAAGCCTGGGAAGATGTCACCTGCCGGACCTTAAACTCAGCCTGGAGGAAACTGTGGCCAGAATGTGTCGCTGAACGTGACCGTGAAGGGTCTGATGCAGAGGTAGTGGAGGAGATTGTGTCCATGGGCAAGAGCATGGGTCTGGTTGTCGATGGTGCAGACATAGAGGAGCTTGTTGAGGACCATGAGGAGGAGCTGACCACGGAAGAACTTGCTGAGCTCCAGAGTGAGCAACAGAAAGTGCTTGGTGAGGAGCATTCCACTGAGGAAGAGGAAGACAGGGAGGAGGTTAGCAGTGCCGAGATTAAATCCATTATGGAAAAATGGAATGACTGCCAGGACTTCTTTGAGAAGCACCACCCCAACATAACTGTAACGAACAGAGCGTTGAACATGATGAACGATAACGTGGTCTCTCATTTCTGGAGGGTTATGCAGCGCAGGAAAGAACAACTGATTTTAGACAGGTTTTTCCCCAGAACTGAGCCTGCAGCTAAGAGGCAAAGAAGAGAGGAAACCCCTGAAGGAGATGTCCCTTTGGAGGGGGACTCTCCCTCCAAACAATAACTGCCTCCCCACCCCATTCTCCCTCTTCATACTGTGCTGTACGTACTTTTTTTCATGTTTTTGTGGTTTAAAAATAAAATGCATATGCTTCAGAACTGTTTGTATTTACATTGAACCTTATGGGGAAATTTGCCTCTCGGCGCGACCAAATTCGGAGGGCGGATTAGCCGTATTTACATTGAACCTTATGGAAAATTTGCCTCGCGGCGCGACCAAATTCGGAGGGCAGAACGGATTAACCGTATTTACATTGAACTTTATGGGAAAATTTGCCTCGCGGTGCAACCAAATCGAGTTGCGATCAGAGTCACGGAACAGATTAAATTCATAACGCAAGGTACCACTGTATTTTTACTGTAATAAAATAAAAATGAATTTAAATTGCACAAATATAAATTGAATAGACAGTAACAATATATACAGTTTAAAACTGCTGTCTATTAATAGGAATATAAAATCTTATTTATACAAGAAGGAAAGAATTTACACATGAAAACAGAGGACTTGTAGGCATTGTTGTCCAGGCAATTAACATACTAAATTAACTTTGCATAAAGCATTGAATTTCAGAAGACAGCACACTTTGGATTATTTATTTGGCTACCTTTTCATAATGACAAGGCTAAAACCTGAGGGTGTGTTCATTCTGTGATGAATGTGAGATATTGCTCTGACTTAACTCAGAGATTGTAGCTTTAGGGATGCAAGATGGGTTTGCATTGTAGTCTGAAGACTATGATTAAGGCATGAGTTTGAAATACAAGCAAAGGTTTAAATCAATGGGGGTTTTTCAAAGCTTTTTGTGGAAAGGAATATTGTCTGGGACAACATTTATTAACTTGATTTTATATTTATTTATAACTAACACAAGTGACTCTGGGCGTCTTAAAAGGATTAAATACAGAAAAACCCACAACATATGGCCCTGACTGCCCAAGGATAAATAATAACCCCACTCACAGAAAAAACACATTGATAACCACAGAGCTTATCTACCCACCTGACCCAAAGTCCCAGGGAAACAGCCAGGTCTTCAGTGCCTTGCAAAAGACTTAACAGGGCTGGGGCCATCTGAATCTCTGTGGGGATACCGTGGCACTGCCACTGAGTAGGCACAACTCCAAGGTCCAACAAGATGCCATTGTTTGATAGAAAGGAGCCAGAGCATGCCCTTTCTACTAGATCTGCATAAGCAGAAACAATGGAAAAAAGCAGTCCTGCAAGTAGCATCACTGTGTGCCGATGTGGGAGTGTGGAGCAGGGGTGTGAAACATGGACTCTCATCCCCAGATGAGCGAAGAAGAGATAAGAGGATGAGACTGGCCCCTCCCTGAGGAATGCTAGTGATGTTTGTAGTTTGACCCTGGGAACTGCTCTCAGTCTGAGAAGATTCTGTAAATGGGGTGAAACCAAATAAACCTTGCTGGATTGAATCTGTATTGTCTCCTGGAGTGTCCTGGGCTAAACCTGACAGCCATGTAGGGTTTTATAGGTGATGACCAGCACTTCAAATTGCACCCAGAAGCCTAGTGAGAGTCAGTGCAGCTCACAGATGAGTGGTATTATATTGGCATAATAAGAAACATCAAAAACTGCCTGTGCTACTGCATTCTGGACCAGCTGCAGCTTTGAGTGCTCTTCAAGGGCAGCCTCATGTAGAGTGTGTTACAGTAATCCAAACAGGCGGTGACTAAGGTATGAGTCACCATGAGGAAGCCCTCCCGGTCCATGGATAGGTACAATTGGTGCACAAGACAAACCTGTGCAAAAGCCCCCTTGGCCACAGCTGCCATTTGGTCTTCAAGCAGGAGCTGAGAGTCTAGGAGGACCCCCCAAATTATGGACCCTGGATAAGTACACCCCATGCAGAGTTAAAGATGGAAAATCCCCCAAGCTGGGAGGGGCTTAAAACCCACAACCATACATTCTTGCCAGGGTTGAGATGAAGCTTGTTCTCTCCCATCCAGAGTCTCACAGCCTCCAGGCAGACCTTGACAGCATTGCCTGGTCGGCCCAGGGGTGGAGATGTATAACTGGGTATCATCAGCATAGTGATAATATCACGCCCTATCCCAATGAAAGGCCTTGCCCAGCAGCTTCATGTAGATGTTAAACAGGAGTGAGGAAAGTATAGAGCCTTGATGCAGCCCACAGAGCAGGGGCTTCAGGCTCAACCTCTCTCCCCCAAACAACAACTAGAACTGGTCCTGGAGAAAGGAGGAGAACCGCTACAACACATTACCTCCCACTCCCAACCCCCTGAGCTGGCCCAGAAGGGTACCATGATGGATGGTATCAAAAGTCACTGAGAGGGTCAGGGTGGATGCACTACATCCCAATCATGCCAGAGGTCATTGACAAGCACAATCAGTGCGGTCTCAGTGCTATAACATCTCTCAGCCCAGAAGGGGGATAGCATGTCTATGATAATATTGCCTGGGCTCTTGATAATCAAATTCAGGCTGGATACAGAATAGGAACTATAGTGATTGCTCTCACAGATAATTTGTAGCAGGATTTTGAAGAGGGGAGTGTATCCGTCTTTGCCGTGCTTGATCTCCACCAGACTTTGATTCTGTTGATCACAGTATTCTTCTGGTTGCCTGCCAGGGTTGGGAATTAGGCAATACTAGTTCACTGTGGATCAACTTTTAACTAAGTAGGTGATTCTAGTCAGTGATTATAGAGAAAGAGAGGATGAACATTTGGGCATTTTAGTATGGGCGTGATCCTCTTTCCTATTTTATTTAACACCTATGTGAAGCTGCTGGGTGAAGTTGTTCATTAGTTTGGAGTGAGGTGTCATTAGTACAGTATGTAGATGATGTCCAGCTATGTATCCAGAGCCAAATGGGTGATGTGGTGGAACTCTTGACTTGCAGCCTGGTCTTTTAAGACCTTGATTGGGAGAAGCTCAACTCAAGCAAGATGGAATGGCTGCTAATCTAGAAACCAACTGATTACAGGATTGCATGAATTTTTGACTTTATGGGGTTGTTACCATAGACATGCTATCCCCCTTCTGGGCTGAGAGATGTTATAGCACTGAGACTGCACCCTCTGGAAGAACAGGCTCACACCTTTCAGGTCTGACAGCTCTTGCTCAAAAAGCAAATGGAAGCAGGACCAAGAATGCCTTTGCCCAGATTTGTCTGGTGTAAATATGCAGCCTTTCCTGACAATACCCTATCATCTGTTGAGTGGATTAGTGTACATGTAATCCTCGCTTAATGACCCTAATATGGACCAGAATTTCCATCACTAAGCAAAGTGGTCATTAGGTGAAATATCATGTGACCACATCACTTAGCAACAGCAGTTCTGGTAATCCCAGTTGCAGTAGTTAGGCAAGGACTGCACACTTCTGGTCTGCTGTGCTTGCCTGTGCTTCAGCTCCCCCCACCTGCCTATCTCCCCCCATCTCTGCCCTTTTGGCCACCCTGCACTGTGCCGCCACCTACCCCTGCTGGCCTTTGCCATCATCTTCCTCCTACAGCTGACGAGGCATGCCTGGCTGAGGCAGCTGCTGGCCCTTTGCGAGGCTGTACAAAGGTCAGCAGGGGTAGGTGGCAGCGGAGTGCAGGGCGGCCAAAAATGCAGAGATGGGGTGGGGGAGATAGGCAAGGGGGAGTTGAAGGACATGCTGCAGTTTTAAATGTGGGTGGGCTGCCAAGTACCTGAATTTTGATCACATGACCATGAGGGCACTGCAGCGGCTGTAACTTGGAGGACCAGTCATAACTGCCTTTCATTTAGCACCATCATAACTTCAAACCATTGCTGAACAAATAGTCATTAAGCAAGGGCTACCTGAAATTCACTGTATTCTTTGTGGAGGGTGTAGCTGTCTGAAGTGTTACACATCTTAATC
The DNA here is from genome assembly GCA_030867105.1 of Liasis olivaceus. Taxonomy (NCBI): domain Eukaryota; kingdom Metazoa; phylum Chordata; class Lepidosauria; order Squamata; family Pythonidae; genus Liasis; species Liasis olivaceus. The sequence continues at coordinate 38,396,102 of CM061349.1, forward strand.
ATAAAAGCTGTAATACATTGCAGGATTCATCATTCTGTTTGCCCTCCAATAAGCTTACATTGCTTCTCTGAATATTTTTTCACTTATTTTACAATAAACGTGTTTAACAGTGTTTTAAAAGTGGCTGTAAATAGATTTCTTAGCATTGTGTTGTGCAGTTGATTTACAATAATTTTCAGAATAGTTCAAGGAAGATTGTTCCAGAACGCATTGCAGCTCACACTTTTAATCCATAATTTTCTGCTTATAAAAGCACCTCTTGCAGAGATTCAGCATCACATAAATGTCAATTTCCATAGCTTCCTTCCACTTCCCTCCACTCTTCTCTCCCAACTAGTACAAAATGTCATGGTGGCTGTAAGCAGTGTGTGTGGGAAAAACTGGAGGTCCTTTTTTAAAGATGTCCCTAATCACTGTTAACAACTTTAATTGTAAAAATTTCTTGTTCTTGCTTGCAGTTTGGTTTGGGGCCTTCCAAATGTGTGTTCAGTAGATGTCTGTAGCTGTGCTGGCCAGGAATTTGGGAGATAATGGCTTAAAGTCTGATAACTACCCTTCAGAGTTCTCAACAATGGATTAAAGTGGAACTCAATGGGAGGGATACTCTACCAGCAAATGACTATTAAATTAGGACTGAAAATCCTAACTTCATCCACATATGCCTCATGGTCGCAGCATCAGGTCCATTGCAGCCCTCAACCCTCTCCTCTCGTAATACCCAAAGATTGTTCAACTCTGCTATAAGTACTGAATCATAATAGCTCTGCCACCTTAAAGACTACTAATAGATCAGTTATTTTTTAATGGCAGGATTCTTTCTCCTTGGTCCCAGTATGAAAACTGTGATAAAGAGTGAGATATACTTTTCAATAGTCATCTCCAATCTTTCTACATTTGTAGTATACTGCTCAGGGAAACAAGATAGGATTAAGCAAGAGTAAGTATAATATGTAAAATGTGTTTATGAATAGATCTGGTAAACACATTGCTATGTGATGAAATCTGATTCCTAAAATGTGCATTGGATCTTGAATTTGTACCATCTTGAAATCCTTGCTGAACAAGGTGTGAATTTTACTTATTGATGTTAAATTACTAACAGAATCTGTGGGCAGGAAAAGATGCTCTTCTCAAGGATTATCCATAAATATCAAAATGTTTCACCATCTAGCACATTTAGTGGGAAAATCATTGGTAGCGCCAATGTCATTATTAGTGAGCTAAATGCTAAAATTAGCTGAACATTGACTTTGCAGGAAGAATACTAGAGCACTAGGAACAAGGTCTGCGTTCTGCAAGTTTCATAAAGAAGCTCATTTATCTTGTGGGCTTTCCACAATCTCAGTAGTTTGAATGAAGGTTGGACAGTCACTTACATGCCCTCTGAGTTATATTTTCTCCTAGCTGTTTGTTTGCTAACCCTGCCCTCTGGCCATTTAAACATTCTGCCACCCGCACCACTGTCCCAATTTACACAAAGCTGAGGCTGTCTTTAAAGTAAGTCTACTAAACAAATGTTACTTCTTTAACTCTCTGACCCTGATTGACCCTGACAAGTCATATCTAAATTGGAAGGAGAAAGATAGGACTCTTTGCTTGCCTCACTGACTCTTCCTCCTCCATTTAAATTGTTCATGCCTACCATAATGGCTTACTGATTAGATTATTTTTTTTTAAAGTTCATATCAAACTAAATGACAGGAAGAGAAATAAACAAGAATAACAATAAAATAGGGGGGGAAGCATAGGAGATTATATTGTGAACAAAATGACTCCAAGTTTGAACAAATTGCTCTGACTACCTTTTCCTTCTCTCTGTCAAAAAATAAAAAAAGTCTGAGAATTTGACAATCAACACATCCATTGTTGCAAGTCAGGGGTAAATTCATCCTTCCAGTATTGTATAATAGTTTAGGCCATTCACTATATTCCTTTTTTTTTCCCAGATAATTTTATTAAAAGTTTTTAAAAGTGTGATAAAAAATAGTATGAGCTAAAAGGAAAAAAAAGTTGCAAGAAAGCAAAAAAAAAACCCAAAAACCCTCCTCTTAAGAAAATTCCCTATATTCTTGATGTCCTAATAAATTAAGAATATTGGGGATATAACCAATAAGAATATATGCAGAATATATAGATACAGCGAGTAATCTAAAGTCATGTTAACAATCCTGTGAATTTTAGCACAAATTGTGGCAGTTTTACTGTTGGACAAGATCACATGACTTTTTTTGGTAATAATTTTATTAAAGTTTACAAGTACAAAGATAAAATACTAATACAAGCTAAGAAAAATATAAAATATGAAGAAAAAAGAAAAGTGCAGAGAGAGAGAAAAAGAGGAAAAAAATAAGAAAAAGGGATATGCAGTATAAAAGAATGATTCCCCACTCCCTCCAGATATGTATAAACAATTTCAGTAACTTAACCCCTTCTCTAGTGTTTCAATAAATAAGGGATTTCTTCTTCCTATATCGCATCTCTTATCAATAAACAAATTGTAAAAACTCATCTTTCAGTCCTATTCAGCAAATAGTCCGTTAAGAGCTACCAGAAATCATAACATTTTAACCTTAAATAAATTCATTTTGTATTCCAACTTATCACTTTCTCTGAGAAATAAAGCAAAAGAAATCTCTCCCCATTTATAAACAAATCTTTAAAGCCTCATCATTCAGGCCTGATCAAAAAGAAATTCCATTAATAGCTACCAGAAACCACAACATCTATATTTTAATCCTGGTCAAATAAATTCACTTTGTATTCCTTCCATTTACTTTTAAAAAACTTGATCTTTAATCCTGTCAAATAATATCCCACAAGTTAACATCCAAAAGTTCGATAACAAGCAATTTCCTAAGGTAATTAAGAGAGGAAGCGCAGCTTAGGCAGGATGATTTCACCCCAGCTCCCAGAGGTCTCAAATCTGCCGGAGATCACTATTCTACGATAACATTGCAGGTAACCTTTCTGAAGCAAATTTATGGGCGATCGTAGTCCTCTCCTTAATCTGAAGAGGGATTCTGAGGAGCCGATCCATTCACTGGCTCCTCTTTCTACCACGGCCGTCAGCTCCACTCTTGCAGAGCTGTCTTCGGTCCACCATTGCTTCTCCAGAAGTTGACAAGATCATATGACTTAATGCTCCAATAGCATGGCAAGAGCAACTAACCCTTATTAAACATGCTCTGAGGAATCCAGTATTCATGAAACAAAAATGTAGGTTGTATTAACCTTATTTTGAGATCAAATTGCATTAATTTAACATTCTTTAAATCAGCATTCCATTGATTTACAAGAAGGAGGCATCTATCTGACATGTATTATTTCAAAAGTTCCAAAAATTTTATAAATTTAATCCAGTTAATTGATCTTTTTATAACAATGGTTTTCTGGTTTTGGAGCCTCAAATGATTCTTCCAAAACCTAACAGATGAGGAAATTCACAAGTAGCAATAGTATTAGGACTAATTAATACAAATGCTTAAGTTGAACTAACTTCCAAGAAACACTCTGATGTTGGTTTTAAATTCTGCAGAATTTAAATTCCACAGAAAAATATTAAATACTACTTCATTAGAACTAAGTTGGCCCAAACAAATTTATATTATGAAACACACAGTTTACCCTTCCAGTGAACTTACCAGCTGTTCTTAAATTGCAGTTATCCCATAGTGTGAGCTTTTCATGGATAAAAGGTCAAAATAATTCTATATGGCCAAATATTTTCCTTATATATTCAGCGTCAATTAATTCAGGTATTGGAACTGACGATTGAGCCAACAAGTCAACAAGACGATTGAGTCACAAAGATTGCCAGAATTTCAGTCGGGTAAAGTAATAGCTTTCAAGTTGGCCTAAAGAGAAGCTGAATTTTGAAATTGTTTTTTCCAAACCAGTAACCAAAGTTAAAATATATGTTGAAAAATAAATCTGAAAGTATAGGAAGTTAAGTCCACCATTCCTAACAGGCCATTGTAATTTATGCAGTGAAATTTTGACCGAAGGTCCTGGGCTAGCACAGCTTTATGGATCCAGCATAAGTTTATAAGGATAAAAACATTTACCCCTTCCATTCTTAATTGTGCCAAATCCATTTTGAAATATCATACTCTCAGTTCTGAGGGGAGTTGGTTGTGCAAAAGACACTCCTAGACTCAATATCTGAAACCCTTCAGTAAAAATAGATTAAATAACAAGAAAGCTTCCCTTGGAGAAAGATACTACTGGCCAAAGAAGCTTGATGTGTACCACTGTATTGCCTGTTTTTTCTTGATATGGGGGGGAGAGAGTTTTCCTGCACCAATTTTCTTTGCCTCCACACCTCTTCACTGTCCCTGCCACAGCTAGATTCTTCTGGGCCTCCAAAATTCTAGCTGCCTCACTATGTTGTGTGAGCAGTGCCTGTACCTTTGTATGGCTGATGCATGGCCTAGAAGGGGAAGAATTATGTGGCTGCACCAGCCTGCAAAGTACTTGTGTAGTGGCTTCTCTATCATAGAATAAATTGTGGGGAAAATGTTTTAGTTTTCATCGGTTACATTTTTTTTTCTGAGAGAAAAATGGAGTTGAACGATTCTACAAAAGAAAATCTGCAGAATCAGCAAGTCAATCCAGAGATTCCACAGCACTCTCCCCTTGCTTTGTGTGCCAACCTTCCCCCAAATAATCTACCAGATTAGTCTAATACAAATTAAAAAGTGGGATAGGCTAACCTTCAGACCTAGAGTCTTTACCAGCCTTTCAAGAATTTTCCAAAGTTCAGTGGTACATTTACCAAAAAATAATGAGCTTTTCCTACCATTTTGAGGAGAGAAGCACACAAACTGTAGGGTAGAAAAGCCCTCTGAAGACAAAAATCCTAGCTCTGCCTGTATTTTTGATATACTGTCACCATTCCCATTTATATCACAACCTTCTGTGACTTCAGAAAGTTGCCAATCCCTGCCATAAAGCAATTATGCGGAAGGAGGGAGATAGAGTTCAGTTTAGATGAAAAGGTATGTTTTCAAATGCTATTTAATGCTGCTGTGCTATGCTTAAGATTTGATTCCAAAAAGGTGCTTTGGTGTGCATGAGAACCTGAATATAGTACATATCTGTTCTTATTTAAAGCAGCTGGGTCTTTTTCCAGGATGAAGCAACGGTCACATCAACCAAAGAAAAGAAGTGGCTGCTTTAAAGAGTTGTGCTACATGGTGGTTCTGAAGCATCTTTTTGGGAATCAAATATAAAGCAATGCACAGTCCTGTTTGAGGGTTTGCAAGGATGGAGAGGTTGGATGCATTTTGTTTCAGAGTATAAATTCTCACATACCACATATAATTCCCCAAATTAACTATTTGCAGATGTATTTTAAGATAAGTGATTGGGCTTTCATATGAAGTTTAATACTGTGTATGATTTAATTGAGCACACATTGTCCATGGCCAGATTAATTTATTTTCAAAGTTAAGGATTTTTTTTTTCATCTAGACAAGTGACATTTAATGACTATTTCTTTCATTTTTGTATTTCTTTCATTTTTTTTTTTAGGAAGTCCTCCAGCAGCTGATCATAATGAATTTGCCAAATGTCTTAATAATTGGCAAAGATCCTCTCTCTGGTGAGTACCTTTGTAACATCATAATCCCTTTTACTTTAAGCTAAATGTTTTATTACTTATAACTGCATAAATATTTTACATTAATGTTTTATTATGTATAACTTAACATTAATTTGGCAATGAATAACAGGATAGGCAGAATAATGGCACAAATAAAAACTGTATATGTGCATGTGTATTATTTCCATCAAACAATAGAGACCTGTGCCCCAAGAGTCATTTGGAGGAATATGTTTTCCTGTATGTCAGCACTGTTTTATTGCAATCTTCCAAAAATGAGAGCAAGGGACTAGAGAGTTGTGATTTCAGCTGCAGCTCTTCTTCCCTGCTGTTTGCTGCCAGCATAGGCAGCAGAGGGAATGTCTGTGCTGCCAGCTAAGGGCAGGTCACAATGGCAATTTTTTTTGACCCTCTTTATTTTTTCTGTAGGATTTTGCAGAGTCAGATATATTTTCCAGTGCTTCAAAAATAGGAAGCTGTTTTCTCAAAATTATATTTTAGAAGTCAGTGTATAGTGTAAGTTTTCAGTAACAGACATGTTACGCTGATATGCAATTCTGCTGGCTAATCAAAGAAAGCACTAAAGCTTTGGTCTTCAGATCAAAGGAACTGTCAGATCTTATCGGTAAGCTGATCATAGGTATTTTCCCTAAGAGTTAGTTTGAGGGTTCTATCCCTCAGAGACTTCTCTCAAACAAATGTTAATTTTTATCTAGGTTCTGGCCAGAACCTAGATAAATCACTTCTAATTGTCAGTGTTGGTTTGTTTGTTTGTTTGTTTGTTTGTTTCATCTGTCCATATATGATATGCCTCAGTAGGTGGCACCATCTAGCCAACCTTCACTTATTTCTGAAGTTATATTGTTGGGGGGACCACTTGCGAATTCTAAGGCTCTATCTAGACTAGAAAGTTGAAACTACATCCCACAAGTGGCAAACCACTTCCATAACATTCCCAAGGAAATTAGGAGCAGTCATTAGGAGTCGAACTTAACTCAGGAGTGACTTTATCTTTTGAAGAATGTATATATTTTTCTCCTTTTAAAACAGAACTTTTAAGGGAGAGATCTGACCATTATTTTCTTTTATTCTCTCTCTCTCACTGACACACACACGTGCACAGAGTTTAAATCCTTAATATTCAGGTGGAACCAGAGCTTTCATGATAACGAGGTTGACATAATATATCTGTATTGCATCTGTGCATACACTGGCCAGCTCAGAAGTATGGCATTAATATTATGGGAAGAGATACTTAAGCATACAGTACAAGCATACAGAACACCAAATAACTTTCCATCATCACTGTCCAACCTCAAAACATCTGGAATGTGAGATTACTTTTAATCTTCTAATACAGTGTTTAAGCATCTATAATAAATAACCTGATTATTTAGACATCTAGTACGATGCAATACCATATGGTGACATATTTAGCTCATCTACCTCATGGAGCGCTTCTTATTTATTGACCGACAATCTCATAAGGAAATGTTTATCAAAAAAGGGAAATGAGGAACCAAAATTTCTATATAAGGAATGAAAAAATGAAAGCAGGATAAAGTTGTTAATAAACTTACACCTACGCACTGATTTCTTGTTAAGAGAACTATAATTCTGGGCATCCCTTATGGTAACAGCTTCATTGAAATGCGTTCCTTGAACTAATTGTCCATCCCAAAATCGTTGCCGGACTTCAGACACAGTAGCAAAACTTACCTTTTTTGGCATCTACATCTCTGAAGAATCTTTAGAAATAGATTTAGACCTGGAGGATAAAAGAGCCTTATGTGGAACATTCTGTAATGCAGATTAACATAAAGAACATCTCTGCACCTTCAGGTAATATTTTACCTTTTCTAATAATGGGCTAAAGGCTACAGAGCAGTATTTTTGGTAAATATTTGATGATCTGAAGATGATTCAACTAGAAAAGTCACAGGGTTTTATCCATGAACATCTTATTGTCATAATTTCAGCTAGACACACTACTCTTGCTTTCCCACAGGAGAGAGATGTAAGTCCTAATCGGGGCATGCATTTAACTTTGAGTCATGGCTCACCTGATGACATACCCATGCAAATATAATGCCAACACTTTGTTGACTTTGCCTGGGCTTCAGAGATAAGTAGAATTGAACCTGGTTACTACTTGGATATGCTAACAAATTATCAGAACTATAGGCTGGCCTCAAAAGGCAGGGTCACACCACTTCTGTACCATTGCCAAGAAACTACATAGAGGTACCCATAAAGTAAGCAGGAACCAAGCTTGACTCAATGGAAGATTTTATTACTTAATTGGTCTTTTCTAACTTATGAACCAATATAATTGTTTGCTATGAAGGTGAAATTAAGGTTTATTAAAGCCAATAAAATGCTGAACATAACTTGTGGACTCAATTCTGCTTTGTAATCCACATGTGGTGTAAGCCTATTTAGAAGTTCTATTAGAAGATTGTGAGAGGGTAGGAAATGCACAGAAATATGTACATGCACAGACACACAGAGTTACTTCTACAAGCTAAAGTCAGTAATTCAAGTCAATAATCTGTGCTTATTTCTATTATACAGTGACCTTAGCTTAACATACAATACACACAAACGCACATACACAATGCACATACACGTACATGCATATATGTGTGTGTGTGTGTGTGTGTGTAGAACTTAAAAAAAAAAAAACAGTTTCTTAGATATCTCACTCTCTTATCCACATAGGTGCTTTGTTTAGTTTTCACTTTTGGCTTGATTTCTACCTTCACTAAATTAGAGGGGAAGAGGGGGGAAATTCTCTTGAGACTCTTAGAAAGCCCAGCACTTTGTGTCCTTTCTGAATGTAGCCCCAGTCCTTTTCACCAGCCAGTCCACTCTGCAGATTTCCCTTTTTTGATCCTGCTTGCTTCTGCTGGATCCTAAGCGGTAGATCCTTCATTTTTGAAGGGATCCTCTCTTCAGTAGTGCACTTGTCTCCTTCAGCAGCTCCAGTTCTTGATACACACAGCACCTCCAGTCCATCAACCTGCTGTAAACTGCCCAGAGTCACTCTGTAGTGAGATGCGCAGTGACAAATTTGAAATATAAATAAAATAAATAAAGCCCAAACACCAACAGTCTCTCCCATTGCCTAACAGATCTGCCCTTGTTATGAATTTTCTCCCATAGGCATACATGCCTGTTCACAAGTGCCTTAATCAGTGTGGGAGCCTTTTAGGTTTCATTTTGCATAGAGCTGGCAAATACATAAAAGTCCTCACCTTGAGACCAGTTGCAACACTTGTCTCAATCAAGGCAGCTCACTGCCATAAAAGCGTGCTTATGTGCACACATGGAAGTTCATTGGAGCATGCTCAAATCTGTATGTCAGTTGCTCAAGTGACACGTTAAAAACAAGACCTGATTCTTCATCTTGAAGCAATTTGTCAAAATCTAGTATTTTCATACCCAAAAGATTTCACCCCAAAGAAAAGTTTGTTTTATTAGAATGAAATTTCTAAATATTCTAAATGTTTCCACGTCCATTTTTATATTTATTTTACACATACTTGTTTCTTTCATATTTTGTGTTTCTCATCCTCCATGTTGGATTTGAAAGGGGTGCTTTGAGTCATTGAAGTAGCCTCATCTTTGACAAGACTTGCACATAGAGACCGCCAGGAACAGCTTTTGAAGCAGCCTTGCAGAAGATATGGCTGCTTTAATTATTTAAACAGAGGGGCTTCATTTGTATTACTGTACCGCGCAAATCACCCCTTTCAAATGCTTTGCGCAGGGTACTGTAGTATAGTACAACAAGCCTTCCTAAAGCTGCTAGTGGTGTCTTAGCCAGTTTTTCTTTGTTACCATGTAGCCTCCATTTGTAGTGAGATTTTTCTAATAATTTGCTTGGCTATAGAGGTGTCACAAAATGCTTTTAAGTATATTAACTGCTCAGAAGTTATAGTCAGCAGACTACGCTAAGGGATCATTTTGAACTATTGGTGAAAAGAAAAAACTCTGCAACAAGACTGTCTTGGCCTAGAGCAAGATAAACCAACTGCTTCAGTTGATACCACTGGGGAAATAGGTAAAAGCAGCAATGGTCTGAATGATATAGAAGGCATCTTACAGTATTGATAATTATTGAGGAAACATTTAACATTCATTTTGGCAGCACTAATCACATGATGCTTATAATGATATCATCTATCAGGATATACTAAATTAGTTGACATCTTCCTTAAAGCATCCAGGTTTTACCACTGATTGTGATAGATTAGTGTAGAAGATGTTGAAGAATGAGGAAATTAGTCAAGCAAACATTGGATTTTTCATCACTTTTTTTTGACAGGGTTAAGCCTATGCAGTCCACAATTTCTGTGAAAACAAACTTTTCAGCCAGCAATGAAATGTCTTAACTTTAAACCAGTGTTTGCAACCATTCTGCTCTTGTTTGCCCTCCTAATCTTATTTCTTTGCCTTTTTATCTTTGTGTTGTACTGTAATCTCTTTGCTGCCTCCCACAAAAATGCGACCATCTGTTTCTCCCCATCTCTTTCCTGTGAGAGTGGGGGCCCTTCTGTGGTCTAGTACTGTAGAAAAGCTTCTAGACTACAGATTTTATTCCCTAAAGATCTAAAGGCCTCAGCCCATTGTGGGAGCAGATGGTTGTACTACAAATCCCTCTGTTTTAATTACCTAGTTAGCTAGTGTGAAAGCAGCTGCCTTGGAATTTTTGGAAAAGGAAAATGCCACTGAGTTAATTTTTAAAGCAGTGATGGTCATGCGTGATACCAGTTCTTCAGATTTAAAAGATGGAGCATTCTGTGGTACCTTCAAATTGCAATCCATTGTGGCATACAGCTTTTTGTAGGCAAGATACTTTTTACTTCATCAGATGTGTAAAGTGGATACAAAAATAGTTGAAAACTTGGGGTTTTGTGAAGCAAAGATGCAAGTAAAGAAGGAAGGACCTAAGAGATAATGCATATAATGCTGCTGAATAGATTGTTAATGGAAAGCATAATTTAAATGTCTGCTACCCTCTTTGTATCTTTAAAATGTAAACGCTGAACCACCGCTTCAACACCATACAGAGGACGTGATTGATTGCTTACCTTTTTGAAAGTGATAGCCAGAATCTTCATTTAAATAATAACATACAGTGCTGAATCTGTTAAACCAGATGCATAGCTTCTGTTTCACAGTCTCCTTAGAAACTTGCTAACTATTACAGTTTTAATGCCAGAATGATTTCTGGAAGGAATTGTCTAGTTTTTGTAAGGATATGTTTGAAATTAATAAAGTAAAAATACATTTTGGGTGTGCACGTGTGTGTGTGTGCATGTATGAGAGAGAATAATCATTTTCTACAGGCAATAGACTTTCAAGAATGAAACATCAAGCGATAATGAATATGTGGTACCCATTTATTCTATGTCAGGTGGGGGTATTTCATCTCTGCCCCCAGCATGCTTATCCAGTCAATGCTCAGTAGAGAAAGCTAAAAATAAAAAACCTGCTTTTTCTAAAAACCAAAACATGTGAAAGAGTAAATGTTGACATAGTGGCTAGCATCTATTTTTCTTCATTAAGATGACCTAGAGGGGAACAGGAGAATTGCCATTACATGTATGCCCACTCCCGGCTTATTATGCTCTTTTACTCAGTGGCTTCAGTCTCTTGCCTCCATCTTCCAGGAGCATTTAATAAGCACAATTATTTCAGAAGCCATCTGATTGTGCTAGCTCGGCTGAAATATGGAGGAAGAAATTCAGTCATGCAAATCTAGACATGAAAGAATAAGATAGTTCTGCTGCAGGTGAAATTTCTGGAGTCCATAGCTTGGGAAGGACACATTTATTTTTAATACTATGTATAAACTAAATTTAACAAAGAAATAAAAAGCAGTATATTAGAGATATACACGGATAACTGCTTTATTTAAGTTTATGCTTAATTTTGCATAACATTGTGTGTAAAAAAAAACACACTGCAATGAAGTTTTCTCCCACTAAATTACTTTCATTACAAGTAACACCTAAATGAGATGTTTATTATGATTAAAAAGTGGATGCTATAATCCATTTAGTATAAATTACAGCATCATAATAAATTATTTCCAACCTTTTAGTCATGCTAAATCAAATTCCATTGATAACATTATACATTTTTCTAAAACTCTGTTACATAACTTAGGAAAGTTATGAGAGCTAGAAATTATGAGAGTTATAATTTCAAATTATAAGCACCCCAGTTTATATTTCCCAACAGAAAAGCAAAAAACCATATAAAACCACATTGTATACTATGATCCAAACTTAAGGATTTGCAGTCTCCTGAACAACGCTGTGCCACTGAATTTACATTATACATAATCTGTTTTTTTTTAATAAAAGCCTTCATAATTTCTATATTAATAGTCAATTCTTGCTTCTTAGGTAAAAGTATGGATGAAATTAAAAAGCTGTTACTTTTGGTATTGGGTTGTGCTGTGCAGGTAAGTTTGATTTTCATACTACTAATTCATTTGAATGAATTATTTTCTTAGAGTTGTTACATGAGGCTGTAAATCATCTTTGTCCTAGACACAGTTTGCAGTCTGAGATGATAAAGCTCTTATAAAATCTCAAAAACAAAATATAAACTAGCAGCACAATTTTTAGTTGTGCTGTAGTCAGTGGCTAATAATTGTTAGCTTTTTAAAAAATATAGTTTTGTCCTTTAATGTTTAAACATTTGAGGGCAAGTTTCAATTTGTTCTAATTTAGGAAAGCCATGAAGATAAAGCTGTTTGAGAGTGCATTTAGGATATGATAATTGCCACTGAAATTGGTCACTGGGGTTAGGGGCATTGCTTTTAATTTGGAATTTTTAATTGCATTTTAATTATTGGACTCTATGGTTTTAATTGCATTTTAATTATTGGACTCTATGGTTTTATTGCTATTGTAAACCATCAGGGGTCATTCCGGAATGAGGCAGTATAGAAATAATTGTAATCACAAATAAATAGCTTACAACACAATTCAGAAAAGCTAGAACAGATAAATCCAGAATAATAAAATGTCCCCAAAGTTAAGAATTCACACAAATACAGTACCATACAGTATCACCAGCATACTGACAATGCTCAATTATACATCACTGCCTTGGGTTATAAGAGAGATTCTTTTGTGCCCTTTCTTGGTATCTCTTATATGAACAAGAGAGTACAAGTCGAAGCTGAACCCTAGTAAGACAGAATTGCTGTTTGTCTGCTAGGGTTCTCTGTTACCCCCAGAGTTGCACTACCATAAAGGAGCAGGTCCACAGTTTGGGGGTCCTGCTGGATTCCTAGCTTCTGCTTGATCAACAGGTGAAGCCATGGCCAGAGGAACCTATGCCCAGCTTTGACTGGAGTACAAACTGCAATCCTACCTGGGGCAGGAGGACCTGCCTGCAGTAACTCATGCCCTCATTAACACCTGACTTGCCTATGGCAGTGTACTTTACATGGAGCCCTTAAACATAAGAATATAAGCAGTGTCCTGCTAGATCAGACCCCTGGCCCATCTAATGCACCAATCTGTTCTCACAGTGCCCAATCAACTGCGAAAGGAAGCCCACTGGTCTGCAGCATATGGCCTTCAGAGGCAGTTACTTTGACATCAAGACTAAGCCATTGATCCCCATGCCTTCCACGAATTGATCCAACCCTTTTTTGAAGCCAACCAAGCTAGTAGCCAGCACCACATCTCATGGTAGTGAATTCCAAAGTTTAAGTATAAACTCTGTAAAAAAAATTGCTTTTATCTGTCCTGATTCTTCCTAGATTCAATTTCATTGGGTGACTTCTGGTTATAATATTTTGGGAAAGAGAAAATAGCTTCTCCTTGTCTACTTTATGTACACCATGCATAATTTTGTACATCTCAATCATGTCCCTTCTCATTCACCTCCTTTCTAAATTAAAAAGCCCCAAATGTTACAATCTTTCTTCATAGGAAAGCTGTTCCAGCCCCTTAATCGTCTTGGTTGCCTTCCTCTGAACCCTCTCTAGTTCTGTTATATCCTTTTTGAGGTGTGGCAACCAGAACTGCACACAGTATTCTTGATGCAGTAGCACCATTGATTTATATAAGGGCACTATAATATTGACATTTCTATTTTCATTACCATTTCTTGTTATCCCTAATGTGCTGTTTGCCTTTTTTTAGAGGGAATGCACACTGTGTCAACACCTTCATTAAACTGTTTACTATTATCCTAAGATCTCTTTCCTCATCAGTCACTGCTAGCTCTGATCCCATTAGTTTGTATAAATAGTTAGAATTTCTGGCACTAATGTGTTGCATCATTTTGCACTTGCTCACATTGAATGACGTCTGCCATTTTGACACTCACTCCCCTAATGTGCAGAGCTCCCTTAGGAGCTATTTGCAGTCCCTTACTGTTTTTGCCATTCTGAACAATGTAGTGTCATCAGCAGACCTGGTATTCTAGTACACCCAATTCCAGATTATTTATAAATATGTTAAAAGCACCAGACCTAGGACAGACCTTAGAGGACCCCACTAGTTACATCCCTCCATTGAGAGAAATGTCCATCTACTCCTTCTCTTTGTTTTCTATTATGTAGCTGGTTGCTTATCCACAAGAGGACCTGCCCTTTGATTCCATGGCTGCTAAGTTTACTGAGAAGTCTGCTGAGGGACTTTATCAAAGGCTTTTTGAAAATCTAAGTAGATGATATCTACTGGCTTGCCCTTATCCGCATATGTATTTATATTCTCAAAAAACTCTAGTAGTTTGACTAGAGTTTGACTAGAGTTTGACTACTGATTCCCCTTGTTGGGAGCATATAACACTGATTCAGCAGGTCCTGCACTGGTTATTTCCTCGGTACAATTTAAGATGCTGGTATTGACCTATGAAGCTCTTTATGGCTTGTCACCTGAATACTTGCAGGAGTGTTTGCTCCAGCTAGTATCAGCCTGACTTGATTAAGTTAAGGAGAAACAATTTATAATCTCGCATTTTTGAGAGGTTCAGGGGAGGTGTTTTTTTGCATCGGTACTAGTACTTAGGAACAGCCACCTGACAGAGATCAGGCTGACTGGTTTTCTGGAAAATATTAAAAACAGAGTGGATTTGGAGGGGCTTTTCTTAAGTTTATACCTGATACCATCTTGTTTTTTTCTTGCTTTTTGTGTCTTTATGTTTTTATGTGGGGATTGATGTGATCATTGTTACTGTGATTTGGACTGGTTTTAATTGAACTCCGTATGTTTTAATATTTTATATACTGTAAGCTGCCGAGAGTCAATTTTGATTGCAGCAGAGTAGAAGTATGATTGAGTGATTCCTGGCATGAGGTATATATACACCTACAGATCAGTGTGTATTTATTTATTTATTAAATTTATCTCCGCCCATCTCCCCCTAATGGGGGACTCTGGGTGGCTCACGCAGTCCATTAAAATAATAAATACATATCAAATTGGAAAAAACATAAAAACTGTACAAGACATTACCAAGAAAAGGTCCAAGAGGGGGATGGTTTCCCGGACTGGAGATGAAAGACTTCTAAGGGACTAGCCATCCCCACACTTGATGTCTACCCTCCTCCCCCCAAGCCAAGTGGCAGCGCCAGGTCTTCAAGTCCCTTAACAACCACTTGTAACAAAATGCTCACAGTCTCTCTCTTAATGCTGTTGTTTCACTAAAAAAAATAATAATAATTACTCATGTTGGATACTATTAATTAAGAATAATTTGTCGGTCGGAATAAAATAGCAGAATTACTGGATTTTTGCTATACACTAAAAATCATTTTGCAATGCTCTTCTAACATTGAAAGTAAACCAAAGCAAGCCATTTTCTATAACCGGTTTCATCCTTATGACTGGTTTAAGTACAAAGAAAATACATAGTAATACATAGTACAAAGAAATCTTATTTAAAGTTCAGATAATTTGAACTAAATGACATGAGCATTTTAGAGTCAAAAATATTATAGTGGGTCATCCCCATCCTATAATTAAATAAAAGGTTACTGCTGTTTTAATGTAAAATACACCTTGTGCTTACTCAAAAAATAATAGACTATAGGAAATAAGACTGTGTAGCACTTTAGAGTTGATTTTCAAAAGATACTCTTCATAGCAACTGCTTTGAGATGTTCCAGACTGAAATAACATTCACATCAAACACCTTTTGGAGGTCAGATCAGAAGTGCTCCATAGTCCTAATAGAGAATTAAAGCTAAAAGTTTATTTTATCTTGGCCACTAGTATTAAAATCATATTGTAGCTCATGGCTATACAGAATTTTGGAATTAGACTTCTGTGTACATTATATTACAATAAACGATAAAACACAAATCTTACTGTTCACTGGATTCTTTCATACACATATATTTCATCAGTCAAAATATGAAATTTAACATACGTTAGTATTCACATGTGAATGATGACTGTCTTCTCATATATTCGGAAGAAATTATGTTCCAAATTTCTGGGTTTGTGTTATGAAAGCTGAGAATTCCACTTTAGACATCCACAGAGTTAATTTGATGTTATAAGTATTCAGGTGTGATTGGCAACATTTACTAAATTTAGACATTCATTCTATTGTGTTATATACATTTTAAATTTCATTTCCAATTCTTCAGTCCCATTTTAAAATGCCAAATGCCACAACAGTTACGCACAAGAAGAAGAGATCATGTGTTATTGGAAAATTTGTATAATGGGAAAGATTCTGTTAAAATAACTATGCAAACCAGGATATAAGGTTTGTTACATGGTATGGACTTGCATCTTCAGCACTTGGAAGTAATTTATTAACTATCTAAAACATACTTAACATGAACATTCTAAATAGTGATGAAATTTCTTGCTCCTTCCCCAGTTTTCACAGTTTAATTTATCATTGATCTTCTAAATATTCAGAATAGTAAAAATGCTTTGTATTTTTGATGCCTGACAAACTTTTGTAGAATGCGTTCATTATTTTTTTCCTGCTTATAGTGTGAAGGAAAAGAAGAATTCATTGAAAGAATAAAACAGCTAGATATTGAAACTCAAGCTGCAATTGTTTCACACATCCAGGAGGTAGGATTCTAGTTACCTTAAAATTCTAATACATTTTTATGATAGGGCTTCCCTTCTCTTGTCCAGATTTTGCCTTTTCCTTATTCTGTTTATCTAACCTAGCCTGTAGTTAATTGTCCTATTGCTGTAATGAAGTTCATACCCACCACCATTCTTTTAAAAAGAATGTCAGGAAACTGGGTAGCAACATCAAAGTATAATGTTATATATGATCTCCCCACCTGAATGTTGCTTTAACAACCTTTAGCTCTTCTTCAGGGTTGTGTAATCCAGGCACATTTCTCAGTCACTGTATTCTTGTCCTGTAATTCTCATTATTGTATTTATATTCTGCTTTTCTCTTGAGAACTCCAGGCAGGGTACATGGGGTAGGGGTGTCTTGCCTTATTTTATTAACCCCACAACAACTATGTGCAAGCTGGTTTTTTTAAAGAGAGCAACTGGCTTAGAGTCACCCAGTCAACCCTGTGTTGAAGTGGAGATTTAAACCTCAGTCTCCTTAGTCCAAATCCAACGCCTTAACCAGCATACTACATTGATGATTGATGTCATTTGTGTTGGTATATTGCATTGGTTTGCATTTTAAATGTTTACCATATCGGGAAGAACTTGTATTATGTGGGTGAAAAAATAAGACCTTACATTAAAAGATCATTATTTTTTATTTTTTTTAATTGCTCTTTGATTTTAAGTAAATATTACAAAAGTACAGCTATATTTAACTTTATAATTTAAATTTTATTTATTTTGGCCACTGGCTATTAGTAGAAAAACAAACATAGCCATAAACGCATCCATTTTGACTTTTTTAATATCTGTACTAAGATCCTGGATTTCTAATTTTCCTTTATATCCCAGCAACTATATTTTCATTAAGGAAAATCTAATAAATGGCTTAGAATGAATACAGTGTTTCTTCACTAAAATAACGCACAAGTGATAGCAATGATTTCATTTATTGGCTAAAACTGTCAAAGGCAGGAGCAGATTAATGGGTGTTCATTTTGTCTGATAACTTGGATTCTCCAACTTTTTGGGTATCCTTCTCCAATCTGCCCTTCAGATTTTGTTATGCTGGGAATTCTAGGCTTTGTAGTCCCCACACAAAGTACTGGGTTGGGGAAGGCTAATTCTAAAGATTTGCTGATTTTTTTTATTTTTTTGCTTCTTGGGTTTTTTAATGAAAGCTTGGACTGTAAAGATTATATCTCATGCAGTGTGCAACAGATACATGATTACATCAGTCTTCATTTATTGTTAAAACAGGATAAATGTATTTATGTTCAATTAATATTCAAGTGTTTGCCTTCACTTCAGCTGCCATTATGTATTCTGTGTGGGATTTGTTTCACTCCAGTCAAGACTTTCCGATCTGATACCCTTCAGATATTTTAAACTGCAACTCAGAATTCTCACTTAGGACCCTCATATTGACTGGGAATTCTAGGAGTTGTAATGCAGCAGATTTGGAAAGTTCCAGGTTGGGGAAGGCTCTTCGTGAAGTTAGTTCTCCTGAAGGAACAAAAAACAATCCCATGCATTACAGATTGGCCTCTAACTGTTTTCTCCTGTTGGCAGTCAAAGTGTTCAGGTTTAGGAAGAATAATTTGACAAAGCAAGATAAAAGTTCAAATATTCGTATTGATATAAGCAGATGTCAGTGGTTTATCAGATATTATAGTGGAAGGTTATTAGAATGTAATTTACTTAGCTGGCATTCTTAAACATAACTTACTATACAGAACCCTAATATGTGCACTGGAACTTAAAGTTAAGTTGATCAACATGGGCAGGAACAACATGTGGAGATGGTATGCAAAAATAGAACAAGCCAAGAGCAAAGACCATGGAGAAGAAATCTTAATAATGGCTTTCAGTCACTGGAGTGGGTTACCAAAGAGCTAACGGTGATCTGGTACATGCAGTTCCAATCGTTTATGCTAGCTTCTTACTCTAGTAGGCGTGGCTAACAAATCTGTACAGTTTGGTCTGTTGTTTGTTTATTATACCAAGGCCAGGAACAGACTTGTTGGCTGAATTATCTATCATTCATACCTAGAAATAAACAAATACCATGTTAATGGCTTTTTACTCTTTTTCTTAATTTCAGGTAACCCATAATCAGGAGAATGTATTTGACTTGCAGTGGCTAGAGCTACCAGATATGGCTCCAGAAGAACTAGAGTCACTTTCCAGAAATATGGTTTTCCACCTTAAGAGGCTGATTGATGAGAGAGATGAGTGCACAGAGGTATATGTAATGTCCTGGCATCCCCTGACTTTCCTTTTCTGTTAACCCTGCGTTGAATTATTTTATTAACTGTTTCTCAAATATGAGCTTGTTTATTAAATAAATATATAAGAATTAAGGCAACCTTAATCTCTTTCTCTCTCTTTCCCCCAAATTAATATAAAATAGGTAATGGCATTTTTTTTATCTGCTTATAATGTTAACATTAAGGAGTTAAAATCTAGCAAAATTAAGGATCCTTTCAAGTTAACTTTGACTCCTGGTTGATAAAAGAACAAATGCTTAGAAGGATTTTGCATTGTTCACTCTCCTGTATTTGAGCCATTCTGTACATTCCATAAATCCATCACCTATTCTGTTTAATAAAAGCCTTCCCCTATCTTGGCTGGTATGGGTCTTCCGGGCTGTGTGGCCACGTTCTGGAAGTTTTGTTTCCTAATGTTTTGCCAGCATCTGTGACCAGCATCTTCAAAGGGCAGGAGCACAGACAGCAGTTCTCTCTGTGCCCAGGATGATGTGACCCTTTTGTGGGTATTTCTAGAGATCAGTGAGGGTGCCTGAAGGGTGGGGGTGATTGGGGGGGTGGGGGGTTTGGGTTAACGAGTGGCTGCTTGTTTTGGTATCAGAATATGTGTGTATCTTCTTGGGGGTTAGGGAGGGTTTTTTCTTCTATTGAGTTGTTAACGAGTGGCTGCTGAGGGTGATTAGCATGTTCATTGTGTGAATTGTTCATGCGTCCTGGTGGTTGAGCTGAGTTCGTTGATCTTTTGCAGGCTGTATTTTTCAGGATTGGTAGCCAGGTTTTGTTGATTTTTAGACTTTCCTCTTTTTTATTGAAACTGTGCTGGTGTTTGTGAATCTCAATGGCTTCCCAGTATAGCCTGGTATAGTGGCTGTTGGCGTTGTCCAGTATCTAGTTTTCAAATAGGATTTTGTGTCCAGTGTGCCTGAGAGCATGTTCAGCTACTGCAGATTTTTCTGGTTGCTGTAGTCTGCAGTGTCTTTCGTGTTCTTTTATCCTGGTATCCATTTTGTGGTCCTGATGTATACTTGCCCGCAGCTGCATGGTATGCGGTATACTCCTGCAGCGGTGAGGGGATCCCTTTTGTCTTTTGCTGATTTTAGCATTTGTTGTATTTGTTTAGCATTTATTATATTTGTTGTAAAGACA
Source organism: Liasis olivaceus (assembly GCA_030867105.1). Taxonomy (NCBI): domain Eukaryota; kingdom Metazoa; phylum Chordata; class Lepidosauria; order Squamata; family Pythonidae; genus Liasis; species Liasis olivaceus. The sequence goes on from CM061349.1 coordinate 38,416,201, forward strand.
AAAATGCTAATCACCCTCAGCAGCCACTCGTTAAACAACTCAATAGAAGAAAAAAACCTGCCTAACCCCCAGGAAGATACACACATATTTTGACACCAAAACAAGCAGCCACTCGTTAACCCAAACCCCTCCCCCACCCTCCCACCCCTCCCAACCACCCCCCCACCCCTCCCAACCTTTAGGCACCCTCGCTGATCTCTATAAACACCCACAAAAGGATCGCATCATCCTGGGTACAGAGATAACTGCTCCTGTCTGTGCTCCTGCCCTCTGAAGATGCCGGTCACAGATGCTGGCGAAACGTTAGGAAACAAAACTTCCAGAACACGGCCACACAGCCCGGAAGACCCACACCAGCCATCATATTCCGGCCGTGAAAGCCTTCGACAATACTTCCCCTATCTTGCTTTCACCCACCATTTCTTATCTGTGTATTGAGACACAAGAGCCTTTGCCCTTGACATCAACACTTTTAAAAACCTTCCTGTTTTCTGCAAGATGATCTCATGCTAGGGATGAAACTAAATGTGACTGCAGGAAGCCTATCTTTCACATACGGGTCTGTCCTCATGATACAAGATGGAGATGAGTGGGTAGTCTGATTTTAATAGCAAAAGAGTGTGTTGATGAGGAACACTAAACAATTGTTCTTTGCCTTTCTTATTTTACTTCCCCACAGTCTGTTTTTCTTCCTTCCCTAGCACTTTTCTCCTAGTTGGGTTCACTTGGTAGAATCTGAATTTCATGGACAAAAAAGTATTTGGGAATGAACCTGTGCAAAAGATAAACTGCAAAATACAGGCAAGGATTTTTGCCCCCTACTACACTTTATCACCATCCAGGATAAGGGACTAACGCTACAGGTTGCCCCCAGTTTAAGAGCGAGTTCTGTTCCCAAAGTCTGTCCTTAAGTCAAATTTGTATGTAAGCTGGAACAGTATTATTGTATAATACTGTATAAATAGTATTCTGTAATTACCTTGAACCATTCTGTATTTATTTGAATCATTGTATATTTAATTCAAATTTTGCTACATCAGGCTCTGTTCTTAACTATGGGTCATCCTTAAACTGGGTGTTCTTAACTTGGGGACTACCTGTACTCTCACTTTTGTGTTTTACGTTGCAAGTATATGGAGATAGTAGTTGAAAGATGGTTCATGACAATCAAGTTTCATTTGTGCAGTCTTCCTTGCAGAAGGTTCACTAGAGACCCATGCAAACTGTTAAAGAGGAAGTGTTCAGTTTACACCAATATATCAGAAAATAACTATTTAATGTTTTTTTAAGGCCATTGCCCTGTGCTATTGTCAGTATATCCCAAGATTATTTCCATACTATTTTTGTTAAAAACGTGCCTCAGATATACTTCAGTTTTCACTAACGCATATACCCTTACAAGGAAGCACAGTTTATTTTAGCAACTCATGCTAAAACAATGGAAAGGAAAGTAATAGAAATAGGCAATTCCTAAGATCTCAGGCTGAGTTTGGGACTTTTTAATCTGTAAATAATTCAAGAAACCAGAGGGAAATGGTGACATCGTAATTCTCAGATTGGATAGCAGCCATCTCCAATGACCATTTAAAAATTTCTAATTTGTTTCCTGCATGAAAATACTTCAATCTAGGAATGAGCATGCATGGTCTTTTGCAGATAATTGTATGCCTGTATGCACTGTTGCCTGTACAGATATTGAGGCACATAATTATACACAGCTTTTTAGCTTACGTGTATACTGTGATAAGATGAACGTTAGAAGGAATATATATGCATGTGTGACCACTGAGTTTGCTGTTTCATGCACTGGTTCATGATACTTGGGGGAGGCAGCTGGTCCTGGCCCCATATCCTAAAATGTTTTATTAAATCAGTATTTTTCTTTTAAGAGAGTAAAACCTCTAAGGAAAAATACCAACATGAGTTGTTTCAGTGTCTTGTATTCCTTCACATATTTCAAGAAGAAATAAGCCCAAGTATATGTAACTGAACTGAAAGCATATTATTTTCCTGTAATTTTACTGCCTTCTCCTCCTCCCTAGGGTGTTCATGTCAGATTTTGGATTACAAACTCATCAAGGAAGAAATTTGTCTGTTTGTTATAACTCTGTGAAGAAACGCATGCTAAATAAAATCCAGCATCTTAAAATGGCCATTTTTGTTAAAAGCACAACTAAACTTTTTGTAACCTCTTGTGTTTGTGCCACAACAATTTTCTCTGTTCAAATCATTCCATATGTTTGGTGTTTTCTTTTCATAAAGCATTTCCTTGTATGAATGGAGTTAGATATATGATGCAGTTTTCACTCATAACTTTTAGTTTTTATTGTTTTTCTTCCAGTTAATTATAGATCTCACTCAAGACAGAGATTACCTGCAATCCCAGCAGCCACTGAGTCCTCTGAAAACATCAAGTCCAGCTTCTTCCCCAAATCTTGCCAGCCGTCTCTCCAATGAGGACAAGCAGCATTTGTCTGTGGAGCTTGCAGATGCAAAGGCCAAACTCAGGAGGATCAGGCAGGAGCTGTGAGTACTGCCATGTCTTGGTTAATGCAGAACTGCAAATGAAACATTTATCTTCAGTGCTTTGATCTATACTAGTAGTCTTTCATTTAGAAATGTTTCAGGATAGGACACCATAAAAAACGAAACAGTGTGGGGTTGGCTCATTTCTCTCACCCTCCTACTCATGTACTGTATGCAGGCAAGCTCCCATACACTATCCATTCTTAAAATTTGTGTAAAGAAATAGCAGAAAGTACACATTTGGAAATAAGTTATTGAGCAGATGTAAATACAGGTGGTCCTCGCTTAACAACCACTCATTCAGCAACTGTTCAAACTTGTGACTGCACTGAACAAGTGGTACTTAACGACCAGTTCTCAGAGTTCCAGCCATCGCAGTGTCCCCACGGTCACCTGATTGCCATTTGCAACCTTCCTTGCCAGCTTCTGACAAGCAGAGTCAATGGGGAAGCTGGCAGGAGGTCGCAAATGGCAACCACATGATATTAATGACCTGTGGTGATTTGCTTAACGACAGCACTGCTGGAATTGCTGTTGCTAAGCAATTTATGCTGTTGCTAAGCAATTTATGACTGCGTTGCTTAGCAACAGCAATTCTGGTCCCAACTGCCGTTGTAAACTGAGGACTACCACACAAGGTTTGGCACACAAGGTTTATAGGGAAGCCGTTTTCTGTATTTGTGTGTCTCATGGTAGAAGTCTATATTTTATTTCAAAAGACTGCTGAAACTCTACTTTCCATGTAATGTATCATTTTCTCCGTGTTACAGTGCCTTTGGGTGCATTTCTCCGCCTTTCTAATAGTTGTGGCCTCTTTTTCATTGGTCTGTGGTGCTTGCTGATTTTGAGGATTTAATAACAGGAAAACTTGAACCATTTCATGTTCCTCTTGCTGAGCTTCAGTGATTTCCAAGTTTGGCAGAGGAGTTACTAACTAACTTGTATGAAATCCTCAGGGAAGAAAAATCAGAGCAACTTGTTGACACCAGACATGAAGTAGATCAGCTAGTCCTGGAACTACAGAAAATAAAGCAGGAGGTAATGATATCTATTAAATTATAAAGGACAGCTCTTACGATACATTGATCTTAAAGTGATAACTTATTCTGTTTTAGGATATATATGTACACACACACACACGCACACACACACACGTAACAGAGGAACCTTAGAAAATACTTAATGTAATAATGCTCTATACCAAAACTCAAAGCCCTAAAGATACACTTGTGTGCACGATCTTAGATTATTTTAAGGCAACTAGACAGATTCATTAAATGTTTCTCAATTATGATGAATGTTTGGTACCTGCAAATTCATAGCTAGGATATATAACACACATTACCAGTATCAGAGCAGCAGTATTTGAGGGCTTTTGTCATCATGCTCTGCCTGTAGGCTTCCCAGTGGCATCTGTTTGATGACTGTATGGACTAGATAAGAGGGCAACTTTTTGGCAGCTAGAGGCCCTATCTTAATTTTTTTTTAAATATATTTTTGGCCTCTAAGAGCCATAGGGGACATGGCCAGCAATGCAACAACATCACCATTGTGGATGCAGCTAGCATTTTGTATCTGCTTTGGCTAGGTTGGAGGGTGTGTGTGAAGATCTAAGGCTCTTATTTTTTTCACATGGAGGATCATAAATAGGATATTTACAATATTTCCAGTGCTGCTTGTTACTTTTTAGGACACCCAGAAACAAACATAGGTTTACAACTGTTATTGTTGTCTTTCTGGACTAAAATCTTTACTCATTCATATAGATTCATCCATATGTACCCATCCAATTAAAAGTCCAGGTGGCCAGGCTGAGTTTGACTTCCAAAATAATGAAGGCTGGAAATGCACCATGTCATACCTCATTCTAGGTGCTGGCTCCAAAATACTACAATTCCAATCCACTTTGATAGCTTCTATCAATGCTTGGCCAGTCTTAGATTATTACTGTTCTCATACCTCCTCATAAATTTCCATCTGAATGTCATAACCTTATCCAGTTCATGTGGATTTCTTATTTTGAGAACCACTTCTTGTTTTGAGAACCATGTTTTATTTTCAGAATTATCCCTTGTTGAGTCTTAGAAATTTGTATTCTGGAATTTTCCCACATGCTGCAAGCTGAAATCTTTCAGAAAAAACTTTCTACTTCTGTGGCTAGCTTTGAGTGCATTTTATTTACTCCATCTTTCATATATATCCCTTTATCCCTTCATACAACTGAAAATAAATATACTCAATATATAGAGGTAATATGATAACAATATGGTCACAATTTTGGCCAAATAGGTGTACCCCACAGAAAATTAGTATATCTGCTACCAAATTTCTGGGAGTGTCCTGGATGCAAAGTAAGTGCTGGGGATCTCCCTGAAAGCTATGGGTTACCCATTGTTGGTCTGAGTGGACCTCTGAGCTGATTCGGCAGTGATCCAGTTGCATTATTTAAAGAATGAAGGATTCACTGATGAAGCCTGGTAAAGTATGTTTTATAATTCAAATGTTACATACAGAAAGGGGAGTCAAGAAGCTTTAGAATAAGATTCCGTCCCACAAAACTTTAAAAGGTTAACTGTATACCCTAGAAATACTTATTTCCTTTCTAGTTTTCACCCTAAGAAATAAAGTTGTCTAGTAAGTTAGCACTAAAAATCATCATAATAACAAACTTGAAGTGATTGATAGCACTTTCCAATTTTTTGGCTGGTTATCTTTATCAGGACAAGAAAGCCTTATGGGTGTATTTGGGAATTCAAACTTAACAATGAATGGAGAATTCTGAATATGCAGATCAATTGGCAATTTCAGGTCATTTACTGCTGTGCTGGTTGCTAAGAGTTATGGATATAGTAATAACCCATTGGTTCGATGATTTCTGTCATAACTTTAACTTTGTTTTGTGGGAGTGAACAGGCATACAATACAATAACTTGTGCATACTGAAGATAGTATTATTTCTTAGTCTTGCTGTCCTTATTATGTTTCTTTATCATTAATAAGTCATTTTAAAAGTTTGCTGTACTGGTTTTACTTTATTCAGAATATTAACCTCATGGCAGATGCCCGCTCCGCTCGGGCCTACAGAGATGAGTTGGACTCTTTAAGGGAGAAAGCAAACAGAGTGGAGAGGCTTGAGATGGAGCTGGTCCGGTGTAAAGAGAAGCTTCATGATGTGGATTTCTATAAAGCACGTATGGAGGCAAGTTGGGGACTTTGGAATTTTGGCATTTATTGCTAATTTTATATCTGATATATTCTGTAATTGTTTAGATGAGCAATTACTACTTAATGGCATCATACTGTGATAACATGTTAGTGCAAGCACAATTCTTATAAGAACTAGCAGCCTTGGACAGCTTGATAGCCATTGTTCCATTTAAAATGTGGTTATTTCAGTTGTTGAGTGGTTTTATTTAAGGTTACTTTAAACAAACAGGGTAATTGTTGATTACTATTGACTTTCACTTGGGAATCGCAAAAGTAGTGTCTCAAGTGCTGGCTATATTTTGGATTTCAGAAAAACAACAAAAAGACCAAGTCTGGGCTACGTATGAAAGTTCATGATGCACTGTTTGCTGAAGTTAATCAGTTCAGGGTCAGGTCATTGCTTGGCTGAGATACTGTATAGGAACCACATATGTATGCCTCCTTGAATCCCATGATACGTATTATAAATGCAGTTCAGTGAATGTAGAACCTTGATTATCATTCATAATAATCTAGATATCCATTCTGTGTTTTTTAATATAATACCGAGCAGTTCTTTTAAAGCAAACACGTCTTTCGATTCATAACTATTGCTTTATTATTATACATTCATTGACTTTTTGTTTATTTGGCCATTTCTAAACTAAACTAACTTTCTAGAACATGGAGTTCTTCAAGACAACTATAATTCAATGATAGTATGAACTATTCTTTTTCTGACTGAAGACTCCTTGTAATACCACTTGTGAGCTGATCATCCTGTACACTTAATTGTATCCTATACTGGATAGAGTTTCTGGGAAACCTGGATAGAACATGTCATTCCAGGCCCCTCTGCCAGCCTACAAATATAAGCACACCTCTAGCTTTCTCCTCACTGTAGCAGAAGAAGCTGGTTCAAGAGTGTGAATACAGTTAATACTTCAGCCCAGGTTGCTTGTTCTTAAAACTGCATTATAATACCGCTCTTCCCCTCTAGCAAAAGACATGGCTCAAAGTAACAGCTCACTGTTACATTTGGAATCTGTGCTTGCCTTAAGTCCGGATGGTTAAGGATTCTGGTAATGAACAGCATGCTCATGCATCCTGCCTGACTGGGCTGCATGGGGTCCAGTTGCTCCTGGAAATACTCAAATTCAGATTCTGGTATGTCACTTTTCTAGGGAATCAACATCCATAAGACAACTCCAAATCCTGGTTTCAGATCCTCATTTCTGAAGAAATGTCAAAACAGAAGTTTAGATCTGGGTGTAATACTATATATTTCTGTTTGTTACGTTTCTGGTAGTTTACCTGTGCCCAACAGGGGATGAATCAACCCCAAGTGATCAGGGAGAGTTTGCCAAAATATTGCTCTTTTCTAGTAAGTTAGATTGATCAACATTTGTGGCTTTGAGTTTTAAGTGAACACTGCCATTTGTTTTCTGAAAAAACAACTATATCAGTCTTTTACATTTCCAAGGAGCTGTCATCTTGCTTCTAGATAAAAAATGTTGATGCTGAATACCAGTATAAAATTAATTTCTTAAGGAGCAAGCATTTATCACCAAAGTGGTACCATTTAATAAAGTTTCATTTGTAGTTGCAAGTAGGAATAGAATTTTGCTTTCATTTAATGTTCTTTTCTGTAGAATGGCTAAAGTGTCTGCAGTCTTCAGGCCGCCTGTGGTATAATCCCATTTTATTGTGTAGTTTTCTCAGGCGTGGAAGAAGATGAGCTGCAGAAACAGAGGCCAGCTACAGTATTTCTTTCCTCCCTGATACTATTAGAATTCATCAACTCATGCTGTTCAGTAAAAGTGCTGGCTGTTTCTTTGCTCTCAAATTGATTAACAGATTAAAACATTTCATTTGGGGGGCGGGGCTTGCTGGGAAGAAGTAATAAATGGTCCAGCACTGCATCCTGTCATCTCATGTACAACTGATAATTGCAATTGATAATTGACAACAGAACTCTGAGATAATTTTTGAGAACAGTTGCTAGTATTTCACCAGACACAATTGGATTTCATCCTTTTATCTTAATTATTCTCATAGGAATGTAGGAAGGGGGCTTTTTCCATTCTTATAGAAAAATACATATAAAAATTACTTTTACACTCTAGCTCCAGCTTCCAAATCACTCATTCATTCATTCATTCATTCAATTTGTATACTGCCCATCTCCCCCAGTGGGTGACTCTGGGCAGCTCACAATGAAAGTAAAACCCACAAACAGTTAAAAAATAAATACCCCATTAATTAATTAAAAAGTCAAACTACAAAAACAAGCCCTATACATAAAAAACTAAAAACATTCAGGATGATGGGGGAGTATAATAATACTTTTGCTGATCTAACTAAATTCTTTGCTTTGAACTCAATATTTAAAGAATTCTACAGATATAACATTACTTTTCTAGGTCATCCATTGCCTACAGAAAAATATTTTATAGTATGCTATTGATACTCATATTAAACCAATATTATTAAAATTGTTTGGCATTTGAAACCTTGGCTAAATCCGCTTTGTGAATTTTTTTTAATTGCAGGAGCTTAGAGAAGACAACATCGTATTAATTGAAACAAAAACAATGTTGGAAGAACAGTTGATGATAGCAAGAGCTCGTGGTGATAAATTGCATGAAATTGAAAAAGAAAATTTGCAGTTAAAATCCAAACTTCATGACATAGAACTGGTACATTGTGATATTCTTAATTATTGGCAGAATTTCTTTTCAAGCTAATTATTTTTCAGGGGACTGAACAATGATTTCATACCAAGAAGAAGCTTAACTGTCTTTGAAACAGTGCAGTGATTTTTGAAAATACTGAGAATCAAATTGACACTGCCTTTAAAGTATGAAGTGATACTTGTGTGTAAAGTGTGCATATTTTGTAGTAATATATTTCATAGATGAGACTAAATGTTTAATCATTACATTAAGGATTAGAATCTTATCAGATTGCAATCTTTGTGGCTGAAGAAATCTTTTAAAATGCATAAATTAAGAATAAATAAAGTATTTCCCACACAATCTAGCTCAAGCCCATAATAAAAGGCTTACTCTCAGAATGCTGATGTCAGACAAAATATTTTCCAAAATACATTAAGCTTATGAGGTGTGGGAAGGCATAATGGGTTTGTAAGAAGCTATGGAGCCTCAGTGTTCTGAGGCAAGATGATAGGAATATAGGAGGCAAATGATTAATTTTTGCTTCATACCTTCTTTGTGAGCTATCTAGTTGACCAAAATGGGAAGTGGGATGCTGGCTAAGACAAATTTTATGTACAATCCATCAAGGTTTTCTTCGATACTTAAATTAAGAGAAGCGTTGTTTGAAAACATAGGAATAGTTGCCCTGATCTACTCAATTTGTCACTCATCATCACTAATATAAGGAGTTTATGTTCTTTAAGTTACATTTGGATTCTATCATTATGTTTTCTTTTTATTCTTATGTGTATTAGGTTGGTTCTGCTGATATTTACATAGTAGATGCAGCTTTCATTAGGGAAAACCAGGCAAGATATGATTTTACAGCCATAATTTCGTATGTTTTTTCAGGCTGAGCACTAGATGTTCTTCCACCAAACTGGTGGGAGATGAACATTGATATCTTGGTCAGGGTAAACTTCAGCTCCCTACTCTAGCAGGCTAAAGAAACTGTAAATGTTGCCTTCACTGCATAGCTTCCTTTTGTAGACATAAATGTCCATAATCCAAGCTAGATTATAAAACTATGTGCCCTGTCCTCCATTAGGACAGGGATACTGACAAGAAGAGAATTGAAGAGCTGCTGGAAGAAAATATGGTGCTAGAAATTGCACAGAAACAAAGTATGAATGAGTCAGTACATCTCGGCAAGGAACTGGAACAACTGTCAAAGAGTACAGATCTCTCAGATAGTAAGTATTACGAACCAAATTGCTAGTCCTAAAGTTATGTGTATCCGATTTTTGTATATTAATTCAGAATTAGTAGTGGGGGAAAAAAGGAGATTCCTATAGTGAACGTAAGTTCATATATTCCAAAAGTAATCAAAAGCAATAAGTATTCCTATCTTATGAGATATTTTTCTTTTCCTTTCTCATTTTTAAGAAAGGACTTGTTTTACTTCATTACTCAGAATGACCTATTTTTACCTCATTATGCAGAATGAAGTACCCTACATTAAGCTGGGCTTCCCTTAAAGTCCATAATGGTTTAATGGTGATTATTTTTTTATTAGTTGTGGTAGAATGGCATTTGAATAAAATAATAAATAGGCATTAATATTAAGGCTGACTAGAGTGTACCTTAACCCCCTATTTTTAAATGGATTTTATTTAAATAAATTAAAATTCTTAATAAATATAAATTTTAAAAGTTTTTATTTAAATAAATTAGTCATTTCTAATAATCAGATTAAGAAATAGCTTTATCAACTTGGAAATGGATCCATGTTTGCAAATGTGTTTATAGTTGGGCATTCTGGATATTGTATTTCAACAGCAAGGAAATCTTTTGTCTTTGAGTTGAATGAATGTGCATCAAGTCGCATCTTGAAACTTGAGAAGGATAACCAGAGCCTGCAAAATATCATCCAGGAACTCAGAGATGCATCTGTAGCCACTGAAGAGAATAGCCTCAAATTTGTAGAACTACAAAATGAGAATCAACAGCTTGGCCAAAAGGTAAATAACATAATTTATATTTACAGTCAGCTTATCAAGTGTATTTGGAAGTTAGGCCTTATCTACCACAAGACGTGGTGTTGGCTACCAGCTTGGCTGGCTTCCAAAAAAGGGTTGGATAAGTTAATGGAAATCATGGGGATCAATGGCTGTTGGCCTTGATGGCAGTGTGATTGCCCCTGAAGGCCATCTGCTAGGAGATGAATAGGCTTCTTTGTGCTCTTGGTTGGCCACTGTGAGAACAGATTGCTGGACTAGGTAGGCCAGGGGTCTTTAGGTATTCTGTCTCTTTTTGTACCTATTAGAGAAACTACTTAGTTCTTATTTGGTCCTCTTAGTTCCTGATGACTGATTGACAGCATGCTTTGAAGGTAGGAACAGATCTTAACATTTCCTGTACTCATCTTAGTTCTGCATCTGCTTTGCACTGAGAGTAAAAACAATTTGCAAATTCTAATTCATATATTTTTGTGCAGTTCATATAGGGCAATTTTTTACTTAAAAAAAAGAACAGAATAGAATGGCTTTACTGTTAGTGTCAGGATTGGCAACCCTTGGGGTGTCCACTATCTCGGGTCTCTCTGTGATGTAAAGAGGATAGGGCTGCTTCGTGTGTGTGTGTGAAGGAGGGCATGTTTTTCTAGTGTTCATTGTTATTTTTCATTTTCCTTAATGTTAAGTATATTTTTGAGCCTACTGCAGAGTGGTAGAAAGTCGTACTGCCCACTTTTGGATAGAGAGGTTAAATTCATGCCATATGCCCAGAAGATTTTGCTGTATTTGGTAATTGTTTATAATATAGTGTAATAGACATAGATAAAAGCAGAAAATGACAGTTGTGCATGCCTCTTGGTTTACCACATTTCACCCTTCTTAAGGTGATACCCAGATCTTGTGAGCCCAGCGTGATTCAATACTGTTGTTTGTCCTCCTGGCTTGAAATAGAATAGAATTTCCAGAACACTGGGATTATGACTGACCAAATGTATTAAGAGGGTGGGCAAAAAAGGAATGTAGAAAGATGAGTAAAAAACCCATCCATTTGAAAGGGTAAGGCCATCTGAAGAACAGCTGTTAAAAGTTATTGGTTAGTGATGAATTTCATTTTGCATCTGTCTTTGTGGTTGACAATATAGGCCACATCATCTGACCTGGCTTTTTTAGGAGGAGAATCAGGCAAATTGAGGTGACAAGAGATAAAGTTATAAGCCTGAGAAATAAAAAAATAAATATATAACCAAGTTTAGCTGTCTACCCATGTCTTCTTAAAAAGCTCAAATATGAAAGTACTCATTTTCTAATAAAAATATGCAGCTGCTTAGAATCATCATCTGTATTCAAGGAATGGGGGGGAAACCCAATGTAGCTCTAGTTTTTAAAAAGGAATTAGGGGTGAGAATGCATCAAATTTTAGGCTTATTAAACTTCATGTTCATTGTTGGTAAAATGGTAGAAAGTATTAAAGAGAAAATAATCAAATATATAGAACTTGGCTTAAAAGGAACTTTGGCTTTTGCAAAGACTATATTTGACTCAGTATAGTACCTTTAACTTGTAGACAAGTTGGGGTAATTGGATAGATATGGTAACCTGAGACTTTGAAAAGTTTTGACATGATCCCTTACCAAAGGCTTCCAAGCAAACTCAACAGTGGATAAGAGGGCAAATGCCATTGTGGACTGGTAATTAATTAAAGATGAACAAGCAGAGAGTAAGAATAAACAGACAATTTTCAGGGATTAATGTTGGAACCAGAGCTTTGTGTGCATATATATCAATGACCTAGATTTAAGAATAAGTAGTACTATGGCCAAGTTTGCTGATAATGCCTAATTCTTCAAAATGGTAAAATTAAAAAGGGGGTTCAAACAATGAGAAATATCTCTCTAAACAGGGAGAATGGCAAATATAGTTGCTCATAAGCAAATACAGAATGATGTATGTTTGGCAGAAAAACCCAAACTTTGCATTAATATTTATGACTGAAAGTAATAGATCAAAAAAGAGGTTTTGGAGTCATGTTGGATAGTTAAATGAAAATAACCAATATGTGGCTGCTTCAAAAAGGTGATTTCCCTATAAGAATCATTAGGAAAGGAACTGAAAATACCTTTAGACTATTGTGTGTCATTCTGGTACTGTGCACACATGCACACACACATACAAAGAGAGAGACAAGGGCAGGAAAAGGTACAGAAAAGAGCAAATGATTAGAGGGTTAGAGCAATTTTTCTGAAAGAAAATATTACAGCCTTAATGGCTTGTTAGCTTAAAACAACAAGCTAGAGATACGTGAAATCTGTTGGGTAATAAGATTAAGAGAAGACAAGAAATATAAATATCAACCTTTATATGTATTTCAAAATATACAAAAGAGAAAAATTAGGCATAAAATATATCTTCAACGATACATAAAAGTAACAACAAACAAATAAATAATATAATACAAATATACCAAGACAGCAGGGAATTAAGCAGTGAGCCCAAAAGGAAAATCAGAAAGCAATAAACAAGTAAGAAGAATACTTCTCTTATACAGAGTTCACCACCTGATTCAATTATGTTCACAGCCAAAAAGCAATCTCTTGTTAACTCTAAAGCTAACTCTATTAAAGCTGTAGATCTTGCAAATATCCAACAAAATCATGCCTGATGTGAAAAACGTAGACAGAAAAAGGGTTTTCTCCTTCTCCCAGAATGGGCATTTCCACAGTTCTATCCCTCAAGTCTTGCAACAATGAAGATAAGGAGCAGAAAGAATCACTGTCCTGCCCAAAATGGTTACAGGATCTGGAGAAATAAAAATTCCTGTGCAATAAATTGCTTGTAACCCCTTCCCACATTGTCATTTCATTCTTCAAAAAAAAAAAAAAAATCAGAATGAGTCCTGTGAGGGGGAGTTTCAAATCTGTCAAGCCACCTTTCTTCTTGAAAGACCTGCTGAGCCAGCTAAAGCCTAGAAAGCAGTATGAGGCAAGAGTCCCTGCAAAAAGGAAAACAAACCACCCACAATCGCTACAGAGCTGCAGCATTTCAAGGAAAATACTAGTCTTACTGTATTTTCAAATCCCTACTGATGAGCCAGAAACAAATTAGTTCTGCCCTCAAATACTGATAACTTTGTGAAGTCCAAGAGGTTCAGAGGAAGGATATATTGCCCATAATTGTCATCTTCCCATATGAATCTGCTTGGCTACTGTGTAATCTAAATAGGCTATGGCTCTTCTGTTTTTAAAAGACTATTTTAGGGCTGTTTTTACAAAGTAGGAAAACTACTGCTGATTTTTGTCCATCACCCCACCTAAAACTTGTTGGTGGAGGGCTCCTGGGGCTTCAACAAAGAGGGGTAGGAGCTACATGCAGTCCTGTAGTTGCAGATGGTTCCCTGAAGTTCCAGCAAAAAAAGCTAAAAAGAAGTACAACCAAACATGGTTAAAGCCATTGAGCATTAGGGTGATGTATGATTGTAACACTGATAAAAGGCGATTTAATTCTTGTTTGTATAGTTAATATAAACAATATATTAGTAGACTTTTGATTTTGAGCTGTCCTAACATAGATTAAATAATCTTTGGCTTTCATTAATTTGGCCAAGCCTTAAATACATGAGAGGGCTATATTTTTAAATTTCAGGTATTAAATGAAATTGTTGTAACATTTCACCCCCAGAGTCTCTGAGTGGAAAGAGGCAGATTAAGTAGATGTTCCCATTTCATTTCTTGTCCTCTGACAGGACATTCCGGCAAGTTGAACTTACTGCAACAGATGATTGATATTCCAACCTTCGGTAAATATCCTCTTGGGAACAGTAAAGCATGTGGCAATGATACGCTTCTTAAAGTTAAATGTTCTTATCTACATATTGGATAGGCCCCTTATCTAAACTTTCCTGTCATGTAAAGTGAAGTGTGTTCTTGATCCTCCAGCCTTCACCCTTTTCCTTTTCTAACTCAGCCATATATTTCTTAGTGACAGTAACCGTTAGTGTTTGGATGCATTACCAATTCACTCAGAAATCAGAGCTCAGTTAGCCCAACCCTTTCATGGCCAGTTACCTTTTTTATATGCAAATAATACATTCAGCAGGCTTGTTGGGACACTCAGCCAAGGCTGGATATTCTTTTATGCAATTAGAATTTAGAATGTTAAGGTAGCTTGTAGACACAGGATAGGGAAAGTGGTAGGAAGTTGTTCTTTTGTAATGGCAAACAGTGTGTGCTTATAATAAAACAACTGGACTTAGGTATGTGCATCCCGCTTGAGATCTCTACAGTTGATATGGTCACCCATCTTAATTATCCAATTTAAAGATGCTGACATATCTTCTACGTCTAATTAAACTGTTGTGTGGCATTTCGGATGTGACATTTCAAATAGAAGCAAATATAAAATTGTCTGTATGAATAAGATTTTGTTGTCGAATCAAACAGGGGGTATTACAGCCTGCTACGACTGCAGTGACTTGATCATTTTTATTTATTGATAAAAATGTATATCAAATTTATATCACCACCCAACTCCCCCACAAGGAGAGACTCTGGGCGGTTCACAACCAAACAATTTAAAATCAATAAAAACATAAATAATACAGTACAAAATACAATTATTAAATATAATAAAATCCAAGCGATGGTGGTATTATTTCAGCTTGTGACCAGATAATATCAGTCAAAGGTAAGACTAGGGAACCAGCCATCCCCAAAACTGACTATTCCCATTCCTACCCCATGCATGATGACAAAACCAGGTCTTCAGTTTTTCAGAGAAGAGGAGAAAAATAGGCATATGAAGTTTTCACTCCTTATTCTCCTTCCCCACTCACTTGTTTACAATAAGCAATACTAGTTACCAATTTATTTATCAAAAAGATGTAGAAGATCAAAGAGAACATACCCTTCTTAACCCCAGGAATGACCCTATTTTGGATTTTTTCAAAGTGTGAGATCAAAAAGGCAATGATTATATATTAGATTCTTTTCTCACGTTATGCATCATGAAAGCTATTGTAGTGCATGTCATCAGTATTAGATCTTATGTGAAGCATCCTTGCTGCCGCTCCATCTGAATTGCCCATTTTTTTCCTAAGAGTCCATGTTATCATTGGAAGGAGATATAGAACGGATTCCTCTTATGCTGCCTTACCTTCTTGTGCTGCCTTATTGGCACAGGAAGGAGGAGGTGTGTTATAATACAGCTTTGAGCCATGGCTGTGCATTTAGGCCTTGTTTGGGTTTTTAAAAACGGTTTATATTGCTCTCTCTTTGCAGTTTCAATCAACCTTGTGAACCTAAGCTACACATTTAGATAATAGCATACCTGAGTATATTGTAGCACATATTAATATTCTTGCAAATGCTTAAAAATGTCTTCTGGAGGATCCTGCCTTTTGAATAAAGCACAGTGAAACTTTGCAGATGAGGATAAAATATTCTGCACTTAATATTAAAGACATTTCTAGGTTAAAATAATGTTCTCAACCATTGGGTGCTTCTGCAAACTATAATTAGATACAGACACTCCCCATTTTACAGCACTATATAATATTCCTGATCTCCTTGCCCCACCTTTTGTGTAGGTCAGCTGTCATGTTTGCACATACTCAAACCCAGCCATTGTTTTGTACATATGTGAACTAGGCAGATTCCTTGTATTACATTCCTTGTGTACAATCTCACAGTAGTCAAAATTACATAACATGGGGACCACCTATATTTAGTGCTTTGGGAAAAGTAAAGAAGGTTGTTGTTGTTCAGTCGGTAAGTCATGTCCGACTCTTCGTGACCCCATGAACCATATTGCGCCAGGCCTTCCTATCTTTCACTGCCTCCCTGAGTTTGCTCAATTTCATGCTCATTGCTTCAGTGATGCTATCTAGCCATCTTATCCTCTGCCGTCCCCTTCTCCTTTTGCCTTCCATCTTTCCCAGCATCAGGGTCTTTTCCAAAGAGTCCTCTCTTCGCATTAGGTGACCAAAGTATCTGAGCTTGAGCTTCATTATCAATCCTTCCAATGAGCAATCAGAGTTGATTTCCTTTAAGATAGACTGGTTTGACCTCCTAGCAGTCCAGGGGACTCTTAAGAGTCTTCTCCAGCACCACAGTTCAAAGGCATCAATTCTTCGGCGTTCAGCCTTCTTTATGGTCCAGCTCTCACAGCCATACATTACTACTGGAAAAACCATAGCTTTGACTATGCGGATCTTTGTCGGCAAGGTGACGTCTCTGCTTTTTAATATGCTATCTAGGTTTGCCATAGCTTTCCTCCCAAGGAGCAAGCGTCTTTTAATTTCATGGCTGCAGTCTCCGTCTGCAGTGATCTTAGAGCCCAAATAAATGAAGTCTGTTACTGCTTCCATTTCTACCCCTTCTATTTGCCAGGGATTGATGGGTCCAGATGCCATGATCTTAGTTTTTTTAATGTTGAGTTTCAAGCCAGCTTTCGCACTCTCCTCTTTCACCCTCATCAAGAGGCTCTTTAGTTCTTCTTCACTTTCTGCCATTAGGGTGGTATCGTCTGCATATCTGAGGTTATTGATGTTTCTCCCTGCAATCTTAATTCCGGCTTGTGATTCTACCAGCCTGGCATTTCTCATGATGTACTCTGCATATAGGTTAAATAAGCAGGGTGACAGTATACAGCCTTGTCGTACTCCTTTCCCTATTTTGAACCAATCGGTTGTTCCATGACCGGTTCTAACTGTTGCTTCTTGGCCCGCATACAGATTTCTCAGGAGACAGGTAAGGTGGTCTGGTATCCCCATCTCTTTTAAGAATTTGCCACAGTTTGTTGTGATCCACACAATCAAAGGCTTTTGCATAGTCAATGAAGCAGAAGTAGATGCTTTTCTAGAACTCTCGTGCTTTCTCCATGATCCAGCGAATGTTGGCAATTT
Source organism: Liasis olivaceus (assembly GCA_030867105.1). Classification (NCBI taxonomy): domain Eukaryota; kingdom Metazoa; phylum Chordata; class Lepidosauria; order Squamata; family Pythonidae; genus Liasis; species Liasis olivaceus. Next base: position 38,433,483 of record CM061349.1, read on the forward strand.
GATCTCTAGTTCCTCTGCCTCTTCGAAACCCAGCTTGTACATCCGGTAGTTCTCGGTTCACGTACTGCTGAAGCCTAGCTTGTAGGATTTTGAGCATAACCTTGCTAGCATGTGAAATGAATGCAATTGTGCGATAGTTTGAGCATTCTTTGGCATTGCCCTTCTTTGGAATTGGAACGTAAACTGACCTTTTCCAATCCCGTGGCCGCTGTTGCGTTTTCCAAACTTGCTGGCATATTGAGTGCAGCACTTTAACAGCATCGTCTTTTAGTATTTTAAATAACTCAGCTGGAATACTGTCATCTCCACTAGCTTTGTTGTTAGCAATGCTTCCTAAGGCCCACTTGACTTCACTCTCTAGGATGTCTGGCTCAGGGTCAGTGACCACACCAGCATGGACATCAGGGACATTAAGATCTTTCTTGTAGAGTTCTTCTGTGTATTCTTGCCACCTCTTCTTAATCTCTTCTGCTTCTGTTAGGTCCCTGCCTTTTTTGTCCTTTATCATGCCCATCTTTGCCCTAAACGTTCCTTTGATATCTCCAATTTTCTTGAAGAGATCTCTAGTCTTCCCCATTCTATTGTTTTCTTCACTTTCTTTGCATTGTTCATTTAAGAAGGCCTTCTTATCTCTCCTTGCTATTCTCTGGAAATCTGCATTCAGTTGCTTTTATCTTTTCCTTTCACCCTTGTTTTTGCATTCTTTATTTGTAAAGCCTCATCAGACAGCCATTTTGCTTTCTTGCATTTCTTTTTCTTTGGGATGGTTTTAGTTGCTGCCTCTTGTACAATGTTACAGACCTCCGTCCATAGTTCTTCAGGCACTCTGTCTACCAAATCTAATCCTCTAAATCTATTCATCACCTTCACTGTGTACTCACATGGAATATCTGAGTGGTCTAGTGGTTTTCCCTACATTCTTCAATTTAAGCCTAAATTTTGCAGTAAGAAGCTCATGATCTGAGCCACAGTCAGCTCCTGGTCTTGTTTTTGCCGTCTGTATAGAGCTTCTCTATCTTTGGCTGCAAAGTATGTAATCAATCTGGTTTCGGTATTGACCATCTGGTGATGTCCATGTGTAGAGTCGTCTCTTGCGTTGTTGGAAAAGAGTGTTTGCTATGACTAGCTTGTTCTCTTGACAGAACTCTATTAGCCTTTGCCCTGCTTCATTTTGTACTCCAAGGCCAAACTTGCCTGTTATTCCGATTACTCCTTGACTTCCTACTTTAGCATTCCAATCCCCTATGATGAAAAGGACATCTTTTTTTGGTGCTAGTTCTAGAAGGTCTTGTAGGTCTTCATAGAACCGGTCAACTTCAGCTTCTTCGGCATCAGTGGTTGGGGCATAGACTTGGATTACCGTGATGTTGAATGGTTTTCCTTGGATACGCACTGAGATCATTCTGTCGTTTTTGAGGTTGTACCCCATTACTGCCTTTCCCACTCTCTTATTGACTATGAGTGCAACTCCATTTCTTCTAAGGGTTTCTTGCCCACAGTAGTAGATATAATGGTCACCTGAATTAAATTCACCCATTCCCGTCCATTTCAATTCGCTGATTCCCAAGATGTCGACGTTCAATCTTGTCATCTCATGTTTGACCACATCCAGCTTGCCTTGGTTCATGGATCTTACATTCCACGTACCTATACAATATTGTTCTTTACAACATCGGACCTTCTTTTCGCTTCCAGATACATCCACAGCTGAACGTCCTTTCGGCTTTGGCCCAGCCGCTTCACTCTTTCTGGAGCTACTTGGAATTGCCCTCCGCTCTCCCCCAGTAGCATATTGGACACCTTCCGACCTGAGGGGCTCATCTTCCGGCGTCATATCTTTTAGCCTTTTAACATTGTCCATGGGGTTTTCTTGGCAAGGATACTGGAGTGGGTTGCCATTTCCTTCTCCAGTGGACCACATTTTGTCAGAACTCTCTGTCATGACCTGTCCGTCTTGGGTGGCCCTGCACGGTATAGCTCATGGCTTCACTGAGTTACACAAGCCCCTTCGCCACGACAAGGCAGTGATCCATGAAGGGGAAAGAAGGTAGAAAGAGTTATTTTTTGTAGCATCAAACAGCAATATGGACAAGGTTGTTATAGATTCCAGAAAATGATGCTCATGCAGGAAATATCATACTTTAGAAATGCCACCTCCTCTCTCTTAGGTAGCTGCTATATTGGTTTAGAGTACCCTTTGATTCATCGCAGCATCTGAAGAACGTGGAAAGAAAAATATTTTATTTCTGTTACGTTATACTGTTTAGGCAAATGTATTGCTGAAGTTTAAAATGCTTAATTTCTCAAAATGTCCTTCTCTATGAACAGTGTTTCTTCTGAGTTTCATAAAATATATTGTGACAACTTTTCTATCCAGATTGAGAAGCTGCAAAACCAGATAGAAAAAGAGAAGCAAAGTAATCAAGACTTGGAGACTTTAAGTGAGGAACTCTTGAAAGAAAAGCAAGAGCTTAAGGATAAAATGGAGGCCTTAAAGGCTGATCAAGACAGACAGGTAGAGATGCAAGTTTTGAAATGTTATTCCTAAAATATGCCCAGTTGTGTGTTAGAAAATGGTTGGCTTACAAATGTAACAGAAGGTAGAAAAATGTCTTTGCTGAATTCAAGAATTGAGCAGAATGAAAATATGAAGCAGTTCACCCTTTTATTTTCATACTCATCATATATTTAAATATGCTGAAATGTTGACTTCTCCAGGAACTGGTTTTCTGGTTTTCAGTTACCTCGATATATTTTTTTAGAGTGATTGTTAAGCTGACATTGCTAGAGGTATAAGTGAGTTGCATGAACTGTTGCATGCTGACATTGAGACAATTGCAGCACCAAAGTTGTTGCTGTTTTGAATGGGTTCAATTACTAATTGATATAAAAAGCTGTGTTAGAGGTCAGACCGTTGCCATATAGTTTAATATCTACACCAGACATTATGGACCTAGTACCCTCCCAACTTTCTGGAGTGCAACACCGAGGTGCTACGGCTAGCATAACCAAATTTTAGGATGACCAGAAATATCTGAATATTCCTTATCTTGGCAGTGGTTCTTCAAAATTCATTTAGATTCTAAGAAGAATGCTGATTGTCTTTAATTTTATTTCATTTGTTAGTTCATGCTTTTAGAGCATTTATTCTTTTTACTTTTCCAAGTTGTACTCTTCCATATGCCATGGTCCTCATCAGATGGGCATCTGCTTTAGTCAACTGAGGCTTTCCCATTACATTGGTTAGTAAATAGAGAAGGTATAGACTACATTTCCAACCTTAGTTGTACCCATGCAACAGAGAGTATTCCCTGATAATAGTAAGGACAGTGCTGGTCAGTTTTCATATATTTTAGCCAGTATGGCCAAAAGCAGTGGCATCTGCCAGGTGTAGGGGCAAAACAGGCAAAATGATGGTCATAGCAGTGTAATAGAAGCCCTGCCTCTTTGAACATATGTGTGACTTCCACACACATACAATATATGTGGCTTCAGTCACATTGCTGGGACCACCATCTTACCTGTTTTGACACCCTGCTCCCTGGTGGACACCACTGGCCATAAGTACAGCAAAGCTCACTTTTATCCCAAAGATGCTCTCATTATTCTGTGCAAGTCTCCCTTAGAAACAAAGATATATTGCTTGCATCCCGCCCACTAGGAGTTACATGCAATGCCCAGTATACTGACACATGCTGAGGTTACTGTGCTTTGTTAGATATTATCTGGTATAACTATATGTGGATAGAAAAAACAGTCAAAACAGCTCAGTTCATACTTTGACTCAGAAGTGCCAAAAATTGCTTCCTTGCATACCTGACTTAAACAGGCATGCCTTCTGGAATATCATTTGATGGAATTTATCTGTTTGAAATAATGCTTGGTTGTTTAATTGGACCATTTTTTTCTCTTGGGCTTGAATTTTGGATTGAGTATGGATCCTGACACTTCTGATCCTTGGTGTTAGCAACCCCATAATGCCTTCAGCCATTCCTCTAGCCTTTGTGTCATACACGCATCATGTGGCTCATAGTGTTAGGAGAATAATTAAAACAAAACACTAAAAGTATTGATCCAACAACAGCTTTTTTTTTTCCTGATAAACATTTTTCTGTAATGTAGTTTAAAACAATCTGTATTTCATTTGATGAATCCAAATTTTCTTTTATCTAATATGAAATCTGCAAGAGTACATTTCTGGTATATAAAGGATCGTCTTGTTTTTGTTCTGAATGTAGATAAAAGACCTGGAAAAAGAAACTGACCATCTGAATCAAGTGGTTTTGTCTCTAAGACATAGATCTCAAGTCAGTACCGAGGCCAAAGTGAAAAATGTTGAAATAGAAAACAAAATACTTCATGAGACAGTTACTGAAAGCAATAGCAAGCTCAGTAAGCTTGAATTTGAGAAGAAGCAGTTGCAAAAAGATTTTGAGCAAGTTAAAGAAAAAGTAGAAAAAGTAGAAGAAATGGACAAAGAGCTTCATCGGCTGGAGAGGGAGAATGAGCAGCTTGCCAGAAAAGTTACAACCATGAAAATTACCACTGAGAAAGTAGAAAAACTTGAACAAGAAAACAAGGATCTGGAAGTAGAGAACAGGAAGCTGAAAAAGTCTCTAGATACTTTGCACAATGTTTCTGTCCAGCTGGAAAATTTAGAAAAGGACAATAAACAGCTAGATGAAGAAAATGCAGAGCTCAGGCAGATCATAGAGACTATGAGATTCACCAGTACAAAATTAGCCCAGATAGAGGCAGAAAACAAAGAGCTAGAAAAGGAAAAGGAGGAACTTAAAGAAAACATAGTTGTGCTGAAGGTTCTGCTCAAGAAATCAGAAAGGTTGGAGCTTAGTTACCAGAGTATGAATGCAGAGAATCAAAGACTGCAGCAAATTCTAGAAAGTAGCAATAAAAAAGTTCAACAGTTGGAAAAAGAACTCCAGGGTGTTGAAGATGACAATCAAAGTCTTCAGAGAAAATTAGAGGAATTGAGGATCTCAAATAAGCAGGTGGAATGGTTGGAAAATGAGAAGAAATTGTTGGAGCAAGAAGTGTTCCAGTTGGATAAAGACAAAAAGATGCTGGAAAAAGAGACAAAGAGACTGTGGCAGCAAGTAGAGCTAAAAGATGCTAATTTGGATGAGAATACTATAAAATTAGCAGCAATTGAGAAGGAATACAAAATTTTAGAAAGAGAACTTGCTAGAGTCAGAGATTCATCAAATAAAATGAAGGAATTTGAAAAGAACAATAAAGATCTCCAGAAGCAAGTTACGATTGATAAGAGAACACTAGCTACACTGCGAGAGGTAAGCATAATTTTACTGCCTACCATCCAGATGAGGAATTAGGAAAACAAGATGTGGCAATTAAAAGCTTTATAACTTGCATCCTCAAGAGATAGGATGAATTGTAGGTGGCAAGTATATTTTCTGTGTCTTGCGGTCATTGATTGTATAGTCCATGGGAGCTAATTGCTGATTAAAGGCACCGATTTATTTAACATTAAAGTTCAGTTCAAGTTTATTATGATATAGTATGTACAAGTCTTTTGCAAATTCATGGAGCCTCTTTGTATAATGGCACATAATAAATCAATCTTTGTATGAGCTATGGGTATTTCGGATAGGGCAGATTATTACTTTGTACAGTCAAGTTAATTTTAATATACTCAGATGTTCCATGACTGATGATAATGCTTCCCTTTATTTGAATGAAATGAGAAATTACAGTAGACTTCCTCATTTAATCATTGCTTGCCACAAAGTAGCTGCTTTATTTTAGGGAAAAAGCATAGATGTTGTATAAAAGTTGAGAGATGATCATCCAAATGATGAGTTCAAAGACATTTGTTGCTCTTCAGGTATGTTGGGCTACAACTGCTCTAGCCCCTCACTGTTCATGAGAAGTGACGTCCAAGAGATTTAGAGGGTATCAGATAGCTATAGAAGATGTTTGATTAAAGCCATTGTGAACCTAATAACCATCTTCCTGAAAACAGGAAGATTTCATGAGAATGCAGCTACATCTGTAAAACCTTGATTAACACATTTTCTTTATTTGGTTTTTGTTACTTCACAGTAAAATTGTGTACATGTTGTCTGTACATTTTTTTCCTAACATTCTTGGAAATTATTGTTTTGTTTTTGCCATCACTGTTCCTGTTTGCAGGATTTGGTTCTTGAGAAGTTAAAGAGCCAGAAGTTATCTAGCGAGATGGATAAATTGGACCAAGAACTAGAGAAGATGGGATTAAATAAGGAGCTGCTTCTGCAGGATGATAATGACAACAGTGACAAGTGAGAAGATAGCTTGTTTCTGATGAGAGCCTGGAAGGGTTTCCTACACTTTTGTCTTAACTTCTGTTCCTTTCTGTCTCCTCTAGGCTTCAGTTTCCTTGCCATTGAAGGTTATATTTGTTATGTAGTTGGAAGAAAGTCTAATCTAATCTAGATGTGTTAAGCAGGTAGCTTTCTCATTTACACAAATGGCCCACAATTGGCAACAAAACTGCCAGTTGAAGAGCATGCAGGGACATTTTGCAACTCATGTATTAAAGGTTAAATTGTGGCTTCTTGGAAATTAAAATAATTTTTCTTCCAAGGCTTCTCTTTTTACTTATTACTGAAACCACTTTGCCTAGATTTAGGTGTATGATACTTGGAAAGATTTCCCTTAGATAGTGAATAAGTTTCTGTAGAAGCACTGTCTCTTCTAATCACCAGCCTGGAGGAGTGTGCAAGCTATTTGGGTTGAGGATTACATTTAGCTTGTGGGTGGTGGTGCAGATACCACATTCCAACAAGCAGAGGGGACCAGAATAAAAGCAAGAGGGACCAGGACAAAAATGAATTTAAGTTTAATTAATGTGTAAATCAATTACAGTCACATTAGCCAAACACATGTATTACTTATTACTTTCCCCTTGTATCAGTTAAAAATTCTAATCCTATGGCAACCATGGTAGGTGTATTGGAAGTTGCACTTAGGGATTTTTGAGCCCACAAGCCATCATCACTGTCAGAGATGACAGTACTTCTCCTGGCTTTCCTCTAGTGTAACCCCCTTTGCATGGGATGATCTTTACCCCTAATCTAATGCTTGCAATTCTGTGCATTGTACATTGATCCTATTCATCAATTTTTGCAGATGAGAAAATAGAATAATGATATAAAGTAAATCTTGGGCAGTCGGCTAATATTTGTAAAACATAGCCTTTGTACTTTCTTGTATTTTCAATTACTGACAAGCGGTCCTTCATATCTTTCAGGAAATATAAAATCTTGAAAAGCCAAACTGAATGTATTTTAAAGACAACACTAGCTAATAAAGAAGAGAAAATTGTTGCATTGGAGACCAAACTGCAAGAGTTCGTTAACTTAAATCAACAGTTACAGAATGAACTAAACATGGTAAGACAGAAACTCAGAAACAGTGCTCAATACTAGTAAGCATGAAATAATGCAGACCTTGATATAACAAGAGGTTCTTCATCCTTATTTAAATGAGTGGTTTTGATCCTGTGTTTTCTAATCTATTGATGAAGGTCTCTGGTTTTCATTTATGGCTTAATTCTGTATTCAGTATGGTTGTATTTCATGATATTTACCTAAAAAGGATTTCTTCTAAATTATTACCTGTAATTTAGAGAGGGGATCATCTGACATTTACTGAGGATAGAGGAAGACACATTTCAAAGTGAAGGAATGGTGAGGAGGTGCAAATAATGAAAACAAGTGTCAGAAAGCAGGAGGAACTGCTAGCATTGCTTCAGGGTGGATGGAGATGCTCTCTTATTGCCTTCCACATGCAGAAAGTGAAGGTCTGTAATGGACAGCTTTTTCTATCCATGGAGACTCTGCCCATGAATTAAAAAAACAGAATCCTTAGTAGAAGATTCTGGTAATCCATTCATCCATAGTGGAGAGGTTCTTCATTACAGACATTTAATCTCCTCTATATGTGGAGGGAAAAGAAAAGAAAATATGACTAGCACATGAATGGAACACAGCTAACATTTTATGGATTCTTACCTGAAAAATAAAAACTATCAAACTCATTGGGATTTAGCTACAGAGTAAATATGCATAGAGGTTGCAGTTCAGTATACCAAAAATCACTTTTCCAGTTTCTACCCCAGCTTACCCAGAGTAAACTGATCTAAACAAATCCATGCTCAGTACCACAGTTGTCTAGGCATACTTGCTTGGCAGCAATAACCATTAAAGACTTATACTTACTAAGCTCAGATTTTTATAGACTCTTTGTGAGTGAGGCAATAATTTATGCATGAAAATATGGTTTGTGTCTGTATATGTAGATAGGAGATCAATTTTATCAATGCAGGTCCCTTGTTTTATTTGCCGAGAATTTTAATCTGTAGTCATGATTTTAATTAGTACTACATTTTTTTCTGGCCTTCCCTAGTTTTGGCTGTAGCCTCTGGTTGATGTGTGTGTGTGTGTGTGTGTGTAATAACACGTGTACATCTGCACAGCTGGGTAACATGCATGTATTTCTTTTGGAGAGGAAATCTCCAGAATTTAATTCAGTGGAAGTTGATAAACATAGTTGACAATGTAGGATTTTGATCTGTATTTGTAAATTTTTTTTCTATCTAATTCTGCTTTTGTGGGAAGATTATCTTAAATTCTGGCTCATCTTCTTTTCAAGTAAATATTGCATATGTTACAACTTTTGCCTACATTTACAGATGAGGAAGGACTTTGCATGTCTCAAGCAGAAGCAAGAAGAGGGAACTTTTATGCAGAAGTTGAATCAACCATTGGAAAATTGTCAGAAGGAAGCAACAATGGAGCTTCTCAAAGTGAAGGACAGAGCTATAGAATTAGAAAGGAATGTAAGATGCTAAGCTGTGTTTGGTTATTTCCATTTTAGGTTACAAACAGTTCACACATTTTAATTCATTATTGGGTTATATTTGAACATGTCTATGAGCTGATCGAGTGGTATTTGCCTACTCCATACATCTGTGGTTCTGAACACAGTCTGTGCTAAACTGCAATAAATATGCATTTATTTGTATGGTTTCTCTTCATAAGCATATTATAATACATGGAGCATCCCCTGTGAATAATTCTTAAAATTATTTTCCTTATTGTCTTTATGCTTGTAGCTTTCCCTGTTCTAAATGTTTAACTTTTCTTTAAGTTGGAGATAGTGGAGTTGCCTAAATGAAAAGGGCAGAGAAGGCCTTTCTTCCTTTGATGTGGTGGCCTTTTATTCATAATAATTGGATTGACAAGAACTTTGCAGAGGCTGCTGGAGCATTTTTATGGGGAACAGTTTGTTCAAAAAGGGAAATGGACAGTCCAGTACAACCTCACTGTAACTTTACCTAAAAACAGAAATATGGCCATTGTGAATGCAGTTGCCTTGTCAGCCAGTAGAACACAGGCGTTCCCAACACCCATCCTCTTGTGCGGATAGCAGGCATTCCTAGTTCAAAAGCCACTGAGTGAGAGATGCTCTCTGGCACAAACGTAACAGATAAGTCTAGCCCCCCCTCCCCCCATGCTGGATATAGAGCAAAACTTTGGTCATTTTCAGATCTTGAGGCAGAATTCAGAGAGAAGTTGGATTGAGGCTGGGAACTGCCATCATTTATAAATCACCTCGTATCTTCTAAGGAATATACAGATATTAAAAAGACATTTCCTAGCTCACAATCTTCCATTGTAATTTCACAAAAAGGAAAAAAAAAGATAAGGAAGCAGATAAAGGCAAGTGAAATAGGTGCATTCTCACTGGCTGATGGATGGAACCACGTTGGTTTCTTCTTTGCTAAATTGAACTTCCTGAGACCGGTGTGCCATCCCTGTGACATTTTGGTCCCTCACTAGTGGCAGAAGCAAGAGTTTTCTCTTGCCGTGCAATCTTAGAACAATTAGCTGTTGCAGCCAAATGTTCTTTCTAGTTATAGGAAAAGTAGGTACTGCAGGTACTTCTTGCCCTCCGCTGATGAAGACTCCCTTTATATAACAGTTGATCTCAGAATGTGTGAGCATTTTTTTTCTCCTGCCTTGTCAATTATGTTTTTCCTCAGAATGCTGCCTTGCATACAGAGACACAGCTTCTTAAGGAGCAGCTAGGACATTTGGAAGTGCAGAATGGGTCCTTCAGCAATCAGATCCTGACCCTACAAAAGCAAAATGCTTTCCTTCAAGAGCATAACACTACAATGCAAACACAAACAGCTAAGCTCCAGGTGAGGAGAATTCCTAGCCAATTCTGTCTTAGGTAGTCCCCAGGTTAAGAACACCCAGTTAAGGAAGACCCATAGTTAAGAGCGGAGCTATTGTAGCAAAATTCGAGTTAAATACAAAATGATTAAATACTGCTTACACAGTATTAAACAATAATACTGTTCCAGCTTACATACAAATTCAACTTAAGGACAGACTTGGGAACAGAACTCGTTCTTAAACTGGGGACTACTTCTCATTTGTTTTAGTTTATTTTAGAAGAAGCACAAAATAGCCACTTTCTAGCTTTGATTCAAATTACTTTCAGTGTCATCTTGGTGTATCTTTCTTTCCCAACCTGCAAAGCAATGAATTGAGTAGCCTACTTCTTGAGAAAATTGGAGAATGTTTGGATTTGATTTGTTAAAACACTTTATTTTGCTTTGTTCTAATATATAAAAATACTAAGACAAGGCAAAAAGAAATAAGGAAAAAATGGATAAAAAAAAGAAAAAAAACATTTTGTGTTTAAAATTATATTTTACTAAATGGATCTTGTAGGTGCTCTGATTTAATTTCATACCTATGGAGTTAATCTTGGAAATAAGCGTGATGTGATGAGGAGATTCTTAAAGGAGTAGAGCAGAGAAAGGTATGGTAGGAAAGAGGAGCAATAAACATATGTTTTAGCAGGCAACTGCAGGACTGGATTGATCCCTTTGTAATAATAGATTTGTCATTTTCTTTGAGAAACTTTAGGTGGAGAATTCAACCCTAAATTCCCAGAGTACATCCTTGATGGCCCAGAATACATTACTCCAGAATCAGCAGCTGGCCAAGGAGAATGAATATGACAACCTGCTGAAACAGAAAGAACAACTCAAAGCAGAGTATGAATCCCTTCTTCAAGATCATGAACACCTTGTGTTACTGCATGAACGGCAGTCTACGGAATATGAAACGCTAATAAAACAGCACAGCAACCTCAAAACCTTGCACAAAAATCTTGACTTGGAGCACAGAGATCTAGGAGAAAGGTACAGGGATTTTACTTCACAGCAGAAATTTGTCTCCAGCTAATAACAACAGGTGGTGGAAAGAAGTTTACCATATGGTGAAATTAAAAAACTGGTTTTTATTAGCATTACAGCCAGCGATGTTCAAATGATATCCCTAAAGCATAAGTAAGTAAATATAATTTAAAAAATATTTATCTTTTGGACAAAGTTATCAACAGAACCATCATATCCATTCAAAACAGCTTGTTTTGAAATGGATGAAAAGGTCTTTTAATAAAGTATTTGGTATTGTGCCCTCTTTTGTTAAATTGGATTGGTTTGAAAATTTCATACACACCTCAGAATGTGTATCATTTATATACCTAAATATATCTGAACTACATATACCTAGTACAGGCAAAATGAAACAGTTGGTGTTTTGTTGATTTGAATGGGAACAAATGAAACATGCTTAGAAATTCTTAGCTTTGGGTGAAATTTGTATTAGGTATAGAAGAACAAAATTTATTGTTAAAGAAAAATCTTGTTTCAGCTTTCTGTACTGATTGTGGCAATATTTTAAGGCAAAATTGCAGATATATATTTGTTTTTATACAGATACAGCAGTTTGATAGAACACAAAACGAAACTGGAAGAGATGGAGATGATTTTAAAGACAGAAAAGGATGTTCTACAACAGGAGAAGAGAACAAGCACAATAGTGGCTGCAGAGAACCAGAAGCTTAGAGAAGAACTAGAAAGGTATCTATTTTCAGAAATGATGTAGGCTGCTAATACATATTCATGGAAGAATTTCATCAATCCAGGTCATTCTTAGAAATGTATACAAATGGCTGCCTGTTGGTTGAATGTCCTTAACATTTATGCTACAGTGCCACACTTGCTTACAATATCTGTTGCTTACAGTATGGAAGAGAATGTTACTTTATTAATTCATTAACTGTGTAGTTCTAAAAAGTCTTGAATTCCAGTACAGATCTGCTCACCAAAGTTGTTGGAGAGGGCCTTCTGCCAGGTTGCCCTTAGATTGTGGAATGCTCACCTGAATACTCCAATTCCTTTGAAAATGGCAAAACCCCATCTCTTTTACCAAGCTTTTAATAGTTAGTTGAATTGATCTTGGTTTTAATAATACTGAATTTAATTTTGTATGGATTTTAATTGCAGTGGTTCTATTGTGTTTTATCATTTGCATTTTTCATTCCTGTAAGTCACTATGCATGAAAGGCACTAAGTTCAATAAATAAAAATTTATGTTGGGGTAAATTATATTTTTAAAAATCTAGATAAAGGGATTTATTTTCTTTTACATGGACGAAAATATTAATGCTTGCCCTGAACCTTGTTACTTTGGCTCCTGGAACTTTCCTCCAGTCACAAATAGAAATTAGGAAAGTTCTGAGCAATATTAAAATACTGTGGGACTGAAGAATTACAGACATTTCATATAATAAGACTGGCATAATAGAATCCCAGTACAATAAAACACATTTTACTGGATTAAGGATGCAAATTTGCATCCAGACATTGTCCCTCAAATAATGGATTAAGTTGGTTGTATCCAACTTATTTGGCTAATTGAGTTACATTTTAATTGTTTCTGACAATTTACCTCATTGGAATACTGATGCTTTGGGTAATGATCTCATTGCACAACTTAATGTCATTGCGAAATTTACATCAATGTGTAACTTGATACAAATGACAAATTTGGATTTAACAGAGATTTTGGAGTTATAGACACCCCCTCCCCCATAACATCTCTTAAATCAAGGGTTAGTATAATATTTATTTTTAAATCCTCAAACAACAAAATAATATTTCTCAATAAGACAACATATAATTGTGGAACGTATTCTGCTAAAACAAAGGATGCTTAGCCATAACAAGTCTTACCACAGAATTTTGTCACCCTTTCATATTAATTTCCTTTAATATTAAGAAATAGAATAGGATATTATATAATTATACAATAATTTTAACATTAATATAATTATAATATTAAGAAATAGAATAGGATATTGTGAGGGAGTGAAGTTGGGAAAAATAGCTGCAGCCAGGCAGAAATGCTTCTCACCCCATTTCCCTCATACATTCATTCAGAACTTTACTCACAAGCATCCAAGCTGGCGTTTCGGCTGCCTGTGATAATTGAGTTGCACCCTGGCATTTTCAAGAATATGCTGATGTCCAGAGGAAGCCTCATCCCCACCCAGGCTCTTAGCTTAGAAAAGCAAATGCTACAACAGAGCGGAGGTGTGTGTGTAGAAGGAAGGGTGTCAGCAAATGGCATACAGCTGGGGAAGCAGAGGCAACATCTGAAGAAAGGCAGCTATTACAAACAGGCAAGAGGACTATGATTCAACTGCCAGGTTCACAAGCTACAGTGAGCAGGATATCCTGGTGGGAGTCCTGCTTGGAGCTTTGCCAGGAGCTCAGTAGAAATTAGAAGAACAACCACACTGAAGCGGCACCTCATCCCAACTCAAGTAAGAACATTTGGAAGGAGGCAAAGGTTGTATGCCAACTTACAGACTTACAGACTTTTGCTGGAACTAAGTATTAAAGGACTGAGTATTAAAGACATATTTACATGGCCACATTACCTTGCAAGTCCTAGATGGGTGGAGAGCAATAGTCTGCTGTTGGGGAAGGTGTGTGCTGCAATAAAGCATTTTGTACAGATTTGCTACGCTGTGGTATATCTAGTCCTAGGAAGGCAAAGCACCCTCACAGATACTAAAAAATGTAATAGGATATTCAAGTTTTTGGAATACAAATATATCTGTCTAGTAAATTTAAAAAACAATGAATTAAACCAAAGTTTTAGTTCTTGAGCTTACTGAGATTTAAATCCTATAAAAGTACCAGAATTAATAGTGCTGTTCTGCATTCAAATGGGGGTGTTTTGCTTTTCTATTTGAGGATGAATATCTCACACACCAAACTGAAAGCTGAGTATGAAGGGCTTCATATTCACACTAAGGAGCTGAAAACATCCTTGAATAATTCTCAGCTAGAACTGAACCGTTGGCAAGCTCGTTATGATGAGCTGAAGGAACAGCACCAAACTATGGATATCACCTTAACCAAACTGGACAACCATTGTGAGGTGAGTTCTATAGGTTATGAAAATCCAAAAATTATTACAGGCTCAGGAAAACGTCTCTGCAGGTCAGTAGACATAGCATGCATAATTTGCTGGAACTGTCAAGGCAAAATCCATGGGTTAGGATTGGAATTCATGTTAAATCCTAAAAAAATTGAATTGTGGGAGGAAGAGATGTTTAAAGCTAGGTGACAATAGGAGGGAAAATCTTTCTAAGCCTCTATTTCCCCCTTCCTAGAATTGCTTTTATTACTTTTTCTAGGCTAGCAAAAGAGAAGGATAAACATTCAACTCCATAATATCCCTTAGAACTCTCCCTGACTATATTTAGTATTGATTATGTCTAATTATGCTCAGTATTTTCAATGGCATATAATTATATTTGTGTGTCTTAAGTGCTGGTGGTTGTATTATGGCTGGCTGGTACTGGAGTTCAGAGAACTAGTCACTGAGCAGAGATTTTCCATAAATTAGAGTCTTTGCCTTGGTTGCTTCACAACATGTGGACAAATGTGTGCAAAGAAAACTCATCCATGATATGTCTGTTAAATAGCTGCTTGCTCGACTAAAAGGGAACTTGGAAGAAGAGAATCATCATCTCCTCAGTCAGATCCAGCTATTGAGCCAACAGAATCAAATGTTGCTGGAGCAGAACATGGAGAATAAAGAACAATACCACGAGGAACAGAAGCAATATATGTAAGAGAAGCAATCCCTTTGCATACTGATCTTGGACCTATGAAAGTAATATTATATCATGGGGATGAGGGAGCAGGAAAACTTTAAAAGAAATCACTGAGGGCAGCCAAAAAGCAATCAGGAATTTTCTCCACAACTGCAGAATGATTTTGCTAAGCCTAAGGTATACAGTTCATTGTGTACATTTAGTCTGATGGTTGGGTATGAAAATAGGTGCAAGCCACTGGACTCATTAAGATCATCTCATTAAATTAAGAAATGGAAGGTTTACACCCAATCCCTGTTGTTGCTAGCACAAATAATACATGAGGTGCTGTCCTATATGAGCTTTGATGTATAATTTCTGCCATAGTCCAGACAGTTACAGTGTACTGTAATACTTGACCAAAAGTCAGACTTTGTCTCAGCAAGCAATGATACCAACTTCTTTGTGGTAGGTAGGTAGACAGATATACACGCACATATACATACACACACAAACACTTACTTATAGGCATACTTCTCAGGCAATATTTAATTTAAACATACCTACCTTTAAATATGTTTAAATTAGATTTTAAATTAGATATGGCCTGAGAAGGATTTTTCACCTTGCTATCAGGGATATCGACTTTTTTTTCTTCTGGAAAAGTATGATAGTTCAATTTTACCATTGTATTGCTTTCTCGGTAAGTAACTCTGAATTGCTAATTTTCTCCTATTGTATGATTTTTTAACAGTGATAAATTAAATGCCTTAAGGAGGCACAAAGAAAAACTGGAAGAGAAAATAATGGATCAATACAAGTTTTATGATCCAGCTCCAAAAAAGTAAGTTGTATATATGAAAACATGTCTTATTAATTATCACATCCAAATCAATTCATAAGATACAAGCTGTGTTTCAGTCATCATACTTTGACTTAATAAGCTGAGATATAAATAAACTTTCCATGTGCTCCTGGCTCTTCCCTTTGTGTAAGTGAGAAAATGAGGAAGCCTTCAGTTAGCTCTAGGTTTCTGTTTAATCCAAATCAAGAACCAGATTATAGATTGTAGGCAATGCATTAAATCAGTACTGTAAATTATACATCAAATTAAGATATGATTTCTAAAACCCAAATTTTGAATGTGGTACAATTCCATGTATAAGAATGGTTTCCAGTTAGAATCAAATTCTATGTTGGATTTACTTTATAAATATAAGATTAATCTAGACATTGAGGCATACTCACTCAATTTAGTTAGCCATTCTTCTGAACAGGGGATTAAAGATGTTTTCCAGTTAAAAGACATATAAAATCCTTGCAACCATTAACATAATCAGTGCTAATTCGGTATATCTTGAAGGGATATCTGGTTTAGTGGAATTTAGTAAGAATCTCAGGTTGCAGGGGGATTGCAACTTTCAAAATTTGTTCCATCCTATAATGAATAATTTTCCAGTATTGATGGCTTTACAACCTTGCCACTACACACACACATACAAACACACAAAAAGATCCAACCTGCTTGTTACAGTGGAAATTTCAGTGGAAGAAAACTATTAAATTTACTTCAGACATTCACTAAAATCAGAAGTCACCCAACACGATGGAATCCTGGAAGAATCAGGATGAGGAAAAGGAAAAAATAAACATACAATGTGTAATTAAATTTTGGGATTCGCTTGACTGGCTTCAAAAAGGGGTTGGACCAATTCACAGAAGACATGGGGATCAATGGCTGTTGGTCTTGATGGCAGTGTGACTGTCTCTGAAGGTCATCTGCTGAGAAACTAGTGGGCTTCCTCGTGCAGTTGGTTGCCCACTCTGAGAACAGACTGCTGGACTAAATGGGCCAGGGGTCCAATCCAGCAGGGCACTGCTTATGTTTATACTATGCTCAGAATTGGTAAAATATTTTTGTTAATTTTAAGTAGATTGGGTCATAAGAAACTTCTGGTTTTCTACCAAAAAGGTTTTAAACAGATCTTTTATATGGTGACCTCATTCATTTTATGACCCCATTAACAATCAAAAAGGGCCTTTATAAGAACAGAATTTAGAAATGCTACATCTTTATCACTTCTGTTAGGTCATAAATCTTTGAATCTGATTATTGACTTCCTTGCTCTATAGATTGAGAAAATTGAGTGAAGTATTGCATTGTTTAAAATGTAAGAGAAAAAGATATTGCTGTTTGCTGTCTTGTTAACATTTTCCAATAACAGGAAAAACCACTGGATAGGAGCTAGAGCCCTGGTTAAATTCATGAAGCCAAAGAAAGAGTCAACAAGAGAACGATTGAAATCTTTAGCAGACAGCCCTCTGGGTCAGTTGGAAAGCATGGAGACAGCAGGTTCACCATCTCCATCACAGCTGCCCAAGCAGAAGAGTCTGGAAAACACCTCCATAGATTCCAGCTCCATGGAAGACAAAGAGCATAAGAATAGCCCCATGGCCAAAGGTAGGTGTTGCGTTTCATTGGAGAGGGAATTAGCTCTGTAGCACCATCTTGAATTAGCTTTGCTGACAAGGTTTGTTAATTAAGAAAATGTTGGGTTTGTAATCTTGCTACAATTAATAATCCCTTCTATCTGACACTGAAATTATGGGAAATCGGTAAAAATTAAATGCATACATTTTAAACAAAGCAGGTAAAATATGTTTTCTTGGACATTTTAACAAAATGTGATTAGGAACCTAGGTGAAAGAGTCTGGAGAAAAGAAGTCCAGTTGCCATGACTTGACCTCCAGACAATTCCACCTGGATGACTGAGAATCTTCATAAACATATCTAGGTGAAAGAGCTAGCCAAATATGGTAAGGTTTATATAGAAAATGACGTAAGGTTTATATAGAGAGAATACATTGTGTCTATAGGCTTTAAGGTATTTTCCCTTTCCCTTCATCCATTCAGTAAATATGGACTTTTAGGGTAGTATTGTTGACACAAATTTGTTGTCCTGTGCAAATCAAGAGTCTATTGGCATGGTGTTCCTTGTCAAGCTTCAGGACCAAGCGTGCCACTCTGGAATTAATTCTGGAAATTAAGCAAGTGCTTCTTTTACAAGGAAAAAGACCTTTGTTTCTTTTTTTTGCAGTGCAGACTTATTTTTTTATAGTTAAGTACAAAGTGCATCACAGTTCTCAGCAACAAACAAGGCTTTTTCTATGGTGATCGTTGCTCTTCTGAGCCTTCAATTTTCTGAAGATTCGTTTTTATTATGACATCATAGATTTACCAAGTTGTTTTTGTTGTCATGTTGTTTTCTGTATTCTTTTGGTGTCTTTTTAAGATTGTATTGCTGTTCTTAGACTTGTGTAATAATTTTCTTTTTATTATAACAGCCATGTGGAGCTCTTATAACTTAACTGTGGCTGAACTATTGTACTATTGTTATATGCCACAATATACATGCTAATTCTACATGTTTATCAAGCGTTAGTTGCTTTCAGCTACATACTGTGATTTTTAGGTGCATTCTACTTAATAAGCTCTGTCTCTAATTGCATTGATGGATATTTTTCACTTTATGGGACATTTCCACAAACCCAAAAAGTTCCCCAAAGTTTGTTTGTAGACCTGTATAATTTCTCTGCATTGAAAGTGTAATCTGATTTGGTGACAGCAGAGGGAGCAAATAGATAAATGTTGTTTATCTCTGTGTGCCTGTGGATGGCTGACTTGTCTGAATGCCAAGCTTCCAGGAATTCCCTTGCATTTTTGGATTTAGCTTGGTCTAAGATGCTGAGAGTTTCCCAGTTGAAACTATGGTTGAGTCTGTCCGTGTGTTGTGAGATTAAGGAGTTTTCATTGTGTCTTTTGACTGTTAGCTGGTGTTCATGGATATGCTCTGCTAGTCTTCTGCCTGTCCTACATAGTGGCTGTAACATCAATACCGAGATAAGCAAGGATTAACTATTGCCATGCACTTTACATGGGGCTGCCCTTGAAGAGTATTTGGAAGCTTTAACTGGTACAAAATACGGTGGCACAGGCAATTTGCGAGTTACCAATCTGGCAGGAAGGGCATGCTCTGGGTATCATCAGCTGGGGGTGTTGGCTGGTGGGGCCCAGAAGGAGACCCTTTTCTGTCATGGCACCCACCCTTTGGAACATCATTCCCCCTGAGCTTAGCTTGGCCCTGTCCTTGTTGGCCTTTCATAAGGCCTTGAAAACTTGGTTTTGTGCTCAAGCCTGGGGCCCTGGCCATGGGTTAGAGCCTATCTCCTGGTTGTATGGATGATAGGTTAGATCATGCCCAGCTGCTGTGTGTCTTTATTTGTGTTTTATGTTATATATTTTATGTTTTTATTTGTTTTATTGTAAGCTGCTAGAGTTTTAAAACTGAGATGGGCAGCTATATAAATTGAGTAAATAAATATGCATGAAAGTGTTTGTTACATGTATGAAATTATAATGTACGTTTAATCATAAATACTAGAGCAGCCTTTCTGAACATTTTTACCCTGGAGGAATCCTTGGAATGATTTTCAGGGCTCAGGGACCCTCTGCATGAAAATTGTTGTAACTACAGCTAGCATTGCCCAGTGTAGATACAATAATGGACAAATGATGTGTGTTTTTTTCCAGTCACAATCTCTCATAGCACAGCTGAGAAAGGCTGTGCTAGAGGTGGCTACTGTAGATAGATCTTATCTAACTGATGTCAACCTTACCTGGTTTAGAAATTGCTGTAGAAATGCTTAGTCCTTTTTCATGTTAACAGATTTCTTGGATGTTTGAAATTACATTTTAGTTATTTCTGTTACTTTTTTTCTCTTTTCTGGGGTCTCTGGGTGATAACGTTTAGCAGCGCAACGTAAAAAGATTGGCTTTTTGAGAACCACAAGCAAGCCCAAAGAAAAGTCTCCTAAGTCTCCATCGAATAATTCATCTCTCTCTAATCGCCTCTGGTTCTGGTCATCTTCTGACATCCCATCCTCTCCTAATGAACCATTTTCTTTCTCGGAAACAAAAGATTTCTAACCTCTTCTCTTATCATTTATTTCCAATGCATTTCCAGTGTTTTATTTTTAAATAAAACTATAGCCCCTCTATACACAATCATAGATGCTCAGCATATAACTGAGGCAGAATAAATCCAAGACCAAATCAAGTCAACACGGACAACATTTTCCCATCAGTAAAATGAAGGACCTTATTGCACAATGTGGAACATTTCTTCAGAGCCGTACACTTTAATGAGGCATGAGATACTATGCCCATACTTTTGCAAGTACTATTGGTGATGGTGCACATACTGAGTAAGTGAACTTGTTG
This sequence comes from Liasis olivaceus, assembly GCA_030867105.1. Classification (NCBI taxonomy): domain Eukaryota; kingdom Metazoa; phylum Chordata; class Lepidosauria; order Squamata; family Pythonidae; genus Liasis; species Liasis olivaceus. Next base: position 38,453,761 of record CM061349.1, read on the forward strand.
TGTACTGCACTAATGCTTTGCAGATTTGCCGTGTGCCTCATGTTCTGTCCAGATGTTGAAATAGATTTCTGTTGCTGTGTCACTGGCAATGCATCCTTCTTATAATATTCTATTCTGCATTAAAAATAACTCTCCTAACACCTTTTGCAATATCTCCTATATCCATTGTGCTGCTTGTCTGTTGTCTAATATAATTGCAGTATAAATATGAAAATGCAAAGGCACCTACCACTGATAGATAGCTTAATAATAATATGTGTCTTGCTTTTTTAAAATGCTAAGCCAGCAGTATCTTCAAAATAGGCATTAAAGTTGATTTCTATTGTGTGATGAGCAAACACCATTGCAGTTTGATAAACAGCCACGGTTTGCAGCTGTGCTTAGCCAGCTAACGCTAATATTCAGCAGATGCTCGTCTACATGAAACTACATGAAATTTATTTGTCCTCTGCTGCTTCAGCTGTGGCATGCTTTATTACGTCTAGCATGCTACTTCAATAGCATGGAATAATTTGTGCCTTTTCCTTTCCTCTTTCTCCTGTTTTAGTTGGCTTAAAAACTTCATGCTCTTAAACCAGTTTTTCAAGGAGTGATTTCAAGAGCTTCTAAAATGTGGGAGAAATTTTATATATATAATTTTAGATAAGCAGCTCGGTCTCCTTATACTTTTCTCAGACTTAATTTTTTTTTTTTTTTTAACGATCCAGGTCTTACTTTTTTATTTTTTGGTGGTTTGTACCACTTCTAATTTCATGGAGATCACTCTAGAAACATTGGAATGTGAAAGCCTTCTAATCAGAGCTCATTCTTTAAAACATTCAAGTAGGACAGTTTTTCCAGGAAAAAAGGCATTCAGTTCTCCCCCATATTATTGAATAAATCTTGCTTCATTACTGCAGCAAACTAAGTTAAGCTTAACCAAACAGTATTTGCACAATGTAATTCTCTACATGTTTCTTTGAAGTAAATTCCACTTAATTTGGTATAGTTTACTCCAAAGCAATTGTGCTTAGGTTTTCAGCCTTGGAGTAATTTCAGTTACTCTTCCCCTCCCCCCCAATCACGTTTTATATATATATAGCTCCTTCTGTTTTGTAACATATGTAAAGTACTGTTCATTCTTTTGTCACTCATTAACTGCTTGCTGATCTGACACCAGGTTAGAAAACTGGATAGAAATACATAATATCTGATTATAAATGAAAACACTGTAAAATCAGCATAATTTGATGCTACTGTTTTTGCCTGCATATGCATTTCTAAGGCAATAGGTACCTATGTCTCTGTCTCTCATTTCTTTGAATTTTTCTATATCTTCCCATTCAACATTAGGGGATTCAAATCTGAGGACAGTTTCTTACTGTGGAGGCAGCAGTGACCATATTGAAAATGCAACAGATCCTGCTATTAAACAGTGCTATGTGGAGTCAAGTTCCAGGACTTCCTCTGCTCCAACTACCTATTCAACTTTTACCTCCATCTCTAGACAGCCAAACAGACCGAAAGGTACTCATATAGCATGTCTAACTTCATTGGGGATTCTATTTCAGTAAGATATTATTTCTTCCTGAGAAATAAAGTTCAAAAGAACGAGAACTTTATTTATTTATTTATTTATTTAAAACATTTATATAGCAGCTCATCTTAAAACAACCCTAGCTGGCTTGCTACCAGTAAAAGTACCACAGCTGCACTTCTCTGATGCACCCAGATTCTCATCCCAGCCTGACCTTGCCCTGTCCCAACATTGGGGGAAGAGCCAGCTTTTAAGGGCTATCTTGAAGAATAGAAGGGTAGAGGCCTGTTGAATATCAAGGGGGAGGGTGTCCCATAGGGCAGGGGCTGCAATGAAAAAGGCACACTTCCAAGGACCCACATGATTAAGTTTCGGGGAAGGGACCTAGAGTGTGCCCATCCTATCCTTTGGTAGGGTGGACAGATGTCCTCAGGGAGACCAGTCCTGCAGATAATGGCTCACATTATACTAGCCAATTGAATATATCACATGCCAAAGAGTAAACATCACTTTAAAAAATGTAACATTTTTCAGGCCATAATTCAGATGGTGACCTGTATGAAAATTCCTCTGAGGCAGAGGTTTCCAACAAGCAGCACAGTAAGTAAAGACTGGTTTCTTTTTTGCCTTTGATTCTGATCCTGGGGTTGGGTGGGAGTGATCCTTAAATGTTCAAGTTTACTTTCTCAGAAGAAGGTGGCTCCCAATGGGAAGAATGAAGTAGGAAAGTCCTACTTTAGAGAGAAGTTTTATCCCCAGTTCTTAGGCTTCAGAATAACATAACTTGAAAGGAAATATAGACTTTTGTTGGTACTGAAGATGTTTCTTGAAAGATAAGCAGCTATTTTATACTGAGGCACATTAGTCCATCTACCCCTTGCTGTCAATACTGACAGGTAGCAGTGTTCAGATAGAGATTTTGTTTTGCATCAACCTGGAAACACTTGCCTGCAAAGCATTTGCTCTACTGTTGACCCATGTTCTCCTCCAGTAAGCTGATTTTAGAGGGAGATTATTCTAGTGGAGAAACACTGCCTTCTTTCTTTCTAACCTGATGCAGCCTGGAAACTAAGACTCCTCTCAGACTCTGATTTCTGTTCCTCCTCCTTCTTGTTTTTTAAATTTCCTGCAGTGTCTGGGTCAAATAGCTTAGAGAACAGTGAAAGTGCATCCAGTAGCAGCTCCCCTTTAAACCTGAAAGGTATGATATTTTCACAAGAATATTCATGTATTACAATCCCTTAATTATTAGACAGGAATGTTAATAAACCTTAATCTATTGGGCAAGGCTTGAATATTTCCCTGTTCCATAGAAGGCAGATTCTGTGGAATGCAAATATTAAATCAATAGTTGCATATATGATTAGGTTATCCCTAGCCCTTTTATAAGGATGTGCTCAAATATTTTTCAATAGAATAAAAGAAGGTGACTTTGATACCTTTGAATCTCTTGATACAGGATCTTTCGACCATATTCGTGACAGATCTGAAAGTTTTAGCAGTGAAGACATAGTGCTAATGAAAGATATGCCTGGCACATCTAGAGATGGTCTATTTTATTCCACCTCTTCTGCAGTTGTGGGTTCAAACACTAAGCACAGTTCCACATTTAATAAGAATGGCATGTTATTATTTGATATATCTCAGAAAAGCAATCAAATACAGAAGCAATCTGTTAAGCACCGATCTGCCTCTCCGGGTAATGAAATGGTAACCTTAGAAGAATTCCTTGAAGAAAGCAACAGGTCATCTCCAATGAATGTAAGCATATTATCCAGAAAACACATTTTTGTCTGTATGGGGATGGAAGGTGGTAAGATCATCAAGGGAAAGTGCTACATTACATACTATGGGACCCTGGTTCATCTGAGTGCTGGATAAATCTGTGTAGAGTTCCACTGACAAGATTCTCTCTGTCTCTGTGTATGTATGGTTCTGTTGATAAAATTCATGGACATTATTGTTAATTGGAATAACATATTAGCATGCTTAATTTTATATTTAGGTAATTATAGCATTTCAGTTTGTTTGCCACCATAGGAAGCAGAATGGAGGTGAAATTAAAGTATTGGAGTATTATTAGAGTAGGGGTGGGTAATGTTTGATACATATGGAAGTTTTACTACAGCAGTATACCTTTTTAAATGGAAATAGCAGAGGCTAAACTGGCATGCCAGCAAAGTTCTGACCTTTATCATATTTATTTGCAAGAATGCACCCCAGTGTTTGCTTGCTTGCTTGTTTGTGATGGGAAGACAAAAATAATACAGGATGCAAACTTGAAGACTAGAAAGGCTAAAAAGAGTTTTGAAAAACAATCTCACTGGTTTGTCTCCTAGTAAGTAGGTGTTCTGACATGTGCTCTGTGGCAGGAATTCTGTGAAAAATGTCCATTTTCAAAAAGAATATCTACTCCTTAATTAGGATGACATGTCTGGAGGCCCTTAAAGAAAACAGCCTCTATTTCCCAATCTCATTGTTGTTGTTGTTGTTCAGTCGTTAAGTCGTGTCCGACTCTTCGTGACCCCATGAACCATATTGCGCCAGGCCTTCCTATCTTTCACTGCCTCCCTGAGTTTGCTCAATTTCATGCTCACTCATTGTTACCGTTAGGCTATAATCCCTATAAAGTGTCCACTTCTATATACAATCAAAATGGATTTGTATTTATGTTCATTTAAGATTGCAATCTCATTCTCGCTCCAGACATCCTCAAATGCCACTGTCAGGCATTAATCTCAATATGGTTAATAAGCAACTCACTTCAGAAGCCCTACTACAGCTCTAAAATTCCCATTTGGTCTGGATTTTATACCAGATTGTTCTTAAATTGTGACTACGCAAGCATTTTGCTAAAAACATTTTATGTTGTCCTTTATGTGGTCTCTTTTCTGCTTGAAAATTATTCTACCCAAGAACTTCAAAATGTTTTTGGATTGTGTCTGTCTGTCTGCAAGTAAATGGCTATGGATACTAATGCATAAGTGCAGCTAGATGTCAATAACTTAGTTTGGTCTGACCCTGCATTAAAACTGTTTTGTATTTCATGCTGGACTTACGTGAAGAATTCATATTTTGTGATAAATAATGGATATTCATTAAGTTACTGATTTTGTTTCATATTCCCACAATTCTTTTTAGGATATTTCCAGTAAAGATGATTTGCTGAGTGACTATTTCAGAAAAGCCAATGAGCTTCCATGTACTGGAGGTCACTTTCCTCAGGCACAGAGGAAGGAGCCAAGCAAGACACCTACCAGTTATGTCACTCCAACTATAAAGATGCCTGGTGCTACTGAAGATGGAAGGCTAGCTAAACCAGGCCACTATATGAAACCAAATCTTAAACCATCAGAATCAGAACTTGTGGCAAACTCCAACAAGCTTACTCATGGACTTCGAAATCAGGCCAGTCGAGCATCAAAGCCATTGGTATCCCCTCAGCAGACCAATAACATGGGCAGGCAGAGCACATCATTGAACCGGGCCTATAGCTTGGCTTCAGCAGATCTTCTCAGAGCCACTGGCCCAGATGTATACAGACGGTATGAAAGTCTTCCAAAGCCTGTGACTGCAGATATCCAAATAGGCAAGGACTCAGAGGGCCAGACTTCCCAGCTGCCTTTGGCTTCTACTTCTCAGAGCTCTCTGAGAGAGAGGTCACAGTCTGCAAAGATAATGGGTTCTTTGCAAAACGTTGATTCTCGCTGTCGACAGCTTGATGTTAGGCGCCTTTCTCTTGCCCCTCCAAAAGATGAGAGGTCACTCTTGTTTCCTCCGTTTTCTTATTCTACCACCACTTCTAAGGATGATCTTTCTTCTCAGCCACAGGAACGGGCAAAAGTAGATTTGGAGCAGCATTCTTCTCTTCCACAATATGCACCTAAAACCAAATCCAAGCCATTGTTGCAGAGTGGGGAGGTGGCCACTGTGACTCCTATCAGAATTGTTCCCAACAGTACAGACGGGAACAATCCCCAAGCAGCTGGTTCAACTGACATCTACATTGCCAAATGCCAGAATCCGTCACCAGAAAATAAAGTTTTGGCGGGGGGCATTGAGGAAACAAACAGAGGGCTTGGTTCCAAGAACCCTCCTTCATCACCAGATCCCCCTGTTGATCAGCAAACTGTTTGGTATGAATATGGTTGTGTGTGACTCCTCAGTTCCACTTTGCCAAGGATTGTATAAGATAAGTTTCACTACTGAAAATTGGTGGCACTGGGAGTTTTGCTAAACACTGTTGTCTTAACTGTCTTCTGGAGGCTTTACAGTTCAGTAGAAACATGTATTTGCGTACTTGAGGTTCAAAACTGGAACAATTCTGATGTCTAGAAGACTGAAATGATTTAAGCATCTCCTCTTCTTCCTCTTCTTCAAGTCCAGGATCATACTCACCATAGTATAGGATGCTTACCATTAAGTCCTCTTGTGCCTTTTGCAGGCCCTTTTCTTCTTTTACTATTTGGGAAATTGTATCTGTGTGTTTGTCTACTGAGCTCAAGCCTTACTCAGTTTAGAGACAATTCCCTCTTATTTTTAAATACCATCTTTTTTTACAAATCTGAAATGTTCTTTGGGGTATTGTTAAAAGCAGCATGATGCAAGCATGCCGCCTTTACGCTGGTGGTTATTTCATTACCAGTTAGCAGCTTTCTAAATATCGTGGCTTCTTTGCTGCACTTACAGTAGTATGCAGTAGAGGTGCTGCCTTTTTATATATGTCTAATATTTGTATTGAAAACACTGGAAATAATGCAGCCTTACTGAGGGGCATGGTCTCCTTTAAATGGCAACTTTTCATGCACTGGACTAATCTGTTTACTACTTCATGCATTAAATCACTTAATGGCTCCACTGGTTGCCTAGAGAACCTGTACAGTCAGTCCTCTCTCCTAATGTGTACAGTTCTTTTGCCTAAATGATATATAGGAGATTCTTTTAATGATGCCCATGGCTATTGCAATATTGAAACTTGCAAACTATCTCAATAAATAATTGCAAGTTCAGGCCTTGGTTCTAATTTGGTCAGCATGATCTATGTAGAAACCAAGTTTCATTTATATACATATTTTTATGAAATCATATTTATGCCCAGATGAAATATTTTACTCTATGAGTTTCATTGACTCCTTGTGCATATCTCCTGCTTCATTGTTTTGCTTATAAAGAGATCCTCCTTTCTAACAGATTAACAGAATCATAAAACTTCTCTGGATTTGTGATTTATGATAGAAAAAACTGAATCTGTAACAGATCTCACACAACCAGTGACTAGAGTGTGTCATAGCTTGTAGCAGTCACATTGTGAGAAGAGCAAGTTTGTCTGTAATAAAGACTTTTTAAAATACAAATATGTCAAAACTGTCACTTTCTCCCAGAAAAAATGTGTCATTGAGCATTGCTGTAAAATGTAGGCTGTCACAGATGCACACCCTTTTTAGCAGAGCTTTAATACGTGTGAGTGTGCGGGGGTGGTACCACCTTCTTGTAACTTCAAAGTATGATTCCCCATCTTAATATTTATAGAAGTACATGAATTTTCTTCCATGGTACAGCAAAACCTTCTAAATGTATTTAATAAATGTATAACATAGTACATACGTTCCCAAACCAGACATAAGGACAATGTTTGCTTGGTTAATTCTGCAGTCAGTTACAGTCCCAGCACATCTGGAGGCTGCCATGTTGGGGAAGGCAAGTTCCACAAAGGTATCCGTAACTTGTGTTGTTTGTTAACAGAGTTCTATAAAAATTCTTGACAGGTTCTTAATGCAAGTTTACTGTAATATTTCTCCTCGAGGGGGCTAGTCGGCATTGAGAAGAAACTGAGTTATATTTAATGGAATAGTCTATAACTTCCTGACTTTGCATGAATGAAATACAGTGCTTCAATTTCAAGGGAGGATATCTGTCCAGCTTATATGGGAATGACTGTGAATGTGTGATAAATCTTGATGCAAGCTTAATGGATGTGGTGGATTTGCCCCCCCCCCCAGCTCCCATGAGTACTTAAAATCTTACTACAACCTTCCCACAACACCTGGGAAGATCTGCAGCAGTAATGCTACCACCAGCCACTTTCCTGGAGCAATTCTCTCTGCTTTGGTTTACTCTGGAGGATGCTAGGAGCAATCTTCCTTTCACCAGTAGTTTAACCATAAGGGAGAAATGTGGCTAACATCAGGAATTGAAATCTTTACTATGTATATCAAGATTAAAGAACTAAAAGAAAGATGAAAAGGCACAAAAGGAAAAAGACATGAACAATGACTTATGGAAACATTGAGTTTCTAGTACAGAAGATGACAAAATGTAGGCTGGACTGTGCTACCATTGGATGAGTCTATGTCAGTAGCTCTGCATCAGACTGGTGGGAAGTGTGAAGTGGTGTACTGCAAGCCTTCATTCTAAGCTTTGTGCTGTTCAGCATCTAAGTGCTGTAAATTACTTGGATGACAGGCTAGAAAATAAACTTGCCAATTTTTCAGACAAATAAGGGTATGACAAACACCTTAGAGGACAGCATCTAGATTTAAGATGATCTTGACAGGCTGGAACAATGAACAGAAAGTAGCAAGGTGAATTTCAACAGAGACAAATCCCTACCATAGGGTAGGAAGAATCAAAGAAGTATAGGATGCAGGGCATATTGGACAGCAGTACCTGAGTGCCTTGGATCCCAAGCTGAACATAAGCCTAAAGTATGACAGCTACAAAAAAAGCCAATGCAATCCTAGATTGCATCAACCAAAGTCTAATGCCAAGCTCAAGAGAAGTAACTCTTCATCTGTTGCACTGGTCATGTGCCTTGAATATTACAGCCAGTGATGGACACCACATTTTAGGAAGGGCGTTATCAAATTAGAATGTGTCTAGAGTGGGCAAGCAAGATGATAAGGAGCCTGGAAAGAAGAGCATACAAAGAAAATTAGAGGCACTGGACTTGCTTAGCCTGGAGAAGAAGAAAAGGCAGAGAAATATACTTGATAATAAACTGAATATTTTTTTTATTTGTTTGTTTATTCATCAAATTTGTCACCGCCCATCTCGTGAAACAACTCTATGAAGCAGCAGCCTGATGTGGCTGCAAAAAAACAATACAAGCATAGCTTCCAAATTGCAGGAAGTAGTAATTTCACTCTGTTCTGCTAGATTGAACTTGATCTCAGTTTCTGTGTTCAGTTCTCAGCAGCACACCTTTAAAGCACAATCTTTTGAAAGAGATTACAGAAATTGAATTATGTTTAGCCTTGAGAGGAAAAAAACTAACAGGATGTAACAGCACTTTCATACAGAGGTGCCATTTCCTCTTCTCTGTCATCCCAGAGCACAGGACAATGGTCTTAACTTACTGAAAGGCAGATTGTACAAAAAGCTGTTTGACAGTGAAACCAATGGCTAAGCAATATTGCAGACACATTCATTGGAGATGCTTGAGCTTGGATTCCTAAGCTGAGTGGGGAGTTACACCCAGTCCTAAATGTCTGCTTTCTACATTATGATTCTCAAAGATGTGCTACATACCACAAACACAAGTCTACTCCCCAAAGAACCACTAACAGGAGAAGGGAGGTCAACAACAGAATATGGAAAGAGGCCAAAGATGGAATAGAGCAGGAGTAAGCCACTTGTTGTCTTTCAGGTCATTTATCCTACAACTCCATCTGTCCTGATTTTTGCATCGATGACTAACGTTAGTGGAAGTTGTAGTCTAAAAGATTAACGAGGCAATGGGTAGACTCATCTCTCTACTAAGTGACTGAATTAAGTTTAAAAATCATGAGAATATTAATCGTCATGTTACTTAAAATGTCACATTGGTATATCAGGCATAAAGACTTGGAGGAAAGAACAGTTGCTTTAAAATGGCATATCCTTTATTTGTATTTTCAGGAAACATAAGAAGTACAAGAGTTTTATTCTGATATTCCCAAGGTTAAGTGGGAGGATCCCAAATTTGGTATGTAGGTTGAGACAAATCTATTCATATTATGTTTTTCCCCATGACTTTTAACATGTTTTCAGATGTAAGGTTTGTTATTTTTCCTGCCACCAGACAGTTTTTTAATCTTGTGTTTATATTAAACCCTTATCAATTGTTGCAGCATTAGGCAAGCCTACTTGCTTTTTAAATTAAACTGTAAACAGTGAAATCACACAGAAATAAAGTGCAGAAAATACAGGCAGTGGATTGTCCCCTAATGTAGTCACACATACACACATACCTATAACTTTAGGATAATACTTTGCCAGATACATAAAATGAAGTGAAATCCAGAAAAGGTTATGAATGTATACCTATAAAAATTGTGCAACTCAATATGGTGGGTGCAAATGTGTCTTTTCATTACTCGCTCAGCCAGTATGATTTACAGACTGGAGCCAGTATTGAACTAATTGCAGAATTTAGTACTGATTGGTAAGGAGAAACTACAGGAAGGTAAATTGGGTTAACCTAAAGTATATCAGTGCTAAAATAACTCAAGAGTCAGTTTGGTGCAGTGGTTAAGGCACCAGACTAGAAACCGGGAGACCATGAGTTCTAGTCCTGCCTTGGACGGGAAGCCAGCTGGATGACTTTGGGCCAGTCCCGCTCTCTCAGCCCTAGGGAGCAGGCAATGACAAACCACTTCCGAAATCTTGCCAGGAAAACTGTAGGGACTAGTCCAGGCAGTCGCCAGGAGTCAACAATGACTCGAAGGCATCATCATCATCATCATCCAGATCAAAGGGATAGGTAGTAAATGCCAATCTCTTGGAATACCAGTAACTATCCAAGTGCTTTCAAATAGCTTCAATCAGAAGGTTTAGACCTAAACTGAGATTTCTGATTGCAGCGATTCAGGTGACATTACTGGAGTTTGGAAGATCTTCTGATTGTCCATGATGATATAATGCCTTCTTAAGCTTGACAGTTTCTTGGCAATCCTTTGGTTGATTATGTACCATCAAGTTGGTGCCGACTCTTACCGATCACATTGATAGATATTATCATGATTATCTGTCCCTAACCTGATCTTTTAGGTCTTCCAGTGGTGTACCCATTGCTACTATAGACTGAGTCCATCCACCTTGCTGCTGGTTGTGCTCTTCTATCACTGTGAATAGTTCAGTTAAAACATCAGTGCCATGGCAAAAAGAACAGAAAGTCCCCTGCAAGGAATTTATGGAAAGGATTGAAAATACACATGCCTCTCAGAAGTTCATCTGTAGGTCAGGCTACGTCCCTAAAAGCAATGGGTAGAACCAAAACAAAAGTAATTATTTTATTGGATTCACATTTAAATTAAATGCACTATATCTGCAAGGAAAAAGAGACATTCATCAAGCATTTTACTTTTAAAATGGAAGGATCACCTTAGATTCACTAAATACAGTTACAGAGCCAGATGAAGAGTATATGGGGGGATAGATAATCTTAAATTCAGGATCATTTTTCTTTCAGGTAAATAAAATAATCAAGATTATTGTTCTCCATGTATTTGTGTATTCAATTAGAAATAAAAATAATTTAAATGCCACATTAACAAGTGTGATTTGTAATTTTATAACAACTTTTGGAGGTCTCTGGAAACCATATCCAAGACATTTTGGATGGTGGTAGCCATACAGTCCCTTACAGAATATTATGCATAGTTCTGGTGAAAAATGTAAGATCTCATTCAGACTAAGCATAACTCCTGGTGACTCTCCAAATCATTGGGGAGACAACAGTCTTCCTTTCAGAAGCAAGTTCAGAAAATTCTCTCTCCCCACTCCCTCCTCAACTATAATTCTTTGCAAGGCAAATTGCAAAAGGCAAAATTGCAAGACAAAAAAATGCAAAAAGGCTCCTTCAGGTGGAGCTTAGCTCTTGGTCACTCATGTGGAAGTGATTTGCCATTGTCATCTTCTGGGATTTTTTCTTTCTTCTAATCTAATCTACAGCTCTGGAATTTTTTGGTGAAAAGTACTAAGCAGGAGAGTCTTCCTCCCATAAATCAATCCCAAAAAGTGTGTGGGGATGGTTGTTGTCTTTAAAACATGGTTAGGCCCATTAATAGAGAAAAGGACCTATCAGTGCATGTAGGTTATTTTTGCAGCTATTGTCCCAGGCCCCTCTTATGTATTTATATAATAAATATGTAAACATTCTAGGGTTAAAAACGTTTTGGAAACAGTAACTATATTTAAAAGAAAAATATCATTTAAACTACAATACATTTACAGTAAACTGCAACCATTTGGTATAAAATGAAAATTAGGAAGAGGGAGAAAGAAGCTAGATGGGCTTTTCAACTGGTGCCTGCGCAACATGTCAGAGGCACTTTCTGAAAATCAAAAGGAGGGGATTCCAGAAAGGAGATGTGCTGACTTGTAGTTAAGAGGGCAATCTATAAGTTGAGATTGATAATGAAGAAGGCCAGGATGGGTGGAATACATTACCTAGGATGCTGTGAGAAGGGTGTCTGTGTGTGTGTGTGGAGAAAGAGTTTCAGATTAACATTTGGCTTTTTGGCCTCTCTGGACCATTAAGAGGCCCTCAAATGATGGCTAAAGAGAATGCTCAGAAACATCTAGGGGAATTGCCTCCAGTGCATCTGGAGGACACCAGGCTAGGGGAGGTTGCAGTGTGGTACTGACAAGAAAAGCAGCTGATCTGCTGCTGCTCCTCCTCCTGCTCAGTCTCTGACAGCTCTACTTTGGGAGGAGGTTAGTCAGACAAGCCTCACTCCAACTTCAGAGCAGAAGCTCCATTCCTCAGGCACGAGAACTTTCACCACTCCCAGAGAAGTCAGCGCTTTTCTCTAGGTGAGCATCAACTCATTTAAGCAGCAGCTATGAGAATTGGGCAGCAGCAGCAACAGCAGCAGCTCTATGTTATGTAGGTGTGGGTCTCTCTAAATAATGACATCTCGATTTCTGAGCATCTTTTAAGAGGTTGGAAATGGTTGGGATTAAAAACAGCACCCGTGAATGTATTACTGACTCCTAAAAGAGCAAACAGAGCTTCTTTTGAAATACCTCAGCTGGGTTTGTGTTCCTTATTTGAACTGAAATGGTGGTCAGCCAAAGTATTTAAATGGATAAATTAAGTGGACAGTGTAAGTGGACAGGCTTATCCAGGCATGCCAAAAGATGCAATCTTATGCATACCTACTTGGATAGATCCCCTTTAAACTGAATGAAACTTGGCTATGAGTAGACATAGACGGAAGAACGTTCTAAAGCCCTTATTTAGAAGAGAATGAATAGAGGAGAGGATTTGCTGCTAAGCTACTTAGAGCTTTATATTCTGAGGCAAACAGACATTCCTAATGCTACAAGTGTAGTTCAACCTCAGAGGAAAGTGGGTCTTTAAGTGTTACTTTTTGTGTTTTAATTGTTTTGTTTATATTTCATGTATTTGGCACTTCATTTTGTTCATTTCTGGTTTTAAAAATAAGCCACTTTGAATGCTTAGATTGAACAGAAAGGCAGGATGCGAATGAAGTGAGTAAGCAAGGCGTCTGGTGTGTTAGAAATTCAGAATTCAAGAGAAGCTGAGCTGCTTTGGAAAAATGTGCATAGACCTTTACCAAACCTTAGGATAGGTGCCTGAGGTTAGGCAGCAACTGTGCCTCATTCCCCGGTGTCTCAGCCACAGCATCGACAGAGCAATGAAGGAGACGCAGTTGGGAGAGACTTAAGGAAGCCAAAAGATGTTCTCTCCACCAATGAAAGGTCAAGCATTGTTAGGAAGTCAATTTTGGCTAATGGTGAGACTGTTCAGCAGCAGAACAGATAGGAGATGATGGGCTCCCTAGAGCTATTTAAGCAGAGATTGGGTCAGAGTTGTAGTGCTTAAATCTGGCATTGAGCAGATGATTTGGATCAAGAGATCTTTAGGGCAGAAAAATTATTTTTGCTGATAGCAGCAACGTATTAGTTCAGATACTAGGCTCCAGCCAATACTTCTGTCTACCTGAATGCTCCTGCCCCCCTCTTTTAATATTACATAGGCAAGACTACACCTATCTTCCTCTCTCTCTCTCTCTCTCTTTTTTGGTCAAACTGACAAAAGTAGCACAATCAGGTGGATGGACTCTTTGTGTGTGAATGTACATGCAAATTCAATATTTATGTCCATTTTAAATCTTGAGGGAGAGCCAGAGCTGGGCTCTGTCACCATCACTATTCACACATCTGATCTAAAATGTGTGTCAGTAATGGATGTCTGTTTTGCCTGAGCTGTAGGCTGCACAGTCCTCCAGCTCAGGCAAATTCCTTCCTAGGTCCATTTGCTGAGTCTTTTTCTATATGACTCCTCTCTTCACCACAACACCCACGTGGGAAATGAAGTGGTTGTTTATTTGCAGTTTGTTCCATTGGACTGGAACAAATGCTTGCCAACTCAATATTATATGCTATATATAGTTTTAAGCCATGCCTATCCTTTCAACTTAAAACTTCCCATTGTTTTCATCTCCTAAGAAATTATGTGACACATTTCCTAGAAGACAAATGCTTGCGTATAGGAAATAGCATGGAAATAATGTCAACTTTCTGCATGTGAATTTTTAATGTTTAACCCCTTATGCTAGTAACATGTATATGCATGCCACGAGACAGCAGATTCATAGGGATTGCATGGCAGTTAAAGGTATGCATACACTGTTTGCCACAGCTAATGTCATATACAATTAGCATGTTGAGGATAACAGAATCTTCGGTTTGGGTGCTTAAAAAATCCTGCAATAAGTAAAAATCCTTTTAGAACAATACAGAAGACACCCATTGCTAGCACAGATGCAGGGGCCTTCCAAAAACTCTGAAGAATTCATTTGACCCCTCCCCACTCTTTTTTCACACAGCATCCTATGGCAATGTAATCCCCGCCCTGCCAGCTAATGTTTGTGGTCCACTGAGGTCAGCGGCTGACAAACAGCAGTGTATGGGACATCCAAAATACAAAAATGTTTTAATTGATCAGAATTGCTGCCTTGAATAAAAGGTATCAACCTACCTGATCATTTCAAATGCTGAACACTACTTTGGATGGGATCCTCTGTGAGTGAAGCCAGGGGAAACTGTCTCACTATAAAGTCTCTATGCAGGTACAAGGTCTTGGCAACTTAAACTGGGATACTCAGAATGCAGATAGAGGGTCTGTTGTCATAAAACAGATGAATCAGTTCCTTTACCTATTGCATTTCCTTTCCCCCAGCATCTTTTAAAAAATCCTGTCTCTCCATTTAAAATATTTTTAATGAATCTGGGTCTCCTATAGGCTCCTCTTCTTTAACATAAGCTACTACTCAACAGCAAATGGTGCTACTATGAACTGAAGACTTGACCAGCTGTTTTGGCAGCATTTTAATATTTGTTGGTTTTGCTTTCCTGAAGAAAATGTTTTATTTCATAGGTCTGTGTCTCCCTGCAGATATTGGGATACATCTTTGGGTCTCTCACTGACTTTTGCACAATTTCTACTAAATGCAAATGGATTTTCTGTTTACTTTTGCGTGAGCTCTATTAAAGAGCTTTTAAAGGTTAGTCATTTTCTGATTAGTCACCAATTTTAATTCTCTAAGGAACTAATTTCCAGTGACACAAAACCAACAATCCATTGGTGGATATTTTCTTATCATCATAAGTATGGTTAAATATTTTCCTGGAAGTGTTGCATGAGAAAATATGAAACAACATTAAGAAATGGAGGAGCTGTCCAGCAATGCAAAGTTTAGCAGCTGTCCTTGTTCTTTCAGTCCTACCGGGGGTGGCATAGTGCCGGTCTGCCAAAGCTTAGGGTAACAAGGTTGTTTCATTAAAGTGGGAGATAGCTTCAAGGGTATGTATTGTCGAATGTATTGTCGAAGGCTTCAAGGGTATTGACCCTATTGAAGGAGAAGCCCTGTTCTTTAGAAAGCTAAATACTATGGGTGTGTAAAGCAACTGGAAGAGGTGTAGTCTCTTTCTTCCCAGCAAAATTAAGTAACTGTACATCCATGCCCATGAGGAGATAGTCTGGTACTTCATACACATTGTGAAGCAGCTCTTCTGAATGCTTAGCAAAGCCTTAGCAAATACTAAAGTATCAATACTTTCAAGATAATCCATTCCCAACAATATTCAGGAAATATCTTTAGGGGTAAAATAGTGCAATGCAAAGTCAAGAATGTGTAGTATAAACCAAATACATCATAAAGGTCAAAAGTTTTGTGGAAAGATTTCTGGCTTCCAACTTACCTGTGGTGTTACAGAACAAAAACCCTCTTCTTGGTAAAGAGAAAGATTTCTACCATGCCACTGATTTGTTTGATGATCCATTTGTTTGTTTTCTTGACTGCCCATGGAATTCTCAGGAGTCTTCTCCAACACCAAAGTTCAAAAGCATCAGTGTTCTTCCTATCATATCATGAATCTGCAGTGATGACAGCATTTTAAACCCCACCCTTCTTGGAACATTACGGGGGCGCAGTCCAGAAGGGTTGCTTCTCTGTGATGGAGTTCACATTATGGAATGTTCTCCCCTAGCTCATCCTGACCTTGTTAGCATTCTGGAAGCATGTTAGAATGGAGCTTTTCCAGGGAACTTGTCATTAGTTGAATAACTCTATTGATATTTTACATAATAATGTATTGCTCTGTTTTAGTTTAATCTTGGTTGAATTATTTTAAATTTTATGTGTATCTTTTGCGGATGTTTTAATGTACATCACTGAGAGTCACATGAATAAATTCAGTAGTGATTCTTAGTCCCTTAACCTGATATATATATACACACACACATATATACAAAATTATTCATAACAAATTAACAATATTTTAGAAAGCTATGATCTCCTTGAAATTTTAAAACTCCTGGTTTAGCCATCTGTATTATAACTTTTCATTCTTTTTTCATGTCCTGTCTTGTAATTGTTTATATATTTTCTTCAAGGTGTTCAATTAAAAAAAAAGCAGGGAGCAAAGAGTCACATGATTGCATTGGCATAAAAATCCAATAAATAAATCAATATGCTTTCTCAGAGAACCTACAGAAAAGAGAACTCAACCGGTCTGGCATTTGCTTTTCTCAGACATGAACCACTGCATCCCACTGAAAACCAGTGTGGTATGGTGGTTAAGATGCTGGAATAGGACCTGGGAGGCCCAGATTCAAGTCTGCCCTTAGCCAGGAAAACTCACTGCATGACTGTGGACCAGTCACAATCTTTCAGCTCAACCTACTGCACAGGGTTGTTGTGAGGAAAAAGTAGAAAGAATCCAGTGTAGAATATATTGAGTTTCAAAAGGAAAGGCTGGATATAAAGCTAGCACATGAAAGTATTGTTTACAAAGGCATCTGGCAAAAGATTGGTATAAATTATTATGGTACCTCTGATGAATCATAATTACAATTATGAGTAGGGTCTGTATTTTCCGGGCATCTGGGTTTCCTGTGTGTGTTTTGAGGGGAAGGAAAAGAGGCACATTGTGCCAGAAAAAGAGCAAGATGATGTATTGCTCTTTAAAAATCAACTATGTGCAACCTTTGTCTTCATATGACATGGATCATATCTTCATGCCACTGTATCTCTAACTTGGAGGAGAATGTGCACTTTTCATGCTAAAATACTGTACTGCCCTAACAGGATTGCTTTGCAAAGAATGAGAGTAATAGAAGCAATTGATACTATTCATAATAGCTATAGGAAAATTCCAGAATTGGAGGCAGATATCTGACTGAATACTGGTTTTGCCTCTAGGTGATTTGGAAGAAAGAGAAAGCAGCAGTTGAAAGCCCTTTGGTGTGGCTAAGCAGAGTTCTTGCTATGCTCTTACACTTCTGAGTAACTTACAGGATTAGTCAATGTAATTGCACTCAGTTCTTCTGAAACAGTATACAGTTTTGAGGCTGTAGAAGGTAGTGATCTTAAAGGTTTAGCAGGAAGGAAGTACACACATATATACATGCATATGCGCACGCACACAGAGATTAGTGCAGAAGTTTCCATTACATAAATTTCTGTCTCCAAAGATCTAAGCCATTCAAGGTTTTGCTGAATTTGAAATTTTACACTATATTAAAAAATGTTTATTGTGAATGAATATCAAAAAATGTGTTTATTCTGCAATGTATCCTTTGGAACAAAGGCACTACACAGCTCATACATTAGAAATTCTTCATAGGTTATTTAAAGGTTTACAAAAGACACTGTCATTTGTAAATTGTACTAGCAAGTAGGAAAATCAGTCAGAGAAAAGACCTGGTGATGGTTGTTTTAGATAAGATCTCATTCAAGGCAAGTTGAATCTCAAGGTGATTAAGGAAATGGTTTGAGGGAGGTTCTGTCTGCTGGTTTTTGCTTCCAAACTCATATTACCACTTCTGTGTTGAGCCTAGCAAACATGGAAATACAATACATGGTGGCAGATACAGTACATTAGTTATGTCCCGTGGAGTATGCAACACACACTCCTCTGAGCTGCCTTTGAAAATAATTAAACTATTATTCCCATGCTTAAAGAATTTCACTGACCACCAGTCCATTTCCTTGCAGAATTTAAAATACAGATTATTTGAAAAAATAAAATATTTTTAGGACGCTTAGAAATCCAGCGTGTTTTGCTCTCCTTCCTACCTATATCTGTCTGATCGATCTCCTGTAGATTGCTCCAAAGCTATACTATTTTAAACTTTATTACACTGTTTTCAGACTTTTGTGCTAGTACCACTTTCACTGCATTCATTTCTTCCTGCATCTTCTCTCCTTGATCAAAGGTTTCCTCTGCCAAAGTCCAAGCTGAACCAGGATGACTGATTGACTACCCATCCTTCCTGACATGTAATCCTAGTGTCTACTACCAGCAGGTAGCTTGCTGCCATCAAAAGTAAATACATCATTTCTCTGAACAGACTGCAAGTATTGACGAGACAGTCCAGGCTCAGTTCCTCATTGGTAAAATGGGAATAAAACCAAGTCCTTCCTGAAGGATTGTGTGGACAAACACAATAACAATTCTTTTCTATAGTGAGAGCTAACATGCTCTACCTCTTGAGCAGCTGCAGTCCCAGCCCTATTTGTTGAGGCAGAATTAGCAGGTGGTTTGTGCTTACAGAGCTTTCTTTTTGTGTGTTTACGAACCAGCTATATTTGGATATAATCCATGGTTCATGTTGCAAATTGCCAGCAGTGTTATATCTGTAAGAATAGAACCAAACAGAGGAAATTATTGAGTTGAGCAACACAATAGCATTTCAATCCAGAGTAAACAAACCAAGGGGAACTTATATTGATGAATTCATCTTCACATGACAGGTTAAAAATGACATAAATTGTTCCATCCTGTTTTGAACATAAAAGCACAGTCAACACATGTGCTTAAGCTGCCCATCACTAAGATTTAGGCACAGAATTAGTTCAAATTAAATATGACATTTGTGTAAACTAGCCCATAGCTGATGATTTACTCAAAACTTTATGCACAGTACATGATGCCAGGTGGCTTTGCTGGAGTATAACTCATCACACTTGCATTCCGTCTTTCTTGTATCATTATATTTTATGCAAGTCGTAATCAGTGGGGGGGTTTTCATGTTTTTCAAAAAGTGGAGAAAAGAACTACAGGATCTGCTATATTAGATTTAATAGTTACTAACAGGGAGTAAGTAGTTAAAGAAGTGGAAGTGGTAGGGACCTTGGGAGAGAGTGACCATGTAATCCTAGAACTTACCATATTGGAGGTAGGAGAACTGAAAATAGCCAGATTAGTGTTCTAGATTTGGAGAGAGCAGACTTCAACAAGCAAAGGGAAAACGTAGGAAGGATTCCATGGATAGAAATCGTGAAGAGCAAAACAGTTCACAAGAGCTACAAAATTCTGAAAAATGAGATAATCAAGGTCCAAACACAATAAATACCAAAGAGAAAAAAAATGAGAGACACCTGATGAAACTGGTGTGGTTGCACCAAGAGCTCTGATAAACTGAGAAACAAAAAGGACACATTTTTTTAAAAAAATGAAGAAAGGGGCTGGAAGAGTATCTGATATTCACTGTTCTCTTATTTTGAAGCTGCAAGCAACACAGCACATAAATAAGAATGTATTCGAATTTACAGAAAGATATCATGTTTAACTTTGCACCACGTAGAGGTTGTGTCATCTTCTGTTCACTTATGGATTAACTGAAACATACAATTTGGTCAGAGGTGCCTATGCTTTTTAAAAACAACTGTAAGAGAAGAGGAATAAGACACAGGAGTAATTTAGTTGTTAAGCAATGCTAGAAAAAAAATCTTCCTAATATCAAGTAATTTATGGGTACACTTGATAGTGCCAAAAATAGATAATTTTATTGCAGAAAACCACACAAAAGTATTGCCCTTGTGGGTAGAAAAATTGCAGTTTTGGTTGGGGAAGGACTAACAATATCATTTTAATTTCTGGAGAAAACACTAATGGTTTCTAAGGGCAAACCACTGCAGCCTAAGTTGCTTGTCTCCCATGCTGTGCTCACAGTGGTTTCATAAGCCAACTTCTGAAATTCCAGTCCGGATTGCAGTGGGTTGGCAACAGGGTCAGCCTGGTGCTCAGTTTGGACTATGGCCACTACAAGACTTGGCTGGTCTTCCCTTGCTTCTTGCCCTTCCCATCTGTGCAAGGAAGATCAACTTCTCTGGCTGCCTCCTGTGTGGGCCAGTCTCCCAGTGTGTGCCATTTCCTCTTAGGGGTTGTTCCTTCCTCAGTAGTCTCTGGACCTTTCCTTTGCTTTTCCAGATGTTTGCACACATGGATGCCTATACACCACTGTCCCCTATTATAGCCTTTGACACTAAAGCAGACCCTTTCCTTTTTCTTTTGTCCCCTTATTGTTGCTTTGATGCTACAATAATCAAAGCAATGAAAGGGGAACCCCCTGTTCCTTGCTCTGAAGGTCCATGGAAACAAAGAAGGACTGATAATTCAGCTTCATAAAAATGAAGTAGCAACATTCCTACCTTTCAACTTAAATATGTTTTAAAGAATAAAGGAAAGGGAAGTTTTGCAGGGATGTGAGCAGGGGGTGAGAAAGCAAGGGGAGCATGCTTCAGCTGGGCAGAAACTGAAAAGGTGTCCACTGGCAGATGTGAGGGTTGAATGGAGCCTGCACTTCTCCCATTGAGGAAGGTTCGTTGACTTAATGGGCCGTTGCTGGATCAACCATAAGATTACAAAAAAGAACAACTATCAACCAGCAGAGAACAAAGCAGCCTGGCAGCAGAGGACAAAATGGCTGTCCAAGGCAACAACCAACCACTGGAGGGGAGGGAGGGTGTGCCAGCCACTGCAGCCAATAGGATCTGGGGCTGCTACTAGAATGGAACAAAGTGCTGGTTTGTTTTCATCTGCTCTGAAGGACTTAAGATGACTTGGGGCAGAAAACAACAGCTTTTAATTGAAGCTGGAAAACACAGGTGTGGAGTACATTTGCAGTGGGCTGGGACTGGGAGGGGGGCAATGTCATCCATTCCTGCACCCACAAAGCAATGAGAGGCCTGTACTGTGATGGGCCAAGCAGAAAGTACAGATCTGCCCCAAATCTGCTCATCAATGCCTGAGACTTTACTGCCTGAGACCTTCAAAAAAGATGCCAAATATTATGTATGTATATTGAAAAATGGACACGAACTAATAATATGTCTGTATAATTTCTGCTACAAAATGTTAAGACAACTTGAAATATTTGCATAACTTACAGTCCTGACATTTTACATATCTTGCAGTGCTGATCTGAGTTGCTTCTCTCATATCTGTATTGTGCTTTCTCTGTTGTATAATTTGCTTGTGTAATTTCCAAGCTGCTTACATTAAAATAAGTTTGGTGTGAGGTAACTTGTTTCTATTCTCTCTGCTGAGGTGGTTCAGCTGTTGTTGGCTGGAGCTCAGTTCCCTTTTCAGTTGGTTTCCTGTTTAACATTGGTTATTTAATTGCATGTTGGGAGTACAGCAGTCAGTGTTTGAGCCTGTGCCTGGTAACATTCTGGTTTTGTTTAAAATAACTTGTATATATATAATATAAGCCTTTCTTTATATTCAAATAAAACTCTTATTTGGAGAAATCAACAACAGGCTTGGGGGAAGAGTGAACAAAATAATATATTTAATAGCTAGGGGTATAAGTTTATTTCTCTGTCTCTCATTTTTACAACTTGTGGGGTTAAGTGGGTTATAGTGACAGGTCAACTAGAACTCCAGCTATATAGCAACTAGATCCTTGGTTAACATGATTTCCATTGTTAACTGCTAGTGATGAGTCAATTGATTGAAAAGCTGTTTACCTGAATAGATCCTTCCTTTCTTTGTCGTTGCGCTTAGATTTGTTTCCAGCATCTGCCCCTTAGGATCATACAAAAATGCCTTAGATTGTGCCAGCCCACTGGTCCATATTCCCCAGGATCATCAATAAAGACCCGAAGCACCTCTCTAGATTTAAAAAAAAAAAATTTTTTTCATAGATAAGTCAGAAATTAAACTTGGTGTCTTCTGCATGAAAAGGATGTATGGTATTGTTGTTCACAATCTTTTTATTTGGTTTGGTGATCCTCATAATTTTATTTATGTGGTATCATCACGCCACTGGGTCCCTGAAATATTATAATTAGCATGGTTTTAATTGTAAGCCAGTCAGTTACAATCAATGGGAGCCTTTACATTAAACTTTGATATATATGAATTGCATATTTTAAATTGAATAGGAAATTTGTTTTGGCTGTATTCAAGAATGAGCTATTCTGACTGATAAAAAGGAAAAAAAAAGGAATTATTAATGGAATAATTAATACTGAACTGTATCCTAAGTATGTAATGTTCCTAGATCCTTTAGGTGAAAAAGCTGTTTTACAAATTATAGCCATCATTTTCATATGAATTATGGTGCTCTTTGGTAACAGGAAGCCAAGCAGACAGGGAAATTCCAAGTGTAAATAAATGAATTTATTTATTTAGTCCTCTTCTTGATGTAATGAGTAATAGTATGCCCTATTTAAGGGGGGAATTGTGCACTGATGAGTAATTAGCCTATTGTTTATGTCTCATTTAAATATTTCAATCCTGTTTAAAATGGTAATTTTCAGAATATATCCATGGTTGCTTACTAATGTATTATTGCTGTGCAGTGCAGTATTCATACGCCAACTATACAATTCTTCATGTGTCTGAAAAGGTACTTTTTTAATATAAACTGTAGAAAGTTAAGAGAAACAGCATTTGGGAAACTGAAAATGAAACACTGAAGGCAAAAAAGTCTCCTCTTCTTCACACTCTTCAGTCCTTTCTCTTTTCTAGGACACAACCATTGCAGGTGAATCAAGACATGTTGTGATTTCAGTCAAAATATTTGTCCTAACTATCAAATTGAACTCCGGTTAGAGGCTAAACCAGGCAAAGGTGTATTGTGAATACTGAAGCCTCCCTGCCAGTGTAAATGCCAGACAGGGTCTGAATTTGGATGTACGTCTTCACCCAGGTATCGGCTTTCGCACATATGCTCAGGAGATTCCCTCAATCCCTCCCCTCCTAGGAAGGGAAAGAGTTTTGTTCTTTTAAAAGACAACAAAGGTAGAACTCTGGGGAAACAGAGCAAAATGTAGCTGTACTTGAGCTGGGAAAACAAGTGGAGTGTACTGTCTCCCCAACAGCTCTGGTAATTGGCTGGAATTACTGCCAAGAGGTTAGGGCAGGTCCAAGGAAAAGAAGCAGAGGATTTTGCTTTCAAATTCAGGTTTGATCTAAGGCATAGGTAATTGTTTATTTAGAAATTGCATTAAGTTTTAACTTCCTTTGTCTTAAGTCTTATTGTCTCTTGTTCCTGATACTCTGTACAAGTAGGACATTCTGTGAAATTTTAGACTGATTTCCAGAAGATTTATTTTCTTTTTTTTTAACTTCTTGTAAACTGAAATCTAATTTGGAAGCAGAGATTGTACTCTAGCTCACTAATTACTGGAACTGCCACTATCTTGAATTTGACAAAAACATTGTATGCATTTCTGTAACCTTACAATATCTCAGAGTTTTTTTTTTAAAAAATAAAGTTCGATTTTTTTTCATCTCTTATGAGATTAATTGATATCCAAAAGGAGAAGGAAGGTCTCAAACTTTAGCCAGACACATGTATGCTACAGCCTAGGGTCAACTACAGAAATTGCTATTATTTCCCTGATGTTTACCTTTCCATGTGAGTAAAACAACACCGGTCACAAGGACCCTATCTCTCCCACACACCAGGGTTAGGGGAGGATTCCACAAGAGTTATTTCTTGGAAGATAGGTGGTGGTAGTAGGAACTATTAAATTGCTACCCAAAGACAAGGAAGCAAGGCCAGGTTATGTAGACTCAGAGGTCTTCTGGGGAGAGATGTGAGACCTCCAGTCTTTCACCCTATTGGCTCAGCCATGCTAAGTATATACTATATATTTCAAAACAAGTTGTTCTGGAGGTCTTGGAACAGTTTTCTACAACCTAGTGCCCTTCACATACCATTGGTCATGCTAACTAGAAATTATTGTAGCTGAACTCCATATCAGAATACCACACTGGGGAAGAGTCCCTCAGGGAGGCAGTTTTGTTCAGTTTCTCCATTAGCAAAACATAGTGTACAGTTATCAAAACAGCACTTTAAAAAGTATGTAAAGCATATTGTAAGCCCAAATAACACATATTTTTTTAATGTTAGAAATAATGTCAACCTTCCCCAACTTGACGTTTGCCTGATGTGTTGGATTGCAACTACCATCCTCTTCCATCTAAGCCAAGTTGAAGAAAACTGTTCTGCAGAATTGTTATGAGGCTTATAAAACATTTGTGCTCTCTCATGATGAAGATGATGCCATCTGCTCAGTTGTGTCTGATTCTCAGCGATTCTATGGATTAGCTCTCTCCACATTCTCCGATCTTGTATGGCTTCTTTTAGTTGTTTTATGCTCTGGCTGGTGTTGGCTTTGATGGTGTTTAGCCACCGTGTTTTTTGGCGGCCTCATTTCCTTTTACTGATGACCATTCCAAGCATAACTGCCTTTTCCAATGAGTTTGATTGCATGACATGGCTGAAATAAGGCGGAATGTTGTGATTTTGCCCTCCAGCAATATGTCTGGTTTTATATGCTCCAGTATTTTCTTGTTTGTCACCTTTGCTAACCAAGGAATGTGCAGGAGCCTTCTCCAGCACCATACCTTGAACAGGTCGATTTTCTTCTTGTCCAGTTTTTTCATGGTCCAACTTTTGCAACCATAAGTAGCTATGGGAAATATGATAATGCAGACTAATCTGCATTTAGTTGCCAGGCTGATGTCCTTGCTTTTCCATACTCACTTCATGCTCATCATTGCTGTGTGACCCAATGTGATTCAACACTTTATTTCTGGACTGCATGCACTGCTTTGATCAATCTGCAATCCTAGGAAAGTGAATTCTTGCATGCATTCAATCTTTTAACCGTCAATGGTTATTTTGACATTACCATTCCTTGCAGTTGTCATGAGCTTGGTCTTTTTGATGTTCTTGCTTTCTTCTTTAACCCTTTTGATCAGATGTTTCAGGCCTTCTTTGGTTTCTGAGAGGACAGTTGTGTCATCAGCAAATCAAAGACTGCTGATGCTCCTTCCTCAAATCTTCACTCCAGTTTTTGATTCTTCAAGTTCCAGTTTCCTCATGATTACTTCAGCATATAGGTTGAATAAGAAAAGTGAAAGAATGCAACCTTGCCATACTCCTTTCTCTATCTTGAACAATCAGTATCTCCATATGTGTTCGCACAGTGGTTTCCTGATTTGTGTACAGTAACTGCATCAACATGGCCACATGTGTTGGCACCCTTAGGTCTTCTAGGGCTCTCCCTAGCTTATCCTGATCAACACAATCAAATGCTTTCTTGTAGTCAATAAAGAAGATGTAGATACTTTGATATTCTTGAGATGTTTCCATGATCCAGCATAGATTTGCAATATGGTCATGAGTGCCACATTGATAATGAAGCTCAAGCTCAGATACTTTGGTCACCTAATGCAAAGAGAGGACTCTTTGGAAAAGACCCTGATGCTGGGAAAGATGGAAGGCAAAAGGAGAAGAGGACGGCAGAGGATGAGATGGCTAGATAGCATCACTGAAGCAATGAGCATGAAATTGAGCAAACTCAGGGAGGCAGTGAAAGATAGGAAGGCCTGGCGCAATATGGTTCATGGGGTCACGAAGAGTCGGACATGACTTAACGACTGAACAACAACATGAGTGCCACAACCCCCTCTGAAGCCAGCTTGAACATCTGGTAATTCCCTTTTGATGGTCAGTGCTAGAAGTTGTTGTATGATCTTAAAGAGAATCTTGCTAGCGTGAAGGATGAGGGCAATTGTGTGGTAATTGAAGCAATCCTTGGAGTCACCCTTTTTTGGCAATGGGATGAACAATCATTTCTGATCCTATGGCCAGGTATTCATTTCCCAAATTTTCTGGGACAAGGCTGTGATGATTGTGGGTGGTACAGGCCTCAGCAATTCTGCGGGGATGGTATCAACACCTGGGGCCTTGTTGTTTGGCAGCTGGCTCATTGCCCACATGACTTCTTCCTGAAAGATGGCTGGTTCTATTTCTGCTACCCTTTCCTCATCATCCTGAGGAGGCTGGGCCTCTTTGTTGCTGGCATACAGCTCTTCTGTATATTCTCACCATCTGTTCTTAACACCTTGTTGGTCAGACAGTTCTTTCCCTTGCTTGTCTTTGATGATGCTTTTATGAGCAGAAAATGGTGTTTAAAAAGTCAATCCTTTTGACTTGTGCAAAAGCATTCCTGATGTGGCTCTTCGTGCAGTCCTCTTCCAGCTGCTTGCAAAACTGCTCCCAGTAAACTTTGTTGTCTTTCCTTGCTGCTCTTTGGAAATCCGCATTCAGTCTCCTTGCTTCCTCCCTTTTGCCTGCTGCTTTGGCTGCTTTTCTTTGCTTGGCTATTCTGATGGTTTCATCTGAAAGCCACTTACGCTTCTTCTCTGGCTTCTTGTATGGCATGTGTTCAATTGCTGTTTCAATGATGGTCGACTGAATTTCTTGCCACAGTTCATCAGGTATCTTCTCAGTTCAAGCCTATTTTTCACCTCAGTTACATATATGGAAGGGATTTTGGTGATGTCAAACTTCTTTGGTGGTGCTGTCTTTTTGATATTGCATAATTTGGCTGTGATTTTAGCCACCAACAATTCATGATCTGAACCGCAATTGGCACCCAGATATGCCTTGACACCGAGGACTGAATTGGACCATTGATGGCTACATAGGACGTAGTCGATCTGATTTCGGTGCAGTTTATTTGGTGAGGTCTAAGTGGATAAGTGATGCTTGTGCTGTTTGAAACAGGTATCATGATTCAAAAAGGTTTTCATGGCAAAATTGAATCAAATGATCATCTGCATCATTCCTCTCCCCAAGTCCAAAGTTGCCAGTGATGCCTGTTTCTGCTTGGCTGCCAACTTTTGTATTAAAATCACCCAGTATGTAGACAATGTCTTTTTGGGGCACTTGCTTCAGAGTTTTTTCAATGCTGGCATAGAAACCCTCTATTTCAAGCTCTGTTGCGTTAGTCGTTGGGGCGTTGACTTGGACAACTGTGACTCTGAAGGGTTTGGCACAGATTCAGATGGTCATAAGGCAATCATTAACCGTCGAGAAGCTTTCCACTGCTTGGACAAGTTTCTTGCTTGTGATAAATGCCACTCCATTTGTTTTCCTTGTGTCATGTCCTGAGTAATAGATAGTGAATTCCTCAGACTGGAAATAGCTGTTGTCTATCCAGTGTAGCTCATTGACACCAAGGAGGTCAATTTTCAACCTGGTCATCTCCCATTTGATGATATCCAATTTACCTTGGCTCATTCCTTGCCCATTCCACATTGCTATCTGATGTGTCTTTGACTAGCGCAGACCCTTGCTTTCACCAATGGCTGCCTCAGCAGCTGGGATTCCTGCTGGATTTGCCCCAGGCGCATCATTAATGCCTTGACTACTCACTGCTCTCTCATAAGAACACTCAATTGCAATGGGAGTTACTCCAAAGTAAGTCTGCTTAGGACATAGAAGTGAAATAACTACAGTATTGAGGCTCTGGAGTAATACTGTGATTTTAAAGCCCAGCCCAGCCCAGCCCAGCCCAGCCCAGCCCAGCCCAGCCCAGCCCAGCCCAGCCCAGCCCAGCCCAGGAGCATGGCACAAAGGGGCATTTTGGTGCACTGCTGCTCAGGGGCTGCTTTCAGTTTTTGGTTTTTTTGCAGTGCAAAGCAAAAGCCCCGCCCCGCCCCACCCAGGAACTTTTTCTAAAGGGGAGTTTTGGCGCACCACACTCCAGGAACTTTTTGCAAAGGGGCATTTTGATGTGCCACAGTCCAGGAGCTTTTTGCAAAAGGGCCTTTTGATCAGCTGGGGCAGTGGAGTGCAGGGCGTCGGGGTCTTGGAGTGCAGGGTGGTGAGGGAGACTGTGGCTGGGACTGGGCTGGAGCAGTTGCAGCTTCCTGGGGCGTGGCAAGCAGCCCCAGAGCTGTGTGGCGCTGGGGCAGTTTGCTGCCCTGCAATACAGGGTACAGGGCAGCTAGAAGGGCAGAGATGGGAGGGGGGAATAGGTGGGTGGAGCTGGAGGCAGTCCCTCACCTTACTGAAGCTTAGGGCTGGGAGGGACCAAGCCTGGAATGGCTTGGATTAGGGTGGGTACTTCTTTAACAACCCGTGATTCTTGGTTAACGATGGCAACTGAACTGCTGGGATTGCGGTCACTAAGTTGTGTGGCCACAATGCCTCACTTTATGACTGCATTGCTTAGCAACAGAAATTCCAGTCCCAATTGTGGTCGTAAATTGAGGACTATCTGTAAACAAAAGGTTTATACCCATCAGTATAGCAAAAACCAGACAATGAAGTGTCAATTATATAGAAAACAACAAAATCTAACAGCGGAACCCACCCAATCACATACAAAGCTAGTAGGACAGGTATATTCCACAGCTAACTAGCAGACCGCACTTCTCCAAGATCATAGTACTGAAAATATTACCAAGGCAGGCAATGAAACATCTGAAAAAAGAAAACCAAGATCAGAGAACTCTTACAACCTGACGCTCCAACCCTGAGCTAACTATATTCTCCATAATGGTATCTGTACTTCTGTGGTATTTTTAAAAAGGTAATGATGCCCTTGAATTGAGCTCAGCTCCTAAAGACTTCATTCATGCACTTTTCTTGGCCCCATTATAGAAGTTGTTCGCCATTAACTTCTTTCAAGTTTTTTTTTTCCAACTTCCTAGTCTAACCAACAGCTCTGAAATTCCCAGAGCTTCATCTAAGTACCAACCAAGGGTAACACTATTTAACTTCTAAGGTGAGCCAACCTTGTCACCTCATTTATACTGAACAGCATAAATAGTCTAGGTCTGTAACCTCATCTATTCCATGTTTATTACGAAGCCCTAACTTTAAACTGACTTTTCCATTCTTAAAATAAAAATAACTTGATAGCACATCTATCTAGAAGTAAACTCTATTGCATGGACTTATACTGTATATAGCAATACAGGCTAGGTTTGTATAATACGGTGAACCACAAACTAGTCAACTACAGTTCAGTTGGATGTGGTATGCAAACACAACCAATATAATTTATTGCTCTTTATCAATGGCTGAGTTGAACTGATGTAGAATTAATCCTGCTGCTGATTGTGATTTTTTTTTTTTAAATTGATTATGGACAGTTTTTATAAGTTTCTATATTAGTTTTTGTTTTTATTGGATTTTTACCTGTTGTGGGCTGCCCAGAATCACTTAAATGAGATGGGCAGCCATACAAATCAAATAAATAAGTAATAAATAATAATGTAGTATTTCTTCTGTTGCCCAAAGGCTGCTTATATGGAAATTTCTCATTTTATCACCACAACAATAATCCTATAACTGAACTTGGTTGAGACAGAACAGTTGATCTAGGGACACCCACTGAGTCTCTTGGCTAGGACTACCAGATCTGGGCTGCAAACATTCAGACAGTACTAATGAGAAGACAGCAAAGAGAACTTTTTGCTGCCATCTAGTGATCAGCCAGATCTTGGCAGCCCAGATCTGGTAGGCTTACTATGGCTAAGGGTAAATGCGAACCCTCAAGTCTTTCTGGTCCTAGTCCACCACTCTGTCCCTCACTGTAGCACAAACTGAGAAAACAGGTTTAATTAAGTAAAGTATATTATGCATGTTGTATGTTCATCTGTGGCCTCTGTACATTCATTTATGACATAGCAAGTTGTGAACTCAATCAACTTTCATTTATTCAAAAATTGATACTTAAATGAACCATAGCTTACTGTGATGTGGGAACAGAGTTACTAAGTTCAAGGGGTTTTGTGTGTTGGAGTGCAGCCTTTGTGTTCCTGAACTATGAAAAAAAACCTGATTTATTGTTCATGGATTAATAAGGATTGTTTTATGACTTTTTTTCTTCTTGCAGGTGATTACAAGAACTGATAATCATGTAAAGCAAATGTAGAGATAATGAAATGACAGAATAAAAATATGACTGCTGAGCTAGCAGACAGCAGAACATGGAGATCCTTCCAGAAGAGGTGATGAACAATAATACTCTGAACTGCACCATTGATCATAGTATACATCAGATGTTGTCACCTGTGATATATATACTTGTCTTTGTAGTAGGACTCCCAGCCAATTGTCTCTCATTGTACTATGCCTACTTGCAAGTTAAGGTCAAGAATGAACTAGGAATATACCTTTGCAATTTAACCATAGCAGATCTGCTTTACATTTTCTCTCTACCCTTTTGGCTCCAGTACGTTTTGCAGTATGACAACTGGACTTATAATGAACTCTTGTGTAAAATTTGTGGCATCCTCCTTTATGAAAATATCTATATCAGCGTGGGCTTCCTCTGCTGCATCTCCATTGACCGTTACCTTGCAGTGGTGCATCCTTTTCGTTTCCAACAGTGTCGTACAATGAAGGCTGCTATGGTGGTGAGCACTGTCATCTGGACTAAGGAAATTCTGACTTGTTGGGTGGTTTTTACACATGGAGAAGTGAGTAAAGACTTGGAGAGCCACGTAGTTTGCTTTGAGCACTATCCCATAAAAAGCTGGGAACACAACATAAACTTTTACCGTTTCACAGCTGGTTTCCTATTTCCATTTTGCCTCCTTATTTTTTCTTACTATGGAATTCTACGTATTGTCCGGAAGAGTCATGGCACTCAGAAAAAGAGGAAAATTCAAATTAAACGCCTAGTTTCAAGCACAATCTTAATTTTCTTAATTTGCTTTGGACCATATCATGTTCTTTTGTTAATACGCAGCCTATTTGAGAAGAGCTGTGAATTTGCTGCCAGAATCTTTAACATCTATCATATTTCTCTTTTGTTGACCACTTTTAATTGTGCTGCAGATCCTGTACTATATTGCTTTTCAAGTGAGAATACCTACCAGGATTTTGTCAAGATAGGGGGCTCATGTTTAAAATGCTTAAGATGTATACCAATAGAAACCAAGGAATCTTATCCATTAAATGCTCCAGAAACCATGAAAAAAGAGAGTGAACAGGCTGATCTGAACACAGGATTTGTTAAATGAACTCTATGTTCATAAAATAGAAGAAATATGAACTGAGTCTCCCCTCCCATTAATAGTGATGTAAACTCTCCATGCATGGATTTGCTCACTTCCCTTTTTTACATCTTAATGTATGTATGAGAATCATTATATCCTGTAAAATGGTTCATAATTTAAAAATACAGTTAACTATGCTATACTGACATTCTTTGCACATGGGGAATTCCTTACTTCCTTTAAAATAATAAACTTCATTCAGTTCAGAACTTCACTCCAATGTGTTAGTTATGTAAAACTGACTAACTTTGAAGTTTATTTTATAAGCTATTCAGACTCATACTCTGTGGATAAAAAATAATATTCTAGATTTAAATAGTCTACTCTTGGCAAGTAGATATCAAAGTATTATATTTTTATGATCATTGTGTTAAATGTAAGAAATAGTGTATGTCAGAATGTGTGAAATTTTTCAGATCCCTTCTACCATATGAAATAACAAACAAGCAGTTACCTGGTTCACACACTGTACTAAGCCACTGGCAGTATTTGCAAAAACTAGCCAGCATCTTGTAAAAAACCAGCTTATGTGGTTAGTTTATGATTAGGAGTGTCATAAAAACCCACACAACTAGGTTTAATAAGCCATGATTAGGTCAATTATTAGTAGCCTAGTGATCAAATATTATATAGTTTATTTGGTTTCAGCTCAGCATATTGTATGAACACAGATAGTGTGGTTTATTCCTGACTAATATTGGAACTCAGCCAACTGAAACGTATTTAAAAACTACCTTAAACAAACAATAGCATACCATGATATGTGAAAAAAAGAAAAATGCTGCTAACTTGTCTTTATAAACAAAGAAAAAATAGTATTTTATTTGGAATTAGTACTATTTCTTCATTATACTATTAATGCAGAAGAATATACAACAAAACTTCATTTTGTAACATTGGTGCATATCTTTTGCATTACGTGTAAGCAATTAGTTTAAGAACTGCCAAACAAGCTGTAGCAGCATTTGTAATCTTGTGTTTGTAAATGTTTGAGTTAAAATGTTACAGTTGTCAATTCAAACGTTTCAGTCATGTTTAAATCAGAATTATTGTGTTTTTCAACACAAAAGCAATGCATATTAGGAATATTAGTGAGAATAGTAACAAAAGTAATAGGAGGCATAATGGAAGTAGTCAGACAGGTTAAATCATGTGGCCCAATACAAATATGAATAATTCACAGAATAAAAATTGAACTTGAAAGAAAATACATTGCTAAAATATATTCTGCTCTGAGAGAGACTTAGTTTGTTTAGGTCAACACTCTGTTTATTTAGTAGTTTTATGCAACAAAATTCTATACTAAGCCAAACAGCTAAAACTTGAACTTATCCGTTGGTTACTATTTTGTTTAACTTGGCTTCTTTATAGTTTTTTTCTCCAATTTATTCTGCCTGTAATGTGAGTCTTAGGTCAGGGGTCAAAATTCTCTGAATGCAACAGAATTGAGGCAGGATGAATACCTGTATGTTTAGCATTTGTTATTGAGACAGAAGTGGTGATGGCGCTCTAAGACAGTCATGGCTGAAGATGATTAAAGCTATTGATCTGACTGCTGCGTAATAATGATTAAAACAAGAAGTCATAACACGATTGTTTGTCATATAGTTGTGAGAGGTCCATTCTAAGCATTCTTATAGAAACTTCTGAAGTTGGAAATTGCATTTGTTTGTAATTTAATTTGCATTTAATATTCA
Source organism: Liasis olivaceus (assembly GCA_030867105.1). Lineage (NCBI taxonomy): Eukaryota > Metazoa > Chordata > Lepidosauria > Squamata > Pythonidae > Liasis > Liasis olivaceus. The sequence continues at coordinate 38,486,596 of CM061349.1, forward strand.
TCAATCTAATTGACTTCATTGGAATTTGCTCAGCTATAAGTTTACAGGATCACAGCTAATTATCCACTACTAAATTTGCATTCACAAATCAAAATAACTTCAACAGTCCTAACAAAAATGGTCAATGTATAGTTCCCAGCTCAGAATTTAAGTAGACTTTTGTCAACACATAACAAGAGTGTATATAAAATCTATTTTTGCGGCCTGTTTTGGGGGCAATGAGGTGAATTGTTAATATATGCAGAAGTCAAGATCTCCTTCATCAGCTATAGTATTATTATTTCTCTTCCTGCATTTGACCTCCCAGAACTAGATCCCAAGATTTTTTTGCTCTATGCCAACTTCTAAAATCAAACTTGGTTGGCGCCTATCTAGTTCGTAATATCTTGTTTGATGCTGCATTTCTGAGCTAAGAAACCCTGATTCTACAATTAGGATGTTTAACTGCATAGGAGCCCTGTTACTTCTCTCAACTTACTTCTCTTTCTGTTGCTCTAGCCCATCCACCTCACACAAGCACAACATCCCACTTTAGCACAAAAGGGGATAGTTTTAGAAAGGGATGAGATGGAGAACAGAGGGGCACTGCAGGGGAGAGAAAAGTATTTCCAAATGCCCAAGAACTCAACTACTTCAACAGATTTTCTTAACGTTAAGTCAATTTTGCCTTCCAGCCTTTTGGACCCATATAAAGTACCTTAAATACCTAAAAATTAAACAAGGAAGAAGGAAGGAGAGCAGAGATTCGCAAGTTCTGATTTTTATGGGGGGTGAAAAAGGGTGGGTAGGAACAAAGTTGAATGGATGCCAATTTGAAATAGGGCAAATTAGAAATGCCAGAATAAATACAGCAGACCTGTTTTTCTTTGTTAGAATACACTGAGTTGGGTATAATTGCCATGATAACGTGATGTTGACAAGGGGAAGGGTTACAATATCAAAGGAGAGGAGAGTATTAGCACACTCACCAAGGAGGACAGCACAATTTAGCACCAGGCAACTATAGAGACAGAAAAGATTAAACAATCAAAAGAGCCACATTTATGATAGCAGTATTTTTTGCTGACAGGTTCTTACTGTATAGAGCTTTATGTTACTACCATGGAAATGGCCTTTAAGGAGGATTCAAACAATTGAAACAGGTTCAGAAAAGGGCAGAAGTTTGATTATGGAACTAGAAATTATGTTCTATGATGAGTGATAGAAAGAACTGAGTATATTTACTCAGAAAGAAAAGACAACTGAGAGGGAATAGGATACCTCTGTCTTCATATTAGAAGGGTATCACAGAGAAGGCCACAACTTCATCATCCTAGAGGACAGGACATGTGATAAATTACTGGAAGGCAGACTCTGGTTCAAAGTTAAGAAGAACCTCCTAATAATAAGAGCAGTTTGACAGTGTAACCAATTAACTATTGAAGTAATCAAGAAAAGCTAGACAGACTTTTGTGGGGGTTGACTTAATCTGAATACTTGTACTGAGCAAGGAGTTGAAAATAGTCTAAATGGCCCTTCTATTTCTATTATTTTATGGGAGAGAAGGAAGTGTTTCAGAAGAGTGTCTGCAACTTCCCTTTGGAGTCATCCTTGGATTCTCAGAGGTGAAATTCAGAGAAAAATAGATAGTTGACTCTTGTAACCAAACTAAATGGTTACTGCTTGGATTATAGTTTTAATATGCGATCTGGCAAATGAGGCACCAGATGGATCACATTTAAATCTGAGAAAACATATTCTTGATTAATTTACTGTTGATATACAGTACTGTGCAAAAGTTTTAGGCAGGTGTGAAAAAATGCTGTAAAGTAAGAATGCTTTCAAAAATATATATTGTAACTGTTTATGTTTATCAATTTACAAAATGCAAAGTGAGCGAACAGAAGAGAAACCCAAATCAAAATTTGGTGTGACCACCCTTTGCCTTCAAAACAGCATCAATTCTTCTAAGTACACTTGCACACAATTTTTGAAGGAACTCGGCAGGTACGTTGTTCCAAACATCTTGGAGAACTAACCACAGATCTCCTGTGGATGTAGGCTGCCTCAAATCCTTCTGTCTCTTCATGTAATCCCAGACAGACTAGATGATGTTGAGATCAGGGCTCTGTGGGGGCCAAACCATCACTTCCAGGACTCTTTGTTCTTTACACTGAAGATAGTTCTCAATGACATTGGCTGTATGTTTGGGGTCCTTGTCCTGCTGCGGAATAAATTTGGGGCCAATCGCATGCCCCCGATGGTATAGCATGATGGGTAATTATCTGCCTGTATTTCTCAGCATTGAGGACACCATTGATCCTGACCAAATCTGCAACTCCATTTGCAGAAATGCAATCCCAAACTTGCAAGGAACCTCCACCATGCTTCACTGTTGCCTGCAGACACTCATTATTGTACTGCTCTCCAGCCCTTCGGCAAACAAACTGCCTCCTGCTACAGCCAAATATTTCAAATTTTGACTCACCAGTCCAGAGCACCTGCTGCCATTTTTCTGCACCCCAGTTCCTATGTTTTGTGCATAGTTGAGTCACTTAGTCTTGTTTCCACATTGGAGGTATGGCTTTTTGGCCACAATTCTTCCATGAAGACCACTTCTGGCCAGACTTCTCCAGACAGTAGATGGGTGTACCAGGGTCCCACTGGTTTCTGCCAGTCCTGTGCTGATGGCAATGTTGGACATCTTCCAATGTCAAAGGGAAGTAAGCATGATGTGTCCTTCATCTGCTGCATTAAGTTTCCTTGGCCAACCACTGCGTCTACAGTCCTCAACACTGCCCATCTTGAAACCCCAGCCTGCTTTGAAATTGTTGCCTGGGAGAGACCTTGCTGATGCAGTATAACTATCTTGGGTCTTGTTGCTGTGCTCAGTCTTGCCATGGTGTATGGCCTGTGACATGAAACTGTCTTCCACAACCTCACCTTAGTAGCAGAGTTTGGCTGTTCCCCACCCAGTTTTAAGCCTCCTACACAGCTGTTTCTGTTTCAGTTAATGACTGTGTTTCAACCTACATATGAAATTAATGATCATTAGCACCTGCTTGGTATAATTGGTTAATCATACACCTGACTCTAATCCTACAAGATCCCTGACTTTGTGCAAGTGTACAAAGTGTGCAAGTATAAGAATTGATGCTGGTTTGAAGCCAAAGGGTAGTCACACCAAATATTGATTTGATTTGGATTTCTCTTCTGTTTGCTCACTTTGCATTTTGTAAATTGATAAACATAAACAATTACAATATATATTTTTGAAAGCATTCTTACTTTACAGCATTTTTTCATACCTGCCTAAAACTTTTGCACAGTATTGTATTTTAGGCAGATAATTGAAAAAAGATATCACTCTAAAAATCTATTATTCTCCACTGACATTATTCCAGTAATGTATTATATGATCACAGATTCTTCTATCGTATAACATTTGGAATAGACAAAACTGTGGTAAAGTATATGATCAGGGAGTGTGGTGGTACTATATATTCTGGACTAAAAGTGCTTAATATATCATATTTTTAGAGAGGGAGTATTATTTGAAAGTTTCCTTCAGCAGCCTCTCTATTAAATGTGAATGAATGTCAAAGAATGGCAGACCATCCACTTCCATTGCCAAACTTGCAGTTTTTCCACTGCGAACATGATGCCGCTGTAGTATCTTCAACATGTTTTCTTCCTAGATAATAAAATAGACAGTATTGTAGAAACAGTACAAAATTTTTGCTCCCTTTAAAAGTTAGGTTTTTATTTTAATTCCCCAGTTGGAAACCCCTGTCAAAAAAAAGTGCCATTAAATAAATAGATGAAAGTCAGGAATTCAGTTTAATATTTACTCCTTAAGTTCACAGTAAGAGTCATTTTGTTAGGGAGATTTTAATTCCTGTTTTTTTCTAGAGTTGTTCTCATTAACTATTAAATCTTGTCACTCAAATGTTAAAATGCATTTTTCACTATCTAATTACTGTAACTTGGAAATGTAAGAAGGGAATCCATTTGTATGAAATTGCTTTCAGTGTGTTCATTAGAAGATATTATGTTGGAAGAACTTCCATGCTAATGTTGTTTACAGTGCTGAAATTCGGCAAAATAATTTCAGTTTACAAAATAATCTATAATTACTGATGGTCTGCTTTCATAGTAATGTGGTAAAACAAAGGAGTGAATTGAGGAGTAAGGTGTACAGTACAATCTGTCTGAAGTCAAAGTGTGGTAGAGAGACGATAAAAAGGATGAAGCAGTGAAGGTAAGTCCAGCAAGGTCAGAAAGATGGACCAATGAACAGGTGGGGTATTGAGAAGGAAAGACATGGAAAGCAAATGGAAAGAGAAATACCATCTGGAAATACAACATCATTAACACTATGATTCACAGTCATCTTGATGAATGAGAATCTAAGTTCCAGATCTGTATTCTGCAACACATATTAATCTTAATATCATTCATAAGTTTCCCACATGTTTATTCTGATGAATAAATGAATCTATATCAACAGGCTAGAGACCTACAGGTAGTCCTTGCTTACCGACATTTATTCAGTGACCATTCAAAGCTATGACAGCACTAAAAAAAAAGATTTATGACCAGTCCTTGAAGTTCCAGCCATTACAGCACCCCATGGTGACGTGATTGCTATCTGGGCGCTTGGCAACTGGCTTGCACTTGTGACGGTTGCAGTGTCCTATGGTCACATGATAACCATTTGCGACCTTCCCTGCCTGCTTCCCACAAGCAAAGTCAATGGGGAAGCCAGCAGAGAAGGTCGCAAGTTGCTCCAGTAAGTTACTCTCACCCTCCCCTGTCTGGCAGCAGCAACCCCTGGCCCCGCTGTGCCTTACTTGCCTGAGAGCTGCCTGAGACTAGCTTAATGACCCACAATCCTTAACGATGGCAACGGGAGTGCTAGGATTGCTGTCGCTAAGTGATGCAGTCACGTGATGTTGTGCTTTACGACTTATTGCTTAGTGATGGAAATTCCGTTCCCAATTGCCATTGTTAACTAAGGACTATCTGTACTTTACAATAAGACCCCAAAAAACTTGCATGAATTCAAAATTGCATTACACTGCCCCAATCTAGTCCTAGTTCTGCATAAATAATGGCATAACATTGTTAATGGCCCTGATGAGAGTGAGCACTTTCACCTGCATTTACTTTACTATTGTAAGTTTGAGGGGTTATCAAAGAGATGGCTAACAGGCTAGATGTGACCAAGCACATTTGTTAGTTTAGGAAAGTTTTAAAAAAGAATCATCATGGCAGCTAAATAGTTAGCTAAGATTTCTGGATGAAGACTTCAGTTACACACATCTATTTAATCTGTAGCCTCACTCTCTTTGCTCTAGAAAACTAAATATGTGAATTCAGGGGTCATAGTCGGGTATATAGGTATTTAACAGAGGCAACTCTATTTCAATAGCTACCCAGCAATCATCCAGTGTTGGTAATCTCTACATATTGCTTCCAATCAAACCATATAGGAAACATTTATTATCCCATGAAAAACGTCTTCCAAAATGGTACCTTAGCCACAGAAGGTAATGCTGATGCCCAGTTCTTATACTTGGAAAACCTGGGAAATCCAACAGCTCTCCTCAGATAGCGGTCATGTATTTCACATGTATTGAGGATATATAGCCCACAAGCTATAGCATAGCCTCCCCAGTTGGAAACCCCTGTCAAAAAAAAGTGCCATTAAACAAAACACTTGAGCTAAAATAGCTGAATGACATTTAATAATAAATATGCCGTTTACAAACGACAGACCTATAACTGAAATTCAGCACCATTAATATTTGGACAACAGGAGGAAATATAAAAGAAGCCTTCCCCATCATTTCCAGGATCAACTGAATCCTGTTTAAACACAATAATGTGCTTTGGTTTATTTGTTCAGGGAGTAATAGGTTAATTTATGCCTTTGATAGCAATAGTGCACTTTGTTCCTGACCTTCTAAAGCTTGGTTTAGATGATTCTCAAAACATGGTTTAGCACCAACTTGGGGTGCTCTAGATATTTTGGATTTCACTTAGCACTAGTTCTATCCAGAATGAACAATGGTCAGGACATGGAATTTTATTACTTAATTTATTTAAACAATTTATATGGGCACCCTTCTCAGTCTAGTGATTCTGGGTGGCTAGCAATAGATAAAAAATAAAATAACGTAATACGGGTAGTCCTCGGGTTAGAACAGCAATTGGCATTGGGATTGTCATTGCTAAGTGATGTGTCACGTGACCACATTGCTTAGCAACTGCAATCCTGGGCAGTCCCAGTTGCTGTCATAACCCCAAGATGCATGGGTCGTTAAGTGGGAAGAGGCCAGAGTCCCAAGCAAGGAGCGCAGGGGTGCTGTGGAATGGTGGGGGTAGGGGAGTCTGGGGAAAGGCTTGGGAAGGCTGGCACAGGCTGCGCATGAGTCAGGGAAGGCTGGGGGAGGGCCGGCAGAGGCTGCCCTTGGGAGGGGGGTGCTGCGTGTGGGAGGAAAAGCAGGACCACTTACTGGAGTGACTTGTGACCTTCCCCTACTGGCTTCCCTATTGATTTTGCTTGTGGGAAGCTGGCAGGGAAGGTTACAAATGGTGATCATATGACTGCAGCTCCCTGTGACATTGTAATTATGAGCCAGGCACCCGAGAGCCTGGATTGCGATCACATGGCCACAGGGCTGCTGCAATGGCTGGAACTTTGAGGACTGGTCATACATCCATTTTTCAGTGCTGCTGTAACTTTGAATGGTCACCGAACAAATGGATGTAAGCCAAGGACTATCTGTATAAGTGAACAATAATATAGTACAACTGTGGCTGATAATAAACCATCTCATATCTTATCACAATACATATGAGGCTTTGCTAACATCACGGCCCCAATGTCTGAGGGAAAATCAGGTCTTCAGGCCTTCCAGAAGGCTAACAGTTCCTATTAGACATAGTTTCACAGAAAAGACCCAGAGGATGCCCACCCTGCTGGAACTGGTGGAATGGGTAGAGACAATGAAGACAGGTGATCCCACAAATAGCATGTCTCTGTGCCACCCAGGGCTTTATAGGTGACAACCAGTACCCTGAATTGCCTACAGAAACCTACTGGGAGCCAGTGTAGCTCACAAAGCAGAGGCGTTACATAAATGTACTGTGGTGTGCTCACAACTGTGCACACCACTGCATTCTGGACCAGATGCAGCTTCCAAATGCACTTTAAGGACAACCCCAATCTTGCTGGGAGGTAACTAAGACATGAGTGACCACAGCATCCCAATGCAGGAATGGATGCAATTGGCATACGAGATGGATTTGTGCAAAGGTCCTCCTTGCCATGGTTGCTACCTGTTCCTCAAACAGGAGCCATGAACCCAAGAGGACCCCCAAACTGTGTACCAGCCCTGTTTGGAGGAGTGCTATCCCATCCAGAGCAAAAGATGGATAATCTCCAGGGTCCCTAAAACCTACAGTCACTCAATTTTGCTAGAGATAAATTAAAGACTATCTTTCCCCATCGAGACCTCCACAGCCTACAGGCACTGGTAAAGAACCTTAATGGCATCACTTGGATAGCCCAGGGCTCTTAGTGTCCTCAGCATACTTTTGATAATTAACCCTACAAGACTGTGTCTCCCCACTTCCAACCTCTTAAACCAGTCCAGAAGGATAACATGATCAATGGTATTGAAGGTGGCTGAAAGATCATGGAAGGCCAGGATAGGTGTATCACCCCCATTTTAAGCCTGCCAGAGGTCATCAGCAAGTGTGATCAGTGCCATCTCAGTACTGATCTGAAATTTGCCTGAAAAGAGTCTAGATAAACTGCTTCTTCCAGCATAGGAAGCCTTCCATCTTCTCAAAAACCTTCCCTAAGAAGGGAAGGTTAGAAACTGGATGAAAATTGTCTTGTGAAGAGGGCAAACCACTGCATCCTTCAAAAGAGGTGGAACCATCCCTCCTTCAAAGCATTCACGTTAAACATCAAGGGGAAGCCCAGATTGAGTTGGACTCAATCTGGATAAGAAAGCAGTGCAGGCCATCTTTTCCTGCCTAAAGGACAGCCATGCGCTTATATAACAGAACATTTAAGTTTTATATTTCTATAATAGTGGCACAGAAGTATGTGGAAGAGAGACTTTTCTGTTGCAGTATTTGTGGTTTGAAATACTATTCTGCAGAGAATTGGGGGAACGGATTGGCTTCGACTCTGCCAGTCTTTTGCAAGGTCTTGAAGACGTGGTTGTGTTCCCAGGCATGGAGGTAAGATTATCAGCTGGAGCCCATGAGATGGTATTTTAATTCTTGTTTGATTGGTTTTTACCTTAGTTGCCAGTTATGTATTTTATTTTGCTATTGTTCTGTTTTTAACTGCTGTTTGCTGTCCAGAGTCACCATGATGGGATGGCAGGTAGCAAAGCTGACGAACAGCTTGTTGTATGGAAGCTGATCTAGGTGAGGGCTGAATAGAATAATCAGAAAAGGAAATGCAGCTCTTTTTGGTTCCTTCTTATGATTTTGCACATACACATATTTTGGCTCGTTCAAGACTTACCTGCAATAACTGCAAAATCAGCTTCCACGTCACAAGCTATAACATCACCATTTTTAATGTGCTTCTTTACGGCTTCTTTTACTTTTCCCATTCCTAATTCATTTCCTCCATCCCCAATACCTAAATTAAAATGGAAGAATGTACAGTGAAATAATACTAGATTTAATTTTTGATACCGGTGATTCCTCTAGAAAATCTGATAAGAAATTAAGAACAAGTGAGGTTGTTAATATTATGTACTGTAAGTAAACCTTTTATTTACGGAACTGTCACAAGCCTACTGTGACCACCTCCCATGAAAACTGCACTCTGGGTAACCACTGAAATATCCCAGCTTTACTGATCATGCATATTAATATTTGTAATTGCTTTCACAGCAACAAGGATAGATAGTTAAATAAAACTTCCTATGGAGGAATCTAGACTTCTCTCATTTCTTTATCAATTTTGCCAGGATAACAAAATAATCAAAATATTAAGCGTGATGGGAAACTTGGATTGTTGGCTGAACTGCTGACTTATTAATATCAGCATTTGTGCACGCTTATCTGTCTGCAAGTTTACGTAAAACACCTATAATATCAGTATAGTTGGGGCAGACTAGCAGTTGGTATATACCATCATAGCCTTGCCCAAACGTAACGGCCATTATCTTTAAGGATTAGAAAGGTTTTGCAATAGTTACTTCTATTCACAAAAACTAAGATGTTTTGTGGTGGCAAATATTTTGGTACTACCTTGCTTATATAGGTGTACTTTTACTCTTAAAAGTTGTATGGTTGTCTAAAAGAACAGACTTATACATGTCTATTTAGAGGCAACCTCATAGAGATCAGTGGGGCTTATTTCTAAGAACTTGGCATAGGAATGCTTTTAGAATAACCCCTCAAAACGTTCTGCAGCTATTCAAGGAAAATGACAGATACCTACTATTTAAGTCTTCTGAAAAGTCACAGAATATATATTCTCAAACTTAGACAGAAGCAAATGTTAATCTATGAGAGAAATTCTATTTAAAAGCCTATAAAGTTACTGTTAAGGAGATACTTCCTCCCAACATATTCTGCAATATGCTGCTAATGCCATTACACTACACCTAGTTTTTAAGAAATATGGTCAAACTCATGACACACATGGAGCGATGCAGACATTTCACTTCACTACTAATTTAGCTTTATTGATTTTTCAATTAAAATAAAATTCAACACTTTTTTATGCACTCCATCTGCTGAATAGTTCTTACAGGTATGTTAATACATACATATGTGCATCTTTGTGTGTGTGTAGATGTATATACACACATATACATATATCATAACGATGCAAAAATAATAATTTTTCTCCAGAGGTACCATATTTAACCTCCAAAGGAGAGAGAGTCACTTTAGGCTGACTGAAAAGAATAGAAAAGAGAGGAATAAAAGATGCTGTTGGAACCAAATCAACTGAAAAGCACTGATATTTTTTCACTTCTTCCCCCATTTTTCTTGCCTTCCAGTGCAGTGATCTCTTCTGCCTGCCCCATCTCCAACCTTTTAAAAATCTTTTTGTGCTGTTGTTTCTGCTGGAGTGGGGGATAGGAGTGTGTGTGTGTGTGTGTGTGTGTCCGTGTCTGCTTCAGTGTGAAAATGAGCCATGTATGTGAGTGATTGATAAAGATGACAAAGGATCAATTTTATAAATGGGGTATCTTGTTTTACAGACTTTAACCCATAATATTCTTAATTTTTTTTGTTTTTGTCCTGGTCTTGACCATTTTTTGGTGTGTGGCTTCTGGCAGATATACCGTATTTTTCCGACTATAAGATGATACCTTTTTCTAAAATCCTTACGTTAAAAATTGAAGGGCATCTTATTCAAGGAAGTCAGCCGAGGAGAGAACCTCGCGGTGGCAAAACTGCCCATTGTTTCTGCAGAGAGGCTTCCTCCTATTGCTAGCCTCCAATCACGAGTGAAACAGCTTGAGTCTGCAAACAGACTTCCTCCAATCACGAGCCTTATGTAACTGACGTCAGCTGATGCCGAACAAACCAATTAGAGGAAGTCTGTCTGCAGAGACAAGCTATTGGCAGTTTCACTCGTGCTTGAATGTAATCAGTTATGCAAAAGAGCCTGGAAATAGAGCTGCAGAGAGACGGTTTGGACCTCCTCCCACCGAGTGTAGCAGGTAAATGTTAACTAATTACTAAATAAAAATGTGTTCTGCACTATCTTTAAAATACTGATTTCTTAATTTTGGGTTGGAAAAGTGGGGGTCGTCTTGTACATGGGGGTGTCTTATTGACGGAAAAATACGGTAAATACATATACATTCATGCATATATGTAACAAACACAAGTATGACATATGCACACATTTATTGGAGAGACAATATTTTCCGGGACTGGTTTCAGCTGGAATTGTCAACCCTAAATTAACAGGTAGGAAGCTGGGTACTGCAAAAAATTATTCTGTCCAAGAGAAGACTTTGCTGTCTGTCCAAAAGGTGGTCTTAAATATGGTGTAAGGTAAGCTATTAATAGGCAATTAAGGATGCAATCCATTACAAATACACTTCACTTGAACATGTGGCAATAGCCAGGGATTCCTAAGTTTTATCATCTTTTTGCTATGACTCCAAACTTTAAGAATAGCTGTAAAGAGACAGGTCCTCTTGCCAATACTGAGGTAAACATCTTAAACTAATATTCACCATCAGCCAAAATATGCAAAACAAAAATAATGGATAATGCTAGGCAATCTGATGAAGTTTCTTCCCCAACTCAGGTGGTGCACACAGACCAACCACAAGGATTTGGTCTATAAAATGTCTAGACTGTCGTAAGAAAATAGAACAATATCAATGAGAAAATATTATCCAAATAGCATTAAAACATCAGAGAATATGCAAGTGCGTTCAACCACCATAACATGCAGAAAGAAAGCAACGTAGGAAAATCATGCAGAACGTGGCTTTTGGAATTCTTTCCAACCCATTTACCAGCAGTAATCATAATTAGCATTCATATTTCTTCTGTGTAATTAAATAAGATATTGCATCTATGTCTGCATGTGCACTTTCTCCTCAGGGCCTAAACTGGGTGTGTGTTCCTGATCTCCCCTTATGCTGAAGAGCTCTATTGGCATGTTTTGATTTATTTATATGTGTGCACTTTCCTCCCAGGATCTAAGCAAAATAGATGCATATGTGTTGCTTCTGTGTATATTTTTCTGCTCTCCCCTTGTGTTGGGTTTGTGTCTATGCAAAGCACAGGGCAGGGTTAGAATAAATTCCACATTATTAATACATTTAAAAAGCATTCCATATTTTAGAAAGTTAATTTCAAAGACCATCAGTAAATAATGATTAATTGGAAATTGCCCTAGCAGAAATTCCTGTCTCCATAACTGTGAACACTTGAAGCTTTAAGAGAGCTAAGTATTTATCAGTTTTGAGCTCCAATTCTTACGCCTCACCATCAGTTATTCCATTTGCATAATGGACCCTGTCCTGAATGTCTCCAGGTGGTTCATAATAATACTAGTACAGCTATCAGGTCACTGAAGGAAAATACACCATACCTGTTGTAGTAATTCCTGGGAGAGTTTGCGCAGCTAAAAAGAGTTCATCAATGGGATCTACTAGATACTTAATGTTAACTTTTCTTGCATTATAGTAATTGCCATCAGCAGCCATCCCAGCACGCTCTATTGCTATCAAATGATTAAATCTAAAGAAATAAATAATGAAAAAGACTTAAGATTCAGTTCTAATGCTAATGATAGTTTGCTTTACCCAGCATTACTCATGAAGGTTTCTCAATAAAATCTGAATATATTCAAAAGCCCATATATTCCATTTACTATCAGGAATCATGAAGAAAGTTGTCCATTTGATAATTGCTCAATTTCCCCAACTCTGCTTCCTTGAGTTCCTGCTCCTCCTCTCTGGCTTACCATCCAATGTAACTCCAGTTCCCCAATCTATCACCCTAGTTTTTGTAATAATATACATTTCCTTTGGCTAACTCTAACCTTTCCATGTCTGGTGCCCCCCAGCTGACATGGATTATAACACCATTCATCCCCAACTATAACTGGGAATTAACCAGGCTGGGGAAAGTTGGTTTATAACCTGAATAAAATTCTTCCCTGCAAATAGGCCATTTTTTCCCTTATCTTTCTCCCCACCTCTGCCCACATGTCCTTTATGCTATCCCCTTAGCATTCTCTTTTACGCCATCCATTTACTTCTTCCTGCTTCAAGAGAGTGCCTGGATGAAGTACTTCCCTTGACTCTTATCTTTCCCGGAGAAAGCTGCAGGTTGGGCAGACTCCCAGAGAAAAGCCATTCTAAAGCACCCCTGGTTGCTATAAAGTCAGCCAGATGGTATCTTTAGGAAAGGCTAGCATTTGTCATGTTATATGGACCTCAGGAGCTGAGCCCTGTTCCCCTGCCCTAGACTAAAGACTCTCTGAGATACGCTCAAATATGGCACTACTTTGCTTCTGGGGTCGTATACCTTGGCTTTTCTGGATTCCCATCTTCACATAAGAATTGCAGAGCTGAATCTGCAGAATTGCTTTGGTAGTTGATTACAGGGATTGGTGTTTCCAGTATTTCTATAGTGTAGAGAAAGAAAAAAGTAGCTTGGATCATGACATTAATCATGTCATTGCTAGACTTGTGCAGAAGGGTCTTCCAGATACGCAGAGGCTGCTGTGCCTTCAAGCAGCCGTGCTTCCTTCCTTCCTAGTCGGTGGATCCAGAGGGACATGTTGCTAATGAGCAAAGTGCCTCACGGGACAATCTGCACATGCCTGATCTGTTTCACAACAATTTGTTTTAACTTCTCAATGTTAAATGCGATCAGTTGTGTGGTTGAAATTTTCAGGATAACCTCCTCTTTTGTAAAATATGAGGATGAATGTAAAAAAAAAGATATGACTGACACAGACCTAAACATGTGGAAGTTCTACTGATTTCAACAGAAGAGAATTAAAATATTTTTAACAAATCTTTCTTAAAACCAAATTATTTCTGATTTTTAACCTTGGCTAGATTATTCCCAGCTCAGTTGCACAGAATAATTAAATCTCACAAGATACTGGGTGAAATACTTAACTGCAATATAAGATACTCCTCCCATTTTAAAAGGAAAATATTTTGGGGAAAAAACCTCTTGTCTTCCTTTCAGGTAAATAGAGTACTCACTACAAGCAAGTGTAATTACAGTATCCTAAAGCCATCCTTACTGGTTCCTCCCTTCTCAAAGAACAAACAAACAAAAAACAAAACCCCAACAATCCTGTAGAAAAAGCTGGTGACAGAGAAAGGCCGTTCCAACAGGGGCACCTGCAAGGGAGAGGAGAGGCTGAGGACAAGACAAAGATGGCAAGCACCACCATGCATCAAAGCTGTGCCCCTTTGTGTGTGCATGCAACATTGACACATGTACAATGGCCAGGGCTTCGACTGTACCTGCCATCTTGGCTTTTACACCCCCCACCCTTGTGGACACCCCTGCACTCCAATAGAATAGGCCATATAAGCCTCAGCTATAAGGCCCATATTTGTTGCTTATGGGACTCAAGAGTTTTCCATATAATTAGCTCTATTGTGCCTGGGATCCATGGGAGATGTGGATGCTAAAGCTTCCTTCCCCAGATAAATGCTTTTGACTGATAAGTACTGGAACTTAGAATTCCTATGCATATTTCTGATAGAATAGAAATTTAATGAATAAACACATAAATCTGTGGGAATGGATAATCTAGAACATATGTCTCAAACTTTTAAATGTTAAAAGTGAAGCTGTAACCATTCTCTTACCCCTAGCCAACCCATTTCTTTGTTTCCCTTTCTTTTTTCAGACAATGTAAAACGGGTTAGTGCCATGTTTGTTATGAGCTGAGCTCCAGTGGAATTTGACTTGGCTCAGAGCAGTCTTGGGAATTCTGAACTGGTACAGCTTACTTCAGATTTCCCTGATTCTAATATTTATCACATCTTGATCTTTGCATGGAACAAGCCAAATCCTGAACAATAATTTAATATATATTTGAAATGATCCAATCACACATAATACAAAAAAGTACCAGCTCTCAGCAGAGGCTGTTTGGAAGGAGAAAACATAAAAGACTTAGACTAGATTTGCACATTGTTCTACACCATCGTTTGTTTAACTTAACAAAGTGGCTGGGATTCTCAAAAAAAAAAAAGCAACCCCCCCAGCTATAAGCCACAGTTTACAAACCACAAGAGCTAGACTCACTGCTCCAGAACAAACAACCATGTTATAGCTTAGAGTGATAAATGAAGCCAACCACAGTAGGCAGATTCACCTAGGTATCTGCCATGATGCTGGTAAGAGTTTTAAATTATGTTTTACAAAACACTATTATAAGAATGTAATTTCTCACAACACACTAGCAGTATTATCATAATACACCCACTTTGAGAATTACTGTTCTAGATAAAACAGGAGCATAAAAAACAAGTCAGCACTAATAAATGAAAATGGACAATTTTAAGAAACTAAAATACATTTCAAAATAATCAGATTATAATGGGCCATATCATACCTTGCTCAACAGCTTCCTTGATAATCTTTTTATTTAAATCGAGAGCTCTTTGATCAGTTACTATAACTACATTTTTTCCCATGGCTTTCAAGATGGCTGCCATTGCAACGGCTCCAGGTGGCCCATCATTTTCTTCAGGAGGTTCATAATTGAAATGGGTGGGAAATCCTGTAGTGATCAACACTGACTTTGCATGGGAAAGCGACAGGCATGCCTTCAGAAGTTCATCCTGAGAACACAGATGTTTAATACCTCTGTTGCCTAAACATGGATAATACAAATATTTTAGACTAAGATCATCTCTGAGCATAGTGCTTTGTCATTAACATGCTTATCTGGATGGGCATTTATTTATTTATTTATTTATTTATTATGCTTTTAAAATAAAACTAATTTGTTCTGATTGCTGATAGATAAAAAGTCTTAAGTTAATAGATGCAATGGCTCACAGTATCAGGCAGTGAGATGGAAAGAAGATCTCAGAGCTGCTATGCCAATTTTTCTTCTTGCCCAAACATGCAAATAGCTTGGTAACTGTTATTCTTAGAAAAGGTATTTGCTTTGGCCTCCCTCTGATTTTTTATCTATTTCAATACAACACTGGATGCATTGCTCATTCATATTCTATAGAAACTTTGGGCAAAGTAGGATGGTTGAGCAACAAGTTACGCATCAATTAAATGATGACCTAAATTATAGAGATCACTTTTTCTAATAAACATTTTAGACTCGTAACATGATTGTGTTTTTCTCTTTTTCTTACCTGGATCTATTCCTATTATATCTTCTAAACATCTTATTTTCTTTACAGCTGCTGTTGAAGCAATGCTATAATGCAAAGGATCCTGACAAATACAGTAGACTTCAGGGAGTTCTTTATCATTACCAGCCGTATCTTCAACTTTCAAATCAGTGATAAACATGCAACCAGGTGAATGGGTAAATGCCAGTGGAGATTCTGGGGAAAAAAAGAGAATCTCAGTAAGCAGTATATAGCAGGAAAGGAGACCTTTCTATTATCTGGGAGGAGTTTGAGCATGTGAGTCTTGAGGAAGTGGACACAGTTCTCAGAGCTGTTAGCACAATCACCTGAAGGTTAGATCAATATCCCTTCTGACTTGTCAAGACTGCCTGGGAGAAAGTAGTGGTGCATTTATCCTTGAGTGAAGGGTGGTTTTTAATATTTATTTATTTATTTATACAATTTCTATAGCTACCCATCTCAAGCCAAGTGATTCCAGGCGGTGAACAATTTCAATAATTAAAACCATTAAACCAATTACAAATTATACTTATAGGCTGCCGACAGTTATCATAAAAATTATATAAAAATCAACAGTGCAACCAAGTAATGGGGTCCTTAACACTTTTGGGATCCCAGGCTTGGACACATAGCCTGGTTTTTAAAGCCTAATGCAAGGCTAGTAGGGTCGGGGCCATCCTGAGTTCCAAAGGAAGAATTCCTCTTGCTTTGAAAAGACAGTGGTGCACCTTCTCCTCAAGAAACTATAGCTGGACCCAAAAATATTGAACAACATTTATCTAGTTTTCAACCTCAGCTTTGAGGGAAAGGATGTGGAAAAGGTAGTGTGCAAGAAGAGATAATCATGAATGAAAATATGATAAATGAATGTTAACAGAATATAAAAGTGAGTGACCAGAAAAGGAACAAATATATGACCATCTTAGTACTGCATACTCTGTAGCTGATAGAGTCTGGCAACACCTTTTCCAACTATTACATTTTATTAAAAGGTGTAAGTTTTCATGAGCTGCTGCTCATTTCATCAGATACATAGTGTGGCTAGGCTGAGGTAGATGTAAAGTGGGATGAGGTGGGGGAGAAAGGTGGGAGGAAAAGGTAGGTGAAAATAGGTTGGTTACGCAGACGTAAGTTACATGTGAGACAAATTACAAATGCCTTATCAATTAACAATTACAGTGTGTTAAAAATCTTTTGCTTTTGTCAAGACCTTCTGAGATTGCCTGAAACCTTTTGATGTATGTGAGTTTAGCAATTTCTCACTGGATGGTGCTATTAAAGTCCCACTTTTCCAAGGCAGTCATTCTGAGGTCTGTTATGGCATGTCCTTGGAGGCTGAAATTCTCTGATATTAAGTGTCCTTGTTTTGAGTCCTGATGTCAAACTTGTGCCCATTAATTCTCTTGTACAAAGTTTGCCCTGTTTGTCCTATGTATAATCCAGAAGGACATTGCTGGCAGATGATGGCATGCATCACATTGGAGGAAGGGCATGTGAAGGAGCCTGTAATCCTACATCAACCTAGCCACTCTATGCATCTGATGAAGTGAGCTGCAGCTCATGAAAGCTGATGCCTTCTAATAAACTTTGTTAGTCAGAAAAATTGCTACCAGACTCCTGATTGTTTAGTTTCAATCTCCAGAACCGGATGAAATGCATCCTAGGAATTATGAAGGAACTAGCTAACAGTCTGGCCAAACTTTTATTAGCAAACTACACAACAATCAGTCTGGCACAGATACCTAGGAAGATTCTGGAGCAGATCATAAGAGACTGATTTATAAGAACCTTGAAAACAAAGAGGTAATTATCAGATGTCAGCCTGAAATTGTCAAGAACATACCTTGCTACACTATTTGCAGCTCATTTTTTATCACGTAACTTTCTCAGTAGAATATAAGGATACTATAAACATAATGTACTTCATCTTCAGCAAAGCATATGACAAAACTACACCATGACATGGTGATTAGCAACTTTGTGTGGACTGGTTGACATGACAATTAAGTAGATGTACAGCCAGTTCAATATCATATTCAAAGAGTGCTCATCAATGGTTCCTTATTGCATTGGAGAGATATCAAGTCCTGGCTCCTCTACTCGTCACTATTTCATTAATGATTTGGATGATGAATTATAGGGAATGCTCATCAAATTTGCAGATGATAAACAACTGGGTGGGATAGCTTATTTCCTAAAAGATAAATACAGTAATAGTATTTAGTCAAAATCTCAAATAAATGATCATAATTATTAAGAAATTTTAGATTGCATCAATAGAATTATAATTTCCAAATTGTAGGAAGTAATCATTCTACTCTGTTTTGCTTTGGTAAAAGTTCCAAAAAAGGGTATCATAACCAAGAAGGTCTTGGGTAAACACCTGCCTTATCCCCAGTAGTGGGGGTGGGGGTGGGGTACACAGAAAAAGAAATACAATTCTTAAATGCTTAGCATGTAATAAGAATCTTAATCATAAGATGATTTTACAGCACAATCCTGTGCAAGATTAGGAGAAAACTATAGCTTTGTTGAAAGAGTTTCTCAAGATTAGGTCCAAGACAAGAAAACAGTAGATGGATTATCAAAACAGAACAGATTTGTTGGTTTTACAGGGTTATATTTAAAAATCTGGACACATGAGAAAGCAAAAGTGGAAGACCTTGATGCTTGGAAAAAACAAAAGCAATTGTAAAAGAGGCCAACAGAAGACAAGGTAGCTGATATTATCACTGATATGAGCATGAGCTTATAAGAATCTGAAGAAGCAATTATTGCAAATACGTTATGTCCATTGAGTCATGAAGAATCAGAAATGACTAAACAACAACTTTTAAATATTATTGATTTTCTATAAAGAAGCAGCAGTTCCAGTAATCCCACTAAATACGTACTACAATTGATGACAGCTTCTATCCCTGTTACTCCACAGGCCCAAAAGACTGGTACATCTCCAGGGTGAGCTTGTACCGCATCACCATATTCTGGACTGGAAAGATCTTTAATTCCTAACAAACCTAAAATTGAAAAAATGATAAAACTATATTAATACTGAAGCAGAAATACAGAAAATCCAATTATGCTGGGGCTTAATGTTGTAAAAGAGCAATGAATAGAAGCACTGTCTAGATACCTACTCAGGAAAAAGCTCTCCTGAGTTTTCATCCTTCCCACTTACTCCCATCAGAAACTCCATCTAACCGCTTCCCAATAGAGCATGGGAAGTGGCATGGAGAGTGATGGATGGTGGGATACTGTTGCACAGGATACTGGCATCCCTGGCACCACAACATATGTCTTCCCATTCATACTATGTAACATTGCATCCAGAACATGGCAACTTAATAGCTGTTCATTTTATTATAAAGTTAACATAAAATAAAAGTTAATGGTTCATTTACTCCTGTACTTGTGAAAAGGAATTAATGGATCAGTATAACAAATGTGACATGTGATAAATTTTTGGCATGACTTTTTATTCTGTTGGAAAAAATATGTGAAACTGAACCTCAGGGCAGACAGAGACTGCACTGAAAAGTCCCTGGCACTTATAATTAACAAACAAACAAACAAACAAAATTATATGCTGCCCAACTGCCAGCGACTCTGGGCAGTTTACAACTGTTAAAAACATTAGTGTGCCTGGTAGAGGCTTCTTACCCAGCACGTGCTAGAATTACAAGCAGGATCCATGGCTGCATTCTTTTAAATCCTATTATTTGTGTATAAAGTCATTACAAAGCTAGACTGTACACTGGTAGGCCAGACAAGCCCAAGGCCTGTTACATTTCTCTCTCACATATACTTTGTATTATAGATCTTAGAAATACAGAAAAAAATACACTGACCAGAAGAACCAATGTGAACTGGTGCTCCATGTGATTTCTTCATTGGATGGGTGATCTGCACACACTCCTTCAGTTTGTCTTTAGGAATATGTCTCATACTTACTATTAGATTACAGTGAAAATATTCAGTATCACAGCAAGGAAGAGCAGTCTGGTAAAGTTTTCAAAAATGATCCAAGCATTAAGGACAATGAGGACTTTCTTTTAAAAATATTACACATACTTGAAAGTTTAAAAATAAAGTTAATACAGTCAGTGGAAACAGTAATCAAATTCTCATAATTATTACTAAGATACACACTAGGTAAGCAGTGTATAGCACACAGGATTCAGCAAGTGGATTTATAGCTCACTCTAGGCCAGTGTTTCTCAACGTTGGCAACTTTAAGATCTGTGGACTTCAACTCCCAGAATTCCCCAGCCAGCATGTGGACTTCTTGGAGTTGAAGTCCACAGATCTTAAAGTTGCCAATGTTGAGAAACACTGCTCTAGGCTATCTTAACCCCTCATCTTCCTATGAATAGTTAGATATTCAAAATTTGTATTTCTTAGTCCTAATTCAGTTAAGGAAGTTCTGTGTAACTGGTTTCATGCTTTTAAAAGGATTCACTTAAGGCTAAAATAGATGCATCAGCAGCAACTGTATGCATTTAAATTCAGCATTTGTCCACTTACTATACAATGTGGGTAAAGGGTGCGAATCATCCTTCCTCCCTACAACCACAACTAGCCTCACACTTTCTAATGTCTCCATAGGCTTTTCTTCCAGGTAGAGGGCATCATAGTGGAAGTGACTGAGATAAAAGCAACTGGGTGATGGGAGGCTACAAGATTAACCACTGGCACGTTTAGCTGCTTATCCTCCACTACCACCTTTATGATTCGTACAGCATGATATTTAAGCTCATATAATTGCTATTTCTATTTAGTTACATGATCACAGGAACTAACATTTAAACATTAGATAAATTAGTAAAGTTCTATTAGATTTGTTATATTCCTAATAATATTAAGGTATTATAGTTTTAAGTATTATTTTGCCGCTAAGTAAGAATAGTTAGATACTAATTGAGGTTCAGCATGAATTACGAAATCTTCACCCCACAATAATGGGAAGTGAGAATACAAATTTTATTAGTAAAATATTCCCTGTAATTAAACTAGTCTCAATATGAAAACAAGCACAGCTAACCACATGCCGATCAGCTTATTCTTTTTGAAGGGTTGCATTAGGAAGGTACAAGCCTCTATCTAATTACTTGTCAATCTAATAAAAGGGGAAGCTGGGTAGATTGAATGCTTTATTTCTCCTGCTGCAATTAACAGCTGATCAGCAATCTGAGAAATACTCCCTGGAGAAGTAAACCACTTAGAATGGGTTATCACTAACAGTGAAAACTACCAGATTGTGGCTACAAAAATCAAACTGTCCACAAGATGGCAGCAAAGGGTTAGAGTTTTCTGTATCTATTTGCTGCCCTCTAGTGGTTGTCTGCTAGCTCTGATGAACAGCTAATGAAACTGTCTTCGTTCATCAAATGCTTATAGTTCCAAAGCAAAACTGAATTTTCCAAAATAATGTTTTAGTGGCCTTGTGTATTTGGAAGATTACCTAATCAATAAAAATAATTTCAATACTCCATAGGCTCCATCTGCTTCCAGGACTTTAGAATGTATAGAGAGAAAACACTATTATTTATTTCACTGTTTGAAGTGAATGGTTGGCTCATGTTAATAGGTGGGAATATTACAACTATGCTAAAATGGTTCATGTTAATGGGTGTCATATTACAACTATGCTAAAATCGTACCTCTTTCTATTTTTTTGACAAGCAATGATCACTTCAACCCAGGAGAAAGAAAAAAGAAATCTAAGGTATACAAATCAAGTGATTCTGTATTTGAGAGCGGCTGAGTAATACAATATTGAAGTTATCAGTTTAAAAAAAGAAAATTAAAAATGGAAATAATCACCTGCTCTGTTCACTACACACTAGAAAAGAGCATTAGAATGTTGTTTGTATATATATGCAACCTAAGGATGCGTACCAGCATTCTTTCTGAGCTAATATGAATTATTACTGCTATTGCTTTTGCCACTATTTATATTACGCTGTTCAGGAAACAGTCTCAGCAGGGGGCATTACCTGGCTGATGTTCTTTGAGTCTGCAAGCTAAGGGGGGGGGGGGTTAAGCCAGATTAATACTTGGATGGGAGATCTCCAGGAAATACTGATGCTGTAGATCAGACCGGGAGTTACAAAGGAATTCCAAAGAAGTCAGTGGCCAACCACAATTATGAAGTCACCTGAAGCTTGACTTGAAGGAGAATTTTTTTTTTTTCTGGAAACAAATCTTTCCCAGGAAGTTTAAAACTTATTGTAAGAATAAAAATACCAATAAAATCATAATAAAACATATACTGTAAATAAAATCACAGTAAACAATGTAAGGAGTTTTGAAAGTCATCAGGGCAGCTTTTGACCCTATACTGGATGTAGAAATCAAAATGGAACAAGAGCAGGTGCCTGGTATTATTCTTGGCTGTCTGTCGGCTCATTAGGAATCCTTCTCATGGGTTAGTTGATACTAGATGGCACTGTGGTGGTGTACAGTAAAGATAAACACTGAGGTCATATTTGCATGCTTCCTTCTCGATATCTCTTTTTACTATTCACATGCAGCAGTTGCTAGGCTGGTAGAACTTTTTAGCATAGCTTCAGTAAGATAGGAAAGGGGCAAATGGTGTTTCTATAAGCTACAAACAGCATAGCGGCTGGATTCTTGGACAGGACAACTTCTCCTACACAAAGGGCATGCACTGCAATATTTTTATTGCAGATTTCCATTTCTATAATGTCTCTTTGTGACTAGTATGCAGCACACTTCAGTGCCATTTTTAATTTGTTAATATTTACTTGTTTATTCATTGTACTCCTTGGTAACTAATAACTTCACCTCCTTGGAATGGAAGCTACTGAAAGCACTATGTCATTTTTGCTTCTATTCTTACCTTGTACATGCTTACATTACATTTCTGTTCCACGTTTCTTACAGGAATGCCAGCCTTCTGGAGTGCCTTTTCAAATGTAAAACTACATCCTAGATAAAAGGTCACCATGTCTTTAAGCTGTTCAGAATATTCTTTCAAATTTGTCAGAATTCCTGTGGATATTCCATGCTCATATTTCCTGTATTGCAAGCAATCACTTCTGCAAAATGAATTAACATCATCATTGGACTGGCCACCCGAGCTCTGTCTCTAACAGTATATCTTACTTCAGAGTAAGGGTCACTGAACTCAATGGGACCTATTTTGGAGTAGAACAGATGCGTTGTCATGTCATCCTGGATCATAATTTATGGATCAGTTCTTATGTTTAAAAGGAATTTGGTGTGCAGATGGTGAGAAACAGAATCCTACTGTCTGCACAAAAAACTGCATTTGTATTTTGTACTTTCCTGAGTCAAGAGAAAACATTACAACTTAGTTTCGTATACTTTAAATCTCTCTCTCCTTCACTCCACACATTTATGAAAACTGTGCAAGCCTAAACTAGTTTACGAAAATTAAAAAGTCTGAAATGAAATAGAAAGCACTGATATTTCTATAGTAAAGTAAACTGAACACACAGAAATGGTAAATGGTGCTAAAATATTTCTTGATAAGTTCCAACAGAGTTAGACAATGTAAAACTATACATACCTTATATCAGAACTGTTGCTTAAGAAAGGACATTTCCATTCTCCTGGCTTACTTCTGTATAGTAAGGGAAGTGGCCCATCATTTGCTTGACAAAAATTTTCAAAATCATCAGCAAAAGATTTGTGCATAATTATAACATTTGCCTGTATAAAGCCTGTAAATGTTAAAAAGCAGAAGTTTAATCTTCTATATATTATTTACTCAAATGAAAATATTATCATTTTTTGGATGTAATCAGTTATAAAAATGAAAATATATATTTCTGATATACGAATTTCTTTTCTTGCATAATCACCTTTTGTACCAAATACCTTCTCCCATGTTACTTGCTTAGATATTTCCAATTATTCACACATCTCACATTCAGATCCATTGACAAATGTATATATAAATTTTATCTCACTTATGTTTTCAGCAGAATGCTTAAATAACATTTTATTTTACCTGGTCATCAATGCTCTTATATTCTCTGATTTGATAAAATTCAGTTTCACCTTAGCAGTGATACAGATCAAGTGTGGTATATAGATACAAGAACTGTATTTTAGCAGGCTGCAAAAATCCTGTTTTGCTTCCACGCAGTGGTTGTCTGTTTTTTGCAACCAAGATTTAGTATCCCTATTTAATCTAACATTTTGAATTTTAAGATATAACTCTAAACTGATAATAAGCTTTACTTAACAGAATGAAATTTAATTCTGAATAAACATAAATAATATTTCACTGAATGCTACTGTAAACACATTAGTGCTGTACGTTTCAAACCCAAGCTCTTCAGGAATCCCAGTGGGGTCCATCAGTCACCTGGGGTGGGCCAAATAGGCCCTACCTCCATGCAGTAGAGGGTTGGCATGGAGAACTCCAAGGCCAAGACAGTATGGTCTGACCATGGCAAGGGAGTGATGTTAACTTCCCCCAAACCCAGAGCACTATGCCACTACACCAAGACAAAAAACAGATCTAGTGTGTAACCTCCATTGTGGTTTGGATCATTAATAATTTGGATCAGGTCCATGGTTACCATGGCAGCCATGAGCTCCTGAGCCACCTCTGACCCCATCCCAATGAAGGCAGGTTGAAGTCCCCTTGGGGAATTTTACTGCCAATTTGGCCACAGAGTCAAGGAGCTCAGGCAGGGACAATGTCACGCTGCAGGAGGAAGGTGAGCAAGCAGCAGACCCAACTGATCCCTACGGCCCAACTTCCCTAAAGGCTACCAAAGACTCAGATAACAACAGCCACTCCCCCACCCCTGCCCTGAAGTAATAGTACATTTCCAAAAGAAGCCCGGCCCTAACCCGGGTCCTTCTTTCGTGCTGGCACAGCCAGGGCCTTCTTTCACGTACTGGGCTTCTTTTGTGAAAGAAGGCCCCGGGTAAGGTATGAATGGAGGCCCTGGGTGGGGTGCAAATGGAGGCCCTGGGTGCGGCACAAGAGAAGCCCTGGCTGCACCAACATGAAAGGTAGCATGAAAGAAGGCCCCAGCCAGTATAGTAGTTGTGTGCAGTGCGGTAGCAGGCAGGGTTCGGCAGCAGGGGGTAGGTGGGCGGCCAAAAGGTCAGAGATAGGGGGTAGATAGGTGGGGGGAGTTGAAGAGGAGGCAGAGGAGGCACTCCCTTACTTTACTGAGGCTTGGGGCTGGGAGGGACCATGCCAGGAATGGCTTGGATTGCAGTGGGTCCTTGCCTAACTACTGGTGAGATTCGGTGATGGCAAAGGCAATTGTTGGGATTGCCATTGCTAAGTGATGCAGTCATGTGATGTCATGCTTTACGACTGCATTGCTTAGTGATGGAAATTCTAGTCCCAATTAAAGTCATTAACCGAGGACTACCTGCACTCAGAAGTAGATCTTCTTGGTTTTGATTTTAAAGTAGGCCAGGTAACATCTTGCCAAAGATTCTTATAAAATTCACAATATAATAAAATATTATCCACTGTTTCAAGATCGATACCATTACAGGGACAAAATCTTTGAGAGATGCTACCATATATCATATTTGATGGCAACACATTTAATCTGGCTTTTGAAAAGATTATTCTGTACTTACTTAAATATAAACTATTAAGATATTTAGGGAGCTGAAAAGTATATCGGTAATTAATTCCAAAAGTTTCAGGTGAACACTGAAGTTGCTTTAGCCATTAATTCCTGTAATTAATTATCCCATAATCTTTGTTTAATAGAATAAAATGCTGATGTCATACCCCTGGAAAATAAGTAGTAGGATTAATGCCAGTCTGACTAATCTTTTAGGTAACCTGTTCAAACCATGTATCTACAAAAGACTCATTCGGGATTTCATGAAGCAATCCTTCCTTGTTTTTAAAAACGTATATCTGCAACCAAAGCTTAATACTAAAAGCCACTGTCAAGGTGAGCCTGCACACCACACATTCACCCTGGTGCCATCATAGAAAATGGGAATAGAGTGGTAAGAAACAGTCTACTGAATCAGAGGAAACATAAATGTTGAAATGCTGGATAAACAAACAAAAAACTCTGTGATGACAGAGCAACAAGGCAGGTTCTTAAGTTTTCAGCCAGCCATAACTCTCAATCAGAATAAGAGTCTCACTCTGTATTAGTATCTGGAGATAGGTTGTAGGAAGAAACACTGGGAGTAGCTTTGCTGCATCTGCCACTGTAAGGCCAGAGTGCGCCAAATGTAACTGAGTTGATGTTGCACTTGGATGACCCTTACTCCCTTCTCTTCTTAGTCTCTTCTCATTCCGTGGAGTTGCATAAGTTCAGAGTTACACAAGAGCTGCAAAGTTCAAACTGCCTGATATTTCCTGTTTTTCTTTAAGTTTTAAATAAAAATACTCTAAAACTCCCACAGAGATTGGATGGTACACTGGATAATAATCAATGACAACCCATGGTTTCATATTGTAATTAAGGCACCATTCTTTAATCAGTATTTAAACTCTGGTTTGCATTCAGAAGTCATGCTAGGCATAACCATAAAATGGCTCAGTTTGCCATGCAAACGTAATGTATCTTCCAATTAATACATGTAAATCTATAACACTGATTGAATGTTATGTCCTAGTCCATCTCTTTTTCTGTAATAAATGATTAAATTAAGAAATACAGGTTTATAAATTGAAATACTGGGAGCTGCATAATATTTTCAGTATAAATTATTTCTTAATGCACACCGAGGGCCCACCAAAAGGATCTCATTGGTCTACCTTTATATTGAGTATTTACCTTCTGCCAGTCCGGAGGTATTGCTAATGTTGAGTTTATCTGATCGAATCAAATTTCTGACAGCACAGGGAAGAAGACCTTTCAGACCTCCCAGGAAAACCATCTCTTCATCCTGGAACAAGAGAAAACTATAATAATAGAAATGTAAACATACAATTATTTTCAGACTAATTATTTTATAATTTTTGTTGATGAACTAACTTCAGCTTTCAAACAGTGAAGTGGCTCATTCTTCTACTTCATGGATATACTGTCTGATTATTTTCTAAAGGAAGTATGGCTTTACTATCTAATGAATTAGTTTCTGAAATGTAATATATTGCATTGTAACACTTCAACATATATGCATAGATTTATACTTATTTTAAAATATTACAGATATTAAAAATAGGATTGTGCAGCACTCCTGATTAAGCCTTCAAAAGGAGCTTTGAAATGTGAAGCTTCAGGGCACACAATTACGTGAACATTTTGGAGATCAAATATGAAGCATGATACAGCCCTATTAAAATATAGTGGCATGGAATAAAACCAGTTATTGCCTTCAATTTTACAGTTAAATTATATCCTTATTCGCTCTCATACATACTTGGCCCTTAACAATTTAAGATTAATTTCAATAACTTTTTCAACATTCTATAATCACTGGCTTCAGTATCTACTATTGGTAAAACATCAAAACAAAAGCTCTAACAATCTTACCTGTAAGTTTACCTTTAATTCCATTGAAGCCATTAGTTCTAAGGAAAATAATTCCTGAAGAAGTAACACTAATTTAAAGCATGGAACATTCACTGGTGTTCTTTTAAAATTAATGAGTTAATATTTAACCCATATTTGGTTACATATTTCAAATAGATGTTAAAAAGATTAACAATTCCTGGTATATTGCCAAAGCAAGACTCCAAGTGAGTATTGTTTGTTTTCTGTCTTTGTTATAAATATCTAGAATTTACACATTTTGGCAGATATTTTACATATTTAGGTGAAAAATAAATGGTATCAGTAGTAGTTCCAGCCAGAATGGGAACTGTAGTTCAACAAGGCCTAGAAAAGCATAGATTCCCACTCCTATTTTAAAGAAGCAGCTGTAGTCATTTTAATCAATTACAGTGCCATGAGAAAAAGGGAGGTGAGCAAATGGACTATGATAACCCTACCTTCCACGGCTCTCTCTACTGATGCCCAAATCCTCCATAGTGAATTAAATTTACTCCTTCTCTAATACCATCTGAGCTAATTAGGGTAACAGAATTGTAGCCCAAACTGGCCATAGAACAATCCCAACATTTCAGAACTACAACAAATATGTTGGGGGTGGGTGGGAGTTAAGGGACAGTCTCTCTAACAAAACAGCCTAGTGAGTGACCAAAGAATGTTGCACGTTATCTGGAAAAGTGAAACAAAGATATGTCTAAAGTCTAGAACAGGAGAATTTCACACAGGAAGACTTTGTTGCTAGTCCCATCTTCTGTTGTACTCTAATCAATTATTTTACACAGAAAAACTAAATTTAGTTTCTTTTTAATTGCTTATGGCCAGGCCATGGATACATATTTTTACTCAATAATAAATATTTTGTAAGCTATTGAAACTTATTGCTGATCTATTTTTACATATTCTGAAGTTTGGGTATCATGACTGCAACTTTGAATATAGTTTAGCTGCTTAAATTTAGTCAAAGTCTATGGAGTTTTAAAACTATCTAAGCATGAATATTTGCTGTTTTTTGCTTATTCCACATAAGACACATCTATCAAAATTTTGATTCCAGTCATGACTGATGTTTAGTATATTTAAAACTGTTGTCCATAATACTGAGTTTTTTTCTTTGCACAATTAATTCATAATCCTTTTTTCATACACGTAGCTTAAACTACTGAACCTAATGAATTTTCTATTCTTACCCGAAGGGAGAAATATATAATTTGTTGAATTTGTGAAATAAATTATATACTTCCACAGACAGATAAAACGCCTTCTTCTTAACATGGATATGGTTATTTGTGGATATTGTTGCCACAGTAGATAAGTACATTTAATTGGCCTGTAAACTATTCCATTTCAGTGACTTTGGACCTGTTGTTTTCTGCTTTTTAGCAGACGTGATATTATTGTTGGTGATTCTAGGATTACTCAATTTGATGTATGTGCTGTAGAGTGGCCTCTCCTACACAAGATGCTCATGAGAAGCACCCAGAAATCTTCTGTCCCACACAAAGTTCTGCAAAAAGTGACTTCATTTCAATATTGGGGAGTGTAAAAGATGAAGCTTCAAGTAAATATAACTTACAGACCAAAATTTTGATTTACATTTTATAAAAGCTATTTTTTCTAGTGTAGTTTTCTTTATTATTGTTCGCTTACTGGAAGAGTCTGTAAGATAATTTCAAAATATAAACTCAATAAATTATTCATTAACATGTGATGCCTTTCAGAGATATGGTATCAAACACCTACATTTGCAAGTTTTAAGCAGAGTAACAGTTTGCACAAATTCAATACATGATTTTCCTAAAAATATATCACTATATCTATTTAACCAGTACATAAGCTGAATCCAATTTCAGGAGAATCTTGATGCCTGAATGCCTGCAAAGTATACCATAAGGTTCAAAGTATATTTTGAACCTAACCTCACCGTTGGTATAAATTCTAAAGACCAAGAACTTCATAATATACTGTATAATACATATGAGATTATTTTTGGTAGAAGTGTAGGAAATAAATTTCATTCCAGTTCATTTCAATTAAACTGTTAAGATCATGCTTAATCATTCCCATTGAACTCATTTTAACATTAAAAAGCTTTAGTTTGGCTGGACAATATTATTAAAATTAAAATAGATGATGTTTCCAATACCGACAATTGAACCCTTTTTTTTCAGCCATGCCTGCAGTTTTTTCATGAAATCAATAGCCCAGTATTGTCATCTTGAAATATGGGGCATTTCCAGATGATCAGCCCTTCCACAATCCAAGTCTTCTGATTTCATAATTAAATAGCTTGGCTCAGACAATCATATTTTCAGACAATCAGAATGCTACAGAAATGGGCATGCTGAAATGTTAATGAGTTTGTAATACTGGCAGAGAACTGACAGACAATCTTGCCTTTCCTAGCCAACAGATGAGCACAGAGATACCTTGGCCTGATCAATCTGCTGAACAGCAAAGAGTGCCTTGTTTTCCCCTTTGGAGAATTGATCATAATACTGTTTTTAACAATAATCAGGTCTTTTCCTATTAAGATAATCATTTTTCTGATTCTGATTATGCAGGTATAAGTGGTTTCAGTAGGATTCCTCAAGCATCTCAGTACTCCTTAACTTGTTCATTAATGAAACAGAATTAGAGGTGAACAGTAAGATGGTCAAGTTTACTGATGACATTGTGTTATTCAGGGTGATAAGAGCAAAAAGAATGGAAATGTGTGAATGGGTATTACAACAAACAAATGTGGCTTTATTTGGAACAGCAATGTATGATTGGGCAAAAATGTTCACATGTATACCAATAGCTGAGATGATGATGACTGGCTAGGAAAGAAATTTGGGGGTAATAATGAAAGCAACAAGAAGCATCAATGCAAACAAGTGGCAAGTAATGAATCACAGAATCATAGGGTTGGAATGGGAACATGATAGAGATGTAGAAAATAATGCATGGAGTGGAGAACGTCAACAGTGAGGTGATTTTCCCCTGTTTAATAACAGTGAGGTCTGGGAATTATTCAATGAAACTAAATAGTGTCAGAGTTAAGAAAGACAAAAGAAAGCATTTCTTTTCACACAGCATATTTACATTTGCAAATAAAAGCCACTAGTAATATATGCATCTTTAACTAAATATAATAAAGCCATAGGATTGTTAGGCACTAGCCTTTGTTTATTTGTTTACCCAAGTTCAGAGAACCAAATAGAACTTGAGACAAGGCTTTTTTAGCTAACAGAAGTTTTATTGGCCAAGAAACATTCTGGATGGCTCAGTCAACACCGTGGCAAGGTGTTGAGGAGAACCACACCTTGCAAAGCAAACATCAGAGGTTTTATAGGCATTTACAAATGTAATCAGATCATACATCCCCCCACGTCCATACAAGGGAATACAGGGATGGTCTAGGGAGGAGTAAAGGTGGGTCCTAAAGAGAAAGTTAGCTCAACTCTCTTCTCCTGTTACCAAAGAAATGCCTACATCCTTCTCTCTCTCTGGAATGCAGGGCCCCTTTCTTTGCAACTTTTGTACCAAGCTTGTACGAGCCTGGTACTGGGCTGATTTATAGTTTCAGAGAAAGTCAGGCATCTGGCTATTTGCTTCTAAAGGAAATGGGGTGGGGGAATGCTGGGCTCTTTAGAAGGCAAAAGTAAGTTAAC
This sequence comes from Liasis olivaceus, assembly GCA_030867105.1. Classification (NCBI taxonomy): domain Eukaryota; kingdom Metazoa; phylum Chordata; class Lepidosauria; order Squamata; family Pythonidae; genus Liasis; species Liasis olivaceus. The sequence continues at coordinate 38,517,601 of CM061349.1, forward strand.
CCTTTAGAAATAAGATAGACTGCACTGTCACATGTATGTTTGTACATTATGTGAGAGTATAAAATTGTGTATTAAAATAATGCCCTTCAGGATCAAAACAGCAATTAATACCATAACATATAATAAAAATAAAATCACAATACAAAATAAGGAGCTTCTAGATTAAGAAGCAAATGACATAAAATAAAACCAATGTCTGTACATGATATGATTATACTGTGCATTATCAGAGATCTGGCTTGCTAGTCAACAGGATATCAAAAGCAAGAAGAAACACTTAAAGTTTTCTGAAAAATCAGTTATCAGATTTCATCTATGGCTTCAAGATGAGATAAGGCCCAGTGCAGAGTAGTACTGGATTTATGATTCAAATATATTTTACAAATCTCTATGTAAAAGATATGCAGCAGATGTACTCTCATATATTGAATTTAATTGCACTTGCTCAGTTTGCTTATGAACTGATTCATACAAAGCTTACCTTCACTTTGGCTTTTCAGAAATCAGTTCCCAACTTCATATTCTGTATGAATATTCATTATTTTTCTTTATTTTCTTTGAGAATTTTATTTCCAGAATTGTTAACGATCAACTTATAAAAATCTAGGAAGAATATTGTCTCACATTACATAAAAGTGGCAGTTATATATCAGTTAATACTGCAAACAGATAGTGACTCTGTCTTGCTTTTTACTACTGTAGTTCCATTGCTCAAACCGAATCCAACTTTGGGAAATAAATCACAGGTCTAATTGTCCATTACCAGAAATGGGCTCTTGGTTTCAGTTAAACTCAGAAATCTGACACTGCTCCTGCCCCCAAAGCCAGGGCTGCTCTCTCCACCAGGGCTGCTCAGGCCCTGGGCAGCTAAAGCAGGGCCTCCCTGCTCCTCACGGGCAGAGCCATCATGTACTTAGGATGGAGTGACAGCTCCTAGATCTGTTCGACAGTGAGACACTTGGGCTCAAAGAACACAAGAATTAACCTTTAAATTAATACGGCCGAAAAATGTATCAGCAATGTCATTTCTATCTGGCTCATTTCCTTTCCTTCCAGAATTCATTCAACATTTGATTTATGGCTCATGAGTAGCCTGCACTGACTTTAATGGAGCCCGTCACTTGAATTACCACTCTCAGCTCCAACTATTTTCTATACAGCAAACATTCCTGTCCTTCCTTTTAATATGGCCCATTTTTTGCAGCCAGGAAATGAAGGGTGGTGTTTTTTGGAGAGTATAAGGATCACAATGGAAGGCAACATTTCCGAGAGACCGTGCAGTCCTCAGAGTGTCAAGAGCTTTAAGTCACTCACCGGTCTAATCTTCGTGCCCAAGCAACCGATTATCCGCCTTCCTTATACTCAGGAGGCGGGAGCAAAATATTTACTCGCAAGCACGAAAGATCTAAATTGGATGGTGAAGACGGCCGGGCGCCGCGGGGGGGCGGGAACAGCGAGAAGCGCCCGAGAAACTGGAGAGAGAGAAGGGGAGATAGGCATAGCTCGCGATTGGCGCAGCCGCTAAACCAATAAGGACACGCGCTTCTCGGCGGCGCTGGGGGTGAGAGGGGTGTAACTTGCTACTGTCTCTGACCGATCCCCGGCCTGGAGTGTAGTCTCGCAGGCCAATGAGCGCTCAGCTCGACTCCCTTTCTTTCATTGGTTTAGTAGTGGGGGGCAAATAGAATTTCTTGACTGTTCCAGGTTCTTTTACCCCCTCGCTTTTTTTTTTTGGAGCATTAGTCCCTCCCTCCTCTAGGAATGTGGGGGGCGATCTGAAGGGCCTGGTTGCCGCGCTGAGCAGCAGTTAAGTTCGGGCTTGTCAGATGTAGGCGCCCCCTTATTTATTTATTTGTTTTAGTCGCATAAAGCCGCCTCCACCACCACCAACACCCGCAAGCCATGGAATACGTTTCTAAGAAATAACCCCCCTCCTTGGAGTGGGGCGGCGCTGACTCAGGGTCCCTTTGCCTCATTCTCCCCCCAGGCTGCCCCTCCGGGGAGGGGGCTTTTGAGGAGATGGAGGGAGCCGCTGGGTGCGCTGAGGAAGAAGGGGAGCTCTCGCTGCTCACCGTCAGGCACGAGCTCAAGAACGGTGAGTCTGCCCGTCTACCTGAAGGTGTGGGGAAGCTGCAGAAGGGGGCCAGAGGCGAAGGCGATGGGGCGGGAAGCGCAGGAGGGGTCCCCTGAGGAAAGGCGGCCAGAAGGGGACGGGGCGGTCGGCGTAGGGAAGTGTGCGGGTGTCGCGGGGGACGGCACGGAGCGCGGCGGCGCGAAAGAAACAAAGGCTAGAAGAGAGCGGCGTCTCGGGAGCGAAGGGAGTGGGGCGTCGTGGGGCAGCTGGCCAGGAGGGCGGTGTTCGGGTTGGCAGCCTGGGGAAGGGGCGGCGACTGGGCCCAGAAGACTCGGAGGAGAACGAACGGAGCAAGAAGGTTAGGGAAAGGCCAGGCCAGTAGTGCGATACACGAGTCATAACCGTTTCAATATTACAGTTACATGAACACCGTAATATTTGGATGACATCCCAAACAGATCTTATGAAACCAGCCCACCAAATGGACATAACTAAAGGAGAGTGATGAAGTACGAGAAAAACTTCCATGGGTTCCCCATTATATTACTGTATTCATTCTGAACAAAAGTTATTTAGAAAACTGCTAAGAACATCTGTTTTCCAGCCAAGCAAACCACCAGATTCACCACTTGCACATGACTGGAGGGGGCTGATGCACTATGAACATAAAACTTCTGCAATAACTATTAATGGTTCTGCATTCTGGCAAAAGTTCACATTTCAATAAATTCCTGGCCAGTATCAGTTCTGTAATGTCTGGGCACTGATGTAGTAAGATACAAAAGTTCTACATGAACTGTTTTCCATGACTAATTCTGGCAGAAGTCTGTATTTTGGAGAATTGCTTGGAATGCCAAATTTCCAAACAACAAAAGTTCATCAGTTACATACAGCTAGAGGGTATCATTGTCAATAAAATAACATGGACATGTTCATGAGGTCACCAGGAACTAAGCTTAACTTGAGGGAATCTTTACCTGTACTGAAGCATTAAGATACAACATTTTCACAAGAATCATGTTAGCTGCCAATGGCATAATACAATCTTTTTAAAAACTCCCCAGAATATTGATTTCCCAGTCCACTATTCATGACCTTTTCTCACTTGTAATTTACATTAATAGTAGAATTGCCTATCAAGCTCAATAATCTTCCTTTTTTATACTGAAACATAACAGCTTTTTCTTGCTTAAGCCAACAAAAGGGTTTGGAATGTAAATTTTATTGTGCTTCTCTCCCCTTTTGGGGAGATCTGTTCATGTGACCAATCCAGCCTTGTCAGTTATTTGTACATTCCTGATGGAAAATGGGAAAGATATCCCACTGGCTATTCATTAGCCAATCAGCCTCTTCAAAATATTCTCTCCCTTCCCTCAGCCACAAATGAGGACAATGTATTTTGTTAATCCACTAGAATAGCAACTGGTCAGGAGAATTTATCACTATCATATTACATCTATACAGAAAGATTGAAATATGTTAAGGATTAGTTGTGAGAGAAGCTCCAAGGGAACCTGCAGCAATAAGACCCAACATTTCAACAACAATTGTATTAAACTATCTGTCTTAAATAAAATCCAAAGCTACTGTCCTGAAATAATTTTATGTTCTTTAAAATGAAATCTTATCATATTTTTAAAAAATATTAGCATATTTTAATATATTACTTGAAAAAACCTGAATAGTACTAATTAGATAAAATTGACATGTACAAGGTCTAAACATGCCTATAAATAATACTTAAAACAGTACTTTTGGAACATTCTGTATATAAAGAATTATATATTGTTTTATGCAGATTGGTATAAGAAGTGCTTTTGAAGTGAGAACACTTCTTAATTCTTACCACTGAAAATAGTTTTCTAACAGGATTACCTAGAACAAAGATTTCATAGGAAAAAAAATTCTCTGCATCATAGGGTCTTTATTTGTCATAATACTCAGGGCATTTGAATATACCATGGAGAATCTGATTTATCATTTGGCAGGATCCATAAAATGCCTGGATTGATTCTAGGAGAATCAGTAAGGACCAGTTTTGGAAATCTGGCAGTGATACTCTGAGATTTTTGTGTGCTGCAGATTCCATAAGAAAAAATTAATTATAACTACAGAAGAAGAATGGAAAAAGGCAAAGACAGGCACACGTACTCAGGAATTTTAGCCAGTCTAGCCATTGCCAAGCAATGGAGTGTAGGAGAAAAGAAGAGCCTAAAAATCAGTATGGCTCAGTTATAGTAGGTGCTAGTTTTGGCAGATTATCATTGTGATGAGGAGGAAAATATGGCTTTGGTGGATGAGGAAAAAACTGTGAGAAGGTAAACTCAATACATTGGAAAGTTGAAAAAATATTTTAGAACCAGCTAATTCCTTCTAGGTTGTTGGGATGACATTTATGGCCTATGGGAGGCAATGCAACTACATCTGTCTAACTATAATTTTTGTAATTATTTTTATAAAGCTAATAACCAGGAAACAGTATATTTCTAGATTTTCCTGATTCCTTTATTCCTTAAAATAAAATGCTGTACAGTGGTACCTTGGGTCATGAACGCTTCTGTTCACAACCAATTCGGGTCACAAACAGCACCGTTTGCAAAATTTTGCTTCTGTTTGCAAACTCTGCATCGGGTGATGAACACAATCCGCGGCCATTTTCCCTGCTGACACACATGGTCATGGCTTCCTGTAGGGAGGGGGACTCTCCCTCCAAACAATAACCGCCTCCCCACCCGCCTTCCTGTCCTCCACGCCTCAAGCAAGATTAGTGTTCTCTTTCTTCATACTGTACTGTACTGTACTTTGTGTCATATTTTTGTGGTTTTAAAAAAAAATACATATGGTTCAGAACGGATTAACCGTATTTACATTGAACCTTATGGGAAAATTTGATTTGGGTCATGACCAAAATCGGTTGGCGACCAAATTCGTAGGGGTCAGAACGGATTAACCATATTTACATTGAACCTTATGGGAAAATTTGATTCAGGTCGCGACCAATTTGGGTCGTGACCAGAGTCACAGAATGAATTAAGTTCGTGACCCGAGGTACCACTGTATTTATTATTTATCATCTTGTCATTCTGCATATTATTTTTACATTATGGTTCTGGTAAAAAGAATGATGAATAGTTTGCAGTGCAGCTAAATATTTTCTTCCGCTCTAAATTCCCACCTGTGTTAATATGATATTGGCTTTTTGTATGCCTGTGTACTTTTAATTCTTGTTCTTTAAAAATAAAAGAAAGAACCCTTCTTATAACAGTCCAGCTGTCTACCTTTGCAAGCTCACAAACCTGGACTAGAGGGTGATGGCCCTTCTGCTGTTGCTTCCCAGCAATGAATATTTAAGGCATGCTTCCCATGATTTAGAAGGTAGTAAGCCGATATTCATAGACATTAATAGCTTGATCATCTATGAACCTGTCCAATCACCTTTAAAAACTATCCAAATATGCTATTACCACAATTGTTGGCATTAAATTCTAAAGTGTAAAAATAATGTTATTCTACTGGTTCTGAATCTGTCTGCATTCAGTTTCAGTGGATGATCCTGTGTCACAACACTGTGAGAGAGGGATATATTCTTCCCTCCATGCCCATTATTTATGCCATGCATGATTTTATGTATCTCTATCATGTCTCCCCTTACTATCCTTGTTCTTTGCTAAGGAGCTGTAGTTGCTATAGTCTTTCCTTGTAGGGCAGCTGTTCTAGTTCCCTAATAATTCTGAATGCCTTTTTTGCTTCTTTTCTAGCTCCATAAAAACTTTTTTAAAGTGCAGTGACCGCTAAAGAATAATTACTTTAGGTATGAGTCAGCTGAAGTAATAAGATAATTAGATTCAGATAGAAATCCTGGTGTAGATGATTTAATAGCTAAATATTTTAAATAATTCTAAGAAAACAGGAGGTAAATTGTTGATAGATTAATTGATTATATGCCATCAAGTCAGTGTCAACTCTTAACCACATAGATAGACCTTCTCCAAGATAATCTGGCTCTTCAGTTCTCCCAACGATGCACCCATTGCCTCTGTAACCAAATCCATCCACCTTGTTGCTGATTGGCCTCTTCTTTTCCCTTTCACCTTTCCACCACTGTGAACTTTTCAAAGGAGATGAATCTTTATACAATATGTCATATCTGTCTGTCTGTCTGTCTGTCTGTTTGTTCAATCGTGTCCCATTCTCAGAGACTGCCTGGACAAGTCCCTGCAGTTTTCTTGGCAAGGTATTTCAGAATGGTTTGCCATGGCCTCCTTCCTAGGGCTGAGAGAAAGTGACTGGCCCAAAGTCACCCAGCTGGCTTTGTGCCTAGGCATGATTAGAACTCACGGTCACCCAGTTTCTAGCTTGATGCCTTAACCAGTACACCAAACTGGCTCTCATAAAATATATATCTATTTTTAAAAAATGCATCTTCATTAGAATAATAGATTGGAAGGAATCTGGGAGATTATCTAATCCAATACACTGCCTAGTGCAAGAATTCACTACCATAGCATCCCTAACAGTTCTCCAAACTTTGCACCCCAGCATACAAGCCTGAAAAATAAATAAATAAATAAATAAATAAAAGAAGAGTCCACCACTACCACTCTTACAGTTTACAAGCTTTATAAGCCACTACAACTGAAACTGACTCTGAGCAGCATATAGTTCCCCATCTTTGTATATTTGAATTAAAAACAAAGTGAAACCTAGCAATATAAATAATAAGATCAGGCAGTTCAATAAGAAAAAAGATAAAAGGTGTAAAAACTGGAATAATACATTTAATGGGCCAGAAATTAAAATACCATTCCTCACCAGAGGAAGTTATCATAGCATTTTGCTCCCCATGGCCCAATGGAATATTTTAATGGACTTTCTGAAGGCCAGGAGGGAAGGGGCCGTTCTGATGTCTGATGGCAAGTTTTTCCAGATGAGTGGGGTTGCATCTGAAAAGGCATGTTTCTGAGGCCCCTGCAGATGGCAGTCCCTTGGAGAAGGACCTGGAGTAAGCCTATCCTACTTGATATTATTGGGCAGGCAGATGTTATTGAAAAAAGGTGGTCCTGCAAATATCCAAGCCTTGAACCATCAAGCACTTTAAAGGTGACAACCAGTACCTTGAATTGCACATGGAAGCCAACTGGTATCCAGTACTGCCTCAAAGTAGAGGTGTCACATAGCATATCAAGGAAAACTCATAATTACTTGAAACACTGCATTTTGAACCAGTTGTAGCTTCTGAATGCTTTTCAAGGGCAGCTCCATGTGTTGCAACAACCCAATTGAAATTAGTTAGGATATTATTTCTGATGTCTGAATCTGTTTCCTTGTAATTTAAACTCATTGGTTCTGTCTTGACTTCTGGAACAACACTGAATAATGTCTTCATTACAGTCCTTCCAAACTTGAAGACAGCTATCATGCCTCCCTGCACTGTTTTCTTCTCAGGTGAAGTGTGCCCAATGCTTCCAATTTTCAGTCTCCTTATCATCTTGGTAGCTGTCCTCTGAACACACTCCAGTTTTTCAGTATCATTCCTAAAATGCAGTGTCCAGAACTGGATGCAATATTCTAGGTGTGCAGAATAGAGAGGAATAGTCAATATGTTCTGATGAAACAAGTCTTATTCAGTATGTTTATATTCACTAGGGCTATCATATCTTGTCTGCAAAAATCTTTGCTCCCGTTTAGTAGTTGTCCAGATTTTTGCAGTCCAGGTATGGTAGCTCTAGTATTCACATTTTCAGAAAGTTATAATCTTTTAAAAATAAAGTTAAGTCAGTATATGATATGCTAAAACGAGTGATTATAAAACTGTAAATTGTTATGCCAAAATGAATAACTGTAGAGAAAAATTAGTTCATACTATACTCTTTTGCATAGTAGTTAGGGAGCAATTTGATGTGTTTTCAAATATTTCTTTATATAAATTTTCAGTATACATAGAGAAAAGAAGGCTAGGTTTCTGTATACTGAAAGGAATTGAACGTAGTACAATGTGTTATTGTTTATGAAACTTCTTTTTATAATAATTGGTTTATAAATATCTACATTTATTGAAAATTACGCAAAATGCACTCTGAGGATTTTGATATAGAAAAAACATTAATTCAGAATGTTAATGACAGAATGTGAAGTTTTAATTCTCAACCTGTTATGGAAAATAAGTCTAAATAGGTTAGGTCCTGAATGGCTTCTTTTCTATTAAATGAAAAATATGGCTGTCTCTAAAGGATTGCTACTTCTTTGCAGTCTGATACATCATTTTAAAAGTTAGTTTCCTATAAAAACTGTTTTATTAGAGGGCTTTTGCAACTATTCAAATAAAATAAAGTATGATAATCAGTTAAGTCATCTTGCTTCCAGAGGATATTTGAAATCAAGTTGAAGGCAGATAAAACCCCATCTAGTAGGGCTCTGAAAAATATCCAAAAGCAAAGCAACACATGGAGCACATATGATGCATCTCTTTTGAAACAGAACAATTGTATTGTTTGCATGATTCATGTTCCTCTTTAGAAGTTTCTCAAAGCTGTTTCCATCTGCATGTGTAGCCACTTCACTTTGTGAAAACTTTATGAATTATGGTTAACATATTTTCTAAATTCCAATGAAATGGTTATATGATGCAAATGCAATTGCCTTCATTTTGTAAATGTAAATCATTTTAATAGCTAATGTATGTTGTGGACTACAGAATGTATCTTCAGTGCAATACTGAAATATTTTGTTCTCACTTTTTTTATTTCTGTGGGATGCTACAAGAAGTGAAAAGTTAAATGCAACTTACTGTATTTATTCATATGATTCTGATATGGCAGTTTTTCCAAGTCATTTGTAATTGATGAACAATCTTGTGTAGATATGGTAGGCAGAACAGATGCATTGTTCAAGGTATAATAAAGCTCTATTGTATCTTTACTGGTTTGGGTCAACCATTCAGGTTTTTCTTTAAAATCATATTAATCTGCATAAAATGACAAGTATAATGTTGTGCCATAATTATGCTGTATAAGTTGTACTGAAAATTCAGTAAATGGGAGTCAAGTTTTAAAAGATTTGTTTTGCTTTAATATATATGGGAGTGCTTTTGAACAGACAATGTGCTTGTTTGCCTATTGATCAAATAGCCCAATATTAGCTGCTTCAGTTTAGCAGGGGCTTAACGTGTTTACTTTTGTGCAGTTGGGACTAGTGACTCATGTATGTAAATCTATACAGAATTTTGCTACATGTGGAAAGGTGATTGATCCAAAGAGGTGCACCTAGTATTACCAAAAATGTTGTGATACATAATTGTAAATAATTGATTTAGAATTTAAGAATTTAATCCTGGCAACAGTGACTTGTCCTCCTCACTTGCAGTTAGATTACTGTAACCTGTTCTACATGAGGCTATATTTGAAATGATCTGGAAATTGTAGTTCATACAAAATGCAGTTGCCAAGATGTTAGTGGATGAGAGCCACTCTTATATAATATCTGTCTTTTGGTGTCTGCACTGGATGCCAGTAGCTTTCTAAGTCCAATTCTAAGTGCTAGCTTTGTCTTAAAAAGCCTTCGACAGCTTGGCTCCAGAGTATCTGAGGGATCATCTCCTCCTAATTTATTCTGCCAATGGGTTGCATATTCCAGGAAGGGGATGCTTAGGATCCTACACTTGAAAAGAGATCAAGGGGATGTGGGCCTGTAAGCAGTCCTTCAATATCATAGCACTGATGTTATAGAACACATTGTCCTCATAGGTTCTCCTGACACTTAAATTTTTTTTTTTCATAAATCTATCAATATGATTTTGTTCGAGTGTACTTTTGGGCTGATTGAATTACACTGGATTGACTGGTGAGATTTTAATTTTGTTTCCTTCTTTTTTTTATGGTAAACTGGACTACTATTACATGGGTACATATATAGAGTTTCCTGATTATATTTATTGTTTGTGTAGTCATTATGTTAATTTGGGATTGTTGATGGGTGCTGAGATTTATACTGATTCTCCTTATTGAAAATTTCTCAGTGTGTTGGAAACCAGGTAGTATATAAATATACGTAAATGAATAATTAAAATACTTGAATATGGATTATATACTTCGATAAACACAGAATAATTTTTAAAATAATTAAGTCCTGAATCTTTAAGTAGCTTTGCACAAGCTTGGGGGAATATCTGTTCTTTATTTAAAATCTGTAATATGCTGAACCTGTATTAAGGGCAGCTTCCCACCCATTTGGGCAGCTACAATTTTATATTGAAAATGTTGTTAAAAATCAGTACGTAAGCAGGGAAACTGAAATAAATAGTTCAGGATTAGTTCATGGATGTATGACTGATTACATCAAGACAAATGTGTAAATAGAATTGCTTATTCTCTGGTTGTCCCTCTAGATCAGCCTTTTTCAGCTGGTGTTCTGCAGGACTCTAGGGTTCCGTGAAAGGTCACTAGGAGTTCCATAAGAGATTGTGACTGAAAAAAATAGAGTTTTTTTTTTAACTTTTTTTTTTTAACACCATGCAGTGCTAGTACGCACAGTGGTGGGAATTGTTATGCAGTGAAACTCAGCTGCTGGCCTTCCACTTTGCTGTTGTTGTAAACATTGTAAAATGTGGATTGTGTACATTAGAAGTGAAACACATTGTGAACATTTCAGGGGGGTTTTTTGTGTGTGAACTTTATGCAGGAGTTCCCTGAGACGTGAACATTATTTCAAGGGTTCCTCCAAGGTAAAAGGTTTGAGAAAAACTGCTCTAAATGATATAGTGTCTTTTTCTTCTTAAACCCAAGCATAAAACAAACCAACCCTGATATCTTTTCTCTGCTGTGTTCCCATGCCATTACTCCATCTTGTTCCCAGCCCATGAGTGAGATATGCTTAAGCCATCATTAGTTGTACCAGTGTTAAAATAATGCATCCCCTTTAAGCTAACAGCATCTAACAATAGTTTATTGGCCATTTCAAGCTGATATGGGCACATGCCCTCCCCTCTGGTTCGTAGTCACTTGCATCTGTTGCCATTCTGCTGTTGTTTCCCTAAAGAGCTGGGCATCAAACAAAGAGACAAAAAACATTGCCAGGATTTGAAATGGCCCAACAGGCTGAAAAAGACTAAGATGGAAATTATGAGACTACACCTTCCAATTATTTCCAAGCATAGAAGGAGCTGGCATTTGTTGCTTACAGATATTTCTTGGGTTACAGTGGCAATTAGGACCGGAATTTCCATTGCTAAGTGATGCATGTGATGGCATCACTTAGTAACGGAAATCCTGGCAGTCTCAGTTGCTGTCATAACCCGAGGACCACAAGGGTCATTAAGTGAAGACCTCACATGACTGTGACATAGGAAGAGGCGGGAGTCCCAGGCTGGTAGGCGAGAGCTATGGGCAAGTGGGTGCTGCGAGTGGGCACTGTGCAGGGAGGGCAGGTGCAGTGAGCAGGTGCTATGGAATACAGGTGGGTGGGTGGGCGAAAAAGCAGTTCATTGCCTTTATGGGTACACTGATTTTCAGTAACTAAACAGAGTAACTAATGGATTACATTATATGCACTTTTGTTTATTATAATGTTATTTATTTCTATAAGATTACAATTTTGGGGAAAGTTTACCAGTAAGAGAGCATTTGCAGCAGCTATTTTTATTGTTATGCCTTAACTACAGTAATATCTTATACCATTTATACAACAAATTGAAATGATTATTTGATATGGAATATTAACTTTCTTATTATAAAAATCTACATACTTTAAATAGAATTATATTCACTTTATTATATACATGGAAACTTGAATACCATGATACCTAAGTGACAGCTGTATTATTTTATTTATTTATTTATTTCATTGGATTTCTCCGCAGCCCATCTCCCCCACAATAGGGGACTCTGGGCGACTCACAAAAAACATTAAAACTATAAATACATCCAAAATTTAAAACAATACACATAAAACATCCTGTGAGAGTAAGGGCAAGAGGGATCAAGAATGTACTTTCATCCCCCGAAGAGCGAGGGACAGATAAGAGGATGAGACTGGCACCTCCCTGAGAAATGCTAGTGATGTTTATGGATTGACCCTGGGAACTACTCTCAGTCTGGGAAGATTCTCTGTATAGGGTGAAGCCAAATAAACCTTGCTGGATAGAATCTGTATGGTCTCCTGGAGTTTCTTGGGCTAAACCTGACACATCCAAAATTTAAAACAATACTAAATAAAGGAAGATCCAAGCAGATGGAAACTCAGGCTGCGGAGAGCTGGCCATTATGGCCATCCCCCTGCTTGAAGTATTCCCTCCCCACCCCAGGCCAAGTGGCAGAACCAGGTCTTCAAGGCCCTTCGGAAGGCCAGGAGTGAGGGGGCCAATCACACCTCCGGGGGCAGAATGTTCCAAAGAGCGGGGGCAATTATAGGTACTATATCAGTAATGAAGTAGAGTCTTATTCATGGGAACCATTTAATTTATATTATTACTTGTTTGCTTGTTAATGTATGTAACATTGACACTGGAGCGTTTTTTCCCCCCCCCCTCTTGTTAGCAAACTTGACAGGCCACACAGAGAAGGTGGGCATTGAGAACTTTGAACTCCTGAAAGTTCTTGGGACAGGAGGTAAGAATTATTTTATGTTGCTAATGAAGCATGAATTTACTTTTTAAAACATTCACCAAATAAAATTCTATTTTAGAGATAAAAAGTTTTTTTAATCATCAGGCTGTGATTATTATTTTTAAAAGATTCTTCTTTAACACATCTGCATTTTCAGCATTATGGCTTGTCATGTCTCTGTTGGCAAACTTAGTCTGGGGGTTAGGCTTTCAAACCTGGGCCAAAAATTTAGCCACCCATTTGATCTCAGTAAAGTGAAACAGAAAACTCTTAACCCTTTGTGGCCATCTACTGATTGTCCAGATTTTTGCAGCCAGGATATGGTAGCTTTAAAGATGAGTGGGATGGGCAGGCAATTAGGAGTGTTAGTAGATCAATGTTCCTTCCCAGCTAAAACAGGCAGACAAGGGATTAAGTAGTAATTTTATTATTTATTAGATTTGTATCCTTCCTTTTAGTTAGGAGCTCATGGCAGTGTAGATTTTGCTCCTTCCTCATAGTTTTCTTTACCACAACAACCCTGGGGGTAGGTTGGGCTAAGTGAGAATAACTGACCATGGTAATCACCCAGTGATCTTCCATGAGTGAAGGTTGGTTAGAGGTACTGGGTCTCCCCATTCCAATTCCAATACATTAACTTCTAAGACCACTCCATTTCAGGCAATCCAAACAAAATACCCAAATGAAAAGGCTGAAATAGCTGCAAAGTCAAATACAAACTGATTCAATCCAAAGCATTCTAGGCAACTGGTAACAGAAACATATGAGTATAAATGTTGTTTTCAGCATTGGATCATCTCCATATACTTAGTTTTATATTCCATATTTCAAGTCTCTGCCATAATACAGTTGTTCAATTCAGAATTGGTCTAGTCAGGAGCAACAGTGATTCTGAAGTAGACTTATTCTCAAGGAGCCTTTTCCTGCAGTCTTGTCCTTATTTGCTTCTCAGCTGTCTGGTTTTGATCTGTTGCCATCCTCCTGCAGATTGAAACAGCTCAGAATCCTGATGGGTCGGGCTGGCGGTACTTCAGTAGAAGTTCTAAATCTTCTGCACTTGCCCTTATAGCTAGCATGGACAGGATCTATGCCGTATATATAAAAAAAAGTTGCCGTTCCAGATTTGGTTTGAAAAATAAGTAAAAGTGAAATTGGTAATGTTTTGACTGAGACTGAGTTATAAACAAGAAGGGCCTTTGAAAATTTTACTACTGTCATGATTTAGCAAGGACCCATAGGGAGCCTTCCCCTAAGCCACAGTTTTCACATGTGTAATATAGATTTATTATTGTAGAGATTGTGAAACATTTTAAATACTTCAAGGTGCCATAAAGATGTGAAGGCTGTTCTTGATGGATTCTGTGCACATTTGCATAGGTGTCTATGAAAAGATGAAGTCCAGTTGCCTAAAACCAGAATGGAGCTGGGGTAATTACAATTCTGAATCCAGGATGGAGCTAACTAGAAAATAAATATTAGTGAAACATCAGATTATTTCCTAGTAAACAGCAATAAGTAGGTCTTTCAAATTGGTTGTGTTCTTATTGAGTCAGCAACTGTGCACTTCTGTGGTGTTGGCTGAGATATTTCCTGTTGCTTCCTGAGAGTTACCAGCAAATGTAGACTTCGATGTTTCCTTGGTGCTTATCTTAGTGGCTTTTCAATGGTAGCTGGTATTTTATGTGGCTAAATCTGTCATTATGAGGCATCTACTGTCTGGTGCCATTCATCCAGGCACTATCCTAGCTTCCTGTGTAACATCCCTACTCTGCTGCATGCAAAATAGTTCTGGACCTTGAGACTTATGCATTATTTCCTGCAGTCCTAAACCTTACATAGTTAGAACAATTTATGGGCATCTTCCTAACTCTCCTAAAAAGTTCATATCAGCCTTTCTGAGCTTCCTGAAATTCGTATAGTTTGGTGGTCTTTAATTAGGGCTACCAGATCTGGGCTGTGGACATCCAGATCTGGTAGCCTAAGTGATTGTAAGGAGCTGGAATTTCCTGTACCTCTGTAATTCCACAAGTAGAAATCAGGATTCAGGTTTCCAATATCTGAGGCTGCAAGTGATCTTTCTGCATACCCAAAGTAAACCTTAGTTAACACAGTGGGACTTCCTTCTAAGTAAACATATAGCAGTTGAGTTAGATTAGTTATTAAAATGTGAATCTACATGCAAACTAGAAAAGGATTATTGAGTCATCCTATGCAAAATCACATTCTATTGAAGTACTTTATGTTATTGTCCTCCTATGAGGTTTGAAAAGCAAAAGTAGCTATGAGGGGGAAAAGTCTAAAGAGCATCTAGAAAGTACATGTGTTACTTCTTACAATAGAGTGTGTCTGTTTTTCTAAAACACGTTCATCAGCAAAATGGTAAAACAAAACAAGAAAAAGCGGAGGAAGAAGAATCAGTGTGGCTGATGTCTTTGATATAGTGTAGGAACAGATTTCTCTGAAGTCTTCCTGAAAGGAAGAAGACAATAAGCATTGGTCTCCCAGTATTCTTTTAAATATAAAATCAAGTACCTTAAATAAAATACTCAGATTCCTTTGAATATAAGCAACAGGTCAACCAGGTAATCTTTGTATTCAAAGCTGGAGATGATTATATTAAACAAAAAGAATAATTATGAAACCCAAATCAAGTTGGTTGATTTTATGTATGTAACTGATACTGTTTTGAGATTTATTTTTATTACTTTTGTAAACTGCTAGTATGCTTATATTATTTTCTTGCTTTTCAGTTGTCCCATTTTAACTCTGATAGCTCTCTTCTCCTGAGTCTCTTGTTAGGAATTAGGATTTTACATTTGTTTTTGGGCATAGCTCTGGGCTCCATCCTTAAAATAATGTTTAATATGTTAATTAAATCAAGAAGGTAAACAAATGACATTGGGTTTAAAAATTTCAGTTGTTAAGTTTGTTATTTTGAAAGTAGCTTGATTTGAGCACTCTGCTCTGCTATGAAGGTGGAATTATGGAATTGTGATGGGAGGTTGGCTACTACTGTGTTATACCTGTGTAATATTTTTGGTTTTAGCTTATGGAAAGGTATTTCTGGTGAGGAAAATCAGTGGTCATGATGCTGGCAAATTGTATGCAATGAAGGTATTGAAAAAAGCAACAATAATTCAAAAAGCCAAAACAACCGAACATACAAAGACTGAACGACAAGTACTAGAGCACATTCGACAGTCTCCATTTTTGGTCACTTTGCACTATGCTTTCCAGACAGAATCAAAGCTTCATCTCATCTTGGGTAAGTGTAAAAAGGAAAGAAGCACAGAAGGAAAGAAAAAATATTTTCATTTGTTGTTCCAGTTAAGAAATTAGTTCCTCCCCCCCCCCTTGTAATTGTATGTGATTCAATTATACACAACAGAACAGCTACCACAAACATTTGTGCATGAAACTCTAACCTATTATACAGATCGATGAGAATCAAAAGTATAAATCATTTATACAGATTTTCTCCCCTTTGAGAGCTATCCATCCATCCATCCATCCATCCATCCATCCATCCATTGCCTCTGATTAAATAATTATTTGTGCAACTTGTTTTGTCACCAAAATCTTGAATCCAACAAAATCTAGCTGATTATGTTAAAATCCATTTGTTGAATGAATTGTCATCTGGCAGGCATATCCATTGTTCCTCAGCTGAGTTGGATAACAGTGCTGTCCATCTTAAAATAACTACTGTACATTGAAATCTCATTTTAGTAGATGAACTTGGGGGAGAGATGTCTATTATTCAAGAATGTTTGTTGAATCAAAGAGAGGACATTGTAAAGATTTGTATCTAGTATGATGGCATCAAATCATGTAACTCATTGCAGAAATTTGGTCTATTGCATGCAATTCTCATTGCATTGAAGTCCAGTAAATTGAGGTTTCAATGTATCTTTCATTTGATTTCTAATGTGAAATCAAACCTTTTCAGTTCTGTAACACTGTTAACATTTTTCTTGTCCATGGTTAACTGAATCATGCAAGGGTATAAGTCTAGGTTTCTGGGCCCCAAGGCGACCCCTCAGATCAGTCTCCTCAATGATGAGACAGTTCAGACACCCTGTCTCCCTCAAGGTGTGGCAGCTGAGAGTGGGTGAGAGAAGTGGAGGAGGCTCATATAAAATTTTCTTTCCCCCTGCTCTGCAACAGTGGGCCTGAGATTCACAAGAATTCACAAGAATCTCAGGTGCCATAAGGTATTCCTTCTCTACTTTTGTTCAGTTGTTAGACTTAGGGGGGACCTCTTCTCCCCTTACCATTCAGAACACAGCCATAAATGCTTGCTTATATCACCTCCCCTCAGACCCTCATCTCCCAACTTGGCTCCTTCAAAGTCTTTCTCTTTTAGACATACAGTATCACATCTGGGTTACAAAAATCTGGGTAACCTCTAATACTCTCCACTACCTTCTAGTTAGGCTTATCTGTGTCTCTTTGCTACCATCTAGTGGTCTTTGGGAATTTTGCAATTTAGCTATTGCAGTCCAAATCTCTTGCCTTAATTTCTTCACAATTTCCTGGGTTTGTACAACAAATTGAATCATGAACTATTCACGCTGACAGAATCTGCTAACTAAGCACAGACTAGTGAACCTAATTTTAGCCTAGTGTATAATACAGCCCCAGTGTTCTTTTTTTTTTTTTTATCTTTAATTATTATATAGGTAGTCCCTGGGTTAAGAGTGTCTGGGTAACAGTTGACCCATAGTTAAGAATGGAGCCTATTGTAGCAAACTTCAAGTTGAATACACAGTGGTTTGAGTTCATTACATAATGGTTCAAGTTCGTTGTATACTATTTATACAGTATTATACAATAATGCTGTTCCAGCTTACATACAAATTCAACTTAAGGACAGACCTTGGTAACGGAACTTGTTCTTAAACTGGGGATTACCTGTATTTTATAAAGGTAACTGTAACTATTTTGAGTTTTTTAACTTTTTCAATTATTTGAAAGCAAGTTAGTCTATAATTGAGACATTCATAGCATTCATGTGAGAGTCCAGATAATTTTCCAAAGGAAGCAACTGCGGCTAGTGAGGGAAGCAAAAAAAAAGATTGTGTAACATTCACTACCATGTGGTGCAAAGCATATTTTTGGAATCAATTCTGAAGTTTTGCAGATCCCTAGTAAATAACTCAACTTCCTGTATCTTAGATTACATAAATGGAGGAGAACTTTTTACCCATCTTTCACAAAGAGAGAGATTTAATGAAGATGAGGTACGGATATATATTGGGGAGATTGTATTGGCATTGGAACACCTACACAAGGTGAGACCATGTTTTCAACTTTTTTGAGAGTAATTTATTGAAAGGAAAAATGTACAGAGATATTAAAGTTAATCATAAGATGCTGTTTACATTGTGGGTAAGCACGCACAAATCTGTATTTAACAGCTTGTGATATGATATTTTGTGGAATGTGTTTATGTGACATGGCCACCATGAACCATGATTTAGTCACAAACACTTCACTTGACACTTTCAACAAGTGATGTGATTGCTACCCATCTATTCATGCTTTATTTTCTGGTACACATGTTGTGCAAGCTTAGTGCAATGCCTAATTCCAGTTAAAATTATTACTGACATATTTTACATAATTCTACACTGATTTGGACAATAGAATCATAAACATTATTCTGTATAAAGCACAACCCTTTTAATGCTAGTAATCAGGCTAAAAATTTTAAAATATTATCCTTATTTTATATATGAAATATGTAACTTTCAGAACAAATACAATTTCTTCATAGTTATCGTGGGCATTTTTCCATTTAACACGGTCTATATTTGAAATATATTGTTAAGTGCCAATATATGAACACATTTTAACCTGCTCTGCTCAGTAGTATACAATTGTTTTAATTTTTGTTTCAGTTGGGAATTATCTATCGTGACATAAAACTTGAAAATATTCTTCTTGACTCAGACGGACATGTAGTCCTGACTGACTTTGGACTGAGTAAGGAGTTTATTAGTGATGAAGTAAGTATCTGCATGTTAAGTGACTCTCTAAATGGGTCAGAAAATCGATGCATTGATTTTTTTTTCCTCTGGGAAACCTTTTCCTTTTTCTAACTGAGCTTGTATAAGTATGGTTAACCTGGGGTGGAGGGATCAGATTTATCCTGTGGGGTAATTTGTGATTCTTATCCAAAAGACAGTTAGACAGGCAGATAAATAGATTTTAAAGAACACTTTCTTATATACTACTACTAATGATATTATACAGAGGAAGCCAAACATATCTGGAGAAGACAAGATTGAATAGAATGATGTAAATCCTAGGAATAAGCTTTTTCCTTGTTTTTTTTTCTCTTGTGATTGTGATATCAGTTATTATATTGGCTATAATCTTGTCTTATTTTTTCAGAATGAAAGAGCTTATTCTTTCTGTGGAACTATAGAATATATGGCTCCAGATATTGTCAAAGGAGGGGATACAGGACATGATAAAGTATGTTTTTGATGAAAATCAATATAATTTGTCTATTTTTTGATTGAAAGCCAGTTTATTGTAGTGGTTAAGGCATCAGGCTAGAAACCAGGAGGCTGTGAGTTCTGCCTTAGGCCCAAACCAGCTGGGTGACATTGGACCAATCACTCTCTCTCAGCCTTAGGAAGCAGGCAATGGAAAACCACTTCTGAAATCTTGCCAACAAAACTGCAGAAACTAGTCTAGGCAGTTGCCAGGAGTCAACATAAAACAAAAAACAATAAAGATTAAATTGCAACCTACTCTGTGGTAGATAAAATATACTTTCTATATTTTTCAAATATATTTTTAAATGGAAGATATTTGGAACTTCTTATAGTTAAAACAGTGAATAAATCAAGTATTTCAAAATTTACAAAGTTATATTAAAAGCCCAGTCCTTAGATTATCTTGTGTTATACAACCAGTGAACGCTATAACTGAAATACTGTGAATATGAGGGTGCATCTTTCTTATGCAGCGTAGGTGCCTGTGGAGTAGGATTGATTGTCATAAAAGATCAGTCACTTTATTTGCCAGTGTAACAGTATCCTGTATTTAGCAAAGTAGTGGGGAAACACTAGCACTAGCGGCTCAGAAAAAAACAGCTTTTTCTAAACTTTGACTAGGAGTGATGATTGATGTTTTCTATTTTCAAAATGGTTTCTTGCACTTGAAAATAAAATGCATTATATCTAATATGATGTACGGTATATATTTTGATATAATTAATTATACCAGAGAGTGAACCTGGAACTTTCTAAATGCAAAGCATATGTTGTTTCACTGACCATTAGCTGTTTAGATTAAAAAGTCCTTGCTTTAAAAATAAATTAAACAATAAAACAAATCCTTTATCTTCTTCCAAGCAGTAATTTTCTGAGAAGTAAATAACTTAAAGAGGTAACTTTTCTAATTCCTTAACCTGCTGCCAATCCCTGTCAAGACCCCACTGTATGTACAGGATATCAAACTAAGACCAGATTCAACCATACCTTTAGCTTTGGAAATGCACTTGGATCATTCACTGTCTGTCAGCACAATCTATTTCATAGGATTGTTCATCTGGGGGAAAAATGGAGGAGGGAATCCTCTGTATGTTTGTTGAGCTTTAGAGGAAGGACAGAATATATATCTAATGAATGAAGAAATAAATAACTTGTTGAAGCATGATTAACAATAATTAAAATAGCACCATCTCTATATATTTGCACCAATTGCACCATCTCTATATATACATTGCTTCAGCATTTTGCCTTTAATGAAATCCTCTAATTAATTACAAATTCTGATTAAACTTACCTCCTTACACTCCTTTAGTTGGCAGGAGTGGAGCTTTGTGACCAAAAAAGAGACCCATTTTTATTTTTTCATATGTACTAGAGGAGAGTACAATGGGAACTACATGAACTTAAAGCTTGCCATATCTCACTTTCAAATTGTGTTATTGTTATATATTGGTGTCTGAATACCTTGAATAAATACTAATATCTTAATTGTTTTCAAGGACTAATAGCATTAGATTGTAATTTGCATGCAATTTATTTACATATAAGCTGTAGCTTACATTTTTGATACATTTTACTTTTATAAATTAAAATCTCTTTATATACCTCCTAATTCTAAAAATAACCGCATAGTTTATTTTATTTCCTAGAAAAGTTGCATTAGTAATGTTCATTAATATATCATTATTTTATAGGCTGTTGATTGGTGGAGTCTAGGTGTTCTTATGTATGAATTATTAACTGGAGCATCACCATTTACAGTTGATGGGGAGAGAAATTCACAAACTGACATATCTAGGTAAATTATCAATTACAAATTGATTGATAATTTTAAAATCTGTCTCTCAAAAACATTTTGTACTTTGCAGATATAATGGAATCATTAAGTTGTTATGCCTTCCATTGCTTATAGTATCTGAGGGATTAATGAATGCTGTTGGAGAATTTTGAGAATCTAATCTTGAGGAGAATGTTCCATAACATGGGGGCTGCAGCAGGGGAACACTGCTTGTATTAGGGGCAAAAATATCCTCTGTGACATGAAGCTAGCACATTACCTATGGTCATATCTGGATAGAGATAGCCTTACTGCGGTAGTCCATGCTGTGGTAAACTGTCATCTAGATTATTGTAAAGTGAATGGAGATACACTATACTTTGTTGTCATGTTTTAATTTATTATATTATAATGTTTTGTGTCATTACTTGTAAGTCACTCTGAGGCTTTGATAATGGGGCAGCATGTAAGTCAAATTAATAAAGTGTTGTGCCTAAAACTGCCTTTGACGATGATCTAGAAGTGTCAGTTTACAAAATATGGTTACTGGAATATCTACTTCAACTGGGAATTAGGCATCATGATTGTATAACATCACTATTACATTACCTTCATTGGCTTCATTCATTGGCTTCATTGGCTTCATTCACTGGCTGGTGTAATGTGATTTTGGTTTGTTTTGGGGTTGAATTCAAAATACTAACATTTTAAACACTTTACAATTTAGGACCACAATACAGTATACAATGGCATATCTTTTTCCTACCTGCATATTTCTACTCAAGCAGTGTAGCCATCTTTGGTAGCCTTGTTCTCTGTGTTCCTGCAAATAAGGGAGTGGTTACTAGGAGCAGACATTATTGAAATGTTCTTCTTAGACTGAAATACCTAGCATTCCTTGATTGGCTTTGCTTTTTTTTTTTTTTTCCTTAGTGCCAGGAAAATTTCTCCTTATTTATATGGACTTTTAATTTTTTTTTCTAAATTTAGGGCTGCAGTTATTTTATTTCTGCTGTTTTATCTCTGCTTTTTAAGTAACTGCTCTTTGATTGTTTTAAGTTACTGTTTTGCCAATTTAACTTCATTTAAAATACATAACACAGTATATTTTAACTGCATTTGTTGCTTTGTTGTACATTTCCCCCCACTGCTATTACAGGGCAACTAATACATTTTAGTAAATTTTTAGAATTGTTTTGAATTCCCAAAATAATCAACTATCCATTTACTTCAGGAGAATATTAAAAAGTGAACCTCCATATCCACAAGAAATGACTGCATTAGCTAAAGATATAATTCAGTGTCTTCTAATGAAAGATCCCAAGAAAAGACTGGGTTGTGGTTCAGGGAGTGCTGATGAAATCAAACAACATCCCTTCTTCCAGGTAAAAATAAATTTTGTCTGTTTTTTTTTTAACTGTTCATTTTTGTATTGGCTTTTTTTTTTTAGATGTTATCCAGCAGACACTAAAAATAAGGTCTTTTCAGTAGTATTACTAAAAGATGGAATCCCTGGAGAGAGACGTCAAATTCCTTCTGTATTTATGTGCCCTCGGAAGCAGATTCACATGTTTCAGCAGAACCTTGAACCTGAATTTGGTTAACTGTTCTAGTGTAAAGTGCTGTGAGTTTTTCCTTTGTATATTTTAGGAGCATTTCATTGTGGTTTAGTAATTTCACTGTTTGGCATATAGCAAAAGACAATGCAATTGCTTCTGCCATCCCCTTTACCATTTACGTTTTTGAGCAGATGGGAACACTTAAAAAAAATACAGGGCTACAGCCACCCACCATTTTTATTTCCTAAGAATTACTGTGGGACTTAAATTTATGTTTATAAATGAAGCTAATACTAGAAACTGAGCTTTTGCTTTGGAGGAGGAGGAGGCCTGGCAGTCTCAAAGGGAGTACCTCTGGGCACATTGGTACCTATAGGGGTCATATTGAAGGCAGGATATGAATCTAATCAATAAACAAATAATGCCTCCCTACTTTTTCAGTAAATCTATCTGAAGTATGTATGAATAATTTTCCTCAGGGATATTGCCATTATTTGCAATTTATTTAGCAATTGCTTTGAATAGTAATCATGATGAACCTACAGATGTGATTATTTCTTCTGCATTTTATTCTCAACTACATTTGCCAATAATATACCTTAATGAATCCTGTAATCCTGTGCATAGAATAAGTTCAATTATATTTGAATAGATATAAATGGGGATGTAAGCCATGATCTAATTTCTCTGAACAATTTGTATTGACAACTGACACAATTATATTTTTGTTCATTCACTCTTTTCTATGTTTAATTTAATATATTGATTCAGAAAATCAATTGGAATGACTTGGCTGCCAAAAGAGTGTCTGCTCCATTTAAACCAATTATTCGTGATGAGTTGGACGTTAGTAATTTTGCAGAGGAGTTTACAGAAATGGACCCAACATATTCTCCAGCAACCACTCCAGAGGCTGCAGACAAGCTTTTCCAGGTAACTGTTATATAATAATATTACTAAAAATTTGTGGAGAGATCATTTAGAAATTAAATAAGATTGTCTGTCTGTCTGTCTCTCTCTTTCTCTCTCTCTGCTGGTTGAAGTGAATGACAACTGTAGTGTTAGAAGAGATATGCTAATACTAGTATAAACAAGCACACTAAATAACCACTGCTATAAGTCAGATATAGTCATGCTTTAGAGATGTTTTACACAATTACAAATTGTGTATCTAGCATCCATAGATGTCAATAGTAAAGTGAAACTACATCAACATTGCAAAATGTGCACCTACATATATGCATCCTGTCCTCTGGCACAAGTATGTATGTTGTGGGTTTGCATAATGTTCCATCACTTACACTCCCACACAGATTCCTATTCCAATATTAAGAGCAAGTATTTTTAAAAAGTAGCATTCTTTGGGGCATATTGAATATAATGGGTGTGTAATAAACTGCAAAGAATCATAAAAAGGGTGAAAAATTAGCCAACATCATCTGTGACCTATCAGCTCAAATTAGTGATTTGTTTAAATACAAAGAAAAAAATTGAGAGTGAAACTTAAGGTCAAGTTTTGATTTTCCCAACAATATTTCCCTCACAAGAAATATTCTTTCAGAAATTGAGATTCCATTCTGGAAAGAGTTAAAGACCTGGCTCTGCCAGCTTGTGTGGGGCAATGGGAGCTCTGGTCGATCCTGGGGGTGGCTGGTGCCCTGATGACACTCCCTGAGCTACTCACCAATTCCACCAATTCTTGGAATCTATTTATTATTTAAGATTTTTTTAATATTGTATTTTAATTGATTTTATCCTTTTTGTAAACTGCCCAGAGTCGCTTTTTAACAAGATGGGCGGTGAGAAATTTGATATATAAATAAAATTTTTAAAAAATGATTAAAATTGTTGTGTTATAAGGTTCAAAATAAAATAAGAAAAACAGTATGTGCATACTCATTCATCTAATCTTTACAAGTTTAAAATATTAAGAGAGATTGGGAAAACTTTCTTATGGGCTGGTTAATGCACTAGGGAGATTCCATGGCCTCTCAGGAGAAGGGAAATGATTTTGCTTTCTCCGTGGTTGGTGTTGTTTTGCATGCAGCAAGGATGAACTGAGGCATATGAGGTGCAATTACAATAAGATAGATGTAGAGAGAAGAGCAGATAGCAGATTGGACATAGAAATGGTTGCAGAATAAGGCAGAAATGTAGGAACCGGCTGGGGAAGTATAAACTGTCATCGCTGAGTGGCATATGAAGGTTAGGGGAAAGGTAATACAAATTGTATAGAGATAGAAAAAATGGCAGGATAAAAAAAATGCTAGTTGGACTTGAAAAGCATATTGTTTATAAGTGACAGACTGGCTATAGAAACACCATCCAGTTCTTTCTTCATAAATGCTTGTGGTTCTAGACCATATATGCTTGATAACTCAGAGAGCCTAACTGTGGAATGTGCTAGAAAAGAATTTAAATACAGTGGTACCTCGGGTTACGAACGCTTCTGTTCACGACCAATTCGGGTCACGAACAGCACCGTCCGCAAAATTTTGCTTCCGTTCGCAAACTCCGCATCAGGTGACGAACAGGATTCGTGGCCATTTTCCCTGCCGTGACACGTGGTCGTGGCTTCCTGTAGGGAGGGGGACTCTCCCTCCAAGCAATAACTGCCTCCCCACCCGCCTTCCTGTCCTCCATGCCAGAAGTTGCCTTGAGCAAGGTTAGCGCTCTCTCTCTTCGTACTGTACTGTACTGTACTTTGTGTCATATTTTTGTGGTTTAAAAAAAAAATACATATGGTTCAGAATGGATTAACCGTATTTACATTGAACCTTATGGGAAAATTTGATTCGGGTCATGACCAAAATCGGTTGGCGACCAAATTCGTAGGGGTCAGAACGGATTAACCGTATTTACATTGAACCTTATGGGAAAATTTGATTTGGGTCGCAACCAATTTGGGTCGCGACCAGAGTTGCGGAACAAATTAAGTTCGTGAACCGAGGTACCACTGTACTTTATCCACAAAGTGAAAAAATAATAGGAGAAATATAAAATTAGAAAGAATCTAAGAAGCTATTCATACATTGGTATATTTAAACATATTATAAATCTTAATACTTGAACATGTCTTTCTGGATATAATTATTGCAAAACAGGCAAATCAATCTGGTTTGTTGAGAAATAAACTGAAGTGAGTGTAGTGAGATTAAGTCAGTCATAAAAACTTAGAACAAATGATGGGTTTCCTTTCTGGTTTCTTTCTGTTAGATGTAGCTGTTGTACTAGATTAATACAACACAGCTGGCAAAAAACAAGCCATGGATAGATGGTATACCACTGTTGCCACTTGTGAATGGAGCACTGGATGCCTGATGGTTAAACTAGCTTACTACAGCTGTATCATGCAAACCACCAAATATATTGCAGGGGTCTTCCAGACAACAGTGAAACCTCAGTACTAAGATTATATGATTCCCTCTCCTATAACATAATCAGGGGGTTGAGATCACAGCCTATCCTAGCCACAGTGCTATTACAACTGAATAATGAAATGTCATTTCAAGGCAGAAAACGTATTGCTGCTTTGTGCTTCAGAAACAGTGTGTGTTCCCACTGAAGAGAATTCTTACTTCACTCAGGTCCCAGCTTCTGGGCTCTCCTTTAGCAATATGCTGGTATGGTTGGGAAAGATATCCAAATGCAAAACTGCTCATTCACCAATATTGGTACAGGTCCTCTACATGGGGCTCACTTGGAGACCACTGAGAAGTTACAAGTGGTAAAGAATACAGTGTTAGATACTTTCTGGCCAGTCTCCAACCTTCCCATTTTAGGGAAGATGATGGGGCTACAGCTCCAGAGAACCCTGGAAGAAGCAGTGTGTCTGGATCCTTTTTAGCTGGATTTCAGGCCCAGGTATAATACTGAGACAAAATTGATTGTACTTGTGGATGTCACAAGTGGGACTGGGGTAGGGGTGGCATGACAGTCCTGGTTCTTCTTAATCTTTTAGTGGCTTTCTGTATTAATGATCATGGCGTCATCTTCGAGAGTGGGGAATGGGGAGGACTCTATTGCAGTGGTTCTCCTACTTTCTCTGTGGTTTTAGTTGGTATTATTTGGGGGGATCAAGCTATGGCCCCTACTTTATGGAGTTCCTAAGCCCATGTGACACCTCTACTTTATATGTTGCTCTGGTTACCAGTTGACTTCCAGATGAACTTCAAGGTGCTGGTTGTTATCTGGGAAGACCTTCCTGACTCAGGACCTGGATATCTCACAACTCGTCTCCAATAGATGCTGCCTGTCCTATTTGTTTGGGCAGGGTTGGCATGCTCCAGGTCCCATCAACAAAACAATAGGATCTTACGGGACCTCAGAGATGCATCTTTGCTGTTGCTTTCCCACTTGGCCCTGGGACAGGATGACTTGTAAACCCACATTAGATATGTGATATTTTAATCCTTTCTATATTTCTTTGATCTGGTATTCCATTGTTTTGTTATTATTACTGGTTTCTTTTGTTCTTGTTTTATGTTACCCTGAGTTGCTTTTATGATTAGGTTGTTTGTAAATTAAAATAAATAAAACGTGGAGGCTCAGTTACTGGCAAGTAGTCAACCACCAAGAGCATTTTACACAAGTGCTCAAGGCTCTGCACAAGTATCCATGAACTTCTCTGTGCAATTCAAAGGGCTGGTTTTGACCCATAGATCCCTTTATGTCTTGGCACTGAGGTATCTCCAGGACGTCCTCATCTAGCCTGAATAATAAGCTCTTGATAATCTCACTTTGCAATGAGATAGTGGCTGGGGTTGAGGCAATGTTTTTCTACTACAACACCAACATAATGGAACAGTCTCTCTTTGCATATTCGATTAGAAACCACTGTAATTGTCTTCTGGAAAGCATTAAAGACTGAGGTATTCCAGAAAGCCTTTGCGAGTTGAATGCTGTATTGCTGCTGCTGCTGCCCTGTTAATTGTGATCTGCAGGATGTGATTTAACTGTCATGAGATTGAATAACAGAGACTATGAAAGTATTTTACTGACATTAAGATGTTATTATGTTCATTATATTATACTCTGTATGTTTTAGTTTTTATTGTTTATGGTGGACGGTTTAATGTTTTATGTTTATTATGGATGTTTTATTGTTTGTAGTGTTACATGTACCATGGATGTTGTAATTGTTGCAAACTGCCATGAATTGAATGACATTTGATAAGTAAATACATACAGGTGAAACTCGAAAAATTAGAATATCGTGCAAATGTTCATTTATGTCAGTATGGCAACTCAAAAGGTGAAACCAATATATGAGATAGACGCATTACATGCAAAGCGAGATATGCCAAGCCTTACTTTGGTATAATTGTGATGATTATGGCGTACAGCTTATGAAAACCCCAAATTCACAATCTCAGAAAATTAGAATATTACATGACATCAATAACACAAGGATTGGAAATAGAACAATATTGGACCTCTGCAAAGTATAAGCATGCATATGTACTCAGTACTTGGTTTGGGCCCCTTTTGGGGCAATGACTGCTGAAATGCGGCGTGGCATGGATGCTATCAGCCTGTGGCACTGCTGAGGTGTTATGGAAGACCAGGATGCTTCAATAGCGGCCTTCAGCTCCGCTGCATTGTTCGGTCTCATGTCCCTCATCTTTCTCTTGGCAATGCCCCATAGATTCTCTATGGGGTTCAGGTCAGGAGAGTTTGCTGGCCAATCAAGCACAGTAATCCCATGGTCACTGAACCAGGTTTTGGTACTTTTGGCAGTGTGGGCAGGTGCCAAGTCCTGCTGGAAAATGAAGTCAGCATCCCCATAAAGCTCGTCTGCGGAAGGAAGCATGAAGTGCTCCAAAATCTCCTGGTAGACGACTGTGTTGACCCTGGACTTAATGAAGCACAGTGGACCAACACCAGCAGATGACATGGCTCCCCAAATCAACACAGACTGTGGAAACTTCACACTGGACTTCAAGCATCGTGCATTGTGTGCCTCTCCATTCTTCCTCCAGACTCTGGGTCCTTGGTTCCCAAATGAGATGCAAAAGTTGCTCTCATCAGAAAAGAGGACTTTGGACCATTGGGCAACAGACCAGTTCTTTTTTTCTGTAGCCCAGGTAAGACGCTTCTGACGTTGTTTGTTGTTCAGGAGCGGCTTGACAAGAGGAATACGACATTTGAAGCCCTTGTCCAGGATCCGTCTGTGTGTGGTGGCTCTTGATGCACTAACTCCAGCCTCAGTCCACTCCTTGCGAAAGTCCCCAACACTTTTGAATGGCCTTTTCCTGACAATCCTCTCCAGGCTGCGGTCATCCCTGCTGCTTGTGCACCTTTTTCTACCACACTTTTCCCTTCCGCATAACCTTCTATTGATGTGCTTTGATACAGCACTTTGGGAACATCCAACTTCTTTTGCAATTCCCTTTTGGGGCTTTCCCTCCTTATGGAGGGTGTCAGTGATGGTTTTCTGCACAACTGTCAGGTCAGCAGTCTTTCCCATGCTTGTGATTCCTACTGAACCAGCCTGAGAGACCATTGAAAGGCTCAGGAACCCTTTGCAGGTGTTATGGATTCATTAGCTGCTTAGAGTGGGACACTTTGAGCCTAGAATATTGAACCTTTTCACACTATTCTAATTTTCTGAGATTGTGAATTTGGGGTTTTCATAAGCTGTACGCCATAATCATCACAATTATACCAAAGTAAGGCTTGACATATCTCGCTTTGCATGTAATGCGTCTATCTCATATATTGGTTTCACCTTTTGAGTTGCCATACTGACATAAATGAACATTTGCACGATATTCTAATTTTTCGAGTTTCACCTGTACATACATACATACATACAAATAAATAAATAAATAACAGGGGTTTCCTGCTTTTAAACTGGAATCTTTTGAGAGTTTTTATTACATTTGTATATTTTCGTATTAATCATCCTCCCCTCACACAGTTTCCTCTCAAGATCCTTCTGGAGTTTTTTTTGCATAATAATACAAACATATGTATATAGTGTAGGAGAATACTAGGAATTTCCTGTTTGTTGAGAGGAAGAATGGAAGTTTGTTCATTCATGGATGAATGTAACTTGTGCATGGGACAAGATACTGAGTTATTGGCCAGGTTGAAGTAATAGCAAATAAGCATTAATCAGCTGATAGTTCTCTGTGCACAAGTTTTGGCCAGAATTTAGAAACTGAAATAAATTGATTGGGCATATTCTTCAGACAAAATACATATACCATAGATTAGGATTCAGAAAATGTATTAACTTGCAGATAATCTAAAATGGAAGTGATTGCTTTCTATTTCTTCTTATTTTAGCCATACCAGAGAAGGGAAGTGGAAAGAGCAGGAGTCTGGAGGTAGCTAGAGCTATTCCTGTTATGACATAAGATGGTTAATTGGGATGTCACCAATTATAGCAAAACCAAAGTTGTATTTTGAAAAGAACTTCTGCTTGCTGCCTCTTCCAGAAAATTGATGTTGCCTGCTCTGATCAATCAAGATGTTTAAATATTTGGGTGTCTCCTTTCAAGCCTTGGCCATGTGGAACATATAGTTGACCATTTCCACTCAGACTCATTATTTTGCAAATGCCATTCTATGTCCCAGCAGCTATAAAAATATATATATTTATTTAGATCAATTTTACTATATTTAGTTATACTATACAGGTTTAATCCAGTAGCAGACATTTGCAAAGTCTCTCTCTTCCCATACAGCATGTTGAAGAATAAATTGATGCTAATAACATCCAGTTCCTTTACTCCCAAAATAAGTGATCAGTTACATTTTAACAGGCTGAAGCCACGTAGTTTATATATAAACATGTTTGTTTATAGACTAGTTTTGCTATAAATATTAGGGCTATGCAGTGCTTTTGATTCAATTCCAGAAAGTGCTTTGGAGCATCTAGGGGTACAAATATAGTACCTATCTACAACTCCTTAAAGCAGCTGTATTTTTTCTTGGGATTGTACAGCTGCTTTAAAGAGTTGCAGACAGGCGTTGCACTCATGTTCCAAAACATCTTTCTGGATTTGAATCTGAAGCAATGCACACACATATTTCCTTATAGATAGAAAAATCAAAGTTATTAAATATTTCTGGGTAATTCTACTGACATTTTAGATTACCAAATGGGTTTTACAGGTAAAAATGCTTCAAAGTTTGCCCAGTTATAATTTAAATGTGCTTGATTCCTTAACTGTACGGTAGATGTTTTGGGAAACTAGGCAATGCCATCATGAAAAATCTGTGAGTCAGTGTTTTAAAATTCCGTACATCAGAAGCTAATGTCTTTCAAGTGAGCTTTTACTACTGTGATAATACAGAGTTGCATGATATTCTTGAACACAGTGACTGATTATCTTCGCTATTTTTTTTCCAAGTATGACTAACCTAATCATTGAAATGAGAGCTAAAATTAGGTAATTTAAAATTTTGGACATAACTGATCTTTTGTTTCCTTTACTTTAGGGATATTCTTTTGTTGCTCCTTCTATCTTATTCAAACGCAATGCAGCCATTATGGATCCAGTTTATTTTCTGACAAAAGTTGACCAACCTGGAGTTACAAATATTGCTAGAAGTGCTATGATGAAGGTAGTCATAAGAATTTATAAGCATTGACCATTCTAACATATAAAATAATTCTGTAGTACATAATGTATTTTGATGTGAAAGATAAAATGCAACTTGATTGATTGATTTTTTGCTGTGCATATAAGGATATCTTATAATTTGGGCTACTTTTGCTTAGTAGCCTAGTTAGCAATAGAAATTTTTCGAAAGTAACAGTATAACTCTTAGGTCCTGCTTGATAGCTGACACTTGACATGAGTGCATCTGGTTAGCTGATGTAAGGCACAGAATTCTGGATTAGCCTTTGTTCATATCTAGCAGGGAAGTTCTTACTTTCATGTTTTCATCCCACTAAGAAGAAGCTAAGTCTAGAAAGCTGTGCAGATTTGCCTATACTGTATGTTCTTCAATGAGTACAGAAAACATACAGATTTAGTAATGTAAACAGTGTTATGGGCATACAATGGACACAATAATACAACTGGCCTCTGTTATTACTGCTTGAAGCACTGGCAAAAAATTTTGTCTCTTAGCCCAAACTATCTGGTAATGAAGTTCCTTTTGCACATGCCATTACAGTGTACAAGCTTTCATAGACAGAGAGTTAAGATACCAGAAAATTATTCCAAATAAGAATTTGTGTCTATATCTAGAACTGCAGACATCTTGAGTATATAGTGGCATGATTCTTGTTCAGAAATAAAATGTATTTCAAGATTTTAATCTTTCTAGTATTCATGTAGAAGTATTATCTTTTGAAAGTTGATATATACTGTATATATTATAATTAGCTTTGTTTGCTGAAATTAATATATATTCATAGAGGAATTATTTAAATGGAATACTTTCTGTATCATATTTTTTAGTATCTATATCATGTTTTTTCTGAAAGAATATATACAGAGCACTTTACAATGTTAGTTAATATAGCACAGTCATTAACTTTCAATCAGTATGTTGTCTATTTTTTATTTTTTTCAGTAATGGTTAATAAATAAAATGAAGTATTTCTTCTCAGGACTCTGCTTTTTATCTCCACTATGAGCTGGACTTGAAAGAAAAACCACTAGGAGAAGGAAGTTTTTCCATCTGTCGAAAATGCTTACATAAGAAAAGTAGACGGGAATATGCAGTAAAAATAATCAGTAAAAGGTATAAAGACAACCAATACATTATTTCTTTTTTTAAAAATTAAAGTTAGTTTTAATTTTTATGAAACCCTGGAATTTAAATATTCTCTGAGCAGCTTAAGCTATAAAAGAGAACAGGACAGGACAGTAACAAAATTAAAATTATAAAGCTTTGGATGAAACCCTGGAAGCAGTGGAGTCATTATAATTTTACAGTAAAAAGCCTGGGAAAATAAGAAGCATGCTACAAAATAACATAGTGGCTAGATAAGCCTCCCTGGGAAAATGTTATATTCTCTTTCCTTTTCGTATCTTATTCCTTTAAAGTCTCTGGCCTCCTATTTCTTACTTGCTTTCTATACTTTGCTTACCCTAAAAGGGAGAAGCATGATGGTTATGTATGTATATAGATCTTCACATAATCTGCCATTCACCTCCGTTCTGATGGCAGTAGCATCTGAAGGAGAGTCTCACATTATTTCACTTAGTTAAAAAAGTAAACATTTCTTAGTTTTTTGAAAAATAATGCTTTGTTGAAACAAACAACTGTCTTAGATAAAAATATTCAAACATTTTCTTTAAGCACTCACAGCACATACTTCAACTAGAATGGTCCCCAGTGAAGATTTCAGTTTACAGAATCACTGAGTTGACAGGGCATTTGGGTCATCAAGTCTATCCAGCTGCTCAGTGAGTGAAGAAAACTCATCATTTAGTGACGGAGAACCTATCATTTTACTTGGTTATTGGTTTCACTGTCAAGCTGCTCTTACTCTTAGGTTTGCCCTAATAAGTTACAGGAAAGAATATTCTGATTAAGTGTCCATTATTTTATCTTCTGCATTCTAAGATGGTAGAAAATAGGTTTTAGTCTTCTTTTTGACACCCCTTCAGATGGTTCAAGAGTGATATGTTGTGCTCCATCAGTATTCTCTTCTGAAGACAGAACATACCTAGTTCATATCTACAGGTAGTCAGTGTCCTCTTATTTCTACACTCCTGATCATCCTTGTACTCCTTTTCTGAATGCATGCTAGTTTGGCTAAATCCTTTTTAAGTATTGTCCTTAGAACTGAAATTAGTACTCAGTGAAGGATCTGCCCAACAAAGAATAGAGTGGAACTACACTCTTCCTGATGAAGATAAGAAACAGAAACACTTCCTGTCCTCAGCCATACAATGTAAAGAATACAAAAATACCAGTTCTTAATGTTAGAAGAAATCTTAGCCTTCTCCTTTGTCACAGTCTGAGGACTGTTGGATGACCATGAGGGAGAGCCAGATTCTAACAGATTTAGAGTTGGTGTGTTCTCTCCTTCCCCTGCCACAGGGTTCCTTCTTCTTTCTGGCATAACCAAAATAAGGCCCATACATTTGTCCCCTGTGATTATATTAGGATGTGGATTTTAAAGGCTCACGATGTTTATATCTAAGGAAACATTTTGATGAAACTGTGCAGTCTAATTTAGGAAGATAAAAACCATAGCATTTACAAATCAGTAGTTTGCTTTATTCACTGACTTAATTTTTCAGGCTAGAAGTCAACACTCAGAGAGAAATTACAGCTTTAAAACTCTGCGAAGGACATCCCAATGTTGTGAAATTGCATGAGATTTATCACGATCAGGTATTGCAATATGCTTTGCTTTCAGTATTTGCTCTGCATAACTTTAAGAAGGCAAGCTAGAGGGTGGTGTTTTTAATTTAGAAACATGCTAAATGAAAATGAAAGGCACACAAATAAGACACAGTACTTTGAAGGATTTTAGCATTAATTATTTCTGTTACAAAGTATGGAAACATTTTAACTTTCAATTCTTCATTTTTTTCACCTCTTTGAATAAATTAGTAATTGCTCTATGTTGTGTTGGGAGGCACTAATGGACACTGACAGAACAGTTAATCTGTTAAGAAATAAATACATTTATTACAATGTAAGGCTACTGTGAACTTACCTACCACAGAAAATTCTATTATAAATCTTACTTAATTTACTTTTTTAAAAACCTATATTTTATATGCCAGAGAAGAAGGAGAAAAATCTGCAAACATATCCTTCTCTGTTTACTAAACTAAACTGTACTTATATTCTGTACTTATATTCATGTCAAATTATACATTAAATTATTACGATTCAGGTCAGCTTATTTCATGAGAAAAAATGAGAAATTAGGAGGGATGTTCTTTCTATCCTGTAGCGTGTGTGTCTGTCTGTCTAGATAGATACACACACACACACACACATTTCTTTATATACAGAGTGTACCAAATGTCAGGCCCCACAGGCCAATCACAATATGCTTTATTAATTGTATTAATTCTTTTCAGAGAAACTGTTACTGTACTTAAGAATGTTCAAAGGTCATCTGTCAAATGAGTAAGAAAGTGTTTAGAAGAAAATAGTAACTTATTTGAACATTTAGTGTAATTTATGCAACAAATTGTCTATAGGGCATGATCTGTGGTTGTCTATCCTTTCCCT
This sequence comes from Liasis olivaceus, assembly GCA_030867105.1. Taxonomy (NCBI): domain Eukaryota; kingdom Metazoa; phylum Chordata; class Lepidosauria; order Squamata; family Pythonidae; genus Liasis; species Liasis olivaceus. The sequence goes on from CM061349.1 coordinate 38,552,286, forward strand.
CCCTCCCTCCCTCCCTCCCTCCCTCCCTCCCTCTCTCTCTCTCTCTGTCCACCCACCCACCTGCCCACCCACAGACACACACACACACACAAAGAGAGCACAAAATACATTTCTGTTGATCCTGTTAGTTTCCAAAGCATCAGTAAATTATTCAAATGAATATAATGCCTACAAAAAACAAGGAAACTTCCAGAGTAAAATTGTATTTGAAATAACTTCTGTCCCAAAAAGAACCACTACAGTACATGACCTCATCATATGATTAATTAATTAATTAATTAATTAAATTTTCCCCTGCCCATCTTCCCCCAATGGAGGACTCTGGGCGGCTCACACAAAACATTAAAACCATAAATATATATAAATACATAAAACATAAAAATTTAAACAAAACATTACTAAAAAAGGAGAAAGTCCAAGAAGATGATCAATCTGGGGCTGAAGATAGCAGGCCTTTATGGGGCTAGCCATCCCCACGCTTGATGTATTCCCTTCCCACCCCAGGCCAAGTGGCAAAACCAGGTCTTCAAAGCCCTCTGGAATGCCAGGAGTGAGGGGGCCAATCTCACCTCCGGAGGCAGAATATTCCAAAGAGCAGGGGCTACAGCAGAGAAGGCCCACCTTCTGGACCCCGCTAATCGGAGTTCTTTTACCGAGGGGGTCCAAAGCATGCCCTCTCTGTGTGATTGGGTGGGACAGGTTGAAGTCATGGGGAAGAGGCGGTCCCTTAGGTAACCTGGTCCCATGCCATGTAGGGCTTTAAAGGTGATACCCAACACCTTGAATTGGACCCGGAAGCAAACTAGTACCCAATGCAGCTAATGGAGCAACGGCGTTACGTGGGCCCTTCTTGGGGCTCCCAAAGTAGCCCACGTGGCTGCATTCTGGACCAGTTGTTCCAGATACTCTTCAAGGGTAGCCCCATGTAGAGTGCATTGCAGTAGTCTGTATGGGAGATAACAAGGGCATGAGTGACTCTTTGAAGGGCATCCCAATCCATGAAAGGGCGTAACTGATGCACAACCCAAGGTTGTGCAAAGGCCCTCCTTGCCACGGCTGCCACCTGCTCTTCGAGCAGGAGCCGTGAGTCTAGGAGGACCCCCAGATTACGCACCGGGTCTGTCTGGGGCAGTGCTACCCCATCCAGCACCAAAGATGACAAAGTCCTGGATATAGAGGAGCCATTAACCCACAGCCACTCCGTCTTACCAGGGTTCAGCTGAAGCCTGTTGTTCCTCATCCAGACCCTTACAGCCTCCAGGCACTGTGAAAGGGCGGTCACGGCATCACTTACCTCACCTGGGATGGAGATGTATAATTGAGTATCAGCATATTGATGATACCTTATCCCATGATGACGGATGATCTCGCCCAGCAGTTTCATGTAGAAAAGGAGTGGAGAGAGAACCGAACCCTGCGGCACCCCACAAAGAAGGGGCTGGGGGTGGGGGGTCTCTCGCCCCTATCACCACCGATTGGGATCGGCCCTGGAGAAAGGAGGTAAACCAGGGAGGGTTTCTTGAGGGGGTGCACCTCCTGCAAGGATGTATTAACCATCGCCTGGATCCAACCACGTGTCACCTCCTGAGTGGTGGCCTTCACCATCCTCAGGATCCTGTCCACTTCCTCAGGATCAACAGGATCAAACTGTTCCCAGATAACTGGGTAAGAACGGTCCCCTGGTATCTCCCGAGACCCTGCCCCACACTCAGAGTCCAACTTGGAACGAATCTGAGCGACTTTGTCTTGCAGGTGCTCTGAAAATTCCTCCGTGTGGCCCTGCAAATGAACCACCACATCCCCCTTACCAAGGAGGGACCTAGTGATCCTGAACAGGGCTGCTGGGTGGCATTCTGTGGATGTGATAAGAGCAGAGAAGTAATGGTGCTTCTCAGTTCTTATCGCCACAGTGTAGGCCTTGATAGTGGCTCTAACTTGTGCTCAGTCGGATTTGGTCTTTGTCTTCCTCCAGCGGTGCTCTAGACATCTCTTAATGCTCTTCAGAACCCTCAACTCCTCTGTAAACCACAGGGAGTGTCAGGGCCGATGTGGCAAGAGAGGTTGCATAGGCACGATCCTGTCCAAGGCTCCGGCCGCCAACAATTAGTGTTGTTGTGAGCACTGTATCTCCAACAGCTAGTTGAACCCTAAAGGTTTTTTCTAAAAATGCATATAGGTATCCAGTAGATGCAAAATAATATTTTGTTGTGGAAATTATTTATTTATTTATTGCATTTGTATATTGCCAAATCAACAAAAGGATTCAGGAGGGTTGTCAATAAAAGATCCACAATAAGATTAGAATATACGTTTTAGTCCCAAGCTTGGTCAAAGGTTTACTTGCCAGAGAGAAGCCAGTTGACAATGAGGTGCCAGTCTGATTGATGAAGTGGTGTCAGCCAATATAAACTCAATCCTTTCTTAATTCTGGATAGAAATATTCTAGTATGTAGCAGTGTGGCCCTGGCTTTTTCAACATAACTATTATAGAATTGTTACCTTCAAGGGTCTAATAATACTACATAAAAAGTGAAGTAAAGGTGAAATAAAATTCCTCATGTTTTCAGAGGAGAATAAAACATTCTAATCCATTTTAAATGATCCTGAGGGAAAATAAAGGAAAAATTAAATTTCAGCATTGCCAATAACTTTTAGGCTTTGTTCGCACTCAATGAAATAATTACAGGAGGATCCACTTTAGTATTATTTAAACTGCAAGGTTCATTAATCTCAAAGTATTAGCCTTTTGTCTATAACAATGAAATCCTATTTGATCAGGATGTATCAAGTTTGCTACTTCTTTCCAGACCTGGTTAGCAAGTAAGCCAAATCATATCAAATTCTCAATTGTTGGAATTCAGACTATAGAATCCATTGGTATGTGATGAGACACATACTCGCTCATTGGGATTTCCTTTTTGGAGCTAAGCCACCAGATTTTGTGGGTACTTTTGAAACTTGGGGGTGGGGTGGGATAGAAGAATCATTCCTTCCATTTTGATGGTGGAAGCTGATTTGATTCATGGAAATACATTCCAACATTCCAGTTGAAAGAATTTTCAAAATTGTATTTGTATTTTAATTGAATAGTAAATCTGTCCAACTAATTATTTTTCTTCCTCTGCATCTTGAAATACACTTTCTAAAAAGTATATTTGTTTTTAGCTCCACACGTTTCTAGTAATGGAACTACTGAAAGGGGGAGAATTACTTGAACGCATCCAGAAAAAGAAGTACTTCAGTGAAACTGAAGCTAGTTATATCATGCGCAGATTAGTTTCAGCAGTGAGCCATATGCATGATGTGGGTGTAGTACACAGAGACTTAAAACCTGAGGTATGAATTCAGGAAATGTGTGAAGCTTGTGAAGTCTGACCATTCTCTCCTCTCCTCCCTTGCTTATTAGTACTTTTATTCTCCTTTAGTTTGTCATTTTGTTATGGCTGTATTTTTAATATAAATAAAAACCTAATAAAATATTTATAAAACAATTAAGATAGGGATAGCAAGTCTTATATCAATAAGAAGTTGAGATGCATAAGCTGTGAGTTGTGATATGTGTCATTTTAGTGAATTGCCTTCTCACCTTTCCTATAAAATATAGCCTTCTGTGTATTTGTATTAGTTTGTATGCCAAACTGAGTGTCCATTAAACATATACATGCACTGTTTTCCAGCTTAATGTTAGAACTGTTCCAGCTTACTGTTCTTAGTAAATTCCACTTCACTGAAGGGGAGAAGAAAGAGAAACGGATATAGTACCATACACCATTTTGCTAATGGAACTCTTCTGTAAATAGAAGAAAATTATTTGGAATCCTCCTATAACAAGGCAAGGACTTGTTATGGGTGTAGAGAGTAAGGAAAATGACCTTGATGGACATACACAAGAACCGTTGTTGTTGTTGTTATTAGATTTTTATCCCATCTTTTTCCCCTTTACCTAGACAAAAGGGACTGAATCATTTTTAAGTCCAGAGAAATGAGATAACACTAGGAAGAAGGGAGAGGAGGTATAGCACAGGCTTGTTATTAGAGCCAATCTCAATAAAAGTAGTTTTAGCCTTCCTGTGGAGTTCATTTCCTGATGTGCTCTACATAATAGGGCTGACAGGGGCTAACAAATTAAGTTGGAAGTGGAAGATACTGCTTTCTATACTAACCAGATCTGGCATTTTCTAGAGAATGAACATCTGAGTTTATAGACCTCAGTTCTTGTGAAGCTGTTAAATAAGTCTAATAATTTTGTATGTTTTCTTCTGTGCTTATTTGCGCAAGCATAACGCCTCTCTGCTACTCATCAAAGCAGCTGATTTTTTTCGGCCTTCCAGGTGAACATGAAAAAAAACTGATGCTGCTTTAAGAGTTGCATTAACTTTTAATGAGTGGATTTCTTAAAGTAGCATTTTTTCAGACTAGTTTAGTTTTCCAGCTAGTTTAGTTAATAGCTGAAAGGCACTGCACTCATATTAGGTCTGAAGCACTTTATTAAATCATTTCTGAAGCATGCTCAGCCCTACTTTTCACTATACAGGTAGTCCTCACTTAACAATGATAATTGGGGCTGGGAACTCTGTCACTAAGTGATGCAGTTGTAAAGTGCAATGTCACATGACCGCATGACTTACGACAGCATTTACAGCAGTTCCAGTTGCCATTGTGACATGAATTCTACGCAGTCGCAGCGTCCTGCGGCCACATGATCACCATTTGTGACCCCTCCCTGGCTTCCCCATTGACTTTGCTTGTTGGAAGCTGGCAGTGAAGGTCATAAATGGCAATCACCTGACTGCAGGGCACTGCAGCCATTGTAATTGCAAGCACCTGAATCATGGGGACACAGGGACGCTGCAATGGCTGCAACTATGAGGAACAGTTGTAAGTCACCTTGTTCAGTGCCATCCTAACTTCAAATGGCTGAACCAGGACTACTTGTATTGCTTTATATTTGTTTTTTGTTCTTGATAAAGAATTTTAAAAAAAGGTTTCCTGAGTATGTAAGATATAACATGGACTTACATTTTTTCATAAATAAAAACAAACATTTCAGCATTACTGACTATAATGAAACATTTATATTTATTACACTGCTCTAATGTTATTTTTGTTTTCAGAATTTATTATTCACAGATGAAAGTGATAATTCAGAAATAAAAATAATTGATTTTGGATTTGCCCGATTAAAACCTTCAGATAATCAGCCTCTTAGAACTCCATGTTTTACCCTTCATTATGCTGCTCCAGAGCTCTTAAACCATAATGGTTATGATGAATCCTGTGATCTCTGGAGCTTGGGAGTTATTTTGGTAAGCATTTTTGGCATTTTTAAAGAAGTATCCAAGCATGAGTGATAAAAATATTAATGGAAAAAGTTAATTGTATTTGATGTATATAAATGTTCAACACTAATGTTTGAGCAGAATATGGAATATTTCATTAGCACTAGCAGAAAAGGCTAAGAAAAGTAAACTACAATGCAATTTGCTGAAGTCAGCAGCCTTTATAGAAACAAAAACTGAATCCAGCAAAATTACAATTGAAAAGAAAGTCAAACATTTATAAAAGTTAACCATTCGTTATTAATGGAAGCATTTAGACTAGCTGCCTAGTCAGTTAAAATTTCTGAAAGTAATAGAATTAAACGTATTTGTCATAATTATACATTCAGTGGATTTTTGCCTTGGTTGCTAGGGAGTGCTAGGGAGAGTGGCAGAAATAATTCTGATTTCACTTGAATTAGATCATAAGAAAGCTTGGGGGCATATTTTCATCATAGTTAATTCTTTGATTCAATCAAATTTGTAATCAGGAAACACAGTCGTATTTACAATTAAATTTGTTCCAATATACAATCCTTGATTTGGTACAGATCTCTTGGCAATAATTGAGAGGAAGCGTATTTTGTCTGCTTAGTCCATTGTTACAAAATATAATAGTGGAGGTGAAAGACCAATGGCATTTTATCTAACCACTTTTTATAAAAGATGAGGGTTTAATAGGATTGTATTCTCTCTTATGAAACAAATTGACTGAAGCAATCATTCTTTAACTTCTGAAAATGTTACTTCATTTACACTGTGTAAAAATGAACCTTCAAAAAATTTGTTAGGTATATAATTTAATATTAGTGATATTTATAGTATATATGTGTATATTCAAACACAAGTATAATAAATAAGAATTGCATTTATCTGTAAGTACTGATTTAAAATATTTCTTTTTTTTCTGAAAAGTATACAATGCTTTCAGGACAAATACCCTTTCAGTCTCAAGATAACAGTATAATGTGTACAAATGTTTTGGAAACAATGAAGAAAATTAAAAGAGGGGAATTTTCATTTGAAGGAGATGCTTGGAAAAATGTGTCTCAGGAAGCCAAAGATTTGATACAAGGTATATATTGATCAGTGACTTACCTAGTGAGTCCTTAACTAAGTATTAGTTAAGATTAGACTATTAGTACTAAGACTGTTAGACAGACAGACAGACAGAAACTTTATTTTGGTCATTGACCAATAAAAATACATTCAGTAAAACAAACAAAGCAAAGTTAACCCCTAACAACAATGACTACTTTGTGGGCGACGTTTACACATAATGTAGCAAAATTTTGCTACTTTTAGAAAGAGAGATTTATCCTGGTTATCTAACAAATAATGCAAATAAAAATGATTGGAATGCCCCAGAAATTTAGATAAAAAAGGGGAAATCAGGTGGTGGCGAATGTTCTGTGGAACTGAAAAGTTCTGAAAAGAACTTAGGGTTAGAGTATTAGTAATTTGATTCTTGGAAATTACTAAAATATTTGCTGAGGATGCTAGCATAATCTGTATAGAATTAGTAACTTAAAAACTCTGTAATGTAGTAGATTTCTGTTTCTTTAAAGCAGCTTTATATCTTATTCTGTCAAGTTTTTACTTTTATAGAATCTGGTTCAGGTCTTCCAGCTTTCAATTTGTATGTTAAGTTTAAAAATAATTGGATGGTTTGGAGTGCATAGATATTTCTAAATTAAAACTATCAGGATGATGTTGCCTATTTAATATAACATTATTTTGTGACCTTTCTGTAAATGCAGTTTCATTGTAAACAATTTATATAATATAAGCTATATCCAAGTAAATATATTTCAAATGAAGATTGATATATTCAGCCATTTTTTTAAAAAAAATGCCACTACTTAATCTTACCATTGTTTATAAATGAATGGCTCTTTTATTTTAAAATGTTTAATGCATTCATGCTAGGACTTCTTACAGTGGATCCAAATAAGAGAATTAAAATGACCAGTTTGAGACACAATGATTGGCTTCAAGATGGTAGCCAACTTTCATCCAACCCATTAATGACTCCAGACAATTTAGGATCTTCAGGAGCTGCAATACATGTCAAAGCAACTTTTAATGTAAGCTCACAATAGTTTTTTTCTAAATTAAACCATTTTTTTTTGGTCAGCCTATCATTTCCTTTTAAAGCAAGAGGCACTTTAGGTACACTTACATTAAAAATGTAAATATTTTTGTTTAAGCGGAGGATGCTTTATCTTGATCCTTTCAGCAAGGCACACCTTTTTTTCTCTTTCATCTTTATAGATAAAGATTTCATCTTCCTGAATGAAACATTTTCATATTTTCTGTTGAACAAAAGAAATAGTTTGTGGGAAGGGAAAAATGGAGAGGTGCTATATACTGCTCCCATTGAGGAGGGAAATCTTAATATGTCAGTTTTCTTATACTAATAATTATAAATTGAATTCATTATACTAAAATTAATATACAGGTGAAACTCGAAAAATTAGAATATCGTGCAAATGTTCATTTATGTCAGTATGGCAACTCAAAAGGTGAAACCAATATATGAGAGAGACGCATTACATGCAAAGTGAGATATGTCAAGCCTTACTTTGGTATAATTGTGATGATTATGGCGTACAGCTTATGAAAACCCCAAATTCACAATCTCAGAAAATTAGAATATTACATGACATCAATAACACAAGGATTGGAAATAGAACAATATCAGACCTCTGCAAAGTATAAGCATGCATATGTACTCAGTACTTGGTTTGGGCCCCTTTCGCAGCAGTGACTGCCGCAATGCGGCATGGCATGGATGCTATCAGCCTGTGGCACTGCTGAGGTGTTACGGAAGACCAGGATGCTTCAATAGCGGCCTTCAGCTCCGCTGCATTGTTCGGTCTCATGTCCCTCATCTTTCTCTTGGCAATGCCCCATAGATTCTCTATGGGGTTCAGGTCAGGCGAGTTTGCTGGCCAACCAATTGTGATGATTATGGTACGCCATAATCATCACAATTATACCAAAGTAAGGCTTGACATATCTCGCTTTGCATGTAATGCGTCTATCTCATATATTGGTTTCACCTTTTGAGTTGCCATACTGACATAAATGAACATTTGCACGATATTCTAATTTTTCGAGTTTCACCTGTATATTCTGGATTCTGCCAATTGTTGGCTGTCTTGAGGATAATTCAATTTCTTTTTTCTTGCTCACTCTGCTGACTTAAGTTAGGCTGTCACTGTACCAAGGAAAACAATAAGATGGATTGCTTATGTGCCATCAGATTGGGCTTGACTCTTAGCAGCCACATAGGCAGATTTTCTCCTGCAGGATCTGTTCCCAACCTGATCCTTCGGGTCTTCCAATGATACACCCATCGCCACTGTAACTGATTCCACCCACCTTGCAACTGGTCATTCTCTTCTCTTTTCTTCAACCTTTCCCAGCATTACTGACTTTTCCAGAGAGCTAGGACTTCACAGAACATGTCCCAAGTAAGGTAATTTGAGCTTGGTCATTGAATCTAGTTTGAATGCACAAAATCGTTTTTGCTTTTCTAAATAGGCCTTTAACAAGTACAAAAGGGAAGGATTTTGCCTCCAGAATGTTGACAAGGCACCTCTTGCAAAAAGAAGAAAGATGAAAAAGACAAGCACAAGCACAGAGACCCGCAGCAGTTCCAGTGAAAGTTCTCATTCTTCTTCCTCTCAATCATATGGTAAAACTACCCCTACAAAGATACTACAGCCAACACACCCTATAGACAGCAATAATTCAGAAAATATCTTTCAGTTCTCTGACTGAAAACCACAGAGATATGCTCTCTTGGAGAATAATTAACATATGTTGAGCCGTATGTGCTTTTGAACACAGTAATGAGTATATTTTTACAAATTGCCCTTTCCGATTTTTCCGTTTCAGTCTGAGGCCAAAATAGGACATGTTAAAATACCACTGTGACAGTAGCCAGAATCAAAATTCAAAAAATTGTGATATAAAATGTTTTATTTTAATGTGTGCCTATCCCCAACACTTTTAAAAAGATGTTAATGTACAAAGTCCGTAATCCAATGGGATAATCCTGCACTCGGGAGCCTCTGTAGACTCTCACATGTTCTCATAAATCTGTTTACCAGCAACAAAAACTGTGGGTGCATGCAAGTCTTTTCATTACATTTGGTTTTCTTTGATATATATATATATATATAGAGAGAGAGAGAGAGAGAGAGAGAGTGTTTTATATATAAAATATATTTTATTGTACAAATTCATAATGTATATAAAATCTTCAACAAGGATGTGTTGAAATATATTGGCCAGGATACAAAATACCTGTTTCCTCATATGCAGAAGCTATTTTCTTGTGCAAGAAGTATACACAAGCCACATCCTTAGCATAACACATCCCTGCATAACACATAAGCATAACTCTAGTGAGAAAAAAATTATTTGGGATTTTAAAACTTGATTTGTTTATATATATATATATATATAGAGAGAGAGAGAGAGAGAGAGAGAGAGAGAGAGATTTCAAATATAAAAATGATTTTTGTGAGAATTCTATATTCCTTTTATCATGTGGATCCAAAAACCAAGCTAACTATCCTATGATACATAATACATTAAAATTTGCAATTGGGTTGTAGCTTAATATTCAAGAGCTTTTTATTCTACATCAAGCATCTGCATGGTTGGTATTATAATTGTATTTGGTAAGTAACAACAATGTGAGTACTTTTTGGAGAGACTGTAATTTGCTGTAGCAATTTCAATAAGAATTATGAGCTGCTTACATTATTTAATCTTGCAATACAGGTTTTCCTGATATTATTTTCATGTCTAGATATAATATTCTTCAGATTTTGCCCCTGTTTCACTCTGGGGCATACTTTCAGTTTAATCATTTATGCACTGGGAAAATTAAAGAGATATTCTATCAAGCACTGTGTTTCATATCTATACACTGTGTTTTACTATAGTAAAAATTTCCACTATAGTTATATTTTGGACTCATAAATATGGGTCTTTCTGATGCATTTTAATGGTAATATTTTAAACTATGAAGCATGATTTATAAACATATGCAGAGCTCTTCCATAGCTCATATGCTGCAGTTCTGCAAAAAGTATAGAAGTAGTCTTACTGGATAATCAGTGAGGCAGTTTGTATAAAATTAAGCTCATACCTAGATATTGGCATGATTAGATCTCACCTAGCGGATTTTAGAAACACCTTGCTGTATTATACAATGAACAGTCCAAATCCTATGCAAATACTCTTTTTTCTATAAAAACTGTAACTTCTTCACATAATTGTATCTAATGCAGTTTTGAGAAATCTCTTGCAGACTTTTTTGGGGTAACTGAAAAAAAAAAAAAAGCCTGGAAAAGCCTGAGAGCATTTTCAGGAAGAATTAGAGAAAAATAATGTAATATGTATTTTTGAGTAATTTACTGGGTTTTTGTAGGCATTCTTTTTACCAAAGCGGCTTGCAGGTAGATAGCAGACTTACAGTGTGATCCTATGCATGCATGTACTCAGAAGGAAGAGAAGTAGAATTAATTTTTCTTTCTAAAAAGAATGCATAGGACCACTTTTCTTTCTAAAAAGAATGCATTAGGTGCCCTCCAGCTATACTGGGTCTACATTTCTAAGACTATATCAGCAAATGCTGGCAAGGGAATTCTGGGAATTGTTCCCACAAATCAACTGGAAGACAGTAACTTAATAATTTGAAATACTAATTGGAGCTTTGTTCAAAGTTGCAGATGTTAATTCCAAGGTACATATAACATGGAATTAAGAGTTTTTCTATCAGATATGTTTTGACTTTTACACTATATTAGAAATTCAAATTATTTCTGTAAACTATGTATCTAAACTTGGACAGGACAGTATCTTGCATTGGTAACTTTTAAAAGCACTTACTTTTCAGTGTGAAGTAGCACAACTTTGTGTTTCACATTTTAGAGAAATGAATTATTTCGCTTGCAGTTCTCTGCACACGTCAGTATCACTGAACTCCATCAGATATATTTTTGAATAAATAGGATTGTGTTGCTAATTGCATACATTGACATAAGTTAAATTTTGCAGCACAGTATTGAAAACTGTACTGTTTAGATCATTCTGATCTTTATATATGCTGATAACACAAAGAACTTAATTTATGCTAGCTAATATATATGGTACTAATTTTGTATAAATGAGATTTACTTTCTGAATGTGTGTGCGTGTGTGTGTGTATGTATGTGTGTGTGTATAGTTCATTTCACACATTTTTCTCTGATAATACAGATAGCATCTTGAATAGATGGAAATGTCTTGCTATGGTGTGCCACTTTCTATTTCAAGATGAAGATTGAATAAAACATCTTTTTAAATAAAACGTCAACAGTTTAGTAGTTTAAATTATAAAGCAATTAACTCTAAATTTATATGAAGTATAAACTAATTATTTTTAATATCTAACCCCTTTTGGAGAACTTAAAATGCAGTTTTTTAAAAAAATATAATAGCTGTACTAAAATTTGATAACATTTCATGGAAATCACAGAGTAATGGTTTAATATTTCTCAGGAAAAGGACTTTGTATATATTTGCATTGTTTCTTCCACAGGCAGCTATTGCAAAAGCTCAATGAACTATAATTTTATACTATTGGGGAGGGGATTTTCATGAATACAAACATAAGTGAGTGCAAAGTACATCTTATTATTATTGATAATGTATGTTTATTCACAAGTTTATGTTGGATTTCAAACTTAATTATTTATACTATATACTTTTGTCTATCAGTATGTATAATTATCTAGAGGAATTGGTAGAGCAATAACAATTAGAAAGTAAATGGTACATGTGCAGCTATGTTTTCAAAGTTCTTTTATGGTACTATATTTCTCACAATCAGATCCATATATATATATAAGCCAAATTATTTCTTGCTGTTAATAAAATGAACAATGTAAGAGTTAGACAACATTCCTAATTCTTTTATATAATGCTCTATCCTGCTGGTGGGAGGATAAGACAGTGGGAGAGGCTGGATAAAGCCTCCTTCTGCTTTACATCATTGTTGGGGACTAGACTCAAAACAGCTTGTGCTGATTGAAATGATAAATTCATGGTTTTTATTTTTTTCAGCTCTATTAAGTAGGATCTTTAGTTAATCTAATGGAGAGATATTTATTACTCCTTTTCCCTAAAAGTTTACGAGAATATAGTTATGCTGTGGATAACTCAGGTAATAATTTATTACCCATAAAACAATATTTTGTGTATCTTATTCTCTGAATTTGAAATTTTGCACCAGGCAGGTAGGAGGTAAGTGTAGTTGATAAAAACAGGAAGATATACGTGCAATACTGGTAGAAACCTCAAGTTCATTAAGGTGGTTGACTAGCAACTTAAGTTGTGCTTCGTAATATTAGTAACAGAGAAAAGTGGTGCATAATTCAATAAAGTAGATCAGAAATTCTGCATTATCATTCAGATTTACTTTAATTTTAAGCAAGTAATACGAAATAAAGCATCATATATAATAAAACTCTATAGACTAATATAGCATAGTGGAAGAAATTGATCTGAAATTAATAGAAGTACTCTGAATAAAGTGCTTTATTTTTTAAAAAATACTTTATTTAGATATTGAAAAGTATTTGTTGAAATAAATTGCTTCAAAAAAAGAGAGCACAGCAGAGTTCTTAATCCTTTAGACTTCCCAGATGATTACAATGTGATCGCCCATTTTATGCATTTTGAGAGCAAGAAAAATAATAATATTGTCAGAATAGAGCAATATTTCTGTTGCAACATTTATCTGCTATTTTTCTTTTGGTTTGCATGATAGATGAATATACACTAAACAATTAAAATAAAATCTTAATTGTCTTAAGGTGTCACAAGATTTACAAGTATCTGTTAGATGCTTGTGACATTTATATAATCTGTTCCTAAAACATCTTCAGTGACAGTGCATAGCTGTGTTCTTTTTAAGGCTGGAGATGGCCACTTTGAGGTCTTTATGAGATCATCTTTATATACACATGTATGCATAGAAATCACTTCTGCTGGCCCTGCTGTAGAAGCATCCCTCTGAATGGTTTGTACTGCCCTAGTAATTAAGTATGTATAAACAGTACTTCTGGGTGGTCTATGTTTTATCTGTCTTTCATCAATTTTATCTAATAACGTCCATCCATTTCTGGAACAGGCACAACTAGCAGATAATATTCCCCATCCCTGTAGGCATCAAATCTGCTGCAAAGGAGTGGAGGACTTTCCGCAGTAGATATGAAGTGGCATTCAGAGGCTGCAGGGAGAGAAGGGAAAAAGACACTTAGGTGTATGAACAGAAGCTGGTCCCATAAGATTGAATTTAACTCATATAATCAATCCCATGTAGCTAGAAAAATCCTTGTATAGACATGGATTCTATATGACTATGCAGTATATAAATAATTATACTTACCTTTGATTGTATTGGCTGGTTATTCCCCCTCTGCCCAGTGGATAGGGATTTGAGCATTTTTAGGTCACCTAGTTCCTTGAAACAATTGCTTGTTAAATTTGAAAGTTTGTTTAAATCTTAATTTAGTTTTCTTGTATATATATCTTTGTTAATTGACTATTTTCTTTCATGTTTCTCTTTTCCTCAGAAAATTAGGTTGCCAGTTTAGGGTGTATGTACCAGATACTCCAAGACAGGCAATTTCTTAAAACATGAAATATAACTTTGAAAGGTTAAATAAAATGCATAATGATATTTCTAAATATTTTATTTTTACATGTCTATCTTTGGGCACAAATTTGCTGATTAATTTGCTTGTAGAAATATTTAATTTTTCTTTTAGCAGCTTTTACTTGGATTCATTTGAATATGAACAAAAGCCTTTGTGCAGTGGGATAATCAAATAAAGCAGTGTTCTGGGTTATTTGAAGGCTTCTATTTAAAATCAAAGACATGTAAAAGTCCCTGCAAAACTTCCCATTCAACATTGAGAAATTAGATATATAGAGGGCAATACTGGGACACATTAGGACATTTGGAGAATTACTACCGTTCGTTATTGTACCTTATTCAGCATAACACTATGTAATGACTTGGTTTGAGAATTGTTCTTCCATCAATAGAATGCTCTCTGTCTAAAAAAGCCTTATTATTCCTAATTGAAATGATGTGGAGGCAATATTCATTAATTCTCTCTCCCTCTGCAGCCCCGCCTCCAGATCTGCCCCAGAGGATTGGAGTCCCTAGCCCTAGAACAGGAAGGAGGTGGTGCTAATAGCTGCAGAGGAAGAAGAAATCAGTCAGTGGGAGTTTTCTGAACAGATGTGTGTTTAGTGGTCTTCTACTAGCAGTATAAAGCCTTTGAAGTCAATATAGCTAAATAACTAAAATTCCCCACATATTTCAGAGTATTTTTTTTTCAATCTATTTCAGAGTATTTTGAGGTAAATGTGAGTGAATCTTTAAAGATAAATAGTCATGTTTATTCATTGTTTTACTTAAAAAAAACCTGTATATTGTAGGTTCTGACTCTAACATGAAGACATTACATGAGTTCCAAAATAGGAACCAGTAGATTCTTTCCACATCTTCATCCAGAGACAGCAGTTTGTCTCTTCCATAGCAGGTTGACTTGATGTGACATAACTGAGTGAAGTTTGTACTCAGGTGATCTATTGGCAAGTGAGCCTGATGCAGAAATAACTAAATAAACCTTTAGCAGCAACACAGTTCTTTGTTGGGACCTGGGTTGAGCTACTAACCCCATGTGGCCTTAGCTTATAGGAGACTATTATGCTGTCTTTTGTTCATACTGCAACTAGGAATACAGCTCAATACCTGTAAAATGGGTTGTAGTCATAAATTGATATTAGGTTGGTTTCCACAACATAAGCAGCTTTATTTACTTTCAGTAGAAGAATGACTGTGGCAGGAGGACCCACCTGACTGTCACATTGGATTGCATTTAATATGAAGTTTAACTTGCTTTCTTTTCTTCTGCCTCTTCAATCTATCTGCTGTGCTACTGTAAATTTATGGCTGCTTGATATCAAAATAAGTGACACGCGCAGGATTTGATAAATAAGCATATGCATTTCATTAGCTTGTATAGGAGTGTAAGTGAATTTTTTTTTAAACATGAGATTTGATTTATTATACATTCGGACTTCTTGACTGAGGTGAATATATCTTGGAAACATAATAGTAAGGGCTAAAATGAGAGAGCTGAAATCTGTTGACAAAAAAATGCATTTTAAGGTAGATCTTTGATTTGCTTTACAGAAATAACTATTTTTAAATCTGTAAATATAGATCAAATGAGTATAGTCTGTCATTTTTACAAGCTTCTTTCATATACTGTACTTCTATAGTGTCTGTTAATATTTCTTTTTAATTTATGACTTTCTGTTTGTGAGGTTCTTAATAGATAGCATTTCAGAAAATAAGATAGAAGCTAAGCTATCCATAAAGATAATCTTGTTTTAAATGCAAAATCTTTTTTTTTACCATTACAGCTTATTATAGCTTTTAATTTTATTCATTTACTGGGTTCTTACTGAATATATAAAGGGTTTTCTTTTAAAGCAAATCTAATATATACTATAAATACATTTATTAACATTTCTTCCTGAAGTGTAATATTTATATGGTTTATATAAAAAAAAAATAATCATTTAAAATATTGGGATTATTTCATTCTAGCTGGGCTAGAACTTAGTGTTAACTTATTATGCAATCTGGAACAGAGGCTCTTATAGAATTATTTTGATGAAAGAAAAATCCATGAATTAATTTTCTGCTTTGGTTTGTTTGTTTTTTTTGTGGCTGACTTTATGTGATATGTGCATCTACACATAACATCTACATATATAAGCATAAACTTTATTGGATGCTTTATTGTTATAATTAACATTGATACTTATCAGTCCCTCAATTAATAAATTAAGGTATTTTATATTTGCTGAGAATTGTCAATATTAGACATAGTTATATAAAGTAAAATATGCATGCATTTTACATGTGTTTTGTTTACCATTTGGCAAGTCTTTAATGAGTTGCATCAACTTCAGAAACAAATTGAGTTGGAACTTGTAATTGTCAAAAAAATTCTTACCTTAAATAAATTTGCTGAAATGTTTTTGTGTGGGTTTTATGCTAAAAGCAGTAGACTTTGTATGTATATTCAAATATGTTTGTTCTACCCTCAAAACAATAAACTTGTCTATGTATAAAATGTTACAAATTTAATTTACTGAATTATTGATAGGTATTGGTCTTCCAGTGCACACCACTGGAGTATTAGCCATCTTTATGCTTTTATGGAAAATTATTGGATGCTTGGGGTAGAAAACTAGCAGTGGCTCTAGTCCTATAAGGTGAAAAGGGAATATTGATATGTCACCCAGAAAGGGATATATAAATCACATGTTTACACAGTCTCCATGGCTTCTTCTGTTTGGTAGGGAAGGGAAGCTGCAAAGAAAAATAAGCAGATATGAAAAAAGCACACGGACAGCAGCCCTACTGCCCAGTCTCTTAGAGACACTGTCAGAGCAGTGCATCTGATCACCACAAAGGTGCCATGAACAATTACCCCCTTCCCCTCCCCCCCCCAGAAGTCTAGGCTGTTGGAAAACCTGAAAACACAGGAGGGCTAATTTTTTACAAGGCTCTGTTCTCATCACTACCCAACCAAGTTTCAGTAACGCATCCAGATCAGCTTGTTCATCTGCCACCATCTTATTCTGGATAGTCCTGGCATTTACCAGCAGAAACCTGAAGCCAAGGCTTTCAGTGATACCAGTTCCAGCCCCCAAGGCAGAAACTGGTCCAGAAATAGGAAGCTGTGCTAAATTGCTGAACTTCTTTCTCTAATAATAATTTGCCCAGTTCCTACCATCAAACCTCCTCTGCCTATTACCATGGAAATCTGGCCCTATCTTTGTGCAGGCTCTTTTATTCTCTCTTGTAAAGGGAGAATAAGGTACAGATGAAACAAGAATTTCCTAGAGTGTTCTTTATGCTGTACAGCTTCTGACAGAGTAGATTCTTTATAGACCTGAGATTGAATTTTGATGTATTTTAAATTAAATTTGCAGTTTGAAATGTGCCTTGTTTAGACTTAAACTAGTTCCAAATAAGTTATACTCTAGGATTTTAACAGATGTACCTTCATACTTAAAATCATACAGAAAACAACTGCTGAGCACTCTGTATAGGAGAATCACTAGTTTGATAAGCTTTTAAAGATGGTTTTTCTTTTGTTACTTTTTCTAGAGTTTGTAAAGTGACTGACTTCACATACTGGGTTTTAACCATGGAGTGTTGAGCAAGTCATAGTGGCCTGGTTATTGCCCTAAACCTTATTGTTTACAAAATCTAAGGCTTTCACTTATCAGGTTAAGCCAAAATCAAATAACTTTAAGGCTTAGCATAATGTATGAATCATGATTATTTTGCTCTACATTTATAGTTTTGGAACCTGGGGAGGAGAATTTTTGCTAATTTGATTCTGTGTTCATTAATATTATGCATAGAAATATGGCATGCCAATTTGTGGTTGTTTTTCTAAACAGAGCATGTGCTCCTTTTTAAATCCTGACTATTCATGCATAGCTGAATTTTCTAAGGAGAGTAAAGTCCATAGTATTCTCTGTTCAGCAGAACAGCAGTTTCTCTCAATAGGGATTAAAAGCACAAATAGCAGTAAATGGAAAAATGACAGTATATGGCTTCTGTTCCTCCAAAGTCCCTGTAGCTAGAGGCAGAGTAACACTAATTACAAGAGAAGATTAAACAAGTTAAATAATATATACGGTACGGAACTAGTATGAATCAGGTTCATAAAATGCAACTTATTGGGAGAGTTAAGAAAGATGAAAGGAGACACTTTCAAAGCAGAAGTATAGATTGGCTACCTGAAGTTGTTATAATAGCTGTCAATTTAAATTGCTTCACAAGCAACCAGAAGAGTTAACGCAGACTATCAATGACTAGTAGTCATGAGGGTTGCATCCATCCAGAGACAGTATACGTTTGATACCATTTGTTGGGAATATTAGGGGAAATGAGTTGTTCTGCTCATATTTTGCTTACAGCCTCCATAGACCATTGTAGGAACTTGTTCACACCGTAGGACACTTGACTAGTGCTGAGATTTTTTCAATTAAAAATGGTATAGAAGTGTTTATTTAAAATAAATCTTTGATAAGGTTCAAATAATTGTTATATTCTAAAATGTATAATTGTGATAAAATCTTAGTATAAAAATGCCTCAGAAATGTGAGTGCCTGAGTAAATAATCATAACAGAGCCAGGAAAGGGTAACATATTTTTCCTATTCTTGTGTAGATAGAAGTATGCATACAGTTCCTTAATCTAAAGAGGTGGGGAATAAAGTAGGAAATAGTTTCTCCTCCCAACTGAGTATTATAGGTGATAAAATACACATGACCTTTCAAACACCTCCTAATTCTTAAATATTTACATCCTCATATATTAGTATCTGTACCATGTATTTATGCTATACATACATGCGTTGATGATGCCTAACTCCCTTTTCAGTGACGTCTAACAAGTCATCTGCATATCTTGCTTGCCCTGGAATGAGGATGAGAGAGCTCATTAACCATCTCTTGAGAACAGGAATGCACATTAACCTCAGCCCACCATAAGACAACTGCCACCTGTCTTTTCTTGTTTCACATCGAAAGTTGCATTTTCCAGTTTTATCAGCACAGTGTTCTGCAGTTTGCTTGCTGTGCATCATTTCATTGTAGGCAAATGCTTCTGCTCTAGTTGGTTCCAGTGCACTGGCAAGAACGCCCCTTTCTTTTGCACACTGGTTGCTGCCCACCATGCCCATTGTGTCCTGAGTTATTGGCTTACTTGTCCCATTCTGAAATGAGCTTCCCACAATGGACTGTTGAAAGTCGTTTATTTTTTTTAACAGATTCACATGTGAACCAGTGAAAGGCTAGATCGTTTTTATACAAATTCATTAGTGGAACAGTGAATCGGTATTTGTTTGAATAATGCATTCTACCAGTTTTCCCTTCTAGTGATAAAAAGATTGATAAAACTAGTGTCCTCCCCCCTCCCCAGTGCACACACAAAGTGGGAAGGTATCAAGGCATCAATATGGGTCAGGAAATCTATCCAGTAACTTCGGTCTGGCTTAGTGGCTAATGACTTGTTTCTTCTCCTTTGTATTCTCATCTGAATGTTCTTGACTGGGCTGTCATGCTCAGGTTTCTGGATCTCTGTATAGGTGTGCCCACCCATCACATTTAACGATTGCTACTCCTACCTTTTTGTCTGGTTTATTCCTGCTGAATAAATTGCACCCTTCAATCCTTGCCTTCCGTTCATGAGTTTCATCCTATCAGGTTTCAGTTCAGTAATGCCTACCAAAATTATATTTAGGGTAAAGCAATAAAAACCTGGTTATCTTTAAAAAAAAACAACCTCTAGTTACACCAGCCCCCCAGGCCCCTACAATCTAGAGAAGGCCTGTTTTTATTCTCACCTGGTGAAGAAGCAGAGTTATACTTTCTCTGTGATGGCATCTATCCTATAGAATGATTTGCTGTGGGCTACATACTAGCCCGGCTCAAATTATTTTGATGTCTGAGGCAGAGGGCAAGACGATAATTTTCTTGATCCTATATGCAAAGCCAAAGGGACAGTGGAAACCTATTTATGCATTAGCAATGGGATAGGGTCCTCCAACAAACCTGATGGAAGCATAGTGTATAACTGTCCATAGTTTCTGAGCTTGTTTGTTTGCAGACATTTCATTACCCAACTATGTAACATCATGAGTGCTACTGAGTGTAGCTTGCCATGCCAGAGTTGGTGGGGGTGTGGTTTTCTTCTTGGTAGTTCCTTGATCAGGGAACTACCAGTCAAGGAACTATGACTGAGATGCTCATGAGAACTGTTGTTGGTTCTTTCCAGCACTGCAATTGAGAAGATTTCCATGCATTGCCTAATGCTAGAACTGTCCCTCAGCCGTTTCAGCATGCAGCCTTTGCATCCACTAGGTCCTCTAATATTTGTATTTTTAACAGTTATTTTAATATTTTGAGGGCTACTCATGAAAAATAATGTACAAAAACTTTGAAAAAATATATAATGCAGATTTGCACTATACTGCAAGGACCCAATAAGTATTTTTTAAAAACATACTACCACAGTAGTGTCAGACGTACAAAACCGACTTTTAATGTGGAATCTGTCCGTGTTTATTCGTTAATCGTGTTTAATATTCAGTGCGAGTCCCCGTAAATTTCTTTGGATCTACTCTACATCTTTTCCTCTGTAAGAATAAGAATCTGCTGTATTTCTGGAAAGAATCCTTGAGGTTTGGAAGTAGAGTTGTATGAATAGTCTCTGTCCGGAACCTGATTATCCACCTTTCTCCGTTAATACGCCGAGGACGCAGCTCCGAAAGAAGAGCTGAATGACGGCGGGAGCGCCCAAACACCGGCAAGCCCTTCTCCTTTCCCGCCAAACAATGCCGGGAGCCGCACTTCCTGCTTTGCTCCGCCCACTCCTCCCCCCGCCTCATCTCTTTGACTGCTGGTAGGTGGCGCTGCAGTGAACCGTGTTCGTCGCCCCTCCGGTTCCCGTTCCGGGGCCGCAGCCCGGCTCGTTCCGCCGCCGAAAAGGCGCCCGCTGCCACGGTTGCTGCAGCTGCCGCGCCCCCTCCCTTCCGCCGGTCCCCGCTTTGCGGGGTGCCTGCTGGGCCTGCTCCCGCCATGGCTACCAAGAAAGGGGGGTCGCGGCTGGAGACCGAGATCGAGAGGTGCCGGTCCGAGTGCCAGTGGGAGAGGATCCCTGAGCTCGTCAAGCAGCTTTCAGCCAAGCTCATTGCTAACGGTGCGGGCCACTGGGTGGGAAGGGACGGGGGAAAGTCGGGAGGAAGCCGGTTCGTCGACCTTATGCCAACGCCGACAGCGACGGCTACAGGTGCAGCGGGGGCGGGAAGAGGCAACTGCTTTTAAGCGCGCTGGAAGCTGAATTTTCCTGAGAGTAGGTGATGAGCTGGCCTTGGGTTAGCCGTGCCCGGTGTTTACACGCGCGATAAAACTAACAAGTGAGCCCTCTGGGCACGTGCAGAGGCTCACCGCTTGTCTGCCTTGGAACAGAAGCACAGCCCGTTCCCCGTGGATCTAATGTTGAGGCAACCTGATGCTCTGTTTTGGTCATGCTTGGCTGGGAATGCTGGGAGTTGTAGTCCATCACATCTGGAGGACATAAGGCTGGGGAACCTTGGAGAAAGGCTGCCAGGGCAAAGGCCTGATGCTCTTTCTGCTGATCAATACTACTAATATTAAAGCTAAAGCTTTGCTTCCCGATAGGGTAATGAACTGTTAGAAGATATGCTAAAGTTCCCTTCTATTTTAACAGTCCTTTCCTGGAGGCTGTAGAGGAGCTAACCTAGTATCTTATGTACCAACAGATTATGTAGCAGTCTACAGATGCTCACTGTTGACCTTTGAATATCTTGTCTGTGTCCAAACACTTATTCTTGGCATTAAATAAATAAAAAAAAAAGACATAGGAATTCAACGGTAAGCTGCAATAAACTAACTGTCAAATTCAGATTTTATAGCAACATCGAAGGGGAAGGTGGTGGTGCTTATTTTCCCTTCAGGTGCACTTTTTTTCCATCAGAGCAGAGATAATGCTGCTGAAATGGCTTCTGTGTATGTAGGTTTTAAGATGAATCAGAGCATAAGAACTCCTGTCAGGTATTAGGGCTTAGCTCTCCCTGAAGAATAAAAGAACTGCGTAAAGATCACATTTTAAAGGGCTCGTTTTAATTTCTCTAGTGTTTCCTGCCCTCACTGACTATAACATTACTTGCATACTTGCATATTATGAAAACAAATGTGAAGAAAAACCCAAATTCTAATGTGTCTTTCACAAGTTAAGCTCTAATCAATATCTGGCAGGAGTGTTCTGATCTCCGATTTGTGAGATCAGCATAGAAATCACTCTCCATGGTTTGGGATAAGGATAAAAAAGTACATGCTTGTTGGACTTAATATGAGATAGAGCTTATGGTTGACGTTTATGTTTGATGCTAGAACTCTGGCTGTAACAAAAAATAAGGAACAAAATGTTTCCTATATCACTGAATAGCAAGCCCATATCTGGTATTAAGGTATTAGACATTCCAGCATGTGGATTTGTCAGCCCTTCCAGTACTCCACTGCAATTTAGAAATTGCAGATTTATGTGCATGCCACAAATATATATTTAATAGATGCAGTATCTATTTCTCCTGATCACATTAGTGATATAAGCTAAATTTTGGGGTAAATTTGTATTTTATGGCATTGCCAGATGGAGGATTTACTTTAAACTTATAACTTATAGGAGTACGGCTAGTACACATGGCAAGAGGGCAATAGAGGCAAGAGGGCAGGGAAGGGGTAGGGTCTGTACAAGTGATGTTGTTCAAACAGTGTATTGTTTAATGTATATTGTGCGAGTATATTTTCATGAAATTGTCTTTAGTAATTTTCATATTATGGAAACGTGGGTCTGGGTGAAAAGGTTTCTGGTAATTTGGACCCGTAAACAGTTTAATTTTCTTTTTTAAAATTTCAGAACTTGTTTTCAAAATTTGTAGAAAATCTGAAAATATTCATATTTGAAGAGGTATTACTGTATTACATAAATACAAACATTTGAGATTAGAATAAGAATGCATGTATTCCAAGCTATAAAAACTCATGTATTTTTAAGTTAAAACATCAGATTATGCTCTCAGAAGTAAGGTTATTTGTTTTAGTCACTGCCATATTGCAGTTCTCTTGTACTTAATAAGAAAAAAAAGGTTGACTTCCTGCTTAATATTTATTTATTTAAAAGATATACAGTGGTACCTTGCATTACGAACTTAATCCGTTCTGTGACTCTGATTGCAACTCTATTTGGTCGCACCGCGAGGCAAATTTTCCCATAAGGTTCAATGTAAATACGGTTAATCCGTTCCGCCCTCCGAATTTGGTCGCGCCGCGAGGCAAATTTCCCCATAAGGCTCAATGTAAATATGGCTAATCCGCCCTCCGAATTTGGTCGTGCCACGAGGCAAATTTCCCCATAAGATTCAATGTAAATATGTACAGCTCTGCATTTTCTTTGGAGCCATGCTGACAAGCACACCAAAAACCTTCCAAACGCCACAAAACACACCACAAGCCTCACCGAACGTCTCCTTGCTACCGCGATCTCGCCCACAGGAAGCCGCGACCTCGTGGCAGCAGGGCAAATGGCCACGGATCCGGTTCGTAGTGCGGGGCAGAGGTCGCACGGCGAGGTAAATTTTTGGGGCCGGAGCTGATCGTATCGCGAAAAATTCGTAAGGAGGGTCGTTCGTAACCCGAGGTACCACTGTATATAGCTGCCCAACTCATGTAATTGCAACTCTTGGTGGCATACATTAGGTAAAAACCAAACAAAACCATGATTACAAGGAAACAACATGCTGAAGAATGTTTACTATGACTTACAAAGGGTGGAAGCAGAATGCTCAATACTGCTATCAAGTTGTATGGACTTTGAGTTACGCTGCTAAGCAACTTGGTATGTCTTTCTGTGAACTGAGCCACAGGACAGTAGAGCTGGGCATTTGACTGATCAAAATAAGTTACCAGGTAATGGGTGTGCGGTGGATATTGGAAATTGTAGTTCAGTAGCATCTGGAGATCAGGGGTTTCCATGTCTTTTTAAAGATATAACAAAATTGTTATTTTACTCATGACTAAGTTTAGGAATGTAGCCTAAGTGCATTTAAGGGAAATATGTGTGCAGGAATTATGACAGAGAGATAAGGAGATTGTAATAAAGTTCAATAGCATATGCAGGCTGAAGCGGCATAGAAAAAAATTATCTGAGCTATGTAAAATGTTGAGAAAGGAAGGTTTTAACTTTAACTTCCCTCTGCTTGATTTTGATGGATGATTTGTGCTCTTCCTAGCCTGCTAAACAACTGCCTTGGAGGTAGATAATTGAAATTGTGTGCATCTGAATCCATCCATGTCTGAAAGTAAATGTGTGTTTGTATATGCATGTTTCTGAGCAGTTGTATTTGTGGGGATATGCAACTTCATGCATAGTTGTGGGCCTATGTATGCAAGCACAGCACCCAACTAAGCAGCTGGCACTCAGTGAACTTTTAGAGTTGTGCGTAACCACTTCACAAAGCATACAGAGACAGCTAATATCAGCTTCTGAAATAATTGTGTAAATAATCTTACAAATCCTTGCAAATCACACAGTTGCTTTAATGATGCAGTGATTTATAAAGAGGTGCTTCCATGTATTGCAAAACCCTTCTTTTGAAGGCTTTCCGTTTTCCTAATATTTATGGACTGGCCATTCTTATGGATTATAATGCACAGTAGCTGGATTTGCACACAATGCTAAATCAAAATCAAAGAGACCTCTTAGGGGTATGCATTCACTCTTGATCTGATTGGAGATGTTGATTTGTTAGGCATATCAATTCAAATGTATATCGCCTTCAAACTGAATATTCAGATACTCTTATGTTTTATGGTATAGTATGATGTGTGAAATTACTCTTTATAGAGATGCGAAACATTGAGAAATAACTAGAAATATTTGAGAGAAATTTTTTCCCCTATTTTTATGAAGGCCTTTTTGTTTCTGTTTTTATGAAGAAGTTTAAAAAGAAGGTTATGAAATATTTCCTAATAGTTTCATTTTAAGCAGTACATCAGATGGTTAGGATGTGCAAGAAATTTATCTATGGTAGGAAATGCACCAAATTAAGAAATAAACTAACATGTGAAATGTACCAAAGTTTGTTTCAGCATAGGCAATCCATAATTTTCAGATGTTGATTAAAAAAAGGATCAGAAGAAGGTTATATTGCTGATAGTGATAATACCTCAAATTCAGGAAGTGAGACTGATTAGGTAATATATCACATACCACAATGTGTGCCCTGAGCTCTATCCCCCCCCCCCCCCGCTTTTTTCCAGCCTTTTCTAAAAATGTTAAAAGGTGTAAACATCTGTTTCAAAAAATGTGAAATGGAGTGAATGTGTGAAAGTGGATTCTGGCTATAAACAGGGCATTATAAATACAAAGCAAATTTATTCAAAAGGTATGGGATTTATTTTTGAATCAGTACAGAAATAATATCCACCAATTTATACAAACTCAGCCAATTACTAAGAAATATATTGATGAATATTGAATGATTCACGTTGTAACCGTAATTATATTCCAGTAGTATTAGTACTACTAAGATACTACTTAGTAATATCCTATATTAAGTGCACCATCCAAGAATTTCTGCATTGAAAAACTTTATATTGAAAAAATTAAACAGTGGTAAGGGTTGGCATGATTTGCCATCAAATAATTAGCAAAGTCCATGCTGTATTCATGCTGCCTCCCCTGCCCTCCCCTCCAGCATGAGGCTCTTCTGTACTAATTGTATTTCACTCTCTGACAGCTGTTTAAAGAGAAAAAAATACTGAATGTCAAACAAGATCAACAACATAAGGTATAGTATGTGAATTTGTGAGTGCTCCTGATTGTGTGAATGTGGTAGGTTGGATGTTAGTATCATTTGGCTTAGTGAATCACTTCAAACTGTTCATTATTAGCAATCCTGCTTGTTCTGGTCTTTCAAAAGCTTTTCCATCCATGATTTTCATACCAGCTTTAAGGGATTTACATTTTGGAGATCATCTGAAATGCCACATTTATTCTGTAGCAGAACACACTGAGGTATTCCAGCATTGCCCTTCGACTAACCCTCCAGGCATACTTTTAATTAAGCTTTCTTATTTCTATTTTGGAGTAACAGGAACATCAAATTGTAATAGGTTGTAGTAAGTTAAATACTACAGTACATAAACTACATTGGCTGTAGTAGGCTAGAATGAAACTTAAAGGCAAACAGTTTTAAATATATGCATTTGAAATCCAGACCTATATATTTTTGGTTTGTATTTATGAAAGTAACATTGTGCAATATTCTTAGTTTGTTATTATGCATGCATGTCCTTTCAATGTAGTTTGGCTCATAGATGTTCACACCAACTAAAGAAGAACTAGATTCTACCAGTTTCATATACCTTCAAAACTCTGTTTGAGGACAGTTGCTGAAGACAACTAGTGATCAGAAGGAATTCCTGATACAGCTAACAAAAGAAACAAAAGTTAAAATATGTTACATTTTTTTTGTGATTTATACCAGTGTTTCTCAACCTTGGCAACTTTAAGATAGATAGCTGGAAAATTCTGGGAGTTGAAGTCCATCTATCTTAAAGTTGCTAAGGTTGAGAAACACTGATCTATATGATCAATTGGAGGAATTTCACCCAGGCGATAAAATTGTTTATTTTTATTCTTAATTATATAGCTTTATGGGTGGAATTTATTACAAATATAGCTTTTCCACTCTGGAAAACTTTGCATAACCTGACTATTGCATAAAGTAGTATTAGACCAAATATCTCCCAAATTAACATACGTGTACATTATCTGAAATCAGCATTTTGGTGGCAGATGATGATGAAAGACTTCATTACTAGATGAAGAAGGAGAGGAGACAAGTCTTATGAAAACATTTGTGTAGTATGCAATTAATGTAAGCCAGGTTTGAGGAACTGATTATATGAACTTCCACTTATTTAATGGCATATGTTCATTCTTTAGTAATTGGAAGTATTAAGATAATAGATCACGCTCCTGTTAAATAGCATCATTATCCATAACTCCTTCTAACATACGGTTGAAACTAACTGTAGAGGAATTTAGGTTTGCCCCTGAGGAAGAAGTAGGTAAAACTGTTACTCAGTTCAGGGAAGGTAAAAAGAGACTCAGAGTTACTCTGCCTTGACCTTGTCTTTACAAAGTAGGCAGTGAAGGTTTTGTTTAGCCTTTCAAGA
The DNA here is from genome assembly GCA_030867105.1 of Liasis olivaceus. Taxonomy (NCBI): domain Eukaryota; kingdom Metazoa; phylum Chordata; class Lepidosauria; order Squamata; family Pythonidae; genus Liasis; species Liasis olivaceus. The sequence goes on from CM061349.1 coordinate 38,579,546, forward strand.
TCCTGTTAATATACCATACACCAATAAAGTAGCATTCCTAGAATCTCTTTGATGTCTGTTTCTTAACCTAGCCTGTCTCTAAGGGTTGACACTAACTTTTATTTTTATGGCAAGTAAAGATGGCCCAGCTCCAACTGGGATTGCCCATGAAACCCATTTCTAAAAAAATACTTTGGTGCAAATATCTAGTCAGCTTCTCTGAGAGGCAATGAAGGTTATTCTGGAGAAGTCATTGTACTAAGTAATTGGCCTTGTTAAAATCTCTAGGTAGAGTTCAAATATTTCAATTAGAAGAAGAGATAAATAGCATGATAAAGAGGGGAGAACATGCAAAACCAGTCATGTTATCATTAAACCTGGCCCAGTAGGTATTAATAACCAAAATAATAAAAAAGCTATAAGAATATATAATAGGCAAACTAATTCTGAATGAAGATAAAATAGAATCAAGATAAAACCAGAACCATTACAAAATTACCCTATATAAAATATACTTGACAGAACAAATGGGAGAATATCAGATCATTAAAAAGTGAATGTAAAAACCCTGACTGAAAACAAAAGCATGCATGAAAGAAACAACTACCATATACCTGCAGAAAAGCCCATAGGTGGATAAGCCGGCTCTCAATTTGTAACCAAAATACCATGAAAAATGTGCCACCTGTGGATAAGCCAGTTGTGAAAACCAAAAGGAAAGTTTTGAGGGTCAGTTTATCTGCAGGTGGCACATTTTTCTTGGTATTTTGGTTAAACATTTGAGGGTTGGCTTATCTGTGGATGGGCTTATCTGCAGGTGTATATGGGCACTTTTAAAAAGAATTCCTATATATACTCATGGATAAGCCCATCTACAGATAAGCTGAACCCAAGTTTTTGGGTGTATTTTGGAACTTAAATTCTCAGCTAATCTGTGAGTATATACGGTATTTCAAAACAGTTATTACAAAAGAAACTGGAAAGAAAGGGGAAAAAAACTCAGTCTGAGGAAAGAATAGTTATTGGTAACATTGGTCTTCCTGATCTTACATGTCACCACACAAAATTTTGCTATATATGCTATGGTGGAGTTCTTTTCAAACAATAGACAAGAGGCATGAAAAGGCTTGGGAAGCCACTTGCAGTGGTATAATGTAGGTTCTTTGTACATGACTATAATATTGACAAGCAATGCTCAGTTGTTTCTACCTCCCCATCCCCACAGGTGCACAGTCATTTTGGATTGGCAATATAAGGCTTTGGGCAGATGCAAAATCATGTTGTTCTGCCCCCTTTCTCTCCTCCCTGCCCTTCTGGCCCACACTTACTTGGTCCTTTTCCCTGGAGTTCATACTACAGTTGCCAAAAGAGCAAAAGCTCTTCTACCTGGAAAGGAAGGGATTGGAAGTAATTTCATTTTGCTATGTGTTAAATCTCATTTGGCAAACTACAGCCTGCAGGCCAAATCCAAATCGCGAGCTAAGAATGGTTTTTACATTTTCAAATGGTTGAAAAAAAGTCAAAAGAAGAAGAATATTTTATGACATGCAAAAATTATATGAAATTCATATTTCAGTACCTGTAAATAAAGTTTTATAGGGACACAGCCATGCTAATTCATTTATGTATTGTCTATGGCTGCTTTCAAGCTATAACAACAGAGTTGAATAATTGTGACAGCGTCCACATGTGGTGCTCTCATTGCTTTGCACTGCTACGTGGCGCACTACAAATCGAATTGCTGCAGTTATAAGTCGACAGTATTTCAAGTGCCATGTGTATCACAGTACCATGACATTTTATTCATTTTTTTTTTACCAGTGAATACTCATCATGTCAAAACAAGAGAAAAGTGGACTTCAAATGTCATGCTTTTAAGGTGTAGCGGTGGACTATTTTGTTATTGAATTAGATGGCAAAGTATTGTGTTTATTATGCAGTGACACTATAGCTGGGCTAAAACTATACATCGACATTACCAGACCAAGCACTTATCACAGCATTCCCAATTCAAAGAAAAAAATAAAAATAAAACAGAATATCTCATCACAGCAGAATTTCTTCACAAAAATAAAAAATGAAAATGAGGCTGCAACTAAAGTAAGTTTCCAAGGGGTTGATTTGTAAGCCAAGCAAGGAAAGCCACTTACTGATGGTGAATTGATTAAATCGTGTTTGTTTATAGCAGCCAAAGTAATGTGTCCAGAGAAAATAAACTTGTTTAAAACTAATATCCTTTCAGCAAGAACAGTTATTGAAGAGATGAGAATATTGGGAGCAACCTCAAAGGTCAATGAAAAAACAAGGCAAATGATTTTGAGTGGTTTTCCTTACCAATACTGCTCAGTTGTTGTTATTTATTCGAGGAGTCAGTACCAAGTTTGAAGTGACTGAAGAATTAGCCTGTATGAATCATCTGCATAGAACAACTACAGGTGAGAATATTTTCAAAGAAGTTGAGAAAACACTAATTCAGTACAAAATGAAGTGGAATCTGCTAAGATGTGTTACAACTGATGGGGGTAAGAATATGTGTGGAGCAGAAAAGGGCTTAGTTGGACAAATGTACAAAGCTTGAAAAAATATAAAGTATTTAAAGCCTATGATTATTCATTGTATTATTCATCAGTAGGTACTTTGTGGAAAATATTTGTCTCTATCAAGTGTTACTGAACCGGTAGTGTCAACAGTGAACTTCATTTGCTCTTGAGGACTTAACCATAATCAGTTCCATAAAATTTTGTCAGAAATAGAAGCTGAATATCCTGAACTTGCCCTACCACACAGCAGTTGGATGGCTTAACAATGGTAAAGTTTTATTGTGATTTTTTTAGCATAGGGTGCAGTTGAAATTTTTCTGAATGAGAACAACTATCCTCAGCTACTACTATTGAACACTGAGTGGCTTTGGGACTTAGCTTTTGCTGCAAACTTGATAATGTTTCTTAATGTATTCAACCTAAAATTACAAGGCAAAACAGCACTTTTACATGAAACTTATACTGTGGTAATGTTATTTTGACAACACCTAACATTGAAATCACAAGTAATATCAAGCTGCTTTATATACTTCACATGCTGTCAAAAGTTAAAACAAGAAGTGTGTTCTCCATTTCCAAACAAATCTGTGGTGGATATATCTTCCAAGTTCAAACTACAGATCTCTGAGTTGGCATGGTAAAGGATGCCAGTGGATAAATAATGATTCAGAGAAGATTAACAAAGATGAAATATGCAGAACTTCAGTACAGCAGAGATGTCAAAATCCAAGTTACTTAAGAAGATATTCCCTACTTATAAGAACCTCTAGTACTGGAAGATGAAGTTAGATCAGTACTCTGGTCATTACCAAGTCAGAAGGCTACAGGAATTTATGGAATATCTACAAGAATATGGCAAGCAACAGAAGAAGAATCAGTAAGGGTTCAAACCAAGCTATGCCAGCAAATCTGGAGAACAACACAATGGCCAACAGATTGGAAGAGGTCAATCTACTTACCAATACCAAAGAAAGGAGACTTAACAGAGTGTGCGAACTCATACAATATCCTTAATTTTACACTCTAGAAAAAGAATGCTTAAGATCATCCAACACAGATTGGAGTCCTACATGGAAGTGGAGATGCTTTGAAGCTGACTTTAGAAAAGTCTGAAGACATTATTATTGATGCCTGCTGGATAATTGAGAAAGCCAAAGAATACCAGAAAGAAATTAGCATGTGCTTCATTGATTATAGAAAGGCCTTAAATTGTGTCTGTCATGTCTCATTGTCCTCATGAGAAACCTATACAGAGATCAGGAAGCCACAGTATGGACAGAACATGGTGAAACAGAGCAGGTTGGCAAAGGAGTGAGACAAGGCTGTATATACTTCCCTTATTTATTCATACTATATGCAAAGTATATATTGTGGGAAGCTCATCTGGAAGAAGATGAGTGTGGTTTTAAAATTGGAGGAAGAAACATCACTATCCTGCACTATGCTGATGATACTACACTGATACTGAAAATGCAAAGGATCTGCAAGCTTTATTAAGGGAAGTCAAGAAGTGAAAAAAAGGTCTAAGATTAAATATAAAAAAGACTAACTAATGACAACAGGTACAGTAAACAGCCTTAATATTGACAATGAAGATATGGAAGTGGTATATAGTTCTTAGAATCAACTATTAACAATAAGTCAAGAAATATACTGCAAATTAGCACTTGGTGGAGTAGTAGTGAAGGCCTTGGAAAAGATAATCAGATGCCGGGATGTGTCTATACCTACAAAGATTAGAATCATAAAACTCTTAAAGTAAAAGTTGGACTTTGAAGAAGCAGGCTAGAAAGGGGATTAACACTTTCAAACTTTGGTGTTGGAGAAGACTCATGAGAATACCTTGCATAGCTACCAAAACTAATAAATGGATCATTAAACAACTTAACCTAGTGTCTTACAATTTAAAAGAAAACTTTTAAAAAAATGATGTACCATTGGTATATAACACCAGAGAAATTGTCTAAGATGTATAAAGGTATTTCTGATCACTGTTGGAAATGTGAAAAACATGAAGGGACATTTTATCATGCATGGTGGACTTGTGAAAAAGTGAAAAGATACTGGATACAAATATATATGGTGATGCAGAGAGTTTTAAAAATTAACATTCAGATGAAACCGGAACTTTTCTTATTAGGACTTATGGACACTCAACTAGAAAAGGCTCATGCATGACTGGTTTTATATATGGTAGCTGCAGCAAGATTATTATATGCACAAAGATAGAAGACTACAGAAACACTAATAATGGAGGAATGGATTGTGAAGGTGGCTGAGTTTGCAGAAATAGCTAAATTGACTTGTTTAAGGAGGGAACTATAATTACTTTTATAAAAGACTGGAAGCTCTTTAGAGATGTTTTGCTGAAAATGGATAAAAATGAACTGCTGATTTCAGGATTTATTGATTAAAAAGTTTTGTTTATTGGAAGAAGGGAACTATGATATGCAATATAAGAGATGGTAATTGCTATATTTGTAACTGCTGCAAAGAAGATAGGAAGTCACTTTAGATAGCTTTTTTAAAAAAATTTTGTTATTCATTTTTTCTTTTACCCTTTTGTAATCTTTTTCTTTTTTTATTTCTTCTATGTTTCTGCAATTTTTAAATCTTTGGAAAATCTTTTAATAAAATTAATTAAATAAACACAAATCAACCTAGGATTTTCATTTAAGGCACAAATGACCAGGCTCAAATTATCATACTTCTAACACATTATGCAAAGATCTACCTCTCTGAGAAGTCTATAATGCTGGGAAAGGTGGCTGGAAAGAAAAGAGGATGACCATCATTTATAGCAGTAATAGATGCACCATTGGATAATCTTAACAACCAGGCTAAGAACAGCTTCTCCTGGAGAAAATCTATGTGGTTGCTAAGAGTCGATGCTGACTTGATGGCACATAATCAATGTATTTATTAACATGTTAAAGTCATGGATTTGTTCTTAACTCTGTTTTTCCAAAATTAAATTTTAAGTATATAATTCAGTTATTCATTAATATCTGTGTGGTGCCACACTGGTGCAAATTAGTTCTAACAATTTCTCTTCCTAAGACAGAACTGCATTTCCTTATCACTTCTTCTGTATTTTCATATCTCTACTGTGTCACTGTCTGTATCCTGTTTTCCTGCTTGATTTTGTTTTATTATCAGCAAACTGTTGTTGTTTTATGTCATATAAGTAAACATCTTTAAGTAGGAGTATCTGTTGTTTATATTTGGAATATAAATATTCCAAAATTTTCATATATTCCATATAAATTTGATATGCAGTGCCTGAATATCAAATACTGAATATATGACCCTATTGTTAGAACTGTAGAACTGTAAACAGGAAATATGTTATTGTTACTGCAACTGAACATTTTTAGGAACTGATAAAATTTGAATGTGGGCAGGTTCTTAAATTTTGCAAGTGATGATGTTACTATTAGAAGCCTCCTTAACTTCCTGGTTTCCTGTGCTGTAAACAATAGATTTAGAAAGGCTTATGAAAGAAATATTCAATGGTTAAGTAGGAATTACCTTTTTCCAAACTGGTCTGCGTGTGTATGTGTGTGTGATGGAATGAAAAGTATTTTTAAGTGTTAATAATGCTTGTCAGTCTTGAGCTGTGTTCTATAAAAGCCTATCTGGTTTTCTTTCAATAATGGTATTTGTGATATTTTTTAAAAAAATAGGATGAATTTTTAACTACAGTTGTTCAAAATAAATTTGTCATCTAATATCAGTAGCACTCAATATTGAAACATTGCCAAAATTTCTTAATTTTAATCCCACTAATAACTGTAGTTTTTTTATTTTCTTCTGATCTTCCTTTATTTAACTTGGTTTCATTATCCCAGTCTGTCAGAGATTATGAAGGAAGTTAATGATATCTTGGTGCTACATAGCCAAAATATCTGATCACATGATCATAGAATTGATCATAGATCAATTCAAAGTCAAGGCAGGAAAAATTACCTTCACTTTAAAGGTGTTTTGTGGAGGAAATCACAAACATGCATTTTTTTTTTTAGTCTACATTTGTAAATAATTGCAGAAAAGTTGAATGCTTTCAAGGATGATGAAAATATTAATTAAAATACATCCTGTCAAATATCAGCTTGGAACAGACACAAAATAATCCAGGGTTTGGCAGGAAGTGGGAGAAGGGGCAATATATTCCTCATAATCATTCTTCAGTGGACTATAGAATTATACATTACAGAACTCCAGTCTTATTTTGGAAGTCTTATTTTAGCACTTCTGGGATATACTGAAGTGAAAAGTAAAATTTATTTTTTAAAAAATACCTTAAAGACCATTCTTTGATTCACCTGTGAATAGCTGCATATGTTTGATATGACCACTTTTTTTTTTTAAAAAAGTTACAGCTGTTATAAAAGCAAATAATTTTTTTGTCTCAAAATGGAAATCACTCTTCGAAGTAAAGCCTAAATTAAATATTTATAATGTAACCTCACGTAATGATAGCCTAAGAAATATTTCTTTTTTGCAGAGTGCCTTTGGAGTAGTGTAATACATAGTTTAGAAGGGAGCGAGCTGGGATATTAATTCTTCTTTCAGCAGCCCATTTTCATTTGAAACTCCTCCAAATCACTTTAGTCCCCCTGGAATTCAAGATACAAGTGAACTATCTTTGAATGTATTTTATGGATAAGATGCATGGTATTTTAAATGAATTATTTATTATACTGTATTTTAATGCATTTGTGAGCTGCACAGATAACCATTTATTGTTTTATAATAAATATAAGCAATGGTCTAGAAATTTTAGGGGATGTTTTAGAGAGAAAAATAGGCATGTTGGGAAAGGATCAAGTACCTTTTACTCCTGCCTCCATTAACTGAATAGTTCTTCTTTCCTGAAGTTGCTTTGCAAAGGAGAAGCAGCTGTTGGATTAAAGTTACACTCAACTGCATTATAACATTTAGTTTGAGTTTCAAAAGCCATACATATCAGAATGATTTATTGCTAGATCTGTCCTCACCTTCAGTACTAGCTCTTCAATTCACTCCTAGAGCCAAACGTCACAGGCATCGATTGAAATTATCTTAATTCCAGCTTCAACAACGTGATTATTCAAAATATAACAATTCCCTATGGGTCAAGGAGCGAGAAAAATAAGGCCGAGGAATTCATAGAATATTACTTGCACTTCTATTTCAGTAACACATGGGCAGCCATTCATGTTCCTTCACTAATTATTGTACAGAAGACTATTTTAGGACTATGATGCAGATTGTTAACAAGAGATGGATTTATGGTCTTGTTTACTCATAAATCAGACAAGAGTTCCCTGAATGTGGCTCTTTCAGATTCCTGGCAAGTAAGCAAAACCATAAATCTTTCTGCTGTTGCAGGTTTCATTAAGCAAGCATGTAGACAATTGGTGCTCAAAGTATCAATAACAGTATGTGATTACAGACAGCTTAGCTTGTTTGTGTGCTGTGTGATAGGTGAATCATGGTACTTCCAGATTAAATAATGTACAAAGCATCTTTATCATTAAAGCAGCCCCTCCCCCATATTTGCTACTTATTATGTTATACCTACTTTACTAAGGCTGCTAGTACTATTAATTATTTCACCTGTACACACACACACACACACACACACACACACACACACAGAGTGTGGAGAGATTAAAAGATTTTACTATAAGCTTGCAAACTAATGAGCACAATAAAAATGAGAAAGGGAGAACTACCAGTTTCAGGAGCCAAATTGTGTGTGTGCTGTTACGCATATATTAAAAAGATGAATTTGTTTAATCTCTGTAGACTGTGGAAACTGATAATCTCTAATTCTGATATATTGTGATGGAAAAGTATTCTGGTAACGGGGGAAATAGAAATATTAAAGAAATACATTGACAAAAGGCAGTACTGGCATCACTAGTGTTAAGCTATGGGATGTTTTAACCATGGTTTATTGACTAAGCCACAATGCTGGGCCATAAACTCAAAAAGCTAAATACAGGTAGTCATCACTTAATGTCCAATTGTTCAGCAACATTTCAAAGTTATGATGGTGCTGAATGAAGGGACTTAACAACTGGTCCTCGAAGTTCAGGCTGTTGTAGTGCCCCTGTGGTCATGTGAACAAAATTTGGGCCTACCCACATTTTTGGCTGCCTGGCTACCCGCTGCCACCAGCTGCTACCGCTGCCTGGCCCTGCCCGCCACATTGGTATTGTACCAGCCGGGGCCTTCTTTCGTACCGCTTTCTTTCACGCTGGTGCAGCCAGGGCCTTCTCTCGCATATCAGCCAGGGTCTCCGTTCGTGTGCTGGCCAGGGCCTCTGTTTGCATGCTGGCCAGAGCCTTTTTTTGTGAAAGAAAGCCCTGGCCAGGGCACAAATGGAGGCCCTGGCTCGTGTGCAAGAGAAACCCCAGGTGGCGTGCAAAAGAAGGCCCCAACTGCAGTGATGCAAAAGAAGGTGTGAAAGAAGGCCCTGGCCGGGATAGTAGTGGTGCATGGTGCAGTGGGCACAGTGATTGGCAGGGCTGGGCGGCAGGGGCAGTTGGTGACAGTAGATAGGTGGGTGGCCAAAAAAGCAGAGATGGGGAGACATAAGTGGATGAGGGGAGTTGAAGTGGAGGCATCCCCTACCCTTTTACAAGAATGGCTTGGACCGGGGTGGGTCCTCACCTAATGACCATGTGTTGTTGTTCAGTCGTTAAGTCGTGTCCGACTCTTCGTGACCCCATGAACCATATTGCGCCAGGCCTTCCTGTCCTTCACTGCCTCCCTGAGTTTGCTCAGTTTCATGCTCATTGCTTCAGTGATGCTATCTAACCATCTCATCCTCTGCCGTCCTCTTCTCCTTTTGCCTTCAATCTTTCCCAGCATCAGGGTCTTTTCCAAAGAGTCCTCTCTTCGCATTAGGTGACCAAAGTATCTGAGCTTGAGCTTCATTATCAATCCTTCCAATGAGCAATCAGGGTTGATTTCCTTTAAGATTGACTGGTTTGACCTCCTAGCAGTCCAGGGGACTCTTAAGAGTCTTCTCCAGCACCACAGTTCAAAGGCATCAATTCTTCGGCGTTCAGCCTTCTTTATGGTCCAGCTCTCACAGCCATACATTACTACTGGAAAAACCATAGCTTTGACTATGCGGATCTTTGTCGGCAAGGTGACGTCTCTGCTTTTTAATATGCTATCTAGGTTTGCCATAGCTTTCCTCCCAAGGAGCAAGCGTCTCTTAATTTCATGGCTGCAGTCTCCATCTGCGGTGATCTTCGAGCCCAAATAAATGAAGTCTGTTACTGCTTCCATTTCTACCCCTTCTATTTGCCAGGAATTGATGGGTCCAGATGCCATGATCTTAGTTTTTTTAATGTTGAGTTTCAAGCCAGCTTTCGCACTCTCCTCTTTCACCCTCATCAAGAGGCTCTTTAGTTCTTCTTCACTTTCTGCCATTAGGGTGGTATCATCTGCATATCTGAGGTTGTTGATATTTCTCCCTGCAATCTTTATTCCGGCTTTTGATTCTTCCAGCCTGGCATTTCTCATGATGTACTCTGCATATAGGTTAAATAAGCAGGGTGACAGTATACAGCCTTGTCGTACTCCTTTCCCTATTTTGAACCAATCGGTTGTTCCATGACCGGTTCTAACTGTTGCTTCTTGGCCCGCGTACAGATTTCTCAGGAGACAGGTAAGGTGGTCTGGTACCCCCATCTCTTTAAGAATTTGCCACAGTTTGTTGTGATCCACACAATCAAAGGCTTTTGCATAGTCAATGAAGCAGAAGTAGATGTTTTTCTGGAACTCTCGTGCTTTCTCCATGATCCAGCGAATGTTGGCAATTTGATCTCTAGTTCCTCTGCCTCTTCGAAACCCAGCTTGTACATCCGGTAGTTCTTGGTTCACGTACTGCTGAAGCCTAGCTTGTAGGATTTTGAGCATAACCTTGCTAGCATGTGAAATGAGTGCAATTGTGCGATAGTTTGAGCATTCTTTGGCATTGCCCTTCTTTGGAATTGGAACATAAACTGACCTTTTCCAATCCTGTGGCCACTGTTGCGTTTTCCAAACTTGCTGGCATATTGAGTGCAGCACTTTAACAGCATCGTCTTTTAGTATTTGAAATAACTCAGCTGGAATACTGTCATCTCCACTAGCTTTGTTGTTAGCAATGCTTCCTAAGGCCCACTTGACTTCACTCTCTAGGATGTCCGGCTCAAGGTCAGTGACCACACCAGTATGGACATCAGGGACATTAAGATCTTTCTTGTATAGTTCTTCTGTGTATTCTTGCCACCTCTTTTTAATCTCTTCTGCTTCTGTTAGGTCCCTGCCTTTTTTGTCCTTTATCATGCCCATCTTTGCACTAAACGTTCCTTTGATATCTCCAATTTTCTTGAAGAGATCTCTAGTCTTTCCCATTCTATTGTTTTCCTCGATTTCTTTGCATTGTTCATTTAAGAAGGCCTTTTTATCTCTTCTTGCTGTTCTCTGGAAATCTGCATTCAGTTGCTTATATCTTTCCCTTTCACCCTTGCTTTTCGCATTCCTTCTTTCCACAGCTATTTGTAAAGCCTCATCAGATAGCCATTTTGCTTTCTTGCATTTCTTTTTCTTTGGGATGGTTTTAGTTGCTGCCTCCTGTACAATGTTATGGACCTCCGTCCATAGTTCTTCAGGCACTCTGTCTACCAAATCTAATCCTCTAAATCTATTCATCACCTTCACTGTATACTCATAAGGAACATGATCTAAGTCATACCTGAGTGGTCTAGTGGTTTTCCCTACGTTCTTCAATTTAAGCCTAAATTTTGCAGTAAGAAGCTCATGATCTGAGCCACAGTCAGCTCCTGGTCTTGTTTTTGCTGTCTGTATAGAGCTTCTCCATCTTTGACTGCAAAGTATATAATCAATCTGGTTTCGGTATTGACCGTCTGGTGATGTCCATGTGTAGAGTCGTCTCTTGTGTTGTTGGAAAAGAGTGTTTGCTATGACTAGTTTGTTCTCTTGACAGAACTCTGTTAGCCTTTGCCCTGCTTCATTTTGTACTCCAAGGCCAAACTTGCCTGTTATTCCGATTACTCCTTGACTTCCTACTTTAGCATTCCAATCCCCTATGATGAAAAGGACATCTTTTTTTGGTGCTAGTTCTAGAAGGTCTTGTAGGTCTTCATAGAACTGGTCAACTTCAGCTTCTTTGGCATCAGTGGTTGGGGCATAGACTTGGATTACTGTGATGTTGAATGGTTTGCCCTGGATACGCACTGAGATCATTCTGTCGTTTTTGAGGTTGTAACCCATTACTGCCTTTCCCACTCTCTTATTGACTATGAGTGCAACTCCATTTCTTCTAAGGGTTTCTTGCCCACAGTAGTAGATATAATGGTCACCTGAATTAAATTCACCCATTCCCGTCCATTTCAATTCGCTGATTCCCAAGATGTCGATGTTTAATCTTGTCATCTCATGTTTCACCACATCCAGCTTGCCTTGGTTCATGGATCTCACATTCCAGGTACCTATACAATATTGCTCTTTACAGCATCGGACCTTCTTTTCGCTTCCAGATACATCCACAGCTGAACGTCCTTTCGGCTTTGGCCCAGCCGCTTCACTCTTTCTGGAGCTACTTGGAATTGCCCTCCGCTCTTCCCCAGTAGCATATTGGACACCTTCCGACCTGAGGGGCTCATCTTCCGGCGTCATATCTTTTAGCCTTTTAAGAATGTCCATGGGGTTTTCTTGGCAAGAATACTGGAGTGGGTTGCCATTTCCTTCTCCAGTGGACCACATTTTGTCAGAACTCTCTGTCATGACCTGTCCGTCTTGGGTGGCCCTGCACGGTATAGCTCATGGCTTCACTGAGTTACGCAAGCCCCTTCGCCACGACAAGGCAGTGATCCATGAAGGGGAATGACCATGTGGGGTTCATTCAATTACAGTAACTGGGATTGCCAGAACTGCTGTCGCTAAGCAGAGCAGTCGTGATGTTTTTGTTTAACAACCGCATTGCTTAGTAATGGAGTTGCCAGTCCCAATTAGGGTTGTTAAGTGAAGACTACCTGTAAAGACCAAGCGAATCATATTATATGGTTTAGCACAACATATAAACCCATCCTTTCTGAACATAAATTTTCTTAGACCATAAATGTAACATAGACACACTAGGCCTCTTCAGGCACTGTTATGAAGTACAAGTTATATCATGATAAGAGTGAGTGCCCACTCCAGAAGATGTGCTGTGAGGCTGCTTAAAAGGTTGTCATCTTAGTAATTTTTTATGATTGGTGGGTTTTTGTGTCATCTCATACCGGTGCCTAGTGTTAATAGAATGTAACAGCCATTTAACTACATAATGATTTTGCTTCTCTCTGTAGATGACATGGCAGAACTCCTCCTTGGCGAATCCAAGCTAGAACTTTTCCTGAAGGTGAACCCTCTAAAACAAGGTGCAAGTCCCTGTGGGCCCCGACCAAAATTAATTGAAGTCAGGAAACATCTCACTGCAGCACTTGATCGTGGAAATTTAAAGGTATTTGTGCTTCCATAGTTGGAAGGTTGATATTTGAGCAATGTAGGAATAAGTAATGTTGCTTTTAAAATGTTTAGCTGAATCATTTATATTATTACAGTGCAGATCTAACTTTTATATATTCTGTGTATCAGAGTTCCCTGGCAGAGTGCATCCATGAACACCAACTAGTAGTCAGAAGACATGATGAAAACTCCTTAATCTCACAACACATGGACAGACTTAACCATAGTTTTAACTGGGAAACACAGCATTTTAGACCAAGCTAAATCCAAAAATGCAAGGGAATTCTTGGAAGCTTGGTATTCAGACAAGGCAGCAATCAACAGGCACAGAAACAGCATTTACACACTATTCAAAAGAGACAATAGAAAAGAAAACAAAAGACCAGAACATCTCCTCACCAGCAATCATCCTGCAGATAAGCAGAGATTATCCCCAGGCAAACAATCAAGCAGTAAACAGTACCCTAATCAAGGAACTACCAGAGGAACAAAACAAAACCCCCACCAACGCTGGCAGGGCATGTCACAGTATATAAACAGAGCAAACCCCGTCCCATTCTAGCACTGAAGATGTTACCTAGCCGGCTAATGAAATGTTTGCAAGAAAAGAATCAAGCTCAGAGAACCCCAAGGACTCCACAGTTCCCAGTCTTCCACCCTGTTCTTCCAGTTTTACAGCACATTAAGTATAGTCTTCCCTGACCTGGGGGCCTCCAGTATGATTTGGCCCTACTTAGCATGACAAATTATCAGTGGAAGTTACAGGCTAAAACATCTGGAGGTGACAGGTGAGAGACAAAAGCTCAAGAAATAAAATCAAGGGTGAAGCTATATGGATGAAAGAGCTTCATTTTTAAAGGCTGACATTTCCAGTGATAGATTAAGTACCACCAATGAATTTATAATGATGTTTGAGCTTCTTCAGATATTATTTGGAACTAAAATAAATTAATCAGAAGCTCAGTTTTTTGGGGGGCTAAATTAATTTCTCTTATGCTTAGGACCATTAAAAGGTCCAAATCTCATCATCTTGATGATATCAGGAGCACAGTGAGTTTTGGTATTGTATATCCTATAGAGTTTTGATATTACATATTCTATTTGGTCAGCCTGCAGCTCCAGAGAGTCACTGAGGAAGCGGATTCTCTGGACTCCAGACAGGTTTCAGACCAGTATATACTCCTGAGACAGCTTTGGTCACACTTGTTGGCAGGCTTGGGATGGGGATAGTGCATCCATCCTAGCCCTATTTATCTCTTGGTGGCATTCAATACTATTGACCATGGTATTCTTCTGGATTGGCTTAAGGGGTTGGGAGTGGGAGGCACTATTCTGTGATGGTTCTCTTTCCTCTGGAGTCAGTCCCAGTTGGTATGTGGGGGGTGAGAGAGTAATCTAGTCCAGGACCCCTACTTTGTGGGATGGCTCAGGGCTTCACTTTCCTCCCTAATATCTTCATGAAGCTGCTGGAGAGATTCATCCATTGGTGTGGATACTGTATCATGAGTATGCTGATGATACTCAGTTGTATATCTCTGCCTCCACCTGTCCAAGTGCAGCTGTCACTGCCTGGAGGTTGTGGTATTCTAGATGGGGAAGAACAGTCATGACATTAGGTTCCACAGATCTGGGAATTGGAGAGATTGGGACTGAACAACAACAACATCCTTGAATCTGGATAGGGTTGCACTGCCTTGCTTGGGTTCAGTGCACAATCTTTTTTTATTTTTATTTATTATTAAATTTATATGCCACCCATCTCCCCCAGAGGGAAGAGATCTTGGGGTCTTTTCCTGGACTTATAGCTCATGCAGAAGAGCAGGTGGCAGCTGTGCCCAGGGGAGACTTTGCACAACTTTGTCTTTTGTGCCAGTTGCTCCCATTCCTGGATTGAGGGGCCCTGCTCACAATCGCTTAATCATTTCCCAATTGGATTATTGCAGTGTGCTATACATGAGGCTGCCTTTGAAGACTATCCAGAAGCTTCAGTTGGTCCAGAATGCAGTCAATTGGTGGTGCAAGTACTTATGAACACCCCTTGTTACACTCATGTAACAATTCTACCATGAGCTGCGCTGGCTCCCAGCAGGCTTCTAGGTGCAATTCAAGGTTCTGGTTTATATGGTTCTATGCCATATAACCCCTTCATGGATCACTGCCTTGTCGTGGCGAAGGGGCTTGCATAACTCAGTGAAGCCATGAGCTATACCATGCAGGGCCACCCAAGACGGACAGGTCATGACAGAGAGTTCTGACAAAATGTGGTCCACTGGAGAAGGAAATGGCAACCCACTCCAGTATTCTTGCCAAGAAAACCCCATGGACAATGTTAAAAGGCTAAAAGATATGACGCCGGAAGATGAGCCCCTCAGGTCGGAAGGTGTCCAATATGCTACTGGGGAAGAGCGGAGGGCAATTCCAAGTAGCTCCAGAAAGAGTGAAGCAGTTGGGCCAAAGCCGAAAGGACGTTCAGCTGTGGATGTATCTGGAAGCGAAAAGAAGGTCCGATGCTGTAAAGAACAATATTGTATAGGTACCTGGAATGTAAGATCTATGAACCAAGGCAAGCTGGATGTGGTCAAACATGAGATGACAAGATTAAATATCGACATCTTGGGAATCAGCGAATTGAAATGGACGGGAATGGGTGAATTTAATTCAGGTGACCATTATATCTACTACTGTGGGCAAGAAACCCTTAGAAGAAATGGAGTTGCACTCATAGTCAATAAGAGAGTGGGAAAGGCAGTAATGGGTTACAACCTCAAAAACGACAGAATGATCTCAGTGCGTATCCAGGGCAAACCATTCAACATCACAGTAATCCAAGTCTATGCCCCAACCACTGATGCCAAAGAAGCTGAAGTTGACCAGTTCTATGAAGACCTACAAGACCTTCTAGAACTAGCACCAAAAAAAGATGTCCTTTTCATCATAGGGGATTGGAATGCTAAAGTAGGAAGTCAAGGAGTAATCGGAATAACAGGCAAGTTTGGCCTTGGAGTACAAAATGAAGCAGGGCAAAGGCTAACAGAGTTCTGTCAAGAGAACAAACTAGTCATAGCAAACACTCTTTTCCAACAACACAAGAGACGACTCTACACATGGACATCACCAGACGGTCAATACCGAAACCAGATTGATTATATACTTTGCAGTCAAAGATGGAGAAGCTCTATACAGACAGCAAAAACAAGACCAGGAGCTGACTGTGGCTCAGATCATGAGCTTCTTACTGCAAAATTTAGGCTTAAATTGAAGAACGTAGGGAAAACCACTAGACCACTCAGGTATGACTTAGATCATGTTCCTTATGAGTATACAGTGAAGGTGATGAATAGATTTAGAGGATTAGATTTGGTAGACAGAGTGCCTGAAGAACTATGGACGGAGGTCCATAACATTGTACAGGAGGCAGCAACTAAAACCATCCCAAAGAAAAAGAAATGCAAGAAAGCAAAATGGCTATCTGATGAGGCTTTACAAATAGCTGTGGAAAGAAGGAATGCGAAAAGCAAGGGTGAAAGGGAAAGATATAAGCAACTGAATGCAGATTTCCAGAGAACAGCAAGAAGAGATAAAAAGGCCTTCTTAAATGAACATTGCAAAGAAATCGAGGAAAACAATAGAATGGGAAAGACTAGAGATCTCTTCAAGAAAATTGGAGATATCAAAGGAACGTTTAGTGCAAAGATGGGCATGATAAAGGACAAAAAAGGCAGGGACCTAACAGAAGCAGAAGAGATTAAAAAGAGGTGGCAAGAATACACAGAAGAACTATACAAGAAAGATCTTAATGTCCCTGATGTCCATACTGGTGTGGTCACTGACCTTGAGCCGGACATCCTAGAGAGTGAAGTCAAGTGGGCCTTAGGAAGCATTGCTAACAACAAAGCTAGTGGAGATGACAGTATTCCAGCTGAGTTATTTCAAATACTAAAAGACGATGCTGTTAAAGTGCTGCACTCAATATGCCAGCAAGTTTGGAAAACGCAACAGTGGCCACAGGATTGGAAAAGGTCAGTTTATGTTCCAATTCCAAAGAAGGGCAATGCCAAAGAATGCTCAAACTATCGCACAATTGCACTCATTTCACATGCTAGCAAGGTTATGCTCAAAATCCTACAAGCTAGGCTTCAGCAGTACGTGAACCAAGAACTACCGGATGTACAAGCTGGGTTTCGAAGAGGCAGAGGAACTAGAGATCAAATTGCCAACATTCGCTGGATCATGGAGAAAGCACGAGAGTTCCAGAAAAACATCTACTTCTGCTTCATTGACTATGCAAAAGCCTTTGATTGTGTGGATCACAACAAACTGTGGCAAATTCTTAAAGAGATGGGGGTACCAGACCACCTTACCTGTCTCCTGAGAAATCTGTACGCGGGCCAAGAAGCAACAGTTAGAACCGGTCATGGAACAACCGATTGGTTCAAAATAGGGAAAGGAGTACGACAAGGCTGTATACTGTCACCCTGCTTATTTAACCTATATGCAGAGTACATCATGAGAAATGCCAGGCTGGAAGAATCAAAAGCCGGAATAAAGATTGCAGGGAGAAATATCAACAACCTCAGATATGCAGATGATACCACCCTAATGGCAGAAAGTGAAGAAGAACTAAAGAGCCTCTTGATGAGGGTGAAAGAGGAGAGTGCGAAAGCTGGCTTGAAACTCAACATTAAAAAAACTAAGATCATGGCATCTGGGCCCATCAATTCCTGGCAAATAGAAGGGGTAGAAATGGAAGCAGTAACAGACTTCATTTATTTGGGCTCGAAGATCACCGCAGATGGAGACTGCAGCCATGAAATTAAGAGTCGCTTGCTCCTTGGGAGGAAAGCTATGGCAAACCTAGATAGCATATTAAAAAGCAGAGATGTCACCTTGCCGACAAAGATCCACATAGTCAAAGCTATGGTTTTTTCAGTAGTAATGTATGGCTGTGAGAGCTGGACCATAAAGAAGGCTGAGCGCCGAAGAATTGATGCCTTTGAACTGTGGTGCTGGAGAAGACTCTTAAGAGTCCCCTGGACTGCTAGGAGGTCAAACCAGTCAATCTTAAAGGAAATCAACCCTGATTGCTCATTGGAAGGATTGATAATGAAGCTCAAGCTCAGATACTTTGGTCACCTAATGCGAAGAGAGGACTCTTTGGAAAAGACCCTGATGCTGGGAAAGATTGAAGGCAAAAGGAGAAAAGGACGGCAGAGGATGAGATGGTTTGATAGCATCACTGAAGCAATGAGCATGAAACTGAGCAAACTCAGGGAGGCAGTGAAGGACAGGAAGGCCTGGCGCAATATGGTTCATGGGGTCACGAAGAGTCGGACACGACTTAACGACTGAACAACAACAACAACAATGCCATATAAAGCTGTATATGGCATAGAACTGAGTTGTCCATGGGACTTCCTGCTCCTGATGGTATCTACCCATCTCACACACACTGTCAGGAAGGGCACATGCTGGGCCTACTTCATTGAAGTAGTGCCATTTTTCAGGGCTCAGGAGGTGTGCTTTCTCTGTAGCAACTTCTGACCTTTGGAACAATCTTCCCTTTGACATTTTTACCCGATCCTAGAGAACTTTCCCCTTCATGGATCACTGCCTTGTCGTGGCGAAGGGGCTTGCGTAACTCAGTGAAGCCATGAGCTATACCGTGCAGGGCCACCCAAGACGGACAGGTCATGACAGAGAGTTCTGACAAAATGTGGTCCACTGGAGAAGGAAATGGCAACCCACTCCAGTATCCTTGCCAAGAAAACCCCATGGACAATGTTAAAAGGCTAAAAGATATGACGCCGGAAGATGAGCCCCTCAGGTCGGAAGGTGTCCAATATGCTACTGGGGAAGAGCGGAGGGCAATTCCAAGTAGCTCCAGAAAGAGTGAAGCGGCTGGGCCAAAGCCGAAAGGACGTTCAGCTGTGGATGTATCTGGAAGCGAAAAGAAGGTCCGATGCTGTAAAGAACAATATTGTATAGGTACATGGAATGTAAGATCTATGAACCAAGGCAAGCTGGATGTGGTCAAACATGAGATGACAAGATTAAACATCGACATCTTGGGAATCAGCGAATTGAAATGGACAGGAATGGGTGAATTTAATTCAGGTGACCATTATATCTACTACTGTGGGCAAGAAACCCTTAGAAGAAATGGAGTTGCACTCATAGTCAATAAGAGAGTGGGAAAGGCAGTAATGGGTTACAACCTCAAAAACGACAGAATGATCTCAGTGCGTATCCAGGGCAAACCATTCAACATCACAGTAATCCAAGTCTATGCCCCAACCACTGATGCCAAAGAAGCTGAAGTTGACCAGTTCTATGAAGACCTACAACACCTTCTAGAACTAGCACCAAAAAAAGATGTCCTTTTCATCATAGGGGATTGGAATGCTAAAGTAGGAAGTCAAGGAGTAATCGGAATAACAGGCAAGTTTGGCCTTGGAGTACAAAATGAAGCAGGGCAAAGGCTAATAGAGTTCTGTCAAGAGAACAAACTAGTCATAGCAAACACTCTTTTCCAACAACACAAGAGACGACTCTACACATGGACATCACCAGACGGTCAATACCGAAACCAGATTGATTATATACTTTGCAGTCAAAGATGGAGAAGCTCTATACAGACAGCAAAAACAAGACCAGGAGCTGACTGTGGCTCAGATCATGAGCTTCTTACTGCAAAATTTAGGCTTAAATTGAAGAACGTAGGGAAAACCACTAGACCACTCAGGTATGACTTAGATCATGTTCCTTATGAGTATACAGTGAAGGTGATGAATAGATTTAGAGGATTAGATTTGGTAGACAGAGTGCCTGAAGAACTATGGACGGAGGTCCGTAACATTGTACAGGAGGCAGCAACTAAAACCATCCCAAAGAAAAAGAAATGCAAGAAAGCAAAATGGCTATCTGATGAGGCTTTACAAATAGCTGTGGAAAGAAGGAATGCGAAAAGCAAGGGTGAAAGGGAAAGATATAAGCAACTGAATGCAGATTTCCAGAGAACAGCAAGAAGAGATAAAAAGGCCTTCTTAAATGAACAATGCAAAGAAATCGAGGAAAACAATAGAATGGGAAAGACTAGAGATCTCTTCAAGAAAATTGGAGATATCAAAGGAACGTTTAGTGCAAAGATGGGCATGATAAAGGACAAAAAAGGCAGGGACCTAACAGAAGCAGAAGAGATTAAAAAGAGGTGGCAAGAATACACAGAAGAACTATACAAGAAAGATCTTAATGTCCCTGATGTCCATACTGGTGTGGTCACTGACCTTGAGCCGGACATCCTAGAGAGTGAAGTCAAGTGGGCCTTAGGAAGCATTGCTAACAACAAAGCTAGTGGAGATGACAGTATTCCAGCTGAGTTATTTAAAATACTAAAAGACGATGCTGTTAAAGTGCTGCACTCAATATGCCAGCAAGTTTGGAAAACGCAACAGTGGCCACAGGATTGGAAAAGGTCAGTTTATGTTCCAATTCCAAAGAAGGGCAATGCCAAAGAATGCTCAAACTATCGCACAATTGCACTCATTTCACATGCTAGCAAGGTTATGCTCAAAATCCTACAAGCTAGGCTTCAGCAGTACGTGAACCAAGAACTACCGGATGTACAAGCTGGGTTTCGAAGAGGCAGAGGAACTAGAGATCAAATTGCCAACATTCGCTGGATCATGGAGAAAGCACGAGAGTTCCAGAAAAACATCTACTTCTGCTTCATTGACTATGCAAAAGCCTTTGATTGTGTGGATCACAACAAACTGTGGCAAATTCTTAAAGAGATGGGGGTACCAGACCACCTTACCTGTCTCCTGAGAAATCTGTACGCGGGCCAAGAAGCAACAGTTAGAACCGGTCATGGAACAACCGATTGGTTCAAAATAGGGAAAGGAGTACGACAAGGCTGTATACTGTCACCCTGCTTATTTAACCTATATGCAGAGTACGTCATGAGAAATGCCAGGCTGGAAGAATCAAAAGCCGGAATAAAGATTGCAGGGAGAAATATCAACAACCTCAGATATGCAGATGATACCACCCTAATGGCAGAAAGTGAAGAAGAACTAAAGAGCCTCTTGATGAGGGTGAAAGAGGAGAGTGCAAAAGCTGGCTTGAAACTCAACATTAAAAAAACTAAGATCATGGCATCTGGGCCCATCAATTCCTGGCAAATAGAAGGGGTAGAAATGGGAGCAGTAACAGACTTCATTTATTTGGGCTCGAAGATCACCGCAGATGGAGACTGCAGCCATGAAATTAAGAGACGCTTGCTCCTTGGGAGGAAAGCTATGGCAAACCTAGATAGCATATTAAAAAGCAGAGATGTCACCTTGCCGACAAAGATCCGCATAGTCAAAGCTATGGTTTTTCCAGTAGTAATGTATGGCTGTGAGAGCTGGACCATAAAGAAGGCTGAGCGCCGAAGAATTGATGCCTTTGAACTGTGGTGCTGGAGAAGACTCTTAAGAGTCCCCTGGACTGCTAGGAGGTCAAACCAGTCAATCTTAAAGGAAATCAACCCTGATTGCTCATTGGAAGGATTGATAATGAAGCTCAAGCTCAGATACTTTGGTCACCTAATGCGAAGAGAGGACTCTTTGGAAAAGACTCTGATGCTGGGAAAGATTGAAGGCAAAAGGAGAAGAGGACGGCAGAGGATGAGATGGTTAGATAGCATCACTGAAGCAATGAGCATGAAATTGAGCAAACTCAGGGAGGCAGTGAAGGACAGGAAGGCCTGGCGCAATATGGTTCATGGGGTCACGAAGAGTCGGACACGACTTAACTACTGAACAACAACAACAAGAGAACTTTAGGAAGACAGTTAAGATCTAGCCCTATCTCTGAGCCTTGGGTCAGGATGGGTTGAGTCCACAATTGATGAAGATTTCAGTTCTGATCACCATCTTATTGGTTTACTATGTTTTAATAAAGTGTGTTATTGATTGATTATGATATTCACATTGTTTATACACTACCCAGAGTCACATGGTTGAACTGAGCAGCATATTCATGCTTTAATAAATAAATATTTTCACTTCCTCCATGCCCCCATTATCTAGTGATTATCTATGTTAAAGTGCAGTACTAGTATTGCTAATGTATATTTTAAGTCCAAAAGGGCAATAATATTAATTGGATTCTTTACATTAACAGATAGTTGTTTATAACAAGATTGTGACTTTGTTGGAAGATTAAAATTTATCCTGCTTTTTTCTGTATGTTCTTATTAAAAATACAAAAGCAAATTGTAATTTTAGTGTTAAAAAGAAGTTGCTTCTCTTGTTTTTAGTTACAAAGGTTCCTATTTTTAAAATATAAAGCTATATGTCAGTTGTATACTTAATATTAAAATGCTTCTAAAATGACCCTAGGTTGCCATGAGAACTAGATGGCGTTTCAAATACAGCCAATTTTCTATCACTAGAATTTTGCCTGTTGATCAGGGATTCTGGCAATTTTTCCTTTTAACTAATAGGTTCTGTGGCCTGAAAAAGTTTTGAAATCTCATGTATGATATCACCTTGTATCTAATACCTGCTGCTTGCCCTTATTTTTTTTTCTAGCCAGAGTTCTTACAAGAAGCCCATTTAGTTATGGCCAAATTAAATTATGTAGAAGGCGATTACAAAGAAGCTCTTAATACATATGCTAAAGTGGGAATTGATGACTTGCAGCTTGCTGCTGTACCTCCTTATCGCTTGAGGATGATTGCTGAAGCATATTCAACCAAAGGTAAGATGGCTTTCAGTGTAATTGTGACTTACTCTCCCTCTTTAAATACGTTTTTCATTTCTCACCACACTGAAACTTGATGGCAAGTGTGCTGTTGATTTTAAGACGTATAGCAAGGAGAGGGATACATTATTAGTAAAGATAAGGAGGCTAGCAAATTTGGTTTAAAAGCATACAGTAAAAAATACTTTTTAAATTTAACCTATATGCTCTGTACTCATTCAAAATACACTTACAGTTGGTTCTATGCAGATGGTTTGCTTCTGTGACAAGCGTTATATTAGAGTCACAGATTATGATAAAATCATTCCCTTCACATGAACTATACAGTTTGCTTTCTCTGCTGTCTATGTTTGGCCAAAAATGTGAGCTGTTGTAACAACAGGAAGGTTGCCTGGCTATGGAGACATCATTCCTCCCATATTTAAACTCCCGTTTGTTAAACTGGTTAGCATCTGACTAGAAAGATTAAGGTTGGGTTTATTATGTATATTGTGACCTGAAAAAGAGGGTGGGGAATCAACTCTTCATTTGTGAAACCTTTTAGTAGGAGTGGCTTTGAACTCTACCAAAAAACTCCAGATTTAGGAGCCACTTGAGACTTCCGGGAGATGCATGGCAAACTAAACACGTCTCTAATAGAGTGGAGACAATGACCACAACAAAGCCCGAAGAACTGGCAAGTAGACTAGTACTTTGGAAACTCTCCAGACAAAGAGAGGATGGGAGATTGCCCACATATGCTCCGGATGGCTGTTCTTCGCTAGGAGACTGCAGGACAGTGGTCTTGCATGAGTTTCAGTACCGGGAGACAAAGGAATTAGCCATCATGCTCACAATCGTGGCAGAGCCTTTTAAAGGACACTGAATTTTCTACCCTCAGTTTCTAATTGCTTTCAGAAATTGCTTATTTACTATTCTATTAGAGATCTTCAGAATGACAAGTTTGAAAAGTCATCTGGTGAGTTTACTTTCCTTCTTGAACAAAAGAAAAATTATAAATTTAAGAATTTAAAGACTTGGAAATAAATGGCAAAAAGCTAAGTAAGATTTTGATCTAAGAACATTATAAACAAATTAAGGGTCCAGACAGATTTGGAACATTGAGACTTTTACTATAAGATTTTGGAAATAATTAAATAAAAAAAACAACATTTTGTGGGAACCAGATTGTTTTGTCTATCTTAGGTCACAACAGAAATTTGAGTCTTTATGATTTCATAAATTGGACATTAGAGGGATTAAGGTGGAAAGGGGAAAGGAAAAAAAAGCTAAACTTGCCTTTGGTTTTTGGTTAGTACGGGGATTTACAAAATGACACAAAATGCTATAACATTTGAAATACTTCAGGAGATTTTTGAATAATGGGGCCAAACATTAGTAGCTACAATATCAGAAATGTCAGTAATGATGTCAGCTTCTGTGGATAGACTATGTCCAAAAGATGTTAAACCTGATGCAGAAATACTAGAACTGGAAATACTAGTTAATAACAAAAGTGTGGATTATAAGATAGAGAAGCAGTTAAAGTGGAATTACAAATGACAAGCCAAGAAAATGACCCTGTTAAAGATTTTTTACTGGATATACCAAAAGAAGCTGATTAAAATTTTGAAAATCAAAGTGGAAATAAAAATGACAAAGCAGGAGAATGACCTGGATAATGACTTTTCACTGGATTTACAAAAGAGGTTTGTTAAAGCCTTGAAGACGCCTCAGTGATGGAAAAAGAAAAATTGAAGAGAGACCAAGTCCTACAACAACATCTGAATGGATTAAAGATCATTTTTATAAAGCTGTGGTAACCCCTTACAGACTTTTTGCTGACAGTAGGACTGAAAAGTTGATGATTTATGGATTTGCATATGTATAAGGGGTGGGTTAAGAGCCAGTTTAGTGTAGTGGTTAAGGCATCAGGCTAGAAACCAGGAGACCGTGAGTTCTAGTCCCGCCTTAGGCACAAAGCCAGCTAGTGACCTTGGGCCAGTCACTTTCTCTCAGCTCTAGGAAGGAGGCAATGGAAAACCACTTCTGAAAAAACCTTGCCAAGAAAACTGCAGAGATTTGTCCAGGCAGTCTCCAAGAATCGGACATGATTGAACCGGGGGGGGGGGGTTGTAGGAGGGATGAGTTATGGGAAGAATAGATATTTGTAACCTTATAGGGGGTGAAGAATTATCAAATTTGATTTTGCTTGTGATGAAGATGGGAAATCACTTTTTTACATATTTCTTTTCTTTATCTTTCTTCTTTTTCTTTTTCTTTCTTTACAATTTTTATTCTTTCTATTTCTTCTTAATTTAGTTTGTATTTGCTTTTACAGGTAGTCCCTGGGCTAAGAACGCCCAGTTTAAGGAAGACGCATAGTTAAGAATGGAGCCTATTGTAGCAAAATTTGAATTAAATACATAATGATTCGAGTTAATTACACAGTGGTTCAAGTTAATTACACAATACTACTTATACAGTATTATATAATAATACTGTTCTGGCTTATATGCACATTTGACTTAAGGACAAACCTTGGGAATGGAACTTGTTCTTAAACTGGGGACTACCTGTACTATTGTAATTAAAATCTTTAATAAAAATTATAAAAAGAAAAAAAAAAGAAAAGTCCAAGTTTAGACAACAGGAGATGGGGAGAGGCAAGAATTCTCACAAATGAGAAAATAGCTTTTCCAAAGCCTTGCAGAGCTCTGGTGTCTCATCCTTGTGAATGGAATTGTTATGACTCCTCTTGTATTGCAACCAAACTAGAAGTAAGTTGGTGTGTTACCTAACACATACTGATGCGGAAACTCTGTGGTCTGGAGCTGTTTTCAGAGAATCTTCATGTGGAAGTATTCTTGTTGAATTGTTAGATAAAGTTTTTATTTCAGAATATTTCAGTGATATCCTGGAACTTTCCCACTGATATCATTTGAATACTGTGGAAATAAAAAGAATAACCCCACTTACATGTTCCTTAATTGCTAGTTTATATAGTATTACATCTCAGTCATTGACAGTACCTGGCATACCTTTTCCAGACTCAAAAGATAAGTAAATAGATATCTGAAAATTCCAGGGCTGTAGGCTAGATTGGGAAGTTGGAAAAAAATCTTGGAAGAACACAATGGCAAAAACTTCCATGGTGTTACTAAAAAATCTACATGAATGAGCTTGACTCAGAAGAGACTTTACAATAACGATTGGTTTTCAGTTGCATATTTGAGGCTGTTATTTATACTTTAGTTAGCTCCTGAAATAGACAATGGATGGATTGCTCACAGGAGTAGATCTGATCAAATTTTCATACCCAGGTCTCCAGCAAAAATACTCAAAGAGAGGTGACTCTTCTATACTTAATAAATTTCTTTGGGCATTTTCAAGAGGTGACATTAGATAATGTAGTTTTGGAATATTGCAGTATTTCTCTTTCCAAATGTTTGTTTCTGCTTTCCTATGGATGTATTTTATTAATATGAACAAAATCTACAAGATGAACAAGGACAAATACTAGTTTTGGTCAGTTCCACGTTATTTGTGAAAGTGTGCGAAGCTTGTATTGTTTCTGTAGGTGGCAGTGTTGATTAAGGGTCAAGATGTATTCTTTGTACTCTGTGTGCATTAAACAAAGCTGGGTCAATGTTCTGAGAATGCAGCAGTTTATACTCATCAGGGTATAGAATATTTTACACTTGAAAGTTTTTACTGACAATTGGTATAGTTGATGCTTGCAATGATGATGATGTCTAGAAAGAACTGTTCCAACAGTTATGTGGCTTATTCTACTATATACAGAAGTTATAACTTCCAGAAGTTATGAGCACTGCAGAAAAATGTACAGTTTAAATGCTAGGCATATCATGGTGATGATAGTTTGAGTACACAGGTGGAGAATAAAATTATTTTCCTTTTTTAAAAAAAACTCTCTGATTAGAAATTCATAATAAGATTCTTTTTTTTTCAAAATAATCATTTAGCTTAGATGAAAAGAATGGATAGATTCATTCTTCCAGCCAAATTTAGAATGGATAGATTAAATCTACCAGCCAAGTTTAAAAAAGTAACTGCGACCCATTTCTCTAATACAGTTAGGGTTTAGACCAGGGGTCCTCAAACTTTTTAAACAGGGGGCCAGTTCACGGTGTCTCAGAATGTTGGGGGGCTGTGATGGACTGGAATGCTGGGAGGGGAGTAAAGAATGTGCTCTTATCTCCAGAGGAGCGAGGAAGAGATAAGCGGAGGAGACTGGCACCTCCCTAAGAAATTCCATCGGTGTGAACTGGCTGAGCCTGGGAACTGGTTTCATTCTGGGAAGATTCTTGTTAAGGGGTTGTAGCTAATAAACCTTGCTGGATTGATTCTGCATGGTCTCCTGGAGTTCCTTGGGCTAGGCCTGACAGGGGCCGGATTATAGTTTGAGGAGAGGAGGAGAGCCGCCAGACCCGGCATACCTGTCATGTAGAATAGTCCGGCTCTGCAATCTCCCTCCTCGTGCATCGCCTGCAGCTCCCGACGCAGCCCGGACACTTCCGCTTCTGACAGACAGCAGTGGCGGCCAATCGGGCGGGTGGGCTGGATAAATGACCCTGGTGGGCCGTATCCGGCCCGCGGGCTGTACTTGGAGGACCCCTGGTTTAGACTAACAAATGTGGTGAATGTGGAACTGGTGAATGTGAACCAATGAATGTGGCAGGGGATGCATGACACTAGGAAGATGTGATGGAAATGGTTTCCTCCCCACCTTTTTGTTCATTCATAGTTTTTTATTGTAGCTGTGTTGGTTTTAGGAGCTACCTGTGCTTTCTCTAGAGACCTGTGCCAAAAACCTAGATATCTGTTGCAGCCTTCCATATGTTAGGAGTAAAGTTGTATATCCTGTTTCTGTGCTTTTCTTTTACAGTGGCACTCTGGCTCTTTTTTTTTTTTTTTTTTACCCGTTGTCTTACTGCTAATAAGATTGTATTTTATTGTATTTTCTTACTGGTACTAATAACTAGAATAGCATCATTATTGCTCTGCTTGAGCTGTCTTTTTCCATTGCGCTTCCAAATTTAAGATGCCACCAGCCTCTTGTTGCATTTTATTTTGTAATTTGAATCCACTGAGGATAGTTCTCTTCAATTTGCTATCATTTCATTAAAAACTATTGTTTTAATGCTGCTGTGATAGTTTAAAAAACTTATTTTCTTAATAGGAACTTATATACCCAAATGTTCTTCCTAAAACCTCTTGTACCATTTTTGGTAGCATTTTAATATGCTGTTGGAATCCAGTTGGCCCTCTTAAACCCCTGAGAACAAATGGACCCCCACATCTGTTTAAATTATTTTTTATATATGGGGTGTGTGATGGAATGGAATTATGAAGGCCAGGCTCAGGGAGAAAAACATTTTCTTACATCTCCTGAGGAGTGTGGGAGATACAAGAGGATGAGACTGGCACCTCCCTGAGGAATTCACAATGTTGTGGCTGGCATTACTTGGAAGCTGGGGTTTCAGTCTGGGAAGATTCTTGTTAGAGGTTGTAGCTAATAAACATAGCTGAACTGAATTTGCATTGTCTCTTGGAGTTCCTTGGGCTAGGCCTGATAGGTGTGTGTAAGTGCATGCTACCACAAGAAAAAGCTACTTTAGCGTACTGAATTTATGAAAAATATAAAATGCTCCCTAACCTATTTTGAGAATTTATTGAAAGTAAAATGGGCCCCAGTTAGCTTTAGCATTTGATAATTCCATTTTTTGTCCATTTAATAGGGGATCCAAAACAGTTTATTAAACTCACTAGAAAGAAATTACAGAAAGGAAATGAAAGACCTTTGAAATATCTCTAAACCTATAACTGAAGAAGGTGATACGAATAATTTCTTTGGGTAAAAAAATGTATCCCAAATGTTTAAAGTGGTTGTTGGAATGTTTCACAAATTTGTTAGCATAAGATGATTAAAATTATGTATAAAATCATGATTGTACTGTCACTTTTGGATTTCTTTCAGTATTGTCTTCTAAGTCCATATTCCCTCCTTTGAATCACTAAGTATAGTGTAATATAAATTTATCATAGACCTATTTAGTTGTATTTTTGGATGTGATCTGCGTATTCATGAACCTCACTACATATTTTCTCACCACATTTACAGGTATGGCTTCTCAGTTACGTACAACAGAATTTTCAGATGTCCTAACATGCACTTAATTGTGGTACTGTTTTCAGCATTTGATAAATGAAAAGAGACTGGTTTAGTCCCAAGTTATTTTCTTAAATTAAATTATCTTTGCTTTTAGGTCTTTGTCTAGAAAAACTACCAATATCCTCTTCAACAAGCAACCTCCATGCAGATCGTGAGCAGGACATTATTATGTGCTATGAGAAGGCTGGGGATATAGCCCTTCTATATCTCCAGGAGATAGAAAGGGTAAGATGGGATAGCTAATCTCAATAGTGTAATTAATTTGATTTTATTTTTTTTCTCTTTCTTGGAATTACTCCCATCTACTATATGTGGCTTTAAATTTCTTTTTAAAAAGGTTTGATGTACAATTTACTATTTGGTTTAGATAACCCATTCTTGACCTCTGTATAAATTATTTTTATAGATCCCAGCTAAAAAGCAAAAGCATTTTCTTTTATCTGTTCTAATCTTTTACATGCCGTAATAGGATACCCATTATTTCCTGCAACTGAATAGCCCCCGTGAATGACTAATTTCAGGCATTCTAGATGAAAGTAGTCCACCACTTTCTGTTGAGAACTGTATGATTCTTTATCCCTGTCTCAAGAATATGACTTCCATAAAATACAAAAAAACCCCACAACCCTCCCTATGAATTCACATGGTAAAAATAGCTTTCCCCATGATGTTCTTGAGTTTTCTTTGGTTAATATGTTAAAGCTTTGTTCTTAATGAAAGCTGGCATTCCACATAGCTTATTGGTTGTGTAATTTTTAAACAATAATGTAGAGTTGGGGTGTTCTTTATGTTCCTACTTTATTTTCCCAAACTATAAAATGGACTCATAGGAATTTATTCACTAAATTGTTATTAAAACTTCAGAATGCTCCTAAAGAAACATTGAATTGATTTTTTTCTTCAGTTTTTGCAGTAGCAGTTGCAGCTTATATGAACATTTAATATTGGGAGAATTGTTATTTCCATTCATGGTATTTGTCTTTAGTATATCCAAATAAGGCAGCTTATTTACATATCAATGAAATACAATAACAGAGTAAAACAAAACATATAAAACCACGAGCCTTATAAATAAAACCAACAAAACCAGCCAGATTATTCCTAACATTTTCAGTCATATTTTCCCATTTTATTGTTTTCATTTAGATTTGAGTTTCATTTGACATAAATTTAACAAATTTCATGATGGAGCTAAAAATAAATAAATTGTAGTCAGTACTTACCCATCCTTCTTTGGAAGACTATTTGAAATTTAAATGATTCTAGGTGAAAAATAATAGTGGACAATAGTTAGAAGTTAGAGGTTTATTTATTTACTGCATTTCTATGCCACATCTCCCAGCAAAACCAGTCCACAGCAGTTATTGGTAAAACCACACAATGATAATTGAAGAGACAGAGCCTCCCTACCCACCAGAAAAGTGTGTCTATGTCAGGGCAGTCAGGCTTTGTTTGCATTTGTGGGGATTTTCATTTAAAAAATTGGCAGTGGTATGATTATATCACTGAATGGATAGAGCCAAAAACATTCACCCAGTTTTTGATGGCTTGAGAAGGTTGAAGTGTGAGATAGGTACAGTTATCCTTGAAAGTCTTTAAATATGCCCATTTTGTCCTTTATCTTAGCAGAAACAAAGCTTGCAAACATGACAGCCCTTCTGTGCATATATAAGAGTGTTTTTTGGTGGAATAATGTTTTGTCTCTGCCTCCCACTGGTGAGGAAAGAGAGCATTTGGGGGGATTTTGTGCATTTATTTCTATGATCTCCTAGGTAATAATTACCAATATGCAGAACAGAAGTCCTAAGCCTGGGCCTGGAACACATGAACAAGAACTTGGATATTTTTTAGAAACTGGACTTCAGAGGGCCCATGTCTTATACTTCAAAAATGGGTAAGATTTGATTGGGTATTCTTCTGATATTACTTTAAAAAGATTGACCAAAATGATTTAGAAAAGCCTTGAGTTTTGTTATAAGATTACATACAAATTACTAGAGGTGTGCAGTATTCTAACCCAAAGCGGGAAAGGTATGTTTTGGATCTGATGTAGGCACACTCTTTATCTGTTAGCAGTTCCTTCAAGACCTTAACCCCTCCTTAATTCAATCAGGTATTTTCCTTAGCCTATGTGCTACCATGCAAGACCAGGAAAAGGTACAACTTTTTAAAAGAGTTACTGACAGGTACAGTGAATGTGCCCACACCAGATCCAAAGCACCTTTTCCACTTTGGCTCAGAATAATATAGGCCTGTACAAAACACATACGTTTTGGTAAGTACTATCTTGCAGTTAATAATTTCAAACACGTTCAAAATAATTATTTAATATATTTTGTGGGAATATAATATTTATTTATTTGATTTTTATCCCACCTTTATTATTTTTTATAAATAACTCATGGTGGTGAACATACATACTCCTTCCTAAGAATAGCAATATGTATTTTCATTTGTCACTTCTGAACAGGGCCTTATAGATTGCATGAAAGGTCATCCATATGTTCTGATAACTCTTTCTAAGAATAGCCTACTGAAAATAGGGGTATAAAAATTGTATCTAGCTGTATTCCTGCCTCTGTAAATATTAATAAAATATTTAAGCTTCTCTTCACTTTAAAAGGCTTCAGAGTTGGTGCATTAGGCTTTAAATTGTTTGCTGCATCTCCATTTCTTAGAAATACTGAATCGAGTAGTTATAACACTTGGATTTTTTTAAAAAAAGTGAATTGTTGTACTGTATCATTGATTTGGCATAAATATCATAACTATGAAAAAGTGTTGAAAGTGTTTCAGTGAATTCCTGTGTTAATTGCTTATCTGATTTTATAGATTCCATTATTTGTCTTTTAACAAAGTGTCTGGAATTGTATTGTAGTCGTGCTATCATTATTTAATTGGAAGAAAAAGAGAATAATAAAATTTCATTTTTCCAATACCATAGTGGTAAGGTGGGGAAAAAGGGAGATGTGCTGTATTCTGTGTTTTCAATGGAAAATATAGATAGAATTAATAGAACTTTGCATAGAGAAAATAAATGATTTTAATTGATTAACCCACCAAACCTAAATCCAGATTACAAAAAATATCTGCTTATTTAAATAATAGTATATGTAGTCCAGGTTTAGGTTTGGTCAGTTTGGTCAATTAAACATAGGGCTATGCAGGAATCCAGATTGGAAGAGAAAAGATTATTTAAGCACACAAAGGCACTTGCATCACACCTGTCAGCAGCTCCTTAAAGAAGGTCTGTCTTTTTCTGGGTTTACATGGCACAGCCAAATAACCATTTACTTTTCAAACCTGGATCGCTGCACAGCCCTATAAAACATCATGAACAACTATTAATGCGTTAAGATTAGGATTGTGCATTAAGAATAGTTTAACAAACTTTAGCTAGTGGGCATAGCATTGAATTTACTTTTTTTTTTTTGGACATCTTGGTATTGTTAGTGAATGATTGGTTTGTGTCCTGAAAACGAAGGCAATAGCTAACTCTTCATGAGAATGAAGTCACAGTCCCCATTGACATTGCCTACACTAGGATTGTGCCACGTATCTCTAAATATATCTGCAAACTGCTGCTCCATTTTCATAGAATAAGCTTTTCTGGAAAATGAATGACCGGGGAGGCATTTAGTTCAGATGTTTCATGGGAACACTTTCTAGCTATATCTCTGACTCTGTTCTGTCAGACGATGGGCTGTTTTTAGTCTGACCTGGTAGAACTGGAGCAGTACTCAAAATAAAATTCAAGTGTTCCAAGCGAGAATAACTTTGAATTGTTTGAGCAAGTATATTAGATTACCCATGTTAAGTACTCAAGGAATTAGTGGATATTAGTTTTTCAGAAATCAAGTTTTAATGAACAAATATAACAAAATAGAAATTGTTAAGGCTTCCCAGGAATAAATGGAAAAAAATACTGAAGATAATTTTGGTATGTTTGCACTTTTAACCAGGCACTGAGAAAAAGG
This sequence comes from Liasis olivaceus, assembly GCA_030867105.1. NCBI lineage: Eukaryota > Metazoa > Chordata > Lepidosauria > Squamata > Pythonidae > Liasis > Liasis olivaceus. Next base: position 38,612,482 of record CM061349.1, read on the forward strand.
ACAAATTCACTGTGAAAGTTTAAAAAAAACTAAAAATATTAATATTGCAAGCCTGTATGTATATCCCCAGAACTAGACCCTTGTTGAGTTCAGTGTGTCTTCCATATAAGTAAATACAGGACTGAATACTTAAAAAGACAAAATGTTACTAATCTATTTCCTTCTGAACACTGGAGAAAGAGGCAGGGTTTGAAAGGTGACAACCAGCTAGAAGCTCAAAACTTTCTTAGATATAGGAAGGGAGAATAAAGAGGGACCATATGGAGATCAGGCAAAAATTCAGGGGAATTCTGGAATATTAACTGAATTAGACTTGGGTAAAGAAAAAAGGTTTTACGGATAATTAGAAGGGTTGTTTCTATTATGTTTCTTGTATAGTTTGCTTATTTATTTATTTCTCGGGGTTTTTTGTAGCCAGTTCATTAGGATGAATGAGGCTTTGTATCCTCTGCAGTGGGTGATGAGAAATCCTTTTTAGAGAAAAAATTTCAAGCGTGTTTTTTTTTAATTTATTTATTTTATTTATATAGCTGCCCATCTCACATGTCAACTCTGGGCAGCTTACAGCAGGCAAAACAATACAAAGCATGGTATAAAACAACAGCACATGCAGTAGCTATACTTTCTTAGCTATTTTTTGAGAGAGAGGTGCCACCTTTTTTGAAGGAGGAAGTAGTGTGCCCTCTCTTGAAGAAGACATCTCTCAGTCCAGCTGCGTTGAGCAACTACTGCTCTGTTTCCAACTTTCCCCTTTTAAGGAACGTTGTAGAAAAGGTAAAGGACAGAGGCAGACTCAGCTTCAGAGAATCCTGGATGAAGTGGATTATCCAGATGCTTTTTTACCTGGATTCGGGAGTGGACAAAAATAGTCATTTTAGTAGATTGCTTTTGGCAGGACTTGGGAAAAGGAAGTATTGTTTTGCATGATTCCTACTTTAGTGGACAGTTCTAGTTGGGAGTTATGGAGGAGGAGCAGTGGAGCCTCTGGTTACTGATATGTGTGGTACTTCAGGGTTTGACTCTTCTTCCCACTATGAAACAGCATCTATATGAAGCTGCTGGGAAAGATCATCATGAGTCTGAACTTAGGTACTGTCAGTATGTTCATAAGACCCAGTTGTACATCGCCAACCCAGAATATAGGTTGATATAGGACTATATCTGAACCAGATATAGACATCCCCAAGATTAGCTCTTGATGGGGTTATCTCCCCCTGAAGGAGCAGATCTCCAGGGGGTTATCTCCCCCTGAAGGAGCAGATATAGACATCCCCAAGATTAGCTCTTGATGGGGTTATCTCCCCCTGAAGGAGCAGATCTGATCATGAGTCTGAACTTAGGTACTGTCAGTATGTTCATAAGACCCAGTTGTACATCGCCAACCCAGAATATAGGTTGATATAGGTCTATATCTGAACCAGATATAGACATCCCCAAGATTAGCTCTTGATGGGGTTATCTCCCCCTGAAGGAGCAGATCTGCAACTTGGGGGTCCTCCTAAACTCATGGCTCCTGCTGAAACAACATATAAAGGCCATGGCCAGATGGGGTTTTGTCCAGTTGAAACTGGTGCACTAGTTTCATACCTATCTGGACCATGAAGCCCTGGTAAGAATAACTAAAGACCTCACTGTATGCATTTACAGGGACCTTGCTTTGAAAATTACTGTGAAACTTCCTTTGGTACAGAATACAGCAGGTGCCAGCTGCTACTGTAATATGACTCCTATTCTTCAGTTACTGCATTGCTTGCTGATTGATTTTTTTAGTCCACTTCAAAGTGCTGGTTTTGGCCTATAGCCCTATGTGGCTTTCCTCCAGGATATCTTAGAGCCAACTATTTGTGCAGCCCATCTGATCGTGTAGGAAAAGGATGCTCAGGGGTCCTGTGAAAAGTCAAAGGGATATGGACCCAGAAACCATCCCATGTAATGGCCCCATGTTTTAGGATATTCTGTCCCTGGAGGTACACCTGGTACTTTCTTCCTTGTTTTTTCACAAAGCCATTAAGGCAGTGATATTTGAACAGGCTTTGGAGGTTGACTGTTACTGCTATCTGTATTTTTATGACCAGGCTGCCAGGTTCACTGTGCTGATATATGATTATTTTGATATAGTATATTGTGTTGATTTATCTGCTTATGATATTTTAATTATTGTAAAATTAAATTATAAGTATTACAGTAATAGAACTATTATTGTAAACCAGTCAGAGTTGTGGGAATTGCACAGTACTGAAATATTTATGAATGAATAAATAAACATCTCTATTATCTTACCTCCCCCCCCAAGCAAATAAAAACTTTTGATCCAAGGCAGCTGTAAGTGGACACAAAAAAAATAGCTGAATTCTACCTTCCAGCAACAGTATTTAAAGCCTTAACATTATGAGTGCAAGAAAGTTAATAAATAGGATTATACTAATTAAAATTACAGATAGCTGCTACTGTGCAAGAGTGGTATGAACTTTTTAAAAAAACACAAATGGGCTTTATTCCAGTGAGTTATAACTAAGCACTGTCTTCTGTTTAATGCTACTAAAGAGTTTTCAGTTGATTTTCTGCACTTTTAGATGTACAGTAAACCCTCGATTTTACAAACCTTGGTTCAGCAGATTTCATATGCAACAGACAAATCCGAATTCAAACCCTTCCCCAATCAAGACAATGGTTGCTGCTTCTGCGCATGTGTAAGCACTGTCACTTCCATGCATGTGTAAACAAATATTATATTTCATGATATTAGTGACATTCTTGAAGTCTTTCATGTGTGCTAATGTTTGGGATATTGTATTTTATAAGTTTCTGTAAGTTATTTTGTAAATATTTTGTAAATGCTATATTTAATCAACGATGGCTACAAAGGGAGGCAAGAAAAAAAGTTCCCACCTCTCCAATGTGATAGCTTTTATTGATTCCTTCTCTGATCATGAAGTCCAGCCTTATTACCCCCACTTCCATGCTTTTAGGAAGATAATCATGCAGAAGCAGCAACTTCCAAGACTCAGTTAAAATTGGACACTTTCTTCAAATCAGTCATCCACTATCATCACTGAAACCCAGCACATCTGCAGCAGACACCACCAGTAAGGTAAGTTTTCTCATGTGCACACATGTTTGTGGTATTAAAAAGAACATTCAAATTTAATTGACATTAACCTGGCTTCCTACCAGGTAGCCCATTAAATCGAGGGTTTACTGTATTTTCTTTTTTTCTATATCTTCTATAGGTGCAGCCTTGCTGTCTTAACTACAACCATTTGAAACCTTGCACATATTCATTAGAAACTTTGTAGAGAGTTTCATCTTATGAGCCCAGTTTTTAATTTTTAATTATAATAAAATTATTTTTGCAGTTGTTGTTTTTAATGAAAAATACAGATATTGCTGATATCACCATAATACTATCCTGTTAATTTTTGAGTTAAAACAATTGGTTGCATTGCTGCTATAGCAGCTTATTAATGGCAAGTGAACATTAAAAAAACAACAACATTATAGGTGGCTATCATTTTCTGTGGTCCCATTAGCTGCAGTTTTGTGGTTCTGCATTTGATAAATAGAGACCAAACCTTGATATATCTCCCATATTATCTACCCAGCCGATCCCATTTGACAGGATTGGCATGCTCTGGATTCCTTTAGTTAAGCAGTGCCATCTGCTGGGACCCTGGAAGTGCACCTTCTCTATAGCAGTGCCTGCCCCCTGGAATGAGATTCAAACAGCCCCCACCCTGCTGGTGTTTCAAAGGGCCCTGAAGACCTGGCTCTTCGCCCAAGCCTTTGGCAAGTGTGACTGAAGTCCCCTTTTCTTATTTTTCTTTGTTCTCATCTGGGTTAGTTATCTTTGCCATCTTTGCTCTTTTTTTTGTTGCTTTCTTGTTTTGAATTGTTTTTTAACTGTTTGTAAGCCACCCGGAGTCTCTGGGAGTCAGGCAGCATATAAATTTAATAAATAAAATAAATATACTTGTAAAGCTATTTATCTATCTGTGATTCTGGTGTTGTTTTTGTTACTTTAAGAATATACAAAATGGCAGGCAGGCATTTCCTCATGTGTAAAGTATAATTTTTAAAGGTTAGAGTTTAGTTGTCTATTCAACACATCTGCATTTGCTCCTCCTCCTGGCTCCGTCATGGCAAATCTCACTGTCATGTGGCTTATCCTGGCATCTCTGCTGCGTGCGGCTCTTTCATAGTCTCAGTGGAGGGCCTCTCGATTATTGGATGCTGGTGCTCCTGGCAGCAACTCATGGCTCCACTGGATGTTAGTGCTGAAAAGATTTTTAAGACCTGTTTCTGATTATGCATAAGAAAGAACAATATTGTTAGACAACCCACCGAAGCTTTGAAAATGCAGTATTTGTTAGGTAAATAGGAAAAAAATGGCCTTAGAAGAAACGTGGAATGGCAGTTTCCCATTCCAAACCAGACCATTTTATGGTGCTTGCGTTGAAAACGACCATGAGATTCCTTTGGTAGAAAATGCAGCAGGTGACAGGCACTACTGCAAAGTGACACCTGTTTTCTAGTGGCATTCATTGCTGACTCTGGTGCTGCCTGCAGATGGCTCGTGGTAATCTCTCAATCACTCCCCTGATTGTGCCCCACTAGTGCTGGCACATTTTTGGGACCTTTGTGTGTGCACAAGAAGAGGGTGCATGGGCCAGGATTGGGCATTGATGAAGCCATGTATTTAGAGATTGGAAATGGGAATCTTCCAGAACGCAATATGCAAATAAACCATTTTTATTTTCAAGAGTATATACTTTATGATGGCAGTCAGCCAAAAATTTGATGTGTGCAGGACTTTCTTTTAAAGTATTAAATGGGTAAGTTTTATTAGACCTGAAAAGTACCAAATTACTGACACAATTATGTTTCCCAAAATTCTTTGGTAAAAGCATAATAATTAGATTATTTAATTAACCTGTGGCATGATTTTCAGCTACTCTGGTAATTTATTTATATTGTGCCCTCCCTGTGTTGGTAATGACTGTTTGAGAGAGGGAGAGAGAGACAGAGTGAAAAATACTTGCTGTATTGCATTTATGGAAATAATAGGATTAACACTGCTATATCTAGTACATTGTTATTTACTGAGCAAACTCATTTTAAGTTGGATCAGGTTGTCCAGTTAATGTAAACTATTATTTACTGTTTCTATTAATGCTTTCTTCAAACAAAAATGTTAGCTAGTTCACTGAAACTTTGCAGTACAGTATTTTTTAGGTAAACTGAAAAAATAAAGCCCATAAAAGAAACAAAGAATGGCAGTTACCCATTGCAAACCAGACCATTTCATGATTAAATAGAACTCTGAAGTTTATCTCTCTAAATGGTAATTATTAAGCACCAATCAGTACTGTACAAAATAAAACAGGGTAAAATATAAGACTTATAAAGCAATTTCAACAAACAGCTCTGATTTTTAAAAAAAGTCTGGGCATTTGTAGAGTAACAATTGCTGCATTACCAGACTATTTTTCAAATGAATTTTGTTTTAAATTTTGGAAACCTAATGCTCCACTTTGATTGTTTTTGTTGTTTTGTTTTATGGTAGGTTATTGTACTGTTTTGTAATTCTGCTGTAAAATTGCTCCCAATCCTTTTATTATTTTTTTGTCTCTAGCTTCTTTAAAAAGTTTATGTTCAGTGTTTAAATGAGTTCTAAATGCTGGCATGATTAATACTTTCAACCTTTATTTTTGCCTGTCATTCTGCAGAGTTCTATTCTACTAGAATACTAGCTTTAGATTAGTTGAGAACATAGACTTTTCAGTTTGTCAGGAATGCAGATACCTTCTAAGCCAAATCAAAGGACAATTGAAAAATTACTTTCATATTTAAGTAGAATAGTTCCAGGCAAATACATCCTGCAGGGAGGCTAGTAAAAGCTGAATTTGTGGCAAATAGGACTGCATAGATGATGGGCTATAACCTCAGAAGAGTGTTTCTGTTCCCTGGTATGGATGCTGCCATCACAACATTGCTGAATTACAACTCTTTCTATCCCATTCAGTGTGATCAGTAGGGACAAATGCTGATCATCTTAGAAGGCTGCACATTATGGACTCATGCATGTGAAGTATAAGTTGCAGATTAGAAGCACCGTTAGGAGACGTTCCATCTTTCCTCTAAAGAATACTGTTTCCTTCTCTTCTGTTCTTGAAATTAACTGTCATTTTTTTTATTATCCCAAGCTCTACCCCCCTTGCAACTTAATTATGGATCTGTTTGCAAGTTTCTGATTCTCAAGGAACTTGGTTTACATTTACCAGGAGTTAATGTGTGCATGGACTGTGAAATCATAGTGAATGTAATGTGAAGGAGAACACTGTAAAAAGAGGAAGAATGAAGAAAGGAAGAAGGAGCATGTTTATCTGGGTCAAACTTCCAGTTTACAAGTTTTGTTTTGTTTTTTGCAAGAGGAGGCAGTAAGTCCAGGATTACAGATTATAAATACTAAAATGAATTAATTCATAAAGAAAATATTAAAACATTTTACAGACATTTAAAACATGAGAAAGGAAATGAAAAAAAATAATTAAAAAACAAAACTCAGAATACTCCCCACAGATAAGAAGTTTGTGTTTCTGTTAATTTGATAGGGATATTCTACTGAAGATTGACTGTCTAATAAAGTCAAGCTGGTAGACATTTCTGCTGCTATACCAATTTCCAGGAAGTTAACCTATTAACATCAGTTAATATTGCAAATATTTCCTTCTACTCCATTGGAGAAATATATGAAAAATCTAAGGAAGGAACTGTTTTAGCTTTTCAGTGGGTTGTTGGCCAGAATCGAGAGCGCAGTTGGAGCTTTTCTACACTTATTTCTAAATCAAGTACTCCTGTTTCTGCTTTAAAAATCCAGCATAGGGTCTGGTTCCAGGCTCCTTTCACAAGCTAATAAAGGCGCCTTCTTTCAAGACACATTGTAGCAGTGGTTGCTTCCTCTTTATGCTTTGTGTACTACTGTACAGTGGTGCTTAAAAGTTTATGAACCCTTTTGAATTTTCAATATTTCTGCATAAATATGACCTAAAATGTGATCTGTTCTCTACATAAGTCCTAAAACTAGGTTAAAAGGACCCAATTAAACAAATGACTCAAAAACATTATACTTGTTCATTTATTTATTGAGGAAAATGATCCAAAGCTACATATTTGTGTGTGGCAAAGGTATGTGAACTTTTGCTTTCAGTAACATTTCTGATAACTGTTGATCAGTCCTGCATATTGGCTTGGAGGAATTTTAGCCCATTCCTCCTTATAGAATAGCTTTAACTCAGGGATGTTGGTGTGCTCCTTGCATGAACTGCCCGCTTCAGGTCCTTCCACAATATTTCTGTAGGATTAAGGTCAGGACTTTGACTTGGCCATTCCAAAGCATTGATTTTATTTGCTTTAACCATTCTTTGGTTGTACGACTTGTGTGTTTTGGGTTGTTGTCTTGCTGCATGACCCACTTTCTCTTGAGCTTCCGTTCATGAACAGATATCCTGACATTTTCCTATAGATTTTGCTGGTACAATTCAGAATTCATAGTTCCATCAATGATGGCAAGCCATCTTGGTTCAGAGGCACCAAAGCAGGCCCCAACCATGATATTACCACCTCCATGTTTCACAGATGGAATAAGGTTCCTATGCTGGAATGCAGTGTTTTGCCTTTCATCAAACCTAACTCTTTTTATTCAAGACAAAAAGTTCTATTTTGGTCTGATCTGTCCACAGAACATTCTTCCAATAGCCTTCTGACTTATCCATGTGGTCTTTTGCAAACTGTAGACAGACAGCTATGTTATTTTGGAGAGAAGTGGCTTTCTCCTTGCAACCCTGCCATGCACACCATTGTTGCCCAGTGTTTTCCTGATGGTGGCACTGACATTCGCCAATGCAAGAGAGGCTTTTAGTTCCTTAGAGGTTACCCTGGGGTTCTTTGAGACTTTCCAGAGCATTACATACATTGTTCTTGGTCTGATTGTGTTTGGTTGACCAATCCTGGGGAGGGTAATAATGGTATTAAATTGCCTCCATTTGTACATGATCTGCCTGACAGTGGAAATAGTTTTGTAACCTTTTCTGGCCTGGTGTTCTTTGGAGGTCCTCAAAAATCTCCTTTGTTCAAACCATCACACACTTCCATATGCCTGTGTTGTGAAGTTCAATCTTCAGTAGTGAATACCCAGATTCAGCTTTTTAAATAAGGCAGGACCTCCCACACTCACACCTGATTATCATCCCATTGATTGAAACACCTGAGTCTAATTTCCCCTTCAAATGAATTGATAGTCCTAGAGGTTTGCATACGTTTGCCATACACAAATATGTAACTTTGGATCATTTTCCTCAGTAAATAAATGAACAAGTATAATTTTTTGACTCATTTGTTTAATCAGGTTCTCTTAATCTAATTTTAGGACTTGTGTGGAGAACTGATCATGTTTTTAGGTCACGTTATGGAAAAATATTGAAAATTCAAAGGGGTTCACAAACTTTTAAGCACTATTGTATGCTCACTTTTCTTGTTTTTTTTTCTCTTTCTTAAGTTTCTTTTTAATGCAGGAAAAATATTGTTGCATATATGTTCCAAATGATTTTGTGCTGTATTACTAGATCAGTTCCTCTGAGCTGCAAGGGACAGTTGCTACTTTCTGATGGCCAAGAAACAATTAGCAAGTTACTAAAATAAACTAGTGGTATATAAAAAAGGTCCTCTAGTTATGGGTCACCAGATTTAGATCGAATTGATAGCAAGCAAAAATTAACTTGCATCCCAATCTTGCCCTTTCCTGATTTGGAGGACTGGGAAAAGAAAATCTCTGTTGTCAGTTTGAATACTCAATGTCTCTTTAATATGCCATGAGTGGGAAACCCAAACCTGGGCCTCTCTTGATGTTAGATTAAATGATCAGAATCATACTTGGCAAGGTACTCTCGTATATATTCCATTGTCAGACCATATCATCTAGGGCTTTATATTATGTACAAATAACCTCAGTAGAACTGCAAAACATTTTAAAAATAATTGAATTTAGAACTCAAAAATTGGAGATCATTACAGTCTCTTCTCTTGATCTTAGGCAAAAAACACTTTTATCATCTCTTAGAGATATACTACTGATCTATCAGTTTTGGTTCTTTGAGTTTCTTCCTTTATCAGTCTTAACTTCGTTTGATTTTAGTGCTACTTGTAGGTGTGTCTGTGTTTGTGTATTTTAAAAATCATGTTTTGCACATTTTTTGTAACCTTTTACTGAACGTTCAGTTTTTTACAGAATTTGACTTACCAGGTTTTTTGTACATCATGTTCACTTTTTCAAACATATGGCATAAAAAGAGAGAGAGAGAAAGTATGCTCCCTGGGTCCTGATTGATGGCATTGCTTAACTGAAGGAACTGGAGCACACCAACCTTGCCAGATCAAATTGGCTAGGCAGAATATGTGCGTGTATGAGTGTGTGTGTATGTGTAAATTCTTATTAAGAATTTTCATTAGAGTAGTAAAATCTAATACAAACTAAAGAAAGAAAAGAGAATAGAGAGGAGTAAAAAGTGCAAGGAAAAAAGAAGAGAAAAATAAGAATATAATAAAGAGAAAAGAGATATATAAAGAAGTAACTTCCAACCTTCATCACAAGTATAAGCAAATTTTAGTGATTCTTCACTCTCTCTAAGGTTACAAACATTTATCTCTTCATCCCATATCCCATCTCTTATCTATAAACAAATCCATAAAATGCCATCTTTTCAGTCCTGGTGTCAGCAGAAAGTCCATAAAGGGTTGCTAGAAGTAACAACATACCTTGTTTTAACCTTATCAAATAAACCAACTTTATATTCCTTCCTTTTACTTCTAACAGTCTTAATCTTCATTCAAATATTGTCATAGGATTTCATTTCTCTTCATTTCTTTTTTGTCCATTACACAGAATTCTTCAAGGCTTTAGCAAGCCTCTTGTAAATCCAATAGGAAAAAATTATCCAGATCACTCTCTTGGTTTGTCATTTGTATTTCCCTTTTAAATTTTAAAACCTCAGCCAGTTTCTTTTGCAGATCCAGTGAAACATCCTTTTCCAAGTAATTCTCTTGGCCTGTCAATTGTAAATCCACTTTCAATACCATCTCTACCTTGTCAGTTAAAATTTATTCTACTTCTGTCATTTCTTCAATAACTTCTTTTGGGCAGAGTCTATCCAGAGAAGCAGACATCATTACTGACATTGTTGATATTGTGGCTACTATTTTTTGATTGCATTCTTCAAAAGTCTCCTTCAGTATTTTTATTGTTATAATGTTTTGCATCATTTTACAGGCCTGTATATTTTTCCTCTACCTAAAATCTTTAGTCCCCTCTAGTGTCCAGTTTTTGAAATCATGAAATTGCTTATCTTTGTTGTAAAAACCATAACAGAAACTATTTCCCATAAGAAGCTGTTTGTTCCTTATAATTAATTCCACTATCTTATTGTAAAAGTTTCAATATTGTAATTTCATGTGGACCCTTAGTCTGTTCATAACTTTCTAAGATCAAAATCTTATTTAACGTTTTGCTGTTTATTTCAGATTCTTTAAATTCTTAAGCTTATGATTAAAATTTTCTTTCGTTCAGGATTGAAGGCAGACCCACTCGGCATTTTCAAACTTGTTCTGAAGGCCTCTAATAGCTTAAAAGTAGTTAATGAGCAACTTTTGAAAATGATTAGAAAGTAAGGTTTGTGAACTTAGTGTCATTTAAAAGGAGGCTTCAGTCATCCCCACCAAAGGGCTGGGTAAAGAGCCAAATAAATAGGCCACAGCTAGGCCTCTACCTACAGTATAGCTGAGACATATAACACAGGAGCTGCAGAATTTGCTCTCCTGTTAGCATTCCTATGCCTTTCAGCTAGCCTCTCAGATCTATGAAGTTCAGCTCTGTGCTCCTGAATCTTCACTAGGTACCTTTGTCTAGAACTAAGTTACTGAGTTCTGAATGTGAGAGAGTGGGGAGAGGGTCCTAGGAACGTGTTGGTTCTGTAAAATCCTAAGTGATGTCACTGGCTTGAGCACTACTGGAGTCTCCAGCAACAGTACTGCTGCTACAAGATGCTTCCTTTACCATCCTCCTCATCCAAGGACATGTCCTCCAGCAGAGTCATAACAGTGTTTGTAAAGACTGCATCTGTGCCTGATGTGTCACAGCTGAAAGAGCAGGCTTGGAGAACCCGCAGATCAGGGCATGTTGGGTCCTGAAGAGCTCTCCGCTTTCCTGGATGTGGTGCTGCCAACCCATTCTCTTCCTACACAGAGGCTATGCAGCAGAACAGGCCATCCAGGCCATGGCATGATACCCTTACCCTTTGTAAGTGTGGACTGTTTGCAAGTAAGTGGCAGTCTCTCTGAGGCCAGGCAGGCTGGCTGCCTCAGCAGCAGCTGCATAAAAGGAGCTGCAGCTTTGTGTGCTCAACCAAGGAGAGAATTTAAACGGTATCAGTACCGCATCTCAGCTACTGGAAGCAACTTTGACAATGTTCCCATGCTCTCTGTTCCTTGCTCCATGTCTCTCCATGTGAATGACTTGACATTAAGCAGAGAATAAAACAGGGATGTAAGATGCCTTCTTAGCTAGTACTTAGTATTTATAGGTAAGTGTGTAAGCAATGCTTGTGGCAATGCCATAAGTGCATTAGTTTGGGTCATGAGTATGTTTGTATGGAGACAGCGCCATGTTGCTAGCTGAGAACCCAAATGCTTTGCAGGGAATACTTTTAAGTTTTGGATCCATACACCTCATTCCATCATGCAATCTGATGGAATTAGGAGTATGAAATCTGAAAATTAAGTATCCAAGACCAAAGTAGGTATGTCTGACAAGGAAAGGGAATAAATGACTGCAAGTTATGCATATGTGGTGAGAAACTATTGGAGAAATGTTGACGTGTAAATATTGGTAGAAACACTGGATAATATCTGGCAAGGAATGAATGTTGAAAGAGGCAAAATTGTTTACATTTAAGTGTGTGCTTCTGCCCACTTTGTTAAATGGAAGTGAGAGTTGGGTATGTTAGGGGAAACAAAAAAGTTGAACGCTCTTAGAATAAGCTACTTAGGAAGACTGTGTGGTGACACAAGAGATTGGGTGAAGAACAGATTCTGAATGAACGTGGATAGAATATAGAAGTGAATAATATAAAAGAAGTATATTGAGGTAATTTGATTGCATAGAGAGAATCAAAATCAAATTGCAAAATAAATTTATGAAAGAAAATTGAATGGACAGGAGGAGAGAAAATAAAGTAAGACTAAGAAAGTTATAGTTGGATGGATTACATGAGAATGAAAAAGAGGCAATAAGTTTAGGACAATGTTTGAAGCATGGTATGGACTTGGTGCAAGCAAGAATGATTTACAAGGATTAAAAAGTATGGAGAGGTATAATTGCATTTGTGTAAAGTAGATACAGCTATATCTTTTTTTGTCTCATACCTTTACATTTCTGGTTTATATTTGTATGTCTGCTTTTGCTTTTAGCATCCAATTAAGTACGTAAGGCAGTATTTTTTTTCAATATCTGTAAAAAGAGCATGCATTTTTTAGACTTCAGATCTAGAATAAGGAAGGTGCGTTTAAAATAGGAAACGTAAGATTACAGAGAATTTTTGTTCAAATGTGGTTATTTAATATTGCTTGCACAGTAATGTGCAAGTGGCACATACATGCTTATATAATCCTTGCTTATGGTGACAAACTGTATCTGGCTAGGCTTAAACTCAGTATTTTCAATCTCAGATCTTCAATTTCTTTTCTGCTTTACTGTTCCTTGGTTTTTTCTTATTTCCACAAGTTCTTCATATATAGGGTTGGAAGATGAAGGAAGTGAAAGCAAAGAAGCTCTCTGCCTGAAGGAGGGATTAGAAGCAGTTCTTAGAGAGTGGAATTTCATCATAATTTTTTAAAGTTGAAGCATTTTGCCTTGAGAATGTAATTAGTACACAACTTTCTGTTAGGAATTTTTAAAATAAAGCTATGCTAAGTCCCTATGGGAAAAATATTAATGTGGTCCCCTGATATCATGCCAAAGTGTACTGCATTGCATTTTTTTACTCTTATTCTAAGAGTGCTGATTAGCTTATTTATAATACACTTTAATCTCACATCATTGCGCAGCCTGGGTCACAGGTGTCTTAGCTTAATATAAAGCATTATTCATTGTGCTGAAATGTACTTGCATCAGCCAAAAACAAGAGTGTTGGACCATTAACTTACATACAGCCGTGCATTGCCCTCCCTGAATTCTGCAACTCCGCCATTTAGATAACTCTTGTTTGCATAATCAATATAGATAATTTTTTCATTGTGGATCTTATTTAGCACTAAGATTTATTATAATTAGATTTATTTTCAATAACTTCAAGTAATGCTACTATGCTTAAATTACAAATATATGTTGACTTTTTTTCCTCATACATTGTTTTCAGATAAAGAATCATCTATGTCTTTATTTGCTTTGTTACACATTTTGTTAAAGGTCAACTATACACGCGTTAACTAGCCTAACCTTTAAAAATATAATGATTTATCTTAAAATACTTCATTTTCATTTTATCACTTTATCATATTCATGTGGATAGTGTTGACATCCAAAGTAATGACTTCAAAGATTCTGCAAGTCCATCAGAAAGCATTGTCCACTTTCTTCTTTAGCTTGGCCTTTTGGACTATCTGATGGTTGATTGTAGCAATTTGGGGGGCAGGGGTGTTCCTCCTTGCAGCTTGCTAGGCTTGTAGGAGTTACAGTTCCAGAGTTTCTAGCTGCCAGGCCTTTCCCTCATGACCATCTATTGGGCCACTGTGAAAAATATTCTAGCCATCTAGTATTTGTATGGATTCACTCAGAGTTAGACTCTGACTGGTTAAGGCTAGTTGAGGTGATAGAGGTATGAACCTTCCTGGTAAACTGGGAATAGTTTGATCCTGTAACTCCTAACAAAGGTCATTTGTCAGTTTAGATCAGATACCAGTTTGAATGATACTCAGTTGTATATCTTGACCCTTGGTTGGGCAAGCAATGCTAAAAAGGTCTTGTCTCAGGGCCTGGAATCTGTTGGGGTCTGGATGGGGAAGAGCAAGCTCAGGCCCCAACCTAGCAAGACTGAATGGCTGTAGGTGCTTGGAACTCTCAGTTATGGGGATTTTCTATCCCTGGTCCTGAATGAGGTAGCACTCCCCATTCAGGATCAGTACACAATCTGGAGGATTTTCTGAACATTAAGGTGCTTGAGGAGCAGGTGGTAACTGTGGCCAGGAAGCTTACTGCCTTACAGTAAATAAGGGATTAATATTTTTGAACCCTTGGTATTTACTGTGTGTTGTTTAAGGGAAAAATGGTGAGAAAAATGATTACTTGGGAAATAATATAAACAAATACAAAAATTCCTCCTCCATTTATGCATTATATTGAATTTTATGGACTTTTACAAAACAGATATCACATTCTGTCAGATTGGAAGTAAAATATTTGAAATATTCTTATTGCAGCTTCCCTGCAAGGTCTGTTGCTCACATCTTCTCATTCCCAATCTTCTTCATTAATTAAAGTGAGGCAATGATGATGACCATTATGTTTATTGTTATTATTTGTTAAAGTATTGTTTCTCAGGCTCTTTTGAGTTTCGAAAATGGTTATTCATATGTAGATTGTGACAAACATTTCCTAGGCTCATTTGATCCCTCTACTACCAATACTGGGAATATTATTATCATCTTTGGATGAAGGAATAGCAAGAAATTATATCTCACTAAAATAAAGTAAACTTAATTAAATGGTGTGAGTCCTTTCTGCCCATCCCCTTACCTCTAGTGTTGAATTTTTTTAAAAAATGATTTCATTACACATATAGATTCAAGGTTTATACCTTCCAGTTTTTCACTTTACTGCATTTTATGACATTTAACTTCATAGTTTTTTTTTTAATCCCTCCCTTCCTCCTTCTCTCTCTCCTCTTTGTTTTTTGGAGTGGGGACAATTTTCAATCATCCTACAATGGCATGATGCTTTGAGTGGAATTCCACCCTGGATCCAATCCATATTGTAGATTTAAAGTTGTTTCATTCTTACAAAACTGGATGAGGAGTGAAATATTTTAAATGAAGTTCAATAAATGGAAAACAGTAGTATTTATGGAATAAATAAGAAAGGATATAGTATTTAAATATTAGCTGGGAATAATTTTGAATTCTATATATATATATATACAGGAATTTGACAAGAGGAGTTGGTAGATTTAGAGAGATTCTAAGAGCCGTTGAAACAAGAACTACACAAAATCTACGCATGGTAAGTTTTTATAGTTGTGGTGAATTAGGTGCCTGAATACAGTGGAATTCAATTAAGAATAAGAATACATAGGTTTATACTGTAGCAGTGTTCATTTTAAGGCAGTGATTATTGACATAATTAGAATATTAAAATATTATAGCAAAATAATGGTTAATATACATACTTGTACAAAAAATTAAAATAAACATAAACAGTTTGGAGACGTTGGACCAGTACCTATTGGGTTTCTAATTTTTGATAGCATTGCATATATGAACAATTCCTGGTCCTAAGTTCAGTGGCAGTGGAAAATAGTTCCTGACTGTCTACCCTGTGACAGCATTTTATGTACTTGTACTTTGAAAACAAACTTGTTTCATTAAACAAGCCGGCTATATAAGTTATATTTTTAGAAGGCAAAGCCCTTCTCTTATGTAGTAAATTTGATACACCATGATGTGCAAAACAGGTATTAGAATTTTGATGACTAGGATAGAACCATTGTAATATAGAATACTTGATTCACAATCATTCCTCTTTCTCCCCACTTAGATCTCTTTTTGGTTCCTATTACTTGTTTGGCAAATTTTTAAAAAAATATTTCTGCAGATTTAATAGTTTTTCCCAAGTCTACTGATATTCTCTAATCTATAGATGGTGATTTTTGGCTATAAAAAATAGGAACTTAGAGAATGAGTTGATTATTTGTACATAGTATTTTATATATTGCTTTTTCAAACTTTTTATGGTTCCATTGGTGAGTTTGTTCTTTAGGCTACATTTTATTCTGTTCGTTACATTCTACATATACCGTGTTTGTATACCATTGCTTATTGAATAAAGTTGTACAGTGCAGAAGGACTTAAAGTGGTAAGTTGTTTCCTGTTATGCACAAGTTCCGCATCCTGCTTTTGTTCATTCTAAATATGGGGGGTATTTCTTTTTTCTTCTTAACAGACAATAGCAAGGCAGTTAGCTGAAATTTTGCTACGAGGCATGTGTGAACAGAGTTACTGGCACCCTCTGGATGACCCTCCTCAGCAGTCACCCTTAAACGATCCGCTCTGGAAAGGTGCAAACACTAAAAGTTATGCACTTAGCAGAAGACCACGGGTGTACTTGGGAGAAAAGTATGTTTTTAAAAGAAATGCAATAAGTTGATGTGATGTGTTCTGTTTAAATAAGGTTAACACAGTGTATGGGCACAGTCCCTTAACAATGTTACTGTGTGCGCACAGGGCAAGGTTGGGGAAGAGTAGAAATGGAAAGCAGAATTAAAATATTTTCTAGGTAAAGCATGGAATGTGAATTGATAAGGACAGATACATCTGTTCTTAAAGTATGCTATCTATAGTGGAGATTAGCATCAAAATAGCTTTGGCTATTTAACAAAGCAGATTTGTTAGCTGTGGGTTTCAGTTGCCACTGTGTTTGGGCTAGCAGTGCAATATTCAAAGCTTGAATGGACTTTTCCTTTTTCCCGGAAGCATAAAACATACTGATGATAATGTGAGGTCACTAAGTCTTACCTTTATCTTAACCATTAAGAGTGATGTTGAATATGGAAGAATTTTAACAGAGCTGGATGCAATAACTAAATCTATTTAAAATCTGTGTGGCTGGATGTTTGAATACTTTCTTATTTGTAAGTTATACTTGCAGCAGCAAATATTAACTGGTTTGCAAGTTCAAAATGCTTCCCAAACTGTCTGTTGTGAACTTGAAACAATTGTTTTGAACTCTCAGTGGGATTAGAGGTAGAAACAGTTCAAAACTTAAATATTTTGTACATCTCTAAGAAAACCAGGATAGAAGCAAATCAGTTTGAGTGGAAGATTTAAAATACAAACACTTATTGGGAAATAAGCATTTCCCAACCCTATAGATGATCAGATTTTATTTCAGTACACTTGTTATTCACTTGCATATGTTTTCATTAGATGAAGAATTTGGTAAATGAAATTCTTTTTCTCAAATTTCTTAATATTCTGAATTATGTATTCTCTAAAATATTAATGTGAATGTGCTGCTAGTATGGAGAACTAGTTAAGATGCCAGAGCCAGTGAAGTAGCAGTTAAAGTGTTTAACTAGGTCTGGAGATATCTAGGTTCAAATCCACCTTCAGTCATAGGCCAGTCACTTTCTCTCAGCCCTATCTATTTCAGGGCGGGGGGGATAGTGCTAGATATACTGCCTTGAACTCCTGGAGGAAAGGTAGGATGTATCTGATAAGTAAATAGTGAATTGTTATTATGTTTGTTAATTATCTCTTTTATGTGTTGTTTCATTGGTTTCTTTTTAATAAAGTACAAAAAAAGTAAACTGTTTTCTTCCCAAGAGAAGAAAAATGGTGATCTTCTAATATTCTTTCCTGCTTATATAGTTAGTTTTTTCTACATTTATGAGTCTTCTTCAATAATGCAATCCATCCTTTGCTGCTGTTGTAGAAAAATGAGAAGAGACAAGAAAAATAAAGGCAGAAATAGCTTAATCTGATATTTCCTTATATCAGATTAAGCTATTTCTCCATCTAGCCTTGTCTTGCCTACTGTGTTTGACAATAGGATTTCAGGCTTTTTTCATCATCTATTGCCTATTCCTTTGTAAGTGAGATGCCAGGAACCTGAGATTTGGGTATTATAGAGGACTATAGAGTACCTTGAAGACGGACTGCAAGCTGTTAAGTAAACATAAACTAAACCCTGGGAGGAAGAGGGGGTGAGAAAGAAACTCAAAATAACCTCACTTTGATTCTGTTTGGTATAAGAGGGGGCAGAAGGGAACAGATTCTGTTATTGTGCCCTCAGATAATAGAGTTTCAGTAGTCTTATGAAGTCTGTTTCCTGATCTGGTCTATCTTGAAGGGCTGACAGGTAGCTCTTTATTAAGGAACTGATTTTTTACCAGTTCTTTCTCTGATCACTTAATATGATGGGCACCATATAATCAGTTCAGAGCTCTTCATTTTCTTTATAGATATTTCTCAAAAACTTATCTATTGTCAGAGGACATCACATGTTGATGCCTACCTCCCACATTGCCAGTGATACTAAAGATCCATATTAAATGGTCTTGAGTTTCAAATATTATAAACAGTGAAAATGGAAGGCCAAAGGAGAAGAGGACGGCAGAGGATTAGATGGCTGGATAGCATCACTGAAGCAATGAGCATGAAATTGAGCAAACTCAGGGAGGCAGTGAAAGATAGGAAGGCCTGGCGCAATATGGTTCATGGGGTCACGAAGAGTCGGACACGACTTAACGACTAAACAACAAAAAAATGCCATTTAAGAGTATTAAAAACAAAAAAATGCAAGATACTCTGATTAGAATAGTGTTTCTTAACCTTGGCAACTTTAAGATGGATGGATTTCAGCTCTCAGAATTCCCCAGCCAGGAATTCTGGGAGTTGAAGTCCACCCATCTTAAAGTTGCCAAGGTTGAGAAACACTGGATTAGAACACTGGATTAGAATAAAGAAATTTATAGGGAAAATGTAGCCTTCAGACCACTGAGTAGCTATAACTGCAAATATGAATGCAGTGACATTAACATTTTTTTTAAAATAAGAGTAGTTGTAGTTTTAGTTGACAAAATAGTAGATTTGTTTGAGCTATTTGGAATTGTTACACTTTAAAGCACCTGTTTAAAAAACAGCTTTATTTCCATAATTTGATTTGCTTTTACAAAAACCAAAATTGGTTTTCCTGTATCAAGTTTGATCAGTCATGAATATGCAGATGTGACACAACTGTTAACTATTACATATAAATGAATTTTGGTTGACTTTAATACAATGATTGCTCAACTTTTAACAGCATTTTCTGTCCTCAAGAGAACACTGAAGAAGCTCTGTTGTTGCTGCTAATCAGTGAATCCATGGTGAGTCATGTTTCTTTATAAATGAGTACCATTTACATTACTTCTGTTATATTTTACAGTTTGATACTTCACAAGCTGTAACTTGCTGTAACAAGAGCAAAAGTTACGTATGTGTCTGCATAGGTGGGCTGCTATGGTGTGCAGTATTTGGATCCGAAGCAAGAAGGCAACTTCTAGTACAATCCTTTCTGGGTTCATTTACTTCATGTGCTGCTTCTGCATTTTTTGTTTTTGTTTTTTTCCACAACAGAGTAGTGCTGTGTTCCCCAAAGCCTATAAATCAGTTGATTGGATACAATGAGGAGCACAGTGTTTTTATAGCACTCTGGGTCAGTAGTGGGCAACTTGTTTCAGCTGGGGAACGCAACACTGATCTAGCACTATACCATTATAGCATTTCTAGGCTTTTGATCTTCTGGAAGGTTGGAGGTGACTTTTTGGTGACAGGATAAGGTAACTTGAAAGGAATGGCCCATTGTTGCTTTTTGGCCAATTTTTGGTTTTAAAACTAAGTACTGTATGTGAACAAGGGGGATCTTTGGGAGGCAAACTACTACATTCCCATCCTTAACCACCCAAATGTGAAACCAGCCAAAATTGTACCACTAAAGTTTGTCCATTTAAATGTTGAATGTCAGTGGTGCAATTTCAGGACATTGGGGAGCCATAGGTTGCTCACTGCTGCTCTATTTGGATAGTATTTCTGACAAACTGCTGATTAGCTGTTTGGCAGGTTCGGGGTAGTGCTATTGTAATGGAAGAAGATAAAACAGTGGGAAGCTGTATACATGTTTGTGCATGTGTGATTGTGTGTGTGTGTATGGATGCAAGTCTTTGTGTACTTACAGGCACACATGTGGTCACAATCATTTGTACCACTTGCACCCTTCATACCTATAAAAAGCTTAACCAGCTTTGGCTTACAGGATAAATGCCGTAATCTACAGAAGTCTGGGTACGTGTAATTTCTCTTTCCATGATTAAATTGTTACCCTTGCCAGAATATTATATGTGGATTATTGTAAGGTTCTACTATCTTCTTGCAGTAGGTTTTCACAAAAATACTTCCCAAACGTTCATCTTCCCCCTCATACTATAGGCATACTGTTTCTTATCTCTGCCCATATTCAGGTCTTTGTAACAGGGCACCATTTGGTCCCACTGGCAAATCATTCCTGGCATGTTAAACTATCAGAACTAATTTGGTTGTCAAGCCTGATTAGCTTATGTTCTCCAGAATGGAACTGGGTAGAGAGAAAAGTCAGTGCTGTAGAAACCTTTTTATTTGTGTATGTGTATCTCCATTATGCTGCAGAGGTCTTATTTCAAGGAGACAGTGGGGTTGGGTAAGAAAAAGATCAGCATTTCTGGTGCTAAAACAAGAAAGTCAGAATTGAGTGCAAAGGAGACATAGACAAGAGCACAAGTGGAATCAGAAAGGAACAGAAGAAAAATTTGATCTGTTTTGTCAAGAAAAATTTGAAAATGACACTACCATCTCCACTTTCAGCTATTAGACAACAGTGGTACAACAACTACTAAGAAGAGATATTGATTGTGATTATGAATTATGGATACAAGGTTTAAATACAGGTAGTCCTCGACTTATGATGGCAATTGGGACTGAAATTTCCATTGTTAAGCAATGTAGTCATAAAGCACAACTGCATTGCTTAGCAACGGCAGTTCCTGCAGTCCTGATTGCCATTGTTAACCAAATCCCACGGTCATTAGGCAAGGTGACTTCCTGCCGGCTTCCCACAACCAGTCAGTTATAAGTTATAAGTCCCAGGCTGGCAGGCAGATAAGTTGCTGCTGCCAGGTGGGGGAGGGAGTAAGGGGGTGCATGGGAGTACAGGGGAGGCACGGTGAGGGTCAGGGAGGGTGCGTGAGGGTGCAAGGGAATGCGTGAGAGGAGTGACGAGGGTTGGGGAGGGTGGAAGTGGGTGCACAAGAGGCATGGCAAGGGTCACGGAGGTTGCAAGGAGGTGCACAATAGGTGCAGGGATGGTCTGCGAGGGTGCAAAGGGGTGTGCGAGAGGTGTGGCAAGCATTGGGGAGGGTGTGGGGGGATACATGAGGCACAGGGAGGGTGTGCAAAGGTGTGTGGGTTGGGGAGGATGCACGAGGGTGCAGCATGGGTCAGGGAGGGTGCACAGGAGTGCACAAGTGGTTGGCACAGCATGAGTGCAGAGGAGCTGGGGGAGGGTGCACAGGTGGGGGGGAAACACCCCAGTGACTTGAGACCTTCCCTGCCAGCTTCCCCATTGACTTTCTGGGGAAGCCGGCAGAACAGGTTGCAAATGGTGATTATGTAATCATGGGGTGCTGCAACCGGTCATAAGTGTGAACCAGTTGCCAAGCACCCTAATCATGATCACGTTACTGCGGTGATGCTGGGACAGCCAGAACTCAAGGACCAGTCATAACCATCATTTGTTCAGTGCTGTCATAACTTTGAAAGGTCACTGAACAAATGGTCGTAGGCCAAGGACTACTTGTACGCAATCTGTGTAGTGACTATATTTATAGCTATTTGTCAAATTGCTTCTTTTCTTAGTCTATTAGTATTGGGAAGGGAAAATATATATGTTACTGTATTTTTAAATTGGTACATATAAGAATAACTAGAGTTCAGCTGTAATGCATTGATTCAGTTTACATTCATGGAATATGCAGGACTTTCATGGTCAGTGTGGAAGAGGTGTATTTAAATGTGTTAGTGCCAAGTTTTAAAAGTAACAGTGGGTGATACATGCGATACATGTGCTGGTGACCTTCAGGTTTGATGACTGTAACATGCTATATGTGGGTTTAGAAATTTCCATTGGTATAGAATTGAATAGCTAAGTTGGCTTTGGAAGAACTCAAAGAGACCATACGGTAATATTTTATTTATTTATTTATTTATTTTTATACCAGTAATAAAAGCATTGTACTGGCTGTCAATTTGCCAAGTGAAGTACAAATGTTGGTTAATATGTTCAGAGCCCCTATATGGCTTGGGTTTAAGTTACTTGAAATAATGGTTCCCTCCAATTTTCTCACTGAAATAATATAAGTTTTTATACAGTTAATGCAGCCTCCTTTTGTAGCAACTGAGTCAAGTCTGTCCTGTAGCCACCTCAGTTCTTTGGAATGTTTTCCCTGCTGAATTAGGGGCCTTTAGTTTTTTGCTGTCAGTTTAAAATACCCTGAATCAAATCTTTTTAAACAGTATTAACTGAGGATTTCAATTTATGACTTTAATTGTGGATTTAATTTCTGGCTTTAATTTTGATTCAATGTTTAATTATAAACCTCCAAGAGACCATGATAGTTGGCTGTATTATAAACGTTAATAAATATGTAATAAATGAATAAGTAGATTTGATGATTCCTTATTGAACCTTGATCTTCAAGCAGAAAAAAGGGGTTATTTAAGTCATAGTCATTCTCTTCCGGGGACAGGTTAATATTCAGATACAGAAGAGCTACTTCATCCCCATATTTTCTGACTTTTCAGACCTGGTGAGTCTTCTGATTTCATCCACAGTGAATACACAGATCACAACAAGTGACAAAAGCTTGTCTTACTGCCAGTCTAATAACTACTTAAATTGGTATTACTAAAGCAGTTTAATAAAGGAGTTACTTTCTGTACCCTTTCCCCATCTTAACTCTCTGTTCCAGATGAGAATATGTTGTGCCACACTTGGCAGATTTAATACTACCTGTCTGTATGGTCCTTATAGTGAATGTACCTGTGCATGTTTTTGAATTGTCTAAATACTTAGTGTAGAAAAGAAATGTCACTCTTCTTCAAAAGGAATTCTATTCTTAATTTATTGGACCATGTTTTCAAGGCAGGATATTAGCTCAAAAGAGTAGAATGTTTGTGAGTAACTGCTGAACTGCCACTGTAAAAATCCACCCCCTGATGACTGATGATCTAGCTTTCATTAATTCAAATTACTGGTTGTCTTCAGAAACTGAAATGTCAGTTATCAGGAAGTGACAGTCTGTTGCAATTTAAAACTTACATTTTTCTCTCTATCAATGATAGTTAAATTATTCACTAACTTACAAAATAATCCAGATAAATAAGTTTAAAGTAATTTATGTTGCCTAATGGTAATATCAGAGAATTAAACTGAGTGTATATGAATTATTTTACCTGGGTTCTGCCTTTAAAAACAGCGGAGAAGCTTTTTGATTAAGTTCTCTAGATGTGCTAGCATAGTTTGGTTAGATTCTTTAGTGGCTCTTCTGCTGCTTGTTATATTTCTGTGGGTGTTCCATGAGTTCCTACAACTTTCTGATTTGGTAATGATTGGATTGCTGATCTAACTTCATCTTCTAGTACTTCTTATAAGTAGGGAATATCTCCTAATGTACGATGTTGACATCTTTACTGTACAGTATTTCAGTGTACTCCTTCCATCTTTGATTTCCTTTGAATCACTTACTCTCTGTCCATTGGCATCCTTATCATAACAATTTGAGGTTGGAACCTTCTGAGTTCACTGATCTTTTGGAAGACTTTGCTTGTTTTTCAATGCCTATTTCCATCTTCAGTGTCATTACAGATGTCATTATAATACTACTTCTTGTCTCTTCTAACACTCTGTAATTCTTTGTGAACTTCCTTCCTGAGATTTTTTTCTTTCTTGGTTTTGACTTCTCGGCAATTTCCACAGTTTTTTCTGACATCCAATATGCTTTATTCTGTTTCTTCATCTTTGGCAGTCTGTTTTCACATTCTTCCTTAACAACGTCTTTAAGTTCATTCTACAGTTCTTCTGGTTCTCTATCAATCACTTCAAAGTGATTCCTGATGTTCACCTTAAAAATGGTGGTTATATACTCAAGATCATATTGTGGAAACTGGTTGCCTTTCTTCTTCTTTAGCTTAATTTGGAACTTGTACATGAGCAGTTCATGATCTATTCCACAGTCAACACTTGACCGTGTCTTTGATACTATAACTGAGCTCCTCCATCTCCTTTTAGCAATAATATAGTCAATTTGATTTCTGTATACTCCCTCTGGTGATGTCCACGTAAAGAGTTGTCATGTTGGTTGTTTGAAGATAGTGTTAGCTATGACAAAATCATTGGAATGGCAGAAATTGATAAGTCAGTTGACATCTCTACTGTACAAAATTTCAGTATATTCCTTCCATCTTCATTTAATCTTCCTTGATCTTCTTACTATTTATCCATTGGCAACTTTTAGCATGGCAATTTGACATTGGAACCTCCTGCTGAATTCAGAGATCTTTTGGAAGACTTTCCTTGTTTTGTTTTGTTTTTTTTTTTGTCTTTTTCTATCTTCAGTGCCTTTACAGATAACATAATTTTGCTTCTTGTTTCTTTTAACAGTTCTCAGAAATTCTTTGTTAAGTTCCTTCCCAAGAACTTTGTTTTTCTTGGCTTTGGTTTTTATTCTCTCCTTGGCAATTTCTACTGTTTGTTCTGATGCCCAGTTTGTTTCCTTCCATTTCTTAGTCTTTGGCAATCTCTTTTCATATTCATCCTTAACAGCTTCTTTGATTTGTTGGCTTTGCTTTTCCATTTTAGCTTGATTGGAATTTGTACATGAGCAGTTAATGATCTGTTCCACAGTCATCCCTTGGCTGCATCTCTGCTGTCATAACTAAGCTCATCCACTTTCTTGTACCAATAATATAGTCAGTTTGATTTCTCTGGGCTCCATCTGGTGATGTCCATTTATATAAGGGTCATTTTGGTTGTTCAAAGAGAGTGTTAGCTATGAAGAAATCATTGGATTGACAGAAAGTGGTAAGTTGTTCTCCTGTTTCATTTCTGTTTCTTAGGTCATATAGTCTAACTATGTTTTTCTCCATACTATTTCTAAAGTTGGCATTCCAGTCTGCAGTAACAAGTAGCACATCTTTCTTGCATGTTGTGTCAACTTGAGTTTGAACTTGCTCATTAAACTCCTCAACTTTCTCTTCTTCTCCACCAGTGGTTGGAGCATAAACTCACATTAAAGGGCTGTCCATGCTTCATTCATCCCTCCCAGGAACACCCCCCTTCCCTGCATCACAGTGAGGCAGGATAGCAAGATTTGAGGGGTAGGAACTCAACTTTGCCCAAATATATAAAATAAAATTACTGACAGGGGACTGATTAATAGACATTGTCATGTTAACTGGGCTGGTTGTCCCTGGATTTCTGGGCCCAGTTAAAAGTGTTGGTATTGTCCTTATGGATAAGCAGAACTAAGGAAATGTTCGTCTTATTTGTACCTGCTTGGAGCTTTTGTTCACCTACTGTGAACCAGTCTCCTCCAGATTAATAAAGCTAGATTTTAGCTGTAAGGAAAGAACCTGTTTAACTGTATGCTCTTCTTATGGAATGCCCTCCTCAAAAAAACTTGTCTGCTGATCATATTATCTTGTTCAGTGCTCCCAGGTATCTTAGATTTTGTAGCTTAGTTTAAAGAGTTGTTAAATGCTCATCGTAGCTTAAGATAGCAGTTTTTATGTATTTTTCCTGTACAAATTCTGTTACACTTTTATTATCTAATATGTTTCTGTTATTTTATATTTATAATCCACTCAGAATCATTGTGCAGAATAGAGGAATATAACAAAATAAATAAGTAAAGATTCTTATTGTTGTCAGTAGTTCTCTCATTTGAATTAATAAACATGATGCAGCAGTTCTTAAGAAATGCAATTTCATAATTAATGACTTCCCATTTCTGAATAAGCTGTCCCATTTCTGACAATACTAAGGAGATAATGCTTCTTTTTCCTTTAAGGTATTTTGTGGTTGTTATAGGTAGACCTTGTTTAATGACACTAACTGGGACCAGAAACTGTTGTTAGCCAATGCAATCTTAAGTCAAAAAACCACATGACTGCCCCGCTTACTAACAGCAGTTCCAGTTGTCATTGGTAAACGAGGACCATGTAGGTTGTTAAGCGAGGACCTCATGTGACCATGACTTCCAACTTCCTGTTGGCTTCCCTGTCGACTTTGCTTGTGGGAAGTTGGCAGGGAAGGTTGAAAATCGCAATCATGTGACCAAGGGATGCTGTGATGTCATAAGTATGAATCTGGTTGTAACTAACACTCGTTAAGCGCCATTGTAAGTTCAAACAGTTGCTGAACGAGTGGTTATTAAACAAGGACCATCTGTATACTGATCATCTGTTCTTATATTTGGTATGGTTTTTTAGGCTAATCGTGATGCTGTATTGAGTAGAATACCAGAACACAAAAATGATCGCATCATCAGTTTGCAAAGTGCATCTGTAGTGTACGATTTGCTTACCATTGCCTTGGGAAGAAGAGGTCAATATGAAATGCTGTCAGAGGTAAGCTGTAAAATAAGGCCTAGCATCCATTTTGGAGCTATATCCTAGAGCCACAGTGTGTGGCTTGTGGACACATGTAGCTGGAAGCTCTCCTTTAATATCTGCTGGGCACCCTGCACCCTGTTTTTATTTTATTCTATTAAAAGATTTTTTAAAAATTCAAAGCATATATAGGAAACCATCAATTTCCAGCATGATCTATATCTAGTAATGCCTATGGGCTTTTCACAGACTGCAGCGACAATCTTAAAAAATAATGTGGTGGATAAAGTATGAAAATTAAAATGTGGATGTGATCTTGAATTTTTAGACCATATAATACAACTGCTCTACCAAAATCACTGTCTGTTGATTTGTTACCTGGACCAGTGCAAAAATACTGTATGGAATGTCATTTTCTATAGATTGATTGGGATGTATGCCTTCTGTCCTTAACTAGAGTAACCAAAAAGTAGAATTCAGTGATAACAAAAATTCTCAAGTAATAAAGTAATAGCTAAGTTGGATTTTTAATCCATGTTTTTGGGGTAAGCTGTGATTCAAAGCCAATCATGGTATCCACAAATTAATATTTATGTTGTGTCTTTGTTTTTAAATTCTCTGATTCAAAAGCATTCTTGGGAGCCAATTATTTAGTTTTTTCTTTTCTTTTCTTGCTTTTCTTTTTATAATAAAAGCAGAATTGGGTGCTGGTTTTCTAGTAAAGATCTCTATTTTTAAAAAAATATTTTTGTGACAGCAGTTATATATAGGCTGTAAATCCTGAATGTAGTGGGGTTTATTTCAGAGTAAATAAGTACACAATTGCATTAAGGAAACATAGAAATAATTTTAAAAGTTAAATTTCAATATTTTATAAAATAGCAATAGTAAACATATACTAGTATACGTACTATGGGTGCTCAAAACTCTGGGGGCTGATCACGGAATATTCCAGTGTTGCCCAGAATGTTGTATTTTTCTTCTGGAATGCACCAGTCCAGCCATTCTATAGGTGGCTCTTATTTTAATTGAGCTTCCAGAACAAAATATGGTTCATGATATTTTGGATGTGGAATGTGACAAATATGCTCCCATGTCAGAAGAAGCCTTTGGGAAGGGAATGGGGCCTCTGTGTGGTAAATATATTTCTCTTTAAGAACTATCAACTCTTTGTTGCTTTTACTGCTACCATCTGGAAACTAAATTCTGTACCTACCCTGGAAGTAAGCATTATGGATTTTCATCAGAATTAGTTCTGAAAAGGATTTGAAAGATGTAACTGTAGCAGTCACTTTTGCTTCATAACTTTTTTCCTGGATAGCTGATACATGCTTCTCTGCCTCCCATTCTTTTCTTGCACTATTTTGCGCTGCTTTCTTTTTTTTCTTTCTGAGCCCTTCTTGCTCTCCAAGTTCTCTTTCCTTCATTTCCTTTATGATGAGATTTAATTTAGGTATGGATTCTGAAAATGCTATTTCTGTTAAATTTGTACGGGAAATAATTTTACTTTCCTATTAAAAAACAATAAATAATTGAATACAGTAAATGGATTTTAGTTGTTTATTTAATTCAACTTAGGTGCCACCTGACTCCAACTGACTCTGGGTGGCTAACAACATGTTACCATAAAATAGTTGCTGCAGAATGTGGAGTAGCACATGCATCCACCAGGAATTTGAGGAAGTCAACTAACATCGTGTTTAAATATGCTATCCAATCAAAATGTTCAAAGTACTTGTCAGGGAATCATTGTGTTTGTTATCACTCCCTGCTTTCTTTTGTACAAGAATATGTTGGGAAGATGACCTCATTTCTCACTTTCTTACCTTTGTGACCTCACACCTGTGTTGAAACTCCCTTGTTTATATGTATTTCATGAACATTTCCTTTATGTTACTGTTTTTATGGGTTGCATAGAATAGATTTATACATTGTCCCCCTGTGTGCTGTTGATTCAGAAATTTAATTTGGTAGAACTTTTAAAGCTGAGTTAAAAGGCATTCACTTTTTGACCTAAAGTATCTTGAGAATCTTTATTTCCTTTTGTTAATTTCAGCATGAAATTCCCATTATAAAGTAACTTAAATAGCATTCTGTGGATTGAGAGAAAGACAGGGACAGGGAAAATGGACTTTGTCAATAGGTTGAACAGACTTCCTGAAAACAAAACATGGTTTTATAGTATACCCCTGCCCTTTCTGTCCCTTGTTGCTTGTGCCTTGCATTATGCTCACTTAAAATAACCCAGACTTTCATTCTTACTTGTATACAACAACAAAAACAAAAAAAGCCAACAATGGTCCATAAGCATACTTCTTTCCCAGACTTTGCCTAGCAAAAAAATATTGCTATGTTGGCCTGCCAAGAGACGTATAGATGGTGACCCAGGAAAAAAGAGAATGCAAAGATACATAGGATGGGAAAATGAAATAAGACAGGCTGGAGGCAGTCATATGTTAGGTTCAAGTTACAGTGAAGTGTTCATAAATTGTAAAAATATAATAGTAGACTTCAGTCATTTGTATCCTGCACCCTGGCGTGTTATTTATATTCTATAACACTTTGAAAAAGTACAGTGCCTTGCAAGCATTGTTTTGTTTGCCAGTGAGTGTAATTACCAGCTAATATAGTCAGTGTAGAAAGATAAGTACTGTTAGTTTAAATAATTTATACTTATTAATGATTTGTATTCTCAATTTTATTGCAGTGTTTGGAAAGAGCTATGAAATTTGCCTTTGAAGAATTCCATCTTTGGTATCAATTTGCACTTTCCTTAATGGCAGCAGGAAAAGTAAGTCTCTTTGCAAATTTTGTTTTATTACTGGCTGCTAATGGCAATAAAGTGGGCTATAATCATTCACACACTCTATTTGTGTTATATAAGCATTCATAACTGGGTATAGAATGGCAGCTGTAAGTCTGCTTATCATCTAAGACTTGTAAGCCACATTCCCAACAGGCAAGTGCAGCCAACAAACTGTAGGCACCTACTTGTTAGAGTAGAAAGGTGAATATAACACAAATTAATTAATAATGTTGGGCGTGAAGAAGGTATTTTGGCGTATTCTATATGTGTAAGGTGTAATAGGGCTTACTGCGGGGTTAGCAACCCTTTGCAGCCTTGGGCTCATGTCTTTGTTCAGCTTACCTTTTAGTCTAAAATGCATGGCTGGTGACATGCTGTAATCAAACTAGATGGGCTTGAAATTTGGGAGCTATTTTGAGAGTTTAGAGAAAGGCTAAACAGGGAAGTGTGTAGTCTTAAGCCTGCAGAGGATTCAAAGTTTGAGGCACAAATTTTGCCCTGTAAGCCAAACTCAGAAGGGAAAACTCATCCATTAGAACATCTATTAATGGATGCAATAGGTGCATTAAACCTCTGTAAGGCGTATGTATGTATGTATGTATGTATGTATGTATGTATGTATGTTAAGGCTTAGTGTCAGCTTAATGCCAGCTCCTTAAGCTCTTTCCCATGTCCCAAAAAAATTTAAAAGTCCAAATATTTCACTTTTGTTACTTTATCAGTACTCTAGGAACTACAAATGGGGTGCTATGGATGGAAAAGCTTTCTCTCTAGCCTAGTGTTACATGCAAATGCATTCGTTGCCCCTGCCCAACATTTTATTAAAGAGGACATCTTGGAACCCTCTCAGGTTTCCACAAAAAAAAAATTGCTAACAAGAGAGAAGATACTATGAAGTAGCCTTTGTGGCTTCCTTCTTTGAAATATTGCTTATATTTCATTGCTCCTAAATGGAAAACAGTTGTAACATGCATAACCATCACGCTATTCAGTTTTGGAGT
The DNA here is from genome assembly GCA_030867105.1 of Liasis olivaceus. Classification (NCBI taxonomy): domain Eukaryota; kingdom Metazoa; phylum Chordata; class Lepidosauria; order Squamata; family Pythonidae; genus Liasis; species Liasis olivaceus. The sequence continues at coordinate 38,642,788 of CM061349.1, forward strand.
AAGCAAAGCTATGCATAGCATAGAAAAGGAGTAAGAAACAGTAAGCCAAAGAAATTAAATAGATTTTTAAAAAAGAAATATAGCTAAATCTAGTTTATACTAACATAATTCATTACATGTCTGTACTCCTTTTCTAACCTTTCAAATCATCCTTGCTTCTGTCACGTCCACATTCCATTTCATGTTCTTTAAACTTATCAACTCTTTCTTTGTGTAGATCTAATCAACTCCATCCAGGCATGACTTTCTCAGTCTTCTCTTTCGTCTCAACCCATTCAACCTTCCTTTATATATTTACTTACAATTTAGCACTCATTCATTATCCTTATGTGACCAACCACCTAGGTGTACTTTTTTCTATTGACTAGTCACTCGCTTTTGCATTCAATCCACATTCATTCATCCCCATTCATTCTTGACTCTACCTTTTTTTTGTTTTACCACAAACATATTTCTCCTGACATACCTAGTTCTCCCTTCCTTATAACAAAGTAGGCAGAAGGACACTTTGAGGCTTAGCCATTTTTGCTTTTTTATGACAAATAGGAATTCTTTGTCACAGAATGCATACTACCCAATATCATTCTACTGGTATTTTCCCATCTTAAAATTTCTCCATTCACTTTTCCATCTTTAGTAAACATTCTATCTACCAAGATACTGCTCATTCCAGTTTTTTGCCAAGTATGTATAATTTGCAATCATTCATTCCATTTCTTTTCTTAGAAACAAAACTCTTGGTGTTTATACATTGATATTTAGATCCATACTCCTCATTGCATCATATACTCTAACATTTACTGCAGATCATTTCGGTTGTCAGCTTAACCCAGCATTTCAATCAAGGGAACATCACACGTCATTGTCTTACTCCTTGCTCAGCGTTGGGACATGTTAAGAATTCCATTCTCACACGTGCTTTATTTGCTTTACATACTGTTCTCATCACATTCAACAGCCAACCTTCAACTCCATATTAGTGTAATATGTTCCATAATTCAACCCTATTTTTATCATAAGCTTTTTCTAAATAAATATATAGTATACTTTTTCATATTCATATATATCTCAGTGACCTGCTGAAGAGCCAAAAGTCTGTATTCTCTCTGCCTATCCAAAAGCTGCCCTGAACATCACAAATTTTGCGTATTGTTATCTCTCATGCCCTTTCATTCTGAATTTTGCCAAACACCATGATAGATTCCCTCCCCACTATAATTTTTGCAACTCTTGCTACCCTTTCTTTTATACGAGAGAACAGTAACGTGTTTTTTCAATCATCAGGCACAAACACAGTCCTCATGTACACATTAAGCAAGTTACAGTCACTTTTTATTAACACTTCTCAAGTTATACCATCTACAGCTGCTTCCTTACAATGTTTCAATATTCTCACACCATTTATAACTTGTTTTTCATCAGTTTTCATTGACACTAACATTTATAGCATTCAATTCAGTTCTATTCTTTAACGTATCTCTACAAATTTCTAAAATTCTCCTTCCAGCATTCCCTCAGTTCCATGCCAAATCATTTCATCAATTTTATTTTTAATTCTGTTTACTCTACCAGAGACTCCTTGTTTAGCCTTTTTCATTCACTTCCCAAACGTTTTTTTTTTTAATTTCCATCAGAATCGCTCTACACATTCTTGGCATCTTTTCATCTATGATCATGTGCTATACAATATGTGGAAGCTATTACTTTATCTAAAAAGTCAAATCTGATTGGTAGCTACTGGATGTAAAATCAAACCAATTCCCTCTTGATTGAAATGCATTCAGTTTTTCTTTATTACATCTTAGAATGGTTTAAAGTAGCAAATTGAAATATCACACTTTGCTACCTCCTGACTGCCTTATTTTCTAACACCCTTTTATATAGTCTGCTCGAGCTGTGAAGGTCTTAAAAGAATGTATTCGGTTGAAACCAGATGATCCTACAATTCCACTTCTTGCTGCTAAATTATGTATGGGAACTCTTCACTGGGTAAGTTTTTTTTGTTAGTCATCTGAAAAATGAAGAATTAAGTATTTAAGGGCATATGCACACATCCTGTTTCTTTGTTTTTTTTTCCTTTTTATTCTGTATTGTTCTATACTTTAGTAGGTATTTTTGCCGGTCAAAGTATTAAATGTTCAAGTCCATGTAAGGCTGAGAAGAATATGCTTTCAAACAAAAGTTTTAATTCTTAAGGTTCCAGACTATTTTGGTACTTCGTTTCAAGTTCAGAAAACTCTGGTTCAGTTTCAGACATGACTAATATTATGGTTCAAATGTCCATGTGGTTTGGAGGATACTTTTATAATGATATTTTATAAAGTGTTCTAACCTGGCTTATAATTACTCCATCTGTGGAAGTCCTTTTAGAATGCATGTTAGTTCTCAGATATGAGCGATAAAAGAAAGTGAGTAACTTGGCTATGAAAAGAAAACCTGGAATTAACTATTTTAATCTGATTTGTTACCTTAGATTTTTAAAACATTTCCCTGTTTAGTCAATTGATTATAGTTACCTGTACTGGCATGCCTTGATTGGCATACCAAAATTTAGTTGTTGTTGTTTTTAATTGGATAGGATTCTGTCCTTTTGTTTTTCAGACAAGTCTATCAATTCATTGAACTTTTTGAATATTTGTAGTTCTGGTCCCCATACCACTAACAGGATCTGATTAAGCTCTCCTGTAGATCCTGGGATGATTTTAATTTAATCTGTTATGGGTATTGAAATGTCCTGTCACTGCATACATGATCTTGTAAATCTCAAAGAGATATTTGCAAGGATATATCAGCATTGCAAGGTAACTGGTTAATATTAGGTGTCATGTCCAGTTTGTTTGATTTGTATAGTAGCCCATCTCATCTAAGTTACTCTGGCAGTTTTAAAACAGTTAAAAACAACCACCAAATAGAAACAGATTAAAACAAATATACAGACATATAAAAACCATCAATAAAACCATATTAAAACAAAAAAGTAACCATAAACAGCTGCAAAGTCCATCACTACGTAACATTCAACATAGCCATTGTAAAAGCTCTCCACTTCTACCAGTTCATATACTTAGGATGAGGAAATGGAAAGCACAGAATGAAAACCTATAGTACCTCTCTTATCCAGCGATCTATGTTATAGCACTGGACATGAACTGATTTTATTTATTTATTTAATACATTTATATAGCCGCCCATCTCACTAAAAGTGACTGGGTGATGTACAACCAATGCAGCTTAAACAGCAATTTATACTATTCAGAGACTCAAATCCTTGTGTCCTTAAAACAGTTACGGGAAAGTACTATGATTTACTATAATTTGCTGGTGACTCATGAATTTTCCCAAGTATTTTGCCATCACCAGAGCTGTACTTTAAATTTAAAGCTGAAATTTAATCATATTCATAAAACCAGAGATCCCTTCTCATAAAGCTTAATCTGGCTGATATAAAATTATCAGAATAAAATTAATTTTACTTGAAGGGAGAATCAAGAAGAAACATACCAGCATTATACAGTATAAGCCATGTACAATGCCCTGCATGGGTTAAAAAAAGTAAAACGAAAACGTGATAGCTCTGTTAGTAATCACTGTATTGTATTTCCTGCATTAAAGGATTAATGTTAGAATGGTTCCCATACCTTTTGTCTCTGCTATCATAACCCCAAACTGTTCAGCCTCTGATTCCTAACAAGTGTAGAGACCACCAGGTGGAGGAACAATAAGGTGAGGGACATAGGAATTCTAGGTTGTGAACAATGGCCTTATGGCTAGTTGCTGCCAAGCAAATTGGTAATGAGTGCCTGCTGACGTTGGGAGGAATTCGGTCAGTAGGAACATCAAAGTACAAATAGAAATTTAATCTACTTCCTACATACAAAATTGGTAACAGGTTAAGAGGTTTCATCTTGATTCCTATGTGTACCTCAGCCATGTTTTTACCCAATCCCTTTCAGAAAGTATTGTCCTTTGGGCTCTTGACTTTTGGATTAGTTTAGTGCATTCTTTTGCTTAAAGAGTTTGTGGGGATTGACTTGAATGCTCTCAGCCATCTGAGTACTTCCTCCCTCAATCTTCATGATAGGATATTGAGATGCTGCCATCCAGGAATGTCTGGGAACATTGAGGTTGTTCCCACATTTCTTGGCATCCTCATGGTCTGTTCTTCTCCAACTTTTTAAAATTTGCAGGTACATGTAGTCCCCAGTTTAAGAATGAGTTCCATTCCCAAGGTCTGTCCTCAAGTCGAATTTGTATGTAACCTGGGACAGTACAGTGGAACCTCAAGTTACGAACGCCCCTCCTTACGAAAATTTCGCGATACGACCAGCTCCGGCCGCAAAAATTTGCCTCGCCGTGCGACCGCCGCCTCGCAATACGAACCGGATCCGCGGCCATTTGCCCTGCTGCCATGTGGTCGCGGCTTCCTGTGGGCGAGATCGCGGTAGCAAGGAAGCTTGCTCCACGAGGCAAATTTCCCCATAAGGTTCAATGTGTCAGCCGGCTTGCACGGCTAGGAAATTCCCCAGGCGTGCTTTAGTCAGTTTCACCGCTCGAGCCCTAGCGCAGAAAGAGGAAGTGCTAATGAAATCTGAGCGCGGGGGGGGGGAAGGCTTTTGTCACGCACGCACAGCCGGGAGCGGGAGCTTCCCCCCCTCTTCCTCAAATCTTTCCTTTGTCCATAGCCCTTGGCGTGGTGCGCATGGCAAAAGCGCAGTGAAATCAATCAGCGCGCCGGGGGAAAGGCTTTTGTAGCGCGCACAGCCGGGAGCGGGAGCTTCCCCCCCCACTGATTCCTCTTAATTCCACTCTTTCCTTTGACAAAAGCGCAGTGAAAGCAATCAAATCAGCCCTAGCGCAGAAAGAGGAAGTGCTAATGAAATCTGAGCGCGAGGACAAAAGCCCAAGGAAAGCAATGACCACGCCAAGGGCTATGGACAAAGAAAAGAGCTGGGAATTGAAGAGCAATCCGTGCGTGCACGCGGGAAAGCTCCCATTCCCAGCTGTGTGCAGGACAAAAGCCCAAGGAAAGCAATGACTACGCCAAGGGCTATGGACAAAGGAAAGAGCGGAATTAAGAGGAATCAGTGGGGGGGGGAAGCTCCCGCTCCGGCTGTGCGCGCGCGACAAAGGCCTTCCCCCCCCCCACGCTGATTTGATTGCTTTCACTGCGCTTTTGTCAAAGGAAAGAGCGGAATTAAGAGGAATCAGTGGGGGGGGGGCGCGCGCTGATTGATTTCACTGGGCTTTTGCCGCGCGCACCATGCCAAGGGCTATGGACAAAGGAAAGATTTGAGGAAGGGGGGGGAAGCTCCTGCTCCCGGCTGTGTGCGCGCGTGACAAAAGCCTTCCCCCACCCCCGCGCTCAGATTTCATTAGCACTTCCTCTTTCTGCGCTAGGGCTCGAGCGGTGAAACTGACTAAAGCACGCCTGGGGAATTTCCTAGCTGTGCAAGCCGGCTGACACATTGAACCTTATGGGGAAATGTGCCTCGCGGAGCGACCGAATTCGGAGGGCGGAATGGATTAACCGTATTTACATTGAACCCTATGGGAAAATGTGCTTCACGTTGCGACCAATTCGAGTTGCGATCAGAGTCACGGAACGGATTAAATTCGTAACTCAAGGTTCCACTGTATTATTGTATAATACTGTAGAAGTAGTAGAACCATTGTGTAATGAACTCAAACCATTGAGTATTTAACTTGAATTTTGCTACAATAGGCTCCATTCTTAACTGTGGGTCATCCTTAAATTGGGCATTCTTAATCCAGGGACTACCTGTATAGGAAAGGGAATGGTAGGAAAAGTTGATAATAGTGAGAGTGGCTGGAAAGTTTCTATATCCTTTCAAATTTCTGATGCTACCTTTGGCACTTATGACAGAGTTTGGAGATCCTGATTTTAAATGAGATTTGGATTCTAGTAGATATTGGTCAACTTGATTTAAACAGTGAATTCTGAATTAGTGAATTATGCCACTTTTTCTATGTAAATCTATTTTTAGTTAGAAGAAGCAGAAAGATTTGCCAGAATGGTGGTTGATATGGGGGACAAAACATCAGAATTCAAAGCCAAAGGTTTCTTAGCCCTAGGACTGACCTACAGCCTACAAGCTACAGATGGTAAGTAAATTCCACATATCAATTTATAAGATTAAGTAATATTGAGAAAATTGCCAAATGGTTTTTGTTGTGCATATTTTGTTGTGTATAACCTGATGGAAGATGAATCATAGAATCATCTTTATTACGGTCACAGACCAGAACCACAAACAAAAGTACATTAAAAAATTCATTAAAGTGAATTAAAATACATTAAAATAAAACTAAACATAATAATATTTTTGCAGATTGGTGGATCATCAATGGGCAGTCAACGTCTGCCTGATTTTACAAACAGTGTAACAAAATTTAGCTACATTCAAGGAAACTATATCATTCTGATCAGATAACAACAACCACACATAAGAAGGATCAGAATTTCCAGGATATTTTACCAAATGAGGAGTTATTAAATGGGTTCATGAATCCTTATAGAAAATACAGTATAGCAGGACATGTACTGTAGTTTCAATAGCCCCTTGTCCACAGGGGCACAATCTCAGCTCGTATGGGACTTTTTTGTATCAGCCCTCCAAAACTGCTGTTACAGCATGCTAGAGTTAATGCCCTCCGAAGTTTGGGGATGGTTATGTAATTTAGGTATCTCACTGGCTTATAAGAAAAGACTTGACTGCTCAAAAAAGCATTCTTAGGAAGAGCAGACTGGTCCTGCTGGACTTCCAGGTCTTTGATACGCTGTTTGAATTCACTGAGTACACGTTCATAACCCATCATTAGGAACGCCTCCCTAGAAAAGCCAAGATGTTGGAGTTTTTGTAGAATACCCCTGGCCCATTCTGATTGGTAATTGTCCTTAATAAGGAAAGAACCCAAACCTGTAGGAAAAAATAGTAGTTTCAACCAATGTGCTACAATACAGATCCATGTACCTGTTTCAACTTTGGGCAGCCCTGCCTCCCTCCTTAATACTACATTTGGAGTGCAGGGGGGTACCTGAAATATGGCTCTTAGGAATTTGGATTGAACCCTTTCCAGAGGAGTAAAGGAAGAATAAGAAGAGTAATTGTGTACGAGCCTTAGCTGAGTATAACTTCAGTGCTGCTGGGATACGCTGTGCTCCTCTGGTAAAGTGAAAGGATTGGATTGCAACCATTGTTTTTTGAGCATTTTGTATAACATAATTTTGGTGTGCACTGCATTTAGTGGAGCTATGAAAAACCATGCCCAAGTATTTAAAAGATTTGAGTTGTTCAATATTCTGGCCATTTATCCTCCAGGTGTGCAATTTAGGTCTCTTAGCAAAAGTCAAAATCTTAGTCTTGCTATAGTTAATTTCGAATGCTTCCTCTGAGCAATATCTGGCCAGAGCACTCATGGCTCGTCTAAGTCCAATTTGTGTTTGTGATAGGAGTACTCTATCATCTGCATACAGCAAAGTTGCAATATGCCTGTTTGCCAATTTTGGGGGGTGATGTTCTAGTTGGTTTATTTTGGCCACCAGTGGATTTATATACAGGTTAAACAGCAGGGGAGCTAAAATACAGCCCTGCCTCACTCCTCTGTAAGTTGGAATTTCATTTGTGTGATGGCCTTGCATACTGCATCGAACTTTGATTCTAGAGTTCTTGTAGAGATTATGCATGAGCAACAGTAACCATCTATCAATGGTGGTATAGAGGAGCTTAGACCAAAGCCTTGCTCTGGGAACCAGATCGAATGCAGACCTAAAATCAACAAAAGCGGTGTATAGTGTTGAACCTGTTTTGGATGTGCATTTTTCGGCCAGATGTTGAAGTATAAGGTCATGTCCATAGATAGAATGTCCAGACCTAAAGCCTGCTTGCTCATCTGCCAATATATGCTCTGAATCAATCCAGTCAACTAATTTATTATATAGGTGTCTGGCGTAGAGCTTACTTATTATGCTTAACAAGCTACTGGGCCTATAATTAGCAGGCAGGTCTCGGGTGCCCTTTGTATAAATAGGCACGATAATAGCTAGGCCCCAATCCTCTGGAATCTGTGCAGTGTGATCAATATAGGTAAACAGGGAAGCAAAAACAGGGGTCCACCATTCCAAATTATTATGTAGTATTTCGGGTGTAATGAAGTCATTGCCTGGAGCTTTACCAGGCTTTAGCTGATTTATAAGCCTCTTTACTTCAGCATTTGTAACAGGAGCCCAGCTGGGAAGCAGGTTAGCATTAAGATCTAGATCAGTTGTATAGACCTCTTCTTGTGAATATAATGCTCTAAAATGATCCTCCCACACAAATGCAGGTAGAAGGTGAGGAAGTGAGAGAGGCCTGGCAATTGAATGGGAAGCTATCAAGTGCCAGAACAGAGTGGAGTTTCTGGCTTGAGATGCTGTTATCAATTGCTGCCAGGAAGCCTTAGTAAATTCTCTTTTCTTGTTTTGTAAAAGATGTTTATATTGTTTCTTCAAGAGCATAAAGTCTTGGATGGAATGCTCAACTGGGTTCTCTTTATATAGCTTAAATTCTCTAATCAGTTTTCTTTTGGCCTCAAAACATTCTGCATCAAACCAGGGCTGGGAGGAATAAGTCCTACCCCCTGGATTTTCTCTTTTCCTTGATATCTGGGTGGAGATCACTGGCTGGAATAACTGAATCAATTGTGTAAATGTCTGTAGAGGAGAATCCCCAGACCTCTCTCTAACTATGTGTATAACCCTTTATTAAAATTGGATTTCTGGAAACAAATCTCTTTTTAAATATTATTAATTAAATTATGTCTTTAGCTTCTTTGAGAGGAATGCAAGAGGTCCTACAGCGAAAGGCTCTTCTAGCATTTCAAAGGTTAGTGAATGGTAAACTTTTTATTAAACACGTAATGAAAACTATATGTATTTTTGAAAATAATATGTTTATAAATGATTATATGATATGGGTTTATCTCCAGGAGTATAGAGCATGTTGTATTAACATTTGGTTCATCAAGTAGAGCTGGCAAATCCTGTCTGATTCCAACAGGTTTCCTCTTATTTCGTTAAATATATTTTTGTTATCAGTTAATAGATAATAACTTTTGCTCAACCTTTGTTCAAAGAATAATTCTTGTATCTGAGATTTTTTTTCTTTTTAAAAAAACATAGCTCTTGAGTAACACAGTGGAGAATTGGTAGAAGATATGCTTTTGTTCTTATTGTTAGTAGTAGTAATAGTGGGAGTAGTAATATTTTCAGTTGAACAGAAGCAGTTTAAACTATTCAGAGACTCAAATCCTTGTGTCCTTAAAACAATTATGGGAAAGTACTATGATTCAATATAACTTGCAGGTGACTCATGTATTTTGTGATTACCAGAGCTGTACTTTAATGGCCAAGATCCTAGAAATTTAATTAATCATATTCATAAAACCAGATATCTCGTCTCATAAAGCTTAATCTGGTTGATATAAAATTATCAGAATAAAACTAATTTTACTTGAAGGGAGAATAGAATACAGGTAGTCCTCAGGTTACAATGGCAATTGGGACCGGGATTGTCGTTGCTAAATGATGCAGTCATAAAGCACTATGTCACGTGACCACACTACTTAGCGATGACAAACCTGGCAGTCCTGGTTGTCGTTGTAACCCCAAGACATGCAGGTCATTAAGTGGGAAGCGGTGGGAGGCCCAGGTAAGGAGCATGAGGATGTGGGGGGGTGTCATGGGGGTGGGTGCAGCCCTGGGAAGGCCAGCACAGGCCATGCATGAGTTGAGGGAGGTGGGGGAGGGCTTGGGAGGCCCAACACAAGATGCACGTGAGTTGGGGGAGGCTGGGAATGAGGGTGCTGTGGTGCGGCAGGAAGCACATGCAGGAAGGCCTGTGGGTGTATGGTGTGGTAGGTTGTGTGTTCAGGAAGGCCTGGGGGTGGATGGCGCAGCAGGGCACATGTGCTGGAAGGCCAGGGGGTGGGGTGTATAGCGTGAGTGCAGGAAAGCCAGGGGGATTTACCAGAATGACTTGCGATCTTCCCTGCCGGGTTCTCCATTGACTTTGCTTGTGGGAAGCTAGTAGGGAAGGTCACAAATGGCATTCATATGACTGCGGGACACTGCAATTGTCATAAGTGTGAGCTGGTTGCCAAGCACCCGAATCGCGATCATGTGGCCACTGGGACACTGTGACAGCTGGAACTTCAAGGGCCAGTTGTAAGTACCACTCATTCAGTGCCGTCGCAACGTCAAATGGTGGCTGAACGAGTGGTCAGTAAGCAAGTACTACCTGTAAATGTATTAATACGATGTTACAAAAAACCCAATGTGGTTTAAATATGTAATTATATACCCCAAACGTTGATCACTATATCACTATATGAAGAATTTTGGATTTAGGGAGCATGGAGAGGCAAAAGTATTATTCTGCAATCTTGGAAATACAGTGCAACTCCAGATTTAAAATCTCAAATCATCAAAATGTGTTTGCCTTACATTCATGAATTAATTTATAGTGTAATGGAAAGACAGGTCAGTATTATTCCATGTGGTCAAAGTTTAATCATGTGTTTAAAAAATAGGCTGAATTTTGCATAAAGTATAATTTGTTGGTTCCTTTTTCCTTTTATTTGATTGTTTTTCTCTATTTCTCTTTTTTCTCTTTTTTGTATATTAAACAAATAAGCAATTTGTTGAAAAAGAGGCTAGGAATGTAATCAATTAATAGTTTTCATTAGTATTTTATCACAGTTAATACTATTGTAGCAATTCATGTTGTCAAGCCATGATTTAATTAATGATAAGTAACCATAACTCAGAAATTAGTTCAGAAAGGCTTTTGCCAATACACACACACACACACACACACACACACACACTGCTTATGAATATCGGTACATGTTATTTTTGTTATGAGAGCTCTGAAGGAGAGCTGTTGTTAGCTCAGTGCATTTCCATAAAGTTTGTAGGTCTAATTTAGTAATGTTCTTGTTACATAATGTTGTAAATTTTTAGAATTAATTCTAAAAGATAGAGCTGCCTATGGACAAATTTTACTTTGTTTTTATGTTCTTGCTTAAAAAGAGGATAGGAGAAAATCCTTTGGAACTTGAGTCATGAACTTGTATCAGTACAAAATAAGAATTTAAGCTGTGTCATATATGCCCACCTTCCTATAAATATATCACTGCTGTCATTTGACATAAATGTCAGCAGCCATTTATGCAAGTAATATTTAATCTGGATTATTTCTGAGATTTTAAACTGATGATGATGTACATAATACTGGGTAGCTGCCAGATGGTAATCACCCTTCTTTCATTCCTAGATTTAATTAGACTTCTGAAACAGTAATGTATAAAAGAAAATCTTTGTATTATGTTATTAATTCTGTGAGCAGTCTGTTTATCAGATTTCTAATTCACATTTAAAATGATTTTTAAAAATCCCTTACCACTTAATTTTGAAACATAAGAATTCCTCTGAGACTGGAGAATGTTAGACATCAGACATCTTGAAACATCCAGTGAAAAATGGGTGAAAATAGCAGCTGACTTGAAGGCACAGGAGGAGGGAGGGAGGGAGGGAGGGAAGAAGGATGGACCAGAATATTAACTAGATTAGGAAGTACAACTAACTGGGGTGTCAAGAACAACAACAAAATTCTACTAGTGTGTTAGCTATCAATAAAGGAAGAGACATTGAAAATTCATTTGTTTCTCAGCATATCACATTACAACTAAGGACATAGTTTTCCAGGATGTAATACAAATTATCTGTATAGTTAATGTATACCAATAAATCTTAATATATTTGATTATTTTCAGGGCACACACTTTGTCTCCAACTGATCATCTGGCAGCCTTTTATCTAGCTTTACAGTTTGCTATTTCTCGACAGGTGGGTTTAAAAATCAATAGATTTGTTAACATTGATTGACAGTAAATAAAAGTGTTAAATGAAGTACTTTTAGTATCCACTGTGTTCATATTTCCAAATGAAATTGATCTGTACATTTCAGAATTGCCCTATAAAATACCAGGAATATATAACCTATTTCATTGGTTATGGCTCACATTTGTATGCCTGCATTCACTCTTGACCTTCTTGCTAATTCAGTGTATTATGACAGAAAAATAACGTATTACCTTGTATATAAGAATCAATTTTCAAGATTTGCATTTTATGTTTATATAATACATAAAATAATATATTTTCTAGTAGACCTTTTAGAAAGACTAGCCATTCAATAGTGCATAGTCTTCAGTTCATGTAGCTTTTTCTTCAACCATTAACACCCCCATCCCAGAATAATGACATTTTAACATTGCTTTGGCTTTTATTGGTTTTTATGGTTTCCCTTTTGAGTAGTACCAGGACATGAGAAGGGCCAATGCCAATTGCAGTCTGAGAAAATAAACAATAAAAAATTAGAACTGTTTTGAATTGCAGTGTCTTGAATCCTGAAACATATACAATTTATATATATTTAAGTAATTTGTATTTTTAAGTAATACTGATCTACCTTTAATTTGCAAGGGTAAGGGAAAATTGATTTTAGAAAGCTGATTTTAGCAAGGCTATGCACATACTTCTTATAGCTAATGGATAACAAATTCAAAGGCATCTCTAAGTATGCTCTGCAATGAAATGTTTCCTCCCAAAGACATATGTATGAACATATATTTGGAACTAATTTCCATTCCTTGTTGTTGATGCTATCCACGTATGCAATAGAATTATTCTAGAAAATATGTGTTGTGGTAATAATTCCTTTCAGTTTTTATTTTAACTAGATACCAGAAGCTTTGGGATATGTTCGTCAGGCCCTGCAGCTTCAAGGAGATGATGCTAATTCTTTGCATCTCCTTGCCCTCTTGCTGTCAGCTCAGAAACACTACCATGATGCTCTGAATATCATTGACATGGCCTTGAGTGAATACCCAGAAAATTTCATGTGAGTAGTAATTGCTGTTTCCATACATGCTCATTATGACATAAAATCTGAGCATTGAACTGATCCAGCTGTGGTGTTGGGAGAGGTTGTAAATTTGTTTTTCACTTTTCCAGGTGATATTCAAAAGTGTGAAAAATTATAGGATAAGAATGTGATATTCTGTTTCCCAGCTTCTTCTTTGAAGGTGCTGTTTTATGTGTGCCACACTGTTGTCTTTTTACACATTACATTTTTATACTATTTGGAATGAACACAAAAGGATGTGTTTTGTTTGGGGATGGGTTTTGTTGTTCTTCTTTTTCTATTTTTAAAGGAAGTTTCACAATCTCTTTTTGATCGGCTTGTAATACCGGTGCGTGTTGCCTGTGGCGTGTTCCGGCCCTCCTTGCTCACTCCCAGGTCCTGGCCAGCAGGTTCATAGGGGCCCTGGCCTCCGGCTGTTGCTGCTTAATGCCAGGTCAGTTAACAACAAGGCCCCCATCATAGGTGATTTAATCACTGAGGAGGGGGCAGACCTGGCATGTATTACCGAGACCTGGCTGGGGCCTGAGGGGGGGGTGCCCCTCTCGGAAATGTGCCCAGCTGGGTTTACGGTGTGGCACCAGCCGAGATACCAGGGCAGGGGAGGAGGGGTGGCTGTCGTCATCCGAGACTCTCTAGTGGCCTTCAGGGGCATTGCTCCACAAGTGTCTGGCTGTGAGACACTGTTTCTTAGGTTGGGTGCCCGCGAACAGTTGGGAGTGCTGCTACTGTACCAGCCTCCCTGCTGCGTGGCAGCCTCCCTGCCTGAGCTGCTGGAGGCCGTCTCGGGGTTGGCGGTGGAGTTCCCCAGGCTTATGGTTCTGGGGGACTTCAACCTGCCATCCCTGGGACGGTCCTCGGAGGCAGCTCGGGAGTTCATGGCTACCATGGCAGCCATGGGCCTGTCTCAAATTGTGCGGGACCCAACCCGAGATAGTGGCCACATGCCGGATTTAGTTTTCTTGTCTGAGCAATGGCAAAGTGATCTGAGGGGAGATGTACAGCTTTCCCCGGTGTCATGGTCAGATCACGTCCTGGTGACCCTGAGTTTCTCCTATGCCATCCCCCTCCGCAGGGAGGCTGGACCCATGCGATTGGTCCGCCCCCGGTGCCTGATGGACCCGTCAGGGTTTCAGAGGGAGCTGGGGGATATTCCCGTGGACCTGCTGCACGGTCCAGCGGAGGCCCTGGCTGCTGCCTGGAATAGAGAGGCAGCCGGGGCCTTGGATAGGATCGTGCCTTTGCGGCCTCTCTTGCCACGTCGGCCCCGACACTCCCCGTGGTTTACGGAGGAGCTGAGGGAGCTGAAGAGGGTTAAGAGACGCCTAGAGCGCCGCTGGAGGAAGACAAGGATGGAATCCGACCAAACACGTGTTAGAGCCGCTATTAAGGCCTACATTGTGGCGATAAGGGCGGCGAAGCGGCAATACTTCTCCGCCCTTATTGCATCTGCAGAGTGCCGCCCGGCGGCCCTGTTTGGGATCACCAGGTCCCTCCTTGGTAAGGGGGATCTGGGAGTTCACTTGCAGGGCCGCACGGAGGAATTCGCAGAGCACCTGCAGGATAAAATCACTCGGATTCATTCCAAGTTGGACTCCGAGCGTGGTGCAGGGTCTGGGGAGATACCGGGGGATCGTTCTTGCCTGGTTATCTGGGAACGGTTTGATCCTGTGGTTCCTGAGGAAGTGGACAGGATCCTCCGGACTGTGAGGGCCACCACTTGTCATCTGGACCCATGCCCCTCCTGGCTTGTGAAAGCAGCTCGGGAGGTGACATGTGGTTGGATCCAGGCGATGGTTAATGCATCCTTGCAGGAGGGAGTGTTTCTGGCGCCCTTTAAAGAGGCGTTGGTGCACCCCCTCCTCAAGAAGCCCTCCCTGGATCCTACGGTACTGGACAACTTTCGCCCAGTCTCCCACCTCCCCTTTTTGGGGAAGGTGGTTGAGAAAGTGGTGGCTTCGCAGCTCCAAAGGGTCCTGGAGGAAACGGATTATCTGGACCCCTATCAGTCAGGTTTCAGGCCCGGCTATGGAACGGAAACGGCATTGGTTGCACTTATGGATGATCTCTGGCGGGAGCGGGATGGTGGAAGTGCGACCATCCTTGCTCTCCTTGATCTCTCGGCGGCGTTCGATACCGTCGACCACGGTATCCTATTGGGACGGCTCAGGGATATGGGGGTGGGCGGCACGGTTTTGTGCTGGTTCACCTCCTTTCTCCGGGGCCGATCCCAATCAGTGGTGATAGGGAGCGAGAGGTCCCATCCTTGGCCCCTCCATTGTGGGGTGCCACAGGGTTCGGTTCTCTCTCCGCTCCTTTTCAAAATCTATATGAAACCGCTGGGCGAGATCATCCGCCATCATGGGATGAGGTATCATCAGTATGCTGATGATACTCAATTATATATCTCCATCCCTGGTGAGGTAAGTGATGCCGTGACCGCCCTCTCTCGGTGCCTGGAGGCTGTGAGGGTCTGGATGGGGAACAACAGGCTCCGGCTGAACCCTGGCAAGACGGAGTGGCTGTGGGTTAATGGCTCCTCTGTAACCGGGACGTTGTCATCGTTGGTTCTGGATGGGGTAGCACTGCCCCAGACAGACCCAGTGCGTAATTTGGGGGTCCTCCTGGACTCACGGCTCCTGCTCGAAGAGCAGGTGGCAGCCGTGGCCAGGAGGGCTTTTGCACAGCTTCGGGTTGTGCACCAGTTACGCCCTTTCCTGGATCGGGATGCCCTACGGACAGTCACTCATGCCCTTGTTATCTCCCAGATAGACTACTGCAATGCGCTCTACATTGGGCTACCCTTGAAGAGTATCCGGAAGCTTCAGCTGGTCCAGAATGCAGCCGCGCGGGCAATTTTTGGGGCCCGAAGAAGGGCCCATATAACACATTTGCTCTGCGAGCTGCATTGGGTACCGGTTTGCTTCCGGGTCCAATTCAAGGTGTTGGTTATCACCTTTAAAGCCCTACATGTCATGGGGCCAGGTTACCTGAAGGGCCGCCTCGCCCCCACGACTTCAACCCGTCCCACCCGATCTCATAGAGAGGGCATGCTCCGGATCCCCGCAGTAAAAGAACTTCGACTAGCGGGGTCCAGAAGGCGGGCCTTCTCTGCTGTAGCCCCCGCCCTTTGGAACATCTTGCCCCCGGGGGTGAGACAGGCCCCCTCACTCCAGGCCTTTCGGAGGGAGTTGAAGACCTGGCTCTGCCATCTGCCCTGGGGCGGGGAGGGAGGATATCAGAAATGGGGTTGGCTGGCCCCTTAGTGGCCTGGTGGGGCCCTTTTGCCCTCTTGGAGTTTTTAGCTTTTTATCTCTGTAAATTTCTAGTTTTATAATGTGTATAATTTTTTAAACTTTTTTAATTTAATTGTGATTTTAGTGATTGTAAGCCGCCCAGAGTCCCCCATTGTAGGGGAGATGGGCGGGGGACAAGTCAAATAAATAAATAAGTAAGTAAGTAAGTAAGTAAGTAAGTAAATAAGTAAGTTTACCCTGTTAACTTTTGTTTCATATGTTTGGAACAACAATTGGAAATGGAGAACTATAGCACAAACAACTGAAATTAAGCTATCACTCAGTTGACAGAAAACTTACTTAAACATTTTGCAGGCATCTTTTTAGAAGGACCTGATTTGATATTAGAGCGAACATGAGCTCTGAGTACAAAGTCCCTGACTCTAACTAAGCTCAATTATCAGTTCATTGAGCAAGTCTAGGCAATTTACTGTCTTTCAGCCTTAATCTGTATTTTGTGCAGAGGTTGGAATGCATAGAGTAATTTTTGCCTTCCTTATAAAGGTGTTGTGGTAAATAGCTGTAATAATATGTGCTGTACTGTTAAGTGCTTATTAAAAAATAATAGCTGTAATGTTATTAAAAATAAATGTAAATATTGACATGATGGATGTTTTTCCCTATTGGTATCCCACAGGTTGAAGTGTAATCTGCTTCTGATGATGGAAATATTTATTTATTTATTTATAACATTTATATGGCCACCCAAGTTCAACCAAGATGGACTGCTTACAAAAAAAAAAGTAACAAAACCTAACAAAAAGAATACAGATCCATAATAAATACACATTCAAAAATGGGGGCCACCACCGAAAAGGCATAACTCCTGGGTCCCACAAGATGGCATTGTTTCAGTGAAGGGACCGGCAATGCGCCCTCCCTATCACAGCATTTTGGGTGGGCAGACACCCTGGGGAGAAGACAGTCCTTTTGGGGGAGGCAACTACCAGTTTGTAGGGGAGACTGGTGGAATTCCTTAGCACTTTCCCTGCTCACCAGTTTTCCCTTGTACTCTTGTTCCCAACTATTTTTCCCTAGTTGGCTTTCCCTGATTTATATTTCTCATGCTGCAGGGAAATATGGCAGTTGTCTGAAACTGCATAATCCCTCTGCCATTTTAAAGTTCTTCAGGAACCAAGTTTTTTAGACATGTATCTACTACCAAACACCTAGTTTGTCCCTGGAGCCATAGTCTCTTCAGGTCAATTTTCTGGCTACATTCATTTCAGTATGATAATATCCTGAATGTGTATTTTTAAATATTCATTGCATATGGATGCATTTAAAAAGTCTTTTTGAAAGGTTGGTGACAGGCAATTGACTCGCTAGCTTTCATTTTATATTATATGGTAAATACAGCACTTAGCAAGTTTGATTTCCTTTTAAAGGAAGTCACTGGAAATGTATTACATTGTTCTCAGTGAATTTACTTACAAATACGTAGATTAAACACTGAGACAGTCTCAGATTATTGATCCTGTATCTAGCTTCTAGATAGGAGGAAGCCTCCTCAAACACATCCTTAAAGTCAGAGAAAGACAGCATCTGCAAGGGTAAAGATAGTCTCTTCTGTCTTTTTTTCTCTTCAAATTTCTGTAATTTATTATTTCTTCTTATGCATAAACACACAGAATACTTACATATAAAAACACAGAATCCTTACATGAGCAACTGGGGGGAAAATATCAGCTTTTGCCACTCTGAGAAGTCTGAAATATATCTAACTACTTGTTCCCATGTAAAATATAATCTGTACCTTCCTAAGAGAAGTGGTGGATAGCTTCTGCCTCAACCATCTACAGTGAAGGAACAAGAAGTCAAGAAATACACTGCAGACTAGCACCTGGTACAGCAGCCATGAAGGCCTTGGAGAAGATATTCAAATGCTTGATGTGTCCATACCTACAAAGATCAGAGTCATGCAAGCTGTGGAATTCCCTGTGACACTCTGTAGAAGCCAAAGTGGGAATTTGAAGAAGTAGGATAGAAACAGTATTGACACTTTTGAAATTTGGTGTTGGGGAGAACTCTTGAGAATACCATGGACAGCCAAGAAAACAAACCAGTGGATCATCAAACAAAGCAACCCAGAGTTCTCACTTGAAGCACACATGACCAGGCTCAAATTATCCTACTTTGGATAAATTATGTAAAGACCTGGCTCTCTGGAAGGGGCTATAATGCTGGGAAAGGTGGAAGGAAAGAGAAGAGGATGACTGGCCGCAAGGTGGATGGGCTCAGTTACAGGGGTGATGGGTACACCTTTGAAAGACCTGAAAGAGCAGGTTAGGAGCAGAACTTCCCTGAGAAAATCTGTCTATGTGGTTGCTAGGAGTTGAAAATGACTTGATGACATATAATCAGTCAATCAAGCTTCCTAAGAGAATAAGACATTCAGCAATTTTGCCGTGGGACCATCAAAGAACATTTGTAATCTTTCTGCCTCTATACACTCCATTCTGTCCAAACCTCCAAACTTGCAACATTATGACAAAGGACAAAGAAGAATACAAATATGAGGAAGGTTTTGTAGGAAGCCCACTAACCTCCCTAATCTCCTTATGTTACCTAGAAATATTTGCACAAGTCTTATGATATTAAAGTAGCTGTTACTTATTTCAGCATCTTCCAGTATAATTCCAAATATAGTACGTAAATTAATATATAAAACCATAAACTATCAAAAATTTAGTATTCAAATAGTAAATACTTATACTTTGAAGTTTCATGTAGTAACTCCGGAAAAGCATAACTTTCAGTTATATGCTTTGCATGCTCTTTACAAAGTGCTGTATGGGATTATATGTGCTACATAGTTTCCCAAAAGAGTTGAAAAGAGCTTTAAAATATGACAATCAACTTTAAAGAAAAATAATTGAAGAAGGTATGCTGATAGAGTAGTCTGAAAGAAGTGCATGCAATTCCTCTCTGGTTTAGTATGTATTCTTTCTGAATAATCTTGCTATGTTTGAATTAAACTGAGACCCAAAAGGTTTCCAGCCTTGTAATTTTGTGCAGTTTGGAAGCAAATCCTATTTAATTTGTGACCTAACAGGCAGAAGGCTATGCTACAATTTGGATTTGTGTGTTTTCTAAAAACACTTGTAATCATAGTTGCTTTGGCAGCAACTCTAGAGATTGGTAAAAGAAGAGAAACAGCTTTGGGTTAGCCAAGTGAACTATTCTGTTGTAAAAGAGTTATTTTCTCAGCTAATATTCTGGTTTTCTTCTTTTTGGTAAGTTGTAGTTGTTTTCTTTCACTAGTGATGAGCGTCAGAAAAGGAAAGGAACTAAGTTCCCATAGTAAGAATAGTGAGAAATGTCAGTCTCCAAATTCTGTATTAAATAGACAGATAATGTCTTTTGGTTAATGTATTCTGTTCAAATGCCAGGCCCATTTATTTACTTTACTTTTTATCCAAAACTAAGGAGAAGAAAGGTAAGGTGTTTATATTTTGCTGATCCTTATTTTCATTGTTAGAGACAATACCTGCAATTCCAAAATGGAGAGCCAGTATAGTTTAGATATGCGCAAATAAATGCCAACAAATGTGGTCAGAAATTAACTAGGATTGTCATCATCCACATATGAATTTCAGCAACAAAAAGTGGATATTTGCTTTAATACATTAAAATGAATTGCTTAGACAAAGATTTATTGAAATAAATATCTAAATTCTATTTCTCCTTGTTCTGCCTTTTCATGAATTTACTTTAAAACTGTTATTTTCATTGGAAGTACAAAATAATGGAACAGTATAAAACTATAAACAAGCTTTAATGTTTGTTTTCTCTTAGATTACTGTTTTCAAAAGTCAAATTGGAATCACTCTGCAGGGGCCCCGATGAGGCACTTCTTACCTGTAAACACATGTTGCAGATCTGGAAATCTTGTTACAATCTTACTAATCCCAGGTAAGAATTATGGACTCAATAATGTGAATTATGAATCATCTGATGAACAGTAATAACACATAATTTAAAAAATCATAGAATATAGTTTATAATTGAGATGTTCTGTTGTTCCACTTATTTTGCAAGTAGCTTTTTAATAAATACAATGTTGATTTTATTTTAATGGTATGGTACATATGAGTGGTATAAGGTTGCTTTCTTCATTTTAATTGGAAAAATCTGAATCATTGAGCTATATTTGCATTTTAAAATAGAAATGTTTTTTAAGTGACGAAGGTAGGCATTGTTAGAATATCTATAAAAAAAATTTTTTTCTTCCTAGTGTTTTCCCACAGGTGCAGGGTCTGCTTTTTTTGGATCAACCAAATGTTGATCCATTGGTTGAGACAGGAATTTACCAACTGGCTTGTTGCCCAAGCCTGACGTTGTGGGCTGAGAAAATGTGACTGGCCTAAAGTCACCCAGCCAGCTTTCATGCCCAAGGCAGGACTAGAACTCATAGTCTCCTGGTCTCTAGCCTGGCGCCTTAACCACTAGACCAGATTGGCTCTCTATATCTATAAAAGAATCTTCTGTGGAAAAATTGAGGAGAGATTCCAGCCTTCCCCATTTTACACCTATATGCTAACTAGGAATTATGGGAGTTATAATCCCAACACGTTTAGGGGGTGCCCAGTTGGGGAAGCCTGGATTAAGATACAGCAAATTTATCCATAGTCATAAGTAAATTAACTGTGCACCATAACTGTCCATCAAGGGAACAGTAGTGGAGGCTCAGTGCAATTACAGAGATTACTCAATACAGTTAAAATGATCTTCTTGTAAAGATTGATGGATTCAGATGGATTCCTGGCTGCTTTGCAGATTTTACTGGCAATTGACAGGCAGCTCAGCTGAGTTTCTTATTAATCTCTGGAATTCAGAGATGAGTCAAGCTATAGATTAGAGCTCTACTATGAGCTCTTGGTTTATTGAGGATCATCTGGCAATGAAAAGGGAGATTCATTGACTCTTGAAGAATGGAGGCCACTAATACCAAGTAAAGTAATGAGTATATAATTTAAAAAGTTGTTCTATCCTATCTGAGTAGATAACTTATATTTTGATTAAAGTAAAAATGAAGTTCTTGTCAATAAATCAGCAAGCTTAAGAGTAGGATCTTAAATACATTTTGAAGCCATTTCTGTGTTCTCTATGTGGCAAAATGTTCCTTGTATCTGAATGTGAAGAAACCTGGTCAGAATTTCCAGAGGGATCTCTTGGGCAATATTATGGCAGTTGTCACCTACTGTAATAAACTGTTTATACATTTCAGCTTCTACAACTGTACTTGATATTGGTTAAGAATCTGACCACTTAATATCTTATGAACTTTATGCAAATTCACTTCACAATAGTTTTGTGAAGTGGCCTTTTCATCTACTCTAAACCAGATAAATTACATCATTCCCATCACAAAAAACTCCTCTTCATTCTAAGAGTGAAGGAGAAATTGTATCAAATTCCTCTTTTAAGCAAAACAAAGTTCCCCTTTACATCTGAACATGAGGAACTGTACTTTGAACTGTGGTTAATGAAAACAAGCCAGGGTCAAATTGTTGTTTCCAACAATCCAGAACCAGGACTTGGCTTTCAAAACTGCAGTTATAAGGAGAGCAAGAAGAGAGTGGATAACTGCTGGGTAAGAAAGCCAGTAGAGGGAAAACAAGGTATTAGCATTCTGGTAGAATTTGGAACAGGGGGGGATTAAGTATAGAGAAATTTACTAAGATCTGA
Source organism: Liasis olivaceus (assembly GCA_030867105.1). Classification (NCBI taxonomy): domain Eukaryota; kingdom Metazoa; phylum Chordata; class Lepidosauria; order Squamata; family Pythonidae; genus Liasis; species Liasis olivaceus. Next base: position 38,664,758 of record CM061349.1, read on the forward strand.
TATGTGGAAATGAAATTGCCTTGCTCAAAGTGAATGTTGTGTTGAAAGTAGGAGACTATAAACCCAATCCAAAAGAACCATCTTTTTCTTTGGGACTTAAGACTCCACTTCTGCCTTGTACTTGGGTTGCTTGGCCAGCTTGATTTCTTTGAAACTGGGTTTAGGAATTGGCCATATTACTCATAACAGTTATTTTTTGACAGAGCACAGACATTTCCTCAAAATTCTAAACTGATCATAAATCCAAAAAGATATGATACCACTACAAGAAGAATAATTAAATAACAGCATTTATTACTAGTAATGAACAGGTGTTTTGGTCATGTTTGTGGGAAAAAAGCATTCTCCCAATTTATGAACTAGTTGAAATTTCTAAATAGATCAATATGATAGGCCCATAAAACTTGCAGTACACAGTGAAAGGCCTCTTCATTAATGGATCAGCATTCATGTTTTAAAAATAGAAAACCAAGTCAATAATATCATCTACTACATGCTTTGAGTTGATGTACGCTAGAGCGGTAAGAGTTACTAAGTGTTCCTAAGGGTTACCGAGTTACCCTTTTTAGGGGGACATCGGTATGAAAACTAAGACCTGCCCAGAACAAACTCCCTTTCATATCTTAGGGAATTCGGTTGTGGATGTCATTAGACAGTAAAGTTATTTGTACAGCAACAGCATTCTTATTTTGTTGTAATCATTGTATATACCAGGCACAGACAGTCAAAAAGGGACTTTGAAACAGTTCTGACATACTATTTTTCTGGCTCACAATTTCTCTTCCTCCCTACCACTTGCATGAGGACTATCAAATTGGAAGAAAATAAGGCAAACAGATCTCCCTGCACCATGCAGCCAAGTATCTAAAAGAGATGAATAACTTTTAGCTTAATTATTTTCATTATTAATATTGGACACATGTAACAAGGAACTGATTAATGCAGCAGTTTCCAGGAAATGTGTGCTGATTAATGAAATACTTATTGCTTGATGAAATGAACTAAGAAAGGTTCCCTTCTGTTTCCTGTGGATTATTGTAATTGCATCATTGCACATGGAATTAGGTGTCCGCCAATCCTACTTTAGTGTCTTGCGGAGTCTTTTATATCATTTTTATAGCAGCTGAACAAAGAAAGGAAATAGTTTCATTCTCTATATAGAAGGCATTACTTGAAAATGGATTTAGAGGTTTCACTAAGAGGAAATTGCCAGGATGGAAAACCAGGATGTCCTTTTACAGTTTAAAGCAGGCACGAAGAAACTAGAATTTCTTCTACTTTTTTAGAGTTTATCATTTGTCATTAGCATCGTTGCTGCATTTGCAGCACTAAGCAGCTGTGCTTTCCTATAGAAAAATGAATCTGCTTGTGTAACAAGGCCAGTTATGCAGCACCAAAACCAGCCCTGGTATTTATTTACAAAGCTTTCATATGCCATAGGCCACAGTGCCCTATCTTGTGCTCATTGCAGAATTCATATGAAATAATCTTGGACAGCTGCCTGTTAGCTTCTGCTTGAATATATTCAATGAAAGGGAAATCACTACCCCCTCAGGAAATTTGGTTCATCACCATATGCTTTTACTGTTAGAAATCACATACTTATCAACATTTATTCTCTGTTTATTGCTTAGCTTAGAAGGGCATCCCTAATACTTCCCAGGTCTGTATACTGAAATTACATGAGTGAGACATTTTTCTTTTTTCATAGAATATTCCTGGGTAAATCTCATTTGAAAAGGCACAGGAATTGTTTTCATGGAAGCTCTTCAATCTTATGTCTAACAAGTATGCTGAGGGTGGTTATTGTTTAGTAAGCATTTCAGCAAATCTGTGTTTCAAAAAACAGACTGGGGCTGCTATAACTAATACCCAAGAATTAATTTATATCAGGTTTGGAGGCACATTAATTGATCGATCTATGGAGTCCTTGGTGCTTTCTGAGCTTGGTTGGTTGCTTGCAGACATTTCATTACCCAACTAGGTAACATCATCAGTGCAAGTAACTGTGGAGTTTGCTCCCTGTTCATATACAGTAGCTTGCCCTGCCAGCTTTGGTGGGAGTGTGGTTTTCTCCTGGGTAGTTCCTTGATTAGGGTATTGTTTTCTGCTTGATTGTTTGCCTGGTGTTAATCCCTTATCTGGGTGTTGGCTGCTGGAAAGGATATGCTCTGGTCTTTTTGTTTCCTTCTTAGCTTTTTTATTGTCTTTTTTGAATGGTGTGTAAATATGATTTGTTTCTATGTGTGCATTGATGGCTGATTTGTCTGAATGCCAAGCTTCCAGAAATTCCCTAGCATTTTTGGATTTAGTTGTTCTAGGATGCTCAGTTTCCCAGTTGAAACTATGGTTGAGTCTGTCCATGTGTTGTGAGATTAAGGAGTTTTCATTGTGTCTCCTGACTGCTAGTCAGGAAAAAAAACAAACAATGAAATCACTTTGATCTATTCATGTCTCTTTAGCATCCTGTTTTCAAAATTCTGCTGTCTCTCATTGCTGATCTTATCCTGTTTTTAAGAGGCTGTAATTTTACAATTTTTAATACTGTTTTGTACATCTGCATTGGCTTATTGTGTTGTTATGTGCCATCAAGTTGTTGTTGACTCTTAGCACCATATAGATAGATTTCCTCCATGACAATCTGTCCCTGGTCCCTAACCTGGTCTTTCAGGTCTTCCAATGGTGCACTCATGTTCACTGTAACTGAGTCCATCCACCTTGCTGCTGGTCATTGTCTTCTTCTCAAATGGATATTTTATTATTAATAATGCAATGCCTTCTCTTAAATCTTTATAGCAGCTTTCTAACCATAGTCAAATCCTGCAGAAGTATCTTTGTTTACCTGGCATCCTTGTCTTCCCCTCCTCTCTAAGCTTCCACCTTCCAGTTATCTTTCTGCCCCTTGTTATCTTTGCTTGCCAAGGTGAAAACTCCGATATCTTCCACTCCCTCAAATGATTGTTTCTTTGCTGCCTGACTAGAGCTATTTCTCAGAATATTCCTGTGATAGTATTTCTCTATTTTTTGATATCTTGTTCCAAAATGACTTTTTTTTTTCCTGAAGCTCATAGAAAAACATCTTGGTGCTAGTACCTTACCCTAACAAATCCCAAATAGTGAACATGTGATAAACATAGATAACAAATCCATATGAACAGTAATTTCATGTTCTGCTCCTTACCTGTTCATCTCTTGATATCACACCCCCTTTTCTGTTGTGCCTACCTGGTTTCTGTTCTAGATGGTAAGTCTCTTGTGGTAGAGCTTTTTCATTCTTTCAAAATCAGACAAAATTAATAATAACAATAAAGCCACCAGTAATATTGTAGCTGTGCTGCTTTGATAGCCTTTGAAACTATATTGTCTTCTACGTGTTCACCATTCAGTTTCTGAGACTTCTGAATTACAGGTAGTCTTCAACTTATGATCATTTGTTCAGCAACTGTTCGAAGTTACGATGGCACTGAGAAAAGGGACTTATGACCAGTCCCTGAAGTTATGGCTGTTGTGGTACCCCAATAGTCAGGCAATCAAAATTGAGGCGCTTAGCAGCCTGCCCGCACTTTTGACTGCAGGGGCACTCCAACTCCCCCCACCCGCCTATCTCCCCCCCATCTATGTGCTTTTGGTTGCCCTGCACAGTGGCACTCCTTGGTGGCGGCAGCAGGCTGGGGCTGAAGTCTCAGCCAGCTGCCGCCACTCCCAGGCCTCTACTTCAGCCCCAGCACTGCTGCTGCACTAAGAAATGCAGCCTTCAAGTCCCACACCGCAGCCAAGCACACTAGCACACAGCCCCAGTTGCTCCTGCTGCCCTGTGCTCCATAGGCTTTGCCACACCCAACTGACTTTCGCCATCTTCCTCCTCCTGCTGATGAGGCATGCTTCTAAGGTTTTCCAAAGCATCGCGAGAACGGTGTGCCTGCCGTTCTCCAAATAGCATGCCCTGTTCTCGCAATGCTTCAGAAAGCCTTTGGAAAGCTTCAGAGGTTTTCCAAAGCATTGTGAGAACAGCATACACTATCTGGAGAATGGTACATGTGATTTGGAGAATGGGGTGAGTGGTCTTGGGAAGAAGGCCTGGCATGGCCATCAGCTGCCTCGCATAAGGCAGTCCAGGTGTGCCTTGTCAGCAGTGGAAGGAAGATGGTGAAGGTCATCTGGGCATGACAGGACCTGCGGAGTGCAAGGTGGTGGGGAGGCTTAGGCTTTGCACTATGGTGCTGGGGTGGCTGGTTGTGGCGCGGGCTTGAGGCAGCATTCCTCAGCAGTGGTACTGACTGCACTGGGACTGACATACAGGCCTGGGGGCGGTGGTGGCTCCTGAGACTGCTGAAGGCCCCAGGCCTCTAATTCAGCCCCAGTGCTGTCACCGCTGCCGAGAAATGCCACTGTGTAGGGCAGCCAAAAGGACAGATATTGGGGGGGAGGTAGGTGGGGGGGGGGAGTCGAAGAGGAGGCAGTCCCTTATGTTACCAAGGCTCTGGGCTGGGAGGGAGCAAGCCGGGAATGGCTTGGATCGGGGTTGTCCTCACCTAATGACCGGTACATCTTGGGGTTTTGATGGCAACCAGGATTGCTGTCACTAAGCAATGCAGTCATGTGATGTTGCACTTTATGACTGCATTGCTTAGCAACGGAAATTCTGGTCCCAATTACCATCGTAAGTCGAGGACTACCTGTAGTTGAAACTCCATTATAAAATGTATTGTTTTTATTTGACTGTTCTCCCTCCCTCCCTCCCTCCCTCTCTTTCTCTCATACACACACACACACACACACACACACAGGCATGATATATATATCGCTATTCCCTTGTAGTGATTTGAAGTATTAATATATTGCATTATTTCGTACAGTGATTCTGGACGTGGCAGCAGTCTGTTGGACAGAGCCATTGCTGACAGGAGACAGCTTAATACAATCACTCTCCCAGATTTCAGTGATCCTGAAACAGGTAAATATTAATTCTACTGTAACAAAGTGTCAGGCACAATATGTGTTTTCTGTTGCACACCATTGCAAGGTAGGATATAAACAGTTACATAGTAAATACAGTTTTTTACATACCGTGTATTCTTAGAAGAAGCAGTCCATTTAGTATATCTGTTTATTTGTTATTCACTTTTAAAGTCCCACATAGATCTCTCTGCCCAGAATTTCTGAATGATTAATTTCATTTTTAAAGCAAAATTGTTGCTATAAAGTGAGGGGAAGTAATTTAATTTCAGTATCTGTCAAAAAGGGATTGACAGGATGAAAAACTGAAATACTTTGTTATTAAATGCCTCCTAGGCAAAGCCAGTATAGCAGTTTCTGTGTTCCAGACAGGGATTTTGGCATGATCACAATTCCAAATTCCCTTCTCCCTATGTAGACATTTTCAGCTCTAGCAGCTGTCCCATTTTCTGAACATCTTTGAAGTCCTGGAATTTTTTCACATTATCTGTGTTTGGCCAGCAAAATATTCCTAAGAATTTCTTCTCTCAATGTAATTTTATTTGCCATAGATTTAGGAAGTAATCTCTCTACCCACATAAATATAAATACAAATAATGGAAATAATAATATTGTGGAACAGAAAATGGAATCCTTAGGTTTCAAAAATAAAATTACTTTCTATATCACTGAGTGCTTTGAATATTATTGATATATATGTACTTATTTATTTTAATTATTTATTTTACAATATTTATAACCCATTACCTCCCTAATGGGCTATCTATATATGGATAGATAGATAAAGATAGAGATAGATATATGTATCATAGTACAATATGTATATAAAGAATTTAAATCTGGGCATATATAATATAGGTTTAAAACAGTAGTTCCCAACCTTTTCTATGCCCCAAACCCCTAGGAAATGTTTGATTAATGTTCGCACCCCCTACAAAAGTAATAATACATTTGAAGATGAAGAAGTCTAATTTCTAATGTGGGTGAACAAATTGAACTTAAAAAAATAAGCTTTTAACTCAGTGCACAAAATTGTCGCACCCCCTGAAATTCCATCTCGCACCCCAGGTTGGGAACCCTTGGTTTAAATGAATAAGCAGTTGTTCAGGTCTACTATAGAAAATTCTGCTGTTCCTCTGTGTTCTTTGTGAAATACCTAACTTTAGCATCTTTCAAGGCTGAAAGCTAAAAGTTCAAATCTAGAGAATCAGGAGAAGGAATATGTGTTTCAAATGTAGTGTGCAAGTGATAGAAAGTTATATTTAAAACCCAGGTGCATGATATCTCAGATTGTTTTTTTAGTTGGGAAAGCCCCATTGCCTCAAATAATACCCAAGAATATGGTTTCTATAGTTCTCTTACAAAATTAATTCTAAATTTTATATATTAATGCTATATTAATTAATATTAATTAATTACTTCTGAAGAGACATGAAAAAGATTGTATTGCCAGAAACATAAATATTTCTACTCATAAATAGGCAGCTTATATAAATTAGCTTTATACAGGCTATAGGTAGTCCTCACTACCCAACCACTTGTTCAGCAACTGTTGGAAACTGCGACAGTGTTGATTAGTGGTACTTACAACCAGTCCTTAAAATTCCGGCCACCCCTGCAGTCACATGATCACAATCTGGGTGCTTGGCAACTGGCTTGCACTTACAATGGTTGCAGTGTCCCATGGTTACATGATCACCATTTGCAACTTTCCCTGCTGGCTTTCCACATGCAAAGTCAATGGGGAAGCTGGCGGGAAAGATTGCAAAACGCTTGGGTAAGTCTCCTCCACTTGGCAACAGCCACCTCTGGGCCCAAAATCACTCGTACGCACCTCTGCGGCCACCCGTGCACCCTCCCCCACCCAGCAACAGCCACCTCAGGCCTGAAATCACTCGCATGCAGCACTGCAACCACCCGCAGACCCTCCCCCACCTGGGAGTAGCTACCCCCGGGCCCAAAATCACTCATACGTGCCACTGCAGCCACCTGCACACCCTCCCCCGCCCAGCAGCAGACATGTACCACTTGCCTGCCTGCCTGCCAGCCTGCTTGCAAGCCCCCTGGGACTTGAAACTTCCTGCTGGCTTCCCCACTGACTTTGGTTGTTAGAAGCCGGCAGGAAGTTGCAAGGATGTCCTCGCTTAATGGCCTATGATTCTCACTTTAACAATGGCAACAGGGACTGCCAGGATTGCCATTGCTAAGCAATGCAGTAACATGACATCACCCTTTATGACTCTATCACTTAGCGATGGAAATTCTAGTCTCAATTACCATTGTTAAGCAAGGACTACCAGTAATTGGGAGCTTTAGACAGGATGCATTTATTGTATTTACCTTAATAGAAGGCTAATATTAATTATCTTTAAAATGGAATGGTAATCTTAGATTTGCTGAAAATATGATAATGAAGGCATTTTTTTTCTGTCTCATTTTCCACAGAGGGTGAGTTCCTTTCAGTTAAAAATTGTAACTTAAAAAAGTAGTTTTAATATGTCAGAAAATAAGCCTCTTTTGAGCAAACACAAAAATAAGTTGAACAATTGTACAAAATTGTTCTGTTTTCACTGGAATATAACAATATTTTATATCTTAAAAGTCAAAATTTGTGTATTCATAATGGGTAAGGAAATAGTTGTATTAAACATAAGGAGCAAAAAGAAAAATCTGAAGCTGATAGTTTTACTTAAAAATGGTTTTCAAATATTTTTATTTGTTCTCACTTCTTTACCAGTTTTTTGGTAATGGTATAGAGTATGCTTCTCTGTATAATACCAGCAATATAGTATTTCATGTTGTTATATTTATTCAAACTATCATTCTCTTCTGCACAAGCTACAATATTAGTCTTATTAGCTCTTTGTAGTCAGTGTAGGGTCAATAAATGAATTTATTGAATAATGAAATATTCATTAGCAGTGAATAACTGCTAATGCTATGCATCTATGTGATAGCCATGCCTTCTGTTCTCTATTTAGTTGGGATTGTTTGAATGTTGTCATCTATTAGATCTTTAGTGAGCATATGTCAGGAGAGTTTAGACGTAGGAGCTCAGAGACATTGTCCCCAGTCTTTGTAAATGCTGTGACATGCACACAGATGTATAGAAGATAAGCCTTGAAATGAGACACTTCATTACTTTTTTATAATAAATTTTGTATCAAAAAGATTTAAAGTATTCAGTTATGTCTAACAAGACAGTTCAAAATAATGGAATTTTTTTTTTTTGGTTCACATGTTAATTCTAAGTTCTTAGAATAAAATATAGAATGTAGCATATTTTGGGTATAAGTTTTATTCTGAAAGGTTGATTGCCAAGGGACCTCATTCAGGATCATACAAATAACTTTTCAGGTGTATACTGTAGCTCTCTTCTCTATACATCCATGTATATTTTTACCTCTTCAAAACTGTTCCAGTGGATCCTTTAATCCCCTACAGATCTGAAGTGAGGCAAATTTAATCTACTAATAGTGTTCATTTTATTAGTACAAGGATCTCCAATCCTTTGGGAGATGGTGAAAATTTTCAAATTTTGAGAACATATTGTGTTCTTATACAATAGTTGCCATGGGAGACCTGTCCAGTTATGAACTATTTTTTCGCCATTTATCTCTAGCCCTCATTCTTTCAGGGTACTTCATACGATACTTGTTTTTTGGGTTTTTTTCCTGAGTTAATGGGCACACTTCCAAACTGTCTACTGGTCTGCAATCCCCTTTTGCTTACTTTTGAAGAAAGCTTTTCAACACATTGGGGGCATAGAGGCATTCTTACTTTCTTTTGCAGCACATCTGCTGAAAATTTGTTGTTATTTTTTTTTTTAAAAGTAAAATCCCACATGAGATAGGGAGCCAGGCAGGCACCAAGTGGAGTATCTGTAGACCCTGTAGAGTCCAGACACCATTGTTAGTAGGACGCAATTGAGTTCAGTTTATTAAGATAACCAAACTGATGTAAAACTTAACATTTTATTATATATAATAAAACTACTGGAATTATACTATTTTACAGACAGTTGTTGCATTAAAAAATAAACAGTGGCTGCATATGGTAGTGATGTTAATCTGTAGCACCTGCAAATTACCATTGGACTGGGCTAGTTTTGGTGGTATGTACTTCAATAAATTCAGGCTATCTTCATTGATTCATAAAATCAAGTATGAAAAGTTTCCCACATACTTTTCCAGCATAATAGTTTGTGCTTGGATGCTCTCTTCTCAGTGGACTTAGTCTCTTTCTTGGTCATTTTTGTTGCTATTATTATTTTGTACTGCAGCCTGGCATGTTGTTATACCATTTCTATATTTCAACTTTTACAATAAGAAGGAAATGTAAAATGCTGAGAGGCCTGAATGAATGGACTGGCATATACGCCTCTGTTAATAAATGAATAATGACACAAATAAATTGGGGGAAGGCATGTTCAATTCTAACATCTGAATTATAAGAGGATGTTAGAGTTGGTTAGAGTTAATAGTCTTGTCTGGCTTATTTACACAAAATAAGGCAATTACTTGACTGCCTTTACTTAGTTCCTGAGCAGAACCAAAGGATTAAAACAGAAAAGCTAGTTTAGGTTGATATTGCTCAGAACTGCAGATAGAGGTGTATGAGAAAAAGTAAGTGAAATAAATTGAAGTAAAAAAACGCTTTACTGGCTGATAATATTATCTTGTTCTTTAAAACAGTTCTGAAACAGCCTTATGTCTGCTGTCAGTCAAATATAATAATAATTTTAAAAATCTTGAAGTCAGTTACCCGGTGAGAAAGAGATGTATTAACTTCAGGGATGAATGTGTACTTCTATCTCACATTAAATAGTAAAGATAAGAAATTGATTTAGTTTTTTCCCTGCTTGCCCTCATCAATACACAGTTTTAATTTTATATCTCTGACTTTGCCATAGTTCTGCAATAATAGTGTTTTCTGTGTGGAAATGTTTCCATCCCCATTTAATAATAGCTAAATAGGCTATACTCTTTCTTTCTTTCTTTCTTTCTTTCTTTCTTTCTTTCTTTCTTTCTTTCTTTCTTTCTTTCTTTCTTTCTTTCTTTCTTTCTTTCTTTTTCCCTCCCTCCCTCCCTCCCTCCCTCCCTTTATCCATTCAGATTTTATTCTTGGCATTTCCTTTATAATTTTTCTCTTTCACTTTTTAGCTTCTGATTCCTCCACATCTTCACCTCTCTCAAGGACAGAATCTCTTCTCCACCTGTTTATGTCTCCTCAGTCTCCTCACTCACCTCCCAAAACTGATTCCTTTGTCTGGCCCCATGCAGCCAGTCCATCCTGTGACCACGTTCCTGGGCCCTGCGAACCTCCATTCTGTAAACAGATTTCCTATTTCTGATAGGTGTTAGTTTGCTCTGTTTGTGCTTCTGATAATCTCCGTAACTGCTAAGCACAAATTGCACTGAAATTTGCAATTTGGTACAAGTACAACCTACATATTTCATATTTGACTTAAAAAAAAAAAGACTTATCACTGAGGCATTTGAGAACATTGAATGGATTCGACTGGATAGCCTCTTAAATTAGCCTCCCCATCCAGCAGACTACAAAGACTCATATAATGTTACTTTAAAGCAGTGTTGTCCAAACATGGCCACTTTAAGATGAGTGGACTTCAACTCCCAGAATTCCCCAGCCAGAATTCTGGGAGTTGAAGTCCACTCATCTTAAAGTGGCCAAGTTTGGACAACACTGCTTTAAAGCATCCGCTAGGGGGCTCCGTTGTCTTCCTGACAAGATAGAGCAAGTGTTGGCATGAGCCACTGCTCTGGCCAGCGGCACCTGCTAGCACAGCATTTCCAACAGTCTGTTTTATTAGGATTGGTTCTCAGAGCTAATGGCATGCAACAAGTTAAACTGTTGTGCCCATTACTGAAAACACTGCACCTAATTCCAACTGCTAGATCTGAGGGCCATTTTGCCAATAAATGCTTAGATAAAAAGATAAAATATTTTTGCTGTCACTCAAAACATGTAAAATATAAATATGGAAAAACTGGTATATTAGGGCTTAAGACTTAAGGGATGCACCAGGACAAAACACAAGGAGTTACAATGGGAAGTCAGTTTTAAATTCGCTTGTTCCAAACATGTCAGTTTTGTTTAATGCAATTGCAAGAGAAAGGCAGCATTGTTGCATTATTTTTTATGCTGCATCTCTTCATAAAGTGGAGTATCTCCTGTATGTTGTGGTAGGAACACGAAGGTTTCCATTAGATTTCATTTAAATGCTACATTTTTAGTAGCTTTACTATTTTATAGTTACTTGTTTGAAATGGTAAAACTGATTGCAAAATTAAATATAATTGGTAATTATTTTCATTCCTAGACAATTTATCCATGTTGTCCTGGCATGATTTGAGGATGAGCTATGTTAAATTGACTTAATCTGTTCATTTGAGTAAAGATGTGTCAGCAAATCATCTCTAGGATAGAAATAAAAGACAGGGGTTAGAAAATGGGTAACAGATGCGCATAAATCAGGTTGTTGGATCCTTTTTCAAATAAACTTTGAACTATTAGTTTTTTGCTTTTATATTAATGCTCTTTTTGTTCCCATTTGCCTGTTTAGGGCTGTTCACACATTTTGTTCTTCACCAAGTTTGCACTTCTAAGAGTTTTTGCTGCATTACATATAAGAAAACGTTAAACTAATATGGGAGAATTCTAACCATACCACTTGAGTCTGCAAGTCCAGAAATAAAGTAGCACACCTGTAAGAATACTATGCTAGCCAATTTTCACCATGCTGGTTTGCTACATGCAGTGAGGGTTATTGTGTTCTGGTTTTTTTATGGGAAAACATTAAAAAAGAAGATTTCAGATTCTCTTCTCCAATCTAAAATGGTATAGTTCAGAATATTGTTATAATCTGTAATATAAGAGCTATTTTTTTCAAAAGGATAAGCATCAGAAATGGGCTTCAATGGATGAACGATTATATGTAAGAATTAATTAAGAATGTAATTTGAACCCTTCCAGGATTATTTATCCTGAAAGCCTAAGAAATTAAATTTGCTTTTACTTCAAGAAATAGTAATAGCTAAGAAATTTAGTAGATAGTTTCATTTAAAATATTAAATATGTAGAGGTGTGTAAAATGCTTCATATCTGAATTGTTCTGAATTCAAGAAGGGCCATTTCAAGTAATAAACAGTGCTTTCATGTTTAAAATCAACTGTTCTGTGTTTAAAACAAACAGTTTTGACCCATTTGGAAGTGAAGTTCCATAAGTGCAAAATAATTGTTTTGAACTCAGATGTCTTGCATATTACTATTGGGTGCCAATACAGTATTATAAACTGCGGCCCAGGTAGGATGAAATATTTTAATTTAAGGAAACCTATAATTCAGGGTCCTCCTGGAATAATGAAAAATTTAAGACATGCTACATGTAGTCCTCAACTTACAACCACAATAGGGACTGGAAAATTTGTCATTAAGCAGTGCACTTGTTAAGTAAGGCATCACGTGACCACACCCAATTTTATGACCTTTTTGCCACAGTCGTTAAGAGAATCACCATGGTCGTTAAGCAAGACATCACGTGACTGCAACTTGTGACCTTCCCTGCCAGCTTCCCCATTGAGTTTCTTGACGTTGCAACAGTCATAAGTGCAAGGACTGGTCATAAGTCACTTTTTTCAGCACCATCATAACTTCAAATAGTCGCTGAACAAATGGTTGTAAGTCGAGGACTACTTGTAACATAGAAGTGAGCTGTGAATTTTCCAGCTCCAATGAAATTCTCAGTAACCATGTGAATTCCCTGAAAAATGCCCTCTTAGTGTAAAAAATATATTAGTTTCTGTCTTGTCCTGAAAGTAGATTCTTATGCAGTTTTTGTAGCACAGCAAAGTGTTTTCTCTTTAAGGTCAGATGAATAAAAATAGTCCAAGTCCTCTCTAGCTTTCTGATCACTGTGTTTACTGTTTCTCTATGTTACACTTGTATGTTAATATGGCCTGAAAATGGGTTAATAAATACTTTAATATCCTTATTAAAATTTTGTCTAATTTGAAGTCCGTATGTGCAATGTTCAATATCCTTTGGAAAACAATAAAACTGGCTTACAGTTTGAAGGTTATCAGAAGTGTATTTGCATTTTGTGTAATTCTATTTTATAGCTGTTATTTTTTGTGATTTTAATTTGTGGTTTGATCTGTTGTTTAAAGGCAACCCTCCAGATGCTTACTTTCATGGTTTTTTCTCCCTTTTTTCAGTTTGTAAGTAGCATTTACTATACAGGTCTATTCTTAAATTTCTAAAGATTTAGTAGTAACACCCTCCCTTCACCACAGAATGTAAATGTTGTCCATTTGCCATGGAGGTTGACATCGTGCAAAGCAAGGCTGCTGCTCTAGACCCATTCAAGTTACCCTGAGGCTGTAATCCTATGAGATCTGAATGCACTCCCCTAGCACTTGGTTTCAGTTATTAAAGAGGCAGTATTAATTTCTGGAGGGCTCCAAACAGACATTTTGGAAAAAAGGGTTAATTTTTGCATATTCATTCATGTACTTTATAAGCAGCCGTATTTATGTATCATTGCAGTGACTTTTCCAGGTCAGTTCAATTACGTTCTAGCTCCTCAGCTAACAGAAATAGATGAATCTAGCAGAGAGAAAAAACCTACCCCAAAACTGAAAAATACAATTCTTTAGGAAAATTGTTTTTGTTTTGATACTTACAAGTACTCTGAAATCTTAATTATATTATTATTTATTAGCCATCTATGACTTCTTTTGATCCCATTTATTTATTATATTGAATTAGATTTTTGCCTATTAATTGTTGTGCTCTGTTAACCAAGGGAAATATTAATGTTTCATGTATCAACTTCATGGAACAAAATAATACTTGTAATTGATAGAACAGAAAGCCAAAGTTTCACTTCTGTGATACACATTTCCCAAAACACTCAGAAGTATTTAATATATTGGGAGTGAGAGATGAATTGTGCAGTTGGAATAAAGTCATGTGAGATTTGTCCATAAATACATGTATCTATTTTATCTAGTCCTGCAGAAGATACTGTCTCTTAGTCTAGACAGTGATTTGCTTGCACTGGCATACAGATCTCTGCATGCTCCACATTTTGGTGTTTTTACATGCTTTGAAGCCTGCTTTTTCTTTCTATTTTAATTTATGTGCATGTGAATTTTAATATGTTTTTACATTGCATGGTTTTGCTTAATTCCAGTTCTTTTCATCTTTTTAACTAAGATATCATTATCATGAAATTTAATTGAAAAGTAACTTTTCATCTTGTAGCGAGGAAGGAAAGACCCTCTGGAAATAGTGATAAACCCATGTTAAAACAATGTTATTTCTCATAAACCATCAAGGACAGAGGCACAATAGAACTGAAACTGTTCTCCCTTTTTTTTGTGCTTAGCTTAGCTTTTCAAAAACAAAACCGCCTGTCAAAATACATGCCTGCACAAATGCTGACAATTTCAGTAACCACCTTGTCACAGTGACAAGCTTCCCCTATTGTTTTTTCAAATTATGGCAGATGCTTGTTGGATTAAGGATCGTAAAATTAAGCCATTCATTCTGATGCATGACCACATCCCAGGGAATGCAGTGGTAGCTCAGTAACAGTAATAATTCCTGGAATAGTTATAAGATGAAATGTTAAATAATGCCCAAGTACTATCTTCTCCAACTTTTTCTTAATATCTGTGTTAAGGTGTAGAATAGAAGTTTAGCATTTGACATTCCTCAAGGTATGTTGGATTTCCATAAATTTCCATCCAACAACTGCTTGTATGAAGCCAGTGTTAGTAAAAATTGTTCAATTAGTCTCTTCTCAAGATGTGAAATAATGTACTGTATATAAATATATGCATCTGGTAACATCAGACTGTCTGGATTATATAATCAGTCCTTAATTGGTTCCTTTCTGATCTTTCCTCTTTCATTACTGTAAATCTGCAAGAGAGGCCAGAAATATGGGGTTTTTTTGTTTTTGTTTTACTTAGGAGAGGTCTTGTACATTCTTCATAGGTCCTGTGGCTTACCAGCTACTGATCCTCTTATATATTTAAATATATTGTATATATTTAAACATGCACATTTTCATTTGTCTTACATTTTGTAAAAACTTGCACAGATCTTCTAGTTGGCCAATTTTATATATATAGTAAGTTTGTCAAAAATAAAAGAATAGTATAGTATTGAAATAACAGTAGATATGCTGTATGTCAAGAACGTGTGATGAAAATGTTACAGAGAAATTGAAATTATACAATATACTAGTGTAAGTTGTAAATATAATATTCCTGATTTTTAAACAGTTAGTAATGAGTTGTGGGATAATACATTCGAGTCCCTTTAGAACAAATATTCCCATCTTCGTTTTCTTTCTTGTCTTAATTGTAATTAAGCATTATAACAATACCAATGGTGTAAAGGCTAATCAGGATTTAATTAATTAAGTTTTGAAGCTGGTCATGAAGAAATCTGATGATTTGAATTAATGTTGGTACTGGTATAATGTTCAAATGCTATTGAGCAGGAAGA
Source organism: Liasis olivaceus (assembly GCA_030867105.1). Classification (NCBI taxonomy): domain Eukaryota; kingdom Metazoa; phylum Chordata; class Lepidosauria; order Squamata; family Pythonidae; genus Liasis; species Liasis olivaceus. The sequence continues at coordinate 38,680,256 of CM061349.1, forward strand.
ATGTGTCAATTCCTCCCTCCCTCCCTCTCTTTTTCTAGTGGTCCCTATTCCAATATTTATGTTAACATATATGAAAAGCCTAAAGCACATAGTAACTAGGCTCCATAATGGCAGTGCTTAAGTGGAAAGCATGTTTTTACTCCCCAGCAGATACCCCTGCCTAAGAAGCTTTCAAGAGCCAGGAGACCTTCCAAAATACCATGCAGTAAGGGGGCAGCTTGTGGCAACTCACCACAGGAGAGGTGTCCCAAAAGTCATGAATGTGGCTGTAATCATACAGTCAAAGCCCTGCCCTTTTTTTACATGTGTTGCACATGCAAGGCATGTAAAGGGATGCAGCCCCCTTCTTGACTTTTTTGTTACCCCCTCTGCATGGACCTCCTTGTTAGGTAGAAAGGGCTTGAGTAAAACAAGATGATCAAGTCCTGAGAAACAGGCCATATAAGTACAGGTTTTAGATTAAAGCTATTGAACGTATGTGAGAAGTCCTCCCTCAGTGCTGGTCTCTAAGATTAATTCCTGACCACAGTTATTAAAGTCAATTCTGTCAAAATAAATATTGCTGACTTTCAAATATACTTGTGTAAGATCAGGATGTTGGAGTATGAAACATATTTTAAAAGAAACTGAAAAGAGTGTGTGAAGTATGGATGAAATTCCTTCAGTATCTCTTTGGAACCTGCACTCTTCAGTCTCAAATATTATGGACCTCCTCTGCCTTAAGTGATTGTATAGCAAGCAGAAACTGAGTAGATAATATTTTCCCCTTCTACATGCAAGGAACAGTTTCAGCTGTTTAATTTCTGCTTATTACAAAATTGTTAAAATCACAAGATTCAAAAGCACTGCCATGACTGATTGTATGACTCAGACAAAAAAGCTAATAACTCCTACTAGACATATTCATCTATGGTGTCTAATAAAAAACTCTATCTGTAAACATATAACATTAGTTTGTGAAGAAAAATATAGATATAATTCAGTAGTATTCTAAAATTCCCATCAAGAAAACCAGAGAAGGTGATAAGATTGAGTGTCAGTTTATAGCTCAACAAAGGAGGAATTCATCTTTGTCTTCTTGCAAATACTTTGCTTTTCATTTAAATTCTTTGGTAGCCTAAGCTTTTTTGGAATGTGCCTATGTATTATACTTGTACAATCTATTTAATAAGTGCCATGAGCATTTAAAGAGGTCTGTTATATAATTAGAAACTGCAGCAAAACTGCTACATTCTACATGCTTAGCATTATAATGAGAGCTGTTTGGCACCATCTTGTGCACTGAAATATGATTAGTTATTTCAAAAAACTGAAAAAATGGTAACAAATGAGGTGATATCAAGAGCTAGTAGCTCTGAATCAGCTATTTTATTTACTCCAACTCGTTTTGGATGAACTGTCCATTGTTCACTTTTCCAGCTGCTGGTGTTGCCGATAAGTGAACTTTATAATTTGTGCCACCTGATTTCTCTTAAGGGAAATGTTGAAGCTATTCTCCATATAATTTTTTAAAAATCTTAATATACCCTTCAAATTATACCTTTTGGGAAAAAAATCACGAAGACTTGCATTAAAAAGCAAGTAATAGAAATTCATCATATAATACCATCTCAAATCTCTTTGGTCCTTAGCATTTGTGTACTCAGCATTTACACGCTGACAGCTAAAACCTTTGTATTTCTCAATGGCTGTGCCAGTCTCATTTGTCATTTCCACTAGTAGCCTTTTAACATAGGTTCACCAACACTAACCTCCTAATCAATTTTTTAAACAACTTCTTATAAATGCCCTGAAGTATAGATGTTTGGGATTTGATTAGTTTTACATTACACAGAGTTAAAATGAAGAAAAGCTTGTGAGAGCTTATATCTTTGTCCCTTTCTCCTGAAATCAATTATTTTTCATTACTTTCGTAGGTTCGGTCCATGCAACATCAATAGCGGCCTCTAGAGTGGAGCAGGCACTATCAGAGGTTGCTTCATCTTTGCAGAGTAGTACTCCGAAGCAGGGTCCTCTGCATCCATGGATGACTCTGGCTCAGATCTGGCTTCATGCAGGTAATGGGATAGAGCAGCTGCTGCTGCTTCCTCATTAGCCCCAGGAAACCGTGTTCACTGCATTCAGCAAGCCAGGATGTTTTATTGGATGTCAGCATAAAAACACAGCTTTGAAGGATGCTTTTTCAGAATGTGGCAGTTTGATTCATTTGAAGACAAGAACACGGTAATGCTTAATTTATGAAAGCTGTGATCTAAAAGAGGAGAGCATTTAGTATATAAGAAGCTTGTCAGAAGGTTGACTCCCCCTGCTTTTTCCCAACCACTGGACAGATGATGTTAAGGCATGGAAATGTAAGGTGTCACACTGCAAATTAGGTGTGACATTATTTTCATGAACTTTAAAATGGCATTACACTAGAAATGTGTAGTTGGGACAGGAAACAGCAGCTTTGGCAGAAAAGATAAATGCCATCTGAAAAATGTGTCTTTTAAAGTGTTTTCTCAGAATGCAGAAGAGGATAAAAATAAACTAGTTTGGGGGGAAATTCTTTGGGAGGATATATATGTTTTATCCTGATAAATATTTTGGTTGAGAATTTTAGGAAGATTTTCTGGTCTTATCTTAAAGCTTGGCTAATGTATGTTTATGTAGGTTTGGTTGTTGCAGATGGGGGAAAAAACTGTTCTGTCCCATGAGAAATAGTCATGTATGTTCAAGAGCTCTAATAGTCTTATTTCAAAAAATGATGCTAGTTTTGATACAATATGTTAAAAGTAAAATGTAGTACTAGTAAGCTAATACATGTTAGTTTTCTAAAACTAACTTTGTGAGGGAAAACAAAAGCAACCCCTGATTCACAATTGAACTGGTACAGCTTGGGAGTAGATGATTCATCAGGTATCTGCTCTGTCTCAGGCAGACCCATCTATGCATGTTTACTTTATGCAGTTCATGTTTAGCTAATGTGAAATAATGGAGAGTGTGAAGCTAAGTAAGAGCTCCCATTAGTCCACTTTATATAATAATGTTATTTCAAGGATTAAAGGAGGGGGAGCATTTATGCTTGTTTGAGCATCTTGAAGGAAGTAAAAATGCAAGAAGAAATAATATAGAAAGCTTTTATGAATTTTACTTATGTATATATACCATGCATAAGAAAAAATCTGGGCATTATGTTTTCATTTAATTCTTGTTTCCAAGTAGATGCAGTAATCTGCAGCAATCTTTTGTTTTCTGAACTACTATGTATGGAGGAAGATGCTGAATCCCAAATCTGAACTAGGATTTGGAAATTGGAAATATAAAATTGATTGATTTAGGAGACAACCAAGAGTGCTAAGTTATGTTACTAGTGCTGGGCCAAATACAGACATTTTGTATATATTATTACAAAGACTAGGCAGAAGGGTGAAACCTACTTATTATATAAGGAAAACTCTGGTGCCTAGAAGGGCCATGAGCATTTGGTACAAGTAGTCCCCAGTTCAAGAACAAGTTCTGTTCCCAAGGTCTGTCCTTAAGTCAAATTTGTATGTAAGCTGGAACAGTATTATTGTATAATACTATATAAGTAGTATTGTATAATGAATTTGAACCATTGGGTATTTAACTCGAATCATTATGTATTTAACTCAAATTTTGCTACAGTAGGCTCGGTTTTTAACTATGGGTTTTCCTTAAAATGGGTGTTCTTAACCTGGGGACCACCTGTAATTGGATCTCTCACATTTTCCCCATCTGAAATCCTGGCCTCCAGTTTCAATCACTACATAACACCTCTATTTTTAAATACTTCCAGAGTGATAGGGCTTATAGGTAATGCCTTCTGTCTAAGTATTATCCCCCCACCACTGTGACAGCAAACTTACTTATACCTTTCCTGTGATGGCCATTATCAACTGGTTGCTGGGCATAGCTAATTATCTCTGAGAAGCTAAATGTATTGTCCTAGTAGTGCAGGCAATCCAGAATGCTTGATGAATTTTTCATGTGGAATAGCCATTTTATCTGTCTATAATCCTTGGAGACTTGAAGTTTATTTCAAGCCCAAGAAAATGGTGTTTAGTCAGAGAAAGTATTTGTGTGTTAAGCTTGTATCATGCCTTTAACTTAATGGTGTTTTACAAAGTAAAAATAAAAACAGAGTAGAGACATCAGTAAAACAATCCGTTAAATGTATTGCACGTTTAAAATGGATGTAGCAAGTATGGCCAGCACTTGCGGAAATAAAAATACTTTGCTAGCTGGTGGCTTGAACATCTTCAGAAAGGAAGCTAGATGGGTCTTTCTGACTAGAGTAGCTGAGAAGACATCCTTCTTGTCAGGTTTCTACTATATTTTTATTTATTTAAATTATATTCTACCTTTTGTAAATAGGAGATAAAGGCAGTGTACATAGGGTTCCCTCCTCCTATTTTTTTCCCACAACAACAACCCTCTGAGGTAAGTTGGGCTGAAAGAGAGTAAGTGGCCCAGAGTCACCCAGTGAGCTTCCATGGGCAATGGTAGACTAAAACTTGAGTCTTCCTTCTCCCAGTATAATGCCTTAATTTCAGTTGGCAGATCAGAATGAAGGCCCTCTGCCAAATTGCTTAAAATGTAGGATGGTTTGTGTGGAAGAGTACAGTCTAGTCAGTAGATGAAAACCAATTCTTGAATTATGCCCAGAAATAGATCCGTAAGTAGTGAAGCTTCTTCATCTATTGTGTGTTATAAATTTAAAATTATTTTGTGTGTGTACATTATTTTAGTAGATTCTGGATTTAAAGTTGATTTAACATATTCAAATTCATGTTGATCATGGGAGGAGTATAATTTAAAACATAAACTAGATTTATCAAAACTTACATATTTCTCTTTTGAAAAACCAATATTGTAACATGAATGTGTTTAAGAATACATGTTGTGCACTCTGTGATTTGTTTCCTTAGTTGAAACATAAAACGATTAGCATATTTGATTTTCTAGCATATAATCTATTGATCGGTGTACTATTAAACAAGTGTTACTTTATTGGCATCAATTTAAGATAGCATGCTAATGTATATATGTAACAATAAAAATTCTATTACGTTTATTATCATTTAATGCTAAATTCTGCTGCCATTGTGCATAGTTTCAATAAAGAAGACAACCCAGGACAGATACTAACATTATCATCATCATCATCATCATCATCATCATCATCATCTACTAAACTTGTATGTCGCCCAACTCCCAATGACTCTGGGCGGTTCACATGCAGTGACAGTGTTTTCTTTGCAGTAGACAATGTGATTCCTCTAAATTAGCTTTTCCCATTGTAGCCCTCCACTTTAAAAAAAATGGGTATGTATATTGGAGAAGTCTGTTTCTGGACACCTAAACCTGCATATATATGGGTAATGTATATTCAAAAAGGCTCAGTGACTCAAAACAGCAAGTAGCTCTTCTTGGACCCCTTCTCATCCCTATCTAATTCTTCTTGCATCAACCTTGAATAAAGGAGAAGTGCTATTGTGGGATACAGTAGTGGAAGTCATTAGATAGAAGAGGAGAGTTTAAGCTACTCATCCATGAAGCTCACTGGTTCGCCTTGAGCTGGTCACTAATATAGCTGCTAAGATTCTGGAGGTGCAGTAGTCGGAGAATTAACAGGAGTGGGAAATCTGTGTTCCATCCCCAGAAACCCTCAATATTGTGACATTAAAATTCAGTGGTGAGCCGCCAAATTACAGTGGCTTAATTTTGGACCTTAAAAAGAGCAGTAAAGCAAATGCATTAAATCTCCAATAGGCTTAACGTCCCTGATTTACTTTTAAAAAGCCCTCATATATAAAAGGGTTATTTATGAACACTTCAGCCATGCCCTCTGCTGTAGTGTCATAAAGTCATTGCTACATTCTATGAAATCCTGGGAGGAAAAAGAAGAATTCACTAAAAAGAAATTGAAGCATTCAGTTCTTTCAGGAGATCAGATTCTTTCAGGAGAAAGTAAGAAAGCTTATTTTCTCCAGCATTAACTCTCCTGAGTGCCTAAAAGAATCATCAGTTCCATGGAATATTCAGCTTGTTGCAGCACTGTATAAAATGAACATTTCCCAAAGGATTCAGAGAAGTAGACAGGAGATTCTATGCATATAATGAGCCAGGAATTACTTTATTGACAGTCAATTTCTGTTGCACTGACCAGCAAGTAATACCTCATTGGCATTGCATCTTTGTCTGGTGTGAGCAACCAGGAAAGAAACAAACAGAAAGCCTTTCTGCAGAGAGGTAAAATGACAAATACCATTTAAAAAAGATCCTTAAAAATATTTTTTAAAGTACTGAACTTTCTTTGATATACTAGATTCCATTTAAAAAAAATACCCCATGACGAGTTCCATCTCATCTATTGCTCGGTTAGAAATATATGTTGCTTTTCTGTCACATTTTATCTTGTGGCATGCTGACTTTGATAGTTTCTTCATGTTTCACCACGTATTTTAAGATACAGTCATAGTCAATGCTAAATTACATAGAACATGAGATCTATACTTTATTTTCCAAACATTTAATATTTACTTTAAAGCAAAATTTGATAGAAGTAGTGGCATCAGACTAGACGGGAGTTCATATGGTATTCCAGATATAATTAACTGTCAAGTTGCTGCTGTTACTACATTGAGAAATAAAAAGGTAAAAATGCTCTCAGGTGAGGTGACTACATTCATGGCAGATTAATTCACAAGAAAACTAGGCAGAGCAGAACACAAAGTCTTGCTTGTCATCCTTGAGAACTCAAAACTAGGCTTGTGGACTGCAGCAAAAGGTGGGAAGTCTGTCTGCTCTTCATATTCACTCCAGCTATCTAAAATATACCTATTTACTTCAAGAATTTTAGTAGGAAGAAGGCAGTCCCTATTCACAGGCTTACAATTCAAAAAGAAAAAAAAAAGATGGGATGGGGATAGGGATAGGTATGGGGATAAGGAAAGGGGAAGGAACGGAAAGGAAAGGAAAGGAAAAATTAATTACAAAACATGTGAGGCTGATTCCTCCATGTAAATAATATTGACAAATACAAAAAAAAGTCTTGTAGATAAATAATATCCCTAATGCCTGAAGTGCCATTGGAGAAAGACTCGAAGTGAGTCTGACTAGACAGGGGTAAGAGCCTACATTAGGGATTACCTTGTGGCAATGAGGGTGGTAAATGTCAATATTTCTCTGCACTTACTGTGTCTGCTGATTGCTGTTCAGCGGCCCAGTTTAGGGTGACCCAGTTCCTCTTAGTTAGGGAGGGCCCCTTGGAATACCTATTAGGCCACTGTGAGGATTATTCAGGCTATCTGGTAGCTAGTCACTCAGATTTGCTCCACCTTGGACTCTGGCTGGGTGAAGCAGACTTAAGCACCTGGGGCATGGTCTGGTGGTGTGATCTGGGATGAGTTTGAGCGGGTGACTCCTGAGGAAGTGGACAGGGCTCTCTGTGTTGTCAGCTCAGCCACCTGTTTACTGGATCCAGGTCCCTCCTGGGTCATGAAAGCAGTGAGGTGACCCGCGGTTGAATCCATGCTGTAGTATCAGCCTCTTTGACGGAGGAGGTAGTGTACCCCCTCATCAAGTGGCTGTCCTTGGACCCAAAAGTCTTTGATAACTACCAACCAGTCTCCAACCTTCCTTTTCTGGAAAGGTTGTTGAGGAGATGGTTGGTCTGCAGAATCCTGGAGGAAATGGATTATCTAGACTCATTTCAGTCAGAATCATAGGGTTGGGAGGGACCTTGGAGGTCTTTTAGTCCAACCCCTGCCCAAGGCAGGAGTCCTCATTCCATCTCGGACAAATGGTTGTCTAATCTTTTCTTGAAAACCTCCAGCGATGAGCCACCCACAACTCCAGGAGGCAAGCTGAAGCTCAGGTTTAAGGCCAGGATTTAATACTGAGACAGCTTTGGATGCACTTGTAAACAAACTGCAGAAGAGCTGGTATGGTGGTAGTGCATCCATCCTTGTGCTTCTTGATCTCTTGGTGGCTTTCAATACTTCTGAGTTCTCTTCCTTTCTCTGGGGCCAATTTCAGTTGGTGTTGGTAGGCAGGGAGAGATCATTCCCCAGGCCCCTTCTTTGTGGGGTGCCTCAGGATTCTGTTCTCTCTCCCCTCCTTTTCAGCATCTACATGAAGCTGCTGGGTGAGGTCATCTACTGGCTTGGGGTTCAGTATCAGTATGCTAATGATACCCAGTTATATATCTCAACTGGGCCAGTCAAGTGAGGCTGTCAAGGTTCTGTCCCAGTGCCTGCAGGCTCTGCAGGTTTTGATGGGGAGGAACCATTTCAGACTCAATTGATCAAGCCTGAATGCTGTGGGTGTTTGGGCTGCCCAGATCTTGGGATATTTCATCTCTGCCCTTGGATGGGGTAGCACTTCCCCATTCAAGGGTGGTATGCAATTTAGGGATCTTCCAGGGCTCACACCTCCTGCTTGATGAGCAGGTGGCAGCTGGGGCCAGGAAGGCTTTTGCACAGCTTCATTTGGTGCGCCTAGATCGGGAGGCCATTCAGACAGTCATTCATGCCCTAGTTACCTCACAGTTTGACTACTGCAATGCAGTCTACATGGGGCCCTTGAAGACCACCCAGAAGCTTCAATAGTCCAGAATATAGCAGTGCAGGCAGTGATGGGCATGTCTCAGTATGCCCATGTAACACCTCTGCTTTGTGAGCTGCACTGGTTGCCAGTTTGCTTCCAGGTGCAATTCAAGGTGCTGGTTGCTACCTATAAACCCCTATATGGCATACAGCCTGGTTACTTCACGGACTGCCTATCTCCCACAGCATCTGCCTGGCTGATCCAATCTGGCAGGGTTGATGTGCTCCAGATTCCTTCAGTTAAACAATGTCATCTATTAGGTCCCCAGAAACATGCCATCTCTGTAACAGCGCCTGCCCTCTGGAATGAGGTTGCCCCTGAGATTCAAACAGCCCTCACCCTATTGGTGTTTTGAAGGACCTTGAAGACCTGGCTCTTGTGCCAGGCTGTTGGCAAGGGTGAGCAAAGTCCCCTTTTCTTCTTTTCCTTTGTTCCCATCTGAGTTTGTTACTTCTGCCATCTTTATTACTTTTTGTGTGTGTTGTTTTCTTGTTTTTAAATATTTTAACAATTTGTAGACCACCCAGAGTCACTGGTAGTCAGACGGCATATAAATAATAATAGTAGTTAGTAGTAGTAGTAGTAGTAGTACCAACTGCTTAGGTAGGCAACATAAGGAAGTTGGGTCCAAAAATTCAGCAGTACTGGAACAAGGAGCAACATCCAGTTGAAGTGCAGTCATAAGTTGAAATCTGAGTGAGTTGTACATTGAGGAGACAAAACATTGACAGGAAATAAAGCAGATTCTAATAACCCTAAAAATAATAGCAATACAATAGAATGTGGACATAATCAAATTGTGTTTTAAATTTTTGGCTGTTTTTATTAGATATTTGATTTTTTTTATGTAGTTATTGTAATAGCTGCATATAAGTTTTTCTTTTATGCTTCATCCATTTCCACACATATGATAAAATATGCCTTCACACATTTTGTTAAAATTATCTTTGCAAGCTGGGATCTAAAAAAATTACTATAGTAATATCTGAGAAATTGCATGCAGTTCTAAAAAAAAATGTGATGTTCCCTTTGAGTAGCTGACATGCATACCCCATCCCATAGCACAAAATATTTTTTAAAATCTCTGTACCCTGAGAGAAGGACTGCACTGAAACAATTTTACTAAAAACAAAGCTAAAAATCCCTAAGAATATAAATACTGCCAATATAAAAGAAGCACAGTTGTTATATCATGTTTTAAAGATGTAAATATCAGATTCAGAGGGATATCACCATCTCCCTATATTTTAGCTATTCCTTTCATTATTTAATTGGGGGTGGCTATTGATGCTACTTGGAGGGATAACAGACACCCTGCTATTTAAATGAATTGAATTTCTGGCCCATGCCATAATATGTTCATATTATCCTGTTCTCTTCTGATTTTTTTTTTTAAGATCCCAAAGCAAGAACTGCACTGACCTTCAGTCAAAATTAGGAACCAAAACTTGTAGTTCTGTTTTTCTAGCTTCATGAATATGATCAAATATATAATTAGATAGAAAGACTGGTTGGGCCCCTTTAGGTGATTGACTGTTATAAGCTATGGGACTGGCAACTTTTTATTTTCTTTGAACTTCTACCATGTTTGTTTTCTTTTCTCTTTCTTCCCCTAAACCATTTGAAAACTAATAAAAATTTTATTAGGGTGCATTCCTCTGACAGATTAAGTACTTTTTTGAGATTACTTGATGAAAATTATTTTATTTAAAGAATGTTACTGAAATAAGGCTAATATCTGGGGTTCAGTTATATATTTTATTCAAAGCAATTTCATGGAGACAAGACTTCAAAAACTCAAAAAAAGTAATGGTAATGTATATTATTATAGAAGAAATAAAGAATGTACATGCTTTTTAAAATTAAAGGAAGAGAAGACTTTGAAGATGGCAGAAGAACAATAACTTAAAAAGTAAAAAGATTCTGGAGGAAAAACCCTTCCATAGTATATGATGCTAAGCTAGACAACTTTTTTTACAATATTTCTTTGTTTCTAGCTATTTCAAAATGCTGGAGTCCCATCACATGTTATTTGAGTCTCTTAGTTACTTGGGACATGCTTTAAAGTGTTGCATATACCAAGAAAAATTACTTTGGCATTAATAGTAATGGTAAGATGCCTGTTCCTTTACAGATACAGGCATGTTCTATTAGAATTGACAAGGGGGCTTTAATCCTATGAGGAAAGGACTAATGTTAAATCAATCATTAAAAGTGTGGGCAAATATGTTCTTCCATGTTATGAAAATTATTTTTTCTTACCTATGACTGCTTTCTTCCTGGAAGTAGTTTCCTTGGAGAGCCAAGTTAGAGTGAAAGCAAGAGAAAAAGCATTAACTAGTGGGAAATTATTCATTCTTTTTTCTTTCTCTACTTCCTGTTTCCAGCTGAAGTATACATAGGAATTAGAAAACCTGCAGAAGCCACTGCTTGTACTCAGGAAGCTGCTAACCTCTTTCCTATGTCTCACAATGTCCTCTACATGAGAGGTCAAGTGGCAGAACTTCGGGGAAATACTGATGAAGCCAAGCGCTGGTATGAAGAGGCCTTATCTATTAGCCCTACGCATGTCAAAAGTATGCAGAGATTGGTAAGTTCAATTTATACAGCATAATTTGTATAAGGTAGTTTGATTGCTTAAAACACTGTTAGGAATATCATTATCAATTCAGTAATCAGAATGTATTCAACAATTGTAAAAATTTATGTGGGATGAATTCTGTTAACGTGAGCTCTTGAGCCATTGGTGTTCATCTGATCTGCAGTAATGCTGATGACCACGTTTTGAAAAGGGAGAGAAAGGGAAGACTTTTTTAGATAAGGTGATCTATCTCACTAGTGCTATGAAAACAAACAAGATATCTTATGTATTTGAAATAAAATAATAAGGTTCAATAGGAAAGGGGCCCAATGTTGTAAGCTGGAGCCATGAGATAATTACAAATTGTTCATTAGTATATTCACTTAGTAAATTGGCTATTTATTTTAATATATTGAAGTCAATCAACTGAAATCAGAATAAGATACTAGCATGTCAACCATGTATTTAATTTCATGATCCTGTAAATTGCTGTGATACTCTCTAAGTTGTCTACATTTGTGTTTATCATTTCTTTTAAGAGTACATTGTGAGCATGCTTACTTTGGCTTGATGCCAGTTCATTTTCATAGTATACCAGAGTAGTTTTCTGGGACATTTTGAGTTCAGGATAAACACTTTATTTAACACTGTAAATATTTAGGAGGCCTTATAGTTATTATCTTATTTGCTTGCACAATACTGCTGAGATGGGTCATTATTTATATTTGTTGATTGCAGTAAGTTTTCTTCTCATTGCAGATAGCAAGTTTTGTATCTGACTATCTGCACAAGTATATACGTGCACATTCTCTATGCTGGCAGCCTCAGCAGACGGATTGTCTCTCTGTGCACATACAGAACTAGGAACAGCCTTTAAAGAAGATGCATAAGTTGTCCTAACATCATGGCTGCTTTAGTGTTGGAGGTGTGCTTTACTTGTGCAGATGCTTTATGAAATGTCTTTTTCAAATGCTTTGCACAACTCTATTAAATATGCAATTAACTTCTTTTTCAGCTGGGCACTTCAGTATGAAGTGTCCTAAAAGACAAAGTTTCTTAAAAGTTTCAAGAAACATCTCTGATTAAATTAAAAAATATTAAAATAATGTTTAATGATACTTTTTATTTTGGTTATAAATCTTAATGGGATATATCAGCTTGCCTATGACAGTGTATTTCATCAATTTCTAGAATGAGAAATGTGTGTTCAAAAATATCTTAAGAGTTGATGTCATTCAGCCTATTTTGATCCTTCATCTTGACTTTAGAGGATGTTGAAAGGCCACTTTTACAAAGATATGTTGAAAGAAAAGATAGGATCTTCAGAACCTTTTCAAAGGAAAGCTTGTGTTCTTTTTCAACTTTCATCCCAAAATCTTCCAGTAATTTTTTCCCCCCACCTTGTTAAACACCTTCAAGTTGTTTAGCGGTGTTATAGTTTAAGAAACACTGTACTATAAGCATAGAATTAGAGTAGTGTGGGAAGTGGGGTAGAGATTGGATCCTAGATATCAAGCCTGTGTTATAATTCAAATTCTCTGCTGTGAGAGCAAAAGTACTTTATCACAAAATTTTCTTTTGCTAGTTAAGTTAATAATATTAGACTTATTACATGTTGATCTGTCCAGTGTAACTTTGTTGCATTAAGAATCCATTTCAGCATGCTTATTCAGATTAAACCAGTGGTGCTTAGAGCTCAATAGAAGAATTATAATCCTCCACTTTATCTGACTTCTTTATTCAAAAGTAAAAGTTGGTTCCTCAAAGGCTTCTGTAAATTATTCAGAGAGGTTTTTCCTCACACATTCCTGAGGGAACGTATAAGACAAAAAATTACAAAGGAACAGAGAATACAGGGAAGTATTTTTATGTTACCTTTCTGGCTTTTCAAGATAATTGAACACATTGATAAATGCCAAAGGGTGCCTTGTAAAGAAGGTAGGCGTTGTACCCGAAGTAGTATACTTTCATTAAATAAAGGCTGTATATTACAATGTCTTTCTTTTCCATTTGAATTCACTTGAAATAAAGGGCCTCTACATGCACACTGCATTCCCCCTAGAGGCTCTCTGCTGTTCATAAAGGGTAGAAGTTCTTGTTCAACAGGAAATGGACAAGAAAATGTTCCCTTGAAGCTGAAGGTGCTTCCAGTTTCTTTGTTGTAGGCCCAGGGCCCTACCCTAGGATACTTCTGGTGCTGGCCATGCTTCCTGTACCACCCGCCTTTTTACATTTTAAAAATAAAAGAAATGGAAGGCTGGTATGCTTGAAAACAAAACATTAGTGCCTAGTATCACTTGACTTTCCAAAATGCTTCTGGGTCCCAGATGGAGCCCATAGGCTTAGTGGGTGATAGCAGTCCAGTGTTTAGTTTGCAGCCTGTCCAGAAAAAGGACAGTGATTAGTAAGGAGAGGCTAGGGGGTTATATTCTAATAAAATAATGCTTTTAACTTGCTCTGTCCTCCAGGGTAGCTATTCTCTGAATGAGTAAGGCCCCCAACAGCCATTTATGTAAGAGTATCTAGAAAATTGTATAAGGCAGTTGGCAAGAGTCACAATTATGAATTGCCTGATGATACTGGGAGTGCATCACTGTTGGCATATTCTTTAGAAAAAACACTAAACTCGTGCACTGGGTCATTCAGTTTCAAATAGCATAATATACATTGTTGAAGGCACAATAGGAGATGTGATAGTAGAGTCTTTGAGATGTAGATGTCATACTCCTAGTCCCTCACTCATCCCCAAGGGGATGTTAAGTGTTGCCTTCCTGGTGAACTTTTGAACTGTTCTTAATCTTCCTGGAGACTGATGAAAGGACAGCCTGGAAAATGGGAGACAAGTTGTGTCTGAGGCCTCCACCTCTATTGAGGGAAGGATTTTCCACTTTGGCATTTTTCCATTTCACTCCTCTCTCAAACCACCTATCTTCTGTGTCCAAAATGTGAACATTATTGTCCTCAAATGAGTGTCCTTTTTCCTTTAGATGAAGGTAAGCTGCTGATTCTGGTCCTGTGTTGTTGCTCCTCCTGTGCTGGGCCATCTTCTTGTGTAAAGGCTGTTTGGTTTCTCCAATGTAGAGCTCTGAACACTCCTCACTACACTGGACTGCATATGCTACATTGCTCTTCTTGTGCTTTGGTGTTTGATCTTTGGGGTGTACAAGCCTCTGTCTCAGTGTGTTAGTGGGTTTGAAAAACACAGGTATGTGGTGTTTTCCAAAAATCCGTTTTATCTTCTCTGATACACCAGCCATGTAAGGAATGACAAGATCACATCTCCTATTGTCCCTTTAACAAGCCCATCATGTTAGTAAGAAACACAGCCACCCTGGAAGACTTTTAATGGGGTCCCCCCTAACCAACGTTTTAGACTGAAGAAGCTGCTTGGACAAGTAGCGAAACATCTCTAACCAAAAAGAAAAGAAGTCTAGTTGCTATGACTCAACCTCCAGACATCTTTATGTGGTATTCATTATGTGCATCTTCCTATAATTAAACATCTGGGATAGACAGGGTAGTTATTGAGGCTAGCTAACTTACAGAATGATAATCAGGGCTGAAGAAGGGGCATGAAGCCTTTCTTCAACTGCTGTCTAACTTTTTCTGTGGAAAGGCTGAATGACTATGGCAAACCTCTAGAAATGGACAAGCAGTTCTTTATTATCTTGTATCTTTCACTCGAGAGCCAGTTTGGTGTAGTGATTAAGGCAGCAGGCTAAAAACTGGAAGACCATGAGTTCTAGTCCTGCCTTAGGCATGGAGCCAGCTGGGTGATCTTGGGCCAGTCCTCCTCTCTCAGTCCTAGGAAGAAAGCAATGGCAAACCACTGCCGAAAATCTTGCCAAGAAAACGGCAAGGACTAATCCAGACAGTCGCCGGGAGTCAACACTGACTCAAAGGCACAAAAAAGAAATCTGTCATTTAACATGTTTCATTCCACAACTGTTGCTTTCCTAATTTATTAAAATGGCTGCTAATGTGTCTTTCATTCATTGTTTATATAACCAGTATTTTTGCTGTAGGTACTTTCTAGTGTAACATCCAATAGAATGGCCTTACTGCTCTTTGTGATAAATAATATCATCTTTCTATTTGAATAAACTTACCCTTTTCACTGAAAACATGCCTTGGGACTGCTGGGCTCCTATCCTCTTAGGATTAGCATGGGGTAGGAGGAGAAGATATACTGCTTCTGCAGTAGTAATTAAAAGTGTTGATTTTAATTGGTAATGAATTGCATAAATACAATTAATCTCACTTTGGGCAAAAATAATCAAATGTGTCTCCAAAAGGGCTGGAGACCCTTGCTCTTTTTTTCTCTTGCCTGCCCCAATATTTTTATTGACACATTTGAGCTACTAGCTCACTCAATAGTTTGTTGCTCTCTTTCTCATTTCATGTGCTTGATTTAACAAACACAAATCTGTAAAATAAGTTACCAAATGACTTTGTTTACACATGTACACAAATTCACACATGTACTAAATGAATCAGAAATAAAATTATTTTTCAGTGTTGCAACGAAGTAGGGAAATCAGCTCACTGATTTAGATAAAGTCATAGTTTTATTTTACAATAAATATATATAGAAAAAGTTTGGGTTAGGATGCCATATCTTAGACTGACAGATGACTGGTGGTGATGGAAAACAACAGATATGGGGAGTTAATTTGCCAAGTCAGCAGGGCTCTTGGGAAATGCTGATCAGAGCATAGACTTTATGCAACTGAGAAATCGTTTTGTTTTGGTGGTAGCACAGGACTTAATAAATAGTTTTAGAGCAACTTTAGATGAAAGGAAGAAATGGATGTAATATAAATTATCCAGAATTTACTGAACCTCACCTCTTGATTGGTTAGGGATATTTGGAAGCTTTTGGCAGGCACAGTCTATTTTTATCACATTTTTTGAGTTCACTGCCTCTAGTATGTATGAGTTGTGTTGTAAAGAGGCATTCTCATTATCTTGCCCCACTTCCCCTTTTTTTTTCAAATAATTTTATTAAGTATAAATGAAAAGAAGAAAAGCCAATATGGGCTGCAAAAAATACAAACAGAAAAATACGAAGAAAGGAAAAAAATAGAAAAGAAAAAAGGAACAACTTCCCCCTTCATCCTGGCAAGTAAAGACAATCTTAATAGGTTATCACTATCTCTAAATACATCATCTCCCTTCACTCCATATCTCATCTATTGAATAAATATATATATATATATATCTCCAAATGCTTCATCAGTTCTTTGTTAGCAAAAGTCCAGTAAGAGTAACCAGATGCGACTATTGTTCCCTTTTAGCCCTGGTCAAATAAGCCAACCTTGTGTTCCTTCCCTGAGTTTTTAAAAATATCTTTTAACCCCTTCAAAGAGTTCCCAAGCTAGTTTTCTGTCCTTCTGTGTTTCAAGCCAAAAATCTTTCAGAACTTTAGTAGATTTCTTTTGCATATCCAATAAGTAAAGTTTGTCCTTTTGTTTGTCATTTCTAACAAAGTTCTTCAAAACCTTAACAAATCTCTTTTGTATATCCAGTAAAAAAAAAAAATATCCAAGTCAGTTTCTTGGTTCAATATTTGTACATTGCCTTTTGGGAGTAAGTCATCCATCGGTTCCATTTGTGTGCCCATATCTTTCTCCATATCTTTCTCATTGCTTGTTACATTTAAGTCCCCCTTCAGTGTAATTTCAAAATCATCCATTGCAACTTGTTCTTGTTCTATAATTTCATTACAACATGTTTTGTCAATTTTGTTAAGAAGTTTATCAGTTCTGTTGAAAAACGTGGCAGACAGATATTCCCAAGTTTGCATTATAGATTTCTGCTTCATTTTCTTTATCCTCTAGCTCCCTCTAATATCCATCCTTCAAAGCCCCCTTATAAAAGAACTCAAAACACTCGCCATTTTCCCAAGGGAAAATTTCTTCTAGTTAATTCAAAGCTCTTTGTGGACATTTAAAATTATAATTCCAAGTCTTCTGAGCCCTTAATCCATTGTTAAACTTTCTAGAGTCCGTATTCTGAGCATCAGTTTGCTGTTTAATCCAAGAAATAATGTTTTTCAAAAGCTTTTAAAAATCACATTTAAAAGTTCTTTCTCTAAGAAGGCAACTCACCTAGCGAATGCAGTATAAGTTGCTGTTCCTAAGGATGTTAATTCTTTTAAGGTAGCAGAAAAAAAACCCAAATCCAAAGTGATTAAGAAGAGGCTTGGTCGAGCTTATTGTCCTTTAAAAGGCTGCATTAATAACTGGTTAAGATGGTTACTCCCTCAACTCCCAGCCACCCTACCCATAGGCAAACCACAAAATGACCATTTCTGTGGTTTACGCACAAGGAGCGGCTGTGCGGAGTCATGTGGGCTACCTCAAAGATCTCTCCTTAATCTGGAGAGCATTTCAGCAGCCACGATCCTGCATCCCACACCAATCCCTTGTTGTAATGCCGTCCCTCTACAAAGAGACATTTAGCTCACCGTGGCTCTCAACCAAAAGTCCATCCTTCCCCACTTTTCCAGTCTCTCTTTCCTAACTGCTTTGATATGTGAAGAAGAGCAAGGATGAAGCACACACAAGGTTGGTTTCATCTCACTAAGATCCAAGTCAATATCCTTAATCTGCTGAAAAGAATTCATTATAACTGAACAGTTACAACCAGAGAGAATTTCTTGTATTGACTACCCAAGTAATATTCAGAGACACTGGGACCAAATCTAAAGCCTCTTTACTGAGAATAGTATAGTAATCACTTTCAGTTGTGCACACCATCCTGTTGAAAATGCAGTATAAATTTGCAGCACTTAGCTTCATCTCTAGTTATGTTTGTATGTTATCTGTGAATATATAGATGCATAAATCACTTTCAGATATTTAACATAGTAAAGTAAATGAAGATATAGTTTATCACATTTGCCTGATGAGACTTGGATTCTCTAAACAATAGATGATTCAGTTCTTATTGTAAATAGCAATGGTTGAAAATGAGCAATCTAAAAATGAGGTGGAGACCACTTGGAGGCATAGTGTGCATTGCAAAAATCTTACCTTAGTGATAACATGTTTGCTGTAAACAAAAGCATCGATCTTATTTATGTTTATTATTCTTTTTTCTCAACAGAGATCAAATAATACCATGACTTTATTATCTTTTCTTCTTTTAATCAAGTGGGAAAAGCTACTGCAACAAAATTCCCATCTTGTTGGAAAACAATATTTTTTTTAAATGGGTCCTGAACCTAAAATGCTGCATGGCGGGCCATGTAACTTACCTTTCCATTTATTGTTTCCACTATATGTTATCTCTGGAAAAGCTTTTTTTGCATTGTTTATCAATTTCATGGTCACTTGAACAGAAGCAATTTTAGGTTGATCTGTTCCTGTTTCTGAAATAAAAATGACAACAGCAGTAATTAAATAAAGCTGAAGGTGGGACAACAAATCATATTGAATTAATTGGATAATTGCCATTCAGAATATGAAGTCCCTCTAATCTGATATTATTTCATGTCAGCTCAGCTTAAAAGGCTTCTTTTGAGGCTTACCTGGTTTCTATTAAAGATAACAATTCACTTCTGATGTTTTATAATGTGGACCTTAAATATTGTGTTTCATACAGCAGTGTGCTGTCTAAAAAGAAGAAACAGATTTTAAAAAACTAACAAGTTCCACAAAATACAAAAACGTGCTGAATGCATCGTACTTGCTGCATTATATCTGTACCAGCGTTTTAGATCAATTTAACTTCCAACATTTTTAATGTTTTGCCATTATATACAGTTACTTAATGAAGCAATTTTAGTCAGCTGGCATAAATCAATTATGTAATTACAGTTTCTAAGTCTAGATAGTGATGCTATTTTTAAAATATATAGAGGCAGCCAGCATTGGTGGTATTTTTCAAGATATTTATTAATGTATAACTTTCTTACACTTTTTTTCTGAACTTTATTATGACTACAATTGCAGTATTTGCATAGCCTTGTAAAATCTTCTTCCTACATCTTTACAATATTATGTGTGAGCCAAAACAGGGTGAAATAATTATTTTCTTTAATTCTTCTGATACTTATACCTTTACCGTATAATGCAAGTTCCTTGGTGACCTTCTGAAGACTGGGAGATTCTGACTATATGTATACAATTGAAGGCAAAATCCAGCATTCTTGAAAACAAACTTCTATTTATATAAAAGGACTTCTCCACTTTTAATCAGCTTCCTACTATTCTGGATCTCCCAGCCCTCTGGAGCACAATTTTAAGGTGCACAGTGGGCTGCTAGGAAAAGGATACCTGTTTGTAGTTTTTTACTCTTAGTAATATACGTTTTTTAAAAACACTAATCATTTATTTATTCACTTTATAAAGCCACTCACTCATATATGACAACTGGGCGTATATATTCTGTATACTAATAGTGAACCTATATTCACCTGTGGCATATGCAGCCAAAGCAGGTATATTAGTAGCCTTCCAAAGGGTAAATTCCAAAATCTGCAGAAATACAAAAAGTCTTGTACAATTCAGTTAAGGATCCAATAATCCCAATTAGATTTCACAGATAACCCTTTAATATAACAATTATCCAAGTTTATGCTCCAACCGTTGATGTAGAAGAACAGGAAGTTGAGGAATTTTACGGACAAGTTCAGTCAAGAACATGCAAGCAAGATGTGCTACTTGTGGTTAGAGACTAGAATGCTAAAGTTGGAAAAAGTAAGGAAGAAAATGTAGTTGGATTTTATGATCTCAGTGATATCGAAAACCTCCAAGAGATCCAGGAAGCCCAGGATGGAGCCCTTTGGAACCTCTGTCTCAGGCCATCCTGTCAGCCCCATTAGGCAGACCAGACCAAGAAATCAACTTCACAGGAAGGCTAAAACTACTTTTATTGAGATTGGCTATAATAACAGAAACTTGCAAACCTGATTATCTTGTTCCTCCTCCTCCTCCTCCTCATAGCTCAGTGAATTAGGGAGATGTCTGAGCTGTTTCTGAATATTATCTGGCAGATAATATTGTGGACTTAAAATATGTTTTACCGCTTGTTATCTTGGCAGTGGAGCTTGCATATGTGTGCTCTACATGGGGCTGCCCTTGAAT
Organism: Liasis olivaceus; assembly: GCA_030867105.1. NCBI lineage: Eukaryota > Metazoa > Chordata > Lepidosauria > Squamata > Pythonidae > Liasis > Liasis olivaceus. Next base: position 38,700,542 of record CM061349.1, read on the forward strand.
ACCATCCAGGAACTGCAACTTGTTCAGAATTTAGTGGCACACACACTTTTGGGTGCTCTGCAGTTCATCCAAGTAACACCACTGCTGTGTGAGCTACACTGGCTCCCAATTGTTTCCCGGGTGCAATTCAGGGTGCTGGTTATCACCTTTAAAGCCCTACGTGGCACATGGCCAGGTTACTTACAGGACCACTTCTCCCTGAAGGCATCTGCCTGTCCTACCAGGTTAGATAGGGTGGGCATGCTCCAGGTCCCCTCCCTTAAATGTTGCTGCCTCATGGGACCTTGGAGGCATGCCTTCTCGGTGGCCTCCCCAGCCCTTTGGAACAGCCTTCCACCTGAGATCCAAGGGATCCCTACCCTTTTAGCCTTCCAGAGGGCAGTAAAATCCTGGTTCTTCCCCCAAGCATTGGGCTAGGACAGGGGTTGAGCTGGGAGGCTGTTTAGTCTGATGCCTGGGGGGAAGGATATTTTTGTTTTTAGCTATGTTTTAATGGATATTGTGAGACACCTAGAATCATTTTATGAGACAGGTGGCTACATAAGTCTTTAAATAAATAAATAAATAAATTGCTTTGTCCAGGTCATCTTCCTTACACTCAACACCTCCAGAAGTCATCCACAAGTGTGACCAGTGCTGCCTCCATACTGTAATCCAGCCTGAATCTAGACCAAAAAGGGTCCAGATAATTGGCTTCATCCAGGGAATGCAGCTGAGAACCAACCATCCTCTCAACAACATTCCCTAAAAAGATAAGGTTGGAGGCTGGACTAAAGTTATTCAACACTTTTGGGTCCAAAGATCACTTCTTAAGGAGGTGCACTACTATTTCAAGTTAGGCAGTACCACCTCTTCCTGCAAAGACCCATTAACCACCTTTTAACCCAACCACGTCACCCCCCAGGAGGCTTTGACCAAGCAGAAGGACCATGGGTCCAGGACACTGGTGGCCAAGCTCATAGCCACGAAGACCCTGTCCACTCCCTCAGGATCAACCAGCTCAAATTCCTGTGAGATAAGCTCAGACATGTCTCAATCACTTCCATAGGACCTGTCCAGCCAGTGTCCAACTCCAAGCAAACTTGAACGACTTTGTTTAATAAATGCTGAGAATATTCCTCACAGTGGCCCTGCAGCGAGGGGCAGCTACAGAGAACTCTAGGACTAAAAGAGAGTGATCTCTCCATGTTAAGGGACTGATGGTAACAGATCACCCTAGTCATGAACATATTTGGTGGTCAACATAACTTACTGTGTTGTGTGACATAAATTTACTTCTGGATTTTAGTTATGTACTGTTTTATTTTTGGACCCCATCCAGTAACATATTCTTTCAGCAGCTTATACAAGAAAGATTGCTAATGCTGATTAAGTTTTTTGAACAAAGTAACTAACCCAGTGGATAAAAAATAAAAATACAGGTAGGTCTTGATTAGTGCAGTTAATTAATCCCACAAAATGGTTGCATCATTCAAATTCACACTATTCAAAGTAATATGTCTATGGAAAATAGGATAATTGGTTCCAGCTTGACAGAAATAGGCAATTAAGTTTTTTATAAGTCTATTAATGAAGTACTGTATAACAGTAAAAGAGGACAAACCCATATCCAAAGGGTACCTGCTATCTCCTGTATTCTTCTGTAGTTCTTCAAAATGAGCCTCTTCTTTTTTGAGCTTTCCTTGAACGGAACCTTCCTTTTCTCCATTTTGCACAAACAACAGTTAGCCTTTAAAACCTCAGCATCAACTGTGTGTGCGCTAGCCTTGCACTAACTGAATTTTGGCTCGCATTAAATGCTACCTGGTATCAATCGCACTAAATCAAAGTAGACAAGCATGTTGGAGTTCGGCACTTTTTGATGCATGAATGGCTCACTCTTAAGAAGAATTAGCATGATTTATATAAACTTAGTTAAATTAGAAAAGATAAACATAGTAACAAATTTTGTTTTTGTAGAGCAAATGAGTTGGAGCTATAAGTACCTGTGGAATAAATTATTGCTTAAGTGTTTTTAAACACTAAGCATTTTGAGCACTAAGTAAGGCAAGCAGGAAGTAAAAGAATAGAATTGTATGACAGAGAAATTACATTTATGTTAAGACGACATTCCCCTACTTGACCTAGGCAGATCAGCTCCTTTTACATCTATCACGTTTTTGCCTCCATTCTTCCAATCTCAAAGCATGAACATTGCTACTTAAAATGTAGATTGCCATGTAATGAATTAGTTTGTTAATTGTAGCAATAGCTGTCAGCTTGTGGACCACTGATAGTCCACAAGGATATTACAAATAGCCTATACATTGTGGAAAATCTCACAAGATATTGTTCCTCTCATTCAAAGTCTTAAGATACTGGGGGCATTTTTTATTTAAAAACTTATTTTTTGTTAAATTTGGGGATTCTATGGACAGTATTTTAAGGATCACATTTAATATGGCATCCTAGACATCATGTTGCTGACCTCAGCTAATGTGGTGATCCATATGGTGGATAGTTTTCAGTTACATTATTGTGGTCCACCTAATGGAAAAGATTGGTAACAGCTTGGAATCATTGACTGCTGTAATACGTAAGTAGGCATGGTGAGCAGACCCATATATTTTATCCATTTGTTGGCATAATTCATATATAACTTGAAAGAGTCCACTTTCTTACATAAAAGAAGTGAAAAAGGGAAAAGCCTTGCCATCCACTCACCTTGCTTCACTGCATTTGATTGCATTAAAGTGCTTTCCTAATCCAGGTCATTTGCCATTATTTGAAGTGCAAATCCAGTCATAGAATTTTAGAACTGCAGGCCATTTAAGCCATCAAATTTAACCCTCTGCTCAGTTTTCTCCATGATAACAACCATGTGAGATGAGTTGCACTGAGGGTGAGTGACTGGCCCAAAGTCACCTAGCTGGCTTTCATGTGTAAGGGAGGCCTAGAACTCACTGTCTCCTGTTTTCTTTTTCATAATTATTACTAAGCTAGGAATTCCTATCCACTATCTGTATGTTTCATTTTTATTTCCTGTGTGAAAAGTTTCGCAGTTCTCTGTTAACTGATACCAAACTTCAAAGGAATGGCAGGAAAATAATTTCCATTTAATATGAAATTCTTCTAAATATGTCATTCATACTTTTCATGAAATCAATGCATTTGCTGCCAATATTTTACAGAACTTATACTTCCATGAATTGTAGAAATATTTTTCAGAGACGCTACTATATATAGTATGACATTTCTGCAACTAATATGTATCTACAGTGAATTATGAGATACAGACATTCAGTCTTATCTGAGAAGATACATTTAAAAATTATCTCAAAGTGGAAGAATTGGCCAAGAAATGCTTGTTTGATAGAGTAGGTACAACATTGATAACAAATCCACATATGTATCTTTATCTTGTAGCTCTACTGACAAAGTTATGTGTGGCCTAGTTCACATGTAGTATTTAAACAAAGTGGTTTACTTGCTTTTGCCTTAGTGCAATATGCAAGCTCACCTACTGCAGCTTAACGTTATATGTAGTCCGGACCACTATACTTACTCAGCAGATGATAGTTTTAAAAGTCAACATTTATCTAAACTTTTGGGGCTCCTATGTATGTTTGGAATTTGAGAATCCCAACTCAGAATAATTGCTACAACTGTCCCAAAAATAAGATATGGCCAAGCAAGCAAATTAACATAAATAAAAGAATATTTTCTTAATCCACTGCCCCCTGCCTATGTTTTCACATAAATTTGCCAGATACTCAGATGAACGTACATTCCCACATGCTCTTATACATAAATATGTATACACACATTGAATCTCACCCTTACTATTCAAAATAGCTCAATTTCTATCATTAACTTACCTTTCTCAGACAGAAGCATTGCACCAGTCAGCTTCTTGAGACAGACATGAAAACAGTTTTTATAAATCTAGAATTTCCTTCTATGATCTAGTAGCTAGATGTAGTAATCAGTCATTTCTTTGAGGACTTTCAACAGTGGCAGCAGCTGATTGGTTCCATTTGCTGCTAGACAAGGGAAGTAAACTCTGGCTTAAAGTGGTCCATGTGGCTGCAATTTTTAGTCTTGTACTTTGCCCAGAGAATGGAAGGGATAAAAGCTTTGAAAGTGTGATAGGTTGCAGTCCACATAAGCTTCACTGAACGCCTGGACTTTAAATGTTGACATTTGGTAGAGCTAGTTTCTGTTTTCTACTTCTGATAATTGCAGAGATGCATTTTAAAGCATGTATGAATCAGTCCTCATGCAGCTGAGTTGTGTAGGTGGAAGTAAGCTACATTGAGAGAAACGTTATGATTTGAACAGAAATAGAACTTAGGTCAATAAGCAAATAGGTCTTCTGTTCTTTTAGCATAGGAGCATAAAGATAAATCAACAAAGCCAATTATATATACACATTATTTTTATTATAGCACAACCTCTCTTACCTGTGATTTATAAGCATCCCGAAGAATAAAAATCAGTTTGCAGTTTAGCATAATGGGGCTGCTAAGGACAGAAGTTCACTCTTTGCAATCATGGATCTTGAATGAAAGGTTTCATAAAGATAGGAATTGATGGAATTTGTCACTAAAAAAATGGGATTTCTTTCAGAACTAAACCTGAAGCTTTCAGTTTCCAGATCCTATTGATATTCATAGATGTGATTAACACAAAGTAGTGCAGTCACATCCTGGCCTTCACAAGACAGACCATTTCAGTTGTAGTAGTCGGATGAGCAGTCAAAGAAAGCAACTACCATCATTTGCCAACTCTTTCCAGCTGAAAAAAAGGAAAAGTAAGGAAAAAGGAGCAGTGAGTAAGCAAATGGTACCTATTCCTTAAAGGTGTAGTTATCATTTCATCCTGCCCCTCTCTCTCGTTCACAGGATGGTGTGGATGATTATATAAGTTGGTCCTAATCTCGTATCAAAATCTGTTTGCAGGGATGTTACAAGAGAAGGTAAACCAGCAGAGGCATTTGCTGATAGATCCTTTCCACATAAGTGGGTTATAATGGCAGCAGAATGCTTTCTTAACCTCAGAGTTGTGCGCTATATGCACAGCACAGTTCTCAAGCTATCAAAAACTTTTCTCTTGAGGTTTTTTTTTTCTCATTTGTGGAACCATCAAATATCATTTGGAAATATTTCTTTATTATTGGAAGGTAGTCCCTCTGTAACGTTAGGATTCATGAGTGTTTTCTGCAACCTATTTTCCACAGCTTTGTTCCCAGTCATCTCACTGCCATCCTCCATGGAATTAATTCATTCAAAGATCCTAGTTCCCTTCACTCTTGCCCTCAACCCATTCTAAGATTAGCCATGGAAGAACCACTTGAGTTTTCAAATACTAATCCTTTTTCGGATGCTTCTAATGGTAGGAGCTCATCCTCATGTTCTGTTTGCTGGGGAAGAAAGTCAGTTTACTATTTTGGAGGAACATGTCATCGTGATGTCACCTCCATCTCATCTTCTGTGTGCTACTAAGGCAGCCTAAAGCCATCTTATTTGTTCCAATTTCAAAGTGACACTTTCCTTCCAAAAAGGAAGAGACAAATGTGGAGATGACACATTCAGGAACAGCCATCTTCTCAGCTCCATCCCATATTTATTAAGAGGTACTTTGCTTGCCCCCACTCCGAGGAAATTTGGTTTCAGAAAGGAAAAAGGAAAGAAAATTCCAGATGTATAATAGCATTGAAAGCTCTCTGGTTTGAGCTTTATGGCTTTGTATCTCCAATCAGAGATACAAGTAACTTCCAATTACTCAGGCAGGCTTTTTTTAAGGGAGGATTGTTTGACATAGGTGTGCATATCTTCTGTTTCTCTGTCAAAGCTATTGCTCTCTCAGAAGATTGATAATCCTATGAAACAGTTTCATAGGTGCTACCAACTAGAGATCCTCTGTATTACTGCTGGTTGGAATTCTAGTCTGATGCCAACCTGCAGTAATCTGGACAATCTTTAGGTGGCAGTATTTGTGAAATTGTTTCATAGGACTATTTATCTCCCAGAAATAAATGTAAGGTAAATAATAAAAATTAAGGCTAAATAAATAATGAATATCAAGGCTTAGCCCCCAAATTCACCCCACTCCACCCCACCGTACATTCAGCAGAGTGATTAGTGGCATGCTAAAAGACAAGTACATCTGAAATATGGATGAATAGGATGGATGAATCCCCTCATCTTTTCTGCTTCTGTTTTAAAAACAACCAACCCTCCCCCCCCCCCACACACACACACATAAAGATAAATAGTGGGGAAAGAAGGGATAGCCTGGAGAGAATGGATAAAGCAAATGATAAGTCAGTAATTATAAAGACAGATCATTCTTAAGGCATTTGCAGTTTACATGGCGTAGCCTGGGCTAGGTAGCAATTGAAGACCATTATGTGGAAATCATAAAATGATTGACAATATAGTGCTGGATGATGGGCCCCTCAGGTCGGTTAGTGCTCAACATGCTACTGAGGAAAAGCTGAGAATCTTTTGGAGTCCTGATGGTGTTTATGACGTGGCTAGATTAAAGCCTTCAGGACATGTACTTGATGATGTTGCCGTACAGGAAAAGAAAATCTGAAGCTGCAAAGATAGAATTACAGTAGGAAGGTGGAATGCAAAAAGCACGAACACAGGAAAGATGAAATGAAACAACTACAAATTGACATCTTAGGCATCAGCGAATTGAGATGGACTGGGATGGGACACTTTCAATCAGAAGATCATAGTGTTTATTACTCAGGACATGAAAAACAAAAAGGAAACGATGTTGCTTTTATAGTTAGGGTATAGCAAGAATAATGCAATCAGTGACTGAATAATATCAGTTAGACTTCATGGACAACCCTTTAATATGATGGTCACCAACCACCAATGCAGCAGAGGAGGTTGATGATTTCTATGATCAAGTTCAATTTGAAATTGACAGGACATGCAAGTAAGATGTGCTGCTTGTGATTGGAGATTGGAATGCCAAAGTTGGAAACATGAAAGAGGAAAGTATAGTTGGATTGTATGGCTTAAGAAACTGAAATGAAGCAGGAGATCGACTTACAATTTCTTCCATTCCAGTGACTTCTTCATAGCTAACACTCTTCAAACAACCAAAACAACGCCTCTATACATGGACATCACCAGATGGAGTATATAGAAATGAAACTGACAATTTATTGCTAAAAGCAGGTGGAGAAGCTCAATTATAGCATCAAAGACATGGCCAGGTGCTGACTGCGGAACAGACCACAAACTGCTCATGTGCAAGCTGCAAGTTAAGCTGAAGAAGAAGAAGAAAGCCAGTTTCCACTATATGATCTTGATCATGTACCCACCATTTTAAAGAAGAACATCAGGAATTGCTTTGAAGTCCTGAACCTCATTGATAGAGAACCAGAGGAATTACGGAATGAACTTAAAGAAGTTGTTAAGGATAAATGTGAAAAGTTACTGCCAGAAATGAAGAAAGAGAAGAAAGCGAACTGGATGTCAGAACAAACCATGGAAATTACTAAGAAAAGAAAAGAAACCAAAGCCAAGAAAGACAAAAATTTCAGGAAGGAACTTAACAAAGAGTTTCAGAGAGCTGTTAGAAGACACAAGAAGCAGTTTTACAACAGCATCTGTAAAGACATTGAAGGTGAAAACAGATATGGAAAAACAGGGAAAGTCTTTCAAAAGATCTCTCAACTTAGAAGGAGGTTCCAACCTGAAATTGGTATGCTAAAGGACTCCAATGGATAGATAGTAACCAATTCAAAGGAGATCAAAAGATGGAAGGAATATACTGAAACACTATACAGTAGAGATGTCAACATCCAAGATACCTTAGAAGATATTGCTTGCTTACAAGAATCTTTAGAAGATGAATACTAGAAATACACTGCAGACTAGCACTTGGTAGAGCAGCCATGAAGCCTTGGAAAATATATGCAAATGCTAGGATGTGTGTATACCTACAAAGGACTGGAATTTCTGTCACTAAGCAATGTAGTAGAGCATGATGTCATGTAACCGTATCACTTATCAATGGCAAACAAGCAGGCCGGCAAGCAGGTAAGTGGCTGCTGTCGGGGGGGAAGGATGCACGAGGGTGCGTGAATGGCCAGGGAGGTGCAGTGTGAGCGCAGCAAGGCTTGGGGAGGGTGAACGAGTGGCGGAGAGGATGGCATGACTACGGCAGGGATGGGGTGGCTGCTGCTGGGTGGGGGAGGTTGCACGAGGGTTTGCAAGTGGATGGGGAGATACAGCAGAAGTGCAGCAAGGCCGGGAAGGATGCACAAGGGTTTGCAGGTGGCCGATGTGAAGTGAGTGCAGAGGGGCTGGAGGAGGGTGCACGGGTGAGGAGACTTACCCAACCATCTTGCAACCTTTCCTGCCAGCTTTCCCATTGACTTTGGTTGGGGGAAGCTGGCAGGGAAGGTTGCAAATCACAATCACATGACCGTGAAGTCTGCAACCATTGTAAGTGCAAGATGGTTGCCAATCACCCAGATCACAATCGTGTGACCGCGGGAGTGCTGGGACAACCAGAACTTCAAGGACCAGTTGTAACCACCACTGGTTCAGCACTGTCATAACTTTGGTTGCCAAACAAGTGGTCATTAACCGAGCACTACCTGTACTGCATAACTATTTTATCATTACATGAAATGTCCATAAATTTTTAATTATACTTGAGAACTGATTCTTGCCACCTTGATAAATTATTGGAAATTCAGCTTCGTAAAATTTGGGATTTTGTAGAAATTGGAACTGCATTTAGCCAAATGTGCGGTTATACCCTGACCTTAGATTTCACTTAAACGAGGATTGAGGTAGAAGCCTTAGAATAACAGTTTGGGTCAACATCTCATCTCCATACATTCTATTCGCTAATGCCTGAATAGGGCTTTCAAGTCTTTCTAAATTGATCATAGCAGATAACTTGATTTGAAATGAATAGGAACTCAGTTGCTTAAGATATATAAGGCATTCTGAAGCATGATAGAGTAACTTTATTTCAAGTTATAGATAGGCTTCTGAAGTAGATCTTCATTCTTCTTCAAACAGTCACTTTTATCCTAGGAATGCCCAGAATTTTCTTGATTTATTTTGCAATTCATTGTCCTTTTGGAGCAGGAGAAAGTTCAGTAAGCAGCAACATCAGGGTTGACATTCTAAAACTCATGTTACCAAGCTGAAGAGCATTTTCCCTTAGAAACAAATGTTGCTCCTTACTAATAAGGGAACAGCAATTCACTACCCTGGAGATTTGTTTGGGGGGAAGTGTGGGGAGTTAACCTGAGAGGAATGGAAAATTAACTACCTCAAGGGTTTACACAGCTGAATGTACGCAGTGTGCTAGAGGCTGCGTTGTGGAGTAAAAAGGCAAGAATAGGCATGCCAAGCAAATAGAAGAGCGTAGTGAACACATATGTTGTGTGCAAACAATATTCTGTCCACTTCAGTGGCTTCAATGAATGATACAGCCATATATAATTGTGGTTTGACTGGAGAGGCTCTCTGCTATCATGCTTTAAGGAAGCGGTTGCTGCACTTACCTGCAGCTCAGCAAACAGCTATTCAGCAGGGCTTGTAGAGAGTTCTTGTGTTGGTGAAGAGCTTCCCCATCTGTTTTTCTAGCAGCCCACCTGGTTGGCTGTTTACCAGGAACAGTTTTCTGCTGTGCAGGGGAATACCTGTACCTGGGAGCTGATTTGGCAAGTAGCAGAGTTTTGAATTGTGAAAGGATAGCTGGAGGGGAAAGGATTACTGTTCTGCTCAGGATCTGGGAGGAAAGGGGATAAGGACTGTCATTGAGCCAAAAAGTAGCCTACTCCTGCTTTAAAATATAATGTGGAGACATAGAAGGGAATCCTTCTATGGTTTGAAACATATCTATTATTATGTGAATATATGTCCTCCCATTTATGCTTCCACATTAATTAGCATTTGGAGGAGAGGGATATACATTTCTACCCTAAAACTCCTTAATGTTTTTTTGAGTACTGTACAGCTTTGTATTTGTGATCATAAGTGATATGCAAAGTTGAAAACATTAGAAGTGTAGTTCAGGATCATGACTTAAGCATAAATTATACGTGGGATTAAAATGGGATTCTTGAAGATTATAAATCAGCCATTCCTAACCTCCAATTAATTATTAAAGATTGTGAGCTAAAAGGATACAACATTTAATTATTTTGAATCACCTTTTGAGTTAGCCTTAGCAGGAAATGTTTATATTTTTTTGTATGAACAGTCAGTCAATTATAAGAGGAAGGTGTCTAGAATTTTAAAATTAATTTTAATTTAATTTGCCTTACCAGCAACCTCAGTGGAGCTTTAAAATCTATACGTATGTATGCATGTGCTGATGGTACTGGTGCAATTGGAGTATCCAACTCCACAACTCACACCAGGAGCCACACATTAGATCTAGTTTTTGCTCATCTGAGGGTGGAGGACACTTCATTTTCATAGCCAGATTGCTATTAGGTCACCTTCAGGCTCATGGCCACTACCAGCATCCATTATATGGTCTGCCCCAGGTGACTCATGGATTCATCTGGTTTCCCAGTGATCTGACAGACCATTGGAAGTCTAGTTGAGCTCTGGAATACAAAAGTGACAAAAATGCTTGACAGGATTGTTTCAAAGTGGCCTGTCCTGGTGCACTGGCCCAGGGGTGCTCCTTGGTTTATTGAGGACCTGTGGGAGCTGAAACACTTGAGGAGATGCCTGGAGTGACGCTGACAAAAAATGAAAAGCAAAGATGACCAGACCCAGGTGTAAACTCAACATCAAGCCTTCACCGTGGCAGCATGAGCAGCAAAGCATTAATACTTCTCTGCACCTATTGCGTCTGTGGAATGCCAGCCAACACTTTATTTAACGTGATTTGCTTCTTTTTGTGGATTGTGGGACCAGAATATCCTCCTGACCATTGTGGGCAATTTGCCAAGCATTGTGAGATCAAAGTTGCTCATAGTCACTCTCAGAGTTTAACAGAGTCTAATGAGATGACAGGTAATGTCTTACAAGATCATCTGGGTCTCTTTCAAACCTTTGACACCTGAGGAAGTGTGCAAGGACCACAGCAATCTCTAAATTAGAACCATGTCCCATCCCTATTTTTTACAGATCAGACTTGAGCTCATAGTGGTTTTAATGGTTGAAGTCCAAAATATCTTGAAGACCTTAGGTTCTCCATCCCTGCAATAGCCTGTAGCACGGATCAGCAACTGTTTGATAACTAGGAGCTGCACTTAACATTTGGCAGGGGTGACGACTGTATTGTGTGAGACAGAGATGTAAAATAGAGTTATCAATGTCATGTTTTCCCTGGACTTGGGGGATAGTTTTGAGATTTTCCTTTGTTTTATAAAAACATATATAAAGCTTGTTTTAGACTTGCATTACAGTCTGCATGCTTCCTGCACAGAAACAAGAAACTGTGCCAGTATTTAGTTCTCAGGTTCAGAGGAGAACTGGAAGCTGTACAAAAGGAAGCTGGAACCTCAAATTGCCACACTTGGTATACAGGTTGAACCAAGACAAATGAATTCCTTCCCCTGCAGCAGAGCTTCCTGTCTCCCATTACAGTCCATTGCATGTAGAGCTCAAGAGATCCATTACATCCCCCTTGATGTAAAAATGAGGCATGATTGTGAATAGGATAGTCTGCAGAATTCCTGCAAGGTTTCAGTTAGATGACGAAAACCCATATGATCTAATTCGATCATGTGATTACCTTATTCAGGGAAATAGGGATCCCACACGATGGTTACATTGTGTGTAGGATGCTGGTTCATTTCAAGTGGTCTTATTTATATTTGTGTCTAAATTGTTTTTAATTGTTGTTGTCTATTTGTTTTAATTTATTTTAGTTGTTTTAATTGTATACCACCCCAAGTCACATTTGTAAGATGAGTGGATATATAATTTGATAAATAAATAAAAATAGTTCTTTTATTTTCTTTAAATCAGAAACACCCAACAGGAAGATTCTGTTACTGTAACCTTACAATAAAGGTAGTGCTAGTACTCATGGTTTTAGTTTCTCGTCTGGACTACCCTGAAGAGCTGATATAAATCTTGCAAGTCTGAAAGCAGTTCTCCCTTCCCTTGCCTTTAACTTTCCAGAGAACTAGGGAGGGTCCCTTCTGAGACACTTTCCCTGCCCCCATTCCTTCTGTGAGCTGAGATATTTTTTGTCCTCCTCTTCCTGTCTCCCAAGATTATTCTCATAGCTTATTACAATATGTGTGGGTAGTTGGGATGGTAAAAATTCTGTGAGTTACTAACTTCACTTGCTTGCAAAGTTGATGGGAAATATATGTGGCACTCCAAAAGACAGCTGTTTCTCCAATCACCTTGCCTGAAATTCCTAACCCACAAGAGATCTTGAAATTAAAATGTCGTAACAGAAAGCCCATTAAACTGTTGGAAATGTTCCCTTTGGACTGCACAGTGCTATTAACAGTATGCTTAAGTATAGAATATAATCAGTAAATATTTCAAGAGAACATGAAATAATTCATATATCAAGAATTTGAAATGAGTTGCTATGCTGGAGGGGACCAGGTTTGTCCTCCTCTGTTATCTAGCCTTATTGCCATGGACTTAGCTGTTGTACTCAGTACAGTTATACTGTTCTTTTTCTTATTAGCTTTTGACTGTGGTTATCTCTGTTTTTTATGCGACTCCCTTTTGCTCCTTCTAGGCTCTAATTCTTCATCAGCTTGGCCGGTACAGCTTGGCTGAGAAGATCCTTCGGGATGCTGTCCAGGTGAACTCAACAGCCCATGAGGTTTGGAATGGCCTCGGGGTGGTTCTGCAAGCTCAGGGTAACGATGATGCAGCAACGGAATGTTTCCTGACAGCCCTGGAGCTCGAAGCCAGTAGCCCTATTGTCCCTTTTACCATAATCCCTCGAATCCTTTGAAAGGCAAACTGTTCATCCTGCTTCAGCTGAACTTGAGAATGTGAGGACGCCTACAAGCTAATCTTTCCTTCTGACTCCAAGGGGCAGCTCTTCGGCCTGAGAGGTAACACATAAAAATGCAGGCAACCTGCTCATTTCTGTCAGGTGTCCAACACAGGGAAGCGATATAGGATCTTAAAATCAGTGAAGAAAATTTAAAAAAGAGAAGGGAAACGAACACACACGCACATCTTAAGTCACCACTTGTATATCGTATACATTTTTTGCCACATAGTCATTTCAAAGCCTGATGCTTATTGTTCAAATGGATATTGTGCCATATTTTGTTAGGTGACATCAGAGTGTTATGTAAAAACTCTAAATAGAATCAGTGATAGATAATAGATTCAAGTTAAAATTCAGTGGCAGAGCAAGCCTATTTTTAACCAAGCCTGTCAAAGACCTGTTCTCTTCATGGCTTTCAACCTCTCTGGAGCTCAGAATCAAAATGTGAAATTTGCTGTGTTCCATCTTCTATGGTAGTCCAGCCCAGCAAATCAGCTGAAGGGTTTATGTTTTGAGTTGTTCATAGCTGTGATGTGTAGCTAATTGTTATTCCTTGTATTTAGAAGAAAGGTTGTGTACCAGAATATTTATATTTTACCAGCATATGCCTGTTGAAACAAAAAAGAAATGAAAATATTAGTTATTTAAGTTTAACTTTTTTATGTGAATCCAGAGTTTATTTATCAATGGAAATATGTAAAAAAAAATGCTAAAAATAGAATATTTACCGACATTCCTTATGAAGTATACACCACCTTGGCTCAATGGAAAGATTATGTTGATAATAAAATGATTTTTGAATGCATACAATGCTTGTCATTTTTATTTGATAACTGGATGTAAATAATTAGAACTGACTCATGACACAGCCAAATTAGGTGCTAGCCAGTCTGATATTTGTGATTTAAGAAATACCAAGATGCTCAGAAGAGCATCTTAGTTGAATTACTATTGGGCATAATTGTATTAAATAATAATACATTATATATTTATTATTAATGCTGCTGCTTTAATTAATTAAATTATTAAAGCAGAATATCTTTAAAAAAACTCTTAAAGCAGTAGCATTTTGTTCAGTTATGGAAGCCTGAAAAAATATCTGTACTTTAATAAATAACAGCAGTTCTGTGCCCAAGCCATATCTTCTGAATCATTTTTATATGTGCACAGCCATAATATACAGGATTAGAACATTTACATTTCTAATATTCATTAGATGTTTATTTATTAATTTACTTACTAAGTATATTTATTATTACTATATAATGTGTATATATACCTAGTATACATTTCCCATGCTTTTGGGGGAATTTATCTTTTATCAACAGTATTAGCTGGAGTTCTCTCACTGCCTGAAATTTATTTGTTTGTTTGTTTGCATTTATATCCTGATATAATCCAGATCTTCTTTCACCAGTTAAGACTGCCATTGGCGCACCAGCCAAAGCTGGGCAAAGAACCTTCTAGCTTCGGCTTCCAACCTGCTTCTTGAACAACAGCCATGAGTCCAGAAGGTCTCCCAAAATATGAACCTGCTGCTTTACAGCTAATGCAAGCCCATGCAGAGTAACATTGGCATTGATAGAGAACCATGATGAACAAACAGCAACTCCATTTTGCTTGAGTCAACTTCAGCCTGCTCTCTCCCATTCAGGCCCTTACAGCCTCCAGGTACCAGGGTAAGATATCAACAGCATCCCCCTACAGCCTAGAGTAGCGATGTGTGTCTGGGTATCATCAGCATACAAATGATACTGTGCCCCAAACTGTTGGAGCAGAGGGGAGAGGACAGAGCCCCATGGTACCCCATAAGTCGTGGGTCACTAGGCCAAACTCTCATCCTTCACCACTACAGACTTGAATTTTTTCCCCTGAGGAAGAGTAGAAGAACTGTAAAACAGCATCCCCAATTCCCAACCCCTGTAAGCGGCCCGGTAAGATACATGGTCAATGGTATCAAAAGTTGTCAAGAGTTCCAAAAGGGTCAGGAGAGCGCACTATCCTCTCCAGGTCCTGACATAGATAATCCATTAAGGTGACTAAAGCTATCTCAGTCTCATACATGGGCCGATCTCTGACTGAAAAGGGTCAAGAAAATCTACTTCTAGAGTGCTTTATAGCTGGTTGGCCACCACCAGATCAAAAACGTTCCCCCAAAAGGAAGGTTGGATGCCAGCTAATAGTTATATAAGGCCCCCAGATCCAGGGATGGCCTCTTCAGAAGTGGGGGGCACACCACATCTTCTTTCAAGATTACAGGCAACTCCCCTTCCCATAGCAAGGCATTGACATATCAGAATGGATTTTTGGAGCCAACTGCTGTGCTATTATTAATAATGCAGGCATGTAGGCCCATGTTTTAGTATCACATAGCACAATCCTATGCATAGTTACTTTTTTAAAAATGGCCATTATGTTCAGTGGTGAATACCTCCAGACAGAGAATTGCAACCTAAAAAGCCATTTGAAAGAGATTGTAGGGGAGTAGAAGTCAGTTCAGTATGATTTCTTTCTGTATGTCCTTATCCTAAAATGCAGGGCAGATATTTGGTTTGGGAAAAAGGCTTGATCCATCATTAAATCAGGCGTTTCCTGGTACTAACATTCTGGTTCAGTCTGTCAGAGTCCTCTAAATAAATGACCAACTAATTCTTGATCATGCTTTCCTACTGCTTCCCAATGCAAATACTCTTTTAGCTCATTTCTTTGATTAATGCCAATTCTCTCATTTACTCAACTAATGTACTGTAAAGAACTGCACAACTCAGGCACGGCATTATAACTTTGCACTTATAGCAACAGTTCCCAAGAATACTGCAGGTATTGCACAAAGTAGATGACAACACTTTTGAAAAGGACCCAAATTGTGTTGAAACATTGGTATTCTCATTGAAAAACACCCAATATTTTCCTGTTTTCACTTGAAATCATCAAGATACTGACAGTCTCACAAGATTTTAGTCATTATTAATTATATTTTTAAAATCATTTTTTTAAAATGTGCAGAACTGCAGAGAACATCTTGGGGAGGGGACAAGCAACATGCCACCTATGGGCACCATGTTGCTAATTCCAGATTACATGGTACTTTGCAAAAGCTTTTGAAGATGATATAGTGGTCCTTCAAGCAAAATAATGGCCCTTCTGCTCTAAAAGGAGGGCAGCAGCTCCTATTAACATATAGATAATCCTCACTTAGCAACCACAATTGGGATCAGCAACTCTGTTGCTAAGCAACAAGCTCAATAAGTGAAGTGTCATATGACTGTGACACGCAATGTCACTTCCCATTCGGTTGTTAAGTCACGGTTCATTAAGCACAACATCACTGACTTGCAATTTCACTGCTGGCTTCTCCACTGACTTTGCTTGTCGGAAGCCAGATGTGAAGGTGGCAAATGACAATCACATGACCATGGAATGCTGTGATGGTCATAAATGTCCACCAGTTGCGAAGCACTCAAATCTCAGTCATGACCATGGGGATGCTGCAATGATTATAAATGCAAGGACCAGTCATAAAGTTACCTTTTCAGCGCCATGATAACTTCGAACGGTCACTAAACAAGGTAGTCACTGAGTGAGGTCCATTGTATGTTGCACAGGTGAAAGCCAGGTTTGCAATAAACATTGGTTTGCAAATGTAATCTTGGTAATCTTGAGAATTGACAGCCTGGGGACTTTGGGGCTCTCCTGTTCGAAAGAGTGATAAGGGGCATATTTGTCTTGTCTACTGGATTACTGTAAATGTGATTTCATTCATGGCAAGGGCAGAAGAGTTTTAATTTTGAAAGAACCCTGACACAGCACACAGTATCTGATTGTAATCATCTGACACTTCTGAATACTATCAAGGCAGTGTTAGAATGATTTGCTCCTAGTCATTACTTTTAAGATTTATTTATGCTATAAGAAGCCCTAAAGCAGAACTTTCTCTTAAACCTGCCAAAGTTATTTAATAAATAACTTGATTATTCTTCTACTAATAATGGCTTTTATAACTCTCTTTTTTCCCTGAAGCAATTCTTTTTATTATTTTTAACCTGTCTTGTATAGAGGTAATATGTTGTCTTTTTCGCAGCCATTTAATATTGTTAATACTTCTAATCTCCCTGAAATGTAAAGTTCTCTGAGCAGATTACAAAAGTACTTAAAACAAAAGGTTTATAAAACCTTAAAAAAAAAACAAAAATACATTTAAAAACACAATCACTCAATAGCACAGGAAATATTTTGAGGCATGATACACTTTAATAACAACTTCTACTTTAACTGAGTAAAGTTTGATGATGACAGTGCTATTTGTTGCTATTCCTTTCCTAATGTTACCCCATATGAAGAAAGGGGAAGGGTGGGTCTTGCTTCATTTCCCAAACAGAAAGGAGTTTCTTCTCACTCTCACAGTGAAAATATCAAAAGTCAAGCAACAGGTTCTGCAGGCTACACAGTTTGATGAAACCAAGATACTTTCACCCATAGGCCAAAGATTTTGGAGTCTTGGATTGGTATGTGCATCCACTGGGCATAGCTGTCATTGTTCCTTGCCCTGTTTGTCTGACTCTTGGCATTGCTTCTTTATGGATAAAGGTGTCATCACCTATAAAAAGTCTCCTGGGCTTTGAGAAAGAGAGAGAGAACAATCTCTATCCATGAGTCTAGGGAGAGAGAAGGACTGCTTGCTCAGATCCATAAGGGCAAGATGGAGACTTCCTAAAGAGGAGGCTGAGAGCCTCATGGATTGGAGAAGGTAAATAAAGTGATAAGAAAGAAGGGAATGAAATCAGGTACTTGTAAGCCACCAATAAAAGCAGAAATTGGCTGAATTCTAGCCCTTCTCCTCTAGTGATGTCATTATGAATGCCCTGCAGCATTTTGTCACTAAAATATGTAAAAGTGCTTCATATAAAAAAATATGTGAAAGAAATAGGCTGCTCTGGGGATGAGCAGGGATACTGAGAGCCAGATGCAGAATGTAAGCTCTTTTGGTCAACTAACATCCTTAAACATATTCTTCTCTTTTAAATTAGTGTCTATTGAGTGTCTGTGCATAAATACACTTCATTATAGCAGGTACAGGCCAATATAAACTTCATAACTTGAAGCTCAAGGAATAATTTTGCACAAAATGATGTTTGATCTCCAGTCCATTGCAACTGAACTTCTGACTGAAGAAGCCACAGGCTAGATTGGAAGTTCCTTGATCAGGCATCCTTTGGCAATCGTTTGGTGCCTTCCTAAATAGTGGAATGTGTGTGTAAAGTTTATGCTGATGTTAAAGCAGGGACTTGGTTGTTCTCGAGTTAGGAGGAGGAGGAGGAAGAAGAAGAAGAAGAAGAGGGCAATGAGCCAATAAGGCAGAAACTTGCAGCAGTCATGGAGGCTTCACTGTGTTGTCCTGTGGAGTATATCTTACCACTTTTGTTTATGCCATATACAAATGTCAACTTAGGAACATAGCATGGAAGTTCATATGAGAGATGAATGCTTTATACTCTCACAAATACATGTAAAGCAAAGGAAAACAATGGAAGGGTCTTTGGATTAATATCACATGCATTAGGCCCCCCATGAAAACGTGTATGCATTGTTAAATACATCCTTGGAGATTTGTTCCACCATTAGATGTTAGGAAGCTGAGGATCACCAAAATCTGATCTTTGTTAGTGGATGGTCTGACTTTGGGACCTCTGCTTCTCAGATGCTCTTATTGAACAGATTTTGAAAAAAGGATACTACATTTTGTGCCTCCTGGTTCTTTGCTACAAATAAGATAAAAAATTATAGGATGGTTATCATCTTTTGTTGCTTTGTCAGTGGGAGGTTTGGTTCAAATGATGAAAGAAAGTTCCTTACAGACTTGTGTAGAGCTGCAGTCCTTCACGCCTTTGATAAGTCTTTCTATAGTACTCCAATAGAATTCACTTAGCAGGATGGTACAAAAGGTAGTAGAGTGGAAGATGCAGATATGTTCAAAAATTAAGCCAGAAGCTGTAATAATATGTTAGATTTTTATTTCTTATGAACAAACACAGATATGTGGGGGGGAGGGTCTGATTTGTTTCCTGTTCCTACCATGTTTGTTCTCTTGTTACCTTTTTCCTGCCGAGTAGGTACATAATTCTACATTTGAAGTTGTTCCTGTTGTTTTTTCCAACTACTTTTTAACAATCTCTCTATCCAGTTTTCAGGAACACTACCGCAGACCCAGAGAGCAAAAGACAAAATATAAACTGTAAGAAAATGCATGAAGATTTTTTAGCTCACATATTTGACTAGCCCTTTCTTAGCTACTCCTCTCTCATATCTGCTGTACTTACTGTTTACGAGGCTCTTGCAGAGTCCTGGCTGGTTGTCCACCTAAATTTGTGCCGACCCGGAGAAGGAATAGAAAGCGTGGGGGGAAAGAAGCAGATGTCTGGTGACATCTTGGCAAATTAAAAGCAGCTGCTTTTCCCAAGAAATGCCAAAAGGAGCATCACTGTCTAAATAGCCTGCTGTGGGTATATGTTTGTAGCTGTTTTCTTCTTTCTTCAGTTAGCAGGATTGGCTCAGATTCTCGGCCTATATGCAAAAGCACAGTAGTTACCAGCTTTCTTCTCAGATAGACCACGCTGTTTCCACTGGGATGGCAATTAGCAGGGCCTATTACCAAGCAAGGTTAATAGTGGGGGGGGGGGGGGGGGAATCTCATTTCCTTTGGCAGAGGTATATTTTCCCTCCCCCCTTCCATGATTCTCTGCATCAGATTACCTATGCTAAAATTCTAAGGCAATCATCTGGGTAAAGGGAAATTGGAAAGAAAGCTATGCAAAGGTTTTCTCTACGGCATGCTAATGTTGCACCACTTGCTGAATGAGTGGTCGTTAACTGAGGACTACCTGTACTGATGATACTGAATCCCCAACTAATGGATTTCTGTATGATGTGGTGTCAGACTAAGACCAGGAGGGGGTGGTGCTGGTGGCCTTGAAGGAGGTGATAGTTATTCTCTCCTCAAGAGGCCATCCCTGGACCCAATTATTTAGACAACTATTGTCCTGTCTCTAATCTTTCCTTTTTGGAAGGTTGTGAGAAGGTGGTTGGGCTGCAGTTACAGAAGACCTGGAGGAAGTGAATTACCTACACCCATTCCAGTCAGCATTCAGGCCAGATTTATTATGGAGATGGCCTTGGTCACACTTGCTGTTGACCTATGATGGAGCCAAGTGGTCCATCCATCCTTGTGCTGCTTGATCTCTTAGTAGCTTTCAATACTGCCAACCACAGTATCCTTCTGGACTGGCTCTGGTGTTTGGGAATTGGGGACACCATATTACATCTTTCTTTGTGGCCATTTCCAGTCAGTGGTGCTGGTTATAGGGTGCCTCGGGGCTCAATACTCTCTCCCTTCTTGTTCAACATTTTCATGAAACCACTGGGTGAGGTCATCTACCAGTCTGGGGCCCAGTATCATCAATACACTGATGATTCCTAATTATACCTTTTGACTCCAGGCCAGCTAAGTGAGGCTGTCAAGGTTCTGTCCCAGTGCCTGGAGGCTGTGCGGGCCTGAATTGGGAGAAACCAACTCTGGCTCAATCCTATCAAGACCAAGTGGCTGAGGCTGTGGCTGTTGGGACTACCTAAATCTGGGGCTTTCCCATCTTTATTCCTGTTTGGGGTTGTATTTCCCCAGTCAGGAATGATGCATAGCTTGGGGGGTCCTCCTGAACTCACAACTCCTGTAAGGGTCTTTGCACAACTCCATCTAGTGTGTCAATTGTGTCCTTTCCTGAATTGGACGGCCCTCCAGACAGTCACTCATGCCCTTGTCTCTCAGCTTGACTACTGCAAAGTGCTGTACATGAGTCTGCCTTTGCAGACTACTTAGAAGTTTTAACTGGTCCAGAATGCAGTGGCATGAGCAGTGATGGGCTTGCCTTGGCATGCCCATGTGACACCTCTGCTTCATGAGTTGCACTGGTTGCCAGTGTGGTTCTGGGTGTGATTCAAGGTGCAGGTAGTCCTCACTTAACAACTGTTCATTTAACAACAGTTTGAAGTTACAATGGCCTTGGAAAAAGTGCTTATGACCTGAACTTGCACTTACAATCATCACAGATCATTGCATCACTCCCCCACGGTCACATGATCATGATTTGCGACCTTTTTATGGCAGTCATAAAGTGAATCACTGCAGTCGTTAAGCGAATCACTGATTGTTAAGCAAATCACATGGTGGTTAAGTGAATTCTGGTAAAAAATGTCCATTGGTGAAGCTGGATTTGCTTAACAACCACATGATTCATTTGACAACCATGTGACTCAATGACTGTGGTGATTTGCTTTACGACCATCCTAAAATGGTCGTAAAATCAGGTCCAGTCACATGGTAACTTGCTTACCGACCAACCTGCTCAACAACCAACTTTCCAGTCCCTATTGTCGCTAAGCGAGGACTACCTGTACTGGTTATTATCTATAAAGCCTACATGGCATTGGATCCAGTTATTTGAGAGACCACCTGTCTCCCACAGTTTCTGTCTGTCGGGTAGGATGTGGCACAGTTGGTACACTCCAGTTGATGTGATGTCTGGATTGCCATCCTGTAATTACTTTATAATTTGTTTTGGTCTAATTGATTGTGTTTCATTTTTTATATGTTGTTCTTTACTCTGTGAGCCTCCCAGAATCAGCTGGAGTTGGGCAGCATCAAAATCAAATAAATAAACTATACATAGATAAGTACATATTCCTCATGCTATTCCCTGTTGGGATAAACAATATTATACAAAGTTCAAAAAAGAAATAAGAAATAGTAAGATGAAGAAATTAAAGCACAAAAGAAAAGAAATAACTTTACATCAAATCATTAGTTATACTTCTTCATATCTTTCTAACTTTGCAAACCAACCTTGCTTCCACCTGATCCATACAGATACTTCATACGTTGTTTTTTCTTTATTAGAAGCTTTAACTGGTCCAGAATGCAGCGGCATGAGCAGTGCTGGGCTTGCCTTGGCCTGCCCAAGTGACACCTCTGCTTCATGAGTTGCATTCTTTAGAATTCTCAATTCTCTCTTTTTCAAGAGATCATCACCTCCATCCAACCACATCTCTCTTGGTCTTTCCCTTCCTCTCAACCCATCTACTCTTCCTCCACGTATTCATTTTGCAATTTGATCCTCATTCATTCTCTCTATGTGACCAAATCACCTCAACATGCTTCCTTCATATGCAGCCATATTTGTTTTCAAATTTGTTTTCAAACTTTCATTCCTCACAACAGGCCACATACATCCACTATCCATTTACCAGTATTTGCATGTCTTAAAATTTCTCCATCAATTTTCCCATCTTTTTTTTTAAATTACCAAATTACCAAATTGCTTTAGGTTTTTTTTTTTTTTTTTTTTTATGATTTATGATTAATTTGTAACTCTTCACTCCATTTTCTCTTGTCTCACAGAATGATCTTGGTCTTTGATACATTACTTTTCAACTCCATATGCCACATTGCATCATACTAGCTAGCTAACATTCCCTGAAAATCTTTCAGATTCTGCACCAACGGAACTGGCATTGTTTACTGTATATCCAAAAGTACACATACATTTATATCTCCAACCAACATAACTTTAAGGTCACCACAAGCATTCCATATACATTTGTCCATGAATATGTTAAATAACTAAAAGGCATCACATATCCTGGTCTTTCTCTGATTAATCATTTGTCAAGCATTCCATTTCTTCTCATGTCTTCTTTACTTCCATTATGTGGTGCTCTTATACCAGTTTCAACTCCCTATTCCTTCAAAGCATTCCATAATTTAAGGCTATACACTTTATGTAGAGAAAGCATATAGCAAAGTGTGAAGGCTCAAATTCTGGAAAGTATAATAAACTTTCTTTCGCATGTTCATCTATTTCTCAATAACTTGCTGAAGAACAACAGCTAGTCTGCACACACCCTGCCTGGTATAAAGCTGCACTGAACCTCCCAAACGCTGTTCATTATCAGCTCTCTTACCCTTTCAATCAGTGTTCTGTCAAGCACTAATCCACCAGTCACTTTCTTTTCATAAACTTTTGCAACCTTTTCTTTTTGCCACAGTGTCTTTTCCCCTCATCATTCATCCATTTGCCAGGCACAGACAGTTTTCACACACACACATTAAACAAGCCACACAGCCACTTCATATGCAAACAACTTCCATAAGCAAACCACGTATTTTAACATTTAATATTTCTTCAGTTACACCATCAATATTTGCTTTACCGTTTTTCAACTTTCTCACAATATTTATGACTTCCTTTTCATCAATTTTTTTCATGGACTCTTAATATTTTTAGAATTTGTTTCAATTCAATTGATGAACATAACACTAAAGTTCCAAGACATACACTCCTTCTAGTATTCCTTCAATCCAGTTTTGTCTTAAATAATTTTGTCACTTTTATTTTACATTCCATTCACTCTACCAGAGGCTTCTTCTTTACCCTTTTTCATTCACATACAAAACACATTTTTAATTTCCATCAAAATCACTCTGTATTTCTTGTGACTTTTAAAATCTTAACCGTTCCTTGCTTTTTTCCCTCATGTAGACATTATGCATGATTTTTGCAGCAATTATTTCTATATGCATCTTTTCTCATCCACAGCCCCTTTCATTTCATTACTCCACCAAGCATCCTTTTCCATAACTCGCAGTAGCAGAACTCCACACATTTCTGTGGCACTTCTTTTCACTCTATTCCAAGCAGCATGTTGGGAGAGTAAGTTATTTTCTAATACTTATTCATACAGAATGTATATTTTTCATTATTGCAGTTCTTCTTCCACTCCAGTTTCTTTCATTACTTTCCTATTTTCCCCATGTTCATTTTATCCCAGAGAGATTGGTCCCAAATTTAGAACATCACATCATCCTTGTATCTTCAATTTATTCTCTCAATCTTTCATAATAAACAATCAATCATACTTTTGAAATAATTCCTTTTCCATGCATTGTATGAGCAGATTTATGCCTAAAACGAATACTTTTATGTTTGAAACAAATAGTCCTTATTCTAAGTAGACACTCAACGGTCACTATTCTGAATTCATTCTTAGGCCTCTGAATGACCCAATCATCTTGTCCCCAACCATCCATTCTTGTTACCTGATGGAATAATTTATTTCATCTGGATTATATTTTTCAGTATGTTGCACAGTTTTTTTTCAAAAATCATACCTGTTCTTCTATTATCACCATTCTCTGGAGTGTAACATGTAATTTTCACCAACCTTCCTCTTCATACAGAACTCACAGCATGCTAATGATACCAATTCATACTTTCTGACATGGCAGACCTTTTTCTTATAACTAAACCTGCATCCTCAGTTTCCTACATGTATTTGTCAACTCCACTCCACAAGATTAGACCACGTTCTTTCATACCTTTACATGCTTCCCCTTTTAGTTTCTCAGATACACTATAAATCTATTTTTCTTTCATTCATTACTTTAATCAGGTCATCCCTTATACTCTTTACTCTTCTTACCTTCTAAATTGCTAATTTCCATATGCCATGTTCATGGCCAGATAGGTCCATAGATATTGGCCTCTGCTTCTCATCATGGATTGGGTCATTTGAGGCTTTCATATAGCACTTTTTTGTAATATAGATAAAGTTTAGATTAGCTTACCTGTTTTCGTCATACCCATCCCACCTGCAGCATTTAAGACAGTACCAGTCAGTTTAGCACATTTTGCCCAGTGCACAACCAAAGCACAGTTTCACCCTGAGCACAGTCACACATTTCTATGCAAGCTAAGGTTTCTGTAATCTATAGAGACAATATACTGTTGCCTGCATCACACCAACTACAGAATACATGCAGTACAGTAACGTACATTCAGGATGCTTGTAATTAGATTTAATTATTCTTAATTGAATTTAGTTTTTACTTGAGCTGATAATTTCAATCCAGATCAGGTTACTGCAAACTTAAATTAAATTCAACTGGAATAGGATTCAGTCCTAAGTTGTTATTTATGCTGTATATAAATGTCCGTGATTTCTGACACCATTCCCCCTTATCTGAAATATGAGAACATCCAACCCCATGTGGCCTTCTATCATACAAAGCAATGGAACAACTGTGTCACTGTTAATGTTCCTTAGACAAAAACTATGTTATAAAGATATGATTCAGAGACACAAATTCAAATAAGAGGAGATTTTGAAGAACATAATTTACCAGTTACAGTTAAGCATAAAAAGCTAAGGGCAAGCTCTTCCTTAAATATTTTAGCAGAAGCTGGCTAAAGAAAAGAATAGTGTCTTTATATACTAAAGGCATTCTGGTCCTGGGCAGATGGTCCAAGCCCACTCAGTGTGAAGCCAGACCTACATGAATGAATGACTTGGATAATCCAAATATTTGACTAACAATGAATGAAGGAGCAGCAGCAATACCAAGAGCTGGATATGTTCCCCACTTTGAAAGATGCTGGAGTAGACCCTCAAGGGGAGATGTTTATTCTCAGGCAGTTTATCAGAAACACAGTTGTCCCCAGCCACTTCCCCTTTGACCTTGGGTAGAGAAAAGATCCATTAACCTGCATGCAGCCATTCAAATATTTTCAAGCACTTGAAGGAGTGTGCTTGGAACAACAGCTGCATCAACTTCATGAAAATTAATTCTGAGGTGTATGGCAGTATATGTGTTCTGCCCCCAGGCAATACCATCAATCAAGGCTACCCTCTTTCCCAGTGCAGTGACAAAATGGTAGTGCCCCACACAGTGTGCTATCAATGAGTTCATCTTTCCCAATGAACACTGATGTCATTGATCAAGACCACCTTCTCCACTCCATTGTGACACCAAATAGGATGTTGGCAGCCACAGCAGTTCCTCTCCCCAACTTGATTCACCATTCATTCCATTATCTATTGTTCTTCACATTCTAAAGATCAGGATATGGCTGAATGCCATGTGTTGAGGGAGGTAGAAGCAGTCCCAGTAAGATGGCATTTGGCTGGTTTCCCTTTAATATAAGCCACCTTATGATCCTTCTCTACTGAAAGATAAGATAACAATCAGATCAATAGATATTTTCATTTAAAGCAGGATTGTGAAACCTAGGGTTCTTCAGATGGTCAGTTGTTGTACACCAACAATTCTCAAAGAACTAAATTTCACCCTATTTTTTTTATTATTGATACTCTGTTAGGGACAAGAAGCCTCTGGCCCTCTCCTCTTGAACAACTAGTAGGGTTTCATGGGAGCTGAAGTCCAAAAACAGGGAGTTGGAGTTCATAAGTTGCCCACCTTTTTTTTTTTCAGATTGTCAATCATTCACAAGACAAAATACTGCACTTCAATTGTGTCCTATCTTCAGAAAGGCCAACATGTTTACCTTCTTTTTGCACAATCCCCATCTCACTTATCCACTGTGCTCTGCCCAAATAAATGTTGTGCATCCCAGGCTTCTGGCTTAAGCAAATTTAATTGTCCCAGAGAGACCTTTGCAACACTCCTTTGAAAACGTTATTTTCCCATGGGTTTTGCAAACCAAGCTGTCTTGGTAACGCTTAAGAAACAATGCAAAGGTTTTCAATCAAATGCTCCCTTTTCTTCTTCCTGTCAGGAAGAATGTCATTCTTCCAAGCAGCTGGTTGCTGCCTGTATCCCAGTCGTCTAACACAGAAGCTTTTCGGTTATCAATTAATCATGGAAAGGAAATATGTATAGTGTTTGTGGAAATGAGGCACTGTGTTCTGAAGCTGCATTATTTGTTGAACATGAATGTCATGGAGGGGTTTGCTCATTGTTGAAAGTTAAGTGATGTAATTGTGCTTGAAAGCCAATGGGACACCGTGACGAGGGTTTTGGCTTGAGTAAGAATTGCTTGGCTGGATCAGACCAAAGATTCTGCAGCTTGTTTAAAACAGTAGCCACCTGATAGTTCTGAGAAACCAAAAGGTGGGGGACAGTGTGTAAGTGAAAGCCTATTTTATTTCTCTGTCTCTTGATCTTCAGAGCAAAACCCTCTCTGTACGTGGAGGTTTACTTTAACATCCTCATTGTTGTTGCCTTCAATAGCTAATTGTATTTGTCTATCTCAGTTTTCCTCTTCTAAAGTTGGAATATTAATACTGTGCCTTGCAGATTTATTATGCCTAGAGCAATAGCCTAGCCAAAATATTAGCCAGTTCTCATTGGGACATTACTCAAAATGTTTTTCTGCCTACTTGAGGGCAGTCCTGGAAAAAATGATAAACAGCACATCTGAATACATTTGAGCATTAGGTGTAACATTTCTAGATCAATAGAAATAGTTTCTAGGCTGGCAGCTTGACCCTGGACAGTTTTTGGCAAACTGTTTTTGAACAAATGAAAAAATAAATACAGTAGTAGTTGCAGCTGCCTGTAGAATCTGGAAAGATAGCAAGTTTAAACACTTGCATTTAATACAGCTTTTGCCTCCTAATACAAACAGCCTTTTATGACTATCAGGTTTATTTATTTATTACATTTATATCCTGCCATAATCCCACAGGACTCAAGATTCAGTGAGATTCAATTGTAGCTGGTTATCTCCTATCTAGACCCTCACAGCCTCCAGACCCTAGGGCAGGATCTCAAAACCAGTATGGCCTGGAGTAGAGACTTCAACTATTGGCTTCATATAGATGTTAAACAGAGCACCCTATACTCTTCCTAAGGTCACCTGCCAAAAAGAATCCCAGATAACCTTGCTACATGTTGTCCCAATCACTGCCCTAGACCCTGCCAATGTGGAGTCAAGACATGAGCAAATCTGAGTGACTTTACCTACTAAATGTTGCACTAACTGGTCACAACAGCCGGAGGAAGGTCCTACAATTGGCTCCTTCCCAAAAGAGAATTAGCCATCTGAAAAGGGCCATTGGATAACAGCCTGCTGGTGCAAAAAGAGAGAAGTGAGAATGCTTTGCCTCTTTTATTTCCCTGGAGTAGCCCGAACCTGGGAACCTATCCATGCTCAATCAGAATCATTCTTTGTCCTTCTATACCTATGCTCTAGGTGCCACTTCCGCTGCTTCATCTCAGGAGCCCCTTCAAAAACCAAGGGGCCATTCAGGATCACCTGACAGAGACAGGCTCCTCAGGAGCAATTTCTTTAAGGGGCTGATATGCCACCTATTGCCAGTGGGAAACTAGGCCCTTAACAGACTCATCTGTCAAACTGACATATTCAGTGGTCCACCCCAAGCTCCTGTCAGAAACCATCTGGATCCATGAGATGCCTGAGGTGGACCTTCTGAATAGGTTTGGCCCTGTAGTAGTCATGGGCAACTGTCAATTGCAGCTGGACCAGGAAATGATTTGACCATAACTAAGGGGTGAAAGTGATATTTTTCATATCCAGCTCACACAATACCTGTTCTGAAGCAAAATCACAATCTAATACATGGTTACTTATTATCTGTATCAGGTCCATGATTACCTAGGACCTATGGTTGCCATGGAGGTCATAAATTCCTGGGGTCTACAACCCCAGATCCTACCATATGGAGATATGGTCTCACAACACCAACAGGGGGGAAGATTCAATCACCAACCTGGTGACCAGGTCCAGGAGTCTCGGGAGGGATGCAGCTGGGCAGCAGGATGGCTGATACACCAACAAGACCCTTAGCTTGTCCCTATGGATCCACCTGACACAAAGGCAGTCACAACACATCATTTTAGACACACACAAGGTCTCATGATAGATCAACACCACCCCTCTTCCCTAGCCCTGATATTGAGGCTAATGCAGGACCCAAAACCCAGATAGGCATATTTCTAAAAGGGTGATGTCCCCACTGTTGTTCAGCCAGGTTTACCACAAATGGACACAGCTTTATTACGGACAGATCTAGTATTTACTAGCAACAACTTGAAGCCAGATGCACTGACAATCCAACCACCAGGTCCTCAGTTTGGAGCTATCAGGTTTGAAGAGGTGATCACCACCAAACTGGAGATTGCCCTTCCTCTGAAATGAGTTATCCAGTACTCCATGCCATAATGCCACTAGCCTGACACCACCAGGATATAACAGGTGTACTTCCCATCCCTGATTACTACCTCCCTCCTCACCCAATTTGAGAGTATTGGTATCTTTCTGATTCTCTCACTATAGCACAGTCACCCCCTCAAACCAATCTATATATGGAGTCGACAATTTCACAAACCACTACCCACACCACATTCAACACATCTGAATTTCCAACATCCCCCAACACATTCTAATCCCTCTGAAACAATATGGAGGTTAGTATTGTACACAGAGCCTCTTCCATTGGTCCCAGGTATTATATCTCATCCAACTGGCCCTCATTCTCACTCTGGGGCAGGCCATCCTCCCTCCCCCCAGCTCTTGCCCAGGGGACCAGAGGTAGGACAACAGTCCACCCCCCTATGCAGGTTGATGCAACAGAACAAAAGCTAGTACACAAAGAAAGCCATGCCATAAAAGTCTCTGGGGCATACATGTCTCTCAGCTTTTCCTTTGAGTCATGCCTAATTGCCCTCTGTTGGTTTGGTTCTCATAAAATTTTATGCTGTGAGCCACCCAGACTCAATTTGGAGTCAGGAGGAGTCCAAGTTGAATGTTGTCTTCCTCCTCCTCCTCCTCCTCCTCCCTATTGCAACATTGCTGTGACTGATACTGAAATTGCGACTAAGCATTCCCAACTGACTGTGAAATACACAATCTCTTACATGTGTGTGCATCTACGTACCTTATCTATCCCAGAGATTTGCCTGCTTTTCAGACCTTTCCTCCTATCTATTCTTAGCAGATCCAGTCCTTGTTGTGATGATAGAAAGAGATACTGGCATAATGATGCCCTGCCCTGATTCTTTTTGCTACTGGCTGGTGTTTTGTGTGTAGAAAAAAGCAGGAAACTGTGGCCTGTGCATGAGACAAGGCTGGTGTCATGAGCTCAGGGGGGTAACACTGAGTTTTTCAGGCCATTCTGGTTATGCAATAAATAAGTAATAGTGACAGGCTCAGAGGAATAACTTCTAGCAACTAAGGAAAGGGGACTAAAACCTACAATTTTGAAATATTAGTAGCTCATGCAGTCTGGATGGCAGCTGTAATCTCACAATCAAACTCTGTCCTCATTTTATGTGTATGGCACATATGACACATGTAAAAAATGGACAGGTCACAGGTACCATCTTGACTTTTTTGAAACCCCCCCCCCCCCCCCCAATAGATGTCCATAAGCTCATGCAGTACCTCCATCCTTCTTCCCTTTCTTCCTTCCTGGAAACTCCAAAATGTGAAGAAATGCAAAAATATTTAGGAGGAAATAAGTTTTAAGATGAAAGAATTAGTGAAAACTTAGAGAGGACCATGGCACAGAAGCCTGAGTGTTCTGTGAAGTGGAAAACAGAGAAGATAAGAGGACTGGACTAGAATAACCTGTAAGAGGTCCTGGCTGCAGGGTGCTCGTATGCCATATTTTACTGAGGCCAGTCCTTTAACAGAAAGCCATCAGAAGAAGTCCTCTGTTTGAAGGCATCCTCCATTTGAAGATCTGTGCAAATTTATTTTCAAATAAGGAACCCTAAGAAAGCTGCTGATTAGCAATTAGCATTTGGACAGGAGAGTGAAAAGGCACGAACATTATTTGGTCAAAGTCTATCCTATTCTGATGAAATTATTTTATTATATCATATATAAATTGTATTGATTATTACTAAATTTGCATATACATTGTAAGTATGGACCATCAGATTTATTGAGATCTGCATCTCTTTTTTTATCCTCTTCTTTCCAGCATAGCGTAAGCAGCCATCTTACTATTCTGACATGCTGAAACTAAACAGAAGCATTTCCTTGAGCATTTGCATCAGAAGTAGAAATTGAGATGTTGTAAAGGCATTTGGGAATTTAGTGAACATGAAGACAAATTCCAAACAAAGGGATATTAAGGAGTATGATCAGAGACTTAATAAAAAGTTACTCTCTTCTGGGGGTTGCTCCTTGGTTTGGTTCAGGATATGATTATAGCTGTAAAAAGATAAATGAAAGAGGTAGACCAAGTGGAGAATATTTTAGATGCCTTTCTAAATGCTCTTTTGCTTGGGGACTGTTGAATTTCTCAAGTAGGGCATGCACAACCTCAAATCTTAGAAAAGAAAATCAGCAACACTTGCTTGGCTGTGCTATTACTCTGCTGAGCCTGTTCAGTGGCACCTTATGTTTTCATAACACTTGACCTAGGTTTCAAAATGCCTTTCAACCATTGTTTGCTTAGCATTTCAAGCATATTTCAGTAACCCTCCAAGGCACCCTGTTTATTGCAAGGGCACAGACCTCATTCACTGGGGCACAGCAATGGCATCTTCCATTGTCAGGTTTGCTTGACTCAGCACAAACAAGCTTCCACCACTCTTTTTCTGCAGGCAAAACAGGGATACATGTGGAGAATTTTAATTGCCTTTTTTGCTTGCAGGTCCCAAGCACAGGGAAGTACTTGTTTGTGTGATTAAAAAATAGCACATAGGCAGCGAGCCATTAGTAAATTAGTTCTTGGTTACAGCAGACAATACTATTGATTGATTATTATGTTAGCTCTGTGAACGGTGCAGCCTGTATTCCTGGGTTCAAGGTATGTTCCCTTCAATCATGCACAGCAGCCCATTTAGTATTGGGTACACTAGGGCAATCATTGGTATAAATGCAGGACACTGGCCAGTGATTCATTTGGGTCTCATCTTTAAGTTATTTAAAGCTGCACTTTTACAAGAGTGTGCACTTTGCATACAAAATTCCCAGATTCAGTGCTTGACCTCTCTTCCTAGGACTGGAGAAACTCTGCCAGTCACTGTTACCAAATGAACATACCAAAAAAGTAGATCTGACTTAGCACAAAAACCTATCTCATAATAATAAAAGATGATTTCTGAATTTCTTCCTTAATACAGTCCTGGTCTGGGTTTGAACATTATATGTCACTTAGTGTGATGGAATGGAATTATGAAAGCCAAACTCAGGGAGAAAAACGTTTTCTTTCATCTCCTGAGGCACGAGGGAAAGATAAGAGGATGAGACTGGCACCTCCCTGAGGAATTCACAATGTTGTGGCTGGCATTACTTGGGAGCTGGGGTTTCAGTCTGGGAAGATTCTTGCTAGAGGTTGTAGCTAATAAACATTGCTGGACTGAATTTACATGGTCTCTTGGAGTTCTTTGGGCTAGGCCTGACATCAATGAATTCCTCAGGGAGGTGCCAGTCTCATCCTCTTATTTTTCCCTCGCGCCTCAGGAGATGAAAGAAAACGTTTTTCTCCCTGAGTTTGGCCTTCATAATTCCATTCCATCACACTTAGCTTACATAAGACAAATCCAAATTACGCTAAACCTCCCATGAATAAACTTGGAAAAGTGTCACTGTGAGGTTTTCCTGTCTCCTAGAATTGGCCTTTAAGATGGCCTTCTATGAAGATTACTCTGACCGTAACCTACATGCTCTTAACTTCATTCAGGAATTACCCTGCACCTGAACCCTGGTAATCCTTTTAATGGCTATAAAGATTCGAGTACGAACTCCTGCTATTAAGGCTACAATTCTGTAAAGAGATATTCACAAAGAATAACTTGTGACAAATTTGCATTGAACTTAGTTGGTCTCACTTTTAAGTAAACATGCTTGAAATATGGGTATGAGTAAGTATGAAGGGCTTATGTATTTTTTATTACTCAGAAGAGGGAGCTCATATAATTTTCTTGATCATCAGCTCTAATTATATTTCATAGGAAGATGGGCACAATTTTACACATTAACATGTAATATGTGATCAATTTATATGCTTTAAGGTTACAGGAGCTTGCATGTCTGCACTGCTGGATCTGTACAACTCAGGCTGATCTTCTAGTCTGTTTGATGGAACTGGAGTGCAAGTCCTACAAGCTTACTCTGCATCGGCAAAGAAAAAAAGTGTTTCTCCTTTGCCCATACAGCCTTCCCTTTCCCTTTCCTCTTTCCTCTTTCTCTTCACTATGCCACTGGTCCATATATATATTTCTGGTGATATATGCTTCATATTTATTTTGTCAATTTTATTTCTATAAAAATGCCACATACATGGAGTTAATAATAATAATAATAATGTCATTCATATTCTTTATTTTTATAAACATAGAAAAATACTGAGGTTAATAGATAGGTGGCTGAAAGACAGATTTCTCTCTTCTCCTCTCTGACTTGCATAAACACACACACACACATACACACACACATTTATACACTATCTTAGAGAACTGCCACTTAGATAAATGCATGTCAGTGTTCTTCTTCACTCATCTTTCCATAGTTACAATCTTGGTTTCCCACAGACATCAAGAAAAAACAGCAGTAACAACACATATTTTATCAGTAGATTTATTGCAGATATATTATATGAAAAAATGTGAGCCTCTAAGTTGTCCTGTGAATATTTCATTTCCCTTCCTTCCTTCCTTCCTTCCTTCCTTCCTTCCTTCCTTCCTTCCTTCCTTCCTTCCTTCCTGGTCCTGAGAGTGATAAGGACAAATAATTCTGTACCCATTTTACCTTCATGACAATCCCATCAGGCAATTTAGGTGAGATGGTGACCATGATTTCCCCAGAGAACTCTTTGTGATTGATGAGGCTTCAACTCTGTCCTGATCGGGCACTAACTACTAGGTATGCTTTAGGTTTCCAGATTTCACTGCCTTCCAGAAAGAGATTTTGAGAAGGCGGAAAAGAATAGCTTCATTTCTGCATTCACTGATCTGAAGCCATATGACTTGCTTTTCCCTTCTAGACCCCAGTGGAAAACTGCTGAAATCTGATTAGCAAGAGATGCCAAGTACCAACAGAAAGAAATTCTCTGATCAACAACAGACTCTTGCCAAGTTGAAGCCCAGAGCAGCCAAAGGCAGAGAGAAAGGCTGGAAATAAGGACAACAGAGCAGGTTCTATTGCCAGACATGCCTTTGGTTTATTTCAAAATAGGCTCAGCATTTGAGGAAGCCATTGTTCATCTCCATACACACAGACTCATATTCACCACAATGCTGTGCAGTAGCTCACTGTTATTTCTATATCTGTGCCAGTTTCCCACAACTCTTAATGACAGAATACCCTAAGGACTGCCTTTCTATGAACTGACCCTGCTCTATGTCCCTTCACTTTCATTGTGGAATTTCTTCCCTTGGGAAGTTTTGGCCAAGAACCCTAAAACAGTGAAGGGAGAAACTAAATGAAAATGGTGCCTTTTCAGAACTGGAGGGAGGACCAACAATACAGCTTGGTTGAATGAAAAGCAATGTCTCCGCCTCTGTAACTTTAGCTTAAATAGGGATATTTTAATAAATAAAATAGGAAAATAATTCCTGAAATTAGTTATGTTATTACTGGTACCTACTTCTCCACATAATCACCACCATTTGCTACATACTTCTTAAAACTGTCATGAAAGAACTTCATACTTTGCCTCTTCAACCAAAACCTGACATTCCTTTTCACCTCTTCATCTGAGTCAAACAGATATCCCCAGAGGTATTCCTTTGTTTTTGGGAAAAGATGGAAGCTGTGTAGTGCCAGGTCTGGACTGTATGGCAAATAGGCTAAGTTGATGAGATCAAACTTCACAAATGCCTCTTGGATGGCTTGTGAGCTGTGAGGCCTAGCATTGTCATGTTGCAGCAAAATTTCCTTCTTGTGCTTCTGAACTCTGCTTAATCATTCTTTCAAAGTTTTGAGTATTGCAGTGTAGCCCCCTGAGTTGATAGTGGTATGGATAACACCATCTGCACCCCCAAAAACTGGAACTGTAAGTTTTCCTGCCAAGGCCTGGGTTTTGAATTTTTATTTATTTATCTGAGGGGGAAGCTTTGTAATGAAATTCCATGGGCTGAGACATTGTTCCTCAGTCATAAAGATGAGTCCACATTTCGTCGGCTATCATGATGCTGTGAAGAAATCTGTCACCTTCATTCTTACAGTCTGACAACAACTGCTGCAAATTTCTACTCTTGAAGCTTTCACCTATGCCATCAGCAGGCAAGAAACCCATCATGCACAAACCTTCCAATGCTGAAGAGCATAATAATGTGACCTACATGTTCCTGAGAAATGCCATGCTTGACAGCAATTTCCCTTTGAATTACATGCTAATTGTTCTTAATCGGTTTATCAGACTTTCTCATGTTGACCTGATTCTTGATCACACAAATTAGCTCTTCCTAGTTCATGATCTTTACATTTTTTGATCCAGCAATACACAGTACTCACATCAACACAGTCATCAGCATAAACAACCTACATTCAGTGGTGAATTTCAACTGGAGGCAGTCAAAAATTCAGTCATGGAACATTGCTTAAAGCACACTAAAAAGTATTCACTGCAGGCTTCCATTTCATGAACAATAGCAACACAACCATTTTTCACAGAAATTTCCTGCCAGCTGAAGTAGAAGAACAGATACTAAAGAACATGTCAGAGCTTCTAGTGCATCAATATTGATAATATTGTTAATATTAATATTATTAATATTAATATTATTAAATATTAATTTAATATTTAATATTGTTAATATTAAATTAATATTGTTAATATAATAGTGCATCAATGTTGACTTTTCATGTCAACACATACATTACATTGATTATTAAAGAGATTCCAATTTTTAAAAAAAAAATGATCTGATGCTGTGGATGGTCCAATAAAAATGGCCTATTTGCAAAATGGTGGATGATGAGTATGACCAGTCACAAAACACCCATTTACTTAAAGGTAATTTAGTGCAGATGCTTTTGGCCACTCTTATTAACCATCTATGTTTCTCCCTTCCAATTCACATTTGTCTTTTCACTGGGCAGGTCAGTAACATTTTTTTTCTTTTTTCTTTGGAAGGCTGACATAAGAACCTAGGAACAGGCCTGCTGGATCAGGCCATAGTCCCATCTGGCTCACAAGTGTGTGTCACACAGTGACCACCTGATGCATTTGGGAAGCTCACAAGTTTGGACTATAAAAAAATAGTCGCCTTCCTCTATTGCTTCTCAGCAATAAATATTTAAGGCAGGGTGCCTTTGATGTAGAAGGCAGTAACAGCCATCAGTATTAGAAGCCACCGATAGCCTGATCCTCCACGAATCTGTTTAGCCATCCAGATTGACTGACATTACTCTAACTACTGGCAGCAAAGTCCTTGGATCAACTAGAAACTGTATTAAAATATATTTCTGTCTGCCTGAATTGATTTCAATGGATGACCATGACTTCTAACACTTTGAGAGAGGAAGAATAACTTCTCTGTATCTATTTTATCTACACTTTACATGATTTTATACAGTATACCTCTATCAGGTCTCCCCTTATCTTGCTTTATTCTAGGCTAGAGTCCCCACTGCTGTAGCCTGCACAGTCTTTCCTTGAAGGGAAGCAGCTACAGCCTCCTCCTCCTCCTCCTCCTCATTATTATTATTTATTTACTTTGGTTGCCTTGCCTTTTTTTTTTTTAAAAAAAAAACCATATTTCTAGCTTTATAATATCCTTCTTAAGGTGCAGAGACCAGAATTGTACCATATACAGTTGACTCACCATAAATACCCATAAGAGTACACTGGCAAGCATGACATTTGCCTTTTTTGCAGCAACTGCATATTGAGTTGACCTTTTCATCAGCTGTCCACTATGATTCCAAGATCCCTTTCCTAATAAGTCACCAAGCCAGCTTAGATCCCATTAATGACAGGTGAAGGGTTTGTGGGGAGGGATTGGTTTTGCATTTTGATACTAACATGCATGACTTTACACATGTGTACACTTAATTTCATTTGCCATTTGGAAGCCCATTCACCCACTTTGGGGAATCCATTTGCAGCTCTTCACAGATCTTTTCAGTGTTACTGTCCTTGGTCCTCTCTTGTATCATGAGCAAACATGGTTACTTCACTACTCAATCCTAACTCCACATCATTTATATATAAGTTTAAAAGCATTGGTCTCAATACTGGTCCCTGGTCATTTTTCACATTTCATCAGAGTGAGAATTGCCCTTTTGTTCTCACTTTCTCTTTCCTGTATTTTCCTGGCTGTGGCCTTATCTTATGGCAACTGAGTTTACTTAGAAGCTTTTGTGAGGGGCCTAGTCAAAGGCTTTTTGGAAGTATACAATGTTTATTGGGTCATCATAATCTACTTGCTTATTGACATCCTCAAAAAGGCTTAATTTTTGTGGAAAACACATTGCTTCTTTTTAATAAGGGTTGTTTTTGAATATGCTTATTTTGTAATTAATAATACTTTCATCTATTTTCTCCAGAACTGATATTTAGCTAACCAGATTATAGTTTCCTTTACTGTTTCTCCATTGCTTTTTAAAAATTGGAATCACAGTTTTTCCCCCTAGTTCTTAGGAACAGAGGTTGATGATAAACAGAGGATGTTTTTATGACAACATCAGCAATTTTGTATTTAAGTTCTTTGAGAATTCTTGAGCAGATAATATTTGGACCTGGGAACATTGCTGGTTTTTGTAAACTTGGCTAGTGATTTCATTTCCCATTACATGTATTTATCTCAGTCTGATCCCCTTCTGAAAAGCCAGCTAGGCTAAGGCATCTGTCCTACTTTCTCAGCAATAAAGACAGAAACAAATAATTTATTCAATCTTTCTGCTATTTCCCCACTTTCAATGAACACCTTAAAGTCTTCCAACAGCCCAACCGTCACCTGGATCAGTCCAAATATAACTGAAGATTTTTTTGTCATCTTAATGTCCTCTGGTATGCACTTTCATTTAAAGTTTATCAAATGCTTGTATACCTTTTCCCAGAGTTTATATTCTGTTATGTTCTGCCCAGCACAAGAAAGTACCTGCATAACTGGATGAATGCATCTGAAGAAAATAATAAAATGAAATATAAATTGCCATCTGGGATTTCTAATCACACGAAATGAAACATGACCTACTGCACTGTTGGAGATACAACTCCAGAATAGGGGCATCATAGGAAGTGGGTGTATCAAAAAATCAAGATGGCAACCATGGCCATGTAATTGAAGCCCCACCACTTTTTTACAGACATGTGACACGCATAACAATAGATATCTTTAATCAAGATTCCCAACCCACATTCATATGCTGTTAAATATGGATTGCAATGAATGAAATAGATGAATCCAAACAGGGTTACCTCAGTGTTTTCCTTTCAAAAGAATGGTGGGGCTAGGGAATGAAAATTGCCTGCATAATAAGTTCTGAGAGAAAAGTAAAGAGCATTCAGTATGGAAAACACCACCATTAGGAAAATCAAAGGTCCCAAATTTGAGCTGGGGTCCTTTACAATAGAAATGTTTTTCAGATGTCAAGGTGTAGGCAGCATCTTGCAAACAATAACAACTAGATTAACATGAAGATGTGTAAAAGGACTGGGCTGGAACAGACTAAAAAGCAACTGCAATTATTTCCTTGATGATTGCAAGGAACTCTATTTTGGTTCATTAAAGGAATAAGAGAAATGCAAAGGAGATGTGGGTAATACTGATGGCACTCTGTAAGAAAAAGCCTATTCTTACTCAAATGTACCTTTTTATAAGGCTCTGCAAATAGAAAGGAAAGGGTTCAACTATGCATAATAATGAGATGCTAGAGCAGTGTTTCTCAACCTTGGCAACGTTCAGATGTGTGGACTTCAACTCCCAGAATTCTGGGAGTTGAAGTCCACACATCTGAACGTTGCCAAGGTTGAGAAACATTGTTCTAGAGATACCATACCAACTAGAACTGAATTATTTTACCTAAAAAATTTTTTAAGTGGGTTGATGGTAAACAGCCTCCCAGAATGTTTTGGACTACAGTACTCTGAATACTTTTTACCCAAGGGAAAATACACATTGGCACTTTATGGTAAATAATTTAAAAGATTTTAATATATGCAAAGATGAGGAAAAGAAATCAGAAAGGAATGAAAACGTGCATTTAAAGCCAATGCAAGATTTGAGCATATGCAAATAAAGTCCCCCCAGGGAAAAGGAACCAAACCAAAGGGGCAGACTCATCAAGGGACAAGAGAAAAGAATTGGTAAGCACAAACTGTATCCGGTCGATAACAAGATTTTAGAACTAATTATGTAAAGTGTTATGAGGGGATCTGCACTGATTTTGATGCAATCAGTAATTGGATTAAAGAAAAGGAGAGATTCACTGAATTGGACATGGATTGCCAAACTCCATTTATCTAATAGGTGGAAAACAAGTCTTTGCTAAAGGCAAAGGAACTGCAACGCTGCACTGAAAACTGGAAATTATTGAAGATGCATTATACATCCAATGCTAAATGCTAGTTTGATGTCAGAGTACTATGTCACTGAAAGATTAAAATGTAGAACGCAGCACTGTTTTGTTGCTGTTATGGAAAGGACAGAGAAGGAGAGTAGCCTATTTAAAGTGAATTGTGTGAATGAAAAGGCCAAAACTGCAAAACAATGCCCACATAAAGATATTGAAACTTGTGTCAGAAAAGATGAGATCAGAGAAAACTGAATGCAGTATTTCAGCTTGAGAAGGGGGGTTAGCTAGAAGTTTAGAATCTAAAATATTTTTGTAAGGCAATTAGACCCACTTCTCTTCGGGGGGGGGGGAAGGAGAGAGAGAGAGAGAGACTTCCTTAATAACAATATTTGTGGATCATTATTAGGGCTAGTAGATCTGAACAGTACAATCCAGACAACCACTAGATGACAGCAAAGAGATCCAGAAAATGCTAACTCTTTGCTCCCATCTGGTGGTTGTGATCAGATGGACAAATCTGGAGCTCTAATCCATGATTACTAAAACAGTTGCCTGCTGACACTTACTGATGACTTCTCCAGGAATACATTTACTTACTTGATTAGTGAGAAAATCAAATACTGGAGAAATTGCAAGAATCAGCATACATTTGGGGGAAAGTCTGCATTCATAGACTGAAGGCAAGTATACAGCAAATGATGCTGCAAAATATTTCCATCAAGAGGACATTGAGTACCAGACACCAATGCCATATATTCTTCAGCTGAACAGACTGGCAGAGAGGAAGAATTAGTCCCTGATAGAAATGAGAAAGTGTAAGCTTCTGATACAGGACCATCAAGCATGTTTTGAGGAGAAGCACTCATGACTGGCTCATACCTGCAGAACAGATTACCTATCAAAGCACAGAAGTAACACCATATATACAATGGCATAGTGTCATGTGTGCTTACAATGAGTTCTTTGATGGGTGGGATTTGGTATCTCTTCAAGATGAGAACATGTGGGAGACAGTGGCATCTTAGGCAGCTATCAGGGAAGATCTGGGAGGACCACTTCTCCTAAACAGGAAACCTCTGGAGATGATGATGAATTGCTGGATTCTGCATCTCCTCTGGATCGAAGAGAGAAGGCATCTGAGGCTGCTAGAGTGATAATGTAGTAAGTACCTTAAGCTAAATGTTGGCAACAAGTGGGAGCGAGGCCCTGCTTTGCAAATGTATGTCTAATCTTAAACTTATTTTGATGCTATTTGCAGCTGAGATCTTTTGGTGAGTGTCTTCTGAAATTCTATGTATCCCAAATCTTGTACCAGGACCCCTGGACCAACTCATGACCACCAATTCCTGTCTACCCCTTTGGAATAGACTACTGCCACTGAACCTTCAGAATGAATTACAGGCTACAACTACACACTATACTATTCTTAGTGCTGCTTCCCTGGGCTTTCTCTCCACCATGCCTATTCATTAGTGTAAATTATTGTGGAAACAAGCCTAGTATTGCCCATATCAAACTGTTTGGATCCAAGTATCTTAGTGCTCCTAAAGCAAAACCTAGATACAGGGATGTAATTCCAAAACATAAAACTTTAGTTGTTCCCATGGAAACTATCAAGATTTGTAGCATGGTATACTTTGAAGAAAGAGAAAGAAGCCAAATGCAAACAAAGTGTCAGATTCTGGACTGGCCATCCAGTTAGAGGGAGAGAGTCAAAGCAGCAGCAGCCAAGAGAGAAATTCATCATAAGCCTTGAGCCAGCCAACACCTCAGAACAAGAAGGGGATGTAGAAACTGAACCTTTGGTGAAGGTCCCTACAAGGGGATTATTCCACAAAGACTCTTCTACATTGCCCAAGTAAAGGAGACACAAGGGGCTTTCATGTGGCAAGATGCTAGAGAAATGTCAGCTAGCAATATGGAAGCAATTTAATCTCTGTATAATGCTGTATGACACAAGTGTGTCTTTAAAATAAGATGCAGTGTAGAAGGGAACATCCAATGCTAGAACACCAGCCTAACAGTCAAGGAATATTCTCCAAGATATCTTCCAAGATAAGACAATAGTTCTAGTGGTGAGACATATTTCCATACAGATAAGTCTTAGTATTGCCATTGCAAGGAAGAGGCATGTAAACCATTTGAATGCAAAGGTTAACTTCTTACATGGAAAGAGCAGGGAAGTAATTTATATGGAGCTACCACCAAGGTTTGAAGAACCTCAAAAAGAAGGACTTATGTGCAAGCTTCAAAACAAATGGTCTGAAACAAGAAGCAAAAGCTTTGAATAAGGAGCCAAACTAAATGTTACATAAAGAGGAGTGGACACATGTAAAATCTAATCCTGAGACCTCAAGTCTCAGGAACAACAGGTGGATATTCATTCTAACATATGTAGATGATCTGGTTATATGGCTATCAAAAGAAAAAAGTCAGTGGTAAAACAAGAGAGGGGCAAACTTATTAGAAGGTATCACCTACTAACTTGGCTTTCAAATAGAAAAAGAAAGGAATGGAGGCTACCTTCTCAGACAAAAAGAAAAAAAAAGATGTTCTTGAATGTTGAGGATTAACCGATGTCAAATCATTTAGTATCTAATTCAGTAAAGGAGACACATTTTCTGAAGCAGGATGAAATGACAAGCTTCAACAAGATAATGATCAGTACAGTAAAGAAATGGGAATGCTGGCACAGTCTCAAGGTCAGATACTGCAGCATCTACAGGGATTTTAAGCAGAATAGTGAGTAAAGTATAGTCAGTAGACTGGGATGTTATTTAGACTATCAGCAAACAGCAATTCCAATTTGATAAGAGATATGAATGGAGGTTGGGTTGAAGATAGGACAGACCATTGGTCTACAGGTAGATACTGTTCTACAAAAGTTTTGGTACAGAGCCAACCAGAAGCATTCAACTGTTGCCCTTTTGTCAATAGAAGGGTATGTATCAGTGCCTAGGCATGCCAGGAATCTGTTTGACTATACAAATTGTGGAGTCCTTGGAGTTCTCTGAGCCTGGTTGTTTTCTTGCAAACATTTAATTACCCGGCTAGGTAACATCTTCAGTGCTAGAATGGGGTGGGGTTTGCTCTCTGTTTATATACTGTGGCATGCCCTGCCAGTGTTGGTGGGGGTGGGGGTTTTGTTTTGTTTTGTTTTATTTTTTCTCTCTGGTAGTTCCTTGATTAGGATATTGTTTACTGCTTGATTGTATGTCTGGTGGTAATCTGGTGGGAGAAATTTGCATACAGGCAAACCTCCACCAAGGAACAACTATTCTTTCTACATGAATGCCTAAGGCAGCATACCCTGCCCAGTGGTGTCAGATACAAACCTCCAATAAACTGCACAGCTGGATGGAAAATAGCGCAACAAAGCGGCCGTAAAATGTTACAACTAATGATCATGGATGCACACCTCAAACGTAACAAATAGCAGCATACCATAGGCAATCTCAAGGAGCAACTGGAACAAACCATGACCCCAGAGCACACAAATATACTGACAACCACCATCAAGAACACATCCAGAAGACAAGCAGAGAAAAGAAAAACAAAACTTCAAACTAAACTGCTCAAACTAAACCCCAGAAACAAAGTAGTACCTGAACCAGAATGGGTAATCAACATGTCCAGCCGGCCACTATCCACTGCAGAACACAATATCCTCCAGAAAGGCCTCAGCTATAACACGGACAATGCTAATCAGCTAGAATTCTGTGCTGCCTTAGAAGCAGCATTTAAAACTACAGGACTTAACACAGAGACCCAAGAAAACATAAGGCAGACAATCATACCACAGATCAGAACACAATATCGCCACCAACTCAAAGCAGGGGACAGAGCAGCCCTCAATAGCCTAAGGAAGGACCAAACCATCATCATCCTCCCAGAAGACAAAGGCCAAACCACAGTTCTTATGGATAAATTACAACACTTGCAAAAAGCCAAGAAGTTATTAGAGGACAAAGAAACCTACATCCCACTTAACACCAACCCAATACAGAAACTAGACAACCTAATCAAGAGAACCCTTAATGACCTAACCAAAAAAGGCCAGATCACAAAAGAAGAACAGTGGCGGATGAAAAGCAGTGGACCCATCCTCCCATGTTTCTATGGACGACCAAAAATACACAAGCCTGACATACCTCTCTGACCAACTATCTTTACCAGGGACTCCAACATATAACATAGCAAAAGAACTAACAAAAAAGCTTGGACATCTCACAGAGAAGAGTGAATATTCTATCAACTCCTCACTACAATGCCTCCAGAAAATCAAAGATGTACACATAGATGAAGATGAAATTATGGTCTCATTTGATGTCATAGCACTCTTTACATCCATAAACCCAGAACTAGCGAAAGAATCCATATCAGCAGTACTGCACAACAAACCCGACCTAACCAAATACACCCAGATCAAAATACCCAAAATCATGGACCTCATCAACCTCTGCCTCACTACCTATTTTCAGTTTGATGGACAAATATACCAACAAATCAGAGGCGCACCCACGGGATCACCACTGTCAGGACTCATAGCAGAGATTGTAATGCAATGCCTAGAAACTATAGCAATTCCACGCATACAACCTAAAGTATGGATCTGATATGTAGATGACACCTTTGTTACAATAAAAAAAAAAGGAACAACTAGAGAAGAATGAAACCATCAACAACATCTTCAAAGGAATAAAATTCATCAGAGAGGAAGAAAACAGCAACACGCTGCCCTTCCTGGATATCCTCATCAGCAGAGGAAACAACAGCAAATTAGAAACCCAAGTCTATCGGAAGACAACCCACACTAATCAAGTACTCCATTACCAAAGTAACAACCCAACCTCCCACAAGAGGAGCTGTGTAAGAACATTATTCAAACAAGCACAAACGCATTGCAGCAACGCAGAACAGCAGAAAAGGGAAACAGATCACCTATATAACATCTTCCAACAAAATGGATATCCACGCAATTCTATCAAAAAGTGCCTGGCCACTCAACCTACTACAACACAACCAACACAAGCTATGAAAAGGATAACTCTGCCATACATCAGAAACGTCTCAGAAACTACCAACAGACTATTACAACCACATGGCATCTCTGTAGCATACAAACCAACTAAAGCCCTCCAAAACATCTTAAGCAAACCAAAAGACCCAGTAGCCCAAAAAGAAAAAACAGGTGTCATCTACAACACACAGTGTGAGGACTGTAACAACCACTATGTAGGACAGACAGGCAGAAGACTAGCAGAGTATATCCACGAGCACCAACTAGCAGTCAGAAGACATGATGAAAACTCCTTAATCTCACAACACATGGACAGACTTAACCTTAGTTTCAACTGGGAAACTGTCAGCATCTTAGACCAAGCTAAATCCAAAAATGCAAGGGAATTCTTGGAAGCTTGGTATTCAGACAAGGCAGCTATCAACAGGCACACAGAGATAAACAACATCTACACACTATTCAAAAGAGACAATAGAAAGGAAAACAAAAGACCAGAACATCTCCTCACCAGCAGTCATCACCCAGGTAAGCAGAGTTTAACACCAAGATTACCACCAGACATACAATGAAGCAGTA
Organism: Liasis olivaceus; assembly: GCA_030867105.1. Classification (NCBI taxonomy): domain Eukaryota; kingdom Metazoa; phylum Chordata; class Lepidosauria; order Squamata; family Pythonidae; genus Liasis; species Liasis olivaceus. The sequence goes on from CM061349.1 coordinate 38,745,392, forward strand.
AACAATACCCTAATCAAGGAACTATCAGAGAGAAAAAATAAAGTAAAACAAAACAAAACCCCCACCCCCACCAACACTGGCAGGGCATGCCACAGTATATAAACAGAGAGCAAACCCCATCCCATTCAAGCACTGAAGATGTTACCTAGCCGGGTAACGAAATGTTTGCAAGAAAACAACCATGCTCAGAGAACCCCAAGGTCTCCACAGCTCAACCCTGAGCTACACATATTCGCTTCTATTGGTATACAGATTGTTATGGCTTTTAGAATTAATGAGCTAAGGCCTACCAAGAATTTGAAGACAACCAAGAATCTAATAAACTCTTCCAAATGGAGAAGATTAAGTCTGACACGAAGTACATGGACACAAAATTCTATTATGAAAGAGAAAAAAAATGGCCTATGGCTTGCCCAAAGAAGCTAGCTAGCCAACTCTTCAAGAGTTTATGAGAATTGTAGTTCAGTTAATGTTTGGAGAGTTTATGAGAGAGGATGTGGGAGGTACAATTCCAGATTGCATCTTTTGTCCTATTGAGCATTAGGGACATCTGGAATAAGAGATAGCAAGTAAGGGACTTTCTTTTGTTCTTCTCTTTTTCTCTGCTTTGGTACTTTTAGCCTCTCCCCTTGCTTCCCACAAGAATACAGTACTTTGTTCTTTGTTCCTCCCCACCCCCTGTAACCCAGAGGATAGAAAGCTCAGGATTACCAGCTTTTGCTGAAGCACATAGCTTCCTTAATAGTCTTCTTTTCCTTTGAACCTTAAATATCTGTCTCTAAACACTGTTAATAAGTTTGGTTTTATTCACATGTATATGCTCTGCTGAATACCAGTCCTAGTAAAGTAACTGGAGGATTCAAACCACCAGCTTCCTATGTACATCTGCATCAGAACAATTGCCAAAAGTGCCTTTCTGTCCTAGGGCTGGCACTAGAACGCTCTTTGTTTCTCTTTGTGTTTAAAATAGGATCAAAGCCATAACAATTATCTTATGATCAGTGGGCAATTGTTAACGTGGTCCCTGACCTACAAGGAAAGGTAACAACCGATAGATTTTATAGGGCCAGCCCTTCCTACCCTTCCTGATCCTGCATTGGCTTTTCATGGTTTCCTACTCTGTTTCCAGAGTGATACTGAAGAAAGCAGCATTCCTAAGCTGGACTCCATCATTCCTATCTGCTGCCCTGCTGGGAATTCTGAGAGTTGCTGTTCTTAACAACTCTGGAGAGCTCTAGGGAAGGATAAGTTGTCAAAAAGAATGGAACAAGCATGGTAGCATATACAGGTGAAACTCGAAAAATTAGAATATCATGCAAATGTTCATTTATGTCAGTATGGCAACTCAAAAGGTGAAACCAATATATGAGATAGACGCATTACATGCAAAGCGAGGTATGTCAAGCCTTACTTTGGTATAATTGTGATGATTATGGCGTACAGCTTATGAAAACCCCAAATTCACAATCTCAGAAAATTAGAATAGTGTGAAAAGGTTCAATATTCTAGGCTCAAAGTGTCCCACTCTAAGCAGCTAATGAATCCATAACACCTGCAAAGGGTTCCTGAGCCTTTCAATGGTCTCTCAGGCTGGTTCAGTAGGAATCACAAGCATGGGAAAGACTGCTGACCTGACAGTTGTGCAGAAAACCATCATTGACACCCTCCATAAGGAGGGAAAGCCCCAAAAGGGAATTGCAAAAGAAGTTGGATGTTCCCAAAGTGCTGTATCAAAGCACATCAATAGAAGGTTATGTGGAAGGGAAAAGTGTGGTAGAAAAAGGTGCACAACCAGCAGGGATGACTGCAGCCTGGAGAGGATTGTCAGGAAAAGGCCATTCAAAAGTGTTGGGGACTTTCACAAGGAGTGGACGAGGCTGGAGTTAGTGCATCAAGAGCCACCACACACAGACAGATCCTGGACATGGGCTTCAAATGTCGTATTCCTCTTGTCAAGCCGCTCCTGAACAACAAACAACGTCAGAAGCGTCTTACCTGGGCTACAGAAAAAGAGAACTGGCCTGTTGCCCAGTGGTCCAAAGTCCTCTTTTCTGATGAGAGCAACTTTTGCATCTCATTTGGGAACCAAGGACCCAGAGTCTGGAGGAAGAATGGAGAGGCACACAATGCACGATGCTTGAAGTCCAGTGTGAAGTTTCCACAGTCTGTGTTGATTTGGGGAGCCATGTCATCTGCTGGTGTTGGTCCACTGTGCTTCGTTAAGTCCAAGGTCAACGCAGCCATCTACCAGGAGATTTTGGAGCACTTCATGCTTCCTTCCGCAGACGAGCTTTATGGGGATGCTGACTTCATTTTCCAGCAGGACATGGCACCTGCCCACACTGCCAAAAGTACCAAAACCTGCTTCAATGACCATGGGATTACTGTGCTTGATTGGCCAGCAAACTCGTCTGACCTGAACCCCATAGAGAATCTATGGGGCATTTCCAAGAGAAAGATGAGGGACATGAGACCGAATGCAGCGGAGCTGAAGGCCGCTATTGAAGCATCCTGGTCTTCCGTAATACCTCAGCAGTGCCACAGGCTGATAGCATCCATGCCACGCTGCATTGCGGCAGTTATTGCTGCAAAAGGGGCCCAAACCAAGTACTGAGTACATATGCATGCTTCTACTTTGCAGAGGTCCAATATTGTTCTATTTCCAATCCTTGTGTTATTGATGTCATGTAATATTCTAATTTTCTGAGATTGTGAATTTGGGGTTTTCATAAGCTGTACGCCATAATCATCACAATTATACCAAAGTAAGGCTTGACATACCTCGCTTTGCATGTAATGCGTCTATCTCATATATTGGTTTCACCTTTTGAGTTGCCATACTGACATAAATGAACATTTGCACAATATTCTAATTTTTTGAGTTTCACCTGTAGACTACCTGTATTCACAGCTTGAACTGAGGGAAGTAGTTATAACACATATCTCAGATGCACCAGGAAATTTGTCAGACGGCTAGAATTTTTGAGGCGGAATTTTTTTTTTCTCCCAGCCTTCCCTGACAGGAAACACTGCCCTTGTATGTTTGGAGAGAGCTACACACGAGCCCACTAAAAAGTATGTGTGGATAGAACATAGGGAGTGATGCAAAAACAGGATGCCCTGCAAGCTTTCGGAGAATGAATAGTAGAGATAAACATGTCCGACTGTGACAGGAACTGGAAGAATCGTAAACAGGAGGGAAATAAAATTCCCCATAGCTCCTCTACTATTGCAGCATCTGAAGACAGGAGAAGTCCAAGCAAGAAAACCCTGTGGTACCAGCTGGCCCAAAGGAGTCACTATGAGGTGTTCATGATAACACAAATGTTACTCAAAGGAGAATAAAGAAGAGAAAAGATCTATGGAAAGCCATGTTTATTTGGGGGGAAAAACACCACCATTGCAGTTTCCTAAGAAGCTCACAATCAATACAGAGCTTTCTTTGGTCAGTCAGGGTGCATACAAATGAGAGCATCTTGCTATGAGGTAGCTGCCTGCCCAAAATTCATGAATGTGCGAATTGTTTGCAAAATCTCCACTGTCACTTCATTTCACAAGCTGCCGTACCCTTCGAAGTGGCCACCTGACGTATTTCTAGTATCCAACAACAGACTTGCAGTTTGCCAGCCAAAAGACTTGCAACAGGGAACCACAACCAATTCTGGCCTTAGAACTGTGTGACAATAGGGTGCAGATAACTCCAAATGCTTGTCTGTTACATTCACATTCACATGTACAGATACGCATACATTTAAGTTTGCATTTATGTGAGGAGGAAGAGAAGTGGTGACAAGGACCTCTTTATTTAATTGATTTATATCCTGGCTTTCTCCTCTGGCAAGCATTCAACATAGCATAATGGACTAGGCAAGAATTCAGTAAATTGAAACTTCAACCTTACATGGCTGAGGTATTGTTGGCAAGAGATGGCATTCCCAGATGGTATTCTAACAGTTGTCTGGGGATTGTACTCTCCCTGTAGAAACAGATTCATAGCTTGGGTGTGCTATTTGATACCTTTACAGTATTACTTGAAATTCAGGTACCCTCAATAGCATTAAGCAGTGCTTCTCAACCTTAACAACTTTAAGCTATATGGATTTCAACTGCCAGAATCTCCATGCTGGCTGGGGAATTCTGGGAATTTAAGTCCACACAGCTAAAAGTTGCCAAGGTTGAGAAACACTGGCACAAAGGATAACAATTTTAAAAGTAATATCTAATGATCCCTGTTAATATGCATGATTAATGTAATAATAGAAGATTATCTCGGCATATAACCATATATGAATGCATCAGTTTATCATTGCTAAATTAAGCTGTTTCTATTGCAGGAGTTCCCAACCTTTAGGATGGGTGAATTGAAATGTTGAGAATATGTTGTGAGTGCACTCACAAAATGTTTACCAGCGGATTGGACACTCATTAAATGGCTGCCTTAACCAATTACACGGCATTAACTCACCAGAATGCTCCCTGCTCCCTGCTCCCTTTAGCTTCTTCCCCAGATGTTCCCTCTGTATCTAGGCTGTCAGACTCCTTGCTCTGCTCCAACATAAGTTAACATTCTTGTGGAGTAAATATTGTGTAATATGTCTAAAAATGAATTTGACTCATAAACTATTTTGTTTCTTAGTAAAACAATGTCAAAACCCACACAGTTCTACATTTCTTTACTGTTTGTGATGAATTGTCACAGAGAACTTGATTTCCTGCCTTAATGCACAGAAAATTCAAAAATTTCTATATAGCCCATTGGAATCACTCTCTTTAATTCATTACCATTGAATTTTACCACTATATTTCTGCTATTGTTGCCTTATCCTGTTATTAATCTATAACCAAGATCACCTTTTATTTCTTTTCCTTCTCTACTCCTCTTCCTTCAGGAAAACTTTTGTTTTCTTATTATCCAACTCTTCATTTCCATTAAACATTAGTGCCTAATCTTAATGTGTTTAATTTTTTGTTGTTCTAGTATTTTTAATATCATAGTTAGGTTCAAGGCCCTCCATACATGAAGAGAACCAAGAAGTAACTATATGGAGTATTTTTCCATTTTATATATAACTTTAATCTTTATGTATATAGGCTTTTCTTTAATGTTATTTTATATTTAGGCTTATCTTATTAATTAATTACTAAACTTGGTATACTGATTAATACCAGAGTCTACTTAACTAAACATAATATACCAACCAACTACCTTTAAAAGGGAAGGATCAATATTATTTTTCAGATCAAATTTGTTCAGCTCCCTGTTGCACCCTATAGGGGTAGGGGTAAAGGACATGGAGATGAGGCTTTTTGCTACAGACTTTGTCCTTCATATTCTGAACTGAATCTGGGCAGCTGGTAAGGATAAGTTATTAGAACAGCTTTCTCCCACCTAATGTCCTCCAGTGTACTGAAACAACTCCCAGAATTCTCAGCTTCTGTTCTTTTGGGAGTTGCAATCTCAGTATATCTATCACATCCGGGGGTGCAAGCCAGTAATGAGTGGGGTCTCCCTTTTCTTTCCTCCTCCTCCTCCTCCTCCTCCTCCTCCTCCTCCTCCTCCTCCTCCTCCTCCTCCTCCTCCTCCTCCATACATTGATTGGAAGGAGATTTTAGAAGAAGCCAGCAAGGCTATTCTCACTGACCCAACTCCGTCATGACCCCACTAGTCCCTTCCCTGCTATCCATGCATCGGTGGGGGATTTCCTGAGGAGCCAATCCTATCAGCAAGGATCCCCAGGGACTCTGTACCCCGAAATTATAGGCACAGAACAGGCTTCCATCTTTCAGCATTCCTCCCAACATGGGCAAGGAGATGGGTAGGACCAGAAGGGGCAGTGCCAATGGCAAGATCTGATCTTGTCTTTCAAGTTATTACAAACACACTGATAGTAGCACTGAAAATTTTCTCTCTCTCTCTCTCTCTCGTCCTACCTTTCTACCTAGATGAAACATAAGGGCATTTCTGACAGTTCTGCAAGCCCTATATCATTGATCATATCATCCTCAAAGGCTGCGTGTGTAGAATGGGACTTGAAAGCCCCAGTTTGTAGAAGTCATCCCTGACAGAGGTCTGCTAGATCTTTCTGTGGCATTCCCTACCAATGAGCAGTCTCTTTCTAGAGCCTATATGCAAGGATGGAGCATGACTATATTTGTTTGGCAACAACCCTGCCTGCTTGGGCTGTTTTTGAGCTCCATTGTAAAGTAATGCTTTAATTTAGATTCCTGCACTGAGCTGGAGTTGAACTATGGCCTAAGTGGACACTTCTAACTTTATGATTTTATGAAGTTTTTAAGGCTGGATAAAGTTCTGGAAACTGAAAGCTTTCTCCGTTCCATTCTGCTGATAGGGTAGGGATGGGCAATTGTAGTTGATGGGCTATATTCTACTGTCAGCCCTTTTTACTCAGTAGTGGGATAAAATGTTCCTTATTTGACTTGTCCATAATAATGGTCTACAAGTATTTATTCCTATCCTGTGGATTCCTCATCTCTTACAGATTCTTTCAGATTAGAGCCCACATGTGTGGGTAAAGTCCATCTGCTTGTCAAGCTTCTTCCAAATGACAGAGATACCAAATGGATGAACCTTGTCAATATAACCATGAAACCTGTCACTTGTCATAATTAGCAAAAGGTACATTTAAAAAAAGATCATCAGTGCAGCTGTATACTTGCAGAATCTGCCAAGTTTCTCTGTATCAAAGCTTATCTTGGATCAGTGTCTTGATGTTGTTTCTTTTCTTTTTGAAAGAAACAAAGCCAGCATCATACAAGATATTAACAGTAAACTTAACAGTAAATTTGCTTATACTCACAGTAAAGCTCACAAAAACCTTCACATCCTTTTCATCCAAGTTAAAACCTTAAGCAATTCACAGTTGATTACAGAGGGTTCTTCTTATTTCTCCCTTCTCTGCCATCCCATTCCTCAAGATTCACACTCATAGTGGGGAAAGGAAGGAAGAAGTTGGGCAAAAATATTATAAGGGATGTGTGTTGCTTGCACATTAAAACAGAACTACCATGCCAAATTTTGCAATTCCTTTTACAGTTTAAAAAAGGGAAAAATATAAATTCTGATAACAAACTCCAAAATAATATTACTCATTAAGATCAAAATCCTGCAAAACCAAAACCCCAGCCAATTTTCCTACAACATAAGGTTCAGATGAGAGTCTAGGGTGAGGGATTTAGAGACTTGTGCATAACTACTGCAAGATAACAAACAATAAGTAATAGTATTTAAAGTTCATATATATTTGGAGTACTGGAGTTTCACTTCCAAAACATATAACCAAAGCCCAGTCAAAGCTGTCTGATTTAGAAAAAAAACTAAAACCATTTTTTAAAAATGTAAAATATAACGATGAAATTTGGAAAACAAAATGAAGCAAGGAACAGCGTACAATCTGCATTAAAAAAAAAGTAAATCAGTATTTCTGTGTGATCAAAAAAACCTTCCGTTGTTAAATTGGAATGAGCCAGTCAACCACTGACAGCCAAGACAGCCCATAGAAACCAGTGCAACTGTCAGATGGTTCTGCTGTACTATGGTCATAGCAGCCTAATAGCCATTTACTCTGTAGCAGAGCAAGGAACAGGGCTTGCTTTGAGGTATTTTTAAGCTGGTTCCAGACATAATCAAAGAAGTACAGTGTAATCTTCACCATTTTGCTGAATCCAAACATTTCTCACCCTTTGGATGGAAGCAGGCCTGGGAAACGCATACCTGCTACTTTAAGTTCCATGACAGAATAAAGATAATTTACCAGGCATACCATATCTGGGCTGCAAAAATCCAGATGACCAACAAATGCAAGAAAGGACTGTTTTTGGTGGTTCTTTGTTATATAGATTTTTACAGCCCAGGTAGGTATGCTTAAGTTATAAATATAGTAAAAGTATTTTTGAAAGTTGAGATGTACTCTTAAAAACGGTGAATTTAAAGAGCATTTCTTGCATGTGTCATTTCAACAGTTCTGAAATAAGCAAAAATATTAGTTACAAAGGTACATGATGGTGCATCCTTGCTAAAGTAGATAGGGAGCCTAGGCCTGTGGAGAAAGGAATTTTTGCAATGGAAGTATAATAGCAGAAGCTGCAACTTCATGTTGAGTCTGGCTGCTTAGTCCTCCCTTGAGTTAATCACTGCTCCCCTGGCCACTCAGCACATTTAATATTTTTTTCTCAGTTCTGGACTACATTTTGCAATTTCTGAAGGCTAGTAAATGGATTCTGAGCTTTGTGATTCCAGTTTTAGATGAAGAACTTCTGATTTCTTGTGTAGAATAAAAAGTATCCTAGATATTCCCATAGGACAGGCGTCCCCAAACTCTTCAGTTTATCAATCCCTTCATGAAGTTTCAGATTGTTCATCAACCCCCAAACATTTATTATATGAAAATAATTTAATAAATACTACTTTTACTAATAGTACTACAAATAACAACAGCAGCAGCAGCAACAATAATGGATAGTCCCATTGGCCATTGGGAATCAATATTGACCACTTTGGGGAGCCCTGCCTTAGACAGAAGGGTGGGAAGAACAGGATATCTCTCAGAGGCAACCACAATCAGGGCTAAGGAAAATTAATTTGTATCTATTTCTCTCATATCACTAACTCTCCTTCAGAACTTTTTAGAGTACCTCTGTCAAAATACATCAAATCAGTGCTGTCGGTAGCAAAAACCACAGTCCATAAACATCTAATTAGAAAATGGGTACATGTCATACGTGTCACAGCAAGTGGCAGCACCTGGCTGACCTGGGCTGACCTTGTAAAACCTATGCAGGGTCAGACCTGATTAACACTTGGAATGGGAGAACAACAAAGAAAGAAAACCAAGACTGGGAAGTTGGACTTTTTATCAGGAAGAAGACAATGGCAAATCACTTCTGCAGAAAACAACATGGGGGTGTCTATATGGTCACCAGCAGCTGTGCTTGAGTGAAGGGAGTCTTTGTATGGATGGATCAGCAAATTATCCACTTCTCCCCATCCTATCTCAGACAGTCACAGTGCTATGAATTAGGACTACATGATTTCGAGACTTGTCCTGGATCAAGTGGCCCATGGACTGTATATCAGCTACAACTACAACTTTATAAACCTGAGAGCCTCCCGGACTGGGGAGCAGAAATTTGCTAATAAGTATAAAATTTTGGCTGTGCAATTTTTTGCTTTTTAATTAAAACATTAAGAAAGTTAGTGCATTAAACCTCAGCTATGCTTCATACATTATAATCCTAAACCTCTCCCCAAATCATTACCTAATGAAGGAATAGGCTATTGGACCTCACCCCTCCAGAGGCATCGCTGTGTCACCACCAAATCCCCAGCTGTTGTTGGAGGCCAAACCTGGAAGAAAATGTGGCTCCAGGCCATAAATAAAGGTTGCCCTCCCGGATCGTAAAGCTTCCTTAATCATCCACAGTAGCCAACAAGGGCATGCAGCAATGGACCAAGCTAGACATAAGTTTCCTAAAAGGTCTTAGATACACTAGTATAATATAGCAGTTAAGATGTTGGCTGTGGAGCAGGATGATCCAGTTCACATCTCCAGTTGTCTATGGAGCTCATTGAGTGACTTTGGGTGAGGCATTCTTTTTCTGGCCAACATACCCCATTGATTTGTTGTGGTGGTCATAAAATATGGGGAGACCTTGTGTCATCCTAAGCTTTCAGAGAAAAAAATGAGATGCCTGCCCCCAAACACACACACACACTTAAATTTTCATCATTACTAGCCAGGTTGATCAGGCCTGGGTGGGTGGCAGGTTGGGGAACCTGGATTAAATAGGGTGTGCTATTATAAGTGGGATCAGGTTGGAAAAGTTCCTCAAGGAGCATTAATGTTTCCAGTGAACATAATATGCGGCCTGAACCTAAGCTTACATATTTCACGTAATGAAACTGAGCAGAGTGTCTTATAATTACATATATTAATACACCAAAAATGAATAAATGATTGTCTTCTTCCAGCTGAACATCTGTTCCTGGTTTCTTTGTATTCATTTTTTATTATTCTTTACCGCCTTCTCTCTATTGGAAGATCTAAATATATTTTTCTTAAAGCACATTAGAACACAGCAAAACACAAATGACATTTACAGCATGAAGTTACAAAATGAAAATAAGTAGCCTCCAAGATAATCATATTGTTTGGATTATCTGAGTAGTTAATTCCTGAACAGGTCCAAAACATCTCAGAGTATCTTTTGTTGTGATTCCTGTTTGTATAACAAGATGGGGATGTAATATTTGTGATATATCTGCACCCCAATGGTGGGCCTCAATGGTTTTACCATAAGTCTACAATTAACACTCACCCTAACAGTAAACTGAGATTGTAGGTCTATTTGAGAAATCAAAATAAGGCTTCTTAGAAACAAGAAGGAAATAATAACATGTTTGAGGGAAGGTCAAACCCTGAAGACGAGGTTGAGTGTGTATGTGTGTGTGTGTGTAGTTTATGTATATATGTGTGTAGAGAGAGGAAAAAAGAGACCAAAGGCAAGTATGAACAATAGATTTAGACACAGAAATACAGTATATATAGGGTGCCTTACTTGGAGATATTTGATGCCATTATTTCCCCAAGGTAAGATTAGCCCCAATCCTGTTGGCCTTCCAGAAGGCCTTCAAAACTTGAATGTGCCACCAGGCCTGGGAATCCCATGGAAGCATGGAGCCAGTTAAATGGCTGGTATAAGTGTAGACTGCAATCTTTCTGTCTTTTTGTTATTATAGTTTTTAACTGTTTTTAATTGGTTTGATTGGTTGAATTATGTTGTTAGCTTCTGTTTTAATTGTGTATGCTGCCCAGAGTCACATGCAAGTGAGATGGACAGCTATATAAATTCAATAAATAAATAGACAATACAGAGTGAAGGCAGAAAGCATTGTTCAGCACATTGAATGCAATGATGCATTCTCTAGTCTTCATAATCCCTCCAAATTATTGGAAATGAGCCCAGTTGAGCAAAATATGTATGTCAGTTGGCATGTGGAATTTGACTCAGTGCTGATTTTTTTATGACAATAGACTAATGAATGCTTTCTAGCTGAAATGATTTGAACAGCCCACAACATCTCAGAGACACATCGCATATGGATTATAGCTAATTCTAGAACATCGAGTTCTAAAAAGAGCATGCTTGCTTATAGCTAAGCTCAGATACCTAAGCAAACAGAAAAAAATTATATTCATGTCAGAAACTATCAGGCAGAGGGGACGAGGCTGTCCATCAGTAAGAGTCTCAGTCATCCACAAACCCCAGTAGTTGCTGATGGTACTGATATGTACTAGAATTGGAATGCATGACGAAAAAGAATAACTCAGTTAGCAAAGGAGACTCTACTTGCTGATCTCCAGATCAGCCTTGTCCCTTTGTTTCTGTGTCACTTTCTCCTTGACTAAGGAGCTATAGCAATTGCAACTCCACACAATCTGTGAAACTATATTTATTTACTGAAATTGTTTATTGGATTTATAACTTGACTTTGGTCAACGAATGACGCTCACTGTGCCGCACCGGTCATATTGTGCCAACAGTGGTGATGCTTGTTCGCCTCTGACTGAGTAGCTCTTTGAGCAATCTATTCCCCAGAGTGTTGCTTGTAAAATCATTTGGCTTTGTCTTTGCCTCAAAGCTGAACTTTGAGAGGGTGCTTTGTGATCAGGGGGAAAAAAATTAGACAAGTAGCTCAATTCTTTCCCTTATGCAGCCCAAACCACTCTTGGGAGCAAGGACTCCATTGGATTAAAGGGAGATATGACCCTGCGTGATACCAGCTTTAAAAAAAGCAAATTTTTCATGATAAGCTACTGTTTACCACAGAAAATATACATTTCTTGCTTGTTGGTTTGATTTCCCCTAAGAGAGCTCATTCAACTTTGGAAAACTTTTGTAGCCCAGGGTCAGGTGGCTACTGTGACTGATCTATTCCTTCACATATATTTAGAAATAAAAAATGAACCTGTTATTCAATAAAAAGTAGATGGACATGTGTTAATCAAGTGCAGCACGAACAGTCTTTGCTGGCTTTCAGATGAGAGTGAGTGCTCCCATTCTAAACAAGTGGTCAAACTCTACTCAAGAGCATCTCTACTTGTATCTTTACACACACTGAAGTCTCAGGGCAAATGCAGTCCCTGCATGTCAATGAGGCCCTCAAAGCTCCTCCCTATATTGCCACCAGAAGGTAATTTTTAATGCAACGTAAGGGAGGAATATGAAAAACATGAGGAATAATCAAATCAAATAAAATTCATTAATTCAATGTAATTTTAATTTAGTGTACCGATAGGGTCAATTTTGCTTCCAGAGTTGCCCAGTTGTTACCCGTGCCTCACCTACATTTGGAATGCAACCCCTGGCACATCAAAATAGCCAGTTTTCCCAGAAGTTGCATGCCTTGCTTTAGATGTATGCAAGTCCTATTGAAACACGTTAAGTCAAAATGCTTCATTTGTTCATAACCTAAAAGAAATCGTAGGTGTGTATCTATGATGTTGCTGGCCAGCCTTATGACAAGCATATTATTTTTCCTTGTGAATGAATTAAAAGTATATGTTATAGCTCATTTGAGAATCTGGCATGCAAAATGATGTTCCCTTCTTTCATAACTATTCTGCACCATTCTCCTTTCAAATACATAATGTGTTTAATGATCTGTCACACTCCTTTATTGCTTTAATAAAATACCATATTGCAAGCTGGTGTCCTGTTTCATAAAGCAAGAGGAGGTGACCTCACCATATCCCTGTTAATCTCTGTTGGACTTACCACTTCGTTAATTGGTTTCATCTACTGAAGGATCTATTGTCATTGCCCTTTACATCAAACAAGGGTTGAAGCTGCCATGTCACTCAGCCACAGTCTTGCTAAATTACTCTTGTTTCTAAATACGAATGGAATTTGCTCACCCTTCAGCTCCCCATCTGTTTTTTTTTTTTTTTCAATCATAGTTCCAAAACCGTTTTTGTTATGGTACATACTCTAGAGTGGAATCCCAAATAAACTTCCTATTTGTAAATTGGATCATGACAGCTAGCTTTCTGTTTCTATTATACTGAGTAGAATATTCTGGGGAACAGGCCAAAAGATTGTATGAACAAATTTTGGCTTTGTTCTCCTCATTGTTCAATATATCAAGAGTCCTTGCTCAGTGTTAGTAACCAAGAGATACCTGGAGTTACCATGTTCTGTATGTAATAGCTCCATTAGAATTACACTGTTAACTGTACACTCTTAATATTCCTTCTCTTATAGTGCCTAATCATTTTCCATTTTACCCTTGGCTTAAATATGTCTAATTCTGCTAATTTCTAGTTGTGCCCATTAATGTTTAAGATTATTTTCTTTTCACATTCAAGTTGCTTTTAAATGAAAGGGCTGACAATCCCAGAAATGTCTTTAGATACAGGAAATGTCCATGTCAACATTCCAGTAGGAATATTCTAATGAGCTACATCAAGAGTAGGTAAGGTAGTAGCTTCTTCTATATTAACCCAATTTTACCTTAAGTGGAACCAGATTAGGCCTCAGGTTTGAATGCAATGTCTGACGAGATTAGCAAGATGGAATCAACAGGCACGATTTTTGCCTAGTTTTGTCTTGGTTTTTGGTAGGAGCACCTTCATCAATGAATATCTCTAGAGATGTCAGTCCAAAGTCTGTCCAAAGAAGTCTGCTCTGGAATCTCCCAACACATCTGGAAGGTACTTAGGCTGAGGAAGGCTAGAATAGGTGAAATGATGGGCTTGATCACACATGCCTCTTCGATAGTAAATTGGCCATAGGACCAAAAAAAAAAAGCAAAGATGTATTTGCATAAAGTGTGAATATGCTAATTTATTTGTATAGACACACATTAAAAATAATTACTATAATTTAGTAGGATTTTAACATATTGCATTAACTAGGAAATACTTTAGCCTTATGTACTTGTACAGTCTGTTACCCAGATGTTAAATGCTAATGGCTACCTACAGCATTGCAGGATGGCAGTTAGTTGTAGACATGAAAGTTTTTCATTTTGTGGCCCTTAAGTCCTTCCAAAAAAAAAAAAGGAGCAGGTTCAAAGGTGTCAGCCTGACACACTGGTGATGTCACAATTTCACTGGCCATATCCCCTACAGCCCCCAGGCAGAGCAGAAAGAGGAGTGTGGTACTTGGAGATGTAGGAGGAGATGTAGCAGTGTTTGAATTGTGTGACCTCAAGCTGTTCTGACTCAGCTACACAGCATCAGGCCCCACTATCTGGAATAGCTAGACACTAAAGGAAATTGCTAAGGAAAGATGCATGGGGTCACACTCACAACCAGGAGATATGTCACTATCAAGTGTGTGAAGAGCCTCCACTGTAGAACCCACCCATGCTATCAGTCTCCTCTATCAGCACATGCTCATTCCACCCCATCCCAAACTTCACCATCTGGTGAAGCTATGATTTTGGCTTTTTTTTGTCCAAAACTGATAAAGTTTGGATTTGGTAATAAGTGCATGCAACTTTAGAGCTGAAACATTCAACCACACATACAGTGTGTTCAGTGATAACCATAGATTTTAAATGTGTGGACAGCATTCTAGCCCAACAGCAGCTGTTTGGTGCTAAGGATTATGATGCAAGTAATGGGACCATTTTAATTTTCTATACTCAGAGCTGATCTGATGAATATTCCATTTTACGCTGAGGCTTCATGTTGATTGAAGGGGATGTTCCTTGTACATGACATAGTGGGTGAGTGAATTTCAATTAACACTTTGCTATACGTTTATTCTGACCCATTCCATTGTTTCTGCAGTCCATCCTTCTCATGATAGTGAAATAAGTAGCCATGAATTAGAAGTTCACCAGTTAATTGGGCATTTCATTCTAAAATGTTATGATACTAGCAAGGGATCACCATACTGCTTACAAATTCTGCCAGCATTAATATGAACCCATATTGGAGGTGACAGTAGCTGAATAACAAAGGGCAGGACAGGAAAAAAAGACAATCAGAGAGACGAGACAGGAAATGAAAATGACAGCCTCATAGAGGCAGAAAGAGCAAGGGCTGGGAATAGGCATAGCCAAGCAAGTGGGATGACATGACTCTGTAGAGAAAAGAAAAGGAAAAAAAAAACCAGGAGCCAAATAATGTTTAGAGATTGCATGAAACCAAACTTTTGTGTTTTGCTCCTGCCTGCCTGAGGATCTCATCAACAAACCCTTGCTTTCAGTAGGAAGACATTATTTATAGCAAACTGCCATTCTTTTTACCCTGATAATGCTTATGCTATATTATGCTTCCTTCTGCAGATGAGCTTTATGGGGATGCTGACTTCATTTTCCAGCAGGACATGGCACCTGCCCACACTGCCAAAAGTACCAAAACCTGCTTCAATGACCATGGGATTACTGTGCTTGATTGGCCAGCAAACTCGCCTGACCTGAACCCCATAGAGAATCTATGGGGCATTGCCAAGAGAAAGATGAGGGACATGAGACCGAATGCAGCGGAGCTGAAGGCCGCTATTGAAGCATCCTGGTCTTCCATAACACCTCAGCAGTGCCACAGGCTGATAGCATCCATGCCACGCCGCATTGCGGCAGTCACTGCTGCAAAAGGGGCCCAAACCAAGTACTGAGTACATATGCATGCTTCTACTTTGCAGAGGTCCGATATTGTTCTATTTCCAATCCTTGTGTTATTGATGTCATGTAATATTCTAATTTTCTGAGATTGTGAATTTGGGGTTTTCATAAGCTGTACGCCATAATCATCACAATTATACCAAAGTAAGGCTTGACATATCTCGCTTTGCACGTAATGTGTCTATCTCATATGTTGGTTTCACCTTTTGAGTTGCCATACTGACATAAATGAACATTTGCACGATATTCTAATTTTTCGAGTTTCACCTGTAGAACAGTATTCCCCAGCCAGATGGTCTCTGATGTCTTGGAACTACAATGACTAACATTCCCAGTCAACATGATGTTGGGGAATTTTGGGAATGCTACTCCTATTGCATCAGAAGGATATCAGGATGGGGGAGGTTGTCAGAGAATATTACCAGCAAGTCAAGTCAGAGTATTCATCCAGCTGTACAATACAATGCAAAATAAGAGCTCCTTGTATTTTGTTTCTTTTGTGTTTATTCTATATCTACCTGTCTGTCTATGTCTTCTTCTTTTCTGCTAGCACTTGGAAGCTCTGCTTCAGGTATTTGCCTGAAGAAACCTGAGTGGTAAACTCATCTATTATGTCTATTAACCAAAATGACAGGACTTCTTCCAATCACATGGAGGAAACCCCTCTCTTAATGTCTAAACACATGATTCTTCCCCTCAGGTTCTTTTGAGGTTTGAGGAGGAGGGGGCACAGAGGCCCCGGGGGAGTTCATGGACAAGCTGCCTCCACATCCCAAATCCAGCCAGCTTGCTGGTGGGAGGGTCATGGATTACATGTTTTGACATTTGGTCTTCTCTCCTTTTCCCCTCCATACAAACCAATTAATGGGATGGCATTAATTACAGCAGTTTCAGGATCTCCATAATTGAATACCTTTTCAGGAGCAAATCTGAAGAGTATGGGAATTGCAGGCCTCCATTCCACTAGTGAGGCAGCACTTGCCTCCCTTCTTCTGACTTTTCAGCCTTTAGTTGGCTTTAGAAGTTAGATATATAAAATTTGCCAGTAACATTCTTAACTAATGCCCAAGAGGAACAAAGAGAGAACAGCTGGCTCTGTTTGACCTGCTCAGCCTTAACAGGTGAGGGGAGGTTGCAGTTTCTTGTTTCCCTTTGGTTACACAGTTTTCTCCCACGTGCATGGCTGCAGGTTATGTATGGGAGAGCCCCATTTGTTAAAATTCCCATTTCATATGTCCTTCTTCCTTACTACTTGCTGTGGCAGTAGCAGTAAAAAGACTCTCAGGGAGTCTCTCTAGTAGATTGTTGTTATTTATGTATAATCCTAGGTTGTTATTTTTGTCAGCCATACTTGAAGCTCTTTTGGAGCTATAATGCTATTAAATACCCCCTCCCCAACTTGAATGAAGTTTACCTTAAAAAAAATAAATAAATGGATAAGAGCTTGTGCTGTGAATATTGAGACTAGCACTGCATTTGGAAGCTGCAAATGAAAGAGGACTTCCCAATCCATAAATATCACATGGTCTCCAGAACAAGTTGGTAAGGCCAAGAGTTCAGGAGGGAGCAGAGGTCTAGCAACACTGTGAAAGAACCTCCTGTTCCCCCTCAATTCAAGTGAGCAAGCCTCTTGTAAACAGATTGGCAGCACATCTTCGATCTTAATCTGGTTGTGGTCTGCCTGGGAGACAGTTTGGAAACTGAATGCCTTTGGCTCCATAACGGAAGAAGCACAAGATAGGAATAAATACTGTACTATTCATGTGGAGTTTTTATACACATTAGTTTTTCACTTGATAACTGCATCATCATCATGATTTACATGTGTAAACCAACCATCACAAGTGAATCATGTCTGAGTCTCATGCATATAATTTTCCACATCAGCCTGTGCCAAACTAAACATAGTGTGTCTCAGAGGAGGCAGTCATTACAGTCACTTGAGAAGTATCAAAATGAATTTGCAGATGTGAATCACCCCAATACCTTTATGACAATATCTACTATCAGAAGTGTGTCACACCCATGCTGGCTGGATCATATAATTGGACTGGATTACTTACTCATTTGAGTAAGGTACTCTGGCACAACTTTGTTAAAAAATACCTTATGCAAATATATGCATTCATTTTAGTGATCGTTTAAGCTTAAAAGTGTTCCAGGACATTTTGCTAGTGCTACCATAGATATGCAAATAATATTGCTATCCATTTGGCATATGTATATGAAGTCATTGAATAATGACATCTGGGAATTTGGAGTGAGATGTAGGTAGTCAGCTCTATTTTCCTCTAGTAATTACAGTCAAGGAACTAAATTGGTTGGATGGCCAATTAATTCCATCTGAAACCTAACAAGGTAAAAGCACTGTAGGATGGTAGCTTCCAAGTGTGTGAAATGGATAGGGTTGCTTTTCCCCTGAAGGAGCCCATGGAAGCTTGAAAGTGTTCATTGACCCTGGGAGTCACTAAAGATTTAAGTGGCTTCAGTGGCTTGGAGAAGGTTTGGAACCTTTTTCTGAAGAGGAATATCCTGGCCATGGTTACCTCCAGTTTGGATTTTGGTAATACATAAATCTGAAGGAAAGGTGGTCATATTTTTCCATTTTACTAGTTTATTTGAACACTACATTATGGCTGCTTTATTAGCATAATATTAAGGAAAAATTATTTTCAAGGTTCTATCAGTTCAGTCCAGGGCATGTTGACTTAAAAGTGAGCCTAGGGACACAGAGACGGAAAGCAAAACATGATACTCCAAGTATGGAAAAAGAAACAAAGAACTGATTTATCTCTCTATGTGTATTGAGAAAGAGCTAGATAAGTCAGTGGACTTAATGGTGCATACCTTTGGCTGAAACAAGCTCAGTGTTTAGAAAGTAAACTGAGAAAGAAACGAGAGGCATAGAGGAAAGAAGATTGGTTTTATGCATTCCAAAGGGAACAAGTGGACGCTATTGCTTCTTTTAGTTTATAGTGAGATCTATATAGAGATAGATCTATATAGCTACCCATCATTAGATAAACAATAATTATGCATGTGTGAGGGTGGGTAGCACTAAGGCAGAAAGGGAAATTGCTTAGCTTGGAAAACTCCATTGATGTAATTTAAGTAGTTATGTATAACAGTTGCATAAAGAATGTAAAACATGTGGCACCCACTAGCAAGGCAAAAGTCAGACTTGACATTTCTGATGGCAAGGAAGCCATATGGGGGGTTCTGGATTTTAACTACTAAGAGGTAGAAGCTAGGATATAACTACTCACATACTCACATGCCCAGTCAAAGTGGCTGCTTTAATTGTAACCATCCTTTCCTGCAGTAGCTCTCAGGCCAGGTAGAGTGAGCCTGTCAGTGCCTGAAAGATGGAGAGAATCTCATTCGAGGGACAGTATAACTATAATGTAATGGCTAGAGTATTGGACTAGGATGAAGAATTCCCAAGTTTCAGTTGCCCACTGAATCTATGAATTCTGCCAGGTAACTGTCTCTCAGTTTAATCTATTTTATCACTGTCATTAGCAACCCCAAGAACTAAAGCAATGTAGACTCAGAACTGAATGGAACAGAAGCAAGGTCTTCCAACAATTCTGAGGGAAATAGCCAACACAGAGTCCTAAGGAGTCTTTCTCAATGGGCTGATTGCAGGCAGCCCCCTGACCTCCAGGATCAGAAGCAGCATACCAATGCCTAGAGCAGTGTTTCTCAACCTTGGGAACCTTAAGATGTGTGGACTTCAACTCCCAAAATTCCCCAGCCAGCATGGGGAAGAAACACTGAGAAACACCGGCCTAGAGTGTAAGTGGAACAGGACGATAAGTGGAACTGACCAAGCACAGGTCATTTAGGCCCACTCTGCTGCAGCAAGCAAGGCAAAAGTGCTCTCACTTCTCCTCACTTATTACATCAGCAGGCTGTCATCCAGTGGCCCTAATTGCCTTTTGGAAAGGAGCAAATTGCAAAATTTCCCCAGCTGCTGTGGTCAGTCAGCACAGCATTTCATTGGCAAAATCATTCAAATTTGCTTGAGTCTTAATTCCACTTGGACGGTTGTCTAGAGTGGTGACTGGGACAACGACTTTCCAGATTACGTGGGATTCTTTTGTGCCTGTAAGCTCTGAGAAAGTAGGTGGGGTCCTTTCTAGGATGTCATCAGCCAGCTGTAGCATGGACTTCTGCTTCTCCTGGCTCCTTCATTTAGCTGGAGTGGGGAGGAGTTATTCCCTGTATCCAGGAGATTATTTCAGTACTTTAATTGTATGGATTGTGATGCTTTTATATCTGTATTTTTGTGAAATGGGAGTAAGCAGGATATAAATGCAATTAATTAATTAAATTGATCTGGGGAAGGAGACAAAAGAGGAAAATTAGTGGAAAGTAACTGAATAAATGGTTGTACTGCACAAGTGCTAAATAAACCAGAATACAATGTCAGAGACTCCTGGCACATCCACAAATAAATAAATAAACCAACCACTAATCTTCCAGGCAGCTGTTTATTAAAAGAGCCACAATCTCCAACAATCGACTATAGTATCTATTGTGCCATGTCAGGAGATTGTCCAGAAAGCCGCAGTGAGAATTTCACCCAGGCTGAAGGGGTACCTGGCTATAACCTGCTGCAGATAAGGAAGCAGGATGGTTTCAGGCTGAAGGAAGAGAAATCAAGAAATTGTGGTCCTGGAAATATAGGCAAGAAAGAAAAAGAAAGGGGGAAGGCGTTCTAAGAGTGAACTAAGAGCCAGTTAACACCCAGTGATTTGGGGAGCACTGAGTCCTATGATGAAAGAATGTGCTGGATGTTAGAACTTAAAATAATGAATGCAAAAAAGATCAATGATTCTGAGCTGGACTCCAGATGGAGGAGCAGAACAAGCCGATCAATAGTCTGAATCTAAGGAATAAAAAGGAATGAGAATTAAAATTAGCTAGCTAAGCATTGAAAAAAGCCTGCTTCAGTGAAGGAAAGTTTTAGGGTTTTTAGTTTATTAGTTTTTCCCAGCCTGTTGCCCTCCAAATATATTGGAATGATTAATCCCATAATTCCATGCAGTTTCAGTTGCACTCATGGGCATTTTGGCAACAATGGTAACTGGTAGTCAGGGAGGTATTTACATTAAACTGGTACCTTCTGGGTGTGTATATCCATCTTACAGCAAACCCACATAGCCTCCTTGCCCCAAAGTGAGGACAGCCCACTAACCACTTCTAGAGGACACGTCCACATGCCATCATCCGCATCTCATCTACCAGATCTGAGGCAACCTGGAGACAGTTTTAGGTGCTCTCCTGTTTCCCTTTTTATCTCATCCCCAGACACACTCCCACTGCCTAACCTCTTTTGACTGTGTGGGAAACCAGAACCCCAGGTTCTGCAGCCACAATTTTAAATGTATTGATCAATCCATGAACAGGTAATCGTTACGGAATGGGAAATTGTGAAATTGACTATCCCCAGTTTAATGCGTGTAACTGAAATGTCTTGTCTCTTGTATGTCTGTAACCCACATGGAAGGAAATTCCCTTCTCAGTGGCTGCCATTCCCAGGAGCCCTAGTTCCTCACTTCCTTTCCTCACGCAATGTTCTCAGAGTAGTTTATAGCTTCCACATCAATCCCCACAGCTGACTCCTTTCTCAAACGCCACCTTTTCAACAGTATTTACCTAGAGGCTGCACAAACCTGGAGGACCACTAGATGGCAGCCAAGAGGCACAAAACTCTTAATCTTTGCTGCCACTTAGTGGTCAATAGGTAACCCAGTCAACTGATAGTTTCAAGGATCTTTTTAAAAATCCACTTGGTCAACAGAACAATGGGGGCGGGAGGGAAAATAGTGCATTGAGTAATCAATCATCCATGCCAATTGAAGGCTTTTTTTCACATGGCAGATAACATTGGGCAAGTCTGGAATTTCATCCAAGAGAACTATGAATCACAGCCATCAGAATGTTACATATTAAAGCTGTATGTACAGCAATGCACCAAAGACCCATTTCGGATACATGATAAGGGCACGCTGTGGCTCCAGGATGGAAGAGAAGCACAGCAAAGCAGCTGTGTGAATGTGGCCTTAGTCTGTTTGGACTGTAATTCACAAATGTTTCTGACATATAAACAAGTACGGGTTTCAATTTTTGCCAAGAACAGCAGGTAGGAACTCTTTTGATTAAGTTTCAGTACAGGACACACTTGGATCAACTGGATGTTAACCCTTCTCCAAACAGCCAAGATTCACATTTTCATTCCTGGAAACCTTCCTTTTGCTCTTGCTGTCTTTCTCTGAACCAAAGGGTGCCAACAAAAATATCAAGCACAAACAACACATATGCATTAAGCCATATTTTTTGTAATCTTTCCTGAAGTAGGAATACGGAGGTTTCAATTAAGGGCACTGGAACTCAATCCAAATCAATCCTAATATGCTGTTGCTCAAGGTAAAGTCTCCTTTGAATCAAACACAACTCTTGATGTCTTCATGGACACAACCATGCAACTTTCTTGGCAACAGTATGGAAGCAGCTTGTCATTGCCTTCTAGGAGCATTTTTTTTAAAACTTCCCAGTCTACCTTACAGCCCTGAGTTATCCTGGTAGTCTCCCATCCAAGTAGTAACCAAGCCCAACTCTGCTTAACTTCTGACCCCATACAAAGTTAGCCAAGTACCTATTTAAAACACACACATATACCCATTCTCCCTAGAAACAGTGGGACAGTGGGGAAAGCTTGAACATGGAGATTAAACATTGTTACAGCAACAAAACAAATAAAAATAATACTATTGTTGGTGTCTACTATTGCCCTCCCAGCCAAGAAGATATGGATGATGTCCTCCAAAAGTAATTTTCAGATCAAAGAGTTATGAAGTTGTAGTGAGAAGGAACTTTAATTAACCCAATATCTCTTAGGAAGCAAATTCTACGAGACATACTGACAACTTCCCCCTTCAGAGGGTGGAGGAAGGCACAAGAGACTTAATATTAATCAGTAAGGAAGATTTAGTTGAAGAATAAATGTTGCAGAAACTCTGGGGAAAAGTAACAGTTTAATACTTGAGTTCTTGGTTTTAAGGGAAACTAAAACTCTGCATAGGCAAATGTGGATCTTGGACTTCAAAAAGTACATTTAATTGTTAACTTGGCCCCATAGCAGGAGAAGCTAATGTGAAAAGGAACTCAAGATTGATGAGAGTTCCTAAAGAAGAGATACTACAAGGACAGTTGCAAACAATTTTAATGATGTAGGCTGGGCTTGCAAAATTAAAATGATGTTGATTTTATTGCTTTTGGGGAGAGGGGGGATAGAATGAATCTTGTATTTCTGAGAGAGAGATTTTTAACTCTGCTTTTGATCAGCCTATTTGAATTTCCAGGTGATGAACATCTTAGGAATGTCACTTTACTACCTGTCTTGGAAATATATATTTCTAATTACAGATATTACATTTCAAAATATAAGGGGAATATTATTCTGTTTCAAAACAGATGGAATTTATTCCATGGGCCAACTTTGGACCTTTCCTCACTGCAGAGTTGAAATCTACTAGCATCAAGGGTGCTATCCACTCACCTTTTAGCTGGCAGGAAATTTACTGTCCTGATTGCCAATCATTATCCTGCCTCTAGTTCCAGCCACAGCAGTCACTTGACCCCTTGCAACATAACAGGTGACAGAATTCAAAGTTTATGCACACTCTGAGATGGCCCTTGTATGGTATCAGAATAAGAAAGGAAACACTTCTTTAATACTGGGACAGCTAAGGAGGTCTCAAGGCTGTTTCATTCATGGGCTTGTGACTAGATGAGGGCAGTATAATGGGAATACAGCAGAAAGTAAGATGCTACCGGGTCATGTTTGTGCCATGGTTAGGTGCAAGTGGGAAAGGTCATTGGCTCTCCTCAGCAGTGCTGCATACCAAAATAACTAAGTCTAATTAAACACTAAATACAGAATAAGAATCAATTGTCAGAAACAATTTTTTTTCGGAAGATGAAATTTAAAAAGCAGAGTAGAAAACTTGGGAATCAGGGAAATACTGTACCATTAAGATATGTATTAATAATTACAGCTAAAAATATGATATAGCATCTTGCGCCTCTGCCTGGGGATGTACAGAACCATAGCTCTAGGCATATTATAACGTCAGTTTTGACTGTCTCCTTTTGATTAATTTTTTAAAGTGTATGTTGCCTTCAGGAACTGGGTCAATTCCCTTGTAAGCCCAACTCTCAAAACATGGGATAACATTCACTGTAGATAAGAAAGCACAGTTAATAGGAAGAGCAGGACAACATGCCACTCCAGTTTGTGATGGACTGTTTTGGAGCTGAAAGTGTCCTGAGGTCATATGAAAGTGAGTTTATCTTCCACTGTTGACTTTTGCACATTTCCCAATCTAGCATTTTCCAGCACACACAACTAACATGACATCAGTTCACTGGCCGTGATTAGATTGTATTAAACATGCTGTAAGGGTGTGGCCCAGCAAGAATTTGAGACTGAAGTCTAAGGCAACATACAACAGAATGAGTTGGAGGATCTCCAAATTCAGATGAACAGGCTTAGCGCATTTTGAAATCAATGGGATAACGTTTGGGACCCGTTACTCAATGTCTTGGTAGTTGTTGCTTTGAAGTCCTCAGGAATCCATACATTATCCTCATCTTATCTACATGAACTCTAAGCTGGTGGCAGCACCTTGTCAAGCTCATCTGGACTGAGAACTTAAGAGGGATCAGGCCTGCCTAGTACTTGCTCTACTGGAAGAAGGTAAGTGCAAACTTATTCTGCCCTGTTCACAAGAAAACCGCATGATTACATCCATATCATCTCCAGGAAATGAACTTGATTCAAGAGGGTCTTCTTCTTTTTTCTTTTTTTATCTACAGGAAACTACCAAGAAATGACATCCAAATATTGGCCAAAGTGGGCCAGTACAGAGACAGTGCCCAGATTTATTTGGCTTCTCAATAGGATGCAAATGAAGCAGTATTTGTTATGAATCACATTTGGACAGAGTAATGGGATGAATAAGGATGAATAAACTGAGGCTCAACATATGGTCAGAAGAAGTTTCTTTACCATTTAAAAAGAGCTTCCCTCCAGAAGACTATTAAGCCTGGAAGTAATTAAAGTATCAAATCAGGAACGAGAGACTGAAGATCCAATTTGTCCTCAGCCACAATGTTCACTGAGTGACATTGAAAATAGAAGATAAAATGGGATGGAAGAATCATATCCTCTGCCTTAGATTCCTTGGAGAATAAGCAGTCAAAAAATGTAGCTACTTAAATGAATTTTACATTTGATCTTATTTTGAACTGGCATTGTGCAAGATTGGCGAGGAGATAATTTTGTGGACCCTTTTTTCCTTTTTGCACATTTAAGATATATCTTTATAGAAAGGGTTAGGCAGTCTGTGCATAACTTAGCAAACTTTGTATTGTAAATTCCTCTACATGTGCACTTAGAAAAAGTTACTTAGGAAACTTTGCAGATTACAGCATTGTATTGTAAATCATTCTAAGCACTGAACCTTTTATCTGTATTTGCATTTGTAACAATTAAGATAAATAGAACAACATGAGTTCCTTAATCTAACACCTGCTAAAGGGGGGGAGGGGGTGTGGTGGCAAGTGGCTGCATGCTAGAAATGATGTTCCCCATAAAAATGTTCTTAGCAAAGAGTCAGCTCTGTGGTTCCCAAGTTATTGATAAGATATATTATCAAACCATCCCCAGCTGTTGTCTGCTAGGGACCTCGCCTTACCTAAAAATATCCCTGGAAGTGCATCCTCTTTCTTGAGTTTGGGACCAAGGCATCGATAAGACATGCTACCAAGCCATCTCCAAGTATTATTTGTACTTCATGTTTCTTAAGGAAGTATAAAAAAGTGGCAAAAGCCCCCAGTCACTTTGAACCTTGGCATGAATTCCAGGAAGAAGAAGTGCCATGCAATGGCCAACTCCAATGGATCAATCTGCTTCCATTTCTGGGTGTTCTGACAAACCAATGAGACATGGATTGGTATATCTTTCTCTGTAACTCTATATCTCACTAATATTTGTTCAATCAAATCTCTTTTAAATTTCACCCTGGTTTGCACATATTGTCTCTGAACCCTGAAAAACCTATTGGCTCTCCCAGCTGGGTGGCTACATAGATTTCAAAAAAACCATCCTTTAAAGTGGACAGTCAACTATTTAGCTTTAGATCAATTCTCATCAAAGCCATTCTCCTGTACCACAACCAGGAAAGTTCTTGAGGTGGTTTAGCAATCACTAGCTAAACAGGAAACAAAGTTAATAGAATTCAAGGTACACTGATGTAGAAATCCATTTATTCATAAGAAGAACATGAAATTAAATCCATTTAGCAAAAACCGATGGAACATAAATATATTTATTTGCAAAATGAAACTCTAATGCAGTGTTTCTCAACCTTGGCAGCTTTCAGATGGGTGGACTCCAACTCCCAGAATTCCCCAGCCAGCACGGCTGGTTAGGGAATTCTGGGAGTTGGAATCCACCTATCTGAAAGCTGCCAAGGTTGAGAAACACTGCTCTAATGCTTGCATAAACGGTTATGTTATGGTGTGTTAGCAAACCAAAGCAGGTTTAGTGCTCAATAGGACTTTAGTTGCAGGTTCCAGTTGCTGTCATGTATGTTGGTGCTGGGGAATGGTTGATTATTTCTGGTTCAATATTCTTCTGCAAACATACTTTGGTTTGAACTGCTGTTCCTTACTTCCTATATTGTTTGTTTGTTTGTTTAATTTGCCTGACCAACTCCAAAAAGATTCTGGGTGGTATACAATAAGTCCAATGCATAGATTTAAAACGCATTAAAAACCACTTAATTTCCCAGACCAAAACAACACTCCCTAATGTGCAAAAACTCCACAGGGGTTCCACAACCACCCTAACCCCATACCTGGGAACAGAGCTAGGTCTTTTTTGTATACTAATTTAAATTGAAGATTTTGATTATAATAGTAAAAGCAATACAAATTAAACTCAGAGACAGAGAGATAGAAAGAATAAAACATGCAAGGAAAGGGAAAGAAAAAGAAAAAGAAGAAAGTAAGAGAAAGAAAAAGAAGAGAAATATTTAAAGAAGTGACTTCTGATCTTCATCACAACCAGTATAAACAGACTTAATAACTCTTCACCTCCTGAACGGTTACAAATAAATACCTCTTCTTCCTATAACCCATCCCTTATCCATATGCAAATCCATAAACCATCAACTTTTCAGTCAGCAAAAAGTCCATAAAGAGTTACCAGAGCTTTATAGAAACACATCTTATTTTAACCTTGGTCAAACAAAGCAACTTTAAATTCCTTTTACTTCTAACAATTTTGATCTTTAATTCATTCAGATATTGTTGTAGGATTTGATCTCTCTTCAATTTCTCTTTTTCCCATCCCAAAGGCTTCTTTGCAGCTTTAGCAAACCTCTTTTGTAAATCTCATAAAAAAATATCTGGGTCATTCTCTTGACTTGTCATTTGTGTTTCCACTTTAGCTGCCTTCTCTGTCTTATAATCCACACTTTTTTTTAAAATTATCCAGTATTTCTGGTTCTAATATTTCTACAATAGGCAAAATTTATTTCTCATCTGTCACTGGAACAGAGCTAGGCCTTAAGAGACTTCCAGAAACAAAGGAGAGTGAGAACAGGGGGATGCTGTTCCAGAAGGCAGGGGCTGCAACAGAGAAAGCATGCTTCCTCAATCCCATAAGATGACAACAGCTAACTGGAACATGCCCACTCTGCCTGAAAGCATTGGGTGGGCAGAAAAAACTGGAGAAGGTGGTCCCTCAAATAATCAGGCCCTATGCCATGAAGGGTTTTATAGGTGACCACCAGCACCTTGAATTGCACACAGAAGCCAACTGGTAAACAATGCAGCTGGCATAGCAATGATGACACATGGTCATAATGAGAAGCGCCTGTTACTGCTTGCACTGCTGCATTTTGAACCAGCTGTAGCTTCTGGATGGTCTTCAAAAGCAGCCCCATGTAGAACACATTGCAATAGTCCAATTGTGAGATGACTAGGGCATGCGTGACAAGTCTAGGAGGGCCCCCATGTTGTATGCTAGTCTCAGGTGGGGAAATAGAATCCTATCCAAGACAAAGCTGAAAGAATCGCCAACTCAGGGGGCCCAAACAGCCATAGCCATTTAGCATTGTGAATTGAACCTGAGTGTAGATTGAACCTGAGTGTGGCCCACCCTCAGATTTCCACCATATCTATCTCTGCCCATCACGCTTCCAATAACCCCACGTGCCCTCTCTCTTCCCCCCAGTTTGCTCCCATCCCAGGTTCCACTGTCCCAGGCTGAGCCATTCATACCTCCTTGCCCAAACAACCATACTTAGCCCCTCCCACCACAACTGCAGCCTGCCTGGTCTGATCTAACGTGCCAATCCCCCCCCCCCCAAGCTGCTCTGCTCCTGGCACTCTGCAGCTGTGTGGAACCAAGTCCATACAGGGAATCCCACCCCAGTCCCAGGTGGGACAGGTAACTAAAAGTCCAGACCACTTGGCACGTGACATAGGCCCTAACCCATAGGTTCTAGGCCCTGATTGAATAGTGTCTGGGAGCCTGGGGATACAGATTTTTTTCTTTTAATAGTCATTTGCTAGCCACATTCGCTTGCAAGATCTAGTGATCTGGAGATCCTGTCCTATCTTCATTTTGGAGGATTGCCCCCATTTTCTAAAATTCATGTGCCAGGCTTACAGCTGAACCCATTCTTAGGGTTTTTTCCCACTACCTTGCCCACGTGCTTTCCTCCTGTTTAGAGATGGAAGAAAGCATGCGGGCTTGAAAACCACCTCCCCTGCAGGGTCCTTCTTGACACCTCCCTAGAGCAAGACAGCAAAATGGCTGCCCTGACTTGAAGGCGGGGCTGAGACTCTCTGAGGCTACTATGGGGGAAGCACAGAGTACGGGCAGGTGCAGGGAAGAGGAGGGCAAAGGATCCCGCTCCCCTCCCTAGGTTTTCCTCTTCTCCAGCAGGCACGGAGCACTGGAGAGGAGAAAAGCTTAGCTGCTTTCCAGGCCATCTTGGCACTGCAACAACGAGGATGGAGGCAGAACATGGAGGCTGCAATGCTGCATAAAAAACAGGCTGAGCTTCAATCACAACACCACCACCGCCATCCTGACTCTTTTATACCATACCCTGCAGATACCCCTAAAGAAAGATGTATAGATGAGCTTTAATCTCTCCTAGTCCGTTTGGATGCCTTTAGAAAATTCTCTGACTTCATTTTCCCTGCATATAGAAGTAGTGTATCCATTCCCTGAGCAGCATCTTACAAGTGAAACTCATAGTACCGTAACTTTGAAAAGCTTAATGTTTGGCATAAACAGGTGCCTGTTTATCTAAACAAAGGGGATGGGAGTTTATTCTTTCCCCAGGAAAAACAGAATTGGGAAGAGGGAGTGAAATATATATTAAGTGTTCTATGAGTCAGTTGACCCCCTGATGAAATAATTAAAGTTTTAACTCACTTTCACTTATAATGCAAAACTGCAGTCAACTGAAAATGCAAGTGAAAGCTTCCAGCTTGCCTTCCACAGCTATGCCAAAAAGAGAAAGAGACGGTGAGCAGGAAGCCAAGCTCATTCACATAATGCTATACCAAGCGGTGTTATTCCAACATTACTGATGAAGCAACTGCACTGAACTAACTGCTGTATATCCTGGCCTGTCTCTGAGAAGATTAATTCTGAGGTAGGCATTGTGGGAATGTTGGAATTGGAGGTGGTGAGGATGGGTTGCCAGGAATAAGCAAAGTTTCTCCAGACAGATTATTGGGGTTTAAAGATGTCATCAGTTGTGGGAGTTTCTGAAATATTAAAAAAACAGTCCCTGATGCTTCTTTTCCCGTATCCTATGTGGGTGGTTCTCAGCAGAAGACAGTTAATCAGAGGCTGCTTCTGAAGGCAGCCCATAGAGAGCAACTGTCTACTAGTTTAAGAACACTTGTTCTAGGACTCTTCCTCTGATGCAAAGGGTTTCAGGTCAGGGATGTCTCCGTGGGGGAGGGGGGGCTCCATTCAAAGAAGTCAATATGGCGGTTGTGGTCATGTGATTGAAGCCCCACTCCTTTTTTACATGCGTGGCATGTGCAGGTAAAAAGGGGCAAGGATTCTGTTATAGAGTGATGGCCACTATCTGGATTTTTGTACCCTTCCCCCCCTCCCATGGATGCTCTGGTTCAGGCCTAGGGATTGAACCATGCTAAGATATCTAAAAAAGGAACTGATTAGCTTGTGACCAGCTCTGCTCTTCTTCCATTTCTCTGAATCAGGGCAATTTTTTGCATGCATGTATTGTTCATAGTATTCATAAATTGCTTTTCACCAATATACTGTACAATCCCAAGATGTTGTATATATGTTATAAAAAAAGTCAAATGCCACTGAATAACAAAAATAGATTCCTGAAATAAAACACTGAAGCTGTTTGCTTCATTGAATCTGTTGGTTTAAAAAAAACAAAATAAGACTAAAATTGTTTGAATCTTGATTGAATCTGTTGGTCTTAAAAAATTGAAAATGTAAGATGTCTGGCCAAATAATAAATGTTTATAGTGAGTGCTGGAGTAAAAAAAAAAAAAGTTCACCATTAATTCCATTGTCCCTAAGAGGTTATTTCAAAGTCAAGCCTTTTCACAGAGAAGGCCCTGCATTTTCATGAGTGCAGAAAGTATTTATCCTAGTAATGCGACTCAGGAAGTGCCTCTTTTGAATATATTATAAACAGATCAAATTATATGGGAGGAGATGCTTCTTCAGATATTTAGGCCCCAAATTATTGTTCAAGTTATTTTTCAAGTGCAGCCTCTCTTAAAGAACATTACAGTAACCCAGACTGGATGCCACAAGACATGGATCGTGTGGGAAGGTTATTCCTATCCAAGATTGCAGTTATGAACTATCCAAATCTAGAATACAGATGGCTATTAAAAGTATAGTATAAATGAATGGGATCAGTATATTTCAAGAGAGCTTGTTTCTGTTTGTCATCTGGAAAAGATAAAATATGGCGCAGTGTTTTAATTTACTCCACTGCTTGTTATGTAAATTAGATTCCAGTTAAATTTCAATTTTAAAGAAAGACTAAATGCCTATTTAATTGTGGCTACTGGCATAAATGCTTCTGTAAATTTCCATTCAACCAATGAGACGGGCCATTCTAATGGGCAAAGAAGTAAAATGAGAGGAAAAAAGGGGTGAATGAAACATTGAAAATCCATTTTAGACAAAAGCTCAGTAGCTTCCCTACTGAAGTTGCAACATTTAAGATGGAATAAATTACCTTTAACATTTTAAAAATATAAACATTCACTTTTGTATTGCCTTAACCTATATTGACTCTGTTAGAAGACTACTAAGGTTTTCATAACAACTCATGTAGACACTACTATTGCTCTGAAGAGTTTTGATGAATTCTTCTCCAACCCCTTTTTCTTATATATAAACGGTGTAAAAGGACCAGCTTCCCACTGAACTGTACACTTCCATGCTGGAAGAATGCACAGATCACTCTTTATCTGCAGCCTCCTGGCATATAGTTTTATCTAATTACATTTTTTACACTATCTAATCAAATGGAATTCCCAGAAGTGAGATAAATTCAAGAAGTAGACAACTTAGTCAGTATTGAACACTGTCATCTAGCCATTAAGGGACCTCATATGGTTCAATGTGAATAGATACAGAAACACTTGGATATCTTTCTTATTTATTGTATTGTTAGAAACAATTAAAAAGTGATTAAATGCAAAGCAGGATACAGAAGTGCTTGCTATACAATGAAATAGCACCCCAAATTGAAAACATTGTTTTATTATTACAAATATTACTTTTTTCAAATACTTATATCCCATTTTTCATAATCCATAAAAAACAACTAAACAATAAAACAGAATGTTGTTTTTTATGGATTATTTTTGCATATTTTTATATGCTGTGAGTTGTAGTGTTTTAAAAGAAAAGACCATCTCTGTTGTGATTTCACATAAATTGCAATTACATTGAGTCAGCTCCCAGACACTGTTGAGATTGGCTAGATCTGGAACAACTTCTGAACAGCTGCAGAAGCTTTAGATGGAAGTGCTCTTTGTGTCCAACATTACTCAATATGGGGGGGGGGGGGTTGCCCTTGCATCTTTTTAGATACAATCACTTCAGAACTTATTTAAGAACTTCAGTAGCATATAATGAATTTTTAGAATTTGCAATATTGTTTCGAAATGTAAGATAGAAAACTGCAGGGACTTATCCAGGCAGTTGCCAAGAGTTGACACTGACTCGAACGCACACACACACAAAGCTAAAAGTAAAATCTGTTATGTTCTTCTTTGCATTGTAAGGAATCACACACACTAACTTCAATATTTCTAATGAGATTAGAACTAAAACCTATGGAAACAGAATTACTAATTACCACATTATGAAACCATTATCAAGCTGCTTATTTGTAAGTAAGATGTTCCTGACTAGTTATCACAAACATATAAAACAGGGGAAGGAAACCAGATAAAAAGAAGAAGATTAACAGAGGGATCCCAATGATTCCCATGTCTTCCATAATTCTCAAGTTCCTCCCTAAATGAGGGTTGTATGAACATGTTTTCTTCATACAGCTGGGAAATATCTCTAACAGTAGAAATCATTGCACCAATGCAGGCTTTGTAGGACAGTGGAGAAACTGTATAGATTAAGCAAAGTTCACATCCTCAGCTAGTACAGAAAAGTCGTTCAGTGGGATGACTCATCTTCATACCACCTAGAGCATCAGTCTTCCTAAAGTCTTCCTACCTCTAGCTGTATGGAGCTACCAAGTAGAGGACTCTGGAGAAGTCAATGCTGGGGCCTGAGAGAAGTTGGATAAAGCAATGGCCTCTTTAGAATTATTGTGTCTGGTAGTTCCAGTGAATCACAGGGCAGGAAGAGTCTGGAATGAACATAACCATGCCTATTTCTACCACCCACTAATAAATATAATGAAAGAGCGGCATGATACTGTAATAATGAGAAAGAAGATGGAAGGAAAATAGCGGAGATCACAGAAAAACAGCAGTGTTCTACTCTTGAAATATAGGTGGCTATTCTTGAAAAACTTACTGTTTTATTATAATAAACATAACTAAATCCAGAGGAAGTGCTTTGAGTCTGATGGTTACACAGAAACTCAAGCCAGTTAGTAAGCTCATCAATAGGCCTGTCATTATGGTTTAGCAGGTGCCTCATCATTATGATGGAAGATATCTGTCTATATCTATCATTTTACTCCTGTGAATCTTCATTAGGAATTTGCTATTCTAGGTTCCAGCCCAGAGATAAAGGCCTGGGCATTTCAGCATGTCATAGAGGGAAGGTGAACTCTTCCTATGGCTCTAGATTTGGGACAGCTCATTATGTGAACTATATTGTTCAGACCAGCAAGTCAGAACTACTTTTTCTCCGCTAATGAGGAATCCTGCTGGCAGAATGAATTTGAAAACATAGCCTAATGTCAGATTAGTTTCCTCCTTTGCTCATGTTTCCCTTAACTTCTGAACATTTGAGCCAATTATAGAAAAGGAAAGAATAAAGAGAGGAAGGTTAAAGTTTGGAAATCGAATGGAAACAGGAAAGCGGTAATCAGTGGGGTGCCATATTTGTTTTGCAGTTTCTGCTGCATTTCCTTTGTTTGAACCAAAGAGGGATGAATAACCAGTCCTTCTTTATTTTTCACAGCAGATGTGATCAGTCATCATACGTGGATAATGATATCATTGACCACATTTCTAGTTCTGCTTATTCAGTGACTAATGTCATTTGTGACTAATGTCACAAATAATAAATGGGTCTATATACATTCACACACACACACACACACACACACACACACACACATATATATATATATAAAGATACCCACACCCACAAATACATAAAGAGCACAGAACAGAAGATAACTACTCAGTGTCATAATACAGGTAGTCCTTGTTTAGCTACCACAACTGGGACCAGCAACTCGGCTGGGGAGGCAGTGTACAGGAGTATGGAGATAGCATTGAAGAAAATATGCGACAGCCATTATGAAAATATCAGCTTAGTCTGAAAAGAGGTGTGTGAAAGAAACTCAAGATTCTCCCACCTTCACTCTCTTTGGTACAAGGGAAAGGGAAAGTGAGCTTCTGTCAGGATTTCAAGATTCTGTTATTATAGCCCAGAGCCACAAAGCAGAGTTTCAGTAGTTCTTATGGTGTCTGTTTCCTGACCTGGCCTATCTCAAAGGGCTGAGAGGTGGGGTGATGTTGATTATAAAGGCAACGTGCTTGTGACCAAGGGCCCTGCTCTCAAGGTAGTGGGATGTGAATATCTCCCTCTTCATGGGGAGAAGTTAGGGATTCTACTGGTTTACCAGTCATCTGCTGACCAATGGCTTCTCCTCAAGAAGTCCTCCTTAGACCCAGCCATATTTGACAACTATCTTTCCTTTTCTGAACTTACGAGGTTGCAAAGGAAAGACAATAAAGGTACATTGTCACTCACACTGTACTTCCCCTACAAAGATAGGCCCAAGGGGAGAGGGATCAGTTGGTAGTAGGACAAAAAAAAGAGAGGCCCACTGAGGGCATCTTACACAAGCTCACCCCCTCCCATGTTTTTGTATGGAAACCTATTCATTCATTTATTCAGGTGATACAGTAACTGTGTTAAAAGATATCACATAGGGAATTATACTGTCTGTTAGAACATTGCCTACGCTAACAGCTGAGTTGTAATATGGTGGAATTATTTATTTTTTTTCCTTTTTCAAGCACGCAGAAGCCCCAGCTACAAATGAACAGACCAAATATCCAAACGTTCATCTCTGTTAATATCCAGGGATGCTTTATCAGAATAATTTTATTCCCTCCTTCCTACATTTTACTCTCACTCTGCAGACACTGTACACATGCACATACCTAAGTGCACAGTGTTGTGTGTACCACATCTGGCTTTACTCCACTGACTTCCAATGAATTTCTACTCTCTCACCCTGATGTAGCTAAGATTGTTGTAAGTTCTGAGTGCCATAAAAGAAAACCACAGGGTATCAAAGGGCCCTTAGCTATATCGTCTCCATCAAAGTGGCTTGTCCCTTGCAATGCTGTATCAAGTCTTCCTTTGACAGAGTAGCAAAAAAGCCTTCCAGTGTTGCCTACGAAACTTGTGAAAGGATTTGGGCGCAGCTGGAGGGCCATGTGCTGAGTTTGATCTGAACAGAGGGAGAGGCTAAGGAGAATCTCCTGCAGACCAGGGAATGAATAATTTAAGAGCAGCAGTTCTGAGACTTTTTAACCCAGTGCCTTAAATGCAGCCAAATGCAAGCTAGGTTCTGCTTTTAGCCACCCAGGCAGGTTAGAATCGGGTGACAAGAACTAGGGAGATAGGAATGGGAGGAGGAATATATAATCAAAATGGAAAGATTCCATGTTTTATTTTTAATATGCTTTAGAAAGATACTAAATCTTGGTGAGAACATGCTATGGCCTATAAAGTGCTGTTGACTTAACATGCTAATGACAGCCAGCTCCATTGCTCCTTACCATTCAACTCCAAAGAAGCACCAGTATTCTGGAACACTGTCTAAACCTGATAATAAGCCAGATGAGGTAGAACAAACTGATATTAAATCCAGACAAGATGAAGCCACTGTTGGGAAACAAGAAACTTGGCTTGGGCATTGAAGGTCAACCAGGTATATATTGGGTTCCATTCCTCTGAAAATAATTTTTCTGCCTGGGGTTGCTCCTTGAGCCTTAGTTGTCACTGGGTTCACAGGTTGTGGCTCTGGTGTTTTTGCACAATTATGTGGGTGCACAACTGCAACCCTTCCTGAGCCAGTGGTTTTTGGTGAAGGTGATCCATGCCTTGGTATAACATTCCGTTTGACTACTGCAATGTGCTCTGTGTGTTAGGCTGCTCTTGAAATGTGTCCAGAAATTGCAGTTAGTGCAAAATGCAGCCACTAGGCTGCTAATCAGTACATGGTAGAGGCATCTTTTGGTGCCTGCACTGGCTGTCAATTGCTTACTAAGCACAAGTGCTAGTATTAACCTTTGAAGCCCTAAATGGGTGAGGGTTTGACTACCTAAAGGACCACCTCCCCACTGCAAACCTATCTGGCTATTAAGAATTGCCTGAGTCTAAGCAGTGTGTGTGTATGTATGTATCTATATGTATAAGTGTGTGTATATGTGTGTGTGTGTGTATAGATATAGATATAGATATGAATGAAACAGTAGTCAATAACATTATCAAAAGTTATCAATATATCAAAAATAATAAATACAATCAGTAATTTATAAAATAAACATACAGTCAGCTCAGAATACATTTGTTTCCCACATTGCATTTAGAAAATCTATAAATATGTACTGTATCTCATTCACTAGCCTTTTTATTAGCTCACTTTAATACATATCAATATTAATTTTAATTGATCTTTTCAACTTTTTGTATTCTTTGTTTTTAAAATTTTGTTAGCTGCCTATTCAGTAGACTAGAAAGCAGATTGTAAATCTAATAAATAAATAAATAGTTTGTTTTTTAAAAAATATATAATATACTCCCTCATTAAATTCTGGGAACAGGAGAAATTCAAGTTAACTAAAATGTAGCAGTTTGAAAGGCAATGGCATTTATCTTTATATCTAGCAATATAACCAAGCATGAAAGTTATGAATCATGATACATGAGTTAGCCAAATAGGTGATTCATAACTGGTTGGTTAACTATATTCAAAGAGTTAGAGTTAACGGATCAACTTCAGGTTGGAGAGCAGTAACTAGCTGGGTTCCACAGGAATCTGTCTTGGAGCGGGTATTGATGAATCACTTTGTTAATGAACTGGATGATGAGATTGACTGGCTATTTATCAAATCTGCAGGTGACATAAAATTGGGAGATCTGGCCAACACCTAGACAACTGCCAGGTTTAGCCCATGAAACTCCAGGATACCATACAGATTCAATCCAGCAAGGTTTATTTGGCTTCAACCTATACAGAGAATCTTCCCAGACTGAGAGTAGTTCCCAGGGTCAATCCATAAACATCTCTAGCATTCCTCAGGGAGGTGCCAGTCTCATCCTCTTATCTCTCCCTCGCTGTTCGGGGGATGAGAGAACGTTCTTGACCCCTCTTGCCTGGCTTCTCCCTGCGCTTACCCCCACAACAACAGAATGGGATTGCAGTCTAATCTGGACTCAGCTAAGAGGAACAGTCAGTCAACCCAAGTGCCTTCTCCTTCCAGGAGATTCACAACCATTAATCCCCACTGTGTCTTCTTTGACTCATAGTTGACCACGGGATAGAAAAATGTGATATGTTCTGTGCTATTGACCAAATTCTACGCTGTTGACCAAATCACGTGGGTACATCGGTCTTTATGGGTGCTTTTTCATCCCCAGGGTAAAAGAGTGCCCTAGAGAATCATCCACACAAGTTGCTATTGAGCACATTTTTTACTTCTTCTGCAAAGTTGTTTGTTGGGCCTTCAGAGAAGTCCAGAGTTATTATGAAAAGTCCCAGGAGCACAGTGGAATATGGACCTGATTTTAATAGCAGCCCTCCCACTTTAGAGTAGCTCCTAGTAAGAATTAATTGTCAGCTGCCAACAGGATAAACATTCTATTAATTGGATAGTTCAGATTTGCCCACTCCAAAATCTATTCCTGCTGGTTCCATGTCCCAGGGATACTACCCAGTCACTTCTCTTCCTTTACAGGAGAAATGTGAGAGTAGCAGTAAATGTGAGAGAAGCATCTTTTTCCTTTTTCACTCCTTTGCTCCTAATAGAATGACAGGATGCAGAAATATACATTTTCCCAACCCCCAAACTGCTGTTTTCTATGCCCTCAGATTGGTTCATGAATTATTTAAACTTTATCTTACCAAATTATTGTTTTTGCTTACTCTCACCCATACTGATTTTAGACCAGTTTTATTATGGTTTATGGTTAGCTTTCTGAAGGTTTTATTGCATCTATTATATTGATATTGTGTTTAATATTCTCATGTCATTTGACTATCTTATTGATTTAGAACTTTTGTTAACTGCCCAGAGGTCCCTACTGATGGCGGTATAAAATCTCATAAATAAATGCATATCAATAGCTTGACTTAATAATTAATATAGTAACATAATAATTCATAGCCTGATATTACCACAAGATAATGCATATGACTATCTATCCTACTCCTCCATCCTGTCCCTGCAGAGTTACATCTGCAAGAGGGTGGGCATGTAAGTCAATTAAATAAATAAATATTCCATTATGCTGTGGAAAAAAGAAGTTAGACCAAGATTTAGGGAAGTTGTAATCTTTTCCTCTCCTGTATATTTTCCATGGACAGGAATCTGCTTCCTGACTACTCTCCCTTAAGACTGCAAACAAGCTGTGAAATTAAGGTTGGGGGTTGGGCTTGAAGAAATAGAGGGCTTGGGGGAAGGCGAGAGACCTCAGTTACAGACCAGATGATGGCACAAAAGTGAGGATTACTAGTTCAGATTCAGTAATCAATGGCTCACACAGAAGAGCCTATTTTTCATAGCCTTGAAACACATGATTATCAGAGTTGCCAAATTTTACAACTGAAATCAGCCCACACATACTTGTAACATCCCCTTCACTGTCATTTAAGTGCTCTTGGCTCATTATAAATTTGTGCCACTTTGGGTGCATCATGTGGAATTTTATTCTGCAGAGCTTCCTGAAAAAAGAACTAAATTCTCTGTTCATTGGCCTCAGTGTTTGCTTTAGCATCCTAGGAATGGCCAAGTGGAAAACAGGTTTGCTGATGTTACATCCAGTAATGAAAGTGGCTTCAGTCAGTTTTGACATTCATTGTAGGTTCAGTAATAAGATGCATCAATTGGTGATACTCTCAGAGGTGGCCTTCAGGGCAAGATGAACAGGAAGGTCTGGCAAGTTTGATTATTCACATTTCAAAGAGCATAAATGCCATCTAAAGAGAACTATTAATAAGGCAATTACATCAAGGATACAAAATTACCTAAATGCATTACTAGCAGCATGTGACACCTTTTAAGACTAGCTGAATACAGAAAGCTACATTTTATGGTGGATTTAGGTGACACAGATTTCCTGATGTTTGCATCTCTCATCTCTTGCTGGAAACTGCTATCGGTATAACTGCTTGCTCTTCCTTGAACTGGAACTTCCACAGAGCGAAGTACTGTTAGCATCTGAGGGGAGAAGGATCAAATACAGAGGAGCAATTTCTAGGCAGGCTCCATCTTAATCGGTTCCAGTGAAAAACAATTTGTGGCTTCTTAAAGACTAATAAATAATATTATGACATAAGCTTTTGTTTACTATCACCTACTTTGTTCACCTACAGATTTCCAGACAAAAGCATTCTAAGAATGCAAAGATATGCCTCAGGAGCCCTGAGGAGCATGAACTGTCAGCATCCGCATTCCTAAGCATACTGGAGGGCAGGAAAAACATATATGGGAAGCCCAATAACAGATTAAATTCTGCCAGGGAAAATTTCCCTTTTCAATGCCTGCTGCAGCTAAGAAGGAAAGAACTGAGTGCTGAGAATTGTTACATAAATACATGCTGGTATGGGCTCATTTTTAGCACTTGAGGGGGTGTGAGGAATTGCTTTGAGCTGAGACAATTCTTGTGAACTGAGAGAAAAGGACAGTGTTCTGTGGTAAACCAGCACAAGACTGAAAGAAAGGTCAGCACAAGACTGAAGGGAGAGGCAAGTTAAATCTGCCACAAGAAAACTAGTCCCTCTCTGTTGCTTCCTGAAATGTTAAAGAGATACAACTGTTTAGCTGAAGAACCTGGAATGGAAGAGAATGTTTCTGTTCAAGGCCAGTTGAAACTATTTGTGACTCCTCCGCCATCCCTTTCTGGGTTTCTGTCAGCTCCATTGGCATCTGTGAAGAAATTAATGAAGGAACTGGAAGTTTTTGAAAGTTGAGACAGTTTTAAGGTTAGAATGGTTTCATTTTGACTGGGATTTCAAAATCAGGTGGCCTTGCGTCTTACTCTCAGAGAGGAGGATAGTTCTCTTGTTGAAAGGCTGCTCAATCCAAGCCTACTGTAATTACAATTTTCCAATTTATGGCCCTTTTCAATCTGCAGCTCACACTTGGAGAGCAGACTGGGCAAGTATGCTGTTCATTCAGTCACGCTCTTCTCCACAATTGCTATTTAAATTGTAGTAATTCTTTCTAAATTTGGTTCTTTATATAAAAACAAGAGCATGCAAATGTTATGAAAATCCATGCTTCTCCTCCTTCTCCTTCTCCTTCTCCTTCTCCTTCTCCTTCTCCTTCTCCTTCTCCTTCTTCTCCTTCTCCTCCTCCTCCTCCTACTTTTGCAAGTATTTCCTTCATCTTAAAGCAGTGCAGGGATTGGCCAGAAATAGTTGCAGTTTTATGAACAAGCCCCTGATATTGATTTACTTTCTTTGACTTATTGCCATCTTAATGAAAAATTTTCCTTGCTATACAACTGGGAGAGATGAACAGCAGAAGAAATAACTAAAAAAGGCTTATATTAAAGTTGCACAAAGAGAGGCCCCAGCATCAGATATGGCTCACAAAAAACTGAAGTTCTGCAGAAGTTGTTCCCAAATTCTAATTTTTAATGTGACAAAAAAAAAGAAAAGAAAAGTATTAGATTGAAAGGTAATCAATTAAATGTATTTAATTTTAATTAAATGTAAATGCAATTATATCCCATTTAGAGCAGAGGATTCAGATTTCACTACAGCTGGTTTAACAGACTGCTAAGGTGGACCTCAGCTGAAGGGAACAAAAAAGGACAAAATGAAATTTTCCTTGAGTTTTTGCAACCCACATGCCTGCTTTCTCAACATGTAGAAAGCACATCAGACTTTGGCTTCATTTCAAAGCAAAGTAGAACTTGCATCCAAATCAGTAATAGCCCCATTCTTTGCAGTATTGCCGTGTCCTCCCCAATAATATTAAATGCCACCTCTGTCAACAAAAGCTTGCCCAATTCCTAGTATAATTTAGCATTTTGGTGTACAATAGAGAAAAAGAGTATTATTTTTAAAAGCCCTTAGCAATAGAAAATGTGGGTGTCAGACACAGTCAAATGCAATCTTGGTGTACATATAAAGGCAGGAGAAATAAATGGCTCCATCTTTTAGGACCAAAGGACAGAATTTTTAAATGCTTCTCTGTACTTGTTGAACACAGAGGGAAGAACAAAATCAGCAATTCAGGATGAAATCTTTGCTGGACTTCTTCCTGATATTCTACTTTTGGTTTTGCAAGCATGTTATACAGTGGTACCTCGAGTTACGAACTTAATCCGTTCTGTGACTCTGATCGCAACTCGAGTTGGTCGCAACTCGAGGTAAATTTCCCCATAAGGTTCAATGTAAATACGGCTAATCTGCCCTCCGAATTTGGTTGCACCACGAGGCAAATTTCCCCATAAGGTTCAATGTAAATACATACATTTAAACAGTTCTGAAACATATGCATTTTATTTTTAAACCACAAAAACATGAAAAAAATGGACAATGCCTGCTCTGCATTTTCTTTGGAGCCATGCTGACAAGCACACCAAAAACCTTCCAAACGCCACAAAACATACCACAAGCCTCACCGAATGTCTCCTTGCTACCGCAATCTCACCCACAGGAAGCCGCGACCGCGTGGCAGCAGGGCAAATGGCCACGGATCCGGTTCGTAGCTCGAGGCGGAGTTCGCATGTCGAGGTAAATTTTTGGGGCCGGAGCTGGTTG
The DNA here is from genome assembly GCA_030867105.1 of Liasis olivaceus. Taxonomy (NCBI): domain Eukaryota; kingdom Metazoa; phylum Chordata; class Lepidosauria; order Squamata; family Pythonidae; genus Liasis; species Liasis olivaceus. The sequence goes on from CM061349.1 coordinate 38,786,870, forward strand.
TATCTCGAAAAATTCGTAAGGAGGGGCGTTCGTAACCCAAGGTACCACTGTATACAGGAACATTGTAAACAAAAATATGTACCTTTAATGTTTTTTATTCTTAAAGTGGTTTAGTAAACTTTTCACTCTATTACTATTTTCTCGGCGATCAGGAATTGCAACAGCAGCAGCACTTCGGATTCTTTTCCAAATGGCTCCCAGCCTTGAAAGCATTTTCCACAGATTCACTGCACACTGAATCAACCTTGTCATTTGCTTTATACCACAACACCGAGATCCTTTTCCTGACCAGTCATTGCTGTCACCATTCTCAGCAGACCCTTCAGCATATGTGTGAAATTAGAATATTTTTGCCTCAGTGTTCTACCCTTGCTTTCCCTTACATTTGCCATCTTAATGAACATCCTTCCACTTTGGAAAAATTACCTTGCCGCAGCTGCCTGACTTTTTGCATTTGGCATCAAACATGTACCTGTAATCATATACTTTAAAAAACATTCCTAACATCAAATACATTTTAAGATTTCAGAGTCCATATTCCATATACATTTTCATTATTAGATAATTTAATCTCATTTTCAGTCAATGTAACATTATAACTTAGATCATATTATCTTTATTTACCCATGGGTTCATGTACATACAGTAGATGTCTTAGTATTGTAGGAAAATAGAACAGGACTTCTAAATGTTATTCTAAATTTTGTAGAGCAAAAAGGATTGCCTGAAAGAGTTGTAAAGGTGCTTTTTCCAACAATACTATACATCACCTATTTCCTGCTCATCACTAAGTACAACAAATTATATAAAAAAAAATGTTTCCACATATTTTTCATTAAGATGGCAATAAGTCAAAGAAAGTAAATCAATATCAGGGGCTTGTTCATAAAGCTGCAACTATTTCTGGCCAATCCCTGCACTGCTTTAAGATTAATGGAGGGTCACTCTTGATAGACAGGATCCACTGACCCAAATTCTGTTGTTGCTTTTACTGTGCTCTTTGAATGCACCATCTCTATTAAACAATGCCATCACTGAGAAGCCTAGCCATTAGGTTGCTTTTGTGGAAAATTTAGGGCATTTTTCTCTCATTAGATTTGTCCACCAGCCAGCTAATATGCAGAAGTTATGAAGACACTTCCACTGCTTCACTTCTTCTCAGAAACAACACAGAATTAAGATTTGGGATGGAAAGAAGACCAAAAGACAGATTCATTATTGTGAAGTGACTATGAAGCAGCTATGTTTGCTCTATATATTACCACTTTGCCATTGTGGATACTGTAAAGTCTGAAGTTGGGGATGGAGGTGAACTTCAAGGTTATTTTTTCTTCTGCTAGTATCCCACATGAAGCCAGGTACAAAATAATAGTTTGAGATGTCAGATTTAGAATTATGAAGCAGGTGCCTCTGAATACATAGTGAGCACAGAAATTGGTTTCAGTACTAGAATTGGCATATACATAGACATCCACTCACACATAAATCTCTTCTCCTTTTCCTACAAGGACCTAATTCCTTGCTAGTGCCATCACCAAACCACCAGAATTCATAAACCAAAAGCTATGCCTGGAAGGAATTAGAAAAGATAAAACTGAACACATGCTACAGGGCACTCAGGTCACACTACATTTTAATTAATTAATTAGATTTATACCCCATCTTTATTTTATACAATTCAACATGGCATGCTTAATGCTCCCTTCTCCTGTTTTCCCCCAAACCACAATCCCATGGTGTGAGAGAAAGAGATTGGTCCAAAGTCAGCTTCCATTCCTAAGGGAGAACTAGAACCTAGAGTCTCCCCATTTCTAGTACAGCTCCTTAACCACTGCATCAAACTCACTGTCAGCTTCTGTTCACATTAACATACGTAGCTGCTTTGTACTAAGTCACATCACTGGTACTGACCTCTTTGACTCCTACGATCTCAGATAGGAAGGTTCACAATCCCACAGCCTGATGTCCTTTTTTAACAGCAGATGCCAGAGGATTTGGGTTCTTAACAAGTAAATTGTATGTTCTATCACTATCTATGCTCACTTTACATTTTCTGTTGATTTCTTTTGTACTGTTTACTGTAGCTAAAACATCGTGCCTCTGACAGGATGCAATCTTTGATCAGCTGTTGTTCAGTCATAAACACTGTTTCTCACTATGCCATAATTCTTCCACTTCTGTTGCACACAATAGTGGTATACAATAGGGTCCACACCATTTCTTGGTCTTAAGCGTTTATTGCAAAATAATTGCTACATTCCACAGTATCTGGAGTGTGGATGATGATAAGATGTACTTGTATTTCTATATATTTATCCCATCTACCTCAGCCTTGTTTCTTTCTCACACTTCTCTTATTAAACAAATGCATTCAGGGGGTTCATATTTCTGCATGTGCATACTTTCTAATAAACAAACAAATAGACATTAAGGAATTTCAAAATGCCCCAAATATTTAGCACCTCCTTCTGAATCTTCCTATCATGGTGTCAGTATTTCTATCGCAGCAGTGGAAAAAAAGAACTGTTAATTGCAAATATTATTTAATAATTTAATTCATGAAGTTAACTGTCCAGGTTCATCTGATTAAGATGGGAGGCCATATAAATCTGGTAAACAAACAGATAAACAAATAGCAAACACTGATTAATGTGAAAAGTAATTCTTCCTGCAGAACAATAGTCTGGACATTTTATGGTAAGATTGATGAATACTTCATATATTCTTTCCCCTCTTTAGAATGGTGTCTTATAGAACTACAGGAAGATGTTTCTTATTTTTATTTTTTTGGATCATAGATCATCTAACTTAGTACATACCCCCAAAAATGTTCTTTCTGATCTGAATGCAAATCTAGATACAGTAGACATAAGTTATGGAGCTAATCACAAAGTTGTAAAATCCTAGGATTTTGAAATTCTGATATAATTAAAAAGAAAAGCATGCAAGTGCAAGTTACGAAACACCAAGGGTGTTTGGGAGGGTGAGCATAGATGAGAAGGAGAGCAGTGAATGTATCTGCTGATACTGAAGCCACATCCTCACCTCACCGCACCTTATGGAAACAAGTGCAAAGGAACAACCAATTCTTTAGCTGTGCTTTACTTCCAGATTTTTCTGGATTATCCAGTACAAGAAAACAAATAACAAAAGATATACTCTGGGCTTGAGAATTAAATAATGACTATGTCGTCTGGATGCTTGTGAAATAACTGAAATGAATGGTGCACATTATACAAAATGTCACTGTGAAATTACTCTAGGCACCTGTTGGATAAAGTCAGTCAGATTCACTCAAAGTTGGAATACAGCTGTACAGGTCCTGTGGAGTTGCCTGAGACATAGTCTTGCCCAGTGATCTGGGGAGAGTTCGAACCTGTTGGCCCTGATGAAGTGGACAGGGTCCTTGGAGCTGTGAATTCAGCTACCTGTATTCTAGATCCTTGTCCCTCCTGGTTGACTAAGGTCTCCCAAAAGGTGGCAGGCGGTTGCGTCCGGGCAGTGGTGAATACTTCTTTGTGGGAGGAGATGGTTCTCAATGCTTTGGAAAAGGCTATTGTCTGCCCTCTTCTTAACAGACCATCACCAAACCCAACAGAACCCAACATATCTGGACAATTTCTTCCCAGTCTCACACACTTGTGTGAGATAGGCAGCTATATACAAGATATAAATATAAATTAAATAAATAAATAAATAAATAAATTAAAATATCCATCCAGAAGCAGCCTTATATCTAAGAGATTTAAGCAGAAATAAGAACATAAGCAGTACTTTGGCTCTGGCCAACCATCATTTGATGAATAACAGATCTGAATAATACTTTTGAACTCTCATTTAAATTTTTCACACCTCTTCCTCCAAATCCACTCTCTGCTTTACAGTGTATATCTGCCTGAATTAACACACTGCAACAATATAAAGGCCCTTGGTAAGTTTCAGCATGCAGATAATCACTCAGGATCAGACAGTTGGCTGACTTGGAGAGAAAGAGAGAAAGGTTATGTAAATAAAGATTATGCTGAAGAACGTTAGAGATGTAAGTAGTACTGCTAACCTGCTCATAGCTGGGTTTTAGAAGATTTTATGTTGCAAAGCCATAGAAAAGTTATTTTGCTGGCTATACGTATATTTACAAAAGAAGGCCTGTCAAATGTCCTTTTACAGATAGACCTGGGACACATCTTCCCATGAGTTTATAACAAAAATGAAAATGAGAAAAATATTGTCCAGATTTGTATAACCCTGTAGTCAATAGGATTATAAGAAGTGATTACTGTGAACTCATCTCCCAATCCTTAAGAAATGCAGCTTTTTCTTTCTTGAAGTTTTCTGCCTTCCTTTGACATAAAGTCCTCTTTATTCTCAAGTCTCCACTCCAGAGTTTGTTCTTTGCCTCTTTTCATCCACTATAATTTCTATTTTCTGTTGTTTAATTTCTCCTTTTCCTCCCTTGTATTATCAGTACTGCTATTCATCTCCAAAGAAACTTCTTGTGCCATTTTAAATTCCTTGAATTGATTTATTTATTTTTTATTATAGATCTACTTCAGTTTATTTGCAGCTAGTAAGAAGGTAAATCAGATCAATGGCCAATCTAGAATAACTCTCCCTTCTTTTGCTTTATTGCAGCTTTTTAAGATATTGTCTCTGGTCAGAAGTCTCTCTAGAGCAGTTACTCCTCCAACACATATATGTAAATATTTTTTGAATTGGAATACATTGAAATGGACTTCCGGGGAAGAAATGGCAAATCTGAAGGCGGCTCCGACTGAGGTGGAATGAAGAGCCAGTGAGTAGACTGGCTCTTCATAATTCCTCTCCAGACAAGGAGAAGACTTGAAATCACCCACAAGTGCTCCAGGCAGTTGCTGTTCATGAGGAGAGCACAAAACAGTGGTCTCTGGTGGGTTTAGAGCTCTGGGAGATGAGGGAATAGCCATCTTGCTCAAACTACGGTCAGCACCTTCAAAAGAACACTGGGTTCACATACTTCCTTTTCTAATAACTTCAGGAAATTACTTGTTAACTGCTTTTCAGCTGTTAGGAATCTTTGGATCAACACATGTGAAAACACTGGCTGAGTTTATGTCAATCCTTAGCAAAATAAGTTTTAAATACAAGTTTAAGGATTAAAAAAATTTTTTTTGGAATGAACAGCAAAAGGGTGATTAGAACTTTGATTCCGGAAAGTTACAAACAAACTAAGGGTCACGGATTTGAAATAAGATTTTGGAATTAATTATAAGAATTCTTCCCATGGGAAAATGGTTTTGTTTTGAATTCTTAAAAAAAGATACATGATAGGATGGGACTTTGAAAGTTGGACACTAGAGGGAACTAGAAGGAACTAAAGATTACAATTAAAGGAGAAGAATGCTTAAATTATTAATACAGAATGGAGCAAAATATTTTAACATTGGACATATAGAAGGATATTTTTGAACAATGGACCCAGAAGTTAATTCTAAGAGTGTCTGCCTCTATAGGTAGACTGAATTTAAAATATGTTATGGAAGAGGATCAAGTTTTATCTAACAAGATTGAAACTGATCTGAAAGTGGATTTAAAAATGACAACTACAAGAATGTTATGGAAAATGATGCTACCCTGGACATATAAAAGAAACTGGATGATGTCTTAATAATTAATAGGGATATACAAATATATCCCAAAAGACTGACCTGGATAATTTTCCTATATTGGATTTACAAAGGAGGCTTGTTAAAGCTTTGAAGAATTTTGTGAGAAAGAACAAAGAAAAAATGAAAAGAAATCGAGTTCTTGGGCATTATTTGAAGGAACTAAAGATCAAGATCGTTAAAAGTAAAAGGAAAGAATATAAAGGTGGTTTATTTGATCAAGGTTAAAATAGATATGGTGTTATCTCTGGTAACTCTTAATGGATTTTTGCTGATCAGGACTGAAATGATGAGGTTTTAAGGATTTGCTTATAGATAAGAGATAGGATAGGGGAAGAAGAGATCCTTTGTTGTATTTTAAGAGAAGGTGGTAAATTACTAAAATCGTATATACTTGTGTTGAAGGGGAAAGTCATTTTTTTATATATTTCTTTTTCTTTACTATATTATTAGTTTTTCTTTTCTATTTTTTTCTATTTTCTTTCTCTTTTCTGTACCTTCTACTTTTTATTTTCATTCTTTTATTTTTTTAGTTTGTATTAGTTTTTTATCATTGTAATTATAATTTTTAGTAAAATTACTATTTTAAAAAAAGAGAATATTGTGTTAATATGACCCAAACACTTCTGAATGTTAATGTCTTCTAGACAGTACAACAACAGATGATTTGAAATAACAGCTGGATAGAGTTTAGTGATTAGCAAGTGAGCAGTTGGTACAAGTGTGAACACTTCACTGTTATTCTCCAGTAGGTCTATAATTCACAGATAATATTCAGTTAAAATCAGTTAGTGATGCAAAATTTCTGCTGATCCAAATGTCTGCAGCAAATTATAAATCAACAGAAATATCCTTTGATAGTAACTACAAGCTGCAAACACTGCAATTATATAGGGCCTGTTAAGAAGAGGCTGAATTGATGTCAGTACTTAGTTATCTCCTCTAGGTCTCTCTCAGCCATCTAGGAAATTAATCCTATCCACAGAGCACTGCATATTTTACTCTTTGCTTAGAAAAATAGTAATGTGGAGTAAGGGGCCTGTAAGCTATATAGATGGTTCTAACCTCTTCTGATCAAAATTCTAGCTCTCCACAAGTTCTGGTCCCAATCTGTTGCTCCTGAGCTACAGAACATTGTAAATAATGATGCCACAGCATGAAAAACAGAAAAATATATAGACAAGTACATTTTTTGGAAGATTTTGAACACTCATACCTACACTTAAGAAGTTTAAAATAATGTGCTTGATCCTTAATTCACCTTGACTGTGGAATTAGTCTCTGATTCTATCTGGGTAACATAATTTTATTTGTTTATGTAGCCTAGCCTAGGCATTAGTGGCGTGACCCCGCTAAAGTTACAGTAAATGATTATATGAATGTTTCCTTTTCCAATCTGGTGTCCTCCAGCTACACTGGACTCAAATTGCAAAAATCACAGACTAGAAACTCTAGGATTTGTAATCCCACCAGATGTAGAGAGCACCAGGTTTGAGAATGTTGTTCTAAGGTGAGTGAGTTAGCACTTATCTGCATTGCCAAGTTGCCCTGTTGCCTGAATAGGGCAGCAACTATATTTTGAGGGTACAAATGGACAATGTCAGCCTTTACTCATCTCTCTCATCACAAATTTCACTCTAGGCACATTTTCCCACTGCAGTTTGAAAGTAATCTTTATGTTGCCTTGAGTACTCTTGTCCATTTCAGCTGGAACACTTTACTTCCTTAAAGACTAACACTACCAGTTCATTGGCTACTTCTCATGAAGTAGCATGCATCTTTAATTGGCTCAATAGTTGCCCTGATCACTAATATCTACCAGAACTTGGCTTAGCTATGGCTTTTCCCTAATAAGTAAAAGGCTACTGGGCTGAAACCCAGCATAGTTTTTTTAATTACTATTTTCTTCCTGTCAGTTACTTAACTAGATTTTTCTAGATAGATGAAGTGTTTTTGTTTTTGTTTTTTTAATAATGATAATGTGCAGAGTTTCACTGTTTCATCACTTTTCCAGTTACTTGAGATAACCTCAATAAATATGCATAAGATTGCACTGATAAGATTAGCTTAGGTTTTTCATTGAAATCCTCACTGCTTAAATGTGTTTCACCCAGGATCATCCTTGCTGTTTTGCTTAAAATAGTAGAAACATTTCTTTAAATAAGAAACGGTAGAATATGTTCAGACATTTTTAATGTCTATACAATATAACACTTCAAATGTAGAATGTTGGTGGGAAAACAATGGCCTTTAGATAAATCCCAAACATACAACTTTATTATACTTCAAAATTTCTTTATTAACTCACTAGGTTGTGATCCTTTTTACTTTTAGCACAATAAATCAATTGTTTCTTATGTTTAGTTAAGCTTCTAATATATTGGAGGAAAAAGTTGCTGTGAACCATGATAGCTATATCTTTCACTTTTTTATTGAAGCATTAAACACCTCAGCTGCTTTAAATAAGTAACTATGGAGGCCATTTCTAGGCTGGGAAACCCAGAAAGAGTTTTATAAAGAAATAAAGGCAAGAAACAAACAAGAATGAGGGAGGAGCTACGGCTCAGTAGTAGAACACATTCTCTTTGGGCAGAAAGGACCAGATTTAATCTCAGCTTCCTAACATAGGGCTGAAAATCTCCTGCCTGAGGAGATTTACCCCTGAGTAAGAAGAGCCCTGCAGGGTTAGTCCAAAGATTGATCTACTCCAGCAAGTTGTTATACAGTGGTCAAACAGATGTTTTATCCCCATGAAAGTTTGATTGTCAGGACTATTGTCTCTAAACAACTTGATTTTCTTTTAAATCACCCAAGATCATCACCACAACCTGTGGCCATGAGTTGTATAAATTAGTTACTCACTGTATTTGGAAAAAGGTGCCTTTGGATTAAATATGTTTCACTTGCAATATAAATTTCTTATATTGCCAGTGAAACATATTTCACTGGGAATATAAGAAAACCTCTGTGCTGTAATAGAAGGAAAAAATTGTTTTTATGTATGCTACAACTTGTTCCTATGATATAAAATATATTATTGTACAGGAAGCAGAACGTAGTTAATTTTTCTGTAAAAATGTCTACTTCTGTGCTAGCTTCATAAACAGGTCTCAAATACTAATATTTTCCTTTATAATTAGAATAGAAACATCTTGACAATAAAACTCAGCTGTAAAATTTAATTCTTGCTTTTGTAGTATACATGATTACCAGGTATGGAATGAACTCTAATCCTACTGTTATCATAGGAAAGTATGCTAGTACAGCAATTAATTACCAAGAAATTAAGATTCAGTTCAATCTTAATTTCTTCAGTGTTTAATCATTCTATAGATACAATTTTTTATTTCTTTTATTCTGGGTATGTGGACATTTATGGAATACTTAAGAAATTTGCCTCCATCTCACTTGAATTTTAAAAATGCTAATGTTTACACATGGTCCCTTATTTCTTTCTTATTCTTGATTCTTTATCCCAGTATTGTTTCCTTGAGGAACTGTTCAGTCTTCAGTGCTCCATCAATGGTCAATTTCCTATCCTAGTTTAAAACCGTCCATAATTTGGGAGCAGGACTAAGCTATCAAAAGAATGCCTTCTACTTTAGGTAACCTACCTGACTTTTGAGATCTTTTGAGGGCCTATTTCATTTGGACTTCCCAGATCAGGTGATTTGTGTGACTAATTGGGAAAGAACTTTTCAGTAGTGTCATCCTGATTATAGAACAGCCTTCCCAGAACAGCTTGCCCAATGGCATTTTTGTTATTGGTTCAGTGCCTTGATTCAGTGATAAATGACTTTTTATTCATCCAGGCCTTTTAAATAATGTATGGGGTTCTTTTAGTCAGTTCAAAATGTGTGTTTAATCATGCATTCATTTTAGGCACAGATTCCCATAAATGATTGAGAATACTGTGTTCTTATTCTGGGTCCTCCTAGCAACATCTAGGCAGGAGATCAAAGATATTTTCTTGACCATTCTCTCTACAAGAAATTATGTATAAGTTCTCAAATTTAACATTCCCTTAAAGGAAATAACTTAATTGATTTTACTGGTTTCATTTGGAATCCATGCCAAATTCTGTCTTCCCTTGTTTTTCTGTGTCACTCACAGCCCAGCTTTTATATACTGGGCATTTAGCTATATTACTTAAAACAGAATTCCTTATGATAAACAGCTACATGATGGCTAGGTTATCTCTATAGTCCTTCTTAGAATATTTCACAAGGATTTGTCAGGTTCTGTGTCTTGGAATAAGAAAGTTCCAGGCACTTTCTTTTTATTCTTTCCAATCTAACAGGAAGTTGGAAAGAAGTTATGTGAATTTGCTGAGATCTTTGTCTGGATAACTCTCCAAAATTAGAATGGAATGGTACCAAATTTGATGCTGGGGAAAGGAGCTGGTAAAAGAAAGATTGAGTTTGAAAATGGATCAGATCTGGCCTGGGACTGTGGAGAAAAAATATCCAAAGAACAAAATCCCACAATGCAACCCTGCAGTTGGAGAGCAACTTGGAATGTGTCCAACTGCTCTGTTCTAGGCCCCTTTCTCTCCCTTCTGGCCCTTTGATCTACAGCAATGCAGTTTATCTTCTGCATCCCAGGACACACCCACACACAAGACACACATTAATTCATACAAATGCAACATGAGGGAAAAGCAAAAACAGAGACGCAACAAGTTATTTCATTACACAGAATAGAGACCTCTTCTGTGGCCACTGCTGGTAAAAAGAATGGAAAAAGCTCAATCAGCCATCCTCTATATTTTCTCTCTACCTTGTTATTGCCTTCCTTTTTCTAGAACTGGGTTAAAAAGAAGGTTTAGGGAGGGGTTAGGATGAGCTTCAGAAAAGATGAGGCTGCTTTAAGGAGTTGATTTATTGAAGTAAATGTGGCTCTTAAAGCAGCTGCACTCTTTTTCAGGCTTATGTAGAGACCTCAAAAAAAGAGGCTGCTTTAATAAACAATAGACAGGTGCTGTACTCAGGTGAGGTCCAAAGCATTTATTCTAAACGTTTTTCCAAGCCATGCACAGACATAGTAAGTATATATTTCATGCTTCTTCACTGTATGTATTAGGGAACCATAGCTAAATTCCAATTCTCTATGAAGATGACTCTAAAATACAAATAGCTGAAAACCAAGTTTACACAGAGTATACATTATAGTTTTATGGTCTATATAATATGATTTGCAAATAACTGAGAGAAAAATATGTCAAACAAACCTATTTCCAACAATTTCAGCTTCTATGTCCCTGGTTGTCCTTTATTTTAGATGACTTCTGTCCCTTATTGAGGTGTGTGAAATGTACATCGTATAGGCCCTTCCCCTAGATGTTCAAAGGGGCTACAAAAAGGAGCAATTAAAGATGGGGGAATTTAAGGATGAAGGGTATTTTCCCTAATGTAATATGTTAATACCTCTGTAATGCAGCATTAATTGCTCTACACTTGATAAGCATTTGCTAGTTCCCCCAACCCTCCCCTATACGTATGCCAGAGAACATTTACAGGTAGCTGGAAGCTGTAATAATGCACATTCTGCAGTTACCTGCAGAATAGGTTGATTAACAGTTTGGATGATACAGATGAGAACATGCTGAAATATTCCTCCTGCAATCCTACAATCTGTGGGATCAAAGCTGAAGCTATCATCAAGTGTAAGGTGCAGGTCCATTGTTACACTGGCATTGATGGAAAGCATTTTGTGATGATAACATCCTTGAGTTCAAAGGATCCTCTATCTTCAGTACCAAGAGAAAGCCTATCAATTAAACAAGAAAGAAATTTTGCAACAGCAGACAAATATAGCCTATGTTGATCTCTACTGGCTGTATAAAAATACAGCATTTAGACAGGCTTAGAGGACTAAATAAGGCTTCAGATCCCCCACAATTAACTCTCTCTTCTAGCAGAACCCATTCCATTTCACAGACATGCTCCTTCTGAAGTTTTTTAAACAAGGCAAGAATTTCAGCTTTGTTCCTCCTTTTTGAACATTCCCCCCTCCCAAACACACACACAGCGTTCTGGAGAAAAATAGATTCTTTTGAATCTGCAATTGACATCTATTCACATCATAAGGACCAACCCATGCAATGATCTAAGCAGATGCTCATGGGGTGATAACAATTGAATCATGAAGGAAGAAAGACTCCAGGACACATTTAAGTTTGGAGCACATTAATTTTGTGAATCTTTCAAGTCTTATGTCAAACAGGAATATGTATCCCAATAGAAGAGAATATATGTAGCTCAGGTTGAACCGTGGAGTCCTTGGTGCTCCCTGAGCTTGATTGTTTGCTTGCAGACTTTTCATTACTCAACTAGGTAACATCATCAGTGCCAGTGAGTGTGGGGTTTGCTCCCTGTTTATATACAGTATCTTGCTTTAAATAAACAGGGAGCAAACTGGCACTGACAATGTTACCTAGTCTGGTAATGAAATGTTTGCAAGCAAACAACCAAGCTCAGAGAGCACCAAGGACTCCACAGGAATATGCATTTAGTATCCAGAGCAAATTAAGTTGGGTTTCAAGTGTTGATAAGGAAGATGTCTTAAATCTCATACATTTTACCCCATTGTAACCTACATTTGCATCTATTGTTTTTTTTTCTTCCCTTCCTTTCTCTTTCTGTATTGAATGTGATATTTGACAGGTCCTTATAGAGCCTTGTTAAAAACAGCTAACTGGGAAAAAAACATGAATGAAAAGATAAGCATGAAGTGATGATGTCCACTCTAAAATAAAATCATTCTACACTTCTTTAAATATTATTGAAGGTTCAATATGCAGCTAATGTGGGCTGAGAAAGAAATGTTGTAGTTTGTTAAAAAGCAAGAAATTTTAATTTACCAAATAGATCTTTGGAGCCCCTGCTAATGTAGAGTACCTGGAAACAGAGCCAGAATGCAAAGAACTTCTAAATGAATTTGTTTCAGTGCACAGGGTCTACAGTTCCAAATACCATTTTATTAAAGATAGTGGAACTTGTAAACTCAAAAAAGTAATGCAATAAAAATGTTATTACTAGTCAGGTTCCATGAAATTAGTCATCCTCAGATTTCTTCAGATGTAGTGAAATGGGTGGCTGCTCCCAAAGTTCTGAACCTGTGTGTTGACCTCACTCCTTGCTCCAGGCTCTCTCCTAGCGCCTGCTGCCTCACTGCAAGCCAAAGGCAGAGAGTCAATGGCGAGGGCAAAAGAGAACAGGCCAGTGTGGGGGCAGGTAGAGTGGGGGGGGGGGGGAAAGGGAAGCATAGAAGGGGAGAGATAGAGGGAAGAACAGGGGGATTGCAAACAGTTTTGGTGAAGAAAAAAATGGAGGGCAGCCAAAACAAATGTGACTACATAAAAAGCTTAGTGAAGATCTGAAAACCACCACCACCACCACCAACACCAACACCACAAAAAGTACAGATACAAGAAATGAAAAAGAGGAGCAAGTCACAAAGGTAAAAAAGGGACAGGTAGCTCAGAACTATAGAGCTGGTGTCAGGAAAGTGAAAACTCACAATGAACAAAAGTAAGCGAAGGATGCTAAGAATAACAAAAAGGGTTTCATTAGATATGATCTGAATAAAATGAAAAGTGTCAGTGTACAACTACTCATTTAAAATGAATGCTAAAATACTAAAAGGAACAGCAATTACCTGTAAGCACCTTGAAAACAGTGTGGTAATTGCCAGAAGTCAGTATGGATTTGTCAAGAAAATATTGCTAAATTAATGCAAACTTATTTTTTAAAATCAGATAATTTCTTTAATAGACTGGAAATATCTAAACATAATATATCTTGATTTGCAAACAGAAAAGGGCACAAGAGTGCTAATCAATGCTTCCTCATCAAATTGAAGAGAGCTGTCAGATGGGATGCCACAAGGCTCACGTGTCCTTTACTTTTCAATATTTTTATTAATGGCTTGGATGAATCAAGATATCTTATGTTTAGATGCATACAACACTATGTGGGCTAGGTTCATGGGGCTTCTAACATGTGTATAAATATACACATTCTATTCAGTGCGGAAATGACAGCAGAAAAAAAGGTGTCATTTGAGTTACGTTAGTGGAGGTGGAACTTTAGAGCATTCAAGGTGGGAAACGCTCCAATTTTAATAATAAGTGAACAGGGCTTTTCTCTTTGTCTGAGAAATGTTGGGACTACTGTATAGAGCAAAACCAACCAACCAACCAACCAAACAAACCCTGAGTAGCTCTGAGTCTGCCCATCATGGCATGTGGTCTCCAAGAGAGAACTTTCCCACAGCCCCCTTTTGTCACTGAAATTCTTCTGTATTTATTGTTAATGCCATTCTGGAATAAACTCTTCCAACATATAAACCTCAGATACTCTTTTTTTAGTCATTTACAACATTGCCCAAATATTCAGGCAACTCCAATTTTACTCTCTGTCCCCATTATACTAATCTGAATTCATCCCAAGACTGCTAGTTTGAAAATTATTTTTTCCCAGTTTGATCTAAGGATTCCAGGGTAGTCAAATCTTGAAGAGTCTTACATGTGGAGTTTACCCTTGGGAAGCATGAGTCCTCTGCCTCTGATAATTACAGACATTAAAATAAAGCACTTCTTCACAGCTCTGTGTGTGAAGATTCTGCCTTCTGTGCAGTGATAAAAAGTACAAACTTAGATGGAAAGCCCTGCTAGAAAAAAATGTAGCAATAGTAAGTGCTATCTCATATCATTCCTATTAATAAATTCCAGCATTCAAAATGTGCACTGAACTAAGGAATTTCAAATTGGTTCATACCATATCCACACAGTGTAGTTCTATCATTTGTGATGGGATGTCATAATGTTGGCATTTTAGTGTACAATAATATCTAGTGATGGCCACGAACTTAGACTGCTTGAACTTAGATAAGTTCATGGAGGACAGGTCTATCAAGGGATATTGATCCTGAAGTCTCAGTGTTACTCCTATGTTGGGGGAAGTATGCCACCAAATGCTAATTGCAAGGACACAAGGGAGGGAGAGAGGTATGTCTCTGCCTTCTGTTTGCAGTCACCCCAGAAGCATCTGGCTGGCCACTATAAGAAATTGAATGTTGCCTGACATTGCAAAGGTATTATTATATTTTATTCACTAGTATCCTATTGTAAGCATGCCAACCAAAGATTTATGGTACTTAATCTTATTAAAGATGGAGATATTTGTTTTAATTTTTAAAAACAGAAAGAGAAGCCAGGTACTTTTAGAAAAAAAAGTTGCAAGGTTTCTGCAAATCTATACGTTTGAGCTTTCTTTATTTGGACCATTATTTTTCTGCCACTGGAGGATATTGCTCCATTTGCATTCAGTAATAAACTTTGTACTTCTTATTTTCTAGAAGAAACATTTGTAATAAAAGCTATTTTCATTACTTAATTCAAATTGCTTAAAAAAACAGCCATATTGCTATACTGTGCTTCCTGCTCTTCGTCCAAATTGATCTTAATTCTTAATTCTATTTTATGTTTGGATTCCAGCAGCTTTGATTTAAGAGGTTAATCTGGCTCGAATCCTATCTTGGATTGTTGAATAATATATACAGTACCTGCATCAAATGGTGTTTTAATGATGTATTTATTCTAGTACATCAAATGATTGATAGTACTTCCTTGACAGATTAGCAGCATATATCATCAAAGAGAGGCACTCTTGTAATATATAATCCAAATAATGTCAGTGGGGAAGAAAGGAGAGGCCAATAAGAACTGACAGTTTGTTAGTTGATTTGTTTATTTCTTTCTGACATTTTTGTGAAAGTTTTTAAAATACTGAGTTCAATAACAGCTTCAATAACTGAAGTTGAAGATACAACATTTAGACACATCTTTTTCCTGTTGGTGTGCTCCAGTGATGGGAAAAGCCATTTGTAATAGAGAAGAGATCATTTAAACATTGAATCAGGCAACCAGAGTTTGGCTTGCTGAGGATTATTAAATTATTGGGGGCCGGGAGGGGAACCAAAGTCAAGCAGGTCTGCTCTACTTTTGTGTGTGCATGTGTATATGTGTGTGTTTGAAACATATTGTCGTTCTCAGAGAGAAATCTCACTCTGTCTAATTTCTGGGGTACAGTTCCCATTCATTTCAGTGGAACTAACATGACATTCTCCAGGTTTAACTAATTATACGTCCATCATTCAAACACGTAAAAATAGGTCAGTTTCTAATATGCCTTAGCATTGTCCTGCCATCCCCAGTTGGGCTCCCTTCAGACTACAATTACCAGAAAGCTTCATCTTCATCATTTCTAGTCAATCTCTAGAGCAGTGTTCCTCAACCTTGGCAGCTGGCTGGGGAATTCTGGGAGCTGAAGTCCACACATCTTCAAGTTGCCAAGGCTGAGAAACACTGCTCTAGAGGCAGAGTAGGAGGAGTGGTAATTTAAAACTCACTGGCAGGGTTCCTTCTTTCAAGACTTCCCTAGTAAAATATAATTACAGTAGACTGCCACTAATCAGGCTGAACCTGAAATTTCTTCATCGGTCTAGTTGGAGAGTTCTTAGCTCTCTTCCCAAAGACATGTGCCATATCAAAAAGAAGAGATTGTAACATAGACATCTGTGTTTCACTTAATTTGTTTCCTAGTATCTTGTTCTTACTCTTAGCAATTCCTGTTGTCTCTCTGCCCCCCAGTTTTTCTTTTCCTGTTTTTGTTTTCTTTACTCCTATCTGTGTCTATGTAGTGTCCCCACCTTCTTTTCTTTCTCATTTTGGATAGTTCTTTTAGACATTTGTTACATACCCATGGCTTTCAGAGAGTGATTGTGTATTGAAAGTATGTGTGGATAAAATAATCTAGTCAGATAAAGTGATCATAGATTAGAAAGGAGAATTTAGAAGATCCTGCAAAACTGTGCTTCCTGTGAACATATGCTGTGCCTTGCCCAGTCCTCATGTGTCAGAATCTATGTTTTGTGTTTCCCAATTTATCTTCTTGTGTAGTTGTGACTCCTACTAGAATCTCTCAAGAATAAAGCAGCACAATTGTGAAATAGTGGCACAAATAACAAAATATTGATTTAATAGGGATGACAGCAATCAGTGAGTGACACACTTTTTAAAAACTAGCTCATTGCAGTCATTAATTGTCACTGAGTTTCAACCCCTGGTGACTGCAGGAACAATACTTGCCTTGCTGATATTGCTTAAAGTCACTCATAGTTCTTCCAAGGAGATTTCAGTAGTCTTTTTCATCCTGTTTATTTACCTTCTCTATTGTCTTTCCCTTCTTCTATTTCCTTTAAACTTGCCAGGCCTAATATTTTTTCTAGTCTATCATCATCTCGCATCACATGCTCAGAGTATTTGAGTTCTGCTTGCTTATCATCATCTCAAGGGAACAATATTTGCCCAGGGATTGGTTCTTCTTGCAGTTCATGCTACCCATAATAACATCTCCAAATCCATAATTTTAAGGCATCTATCTACTTAATGTCCAGCTTTTACATTATCACTGGGGGGAAAAAATCTTTAACTATCCTGATTTTTCACTGTCACTGAAATGTACTTATCCTTCATGATCTTGGCTAAGTATCTTATGTCTTCCTCTAGGATCAAAATTCTTTTTAGTTCTCCAGCATAATTTCCATCTTCATCTATTCTTAAAAGAGAGCAACACAATCTACCACTTTAATTCCTAAGCTATAAACTGTAAATTCTTAAGCATAAAGGATGACATTTCCTGTCTGAATAGTTAATATTAATCCAGATTTTTTACTTTCCATTTTTATTTTCATAACAAGCTCTTCTAAGTTTTCTTTGCTTTTGGCTTACAAACTATGCCATCTGTGTAGTGTCACCTGCATATCTCAAATGGTTAGTGTCTTTGCTCCAATTTTGATTACAGTTGTCATTTCTTCCAATACTGCCATTCTTATAATGGATTGCTGTCTAAGTTAAACAGCTATGAAGAAAATATGCATTCTCAGTGGTGTCCAAGAATGGGGGCAAAGAGAGCCAGACCAATTAGTTTGTGGCATTATGATACAAATTCTACGCTTTTTGTACATGAATCACAACACTGCATGTGGATGCTTGTAGCACAACACTGCAACACTGTTTTTGTCATTCTGATGAAAGCAGCACTTTCTGCAGTTGTCACTGTACATTTTTTCTCATCCTTTCCCTATTCTGAACCAAATTCTAAGTCACAGTAAAGATTCCTCTGAAGAATAATCCAGGGTTCCAGCATTCCCATTAGCTTTAATATATTCCACATTCTGGCATGATCTATACAAAGCCCTTGCAATAGTCAATGAAGCATAGGTCAACTGCTTTCGTATATTCTCTTGCTCTTTTTATTATTCATCTTACAGTATATTAGCTATCTATCTTGCGCCCCTGTGTCTTTTTTTAAAGCCTGCCTGTTTATCTGGATTTCTCTGTTTATGTTTGGGTCTGGGTTCTTCTATACGAGATGTTAAACAGGGTATACTTAGGTAAGGAATTAATGCAATTACTTGTACTTGCACTTTCTATCTTCAATACATGCACCAATCTTTTCCAATCTCTAGACAGTCTTTCTCCTTATTTATTGACCTAGGGCTGTGATGGCGAACCCATGACATGTGCGTCAAAGGTGACATGCCACAATGTTTTGGGTGACACACCAGCATTCACCAACACCTGACAACAACTATTCTCCCTGTTTGAGTTACCAAAGAAACTGAGTTTATTTTATTCATATTTCAATTTTGTAATTATTTGACGTTTCTTTATATAATATATAGCACCACACATGATTGGACTGTATTTTTTAAAATAAACGAATATGTAAAAAATTGTTTCTCTTTTGGGGGGGGGGGTGGCATGCCAGCAGAGTCAAATTAGGCATTTTCTGAATTTTTGACTCGCCGAGCCCAAAAAGTTCACCATCACTGACCTAGGGCCTACCCCAACTGTTGAGTTAAAGTGCTAGTTACCATACTTGGTTAGCAGAAAATCATATTGACATGAACTTTGTTTCCTTCCCCTCCCCCCCACCCACTTGCTAATTCCTGTCTTTTCTCTGTTCTGACTCTGTCTAATGAATGCCGCAGCACATGATAAGCAAAGTGATTGGCTGGTTCATAGAATCATAGGACTGGAAGGGAACTTGAAGGTCTGACCTAACCCTCTGCCCAGGGCAGGAATCCTCATACTATCCCAGACAAATGGCTATTTAACCTTTGCAGAAAATCTGCAGCGGTGGAGCACCTATAACTCCAAGACGCAGAACTATTACTGCTTAATAGTTCTCATGGTCAGAAAGTTACTCCTTATTCCAAGTTTGGATCTCCCTTTGCAAAGCTTCCACTCATTGGTTCTTGTCTTACCTGCAGGAGCTATGGAGAATAATCAGTGGATGGAAGCTTTACAGAGGAAGGTCCATTCCTCCAACTTTGCTGTCCTCCCTCTTCTGTGTGTTATCAGCTGTGGGAAAACATCTGCCAATCATGGCACTGCAGCAGAAATCTGGATGGAAGATTCTATCATCTCTGGGCTCCTTCCTGTAGGCTCCTCCTACATCCTGTTCTGTGATAACATCAGCTGAATGAATTTTTTAAAAAAGAGACAGATTAGAATAAAAAAGGGAGCTGAGTCACAAGCAGCACCTTTACTTAAAATTTCTCTCCATTCCTTTCTTTTCTTTACAGACTCCTCAGTGCTCTGTTCAGGAACCAGTGGGATGTGTCTGTGTCTGTGTGGTTGAGCCCATCATTTTAATATTGCATTATTTCAGTGTGTTCTACTGTTTCACTGATTCACCTTTTCAGTATTATGCTATTTCACTGTTGCACCATTTCATTGTTGCATTATTTCACATAGTTTATGTTTCACACAACACTGTGTCCAGCTGTTTAGGGAGACAACAGCAGAATGGTGGTAGAAGAGGCTGATTAGGGACCAGAGGAGTGGAAGCCTATCCTTCAGGCCTGGTATTAAGATGAAGGTAACATCTTCAAAAGAAGGAAAGTTGTTGTCCAGACAAATTTGAACTGTGGTTAGATGCAAATGGGGAAAGACCCCTAAATTTGTTACCACTTTAACTGCTGCTTCTGCAGTTTTAAATTGTGCGGTGAGTAATTCATCTGTACCTGGTACTTGCCTATTTGACAGGTGGTCTATTACCTGTCATACCTCACTTTTTAGATGAATTGGTTCTTGAATATATTCTCTCTCGACAAATGTTTCTGTCATTTTAAAATCCCATTCGTGCTACAGACTTTATGTCTTCTTTTTGCCTCATTTGCTTCTGTGAAATCCTTTCTGTGATTTTTCTTGAGCAATCCTATTTTAGCTGTAAATTTTCTTGTGATTTCTCTGATCCTTCAAAAGATCTCTCTTTTTTCCTTATTAAATTTATTTAATTGTTGACATGTTTGGTTGAGCTACTTTTCCATGTTCTTTCTGGCTTGACATTGGAAATCTGTGTTCAATCATTGTACATCCTTTTATCCAAGGATTTCACTCTCCATCTTACTCAGAACTTTTCCTTTTTGAAATGTTGGCAATAATTTTTTCCCAGTTCAGTTTTCAAGAAGTCTCTGGTCTCTTCCTATAGTTCCCCAGGTTTTCTTTCACATAATTTAAACATACAAATTCTAATATTTATAGGGAAAACATATACAGTAGGTTTTATACATAATCAAAATCAGCCTCTATTTGGTCCAGGACTGATCGGTGCTTCTCGTTAATCAAAGTGCAGTGCAACTGTACTATAGTCTAAAAACTCTGGTATATCCCTTTTCCTTCACAATATCACTCTAATAACTCGGTCAACAGGGAATATTGTATTGTGTGTAGACCCTAACATAGTTAACCCTAGTATCAAACCAGAGGAAGTTAGTTTTAGTCCCAAAAAAACTTGTCCAAACTGATTCACCCTTGCAATTAAATGCTGAATCATTGCAGCCTTACAGCAAAGGCTCTTATCACCATTGAAGAGAACTCTTCTCCCCATTGCTACCTTCTAAAGCTCATAAGTCAAGAAGCTGATAGAGAAAATACTACATCCAAATACATATTTTAAAAACACTAACCAAGGTCTTCGCAATTGAGCAGATAAAACTGAGAAAACTGCACAAAATCAATTTCTATCCAAATATTTCTTTGCTGTGTAGAAATCATTCCAGAAACTGGTGGTGCAATTCTGTATTGTGGCACAAAACCAAGGTTTTCAGTAATGTTCTGAAGAAGGGCATGACATTTTGGCTGCTTCATAGCTCCAGCCAGCTGTCTCAGGTTATGCACATGTGAATGTGTCTACCCATTCATGGATGACAGCTGATACAAGACAGTGCAGCATTTCTATAATTCTGCTTTAAAAGAAATGGCATATATAGATGCAACCTCTTCCCAAATGTTATACTTATTTTTCAGGTACAAAATATTATGTATCATACCTATCTCCTTCTGTGTGTCTACCCACCCATCTGTCTGCCTCTTCCTGGATCGTTCTTAATTAATAATTGTTCCATACCAGCATCACTGATCACATCAGCACAATTATGGCAGAGGCATACAAATAATAAAAGTAGCAGCCAAGCATAAAACATTTGTGAATCCTGAGGGATGCCAAGTAGACTCAGAGAAAAAGAGAGCGTTGAACAGTTGGGAGATGGGAAGCTTTTCAATAGAAGCCCAATCTTGAGAGAAGGCCTGAAGACTGCATTTATTGTGCACAAAGTATGCAGGGTAGGGGAATGGAAGCACTGAACCTGCAAACCAGATAAGGCCAAGGTTTTGTCATCTACTTGAATAAAAAATCATAGAATGGCCCACAGTGCATCTGTAGGCTTTGCAGCCCTATTAGTAAAAGTCAAGAATTGTTCTGACTTGCATTCACGGTTACTAGGCAGCCTCGTTTAATTCTCCTTTCTCTCTATGTCCTTGTCCAGCAAAGTATTTCTATATTTCTACAGCTGGCTCTTACACCTGAGGAGCTGCTCTTTTGCATTTTAAACATTTGCTTGGTTTTTAATTTAAGCCCCTGAGACTAATTGAGAAGCTCTGGTTTTCTGCACTGCCAACTGCAGTGATTTATTTCTGTCACTTCATACAGGGCATCCTCTGCAAATTGGTTCCCTCCCTCATTATGGCACAAGAGTATCTTTAAAACAAATAACACATTGACATTCTTTGGAGGTCTTTTTGGTAAACATGATAAGGTATATTAAAGTGTTGGTCTGGGTCTTCTGAATAATGGATAGTAGCCATAGCAACTGCAAAAGTTTTCTTCACTGTCTCCTCAGTGTGCCTGCAGAACTGGCACTGTAGAATTACACTTGGAACAAGGCGAATTAGTCCAGGCAGAAGCTGAGGCAAGCCCTATCGTGTAGCCATTTCTCAATCTGAGCAACAAACTGTTGACTGAGCCACCAAACACCCAACGGTTAAACCAAAAACAACAAGTACTCACTAATCGTTTTTCAGGGCTAACTGCAACAAGCTCCATTTTCTCTTGCAAGGGTCAATGTAGCCTTCTGAAAAGTCTAGTCAATAGGGACATAGAAACTCTGCAAGCTAGAATATCTTTCCAAACTAAAAACAGCACCAGAGGTCCTAAGATCACAATCAGCTTCATTAAAATTAACTTTCAATACAATATACTCTTAGTAGAAAAGATATTTAGACTATTAGTACAAATAAGCAAGTAAATCTGTTTCATCTGTTTATGCTATTGTTAGCCGCTGGTGTCAATAAACCTAATTGTAGTTTCCCTGGTGTTTACATTTCTGGATTGCCCTACACTGGATGGCAAGGGTATATAGGAGTTGGAGTGCTACAAAATCTAAATTGCCACTTGTTGCCCATCTCCACCGAAAGCATAATGACCACAGTTTCACAGATAACTACCGGAAAATCTTTTGTTAGGTTCATACTTTATGCTAAGTCATGATTTGTTTTAACCATGATTTGTTGAAGTCATAGTCCATATATAACTCAAAGCCATAAATCATGGTTTACAAATCATAAGGGTTAGACTGCATCATAATAAAAATTTTCTTACTAAATCAAAATCTTGGCTGATCTTATATTAAACTTTTATTTACTTATAAAACCAATGCCAAATAAACAATATTGCATAATGAGAGAGCCCAGCCTTTGTGCATTATAACACATCATAAATGACTGTTACCATATATTGTGTTAAGTTCTAGAGGAGGAACTTATTAGTTTG
Organism: Liasis olivaceus; assembly: GCA_030867105.1. Classification (NCBI taxonomy): domain Eukaryota; kingdom Metazoa; phylum Chordata; class Lepidosauria; order Squamata; family Pythonidae; genus Liasis; species Liasis olivaceus. Next base: position 38,809,695 of record CM061349.1, read on the forward strand.
TTGCAACAAAAATAACACATCCTTTTGCTGCATTATAAATAGTAAAATGTGGATTATGGCATTATATTTATTTTGTATACTCTATTAATTAACATTGCATCTCCAGATGTGTCATGACAATTGATTATTTGTGGTGGCTATAGCTTAGCTGGACTAGTGTAACAGCCAACCTAGGTTCAAGTGTATTCAACAATTACATTTGCAGAATGATTCTGGGCTAATTGCCATGGCTCAAGTTTCACTAAAATGAAAAATATCTGTCTGAACTGCATCACTTCAAACTGTTGAGGAGAAGCCCACCTAGAATGATCTTTCAGTAGAACTGATAAGTATCATGTGAGTTCCCAATCCAGTTTGAAGTAGTGCAGTTTAGGCTTAAATTTACCATTTCACAGAGAACTAAATATGTGTTTCAGCCTAATCTACCTCACAAGACTGTGGTGCGGACACTTCCAGCTCCTTGGATGAAAAGGTAAGAAAGATGATAAAAGAGTTGTAATTTTACCTTAGTTGTGATTTGAATATTTAGTCTGTCATTCCATCAATCAAGTGTAAGGAACATCTTAGCATTTAACCTAAACTTGAGTAAGAAATAATCTAGGCAATCCATGTTCTCATGAATTTAACCATTGTCAGCCTTGTGACTTGGTTCAACAATTCCCTGAGGATTGCAAAACCCACCAATTTTCTTAAATCTGTTAAAAATCTCAACAGAAAATGAAGAGAATCTATACAGAATATGCTTTAAGACATTCAGCCTAGCTACATAATCTGGAAAATATTTGACTATTCACTGCTTTTAATGCTTTTTCCTTACTATTAAGTTTATTATATATTAAGTTATAATAAAATATAATAACTATTAAGTTTATTAGATAAACTACATTTATGTATGTAATGTAATATTAAATAATTTATTTACATTTTGCTATATTGGTGCTTCAGTGAGCTTTTTCTAGTGGAAGGGTGGATGGAATTACATGCAATAAAAAGTTGAACATACACTGCCAGTACAGAAGACGGCTGTATGTTTAATAACATAAAAATGTCACATTGAAATATTCTTGGCTGACATCTTTTCCTGCTGCACACACTATACTCAGTGGAATATGTGCAGTTTAAGCCTGCATTAAAACTTATGTAGGATATCCTGAAGAAAATTCCTGTTTTATTGTATGTCAGGATGAAAAGTCAAACTGGCAATTCTATAAGCACTACAACCTTCATACTTTATAAGATGTGACCCAGTATTAATTATACATAGGAGAATATCTATGCTTCAGTGTTCATTTTACCTTACTGGGAAGGGTTTTCAAAGTCCACGAACTCTGAAGTTCTACAGATGTCCTGCCACACTTATCTACCAGGACAAGTTCTTAGACATGAAATCCATTCATTAGGGCATCTTATCACAATTGTCTACTTCTTTAGGAAGGATCAGCATCTCCCATATAAACCTACATGTCTCTTAAAGTCATTATCAGAGATTTGTATGTGTCCCAGCTTTCTCAGAGATATGACAGGTTGAAATCAACAGACAACTACCAGCTAATGGAAGCTTTTCTCTGTAATGGCCTACTGTAAATTCGCCAGATACTTCCTTCTAAAGAAAAGCTTTTGGGGCATAAGTGGTTTCAGTCATGTTATTATTTTTATGGTTACTTTCATTATTCTTTATGTTTAAGTGTTTAAGGCTATTTTATGTTATTGAGCCCAGATGGTTGGCAGCACCTGCTCACCCTTGGCAGATCTCAAAAAGTTAAGCAGGGTCAGACCACCAGGAACTATCAGGGCTATACCCGGAAATTAAAAAACCAAACCAAACCTGGAAGAAGACAATTGTAAACCACGTCCATATTTTTGCCAAGAAAACCATATAGTGTGTCCATGAAGTTGAGTACAATTTAAAAGCGATTTCTATGTTTTGTTGTTAATTATTACTTTATTATTTAAATTTATGTAATTAGCCACCTTGAGTTTGTTGATGAAAATTTTATTTTAAATAAACAAAAATTACTAAACCAGAAATGCTAAAGATGACTAAAGAGTTTTCCTAAAATGAAATATATGTGTTAAAATGGATTTCATGATCTATCCAGCGGCCAACCTGATCCATGCTTAGCAATGTGCAAGGAAACCAATCAATTCTTAAATAATTGCATAAATAAATGTAATCTTAGCCAATCAATCAATCAATCAATTTTACTTCAGTCTTTGACCAGCAAGAAGTACAGAATAATAAAAATTAGTTACAAACCTATGAAATATTGCTATAACATGAAAACACCCTACAATAATATAAGATGATTTACATCTATGAGAATAAGATCAATGAAATTACTATAGGTACACTCATAAAATCTACTATAAAATACCTGTTGGATTAAAATCTATGAACTAAAAACTACAAGTGAATAAACTATAAATCTGAAGTCTATAAACTATTAGAAGGCTTTGGTCCGCTCCCTCCTCAAGAAACCATCACTAGATCCCACCCTTCTGGACAATTTTCGTCCAGTCTCCCACCTTCCCTTTCTAGGAAAGGTGGTGGAAAAGGTGGTCGAATGGCAGCTTCAGAGGATCCTGGAGGAAATGGATTATCTGGACCCCTATCAGTCAGGTTTCAGGCCCGGTTATGGGACAGAAACAGCATTGGTTGCACTTGTGGATGATCTCTGGTGAGAGTGGGATGCGGGTAGTGCATCCATCCTTGCTCTTCTTGACCTCTCAGCAGCTTTCGATACCATCAACCATGGTATCCTTTTGGGTTGGCTGCAGGAGTTGGGGCTGGGTGACACAATGCTGTGCTGGTTCAGCATCTTTCTCCAAGGCCAAACCCTATCGGTGTTGACAGGGAGCGAGAGGTCCAACCCATGGCCCCTTCAGGATTCTGTGCTCTCGCTGCTCCTATTTAACATCTACTTGAAACCCTTGGGTGAGATCATCCGGCCCATGGGATGAGGTATCATCAGTATGCTGATGATACTCAATTATATATCTCCATCCCAGGTGACCTAAGTGATGCTATAGCTACTCTTTCGCACTGCCTGGAGGCTGTAGGGGCCTGGATGGGGGACAACAGGCTTCAACTGAACCCTGGTAAGACAGAGTGACTGTGGATACGGGGAGCCTCAAGGTCTAGGAGCTTATCATCTTTGGTTCTTGACAGGGTCGCACTACCCCAGACAGGCCCGGTACATAATCTGGGGGTCCTCCTGGACTCAGGACTCCTGTTCGAAGAGCAGGTGGCAGTCGTGGCTAGGAGGGCCTTTGCACAACTTGGTGTTGTGCGGCAGTTACACCCTTTCCTCGATTGGGAGGCCCTCTGCACGGTCACTCATGCCCTGGTCACCTCCCGGTTGGATTACTGCAATGTGCTCTACATGGGGCTACACTTGAAGAGTATCCGGAAGCTACAGCTGGTGCAGAATGCAGCGGCGCAGACAGTTCTGAATGCCCCCGGGGGGCACATATAACACCACTGTTACGCGAGCTGCACTGGTTGCCAGTTTGCTTCCAGGTCCAATTCAAGGTGTTGGTTATCACCTTTAAAGCCCTTTATGGCACAGGACCAGGTTACATGAGGAGCCGTCTCGCCCCTGTTATATCAGCCTGCTCCACTCAGTCCAGCAGAAGGGGCATGCTGCAGACCCCACCAATCAAGGAATTTCGACTGGTAGGATCTAGGAAGAGGGCCTTTTCTGCTGTGGCCCCCGGTCTGTGGAACAACCTACCTCCTGAGGTGCAATGTGCCCCCACTCTCATGGCCTTCAGGAAGAGCCTGAAATCCTGGCTATGCCAGATGACCTGGGGGCCAGATGGGGGCTCACATTGGTGGAAATGGCTTGTGGGGTAATTGATTCTGCCCCCCCGTCATCTTGAATGTTTTTTATGTATAGGGTTTGCTTTATAGCTTGACCTTTTAATTGATTAATCATGTGTATTTATTTTTTTTAATTGTTTGTGGGTTTTGTTTTAATTGTGAGCCACCCAGAGTCACTCACTGAGGGAGATGGGCGGCATACAAATTTCATGAATAAAAATAAATAAATAAATAAATAAATATAAACTATTAAATTTATTATACTATAAAATACTTCTACGGCTAAAATCTATAGCACTGAGAACTAAATATAGGTAAGGCTATGGAGCCAAGACCTGTCAGACACTATAAAATGCGTTTAACTAACCTACCTCAAAATAACCTAACCGTAACACTTACTGTATCCCTAGAATAAGGATAGACCCAAGGTTTTGGCTTTTAGAGGAATTCCTCAAATTTTATACCTTAGAGCAGACCTGCCAATCTCAAATTTGTTTCTGCTCTGAAAAGTTATGCTATTTTTCCCCTCTTCTTCTGATTCATCTTGAAATTCATTAAAGGCTTCTTCAGAAAAGAAAGCCCCATTTCCAGCAGATACAGCTTTTGAAGCTCCCAGTGTGGATTGAATTGAAGCAGAATATTGTGGTTGTCAGTTTTTTTTTTTTTTTTTTTTGTGCAATCTTGCCTTTACACGTGTCAAAATCACATAGAGAACCATTTTCAGTTCACTTTGCCTACATAACAGTTCGGGCATGTGACTTCACCATGACTTTGGCAATCCGCAATGGACTCTTCAGAAAATGTAATGTTTTCTTTGTTCCATGTCCAATGAAATGCAATGCTGCCTCTGATCACTTTGATTAGCAGATGTTGTTTTCCTCTTTGGCACTCTGCTCCCTTTCCTGCGCCTCCACAGCTTGCTCATCGTACCTTCCTTAGTGTAGCCTTGGCTTTGAACATGGTTGTAAGATACCACCCTGTGATACTATTGATTTAGAAGACTAGATGGAGCAAGAGGAAAATTCTGAATTTATCACCACAACGTATACATTTAGTTCATGTTTATTACTGAAATTTAAGTCTAGATTTACAGATCAATAGCATGCCCTTAGTCCCCCAAATGTCCCTGATCTACATGAAATCACTGGAAGAAGTCTGGGGATGCAGATTACAGTGTGACACAGGGAGAATATGTGGCTCAGTGAGGGAGATGATCATTTGCACTTAGGATCTGAGAATAAGGATATAAAATGCTTCTCTTTACAAGAGAACTTTAAAAGCACTTAGTTAGAGTAGCCACCACAGAGTGAGATTCTCTCATAGCATCCATAGTCTAGAAGTTATAAACAAGGACCTGCACGTTTTATCACAGTTATTGTTTAGGTACCACTGTCAATACTAATAACAACAGTGACAAAGATAATATAATCAGGTGTTGATATACATCACATGTTGCCAGCTATTCTTACTGATTCCTTGAAGTCTTATGGTACAATATACAGGTGAAACTCGAAAAATTAGAATATCGTGCAAATGTTCATTTATGTCAGTATGGCAACTCAAAAGGTGAAACCAATATATGAGATAGATGCATTACATGCAAAGCGAGATATGTCAAGCCTTACTTTGGTATAATTGTGATGATTATGGTGTACAGCTTATGAAAACCCCAAATTCACAATCTCAGAAAATTAGAATAGTGTGCAAACGTTCAATAGTCTAGGCTCAGTGTCCCACTCTAATCAGCTAATGAATCCATAACACCTGCAAAGGGTTCCTGAGACTTTAAATGGTCTCTCAGGCTGGTTCAGTAGGAATCACAAGCATGGGAAAGACTGCTGACCTGACAGTTGTGCAGAAAACCATCACTGACACCCTCCATAAGGAGGGAAAGCCCCAAAAGGGAATTGCAAAAGAAGTTGGATGTTCCCAAAGTGCTGTATCAAAGCACATCAATAGAAGGTTATGTGGAAGGGAAAAGTGTGGTAGAAAAAGGTGCACAAGCAGCAGGGATGACCGCAGCCTGGAGAGGATTGTCAGGAAAAGGCCATTCCAAAGTGTTGGGGACTTTCACAAGGAGTGGACTGAGGCTGGAGTTAGTGCATCAAGAGCCACCACACATAGACGGATTCTGGACATGGGCTTCAAATGTCGTATTCCTCTTGTCAAGCCGCTCCTGAACAACAAACGTCAGAAGCATCTTACCTGGGCTACAGAAAAAAAGACCTGGTCTGTTGCCCAGTGGTCCAAAGTCCTCTTTTCTGATGAGAGCAACTTTTGCATCTCATTTGTGAACCAAGGACCCAGAGTCTGGAGGAAGAATGGAGAGGCACACAGTGCACGATGCTTGAAGTCCAGTGTGAAGTTTCCACAGTCTGTGTTGATTTGGGGAGCCATGTCATCTGCTGGTGTTGGTCCACTGTGCTTCATTAAGTCCAGGGTCAACGCAGCCGTCTACCAGGAGATTTTGGAGCACTTCATGCTTCCTTCCGCAGACGAGCTTTATGGGGATGCTGACTTCATTTTCCAGCAGGACATGGCACCTGCCCACACTGCCAAAAGTACCAAAACCTGGTTCAATGACCATGGGATTACTGTGCTTGATTGGCCAGCAAACTCACCTGACCTGAACCCCATAGAGAATCTATGGGGCATTGCCAAGAGAAAGATGAGGGACATGAGACCGACCAATGCAGCGGAGCTGAAGGCCGCTATTGAAGCATCCTGGTCTTCCATAACACCTCAGCAGTGCCACAGGCTGATAGCATCCATGCCACGCCGCATTGCGGCAGTCATTGCTGCAAAAAGGGCCCAAATCAAGTACCGAGTACATATGCATGCTTCTACTTTGCAGAGGTCCGATATTGTTCTATTTCCAATCCTTGTGTTATTGATGTCATGTAATATTCTAATTTTCTGAGGTTGTGAATTTGGGGTTTTCATAAGCTGTACGCCATAATCATCACAATTTTACCAAAGTAAGGCTTGACATATCTCGCTTTGCATGTAATGCATCTATCTCATATATTGATTTCACCTTTTGAGTTGCCATACTGACATAAATGAACATTTGCATGATATTCTAATTTTTCAAGTTTCACTTGTACACTAACTTTCGGAGATTAAAAAAAAGGAACACCTATAGTAGCAGTTGTGTTCATTAGCTTCCTGCATATTATTTGTGGAATGGAATTACAGTGAAGAGAGTGAGGACTGACAGCAATCCAAGAAAGGCACAATATAAACTTTATAGCAATATGCAGCCTCCTGCTACAGTCCAGAAGCAGGCAACCTTTGGCTGTAGAAGCATCACCTATAGTGAGGGGTCCTGGGAATTGCAGTTATTTCTTATCAGGAGTCTGTGTGTTGTCTGTTGAGTACTGATTATTGACTTCAGGTTCTTAATGGATTTATTCAGTAGGCCTGCAGTAGGGTTCTCCTTTAGCAAATGAAGGTCTGAGAATACGCTGTACTGGAGAGGAGAATGCACAGTTTCTGCACTGCACCTGACTACAGCACAGTCCATGATATAAAATGTGCTTGTCCAGTGGGATGGACAGAACTGAACATTTGCAAGAAAGCAAGGGCCTTATGTCAGCCTTTCATCAGAATATATCTAGGGTTACCAGATGTCTGAACAGGCAAAGGAAGACATGGACAATTGGAAAAGAGGACAAACAGAGAGAAAAGGAAGACACACTCACTGTCTAACTTTCTTGGCATCTGCAACAAAAATTACAGCAAAAAACTGCAAATAAATGTACTCAGGCCTACATGTATATGAAACTACTTTTTCCAGCATCTGAAAGGCTGGTTTTTCAATCACCATATTTTTCCAACAAATCTTTATTTTCAAGAGCATACTGGCGATAATACAGAATTGATGACAACACACGTTTCAAATTTCACCATAAAAACATATGATGAGTCCTGTGATCTATAAACTACAGTGATCATAGATTTGAAGAAGCTGGATTGAAACCAATTTCTGGAATCAGAAAATAAATTAAATAACATAAATCTACGCTGTTGAGTCTCTCAACAGACCAGGGAAAGAAAGAAGCAGATAATTTACAAGGTCACACTACAGAAAAGTTTCAGTGACTACTGTTGTGAAAACAGTCTCCACCACCCCCCACCCAAAAACCCCAGGACACTCAAAAACTCAGACAATATTTGATGTTAAGGCCATACCTGCCAGATGGACAGAGGACATGAGGTAACTCTATCTCAAACCTTTAGTCTGAAGTGATAACCTGAGTTTTGTTTATTCTTTCTGATTCTTTTCCTTCATTTTTCACCTAGTAGGATTTCAACACCGTTTAAGTGTTGCCACCAAGATTAAGGGGCCCCGGGCAAAATATTTCCCAGGTCATCCTCCAGCATATTTTGCTCTGTGTTTCTCTCTCTCTCTCTCTCTCTCTCTCTCTCTCTCTCTCTCACACACACACACACACACACAGACAAATATACTTCCTCCCTTGTGTTTTTTTTCCCCATCTCACCAGTATCAATTCTTTAACTTGCTGCTCTTCCTATGCCGTAAGCTTTTGCTTGATTAGCAGAGAAGGGGGGAGCAGGGGGGAAAAGACTGAACACTGGAGGAAAGAGACATGGGCATGTGGCAGTGGGACTTGGAGCCTTTGGGAGGTTGGTTTGGAACCTCCACCTGGATCCACCTCCAGGTTTCAGTGATTTGAAGATTTCCAAAGAATGATCAAGGCTGTACTTTGGTTCAAGAGTGGTTCTTGAAAAGCTTTTTCTTCAAGTTCTGGTTCAGTTTGTTTCATATTAAAGCTGCTGTTGTCTCAAGTATCCATTAAGTGAGAAAGGTTGGTGAGTTGATACCTTACTTCGAGTGCATACTAATGTTGTACATTTTTAGCACCCTTTAAAAAAACTGTAAAATATTTTGATAATTGTTACTAGGAAGAAAACAAAGAGAGGGATGAAAATGTCTTAAGGCCAAAGACTCTAGTAGATGGCTGCATTAAGGTGCTTTCCCCGGTCTTTGAGCCAGCAGAAAAACATGTTGGCATAAAATATGCTGCCCTGACTGCCAAGACCTATTCTGCCACAACAACAAGCCCAGTGAATGGTGTTGCTGTTATACCTTTAATGAAGGACAGGTTAAGAAAAGCATCTGGAGGATTGTCCAAGCTTCATTTCCCCTACCACCAGGCATTAGCTGCCAGCAGCAAACCCCCCACAATTGCTCTCTCTAATGTGGGCAGCTGCTTGGAATGGCATGTTTAGCCCCTATCAATTTTCCCAACTAACAAGTCGCAGGCATGGTTCTCCCCCTGTGACCTGTTGGTCACGCTAGTTCTGAACACAGGCCTAGCACTGCTTCTGAAAACAAGTATGGAAGAATGGGGAAGGTGAGGCAGGAAGAAGCCATTGGTAACAAGCAAGCTCCATCCTGGTTTACAGCAAAGGATTGTCAGGACTGGCAGTAAGATCAGTTCTCTCCTTGTGAACAGCAACACCTGGAAGTAGTCCATGGATGGCTATGGAGCTGGGAAGGAGAAGGCATCCCCTCCCAAAGTAACCAAAGCAATAAACAGAAATCAGTGAAACATGTTGGCAGAAGCAATGAAACATCTGTAATGGTGACAGAATCAGCAACATACAATTGGCAGAACCTAGCTCTCTTTCCCAGTTTAAATCAGCCTTCTGCACAACACAGGACTGAAGTCCTGCTTTTAAACACAGTGGGTCTAGCACCCTTTCAAAACAGCACTAAACCTGTGCTTATAAGAAGCTCATGTAAGACCTGACAAGTGCTTTGGAAAGTGCCAGTTACACAGGCAGATGCCTCAGCAGAAGCCATATGTCTGATCTGTCCTGCAGACTCATGGAGGGCAGTTCCCACTGACCAAAAGAAAGGGGGCATGCCATCAGCAGTCTAAAGTAGCCAACAGAAACTTTCTCACAAATAAGGAGATATGGGACTGCAGTCTAAACGATCGTTGCCACTAATTTGTGCATCGACACTTAATTAAGGATTTGCAGGATGGATACCAAAGAACAAGAACAGCAAGAGAAATGACATGATGGCAACAAACTTTGGAAGTTTTTAAAGAAATTGTCCCCAAATATACTCACTGTGCCAGGGGTCCATCATTAATCTGCCAGGTGAGTCCAAATGGCAAGGATGGTCTCTGGAATTCAACTGAAAAAGGGGCTGCTTTTGTTGGGCAAGTTTTATAGTCCTGCAGTGTCTTTTCCCCCCTCCAACCCAAGAGTTGCTTAGTTTAGGCATTAGCAAAATATTAATGAGTATGGGTGTCTGCTATGACAGAAGAGGGAAATAATTATCTGATTGGGGAGCTGGAAGTTTGTTATCTCACAACTTGCAAGAGTAAATAGGAAAAGCCAGCTTGTTTAAGCAGCCTCTCTTCCAGGTGTTAATTGAAAAATTCAGGTCAATCACAGGACAACCACTTTGCGGCCTTCTCTTTTTCTAGACTATTTCAATTGGGAGATATATTTTAAAAAGGATAAGGCTGTGTTAGAGGAAGCTGCAGTTATGGATGATGGGCTCACTATTCTTATACTTTATTGGATATGGAGTCACATTGGATTTATAGGTGTCCATAATAAGCCACAATTACATCAAAATTATGGCACGCATATCATGACATCATTATACAAATGATACAATTACAGTGGTACCTCGGGTTACGAATTTAATCCATTCCATGACTCTGATCGCAACTCGATTTGGTCGCAACGCGAGGCAAATTTCCCCATAAGGTTCAATGTAAATATGGCTAATCCGCCCTCCGAATTTGGTCGTGCCGCAAGGCAAATTTCCCCATAAGGTTCAATGTAAATACATACGGCTCTGCATTTTCTTTGGAGCCATGCTGACAAGCACTCCAAAAACCTTCCAAATGCCACAAAACACACCACAAGCCTCACCGAACGTCTCCTTGCTACCGCGATCTCGCCCACAGGAAGCCGTGACCGCGTGGCAGCAGGGCAAATGGCCGCGGATCCGGTTCATAGCGCGAGGCGGAGGTCGCATGGCGAGGCAAATTTTTGCAACCGGAGCTGGTCGTATTGCGAAATTTTCATAAGGAGGGGCGTTCGTGACCCGAGGTACCACTGTATGTGCTTTTGTGATGACATCTGATGCAAATATGTAAGTCAATTTATTCACATAACATGACATCATATTCCCCCCTAATATCCTCTGCAAATGCCCAGACTTAGGCTGGATCAAAGATTCATCTTGTTTTGCTTTGTACTTTCTAAACTGGCAGCAGTGCCCCTGAGAAGACCACAAAGGGAACACAAAACCTCTCATTTTTCTGAGCAAATATTATTCAGTGGCATAATGTTTCTAAATATGGAGGTTCTACTGAGCTATCACAGTCAATCACAGCTGATAAATGTTTTGTCCCTAACTATATTGTTATATTAATCCTCTAATTAAAAATGCTCTGCTGTCCTTCTAGTCAATGTTAATCAAGTTAGAGCTACCATAATTCACCAAGGTAAAGAAGTAGCAGAGCATGTGATATTATATAAACTCTAGAGAGGAGCTGATGCTGCAAAGTTCCCATCTGGTTCACTGAACACAGCAATTACATGAAGGGAGGAGAGTTCTTACCTGGTAGATGTCATGAACAGAGAATTACGTGCAATCATATGTCCAAGGGAACTTTTTTCCCCTTTGTTAAGCTCAACATCCTAGCACATTCAGATGTGTTATCGGCATCATTCTGTGAAGTGTCCTTTGTAGATTTTTTTTATAGTTTGAAGCCTAACAATTATATGGCAACTTGCCTAGTGAAAACTGATCTCCTCTTTCATATCAGTTTGTTGCTATGTGAATATTTCATTGAGCTTACCCTGGATTGTCACTTGGCTAATGGAAGGCAGTTCTTAAGTAGCACATAATTTCAAATAGGCCTTTGTCAGCCTTATTTCCAAAAGCAAAGAAATGTTGCTTAGTCCTACCCCACAGCTGGGAAAACTGTGGCCCTCCAGATGTTCATGAACTATAATTCCCAGCATCCTTCCTCATTGGTTATTCTAGCTTGGGGCTGTAGGACATTGATGTTCAGTAATATCTAGAAGGTTCCAGGTTCCCCATCCCTGTTCTGTTGGAAGATTGCTCATCTGCCAGAATTCCAAGTAGTAGTATTATTGATTGTCAATAAATATCAATAATGTTTATTTCAATAGTTGCAGTTTGTTGATTGATTAAAGCATTTATATCCCACTGTTCAACCTGAAAGACTTTCATGGTCGCTTACATAATAATATAATAACCTGCTTGTTCCTTGTTAGAGTTATATTGTATCGTTCTTCCAAAGGTTCAAAGTAGTTTAGTATGCACTTCATTTCCCAGTTTTATCCCGACAACAATAACCTTGTGAGGTGAATTGTACTGAGAAATAAGGACGTGTCTGAGTTAAATACAAAGTGTTACAAGATGGTTTTCAAAGATTTTCCTGTTTACAGTTATCAGAAAGATTCAAAATGGACAAAACCATTTATAGTATGGAGCAAAGTAAGGAAGAATTTGAAGTACAGTTCTGCACTGATGATGAACATGTAATTGCTAAAATGTATAAACCTGTGTTGAAATTTGAAATGGGAAGAACAGGTTAACGAATGTATGATAAAGTGAGCTAAGAATTTAAGAATGATGGGCCAATGGGAAAACATGTGGTTAAAAGGGTTGAAATTTACATTGCGTTATGATCTTAAAGAAATTTTTTATAAAATGATGTATCATTGGTATATGACACCAGAGAAATTATCTAGAATGTATAAAGGGACTTCAACTGTATGTTGGAAATGCGAAAAACATGAAGGGACATTTTATCATGCTTGGTCGACATGTAAAAAAGCTAAAAAAATTGGATTCAAATACATACTTTAATACAGAGGACTTTAAAGATTAATATTCAATTGAAACCAGAACTTTTCCTTTTAGGACTAATGGATAAACAAAAAAGCCATGGAAGATTATTTCAATATATGATTACTCTGGCAAGATTATTATATGCACAGAGATGGAAAGATTCAACACTACCCACTATGGAGGAACGATTGGTGAAATTGACATATCTTGCTGGATAAATGGATAAATTAACTTTGATTAGAGAAAAGACACTATCTACACTTACTGGTGACTGGAAACCTCTTATGGACTTTTTGTGTAAAAATGAAAAAAATGAACTTGTGATTTATGGCTTTGATGATTAAACAGGATAGATTATAGAAAGAAGAGTATTATGATGTAACTTTCGAGAGAGAGGTTAAAATATAATTGCACTTATGACTGCTGTGAAGAATGTTGGAAGCCACTTCTATGTATCCTTTTTCCCATTTTTAAAAACTTTTTTCTTTTCTTGCACTTTTTCCTTTCTCTTTGATTTCTTTTTCTTTTTTCTTTCTTAATTTATATTAGTTTCTATTAGTTTTTATCTTTTTTTTAAAAAAGTGTTAATATTTTTTATCTTCTTTTTTAAAAGTTTTAATAATTAATTAATGTCTTTAATAAAGAAATAAGGACTTGTCCAAAGTTATCCAATGGTTGAGGTTGACTTCCACCTAGAATCATCACCATCTTCCTCCTCCTCCTCCTCCACCAAAGTGTGGTACAAAACAAAACAAAAAACCAACAATACAATGGTTACTTGAGGGACTGCTTGTCTCCCATAGTATCTGCCTGGTCAATTCATTCTTGCAGAGTTGATGCACTCCAGATTCCTTCAATTAAACAATGTCATCTATTGGGACCCTGGAAACACGTCTTTTCTGTAGCAGTCTCTGCCCTCTGGAACAAAGTTTCCCCTGATATCTGGATGCCCCTACTCTGCTGTTGTTTAGAAGAGCCATGAAGTCCTGGCTTTTTACCCAGGCCTCTGGCAAAGGAGAATGAGACCTCTCGCCTCATGAAGCTTGCCATCTTTTATCTTCATCTTTTTATGTTTTATTAATTTTGTTGTGATTTCTTTTTTTTTATTTATTGATGCAAGCCACCCAGAGTCATTGTGAGTCAGGTGCCATACAAGTTTAATAAATTATTATTTTTATTATTACAAACCAATCCAATAAAATCAACTCAAAATCCAGTAAACAATACTAAAACAACCAACACAACAACAATAATAATAATCAATGTCCAAGAACCAAGTGTCCCTAATAATTTAAACTATTATCCATAATAATTTAAAACAAATTAACCTGGAACTGTCAGCTAAATAGGAGTAGGATGCAACAACCAGATCCACTCTTCAAATAAAAAGGCATTGAAAACCCTTTTGAAGGCCATCAAATTTCCATGGAGGGAGAGAACTGATTTTACAACCTGCAGGCTGTCACCCTGGCCTGAGGAACCAAAAGAAGGCCCTGCCTAGAAGAATATAAAGAATTAAAAGGATTGTAGGGAGAAATAAAGGCAGACAGATATTGGGAGTTTGCCAAAAACTGCTATCAGGTCCAAAAAGACCAACCCTAATGTACGGTGCTGGGACTTGGCCACCAGAATGTCATGCAGAATTTGAATTCCGCAGTCCTAGTCCAAAACTGTAAAACTAGACAGGACTAAAAAGATATGGTATGGAAAGATGAGGAATTGAATAAGGGAAAGGAAAACAAGTTTCAGACAGCTCTGATGGAAATGGGCAGTTTCTCCCTGTCTGTTGTTTTCTGTCATGTCAGTTGAGTCATTCACAATGGCCACTGTTCCGAAGCTTTTGTGAGTATTCCCACTCACAAAAGCTTCCCCCAGGGACACCTGCACTCTTGTTTTAAAATGTCAATTGGAACGTTATTAGAAGGGTCTGTCTCTATCTCCTGTAACACCAGTCTTGTTATTTTGCTATTCCTCCTGGAATGGAACGTTCTGAATATTTTCCTGCCAAGTGTGACTGGGTGGTAGAAGAAGGAGAGATCTGCAATTTAATTATCTCAACGTCACTGGAAACATGGAGAGAACATGTCTTTGAAGAACAAAAGCAGACCAAAAATACAACAAGCAAAAACTAGCTACAGTACATGGCCGTTTTTTGTTTTTCTTCTTTGATTCTGAGATCCTGCTCTGCTGGTTGCAATGCCATTGTTACTTGCCTGGACTGTGTCAGTTTGGTATCATGACTGTGCATAAACTAGAGGTGAATTGCTGTAGCACAGTACCTTGCTTTTAAAAATGCACACCTAATGTAAGGTAGGAATGAAACACATAAATGTAGTTCCATTTAGCCCCAAAAGAAATTGTAGATCCCTTACATGTTTTTACAAAGGAGAGGACTAAAGGGTTAGGGTTAGGGTTGCAACACCAGGAGCCTCCCCAGAAGTCCCCCAAGTGAGCGGGGCTGAGGCTTCAGATCAATATTGCATTTTTTGAGATTTGAGGGAGGGAGGGAACGGGCACCTTAAATCTTGCAGAGAATTGCAACCCCCGTAATCAGGCCCCCTGTGGCCCTCAAAGAAGATATACTGTAACCATCAAGCCCAAAAAACCTTTACTACCCTGATTTAATCTGGTATG
This sequence comes from Liasis olivaceus, assembly GCA_030867105.1. Classification (NCBI taxonomy): domain Eukaryota; kingdom Metazoa; phylum Chordata; class Lepidosauria; order Squamata; family Pythonidae; genus Liasis; species Liasis olivaceus. Next base: position 38,825,036 of record CM061349.1, read on the forward strand.
TAAATCCAACAACATATTGTTTATTCACCAATAAACAGTATTTTCACTAATTCACCAGTATTCAGTAAATTGTGATTTTGCAAGATGTGGAAATCCAACCACTATCTTCTATTCACACAAATGAATCTGATATAGCTAAGTGGGCTACATCTTCATAGTTAACAGCTCCCATTTTCCTGACCTTTTGAAAGACGTATTTCTGTATCATATTGTCTCTCTATCATATGCTCTGTTAAAGAGCATTGGTTGTCCTTGCTAAGCTAGAAGCTACGCAGGGTTGGGCCTAGGAAAGCACCTCTAGGGAACACCATGCTGCTTGGCTAGACTGAGAAGCTGAAAAACATCTCAAAAGGTGGCCGTAGCAAATGACTTCCCCAATGTTGTCAAGAAAACTGCATGGTTATCTCCGTCATCAGGAGCCAAGCTCAATTTTTACCTCCACACTTACAGGAGAAAGGGAATTGGGGCCCAATAAATATGGCTACATTGGAGCTATAATTCTAGTTTTACAATTAAGAAAATTTGTTCCCTTATTTTTTTCTATTCAGTTTCATCTCCAATGTACAATAAAGAACAAGCCAATAATCCGTCTTCCTAGAGATAAACCCTTTAATTATATTTCAGTGGTGCATTTTCCTCTTCTAACTAACTGAAAAATTGTACTTCTGTTGGGTTTTGTTCCTCAAATGCTTTGTAATTTTTTAAAAAGGCAAATGCAGAAGCATGGAAAATATGGCTTGATTAAACCATGATGCTATCTAGACCTTCTATAAAAATCCATGGATGCAGGAAAATTGCATTACAGAATGCTCATTTGCAAGCACACAAGCTTTCAGATACTTGTCTACTACAGCAAGCTATTTTTTGTCATTTGATTCCATTTCTTTGGGTTGTCTCTTCAAATAATGACATGGAATTCCCAACTAAGAGTTTGACAAGAAATATGGACTTTCCTTTAAATACTTTTGAAACCCCAGCCACAGAATTTTCAAAGTGAAATGCTGAGACTTCTTAGTCTAAAGATTCTTCTCGCTCCTAATCCAAATGATTTCATAATTCCATACATATCCCTTCCTCATATTATTCTGCTGAGATAGACAACATTCTGCCTTACATATTCTTTGCCACTGACCATCCTCACTGGTGTTACTGGGAGTTGAAGTCCAAAATCTTGGGACGGCATCAGATTGCTAATCAATGCACTAAAGAAATTTTAGCAAACAAGCTCCAAAATCCTCAGGTTCCCTATTCTCTGCTTTGTTCAAAAAGTTAACAGTTAACTTTTTGAACAAGGCTCAGTACAGAATTTGATACAATCATTGTAGTTGACTATGCATGAACCAAGCCACTACGGCCTGTTGAAAGAAATTTGTTTAGGACTCTGCGTTATAGAGCAATGTATGACCCAAAGCTGTGCCTGAATGCCTAAAACTCATTTTAATTTCATTTAATTTGATATGCTTGATTCTAGGACTCTTTCATTGGACCCCTACTTTGTCACCTTGCTAAATTTCTCCTCACTTTTTAATAAAGCTAGATATCTTGCCAATATGCATCACCACGCCAGACTAGTAGCTAATAAAAGTTTAAGTGCCCCTTCCTGTAACTGTCAGTTCTAGAATTACAGCTACCATAGACCAGGAGTAAAAAATGGTGCCGCTTCCCTACAGACTCCAGATGAGTCAGAATCAAACAAGCCAGTGAATTAAGATTGTCATAAAGATGAAAGGCAAGCACAAGATCATTTATTTATAGCAAAGGTCTTGGGTTACAAGAGGTCAGTTCTTGCCATCTTGAAGAAACATTAAACAGGTTAAGTTATTGCATACATGTGCATTATAATTTAGCAGCAAGTCATTCACAGAACACAATTTCCTTTCGTACTGCCGCCTTACTTTTTTTTTCTTTTTTTTCTTTTTGGTTTAGTCTCTCAAATTGTATAGAGATAAATCTTTTCGGCTTTTACAAAGCATGTAACACCACCTTTAAGTTAATGGTCTTTTATTGGAAAAAAGACTAGCATTTACAACTTGGAATGGACATAACTGTACTATCTTGAACATCGATGTTGATAGTTGTGCTGAAGTCCACCGGCTCCTCTGCCAGCTCCAAGTCTTGGTACAGTAAATTTTAAAAATGCAACAGAAAGAGAGAGAGAGAGAGAGAGAAAGAGAGAGAGAGAGAGAGAGAGAAGGAGCATGTACCCAAAGGTGCTCCTGCCCTTTGGTAAAGATTTTGTTAAAACTTTTGAGAACGGTAATGGCCCAACATCCGTTCTACAATAGTGCAATGCAGACAATTTTAAAATCAATGTAGTAACACAGAAATGCCACCTATTTGCTTTTGGAAACAAACTACAGCTACATATTGGTGAGCCTTCTCCACCTTGAGTGGGGATGGGGGTGGGAGATTGCCTCTAAACTTTTTCCAGTCCTCAGCCACTTTGCTGCATACCACCTGAGGTATAAAACAATTTGAAAGTAACCAGCTATGACAATTTTATAACTACAGATTCAGCCAGAATCCACTTTTGTACAAAAGAGTGATTAGGCTTTTTTCCCTTTAAGATTTTTCTCCTTTTTAAAACTGTTTTAATATAAATGTCTGACTGTGCTCAATTGTCAAGCTGCATGCATGAAAAACTGGCCAGCCCAAACAGAGTAATAGTTATTAGCAAATGGAACTTTTTGAGTTCACTAAGTGCTTTCTTATTTTTAAAAGGCAGTACAATTATTTATATTGGAAAAAAACTGATGGCTAACTTGATCTTTTGGGAACAGGACCACCAACCATTACATGCAGTTTGTGGACAGAAGGTATTCAGCATTCAGTTTTGCTATACAGAAACAGAATGAATAAATGAACTTTTTTTTTGCAAGAGGTAAGTAAAAGATTCAATTTGATTCTTCTAGAGGAAAAAAAGGTGAAAGGAGGTCTCTTCACTTTGCAGTCATCATCTGTACGAATTCTGAAAGAAACAAAGAAACATTTTAGCCATTTCAGAAATGAAACAAACATAAACAACTTGTAATGCACAAATCCAGCTATTCTAAGATGCACAAGATGAACAATCCACAACTTCTAATGCCCCACTTTAATTTCTGTTCTTTCAAAATGCTATAGTTACAGGAATCCACGTTGTACCTTCATAGTTGACTTGTCCATCTCCATCAATATCTGCTTCTCTGATCATTTCATCTACTTCTTCATCTGTTAGCTTTTCTCCTAAGTTTGTCATAACATGACGTAGTTCTGCTGCACTGATGTAACCATTGCCATCCTGGGGGGAGGGGGAAGGACAAATAGCACAAAATTAAGGGGAATATAAAGTTCCAGAAGAAATTTGTACAATACAACTAAATGTGGCAAGTTCTTTGGAAATGAAAGATCCTGCAAGGATAATAGGACAGTGTTTGTCTATCAACCAAGTATATGTTTTGGTTACAGAAGGTTGTAGGTTCAGTCTCTGATACCTCCAGCCCAAAGGATAGCAGCTAATAGGAACAATTTATGTTTGAGACCTTAGAAAGGTGCCGTGGCGATAGCTAACTCTGAGCTAAATCTGGAATAAGGCTGCTTTCTATATTATGTTGTTGGCAATTTATTAACTTTATCCTATGCATATTATCCAGAATTTAATTGTATTGAGGTAGTCTTAGGAAATGTGCAAAGAATGTATCCCAAAGCTCTTAGGAGTGCAGGACTACCATAAAAACAATAATCTTTCAGGATTATATAAAATGTCAATGTTAGGCAAACATAGTAAACAGCAGAACTAAAGTTAATTCAAATGTAAGTCCTCAACTTATTTCTTTTGCCATCTTGATGAAAGCTTTGTAATTAGCTTTAGAATCAATGTTCCAGTGCTATTGCTTTTTTTCTTATACTGCAAAGAGCATCTCCAGTATGGAATCACTTAAAAAATGCCAATAAAGTTGTTAAGTACTTCATCATCAAAAACAAATTATCAGAATGGAAACATATGAGACCAATGTCATACTTCTTAATATGGTGGGAGGTTTCTCTAACTCCACCTATAGTTTATCTGAATGACTAGATTACCTCCAATTACTTTGAAATCATCTAGAAAGCAGCAAGTTATCCCCTCCCATGGGAAAAACATGAACAGAAACTTTTTTAAAAAAGGAAACCTATACCTTATGAGTATCCTAACAGTGCCAATTGATCCAGAGATCTATGTGCTGAAAAATCAATGTAAGATTGAATTTTAAGTTATTGGGCTGCTTCAGAATGCTTCTTTCAAAGGAGCTGTTAAAACATAACTTCTTGGTTTAGATTTCACAGGAAATTTGGGTAATTTTTCTAAAGGTCAAATAAACCATGATTTCTTGCAACTTTTCTTAACCCAGCACTCTTAGGAATGTTGGAATTGCAGCTCCCAGAAATCCATGCTGCCTAGGAATTTTTGAATTTGCAGACCCAACATATCTGGCAGGTTCCAGGTTGGAATGGCCAGCTATTTGGACTGAGCTGGTGACATCTGACCCAAGCCAATGCGTTAAGAATCTATTCTCTTGGAAGGGTACAATTTAGACCTTACATGCTGAAATAAAACATTTTTCAGACTCTTATTAAAGATACAACTCTTCATTTAGGAGGTGAAGAAGGGATAAAAATGGACTTTTCAAGGTTTGACCTTATCTGAACACAGACAGACAAAGAGAAAAGACTTGTTAGCCAAACACAAGCAACTCTGATTCTGATATATACAGTATATCAACTTTGTAAGATGCTCAGCTTTGAATCAGGGAGACCTGGACTAAATTTTTCACTCAGTCACAATGTTCCCAAAGAATCCAAATGACCTTCTCATACAACGAAACAGATACCAGGATGGCAAGCACTGCTATTGGCTTCCCCAAACAATAAACATAATTCTACCTTAATCAAAGCCAATTCAATTATACCCTACAGAGCAACATACTAGAGTGTTTGCCACCTAGCACACTCAGCATGACTTGGGCAATTTTGGCTTTCTGTTAAAGGCATCTATACAATGCACTTGTTTTCACATATTTTTTAAGATATGCATCTAGTAAACTATAGACTGTAAAAGGGTTCTCTTTCAAGGTTTCAAGGATGCATTTGCAGAGTAACAATTGTCTGCATACAAAACACTTTACAGTTCTCATCTTACATTGCTCTTCCAAATAATCTTGCTAGGAAGATAAGTCAAACAAAGCAACCAGTTAGGGATTTGATTATGAACTGCAAGCATTCAAAAACAGTGAGGCTTACTGGACTTTACTAGGAGCACATCTGCTTTCAGCAACAAAGAACATTCTAGAGAACCAATTTGTTATGTAACACACACACACACACACACACACACACAATTAACCTTGACATCATACCTTATCAAAAACTCTGAATGCCTCACGAATTTCTTCCTCACTGTCTGTGTCCTTCATTTTTCTAGCCATCATGGTCAAGAATTCTGGGAAATCAATGGTACCATTGCCTGTCAAAAAAAGAATAAGAAGAAAAAACATGTCCAAATGTATTTTCAACTCTATCAAACCACAATTTGTTCTTCTTCCTCTCGATCTATTCCTCTTTGGTTAAAAATTTGTACTGCAATTGGATTCTCGTACATTTTTTCTAATTGAACAAAATACCTCAATGTAGTTCTTTCATACTATTCACTCAGTTTTTGTCTTCAGTGTACGTTCATTCACCTATTTTTTTCTTGACCTATCTCGTTTTATCATGCACACTTCTTAAGTATCCTACTCCTATTGCATTCAATTTACTTTTATGTTTTTCCTGACATACCTAAGCCTCACTACTGTTTAACATTCATGTTATTCACTGCCTTTCTACCAGATTTACGTATCTTAAAATTGTACTATCCATTCTGCCAAGGGACACAAATTAATCTGCTTGTTTCAGTCCTTCACCATTTATGTATAACTTAGAATCATTCACTCCATTTTTCTTTCAAAGACCACTGCTCTTTGATATATTAATTTTTAGATCCATATTCCTTGTTCCATTTAACATTCACTGACAATCATTTGGGTTCTCAGCCAAAATATATGGCATCATATACATGCTCTCAGTTTTTAAAGAATAAAAGTGTTCGTTGAAAGACTAGATACTGACCTAACTGTCCAAGATCTTAGGGCTGTTAGAATTGATACCTAAGATGCAGCAGCTATACCTTAAGATTAGACTAGTTAGCAGCAACACGCAGAACAGTAGCAACTTTCTCCAATCTATATATTTTGAAATACAAACCCCTTCATCTTCAGCTAGCTAGCTAGTTGACAAAGGCTGTTTCACTGGGTTCCTGCTTTTTTCCATAGGAAAGCCCCTTTATATCACCAAAGGTTTTAGATATTGAAGATGCAATTTCTTAGTAGAAGTCAATCACATTTAATTCCTGCTGTCCTGAATTCCTTTGAATGTATTAGATAGCTGACCCCAAATTTGTGCTGTCCAGATCAAAAGCCATAGCAGGTAGAAATTTTAGGGGTTGGGAAAGGCAGAAATTAGATTTATTCCCTTCTGTTATCCACTCAACTATGATCTGGAAATTCTAGGTCTTTATATAATCCAGATTCTCTCTCTAGTTTTAATGCTAACTTCACTTCACAGTCATTCTATTATCATACCCTTTCTCCTCAGATTCCAAATTAATTTTTAAAGGAAATGAAATCTGATTGCTGATATTGGGAAATGGGTAGAAGACTGGAGTGCAAGTGATGAAGGTCAACATTATGACGTTTTGCTTAGCACATGATATATTCCTTACATTCAGTGGAGTGCCAGAACAACAATCTGAGGGATGGATCTACAAAATTCTCAATTGTATTTTTGGAGTGGGGGGGATGTAGTATAATTGACCTTAATAGATTCTTTTCTTAAGCACTCTTCTATATTTTTTAGATATAAGACAAATTAACCAAGTATAAGCAGACAACTATTTTATTAATCGTTGGTTCTCATATCTCTAACACATGATACACAGCAGTAAGCTTTCTCAAACTTGATGCCTTCCAGTTATGGTTGGACAACTCCTATTATTCATACCCAGCATGTTGGCAGAGAATTATGGGAGTTATACCCAATCAGAAGACAACAGTGTGGTAGCGCTCTGTATCCCTTCCACTAGGTTATTATACCAGAAATCTTTTTGTTGACAGGACAGGATGATATAGATAGTTGTAAGAAAGTATTAGCTATTCTTTGCAGAGTAGAAACTTCTTTTGGAAATCCAGACCACCTCTGATCAAGCTGTCTTGTTACAATGTTCATACCACTCATCAAGACCTTATATTGAACTCATTTGTTTCACAAGGGCATATGCAGGAGCGTGATTGGGCTATGATTCCATTTATGCCCTGCTCTGCCCTGCCCCACAAATGTCCTTGTTAAGGACAAAAGCATACTGGACCCTGCCTAAGTAGTTTGTGTTCTGAGTGACTATGGCTGGGGGTTGGGGGGGGAGAGGAAGAAGGCAAATTACCAAACTAGGAATGGTATGATTTTTAACTTTGAGGCAATCCTTGATCCCCCACACTCTAGGGAACAATATCCAGAGAACTCAGACATTACCAAATTAACACATAAAATGTGACTGAGGGAGAAATTATTAAACGAATGAGTGAAGAGTTACCATATTAGTCACATCCAATTTTAATTACATATAACACAGTCAATTCAAATTTAGTTTTTGTTCTGGCCCATCTATTACTTTTTAAGCGTGTCTCTCAGCAAGTCACTCAAATATTTTAAGCAATTCAAATAATCTTTCTTTGGCAGTCAGAAGCTCTCCGTGTGCTAAGTTTCTCCAATCATTCCTCACCATGCTAGGGTCCCAATCCTGATTAGTGCAGGTACCATGACAAAATTTGCAGCTAAGGCAATGTATAATTTGACCTGAAATACACAATTATCTCACAGCAGGTAGTAGGATGTAGCCAACTTTGGCTGATCTTGAAACTGCTAAGAAGGGTCAGAGCTATTAGTAACAACAGGAAATCAGGAGATCCAATGGCTATAGATTTGGAAGTTGAAAAATACCCAAGAACACAATTATAATCACTAGGAATCAAGCTCAACTCCAGGGAGATTATATTATTTACTTATTTGTTTATATATCAGATTTGTCACCACCCATCTCGTTAAAAAACAACTCTGGGTGGTTTATCTCTTTATCTAGAAAGTTTTGTGGCAAAAAGAAAGTTGCACTACAAATGAGAGCTAGTTTGGTCTAGTGGTTAAGGCACCAGGCTAGAAAGCAGGAGACAGTGAGTTCTAGTCCCGCCTTAGGCATGAAAGCCAGCTGGGTGACTTTGGGCCAGTCACTCTCTCTCAGCCCAACTCACCTCACAGGGTTATTGTTGTGGGGAAAATAGGAGGAAGAAGGAGTATTAGGTATATTCACAGCCTTATTTATAAAAATAATAAAGGCGGGATACAAAAAATCTTTAAAAAATGCACTGTTAAAACATCTTTTACCCAGAATGTAATCCTGGGTTTAATTTAGATTTGGTGTATATCGCAAGGACATGGCTGAGAAAGGGGGAGTCCATCTCTCCCCACTCTCCCCCCCAGCTACTCCGTAGCACAGAGGCTAAAAGTAGAGGGTAAGGAGACAGATAAGCTGTTGTCTATAGGGTTTCTATTTCACTGGCTCCATTTGACAGTCTGCCAAATGTGAATGAATTCTACTGCATATGGAGACAGAGATACTGTTAGCGTATTGTCTATCCTGCAACCCAAGTTTCGCTCCCTGAGCTAGCTGATGTGACCCCTGGCAAGGCATTGGTTTACTCTAGGCATTTTGTTTGGGACACACATTAGATGTGGTTTTCTGCTTGGCTGGAGCTGGTGATTTGAAGTTGGAGGAATTCCAGTAACTCCATTGGCATGGACAGACCACCTCCTAGTGAAACTGGCAGCTGATGGAAATCTATTAAAGCAATCCAATTCATGCACCCAATGTATCTGGGTATTTACCCTAATGCATTTAGGGAATTTCCCATTTCACTTATTAGCTATTGTGTTAGTGCTCTGGCTAATCTGTGGAACATAATTATAATGGCCACTCTTTCCTCTCATATGACCAGACCAATTTCAGCAAGGAATGTGAAAATGATGAACAAGTGACAAGATGACAAGTGGAACACAAGTGGAGGAACTCTTGGAACAGAGTAGACTGGACAGGGATTGAGATCCATTTGAAGGTTATGCAGCAGCTGGAGAGGCATTAAAGAATGCTTAATTCTTTGCCACCACTGCATCCATGTAAGAGACCAGCACTGATTTTTTTGTACAGCTGGCATCTTCTTCACCAAGATGTTGGAGATGCAGAGTCAACATTATTTTTGGTGGGCAAAGTTGATCAGATGTGTTCCAGCCCTCAGACAGATCATAGGGAAATAAACTTAGCAATAGCTTGTCCATTCATTCATTCATTCATTCATTCATTCATTCATCCGCCCATCTCCCCCCAATGGGGGAACTCTGGGCGATTCACAACCAACATTAAAAACATAAATATATATAAATACATAAAACATTAATTAAAAACATTACTAAAAAGGAGAAGGAGAGTCCAAGAGGATGAAAAATCTGAGGCTGAAGACAGAAGGCCTCTATGGGGCTAGCCATCCCCATGCTTGAGGTATTCCCTCCCCACCCCAGGCCAGATGGCAGAACCAGGTCTTCAAAGCCTTACGGAAGGCAAGGAGTGTGGGGGCCAATCGCACCTCCGGGGGCAGAATGTTCCAAAGAGCAGGGCCTATCATAGAGAAGGCCCGCCTTCTGGACCCCGCCAGTCGAAGTTCTTTCACTGAGGGGGTCCGAAGCATGCCCTCTCTGTGTGATCGGGTGAGACGGGTTGAGGTCATAGGGGAGAGGCGGTCCCTTAGATAACCTGGTCCCATGCCATGTAGGGCTTTAAAGGTGATAACCAACACCTTGAATTGGACCTGGAAGCAAACTGGCACCCAATGCAGCTTGCGGAGCAGAGGCATTACATGGGCCTTCCTTGGGGCTCCAACAATAGCCCGCGAGGCTGCATTCTGGACCAGTTGTAGCTTCCGGATACTCTTCAAGGGTTGCCCCATGTACAGCGCATTGCAGTAGTCTATCTGGGAGATAACAAGGGCGTGAGTGACTGTTCGAAGGGCATCCTGATCCAGGCAAGGGCGTAACTGATGCACAACCCGAAGTTGTGCAAAGGCCCTCCTTGCCACGGCTGCCACCTGCTCTTCAAGCAGAAGCCGTGAGTCTAGGAGGACCCCGATTACGCACTGGGTCTGTCTGGGGCAGTGCCACCCCATCCAGCACCAAAGATGACAAAATCCCAGATAGAGGAGCCATTAACCCACAGCCACTCCATCTTACCAGGGTTCAGCCGAAGCCTTTTGTTCCCCATCCAGACCCTTACAGCCTCCAGGCACTGCAAAAGGGTGGCCACGGCATCACTTACTTCACCAGGGATGGAGATGTATAGCTGCGTATCATCAGCATACTGATGATACCTCACCCCATGATGACGGATGATCTCTCCCAGCAGTTTCATGTAGATGTTGAAGAGGAGCGGAGAGAGAGCTGAGCCCTGTGGCACCCCACAAAGGAGGGGCCGAGGATGGGACCTCTTGCTCCCTATCACCACCGATTGGGATCAGCCCTGGAGAAAGGAGGCGAACCAGCACAAGACCGTGCTGCCCACCCCCAATTCCCTGAGCCGTCCCAACAGGATACCATGGTCGACGGTATCAAAAGCCGCTGAGAGATCAAGGAGAGCAAGGATGGTTGCACTTCCACCATCCCGCTCCCACCAGAGGTCATCATAAGTGTGACCAATGCCGTTTCTGTACCATATCTGGGCCTGAAACCTGACTGGAAGGGATCCAGATAATTATCTGGATTCTTTGGGGCTTGTCCTCAAAGAGGTGGGCTAGCTGTATGGAGAGATAAGAATTATCACCTGATAATTTAATTCTTGCCTTTCTTGGCTGATTAAATCAGCCAGGCCAGGACTGACCCCATGGTAAAGAAGAGTAATCAATGTGTCACTGAGGGAGGAATGTATCCCTCATTGCATAAAGAAGGCAAGTATGGTCCATGCAAAAGAAACCTTCCCTCAACAATGTCAGTCTGTGCAATTATAGACCAAACTCAATTATTCCATTTCTGGGAAAGATAACTGGGAAGGTCTTACAATTCCAGACACAAATGAATTATACTGAATATTGGGACCCCTCTTAATCAGGTTTGAGGCTGGGAGATAGTAGTGAAAGTCCACAGATCGCATTGGCGAGTGGCCCATGCCAGAAACTGATGTAGTAGAGTGTGCAGCTCTGCTACTTCTCCTGGACTTCTGGGAAAGTTTTGATACCATTAACCATGGTACCTTCTGGACCATCTGGTAGGACTGAACCTTGGGAGCACCATTTGACAGTAACTTTGGTCCTTCTAGTTGGACCCTGCCTGGAACATTATCGTTCAGCATCTGGCTGCCTATCACGTCCTATAGGGTTATAATTTGTCTCAACTTCTATAGAAAACTGCTGGGAGCAGTAATTGGATGCCAGCAGCATACTTTCCCATGATGCTGCTACTTACCATCCAATTCACAGAAGCAGTTAATAACCTTTAAAGCTGATTTCCATTTATGCCTATCAATCAACCAATTTTATTTCGGTCATAGACCAGCATACCATTTATGCCTAGTGTGTTGTTGTGATCCTCCTTGAGGTAGCTGTATTTGGCAATGGTTTGCCTTGGTTGTATTTCATCTTATTTACTGCAACACTCACCATAAGGAGCTATTGTTGAAAAGAGTAGAAACTGCAATGGGTACAAAATGCAGCTGTCAGACTGTCACTAACAGAGATCATGTTAGTGGTACATGTCTGTACCAAAAGATTTGCTCTGGTTATAAATTGCTTATTGGAAGCAGTTCAGTGTTGATATTAACCTTTAAAGTCCTAAATGGCTTAGGTCCTACTTATCTAAAAGACTGCCTCTCCCATTACAAACCTGTTTGCCTGTTAAGATCTGCAGGAAAGGCTTTATCCTGCATTAGTCCCAAGCTATAGAAACAGTGTATAAACTTAATAAATGAGTGACAGCAGCTATGCCTGCTTGAGGACAAAAAGAAATAAAATTCTTAGTAGATATGCTGTATCTTCATGTGCTGTTTTTAATTTAGATTGCCCTTATATAGAGACATCCATGGCTGTCATTAATCCATGGCAGATTTTATTAGGAATATAAAGCACAGTTGCAATTAGCAGCAAGACAACATTCATAAAAATTCTGTGATTAAAACATTTACCAAAATCGATTTCAGAAGAATTATGTTCATGCAAGAATGGCAGCTGGTTCATCCCTTCATATGCTTACCATCAGCATCTACTTCATTAATCATGTCTTGCAGTTCTGCTTCTGTAGGATTTTGGCCCAGCGACCTCATGACAGTCCCCAGCTCTTTGGTTGTGATGGTGCCATCACCATCTTTGTCAAATAAAGAGAAGGCTTCCTTGAACTCTGAAGACAGGGAAGAAAAAAGTTATCACTACCTAGCAATGTGACAGCACTATGTGTGAATAAGTTTTCTGTCCAACGAATGATCCCACAGTGAACAAATTAAGGACACGTTCCATCTTTTTGCAAATGTACACATACAAATGACATGCATGCCTGACAAACAACATACAGGTCTACAGCTTTTCAAATTTGAACTGTATAAAACTGTGTCTTAGTAACATGCTCATCAATAAAATGCAGTGGTCCTATAGATGCAAAGTGTATTGGGGAAGATGATCCAAGATGAAAGTTAGTATGGAATAACTAGACAGGAGCAGGCATCTTGAGGCCCAAAAGTTATTTTGGACTACAATTACCACTGCACTGAGCCAACAAAGAATTAATAGTAATGCAAACCATGTATAAGGCATCCACTTCCAGAATACCAGGAGACAATTTTGGATATGAAATATGGAACGTAGGATTCAAAATCCTGCATTTAGTATATATGGAACCAGTCTCCTTTTCTCATCCTAACCTACATCACAAGAATCCAAGGTTCCATGTCCTAAGAAACTTGAAGACTGGTGGGAATGAAGACAGCTATGATATTACTAATACTTAGATAACTATATTTACAGTATATTGCCTTCCTAATGATTATCAACCTCTAAAAAAACCCTACTTTGCTCTTTTGAAAGAAAGAATAAATAAATATAAATATTAGGATCAAAGATCAACAGGTTCCTCTTAGACACTGCAGACATGGATGTGTTAAAGCCTTTACATCATATTTTATACAACAATATTTACAATTGTATAGCATCTCCTCCTCTCACTGCACCAAAACACAATGTAATCCAGTGAAGGTAAATAAAACTACTTCACACAGCATGTAATTAGCTACAATATGATGTAATGGTAGATTTTTTTTTTTAAAGGGAATAGGCAAATTCATGGAGACTATCATGACAGCTATTTATTAGCTCCAGTGCTGGATGCAGTAAATCTCTCAATACCAGTTACTATGGAATGTGAGTGCAAGGACTTAGAGAATTCATGTCCTGTTTGTAGGTTTTCTGAAAACACTGTTCCACTGTGGAAAACAGGATCCTAGCCTAGACTGCAAAAATCCCAGCAACAGAACATGAACAAAGAATTCTGCACACAATAGACTATGTTTTGATTCAACAAGGTGATGATGTTCTGAAGGGTTCAGTTACGCTTGGGATCTTTTAACACTGAAACTGCAGCCTAACTATGTTACCTAGTCCTGAATACGCAATAATAATACATCAAGCTTCCTCAATTTAATGCCCTACAGATATACATAGAGTAACTCCCATCTCCCCCGTCTGGCATGATCAACTGACATGATGGCAAGGGGTGACGTCATCATGCAAATCACACAATTTATGTATTTATATGAGATGTCATTAATTGGAAAACTACTTTCAAGATTGGGGAGGAAGTAAAGAGAGAGATCACTTAGGGCAGAAGTAAGGCTTGAACTAGGGGCTTCCTGATTCGTATCTCAGACTCTTAGCTATTATGCTACACCTATTCTGCAGCATTATTGTAAGGATAACATGCACAAGGAGAAATGCAACCATGTACATAGCCCTGAATGCAAGGTGTGCAATATTCAGATCCAAAAATGGGAGAGTTGCTTCAGATCTGGCATAGTCATGCTCATTATACAGGTTGGCACCTCCTTAAAGAAGCTGTGCCATGAAAATAAGTGCTAAGGAGCAGCAACCAGCTGTGAGCACATGTTGATGACTTGTTGTCTGCTCCTTAACTCAACCATCTCAACCCAGGGAAATGTGCAGCTTTTTAAAGGAGCCCCTCATACACCCAGACTGTATCTGAAGCACCTCTCCCACTTCAGAACTGAATATTGCACACTCCTGCTTCAGAGGATGAGCAGGACAGAAAAGTCACACAAAGAAGAGGGAATATAAGTCTGATAACATAAGACTTATCAGCCCACTCTTGCTCTAGCCAATGCAATTCCTAAAGACCCATAATTATTCTGTACTAGTTTTTCCCTTTGGTATATTTGGCACAAACTTGTGCAAACAATCAGAAATTGTGATTTGATAAAGAAGTAAGTAATAGATGAAGGGACAGAATGTTAAAAAAAACAGCACTTGTTTGTGACTCTATAAGTGGTCAGGAAATTTATCTAAATGCACCCAAAGTCTTGTGTTGTATTTATTACTGTGAGCTTACCTAGGCACAAGCAATCCTTATAGACAATTAAATTTGGCAAGAGACATCTTTCTCTCTGAAAAATCCCTGCTACTTTAGTAATTTTGGGCTGTACACATTTTAGCTTTCAGAACTCTTTTATTCTCAGATAAATATGCCTTGATACAAACTTATAAACAAAAACTCTCAATTTCATTGGTATTCTGCCCAATAACTGCCATCCAGCACATCAGAAAGCTTCAGATCTTTAATCTTCATGTAAGTGGTCTTGACTGGTGCCTAAGCAAACCTACCAAGGAAATCAAAGGAACTTATCCATTCCATAGTTGCCTTCTTTATATTTCTACAGCTAGAACTGTGTACACAAAAAAAGGATGTGGGTTGCATAACCAACCAGTAGGTTTCAATTACTATGGTAACCAGTTATCTAGATAGAAATGGATACAAACATACACACACTTTCAGGAACATATTTAAATTACTGAACAAAAAACAATTTAAAGTGATGTTTTCTTGCCTTTTTAAAATCAATCCACACCAACAGGAATGTAAAGTCTTGAGAAACAGCCAAGCAATGGCAGCCACCAAGAATGTTCTGCAATATTTTTGTATTCAAAATAAGTTGCTAGGCCAACAGAAACCATCTCCCTCCAACTGGAATACTCACCAGCAATCTGTTCTTCGGTCAGCTGATCGGCCTATGTAAAGAATAGAAAAGTATTTCAGAACATTGTTTACCTGTAGCTATGTCAAAGCATACAACACAACAGCAACTCAGAGGCAAGATGACATAACATTATATTAGTGCTTGGCGCATCCAAGAGCAATTGGCAATAAATCATTTTTCTCTCACTTTAGTGGATGGTGCAAACAGAACCAAGATGGCACAGGAGGGGGAAGAACATGAAATTCCCAGAGAGAAAGCTGGCAAGCACAAGTTATTACTCTGATGGTCAAGAAAACAGACCCTTCCCCCCTCCAAATGCATTTTGCATCAGGGTTTCATTAGAGCCATGAGGTTGCCGGTCCTAGTGCTAAGCAACAAGTGACAAGAACAAGCCTGCAAAACAAGGGCCACCTAAGTCGACTCATGAATTGATTTCCCTCCAAGAGCTGTTTACACACCATGGTATGATATATTCAGCACTAAATGCTTTCAATTTTTTTTTGTAGAAAACTCTTCTGATTGACTTGACAAAAATTGAATCTATCATTGGAACTTGTCAATCTATTACTTTTGCAAGTTAATGCACTGCTTTGAAGCTTTCATTACTATCCTAATTGATAGTTCTGCTATGTAATACAAGACTAGGAAAAATGGTACTTCTGCTCTGTATGACACTGTCAGTGCAAAGAGCTTAACCTAATCAATATTTAATAGTTTAGTGGAAAAGATGCAAGTATGTCTTTAAACCTGCCAATGAAGTTAATTTTTTTTTTTAAAAGATGCAGAATTTGGAGAGATTATATTCTTATTCCAAGTACTGAATATGTCCTCCTTAAAGCTTTGTTCTCATAGCTATTTGACACTGCTAGAGTCATATCCAAATACTGATTTCCTGTTAAAGATGCATGGATGCCGAAGATGTGTCTCGAAGTTTACTATTAAATTTGAAGATCAACAAATGTGTCAAAATCCTCTGCAGTTTGAAATCCTCTGTTGGCAAGCATAATTGACTTCACAATGCAATGACTTGCCACCGATTTAAGGACATCTCAAAGTAAGCTTCTAATAAAAAAAATGTTGCAGGATTTGTGCACACCTAATGAGCAACCCTATCTGAAGTCTTCCCAGAATCCAGTTGCTGGATTTTCTTTCGATGAGGCAAGTTGACATAATGATTTACATAACATATCAGAGCAATGCAGAGCAGGAAACTGGACCACACCTCAATAAAATGAAGAATGCAAATCCTCTGCCTGTGATCGGAAGGATAAGAATCCAGATTTTGTACATTCAAGTTTCAATCTTATACATTAGACATTTTTCATATAAATATGTAATATCTACCTTGATATTTTAGGCAGCAAGAACAAATATGCCTTACTTTGGCTACCTGATGAAAGTAGCTAACCATCATGCTAAAGCAGCCACCCCACCCATACAAGTTATAAGGTAGTATGAGAAGGGGGGGGGGTCAGATCTGATGATGTAACCCCTCCCAACAGGCAAAAGGGGAAAGGAGACCCACCTGGTATGACCCATGATAGCACCTGGGCCTTTTCTTTCTACTATGGGAAATGAAAGCTGAGATTTCATCCCTTCTCTTATATCATGCATTTCATAATATTGCAGCAATTCTACTTAAAAAATAATAAAATCTTGAATGAAGGCTAAGGACCACCATCAAATAAATGCTCTTGGGGGATAAAATCAATGCCTGACTAAGGTAAGATCCAGCTGGACAGAAAGAGAAAATGAAACATGAGGGGTCAATTTCTACAGTGCACTGGAACTAAGCAGCCTTCCCTAATCAAATGACTTCCAAATGGGTCAGATCACAACATGTGTCCAACACATTTGGAGGGCTCCACAATGGAAAAGGCTGGTTGAAAAGGCTTCCCTTGACAGCTTGCGACACAAGATGTAACCTTGTCTCAGCAGCCCAGTTGTGATCCATTCCTTTTGGTACCCCAGACAGCTATTGTGTCAATTTTAGTAGATTGAGATACTGCCTTGTAAACAGATCCTATCCACCAATCCCTTCACTCCCCATTCCAAAAAAACACACTAAAATAAGCCCCCCTTATGTACAGAGTTAGTGAATTTTTAAGATTTTTGTTCAGGGCTTCTAGGAAATAATTTCCATTTGCTACTGTAAACAGCATAGGTTCTTACCCTCTCCTAGCCTCTCACCCTCTCGGGATTAGTAGGGTGGAGGCTCAAGAGGAAGAAGAGGAGGAGACATGATGTAATGCAGTCTTCAAAGGTTTTGTTTTTTTTTAATTGCTGCATTTAAGGGGTCTGGAGAATTTTTTGTGTGGGGGGAGAGAAGCAGCGCAATAGTCACAGAGGTTCTCCCTCCCCCTCCCCGTATCAGTGCAGCTGGTGTAAAAACTGTGATTGTTTCCATCAACCTTCCCCTGCCATCCTCACAACCCTGAACTGCCACCTTCTTCATCCAGTCTGATCATCTACTTTCCTCAGCATATCTCCACAAGGAAAAAAGGGCACATGAAATCAACAAAATTATTTCCAATACAGTCAAAATTGTGGGTCTTTACATTGCATTTTCACAGGACAGAGCTCTGTTCCATCTGCAGCCACAGCAATACCACACGCTGAGATCCCATATGGCTCGAATCAGGAGCCTTCCAGAGGTGCGTTTCAGTGCAGTCCCCATCAACCCCAGACAGTAGAGCCAAGGAAAGCAGTAGCCAACACATCTGGAAGGCACAGGGTAGGGGAAAGTGGCTTCCAGAAAACAAAACCCACCACTTCCTGAATTTATATCCAGCTAAATAATCCAAATGGCACCCACCAAAATATAGGATAAATTCACTTTAATGCACTCTTGTGCCCATAGACGGCCAGATCCCAATTTTCCAACCTCTACTCATTCCTACAAGAGGTACTTTATATTATTCTTTTAGTGAGAATCTAGACTTAACCTTAGCCCTACCATCTTGTGGAATGGGACGAAGGGCCGCTCCCCAGCTACAGCACAGGAAATCTCCGTTCTGGAGAAACGCGCACAGCACCTTGAGAAGGCTGTAACCACAGGCAAGGCGCTGTCGCAGTTACTACCTCGCCCCCATGACGTGGGATGTCGAGAGGAGAACCAGTGCGCAGCTCCCGCGCAACTGCCATCCCGTCTCCATCCTTTGCCCCAAAGCCCTTGCAAATAAAAACAAAACCGGAGCCGCGACCGCCGCGGTGCCAAGCAAACCGACCAGCCAGTTCTCCAAGCAACATCGCCCCCTGCCCGAGAACAGGCGGATACGCCACTCTTCCAGCCAAGCGATCTCTGAACTCTTAAGCATCCCCACCCAGCCTCGGGTGCTAACTGGGAGGAAACCGGCTTGCACTCCTGCAAGCAGACGCCGAGAAGAGCGCCAGTTCCGGCAAGCGGTCGCGAGCTTCTCCGCACGCTAGAGCCCAGCCGGCTGCTCCAGGGAGGAAGCGAGACACTGGAAAGCAAGCAAAGAGACCCGCGGGTCGGCGACTTTCAGGGCCGCCTGAACTCCGCCTGCCGCGATCTTACGCTCTCCTCCACAGCCGAAGTTAAAACTATAAGCAAAGGAACAGCGACTGCCGAGGACCAAACGCTTCACCCCATTCAGGTACCCCATCCCCACCCTCCAGGCAAAGAGCACACGCGCTCTCCAGCGGACCCAAGGTACCGGGTCCGCTTCTATGCCCACTCCTAGAGCACAGTCCAAGCTTCCGCCCCCGAAGCTGGCCCGGCATAGGAGCGAAAGGGCAACCGCGTTCCGGTTCGCTTCCCGCCGAGAGTCGAAAGATCCAGCAGCAGCTTGTAGAAAGTCGAGCGACAAACCCAGATGCGTCCGTGCTTCAAAACAAAACCTGAGCCGCAACAAAAAATCCCTCTCGCGGTAGATCTGAGCTACCTACCATTGCGGCTGGCGGCGTTGGCTGGCTGTGCCCAGACGAAGGTGCAGAAGGCAGTCGGCAGCGAACAGCCCCGCTTCCTCCTCCTCCCTTTGCCAGAAATGCTGTAGGTGTGAGGCTGCGCGGCGCCGTTTTTATAGGGAACACCGTATCCCTCCGCCGGAGCAGCGCCTTTCTCGCTCTCACTCTCCTCCCCAGACCGGGGCATACGGCGGCAGAATGACTGCAGCAGGCAGCTCTGCCCCTACACGCCGCCTCGAGCCCTCCTCCGCTCACTCCTCTCTGCAGCCCAGCTGGCCAGCGGCAACGACCCGAGCTCTCCGCGAGCGGCCGCTGGACGAGCGCAATAGCAGCGGCCCCGCTAGAGCCTGCGCGCCCTGCCCTCCGGGGTTCTCTCTGCGGATGCTTAGTGGAACTTAGACGTCTCGCGGAGTCGTGCTAGCGGCCCGGCGCGCGCCTCTGCTTCTGGGGCAGCCTTCGTCGAAAGATGTTGGCCTCAGAGCAAAGTGAACCTTTTTGCCACGTGAGGCAGGCCTTACCGGTAGGCTGACAAGGAAAGCCTAGAATAACTTAGAATAACTTGCGTGCTCTTGGGTCTTGTCGGGAGAAAGATGGCCAGATGGGGAACTGTTTGCTATTCTGCTACCTCAGGCCACAGCCGAAAGGTTTCAGGTTAGGACAAGAGGATGCTGTGGCTGTGCTGCTGCTAATTTTTTTCCAATAAAATACCCTAAAGTTGCACACTTACCTGAAAATCACCTCTGTGGGACTTACTGCAAGCTTGCACAAAGGAGAACATTTTGGGTGGGCAAGTGGGCATCAAAATAGAATGAGACAGTACAGGTTGATGGGTGTGGGGTACACATCTACAACAGCGTTCCCCAATGAGACCCACTTCAAAGCTGTTGGACTACAATTCCCATCCTCCCAATCAGCCAGTATGGTCATACTACAGATGCTAGGAACAATAATCCAACCAAACTGAAGGCTACCAAAATAGGGAAGACTGGTAAAGTTCATATTTATATACCTCAGTGTAATTATTTATATATACTTGTGTATAAGTCTTCTCAGCTATAGGATTCTTGATATGGAAGTAGAGAAGAGCAGATGCTTCTTCACAATCAGTATTTGTGTATGTTAAGGGATAAAATGTTCATTATCAATTCAATTGCGTGAATGCAAGTCCCAGTACATTCCTGTACTCTGTATACTCTTGGATGGTGAGACCAGATAATTTTAATTAGAAAAATGGTACAAGGGAAATCTGGAGAGCCTTGCGGCTGCTGTCACTTACAGAAAATAAAAACTAACAGGCCTGATCGTATTCATCACAATGTATTTCTTTCTGTTGTCCATCTCTTCACGGTTCATTTTGATACGACTTTCTGTTGAACTGTTGAGATGAGTTGAAACTTCTGAAAAGTTTTTCACATACACTGTCCTGTGGGTTGATTCTTCTGAAACAAGGGACTTCTTCATTCGACTGAAATGAGTAACAAAATCCCATTTTACTTTGCAGTGAATCAGGCTTGTGCTTTTAATGATTATGCTTCCGTGTCCTTTGAAACACTTCAGTTGCAATTCTCAAAGCACTCACTTTGAAACATACCATTAACTACTGGTGATAAATTATTTGAGTACTGCAGACTTTGTTCTCTCTTTATAAAACAGAAACTGCTGGCTATCATGTCTTCTGAGATCAAACTAACTGCCACTTCCCTTTGGAAATGTAATTATCCCCTCCTTGAAATAGATTCTAACATGCACTTGTACTTCCATGATCTCAAGAAAGTCAAGTAGAGCTTGTTTCACCTACAGATATGTGGCCTTACGCTATAGTTTTAACTGATATTTCTATACAGATTTTTCAAGGATAGTTTTCAGCAGTATTTCATGCTGCTTTGATTATATCACCATATTCTATGATGTATTGCGTGTAATTTATACTCTTTTGCCTTATAGCAAGTTTTACTCAGGACAGCTCAGTGTTTTAAACACTGTCTTGGCTATTAAAAATATCACCTGAAGTGAGCTTAAGACATTTTGATGACACTAATTTTCCGAATATGACAATTCATAGAATATGGGGAGAAGGATAAAACTAGTTCACCAATAGACCCATTTTAATAATCTGGGTTCACCAGAAATACCAGTTGGGTATTTTTGGTACCTCAAGTCAGCAAGAGCTTTTGAGCTTTATATTTTCTGCATGCCTTGATGGATTTAAACCAACTTCTAATGAGCTATTGTTATGGACTGTCTAGAATATTTCATCAATTATTTCAATGGTGGGACAAAAAACAAAGCTCTGTTCACAGATTGCGGACCTTTTTTTTCTAGGCCAGATCTTTGAAAGGGAAAACTCAAAAGTTTCATATGCAGTAATCTTGCAGGGAGGGGCACTGAAACATGCTCCTTATGAAGAACAAAACTAGGTTTATTAGTAATGAAGTCACAATATTTGCTTCCTAGATCGCATGTTAAGAGGCAAAACCAATCATTATGCCTAGTTCTCCTCCCTCTTCTTTTTCTCCCCCTCTGAAACTGTCAGTAAATGTTTGTACCTAGAAGCTAACAAGACTCATCTGTATTCCTTTTTTTCCTCTGAGAAGTATTAACATGTTGGCTCTAATGACTGTGATATTAAACTCATGCCCAATTTTGTGCCATTTACTGTATTGCACATTTCATAACTATATTGCTTTGATTGTTCAGTGGCTCAGATCCAAGTACTTTGTATGAGATTGCTGTATGTTCTCCCAACATGATCTATTTCTTGAAGAGAAAGGACAGAATTTTTAAGGAATACTTCCATGTCTTTTCTTAATAATATGTCATCTTTTGGTAGCCAATTATTTTTCATAATGTCGATCTTTACATGGCTCCTTCCCTCAAGAACATTTGCATTGCCATTCTGTTTTTCAAATAAATTCTTTAACCAATATAAACTCTTATTTGCTCAATCACTCAGTTCTATATCCCCTTCAGTTAAAAAAAATCTATTCTTTTCCACATGCTTCATTTGTCCCATGGCTATGTAGAAAACTTGTGTTTTTAATGTATTTTTCAGAATTCCTTGAAAGATTTTTAGGATCCATTTCACAATCTTATGACTGGCTGTAAAAGCTCAGGGGAATTACTTGAGAAAAAAACAATTTTACTAAATTTTGGACATTTCACTGAATGTGAACTGAATGGCTATCAGCTGCTAATTTATGAGTGGAGCAGGAAAGCAGAAAAGATCTTTCTATATCCCATCTGTCCAGGTGGAAGGAGCTGAACTAATCTTGTACAGTAGTTTTGTGCACAAAGAGAGGAGATTAAGATCAATTCAGGTAACAAATGAGGAAGTTAAATAGAAAATTATACAGTACTTTCTTTTGGTTTTAATATGGTATTTTGCCAACTTTTTCAACTTTTAAATGACTTGATAAATGCAAACATCACAAACTGAGTAAATCTCCAGCAACTTTATTATAAATAAATCCAGGGTAAACACTGAAACTTTTTATTTATCACTCAGAAAATGGGTGTACACATTATTATTGTTATTATAACTATTAATTTTGATTTTGCTACTTTATTTCATTATGAACGCTGGCCATAGGGAAGTTAAACAAGAATGGCTTACTCTGAGTGGTTAATGTTTCCTCAATATGAGATAGTATCTAGGATATATAGAGCTTTCCCTTTCAACATGAGAGTCATTTAGAAGAGATTTTTTCTTCTCCAATATCCTGATCCTCACTTCAAGCTTTTGGAGAACCAGAGAACGATAAGGAGAGATCTCAGCAGACTGATTTTGTCAGCAAAGCACCATGTCTGGGAATCTAATTTGAACCTGTAGGTCTACTCTCTGCAACAAATGCTGTGCTACTGATCTCTTTCTATTCCTTACTTATTTGGAAATAAATTAATATTGCAAAAATGCTGTGTGTGTGCTGTTCTGACCTTGAGCAAAAGTCCATTCATCATAACAAATTGCTATGAGGATACAGCATAAATAGAAAAGCGAGAGAAAGCTGCAAATGAAGAGATTTCTGGTCAAAATACTGTTGGTGCTTCTGCCACCATCACATCACACTTCTGCTTATTCTGTATGAGGTGCCTCTCACCTCACAAACTCATTCTTTTCCTCCCTAATGTATGAGAGATGGATAGGACTCAGGACCTCTCTTGGCCATATTATGAGAATTATCAATGGGAAAAGTGCGGTGGGTGGGTGAGTGGCATATGAAATTGTAGACCACAAAGTACTTGAAAATACAGTGAGATCCAGAGTCCTGCCACTGGTCAAGGGCTTTTGTTATCAGAACAATGATGTTTTTTTCAAAAAATACTTTAATTCTACAGGAAAGGATATTCCTATGCAGAACAAAGTTTTATTTTCAAAAACTGATGTGGATCTAAAATTAAGCTCTTATCTGGTCAGGGAAAAAATGATAAAGACTTTTTTGAAAGACTGGAATTCTTATATAGACTTTTTGTTGAAAGAAGAAAAGGTTGAATTGATTTATGGATTTGGGGATTAAAAAGGGTTAAAGAGGTCAGATGGCAACTGTTCAATAGAAAGAAGGTAGGAAGTCATAATTCTATTTTCTTTTTCTTTCTTTCGCTTCTTTTCTTTTTCCTTACTTTCTTATTTTCTTATTTTTCCTTTTATTTTTTATAGTTTCATTGTATTCAAAAATTCTAATAAAAAATAAAATTAAATTAAGCTCTTATCAAAAACTGTAGTTTAGTTTCAAAAACTTACTGTAACACTACCTAAACAAATAGATCATGAAACTATATTCAGGTCTTCATGTTATGCAGAGCTGTATAAAAAAGGAAACACAAGTGTTGTGAAATGGACTTAGGACTCCTTGGTATAATGTAAAGGGCAACGTAAAGGTGCTGTTAAGCATAGAACAAATGCAGAAAATCATAAGAGTTTAAAATTCTCCTGAATACTATGAACCCTTGGTCCAATCCATACAACTCAGTAGTGAATGGGAATATAATTTTCCAGCTTGCTTGGTTTGTTTACTGTAGCATAATTTGTTATAAACTATGAAGTGTAGTTTCAATAAACTGGCAAGCACTTACTTCTCATTGTTTGGTTATATTTTTGGGTTGGGCTTAGAGGAACAGTGCTCCCATAACAACAGTGTCACTGCTTTACCTTCAGTTATTACTGCCTTATGTAGATCCATCCCTCAGACTTAGTAGGCAGAGAAACAGACAGATTGCATGTTGCATCAGCAGAAACTGAAACCACCATAAACTATGCTGGCCTCATTGTTAAACTATTGCCTCAGTTCCCAATCACTGCCAATCACCCAACTTCCCTCCAAAGTAATGGGCTGCAGAGTACAAGAATTTCTACACACGTTGAGACTGTTCTTCAGAAATGTCCAAATAAGGGGATCATACTATGGATGATGGAACTAAGGATGACCCAAGCCTGTTCCACTCCTGGGCTGCAAATGAGATTAAGTCAAGTATCAGGGATAAGGCAGAATAAAGACATTGCCAGGGCATGTTTGTGCTGTGGTTAGGTACAAGTGGGAACACAGCCTAAAATGCCCGAAAGAAAGTAGCTTTTCTCATGAGGGAGTTGCTTCAGCTGCTTGATAGTTGGGCTGTTTCTCCAGTGTTCAATCTGCAAAATCTTTTTTTTACATAGCATGTGAAGTAAATTTCTGACATTCAAAAATGAGAAAAATAAAAAGACCAGAGGAAAGAGAGGAGGTTTCAGTGGCCAGCTGAAGTACCTGCATTTCTCTAATGACTACGAAGAGCATTAGAAAGGATGTAAAATACAATAGGTTGCAGAATAAATTATTTACATGAGCGTAAACTATGCAGTACTATATTCCTTTGTTTACCTGATTAACACAAGTCCCAAATGATTTGTGGTTATATTTAGTAGTTTCCTAATTCCTCCAAAGCAGTCTGAAGCTGACATGCAATTGTCTTCTTTTCTGCCAATCTGGAAACACTGCGAACAGACAGAGGACACTAGCAGCCAGCTAGGACTTCCTCCATTTGACCAATAGGAATGTTTAAAGAGCATCAGAACTGGTGCCCTGCCCCAAACTGTTGCCAGTCTGGAGGAACAGAAGTCACCTCATTCTACTCTGCACAAAAAGAGTAGGAATAAAGTAAGTTATTAGCATCCCCACTGCTCCTCCACTCTTCCATCTACCTTTTTATTTCATGTTATGTGCATTGGTCCAGAAAATAAAACATAACAAAATCCATGCGGTTGCTCTGAGGAGAAGCTTTTCAGGGAGAAAGCCACTTTTTCTTCTGCTTTTAAGAGCATTTTGCAAGTTGCATTGAAACATTACAGCATGCTGGCAGTTTTGCAACTAGGACTATTCCTAGTAGTTGTAACCATGATTTCATGCTTTAGTGATGGCTAGAGTGGAGGAAAGGGAGAGATATATATTAAATCATGGCTACAAACAGGCATCAGGAACAGAACACCACACTCAGGGAGGGCAGGAAGGGAGTAAAAGCTATATTAAGGCCAAGAGGCAGGGCAAGAAAAAGTTTCTGCCCAAATGCTCAGCAAAGCCAAGTGCTGGAATGAAAATACCAGCTTTGCTCCAGTTTCAAATACATCACAGCAGAGCCAAAAATAGGCTGACTCAACTCAAACCCTATGGAAGTATGAGTACACAGGTTTAGCACTGGTTTTGAACTGGTGTAAAGCCCTAGTGTGGTGGTGCTCTGTCAAATTCAGACATTCCCAAAGGGAAGATAACTAGCATCCTTAACATATACTTCTTGGCAGGCATAACAGTGGAAGGCTAAACCATTATGTGTTGCCATGAACAGAATTTTTATTCCAAATGAAAATATTTATGTATTTATTTATATGCTGCTTCATATACCAGAGTATCCCAAGGCAGTTAAAAACTGCAAAAAAGTACACAATAAAATGCACAATAAAATCATACTAAAATAGTAGAAAAGAACACTTTAAAATAATGCCCAATAAAATTTATCAAGGTGGAGGGAAAGAAGAAAAACATTTTTTCAACTTTCAAACTGGGAAAGGCTAGATGAAGATATACGTTTTCAATCAATGCCTAAAAGATAGCAGAGTAGGTACCACCTAAAAGGGCCAGCTCTAGGATAAGGCTGAGTAGTGGTGCCAAGTGGTGCCAAGTTTTAAGGGGCGCTAACATTGAAAAGACTTCTGAAAAACACAATAAAAAAGCGAAAAGCAGTAATGGTGCACTCTGTGAGCCAATGTGCCCACTCTAAAGTTAAATATAATTTTGCAGTGTAAATAGGGTGAAAATGTCCGAGAAAAGAAAAAAAAATGTCCGGGGCTGAAAATCGTAAGTTGAAAGCTCAAAAACTTGAAGAAAAAAAGAAACAAGAGGGCATCTTTTTGCAATTCCTAACAAAATCGGAAGATGAGCCAAACCATAGGGGGCACCAGAATGTGACTTTGCCTAGGGCGCCAGAATATCTAGACCTGGCCCTGCCTCCTAAATTTCAGGGTGAAGAAGATTCCAGGGTGTGGGCTCTGCTACAGAGAAGGCCCACCCATAAGCACCGCATTCAGCAGCTCTTGTATACATAGCAGGAATAATTCAGAATCTATGATCTACAGTAGGACAAGTTATTACTAAAGGGCAACCAAAATAATCAAGAAGCTGGAGCAAAACTTTTCTGAGAAAACTATATAACATTTGAGAGCTCTTTGACTTAGGAAAAAGGTAAATAAGGGGGAATGTGCTAAAGCCATACATGGTTATGCTTAGGGACGTAGAAATGGATAATCTTGCTGTAGGCTTTCCAGAGGCATCTGGTTGATCACTGTGGGAACAGAATGCTAGACTAGAACGTTCATCTCATACAGTATGGTTCTTCTTATGGTCTTATCTTAATGATATGTCATTCTATTTTAGCCTGGGTTATATAAGTCTCAGCTGCCTTAACTCAGCATGAAACTCATTTGATAATGCAAGTCAGTCACGCAATCTTTATAGGTCCAGTTGCTTTGAATACTTGAGGGCAAACAAACGCAACTTAATAATGTTTTTAAAAGGAGGAGCCATAACAAACATACAATCATTCTCATATGATTCTTCAGTTATTCTGAATAAGTGGATCCTGTAGTCAGAGATTCATTTGATTTAATGCGTGGACTCACAGTACAAGAGCCAGGAGGCAGAGTGGTCTCTTTGGAACCCATTATCCAAACACACAGAAAGAGTTAGAGAACAAAGGAAGAGAAAGTAACATATATTTGTGAGAGATGCATAGCAGAAACAAGAATCTAGGAATGCTAGTTCATGTATGAAGAAAAACACTTTCAGAGGAGGGAAAACATTGGTTCCTGTTGTCAGGAGCTCACTGTTAAACACGGTGACTTCAACAGAAAGGACGTTCGAAAAACTCAGCATAATTTCCTAGTATCTCATTTTTAGAATGCTGACTTCCATGTTCCTTGCAAGTGAGAACTCAGAAGAAAATCAAATCAAATTAAGATTCCTTAAGGGTCAGAGCACAGGTAACAGGGAATTCACTTTTCAGCTAGCTGGAGAGTTTGGCAGGGAGCACTGAATTCAATAAGGATATTTAAAGTTGGATGGTTCTAGAGATTAGCACTTGAATCTCAATCTAAACTATTTACATGCAGGCTACTTTTAAGGGAACTGAAGGACATACATGTTTTTGGAACTAACATGGCTTCATCAAGCTAAAGGAAAAATTAAATATATTAATATTCATACAAGCACAGGCTTAGGGTTTTTTTCTAACCCCAGTCTTACGATACAGAGGCAAATCTGATATATTTTAATTCACAGAATATATAACAGAAGAAAAAATAGTAAGCACATTCCAAAGCCAGTCCTCCTTCTTCAGTATCACAGTTCTAATCCATACGAGAGTGCAGGGCAGGGGGAAGAACATCACTGTAATTACCCTTTTTTAAATTTTAGGAAAATGAATTCACACATCTCTGTGGTCATAATTAGTTTACCCTTAGAACATCGCCCTTTGTTAATACTCTATAACATGTTTCCCAGGATGAACACTCTCTTTTTTTATTTATTTATTTAAGCAAATTTATAAGGCTGCCCATCTCACACAACATGATTCTGGGCGGTGTACAAACACAGCAACAGTTAAAACAACATAACCAATTTTTAAAACACTGAACATAAATCAAAATAAAAACATGAAAAAGCCAAGACTTATACAAACTCCCAGAATTCCCCAAACAGTATAGCTATTCCTGAGAATAGAATTGAAGGGAATTGAAGTCAAAAGATCTGGAAGTTGCCATGATTAGGGAACGTTGTTCTTTGCATCTGAGATGGACAACTTGGGTTCCCAGGGCTACATATGGCCCCTCCACCTTTTTGCGGCTCCCAGAACTCCCTCTGACCAAGTAATTATCAAAAACTAGCAGCACATTTCCCTTCCGTTTTCAGGTGAAAATTATAAAAGCCTGAAACTCCATATGAATCCTGGAAAATCCTAACCTTGAGACTCAACCCATACTTGGCATCATTGTCCCTCCCACAATTGCCTTTACTCCAGCCCAAAATGTCACATACAGCACTGAATTGCCAAAAGATTACTAGACTAGTTTGAGATTAATGAAAATTGGTGTTTGGGGGCTGCCCTTCCTTTTGGCAAAGGGATATTAAGAGGTGCATCTTGCATTTTCTTCTCATTCCCTTAGCTTGGAAATTTCCACAACCTCAGGGCACCTTGATGAGGGGATGTAAGATATTGTTGTCGATGGCAGATTTCAGTCCTGAGAGATAAGCAGTATTCTCTGAAGGGGGCATGTGGAATGTAGCTGTTGGGAATTGCAGTCCATCACACTGAAAAGCCAAAGGGGAGGGTCAGATTGGTTCAAAATGTATTACTTTTTAGAAATCATACTGTTTTGTTTGATTCTACATTATTACTTGCTCATAGGCATCAGATAGCATTCTCATATGTAGAAATTTAATGGGCAAATCACCTCATGCCAAAAACAGGATAGCCTTGACCAGCTACATTTAGCTGCCTAAAATCTATGATAGAGACGGCACACAGATTTTATAAAAATAACTAAAATACAAAAATAAAATAAATGCAGAAAGCATAGGAGAAAATACAGTGAAATATTGGTAATCCCATCTGCTTAAAGAAATATATATTTTGATCACAAGGTATGTTGTATTAGATGTGTAATACACCATACTATTGTATTCTATCTAACTATCATCAGAATGGTTAATTGTGATATATACTGCTATTACTACTACTATTAATAAAAATACTGTTAAAACACCATGTCACACATGAAAGGGCACAAGAGATTTATAATGAAGGGGGTATCTCTTTACACTGCAACACTCAATCAGACTATTTTAGTGATTGCAGGACTGCATTAAAAACTATAAATAGTATTTCCTTACTCATGCCTCGGCTGCCTTTTCTTAAAGTCTTGGCATGTGGCCTAACAAGGAAGAAAAACAGTAAATAAGATACAAACACACAATGGCACAAAAGGAACTTGATATACTCCTAGCACTAATTAGTTTATTTGTCATAGCTTTTGCGAATTGTGAAGGCTGAAACTTGAACTTAATGCTACGGTTACTTATCTTCAATACCTTTACAAATCCTCTTCATGCCAGATAGCCTATACATCTTCCTTACAGAGTCTTACAGATAGATTGTGCACGTTACGGTAAGAATGGCTTTTGGAGGCCTATGTGATTCTGAAAGATCTTGATCATAGCCCCCCCCCAAGCCCTCCAAGCTTTTTTTTTTTTTTTACCAAACTGCACATTTTTATGTCTGGGGGTGGGGGTATTAAAGCTCCAGTCCGGCTTTATCTAAATTCAAAACTCATCATCTGAGCACTCCAGTTAAGCCCCACCTCTACTACTACTGCTTAAATAACACTGGCTTCCCGGCAGTATTTGTACATTCAAAAGAGAGAAATACAATCACTTCTGCCCTGCAAACCTTCGCACTGTGTGTCTAAATGCCTCTAGAGAAGCTGGTGTCATTTCAGCAGCATCAGCAGGGTGCAGGGAAGTATCCAAAGTGTTCGTGCAGTGAGCACTTTGGATTCATAATAGCTGAACAGGACCTAACTGGAATATGAAACCAACAATTAACTGTGGTTTCCAATTCAGTTGAGTACTAATTGGAAATGATGGTCACTCCAGGTTCAAACAGGAAAAGTGCCAACTATGATTAAGGAGTCATGCAAGAGGGGTTCAAGAGGGTAGTAAATATATTTACTAGTGTGACCTAGCCTAGTGGTGTCCTTCAAAGGAAGTCTCCACTAGTGTCAATGACAGCATTTGTAGAAATGCAAATCATAGCTCTGGAAAATGAGTGCAGCTCCTCTACCTCTACCATTGAAAGATTGCTTTTGCTTTCCTGTAAGCTGTTATTTGCCTAACAAAAATTGTGCACAAGAACTTTATTAATAGAATATCATTTTTACAAAAGTTGTGACAATAATTGCATTTCATGTAAGTGCATATTTGCAATTAATGCCATGTTTAGTTTGACCCCAGAATATCCTGTCTCTAGATGACAGATTGAATTCAGTCAGTGGTTTTCAAACAGCTTAATATCTAACATTTGCAGTGCTCACATCAATTTATCAGCTAATATGAAGTGGCCACATTCAATATTAGAGTCGTGTTTTTTGGCACAAATTTCATGCTTCAAACATTTACTTTTTCTTTAGTGGAACTCTGAGTTTCTCTAAGTGGAACCAAGTACACTTTAGCAGCTGAGACATGGTAAAGACAGGTACAAAATGATGTCTGAGAAGGTGGAGTTAACTTTCAATTGCGTCAAGTGATGCATATACATTAGAAAGGTAGGTTACATATTTTATAGAAATAAAATGAAATGAAATGTAATCAAGGGCTCTACTAACAAATTGTGGCCTACCTTTTGCCTACTTGCTAATACAGTAATGAACACACAGGGAGGTCTGAGTGCTATACATAAGAGGGTAATGTGATGGAATAGATGGTTGGAGGTTGCAGTTGGAGGATGGACCATTTTTAAAAATTCCCACCATCTTTTTCTTAAACTCAGCAAATAAATAGTTAATGAATCAGGAAGCTTTTTAGCCTGCTCCGTTCTCTAATATTTGTCAGCATATTCAAAGAGAGGGAACAATCAAAATGTAAATGTTTACCTAAAGTAGAATATGTGATAAATATGAACATGTCATTCATCTTCTTATTTCATTCATGATTTCATTCTACTACCTGCACAGATCAGATCTCAACTGGTCAAGGCACTAGCCAGTCTCACTCTGCTTCAGAGAGCACATCTACAAGGACCTGTTCACTTCCCATTCACTCCGAAGCCTGTCAATCATTTTCACTCCTACCAACCCCAGAATACTGAGGACTTCAAAAAGTAGATTCTAATAAACTCAGGGCAGTGATAATTAGGATTTCATGGCAGAAGAAATTACAGGTGGTCCTTGCCTAACGACCACTTGTTCACCAACCGTTCAACATTGCAACAGCACTGAATGAGTGGTATTTACAGCCAGTCCTCGAAGATCTGGCTGTCGCAGTGTCCATGCAGTCACATGGTCGCCATATGCAACCTTCTTTGCTGGCTTCCTACAAGCAAATTCAGTGGGGAAGCTGGCAGGAGGTCACAAACGATGACCATGTGATGTCCTCGTTTAACAGCAGCACAGGATTTGCTTAACGACAGCAACCGGGAAGTGCCAGAACTGCTGTTGCTAAGTGACATGGTCACATGATGTTGCACTTTATAACTGTGTCACTTAGCAATGGAAATTCTGGACCCAATTGCTGTTGTTAACTGAGGACTACCTGTAATGGGAAAAGGTGCTCAAGATACATAGGAGTTCCTAAAAAGATTCTTAAAAACACAGTAGGAAACAATTCCAGTGAGCAGGGTAGGGGGAACCAAAGACAACAGAGGATGCCAGTGCAACTATAGTACACAAAAATTTAAACCAAACCAAAAAAAGACTCATGCAGGGAGCAGAAAGAGGGACAATTCACCAACTGAAAATACATACAATATGCTGGATTTGTAGAGATGGTGTCAGGAAAGCTAAATTTGGAGCAGACTCTTCAGGCTCTTCATTCTGTCCCTTGACAGTGTTACACACACTGCTCCCAGGTTCGGCTTATGGTCACTCACTCACACGCTCACAGCCTGTTGAGGCACGCGGATCTTGTCAGCCCCCCTTGCTTTCTACCTGGGTTTTCCAGATAGGTGCAGCTGGAGCAGACAAAACACACAGCCCTGGTCAACAGCTGGGAAATAATTAGGGATACACACAAATCACTTCCAACTGAACTCTGAGACCCAGTGAATTTAAGGTAACAGCAAAACTTTACTGGTTGCAAAGTACATTTGCTCTTTCTCATACACACACACGCACACTCATCCACAGTTACCCAAGTCCTTCCCAACTAGGCTGCCAGGCACTAGCTAGAGGGACAGAAGCTGCCAAGTCTGGATCCAAAGATGAGTCAGATGACTCAGCTCAGACGACTCAGAGTGGGCGGGCTTTGGGACCCCTTTTATCCCCAAAAATCCTTGCTTGGTTGATTTACAAGTGGATAGGATTGGAGTGAGGGTTTCCATGTGCTCAGACCCAACTTCTTCTGTCTGGTTCAGGTACTTTGTTTCCTTAACGACTTGCTTCCTTCTTATCTGCCTTCCCAAAGGGATCACATAGACAAGATTCCTGGCTTTTGTCCTCTCTGCTTACGAGCCTGCTTCATCTTTAGGCTATGGCAGCTTCAGTCTAGTCTCACACAGTAACCAGCAGTATAGTGAAGGTGGAACATTGGGAAGTGCAGCTCAGATAGTGTCTGAATGTCAGGATAATCAACTTGATGGGACTTTCTTGCTTTGGCCAGTGCATGAGGTGAACAAGGCTTTCAAGCATATTGGTCTTTGAGATGCCATGAATCAATTTTGCTGCAACATCAGGTCTACAAGTAATACTTGAGTTACAACCATTTGTTCAGTGACCGTTTGAGGTTACGACAGTGCTGAAAAAATGGACTTATGACTGCTCCCCAAAGTTATGGCTGTTGCAGTGCCCCCGCAGTCAGGTGATTGTGATCTGGGAGCTTGGCAACCTGTTAGTACTTACGACCAGTTGCCAAGCACCCCATGATCACGTGATCGCCATTTGCAACCTTCCCTGCTGGCTTCCACAAGCAAAGTCAATGGGGAAGTCAGCAGGAGAGGTCTCAAGTCACTTTGGTAAGTCTCCCCCACCCACCCCAGCCTTTCTTTGCTTGCACACACCACACCCTCCTTCCCCCCGTTGCTTGCACACACAAACCAGCACCCTCCTTCCCCCTTCACTCACTTAAATGCATCAGTGCTCTCCTTCCCTGTTCAAAGAAGAATGGTGCATGTGTGTGAGCGAGCGAAGGGGGGAGGAGAACGTTGGTGCATGTGAGTGAGCAAAGGAGGGAAGGAGGGCGCTGGTGTGTGCAAATGAGCGAAGGGGGAAGGCTCAAGGCTGGAAGGGACCAAGTCCGGAATGGCCTGGATTGGGGTGGGTCCTCAGCTAATGTCCGGTGGAATTCACTTAACAACAGCATTCCGATGGAATTCACTTAACGACAGCAATGGGGAGTGCTGGGATTCCCATCACTAAGTAATGCAGTCACATGACATCTCGCTTTATGACCGCATCACTTAGTGATGGAAGTTCCGGTCCCAATTGTGGTCGTAAGTCAAGGACTACCTGTATATTGTTCATAAAAGATTTACAGTGTTTGTGAGAAATTCTGACTGTTTAAACCAAATAATGAGAGGCTGGATACTTCCTTTCCTTTAATTGAAATGAATATAAGTACTTTTCTTTGCAAAATTGTTTGTAGTTCTAATGAAAAAGTAAAGGTTGAAGCTCACTTGGCTGATGATCTTTGATATGTTTTACAAGTCAAGTTTATGCAATCATTAATAAGCACTGCTGGCTTCAATGCAACTCAGTCCCAGGTAACACTGCATAGATCACAGTCATGCTGATTTTAATAAACTGGCTGATATGCCAGATATGCCAAATACTGCTGCTCTTTGATGCATGTTGATGTATGCACACAGTCACAATGACCTCCTGCATTTCACAATGTTACCATTACATTGCACCCAGAGCTTCCATATTTTAGTACAAACTAGCTTTTTCAATTTAAAAAAATTTTTGTACAAACTTGTATAGCCTTGGTTACACTGATATAAGGAAACTGCTGGATTATTCTTTAAATAAAATATCAAAAGTGCCATTATTTTATGATTTACTATTACCCTTTCCTGTACTTGAAAATTTTACGATTTTAAGTTACTTTAAATAATAAATCTTAAAATCCAGCTAATTGTCTTTCCTGATGATAATTTAGACAGAGATGCATAGACCTCATGCTTACATCCTCTGCTCTGCTCTCCTTTTTTTTCTGCAACCCAAGGGTCCATTAGCTTGAGTCTTCAGCAAATCTTACTCTCTTAAATTAAAGAATTCTGAGCCAGAAAAATTAATTTAATCACAAGAACTGAACAGCGCTTGTGGTCTCACACAAAAAATCACCAACCCCTCTGTATTCTAACAGTAATTTACTGAGCTGTCACTTTGCTGTTGATATTGTTAAATAATTTGGAGTCAGAAATCCTAGCCAATGTATTGTAATCACAAGAACTATCAGATCTGTTTGTTGCCTTTGAACTAGTCTAATCTGATGCTTTATTAAAACATTTTTTTAAAAAAATGCTAGAAAAAATGAATGGGGAGGGAAAGATTAAAAAAAACAAGAATGTGTGATTAAAATAGGATTATTCTCTGTGGTTGCAGCATAGTTGTCTAGTTCTCAAATTCAAATCATGGACTTTCAGTTTACTATGAAGATTTTTTATTGCAAGTTCCAAAAGAAGCCACTGTGTAATGTTTTGTTTTTATAGTTCAGTAGTCTTCTAAAATTGGAAGACAGCATTTTGAGATGTTAAGAGTCCCATTATTACCATATTTTGACAGAACCCAACAGAAATACAGCCTTAAACAGCTTTTCTGAGTCTAGTGCCCAGAATTCCTAGTAAACTACAGTTTATCATAATAAGTATGAGCCACAGCAAAGTTTGTGCACATACTATCTTTTTTCTTTCCCTGGTGCACTTTCAAGGAATTTAGAAAAAAAAATCAGTTTTTTTAATCAACTGCAGTTTACTTTGGTTTTTGAAAGGAAACAGCTTCAAAACTCATGGCTAAAAATTGGCTTATTTCAAATAAACTATTTTTAAGACTAGTTAAGCTCATTAAATTTTGATAAAACAGTGTAAGTTAAATATTTATGTGCTACATTTCTATCCCACCTTTCCTCCAGGACTTCATAACAGTTTACATATCGCTCCTTCATCTCATTTTCTCCACAATACCAACCTTGGGAAATGAATTGAGCTGAGTTAGAATGACTGGCCCATCACCCAAGGACCATGACTGATGGTGAACCTGAACCTGGGTCCTAGTCCAATATCTTAACCACTACACCAATTTGGCTGGAAGCAAAAAGCAAATGTCCCTTCTGAAGCTACACTGAGGAAGGGGGAAGGGGAAGTATTAAGGCTTAATATTAATATTATTATTTCATATTAATATTAAGAATTAATGCTTACCATAGGTCATTTTTGTCACAATAAGTTATACTTTAGTGTAATGTCTGAACTACACCAGGTTTCCTGTATGTATTATAATGTGCATGGTTAAAATTTATACATATGAAGAGTGTTATGGATGCTAACATAAGTGGGGAATGGAATCTTTCCAAACTATTTTTTTTTACCATATATCCCCAGAAAGTCAGACAGTTTCAAAGGCCAAGATTTTGAAGAGCGGAAGACTCACCTGTGCTGCCTTCTGGCTCTCCTTCCTCTACGCTTCCTTCTTCAGAGGCTACACTGGTTGCCAGTTGATTTCCAGATATGATTGAAGGTGCTTGTTATCACCTTTAAGATCTTATATGGCTTTGGACTGGATTATCTGCAGGGCTGCCTTCTCCCATATTTATCTGCCCATCTGATCAGGTCAAATAGGGTCAACTCCCTCCAGGTTCTGTCTGTACAAAATATAATTCAAGAGACTTGGAAGCAGGCATTTTAGATTGTCAGAGGTTCTCCATGTCTGATTTTAGATAGTGAGCTTGCCTGCTGTCTCATTCAAGCAACTAATGCCTCTCTAACCATTATAGAACAGTCTTGCACAATAGCTGTATTGTGGGCAAAACATGAATTGAAATGGCCTGAAGAGCAAGAGATATCATCAGGTGAGCCCAATGGCAAACTACCCATTAGGTCATATGTCTATCAATATATATGTGACATTCCATATATGGAATAAAGGGTTTATATTTTTATTGAAAGATAAGGCTGAAAGCAGCAAGTCCCTGGAAAATCAATGGACCTTTAGACAGCAACCTCCCCCAAAGCAGGTAACTCAATGGAATGAGACAGGCTATATATTGCAAAGGAAGCAAATTCTTGGTACCCAATTCAAAATATCCATGGAGTAATGACTATTCATGAAAATAAATCAATGTAGTTACAGAATGCAAATTGTCACAGAATGTATTATGTAACTCAGGAATTTAACATCTACAAAACATTATCCATTGTCCCAGAGTTGCTGGAAGATGGGCACATTACAACAACAACAACAACCTTGCCTCCCAGATACACATGCAGAGTTAAAAGGACAGATGCATGCATAATGTTGGGATGCTACATTGAGGTGAGTATGGTAAGGATATTCTCCAGTTCAGTATCTCCTTCTTCAACCACCTGGTGATCCTCAACTGAAACAGGACTATGACTAATCCAGACAACAATTTGCATAGTTATCACACAAACATGTCCTACTTTGCTTAAACCAGTAGAATTTCTTATGTATCTGTATATTTTAACACCCTTTTTGTAGGTACAAGTGCATAGAAATAGACACATATAACAAGACTCTGCTTTTATTTCTTTTCCCACCATCTGAGATCCCATCTTTCCAAAATCTCAGTCCTGGTTTTATTGGTTGCCACAGCATATTTCACAGAAGCATTAGCCACTGTACTGAGCAACAATTCAGTTGTCTGATTGTCCACAGGTATACTTTCAGGCAGACTGTGCTGCAAAATGATGATGATGATGACCAACTTCTTACATTTGTCTTTGCATCTTTTTTTAAAAATCAGAATCAATTGAAAAGACTTCAGAAAGGGAGAGAGATGCTGTAACTGTATCAAGTTTCTAGATGAACAGTATTGAGCACAGCAAGATTTATTTACTTGTTAAAAGTATTTCTATTGCACTTATTACAAAATGTTGTGAAACAGTTTTGCTATGTCAGCACTCAGAACTGGTTTTCCTGACCTGAACACAGAGGATTAGATTTAGATTTAATCATAATTAAAATGACTATACTTAAGCTCCATTGATTTGAAACGGTTTCCTAATATGATTACAACAGGATCCAAACCTGTTTCTTTTTTAAAAATATTTTTCCATATCAGGCTTACCACCTAAATTATATGCATCTTTTATAATATGAATATAATGTATTTTTGTGAAATGGCATTAATGGCAGCTAATTTGGTTTTCGTATGTTGGAAACAACATTGCCCAACATGGCAAAAGATGATAACCGTATAGAAAAAATATATTTTTTAAAAGATAGTAAATACTGCTCCCAAGGTTTTGTTTCTTACTTATACCTAATGCTTCTCTGCTGATGAAAAGAAACAAGAAGTGTAGCCAGTTTGTTTCTTTTCCATTTTCTCTCTGGTTTTCATGCATATGCTCATCAACAATACAAGTAAGAAAAGTTGAGTTGAAATGTGCCCAAATTTCTTTGGTTTACTGAACCAAAACCCTAATGAAATTTCTAGGACACTACTTCTGCATCTGTGCTTTGGGAAGTACTGGTAGTCCATGATAGTACCACAGCTAGTCCCTGGTGTGGGCATAAAAATAGCTATAAAATGACCAAACTTGAAGTTCTACATGGCTTAAGACCTGGATATCTATGGCATCACCGTTTCCCAGTGGCTTCTGCCTGTCTTTCAGAAAGCTATTAAAACCTGGTTCTTCGGAGAATCTTAGAATTGATGGGCAATCAGGGAAACCCTCCTGCTACAGATTTGGATATTGTGACTGTTCCTTGGGGAGCCATTGCTTTGGAACTGTTCAGTTTGTCATGGTTTTCATTTTAATGTTGTATTGTTTTCTGTTGGAAGCTGCTTTGAGTCTTTTTGGAAAAAGCAACATCTAAATTGTAGTAAGTAAATAAATACAGTTCAATCTAGCTGGAT
Source organism: Liasis olivaceus (assembly GCA_030867105.1). Classification (NCBI taxonomy): domain Eukaryota; kingdom Metazoa; phylum Chordata; class Lepidosauria; order Squamata; family Pythonidae; genus Liasis; species Liasis olivaceus. Next base: position 38,863,679 of record CM061349.1, read on the forward strand.
TTTTTTTTTTTAAATCAGCTTGTGGGGAGGAACATTTTGAAAAATAAACCTGTCTGCTACAGCATCTTTGGATATTTCTTTCTTATTCCAAAACTGCCGACTACATTACTGGATTACCGCAACACGCTCTACATGGGGCTGCCCTTGAAGAGCATTTGGAAGCTTCACCTGCTGCAAAATGCGGCTGCATGGGTAGTAAATGGTGCCGGATATCCTGCACACGTAACACCACTACTACAGGGGCTGCACTGGTTACCATTGTGTTTCCGGGTGCAATTCAAGGTGCTGGTTGTCACCTTTAAAGCCCTGCATGGCTTGGGACAGGGTTACCTAAGGGACCATCTTCTCCCAATAGTTTCTACCCATCCAATTTGGTCTAGTAGATTGGGGATGGAGCGGATCCTGTCAGCCAAGGAATGTCAGCTGGTGGGGACTAGAAGGCGAGCCTTCTCAGCAGTAGCCCCTGCCCTTTGGGACATTCTTCCTTTGGGGTACAGGATGGCCCTGACCCTGCTAGCCTTTCGTAAGGCTTTAAAAACCTCGCTATGGGCCTGAGCCTGGGGTCCCAAAAGTGTTAAGGGCCCTGTTACCTAGTTGCACTGTCGATGTTTATGTAATTTTTATGATAATTCTCGGCTGCCTATATGTATAATTTGTAATTATTTTAATTATTGAAAATGTTCGCCATCCAGAGTCACTTGGATTGAGATGGGCGACTATAGAAATCACATAAATAAATAAATAAAAATATACAACCCCTAAATAAATAGATAAATAAATAAATAAATAACTACGGCCCCTCAATGGTTTCAGTAGCACAGACTTACAAGAGAAGGCTGGTTGACACATCACATCTCCAAGCACTGAAGATTCTTTACTTTCTGTCTGATTGTCAGAGCCAACACATCTATCTATCATTCATGGAACTGGTCCAGGTTACTTTTTACACACACAGACAAGATTGTCTACAAATACTACGAAACAATTCTGAAATTTTATTTTAAGTTTGGGAGGCAAATTGATATCCAACACTGACAAGGTCAGAGGCAGAGTTTCTCTTTCTGAGTACATTGCACTTGCTTTGCAACACCCTGCAAAAGTGAAATCCGTATCTGGTTAATACAAGGTCACAAAATATGGTGTGACATTTCTAGTTCTCCAGAATTCTTCATCAGGGAAGAAGGAAGACAAAAACAAAAGTGGTTCAAACCATGAGAGTTGCATGTGGGTGGTCTAAAGTTGGATAGAAGTATTCAAATTTGACTTGTGCCACCTTTAAAATCAATACTTTATTTACAGATATCAAAGGGAAATGAAATGTATGGGCACAGATTATTACTAATTGATTTTGGCTAATGCAAACATTCAAGATTCTCTTTTGCCGTCATAGCTAAGTTATCGGTGAGCCGTTTTATTTTATTGCTGGAGGTTTGCTTCATCCCTGCAAACATGTGTAACAAAACCCAAGTTGTTATAATCTATGAACTGGGAATTCCTCTTCAATTTGCACTATGGTTCTTTCTCAAATACAGTTTTCTGATGATGGGATCAGATGTTATTGCTGTTTTAAAAGACTACCATAGAGGAAAACCTGGATATTCCTCATCAACACACTGGAATAATGGAGCCTCCAATCCATTATATTTATGGCATTATGGAGCTTGGGAGCAATGCCCCTCTCGGGTGGGGATGTCAGCCAGTAAGGATGCATTTCTTATTGATCATGCTACTTTTTAAAATGCCTGTCCCCAAGCTTGGGCAAGTCTAAGGAGAAAATCTTAGTGTGCAGGAGCAAATCTCGCTTAGTTTATCCGGCAGGGAGACTCCTCCAGGAGTTTTACAGGGATAGATCTGCACGAAAACCTGGAGGATCGTTTTTGGAACACGATCACTCGATTTTCTTTGGCTTCGCTGCAGCAATCTATAACAAAGCTGCATGTAAACTCCAGATGAGTTCATTATATTTAGTAAACACCCGTCAAGCGATACCGCCCGAGCTGGAGTCAGCCCGGACCGTCAAACAAGTACTCTTTCAGCAGCCGCGATGTGAATCCAAAAATGAAGCAACAGCCGCGTCGAAGAAGCGAAGCATTTGCATGATCAATTAATTCAAAGGAAGGGATTACATCTTCTCGCGGAGGGTTACCCGATTTTTCAATCACTGGACCAACCCATAAAGAGTCCGATTGCCGAGGCGTCTTCTCTGTCATTTTGTGAGCAGCTTTCTGATTGGTCGGCAGGACCCTGCAATGGTTGGCACAGAAGAGTCGGGCTCCTGGATTGGTGGCATTGCACCTGCAATGCGTCAAGTAATGATGCTGGATTGAATGTACTGGAGTGAATTTTGTATGAATGGCTGAACCCGAAGAGACGGGAGAGGGCGAGAGGAAGTGAGGGAGGCTGCGGGCCTTGGGAAACGGAGGGTGACGGGGCCGGTTTGCCGAGAGAGCGCACGGGTGGCTGCAGAGCTTCCCTGCGGCTGCACGGACAGCCACGGGAAGGACTTCCCCTCGCCTGGGCCTTTGGCAGCAGGCGAGCGCTGGGCTGGGCTGGGCTGGGTCCCCCAACGGCGAAGGGAAGTGCGTTCTTCTCGTCCCCGCCATGGGGAAAGGCGGTCGTGCCGACAGCCATCAGTAGCCAACGACGCAGGGAACAGCGAGGAGACGGAGGGTGTCGCCCTCTCTTGCCTCGCTCCCGAGGAGGGCGTTTCGGACAGCAGCTGCACACGAGGGACAGCCCCATCCCGACCGGCGTGGCCAACCGTGGGTCGCACGTGTTTTTCCGCGGAGAAAAGCACGGCTTCGCCTTGAGAAGCAGGCCGCTTGGGGATCATCTGTTTCCCTCCCGCGCTCGCATCTGCACCCTCGACCTGAGAAGCGCTGGGAGCCTGGTTGCGAGACGACGCGTAACCGCGCCCCGGAACCTCGGCCTCGCTGGCCCTGGGAGTCGTTCAGCCTCAAAGCAGGAGCCCCGCAGCCGGGCTGGGAATGAGAGCGGACAGGGCAAGTTTTGAACAGGGACCACGAGCGATCCTTTACTGCCCTTTTCGTTGTGCAGCCTAATTAAAAAAGGCGCCCCGCTTGCATGTGCACACACACAGAGAACCTCAGGTTGGGGGGAAATTGGGGGAGTCAGCAATAAGTCCGTGGATGTAAGGCATTACTAAATACGTGTGTAAGACATAACAGTAACATTACTCTCTCCAAGCAGAAGCGTCCTCATGTAAACCCTCCTAAATCAGATTGTAAATGCTGGATTTATACTTTAAATGTTCCATGTATATATACGTGTCACCACTTGAATATAAATCAGACTAAATAATCTCTTTCTTTCTTATTTTCAGTATTTATGATTTGGGCTTGTCATTTGGAGAAAAGACTGGGTTCCTTGGTTGGTTCTCTGCACCCCCCCCCCTTTTTTTTCTTAGTAACATCACTTAGTACAGTAGAACCATTCTATCAATATATCCTGTTTGGAAAGATTAAACGAAAAGTGGTTGTGGTATCAGATTATTTTACTGGTACAAAAAGACACTAAAACAATAGGTACTTTTCAGTATTGCCTTAAAAAACTTTATGAAATATTGATGACATATACAGGAGATCCCTGAAGGATTTAAACATCTGTTGAAAATGTACTCTGCTGCAGTTTTTCAGAGGACCGACTGCAGTGGAAAATGGGGCTTTGGTATCTTTAAGATTGGGTGCCATGGAGATTTCCAAAAGATGTTCTCAGCTCTGCCAAAGGCCTTTCCAACAGAATATTAAAGATGAAGGAACATTGCTCTCCTTTCCAGTCACTGACAAAAAAGTAATGATGGTAATAGCAGAAACTTTCACATTGAAAAAAAAAGTATATACAAGTGGAACTTGCAACAACATTTTGCAATATGGATGTTCAGCTATACCTTCTTCCAGATACACATGTGGTACACAGTTTGCAAGTTGAAGTTTAATCATTATATATTTAACATATATAATTATTATATTAGCCTCCAGAAAAAATGGAAATAACTAATTTCATTAATGTTTCTCATATACTTGTATATTACATTTGTCACAATTTAGTATCTTCAGATTAGCCTGGATTTGTTCTAAAGGGAAAAAAAGATCATTATTCAATGACTGATCAAACAAAACTTATGGTATAATGTACTAGTATATTATAAAATGGCACCATCACTAAAATTTATTAGATACATGTAGTTCTGCCATTTTATCGAGCCTGTTTGGTATTATTACCAAAACAGAGAAACTATAGCATAGTAATTAATATCAAGATAATAATCCATATCTTCTTATATTGTCAGATTGTCATGTGATTACCACTGGAATTTATTTATGCCCTATATTATATTTTTTCAGAAAGGGGTCCCAAGTTTGAGATTTTAGCATGAATGTTTTATAGGATTAGAGCATGTGTTTGAACATCTCTGTTTGAATAAAATATTGTTGCTTGAAGACTATATATTTTAAAAGCTCTTTAAAAAATAGTTGGGATCCAGTCTTAACTTTCACAGAAGGAAACAAAATGTTTGTAATAAAGAAGAGCTTAAAGTATAATGCTGTAAAGCCAGTGGATATATACATTTTATGAGATTATCAGATCCATTCATAAATCAGCTAACTTATTATAGTTAAATTTGTGACTTTCAGTGGGGTAAGAGAGGTGATTGGTTGAATGAACTGAGTGACATACTATTTTGATAAACAACATCAGTGGGTTGGGGAGGGATTGCCATTTCAAAAAGCTGAAGTAAGAGCCAATTCTCATTCCTGTGAGTTCAATTAACAATTGTTCAACTCCCAGTTTTGAAGATTTGATTTCACTGAATAATATTGGCAATATATCCTGAAGAACTGAACAAACAAAATTGTTCTGTTTTATTGCTGGATAGGATATTTTTAAGTACTAGTCAATTTATTTTAAAATATTTAAAATTTAAAACATAAAAGCATTTTTTTCTAATATTAGAATATTACAGTTGTGTGTGTGTGTGTGTGTATAAATAAAATATAATTGTATTGCCTTTTAACTCCAAGCATTACATTTTTTCCCATTAAATATATTTTATGCATGCCCTTGTGTTTGCTGGGGCCGATACATGCTGCCTTTTTACCTAAATCTTAGCCTGTAGCTTCAGATATTTGGTACCAAAAAGACTTGCCTGGTATACTAAAACTACATCATGCATCTGATGAAGTAGGATTTAGTCCAATAGAACGTGTGCCATAACCAAATGCTTACTCTTTAATTGTTTCTTCAGCAGGATCCTAACACAGCTCTTTCTCTCTGGAAACTGCAAGGTTAGGGGCCTCTGATAGCCTATAAATACAGAGCTGTCCTTTGCAAAGCAAGACAAATGGCAAATGTATTCATCTGGTTCTTCTTGCAAAAAGTAGTGGCTAAATTAATCTGCAATAATAAACTTAGTGTTTCATCGGAGCTGGGGTTTCTGGCTTCTTGTTCCCCTTAGAAGTCAGAGTTATAAATCAGGCTTATTTATATATAAATTCCAGGTTATTTAGAAACAATAAACCAGGGGTCCCACTTTGATGATATACTATGCATTTTATTTTTGCTTGGTTTACCTTTCTGCCATTGTTGGAAAAAGTGAGAACACATTTGCCATGGACAGTTTGTTTATAATAAGCAAGGATTTTCCAGAATGCAGCCATTGTATCCACTTATCTCATGTTTCATTCTAGCAAAATATTTCATATTTTTCAGTTGATTGAAAAAAATAAACCAGATATGAAAGTAGGGTCAAATAAAATACAGTGTACATATAAGAAAGCAAACAGGTAAGAAACAGGCAAGAAAGCAAAGCCCTTCTGAAGTCCTATCCAGTGGTTACAAAACTCATTTTCTGATTCTGCTGTACTCGGTGAACTTTGGAAGGAGATTCTAGTTTCTATGTCCCAGAAATGTTTTGGCACATTTCTTCTTCCCTCTGGTTGCATTGCAACCATTTTGGAAGTGTATACAATGTGGAAAAGCTAGATTTGGCCTGTTTTTCCCACTTGCAACATTTGTTTACTAGTAACCTTTAGAAGAACCTGGTGCTTGCTATGGTGATAGAAAGAACTGCCAACATAATGCATTGTGTTGTCTGTGTTTTGCTGCTGACCAGTAGCTTGCTCTATAAAAAAGCATGATATAGTCTGGGAAGGAACCAAACCCAGCATCATTGGGATGGGGTAAAAATGAAGTTGCCAGTCTGTCCCAGTGACACTAAATAACTAATGAAGGACAGGCTTTCAGGCATATAATCCTATCTTAACATTTTATTCAAAAAACTTACTCAGAAACATCAGGACTCAAACCTGAGAAGCATAAACTAACCCCTTAGGTAGTTTAAGAGTTACTTGTTTGCCACTTTCTGCAGTTCACATTCCTATTCTACTGTTTTGGATATTGTCTAGCCTAGTGTTTTTCAACCTTGGCAACTTTAAGATGTGTGGACTTCAACTCCCAGAATGCTGGTTGGGGAATTCTGGGAGTTGAAGTCCATACATCTTAAAGTTGCCAAGGTTGAAAAACACTGGTCTAGTCATTCAAATTAATTGACTTGAATAACAACATACCTTATATTGTATATGCAGGAAGATCTTTGGCTGACTTTCACTTACATTTGGCACTTCTATCTTTGACAAGCAGATTGATACATCCACCATCCTGTATCAGCTATCTTTTCAAACAACATTTTGTAAAAATAAAGTGCATTTACATGAAATTGGATAGAATTTGCTGTAAAGGTGGAGAGAGGATTCTTCAAGGATAGTCTTTTAAAGTACACATAGGAATAGGCCCTAGTATCTGGATTCTTAGACAATTGTTATGACCGAAAGTCTTGTTTAACTGAAGCATGAAGTAAAGCAGCAGTTTTAGCTTATATATCAGTACAGTAAAGGACTGGCTATGAAAGAAACTGGCTCCTGCTATCAATCTTTCACTGTGAAAGTATTCATAGTATAACAATAGCAGTAAAAAAGCAGGCAATGAGCATGAAGATTTTTACATGTAGACGCCTCCATTTTTGGTGAATTTATAAGAATTTCTAAATGCAAACAGTTCTAATGTGGGTTTCCACAACCCAGTGTCCTCTGGATGCGCTGGATTTCAACTGCCATCAGCATTCATAGCTAGCATGGTCTTTGACTGAACCTGCTGAGATTCTGGGAAGTTGCAATCCCAACACCTAACACTGGTAATCTTTACCAGGGACTCCAAAATACAACATAGCGAAAGAACTGACAAAAAAGCTTGGACATCTCACAGAAAGGAGTGAATATTCTATCAACTCCTCACTACAGTGCCTCCAGAAAATCAAAGATGTACATGTAGATGAAGATGAAATTATGGTCTCATTTGATGTCATAGCACTCTTTACATCCATAAACCCAGAACTAGCGAAAGAATCCATGTCAGCAATACTACACAACACACCTGACCTAACTGAATACACCAAGATCAAATTACCCAGAATCATGGACCTCATCAACCACTGCCTCATTACCTATTTTCAGTTTGATGGACAAATATACCAACAAATCAGAGGCACACTAATGGGATCACCACTGTCAGGACTCATAGCAGAGACTGTAATACAACATCTAGAAACTATAGCACTTCCACACGTACAACCAAAAGTATGGATCCGGTATGTAGATGACACCTTTGCTATAATAAAAAAAAGGAACAACTAGAGAAGACACATGAAACTATCAACAACATCTTCAAAGGAATAAAATTCACCAGGGAGGAAGAAAACAACACGCTACCCTTCCTGGATATCCTCATCAACAAAGGAAATAACAGCAAATTAGAAATCCAAGTCTATCAGAAAACAACCCACACTAACCAAGTATTCCATTACTAAAGTAACATCCCAACCTCCCACAAGAGGAGCTGTGTAAGAACATTATTCAAACGAGCACAAACACATTGCAGCAACCCAGAACAGCAGAAAAAGGAAACAGACCACCTATACACCTTCCAACAAAATGGATATCCATGCAACTTTATCAAAAAGTCCTGACCACTCAACCTACTACAACACCACCAGCACAAGCTATGAAAAGGATAACACTGCCATACATCAGATTACAACCACATGGCATCTCTATAGCACACAAACCAACTAAAGCCCTCCAAAACATCTTAAGCAAACCAAAAGACCCAGTAGCCCAAGAAGAAAAAACAGGTGTCATCTACAGCACACTGTAAGGACTGCAACAACCACTATGTAGGACAGGCAGAAGGCTAGCATCCATGAACACCAACTAGCAATCAGAAGACATGATGAAAACTCCTTAATCTCACAACACTTGGACAGACTTAACCACAGTTTCAGCTAGGAAACTGTCAGCATCTTAGACCGAGCTAAATCCAAACATGCAAGGGAATTCCTGGAAGCTTGGTATTCAGACAACGCAGCCATCAACAGACACACAGAGATAAACAACATCACACTATTCAAAAGAGGCAATAAAAAGGAAACAAAAGACCAGAATATCTCCTCACCAGCAATCATCACCCAGATAAACAGAGATTAACACCAAGATTATCACCAGACATACAATGAAGTAGTAAACAATACTCTAATCAAGGAACAAGGGGGGGAAGGAACAACCACCCACCCCCACCAACACTGGCAGGGCAAGCCACTGTATATAAACAGAGAATAAACCCCACTCCATTCTAGCACTGAAGATGTTACCTAGCTGGGTAATGAAATGTTTGCAAGAAAACAACCAAGCTCAGGGAACCCCAGGGACTCCACAATCCCAACACATCTGGAAAGTGCTAAATTGGCAAGGCTACTCTAGTGATTCCTAAACAACACTGTAATTTAAGAGTAGATTCACTTATTAAAGGAACCTTTAGTGAAATGGCACCACAGGGCTAGTTGTCTTTATTGATTCATGATCTCCATTTCTGCTTGTGGTAAAAATTCCTAAAAGAGATCATGGCTTACCCAAGTGTTATGCTTTCCAACAAGTTGCCAAAATGCACTGCTCCCTACACCTTCAGGTAGCACACTCCCTCAGAAGAGCTAGTTATTCTCACAGTAACATACTGCATGCTGTGGCTTAATAAAGAGTATGACCAGCTTTACCTGGCCAGCTGAGTGCATCTCTGCATGAGGGCTCTGCAGCAGTTCAGAAACAGCACTAAATCTGTCCAATCTCATGATGTCAGCTGGTTTGGGGAGTTGAATAGACTTATTTCTGGCTCTGTGCTGCTTTATTTGAAGTCAGGACAAAACTTTTTTCCTTGATAATGCTGCAGGAAAGAACTCTTGCTTCTTCTCATCTCCTCAAGATACCTATTACTCTGCCCCCTCACCATGTGCCTGGTATTCTTGTGGCCATGATTAGAACTCTTGGGAAATACATCTAATTGCAAAGATGCTGACATGCTAGCATTTCACCTTTACACCCTGTAAAGCATTTTTAAATGTAATGGAAGGATAACATTTTGTAGTCAGGAAGTTTCCTTAAACAACTACTCAGATTTATATATGTATGTATGGTTGCAATCAGCCAGATACATCTCCAGAATATGACATAACATATGGATGGGGAGAGTGCTAGCAATTCATTTATCTTTTGTGTGGTGTCTGGTGAGGGGGGCTTTTATTGCTCCAGGAACTGTAGCAGCTCAGAGGATGAGAAAGTGATTGGATGACATCTTTTGCAATCTCCTATTGGGCTGTTCCAGGGCAAGCACTGATTGATTCATAGTATTACTTGAGTGTTTGCAATCTTTTAAAGTCTGCAGAAGTGAAGATGATTGCAGGTGAAATACGGCTTTGTGAAGATTGGACAGTGAAAACAATGTGCCTGATTTGACCCAAATTCAGCAACTATTCCCCAGATTTACAAATTTATTGTCCTGTGTCTTCTATGTAGTTGGAGACTAAATATTTGATCATGTGTGCCCTTTTTGAAATATTTCACTGGATATACATGAGACAGTTGAACCCTCTATACCTGAAGCAGCTGTATTCCAACTATTACTAGTGCTTCAATACCTATCTTATTAGGCAGCAGTCAATACTGTAATAGAGCAAATACATTCAGGACTACATCTCCTGCTTACTTTCAACATCTTTCCTGCCAAGAAAACTCTTGTTCTTTGAGACTAGGTGAAAATATACCATGTCAATCTATCCATATACATCTGATATTTTATACTGACATAGATATATAAGACACCAGTGGTTTTCATATACTATAATGGTACTCTGATTTCTACAATCATGAAGATTACAATAATCCCTCTTCAGATTAGCAAGATCATTCAGTAGGCTACAATTGCAAAACATTCCAGTGCAGTGCAGTGTTCCTGCATACATATTGACTTGCGCCAAACCTTTGTTATGTTGTTTGTGAACTGGAGGGAGCTTTCTTTTGAGATACAACATTTAACTATACTGACTGTCAAGTCAAATAATAAACCATTTTTATAATTTCAGTACCAATAAAATACTCTGGCAATACAATTTATTGGAGTTGGCTTGTTCAGCAGTCAGAATCCATCATATATTTGTTCATGGTTGCTTCATTAGGATTTGCTAGAGCCAGAAGAAAAGGAAATGATCATTTCCTACTTCTGTTACATGTTGAAGCATTGAGATATTCTAATGGTACCAGTGAAAATGGATGTTGTGTTGATGCCTTTGGCATGTGATGGACCTAGGACTTAAGTAGCTTCCTTTAGAAGTACCACTTTAAGGAACACATCCTGAACCTGGCTTGGATATAATAAATATGCTTGGAGTAAAACTGGGCTTTGAATACACTCAAATTGCTCAAATTGACTGTATTGTCTCACTATTACAGAGAATGCTGGCTGTTTCTCCAGGCATTTGGGGCGGGTGGTTAGATGAGCTCTGCTGTTGTCAGTGTGTGTGTGTGTGTGTGTGTGTGTGTGTGTGTGTGTTTTTCCTGTGAGTGGGTTATTGTTTATCCTGCGAGGTCTAAACTATAAATAATATAAATAAATAATTAAATAAGCAAGCTGCGTTTAATGGGTGCAGTTAAGTCTGGTAATCTAGTCTAAACCTTCTGTTTCTTACTAAAAAGCATTATGCAACCGGAAATCCTGATGGATGGTAGAGATCAATAAATGTAGCCTAATCTGATGATGATTATTGCACATGGAAGATTACAGCTTGGAATGTAAGAAGACTAGATGATAAAGAACATAAATTAAAACATGAATAGAAAGAAAAAAATAAGTATGTTTAATGTTGTGTGAACCTGAGAGAAAGGGAAGGGATGCAATAGATCTGAGTGAAGATAAGCTCATCTTGTGCAGTAAAGGTGATGAATGCATGCAAAAAAGTGGTAGTTTGATAATGAAAGAAAAGGCTAAAATGTGTATCAGAAAGTATGAATTGGTGTCATGTAGGTAGATATCCATAGGTTGGTGATAGTTTTATGTTATGTTTAAGTGAATGGTGAGAATGGAAGAAATTGTGGGAAATTGCAAGACTCTCAGTGAATTGAATCTACAGAGAAACAAAATATTCTGCTGAGTGACCTGTGAGCCCAACAATGAGATGGGAGAGTACAGAGGACCAGTTGGACGTCAGAATGAGTCAGAATGGTGTGTTTGGGGAATATCTGGCTAGAAAATGGTCTCTGTTTGGAATAGGGATTTAAATATAAGACCATTTAGGCATACCAAAGGAATTATATACATCTTGAGTGCACGATTGATTTGATTGTTTATGATGAAAGACTGAGAGGATTAGTGAATGACTAGACAACCCATGACCTGCTGGGTCATCATTTCAGAGATATTTCCATATCTAAACAGAGAAACAGAATGACCAAGGGCAAAAAAGTAGTGGGAGTGTGAGCAACTTGCTGCTGGCTTCCCCATGGACTTTGCTTGTGGGAAGCTGGCAGTAAGTTCCTTCCTTCCTCTGTCTTCCTCCCTCCCTCCCTCTCATTTCCTCCCTCCCTCCTCCTTCCTTCTTTTCCTTTCTCCCTCTCACTTCCTTCTTCCCTCCCTCATCCTCCCTCCCTCCCTCCCCTCCCCTTCATTTACACATATAATAATATAGGCTTGTGACATTTGCTTTCCCATCACACCCTCAGGAGAGCCCTGGTGAAGCTGCCACCGCCGCCGCCTCCTCCTCTTCCCCCCCTTCCTCTTCCTTGGCCTGCCTCTTTGCTGGGGGGAGGTGGAACCAAGGGAGCTGCAGTCTGTGAGGAAAACTGCACTCCTGCTCCCCATTCTGGCATGCACCAGAGGTCCCACCCGCGAGGGAGGAAGAGGGCTCACCCATTGATCACTGGCACCCTCCAGCCATCTCTACCTTGCCAGCACACATCTGAGTTGTTTCCTTGTCCGTCCCTCACCGCCAACTGCTGTTAAGAGATTTCAAATTTCTGCCTCAGTTCCAAAGCAGCCAATTTCCACTCGCCTGTTAGGCCTTGCGCCACCAGCTGACTGGGCGCAGGGAACAGAGGGAGCCAGGAAAGAGGACAGAAATACACCCATGATGATCATGTGACCTGGGCTGATGCCAAAGAAGTGTGGATCTGAAAATTAATGTATCAGAGACCAAGGTTAGGTTTGATGGGATCTGTGGGGGAAATACCATGAACAATTTTAAGTTATATATTAGTGGCAAAAAACTGCAGTAAATAGATTAATTAATTTGTGCACTTTGGTGGAATGTATGCTCAAGATGGGAAAATGGATGGCGAAATTCTAAGAAGCACAAATGCTGGTAGAAAGATAGTGGGTAATATCTGGCCTGTTATGACGAATGAATGTTTGTAGAAAGAAGTGAAAATGGTCTAAAAGCATGCTTCTTCTCACTTTGTTATATGGAAATAAGATTTAGGTATGGCAGTTAAGTGCAGTGGGAACAGAGCACTCAAGAAGGGAATAGAATAAAACAAGAAAAAATAGGGTCAAGAATGAAGGTGTGCTGAAGGAATGTGGACTGAACAGAAAGGTGAGTGACCAGTGCCAAAGAGGTTCACTGAGGTGGTTTCGTCATATAGAGAGAATGAAGGAAGATCAAATCGCAAAACAAATATATGAATGAAGACTGAATGATGAAGGAGAAAACAAAGAAAGTCATGGTTGGATGGAATTAAAGAATTCCTCAAAAAGAAAGAGTAGTTTGAAGAACAAAAGGCAATACAGTGGTACCTTGGTTCACGAACGCTTCTGTTCATGAACAATTCGGTTCACGAACAGCTCCGATCTCAAAATTTTGCCTCGGTTTGCGAACGGCGGATCGGGTTACGAACAGGATCCGTGGCCATTTTCCCTCCCATGACACGTGGTCGTGGCTTCCTGTAGGGAGGGGGACTCTCCCTCCAAGCAGTAACCGCCTCCCCACCCGCCTTCCTGTCCTCCACACCAGAAGTCGCGTCGAGCAAGGTTAGCTTTCTCTCTCTTCATACTGTACTTTGTGTCATATTTTTGCAGTTTAAAAAAACAACAACATATGGTTCAGAACGGATTAACCGTAATTAGATTGACCCTTATAGGGAAATTTGATTTGGGACGCGATCAAAAATCGGTTGGGGACCAAATTCGTAGGGGTCAGAACGGATTAACCGTATTTACATTGAACCTTATGGGAAAATTTGATTCGGTTCATGACCAATTCGGTTCGCGACCAGAGTCGCGGAACGAATTAAGTTCGTGAACCGAGGTACCACTGTATATGAAATGGTGCATTGATGTGATAGAAACAAGAGGGTTTGCAAAGGTAGGAAAGTATGGACAGATAGAGTGAATGTGGTAGTATAACTAGTTTCAGCTATGGTTTTTTCCCCCTTATCTTAGACCTTTAATTTTCAGGGTAAGGGATTTGGTATTTTACTCCTTTTCTGCATTCTGTATAATGTTGCTTATTCCCAAAAGGTAATAACATAAGGGATATGTATAAACGTAGATAGGAATGAGCCTACAGCAGTAATGTTGCTTCAGATCTGAAATCTTATGTATCATTTATCTATGCTATAGACACCATTCTTTTGAGCCAATATTGCAGATGACAATGGTGCAGGGACTGATTATTCTGAATGTTATGCATCACACACTTCAGTTAGTATTCCTTGTCCTTTTACTTCTGCATCCTTCTCCCCACTGTTCCAATACAATTGGCTGTTATTGTCTGTTGATTAGTGAAGAAAAAACAGTTTTTAGAATCACTCAGCATCCCATTATAGTTAAACATATGCCATCTTTGCTTATTTAGATAAATTATTATTTTGGAGGCAGGATCATGCCCCTTTGTACACTAACATTTGATGGCATACCTTCATGTGCTTCCTAAGTTTCCCAAATACCTATACATCATTAATGGGCTCTTACTGAGACTACACAATTCCATGGCAATGTAATAATAGATATGATTCTGAACTCAGTGCCAAGGAGAAAACAGTTTAAAGCATAACAAAACACACTTTATGTTTTTCTTTCTAAAAATCCATTATCATTGGAATCCCTTATTTATAGGTTTTTTTAAAAAAATAAAGACTAACCATGTCCAGCTGAGCCCAAAATCTGATGCAGAAATTACTTTTTCTCACCTGGCATTTAAATATAGGGACAACATCTTCATCATCGTTGTCATCATCAAAAACTGTTTAAAGGGAAATTTTTGTTTGTAGTGTATTGCATTTGTTATACTGCAAACCATAATTAATAACCTAATCATAACATTTTCAATGAAGGAAACTAAAAGCACAGATAAGAACTGAATTATGAATTGATTAATCTGTACACTTGTCTCCTGCCAAAAAGCTCTCTGGAAAAGAAGTTTCAATGCACAATCATATTACTAATTTTTCATCAGTTTTTGATGACTTGATTGAGAAATCCACAAGATGTGGCTATTGCTAGTAAGGCAAACATTTGAAGACATTAAGAATATAATGTTGTACTTCTAAGGAGCATGAAGTACTTCAGAAACAGAATTAAAACAAGCTCATTTTCTTCTGAACTTTGGAACTGGTGGAGCTATCCCTAGAGTTGTGCTGGATTTTCAAGGGCCTAAGAAGGCTCATGCAATGGCAGAGGCCTTTCTTGCCTGCTTCTCTAAAGGGAAAGGCTAGAGTATTTTCTCTCCTGCTCTTCTGATTTTGGGATGGCAAGTATCATTGCAATGAGCACTGTGGGTGTGTTTTAAGTTACTCTAAAACACAACATACCTCACTGAAGAGATGATCCTTAACTCCCCTTCACACTTCAAGGTTAGCAGGAAAGATGGGGAACACTATAATCATCATGGAAAGTAGAATTAAGAACTCTGCCTCAATTTCTGTCTCCAGGCATGCTGATTATGAAGATGATGCTAAAGGTAATTTATTTTGGCCCTTACCAAGGTATGGTACAAGACACAGAAACTTAATTACAAAAAAATGTCCGATAAAATTACTTCACAATTTATCAATCAGAGCAATTGAAGATATATTTACAGGTAACACAAATAACCATGACAGCCATACATTTTAACAGCACCCTGTAATACAGCCAAGTGCATATACATCCATAAAACAGGTAATAGTCTAACAACTGCCAAGCTGAATGAGAATAAGGTGGAATTAAAAACAACAACAACACTGTACTAACGTACTAATCAAATAGTAGGAAGGCAAGAAATACTTGAACAAATCAACTGCACAGTCAATGATACCTAAAAGAGTATCCACAGGGGAAGTCCAAAAAGTTGTGTTGGCTACTGTTATCACATGATCAAAGCTGTGCCCAGTTTGCCCCTTCCACAGGAGGTATAGTTTGCCCTGCCACAGCTGGCTTTCTGGAAGTCAGTCAAAACAGCTCTTCTGGAGGGTTTGTTATTAATCAATTCATTAATATAGTCCCATTGGAATTACTGTTATTGAGATAGTGTTTAATTTACTATTTCAGTTAATTTTGTTGTGCTGTGGATGTTTTATTTGTGTAAGCTACCCAGTATAATAAGATTATGTTGGCCTAAAAATCAATCAATCAATCAATATTTGATGATCAAGTATATCAAAAGTGTCATCAAGTCCAAAACAACCAGCACTGATGCAGTGTTGAGACTTGGTTTCCAGCATATCATTCAGGACTAGAAATAGTGCTGTCTCAGTTGAAAGGCCTGTCCACAATCCTTATTGATACAGATTGAGAAGGTCACAGGAAGATAAATAAGGAATCAGTTGTGAGAGAGAGTAATTCTCTCAAGGATTTTAGATAAAAAAGGAATCATGGACACAGGCCAGTAACTTGAGCATGAAGAGGGATCCAGGGAAGTTTTCTTCAACAAAGGCTGAAGAAGAGCATGCTTAAAACAATCTGGAACCCTGCCAGTAAACAATGAACAATTCACTAGGCAGGTAATATAGGTCAGGACAAGAGGTGACAGATTCGGATAAAGAGGGAAAGGCGTTAGTCCCCCATCAATATGAGTGGGAGTGGAAAAAATGCAAAGACCTTACATTGAAATTATAAAATAAAAATCCTATGCAGCTGGTAAGAAATGGATATGAATACTAAATTCCCCACAAAAACATGAAGGACAATATGGTAATAGAAATTCACATAATCATATTGAAAACTATTTCAGAATTAAATGTTAAATGGATACAGGAAGAAAATAGAGGTCTCAAAACCAAGTAATGGTGACCTTTGCCAAAGAAATATCATAAATGAGCATATAAGCAATAAAACAGTGTATTTTCTTGCCCCCTGAGCCCTGTATAAAAAATTTCATAGCTAGGTGCATAGCTGAGCAATGAATACTTCATGGTTTAAAACAAAACAAAAACAAGGAAGAAGCAGCTCCCTGGATCAGGGATCCATATGCCTTTGTAAAGCCACCCTGATACAAGCTCAACCTGCAGGAGACTTAATTAATTAATATAACTAGCATCTTGCTTTCTGACCCATTTGGTATCCTCTTTACATAATGATTATCGTTAACCAATCAAACAAAACACATGACAAATGCAGACATTTACAAAGCAAAATTCAAGAGTTTCTAACTGAGAATATAAACTTCCAGTAGTGCAACCTTTTATGTTTTTTGGGTTTGGCTCAAGGTTTCTAACTATATGCTACCTGACTATGCATCTCCCCAACTTCCCAGGATAGTTATGAAGTGAACATTTCCACCCAGAGTCTCCTCATCATAGTCAACTGGATTGGGCAAAAAGGATCTAGGCAGGAAGAATTTGTTCTATAATAAATACTTATAAACCTAAGAAAAAAACTTCTGCAAGATGTATGCTGAAGAAATGTAAAACCAACTAAGATCAGTTATGTGCAGCAACTTCTAGCCCTAAGGAAGGAAGAATTGATGCATGTTAGTATGTAAGTTTGATGAATATAAAAGATGAATTATTACAAACAAGTATGATATATTGCAGATGAATACCCAAAGCCAAAATGTTTGTATTTACTTGGAGTTTTGGTAAAGAAATATAAGTAGTAACAGTAACAAAACAGCAACAATAAGAATTGTGTGTTGTGCATTAGATAATGTATGTATGAATATAACATTAATAACAGCTTTAAGTGAATCATTTTTAAAGATTATTTCTCTGTTTTATTTCATATGCATATATTTGAAACACATCCAATTGGCCAATAAATTCAACTGTTGACTCAGTTAAGATCTAAAATGTTTGGACTGTTTAATAAAACAGCTTGAAAAAAATTTTCACACAGGTTTTTAAAAAGCTTTTAGGAGCTCACTCAGGATCCACAGTAATATTCAAATGAATTCTTTCTCTGCATTATACATTTTTGCCAGAAAAATATGTACTGCATTTAATTTAAATAAACCAGATGTATAGTGGAAAAAGAATAAAAATGTAATCAATAGCACTCAGAATAATAAATACATCTTTGTAATTGTTAATTTGTATTGTTAGATAGGAATTTGTTGAGCACTATAACAGTTAATGCAAAATTGTATTAGCAATGGTAAAGAGATAAAAGAGAACAATAATTCCATTCTTTCATCTGCATGCATGATTTTTTTTTTGCATTTCTGTGATATGCAAATAAATAGTCTTATTTTGATAAGGCATTAGTTTAAATAGTATTATGCACTAAGCATAAATATGAGAGAATTGTAGCTCAAGCTGAACACCAAAGAAAGCAAAAAGATCTTAAGACAAGATTTCTTTTCTAGGTTTATGATTTCTGAAGATGGAGCTAACAGTCTCTTTTCTTTTACTCTTTCTCTCTCTCTCCAATAGGTAGATGTAGATATAGATATAAATAAAATATATAGATTTCCATACAGCCTCTCCCCATGTTATAAGAAGGCCATAAGTCTTTGCAAAGAATCAAAACCCTGAGCAATCCTCAAACTACTTATTCATTGGAGAACTGAGGTGCAAAGATACAGTAGCATTTTAGGCATGATTATCAGGCAGAAAGGACCGTGAGAGCAGTTATACACAGCATGACTGCCTTTCAAAGAATTTGAAAGTAATCCTCTGGAGGGCTTAAATTTGTATCCAGCATAAAAGTTCCACACAGGCACAGCATTCCTAATTTCCTATGTGTTTTCGAGGATCAAAGTACTATATGTCTCCTTTCTACTTCATTTCTGTTTTGCTGTCTCTTTTTAAACATTTATTTAAAATGAAAATTAGGTGTAGCATTTCCAGACCTGTGTGTGTTTGGGGCATGCTGAGAACAAGCAGGCTGTTTATTAAATATATAATATTCCTGCCCACCTCCAGAAGTCTCCTTCAAGGGAAAACAGCAGGAAGCTGCAGCAGCAGCAGCACTTTCAAGAGCGGCAAGGAAACAGGCTGGGGAATTCTGGGAGTCGAAGTTCACACATCTTAAAGCAGCTGAGGGTGAGATACACTGCTATAAACAATGATCAAATGCCCACAGCTTTTGATGGTATTAACATGCTGTTGTGTGGAGAGGGCTTGTCAATGATTAGAGGGATAAGACTGCTAAAGTTGTTATGAAATATATTAAACCACGATAACAGGTGAAGTCACAAATGTCCTCTTTTTAAAGAGGCCAGTTGACATACAGGAAAATGCCAAGAGAAAAGCAATAAAGCAATAAAGATGAGAGCTGTGGCAAAAGATTGAAGGGGTTAGTCTTCTTTAGCTGGAGAAGAGATGACTGAGAAGTGATCTGGATATTTGCTCATGGAATTTGCCCACAAAAGAAAAAAAAAAAAGAGGAAAACTCCATAAACCCAGCAAAAGACCAGCTAAGCAAGTTTCTTATTGTGGGGTGAGAGGAGATGACAAAAGAGATGCGAGCTGTATTATTTCTTGCATTATAAAATGGCTACTAAAAACTGACCCTATGGTCCCTACCTTTTGAAGTGCATGCTACAGATGGTGGGAAAGTCAGAGAGATTGCAAAACCTATCTCTGAGTTTTGGTGTTACTGATAACAGCAGGAAAAGAATTTTCTTATAGTTTGAGACAGAGTTTGTCATAAATTTGAAATGCCAATTTGCATAAAATGTCAATATGCGTAAAATGCTTTTGAGATTATTTTTACACTAAAACTAACTGTATTTGGAAACAGATGATAAAGAAATTCAGTCACATGTCATACAGCATTGCAGTTTAAGTTTTTTAAAAAATGAACTCAGCAATTCAGTGATTGCTGTAAATGCATGGGCTCCCTTCCAATCCCTGAGGGTTGCATCAGTTGCCAAGTTGAAAGGCAGGAAATGCAGATGTGTGAGTGCCTAAATATCCACAATGTCTGACACAAGATTACTCACTTTTTTCTGTGAACCAGTTGATTTGGGAAGGTCCAGCAGGTATTTTCTGATGATAAACAGATAATGCTAATCAGATGGCCAGTGAGAACCCCCCCCCCCCCCGAGCTCCAGTGTCTGCATTTCTTGGGGCAATCATCCATTTTGGAGGTCTACTGCCAAACTAACAGTTCAATCTTATGAAGCTGTTTATGGATGTAGTGGAAGCCAGGATGGTTTCTGCAAGAACAGAAAAGTGTAGAGAGATATGTAACATGCTGTTGATGTAAACTAGATTTAGTTATACTTCTTTCTTCTCCCTCTCTCCCTCTGTATGCCTTTATTTCCTACATTTTTTTTCTTTCTCTATGCTTTGCATAACGTTGCTTAGTCCTAAAAGGAATAGCTTGATGGATATGCATGTCTAATAATAGTAATATATAATTGTGAATACTGGGGATTGATTAATATACTGCAAGTTTACAAAGGGAATGGAGGGAAAGAAAAAAAATAACTTAGAATCCAAAATAAAATTAAAGTTCAAATCTATTTTTGGGGGGTTTCAGATATGCCATGAACTACATGCCATATATAAAGAAAATACTGCATTTTGGGTAGGAAACAGAATCAAAGGGAAAGTAAATTAAACTTTCAAAGTGAAATAAAAGGCAATGTCAATGTTAAATAGAACAGGACAAGAACCAAATTATGAAAAGGTTTACACTTTTAGAATGAAGACAAAATCTGAAATATGCCAAAAAGAGCAGAAGAAACCAAAAAAACCTGTGATTGGTATTTTATAAATGAAGTAATTTATGAAATCTAGTAGTACTGGAGCAGCCACCAAATTTTAGACTTTGGATAGTTTCATTGGGCCCTCTTTACATAATCATGTGTATTACTTCAATTATGTAATACCCAACTAACATAATTCTCCCCTTTCCCCGCCAATCTGTGTTTTATAACCAAACCACCAGCTTGCCATCACTGATTAAAAAAAAAAAAATCCTAGGTATACAGTTTCTTATTTTAAAATCTCTTTAATTATGGCACCATTATCATTATCACTAGAAGAATAAAAAGAGGATTGCTTCTGCTGCTCTGACCCCAAATAAATTTACATTGTTTTGTAGAAAAGGATGATTATTTTGTTGTAGAAAAGGATAATAGATTCATGAGCAAAATTTAAAAAATGAGCATCTGCTACCATACATGCCTGGCTATCTGCCAACTCTACATTCTTTTTTAATATAAGAAAGCACGGTGGGCAAAGCACATCCCTCAACAGCCTGGTATGCTCAGCCCAGCTGTTTACACCAGACTGCCTGCATCGTTGGCCACTTTTCAGATCTGAAACTGAGATCTGTGTCAGACTGTAAAAGTGTCCAGTGCTTGATTCCACAGTTCACATTGTATTGTGTAGCAGAGTCAAATTTACCACCACCATTACATCTTCCATGCAGAGAACAGAGCAATTTGTATATTATGCATCGTGTTAGAAAACACAGGCTCAGACAACTGATTATCTGAACATGTTGTTCACCAATAAAAATAATTTCCAGGCTGGCTATCCCTTTAGGCAAAGTGAAGAAGCGGCTTAGGGTGGCAGATGTCAGACACAAAGCTCATTTAATCATAATAATACTTTAATAAAACTTACAGAGGGAGTCTGAGTCGTTTGTTCTATAAAATTTATAAATTTATAAAATTTATAAAACATGAGAAATGAGCAGCAGCAGTTTTTGGGTCCTATATTCGCATAACGTAGACCTACTTTTTTCTTCTTTTTATCTGTCCAAAGTTAAGGAAATCCATGTTGGAAAATATGGGGTTTCAACCAAGCCTGTCTCACACGAGCACAAAGCTGCGGCCTAGCTTTGCTGCTTTGTGTGGGAGGGGCTTGGAGCCCGCCTTTTTTCCAGTTTCCTTCATTTTCCTCCTCTTCTCCTCATGCCTCTTCAGAGGTAGGAATGAATCCTTTCTCCTCCTCGTGGTTTTTGCAGTAACATTTCAGAACCCCAACAATCCACACCTGCTTAATGTATGTCCAATAAAAATGTTAATGTATTGACTGAACGGCAAATAGAAAAATCACTAGAAATCATAAAGGCCTAAACTAAATCAGTTGTGTTGTTCTAAATCCTTCACGGTTATTCTGAGCGCAAAATGTATGCATTTCAGTTTTAAAAGAAAGGTGTTGATTCTTGCAGATAACTTTCCATTTTCTCAGCATCTCAAGAGTGATACATCATTAACGCTCTAAAATTAACAGCTTCATTGCATATTTTGTATAGAAACTCATTCCTTCAAATATATTTCAGCTGGCTGCCATTTTGTAATCTTTTAGTTTAAACATCCTCTTATGGAGTGCAAATATAATGTATACTTTCGTCTGAAGTTCTTTAAAGATTCTGGAAATCTAATTTTACCTGCCCTTTAAAAGAAAAAACCCAAAATTTACTCAACAATGTCCCTGGAGAAGCCCATGTTCCTCAACAACATACCTCTCACTTTGATTGCCACTCTCTGAACTTCCATGATTAGGATGCAAAAAAGTAAATTATAAATTATAGCAAAAGGTTAAGGGTTAAAGTTTCGTAGTTGTCTAAAGTTTTGCAACCCAGGTACCGTACACCTACTTTTCAGTACTCAAGTTCTGCTTAAATATAGACAGATTTGGATTCAGTTAAGTAAATAAGGTTCCTTCCAGTAATGGAATGGATTATCTCCCTGACAATATTTCCTAATCAGCAGTTTTGTAATCTGGTCCAAGCCCACGATGCACGGAGGGAATACAGAGAACCTTCTCGCGAACGAGTCGGGCAGCACCATTTTGAGCTCATCGCCCAGTGAAACTACATTTCCCAGCATGCTCGGGAAAAGAGTCCGCGCCATCTTGTCTCCTTCCCTCCTCTGTCGCTGGACGAGGCCGCGGAAGTCGTGATTCTCCAGGGTTTCGTGGCTTGCCGTGATGGCTCTTTTTCCTGCCTTTGCCGATGCTGCTAAAGCTGGAGACGTACAAGCAAGCGAAGGCTCGAAAAGAGGTAATGACGTTGTTTTCATTTTTCTGCCCCAATAATAAGCGGACCGAGAAGTCCCTCTTTCTTGAATCCACGTTTTGACTTTCCTTTTGGACGCTTGTTTCTAAAGATACCATTTGCAGAGACGCAGCCCTTTCCTACTTTCCCCAAGCCGAGTCCTTCCAAATGGTTGGAAATACAACTCCCAGAATTCCTCCCAGCTGAGCCAGGCTACGGCACGCTGGCCGGGATTTCTGGAAGTTGCAGTCCCAGCGCTTGTGGAGACCGCTAATACTTGCCGGATAAAGCTTGGTGTATGCAAAAAACCTCCAGAACCGTTAATTGGCCGTGCAGCATATTAAGAATGAGAGTGCAAGGGATTAGCGTGTAAATGCATGTAATAAGCAAAGAGCAGTTCCGTATGGAGCAGCATCACCTTCTCTCGGCTTCGGGCTGCCTACTGTATCTGAACTGCCAAACCCGGACAGCTGCCAGGGGGCAGCAGGGATGCTCTGTTGTGACCATCCGGGGTTTGGCTATCCGGATACGGCAGCCCCACTGGCTAGACTCTAAGAAAAGGCCTTGCTACTGCATCAGCCCAAAGGTACAGTAAACTGGGCACATCAACAAACTGACCTTAAACGGGCAGATATTCTGTTCATATTAAGGTGGCAGAAGAAATCTGGCTAAACAGAAAACATGCGAAGGGCACTTAATATTTCAAAGTCTCATGGTTAGTCTTATAAAAGGGTTACATGCTGAGAATTCTGAGAAATTCAGATGGCCAATTGTCCAAATACCTTTGGATCCAGAGAGGGCCTCTTAAGTAGTGGGTGCACCGCAACCTCCTTAAAGACTGCTGGCTGCGTTCCCTCCCATGATGAGGCAATAACATCTTATAGATCCAGCAAACCATTTCCCTGTCCCAGCTGCATGAAGAAGCCAAGAAGGACAGGGATCTAGCCCATAAGTCGCAAAGGACATCCTACACATCCTCCTATCCATCAGAGGTCATAGGCCAAAAGAAATCCTTAGTAACCAAGCAAGAAGATGCCCTAGTTGCCCTTGCCCAGCCAGGTCTCAGCAATACAGACCTGGTCTGCCTGCCCATCCACCACCAAATCATGAATGGACATGATCTTATTGCAGACGGATCTGGAGTTTACCAACAGCATATTTAGAATTGCTGCCTACCTTTGGTTGATTGTAACCGCACATCCATAAGCTAACAATCTGTGTTGAAACAAATTAACATTTATCAAAGGAGGCAAAGGAAAATAAAAAGATTAATTGATAGCTGTAAAAAACAATGGCAATTTTATTGTTGTGTTAACAATCTGTCTTCTGAATCTACAGATTTGAACTGGCTGACTAATCAAAGCTTCTGCAATGAAGATGCACTGAGATTGCACCAAAATGCTTTAGAAATTACAGACTGTGAACCTTCACTCCAAAGGTAGTATAACACCTTTAGAATTGCTTTTCTTAATGCACTTTTTAATCAAGAAAATGTGGGCAGTTTTACTCTTCAATTTGATTTGGTTCCTTATATATACTATCCATGGGGAATGGGTGTCATATGGGTCAATCTGACAAAAGCAGGGTTGTGACAGATGATGAAAACAGGAGCCTGAGGATGCCCATGCTTATGTAATTGTTACAGCGTTCTGTATTTATGCCCACTACTGTTTAAAATTCTCCCCTTCCTTTAAATAAGACAATAAATTCTAATCTTTAATCTAATTATGATAATTTGTCATTGCTTGCTGTACAGATTGATAAATTATTTTGCCCCTGAAAAATGATTTGGAGAATCTTGTTCAAAAGAGTAAAAAAAAAAATTGCTTTGAAATACGCATTTGCCTCTATGAACTTGATATACAACTGTGTCTGTGCCTTACACTTGAATATATTTAACTCTAAGAATGATTTCCTTAATTTTAAGCTGCCTAATACAAAATTGATTCACAAGTATTTGATATTGTTTTGATGATTACTCATTACTGTTCAGATCCTATCCACTTGCCCTCTGACGAGTACTATGTTCAACAGAGGCTTCTTGAGAGCATAAAGAGCTGCATTTGCCATTATATCTATTCAGAGACATTTTTATGGTTATGCACGCTAGAGCTGTGCAGAGTTCTGGATCTGAAGAATAACCTGTGATTCAGAGCGCCTGATTTCACAAACATAACTCCTGCAGGAAGCACCTTAAACCAAATCTGCCTTTTCCTGGATTTTATGTGAGGTGTAGAGAGCAGCTGAACAAACTCAGGAAAAGATCAGTTGCTTTAAGGTGTTCCCGGCAGGTTCTATGTGTATGGAAACAGATACTCTGAATCTTATGATGCCCTTTGAATCCAAATCTCTCTGCATATGCCTAGAGGATACCCATTGCACAATATTTTGAATCACAGTTCCTTTAAGATGAATAAAGGATAATTAAGATCAATAAATGACCAGTGTTTATTCTTATAGATGTAATAAAGTATATGCTTAGAATGACATGGAAAATACCTTACATTTGAAATTTCTGTTAACTGAAAGAAAACCAGAATAATTTAAGCAAAATCCTCATGTTTACTGTGTCGTTAAACTATAATGTGATTCTTTAGAAGGCTTCTAGAAAATGTGACAATTTTGAGATGATTACATGAGCCAGGCAATTCTCTAATTATTTGCTTGTGTGTAAATAAGTAGCACAAAAGGCCATAAAATGACAAAATGACAAGGGAAGCAGTTTCTTACTTGTTTCCCTTTCAACTCTTTGCATTCTTAAAATCACCTCTTAATTCCATTTTTCTGCACAAGGGAAGATAGAGAATCTTGCAACTTTGTTCCCAAGGGTAAGACATTTTACAAGATTGGTGGCTGGGTAATTGGATTTCAGGTCCCTCAAACTAGAACATATATGTTTGGGAAAGGCAGGCAAATACACAATTTATCTCTTCGTAAGAAAAATACCATTTGTAAACTAGCTGTGAACTTTATAATTGCAGTCTAAATGTTCATATTTAACTTGTTTTCTATATGAAAAAATTAGAACTTTAAAATATGCTGTACAAACTCTGCCACCTTCTTAGATTTCATCTTTCTTTTAAAAATACATTTTGTAGCATTCCTTCTAGATCTTTCTGTTTTCCAGTAGCTTTAGGAATATCATTGGGAGTGTGGTTTTTGTCTATTTTATAAGCAGTACAGCCACCAGTTTTGAACTCCCAGGAGAAAATGAAGCCAACAAAAGTTTCCAAGTGTCACCTAAAAAGAGAAAGAAAAAGAAAAAGCAACGAGATCACAAAAAAAGTAAAAAGAAAAGGAGAAAGGAATGGAGCACTAGTGGATCTGAATCTGAGGATGGGAAAGATGATAGAAATATTGAAAAAAAAGGAACAGAATTGAAGTACGTAAGTACATTTTATTTCTGAACTTGCACTGTACAATGATCCAATCATTTCTTTCTGTTTCTGAATGATGTTGCTGTTGACAAAGATAGTTCAGATATGAGAATAAGATCATTCTTGTATACTTTTGCCCTCTTGTGTCTGGTGCAATTTATTTCCAAGTAAATGTGTACAAGATTGTGCTTCAGATCAATGAAAATTATGAACTAAGTGTGCATTAAAAATTAGGTATGTCTGCTATCCTTTCTTTTAGCTACTTATTTTCACTTAAGGACAAAAAGACACAAGTAGACTGCAGTGCAGTTTGTGTGGTCATCTTATTAAAATTGTCCCTCTGAGGAGAAAAATGAAAAAGCAGCAGTGGTTTGTTGGATTGATGGGGGCAGGGAGTTGAGCAGGGATTGGCAGTTGGGTCAAAGTAAAAGGCAGATTATTTTATTATTACATTTATACCTTGACTTTCATCTGGGAATTCAAAGCAGAACACTTAGCTTTTTGTCCCCAAAATAACAGCTTTGTAAAGTAAGATAGGCTGAGAAGTCATGCAGTGAACTCAGCAGTCAAGAGGGTCGCCCTAGTCCATAATACTTTATGTGGAGTTACACGTCCTGCTGGGGTTTGAAATTACTGGAATGGGAAAGAAAGAATGTAGGTTTAAATATAGTCAGCACAATCTTGTGGATATTTGAAGGTGCTAGAAATATCTGTCCTCTGTTCAAAATGTGGAGCTTTGATTCCCCACCCCCCCATTTCACTGTGACATGAGTAACAAATAGACATAATACATTATTATAAACTGCCTTGAGTGTCAAGATCAAGTTGTAATGATAGCCAGTTAAAATGAATGCATGCTGCATTATTAATGTTTAGAATAACTGGCAGCCAGTCTCTGAACTGCAGAAATCAATGAGTAATTGGCTATAAATTTTTTTTCAAGCTGTAATTTGACTTATGTTAGTTAATCATTCATTCAGCCTCTGGAATGAGGCACTGTTACAATGCTCAGTTATACTCTGTGAATAACAGTTGTGCGTAATTCACATTTTTGTGGGTTGTTCACAAAAATTCTCCATTGTCACAAGCAATAGTACTAAAAAATTCTCCATTGTCACAAGCAATAGTACTAAAAAATTCTCCATTGTTGCAAGCAATAGTACTAAATAGTAGAGCAAGGCTACTGCTTTCAGAATCTGGTGATCCCAGGTTGGAATACTGAGAAATAGTTTTATCTTCCTTTGCTAGCCACAAATATATGTAAGGTTGTATTATCATGCCTTAATTTCCCTTGCAAACTGTTCAGACTAATGAGAGCTGGAGCAGGGGAAGTTAAATTTTCTAAAAAGATAATTTTGAACTCCTTAATGTATTAATTTAGGACTGATTTTAGAATTTCAGTAATTTGGATGATCTTTAACCTGCCTTTCCTTTCAAACCTTTCCCTGTAAGCATATTCTTTGAATATTTTGAAATAAGTTTCAACAAAATACTGGGAATTGTTTGAAAAGAAAACAAAAACTGGCTTTCCATCAGTTATTTTGTTCACATGTTACATAAATGTATAATCAAAGTAATATCTCACATTAATATTGCTGTCTTTAGTTTCATGATCCTTTTGTAATACTACCTTGAACTGTCTATTGTATTTCTTAGCACCTTTTAATGACTGGTTATTTATAAAATATCAGGAAAAAGGTTCTGTGGTACATATTGTTCTTTTGCAGTTAGATGCTTCCCCCCCCCCCCCCCCCCCAAATACAGACTGATGTAGATGTAGTAAAGAAAATATTTTGGTTCAGTTGAGTTAATTAGTTCAGAATCCTATCTCTGTTTACTTGGGCCATACCCCACTGAAGGTGATGGGGCTTATTTCTGAGTATTTACAAAGAGATGGCCCTGAAAATCCTATTGATGACATGCTGTGTAAAATGTTCACTTCATTCAGTAGTTTGGCTTTTCTTTTCCTTTTTATAATTTTTGAGGGATAAGAGGCAGCCTAAATTGTAGTTGGTTTAGAATGTACTGCTTAATTCTTTGTTTATATTTGATTTTTTATTATTTTCCCCTTTCCTCATTTTGAATATATTTTTGCAGCTTAGAAGATAAAACCACAAATGTGCCCTATCCCTCTGTTTGGCTTGATGACATTCAGGGTTTGATGGCAGAAGGATTCAAAACAGATAAGAAGCCAGATCCTGCAAATTGGCAGTATAAATCACTATATCGAGGCAACATTGCAAGGTAATGAATCTGGTAGCAGTAGGAGTTTAGATAATGTTACTGAGAGCAAAAAATAACTGAATCTGTGGTTCATGGAGAACTTTGGGTTCTTGTGTGCAATCTGTAGAAGGCTAAACGGTAGTCTCTTTCTTTATTCCCTCCCTCCCCTTTTTTTGGGCTAGATGTGAAAACAAGCAGCCCATGTGCCCTGCTTAATTTCGTGAAACAAAGCAGGTCCATGATTTGGAAGTGAGAGAGGTAGATAGGATTTGGGAGCTTGCTGTGTAATCACAATTGGGTACTTGGCTGTCATAGCTTTAGGTGCATTGTTCTGGTTGGAATTGGTGTTGTAAGTGGCTGCGGAATTAAAAATCAAAGCTAAGCTGCTCAGCATGTGGGTGTTTTAAAAAGGATTGTCCTTTATTGAAAAAAAGTTGTTCAGTTTTTTTTTTTAAATAGGCAACTCATCTTGCACATAGCAGAATCCCTTGAGAATCTTTCTGGATTTCTGATATGTCCTAAAGAAATGCTTTGAAGCCTGTTGTCATGGGAAATTTGCTCTCTAGCTTTAATTCCACCCAGTGAGCTTGTTTCCTAATCACCACCTGAGTCCTATTTTAATTCTGGAAGTTCTGATTCTGCAGAGCTAACAGTTGAATGGACTTGCACCTGGCAATTCTAGCAACACAATTGACCTGCCTGAGTCCCACATCGGAGGGAGTCAGTTGCACCCAATTCATCTTTTGCCATGTTGCTCAGGGATCAGCTTTGCGCCTGGGAATCCCCTGTTGCTGATTGTTCAGCAGCACTTTCTCTTACATCTTTCTAGCCTGGCCTTGAGGTCCTGTTTTCCCACCCCCACTTAATGTGCAGCATAGTAGGACTCCTGCTTTTTAATAGGAGGAAGGGGAACAGTGGAGAACAGGCTAGGCCAGGAGAATTGTCCTGAAAAATTTGGCTGACAAGTCTCTGAGTACCATGTAATGCTTGAGAACAGACTTCCAGTTTGTGACCAGGTAATAAACCTGGCAGGGATTGATCAATTTATAGATAGCTATAGAAACCATTTGTAATATTTTTAAAAATCATTTTGGATTTTGAAAACATGCTTTTGCTCTGCACTAAGTTAAAAACGGCCCATGTGTCTTAACTTGTTTCTTGTACTCTCAGTGCTTTCCATACACAATGAATTTACCTCTTTTTAAATAAAAATAAGTGTTATTTCCTGCCTCTGAGTAGAAAGGCAAGGCATAAATTGAAATAACTGATACATTTATTTTAATGAAGGACCCAAGGCAATTGAAGAGATCAAGGAGCTGCCCACTAATGGTTAACCCTCAAGTCTTTGGCTTCTAAGGTGGCATTCCTGTGGGCGCTTGCCATTTGAGGAGTGGTGCTGAATTTGGTGGTAGTTACTTTCCCACTTCATGGATTGGGTTATGCCACACGTCTAATGTCTGAGAGGTCCATAGTCTCTAGGAAGGCTCAGAGTTTGTGGGGAGGAATATTCAGGAATAAAATTTTAAAGCTACGATGATCAGGGTCTGAGGAAGACTTTTCTCCCTCCGCTGGGTTGGGAATAGTCAGTTTTAACTATTACTTTTAAAGGTATAAGAGACGAAGCAACTTCTGCCTTGGCCTTCAATCTAAGGAGCAACATATCATTTGGGAGAGCTCAGCAGCTGGAAAAAAGTCTTCCTATAAGCGGCCGGAACGCTACTTCACAAAAGGTGGTCGGAAGCTCCTGAATGTGGATGGCATTCACGTTAGCAGTAAAAATCAGGATTCCTCATCTGGCTCAGCTTTCTGGATACCAATTTCGCAGCTAGATCCAGCAGAGTCTCCTTCTACAAGCTGGGTAAACCCTCTTGGGGTTTATGATCTGCAGACCACGCTGTGGCTACAAGGAAAAGGCCCCCCTGCTGAACACAGCTTACCAAAGAAGCAAGAACCTCAAGAGAACCCCCAGGATGTAGACTCCCCTCTAATGGCAAAGGTGGAAGAATATAACAGCAAAGTCAGAGAGAATCCCAGGGATGTCAGTGCATGGATGGATTTGGTTTCTTTTCAGGTAGGCATCTATGCGTTAACATCTGAAGTTATAATGCTCAATTATGACCAAAGGCAATTTTCTAGAGGAGCAGATTGGATTTTGGAATGTTTTCCGTGTGTTTGATTTAAATGCTGATTTCCCCCTAATTCTGCAGATTTGCACTGTATTTTTAGAAGACCAGGTCACAGAAATTGGCTGTTGCTTAGGATGTTGCTAATGCAGTTTTCTACTGATTCCTGCACTGCTTTGCCACTGTTTACATTCTATGAAAAAAGAGGATACAGGTAATCCTCGCTTACTGATTGCTCGTTAGCGACCATTCAAAGTTGCGATGGTATTGAACGAGTGGTACTTAGGACCAGTCCTTGAAGTTCCGGCCGTCACCGTACCCCCACGGGCACATGATTGTGATTCAGGCGTTTGGCAACCGGCTTGCACTTACAATGGTTGCAGCGTCCCAGTCTCATGATCGCCATTTGCAACCTTCCCTGCCAGCTTCCCACAAGCAAAGTCAATGGTAAGACCTGGTAAGACCTCCAACCCTTTCTGCGCTTGCACCCTGCTACCTGTGCTTGTGCCACCCCATTCACCCACCAGCCTTCCTGCATTCACACCTGCACGGGGCATCCCAAGCTTTCCCCTAGCCTCTCCCAACTCATGTGTGGCTTGCACAGGGCCTCCCCCAGCTCCCCTGCGGCACCCTGCACTCCTTACCTGGGACTCCCACCACTTCCCGCTTAATGATCTGCTTGTCTTAGGGTTATGACAGCAACTGGGATTGCCATCACTAAGTGATGCAGTCACGTGACTTTGCGCTTTATGACTGCATCACTTAGCGACAGCAATCCAGGTCCCAATTGCTGTTGTAACCCAAGGACTACCTGTATGAGAAACCTTAACATAAAATGAATAAACGTCAGATACATTCCTTTAAAAGTCAAATGGCCTCTTGGAACATAACTAAGAAAACAAGACTGAACTGGCTTGCACAGATTGGAAGGAGGGGATTAAACAGTCCTTTGCGTGTGCCTTGGTTGCTGACTCCAGTTCCTCCATTAGCTGGTGGATTGGCTGAGGATTTTTCAAAAGAACACTCAATTTCACTTCAAGTTTTATTCAAAATATCTTGGATTCTTTTTTGTTCTTTTTATTTTTAAGGATGAACTCATGCGACATCCCAGTTGTTATGCCATCAGTGAGGGAGAACGGGAAATGAGAAAGAAATCATCCAGGCTAATATTAGAGAAGAAGCTGGCTATTTTGGAAAGAGCAATTGAAAGCAACCCAAATGAAGTGGACCTGAAACTAGCACGGCTGAAGCTTTGCACAGAGTTCTGGGAGCCATCAGCTGTGGTGAAGGAATGGCAGAAATTGATTTTCTTGCACCCAAACAACCCAGCCCTGTGGCAGAAATATCTCTTATTCTGTCAAAGTCAGTTCAGCACCTTTACTGTTTCCAAAACACATGTCCTTTATGGAAAATGCCTGAGCACGTTATCAGCTGTATATGATGGCAGTATGGTATCACATCCTGCACTGCCAGGCACAGAAGAAGCCATGCTAGGTAAGAAGACATCTGAGCTTCTTTGGCCTTTTGAAAGACCAATCCCCTCTTCTGACAGGATATGTTCGGGTCTTTGGGGACCTGTGTTTGCTTATGAGGGATGATGATGATGATGATGATGATGATGATGATGATGGAGATGGACAGATGTCATCCCACTTCTTCGTTTGCCAATGATCGTGTTTGGTTTTCATTGTTCTGTTCTGGGGATCCAGTTTCCTCTTTTCTTTTTTCTTGTTTTGTAGTCCTTTCATAAATTAAGGGTGCTGTTATATCCCTCATATTTTGAGCTCTCTTAATGCAAAAAACCCACTTTGATCTGTAACTTTAGACAGTGCTATAGCTGATAGAAACCCTACTTGTGAAACTCATGACTCAGTCAAAAACTTTATATTTTTCCAGTATGAGGGGTGGTGAGAGAAAGTGTGAAAAAATGTAAGAAAAAACACACAGGTATTTTGAATCATAGCCAGATGTTCCTCCCCTCTCGAGTTCTTTTGATCCAAAAAGCCCCTTGCAATTGCCTTTCCCATGCAGATCTCAAGTAATCTCTTTAGAGAGACTTGAGCATATATTTTAATACATGAGAATCCTCTGTTGTAGTTATTATGGGGTCACTAATATGTTCTTGCAGAATCTTGGCAGAAATTCTTAAATAAGCCTGCAAATAAGGCATCCTGCTCAGGGCCCAAGGGCTGGTGCACTGAATTCTGCAGACTCTTCCATTGTTCCAGCCTTCCAGTGTTTCGGTGGGCTGTAAGACTCCTCATCTCTTTACAGCATTGCTATTAACCAAGGTGGTTAGTAGTTGTGGGAATTAGTTCTTTACATGTGGAAGATGCTATGTTGGGAAAGGTGCCTATATAAAAAAAAAATGGGCCTACCAGAAGCCAAGGGTCCCCCTTTGTTGGAGTTTGTTGACCTTGGACTAGATTGTTGGGACTACAGTTCCAGTCACCCTCAGTATTCCCAGTGCTGTACTAGCTGGAGTTGACAAGAATTATAGTCTAATAGTTCCTGGAGGCCTCAGATTAGGGAAGCTGGGCTGACTATTTTTGATATCAGTGAACATAGTTGAAAGATGAGCTTGTTGTTAGGTTAGCAGCAGTATTTAAAAATACTTTCAGGTACCTAACTGAATCCTTTCTTCTGTGCACTTTATTTCCTTTTGAGAAATGAGTTGGGGCCAACTTCAGCAGTATTTGCCAGGACTGGAGTAAATGAGTTTTGACATGGTATGAAAGTTGTTAGACATTCCCAAATGGGAAAGTGTTAGAAAAAATGCTGTTGGGTGCCAGAATTTATGAGAAATCTGCCTCCTTTTTAACTGTGCCTCTAATGAAGCGTAGATCTAGCCTGACAGTCTCGTTTATTGATTAAGAATATTGTGCAGTTGTCAGTCATTTATAACCATATCATATCAATATCTTGTTACAAAGATACACTGGTTATTAAATTAGGGTCTTTGAACAGGGGATGATGAAGAAAGTTACACTGAAGGCTTCTGCCATTTAGTGGTTATTTCTTTTGTTGCTTGTCACAGTGACAACCTGTCAGAAAGGAACATAATGGAAGTTGGATGCTTTGGAAAGTTGTTTAGGTGCGGTCACTGCTGAGTCGATCCAAATGCCCCTAGTTGGCTTTACTGTCAGAGAACAAGACTCAGTGCCTCAGTAACTCCGTGGTGGGACACTTGCCTTGTGTGCACGTGGTCCCCAGCGCAATCCCAGTCATTGCGTCATCTGGCTGAAACAACTTTTATCTCTGGGACCTGATCTAGATACAAAAATAGTCTGATATGAGAGGAGGCAGCTTCCTCTCTTCCTTTAATTCAGCCATTTTTTATCCATTTCTAATATATCAGATAAGATTTTTTAAAAAATAAAATAGAAAATATGCATAATGTGCACATGGATGTATACCTGCTGCATTCCAAAATATTTCTGGCTGTGTTCATGAATTTGACCTCTGGTCTCAAAAAAGTTACTTCTGTTTGCATTTTGTAAAATCTTGGTGCTTTTAAGTTGAACTGAACTGAAAGAAAATGATTGATTTCAATTGGTTGTCAATCTTGATTTTTTAAAAAAATTACTTAAAGGGATACATGTCCCCATTTTTTAATGTGGTTGTTGTAATGCAAACTCTGGGATTTGCTAATAGGGATGCAGTAATAAATAACAAAAAAGGAAATTGTCACCTGTATTTGAACAGCTTTTACATGAAATGTTTCTTTTTCTCCCAAGCCATTTTTCTTCAGCAATGCCATTTCCTTAGGCAGGCTGGCCATTCAGAAAAAGCTGTGTCCCTGTTCCAAGCCTTGCTTGACTTTACCTTTTTTAAACCAGATAATGTCAAGGATCTGCCAACAAGAGGACAGGTAAAAACTATCATCTAGGTTTCTTTCTTTTTTACTCTCTACCTTAATTCTCCCTATTTTCTCCTTCCCTTTGCCTAGTTCCTTCAGTCGTCCTTCCAGCCAACAACTTGAAGTAAAATTTAAAAATGCAAACATAAAGCTCAGTTTTGGTGATTGAAATGAATTATATGCATTGCATAAACATTGGCGTTCTGCATGTACAGTAAAAATACTTCTTGTCAATCACACTTACAGGAGCATCATATGAATTACCATTAATTAATTAATTAATTCATTTATTTCACAGTTTTTGTAATCTATCCCAGTTTACAAACTCTGGTCAGCACACAATGGAATAATATATACAATACAAACAAAAAGATACAATTAATAGAAATCCTTCAGATGTTATGTGTGAACCAAGACACCAGAGCTTGTTCAACAAACATGGTTAAAACAAGCTAATAGCTTGATACATGTATGAACCCAGTTGTTTGCCCTGATTTGCTCCTTGAATTAATAGACTGCATGCCATGGGCCGTACTCTGCAGCAGTCATGAATTGCATTGCTCAGTGAGTGTTTCTCCAAGCCTATGCCATATGGACTTGTAGCCTGCAAATGGGTCATGTAGTTCAAGGATCTTAAATGGAATTGGAATATGCACCTCACCAGCTTGGAGGGTGGAGGCTTTGCTTAGCAATAAATAGCAGAATAAGTGAATACAGTTTGGAGCAATAACCTTTTATGCATGTTAGGACTGCTTTGTTATGTATAGTTTGACTGTAAATGAGGCTAAATTTAAAATATATTGGTGATAAATATGTTTTCATCTCCAACTTAGAGCAATGAGATAAAGAACAAAAAAGAAAGTGTCACAAGGATGCATGGCTTTAACAATATTAATCCTTTGATTTCATTATTGGTTTTCACTGCTTGAGGTTAGGGGTGAATACAGTGCTTTATTGTTATAACTCAAAAGACTGAAAGATGGAACATTATATAAGCTAAGCAATGCTAAAATCATTTTTTCAGTTAAGAATTGATTCAAACCTTAAAGCCACTTATAACAAGAATAACAGTGTAGATAACACAGTTAATACAAATTGTTATTTATGTCTTAGAATAAAAGGCTTCTTTTATGTGAAGAGTTTATAAGTAGTGATGAGGAGCTGAGATGTCCCAGGTTTGTATCTTGTCTTAGCTGTAAACTAGCGTTTCTCAACCTTAGCAACTTTAAGATGTGTGGACTTCAGTTCCCAGAATTCCCCAGCCACTGCCGCAAAACTCATTAGCCTGGTTTGTTGAAGTGCTAAGAAATAGTTTATTGTTATATAACAGGGCTTTGGCTTGCCACAACCCCTCTTCTGTCTCTTCCGGCATCCACAAAGGATGAGGATTGGAAGAATCTGCTTCTTTTTTTGCCACACCATGATTTATCTTTACAGCCAGAAAAGACAAGCTACTAGTTTATTAAAGCAGTACAGGCTCAGTGGTACTGGTTGATTTATCCCATACTATAAATTTATCAGAAATCTCAGTGCAGACATAAAGGTACATATGGTTGCTTTAAATCAGAAAATGGGTGCTTCCAAATTCCAGTTCCTTTCTCATGGTCACACAGGAGAAGAGAAGCAGGAGTAATTTTGGAACACGTGACCTGTTGCTCCTTGTTATATAACACTATCTATGGTTTAGCGGTACAACCAGTACTGGGTGAGTTTAAGCAGCCTTATAACTATATTTTCCATTTGCACACTGAATTTGATATTTGAATCAGATACAAAATCCAGGTTTTCTTGTTAAAACTTTAGCTTTGTCCTTTTCTTTCCTCCCACCCCCCACCTTTTGTTCACTCACCTGTGGTTAAAATCTGCTGTGTGTCCAAAAATGAATTGGCCACTGTAACACATTCTTGAAAATAAAGAGCCTCCATAGTTTTCATCTCTGCCAACAGCTGGGATGAGATGCATGCTGGCTGGTGAATTCTGGATGCTGAAGCCCAAGATCTGGAGGACATCCAAGTTGGAAAAAGCTGATAGAGAAGCCATTAGTCTTTAAGTTATCCTAATCTTAGGCCATAGAATTCTTTCCAAAACAATGCTAGACTGTCATTCTCCCTTTCCATTACTCTAGCCTTGGCCAAACTGACTAAAAATTCTGAGTCTTGATTCCAAGATAACTGGTAGGTTAGAGAAGGTTATTCTACTGTTTGTGTGACCTGTCCTTTTATTTATATTTAGATTAATATAAGTAGCTATTAAATAAATATTAATTTACCATTCATATCAGTTTTAATTCAATAATAAGTCAATTACTTAAGGCTGTATAGTTTGCATATGGATCAGGCAATTCTGAAGAAGAAAAAAAAACTTAAAAAAAAAAGTAATAGGAACATGTGTAGCAGCACTAGTCATCTTTAAATGACAGTTTTCCTAACTTTTTAAATAACTTACTCTAAAAATTTATTTTAAAAAATCTCAGCCATTTAATGAAAGATATTATAAGAACCATTTAAACTGATTAACAAGTTTTGGAATCTTGTTTATAGTATTGCGGCTGAAACTTTGTGTATTCATTTTTTATCCCCAACTTCAGGGGGAGTTCTTTGAACCCTTTTGGGACAGTGAAGAGCCTCGAATTGGAGAAAAGGGAGCTAAAGGTTGGAAGGCCTGGATGCATCAACAAGAGAAGGGTGGCTGGGTGGTCATCAATCCACCTGGTAAATAGCTTGCATTTCAGAAGTCACACTCTTCCATTTGTTCTGTTTTCCCCAAGAGAAATTATCCCCAAGATAATTTATTTATGAAATGTATACCCTGCCTCAGTCCCACTGAATATGATTCAACACTGTCCACAAGTTAGAGCAGTGTTCTCTAATTCCAAACCTTCTAGATTTATTGGATTACAAATCCATCTTATATCAGCCAGTATAGACACTGGCCAGCTTGTTGAAGAAGAATAGGAGTGGTAGTTCTATATTTTTGGAGGTATTAGTTGGGTAGGCCTAAGCTGGAAAATAGCCATCCTGCAATCAACTTGCTGAGCCTAAGAAAAAATAAACCTCAAGGGATGATTTGGGGGGAAAAAAAGGTTGCAGAGCATTTGTTTGTTATTCAGTGTCCTTCTGATTTTGGTGGGGATTGAGTTATATAAATTGCTATGAATAGGCAGAAGCCCTTAGACTGTTAAGTGAACATAAAGGTTTTGGCAGAATTAGACACTTTGAGCAGTAAAATTTATTCAGCTTTTGAATGCCATCTACATGAACATGGGGAATGAGTTGGAGGACTAAATTTTAATATTGTTTTTTGTTATTTATGTAATGGTGGACAAGGTTCTTGCTGATTATGAACAGTGAGCATTTGCTTTGCTGTGATCTTGATTTTTGTTTTGTTTTTTGGTGCCTTCAAGTCATTGCTGACTCCTGGTGACTGCCTGGATGAGTCCCTGCAGTTTTCTTGGCAGAATTTCGGAAGTGGCTTGCCATTGCCTCCTTCCTAGGGCTGAGAGAGAATGACTAGCCCAAGGTCACCCAGCTGGCTTGTGCCTCAGGGAGGACTAGAACTCACGGTCTCCCAGTTTCTAGCCTAGTGCCTCAACCACTACACCAAACTTGCTGTCCTGATCTTGAATGACTTCCATGTATTTATATATTTATAAAATATTCAAAATATTTATATATTTTGAAATATTTTTGCTTTTTTTTTTTGCTGTTCTTTTCTAAGATGTGAAGTAATTCAGAACATAATATTCTTCTCTGAAATACCTTGTTTAGGTAAACTTGTTTGCCCTGATCTGATCTTATCATTCTCATTGTCCATTTTGCATCCTGTCTTTAAAAGGAGGTAGTTCTATGGGAAGTTCGAGGATAGCGATGTTGAAGTTTGAACTTGCATGCATCCTCATTTCCTCTTCCCAGTCTTAGTTCTTGTGAGTAGGCTAGGCCAGCTTACAAAGGTCTTTTTATTTGAAATTAAACTCTTTAGAACTTCCATATGTTGAGCTGCAATTTTTGAAATACTCACTGATGTGTTTTTTATTTTGAATAGATGAAGATGAGGAAGATGTAGAGGATGAAGAAGAAATAAAGGCTAGATCTGTACCAAAGTGGCAAAACTGGCTTCATATTGAACGTTCCCGGGAAGCAAGGCACTGGTTGCCCTGGCGGCCTGAAAAAAACAAGAAACAGTCATTAGAAGATTGTGACGATCCAGAGAGGCAGGTTGGTGTGATGCGATATGACCCATTTAAGGGAAGTTTTTTTATGGTGCTGGTGGGCACACCTACGATGGAAGCAGACAGTGAAAGAGTAGTTACATCTGCTTCTAAGAAGATGTGTGTTGGGCAAAACTGCAGAACCTTCTCTAGTGAACGCGTGCCTTTCATGGAAAATGTGGAGGTAGCAGCTCCTGTATTTCAAAGTAAAAAATACGGTGTATCTGCTGCACTCTAGTATGTTGTGATAGAATGTGTCTTTAGCTTGTCAGCATACATCCAGATTTTGGAAGGATTGTGTGTCAAATGTTGATTTTTTTTTTTTAATAAAAACTTTATTATATTATATAGAAAGTACAATTAAAATACAAAACAGAGAGTACAGTAAAGAAAGAGGATAGAACTAAAAGAAAAAAGACAAAAACTAAAATAGTGAGAATAGATAGAAAAATGAAACAGAAAGTGACTTCCGACTATCTCCAATACAGATATAAATTGAAAAAAAATTAATATCTTACCACTAATTAATCCAAATTCACATTATTTCTATCAACACAAACCATCTAATCATTAAAACCCACAATCAAAGCCTCATTTTTTTCCCACACAAGCACGTAATCTAAGAAGGATTGCCATGAGGAGACAAATTCTAATGTTAATTTCTTTATTGTTTACCAATTTGTTTTCTGATTTCTTCCGATAAATGTTAAGTTTGTGTGATTTTTGTCTATACATAACAGCATTTTTATTTGTTTCATAGGTCTTATTTGATGACCTTGGACCATCATTAATAAGACTTTCCAGTCCTGAACTTCAGTTTCAACTACTCTCCTCATTTTTGCAATTCTTAGGAGTTCCATGCAGATGTAGACTTTTGCCTTCTTTCTTCTATATAGCAATGGATAAAAACAACTTCTTTGACAATGAGTACAATAACCAAGGAACTCTGACTTCTTTGGACATGCCTCTTTTTGGAGTTAGTAGTATTGGTCATATGGACTCAATGGTCCAAGGTGAGAAGCATGTGACTCATGCTAAGGAAGGAGAACAATTTATTCAGAATCTCTTCCATATGATGCTGCCCTTGTTTTCAGGCAAAGACAAGTCTAACCTATGCATTTTTTGGCTTCAGTATGAAATCTCTAAGGTAATATACTTTCTATTGCCCTATATAGATAGCAGACCAAATGCATACATTATATCTATCTTTTTCTAAAGTTGGCAGTTTTGGATAGAAAATGACATCCATTATAACCTAATGTCCAGCATCTCAGCCAGTAGCATAGCATATGCTATGGAGGATTGTGAATGGGGTGTGCTAGATGTGTGTTTGTAAGTATGAATGAGTAGTGATGAAGTTGATGAATGCAGGAGATGTGTAGTGCAGCATTTGTAAAAATACAGAAATAATATATCTTTATGTTACTGCTGTGTACAGGTAGTCCTCATTTAGTGACTGCTTCATTTAGTGACTGTTTGCAGTTATGACAGTGATAAAAAAGTAACTTCACAACTAATCCTTGCATTTATGACCTTTGCAGGTCTGTAAAGCAAACATCATAAGTATGCTTGTGGTTTCACTTAGCGATTGCTACACTTATTGACTGAGTTGCTGTTCCCAATTATGGTGGCTAAACAAGGACTACCTGTATATAAATAATGCTAATACAGTGGAACCTCGGTTCACGAATTTAATTCGTTCCGCGACTCTGGTCGCGACCCGAAATGGTCGCGACCGGAATCAAATTTCCCCATAAGGTTCAATGTAAATACGGTTAATCCGTTCCGACCCCAAATTTGGTCGCCAACCGATTTCTGGTCACGACCCGAGTCAAATTTCCCCATAAGGTTCAATGTAAATATGGTTAATCCGTTCTGAACCATGTTTGTTTTTTTTAAAAACCGCAAAAATATGACACAAAGTACAGTACGAAGAGAGAGAAAGCTAACCTTGCTCGGGAGGGAAAATGGCCGCGCTTCCTGCTTGGAGGGAAAGTCCCCTCCCTACAGGAAGTCGCGACCACGTGACACGGGAGGGAAAATGGCCGCGGATCCTGTTCGTCACCCGATCCTTCGTTCACAACCGGAGGTAAATTTTGCGGCCAGAGCTGGTCGTGACCCGAATTGTTCGTGAACAGATGCGTTCGTGAACCGAGGTTCCACTGTATGTATCAAGTGGGGACTCTTCAAGGCAGATATATTAAAATGGTGTTCTTATTTTTAACCCCTGACTGCAACTCCAAGGAATTCTAGAGAAGTCCCTGTTAATGGCTATAAACAAAATCCCTAAATAACAAGTTTGCAGGAAATCTTGATTGGATCATCCACAGGTTTCTAAAAAGTTACGTTATTTATTACATGTACTTCGGTTTTTTTGGTCTTTAGAGAGAGACAAAATGGTTTACATGCTTAAATCTTCAACTGTTTAAAAACAGCATTATCACTGGATAAAAGATGCAACAGTCCAATAAGACAGAAGACTAATTCATTATTGGATGAATGGAACAGTCTTTATCAGTCCTGAAACAGCATCTAGTTCTTCCACTTTCCTGAATAAAGCACAGTCACAGTGCTTTATTCAGGAAAGTGTTGTACTTTCCTGAAAGTGTACAAGTGTTGTACTTCAGGAAAGTATTTTACAGGTAGTCCTTGGGTTATAACAGCAACTGGGACTGAGATTGCTATCCCTAAGCAATGCAGTCATAAAGTGTGATGTCATGTGACCACATCACTTAGTGATGGCAGTGCAGGCAGTCCTAGTTGCCATCGTAACCCCAAGACACATGGGTTGTTAAGTGGGTCAGCACGTGCACAGAGAGGCCAAGGGAAGGCATGGCGTGGTGTGCAGGAAGACTGGGGGAAGACTTACCAGAGCAACTTGTGACCTTCCCTGCCAGGTTCCCCATTAACTTTGCTTGCAGGAAGCTGGCAGGGTAGGTCGCAAATGGCGATCATGTGATCATGGGGATGCTGCAACCATCATGTGAGCTGGTTGCCAAATGCCCGAATCGCAATCACATGATTGCAGGGGTGTTGCGATGGCCAGAACTTTGAGGACCGGTTGTAAGTACCCCTTGTTCAGTGCCATTGCAACTTCGAACGGTCACTGAATGAGTGGTCAGTAAGGAGAGGACTACCTGTAGTTGCCCTTTCCTCAGTCACCATGGGCCTCATTTAAGCAGGAGCTACAACAAAGATCTTTGCTCTTGGGAAGGTTTATCTAGAGGAAGGCAAAAGAGACTCAGTTTGTAAATAATGGCTGTGGTTTGACATGTGGGGGAATTCATTTTTTCCCCAGTGAAGTTTTCAGATTCGCTATTCCCCAACCTCTTGGAGCTGTCATTGTGCAAAATAGCTATTGATTGGTAGACCTAGCTAGAACTGCATAGAAGGAAAATCATTGTATTGTATACAAAGAACATAGTATTTTCTTTAGGCTGTTTCTTCATTTTATTGTGTTGACTTCGCAGGTCACTCAGTATTTGAAAATGGGAAAGAAAAAGAAACTAAAATTGCAAGGCAAGAAGAGCAAAAAATTAGCCAAAAACCTTCTTAAGGCCCCTGACAACAGAAATAATATTTCCCTTTGGCAACTGTATGCCTACCTGGAGTGGTTACTTGGCAATGTAGAAGATGCTAGAAAGGTTTTTGATACATCTCTGGGGATGGCTGGAACTACTGGAATTCAAAACCCCCAATTCTGTCATCTTAGCCTTCTTTATGCTAAACTGGAAGCAGAATTGCTAGTAAATCTAGAAGGAGCTGTGGAATCACGTGCAACACACATATTGACCAAATTGGCTGAAAGGGGGCATTATGTTCCTTATCATGGGCAAGTATTATCAGTGAATGTTTTGAAAGCTCGGAAAACATACGAGCACCTGCTTCAAGACTGTTTAACTGAAAACTCCACTTCTGATCAAGAACATGCTAGTGATTCTAGTCATCTGATTGGTTTGGTTGGTTGTTACACTCTTTTCCAGTATTTAACTCTTGGGATTGACTCTGCAGTGTCAATATACTGGCAGGTTTCTCAAAAGCTGAAAGAAAATCCTGAAAAAAGGTTTAGTGGTCAACATTTTACCACGCCTCTTGAAGCCCTCTCCCTAATGCATGTCAGCTTGCTCAGGTTCCACATGAAAATGAGTGTATATCCTTTGAGTCCTCTTCGTGAAGTACTGTTGGAGGTTTTAAAGAGATATCCCAGCAACCAGTCTCTTTGGAGGGCGTACGTCCAGATCCAAAGCAAGTCTCACAATGCAAGCAAAGCCCGGCGTTTTTTTGATGGTGTTACAAGAACTACAAAATCACTGGAGCCGTGGCTGTTCGCAATCCAAGTGGAGCAAATAAGGAAAAAAATAATTGAAAGTGTCCAGAGGTAATGTCATCTCTATAATGATGGTAAGGTCACTTGGAGAGGCATGCATGAAATAGAAAAGGTGTTTTGTTTTGAACCTGAAACAACTGCATTGTGGCAGCTAACTGTTCCAGACAGGACTTAGCTTTTGGTTGTTCCTGGTTTCAACCAAGACAATTCTGGAAAGGTCTTACCAGTGAATAGAGCAAGGCTGTTGAGCCCACCCTCTCGCTTTTCTTGTCCTGCCGCCACTGCCACCCTTGAATTCAAGCAGTGCATATCCAACTCACCTGACCTTGGGATGGGCAGGCCAGTTGGATATGCCACACTTGAATCCACAGGCAGTGGAACCTAAGGGGAGATAAGGAAAGGAACGTATGGGGAGGAACAGGGGAGAGGTGAGTGGACCTGTTGGTCGTGCCACAATCATATACCAGGGTGGCACATGTTAGCTGTGGCATATCCAACTGGCAGAGTTTATCTAGCTGGTCCACCAGCAGGTTTTTTTTCTTACCTTTGTTTAGTCATCTTAGCTAGTGACTGTAGCTTTTTCCCTACTACAGGGAATTTTTTGTATTTGTAATAAAGAAATGCTTTATTACAAATACAAAATGAAGAGAAAATGTGAATAAAAATATGACAAAATGAAAAACTGATGTTAAAAATTAAGTGGGGTATCCTACACAATTTATCCTGGAGCCCTCAGGAAAACCTTAATCACATGGGATCATATTGTCCAGACTTTCCTTTATGCTGATAAAGAGCCTGTTCAGAGGCTGAAAGTTGACATGCTTAATCAAGACGTTCTTTTATAATATTCAAAAATATTTTTTGAATTGGACAAGGCATGGTTCTTCTTACATGGATATATTCCAAATTTTTGGAATATACGTACTTCAACAATATATTAAGATCTTTAAATCTGAAATCCCTTCCTTGAACCTAGTTCATCATATTGAGAATATATATCCAATATGAAGCAATCAAAGAGCATGACCAACTCTTGATATGTGTTAAGATGCTTTCAGATGTATTGCATTTGCAGCTTAAGGTGGATAATCAAATCTTTTTAAACATCTGTCACTGAATCCAATAAGTCTGAATCTCCCAAAACATTTCTCTCTGGAACATGGTCTGTCCCTGAACAAAATGTGTTTTTTGATCCAGATGTGGATCACTTGAAACTAGCTGTTCCACATACGGAACTTTTTACAAATTCCTAGTCACTTGATAATGACTAACTTTATTTGTGATATGACCCTATTTCCTTTCACTACTGCTA
The DNA here is from genome assembly GCA_030867105.1 of Liasis olivaceus. Taxonomy (NCBI): domain Eukaryota; kingdom Metazoa; phylum Chordata; class Lepidosauria; order Squamata; family Pythonidae; genus Liasis; species Liasis olivaceus. Next base: position 38,907,874 of record CM061349.1, read on the forward strand.
CTTTTTGTATCTGTTCCCTTTTCCAAAATATATACCATATTTTTCCGACAATAAGACGCCCCCATGTACAAGACGCCCCCATTTTTCCAACCCAAAATTAAGAAATCAGTATTTTAAAGATAGTGCAGAACACATTTTTATTTAGTAATTAGTTAACATTGACCTGCTACACTCGGTTGGGAGGAGGTCCAAACCGTCTCTCTGCAGCTCTATTTCCAGGCTCTTTTGCATAACTGATTCCATTCAAGCATGAGTGAAACTGCGGATAGCTTCTCTCTGCAAACAGCCTTCTCTAATTGGTTTGTTCAGCATCAGTGATGTCAGTTACATCAGGCTCCTGATTGGAGGAAGTCTGTTTGGGAGACAAGCTATTTCACTCGTGATTGGAGGCTAGCAATAGGAGAAAGCCCATTCGCAGAGACAAGGTATGGGCAGTTTTGCCACCGCGCGGTTCTCTCCTCTGCTCAGTCCCTTGAATAAGACGCCCTTCAATTTTTAGGGTAAGGATTTTAGAAAAAAGTATCGTCTTATAGTCGGAAAAATATGGTAACCTGGTGTTTTTGTTGCGCAGAGTGCAGCAAAAAGGTCCCAAAAAATCCTGCTCTCAGGTAACTTACACATCAGCATGAGAGCTTGCAAAATGCAATATCCATAGTTAGCTTTCCAAAGAAAATCCAGTCAGAAAATATAAACTAACTGGTCTTTATTGATAAAAATGCAAAACTTTATAAAATACAAGTTGCATACAAAATATAGGATATAACAAAGACTTCTTCTCATCTTAGCTTCCAAGACTTAACCACAACAAAGTCTCTAGCTAAAAAACACTCTCAGAGAAAAGGTACACTACTTGGTTACTAGTTAAGACTACATAACCCATAAACTACATGATTAGCTTTTTACAAGACAAACACACTGAACAGTGTGTAAATGCTGGGCATTTAGCCCTCCCATTATATTGCCAGCATGTACACCCCCACTGAATAACTAACATACACATTACAGCAGGTGGCAGTAAAAATTCATAACAGAATCACAAGATACTTTGTAATCTCAACACCTGTTTTTGTATAGCTAAGGGGATGACCTTCTTCCCATGAGAAAATCCTGATAGTTTTATCTTCAGAATAACTATCTGAGATAGCATTTGTACAAACCATACGCCAGTTTCATGGCTGATTGGAGACAACATATCTCAAGCCAATACTCAACATCACTGATCATTTTATATCATGTTATTTTTAGAGAAATAAAGGAGACATTAATTTTTATTTCTCTTATAAAATTAACATACATTTTTTAAATATGAAAAAGATAATTTAGGAGTTAGTTTGTAGTTTAGATAATGTGTTTGAAGGCTTAAATCCACTTGATAACTTAAGACAACTATTGTCTGCCAGCTAAACTATCTCATATTTATTAAGAAGACAAAGTGGCAAATGAAAGGACACCATCTCCTGTAGGTGTCTTGAGATCGTGGAGAATAAGAAGTAGTGTCACACACAAACAATACACAAGTGGAAATTGCTCATGCATTGCAGAAATCCTGCCATCTTGTCCCCAGTGTAGCCCCTTGACCATTTTAAAAGAATCACTTCATGTTGCTGGTTCTGCTCCTGAAGTTTGCAGTCTGTAGTACATTCAAAGGAATAAGAATATAATTTCTTTCTATAAAATCAAGACTCTTGATTCTCCTGTGATGACTCAGTTTTCACTTTTCTTCAGGGAGCCCAATGGAGATGTGTATGCAACCATTCCTGAAATTGGGTTAACAAATCGAATCAAAGCTTTATTTGAACATGCAATTGAGACTGAAAATGGTGCTCATTGTCCATTGCTCTGGAGGCTGTATATATGCTTCATGGTGAGAACATCATCATTTGCCTTGCGTTCTCTATCTAATCCCATAGGTAATCTCTGAATAATGTATAATTGATTAAAAGCTTTTAAAAAGCCACATTTTACAATTGATTGTATACCTATGAATGCAGTAGAAGTATCTGGATTGCAAAATCACTGTAGAAACTATGTATCGAATATATTGGCTTTCATATTTTGTTTCACCTTTATTAAAGTAAGGAAGGCTATAATTTTCCATTAACTTCCCATATTGTTCCTAGCCCTAGGAGCAGATTGTCAGGAGGATGCAGTTAATTGTAAAAGGAAAAAAAGAAAATGAGATTTTCTAATCTGTGAAAGCAAATACTGTGTTGTTCACAAAATGAACATTGGACACAAAGTCATTATGTATTTGTAGTGTGATTTGTACATTCTTCCTTCCCCAACCTACTGCATTTCAAAATGTGTCAGACATCAATTCCAATAATTGATACAGCAGGGATGGGTAATCTGTGGGTCATGTGCAGCCTCCCTCAGCACTCCAAAATTGTGCTACCCTATTCACAATTTCAGCAGTGCAATATTTGTTTTAAATTTAAATGTGGGAATGGAGATCTGGCCTTTCACTCTCATTTCCTTCCTTTACACCCCCAAATGTAGCTATTTTGTGGCCCAATTTCAGTCTTTTTAAAAAGGTTTTAAGTTGGGGTGGGAGCAAATCGTCCCATCCTCTTAGAACCTCCAGACATTCTCAAAATGACAATTTAGATCTGTCTTTTGGGGGGGGGGGTGTAGGATTTGGGAGGTTTTAAGGGTGGTTATGTGGGAGTTTTGTTTTCTCCCAGAGGCCTCCTAATCTTATTCACGCTCTTAAAATCCTGGGGGAAAACATCATAAAACTTTACTCCGGTTCCCGGTGATATTATGGGATTATCTCCTGCTGTACCCTTTTGGAAGGTCAGGATGATGAATTGCATCTCTTGCCCGCAGCTGCTATCAGGTTAGAGAAGGCGACTCATTAGGATGTAAGTGAGACTTAGCAAATAGACTCTTTCCTTGCCTTTTTTCTTGCCCAGCTGCATGGAGCATTCTGAAAAATTTCACTTCTCTTTCCTTAACCACAACTTGTTATGTTCATCCATTTCTTCTTTACTTCTAAATTAAAAAATATAGTCCATATCTTTTCTAAATGCTTGCCTTTTTAAAATGGAGTTTTTCTCTTCCCTTTTCAGGTTACTTTAGGAGATAAGGCAAAAAGTAAAGGTGTATTTTACAGAGCACTTCAAAACTGTCCCTGGGCAAAAGTAGGTTTCATTACTTTGTAATAATGATACAAAAATGAATGTATATAGTTCCTCCCCAACCGGCAAAGAAAGTCTTCCTTCCAGTTTCCACTATAGAATATCTATAGATATGAAAGTATTAGATGCTCAAAGACCTTTTTATGACTTGCTGTGGACTTTTTATATGTGTTTTTTTTCCCCCAACTACCACTTTTCTGTTTAATTGATTTTATTGTAATTTTTTTGTTTGACCACCCAGAATTATTGAGAGTCAGGCAGCATACAAGTTTAATAAATTGTTGTTGTTGTTCTATACTTGTTCCTTTATTAAATTAAAACTAGGTCTGATTTATCATAGTACTGTGGTGAATTGATAGTTCTTTACTTGACTTCTGTATTTACAGGTGCTATATATGGATGCAATAGAATACTTTCCAGATGAGCTGCAAGAGATCCTTGATCTAATTGCTGAGAAAGAACTGCGGGTGCGGGTACCAATAGAAGAATTGGAGCTGCTGCTTGAAGACTGAGGAATGGTACAAAGATATGAAGACAAATGATTAGCTTGTTGGTTTAATGAATGTTCAATATAGCTAAGGAGAAAATGCTTGTGATTAATTTATCATCTGTAAAAATGTATAAAATAAAGGTTTATATTTTTTTTATCCAAACATATCTATTCCATTAAGTGCAGGTATGGGTACAAAGGCTTTTAAGTAATACCCTTAACTGCCTCACTGCTAAAAATGCTAGTCCAGATAAAAAAAGCCAAATATATCTAGGATAAAGTGCAGTTGAATGGGAAGTTGTTTCCTCCCAGTTGGTTCTGATTGTTTGGATGACTGTTTATCCATGATTGAAACACCTTTGAATTGTATAGGTCATCAGTTTAAACTCATGGAAACATGCAGTAATTTGACAGTTTAGAAGAAATACAGGTAATCCTCGACTTACGACCACAATTGGGACCAGAATTTCCATCGCTAAGCGATGCAGTCATAAAGCGAGATGTTACATGACTGCATCGCTTAGCAACTGCAATCCCAGCACTCCCCATTGCTGTTGTTAACTGAGAATTGTGGGTTGTTAAGTGAGTACCCACCCCAGTCCAAGCCATTCTGGGCTTGGTCCCTCTCAGCTCTGAGCCTCAGTAAGGTAAGGGATTGCCTCCAACTCCCTCCACCACCTATCTCCCCCCACATCTCTGCTCTTTTGGCCACCCTGCACCCTGTGCAGCTCTGGAGCTGCTTGCCACTCCCTGGGAAGCCACAGCTGTCCCAGCCCAATCCTGGCTGCAGTTGCCCTTGCCACCCTGTACTCTGAGACCCCTGCTGTTCTGTTCTCCACCGCCCAGCTGACCTTCGCGTCTTCTTGCTCCCATTGCTGATGAGGCATGCCCAGCCTGGGTGCTGGGCTGGGTTGGGGTTGGGCTTTGCACTGCAAAAAACAGCAACAACAACAACCAAAAGCAGTCCCTGAGCTGTGGCATGCTAAAAAACCCCTTTGCTTTTACTACTTTCGGCCTTTTTTTTTTGGAGCACAAGCCCCGCCCTGCCCACAAGCTTTTTGCAAAGAGGCTTTTTGGCGCCCCACAGCTCTGGGGCTGCTTTTGGCTCTTTTCTCCTTTGCAGCACAAAGCCCAACCCCAGTCGGGCCCAGCAGCCAGGCCGGGCATGCTTTGTTAGCAGCAGGAACAAGAAGATGGCGAAGGTCAGCTGGGATGGCAGAGTGCAGGGTGGCAGGGGGCCAAAAGGTCATATATGGGGGGAGATAGGCGGGTGGGGGGAATTGAAGGGCCCCTGTGGTTGTAAGTGCAGGCTGGCTACTAAGCACCCAAATTTTGATCATGTGACCATGGGGGCACTGCAACAATTGTAACTTCAGGCATGGGTCATAAGTCCATTCAGTGCTGTTACTTCAAATGGTCACTGAACAAATAGTCGTAAGTTGAGGGCTACCTGTGTTTAATTAATGAAGCCATGGGTAACTGAATTTTTATCAGTTTATTGTGACAAATGGCAGGTGAAATGTAAATATCCTTGTAAAAGTAGTTAATTATTAATAAAATTTTTGTTGGGATGTGGAATCTCTTAAAAATATTCTGTGTCTTCAGTGCTTTACTGCATTGAAATTTACTGTTGCATTGGCTTACCAGAAGAAAAATGGGACTTTCCAATAACGACTGTGTGGAATTGTTGCAATTAGCTTCTACAGGCTGCTGCTGAAATAGGCTGAAATGACAAAAACTAAAACCATGTAGATGGATTCTAAAATTTAAAGCTTTACCCTTTGAAATTAAACTGTTTTCCTTAGTTAATGTTTACATGTTTGAAAACACTGTAGAAATGCAGTGAGGCCAATCACAATGGGACACTTCTGAAAGTTGGGGAGGGGGTTAAGTCTGATTTACATACAACACATTAAAAATACAATCACCTAATGTTGCACTGATTGCGCTTTCCTTCAGCGTTTCTGTGCACTGGTGATGTAGGTTGATTCTAGTTTAATATATTTTAATGGCTTGATCTAAAATCTACAAGGGCTTCTAGATTCAACCTGTCCAGATAACATATTTTAAAGCGGCATTCGGTGTATTTAGAGATAGGGCTGATAAGCCATGCTTGTTCTGGTACAAATGCAGTGTGTGGATGTCCCAGATAGATAGGATCAGGGCTGAACAAAAAGTCTCATTAGTTGAGGGGGACAGAAATCATTTCTGCAAACAAAACTTCAGGTGAATGTAAAAGAACATTTCATTAGTGTGTGTGTGTATTTGTGCCTTCAAGTCAGTCGTGACTGCCTGGACAGTTCTCTGCAGTTTTCTTGATAAGATTTCAGAAGTGGCTTGCCATTGCCTGCTTCCTAGGGTTGAAAGAGATTGGCTCAGTCACCCAGCTGGCTTTGTGCTTAAGGAGGGACTAGAACTCAATCTCCCAGTTTTTAGCCTGGCGCCTTAACCACTACACCAAACTGGTCTGCTTTCTCTCTCTGTCTTAAAGCAGGAGTATTTAATAGACTGAAGCGTTCCAGAATAAGAAAATCTTTTCCACATTTTGTACTACTACAGTAGCTTGTTTGTTTCCTGGTGAGATGAAAGAAACACCATGTGCCCAAAGTTAGGGCTTCCTGTGTTCTGGAAATCCAAAACAAGGGTTAATTTGAAGGTAATCCTCCGTTACAGCTTTCAGTTCAGAGATTCAGGGCTGCTTCAGGAAGCCTGTTTTACTTTTACCACAATACTGGTGCTTGTCTGTCCAACGCATGGATGGTGAGAAATGCCAAGTCTTCCCATACTTTCTATAGCAGAGCAGCTCTGGTCCCTTCAATAACAGGGCTGGGAATTCTTTTTTTTTTTTTTAAGTCACACATCACTCCAATGCAATGGTTAAACTTTCACATGCTATTGGAGTCACAGTAGTAATTTCATACACCCAGGCACTGAAGCAACTCTGCCTGGAACCTGCTAAAGCATCTGAGTGCATTTAGATTTATAACCACAACAAAAGACGGTAATTTTTAGTGACTGAAACTGGGAACAAATTGAAACTTTTGGTTAATTATTCATTATTCTGTAAAACCCAAGAAACAATTTCTGCAAGGTACAATTAAATAAAACTTACACAGTTTGTTGATAGTTGATCTGGTAAAAGTATTCAGTCAGGGTGTTATAAGATCTGGTAATAAAACCCTAACCGGGCCACAGAAGAGCCAAAATAGTGTTCTCAGAGATGTTCTCTTTAATGGAGATAATTCAGGGAATTGGGGGGGGGGGGGGGGGGATTTGCAAAGCATTCTGTTTCACTGCTAGTTTTTTTTTAAGGGTGTTTTAGAAAGCACCATCATACTTATGAGGTTTATCTGTTTGGAAAAGCACTTGCATGATATATCATCATCTGGGCTCTTTGACTTGTAAATAATTCAGTAAAACCAATCAAACACCCACATTCAAATCCAAACTCAGGTTCAGAGTTGCACTTGGCACCTATACATAATTTTGGCTATATGTAATAATGGTATTGCCAATGTTAAAACAGTTCAACCTGTTCAGCTGCATTCACAGCCAAAGAAACTTGAGCACTGAAGGAATCTCTGGCATTTGACCCAGTTAACGCTGGTTTAAACTTGCAATGTGGGTAACAGCCTATACATTTGCTACTAATACAGAGTATACTTCTTTGGCTGTTTACCATTTATAATCAATCATGCTAACAACTTCTTGCATCAGTGTTACTTTTAAAACACTGTACTTGCTTATGGAGTTAAAAACTGAAGAACCAAAATGGAACTGATACATAATCTCCTGAATCAGGATTACAGAGGTAGGCTCTGGCTCATCCAAATTCTTCCTGAAATAATGACACATACCTTAGATAAAATTTATCACTAACCAACATTCGCTATTAATGAGGCTTTTGGGGCTGAGAATTTTGAGCGTATATCATGAATATTCACACCAAATGGTTGCTCTTAGAGGAGTCTGAATATTAAATGTCTAATAATATGGGCATCACCAGTCTAATCCATCTCTCTCCCTCCCCATCCCTGCAAATTTGTAGAACACAAATTAGTGAGATTGCTTCCATCATGACCACAATTTCCAAGACACAGTATCCCCAGGTAAGGCTATTTTAAAATAAATCATAGGCCTACAACCCCTTGCTATCTTTAAACAATGACTATGGGGCACTTTGACTTTCCTGGTAAGATAAAGCTAGAAGTTGGAAATTTGTAGCAGGCCAGTTCTCCCTTTAGACTCTAAAGGTGGGTTGAGTAGGGATTCTAGGCATACCCAAGTGGATATCAATGGGCACTATGTTGCCTACACCTGCATTAGAAGAATGGGCAAAGAAAGTGCCCAGGAAGCCCACTAAAGACAGAGCAACCAGTGACAGTCATTTGATCTGAAATATAATTGGCAAAAGAGCACCTATTTATGATTGTCTCTTTGCAAATATACTCTACTGGCAACATCTATTTCTAGTACCCTGTATTGTCACAGGTTGTCTTGTTGAACTTGAGAGAGCACAAAAGCAACTTGTGTCATACATGATTTAAATCATTCATGTCAGCCATGAGAACTCCCCCTCAGGCTTACCAGAGGGCATCTGTTATGTTTTATCTGCAGCATGGCAGAGGGGCAAACATATACCCCCAGTTTTGAATAATACATATGTAACATAGTTGTTTGATGCACTGAACAGCCTCCTACACTTTTAGTTTTCAAGCTGCTTTTACATTTCCTAAGAGAAAATAAATTTCTTGTCAATGGATTCACCACCTACCAGATATTAAACTATCTTGGATGTTTACTTACCAGAAGCAGGGAATTGAGCTACCAAGGATTTAACATTCAGCTAAAGTAGAGTTTTTCAACCTGGTGAGTTTCAGGAGTTGTACTACAAATCCATAGCAAGCATGGTGAAGCAGGAAAGATGGATTTAAAACTACACTCACAGTGAAGAAATCTCACGAGGAAGTTAGCATATAAATCAGATTAAATAGCCCACTATAGTCTCCTTTAGAAAGGGTTTCTAAGGTCTTGGGCAAGATTAAACACTGCTTATTGTCTACTATTAAATCTTTTTAATACCAAAATGGAATTGAATAAGCAGAATCTCTACCAAGACAAATCCCATTGATATCTTTAAAAAAGGAGGGATTTCCCATTTTTCACTTCATTAAATCCATGAAGCTTCTTTTGGAGCATACTAAGTATCCCAAACATCATGCAGAAAGTACCAGCATTTTTAATGGTATATAAGAACCTTCCAATATTGAATATGCATTGCCAATTTCCCATTGGTGAAGTGGGAATGAATGCATGCTAACCGCTAGATTAAATACAACATGAACTGAGCTGAAGTTCAGTCAGAACATCTCATTTAAAGATAGATAGAATGGCTGATTAATTTTCCATAATTAAATTTATTTCCATAATTTCCATTTCCCTGCCCAATTTGGAAAATGTTTTCATACACAATGGCTACTTTAACTTCTTTGAGCAAATTGTGACTACCTTAGTTGTAAGAACTGAATCAGTACAACTTGACTGTAGTGGTGCAAGTGAGGAATGGCTCTTTTTCTTAAAGATGATCTACCTTTGCCCAAATAACATTGGCAATGAAATCTCACTCCTTAAGACAAATGTTATGAATCTGGCACACCACAGCCTTAGGGATGTGAGGACTTAATGAAATGAAACAAGATTCTTCCCAGACATCCAAACCATTTTCACTGCAGACAACATGTTACAAAACTTTTTCTAATAACTGAATTGATTTTCCATGAATCAGGTCTTTTCATAGTATTTCCATCACTGTATTTTTCAATACCTTTCTGGAGATATATGTAAATTCAAGCAATGTACATTCAGCTGTGCTTTAGACTAAGTGTCACAGCCAATCACAAAACACTCACAGAGTCTGCTAAAAATGTCAATTTGTAGACTAAGAGGCAATGAAACAGCTGGGGCACACATTAAAAACCATCTTTGCTTAAATTCTAATCCAATCATCCCAATTCACTTGGAAATCAATTTTTAATGACAAAGTATTTCACAATGAACGTATGACACAATACAGAGAAATTCACAGTAAGTGAATTATCATGCTTTAAGTAGCAAAAGCTTCTTCTTATATTCACTAACACCTTGCTGTCTAATGTTTTCCACATTCTGAAGAAAAAAAAAGGTTCGAGCAATTACCCCCATCTTATGATCAAAACAAAGATGGGGGAATTAAAGATAGAGGCCTTCTGGAGTGCCTTCCTGTTTCTTATAAAGAACATTTTCTTTCGATTTTTTGAAATCTTCATTTGTTACTTTCATCCTTCGTTCACGCAGAGCCATCAAACCAGCTTCTGTGCAAATTGCCTATTAGAAATGGAAGCATTTGATTAGAAAATCAGGAGTCTGACTTGTATGAAATGCTAAGAAAAAAATAATCAAACAAGCTGGTGGCCCTTATGTATACTGGAAACCCTAGTGTAGAAAGAACACCATTAAATATTCATTAATTAAAAACAAAGGTGATTTGATTGTAATGTGCAGCAAACATTACTAACATTTGATAATCTTTCCCTCCCTAATCCTAATTCTCCTGAAAGAGTGTAACATGCTTGTCATAACAGAGCTCAATGAAAACATTTAGTAGGTGTATAAGTCAACTTCCCTAACCACCAATATTCCCAGTGAAAATAGTTCAGCCCCACCAATTCTCTATAAGGTTTTTACACCAAGCATGCAAACTTGTGAAGTTTTAACTTCTTTCCTGACTCTCAGGATAGGTGGCCAAATGTTCATTTTCCCCTCCAAAGATGTTTTTCCCCCTTACAACAATGGCCATTAACAAAAGAACCATTCCAAATATTTATAGAGGGGAAAAAAAAGAATACCCCCTTCACTCAGAAAAGATTGCCATAACAACGAGATATTTACTATCAAGAAACAGAAAAACCAGTGCTTTTTTAAAAGGGTGAAAAGGAGAAAAGAAAGACAGTGACTAGAGCTTTCTGGAAGCAAAACTACCAAGCCACAGTTTCTTTAACAACTGGTCAAACGAAAGGCATTCAGTGGAAAGGGATGCAACATACTGTGTAAGACAACGGTTCAGTTGATTCACTCTGGAAGAAAACAAAAATAATTGGTTATCAAGGATTTTACCTTTATATCTGCCCCAGACAGATCATCTTTAGCCATTATCAATTCATCTAGAGTAACATCATCTGCCAAAGTCATTCTGCTGGTATGAATCTGAAAGATGCGCTTCTTTGTTTTTTCATCTGGCAGAGGAAATTCTATCTTCCTGTCAATACGTCCTAGGATTTAGAAAAAACAATCAGTTGTTTCAGATTTTTGCCTGGGGAATCAAAAATAGAAACCTTTCCTTGGAAAATAACTTCATACTTAGCCTTTATATTATCTCAGAAAATACTAGTGCATCTTTGAACAGTTATGATACATAGAATTTCATTTTTATTTTCATCCCACTTCACAACACAATTATTTCTCCTTATTAATGGAGCAAAACATCTCTTCTTCCCTCAAATTTCATAAGCCACACAAATATTTATATTTCAAATTATTTCATGTATTGTTTATAACAAATAGCATGAGTAGGCACTCCAGCAACTTTCTTACTCAATCCCAATTGCATATAGATCTAATTAGTATCAGTTGTTGTACTGTGCTTTTTCAGACTTGGCCCAAGATGTGGCAAATAGGTGTTATTTAGTTAGATTCTTTTTTTCAGCCATCTATCTCCCACACTTTCAAGCTCTTTGTGTGAAATGGCAGTCATGACACTTTCCCAAAATTTCACATGTTCCCACCATCCCAAACAGGATGAAGAGCCCTTAAGAAAAGCTCCTAAGGGAGAATCTTTTCTTTGTATGTGTGTGTGCTTACACAATATTCTAAAATCTAATATATGGCTGTTTCCACCCATTCCATTTGGTCCAGCGAGAGGGGCATGCTCCGGGTACTGTCTGCTAAGGAGCGTCAGTTGGCAGGGCCCAGGAGGAGAGTATTTTCTGTCATGTCACCCACCCGCTAGAATATCTTCCCTTCAGAGATCAGATTGGCCCCGACCTTGCTGGCCTTCCACAAGGCCTTGAAGACCTGGTTCTGTGCTTGAGCCTGGAGCCCCGGATGTGAGATGAGCTTGTTTCCTGGTTGTGTTGACTGATGTTTTTGTAATGTTCTCTTGACTGTTATGTATTTTATGTTTTTTTTGTATATTTTATTACTTTTAATATTGTTAGCTGCCCAGAGTCATGTATTTGAGATGGGTAGCTTTCAATCAAATACATACATACATACTAAGCTTCAGAAGAGAAGCTGTAAAATTAGTTAGTAGAAAATGCAGTAATTCATTCTCTGGAACATTTTGTTTTTTCCCCAGAGCAGGCCAATCTGAGTGAAAAAAATAATCTTTTGGAATAGCAAAAAGTTACAAGCTTTGGACATGATCTGACTCCAAAGTTTCTTCAAACCATTCCCAGATCAGCTTGGATCAACCCATGCTAGTGAAAAAAACAGAAAGCTCTAGGAAACACCATGACGTATAGGGAACAGACTGTACTGTTCTACATAAAACTAATAATTAGAAGCAGTTACATTTTAAGTAGTTAAATATGATCATCATACTTTTTACCTGGTCTGATTAAGGCTGGATCCAGTGTTTCTATTCTGTTAGTAGCCATGATCACTTTTACATCTCCACGTGAATCAAACCCATCTAACTGGTTCAGCAACTCCAACATTGTTCGCTGGATTTCCCTTTCTCCCCCTGAGTTAGAATCGTACCTTTGGAATAGGAAAAAAGTACCCAAGTTAAGGTTGGAATACCTACAAAAGACAATCTTTCTCTTTACATACAGTAATCCACTGAGAAGCCATAGGGCAATGAATTACAGTTTTGGTAGAAGCAAGGAGTACAGAGAAGACTCTTTTCTGGGGTAAGACACCACTTCTGAAGTTCAGTAGGAACTCTCTGATTAGGGTACAACAGGTCCTACAGCTAAAACGATACTATGAGCAGCATTTCTTCATCCCCCAGATAAGATATTGCAACACTGATCCACAACAGCATTGCCATATTTGTAGCTACTTTTCTGCTCCAAGCCATTCCTATTCAAAGATGAACCTCCGAAAAAGAAATATTAGTTAAGGAATGATTATAAGTACATACAGAATTCATCACCTCCTTTCCCTATCATATTCACTCAGCCAATCCTAGAGATTATCTTTTCTCAACAAACAAGCATATACGGTATTTTTTATGCATGCGTGCACATATTTGTGAGAGACCAAACTCCAAAAAAAGGACAAAGCCACAAAATATTAAATCAATATTAACTGAATCAATAACAAATTAAAGTTAATTGCCTGTAAAATAAAACTTGTTCATAAGGCTGTTCCTCCATCTCCATATACACACAAACAATTCTCTTTTCCACACACATGCACACATACTCTGCAGAAGCAGAAAAAAAGATAGGGAGAAAACAGAATGAATATGGGTGATGGGAAAGGAAGAAAAGAAAAATGGCAAATGGAATCCTATGCAAACTTAATCTGTAGTAATCTTCATTGAAGTTAATGGTTTCTACTCCCATGTAAGTGTGCTTTGGACTTCTAATCCTCCAGGAATGTTATGAAATCCAGCAACAGTCTTTCTACATTCAAGAGGGAGGATGGGTACTTTCCCGTGTAATAAAACAGAGAAACCAGAGTATTGGAGTGATACTCTCAATAACTCCACTGATTGGCAGAAGTAATCACAACAGGTTTTCCCTTTCTCCTGCCTCCTCCATTCCAACTATTCACTTTTATGAAGTATATCCAACAAGGTACTTCTCTCTCCCACCTTTTAGGCCCATTTCTTGCTTCTAGTACTTTACTGTCTGCAAACATAAAACAATCCTCCATTCCCTCAATGCAGTGTAATGATTAATATGTTGGATGGGGACTAGAAAGACCCAAGTTCAAATCCCCCACTTAACCCCTGCATGTCTTTCAGACAAACACAGATTCAAGCTTCAATCAAACCTACTTCACAAGGTTGTGGGTTGGGATAAAATTAAAGGAATGTTCCTAGTCTTGAAAAGTTCCAAAAGAAAATGCAGGAAGGAAACACAGTAATAATTATATAATACTTTACAAATAATTATTTGGGGAAAAACTCTGCTGAATCTGAATTTAGGAAAAAGAAAAATTGCTTTTTGGCTACCTGCTCCACATTAGCCCTACTCCTTTTGTTTTTAAAAAGTTTCAGGTTGTAGCAATAACAGTTAAATATCTTATAAATTAAACAAATGGTTTAGCTGAGATTGTTTAGTCTGAAACAAGCTAACACTAATTCTCATCAGTAATTCTTCAGATATACCCTTACAGGAATAAGGGCTTGACAATTTTCTTACAGTTGAAGATAGCAGCATGCAAACCACTTCTAGTGACTCAAAGTCTTATGAGTGAAAACCAGATTTTAAAAAAGAAAAGTGTCTGTTAACAGATATGCATGTAATGCTTGGCATGGAGTGATTATGATGCCTTACCTTTTGGTACCTATGGCATCAATTTCATCAATGAAGACAATTGACGGGGCATGCTCCTCAGCAACTCGAAATAGTTCTCGAACAAGCTTTGGACCATCTCCCAGATATTTCTGGATAAGTTCAGAACCAACCACTCTCAGAAACGTGGCAGAAGTCTGATTTGCCACTGCTTTGGCTAATAACGTTTTACCTGTTTAATTACAAGACACCAGAGAAGCAACAACAGACAAACTGATTTCCTGTCAATTTAAAAAGATGCTCAGAAATTACTATTTGTCACCTTCATATCTGGAGATGAAATTATTTTATTCTTACATGGTGATTCTATGCAATGAAAATAATAGAATGAACTAACCAAATCAACCATACTTTCCCAAAAGACAGCAGTTTCAACATCAAGGGACTGGCAGATCACGCACGCTATGTCTGTGCAAATTAATATGAAAAGCATAATTTCTGAAACATTTGGGATGCAGAATCATCTGTAGTGTCCTAATTTTCAAAGACATTTCTCATAATTTCCCATACCTAATATGTGGGGAAAGATTTTGATTCATACATACCACTTTGCTATCTACTTTCTCCACATGTACACGCAAACATATCTCTAGCACTATCATTTCCCAAACAGATAATAAAATCGGATCTGGCTCAATAAGGTATTTGTCTTCTGGTTCCCCATGAACACACCATGCTTCCCTAGATAAATTTCCCCACAGTATAGGTAGGGAAGGCAGGATGGATTCACGTGTCTGACTGATTCCCTTTCTTACGAAGTTGAAGAATTAAAGCCTAATTGGGCCCTGAATGGACCTAATAAGTATCTGGGTATTACTGTGAGACAACCAATCACAAATGATATTGATTACCAACTTCTATAAGTTGGACAGATAGCCAAAATGAAAATAAACCATCATAAATACAGATTTATTAAATATCAATTTACATAAGATACTGAATTGATCAGTGGTTCTAACCTTGCACATTTTAAGTTCACAATCGTTTTATCAAACAATCTAGGTCCTACTAAGGTAGAAACAAAAAGCATGCTTACAGCTATTCTGTTATGGTATTTATCAGTCATGGTAATTTTTAAGGTGATTAAAATTGCTGCAACTATGTTGACCATTTTGTTTCTTATAACTGTAAAACAGTGAAAGCTTACAGGAACTGAAGTAGCATTACTTACTGAGGAAGGAGTCTTCCCCTAAGCCTAAGCCAAAAAATACATCTGAATAATGGGAGAGATCTGACTTTGGCTCCTAAGTTCAAGTTTTTCATTGGTGCTCAAGCCTGGAACATCAGAAAAATATTCTGCTACAATGTTCTTGCTCTACTGGAGACTGGCTGCTATGCTCTCTTTCCTTCATGGGAACTTTCTTCATTTCTGTCACTAGTAACCCATACCACTGCTTGAGAAATACTAGTTTGGGTTAGTTACAGCACCACATATTCTGAAAACAACTGTCTGATCTCTTCGCTAGCATTTTCTGATGGAGGCAGCTGGATGTAAGTATGTTACGCTTTAGCTCTTCATCAATCATGTTTGAAGACCATCAAATCATAAAGACCAATTTCAAGAACAGCATTACAACTTTCAGTCAATACGATGAGACATATGCCAAAAGCAGGATGATTGGCCTCACTGACATAGAACATTTTCTGTAATAAATGTATTAATTCCACACACTGATATAAAAATACAAGAAAAATAATATTACCTGTGCCAGGCGGCCCGTACAGAATGACTCCTTTGGGTGGCTTTATTCCCATTTCTTCATAATACTCAGGATGAGTCAAAGGTAGTTCCACAGATTCCTACAAGGAAGAAATTACACATACCTTCAAAGGGCTGATCAAACCTTTTGTCAACCTAAGGCTCCTCCTAGTTAGAAAATCACAGATCAAGGTTCTGCCCTAATGGCTAATATTAAAATTTAATAAATACAATGTGCATGCCATTCATGGGGATGAACACACAGTAGCTTTTAACCTGCAATGCTTCTACTTTGGAGTAACTGTTTCATGCCTCAAATCTATTGTTCATTTGAATAATGTGAACTTCAAATAATTAACACTGCCATTTTTACATGGCTTACACAGCTGCTTCAAAAGCTGTTCCTGGCTTTCACCGTACATGTGCCTTATTACAGTCACAAAATATTTGAAAACAAAAAATAACTCAAAATGCAAATAGTGTTGATAAAGAGAAATTACAGAGCTGTAAAGATAAATGATAGAATCAATAAAATTTATTTCTGGTGAGATTGATCAATCTCTCAAGGAGGGAAGGAAGGGCTGAATCATCTAGTCACACATCTTTATGCTACATGGCCAGAAAGTTGCAGGTCTAGAATTATTTCACTTTTTTTGGCATTTCTAGCCAGAAAGGCAGTAGATACTATAAGAATATTATTTTTCTTCCATGTTGGGGTAGGGTGAGGATGCCAGATGGGGAACTGCTATGTAGAAAGAAGAAAAACATGTCAGAAACCAGGGAGAAGGATGGGTTGAAATAAGACAAATGAAGTTACATTCTAAAGCTTTAAAGGAGAGGTGTAATTAGAGTAAAGAAGGCAACTGGCCTCCAAGAACAAATCAGCCTATTGCTTCCTGCTCTCCCAAGCACCTTTCCTCTCCCTAATCCTGCATCAGAGAGATCAGTGAAGTACAATGAATGGTGAAAATATCAGAATGCTGAACGTTAGACACCCCATCATAGAAATATCTTGAAAGACATTTCCCCATACCCTACTCCCTTTCCCCTTTCCTTTCCCTTAGATTGGGATGTTGAAGTTTCCAATTATTTATCTAACTTTAGATGTTTAATTTTATAACTATTTATTAAACTTTAAGTAAAAACAAAAACTAGAGCTAAAAGGTCAAGCTTTGTCTGATTCTTAACGGGATATGGCTTGAATACTGTGGCATGGCCATACTGAGAAGGAATGAAATGGATTGGATGGAATCTGCATGGTATCACGAGACTAAACTAGCAGGGAGATCACTGTGAATATCCTGGGGTTAGATTTTGTAGAGCTAACCAAACAAATATACGGTATCTTGGAAACAGATTTCCTGAATGAATTCTCGGGGTGTTTGGGGACGAACATTTGGTAGAAACTTCCTCTGAGTTTTTTGGGTTGATTTTGACAGACATACCTAGAGATCAGAGCTGACTTAAGAACTCAGGCTGTTAAATGTCGGAAGTTCCGTGGTGCTGGGTTAATGAACGTATCTCAGCATGGGACCTACAAACACTTGTATGAATGGAAAATATATGCATGCAGTCCCTGGGCACAAGAGGATCTCCCTGGAGGACAGATGGTGGTGGTGGGAATGATCAAGCTGCTTACCCCAAGTAAGAAACAGGAAAGTGTGAAGATTCAAAGGACTTCTGGGAGAGGAGGTTTGAGATTTTTAGCCTTCCATCTAAATATTTCACAATTCAATATAACTACAACAAAGCATTTGTATAATGTATATAAAAATCTTGAACTAGAAATACTGAAGTGAGCAAAATACTAAAGCCATTTAAATAAAAGTCACCTGGAACAGAAATAGGAGTATTACTATTCTAAGAAATCATTTAATAATAAAATGCTCTGGCATTTTTTCCACTATTAGACAATGCTAGAAATATTAATACCTTGATTTCTTGAATTTGGTTATCAAGGCCCCCAATATCTGCATATGTCTCTTGTGGGGCTTTTTCCACTTTCATCACTGTAACTAAAGGATCTGTGTCATCCATCAAGACACCAATCACAGCATGGACCTGTTAAAAGTAATGGGCAGAAGCATCAAATAAACAAAGCAGGAAAACATTTGAGCCCTTGCCCTATTACAGGCCTGGTATTATTACAGATTGATAGGCCATTTCACATGGTCAAATTCAGCTCCTGAAATCTATTTCTCAGAGGCTTGCACTCTGTGGCTTCTGGTAAATGTAAACAGGATGATGCCAATTCCTTTTCTAAACTGCAGAGAAAAGGGAAGGCTTCCTGGCAAATTTGACAGTTATGGGGATATACCTCAACCCTTTTTGGGAGGGATGAGCGAGTATTGTGGACAAGCTGGGTCACATCTTATCTTCTCCATGTAATGACTCAGGCCACACAAATACAAATAATTTTACAGGTCAGCAGACAGACTTGGTCTCAACTGACACTTTGGTGCGACTCACATGTCTTAGTGTAGAGACAGAGAAGTAGACAAATGATGATCCTCTCATCATTTGTATTTATGGCTTTTTGTCCAAGAATGAACAAAAAATCAATAAAAATTTAGAATTACAGCTTAACTTGCTTCATTTAGTTTTGGGGGGCAGCGGGGGGCATTATCAACTCTCCTACAGAGGTTTTTTAAAATTTTTGCTGAGGTTGTAGCTTTTTTTAAAAAAAAAATCATCACGACCAAAAGAAACAAAAGAGTTGAAACTTGCAAGCTGCAAACCTAGCATATAGCTGGAGGAACGGCAAGAAACTTAACAGGACCACCATACTGGCTTAGTTGGGGGACTGGTTCCACTCAGCAAATTTCCATTAATTGTTTCTTTTTAAGATGCTTACTGTAAGAAGTTTATAATTTAAAAATAGGTGCCCAAGTTGCTTCTTTTTCTCTATCTCTATAGGAGGGAATGTCCTGGTTGTTACTGGTCTTATGCAATCTGTTCTGGGAGATCCTATTGTCTAGATCAAGCTGAAAATCTTTAGATATAAAGATATTCATAACATTTATCTATTTTCAGTGCTTTCAATCACTGGCAGGCAAAGAAAGCAACAATTACCTTATGATTAAGTAGAACTGAACATCCTGGCTCTAGTAAATCCTTGTCTACAAAAGAAAGAATGCTGACATAGTGTTCTGATCCCACTGATGTGGACACAATAGCATGATTATCATCAATTATCTCCTCCAGTGTCCCTACAGACATTGGAGTCCCTCTCAGATCGTCCACCTTTGACCTCTCTTCCTGCAAACAAGCACAAAAAAGACACTATAATCATGTATTACAAATTGCCATACATCCCAACGATTTCTATGTCTATTATACAATCGAGAAGTACCAATTTGGTGGCATCCTCAACAATCCCAATACAGAGGAAATGGCTAAGTATTCTCATATTAAGAGGGTATGGACCTCAAACAAATGCTACTTTAATTACATTCTCAGTAACCAGTTAAAATCTACAACTGATAATAACAATCTCCATTGTCAAACTGGGTCTGGTTGATTTCTGCCTTTCTCATAATGGAGGAATGAAAATAGTGAGGTTCCCACAAGGATTGGCTATGGGACTGGGACTTAAATTATCTGAATTAAGTCAGCAAGATTATAGCCAAATTATCTGATGATACCAAATTATTTAGATGAGTTAGACTAAAAGAGATCCTTCCAACCCATGAGGAAAGAATGTTTGAATGGCACTTAGTAGATGAATATATATTAATACATAAATGTAATAAAGACATTTAACTATAAGTAGGTACTAAGTGAAACAAAATCTGCATTACCTAATGGCGGACTTTATGGTGGTCAGCAGAATGAAAGAGTTGACTAAGTATATGGCTGGCCAATGTTGTTGGAACAGAATAACAGAATTCACAGATTCTGCTTAGGCTCTTTTATGGTTTTACTGTAGACAATGCCACTATCTTATTACTCAAACTAACCTGTACTTCTCCTTAACTACTAAGTTTGTGATCCCTTTGGAATGTTCTCATTAGCCATCCTGAAAGAGAGATGTGCCAAAACAAACTACTCTACCAAATGAAATGGAATCCCATACTATTGAGCCTTTTTTAACTAAAATGTTTATGACATTTCACCTACAGATTAGCAACATGAAGCCTCTTGCTCCAGAAAATCCTAAAATGTGTACATATATAGTTCTTGTTATTGGAGTAAACTGAAAAAAAAATGCATTCAATCTTAAAAACACAGAAGCAACTTTTGTTCATTTTATAATAAAGCAAAATTGATTTCAGTACCATTGCTAATCAGCTGATCAGTGATTTTGAATATCACCAAGCACTGCTTTTGAGAGCTGATCAGTGATTTTGAATATCACCAAGACCGTATCCTAGTCTGTTCTTGAACCCTATTTTTAAAAGGTCTTTTCAAATAAAGGAACTATATTTTGTATTATTAAAATTACAGTTTATATTCACATTAGTTATATAAAAGTTCCTAACAAATAGATAAAAGTGTATTCAAAATCAACTAATGTGAAAGAGTACCATGGCATTTTAGAGAGTAAACAATTATTCTGGTATGAACTTTTTCATATTGTCTGTTTTGCTAGATGAATGAAGTAGAGTTAGAAGGTGGAAAATAGAGGCTAAATAAGCTGATAATCAAAGAACACAACTGAAGATTAATTCAAGCAGCTTTTTTTCTACTCAAAGCATACCTCTTGCTTTTCTTCCAAAGGTTTCATCTGTTCCTGGTTTCTAATGAATTCTTCCTCCATCAGAAGATAATCCTTAATTCTCTCCAGCTTCAATAATTTGAGTCTGCACTGAGTATGAGGAGTGACTACAATTAAATAAAAGAGTTTCTAAATGTAGGGTCTGGAATAACATATTCAGCTTATGTAGGTGAGTTGAAGGAAGGGACTGTGAACTAAAATGATTTTGAAATTCCTGTCTTTTGTCTGGAATGCTTCTTTTTCCTATTACTTTCAGCACTGCTTTTTCATGGGAAGAGCTGCCTTCTTGCACAGAACTGATGTAGCTACAAATGTGGGCCTGAACAAATTCCAAGGACAGGATTTAAAGAAATTCTTAAGAGGACTGAATCTTGTTCCAAGGAAAGAGAAATTATGTTTTTATGTTTGCAAAATAATCAATTCCTGAAATCAGTTTTAAAAAGTGGTAGCTGACTGAACATCTAACCGGCTTCTTCCAACTCTATGATTTAATGTTCTGGATCCTATGATACAATACCCTGAAGATGAAAGTATATAAGCTTTTGCCTTATTTCAGAACAAACCACTGAGCAACCTAGTTCAGTTACTCTGTAACCCTTCAATGTTTCAAGCTGAGAGCTTGGAAAACTAAGATGTCCAAGTATGAACTGGGGGCCTTTTGCATGCAGAAAAGCCTAACCTGCAACTTAGTTATGGCTACTCAGGAAGATGGCACAAACCAGGAATGCTTACCCAGTGGAAGTTTGCTGGCAGCATCTGGTCCCTTTGTTTTCTTCTTCTTTTTCCCCACTCGGGTTGGAACTGGGGGTTCATATTTCTTCTTCTTGTCCTTTTTATTTTAAAAATCAAGCAAAAAGTAATTTATAGAAAATAATATGCATCTAAGATTCCAACACATGTTCCAGTAAGTTTTGTCACATATTTCAAAAGCTCTAAATGTGTCCAGTAACTCATAAATTAAAGGGATTACTAAAACAAAGTCATATTAGGAGATCACTGAATATATAGCAACAGCAGTCTTTGCTCCACAATATGAATACACAACTGATAACTGAAGGGGGGGGGGAGTAAAAAAAAATAGATTTCTTCAATGGAAACATTAAATCAAGAAATACTAAAGTTACAAACATTTTGGAAACACTTACTAATAAATGCCATCAGACAAACTAAATCTAAACTATTAACAATCCTAAATACAGCAAACACTTTGTGAAAATCTCACATAAACTTGGGCTTACATGCTTTTGCTATTGTTCAACTGGGGTTTATTTTTACATAGGAAATGAAAGTCCAGGTGATTAAAGAAATTTGGAGGGCTTCTGAAAATAATCAGTCTGCAAAAGTCACATTTGCCCCTTGCCCTGGCCCTATTTAAACAAGCCCTTAAAACCTGGCTCTCTCCCCAGGCCCTGAGCCAGAGTGGATGATGAACCCCTTGTGTGATGTTCTGATCTTTTAAATTATTGTTGTATCTTTAAATTATTGTTGAATCTATCCAGACTTCCTTTTTTGATGATGCATAGGTAGTCCTTGTTTAGTGACAACTGGGACCGGCAACTTGGTCATTAATGAAAGTGGTCGCTAAGTGTACTCTTGATTGTGCTTATGATTTTACTTCAGCTTCCCTTTGCTTTCCAGACCTGCGAAGGTTGTAAATGCGAGGACTGGTTGCAAAGTAACTTTTCATCACCATCATAACTGTGACCGGTCACTGTACCAGACAGTTGCTAAATAAGGATTACCTATAATTCTTTGCTTGTACTTTTTTTAAATGATATTCTATAAGCTGCTCAGTCATAACAGATTGGGGCAAATAATAAACAATAGACAGAAAACAAAGTAGATGTTTTACATATCAGGATATAAAGCCAAGGTAGCAAAGTACTGACCTGACAAAAAACAGTTAAAAGACTAGCTTATTTGCTTAAAAAGCATTTAGTTTCTGAACTACAGAACACAGAATCTCAATTATAAGCTGCATGTATATTGTCATTAACATATAATACTAGCAACAATATTTTATGATTAAGTTACCTAGCTTAGCCATGAAATTAAATTACAGTTTATGCCCAATAAGCTACAACACTACAGTCACAATTCCTCCTTTCCACAGATACAGCCTTTGGAAGAAGATTGGAAGCTCTCAAGTTTACCAGTTTAACTTATTATCTAAACCAAACTATAAAGTTACTATGTTGCCTTCTAGATAAATTGGGACTTTAAGTTCCATAATTCTCTGTGGCATAGGGCCTGGTTACTTGAGGGACTGCCTGTCTCCCATAGTATCTTCCCGGCCAATTCGATCTTGTCGTGTTCCGGATTCCTTCAATTAAACAATGTCATCTATTGGGATCCCAGAAACACACCTTCTCTGTAGCAGCGCCTGCCCTCTGGAATGAGGTTCCTCCAGAGATCTGGATGGTCCCCACTCTGTTGTTGTTTAGAAGAGCTGTGAAGACTTAGCTCTTTACCCAGGTATTTGGCAAGGGAGAGTGAGATACCTTGCTTCACTCCATCCAGTCTATTGCACTTTCCATCTTTTATCTTTTATTTTTTGTTGATTTTATTGTAATTTCTTTTATTGTTGTGAGCTGCCCAGAGTCACTGGGAGTCTGGTGGCATACAGGCTTAATAAATTATCATTATTATCAGCGTGCCTACAGGGGATGTATGAACACTGAACTCCCAGGTCTGGAAAGCATTAGGCTGGAGTAAACTGCGGTTATTAAAAACAAGACAGCTTCAAATGTTGAGCAGAACCATAGTTCATTGGGTCTAGATTAAATAACAAACTATAGTTAATAAAAATGAAAGAGAAAGACACATACATCATGGCATATTTAAAATGACTAATTATCCATACACAATAGAGTAAAAGCAACTACATGATTCTGAAAACTAAACCACTACAATGAAAATTCAAAATCAGTTCATAATACACAAAAACACAATACCTGATTATCTGAGTTTTTATATAATAAGGGCAACTGAGGGAAAATATATATATTTTGAGCGTTTCTATTCGCAAGGAAATTTTCTAAAAATATTCTCTTAACAGACAGAAGTTATTTTTCCTTACTTTGTCATCCTTCTTGCCACCTCCAGGACCATGTCCACCACTCTGACTCTGACCCTAATGCAAAGAGACAAAAGATAAATGAAATTCTGAAAAGGAAAAAAAAAGGCTACTTAACCATAAACTATGTACAAACTCAAGTTCAGTTTTTCCTTCTGACAGAACTGTCAATAAAATGAAGAAAGAAGTAATTTCCCTTTCATTCTTCTGATGCCCTGAAAAAACTGTTCCAGAAAACATTCCAGAATAGAATGGGAAATGCTACAGGACAAAGATAAGGAGATGTTTCTGATATGCAAGAAGACACCCAATATAGGCAACACTGGATTTCACCCTGGGTCCCATTCAGTTCAATGAAATGAACTTCTAAGCATAACTGAGAGGTGATTTTCTAAGTCTGGTTATGGTGGCTGCCATTTCAGCAAAAATTCTGAAAAACAATCATATTCCAAATTGCATACAAAATGATAGGCATATATTGTAATAAGAATGGGGAGGGAGGTTATACTTTAAATATCCTACTATCTGCAGCAACCAATTTATCAGTTAGTTTTGGGTGAAATCACAAGATAGTATTGCCATTTATTTAAACAACTATTTCTACAAGCACTATATTTATTTTGGTTGAAAAATCTCAGACAAAGTACCTGTGCATTTAAGGACACATAAATAATACTTAACACAATTAATGGAACAAATGGCAATATACCCTTAGGAGCCACTTAACTGCTATATGTAGCTTGAAGCTGGCCCAAGGAGCAACAAACAAGAATTTTTGTGTATGTCTGTTTTAATATTGTTAGCAATCTGATGCAACTCTGATATAAAAAGAGAGACTATAAACATTCTCATATCACACAAATATGTCTATAAATATAATGCACTGTGTGGATCTCTATATACGTATATATGAAAAAAGTATATTCAGAGAACTATATACTGTATAACGCTTGCACATTAGACAACAGAACAGCAATTAAAGAAAGATTTGAGGAAACAATGCTAGGTTTGCACAAAACAGAAGGTTAAAATGTGGCTTAACTAGTTTGTGGCTCAGTAGCTATGGTCTTACAAATTACTGAACTACAAACTAACCAATCACATATTATTAGCACAGCAGACTGTACAAATCCTGCTCATGTGGTTAGTTTATTATTAGAAACTGTGTTCTCTAGTTGTCAATGGTTAACTGGATTAGCCAATTTCAGGGCTCACACAAATATAAACTAATGACATACACTACAAAACACTATGGTTCTGTGGATCATTTAAAGACAGCTAGTGTGCTGTGCAAATGGAGTTCATAATCATAACTGAATTATTCCTGAATAAATACGCCACGCAAACAAAGTCAGTGCGATTCGCTAACATTTCACTGATCCCAGGCAATCGGATTAATTACTGGTTAAACGTTGGATAAGAAAAGCAGAAAAGAATCCGGTAACTTCACGGGAGCTGTGCTTTCTTAGCACCTGCCTCACGGTCACCCGAAGACGGTAAGAAAATCCAGGCGCTCTTCCCGTCACCGCCACCTCATATCCAGGGCTGCTTTGGCCTATCCCACCCAGCACCACTTTCCCGTACTTCTCAGCTGCGGAAGCGATGTGACCATGACATCGCATAACAGCGCAAAAAGCACCGACGGTGGGGAGAAAGGGCGCCCTGGCCCAAGGGGATCCGGCCCATCTCCCACTGTGGATACTGGAAGGCGCTCCAAACGGGCTCTAAGAAGCCCACCCGCAGACCCCAAGAACCCATCGCTCACCATCCTGCTCACTCACACACAGACCAACGCCGGAAATCCAACGACTTCCTACAGGAGCGGAAGCGGAAGTAAGCCCGATACGGGGCGCGAGGAGGGTCAGTTCTCTGTTCAGGAGAGAAAATAAGAGGGCGGAGTTATGGGATCGTCGTCGCTCAGAGGCGGGGGCGGGGAGGAGAATTGAGAATGGAAAGAGTAAATTGGCTCTTTGGTTGGTAGAGAAAGCGTACAGCGATAGGTCCGTGATTTGTTTTTTCCTTGGGTTTGCATTTAACGGTATCTAGTGAGATACAAATCAACATTAAGTCAGTACGTGTGTGTGGGCTTGTACGTCCTGCGCAGCACATCATCGCGTTACTTCTTGCTGCAGAATGACACTAACTTTTTGCGACATCTTAGAGACGAAGAGTTTAATTACAAAATAAACTTTCATATTCTTCAGATGCAATTTCAGTTGTCCGTGATAGCTTATGCGCTAACTCATTTGTCTTCTTTCTTTTAACCGCGGAGAGAAAGTTAGTAGGAACCTAACTGAAATCGTTTTTTAACGACAATTTCTTGAGAGGCAATATCCCTTCATTATGCCCACTGAAGTTTTTTGTAGCTGCCTGCTTTGGGGTGTCTTAACATTCTTCATTAGATAAGGAGTTTAAAAGCCAGGACAACCAATGGCATAAGGAAAAGGAGAAGCTATTTTCCCCTTCCTAAAATACTAGAACCAGAGGTCATCCAATGAAATTGAATCCTGGAAGAATCAGGGCAGACAAAAGGATTTTTTTTTTTTTACACAACTTTGGAATTCATTACCATGAGATGTGCTAGCTACCAGCTTGGCTGGCTTCAAAAAAGTACTGGACCCATTAATGAAAGTCATGGGGATCAATGACTGTTAGCCTTGTGACTGCCTCTGAAGGCCACCTGGTGGGAGACCAGTGGACTTGTGCTGTTGGTTGGTCACTGTGTGAACAGACTGCTGGACTAGATGGGCCAGGGGTCCGATCTAGCAAGGTACTGCTTATAATTTACGTAATCGTTTTTTAAACCAAACCTGGGATAATTCACATTTTTTTTGATGGGAGTGATAAAGAACCTTCAGACACGCAAACTGGATGTTTAGGTTTCTTGCCACTCTCTATTTCCCTTCTTGCTAGCATAATATAGTTATTAAAGTATTGGACTTTGACTGGTGAGGTTCAGTCCAAAGTACCGATTTAACCACAGAAGTCATTGGATGAGTTTGGACCAGTTATTCTCTCCCAAGCCTATCTATCTCACAGGGTTGTTGAGGAAATAATATCAGAGAGACTACAATGTATGTTACCTTGACCACTCAGAAGAAATTGTGAGATTTAAATACAATAAATAATACTGGTATGTGTATTAAAGTGTCCTCTCTTTTCCTAACTATTGCCCACAATGTCTGGGACTGCTGGGAGTTGAATTTTAACAACACACCTGTAAAAATGTCCATACTTCCACTATACTGATAAAAGTGCAGTAAGGAAAAGAAAAAAAAACAGAGTTCTCTATATAACTACATTGCACACTGCTGATATACTACAAATCAGAAGCCAGAATTGAAAGTAGATTTACACAAATCGAACAATTGGCTTTTCCAATATAGATTAAGTCCCATATTATATCTTCTTTCATTAATATGTATGAAAAAGAACCCATTAGTTTACTCTATTTACTCTTATTCTAAGCTAATCAGAGAAGGTAGGAAATATTTTCCAAAGTATATTATCTTGTTTGTTTGTTTATTTATTTATTACATTTGTATAGCTGCCTATCTCACAAGTGTGACTCTGGGCAGCTCATAACAATTAAAACAACAGAAACAGTAAAAAATAAACACAACAGCATACAACTATCCTAAAATCACAATTAAAAATTTAATAAAACAACACAGCTAGTGAATATAAATCATATATCCATTTAATATAGCCATTGCCAAGGCTCACCACTACAGCTGGACCCCAGAGATGATGGCACAACCAAGTCTTCAGGCCCTTCCTAAAAGCTAGAATGCTCTAAATGCTGTTCAAGGGTAGCCTTATGTAGCCTCTAAATTCTGGGGAAATGATGTTCCAAAGTGTGGGGGGGGGGGGGGCATGGCAGAAAAGGCTCTCTTCCTGGGTTCCATCAGATTTATTTTACTTATATTTCTTTATATTTCAAACTTGTCACATCTCACAGATAACATTCCTTAGTAGACAGGACACATAACATGCCTCTCCTGCTGGATCTGATGGAATGGGTAGATGCAACCATGGAGAGGCGGTCCTTCAAATATCCTGGTCCCATGCCACGTAGGGCTTTATAGGTCATTACCAGCACCCTGAATTGCACCCAGAAGCATACTGGCAGCCAATGCAGCTTGCAGACAGAGATGTAAGGTGTGCTGCTCGAGGAGCGCACATAACTCCTACACTGCCACATTTTGCACCAGCTGCAGCTTCCAAATGTTCTTCAGGAGTAGCCTCATGTAGAGCGTGTTACAGTAATCCGTGTGGGAGGTAACCAGGGCATGAATGACAAGAGAACAGAGCCTCCCAGTCCAGGAAAGGACCAAACTGGCACACAACAGGAGCTGTGAGTCCAGGAGGACCCCCAGATTGCATACCATGTCTGTTTGGCCCAGTGCCACTCCATTTAGAATAAGAGATGGTAAATCCCTGGAACCAGAAGGCCAAAAAGCCCAATGCCACTCAGTCTTGCTAGGG
This sequence comes from Liasis olivaceus, assembly GCA_030867105.1. Taxonomy (NCBI): domain Eukaryota; kingdom Metazoa; phylum Chordata; class Lepidosauria; order Squamata; family Pythonidae; genus Liasis; species Liasis olivaceus. Next base: position 38,936,049 of record CM061349.1, read on the forward strand.
TTGAGCTGAAGCCTGTTGTTCCCCATTCAAATCCCCACAGTCTCCAGACACCAAGACAGGACATCAACAGCATTGCTTAATTTGCCAGGGGCAGAGGTGTAAAGCTGGGTATCATCAGCATACTGATGATACTTCACCTCATGACAATTGTGAGAGTCAGAATGAGAGGAATCAAGAACGTGCTCTCATCACCAGAGCAACGAGGAGGAGATAAGAAGATGAGACTGGCCCCTCCCTAAAGAATGCAAGGGAGGTTGGGAGGGTGACCCTGGAAATTACTCTCACTCTGAGAAGATTTCTGTAACGGGACTGAAGTCAATAAACCTTGCTGAATTGAATCTGTACTGTCTCCTGGAGTTTCCTGGGCTAATCCTGACAACAATGGATGTTCTCACCCAGCACCTTCATGTAGATGTTAAACAGGAGTAGAGAGTGCATGGAACCCTGCAGAACCCCACAGAACAGGGGGGAAGGGTGGGACCTCTCACAATCAACACTGACTGGAACTGGCCTTGGAAGAAGAAGGAGAACCAGGACAATACAGTGCCACCAACCCCCAACCCCCTCAGCCAATTCAGAAGGATACCTCAGCTGATGGCATCAAAGGCCATCAAGAGGTCAGGAAGAGTCAGGATGGATGCACTACCCCCATCCCACTCCTGCCAGACGTCATCCTAAAGGGCAACCAATGCTGTCTCTGTCCCATACCCAGGTCGGAAACTAGACTGAAAGGGGTCCAGATAACCCATTTCATTCAGGATCCTCTGAAGTGGTTGTGTAACCACCTTTTCAACAATCTTCCCTAAAAAGGGAAGGTTGGATACTGGATGAAAATTGTCCAGTATAGTTAGGTCTAGCAATGGCTTCTTGAGAAGAGGATGAACCAGTGCCTCTTTAAGGGGAAGAGGGACAACCTCCTCCCTCAAAGACGAGTTCACCACCATCAGAACTCAACCATGCATCACCTCCCAGGCAGCTTTCACTAACCAGGAGGGACATGGATCTAACGGGCAGATGGCTGAACTCACAGTCATGAGTTTTATCTGTCCGCTTTATCAGGCCCCAAAGGATCAGATTCATTCCAAATATCAAGGCAAGACTGTGGGCTGGGTACCTCCGTAGGACCTGTACCAAGGCTAGAGTCCAACTAGTGATTTTTGAGTGATTAGTGATTTGAGTGATTTTTTCCAACAGATCCCTCACATATTTCTCTATGCAGCCCTGCAGGTGACCTTCTGGGGCCTCCTTACCCAGGAGGGCCCAAGCCACCTTAAACAGGGTCACTGGGCAGCTATCTGTGGACGCAATAAGAGCAGAAAAGTTCTGACGCTTCACTGCCCTTACTGCCACAAGTTAGACCTTAATAGTGGCTCTAACCCATGTTCAGTCGAGTTTGCTCTTTGTTGACTTCCAGTGGTGCTCTAGATATCTTTTCACTTGCTTCATCTCCCTCAATTCCTCTGTAAACCAGGGGGCATGATGGGATCCACGGACAGAAAGCGGTCGCATGGGTGTGATCCGATCTAAGGCCCCTGCTGTCATTTTGTTCCAGGTGGCAATTAAGGCCTCCATTGGACCATGCAGCAGGCTATCAGGGACAACCCCAAGCTCCCTCTGAAACCTGATGGAGTCCATTAGTTGTCTGGGACAGACCAATTAAATTGGTCCCACCTCCCTGCGTTGAGGGGCAGCACCAGAGAACTCCATGGTTACAAGGGGACCATGACAGGGGAGTAACAGAAAGCTCCCCCAATTCCAGATCACATTGCCACTGCTCTGACAGAAAAACCAGATCAGGTGAATGACCAGTGTTATGCATCAGGCCCTGGATGATCTGGGACTGGCCCATGGCTGTCATGGTAGCCATGAACTCCTGAGCTACCTCAGATCCCACCCCCAGAGAAGGCAAATTGAAGTCCCCCAGGACCATAAACCTGGGAAACTCTACCACCAACCCAGTTATGGAGTCGAGGAGTTCAGGCAGGGAGCTTACTATATAGCAGGAAGGCTGGTACAGTAGCAACAATCCCAACTGATCCCTAGAGCCCAACTTAACGAACAGGGTGTCACGTCTGGAAATCTGTGGAGTAGCACCCATGAAGGCCTCTCAAATGACAATCACCACATCCCCTCATAAGTAGGCAACTGAAAATCATCTTGCTCTTTGCTCACCTATTGCTCTTTGGAATGGCTAAAAAATTACCTTTGGATGGTTTTGAAAGAGAAATATGTGTCTGACCTAAATATATTTCTTAAAATTGATGTATTCATTTATTTTAAGCAGCTTCTTAATAATTAAAATGCAATTTGCAGTTCAAAATTATAAACACTTAAAACATATCAACCATAATTAAACATCATAAAATATCAAACAATCTCAATATTCATAGTAATAAACATAACAAAAATTCAGCATCATAGCACCGAAACCTTATTTGGTTACAATATCGTATCTGTCTATCTATAAGCCCCATTTAATGTAATAGTACTTAGAGGGGTATAATTGTACTACAGGTGGTCCTTGGGTTACAACCACTCATTTAGCGACCGTTCAAACTTGTGATGGTGCTGAATGAAGGGACTTACAACCAGTCCTTGGAGTTCCAGCTGTTGCAGTATCCTTGCGGTCACGTGATCATGGGTTTGCGATTATGACATTGAAGCGAGCCGCGGTCATGTGATTGCAATTTTCGATGTTCCTGCCGGCTTCCCACAAGCAAAGTCAATGGGGAAGCCGGCAAGAAGTCAGAATTCACAGTCACGTGAGGTCCTCATTTAACAACCCATGCGGTCCTTGCTTAACAATGGCAACTGGAACTGCTGGAACTGCTGTTGCTAAGCGACAGTCACATGACATCACACTTTATGACCACGTTGCTTAGAGACAGAAATTCCCATTCCAAGTGCCATTGTAATATGAGGACTACCTGCATAAATCTTGAATATCAGAGTTACTGTTTGAAAAGTTAGGCTTTCATGGTTCCCTCTATTGTGGCTTGCTTGAGTTGGAAGGAGTTGTGTACACACAGTCACTATGGTTTGTAAGCTATGTTATATGGCTTAGCATATTTTGCTAACTCAGTAAAGAGGTATATAAAACCGTGATTACATAATGCCATGTGTGATGTGTGAATCCATTTTATAATTCTATTTTGAAGGAATATTTTGATAGTAGTACAATAACTCAAAAACACAGGTCTTTCATTTCTGTTCTGACTCGTCTTCCAAGAACTGTTTGCAGGAATACCTGAATTCTGCTATTCATGCTAGATAGATATTAAAAATTATCCCACTAGATTTTCCCTAACTTGTTTTATTGTAACTATATCTTTTCCCCATTTTTCCTAAAATGGACATTTAAGTGTTTTCCTGAAGGCAGGCTCTTAATAGACATTCACAAGCGCAGCAGCAATGCATAGAAAAGTACGTGATTTGGGGCTGGGAAGTGGAAGAACAAAAAAAAAAACAACCCAGATATTTCTTTGTGGGTGGTTGAGGTTAAGAGTTGGCTCGCTTGCTTGCTTGCTTGCTTGCTTTCTCTCTCTCTCTCTCTTTCTTCTTTTGCAATCAGTAATGCACCAGCATTATATTGTCGCTGACACCATTGATGACTGGAGGCATATCTAGCAACAGATTTGGGGTAATGTCTGCATGTGGCAGGTCTTAATATAGCCAGGAACAATCTAAGTTTTAATCTAAAACTATTTTATTTGGATAAACAGCTTAAACCTGCTGTGATGGAATAAGAAAAGGCAATTTTTTATAACTGCAGGATGACAGTAGTTTCCTTCACACTTTAATACAGACAATATTAGGTGATTTGAAGGAGCTGTTTGGGCTTGTTCTGCAAAGGACTGCCTCAGACCTTGCAAAGGATTGTCCATTGCTGCATTTTGGTCCTCTACTAGCGAACTGTCAAAAAGCCACTGAAAGTCCTTAAGAATCAGCTTTGCCAACTAATCAGAAATAAATTAATAAATTGCTTTTCTTCTATAGTCAGCTCATAAGTGTATAGGCATTCTCTTACCTAGTCTTGGTTTAATTTTATTTGCTGCAAATATAAGCAAGGAAATGCTGGTGCTGAGGCATGGTGTACAAAACAATAAAATGATGAAATCTAAACTTTTGTGATTCTAAATTTTCATTAAGCCTTACAATGAAATTTAGTCTAGCTGTCAGAGAAGAAGGCCTATGTTGTTAACCTTTCCCTTGTGATCTCTTCCTGAGAATCAGACAGTGCAGAAATGCAAGGCCAGGTGGCAATTATTTTTGAGAGCAGTGCAAAAGGCCTGTCTTTGTTTTTAGTTTTTTGATGTAGTCATTTCTCTTTGAGGCTATTATTTAAAACAGTCTTCCCTACAGGGTATTTGCTGATGTGTTGGAAAAGATAATTTCCCACAAGAGAGATTTGAGAGACAGAACATGAGATAGACACAGATAGAGAGCCAATATTTTTCAGTAAAAGCTTCTCTCTAAAATATATTTCAAAGGTTATGGTGGGCTTCCATCAAAACAAAGAGCTGAGAAGCATATGTGAGTACACAGTACCCTCAATCCTTATCATTTGCAATTAGAATTGTACAATAAGTATTGTGTCCATGTAGGATTTTATGTTGCTTTACAAACTCTTAATTGCTTAATTTTTTTTTAACCTTTTTAATGTGGCAACAAAAGGTGGAATGTGGAGCTTTTCTTTTCTAGATTCCAGATAACTGTGTTCCTTTCTTAGGAATACCAGTCTATCTATCTTCTGCCCTAGTTTTCCCACATTCCCATTCCCAGCAGGCATTAGGATTCTGTGGCAATTGAACATGCTTAGTCCCCACTGGACTGGATTGGACTGTTTTTAATTTCACTTGTAGTCTAAGGATTTTTTTCTTGAACAACAGTAGGAAGGAAGGAACCATGAGGATACTGATGGAAGGAACCATATTGATATGAATCTTGATGTTCTACCAAACCTGCTGATATCATTTGCGCGATAAAAGCATCCACATTTGTATACAAATGAGTTAGTATACAGGTTTTTTGTAACTGTTATGCAGCATCCTGAACATTTTTCAGTATAATTCATAAATTCTATAACTAACAGATGGTTTTAATTATATTGATTGCAACACTTGCTTTAAGATATTTGATTTAAAATATATGGGGGATTACAGTATATAGCTTTCTTTGCTTTTTGCCCAGTTAGAAAATCAAATTGGATAGACAATAAAAGCAAAAAGTTTAAGAGACCATGAAAGACCTTATTAATATAATAGTTTAAAATGTGACTTCTTCTCTGCCACACATATCTCTAATGGCTGGCTTTATGAGCTTCATCTCTATCCCGTATTGTGATGTCACTCAGCATTCACAAGATTGAGAGGTGCTTCCTAGATCAAGAGTACACATCTCCTCCATCTCTAGTAGAAGGACATGAGTTTGAGCATATATGCAATAAGCAGCTCTCTACGTTCTTCCTTTTCCGCTGATTAGGAAAAGAGTTTTCTCTTTTTAAATCGAGCAGAAGTTGCTGGATGAGAAGCTGGAAACCAGTGGGACCTCAGATTTAAGATGGAATATGCAGAAAATAAGATTTTCTGTGTTACAAATTGGCATAGAGGTAATATATGTTACAGGAGTTATCTATTCTCTAGAGAAATAGGGAAAAGGTCACTAAGAACTGTACTAAGTTTAATTTCTTTTCTCTATCTGCCAGTTAATGCTTTAATGCTTTTGGTATCCATTGCCTCTATACAAACTGTTACTGTATATTTTTGTCAGCTTGGAATCTCTTTACTCAGAGTTGCCTCTAACTAGGAGAAGACTAATATTATCTTGTGGTCTGCCAGAATGTTATATTTTCTATATATTTTTCTGCTGGAGGTTCCTTTAAGGTGCTGTTTGTGATTTTATTGCCATTTTTATATCTACCATTGAATGTTTTGCATGTGACTCCATAACATTTAAAATGAATGTTTCACTTTGCTTTCTCTTCTCTTTTTCTTTCTTTCCTCTTTTTCTTTCTTTTTTTTTTTTTGATCCCCATGAGATGGATTTAATTCCTTCCCTCATAACATACTTCAACATAACAGAGCCAGGAGGTGGCACTATAGAATTTATTTCATTTTTATCATATTTTTTCCCTTTCATTTGTTAGTAAGACATGCAGAATGTGAGAACCCTATCTGCAGATGCCAAGTGAGGTGATCGCCTGGAAGATAAGTTGTGGCACCAGTAATTACCAAGCAACTACCCCAACATGGAAAGGCAGGCCCAAGGTATGAAGAGGGGCTCTGACACCACCAACCTTTCACCCTACCAACTCAGCCCTGCCACTACAGATGGGTTATCTTTATTTGAAGTGCTTTAATGCTTTGCTGGATTACTTTTTTGATTTACAGCTCTATTAAGGCCATGCAGGACCCTGCCAGATGACAAAAATTCAATTTGTTGGAATTCATGAATATTCCATTGCCACATGTTATAGAACCGAACAAGCTAACTTGGGTTTAATTTTCACCCTTGTTATATCAAGTAGGATTTTGTAAGCACTTCATATTTTACATAGTTATATATTAGGTGTAGTAAATAAAGTTGGGGTTTTTTGGTCTTTTTAAATGTAGAAAAGTGGCACAATATGGAACTACATATATGATATATAAACTGAGAATCTGAGGTATGTATGTATTTGTGAGATTTATATCTCACCTTTCCTCCAGGAGTTCAAGACAGCAAAAATCTATAACAAAACAAAAAGAAACCACAAGCTCAAATTATTTCAAATAATCAAAGGTAGAGACTAGAAAAGACTTACAGCATGTTCGAAGATTTTACCATTAAGTTCTTAGCTCTTCAAAGGGGTAATTGGTCTAATGAAAATTATACTGAATTAAAAGTAATATCCAAGTGTAGTTGACACGTCAAATTTAGTAAGTGGAAAGATAATCAGAGAACTACACAAACAATTCCCAAAGGAAAAGAGAAAATATTGAATGATATATTTTCCTTTGGAAGATACAATTCTAAAAGTGCCTGTAAAACTTTATGTTGGGTACAGCAGGATGACTTTGGTAGATTGTATGGCATATCTACATTTAATTAAGTAGCAATAGCTCGTGATTTGTGTTTGTATTGTTCTTCTAAATGAAAAACAGAATTTTCATTATAATTCATGTTTTATCTTGTACTGCAAGCGTACATGCATGAAAAAGAGGCATTTCTTGCTCTAAAGAGCTTTTGTGTGTACAAACAATACAACAAGGACTATTAAACAAGATGTGAGCTGCCTATCCTCAAGAAGGAAAAAAAACAGTGAAGAAAAAAAATGGATTGCTAGATTCAAGGCTAGAACATTTTCTCAAGTCACTTCATGTGTTTTGATGTCTGAAACCTAAGAAACTATCAGGAGGCACTAACAATAAGTAATCTGATGCCCTTCAGCTTGTATTTTTACTAGACCTATTTTGGGGGGTGTCACTTGGAGTACTGGCTGGGGCAGATGGTGCTGAAAACTAAAACATTTCAAGGGCATCATATTTTTATCCATGGTCTTGTCCTCTGTGGATGGAATACCATTTTAATTCAATTCATTCTGAGCTTCTTGGGTTCAGTTATGATTGGGAATATTAGAGTTTAAATCCTATAAAACTCACTAAATATCTTTGGCCCACTTGTGCTCTTGCTTAGCCTAACTCACCTAACAGAGTGATTCTGAAAAAATACACTGCTCTGAGGCCATTGGAAGAAAGGTGAGAAATATATTTATATTTATTTATATATCAAATCTGTCACTGCCCATCTCGTTGAACGACTCTGAGTGGTTTACAAAACAGTTAAAATCAATTAAAATTAAAAAATTACAATAATAATATATGTTATAATTATAATATATAAGTGTGGCATTGGATGGAATAAGTAATTTTTTTTTCAAATTAATCATGGTACACTCTCCAGTACAGTGGTACCTTGAGTTATGAACGCCCCTCCTTACGAAAATTTTGCAATACGACCAGCTCCGGTTGCAAAAATTTGCCTTGCCATGCGACCTCCGCCTCGCGCTACGAACCGGATCCGCGGCCATTTGCCCTGCTGCCACGTGGTCGTGGCTTCCTGTGGGTGAGATCGCGGTAGCAAGGAGACATTCGGTAAGGCTTGTGGTGTGTTTTGTGGCGTTTGGAAGGTTTTTGGTGTGCTTGTCAGCATGGCTCCAAAGAAAATGCAGAGCGGGCGTGGCAAGAATAAGGGTTTGAAGAAGAAAGTGACGATCAAACTGAAGAAGATTATAGAAAAGCACGATCGTGGTGTTTGTGTGACTGATCTGGCTGCGGAGTACAAGATGGCGAAGTCGACCATCTCGACTATTTTGAAGAATAAAGATGCCATCAGAGAAGCTGATGTGGCAAAAGGAGTAACGATGTTAACAAGGAAGAGGACACAAGCACTGGAAGAGGTGGAAAAGCTGTTGTTAGTGTGGCTGAATGAGAAACAGCTGGCAGGTGATAGCGTGAGTGAAGCTATCATCTGTGAAAAAGCCAGGAAGCTGCACAGTGATTTACTGCAGAAAAACCCCTCTACCAGCGCAGCAAGTGAGGAATTTAAAGCCAGCAGAGGCTGGTTTGAGAAATTCTGCAGGAGAAGTGGCATCCACAATGTGGCAAGACATGGAGAGGCTTCCAGTTCTGACAAGGCTGCTGCAGAAGCCTACAAGGAAGAATTTGAGGACTTCATAAAGGCAGAAGGATACATCCCTCAGCAAGTGTTCAACTGCGACGAGACGGGGCTCTTCTGGAAGAAGATGCCAAACAGAACCTACATCACGCAGGAGGAAAAGGCACTGCCAGGGCACAAGCCCATGAAGGACAGACTGACCCTTTTGCTGTGTGCGAACGCAAGCGGCGACCTGAAGATTAAGCCGCTACTGGTGTACCATTCCCAGACCCCTCATGCGTTCAGGAAACACAATGTGAACAAGGCCAGACTGCCTGTCATGTGGGGGGCCAATGCAAGAGCGTGGGTCACAAGGCAGTTGTTCATGGAATCGCTGCACGAGGTGTTCGCACCCAGTGTTAAAAAATATCTTTTGGACAACCAGCTGCCTGAAAGGTGCCTTCTTCTGATGGACAATGCCCCGGCACACCCTCCATTCTTGGTAGACGATATGGATGTCGAATACAACTTCATAAAGGTCAAGTTCCTCCCCCCCAACACGACACCTCTCCTGCAGCCCATGGACCAGCAAGTGATCTGCAACTTTAAGAAGCTCTACACAAAGGCACTCTTCACCAGGTGTTTCAATGTCACTGAGGAAACATCCTTGACTCTGGCAGAGTTTTGGAAGAAACATTTCAATGTCCTCCACTGCATCGGTCTCATTGACAAAGACTGGGAATATGTCACCTGCCGGACCTTAAACTCAGCCTGGAGGAAACTGTGGCCAGAATGTGTCACTGAACGTGACCGTGAAGGGTCTGATGCAGAGGTAGTGGAGGAGATTGTGTCCATGGGCAAGAGCATGGGTCTGGATGTCGATGATGCAGACATAGAGGAGCTTGTTGAGGACCATGAGGAGGAGCTGACCATGGAAGAACTTGCTGAGCTCCAGAGTGAGCAACAGAAAGCGCTTGGTGAGGAGCATTCCACTGAGGAAGAGGAAGACAGGGAGGAGGTGAGCAGTGCCGAGATTAAATCCATTATGAAACAATGGAATGCGTGCCAGGACTTCTTTGAGAAGCACCACCCCAACATAACTGTAACGAACAGAGCGTTGAACATGATGAACGATAACGTGGTCTCTCATTTCCGGAGGGTTATGCAGCGCAGGAAAAGACAACTGATTTTAGACAGGTTTTTCCCCAGAACTGAGCCTGCAGCTAAGAGGCAAAGAAGAGAGGACTCTCCCTCCAAACAATAACTGCCTCCCCACCCCATTCTCCCTCTTCATACTGTGCTGTACATACTTTTTTTCATGTTTTTGTGGTTTAAAAATAAAATGCATATGTTTCAGAACTGTTTGTATTTACTTTGAACCTTATGGGGAAATTTGCCTCGCGGAGCGACCAAATTCAGAGGGCGGATTAGCCGTATTTACATTGAACCTTATGGGGAAATTTGCCTCACAGCGCGACCAAATTCGGAGGGCAGAACGGATTAACCGTATTTACATTGAATCCTATGGGAAAATTTGCTTCGCGTTGCGACCAAATCGAGTTGCGATCAGAGTCACGGAACGGATTAAATTCGTAACTCGAGGTACCACTGTATTTTAAAAAGAAAAACAAGTAGATTCTTTGGCTTCTAGTGGTATGACTCTCTTTCCTCTATGGCAGTAGTGAGCAACTTTTTCTTCTGATCAGGACAGCCCCTTTGGTGATTTCTTGTCTTGGGCTATAACATCAACTTTCAAAAGCCATATTAGGTCTATTTTAAAGAACCATCCAAAGTGTACTCCCAACTGTAGTGCAACCACATTAACAGCAGAGCCACCAGCAGCAGAAACAGAACAGTCCTGGAAGAACATATGGGAGAAAGAGAAGACGCATAACACCAGTGCAAAGTGGCTGCAGGACCTGAAAGCAGACCACAACAATCTCCCAGAACGGGAACCAGCCACCATCATAGTAGCAGACATCCAACAGTGGATCAAGAACATGAAGAGCTGGAGAGCACCTGGCCTGGACATGATCCACACCTACTGGCTAAAGAAACTAATAGCAGTGCATGAACATCTAGCAGCACAGATGAACCAGCTGCTAGCAGCAGGCTCCCACCCAGACTGGCTAACACAAGGAAGGACAGTGCTGATCATGAAAGACCCTCACAAGGGAACAGAACCATCCAACTACCGGCCAATAACCTGCCTCCCCACAACATGGAAAGTTCTATTAGGCATCCTAGCCCTCAAGCTACAAGACCATATGGTCCAGTACATGAGCACAGCTCAGAAGGGCATTGGAAACAACACCAGAGGCTCAAAACACCAGTTGCTCATAGATAGAGCAGATGCCCGAGACTCAAGGTCTAGGCAGACCAATCTGAGCACAGCCTGGATTGACTACAAGAAAGCCTATGACTCAATACCACACACATGGATCTGTGAATGCCTGGTGTTATACAAAGTCAACAGGACACTAAGGACCTTCCTCAAGAACTCAGTGGGACTGTGGAAGACAACACTGGAAGTGAACTCAAGACAGCTTGCACAAGTGGCCATCAAGTGTGGCATATACCAAGGTGATGCACTATCACCACTGCTGTTCTGCATAGGCTTAAACCCTCTCAGCCAGATAATCACAAGGGCTGGATACGGGTACAAGTTCAAGAATGGAATCACCATTAGCCACCTCCTCTACAAGGATGACATCAAGCTGTATGCTAAGAGTGAATGAGACATCAACTCACTGATCCACCTGACACGGATCTACAGCGAGGACCTTGGGATGTCATTTGGACTAGAGAGGTGTGGCTGGATGGTAGTAAAGAGAGGGAAGGTAGTTAAGACCAATGAGGTGGAACTACCAGTAGGCCACATAGCAGACATAGAGACCAGTTACAAGTACCTTGGTATCCCACAATCACATGGGAACCATGATGAGGAGGCAAGGAAGGCAGCAACATCCAGGTACCACCAAAGAATAAGACAGGTCCTGAAGAGCCAGCTCAATGGGAAGAACAAGATCCACACCATCAACACATATGCCCTGCCAGTCATCAGATACCCTGCTGGTATAGTGAACTGGCCAAAGGAGGACATGGAGGCTGCCAGTGTGAAGACCCAGAAGCTCCTCACAATGTACAGAGGTTTCCACCCCAAGTCCAACACCCAGAGATTGTACACCAGCTGCAAAGAGGGTGGACAGGGTCTGATAAGTGTCAAAGCCACTGTCCTAGATGAAACCCAGAGCATCCAGGAGTACATCAGTAAGATGGTACCCAAAGATGAGCTGCTGAGAGAATGCCTCAGGCAGCAGCCGACATGGAGGAAGTTCAAGTGGAGGAAGTACCATGGCAAGACAAGCCCCTGCATGGGATGTACCATCGACAGATAGCTGAGGTGGCTGACATTAGGAAATCCTATCAGTGGCTGGAAAGGGCTGGACTGAAAGACAGCACTGAGGCACTGATCATAGCAGCACAAGAACAGGCACTAACTACCGGATCCATAGAAGCAGGGGTCTACCACACTAGTTGGGACCCAAAGTGCAGATTGTGCAAAGAGGCCTCAGAGACAGTCCAACACATAGTGGCAGGGTATAAGATGCAGGCAAGAACAGCATATACTGAATGGCACAATCAAGTAGCTGGCATTGGGTACAGGAACATCTGCACAGTGTATGGGCTAGACCCTCCCAAGTCCAGATAGGAGATTCCACAGAGGGTTATGGAGAATAACAAGCCTAAGATCCTGTGAGACTTCCAGATCCAGACAGACAGGCAGGTACTGGCCAATCAACCGACATCGTGGTAGTAGACAAGGACCAGAAGACAGTGGTAGTGATAGATGTAGCGGTGGCAAGTGACAGCAACATCAGGAAGAAGGAATATGAGAAACTGGAGAAGTACCAGGGCCTGAAGGAAGAACTAGAAGGGATGTAGAAAGTAAAAACCAAAGTGGTCTCAGTGGTGGTAGGAGCACTTGGGGCTGTGACTCCGAAGCTGGGAGAGTGGCTCCAACAGATCCCAGAAACAACATCAGAGCTCTCTGTCCAGAAGAGTGCAGTGCTAGGAACAGCTAAGATACTATGCAGAACCCTCAAACTCCCAGACCTCTGGTAGAGGACCCAAGATTGAGGAAGACACAGACCACCCATAGAAGTGAGGGGAAAATTTTTTATATAGCAGATCTTACCCTTGCAAACTGCCCTTCCTTCTCCTTCCATCCACCCATCAATCTAATAATCTAGTGCTTTTTTCCTCCAACAACCAACTCCATTCCCTTAGAGCCTTTCTTTCTCTCCCTTCCTGACACAGAAAAAATAATTTAACTCTTCAATGGCAGTCAACCACTATAGTTCCCATCTATTCAGTTCAGGCTGAACATAAATATGCCAATTTAATTTGCAAATAGTTAACTCATCAGTAGCAAACAGTCACACATAAGGCAGGCAAAGAGTTGACATATGTAAATGCAGGCATGCTCCAGAAATGTATACAAGAGGGCTAGGTGTCCCAAGAGCTGGGTGGTTAGAGAGAGTTCAGTATGGAGAACAGGTTCAGAGATGTAAACATAGTCAACAACAGTCCAGATGTCCAGTTGCCAGGGAGGTTAATCAGCCAGACCAGGTTGAAGAGCTAAGGTTCAGGATGCAAGCAGAAATCAAGGAGACAGAAGCATGGATCTGAAGTTGGCATGGTCATTCCCAAAAAGCTGGTGGCCTTCTGTTTGACCCTCTGGAGTTCCTAATGAATCATTGGGCTGAGTGGTTGGCTGGGATCAGGACCACATCAGCTGACTCCTCCAGCACCTGCTCTTGCTGATTGCTTGCTGAGTCAGCCTCAGGTGGTTGGTTGATTGCTTATTGAATCCTGAGGCTGACAATCTGCTGAGCAGCTACCAATTCCAAAAAGCAATTGCCAGGAGAAAATGGGTGATCTCAGAGGTTTAAAGTGACTGTTTGCAGAGATCTTCTGACACTGTGAGGAAACCTGTGTCATATTTGGTCAAAGGCTGCATGCAGAACTACAGATGGCATTGCTCACTGCTGCTGAAGGGAATAAATATCTAAGCCCAACCCAGACAAGAGAAGTCATATGAACCTTTATAGAGACTGCATAGAAAGACACTGCTTTATGCCCTGGTGTATTTCTGCTGTATTACCTTACCTGTTGGCTCCATGTGACAAAGTAGTTAAATGTCTGTGAGTTGCTTGATCAAAGTTTCATCTCTAAGAAAAATGAGACAGTACAAAGCCAGTGTAATCATCACCAGCTGCTAGAAGTGTTGTTGATCTCTTGTTCTTCTCCACTGGTTGTATGTTTTTTTGCAGTAAGCTATACCCTTGGTCTATCTTCAGCCTGTGCGGATGCTCAGATAATGTGTGGAAACATGTCTGATACAACTAAGCTGGTTGTAGAGGAAACACGGCTTATGATGAATAAATTGTGAATTTATTGTGGCACATTTAACTTGCAGAGTTCACATCAACCCTTGAATAAATGCATCTTTAGTTTTAATCAGCTTTTGATTGCAGTGCTATCTGGCAGTAATATGTTGACATACAAATATAATTATGTTTAGTGTTAATAATGCAAACTGAATTGGCTTAATTACTTGAATCAGATGACATTTCCCTTTCCTGAAATAATCTCAACACCTGGTTAGGCAGGTGATGAATTCTTGTGCTTTGGATCATTTTTTAGTAGGGCTTTCATATATGGGCTGCAAATATCCACATGATCCCTAAATGGCAATGAGTTTTCTGTATCTTTTTGCAACCATTGTGCAATAATCTGGATTTTTGTTACTCTATAGAAACTCTCTTTGAGGCTGCTATGATAGAAATGTGAATCCATATTTGTACTGTAAACAAACTGAACTGATTGTTAGGGAAAGTGCTTGTAATAGTCCAATTGGACAATTCACTACCCTTCCAGCCATGAAAATGAATCTGAGATCAGAGCCTTAATTAAAATTATACAATGACACTTTGAGAACTAATATCAGATTGGAGTGTATTTCCTGTGATAACCCTTTCTGTTAATGTTACAAGAAACTGCTTCCCTAGTCCTTGCTCATGAAGGCTTGTAGCTCCTACTGCATCTTATCAGGCAGAGAGTCAAAGAGCAATTGCGCTTGGAAACACAAAAACAGGAAAGATGATACCTGAAATTAGCAATCTCACACGCAAAGAATAGGCAAAATGAGGTACAGAAGAACTTTTTATCTCTCTGTCTAGAATACCTTCCCTTTGTGGTCTGGAAGTTGTAAGGTGTTAAAGAGTCAGTGCAACGGAAGTCACAGTTCTAAGATGAAAGGAAGCTGATTAAGACCTTACTTTAGCAATAGAATACCCAGGAGCAAAATGTCACTCCATTATAACATTTGGTGAGTATACAAAGTAAAACTATATCAAAAGAAATGTCACATCACCTGGGTGGAAAGAAAACTTGATAATGGTATTAGCTGTAATAACAACTACACTCTCCTTCCCTCATTTCTGTGCTCTGATATACATCCCTGTTTCTGGTGAGAATTACATGATACACAAAGAATTGTCTTCATTCTGAACTGGCTTTGTTTTCCTTAGTGATATTTGCACAGTGTCAAGTATGATTGCCTGTTTAGTTTTATGGCATAAGCTTATTTATTTACAACTCAGTCCTTTGGGATGATATCACATTCTTTTTGCATTGAAATGGTTCATAAGTTGCTGAAAGACCAAGGAGTGAACTGGGTGTTCTTTTTTGTTTTTCAAGAACATCAAGTCACTAGTTATTTCAATTGGACAACTTATAGTACCATCATAAATAGCTGTTTGTCTATGCACACACATCCACACATGTTCTTGTTCATCTCTTCCTTGTAATTAATTTAAGAGTAGCATATTTATCATGTACTACCAATCTATTGTCACACAGTTTTCAAACACATTTGGATTGTGAATGTCAGACATAATTAAGCTGCTTTTTATGCTAGCTTTTACAAAGGAAGTCCCAGTTTCCAATCACATCTTGGAGTAATCTGTAAAATTAAATTAGTGTTGCAATCCCCAAGCTAACATCACAAGAATCATGATTAATTCCAAGTAATGTTTGGTCTCAGCAGAAAGCATATAGGGACAGAGTATTTTAGCTTTTTCTGCACTACAGACTAATGTTCTTTTCTAAGGATGTTTCTTTTGTTCTTCCTCCCTCCTGACTTGTCACAACTTGTCTTCCCCAGAAAAAGGAGAAATAATTTCTTAACTATTCAGTGCTGTTTCTTTTTGTCCTCAGTCTTTACTATGATTGCTGATGGCTGAGTAGGGGTGTTCTTGGCCTTGTGACGATGTCTACTCTTCCTTCCTTCCTTCCTTCCTTCCTTCCTTCCTTCTTCAATTTCTCAAAGGCTGCTGTGCCTTTTGCCCCACCAGCCCCAGTGGGAATCAGTTGCCACTCCCAAAGTCACTTAGTGAAGCTGAATGGTGGAAAATCCAAAAAAGAGAAAAGGACATTTCTTCACACAGCATGAACTAGGGCATTCACTAAGATAAGAGGCAGCAAAGGCCAACTTAGGAATGAGAAAGGGTGAGCATGGAAGGCACTTGATGGTGGTCTTAGCAATAATTGCTATACCATTACTGGAGGCATGATGCCTCGGAACACCTGTTTCTGGGGAGCATAGGCAGAATGATGGCACTGCACTCATTTATGCCTATGAACCACTGCGGGAATTAAATGCTGGACAAAATAGATTACTGAAGTTTGATCTGCCAGAGTTCCTCATCTATTTCTGAGTACAGGTTGTGCAAAAGTGAAAAATTATTAGAAATCCTATAGCATGACTTTCCAATGTATTTGTATAATTCAAAGTTACTTACTACAGTTACACATGAAATAATGAATATTACCCCTCCAGCCCTTTGCTTCTTGCTTAAGGTCCAATTCTGTAACTCAGTGATGGGTGGTTCCCATTGATTTAAAAGCCAAAATAGGATGTTTGTTCTTTTAGCTTAAAATATTCCTTGAAAACACTAATCTACAATTTGTGTTCCACAATTCAAAATGTGCTTCAGGAATGTATGAAATGTCAGGTTGTAGACTATGTGAGAGTGTGAATGCATGTATAGGATATTGTCTAGAAATGTATTCATATTCTGGGAAGAGGTTTAATTTGCAGAGAGCCAGAAGAGGCAACCAAATCCCATAGGAACCTGAAGCCTCCTCTTATTTCTTCCTCTAATTGCAGATTAGCAAGAGTTTAGTATTATACCCAGACTTCAAGCTATGACTGATCTTAACTATTAATTGAAACAAGCCAGCTTCATAATCTAGTTAAAGCCCTTCTTTTCTTTCTTTCTTTCTTTCTTTCTTTCTCTTTCTTTCTTTCTTTCTTTCTTTTCTTTCTTTCTTTTTCTTTCTGTCTGTCTGTCTGTCTTTCTTTCTTTCTTTCTTTCTTTCTTTCTTTCTTTCTTTCTTTCTTTCTTTCTTTCTTTCTTTTTCTTTCTCTCTCTCTCTCTCCCCTCTCCCTCTCTCTCCCCCCTCATTCACTGTATGTTGTAGATGACTCCTGCTTTTTCTTCTTGGGCTACTGGGTCTTTTGGTTTACTTAGGGTGTTTTGGAGTGATTTTGTTGGTTTATGTGCTACAGAGATGCCATATGATTGTAATAATTTGTTGGTGGTTTCTGAGATGTTTCTGATGTATGGCAGTGTGATCCTTTTCATAGCTTGTGTCGGTTGTGTTGCAGTAGGTTGAGTGGTCAGGCACTTTTTGATAAAATTACGTGGATATCCATTTTGTTGGAAGATGTTGTATAGGTGGTCTTTTTCTTTTTTCTGCTGTTCTGGGTTGCTGCTATAGTTATTTTATAACTATAGAAATACTTTGTATTAACTTTCTATCTTTTGCTGATATAGATTTATTTTGAAGTTTTCAAATATTAGAGTAAGAGGTGAATGTATTTTATATCTATGCCTGTACCAAAAAAAGTCAAAGTTACTTTTTCTTCTCTATTCTCTCTCTTTTGCTATCTTCTTTTTTTTCTTGACTTTTCTATGTTTTACTTTTTGTTGAAATTTAATAAAGATCTTTAAAAAAAAAAACCCTTCAGTTTTGATTCTGGCTCTCATGTCTTCTAGTCCTGTTATCCTTATATTCGCTGCACAATTTAAGGAGGTATGGGGGCAATATGTATTCTTGCCACATCCTATCCCTGATATGAATCACTCCGTTTCTCCATACTCAGTTCTTACAATAGTTTCTTGTTCATTATAAAAGTTCCTCAGAATGGGTTGAGGCACACCCATTATCCTTACTAAAATCTACATTCAGGCATGATCTACACAATAAATAAAAAGTAAAGTAATCTATTACTTTACACAATAAAGTAATCAATACTGTAAAGCAAAGATAAACTTTCTTGTATCCTCTAGCTCTTTCCATTATCCACTTCATATTATTTGTCTGATCACATGTCCCTTGCCTTTTTTTCCTGCTATTTCTCTCTATGCATGGCTCTATACTTCTTTTAAATTCTTCAAACCTAATTTTGCTTGCATGAGGAATCAGTGTAGTGGTTCAGTAATTTGCACATCCCCTTGCATCTTCCTTCTGGTATAGGTATATACATGCAGTTCCATATTTGTTGACATAGATCTGTTAGCATTTTATCTGCCTCTTCTGCAGTTTTAATCACTTCTGTAAGAATGCTGTTTGTGCCTAGTTATTTCCTATTTCACAGCTGATCTACTTTCTCTCATACACACATTTTAATGGAGCTGGTTCTTGAATATGTTCTTTTTCTACAAATGTTCTTTTTATTCTACAGTTCTATTTGTCAAGGGTTTCAGTATAGACTTTCTACCTTCTTTTAACTTCATTTGTTTTAATTAGAATTCTTCCATGGTTTCTTTCAAATTGTTTTTCTTTAGCTGGAAATTTCCTGTGATTTCTTTAATCTTGAAAAATATTTTCCCTTCCTTGTTGTTTTCCTCTATTTGTTGACATTCTTTAAAGTCAACATTCAGTCATACATTGCCCAAGCTTTCATCTTACATGCTTCTTTGGCTATCACGATAGCAATTTCTGAAAATCACTTGAATCATTACCTCTTTGAAATTTTGGGAATATTTTTTTCTGCTTCAGTTTTCACAATGTCTTTTTCTTTCTCATAGCTCCTTAGGTTCTCTTTCCTGTAAGTTAAAATTATTAAATCTGTTCCTTGCATTGAGGACTGTGTAGCATGCTGGATTTGATCTAAAAAGGTGTTCTAGAGTGCATGGGAGCAGAAATAAAGTGCCTGTATGCCACACCTTAAAGCAGCTATAATTTCTCATAATGACAACTATGATGCACTTCCTGGATATCCATGAATTCTAATAGTTATGTTCCTATTGTTTACCTGGTTAATTATGTCCTTTGAGTATCTTTGCCCCTTCATTCCTTCATGTCCTGTATCATCTTCATAATCATAATCATCTGATCATAATCATCTGATGTAAAGTTACCCGTTCTGATCTAAGTTTACTTGTCCCTAAAATATTTAATTTAATGCTTTTCATTTCCACTTAGACAATTTTAAGTTTTCCTTGCTTCATGATTCCCACATTCCAAGTGAATTACTGTAAAACAAAGGATTTCCTCTTTTAGCCCTGGCACCATCAGTAACCAGATTTTTTTGTAGTTTTGGTCCGGCTATTTCATCAAACTTGGATCTATTCATGGAAGTTCCCAATAATTAGAGGAGCACCTTTCCACTGGTGTAAATGTTTAATCCATGTCCATAAAGTTTTTTCTGGCAACATACTCTGCTATATGTATAGAATGAAAGCAATTTCAGCACACTAGCTGTCAATAATAATTCTGAAGTACACAGAGCTATGTAAACATATTTTAACATATTTTCTAGGCTAGTGAGCCTAGAAAACTACTGTAATCAGCAGAGTGGCCCATTCCTAATATTCTGACAAGCTCTCCATAAGAAAAGGAAAAATTAACCACCGAACATATATGGGGGCTGTATCTGGTCATGTAAATAGGCACCATATGAGGTAGGCCTGATGGCAGCCAATTTTATTGTGCTGGTGGTATTTGTTTCCAACAAGTACCTGAGGAGGGATGAGTTACTGTTCAGTACAAAGAGTGAATCCAGCTTTGGCAGGTACATTATGAAGAGCTGTAGCATAGAAAATTCCTCATTCTCACATTTCATCTAATGGAGTTTTGTTGTTGTTGTAGAATGTTATATACAGACCAACATAATCTGGTACCCTTAAATTGATAGATGAAGATAGAAGGCTGTTTTATGCTTAGAATCTCAGCTATTCTTCCCTCTCTCCACCTACACTACTTATGGAGCTGGGAATAAGTATTATTTATGGAATTACTGATTTGTAATAGTCAGAAGGCTGCTTATCCATAACTGAAAGCACTACAGCATTTTCTCTTTTCTTTAGACATTACTACTTTTCTTTTCCTGGCTCAGAAAACTGCTCAGTGGGTTGAATAAGAATCTCTCAAGTCTGATGAGATTTCTTGGGCTTGCTGAAAAGTGAGGCTATGATATACAGAAAATGTAAAGCTAATGGTTACATAATTAGGCAGTGAATTAGTCTGCTGTGATGGGGAATAATTTTGATGTGGTCCAATACTTAAGGTGCTGGACTAGGAGTAAGGAATTATGTACTACATGGATGTGAAATGGTGGCCAGAAACCCTACAAACCATGCAAGTCGCTGGAAACAATTGCCACGGCTCAGTTTCCTCATGAATTCTGGGTTTGTTTCTGCTCTTTTGGATTCTCCACTCTGTCCCTTCCACTTAGGAGTATGAAAATGATGGGGTGGGGTGGGGGGATGTTTAAAGCACAAATACATGGCTATTTACAAAGAGGTCCCCCAAAGACTTAATTTAACAACTTAACTGCTATACCACAGATCAATAGTTCATTACTGATAAGAGTTCTTAACACTGCAGTTAAGAATGGAAGATAATGCATCCCTTCAGTCTACCAGGAATCAATGTATTGGAGACAAGGAAAGATACAGTGTTTGCTCTTCAGTTAATGAACTCTGAGTGAGCTGTGAATTTTCTCAGAAAGCAGGTAGAGAACCAGTATCTACTGGATCCTAATGTTCTATGAACTTATCTTATAGTCAGCCTGTAAGTGTGAATAAAAATTGTATCACAAAAACACTACTGAATTGGTCAACTCTTTTCAGAGAAACCAAATAACTAATAATTGCTACCCTCCCCCACAAATATATACCTAACAACTGAACATTTCAAGTAGCCTGAGCTGCAAGTCTTGAGGGCTGCAAATTCAATGATGCTTCATACCATTTAAAACACTACTGCAAATTGCTTCACTTACCAGAATTATACTTTCCTACTGACATATGTAAATCACAACAGTGGCAAAATTCTTACCCAACCAACAAAAAGAACTATTATGGGAACCATTACTGTGTCTCCAGTAGCCTTTACTGGCATACTAGATTTTGATATAGATATTCAGGTGGTTTTGTGCCAGTCTCTCGATTGGTTTTGGTTTACCAACATTGTGTGATCCCAGCCATCATAGTTTGTAGCTTAATATGTTACATATGTCTGGCCAACTGAGATTTATAGAGTAAATCATGGATAAAAAACCATGGTTTGCTTAACCATTTATGAACAGAATCTTAATGCTTTCGTGTTTTAAAGAAGGTAACAAATATTAAGTGAAGGAAGAAAAAGGATATTTAAAAAAAAATCTCAGTTGATTTTTAGTTTAAATATACTCTCAGGATCTCATTGTATCAAGTAATCAAGCAATATTATAACCTACAATCATCTCAATTCCAATCAAGTGAAGTACACTGTGATATGAGAAGCCATAAAAATCCATTTTGCTGTTGTACATCAGATCATTAACTTGTGAGGGTTCTATCTTCAATTGGATGAGGAGAGAAAGGGCATCAAGATATGCAAAGGAGATCAAATAGCAAATTTTCAGGAAGGTCCATAAATATTCATCAGTTTTAAAGGCTCAAGGTCCATTTGTCTGACTAGTGATTTGGACATTTCAGAACTAAATGCTGCGAGACACAAAAGTCTTTTCCCATTATTCTCGTCAGCAACAACTAGGCTAAATTACAGGTTTTAATCAGGCATGTGATTAAAAACTGTAACTTAGGCTTGAAAGTATATAATAGGTGGAAAAAGGACAAAGTGTGGTAGATTAATAGGGCACAGAAATGGGTTCTTAAGTTCCACAACAGCATAAAGACCTGGCTATTTCCCCATGCACAGAAGCCAAGGTATTAATGGAGCTCTGATATGGGGCAGGTCTATCTATTTTATTGTTGTGATATCTTTTAGGGGCCTCAACTGCTATCGTTATTTCTTTTTTATACCATTTTTTACAGTTTTTTACTGTTATGGATTGTAATTGTTTTTATTTGTTCACCATCCAGAGTGCTTTGGTGGATGAGCAACTTCATAAATATGATAAATAAACAAACAAACAAACAAACAAACCTCATCAATTAACCACACGAGGGTCAAATATTGCTTCAAATGAACAAAAGTCTTATAGGCATGAACTAACCCTACCTAAGCGGCTTCATTGTAAGAAAAAACTCAGACAACTATCCCATTTTCCCAACATTCCTTGGCTGATGGGACCTGCAACATGCCCAACCTGCCGGACTGAATTGGACGGGTAGTAACTATGGATATTTCATTGAATATCCAAAATATACTGTATTTCATTGAACATTCCACTGGAATACTTACAGCTAGAAGTTAAGTGCTTTATGCTCAATTTATATTCATTATCTTTGGAGACCATCCTTTTTCAAATGAACGTTATAAATCTAACAGAAAAAATACTGCGTTGATATTTTCTTTCATTCTCAATCTGCTTTTTCCAAAGTAAATTCTTACTCAGTTCATTAGAGCTACCCATGGTTTGGAAACTGAAGTCCTTGTTTTCTAGGCCATTCAATAATTTAGAGAGGAAAGGAGACATAATTAACATCTAAAAGAATTACTTAATATTGCATTTCCATTCAGTTTAAATAAAAAGGTGACTTAATTTTTAATCAAATGCTATTTGCATTCGAAGTGCAGTTTAGAATTGGTTCTGATGATCTGTTTATGGTAATAACTAGATCTAACACCTCGGTTTGTGCCTCTCTTTCTTGGATTGAGACTGCATACAATGCTGAACAGATGATTAATGCTGTTAACTCAAAGAATACTAAATACTATTCAACGTATACATTTAGGAAGATCTGTTGCTAGATGTGAGGGTCATCTGACTGGGGCAAACTGACCTCTTCCCACCCAGCCTTTAGCTCACAAAGCAATTTCACTTAGCTTGTATGTGGCAAGATGCTATTGCTCTCATGCAAATGCATGATTCTGTGCTGCCAATGGAACTGATAGGTCTTCTTCCTATCAGTGCAGAAGCACCAGTGGTGAGATCCAATTGCTGTTTACAGGACATACTAAGCCAGGAACTGGCAAACATTTTTGGCTTGAGGAACCATACTTTCTTTTTCTAGTCTGGAAATGAGATGCCTTTTTTGGGGGGCGAATTATTAACTAATAAACACACATTTTGCTCCTTTGCCACAATGAAGAACAATGGCCTGATTCTGAAAGTTCATAAGAGGTGGTAGCATTCATTTCCTCCCTTAACCTCCCAAATTAGAAAAAAATTGTACTACCCACTTAGCATACCTGACAGTTACAAACAGGATTGTCCATATGTTTTCCTAACCCCTTCATTTGCTAAATAAACAACTGGCTGGGTTAACACACGTTAAACCATTAACTATGGTTTACAAGGCACATTGACTAAATATGTAAAACACACCAAGCCAGAAACAAACAAATCATATTTTGACTGACTTTTGTGAATGATAACTGTTCTGTAGAGTGACCCATAGGGCTGGGCTATGAATGAGACAAATATGAGTCAGGAGTAAATGAATACTATTAGAAGGCTCTGTTTGAACATAATAAACCCACTTATTTTCATAAGCACCATTCCTCAATATACAGTTTTCAGTGTATAGATTTTTGAGTTCAGACCAGCATCACATAATTTGGACAGCTATGCTGTTTGTGTATTAGCTCAAGAAATGTGAATTAGGTCAGTTTGCTTAAAAATGAGGACCAAATAATGTTCTTGCCAATTCCTGCTAAAACAATGCAGATTTCAACAGCAAATATGTGGAAATATATGTGATATACTGCAGATTTTTTTTCCTCTGACAGGGAAAATGTGGAGGCTTCAGCAAAACATTTCTTTCTCCTTGGAATGCAGTTTCCATTTGGCATATAATCTACTGGCCTCAACACTTTTTTGTTTAGTGGCATTTGTTTTCTTCTCAGTGATCTTACCTACATAACACCATAATTAGATACTGTTTGTCCTAGTTGGCCCAATTTTTATGAATTATCCAGTATGATTAAAATGATGGAGAGGAAATGTAACAGGAATCAAAGATGGTTTGAAACTCTGACTAGACTACTGATAAGATACTGTGAGGTAATTTTTTAAACTCAAATCCATAATGTATATTATACTATACGTGTTCATCTTTTGACAATATCTAGCAGAAAGAAACAGCAAAGGATTTATACTCTGGGACAGAGGCGTATAAATAGGCTACAACTGCATTGGAGCAGGCAGGCTTTCAGTGTGTATACTGCTTTACTGCTTCATTTTTGTCTGCGATAAAAAACCTACCATGTCTTGTGTCTGGGAGTCTTCTGCCTGGTAGGCCAATTCCTGAATAAGAAATTAGTCTTTGGAAAGCCAAGATTTTCAGCTGTGCTTATATGAAGCCTAACAGTTTCATTTAAAATACTTAAAAAAGGGAATCTTGCTTTCCCCTTCCACTGTGTGATTTTTTTTTTTCTGGAATATTTTTGCCATCTTGTCATACCAAATTTAATCCCATTATTTTCTGTTTTCAAAGTTGTCCTGCTCAGAGACAGAATCCTGAGGCCCTTTTCATAATTTCTCTATAACATTCCATTGGGTTGGAAAGTATGAAAATCAGATCCCTCCCCTCACCGTCAGCACAATTATTGAAAATGCCAAAAAAATCAGATTGTTTGGACTTTATCTTCTTTTGGGTTGTTTCATTAAGCGGCAAGCCCCATTCACTCCAGAATCTGTTGCAGAATCTATAGACAAGGTAGGCAAAAAGCTCCTAAATATCTAACTGAAAGTTGAAAATCTGGAAGAAGTGTTAGGCACACGCCTTTGTTTATTTGTTTACCCAAGTTCCGAGAGCCAGATAGAACTTGAGATGAGGCTTTACTTGCTAACAGAAGTTTTATTGGCCAAGAAACATTCTGGATGGCTCAGTCAACACCGTGGCAAGGTGTTGAGGAGAACCACACTTGCAAAGCAAAAAACAGAGATTTTATAGTCGTTTACAAATGTAATCAGAAAGTACATCCCCTGATACCCATACAAGGGATTTTTGGGATGGTCCAAAGAGGAGCAAAGGTGGGTCCCAAAGAAAAAGTTAGCTCAACTCTCTTCTCCTGTTACCAAAGAAATGCCTACATCCTTATCTCTCTCTGGAATGCAGGGCCCCTTTCTTTGCAACTTTTATTGAGCTTGTACCAGGCTAATTGCTTATTCGAAGACAATCAGGCATTCAACAAAGAGATAAGGTGGGGGGGGGAAGAAACCCGTGCTCTTTACAAAGCAAAAGCAAGTTAACTCTTTAGAAATAAGATAGAGTGCACCGCTACATGCATGCTTATACATTATGTAAAATATATAGAGAGAGTGTAAAATTGTGTATTAAAATAATGCCCTTCAGAAGAAAGACTTATCTAAGTAATCATTCAATCAGAGTGACAGGATCAGGAAGTTAGCACACTCCATCAGGATTTTATGCTACATTTTCTGGAGGCTTGATTGTTTCTAGCAATTGTCTCTAATAGCTAGTAATTATGTATATGAAATTGTACAGCAGTGAGCCTCAGGTCCTGCCCATTGTGGCCTCCATGTAACATTTTATGGGAGATTGATATTGAAAGCCCTGCTTACGATTTCATGTGTTCAGTGACTTATTTCATCCACTTCTAATTATTTGGGGCATTTGACTACCTAAAGTTAAAAGGAAATTTCCCTTTTTTAATTCTTAAACTATACTTTCTGCTTTTGTTTCCAAGGCCTGGAAAAAATGGAGCACTATTTTTTTCTGGCCATGTAGCTTAAAGCTACAAGGTGATACTACAGAATTTAATTTTCTTTTTTGTCTTCATTATTATCACCCTTGTTATTTTAAGCTTAAGTAAGCGTACATAAGTAACACAAGTCAGCATTCAGGGTGTGGGATCCTTGTATGTCCCACATCCTGGGGATATGAAGTTGCCACATATCTAAGCAAATAGGTGATGGCAGCTGGAAATACTACAAAGCCACTATGCTATGGCAGAAAAGTGGACCACGATGTATAAAACTCTGGGGATTTGAGGGAGGAGAAAGGTGGAGACTACCCACCTTTCACAATGTGGGCTTGGTCTTTTGTTGTTTCATAAATAGAATGCTATGAAATGATTTGATAGGTGAAGTCTTCTTGGTATCTCCCCGTCTTGACACAAAGAGGGCTGGTTACTGCCTCCCTTTCTTTAAGCATCCATTTTAAAGCAGCTGGCTATGGTTGCACAGCAAAACTCTGGCATTTTGGTCACTATGCTTCAATACTAAAAAACAATGGGTTAGCACTTGCTTCTCTTGTCTACTGATTTTTTTTTCCTATAAAAATGCTAGTGCATTTTAAAGATAAATTCCCTGGCTTTATAAGCATATAAACCATTGTCCAGTGCAAAAGCTTTTAGATTTAGATTTTTTTATCCCACCTTTATTATTTTTATAAATAACTCAAGGCGGCGAACATATCTAATACTCCTTCCTCCTCCTATTTTCCCCACAACAACCCTGTGAGGTGAATTGGGCTGAGAGAGAGTGACCCAGCCAGCTTTTCATGCTTATGGCAGGACTAGAACTCACAATCTCCTGCTTTCTAGCCTGGTGCCTTAACCACTAGACCAAGCTGGCTTTCTTTTATTAATTCCTTGCATGTTGGATTTTAGATGGTTTCTATTTATGCCTAATTATGCCATATAAACATTATCAATTTTAATAACTTTGAACAGGAGTAAATGAAGCTTGAATGTGGCTCTGATTTTTACAACCCCTTCCATTTAATTCATTTATTTCATTCTTTAATGCAAAATGCTGTTATCCAGTCATTACTGATCCACTAATTTCCGGTTTCCTTGTTTCACTCACCATTAAAGCAGTTCTCATTTAGGTGCCCACATGTTCACATTAAGCACTTGGGTAGTTTCATTTAGCAGAATTAGGAATTTCCATTTTTCCTAAACAAAGCTCTGTCATTATCATCAAGGACTATGGAAAAGGCTGGAGAATAAAGGTACATGAATGTTAAAATGGTACTTGCCAAGCATTTCATGTCCATGAACGCTTACGTGATAAGCTCTTGACATGTTTCCCAAATTAATTCAGCACTGAATTTACTTGCTCTTAATTTACTGCAGGGATTTTCAAACTCTTTTAGGCTCTGGAACCTGGTAAAATAAAAATCCTGGAACCCCTGATCAAGTGATGGAAAATTGACTCTGAGTGAACTTATGATTTTTTTTGCCCTTAGTCTTTTACAGAAAGCCACCAAGTTCCTGCAGAGCCCCAGGGCTCTGTGAACACAGTTTACTTATTTACTATACAACATCCAAAGAGTACACTATGAATACAAATCCTTGCCAGAGTTTGTTCATGTTTGATGAGTATTAGATTTCCACAACAGACCAGCTAGCTATTGCAGTCACCCAGATTTTTAATAAAAATCATTGCTGTTGTCAAAGAGATTTCAGCATTACCTCTATATGTTTTCATAGTGGTACAGAATAATAGCAGTGGTTCAGGAAAGCTATGAAATATTGTAAAATGCTAGGTCACTCAAAGCTGTCATCTGTTTTCAGGTTTGGAAAAGACAAATTGCTATGAGGCTTCTCTGCTTCTTCCTGTCACTGCTTGCATCCTTAGCAAGGGCAGGAGAAGCAGAGCCAAAATGAAGGAGCAGCATACTGTGAAGTTAGCACTGGACTTTTCTTCGGGTGTTTCCTTAGCAAGTACCCTAAATCAGTTTTTTACTCTGCTCACCCACATTCCCACAGGCTCATATTCCTACAGACTTCAGTGAGGTACAAGCAGAGAGAAGAACAGCAGAACAGCAAAGACTTCTGATGCTTTAAGGATGCAACAGTTCTTCATATATGACAAATGAAGAGGTAGGAAAGAAGTGATCTGGAATCATCAATCTGATCTTGGGGGGCATTTCATTCTGGTTACCAATGTAACACAATTCAGCCCTGAGTTTTAGCAAAAACTGTGCCCTTGGCAGGACCCTGCCAATTCTGGCTCTTCCCTCAGAGACAAATATCCCCAGAGACAGATATCTAGAGAGGCCCTGCATTCCATCTCCTTGGGTTATTTCTTTCTGTCTTCTGCTGGAACACAAAGAAAAAAATGGGTAGAACTGGGAAGAGAAGCTGTGTTTCCTTCTCACTGATTGTGGTGGCTCCAACCTCAGACCACAGTAGATCTTTTCCCCTCAAATTGTCAGAGACAAAAAGAAGCGACAACCACTTGAATTTTTGCTGTAATATCTTTCAGGATACCGTACTATTATTAGCATGAGAAAGTGCAAAATGCCAGGCTTAATTAATCTTCTTATAGCATGGTACACAGCAAATAGGATGGTTCAACTCCTACAATTTTAAATCTTTTTCAGAATGCGTTTCAGTACTGGGATCTGGTACTCTGCTAACTTCTCTTCATGGAGTTTAATTTACAGAATTCGCTGTCATTCCTAAACTTGATAATCAATATTGTGCAAATGTAAGTTCTAGTTCATTAATTGATTGATTATATGCTATCAAATTGGTGTTGACTCTTCGTGACTACATAGATAGATTTTCTCCAGGATCTGTCTCCTACCTGGTTTTACAACAATGGACCCATCACTGTTATAACTGATTTCATCCACCTTGCTGCTGGCCATCCTTTTTTTCTCTTTCCTATCACCTTTCTCAGCATTATAGACTGCTCTAGAGAGCTAGATCTTCACGTACTTTGTCCACAGTATGATAATTTCTGCCTGGTCTTTTCTGCCTTGAGTAATAATTCTGGATTGATTTGTTTTCTTTTTTGTTTGTAGTATTCTCAGCAGTCTTCTACAACACCGAAGTTTGAAAGTGGCAACACTTTTTCTATCCTGCTGCTTCAAAGTCCAACTTTCGCTTCCATAGAATATCACAGGGAAAACCCTTGCCTGTACAAGTTTGATTTTTGTACGTATATACACATCATAGCATCTGTATATATTTTCCAAGTCCTTCATTGCTACTCTACCAAGCATTAGTCTGCAGCATATTTCACTGCTGGTTACTTTACTGTTGATAGTTGATCCCAAAAGGCATAAGCTATCCACCACTGTGGTATATTCATTGTCAATTCTAAAACTGGTTGCTGTACCTATTGTCATTAATTTAGTCTTCTTTATATTTAATCTTAGTTCCATTTTTTTCACTGTGCTCCTTGACTTGCATTATTACAGCTTGCAGTTAATTTTCATTTTCAGCTATCAGAGTAGTATCATCAGCATAGTGTAGGCTATTGAGGTTTCTTCCTTCAGTTTTAAAGCCATGCTCATCTTCTTCCAATCCACCTTCCCTCAACATATCTTCCTCATATAGGTTTAACAAATAGGGGAGAATATACAGCCTTGTCTCATTCTTTTGCCAATCTGGAGGCAGGCTGTTTTGCCATGTACTGTCCACATTGTGGCTTTCTGACCTGTATACAGGTTGTGTATGAGAACAAGATGTTCTGGGATTCCCATTTTTCTAAGTATATTTCACATGACTGGCACAATTGCAGGCCTTTCTGTAATCAGTGAAGCATATACTGACTTCATTTGATATTCTTTGCCTTTCTCAGGTAGTGTGTATGCAACTTTTTAAAAAGCCAGCTTGAACATATGGCATCAGTTTTTCCATGCAGGGCTGTAATCTGCATTATATGATCCTAAGCATTATTTTGCTACCATGTGAAATTAAGGATACTGTACAATAGTTTGCACACTCCTTTCTTTGGTATTGTGTGTAGATTAACCTCTTTCAATCTGTTGGCTGCTGTGTCATTTTCTAGATTTGCTGGCATAACTTGGTTATCATCTTTACTGATTCTTCTTCTGTTGCTTGCCATATTTCTGTGTCTACTCCATCAATTCCTGTGGTCTTCTGTCTTGGTAATAATTGGAGTGTTGATCTAACTTCATCTCCTAATACTAGTTTCTCATAAGTAGGGAATATCTTCTAAAGTATCTTGGTTGTTGACATCTATATTGTACAGTATTTCAGTATACTCCTTTCCATCTTTGTCTGGCCTCCTTTGAATCAGTTACTATCTGTCCACTGATGTCTGTGAGCACACTCATTTGAGATTGAAACCTCCTTCTGAATTCAGAGATCTTTTGGAATATTTTGTTTTTGTGCCTTTTTCCATCTTGGATGTCTTTACAGATGTTGTAATTCTGCTTCTTTTCTCTTTTAATAGCTCTCTGAAATTCTTTGTTAAGTTCCTTCCTGAGATCTTTGTCTTTCTTGTCTTTGGCCTTCGTCTCTTCTTGGCAGTTTCCAGTTTGTTCTGACATCCAGCTTGGTTTTTTTTCTCTTTGGCAGTCTCTTTTCACATTAATCTTACACTTCTTTAAGTTCATTTTACAATTCCTCTGGCTCCCTATGAATGAGGTTTAGGACTTCAAAGCAATTTCTGATGTTCTCCTTAAAAATGATGTGTATCTGCTCAAGATCATATTGTAGAAACCGATTGGCTTTCTTCTTCCACTATGGCTTAACTTGGAATTGCATATGAGTAATTTGTGATCTGTTCACAGTCAGCTCTTGGCCACATCTTTGCTGTTATAACTGAGCTCGTTCACCCTCTGCTAATAGTATAGTCAATTTGAGTTCATTAGAATATTGTAAACAGTATTGAATTAATTAATGAAATAAATTGTTGTAGAACCTGAGTGGAGTGTATATTTTAGGACAATTAATAGGATCAGATATAAGTATAATATGCCAAAAATGCAGAGTGGCAATATCTTAAAACATTTACTGTTTCAGTATTGGCCAACAGGCTTAAGAACCTCAGAGACTCTTCTAACACTAACATGTTTTATATGAAATAGTAATTAGCAATATATAATTATGTTTGTTAGAATGTACTAAATTAGAAGTTCAAGATTACAGGAATACATGGAATAATAAAATGTTCAGTACATGTGTATCAAAAACCATTTTGACAGCTATTATATTTCTACAGATTTAATTTTTTTATCACCTATACAACAGTTTGAAGAACTCTGTTTCTCTGTATTAAATTAAGATACAAGTGACTCATAGCCCATTTAAGTTCCTATATACATTTATGTTCATTAATCATGAATATATTGTCAACAAATTCTTCATTTTCTTTCCTAACTTAAATCACTCCTATCCTTTATTCATAGTTATTTCCATTCTAGTCATTATTTCTGTTTCTGTTCACTGTTTCACAGCCTGTTTTCCTTTTTAATATGAGTGACTAAACTAGACAGATTGTGCAGAACACAATCTCAGAAGGACTGAATGCAAAAGTACCGATTTTTTCTACAACTTCTAGAACTATCTCACCTATTACTTTGAAATATTTTATCTGTAGTTTAACATTAGCTCTGGGTTCAACCAATATCCTGAATTCTCTTCCCTAGCTCATTGCTTTTAGAAAATGACTCTGCAACAAATAACAAACATCTTTTATTGTTTCCTTTTAAATACATGGCCTTACATTTTGCAATGCTGAATTTCATTCCATTTTTATCACTTCACTAAGGTCATCCAATTAGTTCAGTATAATTTCTGAATTCTTCCAGAAGTTGCAATACCTTCTAAGTTAAAATCCAGTTCCAACAAGAAATTCTCACTTCCTTCTTGTTAATGAAAGTATTTAATAAAGGAGGCCATACTGATTCCCAAAGAGCTCCACTGGTTCTTTCTTTCATTTGAAAATATCCTGTTTAAGAAAACCTAATGCTGTAAACAAAGAGCCTAATTAAATTCCAGTGTCCTCTCTCTCTCTCTTTTGTTGACATACTATAATTTGGATTGATTTTTAATTGATTTTGGTATGTATTTGCACTTGGGTCACATTCCCAGATTTATTTTATCATCCCCTGACTTTATTTTATCATCCCCTTTGCAGACAGTTGCTGTTGGATAGCAACTTTTCCAAAGGGTTCAATCTATGAATGATAATAATATATATAGATCAGGCTTTGTAATTGGAGATTAGCAGACACATTTTGAAAGTTAAGATGTTTTATGGTTCTAATGGGTTTAACCTAACTTTATTTCACTATTTCTAATGGCATAACTTGCCATTAGAGATATGCACCTGGTCCTAATAATATAGGCAAAACAAAGGTTTTATGCACCAAGATGCCATTCCATATCAATCTACTGATTAAATCTTGCAAACACACTACACAGCGCAGAATTCTGATGTGTGCAGAATGACAAATCTTGGCAAATGAAGGAGATCTCCTGTTCCACCTCAAAATGCACAAGGCTTTCATCACACAGAAGCATACTACCCTGTCAAAGCTACAAATCTCTGAATAAGCAGTGAACAACTTTTCACATATAAACTCAAAAGCAAATGTCTGTTACTGAGCACTGATAAGATCTTGTTTTCTGATCTATTTGATTGTTGACTGCACATCCTAACACAATTATTCTTCTGTGGTGTACTTTCTGATGCACAGCATCTCTGGATTGGGTTTCATATTTAAATGTTTACATTTATGCCAGAAAATATATAATTTTTAGAGAGAAATCTGAAAAAGAAAGTTCAAGGAACAACTGTTTCCCGATGACATACATTAAAAGAATAATAGCTTGGCCTTTTGAACAAGTTTTTTTTTTAGTTGAAAGGGAAATTAATTTCACAGTCTGCCAGTTGATCCCACGAGTAGGCTTCTAACTGATACAGAGCAAATAGTGGTTTATACATGCCATCTAATGTAAAAACACATTTGACATAGGGACTTCTAGTCTGCCGCACAATCCTCTTAACTGCTATGCTAGAACTTTGGGCTAAAGCAAAGAGGGCAGATAAGCAGTTAATGAAATGAAGGATGACAAACAGGATAAACAGTCAATAGCAGCCGCTGTTTCAGTGATGTGGGATGGGGAAGGTCCCATGCTGGCTCATGGAGACAAGTCTTTCTCATGCCAGCACTTGTACTCTGTGCTGAATCCGATCAGCTGATATGTTACGACAGCAGCTTGTAAGACTAAATTACTAATGAAGCAAAGTTAGCCTGTTGGGAGTTTTGTTCACTTACTTTCTTACACCTTTGACACATATTGCTGAAACATTTAAGTGTGGCTACATGAAATGATACCATTAGATCTTCTTCAGCAGGGGCTACTGAACAAGAACAAATCATTATGTGCAAAATGCAACACATATTAACTGGCAACAACAAAACTAGGGATTGCTCTTCTGAAAAGCACCCTGCTTGATTAGCTCTGTCTCTGTGATTTGATCCTTATCTTCCCACACTTACTGACATTTTCCAGTGTTAATGTTTACCGATCAGTACTTGTCTCTGCCAATCTATTGTTCATAATTCCCAAAGCACCTACACCACCTGTGAATCCATTTTGTTTAGAAGTTGAGCCTGTTGGTCTGTAAGAAGAGGGCATTTCAGACAATTGTTTTTGCATGACGGCAAGTGATATTTTGTTAGAGGCTAAGAGGTCTTTCATGGAGATCATTTCACCAGACATTCTGTGTCCTTCTGTATCACTCTCAAGGACATCATCTGACTCAATTGATATGTTGCGCTGGCTCCGCACAGCCCCTGGCATCACAACATTCCTCCGTGACCTGAAGAGTTTTCTTTGGCACTTACGGCATGTGTTGCCCATTTTCTTCAATAACCAGTTTAAGAATTGTTTGATGACAATGGCAATCACATTAAATAAGGAATAGATACAACATAACCCCATGAGTATGAAGACACAATTGCCAATCTGGTAAAGGTGTTGATTTTTGTAGTATGCATTCCGACCACTCACCAGGTCACCAAAACCAATAGTACTGAAGGCCACAAAGCAAAAATAAAGGGAGTCAGCATAACTCCATCCTTCTGTTGCTGAGTACATAGCAGAGGCACTACAGGAAACAATGACTGATGCCAGGCACAAGATAAGCATGACATAATACACAGAAGGCTTCCATCCAGCTAAGCTGCCCATTTCATCACTCCCAACAGCCTGCTGGACACCTCCAGGAAGTGTACCTTTTCGCTTTAGTTGCCTCTCATGGCAAGACTTCAAAACACATGCTATGACTGTGATCAGACGCTCCAGGAATAAGTTGAAGAATAAGATAGCCCCTGCACAGCCAATGGGGCCATAAAATATCAGAAAAAGTTTGCCTGTTCTGGTAGTTGGTGTGGTCGTGCCGAATCCTGGAAGATAAAATAGGAAAAACATTATATAAACAAGATTCCTGAGCAACAAGATATAACAAGTTAATATCTCATCAGAGTTATTTATCAGTAGTATGTTAGAATAACAGTAATAATATTCATTTATGTAAAACTTCATAGTACTTCACAAGCATTATCCTTATTCCTTACAAGCCTCTGATCACTAGTACTATACCAATATGCGCATGCTTGAGAGAGTGATGGAACTGTAATGGCTCAAATAAGATTGAAATAAGGTCCAGCCAGATTGAGTGTCCAGAGTAATGGCATTCAGAAGTGGGCAAACTGAAGACTAGGGAGAGGAAGAGCAGAAAAGAACACAGGAACTCCATAAAATGAGCTATCTGGAGAATGTGGAGGAAACATCTATAGCATATATATATATATGGATGCTATAGATGTTTCCTCCACATATACATACATACATACATATCATCCATAGCCAGAGAGTGAGGTCTACAGCTGCCAAAGACTAAGTGACAGCAAAAAGAATAGAAGGGCCCCAATAAATTATCCTTTGGACCACATTTTTTGTCTTTTCAAAGAGGCAGCCATGTTAAAGTCCTGAGGGAGCACACAGCATTGCCTTAAAGATTAACACATCCATTATAGAGCATGTGTTTTAAAGGACTATATACCTCTTTTAGTTTCATTGCTTATTTGATTTTTAATACCATTTTTCAAACAGGAGCTCAAGATATGATATATAGCATTGTTTCCTCTAATTTTACCCTACAATAACAACATTGTATAATAGACTGGGCTGAGAGAGAGGTGCTGGCCCAAAGTTACCCAGGTAACTTCCAAAGCTGAGAGTGGACTTGAACTTGAGTCTTCTCAGTCCTAGTCCAACACCTTATCTACTATACTGCACTAATTCCAATTTAACTTAAAAGTTTTTAAGTGGTATATGTATCTAAATGGTTCCTTTTACTTTTCCTTAAAAAGATGAAGATCCTCTCAAGTCAAGCTGTACTACTGATGACTGTATCCATGCCATTTTCTAAGCACATGAATGTGTATTACCATTGTCTCCTTCTGTAATGTTTTTTCAAATTCATAGTCTAGCTCCCCTGATCTTCATCTTTTCAAGAAACATATTAGGGCTAAAACCATATATAAATGTGAAGTTAAATGAATCAAGTACCAGTCTAAACCATTTGTGTACATTCATTTCAGCTATGTTTACTTCTGGCCAGTTTAGTTTTGCAGTTTTAGTTTTCAGTTAAGTTTTAAAAAAAACTGATTTAGGTTGCATTTATTCTATGATTCTGCTTCAGTTTGTATTGCAGTTCATGCTTCAAATGATTTTTAGAAAGATATTTGATTGCACCTTTGGGAACCTTGCAGTTATCAGATCCTTTCCCAACTTTTATCTATCCATTGTCTTACATTTTTACTTGTTTCTTGACTAATTAAAAATTGTGGCCTTAAAAAAAAAAGATAATTTACTTTTATCTCAAAATGTGATTTCTGTCCTGAACTCTTACATTTGAAGTCAGAAGAAATTGGCCCTGGATTTTAAAAAAATAAAAAGACTATCTTGGTACAGAAGCATAAGTCTATATTGGTATTCTGTATTTTGTGTACCTGAACATTTATAGTTTAGGGAGGAATTGGAGGACTAATAGGGGCAGATTATTTTCACAGGTCCCAATCCATCTAATAGTTGTTTAAATAATGCCTTCTTCCATTTCACAAAGCTAGCAGATCATTAGGTCTGGCACCCAATATGACACCCAGAAGATAAGAATCCGCTTACAAAACCTCCGCTAGCACCCACTAGATTCCTTGCCTCATTTTATTGTATACATTTTAAAAACTGACATGGTTTCAAATAATGCACCACTTTACATTTTTATTTCAAAAATTACTTAAGCTTTCTTAGAAAATAAAAATGATGGATTTTTGTATCCCAGTACAGGGAGTCCTCGGTTACGACCAGTAGTTTAGTGATCGTTCAAAGTTACGATGGCACTGAACCTATGACTGGTCCTTGGAGTTCTGGCCGTTGCATTGAGCCATGGTCACGTGATCGTGATTTCTGATGTTTCCTGCCAGCTTCCCACAAGCAAAGTTGATGGGGAAGCTGGCAGGAAGTTGGAAGTTGCAGTCACAAGAGGTCCTCGTTAATGACCCGCGCAGTCCTCGCTTAACAATGGCAACCAGGACTGCCAGAATTGCCATTGCTAAGCAGCGTCATCATGCAACATCCCACTTTATGACCACATCACTTAGCGATGGCAATTCCAGTCCCAATTGCCGTCGTAAGCCGAGGACTACCTGTAGTTTGCTTTGAAGTGTGCCAGAAAAAGGAAAAAATAAGCAGTGATTTGTAGGGACTGTCATGCAATAAAGTGGAAGAAAGTGGATAACTATGGCACCAGACAGTATTTTGGTAAATCAGTGCTTTGTATCTGATTATGTCTCCATAGAAACTACTTGGTGAACAGACAAGTTTCCCAGCAGCTATTTTGTAGAAGCACTTGCAATGTTCTCAAAATTCCAAACATAGCCTATTAGCTCAAAGAGGGGTTAGGAAAGCTTGCTTGAACCCATATGTGTTGTCTTTCTCTCAAAGAATCCAGTTTGTATTACAACAGCAAGAGTAGTGCATAACAATGCCAAACAGAGTATGTTTGCTGATACTGATGCATCAATGTCTCTTGATAAATATTTGGAACTTTTTAATCAAATTGTACAATAAAATAAAAAACAATGGGAAACATCTCAAGTTATTTCCCCAGACTCAGTTCTCCTCTGGAGGTCTATCTCTTCTTCATTACACTCAATGCTGTCGGGAGTACAATGGCACAGAAATATCAGTAATAAATAATAAATAAAATAACATTACTTTTGGTGGAGGATAGACTATTTTAACATCAAATTGATATCAATGTAAGGCAATGAACTGTGTTTTCCTAAGATATCTCTCATAATATTAGAAGTACTATCTTTAAATAAGGCAAAAAACCCTTGTACACTGCTGATGAAGTATTTATTTTAAAAAAATATCCTAACTTCTTCTACTCTTCTTTACAAACAGGTGAACCATTTCCATAACTTATTTGTGAACAAGAACATAGTTATTCACCAATATCTATAATCATGCCATTATTGCAATGCAGTCTGCAACTTAAAAAAGAATATATGCCAGAATATGTCTATTATGGAAACGTGAGTACAAAAGCTAATACAGTACATATGAAAAAAAAAATCCCCTTTCACCCCTATGGGTGGTATGTCTCTCCCTCAATCTCAGGTCCTCTACCAGAGGCCTGGGAGTTTGAGGGTTCTGTACAGTATCTTAGCTGCTCCTAGCATTGCACTCTTCTGGACAAAGAGCTCTGATGTTGTTCCTGGGAACTGTTGGAGCCAATCTCCCAGCTTCGGAGTCACAGCCCTGAGTGCTCCTACCACCACTGGGATCACTTTGGCCTTTACTTTCCACATCCCCTCTAGGTCCTCCTTCAGGCCCTGGTACTTCTCCAGCTTCTCATATTCCTTCTCCCTGATATTGCTGTCACTTGGCACCACTACATCTATCATTACCACTCTCTTCTGGTCCTTGCCTACTACCACGATGTCTGGTTGACTGGCCAGTACCTGCCTGTCTGTTTGGATCTGGAAGTTCCACAGGATCTTAGCCTTGTTATTCTCCACAAACTTCTGTGGAATTTCCCATCTGGACTTGGGAGGGTCTGGCCCATATACTGTGCAGATGTTCCTGTATACAATGCCAGCTGCTTGGTTGTGCCATTCAGTGTATGCTGTTCCTGCCTGCATCTTACACCCTACCACTATGTGTTGGACATAGGCCTCTCTGCAGAGTCTGCACTTGGGTCCTATCTAATGTAGTAAAACCCTGCTTCTATGGATCTGGTGCTTAGTGCCTGTTCTTGCACTGCTATGATCAGTGCCTCAGTGGTATCTCTTATTCCAGCCCTTTCCAGCCGCAGGTAGGATTTCCCAGTGTCAGCCACCTCAGCTGTCTGTTGATGCTACATCCCATAAAGGGTCTTGTCTTTCCATGGCATTTCCTCTGCTTGAACATCCATGTCTGCTGCTGCCTCAGGCATTCTCTCAGCAGCTCATTTCTGGGTGCCATCTTACTGATGTACTCCTGGATGCTCTGGATTTCATCCAGGACAGTGGCTTTGACACTCACTGTATGTATGTATGTATGTGTATATCTATATCTATCTATTTAAGAGTGAATGAAAGGGCATACATTAAAAAGCATATATTAGAATAAATGTATGAGGATGAAATTTTGTACAAAGTTTTGTGCAGGCTCTTCAGAAAAAATGCAGACTGATATGTAAATATGACTGACCAATCTTGCAGCAGGGAAAACAAGAAACTAAGCTAAATCTAACTTGATACATAACTAGGCTCACATCTTTTCATGCTAAACCTATACTTATTTTATCTTAAGTTTGTTTCCCTTCATGGTGGTTCTCAATGTGATCTGCATAACAATGATAGGGAAATCAAGCTAAGGCATTTTTCATAATTGGGCTATTTTAAAAAGGCTCCAAGTTGAATAATACATTAATGTGCTTACACATGAAAGAGAAACTGTTGATGCAAAGAGGCCTTTTGGCTTTGGTTGCATAAGTTAGAGGTATAAGAGTGGCTGCTCTTAAATCTCCTTATTTCCAGTTAGATAAATTACTCGAGTTATCAAGATTGCAATTTAACAAGTGCCTCTTGGTCCAAATGGATTCTGTATGCCTTGGCATAACTGGATCCATTACTCTGCTTGCTGATAGGACTTTTACTTTTGTCATACTGATAACACACTGAATTTATCTATGCCTGTAACACAGATTGTGGAAATACCAATTCTGAGGCATTGACTTTTTACTTCTTTTAACCTGTCAACTAACAGGGGCATAATGAGCTAAGATCCTAAGCAAGAGACTCCTTTTTAATTTATTTCTTTGTCTCTGTCCTACTTTCCCAATTGGAAGATTGATAATTTTAGGTTCTCCCTTCAGTCTATTTTCTAGAGGAACAGTACACTGTACTGTACTTCCTTTACCTCAGCATGAGGATAGAAAGCTCAGAAGTGCTAACTTTTTATACTGCC
Source organism: Liasis olivaceus (assembly GCA_030867105.1). Classification (NCBI taxonomy): domain Eukaryota; kingdom Metazoa; phylum Chordata; class Lepidosauria; order Squamata; family Pythonidae; genus Liasis; species Liasis olivaceus. Next base: position 38,975,418 of record CM061349.1, read on the forward strand.
TTGCAATTTTATTAACAAACATTTGGTTGCTCTTTTGGACTGTAAGCATCATATCTACATACTATAATGAGCTTTGTTCAATTTATACACTTATGCTCTGCTAAACACAGACCCTAGCAAATGACTGAAGGATTCCAAGCAGGGTTATCTCTCCATTTTCCATACATGGCTCTACTAAAAGACAAACTAGTCTGGATGCTGCTTGTCAGGTTCACTGATTTATGAATATAGTTACAGCAGCCTTCCCAAGAAATCACATGACATGGCTAAAGGGTTGTTTTATTATAAGCAAGTTTAGTGGCCACTAAGACAGTTGATCAGATGGAAATGATAATAAAGAACTTTAAATATATAAACATATTAAAATCTATCTGTCAAGTTTCCTGCATTTACCAATCCAATTGTAGCTTTGTTTCTTGTTGGTTTCCTCCACAGCAAGTGTTTTCTGTTGGATCATCCCATTGCAGAATTTATCACAAAGATGTCTAGCATGCAATTGACTTATAATGCTTAATAAGCTAATTAGTCAGAAGTTAGCCAAAGAGGACTTACTGCCTTTTTTTTATTAAAGATGGTCTATAAGAAATGGGCAGTATGGATGAATAAGGATACCAGCATAGGATCCCACCACTCAAAATATGAGTTTAGATGTTCCAATCTGGTAGCTTTATAATTTTTCAGTTGAATGATGAGTTTGGAAATCTGTAAGGGAGTTAGTCAGGGAGAGTATCAGAAATTACCACTTGCAGGCCAGATGCAATAACAAATACATTAAATAGCTCATGGAAGTGGTTGCCTTTCTTCAGGCAGCAGAGTTGAGTTCTCTGCCCCAGAACCAGGTTTTATAGCTGTGTTACCAACAAAATGCCAGAACACAGTAAAAATTTTCACCTGGGCTGCTTGTATAAGTTTACCAGCTTTTCCTAAAGAGCATTATGCTTTATTTTTGGGGTGGAAAAAGCATCTTGGGGGTGATGTTTATTGTTACACCTGATGCCCTTAGATACATCAACTAATTTAGTCTTGGTTAAAGCACATTCTTTATCAAAACAAGGCTTGGAAAAGTTTGGAGTGAGTTTCTGATGGGGAATGATACTAGACTTAGGAATTGGAAAAAATACGTAGTATACTATCATGCCAGTTGCCTAACATGGATTTCAAAATGGATTATACTTCCTTATGGTTCCATCACCTTACTGGAAGGGGCAGAACTTCCAGAGAGTTCATATTAAATATATTTGGGCAATATACATAGAAACAAACACTTTTCTAAAGTTTATCTAATATTAAGCAACTCATTGAATATTTGGAATAAATATTGGAAATATAGAAAAAATCCAGACTTCTCCCTTACTTCCTGACTGTTTTATGATGATGAAAATACTAAGAAATTTGTTCAATGGAGAGAAATAAACTGTTCAGATTACAGGATGTTATTATTAACAGGACAAAATTAAGATATCTTGAGAATTTTGTGACACAGTGTTCTTCCCTACTCAGTTGGTTCCAATACTCACAAATAAGCAGTGCAGCAACAAGAGAATTACAGAAACAAGGGAAAATTCTGAGGAATTTGATTGAATTTGAAAATCTTATAACCCATAATACTGAACATTTGGTGGGCACAATTTATAATCCATTAATGAAATACAATTCAGAACCTGAACACATTAAAGATTGTATGATTAAATGACAGAAAATTTCAATACAGTTATAGAGATGGAACAGTGGGAATTTTAATGAGAAAAACAGTAAATTCACCTTGAATATTATACTTAGAGAGAACTGATATAATAGGTTTTATTGCTGGTACATCGCTCCAATCATGATTGCTAAAATTAGTGGCTCCTTTTCCCTGAAATGCTGGAAACGCAAGGAGCGGATTGAATTTTTCTTCTATACGTGGTGTTAATGTTGCAAACCTCAACAATATTGGCATTTAATTCATTGTAGAATGGAAGAAATCTTTGTAATTCTATTTTAACTGGAGATATTTTTATTAAACTTCACCAATCCACATATTTGTTCAAAATGCACTCAACTGGCATTATGCATGACAGCTGCAAAGATTTTATATGTTTTGTATTGGAAAAGATCTCTGATCCCCTCAATGGAAGAATGGTTAATTAAACTGTGGGAATATGCTCCAATGACTAGAATAACTTCATATCTAAAAAGTAAATCTGATGCACAATTTAATCTTATTTAGAAACAATTTTTGGACTACAATTCTCTACATGGAATTTTGCTGCACCCCAAATTTGGTTTCTAGAGTTTATATTTTAATTATACATACCATCTATGTATTATAGTATTATCTTAACATATAGTTTACTATTTATAGCATTTTTTTTTCTCTTATTGATTTTAGTTGTGTTAACTATAATGTAGTTTTACAATTCAATACAGACATCTCTTGACCAGAAACTGGATATAAAATATCTTATAGTACTCTAAGTTGTTAATGGTGTACTAAAATATATTATGTGCTATCAAATTGGTATCGACTCTTAGTGACCACATAGATTTTCTCCATTACAATTTATCCCTAACCTCATCCTTCAAGTCTTCCAACCCATTGCCACTATAGCTGAATCCATCCACCTTGCTGCTTGTCATCCTCTTCTCATTCCTTCCATCTTTCCCAGCATTAAAGCCTTCTCATAATGTGTCCAAAGTAGGATAATTGGAGCCTGGTCATTTGTACCTTTGATTTGTGTAGTGATCCATTTGTTTGTTTTCTTGGCTGTCCATGTTATTCTCAGGAGTTTCCTCTAACACTAAATTTCAAAAGCATCAATACCCTTTCTACTTGCTTCTTCAAAATCCAACTTTTACTTCCATAGAGTGTCACAGGGAATACCATTGTCTGCATGATTCTGATCTTTGTAGGCAGACATATCAAGGCATCTGATTATCTTTTCTGAGGCCTTCATGGCTACTCTACCAAGGGCTAGTCTGGAGCATATTTCCTGACTGCTTGTTCTTTTACTGTTGATGGTAAATCCTAAAAGGCAGAAGTATGTACCAGTTCAACATCTTCCCTGTCAATTCTAAGGCTGGTACTAGAATATATTAGCCATATGGTAACTTCAGTCTGCTGATTTCTTGTGATTGGCTATCCACTCATATTATGTTAGTTATAATTTTTTTTCTTTCCTCACTATACTTTCTTTATTTTTCTAAATGTGTCTTTGAATCAATTTTTTCCTTTTTTCTTGAAATTATAACAAATGATTTTTTAAAAAAGGAAAAAAGATGTAGCCTTGATTTTTCTTACTGTGGCCACTCAAACCAATGCCTGTTAATGCTTGGACCAGAGAAGCCATGTTAGAGGTCAAACAGATTTGGACTTGCAGAGCAACAGATCCAGACTATTATTTCACTATTCCTATTTTTCTAACAAGCTGCATAAATAGTCATTTATACTAGCAGGATTGAATACTTTACCCTGAAAGTACAAGCTACTGTCCAAGCTGCATAAATAGTCATTTATACTAGCAGGATTGAATACTTTACCCTGAAAGTACAGTATTGGAAGGGAGGTTCAGTAACATATTTGGAATTACTCTGCACTTGATTGAAGCCAAGACAGTCTCACATGTGTTGCTGTGTTTTCCCTTATATCATACTAGATGCTCTTAGTTAATATTTCACTTTCTTATGAAGAGTATGGATTGGCCTGAAATAGAGGTTGTGCACTTGCAAGATCATTCTGTCGAAATGCCTATGAAAGTTGGTAACTTCTTCTCAGTTGCAATTGCTATCAAAAAATGCTGGATGTGAATCATGCTTAGGCTTGGGTAGTTTGGCTACTTATATCAGGGTTAAGATTGATGAATTTTCTATTCCAGTGTTGATGTAAATGATAGATGCCTTTAGTAAAATAGCAGGATATTCTATTAATTGGTCCAAATGGGAATTGATGCTAGTAGGTGAAAATTTAGTTACCCATCCATTTAAGAAATATCAATTTTGTATTTGTACCAAATTTATTAAATATTTAGGTATGTGCATACCAAAAGATATAACTCAGTAACATCTAATATAAATCTAATATAAATAAAATATATAAAGGGGTTTCTTTAGATATGGGTAGATGGGAGTCATTAAACCTCACCCTTTGGGGAAAGGTGAATGCTCTCAAAATGAATATTATTCCCAGATTAATTTATATTCTGAGAGGAATTCCTGTTCAAATATCTGGAAAATATTTTCAGAAAATAAATTCTTTGTTTAGAAAATTTCTATGGGGTTCTTCGATTCCAAGAATATCTTTACAGAAAATGCAATTACCAATTAATGAGGGAGGATTCGGTTTTCTGAATCTGGAGCTATATCATCAAGCTTACCTACTGTCAGGTATTAAATACTGGAAGCCAACGATTGGTGTTAATTTTCCGATTTGGGCCATATTGGAATATACATATATAGCACCTTTGGTTGGACAGACAGTATTAGAATCTAAATAGAACAGGACTCTAACATCTCTGGAAACAATTTTGTCAATTAGAAAGCTATGGAACATACTGTCTAAAAAAAAAAAGAAAAATTGACCCTTTTTCCCATGCCAAATTGACTTTATGGGGAAACACAACTTTAAAAATTGGGAAAAAGATGGTGATATGGAAAAATTGGATGGAAGCGGGGATATTGACTTTGGACCAACTGATAGATGATGAAGACGAATTTTTAACATATGCTGTGTTAAGAGATAAATATCATCTATCAGATGTATCCCAATGGCAATATTTACAGCTATAACATTTGTTAACAACATTGTTGGACATCTGAGATACTAGAACAACTTGTTAAATCCTTTAGAACTAAAAAACCTACTATTAGCATTTATACATATTTGTTATCAATATATCAATTTGATATGCAGATGTTAAGGGATGAGTGGAATAAAGAATGAGAGGTTTCTATATTGCCTAGAGAATGGGAGAGTATCTTAATTTCTATAACAAGAGTGTCAATGGACCTTAAACCACAACTTCGACAACAAAAAATAATATTTAGAATTTACTGGACTCCATTATGTTTGTATAGAAAAGGATTGTCAAAAATAGCATTTTGTTGGAAATGTAATACAGACAATGCCTCTTTAAAACATATGTTTTTACAATGTCCTATACTTACTAAGTTTTGGGAGAAAGTAGTGAACTATATAAATATGATTGTGCAACAAAAGCTAAAATTTTCAGAGGATAATATTCTTTTGAACTATATACATAGCACATGAAATCTGACATCTGGATAACGTAAATGGATTCTCCATGACCTTACTATGGCCAACAGACTGATATCACAGCATTGGAAAGATAAATGTATGCCCCCATTCACTCATTGGATTGAAGACCTGATTGTACTTTCCACTTATGAACAGATTGCCTATAGATGTAGACTTTGTATGGACAAGTATAATAAAATATGGGACTCATTTATACAAAATACAGTAAGTTAAATAAATGATAGTCATATACATGTATTAGAAATATATATGCATTTGAATAATATTTGCATTAGTAAGTATATATATATAGATTTGTAAATATTTACTGTTATAATGGTATACTACACTGATTTTTAATTTGTTGTATTTTTGTCACTTTTTTGTAATAGCACCTTTTAATGTTTTCTTTTTCTTCTGTATTATTATTTTTGTGTTTTTTCCTTTTTGATATTAATTAAAAAGCAATAACAAATTTATAAAAAAAAGATTGATAAATTTTAACGTTTGCGCCCATTTCCATTTCCCTAAAGTGTTAATTCCCCACCTTTATTGACTTACATTATATTTAGGTTTTCTTTTCATCTTTGACTATAATTTTTTTTCTTGCCATCTTCTGGAGGCTGTAGAATCTTTGCCTGCCTTCCCACAGAAGTAGATGAAGCACTGGCCTCAATCTGAGAAAACTCCTCCCTTTCCAGTGGCCTTACATTTCTGTTCTTCACGTTTTGTTTTTTCCTATTTTTAGAGAATGAAACTGGGATCTCCAGCCAAAGAATAAAGTGGATGCACAACTGGATAGACAATTAATATGAGTGGTTATATTAAAAACCCTTATACATATATATGTAAATACTGGTATTTTGGATGTGGCATTTAATGGCTATTTTAACTCCTAAGTTAAGCAAAAGAACACCACAGCAAAAATCACTTTCATAGAATAAAACATCCTTAACAATCGATGTTTATTATAAAAATTAACATATCTTTAATGATAATACTGAGTGAAATTAGAGTTTTCACTGGATTAAAGAAGAGACTATATTTCAAATAGTTATCATAATGTTGTTTGCAGACAACCAATGACAAAACCAGACAAGTTTGTCAGTCCCAGGATGTAAAGACTTTTGCATGCTGGCTCAGGAATTTTTATTGATGTATCCTCCCAGAAACATACCAACATAAAGAAAAACTTGGGATATATAATTTCCTAAGAGAAAGCTATATAAGATACATTTCACTGGGGTATATCAGGACCATCCTGAGACTTGGGTGAGAATTGACACTTCTGATCTGGGGTGTTGGGATTGTGCAGTCTGATATGGAGACCAAATTCTGTGTTTAAAATGCCTTTATCCTATGCACATAGATGTCTCTGTTTGGTGTTTGTGGTGACTGTATGTAATTGGGGAATGTAAATACAGCTTTATATAGAACATAAAAGCATAGTGTAATATACTAATTAAAATATTTTAATTAATATAGCTTTAATAAAAGTGATTTTCATTGTATTTATCTGTGTATTCATTACAGAGAATATTAAAAGCCAGATAACGCATACATCTTGAAACTGGGATCTCCACTCAAAGAGTAAAGTGGATGGAGAACTACTAGGAGTGGTTATATGCAAAAATTGAAAATAGCCCAACGATTCCTACTTCTGGAATTACTCACCGGTGAGTTTTGGATGGACTTGGAGTCCCTTATAAAGGCCATTGGATTGTCTGGGTTACTACCTAATTCAATGGCCTCCAGGTATCTCATTTGTTGCCAATTTGAAGCAGACTCAATATTCAATCTATTCTGCAATCTCTTTGTTTCTCCTGTTGTACCATTTGCTTCCATGTCAGGAGCAAGCATTACATTATTACATTTTGTTGCTTGATTTGCTTGGTTAATTATTTTCTCTGATGGTTTGACTGGCTGATCTTTAAGTTTGCAGGGTTGGCTATACAAAAATCTGACCCATGCATATGCAAATGCAAGCTTTGTAAATGCTTGTTATATTTTGGAGACGGTATTTAATGATTACTTTAACTACAGGTATTCCTCGATTTATGACCACAATAGGGACCAGAAAATTAGTCATTAAGCAGTGCGGTCATTAAGTGAGGCATCACATGACTGCACTTGATTTTATGACATTTTTTGTGGTGGTCATTAACAGTCGTTAAGTGAATCACATGGTTAAGTGAATCACACAATTCCCATTGACTTTGTTTGTCGAAAGCCAGCTGGGAAGGTTGCAAATGGTGATCATGTGATCCCGGGACGCTGCAACCATTGTAAATGCATGCTGGTTGCTAAGCACCCAATTTTGATCATGTGACTGCAGGGATGCTACGATGGTTATAAATGCAAGGACAGGTCATAATTCACTTTTTTCAGTGCCACTGTAAATTCAAAAGGTCGCTAAATGGTTGTAAGTCGAGGACTACCTGTACTCAATTAACCAAAAGAAATCTAAGAGAACAACATAGCAAAAATCACTTTCACAGAACAAAACATTCTTAGCAATCAAAATTGAGTATAAAGCAATTCTTACATACATAAAAGTTTTGGAATATTCTGGCTGTTTTACCTAATTCTAATTCTTAGTAAAATGTGTTCCTTCCTCTATAATAATAAATTAGTGGATGTAATATCTTAAAGATACAAAATTAAATAAGTTTTTTTTAACAGTAGTGATGGCAGACAAGAACATATGATATCAAACTTTTGTAAAACTGATTTTTTTTAAATTTAGAAAAGAATTTTAAAAATTCTGGACATTTAGTAGTACAGCGTATCTCTTTATTTTTTGAATTAACTATGTGAATTACTAAATTAAGAATCTCTGTAGATCAAACTCTAATTGTCAACATGTTAATTTGTAAAAGTAACGTTAGGAGTGACATTTTGAGTCAAAATACACTTAAACACACCCTCCCACCTCATCTCATGATGCCCTGGAACAGTATTTTGACTGAGCAACACAAATGATTGACCAGGCTCCAACTATCTAGGAAACATGAAAACTTCATTGGTGGGGGGAGTAGGGATGGAGTTAAGTTTGGCTAGATATAAAATATGCTTAATGATAAATTGGTTGCAGATGTGTTGTCCATCAGCTGCCTAAGGCCAACTGATTTTTTTCCTTATTTATTTATTTTTGTTATTTATAAGCCAAGACATAAGAAAATGTTGACTCATAACAAGTATTATCCCATTTTTCCACCCAAGAGGTACAGTAGCTAACAAACAAACAAATAAAAAAACCAGGCAAATTAGACACAATCCAATAAAATGCATTAAGTTTCAGTTAGAAAACAGAGAATAAAAAGTAGCAAAGAGGTTTAAAAGCTTTAACATCACCTAAGAGACCTTAGAGAATAATTAGTATTTGTCTGATATGTCCAATTAGGTGGTACCACTCAGCCAAAGTTGAGTGATCTTGAAAACCAGACTTAGCACTTGGATGGGAGACTCTATGCCTACTGGATAGATTTGGCAGTTGAAAAATCATTCTGGAAGAAGGCAGTAGAAACTATTTCCATATTGTTGCCAAGAAAACTACATGAATATTTCCATGAAGTCACCTAGAGTTAAGCTTGACTCAAAGGAGATATTACCTGCCTGGTACTATTAAAACATTATAACAGTACATAGAAAAAAAGGGGGGAGAGTGCTACATTAAAGCATGGTACAGAACCCTCATCCTGCACACTAAATCAGTCTTGCCAGATAGGCTCCTCTATATGGTTCATTAAAATCTTCCCAGTCTCTGAAGACTCATGCTTAGAAAGCAGTGAAAGGATTGGGGAACTGGCTTAATTAGCAACCGCTACATCAAGCTGCTTGGAATATCTTGAAGTAGCTTTTCTTGGTAGCTTATTTTGCTCCTCATCAGAAGATGAAAGGCAAAAGGATCTGCTCTGATTAAGGCCAACACCTCAAAGCATTTGGTTCATTTGAATTCCTGTCCATGATTTAGAAAACTGTGTACACAGGGTATGTACATCTGTTTGCATACAAATATGAATTCCATATTCCTGTACACACAATATGTTGAGAGTGTTTGGGGGAATAGCCAAGTCCATTTCTCATTCTGACTACAACTGTTTTGATGACATCAACAATCTGCATCAGAAATAGAAAGTTAAAGAGGTTACAAAACATTTTTGAGATGTGTTAATAATCTACAGACAAGAGACAAGTTCTATACAGACAGAAAGCTCTGATATTATATTAACAAACTGGAGCCAACTTTATAATTAGAACTATGTAACAGACAAGAATCTGAAACTCTGCAGAGAGGAAACTGGAAATGGAATGAATAATGGTAACCAATGTTAATGTAACTAACTTGGTAACTAATGTTAGTGACAGATAGACAAAATACTCTAAAAGGCAGAAGGTATCTGAATTATGTGTATTATTCATTTAATATAATTTTGCTTCTGTTCAACTCCAGAATGACTCTGGGCAGTGCCAAAATAGAATTAAATAGTTAAGTGATAAGTGATATTTGCAAGAACAGCGTGCTTTCAACTTATACAAAAGCAGCATAAAATATTCATTAAAATAACGGAATCAATATATGTAATTAGAAGAATTAGAATCAGTTGATGTTACCCCATTTAGGTTGCATTCTGCTCTCCATCATTACTTTAATTTGTGGATATGAAATAAATGCAATCATATGCTCTTCCTAGTTTCTACTACATATGCAGCACCTTATCTAGCACACTTTTAAATGAAACCTTTGCAAATATGTGCTGTCCTGACCCTTTCGCCAATAGCATTACACATTATGGCACTAAGCTCAACACTGAGCTTTTCCATTTGCAGATTGACTAGGCTGAATATATGTATGTGTTATTAAAGTATACTCACTATGCTTTAATTGTATTTTTTTTTTCTTATATGGATGTTTTATGTATCTTTTACTAAATATTTTTACTGCAGATGCTTTAATATTACGTACCGTGGATGTTTTATCTGCATAACTTTTTACTCTTGGGACTCCTAATCGGTGGTAAACAAATATGCAAGAGCCAGTTTGGTCTAGTGGTTAAGGCACCAGGCTCAAAACCAGGAGACTGGGAGTTCTAGTCCCATGTTAGGGATGAAGCTAGCTGGATGACTTTGGACCAGTCACTCTCTTTCAGCCCAAATCACCTCACAGGATTGTTGTTGTGGGGAAAATAGGAGAAGGAAGGAGTATTAGGTATGTTCGCTGCCTTGAGTCATTTATAAAAAATAGTAAAGACGGGAGATAGATAGATAGATAGATAGATAGATAGATAGATAGATAGATAGATAGATAGATGTATTATGCTTTGACTTAGGGTGATGAATGTCCAGTCACAGTGGTTTGTAAATGTTATTGAAAGAATAGGCAACCTTTGGGTTACTATGATTTTTATTTTGTCCAGTTGCTTAAGCTTAGAGTATATGCAGTGACATAATTATATTGCTGGTTGGGGTGGGGTCAACATTTTCAATCCATTTTCTGCTTGGGGTTTTTGACGTATGTAGGGGAAGTAAAGATTATTAATCTGTAATATATGCTTTATCTTACTGAAACTTAACAAAAATATTTCCCTTCATTTTCTATTGAAAATTGTAGGGAAATCATGCTGCTGTTATCTTGTGGTTTGCCACTGACTTTTGAGAGTGACCGACTCTTGAAGCCTCTAATTCTAATGCTAAAGGGCAGGGTAGCATTAAAACAATGGATGTTCTTTAAAAAATGCAAGAACTTAAAGTTCAAAAGGAAAGAGAGTAGTTTCAATGTTTCTCAGGCAATCATCTATGCTAAGGACAAGATGCTACCTGTGATTTTTCCTTTTCCCCAGTTATGAAGGTGGTATTTTCTGGGTCTAATGTCTAATTTGATATGAATATAAGAATATTCAATCTGTCTGACTGCTTTCAAAGAAAAAAACTGGTATACCTGAGAAAATGCAGCAGACAACAAGAACAAAATCCTGATGTAAGTAAGAACTTTCTCATCTTAATCAGTCTATTTGAGATTTGTAAAATGCTAACTCAACTGAATGAAGTAAAATGCAAACACTCAGCTGGAATAATTGGAATGCAATTATATCAGCATCACTGCAGTTCTGTCAAGCAGAAACATCATATGACTACAGAGACATTTGATTTTTGAGGAATAAAAGAAAGAACCAACTTTAAATTAGTTGCATTTTACCCTTATAAATTCAAGCAGAAATGTTCCATTACTGAAATAGTTACATCTTGACTTTCCTTTTGGATTTCTCAATTTTCCATATCACTTTCTAATTCCATTCTATGATAAATTAGTCATGTCATGTTTAAGAAATCCTAGTCTGAATGTTAGACTTAAACCAGAACAATTAAGGTTCAAATTCCCATATACCTACAAAGCGCACTGAATAACCTTGAACTGGTTACTATTTACAAACCTACCCTACCTCAAAAGTTCCATATAGTTTAGCATCCAAAATAGCAGATGTGGGCATTAAAACAATGGATATTCTTTAAAATATCCAAGAAACTTGCAGTTCAAAAGGAGAGTGGTTTCAATGTTTCTCAGGCAATCACCTATGCTAAGGATAAGATTTTTATGTGTTTTATAAAATCTTATAAGGTGGTGACAGGCATGGGATGTTTTGACAGGAAACGAAGGGCAGGCTGTTCCAGGGGAAGACGTTCCCGGTGTCTTATACTGCTGTTGTGTTCTGGCCCTTGGTACTCAGGCCCAGGTCCTGGACAGCAGACCTACAGAGGCCCAAAGTTTTGGCTGCTACTGATTAATACCAGGTTAGTTATAATAAAGCTCCCCTTATTTGTGACCTCATTAGGGATGAGTAGGCTGACCTGGCATGTATTACTGAGACCTAGCTGGGGCTGGAAGGGGGGGGGGTTCCTCTCTCTGAATTGTGCCCACCGACATTCCGGTTATAGCACCAGCTGAGACTCCAGGGCAGGGGAGAGGGTGTAGCAGTTGTCATCCATGAATCTCTGTTGGCCTTCAGGGGTGCTTCTCCCCAAGTTGCTGGTTGTGAGACCCTGTTTTTGAAGATAGGCTTATGGGATTAGTTGGGATTATTGTTACTATACCAGTCTCCTTGCTGCATAGCAACCTCCCTGCCTGAGCTGCTGGAGACTATCTTGGGGTTGGCTGTGGAGTTCCCCAGGCTTATGGTCTAGGGGTACTTCAACTTGCCAACCTTTTGGCTGGCCTTGGAAGCAGATCGGGAGTTCATGGCAGCCATGGGCCTATCCCAGGTCATTCTTGGCCCAACTTGAAACAGTGGTCATTCACCAGATATGATTTTCTTGTCAGAGCAATGGCAATGTAATCTAAAGGGGGAGGCAGCTCTGCCCCTCTGTCATGGTCAGATCACGCCCTGATGACCTTGAGATTCTCTTATGCTACCCCCTTCCGCAGGGAGGCAGGACCTATTCGATTGGTACTCCCCCAGCGACTGATGGACCCACTGGGGTTCCAAAGGGAACTGGGGGTTGTCCCTGAGGTTCTGCTGTGTGGTCCTGCTGAGGCAGTGGCCGCTGCCTTGGAACAGGAAAGTGGCTGAGGCCTTAGATAGGATCATGCCTGTGCGACCTCTCTTGGCCCATCATTCCCATCACTCCCCATTGTTCATGGAGGAGTTGAGGGAATTGAAAAGGATCAACAGATTTCTAGAGCATCACTGGAGGAAGATCAGGGATGAATCCAACTGAACATGAGTTAGAGCTGCTGTTAAGACCTGCCTCATGGCGATAAGAGTGATGAAGCGCCATTATTTCTCCTCTTATTACATCTGCAGAGTGCTGCCCTGTTTAAAGTTACCTGGACCCTTGTGGGTAAGGGGGGCTCTGAGATTTACCTTCAGGGTTGCACAGAAGAATTTGCTGAACATTTGGCGGATAAAATCACTCGGATTCATTCCCAGTTGGAGACCAAGCTTGGTCAGGTTCTTTGGAGATGACTGGGGAGTGGACTTGCCCAGTTATCAGGGAACAGTTTGATCCCGTTGGGCCTGAGAAAGTGGACAGGATCCTCAGGTCTATAAGCACAGTCACTGTGCATTAGACCCATGCCCCTCCTGGTTGGTCAAGGCCATCCGGGAGGCGACTTGTTGGTGGCCTCAAGTGATAGTTAATTCGTCCTTGAGAGAGAGGGTGTTCCTGGCCCCTTTTAAAGAGTCCTGGTTTGCCCTCTCCTCAAGAAGCTGTTGCTCGACCCCACCATTCTGGACAATTTTCATCCAGTCTCTCACCTCCCCTACTTGGGGAAGGTGGTAGAGAAGGTGGTGGTGTTGCAGCTTCAGAGGATCCTGGATGAAACAGATTATCTGGACCCCTTCCAGTCAGGTTTCAGGCCCGGATATGGGACAGAAACAGCATTGATTGCACTTTTAGATGATTTCTGGTGAGACCAGAATGGGGGTAGTGCATCCATCCTGGCTCTTCTTGACCTCTTAGTGGCTTTCAATACTATCAACCATGGTATCCTTTTGGGTCAGCTGCGGAGTTGGGGGTGGGGGGCACAGTTTTGTGCTGGTTCAACTCCTTCCTCCAAGGCCGGTCCCAATCGATGTTGATAGGGAGCAAGAGGTCCAGCCTGCAGCCCCTGCTTTGTAGGGTGCCACAGGGCTTGGTGCTCTCTCTGCCCCTTTTTAACATCACATGAAGCCATTGGATGAGATCAGTATGCCGATGATACTCAATTATACATCTCCATCCCAGGTGAATTAAGTGATGCTGTGGATGTTCTTTCACAGTGCCTGGAGGCTGTGGGGGTCTGGATGAGGAACTACAGGCTTCAACTGAACCCTGGTAAGACTGAGTGGCTGTGGGTTCAGGGTTCTTCCATATCTGGGGTTTTACCATCTTTGGTTCTGGATGGGGTTCGACTATCCCAGACAGACCTGGCGTGCAATCTGGGGGTCCTCCTGGATTCACAATTACTGCTCGAGGAGCAGGTGGCAATTGTGGCTAGGAGGGCCTTTGCTTAACTTCATGTTGTGCCCCAGTTGCGTCTTTCCTGGATTGGGAAGCCCTTCTCGCGGTCACTCGTGCTCTAGTCATCTCCCACATGGACTATTGCAATGTGCTCTACCTGGGGCTACCCTTGAAAAGTATCCAGAAGCTGTAGCTGGTGCAGAATGCAGCAGCATGGGCAGTTATGGGCACCCCTAGGGCTGCACATGTAATGCCTATGCTGCGTGAGCTGCATTGGGTGCCGGTTTGCTTCCAGGTCCAATTCAAGGTGTTGGTTATGACCTTTAAAGCCCTTCATGGCATGGAGCCAGGTTACCTGAGGAACTGTCTTGTCCCATTACATCAGCCTGTCCCACCTGGTCTGGCAGGAAGGGCATGTTGTAGACCCTGTCAGCTAGAGGATTTTGACTGGTGGGGTCTACGAAGAGAGCCTTTTCTTCCGTCACCCCTGCCCTGTGGAATATCTTGCCCCCCAAGGTGAGATTGGCCCCCACCCTTACGGCCTTCCGGAAGAGTGTTAAGACCTGGTTTTGGTGACTAGCATGGGGAGCTAATGGGGGCCCACAGCACTGGGGGTGATTGGTGGTTTGACGATGCTCTCTCCGTCTTTTAACCTTGCATATTTTTGTAAAGACTTTTACTGTTTTTAATCGCTTTTTTGTTTGTAAGCCACCTAGAGTCACTTACACAGTGAGATGGGCAGCATATAAATTTGATTAATAAATAAATCTTAATGAATTTCAGCAAATGCCAGCATCCCACAAGTTAAGAATTATTTCCTATTGCTTGTTTTGAATCTGCTCTAAACTATTTAAATTGGGGTGGGGGGGGGAAGCAATGATTGTCTATGGACAGGATGCTTGCTGATCTGTGTTTATAAGCCTTTTAATTCACTGTTACTACCTTTCCTAACTTACATGCCGTTCATAGTTATCTGGCTCTTCCCTTTACCCAATTCCTTCAGAATATGCTTAGTCTATTTTCTAAAGTGTTTCAGTCTTTAGGGTTCACTTTATAGCAGCATTTCTCAAACGTTTTGGGGTCACCAACCCCTTGGTCATACCAAGTTTTTTGTAATGCCCCGTCCTATGTATGTGTGAGTTATTTAAAAAAAAAATTATTGTGTAGCTCATGTTTTGTTAATCATACAGTTGCACTAATACCCAGTGCAACGTCAGTTAATAACTGACGTTATTCACAACGTCAACATGTGGTTGAAGTGTAATACTATTTTGAGTGTTCTAAAGTTCGATACATTTATAATTATCAAAGTATATGTTTACACTTTTACACACTTAATAAAATGTGTTAAACTACATGTAATCTTCTGTTATTATAATCTTAATCACCCCTCCCATCACCCCCTTGCCGTCTAATGCCCCTCTGCCACCCCCTTAATGTCTCACGTGCCCCTGAATAATTCAAATGCCCCCACCCCCCGGGGTGGTATCATTCACATAGAGAAACATTGCTTTATAGTAGCCACAGATATAATAATGTGGTGCACTTAGGCCATCACCCAAATATTTAAGTGATAGATATTGGACTCAGGCAAGTTAGATATTGGACTCTTCTGAAAATAAACCCAAAGGCTGAAGAGCTCACTTGTATGATTAAAAACAGCATACTGAGCATTATTTAAATGAAAAACCTGATGATTAAACTGCATTCTAAACTGCTTTGTGCTTGGTACCTTTTTCATTTTTGTGCTTGTTGCTTTTTTGGATAAAACCAGATGGCTGGAATCTTACTGAGCACGCTTGATATGTGCCCTTTTTCCCCCTCAACTTTCTCGAGTGCTCTGGCTGAACATATCCCTCAGCTTATTCTTAAGTGCCACTGGTGTGCCTGCTGATCACAAAATTCTGTCCACAAATATTGGAAATTCCTCAAGGATTTTAATCATACTACCCTGATAAGTTATCCAGCTTCCTGATGAGATGTGTCTCTCACTTTGACAATGCTGCCTTGGATGCCAATGTCTATAACTGTTGTAATTCCTTATTGATTGAAAGGCTTAGAGGGTTTTTTAAAAGACCCAATAAAACTACATTGTGAATAATTACAATGTAAATGCAAGCAAATACAAAATCTGAAAAATAATGTTTCAGTGACACATTCAAAGCAAGCCTAAGTTACACGGTGAGTGGAAGCCACACAAACTGAATATATAAATAAACATATTTCTAAAACCTGCCTCACAATATATGAGGGCTTTTAAAAAAATATAAACTGCAAGGTCTTACTATATTCTATTTTCCTCCAATCTCTTTACCCAGAGATCCATCAACTTGCTAACAGACAGTGCTCTATTATTCCACCAAATAATATTGTTTTAGGGGAGAGATGATGTGTAAAGCATGCAGTCTGCATAAAACTCTTCCTGATAGTCTTGTTATGTTTATTTTCAAATATACTTCTAAGTCATTTGTTAACACTGGTGTCTAATATAAAAACACCTGAGATCAATGATTCTTAATTTTACATATCTTAAGTATTACCAATCACTCTGTCAAAAAGTGTTCTATCAAAATAAAAGAAAAAAGCTCATATTTTTCCTAGGACATTTATCTGTTTATTGTAATTTTGTTATTATATTTACCAGTTGTGGTAAATTTTAAGGACATAAACATTGCTATTAATATTGTTGATAAACTACTGCAATTATCAGCACTAGTAACGTAAATGGAGCTGAAACACTGCTACTGTGAAAGCAATCTTCCCTTAAGGCCTCCTGGCAAGTAGTCCTTGTTTAGTCAGAATTCATTTAGCGACTGTTTGAAATTACGATGGCACTGAATGAAGAGACTTACGAACAAATCTCTTTGTTGTGGCCGCCGCAGCACCCCTGCGGTCATGTGATTGCAATTTGGGTGCTTGATAACTGGCTCACAATTACAACAGTCACAGTGTCTCGCAGTCACGTGATTGCCATTTGCGACCTTCACTGCCAGCTTCTGACAATCAAAGTCAATGGAGCTGGCAGGAAGTCACAAGTGGCAATCATGTGACATCATACTTAATGACTGTGCAGGATTCACTTAGTGATAGCAACCAGAAGTGATGGAACTGCTGTTGTAAGTCAGTGCAGTCACATGATGTCGCACTTTATGACTGTGTCGCTTAGCAATGGAGTTGCCGGTCCCAATTACCATCGTTAAGTGAGGACTACCTGAGCACCTTTCAGACCAAACATGATTGCTACCCTTCACGTAATGAAAGACAGGAAAGAGAGAAGCACATACATTCTATCTGTAACTGCCCAGAATTACTGGGTGGCATATAAATTTAATAAATTATTAATTATTATTACTGTACCAAAATAAAAGTTCACTTCTAGCTAAAAAACATGCTTCCTCAGCTATAAAAAGCTATTGTATCTAGCTGCCAATCCACGTTTTTATTATGATATATGTTGGTTTACAACTGAAATGTGCTGGTATATAGTTGAGACAATGTATACACTAATTTCATACTTAATTTGTTTTCTCCCAGAAACTGCCATTTTGTAGGATAACATATAGACACATATAAGAATATCACATAAAATGATTGTGGTCTGCCTGCCTTCCTTCCAACCTGAATTTAGGAGGATTTTCTGATTACAGATAGTTTATTGCAACCAACAGATTAAATATGCCCTCTTGTTGGGAGATTGATAGGTTTGATTCTCAGTTTTTTTCCCCCACTCAGTTACATGAAAAGCTCTACCCCTATTTCACCTGCAGATACCTTTTCTATCCTTAACTTTTACTTAGGCCTGTGGCATCTCACTAATTCTACCTACACAGTTAGAAAGACTGCCTCTGCTGGTGTTGTTTCTTTTCCTTCCAAGACTATACTCCTGATGCTGTTCCACCTAGAAAAAACAAACTTGAAATGTCTGCATGCACAAAAACACAGAAATTGAGAATTTGTGTATTTTAGCAGTTTTGTCCCTGTGGGAAAGAAGTGACATTTCATATTTTTGACAATTTGGCTATCTTGTTCTCCAGAGCAGGGAAAAAGCCCATTCATTTGAATCCACAGCAGGAAAAAAAAAACTGAAATCACATTGTAAATAAATTAATCATCTAACTTAGACTCATTAAAAAAATTAAGATTTTATTGTGAACAGCAACAGTTGCATTATTAGTTCAGGCTGGAACAAGATGTGCGATGGCTGACACATTTAATCACTGGTAGCAGCAAATTAAAATGTGAACAGATACAATTTGTAGGGGAGAATAAGTGTTTAATTCTCCCATCTTTTAATTAGACAAGTGGGAGTGATGTGGATTTGCAGGAAAAAAATGATGGGGAAAAAGTTAAGCAATAATTGCTATTGCTTCCCTTGCCATTTTGCATATGTCCAGAAGCAAGCAACAGAGGCTTCCATAACCGCCCAGAGTCCCCCATTGTAGGGGAGATGGGCGGGGACAAATTAAATAAATAAATAAATAAATAAATAAATAAATAAATAACCATTACTATTGCCAGTCACTATTTCCCACTTCACACATGATGCGATCAGATCAGATGCAAATGATTAGAACTTTGTTAGAGAGGATCTGGGAGGAACCTGTCTTATTGAAACCTCAGACATGTAATTTGATTTGCTTTGTTGCTGAAATGTGTTGCTGAAGTGTGTGAACCCATGCCTAGATTGAAAGAGCTCTCTGAGGCCTTCAGAAGGAAGATTTTAAATGCCTACGAGCCTGGGAAGAGATTTAAAAAGATTGTCAAACAACTCGACATCAATCATTCCACTTTCTGGAAGATCATTTACAAATGAAGAGTTAAAACAACTGCCAACTTGCCCAGGCCAGGCTGTCCCACCAAGTTCAGTCTGAGCGCAGAATGCAAGATGCTAAAAGAAGTCTCTAAGTACTCCAGAATTTCATCATGTAACCTACAGGTAGCTCTTGCCACTAGTGATGTCATCAGAAAGAAGCTGCACAAATTAGATCTACGTGGGAGGTGTGCCAAGAGGAAATCTTTGCTGTCCAGAAAGAATATCAGGGCAAGATTAAAGTTTGCTCATGAACACCTAGATAAAGACCAGGACTTCTGGAACAATGTGCTCTGGACAGGTGAGGCAATGACAGAGTTATTTGGATCTTGCAACATGACAATGACTCTAAACATTCCAGTAAAACCACCAAGGAATGGCTGAAAACAAACTAAAAAAGAAATGGAGGGTTCTTGAATGGCCAAGTGAAAGCCTGGATTAAATCCCATTAAGATGCTATAGAGTGATTTGAAAAGGGCTGTGCACATAAGAAACCTTTCAAACATTGCACAGTTGAAAAATTCTGCATGGAGTAGTGGGAAAAAAATCCTCCCAGCTGATGTCAGACACTGGTAGACAATTCTGAAAAATGCCTGCTTGAGGTTGTTTCTGCCAAAGGGGGCAATGCTAGGTATTAGAACCAAGGGAGTACCTACTTTTTTCACAGAAGGAAATGGCATATATATTATTTTTTTTGTTGAATACATGATTGCAAAGTCAATTTTTCATTGTTCTTTTTTTGTTGCTGTTCAATTAAATCACCTTTATCTTTATATATTGAATGAATGAAGATAAAATATTGATGAGTGCCAGTTTGGTATAGTGGTTAAGGCATTAGGCTAGAAACTGGGAGACTATGAGTTCTAGTTCCACCTAGGCACAAAGCCAGCTGGGTGACCTTGGCCCAAGCACTTTCTCTCAGTCCTAGGAAGGAGGTCATGGCAAACCACTTCTGAAGAACCTTGCCAAGAAAACTGCAGGGACTTGTCCAGGCAGTCTCCGAGAATCAGACATGATTGAACAGATTAAAAAAAATATTGATATGTCCACCATGGTTAAAAAAATAAAACTTTATATGGAGTGTACTTGCTTTTTCACATTACTGTGTTTTGTTCAGTTTGTGTTCTGTTTTCCCTGAAAACAATGAGGAGAAATTTTAGCTGATGCATGGTTTTATGCTATTTTTCCAAGCTTTTCCCCCTCCCCAAATTAAATTCTGTTACTGGATCTAGGCTCCATCCTCCTCCTCCTCCTCCTATGAAAAGTATGTTAGAAAAATAAGAACAAATCTCCAAACCAAATACATTCAACTGCCTTAAGACAGGAGAAAACAGACTACCTGTAGGAAGCATTTGTGAGTAAAAATGATTTTTTTTAGTCAGACAGCATCTTATTTTATTTAATTCTTGAAATCCATAAAAGGTACTGAGCAGTTTCCCCACTATTGCCTCTTCTGAACACTACTAGCCTATTAAAGATTACTAAACAGTTTAGAATATTTCTTGATATTTTGTTCCAGAAATGGAAGAAAAAAAAATTAAGGAACATCTTGTTCAATTCTACATAGCAGTGGAATTCTTTCTCTAAAATTATTTGATGAAAGCAGTTACACAGATTTTCTAATCTTGTTATGCATTAAATAGAGAGATGGAATTTACATTGGTACAACGGGAACAGAACTAATAGATTACTGTGACTGGCAATCAGGTGTGAAGTTAGTGTGTTAGAACTCCCTGCTCAGGTAGGGTTTTAGTTCATGTAGGGACTTTGCCTCGCCATCACTAGATACTTCCTTCAGATCACAGAGCTGAAAACATTCATATCAGAGCTCAGGAAGCAGGGGAGAGGGTGGTAACTGGTACATATGTGGATAGTGGAGTTAGGACTAATGCCAATTTACTTTATTTAAAGCTTTTTAAATTTCAAATTGTTCAAATTTCAAGTAAGACAAATTGTTTTTCTACTGTTCCTGCTAAACAATTAGAAATATTTTCTAGAGCTCTGTAAGAAAATTCAGAGCTAGCTTCTCCTCATCCCCCTTAATTATATGGCACTATCTTTATCTGATTCTACCAATTCTTAAGAGGTGCAATCAAAAAGATTTAGGGCTATTCCAGGTTAACGTTTTGCACGGCTTCAAGAATAGGACTGGACTTTATTGTTTTCATGATACCATCAGCCTTTAGGCACTGAGTTGATTAATTTCTAACTCCATTCCAAATTACTGGAAACTGTACATAATCTATTATTGAATTCCCCTTTCCACAATGCAACTGCGTGGTACATTTTCCCCCTTTGGTCTTTTATAATAATTTCTGTAGTCATTTGTAAAGTGATGAGGGACATACCAAAGTGACATTCTTCTTTTTGTCATTTTTCCAGTTCCATGTATTCCTTTTCCTTACCACTTTTACACACTGTTAACTGTGCAGAATTTCTGCAGTCATTTTCCCCCCATCAATACAGTCCTCCAGCAAGACAGCTTTCACTATGTTTACTGCTGGGAGAGATGGTTGTGAGGCTAGTCATGATTTTTCCTGGAGAAAGGGATGAAACATTGTGTCTCCATGAGTTTGAAAAGAAGGAGAAAATCCAAGGCAAGATGTGGGGCACTCAGTTGGTGCAGACTAGGAAAGGTTCTTAAGCTAAATTTAAGGGTGCACAAAATGGAGGTCTCAAAGATGGAAGGTACAGAAGGGAAGAGATAGGAGGCTGTACCTAGACTCCTGATCAATAGTACAAGGGGGCATGGAATGGACAGAAAGAAAGCTGGCTTGGGGAGGAAGCAGAGAGCTAGCTCAGAAACATATATAGAACCAAGTTTGGGTATGGTGAGGCAGAAGAGAGTGATAAAGTGTAAAGGAGAGACAGCACAAGGCTTTGTGAAAAGTATCTAGAAATGAAGACCTGAAATTATAGTTGTGAGGGGATTGCCTAGAGGGTTTGACTGGATATGAATCTTTGTTTGGCAGGGGCAGAAGAAGCTGAGAGAAACAGTTTGGAAGTCTAGCTCAAGAGACAGGAGCTATGAAGAGAGTAAGAGAAGATAGATAGGGAAATGACTTTGAGGAAAATAGGCAAGAACTATTGCATAAGCAAAGATGGCTGAAACATTTCTCATCTTGGAAAACAAGATAGTATTCTGAAGAGATACAGGCAGACTGCTCCTTGATTCACTGGCATATAAGACGGAGGGGAGATAAAGCATAATTAGGCTTGCAAGATTCTGTTACTACAGCTTATCCCAATAAAGTATAGTTCTAGTCTTTTGCTGGAGTCAGTTTCCTGATCTGCCTAATGTCCTTGAAGGTCAGCTTGAAGATTGGTGACTGCTTGGGAGTAAATGCCTGGCTACTGAATTTAACCCTTTTTTCTAACACCAAAATTGGGCTTCTCTCATTTTTTTTTCTGGCTGCTTCCAGTTCCTCACCACATCTCCATCCACTTCTGTTCCCTCCTTTTTCTTTTCTTCTCAATGCAGTTACCTCTTGCTCTCATCCTATCTTCATCCTGTTTTTTTCCCCCTTCTTTTTTGCTGTTTCTATGGGAAGGAGAGAGGTGTGTGTGTGTGTGTGTTTGTGTCTGTATATATACTTGTGTCTTAATGTAGGAGAGTAACTTATATGTCAGAAAAAGAATAGAAATGAAGGATGAATTAATTTTATAAATGGTGTACATTGTTTTACAGGCAACTGATTTTAATTACTTATTCGATTAATTTGCTTGTCCTGGCACAAGTAGGTTTATAAAGATATGCTTATAGTTGTACACACATACACAGTTCCAGCAGTCCCAGTTGCCATTGTTAGAAGAATCCTGCATGGTCGCAATGTCCTGTGGTCATGTGATCACCATTTGCACCTTCCTGTTGGCTTCCCCACTTTATTTATTTATATTTCAAATTTGTCACCACCCATCTCACTGCAGAGTGATTTTGCTTGTTGGAAGCCAGGAGTGAAGGTCACAAATGGTGATCACGTGACTGTGGGATGCTGTGAGGTTGTAATTGTGAACTAGATGCCCAAATCACAATCATATGATCACAGGGATGCTACGACAGCCACAACTACAAGGACCTGTCATAAATACCCCTTGTTCAGTGCCATTATAACTTTGAATGGTTGTTGAATGAGTAGACGTTAAATGACTACCTGTATTTTTCTTCAAAAGCTATAAAACCTCATGACTCTCAGAGTAATCGCCATAATTAATTTAGCAGCATCTAAAAGAAAAATTATATTGATTCCACAAATACAATTTATTCTGGAAACAAACACATTATATGCATATTTCATCAAATGCTACATCTAGAAATGAGCAGTGGGGTACATTCACTCTTCATCAATAGGGCATCAAGTTTCCATACTGGAATTCTGCAAGCAAACCAAGAAAAAAAAGGTACTAAGAGGAACATGCCTTATTTATCTGTCACATTTATTTGGAATACTTTCTGACCAAAATATAAATCCTATTTAGGCAGTATGCATTATGCCTTAACAAAATATGTCAATATGTATAAGAGGAAGCAATCCAAAGCTGTAAAAAAAAAAAAAAAGTGAAAAATCTATTTTTGTTCCAAAGTCTTATTAAAACAATGTTTCCTAATGTTATTTTTAAATGATTCACAAAATGGTTTAGAAAATGTTCATATGTAGCTACCAAGCTTTTATTCCCTAAATCAGTGTTTCCCAAACTTTTTCCTTCATAACCTAAAACCACTTATCAGAAAATCCTTTCTACTTAAGTCAATTTAAATGTTCCTATTCTGATGGGTAATGGGTAATTTACACAGTTTGGGAAGCACTGCCCTAAAGTTATGTCCAAAAGCTATATAACAGAGAGCCTTTTATGTGAAATTATTTATTGTATCAGATTATTACAATTCCTGTGCCCAGAAGACAAGTATATTGTGTAACTCTCAAAAAACCAAGAATGAATTTCTTCCTCCAGGGGGGTTCTGACATTCATTTTTGCAAGAAAGGACTCTGTCTTTTCTTATGGGATAAAACAGAATATAGACCAGTATCAACCAAGTAGTGACTCCCAATTACAATCCATAGGTTTGGTGACTGATGATTAAAAATAATGAAAGATCATTACATCCCTTATTGGTGTCAGTTCTAAAGCATCAGAATAGCTCTATTCATATACCAGAAGAAAACCTCTCAGAGATGCCTAGCAAGTAACCCTGCCTCAGAATGAAAGCTTAGATCAGCCTTTTCTGCCAAACCAGACCTCTCCAGATAGGTGGAATTATAGCTAGTCATGCTAGCTGAGAATGATGGGGCTAACACATCTGGAGTACACCAAATGAGGAACGCCTATTCTAGACAAGGATATAGATGTAGTCCTTGTTTAATGACCCCTAATTGGAACCAGCAACTCCACTGCTAAGCGAAGCAGTCACTAAGTGGGAAATCACATGACCATGACTGTGCTTTCTGGCTGGAAAGAGACAAGATACACAGTTTAACACCTTCGGCTTTTGTTTGCTTCTTAACCACTCCCCGCCCTTTGGAATGTGAGTGCTTGCTTACTGTCTTGTACACATAGAAAGCAATGCGATCACACCACAGCCCAGGGCTGGTAGCTGTGGGCACATTATGCAAACAGCTTACAATACTCTTTTGAAATCTCTTTTTCTCCAATCTCTCTGCTCTGGGAGGGTGGTGGGAAGAAAAAAAGCAAGCAACTTCTGTAGGCAATCTCTCCTTTGCCTGACTTTTTCCCACTGCCAGCGCAATCCCATCACTCTTGATGTGTAAAAGAGCAAACAGCTTACTCTCTCTTGAAATCCCTTCCTCTCCAATCTCTCCACTCTGTGGGGGGTGGGGGGTGGGTCAGGCAAGGGAGAGATTGCTTGCAGAAATTACTTTTTCTCCCCTCCACACCTTTGCAGAGAGGAATACAGTGGTACCTCAGTTCACGAACTTAATTCGTTCCACGATTCTGGTCGCGAACCGAATTGGTCGCAAATTTCCCCATAAGGTTCAATGTAAATAAGGTTAATCCATTCTGACCCCTACGAATGTGGTCGCCAACCGATTTTGGTCACCAACCAAATAAAATTTTCCCATAAGGTTCAATGTAAATAAGGTTAATCCGTTCTGAACCATATGTATTTTTCTTTAAACCACAAAAATATGAAACAAAGTACAGTACAGTACAGTATGAAGAGAGAGAACACTAACCTTGCTTGAGGCGACTTCTGGCGTGGAGGACAGGAAGGCGGGTGGGGAGGCGGTTATTGTTTGGAGGGAGAGTCCCCCTCCAAAAGGACATTGGGGAGATCTCCTTCAGGGGTGTCCTTTCTTCTTTGTCTCTTAGCTGCAGGCTCAGTTTTGCCAAAAAATCTGTCTAATGTCACTTGTTTTTTCCTGCGCTGCATAACCCTCCGGAAATGAGAGACCATGTTATCGTTCATCTGATTCAACACTCTGTTTGTTACAGTTATGTTGGGGTGGTGCTCCTCAAAGAAATCCTGGCACTCATTCCATTTTTCCATAATGGATTTTATCACATCACTGCTAACCTCCTCCCTGTCTTCCTCTTCCTCAGTGGAATGCTCCTCAACAAGCGCTTTCTGTTGCTCACTCTGGAGTTCAGCAAGTTCTTCCGCGGTCAGCTCCTCCTTATGGTCCTCAACAAGCTCCTCTATGTCTGCACGATCAACATCCAGACCCATACTCTTGCACATGGACACAATCTCCTTCACTACCTCCGCATCAGACCCTTCAAAGTCACGTTCAGTGACACATTCTGGCCACAGTTTTCTCCAGGCTGAGTTTAAGGTCCGGCAGGTGACATCTTCCCAGGCTCTGTCAATGAGGTTGATGCAGTGGAGGACATTGAAATGTTTCTTCCAGAATTCTTTCAGAGTCAAGGACGTCTATTCAGTGACATTAAAACACCTGGTGAAGAGTGCCTTTGTGTACAGCTTCTTGAAGTTGCAGATCACTTGGTGGTCCATGGGCTGCAGAAGAGCTGTCGTGTTGGTGGGGAAGAACTTGACCTTTATGAAGTCATACTCAGCATCCATATCATCCACCAAGGCTGGAGGGTGTGCCGGGGCATTGTCCATCAGAAGAAGGCACCTTTCAGGCAGTTGGTTGTCAGAAAGATATTTTTTAACAGTGGGTGCGAACACCTCGTGCAGCCATTCCATGAACAATTGCCTTGTGACCCAAGCTTTCCCATTGGCCCTCCACATGACAGGCAGTCTGGCCTTGTTCACATTGTGTTCCTTGAATGCATGAGGGGTCTGGGAATGGTACACCAGTAGTGGCTTAATTTTCAGCTCGCTGCTTGCGTTCGCACACAGCAAAAGGGTCAATCTGTCCTTCATGGGCTTGTGCCCCGGCAGTGCCTTTTCCTCCTGTGTGATATAGGTTCTGTTCGGCATCTTCTTCCAGAAGAGCCCTGTTTCATCGCAGCTGAACAGTTGTTGAGCGATGTATCCTTCTGCCTTCATGAATTCCGTGAATTCTTTCTTGTAGGCTTCTGCAGCGGCCTTGTCAGAACTGGAAGACTTACCATGTCTTGTCACACTGTGGATGCCACTTCTCTTGCAGAATTTATCAAACCAGCCTCTACTGGCTTTAAATTCTTCACTTGTTGCGCTTGTAGAGGGTTTTTTTTGCAGTAAATCACTGTGCAATTTCCTGGCTTTTTCACAGATCATAGCGTCACTAATGCTATCACCTGCCAGCTGTTTCTCATTCAACCACACTAACAAAAGTTTTTCCACCTCTTCCAGCACTTGTGTCCTCTGCTTGGTTAACATCGTTACTCCTTTTGCCACATCAGCTCCTTTGATGGCATCTTTATTCTTCAAAATAGTCGAGATTGTCGACTTCGCCATCTTGTACTCTGAGGCCAGATCAGTCACACGAATACCATGCTCATGCTTTTCTACAATTTCCTTCTTCAATTCAATGGTTATTTTCTTCAAAACCTTATTTTTACCATGCTTGCTCTGCACTTTCTTTTTACCACCATGCTTGCTCTGCACTTTCTTTGGAGCCATGCTAAAAAGCACACCAAAAAGCTTCACAGCCAGTGTCTGTCTGCGACCGCGATCTTGCCTACAGGAAGCCACGACCACGTGTCAGAGCAGGGAAGATGGCCGTGGGTCGTGTTCTTCACCCAATGCGGAGTTCGCAAACGGAAGCAAAATTTTGCGAATGCTGCTGTTCATGAACCGAATTGTTCGTGAACAGAAGCGTTCATGAACCGAGGTATTACTGTAATTGGAAAGAAAGAGACTTCAAGAGAGTATTGTAAGCTGTTTGCATAACATGCCCACAACTTCCAGCTGCCGGTGCAATCACATTGCTTTCAATGTGTAGAAGAGCAAACAGCTTACTTTCTTGCAACCCCTTTCTCTCCAATCAATCTGCTCTGCAAGGGGGGGAAAAAATAAAAAAACACAGGTCAGCACAGGACAATGCATACTGATTGTAATGGGGATCACTTGACCGAGGGACACTGTGAAAGTCACAAATTGTCTGTAAAGTTATTCTTTCAGCACCATCATAACTTTGGTTGCTGAACAAATGGTTCTTAAGCAAGGACTACCTGTAAAAACCTTATTTTGAGCTGTTGAGCACAATGAGAAATAAGAGCAGTTATGGGTTGTCTCACAAAGTGATTGCAAAGGTTGTCTATTCACAAAACTGCTGTCATGATGAAAATGGCTAGCCATATGCACATATTTATCAGAGGAAAAGGTGATGAGGCTACTACCCATTGGTAGGGTTACCAGATCCAAGCTGTAAAAATGTAAAATGGTTAGATAGCAGCAGAGATCCAGCAATCCAAGTCTGATAGCCCTACCCATCACCCTCTTTATATATTCAGTAAAAATAATTAAGCATCAAACAGCATCAACTAAATCATCTGAACAAAATAGTTTCATTTTTAAAAAATTTAAACCTTTTTAAAAATGGTCCCACATTCTCCATTATCATCCAGCTCCAAAAGCTTGTCAGAGTAGGCATGTCTTCACTGCTTTCTGAAATGTAATAAGAGTGGAGGCCACCCAGATTTTGAGTAAGCTTGTCCTAGAGGGCCAGAGCTGCCACTGAGAAGGTCTGATTTTGAGGTCCTGCTCTCTTTGTCCCCTGAGAAGGAACCCATAGCATCCCCCGCCTCTACTGCTTGAACAGAATGGGCAATTTCTCTTTGGAGGAGGCATCCTAAAAGTACTCTTGGCCAAAGCCTTTTTACAGGATAATACCAGCACTTAGAAATCTAGTGGCAACCAATTCAGTATTCACAATACAGGTAGTCCTCATTTAGCAACTGTCTCAGACAGTGACCATTTGCAGCTATGACAGTGATGAAAAAGTAATTTTGCAACCAATGCCCACATTTACAACCTTCACAGCTCTCTCTCAGTCACATGTTTGCCATTACAATCAGTTAGTAGGCATTGTCCTGTGCCTGACCCTTTTTTTCTCCCCCCCCAGAGCACAGAGACTGCCTAAACAAGCTATCTCTTTCTGAGCTGCTTTTCTCCGCAGCACAGCTGTCCCTAAAAAGTGCTAACACAAGTTAACAAGCTCAGCTCTGTGACCTTGTGTTAGAACCTGTCTTGCGGCTGCTGCCTGAAATTGACAAGATCCTAATCAGTTTCACACTAAAGGCTTTTCTTTGCCTGCTAAGGTAGCTGTACTAGACAAATGGTGGCTAGCACATTCCTTTCCATGTGTATTCCCCATTGTGTGATGCTTACTCTCTTGTAACCCCTTCCTCTCCAATGAATGTAAATGCAAGCATCAATTATCTTCTTAATAATTATCCCAGTGCCAGGGTAAGCATTCCAAAGGGCGGGGGAGTGGGGAAAAAGGGCTATAAGATTTGCCCTTTCACCTGGCTTCCTTGTAAGCTGAGTTCTGGAAACCTGTCATTTGGGCTCTCCCAACTGTTTGGGGTCATATCCTTCTGATGTTGTAAAGCAAAGGAAAGCTGAAGTAAAATTGTAAGCACAGTTGTGGTCACGTGATTTTTCACTTAGCAACCACTTTGCTTAACCACCAAGCTGCCAGTCCCAATTGCAGTTGCTAAACAAGGACTACAAGTTTAAGTATAAAACTACTGAATCAGCTCTCACCCATCAGTTTGTGGGAAGCCACATGCTGTATCAGTTGCAGTTTCTGGGTGGTCTTCAAGGACAGCCCCAGTTCATTACAGTAATGGTACCATCCTAGCTCTTATCTAGTTTTCTGGTTGGGGGATATACTTGGAAACAAAGTGCTATGTAGCAGCCTTCAACTATTTTTATTTTGTAAAAATGCTCTGGGGCCTAAGTAGGATTTAAAAGCATTTTTGAGAATAAAAATGATGGCAGTAATTGTTTTATTTTGCTTTGTGCATGTCAATTTCCAATTTAATTCTTATAGTTGATATTTTATTATTCAATATGAGACACAAATTCAATTAAAATATAACAGTAGAAATACCATTTGTGTGCTTACATCTGAATTACCTCCATTATCTTCCATTTCAGTTTAGTCTCCAAGGGGAACCTTACATTGATTTCCCTTCCTTTTTACTGACATTGTAAATACATTTACTTCTAGTTTTCCTGTTGCAAGAGTAAAAAAGCCAAGTAGTCTAAAGTGTTTTTTTTATAAATGCAATTCTTTTAAAATCAATGATATAAATCGAAGCCTTAAGCATAAAGCACTGAGCATTGTAAATCTTCACAGGAAAACACTGACATGTTATTCTTTTTATTAATTAGCTAAAGAAATTAAGGCTTTTCAGACAGACATCATATGAAAGAAGCAAGGCATTTTTTGCTCTAGTCATATGTTAACTGATTATTGAAATCAGCCTTCTCCTTCCTGGATATGTTAGATTATAACTCCCATCATTCCCAGCTGAGAAAAGATACCAGTCAGGATGCATAATTCTGGGTAAGGGAGAGAAATAGTTTGACCTAGTATAAAGCATCTTCCTATGAATATGAATCACTTCATCTTTGTTTCTTTTCTTTTGCTAAAGTGGCCCAGGAACAATCACTTTTCATCATATAGACACATAGCATGCAGATCCTGGCTGGCAGGAAGAGTGAAAGGATGAATAGTTGTATTTGTATAACACACTTGATATTGATTAACCATGCTTTACTCAATTGATCCAATTTTCTGGATTCCCACAATATTTTGAACTATAACCAACTACATAGTCCTAACACATTACATTAAAATGTGGTTGGTTAGTTTGTGATTCAGCATGTTGTAAGAACACAGCTGCTATAAAAACTACATCTATTGCTCTCCATGAAGGTTTATAGTCCCCTTCTTTCTCTTGCATGGAAAATCTGCACAATTAGGATAGGAATAAATTGGAGGAAGGAGAGAAGCTAGAAATGGAGAAATTTTCATCTGGGACTCACTACTCTCTCCCGACTATTCGAGCCACATCCAACTTCATATATATGTACAGTTTTGTTTGTTGACGACTTACAGCCAACTGCAACAGTAATCCAACTCCAAACAGACCAATGAGGATTGATCATACTCAGTGATCACAAATGACTGTTGAGGATGGGAATATAACAAACTGTCTTGAAAAAAGATATGACTGCTACAATACTGAACAGGATAGTCCTCTGTCACCATTAAGCCAAGTTTAAACATCATTTATGAGTTAATTGTTGAATGCATCCAGAAACTGACAGTTTTGGAGGTCTGCTTTGATTCAATTTCAGCTAATGATCAAAGAATAAATGGAAAATATCTAGCCATATAAAGGGTAAACTGATGTAGGCCCACTAGTTCATAAGTTAGAAAAACTTTTCACCTCAGTGCTACCTCAGCATCTTGAAAAATCCCACTTTTGTATGACAACTTTAACATCTGGGTAAACTTTTAATTCAGTGCCAGCTCAACATCTTTAAAACTTATATAAATCCCTATCAGTTAACAATAGAGTGCTTCCCTTTGAAGGCTCCAATGGATAGACTATAACAATTTTATATCCTTTAATGTGTAAGGGTAGATAAGCATTTTGTCATGTATTAAGTATTTTTGCTATTTGTAATTCCTGGTAATTGAAGAATTATAGCTATAGATAATATGATGTATTTAAACTGTAATAATTTTATATTTGAGTTAAATAATATTTTGTTTTTTTACATTAAACAAGTATCCATTCATTGGCCTTATTTGAAAATGATTTGAAAAAAGTTTCCTTGAGTCTCATGCAAGCGAAAGTGTAGCACCTCTCTCCTATTCACTGAAGCTTCTAAGTGACCCAGAAAAGTGATACATCTGAGTTCGTGAGGCTTAGAGCCTGAAAAAAGACAGCCATCTGCAGCCATCTGTTGGAGATGTTTTAATATGAATTCCTGTACAAAGCATGGAGCTGGACCTGATGACCTAAATGGCTCTTCCAATGCTATGATTTTTAACAGTAGGGGAGGGGGAAAGCATATAAAATAGTATTTTAAGACAATGCTTGTAATTTTTTAGATTTTTTAAAAAAGAATCACAGTTGATTATTTTCACTGTCCTTTACTATTTCTGGGGTAACAATGTAAGGATTTATGTCAAAAGTAAGCAGTGTACTTTGGAATAGAAAATGGATGCAAATAAGCTATAAGTAGAGAATGCAATGGAACTTTGGAGGACTCGTGCATAACATAAAGAGAACCTGTCGGAATGGTTACAGTGTCATAAAATGAGATTGCGTTCTAATGAGATTTCATTTCCCCACTGCATTGCTTCCTTGCTCTAATCTTTTAAAAAAGGATGAATATTAACAATCTCTAGGACCTGAGATTCTAAGACTATGGCACAGATTCTCAAACTATGGATCATGACACCCCAGACGATGTTGAGCGAACTTGAAAGGGGCTGTAAAAGCCACTGTCAGGAAGCAGTGTATTCTTTGGGCTAGCAGATGAGGTATCCTTCCCTATCAGGAGGCTGCCAGGTGCTCCAAAGATTCTACAGATGGCTATGGAAACGTTCTTTTATTCAGCAGGTGGTAGGCCCAGATATGGAGCCTTGATGGGGAGGTGGCCAGCTGAATATGTGTAGCTCAGCATTGACGCTGGCAGGACATGCCACAGTATATAAACAGAGACCAAACCCCATTTCATTCTAGCACTGAAGATGTTACCTAGCCGAGTAATGGAACATTTGCAAGAAAACAACCAAGCTCAGAGAACCCCAACGATTCCACAGGTTTCAGGGGAAGCAGCAAGCCAAGGCCTTAAGGTTAATTCTGTCTGGCAGCATCAGCTCTTTGTGCAGTTTGTGGACGTTGTGGGAGATACAGCTGTCAGGTATTTAGTCTTTCTGGTTGTGTTGGTCTTCAACACTAACTTGCTCCACTTCTCTGGCACTTCCTCTAACATGAAGCCACTCATGTCCAGCTGAAGTGGTAGATGCTGTCACTGGCACTCTACTCCAGCATTGTGACCCTGCTCTGCTTTCTGACCGCAGCCCTGCTACATGTAGGCATCCAGGAGTGTCATGCAAAGCCATTCCATCTATCCAGGTGGCTCTGTAGATTATGGTCCAGCAAAGTTGCAGCGGTATGGACTGGAAGCTGTATGGGATCACCTATGCCTGCCTTTCATAGCTACAGTTTAGTAAGTGGATGTGGTTTGACAGCACTACAAAGTTTGAGACTTCCTTTTCACATATAAGGCTGTAGTGGTTACATCCACTACACGGTGTTGCAAAAGAGAAGCCCCCTTTCAGAGAAACAGCTACTACAGTATTGCATGAATACCTCTTTCTTCACATTGCACTGCATATGTGAAGAGTCCACTTGCACAAGCCGTTAAATGTTTAGACTCACTCATGGCACTTATAATTATTTTTAATTTTTTTCAGTTCCTGATCCCCAGTTTCATCTTCCTAGCACATTACCATTCCCAAATACTGTATACTGTATAATGTCCAAGCATTAAACCTTGCACTGTGCTGTGTATGGCATACTAGTTCAATCCTGTTATGTACTGTATTTCAGAATAAGATTTTGCAAAGGAACCATCGCCTCCAACAATATCTTTGTGACATTCAGACTTCAACTGAGTAAAAAATTTCATATACAGGTAGTCCTCGGTTAATGACTACTTGTTCAGTGACTGTTCAAAGTTACAACAGCGCTAAATGAGTGGTGGTTATGACTGGTCATTGAATTTCTGGCCGTCCCAGCACCTCCACATTCACATGATCGCAATTTGGGTGCTTGTGATGGTTGCAGCATCCCGCAGTCATGTGATCATGATTTATGACCTTCCCTGCCAGCTTCCCACAAGCAAAGTCAATGGGGAAGCCAGCAGGGAAGGTTGCAAGCTGCTCAGCTAAGTCTCTCCCATCCACGCACCCTCCTCCAGCCCCTCTGTGCTTGTGCCCTGTCTCCCTTGCCACCCGCACACCCTTGCACAACCTCCCTGAGCCTCTTTGGCCACACATGCACCCTCACACACCCTCCCTGGCCATTCATGCACCCTCCCTCACCTCGCAGCACTTGTGCCATGCCTCCCCCACCACTTGTGCACCCTCTCCCAGCCAGCAGCAACCACCCTAAGCCCCACCTTGCCTCACAGCCACCTGCACACCCTCCCCGGCTACTTGTGCATTCTTGTGCACCCTCCCTCACCCACCAGCAGCCATCCCATCCCATGCCCTGCCATGCTTGTGCCTCCTCAGCCACCTATGCACACCCCTGCTCCCTCTCCCACCTGGCAGCAGCCACTTACCTGCCTGCCAGTCTGCTTGCAAGCTGCCTGGGACTTTCTGCTTGCAAGCCGCCGGCGACTTTCTGCCGGCTTCCCCACTGACTTTGGTTGTTGGAAGCCAGCAGGAAGTTGTGAGAAAGTGCTTGCTTGATGATCCATGATCCTCGCTTAATGATGGCAACGGGGACTGCAGACATTGCAGTCGCTAATTGATGTGGTGACGTGATGTTGTGCTTTACAACTGGATCACTTAGCGATGGAAATTCTGGTCCCTTGTAACTCAAGGACTACCTGTAATAGCCCCTCCTCCACAACCAAAGGTTTCTTCTAATCAATGTTTTAATGTTGGATTTATTTACATTAATGGCTACATTCTTTTTTCCTACTACTGTACGGAAGTAATAGATTTAAGTCATTCCATCAATAAGGATGATACAGATGCAAGAGGCTGAAGGTAAAGGACTGATGGCTTTTATAACAAGTTAGAACAACACAGAATTCACTTTTTCTACCAGGCTGTGTCTATAAGTTTCTTGATTAGCACCTACTCAGTAAACTGACCATAGAAGCCAATTAAATTTAAAAATATTAAAAGAAAGGAACTGAAGTAATTGAAACTTTCACTTTATGGTGTCTGTAAGTCTCTTGATTAGCACCTACTCAGTAAACTGACCATAGAAGCCAATTAAATTTACATCCAGCTCTAGCAGGATTGCTAAAATCCATAATTAACTAAAAATTATAAAATCAATAATTACTAAAAGCTACAGTCTGCCTACCTCCCCTTTTGTTTTAATCTGTTTGTTTAATTGTATTCTAAAAGGTGTGATAGTTCACTATATTTTGGTGGCATACTTTTGCTATTAACTGCCCAGGGAGAGATTCTTATTCAAGCCAGAAAAATGCAGCAAGTTTTTAATCTAAAGTTAATTTAATTCACCAGAACTGGCAAAAGAATTTGAAAACAACTTTAGTATAGTTGGGATAGATAGTGCATGTACTTGATATACACAATTCTTTTTTTAACTCTTAAGGTCAGCATAAATGTAAAGCTACTGAATATATTACATTTTTTTGAAGAGGAGCTAAGATATCTCAGATATGCACTTAAAATGTGAAGACTGAATGCAGCAAAGTCAATCTGTGAATCAAGCCCAATTTCCACATTCTCCATATGTAGCAGGACTGCAACTTCCAGGATTCTTACCAGCATGGCCAATAGTTGGGAATGGTGGCATATGGCACTATAGCACACCATTCAGCAAACCACGACTGCCTGCAACTCTCACTTGCATGTACAGACTGAAGACTAGTTACATATTTGAAACTGTCCTTATTTTGATAAAGTGTAACATTAAGTATGATTTTTACAAAGGATAATGTTAAGTATATTGGGGGGAAGATGGGCAGGGGAGAAATCCAACAAATAAATAAATAAATAAATAAAATATTTATTAACTTAGAGTGCTTTTAAGTGACTTCAGTTGTACATCTCTAAGCTTCACACAGCAATATCTTTGAATAGTATACTTAAAATCAAATCTATAAAACTACAACATGTTCAATATACCTCACTTAAAACAAAACTGATAACATCATAATAACAGTTAACAGCTATGTCTTAAATGTTAGAAGTGAGGGCTCCATTTTAGCAGTGTGTTCCACAAGAACAGAATTCCTGCAGAAAATCCTACATCATAGTCCCCTCCTGTCTTACCTCATATAGAATGTAGGCTCTCAGCAAGCACACCTTATACAGGAAGAATCCACTTGAAGATGATAAGGCCACAATCCACATAGAACTTTAAAGGGAATAACCAGCACTTTAAATTACCTTAGAAACCAACTGGCAGCTAATGCAGCTCCTGGGATATTGGTGTTATAGGGCTACATCAGATAGTCCTGTTTAGCATAGCTGCATTCTATATACTAGCTGCAGTTTCTGATGATCTTCAAGGGTGTTACAGTGTAAAATTCATTACGTTAGTTCAACCAGGAGAAGACAAAGGCATAGGTGACTGATGCCAACATTTTCTGTTCCAGGAACAACCAGAATTGGTACACCAGCTAAAGCTCAATAAAAGCCCTCCTGACCACAACTTCCATAGATGTTTCATCATGCGTTTAAAGTCCAGAAGAATCCCCAAGTTGTGCAGTAGCTATTTCTGGGAAAACATATTCCTATCAAGAACTAAAGCTAATACTATCCTGGACTTAGCTTCTAAATCAACAGTCACTCCATCTTGACAGGGTTAAGTCTCCATGTGTTTCTCCTAAATCCTTACAGCTCCAAACACTGGGTCAAGACTTTCATTGCATCTCTCAGTTGGTCTGAGACAGAGATGTAAATCTAGGTATAAGCATCAAAATTGATAATATTGTATCTCAAACTTTTAAATGACCTCTCCCAGCAGCTTCATACAGATGCTATATAAAATGATACCTACCTAGTCTTATGAAGTTCTTTTTTGCATCAGAATCCTGAAACAAAGCATCAGAATGACTGGAGTTGGACTACAAATTTCAAACTTACAGTCATTAATAAAGGAAATACAGTTGCACTGAATTTCACTAGAATACTTTCAGGGCTGAGGACTGTGCTTGATCTTTGAGAGGCATGCCAGGACCTCAATTACAAAAAATACTGAGCGATGCCAGGATAAAACAAACCTGATTTCACTTAATTTACAATTAAACTTCATTAAAAGTAAATTTAGTTAAAATGATTACTTTGTAGGCATGTTTTTTTATTTTTTTTTTCTTTCAACAATATTAACAATTCCATTCTTGTAACAACTTTGGGATGCCTCTGAGGAAATCATTTAAGCCTTTTGGGAGGCACAGATGGCTCAGGGGCCTCAGATTGTGCACCTCTGCTTTATATAAACTTATTATACCAAGTTCTTTTGTGGTACCTATGACTCAGAAGGTCCTAACATTAAGACTGACAGCATATCTAATTTGAAGGCCAAGTTCAAAGAATGAATAGCCTCATATTCTCTGACCTTGATGAATATAAACAGAAACTCACATTGCAGGTATTCTGTGTTCACCTATTTTGGGTGAATAGTGTGAAAAACATAATAGGAATTCTCCAGCAATGTAATGTGTACAAGTAGTGACTTGTACCAGTAAATAGAGTTGTGCCAATGCAATACTTGGGCTCCTTTTCAATAACTGGAGGAGGATGCAACAGAAAATGTGCTCTCCCTGACAATCAAACCCTTCCAGGATCAGAACATTCAGAACCACAGCTGAGTCACTCTCTCCTTGTATGAAGGTCTTTGATTGTTGCTAGAGTCCCTCTGAGTTTTCATTAAAGCTATTGATAGGATTGCTGCCTGCCTATATCCTTTAATCACTGAACAATTAATAAGTGAACAGTTTGCTTTTCAAGTTCAGCATGGTGCCCCACAAACCTGAGAGAAGATCTGCATATAGGGATAAGGTGTCATTTCAAAGCAAAAAAAAGTCCATCCTGGCTACATGTTGTGATGAAATGGAAGATTATTTATACTCCAGTAAAGTAAGTAAAGTTAACTGGCCCTTTATTAGGAAGGTGGGGCGAAAGTTAAAACTTGGAGTGGAGGGAGAGAAGTGAAGAGAACAGACTGGCAGTTAATAGCTGGCAGAGTAAAAAGACAATAAGGAAAAGAAAATATTCTTAGAATGTTATTATTAAATAAATTTTAAGTAGTTCAGACTCAATTGGTCCTCTGAGTAAAGGACAGAGAGATCCCAAAACCCTCACAATGTCTAGGATACTAGGAAAAGAACCAGTAAAAAATGAGATAAGATCTCTCTTAAGAATTCTAAGTTCATTACTTTAGGGTGGCAGCAGCAAGATCTTCCTGTATATTTTGTATCTCCCAAATAAAAAGAAGGTATTATACTGACCAAATAAACTTAGTGCCACCAAAACTTCACTTTATTTTAATATCAGCAAAGTACTAGTTTGTATGGCAGCTTTTGTATATGAGGAGGTATTTTCCAAAATGTAGTAGAGCTAAATACCATTGCGCTAATGAAATAAAAATCTAGCACTATCTGCTCTTCCAGGATTCCTCTTAGTGATGGCTAACTTTTGCTCTCTTTACAGTAAGGTGCATTGTACAGGAGTGAAAAACTAGCATTTGATTAGAAGACAGCAGGCTAAAAGGTACACTCCAATACAAAATGCACCACTGGGGAAACGCTATATGCCATTCTTTCTCTAAGTAATCAAGCAGTTAAAATCTACATAGCCCATCTCCTTCAATTGAATAGCTTTATCTTGGATTATATTTTAGTCACCATAGTGTGCAACATCATGTTGGGAAAGTGAGACATACAGGTTCAAGAAAAGGCCTAACTACTGCAGCAAAGCCTGTAGCTTAGGCAAGTTGCTAGGATTCAAAATGTGAAGAGAGAGAGTACTTCTCACCCTAAAATAGTTGTACCTTTAAACTGCATTTGTCTGGATTCTTATAAGCCTCTGCTCAGACAGGAACAAGGTGTCCAGTCTGCTTCCCATATCGGATGGATGGGGCAATTAAACAGCACAACACACTCATCTATCTTCTCTTGGTCTTAGAAGTACAAGAAATATTTCCTCCTCTGCTTGCCCTGATTTGCTAGTAGGCAAGCTTCGTCTTTCGTCTTCCTTTTTTGCCAGTTTGTTGGTATTAAATTAATTCAAGCATTCGGGACATTTATACTCTTTCAGATGTTCTTGAACAAAGCTCCCAGTATCCTCATTACTAGGGAGTTGTTCACTCTGGAAAGCTAAAGGTTCTCCACCTATAGATTAACACATATGATTTAGCTATGTCTAATCCTGTACTACTCCCACCGTTGTCCTTTTGATATTTGGTCTAAAATGGAGTCAGACTATATACAGAAACACACATTTAAATTCACTAGGCATCCCAATAATAGGTGATTATGGTAGGCAACTGTACTTGCTTTGGCAAGGGAAATATGCTACCATCACCCATCAGTTATAGTGATTGTTGCTGGCTGGCTTGGGAACTAGGGTTGAGTCCGGTGAGATTGATGTCAGGTTCATCCCAAAGAACTCCAAGAGACAATGCAAATACAGTTCTGTTACATTTATTAGCTCCAACCTCAAGACAAAAATCTCACCAGAATGAAGCCAGCCAGCCACAACACCATGAATTCCTTAGGGAGGTGCCATCTTCTTGAACTTCCCACGCTCCTATTGGGGGCTAAGAACACGCTTATCTCCCTGAGCCTGGCCTTCATAAGTCCATTCCATCACAATAGGGTAGTCAATGGGCAAAGCTGTGGACTCAATGTGACTTTAAGAACGTTATGCCCAATTTATATATGGCTTTAGAATGTGAGCTTTATACACAATAAGATGTACAAGCAAACCTTGAATCTGTATACTGTCCGTCCCCACATCATACAAATCAATTATTGTGAATAGACAATATTCAGAGTTCATCTACCATGACAACAGAGTAGCTATGTTCTAACTAACATTTATTGGCCCCAGTTCAAACTATAGATCCTATCAAAAAGGGTTTATGATAGCCATATGTGCCCTCCACACATTAGTTTTGCATCACTGTAGAACTTTGTTTGCTGTATCAATGTCATTCTGAAAGGCTGTTTAAGAGGCTTACAGGCAACTTGGAGCAAAATGTTCAAGCTCATTGAGAGAACAAACTGGGAAAATAAACAGTAGTTCTGCTTGAGATTTTGGCAGATGGATATATATAAGAATGGGAAGAGAAGTGTATTTACAAAGAAGGAACAAGGTAGTTGCCAAAAAGTGTAACAATTGTGTTAGAAAGACTAAGGTACAAAATAAACTGAGTCTTACAGGAAATGCCCAAGACAACAACAAAAGGCTTTTTGGTCATATCAAAAACAAAAAGAAAAAAAAAAGAGGCTCGAAGTCTGTTGGAAGGAGAAAGGGGTGAATTGGTAATGGGTGATGATGAGAACTTTTATTTTAGATCCATCTTCTCTCAAAAGGGAAAGAGTCCTTGCTGGCTAGTATTGTGCAATTAGTGGAAGAAGAGAGCTACAGCTCAGTATAGACAAGGAGAGGGTAAAGGAACACTTAGCTAATTTAAATGAATTAAAGTATCCACAGCCTGATGAATTATATCTTAGCATATTGGAAACCCAGCAGAGGTGATTGCAGAACCGCTAAATGAAATTTTTGAGGACTCCTGGGTAACTGGTGAGGTGCCAGAAGATTGGAGAAGACCAAATGCTGCCCCTAACTTCAAAAAAAGATAAGGAAGGATGTCTATCCTCAAGCAGATTACAGATAGTCCTTGGATTATGACCATTCGTTCAGCGGCCATTCAAAGTTATGACGGTGCTGAACGAATGATATTTACAATGGGTCCCTGTAGTTCCAGTGTCCCCGCAGTCACATGACTGCAATCCAGAAACTTGGTGCCCAGCTCATTATTACAACATTGCAGCGAGTCACAGTCACAAGATCACAATTTCTTACATTCCCTGCCAGCCTTCCACAAGCGAAGTCAACAGGGAAGCCGGAAGTCACAGTCATGTGAGATCCTTGCTTAATGACCCATGTGGTATTTACTTAACGATGGCAACTGGGACTACCTAATTGCTGTCACTAACTGACATGGTCACATGATGTTGCACTTTATGACCGCATTGCTTAGCGATGGCAGTTCCAATTGCCATTGTAAGCCAAGGACTACCTGTATTTAGTAGCATATTTATGAAAATCTGAATAGAAATGCAACCATTAACAAGTGCCAGCATAGATTTGTCACAAGTAAGTAATGCTAAACTAACTTCCTTTCCTTTTTTGACACAGTGACTAGTCTAACAGATTGGGGAAATGCTGTGGACATATTGTACCTTGACTTCAGCAAAGCATTCACCAAATTTTCCCACCAAATTTGCCTATCTCCCAACAACTGGAGATAGGCAATCCTGACATATCCAGGCCCTAAGCTGTGTAGGGCTTTATAGAGACTACCTACCTGGGATTGCACTCAGAAACTGACTAGCAACCAGTGCAGTTCCAGAACAGAATGGTCATATGGGGATACTGAGGGGCACCCCATAACTACTCTTCCTACCTCTTTCTGGACTGTCTGTAATTTCCAAGTGGTCTTCAAGGGCAACCCCATGTAGAACACATGGCAGTAATCCAAGCAGTGTTGGAGATAAGATCCTTCCAATTTAGAAACAGGCACAATTAGTGCACAAGGCATATTTGTGCAAAGGCCCTCCTAGCCATAGTTACTAACTGCTCTTTGAGCAGGACCTGAAAGTTTAGGAGTTTAGGAGGATCTCCAGACTGCAAATGAATTCTGTCTAGTAAGTGCAATCCAATCCAGAATTAAAGATGGAAAGTCTTTAATCTGGAACTGGGTGGTCTCTGAACCAGCCATAGTTACTAACCTCCTAGCCATAGTTACTGACTGCTCTTTGAGCAGGACCTGAAAGTTTAGGAGTTTAGGAGGATCTCCAGACTGCAAATGAATTCTGTCTAGTAAGTGCAATCCAATCCAGAATTAAAGATGGAAAGTCTTTAATCTGGAACTGGGTGGTCTCAGCCACTCAATCTTTCTACAGTTCAGCCAAAGTCTGTTCCTCCCCAACCAGACCCTCCAGACACTGTAACAAACCTTGACAGCATCACTTGGCTGGCCAGAGATTGCGATATACTGATGGGTGTCAACAACATATTGATGATGCCTAACCCCATGCTGTTGGGTGACCCCACCAAGTGGCTTAATGCAGATGTTAAATACAGTAGCAGCATGGAAAGCATTTCTGAGGAACCCCAAAAAGCAGGAGCCTTGGGCTAGATATCCCCCCCCCCCCCATCACCAGACTGGAACTGGCCTGGAAGAAAAAGAACTTCTGCCACACAGTGCCCTCCATTCCTAATCCCTGAAACTGTCTCAGAAGGATACCATGATCAATGATTTTGAAAGTTGCTATGAGATCACGAAAGTTAAAGTTAAACTAACCCCTCACCAAAGAATGAACTGATTACTACTTAGACCCAACCATACATTGTCTCCCAGGTGACTGTGACAAACCAAGAGGTACATGGATCTAGCTAATAGGTGGCTGAGTTGACATTCCTGTGGACTCTGTCTTTCAGCCCATCGCCCACCACATCTCCCTTTGCCCATCACCACCAAGATGCTCCAACCTACCCTTTCTGTCCAACCCCCCAATCCTTACTATCCCTCCTCTAGATTCTGAAGTATCATCCACCCCTTACATAACCAGTTGCTCTCAACCATTGGGTAAGCAGTTCACAGGTATCCTAAAAGAATTGTTTTTCTCCAGCACTTAGCACTTTCTTGGTGACTGTGGAATTATTCACCATCCAATCTCACCCCAAGCACTCTCACACACACACACACACACACACACACACACCAGTTAGTACATATTCTCACAGGGACAAACTAGTAGCCCAGATATAAATAGAGTACCAATTCCAATCCACAGACTAGAGCAGTCTTGGAGAAACACTGTTGCCAGCTGTCTGTAGAGGGAGACCAGCTGCTGTCCCACTCAACTGCTCATAGTCTAGATTAGATCCCTTGACAACCTCCATGTTCTTCAACTCCTCCTGAATGTGGGATGGACCATTTTATGGCAGTGTCCAGAGGGTATATTGGGAAAAAATGGGAGCATGGAAGAAAGGAAGTAAGTGAAAGAAATGAGAATGAAAATACATGACTGCAGGAAGATAAATTAATGTATGTTTAGAGCAGATATGCCAATAGTAGAAAATACTTTGCATGGATATTATCCTAGGTCAATCTTTTTTCTAAATCCCTGAAAAACTTCTATTAATCAAGCCTGATGGAGCTTGGATGGATGAAGTACTGGACTTAAGACATATAAAATGCCCATATGAACTAAAAAATCCTGAGATTAACATTTACAAGCTATCATTACTGCCTTAACTTAGAGTTACAATAAACCCACCTCATAAAAGGATGTGATTTAAATTTTCACAGTAGGAAAAATTATTTTGCTGTCACAATTCTAGCTAATCACAAATATGGGTACTAAACTAAAAGTCCAATTCTGTTATCTACCTATATAGGAAAACATATCATTATCTGTGCATATTCATCTAATATGCAGAACACAAAAGCCAATATTATGTACTTTCAAGACCCACTGAGTTACAGGAGAACAAAGTGTATATTCAAATCTGTCTCATTAAAAAAATGGCATTTAGAAGTGTTTAACTTTGCTTGAATTGACCCAATTGAGGGAGAGTGTATTTACACTCTACATGAAGCTGTTAATGTAAAAAGTATTTATTTTGTTCCAAAAAAGTGGGAGATAGCTGGTTCAATCAGTATTGAGAAGATTTCTGGAGATACTTACAACCAATACAAATCAATTTCCTAATATTACTGGATTAAAACGTTTTTTCAAAAAATGCCAGAAACTTAATGTCAGATTGTTATAAGGAATATTACATGTTTGTAAGTAACAATCCAAATGTAGATTTATTGTATTAAGCACATTTATTTCAATGTCTTA
Source organism: Liasis olivaceus (assembly GCA_030867105.1). Taxonomy (NCBI): domain Eukaryota; kingdom Metazoa; phylum Chordata; class Lepidosauria; order Squamata; family Pythonidae; genus Liasis; species Liasis olivaceus. Next base: position 39,018,636 of record CM061349.1, read on the forward strand.
GCTCTTGGAGTAGCACTCATAGTCAATAAGAGAGTGGGAAAGGCAGTAATGGGGTACAACCTCAAAAACGACAGAATGATCTCAGTGCGAATCCAAGGCAAACCATTCAACATCACAGTAACCCAAGTCTATGCCCAACCACTGATGCCGAAGAAGCTGAAGTTGACCAGTTCTATGAAGACCTACACCACCTTCTAGAACTAGCACCAAAACAAGATGTCCTTTTCATCATAGGGGATTGGAATGCTAAAGTAGGAAGTCAAGGAGTAATCAGAATAACAGGCAAGTTTGGCCTTGGAGTACAAAATGAACCAGGGCAAAGGCTAATAGAGTTCTGTCAAGAGAACAAGCTAGTCACAGCAAACACTCTTTTCCAACAACACAAGAGATGACTCTACACATGGACATCACCAGATGGTCAATACCGAAACCAGATTGATTATATACTTTGCAGCCAAAGATGGAGAAGCTCTATACAGATAGCAAAAACAAGACCAGGAGCTGACTGTGGCTCAGATCATGAGCTGCTTACTGCAAAATTTAGGCTTAAATTGAAGAACGTAGGGAAAACCACTAGACCACTCAGGTATGACTTAGATCATATTCCTTGTGAGTATGTGAGTATGAGAAGGTGATGAATAGACGTAGGGGATTAGATTTGGTAGACAGAGTGCCTGAAGAACTATGGACGGAGGTCCATAACATTGTACAGGAGGCAGCTACTAAAACCATCCCAAAGAAAAAGAAATGCAAGAAAGCAAAATGGCTGTCTGATGAGGCTTTACAAATAGCTGTGGAAAGAAGGAATGCGAAAAGCAAGGGTGAAAGGGAAAGATATAAGCAACTGAATGCAGATTTCCAGAGAATAGCAAGGAGAGATAAGAAGGCCTTCTTAAATGAACAATGCAAAGAAATTGAGGAAAACAATAGAATGGGGAAGACTAGAGATCTCTTAAAAAAAATTGGAGATATCAAAGGAACGTTTAGTGCAAAGATGGGCATGATAAAGGACAAAAAAGGCAGGGACCTAACAGAAGCAGAAGAGATTAAGAAGAGGTGGCAAGAATACACAAAAGAACTATACAAGGAAGATCTTAATGTCCCTGATATCTATGCTGTTGTAATCACTGACCTTGAGCCAGACATCTTAGAGAGCGAAGTCAAGTGGGCCTTAGGAAGCATTACTAATAACAAAGCTATGGAGATGACAGTATTCCAGCTAAGTTATTTAAAATACTAAAAGATGATGCTGTTAAAGTGTTGTGCTCAATATGCCAGCAACTTTGGAAAACACAACAGTGGCCACGGGATTGGAAAAGGTCAGTTTATGTTCCAATTCCAAAGAAGGGCAATGCCAAAGAATGCTCAAACTATCACACAATTGCACTCATTTCACATGCTAGCAGGGTTATGCTCAAAATCCTACAAGCTAGGCTTCAGTAGTATGTGAACTGAGAACTACCGGATGTATAAGCTGGGTTTTGAAGAGGCAGAGGAACTAGAGATCAAATTGCCAACGTTCGTTGGATCATGGAGAAAGCACAAGAGTTCCAGAAAAACATCTACTTCTGCTTCACTGACTATGCAAAAGCCTTGGATCACAACAAACTGTGGCAAATTCTTAAAGAGATGGGGGTACCAGACCACCTTATCTGTCTCCTGAGAAATCTGTATGTGGGCCAAGAAGCAACAGTTAGAACCGGTCATGGAACAACCGACTGGTTCAAAATAGGGAAAGGAGTATGAAAAGGCTGTATACTGTCACCCTGCTTATTTAACTTATATGCAGAGTACATCATGAGAAATGCCAGGCTGGAAGAATCACAAACCGGAATTAAGAATGCAGGGAGAAACATCAACAACCTCAGATATGCAGATGATACCACCCTAATGGCAGAAAGTGAAGAAGAACTAAAGAGCCTCTTGATAAGGGTGAAAGAGGAGAGTGCAAAAGCTGGCTTGAAACTCAACATTAAAAAGAACTAAGGTCATGGCATCTGGACCCATCAATTCCTGGCAAATAGAAGGGGTAGAAATGGAAGCAGTAACAGACTTCATTTATTTGGGCTCCAAGATCACTGCAGACGGAGGCTGCAGCCATGAAATTAAAAGACGACTGCTCCTTGGGAGGAAAGCTATGGCAAACCTAGATAGCATATTAAAAAGCAGAGACATCACCTTGCCGACAAAGATACGCATAGTCAAAGCTATGTTTTTCCAGTAGTAATGTATGGCTGTGAGAGCTGGACCATAAAGAAGGCTGTGCGCCGAAGAATTGATGTCTTTGAACTGTGGTGCTGGAAAAGACTCCTAAGAGTCCCCTGGACTGCTAGGAGGTCAAAGCAATTAATCTTAAAGGAAATCAACCCTGACTGCTCATTGGAAGGATTGATAATGAAGTTCAAGCTCAGATACTTTGGTCACCTAATGCGAAGAGAGGACTCTTTGGAAAAGACCCTGATGCTGGGAAAGATTGAAGGCAAAAGGAGAAGGGGACAGCAGAGGATGAGATGGTTAGATAGCATCACTGAAGCAATGAGCATGAAACTGAGCAAACTCAGGGAGGCAGTGAAGGACAGGAAGGCCTGGCGCAATATGGTTCATGGGGTCACGAAGAGTCGGACACGACTTAACGACTGAACAACAACAAAAGCTCTTAAATTCAGGAAAGTAAGTTTTCTGTCACCTGTCCTCCTGCACAGCCACCTGCAATTCAAAACAAAAACAGTGAAACACTTTGAGGCTCCTCTAGAACAATGTGGCACTGGGCTTGGGAGATGGCCTTCATAGACCAGAACTGAAACTACTGATGTCAGAGAAAGCTATCATGTATTTCAGTTTTCCAAACAGTAACTCAGCATTCACTTTTCATTCCCAACAGCAGACCTTTCTAACACCAATGGAAACAATTATATATTTCCATGGATGGCTGACTGGAGATAAGACTTTTTCCTGATTATGGGGGAAATACAGGTCTTGTGGACAACAAGCAGAGCCTTCCCAAACTGCTCACATGTCACATGGGGAGCTTCTACAGACCACAGATTGGAGTTTCCTTTTGCCTGTTATATATAAATACCACAGTATAACAAGACAGAGATGGGGTTGGTTATTATTAGGCAATCTTATCCATACTTATGAAAAGTTTCATGACTATCAAATGACAGCTTACAGCTGCAGACAATAAAGGTGAACCCAGTGGAATCAATTATAAAGGAGGTGACGATTTTTACATAAAATACTTTATTTAAAGGTTGGTGGAGTAGAAAGAAGCCCTAACCCTAAGTATGCACAGGCTTTGCTTTCTCAGACAGAGTACCAAATGTACACATCCATCCTAGGCAATGCCTACAGCCAGAGCACCCAAGACTGATCAATTTATTTTTGTCCCACATAAAATCTCAGAAGTATCTTTCATTCTTATGGGTAGTGATAACAATGAACAAGTAACACTTTATATTAGCTGCATTTTTTAAATATCTGGACATTTTATTTATTTTTTAAACTTTTATTCCTGCTATAATCAAACTATTCTCAGCAGCTTCGAAAGTCAGTACCATAACAGTTAAACATCCATTGTAAAAAATACTAATGGCAACAAAAATGAACATTAAAAAATAGGTGCAATACATTAAACCAAAAATATGCCCCCCCCCCCCCACAATAATTCAGTTTTCAACAACTTTCTTAAAGCCAGCAGGGAGGGGGTAGGGAAATCTGATTTTTAAGAAGAGGCCGTTCCAAAGCAATTCTATTTTACTGAATGTTTTTTCTGATTTTGGTAAGATGACTTTGGATCAAATGGTTCAGCAATTTTCAGTTCTCTTTTTACCCAAGAATGGAATCTACATATGTAGCTTCACAAAAAAAATCCCATATAAGTTTTCTTTCAACCCACCTACATGATGTATCATAGTCAGATGCCTTTGACCTAGGGATTCCATACATTGTGGACTTCAACCCCAAGAATTTTCAGCAGTGATTATATTGGCTGAGAACTCTCAGATGAAGACTACACATCTGATCTTTAAGATTAAGAAGGCTGCTTTAGATTTGGACTTCAAAGTTTAGTTTTTAAAATTAACATGATCGATGATCAGTTAAAAACATAGTTCTATTCAGCAGGTTGTTTTGGGTATAACCGCCTCAGCTGAGTAAGTCAGGATCCAGCTTGGCCAATTACATTTGCATCAAATAGTATTCTTTTTAACTGCCAAGATTTTCAACTCAGAGGGTCTTTTTATGAACCAACACATTTTTTCTCTATTTTCCCCCATTGAAACTAATGGCCCAGCATAAAGCAGTAAGTGAGGAAATTCAAAATGCTGCAATTATTCCTGTTAGTTTTACTATTTTGAATGAATACAGTATATTGATCCACTTGATCACTGTAGGTACTGAATCAAACTTCAGATGGACAGCATGTGAAACCTCAAAATGTTGTCCCCCTTCCCCTGGCACTGTTTCAGCTTCATGTTTATTCTGGTTTTATGCTATTTAATTATGAGGCAGAGCCATGAAAATGACAGAAGTTTTTTTAGCCATTGACTGAATAAATGATAGGGAGATAATTGGAAATGGGGCAAGTGGATAAAAAATAAGTTTGATATTCCTCTTCTGTATTAATGCAAGTGCTGAGATACATCCATTATAAGAATTAAGTATTGGTTTATTATCCTAGCTGTGTGCCTTCTCCAGGTTTTTTACTTGAAATTTCAAATAAACCATGGGTACAATTTCATTTGTAACAGGCAAGCATCTGCATGAGACCCTGGTATCTGCACACAAAAGGGCATCCAAGCAGGATGGAGAGTCCCTGAGGTCCATGGGAAATGCTAACCTATTACACACACCTTTTCACTCTAGCTCTTCTCTCCTCGGTACATTTCTTGTGCTCTTGAGTGGTATACCTGCACTGTGAAGGTTTGGATAATGTGAGTGGAAAAGGAAAACTAAAATGTAGTGGAATAACCAGCCAGTCCTATTTCCACAGTGACCAGCCCAGTGCTTCTAGGAAGCCCGCAAGTGAGTCTAGAAGACAACTACCCTCCCATACTGAAAGCTTCCAACTACTAATATGTAGTGACAACTCCACCTCTAACTTTAAGGTTCAAAGAAGTCATCCTTTGTATAATTCCTGATCATGGATTCTTTGACTGTAGCTAAAATAAAATTGCACAGAGATACAAAAATTCAGGAAAAGTTCCCAAAGGTTTTCCCAAAAGGAAAAATGGAAAGAGAGAAACCTAACCTAACCAGTTCATATTGAAGATGTTCTGACTGTTGATGGGGGCAAAAGCTAATGGAGTATATTGAAAAAGATCATAACTGGCTGACTGGTGTTCTAAAGAGGTGCATTGCATACACTGTCAGTTTAGGTCTTGCTAAATATAAGTTCTGGGTAACTATCCTTTGTAAGTCTGTCTAATTTAATTACAAAATGGAGTCTACATTCTGATCAGTAGATGTAATTTGATATTATTATATTCACTATATGAACTCCCCTCCAAAAGCACATATTGTTGGTTGCATAGTCAGTCAGATGTTTAGACTGGATTTGGCATTTTTATCCACTTATTGAGTCCTTCCCAAGAACCTGGGATAGGCAGATGTTGTGTTATTATTATTATTAAAAGCAACCCAATGACTCAGCAGCATCCCTTCAGCATGTCCAACTGTAAACAATCTAAGATATAACATGAAATATATACTACATACAAGAGGACCAGTTTAGTGCACCAGGCTAGAAACGGAGAGACTATCAGTTCCTATTCTGTCTTAGGCACAAAGCCAGCTGGGGGACCTAGGGCCAGTCACTCTCTCTCAGCCCTAGGAAGAAGGCAATGGCAAACCACTTCTAAAATCTTGCAAGAAAACTGCAGGGACTAGTCGAGGCAGTCACCAGGAGTCAATGCTGACTTGAAGGCATCAAAAACAACACAATAAAACCACTACATACATATTAATTTGCTCAGTTCACTGTCAAAAGAAGACAAGCGCACAATTGGGGCATCGTAAAAGCCAATTACATCTGCTAAATGCTGTTATTATGAAGACTCATCAGTTCAGATAACATCAGTTCTTGTTCTTTTGTGACATGGTTTGTCATGAAAAAATGTTTTTAAATGATTGGGTGGGAGGAAATGAGCACTTGCTGAGATAGCTCTTTGATAAGATTGATACCTTTGGGAATTTAACTCATGTTTATGTGACAAAGAACACTGCCAATTGTGTTGCCATTTAGAAGGATGAGAAACTGAGATATTTAAGAAGAACATGCAAGATCAAAGTGGGTGGAAACCAGTATGAACTTTCAATAAACCTGTCCTTCCAATATATGTTAATATAGGACAGCATAACATGTTCAGAGATTCTTAAAGAAGACATTTAATAAAAGTGAAAATACAGCAAACTAATGGGAGAAGAGTGAAGGAAGGGTAACTTGCTTATTACTCTCGCTAATGTGCGAAATAACTTTGACTTTCTACAGTGAAGTTTGCACAAATTTGCCTTATGGAGAGGAATCTGCCATGTTTATCTGAGGAAACCCACCCCCAAACTCTGTAAATACCTTGTGACACTGAGAAGCACACTTTAGTTATAGGTACTTCTAAGCCATTTCACAAGCTGCATATACAAATATACAAGCCATACAAGCTTTACCTTCCAGCACTGATGCTGATCATGAAATGCGGAAACATTCTCATGTTTTGTCCTCCTCTGAATGGTAGCATTTTCTGAGCTGGAAAAGTACAAGAGCCAGAAAGTGTGAGGAAGAGAAAGGGGCAGAAGTGTTTTTGACAGTTTCCTCACTTACCTATAGTAGAGACCACAGTGCCTACGAAATAATAGGCTCCCATTAAGTCCCATCGAGGCCGCGTTTTGTTTACTCGGACGCCGGCCAGGTAGGCCGTCTCGTACTCAAACAGAAAATCCCGCAGCTCTGCCAAGGCCAGGTTGTATTTCTGGGAGAAGTTTTCAAGCCTCGTCTGCCACTTCTGAAAGGCTTCCAGCTCAGAGGGCCGCTCTATAGCGGAGAAGATGGCAGCTCCGCAACCCATGTACAGAAAAGTCAGGGCGGCCAGGAGCAGGAACCGGGCGGTGTCTTCGGTGAAGATACCAAAGCTGGGCGAGGAACAGCAGCAGAGACCACGGCACGCCATCCTTCTCCGCCTGCCACGAGCCCCTGAAGGTCCGCCCTACCCGAGCTCCCCTCAACCGCTCATCTTCCTCGCGCCCGACGCCCAGCCCCTCCTCGGTCTCGAGGCAGCTCCCGAAGGGGCGTGCGTTGCGGTGGCAGATCCAAACCCAAGGCCCCCTTCGAAGTATTTCCCAAGCTAAGGGGCAAGAGGGCACAATGCTGCAACCCTACGGCCAAGTCCCACAAAGGGCAGCGAGCCTGTCCCCACAGTACTCCCCCTTAGGATCGCGCTGCCTAGCTTCCCTCGCTGGATCTCCAGCCGTCCTCCCGTTAGCGGAACTCGCGCCCCTCGATGTTCTCCCGAGGAAGCACGTGGCAGGCTGGCCTTTCCCTGGCTGGGTTTGAATCACCAACTCCGCCAGCCAGACCTCACAACTGGCGGGCGCAGGATCGGGACCTCTTTCCAGCGCCCAGCCTCCCCACGTGCCAAGTCGTTAAAAGCACCGAAAGCGCATCCTTTCCCATGTGCACTGCGACGACTCCTCGCCAGGAAGTCAGCGCAGCCCGCAAAGGGACCGTTTTTCCGCCGGACTCTTAGGACAACCCCAACGGCAAATTAAGACGGGGCAGGGCGTTAAAACGCTCCCGGTTTCTTCCCAAAGCTATCGAAGGGAGTCAAGTGCGGGTCTTTTGGTTCCTGTGGCGCGCGCGCGCCCCCGTTTCTCCAAGCTCTTTTAGGGAAGCACGTGAGACACTCGCGGCGGGTTTGGCTGCGGCGCTTGGCCGGAGAGGAGCTTCGGAAGCCCGAATTCGAATTTACCGGAATATTGTGGTCGATCTGGATGTCGTTCTGGGGAAATTGAGCGAGCGAAACTGGCGGTGGCGCTGCCCAACGCACTGAGGGCTGCAAGCAAATGAAACGAATTCCTAAGGTACCGTTTACTTCCGCACTTTAAAATAGATAATCGTTATTGTTCAGAAACGGACAGCTCGGTTTGTGGAGAGTATCTCTGCAGATGGTGGCTAGGCATGATTTATCTTAACCCCGGTTCGCAAGGAACCAAAGTGAAAAGAGGGAGTGTGCCAGGCTATCTTCGACGCCGCCTCGCTGAAATCCCGAATTTTCCGGTTTTACCGAACTCGGGACGGGTTGTTCTGCGAGAGGCGGCGATTTTTCACGTCTTTATTTCCATTTTCCTTGAGGAAAAAAAGAAAAGAACCTCCGTCTGCACCTTGTTTCTTTTCCCATTCCTCAAGCTTATCTCCAGCCTCATCCAGCAACTTCGTTTCTGGGATATAATAGTTCTGGCTGCCTTTTGGAGACTGGCCGATACATTCAGGCGTTGCTCTCACTATATAATTTTAGCTCACTGGTTTCTTCTGTGCCCTGAGGCATTACTCTCTGGGCATTAGGAGAGAAATGATTCACACGATATCCAAACTCCTACTCCTGATTATTTGATCACCCTCTCTCTTGCTGTATAGTTGAGGCCAATGAAAAGTTGCCACCTCATCCTGTCCTCTTCCTCTGAGGGTGTATAGTTATCAAGGTTAGCTTCAATTAGGCTATTCATTGCCATCACTAAAGCAAAAAGAGAGGGAGTAGGTGGCCATGACAGTCATTCCTCCTGCCTTCGTTTACTGCTTTTCCACACTGTGTATTTGTTTACATGACATACCAAGTCATAGTTTGCCTAATCTTGGTTTACTAATAAAATATGCTTAGCTGGGCCTGCTAAACCAAATCCTTCTTGCTGTATTGGCCAAAGAGAGGGGATGAAAGAGTAAATGGGTAGAGAAGGCTGGTAAACAGATAAAGTAGCAGCCATCACTAGCTGAGTCCGTAATGCAGCCACTCATCTGTGACAACTAAATTCAGGCAAACAAGTAAAAGGCTGAGAACCATAAATGTTTGCTGACCTCTGTCTTAGCTTGCTGTGTGGAACCCTTAGGTATTCCGACTGATTCTCACCAACCCAGTTCCTGAAGAGATAGTACAGGTAAGTAACAAGATGGTGCTCCTTTAGAGATCAGACCTTTCTGTTAGGAGGCATATTAGCATGTTTAAAAAAGTTAGATTGGGAATTCCTATAAACTCTCATAGAATACTTCTATAAATGGAAAAAGTGGGTTTAGCAACATTTTTTCCTGCAATCCCTGTCAACTGTTCTGGCAGTTGTTGGGAAAGCTCAGGCTCAACATAAGGATAGCGTGTAGGACACTGCACGGAAAAGTGGAAACTGCCCTCTCGCTTCGTACACACAGGAACCTCCATTAGATCAAATACTTTGGGTGAACAGAGAGACCTGTAGAAGGGATTCATTAGAACTGACCCAGCTATAATTTATTGAAAAAATTCACTGCCTGGATGAAAATCAGGGAAAAAATAGCTGAGAAAATGCTTAATTTTCTATTGCTAGGCAACACTGGACACTAGCGTAAAGGATGTTTTTGTTTCCCATTTGGATATAAATTCTTAAAATAAATACTTTAACAATTGTGAAGACAGTTTTCCATATTACTTAGTGCAATTTTTGTTAAGTATTCAACAAATCTTGGCTTTTGGTTAGAAGATCTATGCAAGGGGTATTTATAGAGAAGGGGTAAAAAAAGTCAAGGTGGTAGTCACAACCATGCGATTGAAACCCTACCTATTTTTACATGTCATAATGATCTAACACTTAGTGTTCAACTTGCAGCAGTAACAAATCATTCAAATGTTATTTTATTAAGTAGAAAAACAGAAAAAGCGAAAACAAAAAAGGAAAGGAATATAGATATATAAAAATACATATATAATATTGTAATCCCTCACTCATCTATGTTGTTATTTACTATGTGAATGCTTTTTCCTATAATGTCTTTTCTCAAACATTAATTATTGAAATATAATGGGAATATTTTTTTATTTTTCTCAGACTGCAGCAAGGCATTGATAAGCTGCATAAACTCTTATCCTAAATGATTCATTTTAACTACCTTAATGTAAACATAATAAGCCTGAAGGTTTTCATATTAATTCCAGATTTTTATGAACTTTTAAGTTGATTATGGAAACAATGCTTTTTTAAAAAAATGCTCACAATACCACATGTAATACCTGAAGATTTGCTGAATCTCCAAAATTTGATAGATGTTTACCATAAAGCTCAATGATGTAAAAGCAGCAGTATACTTTGTGGCACCTTAAAAGAAAGTACAGTACTGTTTTTGTCTAACAGCACTAACAACTGAACATCTGGAATCAATTATGTAATGTACTCATGAGCAATCCCACTGACTTGAATGTTTCTTGCTCCATGTCTGGATTATTGGCTTGTCTCCCTAGGTGATTCACAAACACATGAATATTAAAATATATATTAAATGTTCCAATAGACTTTGAAGAAGCAAGGTAGGAAGAGTATTGATGCATCTGAAATTTGGTGTAGGAGAAGATTCTTGAGAATACCGTGGACAGCCAAGAAAACAAACAAATGGATCATTGAACAAATCAACCCAGAGTTCTCACTTGAGGCACAAATAACCAGGCTCAAATTATCCTACTTTGGACACATTGTGCAAAGACCTAGTTTGTTGGAGAAGGCTCTAAAGGAAAGCTGGAAGGAAAAAAAAGACAACCAGCAGCAAGGTGGATGGTCTCAGTTACAGTGACAATGGGTCTACTGTCGAAAGACCTGAAGGACCAAGTTAGGGACAGATCATCATGGACAAATTCTATGTGGTTGCTAAGAGTCAACACTGACTTAATGGCACATAATCAAACATTCCAAGCTCAGAAATGTTCCAAGCTCAGGTATTCTGGGCTTGTAACAAAACATTCAAGGTGTTTTATTCTGCATTGTATGAATATTCTGTGATACAAAACATCAAATAACGCTTGCTTTGTTATTTTCCATAGAGAGTACAAAGTAGGTGAGGTTCTATTGCCTATACTAAGTGCTATCTATCACCCAATAAGTAAAATTGACCACAGAGATTATATTTTTTTTAATTAAAATGCCCGCAATGTGCATGCAGGAAAAACTGCTGCTTTGTTTCATATCATTGATGAATTAAAAAAAACCACACATATGCATTTTGAACTTGGGAGAGATACAGTCAAGAAATCAGAAGCATCATTTCCAACAAATTTCACACAGAATTCTTATCACTTTGCTAACCTCCCTTTTCAACTTTTTACACAAATAATCCATGTTAAAATACTGTCATTGCAGGGAAAAGCTCAGTCTTCACAATTACCAGCAGCTGTACAGTGTACCCATTATACACTTAAGCTATTTAAAAGTGCTACAATTTTCTTGATACAGTAAATGTGCACTTTACCTACACTATTTTCATTTTATTCTCAATTAACAATAACCAGAATGTAGAAGGCACAATGATGTTTTCATTTCCAACAGCAAATTAGTTGCAGATAATCTTCTTAAAAGTAGTTTGTTGCCACACATATGTAGCTTCAAAAATATTTCCTAATCTGCAAGCTCTTTTGATTTTGGCTTTGATTGCCTGAGGTGTGAGTAGGGAGAAGAAAGATTGTTTGATTCATAAATGTGAATTAGACTGGGATGGGCATTGGTTGCTACTGCATTCTTCTGAAAGCTGTTTGGAGCAGCAGAGTATGTCAGCCTATTTCCTTAATTTAATACAGTAGGCTATATGGTTTGAATTGAAGCACTGATTTAAAAGCAATTTTGCTTAATTAAGAATATTTTGAAGGCCTATTGAATCAGGGTGAGTGGTAGTAGCTTGCTTTCCTATGAGACCTTTGTAAACAGTAATACTATTTTTTAAATAGTTTTTGATGTTCAAAGTTGTCTGCTATGATAATTTATCTAAAGTGACAATTATGTTAGAATACTTCTACCAAATGTTAAAATGTTATATCCCTTTGGGATATGTTTGGAATGAGTTTGGGGTTTATTTCTCTTGTCTTCTGTGAATAGTTCCCTCCCTGATATAACTGAAAAGTATAGTTTGTAACTTCTAACACAGCAAGTGATGGGTTATGCTTCCCTCCAAGCCATTTATCTAGTTTTTAGTACCAATTTGAAAGGCTAGAGTCAGTCAACTGACCAGATCAGGTTGAATAGCAAGTATATATATTTGTTTGTTAAAAAAAGACAGCATATAGGATGTCTCATTCAAGGTTCATGCATCACAACCTATCATGGTTAAATATGTCTGATACAATTCATTAAGGCTTCAACACTAAACATGCACATTTGGAATCAAATATTTTGAGTAACCACAGTTAGAATTGGGCTGAAAACACACTTTTGCTTTAAAAAACATCATTGGAAAATAAAGTAACAGAATTATCTATAAACTTCTCACAAAGCTAAAATTAAGTCCTTAGAAGAAAATGATCAATCTCATGATAGAATTATTCCAAATTTACAAACTGAACTATTTAAAGCACAGGGGCAACTCACCAGAAATAATTTAAAAATAATTGACCTATCTTTGGATGCTGCACAGCATCTTCTCATTCCTGGCTGACTTTACACAAGATAATGGACACTACAGATATAAAGAGGCACTCCCTCACAGAGGTTTGCCCCTGTAATTGTTTGATTTCTGAAACCTAGTACTAGAGCATTTTTAAAATATTTTTAATATCTATTTTTATGAAGTTATTATTTATTATTCATAGTACTATTATTTAAAGTAGTATTTATTACATTATTTTCATATAATAAATGGGAGTCAATGAACGATCTGAAACTTTGTGAAGGGGTTGATGAGTTGAAGAATTTGGGGACCTCTGTACTAGAGACCAGCTTTACAATTGTCAAGACAGGCTACTGAATTGAAACACCACAGATGTAAAATTATGATTTATCCAGATCTTCCTTTGCAATGGCTTAGTTATGGAAAGGCTTCAGTTTGGAAGGCACACTTGTAAGAAGCAAGTTAAATACTTTTATTTTGTATCCAGCAATTGTCTGCCTCCCTCTTGGAGATGATATCGAAAGATTTACAAGCTCATCTGCTGTTTAGATAAGATTCTGAGTTTATCTGAGGGGTAACAGCTTTGCTGCTTCTTTTTTTTTGCCACTATACAGGTTTAGAAGATACAGGGGAGGTGGCCAGCAACCTAAGCTAAACAGGAGTTATAAGGTGAAGTTTTTCTTTTTAATATTAATATAGTAGGGGTGGGTACCTTTTTCTGTTTTATTTTTTGTGTTATGTTCAGCTTTTTTGAAACTTAGATCCATATCTAACATTCAAATATTTTTTCAGATTAGAGGTTTGTTTGTTTAATTTCTTCTGTTCTGGTAGAATTAGGGATTCTTCCATAGGCCTACTGCAATCTCATACCATGTTCCAGTGACTCTGAAATGTTATATAGACCAGGCAATTCTAGATATTATTTAAATATTTCTTTTAAATATTAAGAAGCAAATTTGTTCTTTTTAAAAAATAAATTGAAGCTCTACTAGTATGTTAACCCTTTGGGATGTATTTAAGGCATCCATTAGCATAAGTATTATTGTTTTCACCTCAGCAAAAAAGAGACTAAGATACTCTAATTTTATACAGTTAGAAAAGATTAAAGATTCACTTTTGTTATATGCTGACATATCAAACATTTATAGCAGCAAATCTTAAATTGACATTTCTACACTCAGAACAACTTGAATGCTCTCTGAAATATGTTAATCAGAATATTGGCGATTTCCTGTTTGGGATGCCATGGTGAGTGCACATATCTCATCTCTCTCCTGATTAAAAGGTTTTCAAACTTCTGTATTATCGGACTGTGTGGATAAGGACTTTCATCATTCAGTAAATAACACTTTTCATTATATCAGATTTTGTTTTTAACAAGCTATTGGAATGGCAACTAGACCTAAGTGTTCAACAGCTGGCTCAATTTCAACTAAGCCACTATCTGCTGAGCCAGGCAAGATGGTGGAGGAGGATTCTTCTGCTACTTTACTAAAAGAGATCCTGGCTTAGGTACAACTCTTGAAACTGATCTAACAAGTTCTGGCAGAACTTAAAAGTGATTTAAAATTGATGCAAGAGAGAAATGGCTCACTATGAGGATCGTTTAAATGCCCACAAGACTATAACTCAAGCTGGTCAATAATATTTTGAATGAACAAATTACTTATCTGGAGTCACAATTGCGTGGGAAAAACCTATGTGTGATTGGTATTGAAAACCCTCCAAGTCATTAAACCTGGCCAAATTTATGGAAGATTTTTTTCAGAAAGCTCCTTTCTTTGGGAATGGACTTTCCAGTTGAGATTGAACATATGATTAAAATTCCTTTAATGAGAAGGAAGACCGGAACTAGTTCCAATATTATTTTGTGCAATTCCTCCATGTTACCACAAGAGGTGAGATTTTACGTATATTTTGCCAGGAATCGGTAAAGTCTCCTTTGAAGTGGGGCTCTAGTCAAAGCAAGATACAGTGGTACCTCAAGATACGAATTTAATCCGTTCTGTGACTCTGATCGCAAGTCGAATTGGTCGCATCCTGAAGCACGTTTTCCCATAGGGTTCAATGTAAATACGGTTAATCCGTTCCACCCTCTGAATTTGGTCGCATCCTGAAGCAAATTTCCCCATAAGGTTCAATGTAAATACGGCTAATCCGCCCTCCGAATTTGGTCACATCCTGAAGCACATGTCCCCATAAGGTTCAATGTGTCAGCCGGCGTTGCATGGCTAGGAAATTCCCCAGGCGCGCTTTAGTCAGCCCTAGCGCAGAAAAAGGAAGTGCTAATGAAATCTGAGAAAGGCTCCTGCGTGCACAGCCGGGAGCGGGAGCTTCCCCCCCACCCCGATTCCTCTTAATTCCGCGCTCTTTCCTTTGTGCCTAGCCCTTGGCACGCGCGACAAAAGCACCGTGAAAGCAATGGGGGGGAAGGCTTATGTAGTGCGCACAGCGGAGCGGGAGCTTCCCCCCCCCACTGATTCCTCCGCGCTGTTTCCTTTCTCCATAGCGACAAAAGCACAGTGAAAGCAATATCAGCGCGCTGGGGGGAAAGGCTTATGGCGCGCGCGCGCACAGCCAGGAGCAGGAGCTTCCCCCCCCCCCGCACGCTCAGATTTCATTAGCACTTCCTCTTTCTGCATTGCTTTCCTTGGGCTTTTGTCCTCGAGCTCAGATTTCATTAGCACTTCCTCTTGGAAGCCGCGACCACGTGGCAGCAGGGCAAATGGCCGCGGATCTGGTTCGTAGCTTGAGGCGGACTTCGCATGTTGAGGTAAATTTTTGCGGCCGGAGTTGGTCGCATCTCGAAATTTTCGTAAGGTGGGGCGTTCGTATCTTGAGGTACCACTGTATCAATTTATCCTGATTTAACTAAAGAGGTTTCAGGAAAAAAATGTTTACAAAAGCTCAAAGACTTGCCAGATCAATACAACTTCAATATTTTATGCATTTTACATCTATATTCTGAATATCAATACATCAAGATCAGATTCACAAATTTGATAATCCCCTGAATGCAGAGGCCTTTATCCTATCTTTAAAATCTGTAGATAGACAAGTCTGATTATGTTTCATTCTATGGAATCTGCCACAGGAAAAGTCAGAGTTTGCCTGGAATAAAAGCCTCAGTTTAAAAGTCTACATGCCAGTGTTTTTTTTTTTTTCCTGGACTCCTATTTGTGTTTGCTTTGCTTATTTCAAGATAGTGGGTCTGGGCATACCGCCAACTCTATCACTTATTTTTAACACACAGTACCTTTTTTTTCTTCAATTAGTAATGTTTGAAACTGTTTCATAATTTTCAGTGTAAGAAGAGAGATGAAATCATCTTGCCATTCCCTTTGGGAAGTTGTCAACTTCCGTGATTTTTTTTTTTTCTTCCTTCTTTACATATATATTTTTTCTTTTTTAGATTCCTTTTAATCTTTTTATAATGTCACTTGCTTTTTATTTTTGTACATAGAATTATGTTTTTCTTTTTCTCCTTTAAGTATCGATTCTATATACGTGTAAAAGAATGGTATTTGAATGTTAAATTGAGTTTTTATGTAGGCTCTACATCTGTGAGCAATATTAGAAAATATGTTAAACATTTAAATATAGAAAAGTTTATTATTAGATATTTGTTAAATGGTACAGGTCATAAAATGATTTTATTGGTCAGTGATCGAAATAAAGTGTCTAAAATGAATTGATATTGGGAGAATATTGATAAGTGGGTGGCTTCCTTATTTTTAACATCCTTTTATTCTTTGTTCTATTTTGATTTTTATATTTTTAATGTATTGTTTTTAGCTGTGTTGTATGCTGCCCAGAGTCGCCTGTGGAGAGATGGGTGGCTATACAAATTGTTTTAATAAATAAATAAATGGGCGGGCCAAAATACAATTTATGGATGAAGTTAGTTTAAATGTAAAAGGGTTACGAGAATCCAAGAAACAAAATGTAATGTTAGCATATTTAAAATTGTTAAGGACAGATATTGCTTATCTACAAGAGACTCATCTAATAGGACAGGATAAATCTCTATTAATGAAAGTTTGGGTAGGACAGGTTTATCTCACAGATACTTCGATGAAAGCTAAAGGTGTGGCCATTCTGGTTCAAAAAGGATTCACAATTGACGTACAACAAGCTATCACTAATGTAAATGTTATTTAATTTTGTGTGCCAAAATAGCAGAGTCTGCAATAGCTATGGTTAATGATTATGGACCAAATTTAGATACTCCTATATTTTATGAATGTTTTCAACACTTGAATGAGTATATTTATGGTAAATTGATAATAGGAGATTTTAATGAAATAATAGATTCTGAGCTTGACAGAAACACACTGGCAGGGAAAAAACAATCATTAGTGAGGGAAACAATTAAGACTTATATGGAAGAATTGAATTTAGTAGACCCCTGACGTTTGATATATCCAACTAAAAGAGAATATACATTTTATTCAAATGTGCATCAGAATTTTTTTAGGCTTGATTACTTCTTAATATCGTTGACTTTATATCATCAAATTCAAGAATGTAACATTGATGTTTGTTATGTATCTGATCATACTGCAATCACCTTGAAATGTGTGTTTCAGAAACTGGTCAAGGTATCAAGAAATTGGTATCATTCCCTATTGAATGATAAAGAATTTATACAACAAATGCAGGTAGAGGCCTTATAATATTTTGATTTGAATTCAGAAACCTCAAGTGCCTGAATTTTTGAATGGGAAGCATATAAAGCATACATTCAAGGTAGAATTATTGCTAATACATTACACAAAAATAAGATTAAAAATAAAAGGGAAAATCATTTGCAAGATGAACTGAAACATTTATGGGCATAGATGGTTAGATGCCCATCAGCAGTTTTGTACAGAGAAATACAAAAAAAAGAAATATGAATTAGCTACTATAATATCACAGCAGACAGAATTTATGCTAACATATTTATGACAGAGATATTGGGAGAATGGTGAAAGACCTGGTAAGATCTTGGCTAATTGTTTAAAGCAAAAAAATAATAATAAATAGGGCAATGATTCCAATCATTAGAGGTGAAAGAGATAAAATGTATAAAACTTCAATGGATATTGTCAATTTTTAAAATTTTATTCAGAATTACACAGTAAACAAGATGTATCCAATGAATAAAGAGGCTTTTTAAAATAAAATTAACCTACCACATTTAGATGAGACACAAAAATAATTGTTATTTGCTCCACTATCTGAGCTGGAGATTAAACAAATAATTTTAAAAATGGAAAGTGGTAAAACACCAAGATTAGATGGATTTCCTATTGAGTGGTACAAAATATTTATAGATCTTTTGGTGCCAAAACTTTATCAAGTATATGAAGAGATATTTGATAAGGGATTTTATCACTGGCATTTAATCAAGCTTATATTACAGTTATACCAAAAGCAGGTAAAGATCATACTCAGTGTGCTAATAATCATCCAATCTCATTGATGAATGTCGACACAAAGATTTTAACAGCGGTGTTAGCAAATAGATTATAGCAAGTGATATCATTTGTTATTAAGAATGATCAAGCAGGCTTTATAAAAACTGGGCAAGCAGCAGACAACATTAGGTTAATTGTAGATTTAATAGACTTGAATAAAAACAAAGATCAATTTGTAGTTTTATCATTAGATGCTGAAAAAGCCTTTGACAAAATACATAAACAATATACGTTTGCTGTACTAAATAGATTTGGATTTCCTTTGGAATTTATAAAATGGATTAAGATATATCAGTCACTCACATCTAAAGTAAAGGTTAATGGTATGTTTTCTCCTACTTTTCCACTATTTAGAGAAACTAGACAAGGATACCCACTTTCACCATAGCTTTTTAACATTTGCATGGTACCCTTGGCTTGTGCTAGACAACACAGGGAGATCTATGGAGTAGTACACAACTCAGTTGAACACAAATTGGTTTTATTTGCAGATGACATCCTTTTGTTTATTTCTAAACCTCACACTACTATTCCAGTGTTGGTGCAAAGGATAGATGCCTTGAATAAAATAGCAGGATAATCTATTAACTGGTCCAAATCGGAATTGATGCCAATAGGTGAAAATTTGGTTACCCATTCATTTAAGGAATATCAGTTCTGTATTTATACCAAATCTATTAAATATTTAGGTATATACCAAAGGATATAACACAGTTAGCAACATGTAATATAAGTAATATATATATAGAGGTTTCTTCAGATATCAATAGATGGGAGTCATTAAACCTCACCTTTGGGGAAAGGTGAACACTCTCAAAATGAACATTATTCCCAGATTAATTTATATTCTGAGAGGAATACCAGTTTTTAATATCTAGAAAATATTTTCAGAAAATAAATTCTTTGTTTAGAAAATTTCTATGGGGTTCTTCAATTTCGAGATTATCTTTAATGATAATGCAGTTATCAATTAATGAGGGAGGATTCAGTCTTCTGAATCTGGAGCTGTATCATCATGCTTACCTATTGTCAAGTATTAAATACTGGAAGCCAACAAGTGGTGTTAATTTTCCAATTTGGGCAACTTTGGAATATACATATATAAAACCTTTGGCTGGATGGACAGTATTAGGATCTAAATATACTAAAATTCTAATATCTCTGAAAACAGTTTCATCAGTTAGAAAGCTATGGAACGTAATGTCTAATAAAAAAAGATCTGACCCTTTTTCCCATGCCAAACTGACTTTATAGGGAAACACAACTTTAAAAATTGGGAAAAAGATGGTGATATGGAAAAACTGGATGGAAGCAGGGATATTGACTTTGGACCAACTGATAGATGATGACGAATTTTTAATGTATTCTGTCTTAAGAGATAAATATCATCTATCAGATGTAACCCAATGGCAATATTTACAGCTATAACATTTGTTAACAACATTGTTTGGACCAGCAGCATTTTCAGCTTCTGGGACATCTGAGATATTAGAACAATTTGTTAAATCCTTTAAAACTAAAAAACCTACTATTCGTTTTTATAGATATTTTTTATCAAATCAATTTGATATGCAGTTGTTAAGGGATGGGTGGAATAAAGAATTAGAAGTTTTTATATTGCCTAGACAATGGGAGTGTCTTAACTTGTATAGCAAGAGTGTCAGTGGTCCTTAAACTACGATTTATACAACAAAATAATATTTAGAATTTATTGGACTCCATTATGTTTGTATAGAAAAGGATTGTCAAAAACAGCATTTTGTTGGAGATGTAATAAGGACAATGACTCTTTAAAGCATAGATTTCTGTAATGTCCTATACTTACCAAGTTTTGGGAGAAAGTAGTGGACTATATAAATATGATTGTGTGATAAAATCAAAAATGTTCAGAGGACAATATTCTTTTGAACTATATACCTAGTACATAGAATTTGACATCTGGACAACGTAATAGATTCTCCATGCTCTTACTATAGCCAAAAGACTGATATTGCAGCATTGGAAAGATAAATGTATGGCCCCATTTCTTGATTGGATTGAAGACCTGATTGTGCTTACCACTTATGAGCAGATTGCCTATAGATGTAGACTTTGTATGGACAAGTATAATGAAATATGGGACTCATTTATACAAAATACAGTAGGTTAGGAAAAAAAAGATAGTCATATAAATCTATTAGATATATATATGTACTTGAATAATATTTGTATTAGATAAGTATATATACAGTTGAAATTGTTTATTGCTATAATGATATATTAACACTTTTTTCCTCTTCCCCAAAACTCTACTGCATACGAAAAGTTAGGAACTAACATAACAACCAAGTTGCTGGTCCCAATTATAGTAACTAAACTAGGACTACCTGTATATGTGTAACTTCAAAAGCATGTTATTTATCATGAGATTTAGAACTGCTAATCTTCAAAGCAGTTATTTTCTCCAAAAATGCTGCTAGTAATAATGACCAGAAGTATTTTATTTTATTCAAATATGTTTTATCCAGTGTACAGATATATAATAAAAGGTATATAAAATCTTACAAGCATTCAAGTGACTCAGAATAAAGTTGCTAAATAAATTATTCATTTAGGAACCCACATATTGCCATGTGTATCAGGAGCTTTGGTGTATGGAATATTCCAAATCCATGGGTGATCTGCAAAGAGAATGAAAAGGGCAGGCTTATACTACAGATGAAGATGAACTTAGAAAAATTAAATTGGACTGCCCATTCCTAAAGTTCTTTATATTAAAGCTAGCCATTTAAAACCTATTTTTAACCAATCCGTTATTTTTAAATAATCCAGTATTGCTACTTTGAAAGTATAAAAAAGTTTATGAATAACTTTTATTTGAAATATAATTAGCTTATTGCTTTATAATAAAGAACCAACTCTTTAAAATCAGCTTTAAATGAGTGATCCATGTTATACAAATAACCTGAAAAGCAATTACAGCATCAAAAAATTCTTTATCTTGGTATTGGATTGGGTTGCACTTCAAGACTGGTGTGCAATCTGGGGGTCAGCTGGATTCATAGCTCCTGCTTGAACAGCAGGTGCCAGCTATGGCCAAAAGGGCCTTTGCACAGGTACATCTACAATGCCAGTTGCACCCTTTCCTGGACTGGGAGGCTCTTCAGGCAATTATACTTTAGTAATCTCACAAAAGAATTACTGTAATGTGCTCTACACAGGGCTGTCCTTGAAGACCTCTGGAAGTTACATCTGGTTCAGAATGCAGTGTGGCAGGCAGTGATGGGCATACCTCGTTATGCCTATGTGAATCCACTGCTCTGTGAGCTGCACTGGTTACCGGTTGCAATTTAAAGTGCTGGTTATCACCTATAAAGCCCTTCATGGCATTGAACCTGGTTATTTGAGGAACCACCTCTCTGGTTGTCTGCTGAGATCTGGTAGAGTGGGCACACTTCAGGTCTCACTGATTACACAGTGTCATGTAGCAGGACCGAGGAAGCATGCCTAGCTGTAGCCCCTGCCCTTTGGACCAATATTCTCCCAGAGATCCAGATGGCTCCTACCCTGATGATGTTCAGGAAGCTATTAAAGGTATTGCAATTCTCCCATGCCTTAGAGCACCATATCAGAGCACCTGTTGGATGGGATTTTTTTGTCTACATGTTTGTCTTCAGGCTGCTCAATATTCTGTGTTTTTTTGTACTTTTCTCATTTTTTAAACTGTAAGCTGCCCAGAATTGTTGGGAGTTGGGTGGCCTCTAAATTGTAGGCAGGTATATATCTATAAAGAAATATATTAATAAGTCTGCCATAAGATAAACTAATGTGACCCTTTGACTGCTGTGTGATACTTTGCTTACTAGAAAACAGAAATGTGATAAATAATAAGAGGAATGCCTGTGTTAAAGCCTTTCTTTGAAAATAATCCTTCCAGAGATCCTAAGGGATCTTCCATTTCCATGTGTTAGCTTTTAAAACCCATCTATTCTCAGAATTCTATTGCACACAATGATATATTAAAATCCCAATTAATTTGAAGGGAAATAGATTTTCCTGCTTTCTCTGCCAAAGCACTAATAATTCATAAAACTGATGTGCTATTAAGTATATTAATGCACTGCACAATAATGAAAGTGTCATTTGATTATACCAAGCAGAATACCGCACTGGACTCTTGTAGGAAAGAATGAAAAAAATGTACATAATAAGAACTAAGAAATTATCTCTAGAAATGCAGCAATTTGCAATAAATTAAACAGACAAGCCCGGTAGAAGTAATTTTCTGAACTTGCAGATTTATAATCTTCCCCTAGTATAATTCACTCTTCCATAATAAGGAAATGAAGAGTATTCATTTATACTTCTTAGAAATGACATTTTATGACTATTACTAGTACCCCAAATTGAGTACTACAATAGTTACATAAATGAATTCACAAATTGGCTAGCTGCTGTAAAGATGGCTTTCAGCATGATCTTATCTGAAATGTGCACCCAAGAGGGAGGAAAGGATTATTTTTAATCCCCTTGCCATTGTGGAGCAGCGGCCAAACAGTCATTCCAACATTATGGTTCTATGTTGTTATAATTGGTAGAATGGAACACTTTTTTTCCATAATTAGACTCGATGATGCATCGAAAGAAACGGGGCAGAGCTAAAGAAATGGTGAGAAGGGACTGAACTACTCTGTCCATTCAGGTCAATCCTGGCATATATAAATGTTTACAAGATAAGGCATGTATTTAAACCCTGGTAGAGTTGATGGAGAGCCACATATCTTCTCTTTCTCCACCATGCATGTATAGTACTATGAATATACTATTCTAGTTAAGAGAAACATCTTTTCTAACATCACTATATCCCTTCATTTCTAGAGAATTACAATTTCACTGATATGGAATCTTGGAAAAGGGAGACAAATCAGCAAGTAAAGGCCTACAATGAAAATACAAAGGAGAGATTGGTAACTATTCTCACAGATCTTTTACAGACACCAGGGCAAATCTATCCTCACCTGGCATCTGTGTTTGAACTTTGGGGAGGAGAGGAGGTGTGTGACTGGTGGATCCAGGAGACTGTCAGTACCTCTTTGTAGTAGGGACTGATGCCTTGAAAGAAGCCTTGTAATACGCCTCCTCCTTAATAGGTCCTCCCTGAATCTACTCATACTTGACAACTATTGTCTAGTCTCCAACATTTCCATTTTAGGAAAGGCTTTGAGAGGGCTATGGGAATTCAGCTACAGAGTGCCCTAGAGGAAACAGATTACCTAGTCCCCTTTCAGTCAGGATTCAGGTTTGGACATGGAATGGAAATGGCACTGATTGTACAGGTGGATGACCTTTGTTAGAATCTAGATAGAGCTATTTAACTTCTTTTGGTGCTATAAAACCTCTTTTTTATCCATTCAATTGTGTCCATTTCTCTTAGCAACCTTTTATATTATTGATGCTGGCATCATTCTGGACTGCCTGCAGTGGTTGGGAGTGGGAGGCACTGTCTTACACTGACTCCACTTCTTCCTTAGTGAGCACTTCCAGTTAGTGGTGACTGGGGAGGAGAGGTCATCTTAAATATACTCCAAGAGCTTGGTCCTTTACCCTGTCTTATTTAACATTTACATGAAGCCACTGGGAGAGGTCATCCATCAATTCAGGATGCAGGATCATCAGTATGCTTATGATACTCAGCTGTACATTTCCACCACACTGGACTATATTAGTGATGCCATGGAAGTCCTGTCCTGGTGTCTGGAGGTTTCAGGGGTCTAGGTGGGATGAAACAGATTGAAATTGAACCAAGTAACAGAGAGTAACTGTTTATTGAGATTACTGGTCAGTTGCAGGGTTGTCTCTTGAACGGCTGCCCCTGAGGGAGCTGTTCCATGCCTTGGGAGTCCTCCTGGACTCACAGCTACTGCTGAATGGCCAAGTGGAGGCTATGACGAGGAAGGTCTTCTCCTAGCTTTGGCTGGAATGCCAGCTGTGGCCCTACCTGGACTCATATTCTCATCATTCCACCATTAAGCTGCAGCAATGTACTCTACATGGGGCTGCCTTTGAAGACAATTCAGAAACTGCAGTGCGTACAGCAATTACTGGTGTGTGTTATCCACCAACAGCAAATGAAACCTGTGCTTCACACCCTATTTTTGGACAATTCAAAGTGCTGTCTGTGACCTATAAAGTCCTGTATTGCCTATTAGGCCCTAGGTACCTGCAGGACTGCCTCCTCCTATCTGGATAAGCCTGTCCAGAACATTCAACATTGGAGAAGCTCTTGACTGTATCCCACTTCGATGAAATAAGGGGAACTGAGGCCAGGGGGTGCTGTTTTTCTGTTGGAGCTCCAGCTGTATGGAATAGTTCCCCTTAGACCTAAGGTCCATCTATTACAATGTTCTGGAATACACTCAAGGCAGACCTCTTCCAGAGGGCCTTCGGTGGTTAGAATGTTATCATAATTATTTTATTTATTTATCAAATTTATAAATAAATGTATATTTATTTATATATTTACATTATTATGTGTATTTTAAATTATTAATTGGTTAAGTTTCCTCCAGCTGTTTTATGCCTTTATTCTGTATTTTTACTGTAGACATTTTAAATGTTTGATTGTATACTGTGGATGCTTTATTGTTGATTGTTACTGTAAACTGCTGTGAGCTGGTATTTAAATAGTGTAAGACTGCAAGGAAAAAGGATGTCTTCAGCCAAGCAGATGAAGAAGAGTCTATACTTTGAAGGAGAAGTCCTGGATGTTTTCTCTTTCTGTCCATTACAAGATCTAATGTTTAGAAGAGAGTTGATGTACACATTTGCAGATTTATCAGCAATATTCGTGCAAGCTAGAAATCTTTGGATACTTAAATATACGCCTATTATTTGTTGGACATAAGAGGGGCTGCAGTCCAATAACAGGAGCATAGTTTTGCACTGAATGTAGTAATAGGATGTTGATTGTATTTTGACTGTCTTAACCAGTATCATGCACTGATTTCTTCATCCGTTTGGGATGTCATCAGCAAGCAGAACAGTGAATGGTATGTAGTAACAGTGGCTGCCAGAATTTCTAATTGTAGCGTTGTTTTGCATTCCATTTGTAAATGAAATGTAGTACTTTCAATAGCAGTGTCATAACACAAATGAATCGTAACACTGATATATCTTGAAATTTAAAGCAGCATATGCATTTATTCAAATTGTATCTCACCCTTACTCCAAATAACTTATAACAACATACTGACAAAGTGATAATGATAGGCAAAGATTTTAGGGTTGAGCCAGATTTGAAACTGGAATATTATAACAATTGTTGCCACAGTTATTTAAACAGTTGTCATATGGGGGATCTAGTTAAGAAACGTGTTAGGAAATTTCTGTACCAAAATCTACCTATACCTGTCTGTTTTAGGCTCTCTAGATGTAATTCTCTTCTTCCAGTAAGCTATATGTTTTTTATTGTTCTAAATGTTTTTACATTCATGCAAGAAGAACATTAATTTTCCTTATACGTAGAAAAAAGAATTATATAGAAGGAGAATGCCTTACCTTTGCTTTCATACTTCTCAGGGGGCAGATCATAAGGAACAGGAAATGACAATACTGATGTATCAGAAAACATGTTTTCCTTTACTTGGAAATACCCTGTATTCAAGCCCTAAAAAAAAGAGCATTCAACCAAAAACTAAAAACACACAAATATAGTGATATGGTGATGCTTAGTAACATGCTGCCAAATTTATGTGTATTAGGTAGGTTGCTTAAATAGCAACTGTAATAAAATAATTTATATATAATCAGTCTTCCACAATTAAAAGCAGATAATCTATTAGCTAGTAATTATTTTCTTTAAACCAACCAAGACATCAAAAAGCCAATTTAGCAACTTTCTTGATTTGAAATGGAGAAATATCCTGCCTCAAACTGTAGGTCGGTTCCATTGAACAATGAATGTGGAGTGGTTTTCAAGACTGAAAGTTGTGTACATTATTTCCACATTTAAAAATACCAGTAAGGAAACACTGAATCTGCATTCCTGGAGAATAAATATCACCTCAACTGAGATACTTTTGATGCCCATGCTGCTTGTTTTTAAAAAAGCTTTCAAAATCTAGCTGTTTCCCCAGGCCTGGGATGATGGGTCCTGTATGTTTGATTGTTTTTTAATGGTCATTTTTCTTCCAGGTTTGGTTTTTTTAGAATTGTATTTTATGACTTTCTTCTACTGTACACCACCCTGAGTGGTTTTAGAGTTGGGCAGCCTTATGCATTTCTAAATGAATAAATAACCAAGAGATAATATTTAATATCCAATATTGTGCTGACTTTAAGACCCTGTACACTCCCATGTATAATAGAAATACATATTAAGAAAAACTATTAACAATACTTAGAACATTTTACAATGTATTCACAATCTACCAAAACTTTTTCTATCCACTCCAAAACAGCAGCTCTTGCATACAGACACATTTGGGAATTCAAAAGATTAAAGAAAGGATAGGCAATCTGCCACACCTCAGACATTTTAAGCACAACTTGTAATATTCACCATCATTATAGCCAGTATCAAGGAATTCTGAGAATTATAACCAAAACCTTTGGAAGGCATCAAATTGTTTATACTGGGATTAGGGCATAAACTTCCATAAGATAAATATAAAGGTTCATTTCCATGATCCCAGTTGATGACATTTCCTGAGAGAAAGGAGACAGAGAGAGCCTGTGCTGTCAGATCTTATTGAACAGGCAGATACAACTGGGAGTATTTTGCACACTTGGAGCATCCCAGGTTATATAATCAATTTGGAAGCAAATTTCTGCAGCATATAATTTTATATTTTTTGCCTCATCCAACCTTGTCCTCCCAAATAAAAGGCTGAAAGCTTATATTTGGAATGACATCACTGGACATTTCCATGCAGCCCTCAAAGGCACCCACAATTTATTTTTAAGGTTGAAGGGTAGTCACTGTCCAGAAAAAAATTATCCTGTTGAATACAGGACTGGTGTGATTAATCAAGTACTGAATCTTCCACTTTCAGTGGCAGAGATGACTGGGGGAAATGCACAAATCAGTGACTCACATAAGCTTCCTTTCCTAGCATTAAAGTATAATTTAGTTTTGCAATTTAATGCAATCATTAAATGAGCCTACTTAATATTGGGTAACTAATAATTTTCTTAGGAACTGAGCTGCACATAAAAAAATACTTCTCCTTTTATCTTCTTATCCAAACACATTTCTGACATTGAGCAGTGGATAAAAAGGAAACTGGCTCTGTTTGCATTCATTGCAACCCTGTATGGGATTAGAATGAACTTACAAATTCCGAAGGCAGGAACAGAACTCCTAGTTCATATGATCGGATCATCAGCTGGGTGCCATTTTTCTCAAAAGCTCCCCAAGCAGCCTTGGAAAGATTGGCACTAAGCAGATGTAAACAAGAAAGAGAAGAAAAAATTAGTTCTGTTTATGCACAGAATGCAAGGATCTGAAGAGAAAACATAGAAGAAAACATAAGACTTACCTTGTCACTAGAAACCATGCAATCTTCTGGAAGTCCAGAGATACTCTCATGTAAGTCTTAATATGTGGCATTGCATGACTGCGACCTGAAGTTTCAGCTGACCATTTGCTTGGGTCAAAAAAAAGAAATGAGTCTTTCAAATTAAACCTCAAATAAGGTTTCAGATTCAAGTTCCTAGGGCGTGGTATCTATAGCCAGAAGTATTTTATTTTTCCTTGTTCTCTTCAACTGAATGTTACTTGAAATATTCTAGTTAGGGTGGGCAAATTATGTGTACTGGCTGTTGCTAACCTGGCGACTTCAAAATGTAATGGTTAATAGTTCCTATCAACTCCAACTAAAAAGGTCCATTACTGGTGGCAGGGGATAATGGGAACCATAATCCAACACTAGAAGAACCTGGCTGATCACATTTCATGTACATAATTGTGTTAAAGTAGTACAAATAAATATTCCGACAGTTGATAGAAAAGATATGATAACCTTTTCAAGTATAGTTTAGGCCAATCTCCTATAACCTGACACTGCTCCAAATATACTAGGATTAAAATTCTGAGACTTCCCACTCAGCATGGAAGAGCACCAGTTTGGGGAAGGCTGATTTAGATATTTTTAACAATCTTATGCAAAACTGTAATCTGCCAACAATTCCAATAATTATAGAGCAAAATTAAACGGACATACAAAACAGTGTACAGTATACATGTTTTTTAGCTTCCCCTTCTCAGTTTAGTTGTTCATACTTTACACCTAAAGCCATACTTACATGTTGAGGGGTATAACATGCACAAATGGATGCATATGAAATGAATAGGGATGTAGATGGAACAGAAAAATGGTAACATTTACTGACATGTGCATATGTTGGCATTTGATTTCTGGACATAATTCATTAATTTTTTGTCCTGCTAGGGATAGATTAATTATATTCAACTTGCAGTTTTTCATAAATTTATAACTGAATTTTCAAAACTACTGTATACAAGAAAAAGTAACTATTTTCCAACTATGAGTTGGTTTAAAATATGAGATGTCTACTAGGCTTCATTTTTGGGGAAAAAAATTGATTGGGATACAATAACTAAGCCATTTTTTAAAAGTTAATAATTATAATACATCTGAAACTCAATTTATATAATCTCCATTTGGATTTTTACAGTGGACATTCCAAGCCAAAACTAATACAAGTATCTTTCTAAAGCATTTTAGAAATATAAGGCACAATAAGTATTAGTCTTTAAAGTTTGATTACACCTTTATTTTAAAAACACTAACCATGAAGACAGCATTTCACTTACTGGAAGTAAGAGTGCAGCCAAAGTTGCTTTTGTGCAGTTTGCATACTATACGGAAGAGAACCCCCAGCTAAAAGAGAAAGTAAAGATCTATTATTTAATTTCGACATGTGGCCTCCCAACATTATTCTCAAAGGCAGGAATGTATATATATTTTACCTGGATAACCTTCTAAACTCTGTCTCACGTTTTCCACAGTTGGGAAAATCTAAACAAACAAATAAAAGCAAATGTAGTACCAGGTAGCTATAACAAGTACATCATGATTGTTTCAGGTTGATATAAATATCCATGTTATACAATTTACCAATCACCAAAATATTGCCAAGTAACCAAGTGTGAGTATATATTAGTCAAGTTTTATATTGCTACTGGTTTTCTGAAAACACATCTGCTATCACGTTTCTTTGAGATTTCAGCTACAATTTATTTTTTTTAAATCTGTGATACAGAAACTAGCTTCTGGACAGAGTTGTGTCTATTCAAAACGTGACTAAATCACAGTGCTTGTTTTGACAGATTGGTAGAATTAAATAAACATTTTGAAAACTTTTTTTTTAAAGTGAAATAGAGGTTTTGTGGAGATGAACAAGGTATTATAGGAAGGGTGAGCAATTAACAGACCCAGACCACACTCCTAAAATTTGATGGCAAAATGGCTCATTTTCTGTGGTGCAGTTATTTGCTCTTCATACCCTTATCTCTCCATAGCAAGCATTTGGGGGGCTGATTTCATATTTTGGGATTTTCCTCCAGTTTTAAGGGTGGGGATTGGAGCAAGATATTTTGGAGAAGCACCCCCATTTTGAACCCCTGCCCTTAAGGTCATCAACCCCACTAAATGATTCCAAATCAGCAATTTCTGGTTATTCTGGGAGAGGGATTGGAGATGATTAATCTCAAAGATTAATGAGAAAACATGATGAGAAAAATTAAGAGAAAACATTAAAGAAATTGAGAAAAATTCACTTCTACCCCTTTAACTGATGTTACTGCCATATTCACTAGCCTCCTGCAGCCCATTACATAATCAAGCTGAAGCATGGAATCTGATCCATTCATTGCCATGCTATTGTTATGTTTCAAGAAAACTCAGCCTAAACCTCACTATTTTTCTGTACACTGGATTCTAGAAACTTCTAAAAAAAACCAGAATATATATGCATGCATGTGATCTTATGCTTTTAATGGTAATATATAAATAAATGTCCCAGTAGCAGATGGTCTGCTGTTCTAACTTTTCTAAAGACTATAAACACACATAGACACTCACACACACACACACACAGGTATATATGTATGTATGTATCAAGCAGCTATTACCAGATGGATAGGAACTTCACTTGGGAGAGTCTTCATACTGCTTCCTAAAGTCCCCAAACTTTCTCTAAATTCTGAACAAAGCCATTTGGACTGATCAACTCCCATAGATCCAATACTTGAGAATTGTCCTATTATAGACCAAGAATCTTGATCAGTTATT
The DNA here is from genome assembly GCA_030867105.1 of Liasis olivaceus. Taxonomy (NCBI): domain Eukaryota; kingdom Metazoa; phylum Chordata; class Lepidosauria; order Squamata; family Pythonidae; genus Liasis; species Liasis olivaceus. The sequence goes on from CM061349.1 coordinate 39,048,989, forward strand.
TGTGTTGCATGTTCCTTCAGAAGCTGTTTGGGGAGGAAAGAGACACAACACCAATAAAATAATACTTTTTCACACTCACAAAATTCAATTAAGTAACAGATGAGACACAGATTATCATTTATGAAGACATTGCTCCTTAATTAGTTGCATGTGTTCAATATTTTATCCAACAGTGCAGTTATTGCAGACATTTGTGCTGAAATCTTACTTCCCTGAATATCTTCCAGATGTGTTGAGCTTCAGCTCTTATATTAGGGAGCCAGCACAGATGATGGGAGATGCTGGTTAACATATTCGTCTGGTATTAGTGGGAAGACCAGCCTTCAACTTCTACATAAAACTGATTTAAGTTTCCAGTCCCTTTTGTAAACTGAAGGACAATGAATTGAAACCACCAATCCTTGCAGAGATCTAAATACAATTTTTTGGCATAAACTTCTGAGTTACATCATCATCATCATCATCATACAGGGCTACCTAATTGAAACAACTCAAGACGGTATGCAGTGGGTTAAAAACATTTATTGATTGAGCACCATTCTATCATATTTTAATCTTCCCCACTGAATGTGTAAAAATAAGCCCAAATCTCTTATGAATCTCCTATTTACGTAAGTGATAGGGTGGAGATTTCCACCCCAAGTCATATGCTTAAGACATCTTATTGATCTCATGCTAAACCTATATAGGCCACAGTTCAGATGGTGGTAAAGGAGTGAAATAGGATGTATATTCTCTCCTTATTTTATTTAACCTATATGCCGTGTAAAAGTTTTAGGCAGGTGTGAAAAAATGCTGTAAAGTAAGAATGCTTTCAAAAATATATATTGTAATTGTTTATGTTTATCAATTTACAAAATGCAAAGTGAGCAAACAAGAAAAACCCAAATCAAATCAAAATTTGGTGTGACCACCCTTTGCCTTCAAAAGAACATCAATTCTTCTAGGTATACTTGCACAGAGTTTTTGAAGGAACTCAGCAGGTAGGTTGTTCCAAACATCTTGGAGAACTAACCACAGATCTCCTGTGGATGTAGGCTGCCTCAAATCCTTCTGTCTCTTCATGTAATCCCAGGCAGACTCAATGATGTTGAGATCAGGGCTCTGTGCAGGCCAAACCATCACTTCCAGGACTCCTAGTTCTTCTTTACACTGAAGATAGTTTTTAATGACATTGGCTGTATGTTTGGGGTTGTCCTGCTGCAGAATAAATTTGGGGCCAATCACACGCCTCCCTGATGGTACGGCTTGATGGATAAGTGTCTGCCTGTATTTCTCAGCCTTGATGACACCATTGATCCTGACCAAATCTCCAACTCCATTTGCAGAAATGCAGCCCCAAACTTGCAAGGAACCTCCACCATGCTTCACTGTTGCCTGCAGACACTCATTATTGTACCGCTCTCCTGCCCTTCGGCAAACAAACTGCCTCCTGCTATAACCAAATATTTCAAATTTTGACTCATCAGTCCCCAGCACCTGTTGCCATTTTTCTGCACCCCAGTTCCTATGTTTTCATGCATAGTTAAGTCACTTAGCCTTGTTTCCACGTCAGAGGTATGGCTTTTTGACTGCAATTCATCCATGAAGACCACTTCTGGCCAGACTTCTCTGGACAGTAGATGGGTATACCTGGGTCCCACTGGTTTCCACCAGTTCTGTGCTGATGGCACTGCTGGACATCTTCCAATGTCAAAGGGAAGTAAACATGATGTGTCTTTCATCTGCTGCATTAAGTTTCCTTGGCTGACCACTGCATCTATGGTCCTAAATGTTGTCCATTTCTTTGTGCTTCTTCAAAAGAGCTTGAACAACACACCTTGAAACCCCAGTCTGCTTTGAAATTTTTGCCTGGGAGAGACCTTGCTGATGCAGTATAACTACCTTGTGCCTTGTTGCTGTGCTCAGTCTTGCCATGGTGTATGGCCTGTGACATGAAACTGTCTTCCACAACCTCACCTTAGTAACAGAGTTTGGCTGTTCCTCACCCAGTTTTAAGCCTCCTACACAGCTGTTTCTGTTTCAGTTAATGACTGTGTTTCAACCTACATATGAAATTGATGATCATTAGCGCCTGCTTGGTATAATTGGTTAATCATACACCTGATTCTAATCCTACAAGATCCCTGACTTTGTGCAAGTGTACAAAGTGTGCAAGAGTAAGAATTGATGCTGGTTTGAACAAGGAATAACAAGGAAAGGAATTTCAACTAACCATGACCAGGAACTCCCTGCAGGTCCAAAATGTCTAACCCTGAAATAAACTGGGGGTATGTGTGTGGATGAATTCTCTTTATTAACAGTTTTCAAACAAAGATTGAATGGCTATCTATTAGAAAAGCTGCTAGCAATGAATTTCCAACAATAGCAAGTAACCAGATTACCTCTGAAATTCATTCCAACTCTCCATAATTCTACAAATATTTACATAGAAAGACAGGAAAGATGAGAGGCATAAACATCTAGTACCTTTCTCAGTTTAAGATGACCCCATTTTTCTTTTGCATTACTTTGGTATCGACCTGGAGTTGACCCAATAAGATATACTCTGCATTAAAAAGAACCCCCCCCACACACAAAATTTAGTATCTTCCCAAATTGCATCATAGTACATACGTTATTATAGTGTAATTATACTGCATACAATATAATACAGTGTACCTTAAAATAGTTGTTTTCCCAAATTGCATTTCTGCACATTAAAAAACCTAGGAACATCTTCACAAAAAACCTCTACCCAGAATCTAACTTAAATTGTTGAACATAGGAAGAAACAGTTACATTTCATTTAGTAAACAACTTATAACAATGCATCTTCAGTGCTGTAACCTATTTCAATTTTACAGTTTAAAAATTGCTTATATTAAAACAGACATTTTCCTTTATATAACTATAATGAAGACTGGAACTGTCAGAAATTATTTAATATAAATATATATTGAATTATATACCTTGTCTCTGAAAGATTATGTTGCTTAATTATTTCAACCCACTCATTCAGAGTAGCAGATTTATAAGACATCAAATAGCTTATTAGATCAGATTTAAAATGTGTATGAGATTCACCATCAGACTCAGCACTCCCAGGAGGCAATCTTGGATACAAAGGACTGAGCCATATTCTAAAATGTTAAAAAGGAAAGCAATAAAATAGCATTATCAAGAGCATATTTCATAGTTTAAAAAGAAGAAACACATTCACTTTTTGAGAAATCCGATTTGTGTTTTTTTTCAAAACAAAGTTAAACTCAGTTATGAACTCTCTCACATTCTATCAATCTGAGCTATGAATATCTATTGTGTCTTGAAACCATACTGTAAAAAAAGGAAGTATAAATATTCAAAGACACTTCAATACTTTTGTTAGTTCCTTCAATTCTATGAAGGAGACAGCTTCTGTTATCCCCAGACTACTTGCAAATACATCTGGACTTGTAATAAAACTTTTCCCACCATGCTAAGTACTCTATCACGGCATGCAGAATGAAAGGGAAGTTTGTAAATGTGGTGCCTCCATATAGGTGTTAATGAGGAGGAATAAGGAGGAAATGAGGATTAACAAAGCCCCAGGTCTCCTCCCAATATCACTAAACAGAGAGTGTCCAGAGTAGTATGGTACATAATAATTTTTTAACAGTTTCCTCATCCATAATTTATCTCTGTTGGAAGGAAAGGCAGGCATGCATATGCATAGATGTTCAGGACAGCCTGACGCAGAGCAACTTTCAACAAGGCAATCTTAGGACATTAAAGCAGTAGTACTAGAATTATATCGCTTATACTGATGAATGAAACTGGGCAAATAGCTATTATGTAGAAAATAGCTGAACATTTTCTATCATTCCCCTTTAACAGCAAACATTCTACATAAAGGAAATACCCTTTAACCTGAATGAAAAGGCTCTTTACGTCTTTGAGTTGTATGAGAAATAGAGCAAAGCACTACCTTCTCAGTCAAAGACAACAATTATAAGAGAATATATTCACAGCATTTTTCTATGAGCTCTAGGGAAGCATCTTCCCCCTTGGAAGTTATGCAGTAATTAACTTCACTACAATTTCAGACTTCCTCTATGTCATTCAAAACCAGATTATAGATAAGCAAATAATCTTTTTTTTTCTCAAATGCTTCTTTCTGGGTAACATGATTAATTATTATTTCAGATTCCTTAGTTGATAAAGAATAGGATTTATTACACACGTTGCTTTTTGAACCTGTATGATCAGGAAATTTGCTGATATATTTTTAAATCACACAAATCAAGCCAACAAAAGCCAGTATGGTATTGCATTTAAGAAGTTGGGGTGGGGGGACAGGACCAGGAAGACCCAGGTTCAAGTCCACCCTCAGCAATGAAAGTTCACTAGGTGACTTTGGGCCAGTTGCTCTTTCTCAGCCCAGTTACAGCATTGTTTTTGTGGGAAAAAACAGAAGAGGAAGTATTATGTAGACTGCCTTGAAATCTGGAAGAAATAACTAATACATAAACAAGAATGAATCCTCTGGGAATAACCAGCTCAATGACTGTTGAGAAGGTACTAACCTCATAAGCCAAAATATCAATTTATTTTTTATAAAATGTTAAAAGGAGCTGTGTAATTAGTAATCATGTACATGTTATACACACACACATACACACATATATATAAATAAAAAGCAACTCAAGAAGTGGCAGTTTAGCAGTTATGAAAATTAAAGATCCTACATTTTTCTTACCCTTGTGTTTTCTGGTACCAATCTTCATCAATAAGATTGGATGTATGTATCACCACCCGAAGGCCTTCCTCATAATTCAACAACATCATTTTCCTATACAAAAAATAAGTATCCCAGAAAGTGGCATATCAAGTACTACAAAAATTTAAAAAGGCCAAGGCCAAAAATGCTTAGCATATTTACATATAACCATGCAATAAAGCTATAAAAGAGTTGTAATGACATGTATCCATTTACTTATAAATAGAACTGGTAAAATTTTCCTTCAATAGTGATAATATTCAGATCACCATAATTCTAGATCCATTCTAGTCTTGATTACCCAACTGAATGGCTAGACCGAATGTCACTCTTTATCAGCTCCATATGTAGACCAGATCAGGAAACAGACTCCAGGGAAGTCTGAAACTACTTTTATTAAGACAGACTTTTACTGTAACAGGATCTTGCAAACCTGATTGTGCTTTACTCCCCCAACCTCCTGCTTGTACTCCTGTGAAACTATGGAGGTGTCTGAGTCTTTTCCTCCTTCCCTCAGAATGTTTTGTGTTTGAATTGGTTTTTTGCTTCGTTGCTCTGGGACCAGGTCTGTCAAGGTCATCTTCTTTACTCTCTACACTCTTGCCCTTCCTTTTGTGAATTTTAAAAGACAAACTGGCATGTAATTTACATTTAACATTCTTGGGGACATCACCTTTGTATATGCTCCTATATAATATTGCTCTCAGAAAGACTAGATGGATAAGTGACTCATGACAGCTCTAAACAAGAGGATCAGTGAAGCTAGTGCCTAACATTTCTATAATGTATATTTTACTAATCTGTTTCCTCTACTGCATTTTAATCTAACTTGTCCTGTTATATTATCCAGAATTTCTAAACTTTGTACAAATACTAGTTTCTTCCTAATTACAAACTGCCACCATATTGAGCAATCTGTATGTACTACAGCATGTACTGCATTCACTATAAACTAAATAGTACATAGAGGACTTATGTAGAGCAACTTATGATACCACTTTAGTGTTCTTGCAGTATTCTTTTTGTCCCAAATAGCTCTACTTAAATTAGGATTTTGCAATTCTTAGTTAATGACAAGTATTATGCTGGTTCTATTGGCTACACTGGGGGCTTATTCAAAGCATTAGTTTTTCTTTAAAACTTGTACTGATTATTTGAAGGATCACTCATACATACACACATTTCAGGGACTCTAATCTCCCCATTAAAAGATTTTAGAGGACAGGGCTTTCATATAATTGACTACTGTCTATGAATTCTCCACTGACATAATTCTGTCATTTATTTTTAAAGATACTTTAAAGGTATTTGCCATTTTAAATGGCTAGTCTAATTTTAATGGATGTGGATTTAATATATTATATTTCATTTTAAAACTGTCCCCTGATATGTGATTGTTTCTACAATCTGAAAGGTGATCCTGCTATCTTTTACATAAATATGGCCATCCGCTTAAAAAAAAGATTGCTAATAAATCCAATAGGCGCATGCCCTTTTTGTACACTTATTTTTGTGACAACTTAAAAAAAGCATTAAGTTACCATAGATTGTTAAACAGAAAATGTCTGACATTGCCCTGGGTGTTTTCCTCCAAACGGTTAGGTTGCCTTAGCAACTGGCACCTGAGAATGAAAATGCACTGAAAGAAAAGTATATTCTGTATTTGCATCACTCTAGTTACTTCTGCTTTTTCGACATTACTTTTCTGTTATTATTTTTACATAGCTTTCATTTTAACCATAGTCATTTTTACTGTTTTCTGGTTTTATAATGTTTTGTCTAGTCATGTTTAACAGTTATGATTTTCCTTATTGATTTGGTTGCAAATATTCTTATATACTGTTTTTGTGTTTGTCTATGACCATTAAAAAAATTATCCGTCAGCTCTCTGTCTATCCATCCACTCATCACACAACACACTAGTTTATAAAATCTTCTCTGCCTATTTGGAAGACATTTTTGACTTTTTAAACTAGGTTTTATCATTTTTGAACTGGGGTTTGGCATCACAATCTAGCAAGCCCTAGGTATGAGCAATTAAGATGGGCTAGTAAAACTTTACAAAGAAGTTATAGAACAGACACCTTTATAATGAAGGATATCCAGAACTTAAACAGGTAACATTTCACAATACTATACCATACTGGGGAAAGTGTTAAATTCCTGGGTGCCAGAATATTGTTAAAAGGCACAACATCATGTAGAGAATTATAAAGTTGTGAATCCTAGTCAGCAATTTCTGTGGACCAATGTGTAAAGATGACAGAACAAGTTTTATACACTTCAGTAATTATTTGTTAGAAGTGCTTCAGATCTTGCACAATTGGAACACTTCTCTGCTATTCATTAAAGGAGATCTACCCTTTTCAGGTTTTTGTGGAAGCCTGAGAAGAAAACCCAGGTGCTTTTATGAAATCCACTCATTAAAGTGGATAAATAAAGCAGCGGCACTGTTTTGTCTGGCTCCTTTAACAAACTGCAGAGAAGCGTTGTACAATCTGAAATCCTTCTTCTGATATAAAGCATACATGGTCATAGGATAGAAATGTAACTCAGGTCTGGCTGCATCTGACACAAAAAGCTGAAAATGAAGTAATTAAAACGTATTTATGGACAATCTATATATGCTTGAATTATTTTAAATAAACCATTAGCCATTGCTGAAGTCTATATTTTCAACACTAAAAGGGCTGAGATTTATAGGATCATACCTTTTATTATAAACTTATCAGCTTATAATAAAGCATTTCCCTTCCAGGAGAAAGCCTTCCCATACATCAATAGCACTCTCAAGTAGCCTTCACCAATGAGGGCACCTTCCAGATGTTCATTACCAATATGTTCACTAATGAGAATTCTGGAAGGGGAAGTTTACAAATTCAAAGAGCACTCAGATTACCCTAAAACAGTGTTGTCCAAACTTGGCCACTTTAAGATGAGTGGACTTCAACTCCCAGAATTCCCCAGCCAGCCATGCTGGCTGAGGAATTCTGGGAGTTGAAGTCCACTCATCTTAAAGTGGCCAAGTTTGGACAACACTGCCCTAAAACAATATATGGTGAGGCAAAAGGGATGGTAAAAAGAATAGATAGGAAGGGAGAGGTAATTGGTGTATCTGGAAGCATTTTTTTTTGTATTCTGTCAGCGTCTAAACACAACACCATGATTTTAATTATTTCTATGATCTCAATGGCATTTACAACAGTAATTAAGATATTTCGATAGCTGACTTTCTGCATATATTATAAATTACTTACGTGTGGTGAGTTCCAAAGGCAATATCCAACTTCGCCTACAATAAGAATATTGTTTAAAAACATGTTTTTCAGTAAAGTGCCCATCATTATATTGAAAGTGATAGTAAGAAATCTTCTCTTTTGCTTTAGTTTACTGCGCTCTGGTGGCTGCTACACAAATTGCACAATAGCCTTCTTATAGCCAATATTATAAAATGTAATCTTCAAAGGTACTCCACATATCATTTTCTACAATGGTCACACATTTATTTTAAATCTCTCGGATTGTATCTCAAAGCCATTGTCTTCCAGGTGTGTTGAAGCTGCAATTCCCAATGTTCCCAGTAAGCGTTACCTATAGTCACAATGTCTGGGAATTTTGAGAAATGCAGTCCTAATATAGCCAAAGAGTGCCAAGTTAGGGAAGGATGACGTAGAACATTATGCAAGAAAAGAGAGAAAACAGGTGGAAGAAGAGAGAACATGAAAAATTAGGAAAAAAACACTTTCCCTGGGATAAGTCTGTTTGAAAATGAGAGTTACATTTTTTAAAGTTATGCCTAAGTAAGGGTATTAGTACTCTGATTTGAATTAATGCAAAAGGAATTTAGATGACTTCAAACTGTAAAATGGATGCATATTCATTTAAAATATCTCAGGATTTCAGTTTCATCTTACTGCATTAGCTCTGACTAAAACTTCTAATTTAGTGGTTAGACTGGCTCCAGGGAGCCCTAAATTGTGGTCCACGCTCATAATTCATTGTGTGACTGTGGGCCAGTGATTGTTTCTCATCCCAACCTACCTCACAGGATTGTGGTTGTTGTGGAGAAATTTGGAGGAGGAAGTTGAACTTCCTTGAGCTCCTATATGAAAAGTGGGATACATATCTAAAACAAAAAACTATCAATATTATAGTGTACTTCGGCCAATTCTGAGACTTCATTTTTTTCAACCAATAGAAAATATTGCTAAAGTGGGTATTAGTTACCTGCAAGAGCTCTGAAATAAACATTTGAAATATACTATATTAATAAATCAACGGCAAAGCGTCTTGAAAAAGATATATGTTTCTTACAATTATAAGAGTATAATTCAAGTTTTTTTTCATGTGAATTTGATACCTGAGATGTTTTAGAAGGGTTGGCTATCCATTTAATTTTGTTGGAAGTGTAAAATGAGTCAGGAGACAAACATGATATGGACTTGTACCATTCTTGCCCCATTTTGGCTTAGCACGTTTTATAGAGATCACTGGGGATTGCTGGCCTTTGGGACTGCAGATTGTCCCACCCAATTGTATAGAATAGTATACTCAGGTGAGAGTGCTGCATATAGTGATAATAAAAGTGATTACCTGGCATAAACGAACATTTTTATACGGGTGAGCATCTTCATGCAGCTGTGCCTTGGATTCTCGTTTTTCTCCATGAACTATTAATAAAGGTTTGTCCCTAAAAATAAAACACTTATTTAAAAAAACTCACTAGTACAAGCTTCTAGTTAATTACAATTATTTGAAACAGTTTAATAATCTTAGAAGTATGTTGAGCTACATTCTCAAGGATCATTGTGAAATGTTTTAATCATACTTTATTTTTTTCCTTCCACTTAAAAATGCCCCTTCATAGCAGCATGGGAGGGTCAACTTTATCTTCCTACTTCTTCCAAGAATGCTAACCTCATTAACATTATATAATTAGGTAGTCATTCCTGGAAAGCACATACAAGCATGAAGAAAGCCCATATGCATTGCAAGCACAAAATAAGGTAGGGTGCTCTGCCCTACCCACAAGGATTCTGAAAGAAATTTGTAACCCCACTTGAGTTTCCCTTCCATTTTTCCTCACCCCAGCCTTCATAAATGTGATGAATTAAGGAGGACAATGCAATTCAGCACCACACAATTTAAAGGAAATCGGTAGGACAAATTAAAGGGGAGCAAACAAAAATGAACAGATGTATTTCCTCACAGAATCCATGGGGAGGGAAGAGGTTGCCTTATTTATGTGTTGCTCAATCATTTAAGACCAGAGAAACTTTTATTTCACAATGCACTGGGACTACAACTCCAGAATTTTGAATCGTATCTGTCAGCCGATATTGGCTGAGATTTCTCCTATCTGAATATCTGGTAGGCAAGTAACAGGCAATCCCTGTTGGGAGCAAATAACATTTATCTCACAACACTGACCACAATAGTAAACTTAGAAGCATGAATTAGAAATAGAAAATGGAATCTGAAATTAAACACTGAAGCTCTTTTATGTACCTGAATTCCTTTGGATATTGTTTGACCAGCCATTCCACATCTATACAATAGTTAAACTTTGCCATGGAGAAAAAAAGAAATAGTTGTTAGAAATCAGAAAGGAAGGGGATGCAATGTTATGCCTATGAATGATAGCATGTTAGCAGTTGTATGTATAATTTATTAATATAGATATTTGTATGCTGCCCAATCCATAAAATATATGCATAAGCATATAGACATAACATATACATAAATGAACACAATCTAAAGTATTAGGAAATTAACAAATGCCATTATATACAATGTACAATAACAGATGAAAAAATTAAGCCAGGATTTTGGGAGATTGTAGTTTCTCCTAATTGAGCCTAATTGCACACATTCTATTAATCTGTGCTTGGCTTTTCCCTCAAGAATAAACAGCTAATTAAACAAGCAATTTTCCAAACTGTAGATTCCAACTTATATTTCTTAACAGCAAGTGCTGAAAACCTGGTTGTATTGTTAATGTGCAATCTGGGTTTACTGGAGAATAACAAGTCTGGGTTCCTAACTAAGAAAATAGCACAATAAAAAAATACCATAATTAATTTGTTTAGACTTTTGCACTCAGAGATCTGGGCAAGCAGCCGTGAGCAGGAGCACAAAAATAGTTCATAAGTTAAAACATTACAAAATCTTGACTTACCATCCCTAGTAATAGTCTTCTGATGAATGTGTAATTCATAAGTTTATTAATAATGCAAATTGATACTTATTCTTAAATACCATTAAAATAAAAAGCAAGCCATATATATGCAAGATTTTGTGTTTTTTAGAACTACCACCTATTACGTGATATTAGTCTTAAGAAAATTATTGTTCTGCCATGGCTGTTAGATCTTTTTTAATATACCAGCAGAGCCATTTTAATTATACATTTCCAAAAGACTATTCTGAAATTTTAGATTACCATGGAAAAGAAAAACTCCATTTTAATTTAAAAGGACAATAATAACATAAAATGTACCTGAGCAGACGATATAAGAGTCCCAAAAAGGGGAGATAAAATATCTGTTATAAGAAAAAAAGATTATTGCAAGTAAGTATTTCTACTGAAATAGGTAACACATTTTTTTTTTTTACCAACATTATGTGACCAAGCCTAGATTTAATCCAGCCCAGGTTCATATGCTACAGGAAGTGCAAACCAAACAAATATTATGACTTATACCACGATATAGAAACAGACATGTGACAGCAAGAAATGTTTACTCCAAATACAAAATCCATAACATAATTTGCATGTTCATGGTTAAGCATAGTTTATGGTTCACCACCCTATGTGAGTCCAACCAGCTGTTTTTATTTACACTAGCTAAACAAACCATCACTTAGTAAATGCAGTACACATGTTATCACCCTACCAGGCAATGGGCATGTTCAGTCAAACAGCAACATAAACAGCCTTCTCCACTATAGCCATAGTCAAATGAAAGCAACTAGGTCTGTTTTCAGCTAACTGCAATATTCTGGTTTATCCAAATTAGGACAAAATGCAGCTTGTTTAAACTTCATGATTTATTTAAACAAAATGAGATTAAGATAGTTTCTGGTCCTGGTTTGGTTTACTAAGCCATTATTAAAAAGTAATCACAATTTTCAGTTTGAGTATTCATTCCTAGCAACATCAGAATTGTCACAGTCTAAGTTGCAGGTTCAGAAGAATGTCTCAGTACACCTTGGCAAGGTTTTCACAGCCATTATTTCAACAATATTTATTTATGAAATTTGTATGCCGCCTATCTCCCCCAATATTAGAACTTGATCTCGTTGGGCATTCTTATTTTGAGTGATTCCAGCAAAATATGCAGCTGAGATACAGTAAGAACAGAACCTGCCCTGCAGATTTACCAATTAGCATATCTTGGTAGCAAAACCAGAAAGGCACTAAACTGATTAAGATATACATGTTTAGTATCTTGATAAATTTTAAAAAAGGATGACTTACATAAACAAGCCTTCAGAGATATCAAACAAGATATAGCAATTCTATCCTTTTGCCCAAATAAAATGTAATGCTTTTCAATGGAGTTCATTTGTAAGTTGCAATGCCAGTCATAAAACACAGATAAATCTAAGTCAATTTGGTAATTGTGAAAGAAACTCTAAGATCTTCTAGTCTTTCTGGGCCAGTAGGCATATTTTGCATAACACACTAATTTAGTTTCTAAGAATGCCTCTCCCAGAGGCACTGTTGAAAATGCAAATTATCCTTGAGGCTGATGTTCTGCAGTATGCTACTTCCCATTCATTTTTTGTAAATTAATCTTAAAAAAAAAAATCAGTAAACAGGGAGCTTGGCCAGAGAGCAAAGTTTCTCTGGGTGCAATATTAGGGCCTCAGGTTCTGTTACTGCATTATGTTACTTATATGCCAGTTACAATAACATCTGTAATTGTTTCAGAAAAACAAAACATCTAGAACATTCGGGCACATTTTCCAGTATTTTTTGCCTTGATATTGCTTACCTTTTATATGAAGGGCTCCAGAGTTGTACTTTGACTTAATTCCTTTGACTTTAGTGAGGAAGAATCTGAAAGGGTTCTGCCCATTCAAAAGATCCCATGTATCCTGCACTTCAGATGTGTCTGCAAACTTGTGACGTGATGAAGTCTTACAAGCTGTTGCTAGCTCCACAGGAGTACCACTCTCCACTTTTCGGGCTGTGGTTATTGCATCTCTGTTTCCGCTTGGGCTTTTAAGATCCTCATCTTCACTGCTGGAAAGACACCAGCCAGAGTCTTCCCGGGGAGGTTTCTGTTTCTGATCTGAGGCCTCCTCCTGTAGAAAGTTTCCATCTATATATTTCAGAGGAGACATTTTTCTCTTGTGAGCAGCTTTCCTTGCTTCTGAGCAAGAGTAAGGGGGGGCACTCTCTTTACTTTCCTGGCCTCTCTGCATCACAGAGGTAGAGGGCTTGTCACAATCAGCTAACTCATCCATACTGTCATCACTACTGGACACTGTCCATTTCCCATGCTTGCTTTCCTGAGCCATGATATCCTGCATTAAGGAAAAGGGACAGATCTCCAGGAAGGTCTAAAGGAGTGAGGGGACTACTTCTCCCACTTTCTCACGATGCAGAAGCCCGTTCAGTCAACTGGCTATCATGCTGTGCCTTCAGCTTCCACACATTCCCATTCAGGGGCATCCGAAGAGAATTCAATTGTATTTGATTCTCTACATACTCCCTGCCCTCTGTGCTTAAAAACAGTAATCTATAGCAGGCAAACTCGTTTCCCTTCTATCCTTATATTTCACCAAGGGCAAGCCATAAGCGATGTAAGGCAGATAAACGCAATATACCGGGCAGGAGACAGTGCATGAGGAGACTCCAATCTCCCGAACTTGACTTGTTTTAAATCGTTCGCCGCTTCTATATACTTAAATCCATCGCCGGCCAGGTCACACACTTAGTAATACAGAGCAGAAAATGATCGCGGGATTTGTTCTTATAAGACAGAAGGAAGGGAAACCCTGGTGCTCCCGCAGCACTGCGGTCCACAAGTCCAACCTGAAGAAGCTACAACTGAAAGAAAAAACCCAGAAAATAACTTCCCAAAACAGCCCAGGAAGGAACCTCTGCTTCACTGGCGGCTCCTGCAAGCCAACGGCAAACCGCCAGGCTGGCAGCTTAAAAAGAGAGAAAGCCGCGCTACTGAGACAAGCTTCCTCTTCCAGGTAAAGCTCCCTCCCCTAGACTCCATGATTGACATACCGTCGCTTCCAATGATTGGGCGGCTTATCCAGAACGTGGGGGTTGAACCACAAGCTCTTTCCTGCCCGATTCATCCAATGGGTCTTTCTCATGCCTCTGGCCTCTAACGACCGGCATTTTCATTGTGAAGGGAAAGTTGAGGGGGGTGGCTCCGTTGCTAAGGGAGGCTTCATGCTAGTTGGCGGTTGCCTCTGCTGTTGGCAATGTGCGCAGCTCCTAAAGCAGCAGCGAAATCGAAAGATTGCCCGGCCGAGAAGTACCGCAGGAAGCGATGGGTTAAGGTAGGTAGTTTAAATGGGGCTCGTACAGTATTGTAGATGTCCCTGTCTTTTCTCCTAAGAAAAATGCTCTCATCTTAAGGACCCCCAAATGCTCTCCTACCCTACCAATGCAACCTGCGAAAGATACGTACCAAGGAAACACTGAAAGAAAAACACTTTTTCCCAAACACATACCAAAATACAGCTTTCATTTGTGTGTCAGTTGTGCCCTTTCCTGCACTGAGAGTCACTGCTCCCGGTCACTCATGCCTTGGTCGCCTGCAGTGCGCTGTCCATGGGGCTGCCCTCGAAGAACATCCAGAAACTTCAGCTGGTCCAGAATGCGGCAGGGCAGGCAATTATGGGGGGCCCTCGGCATGCCCATACACTCTCAGTATGTTTCCAGGTGCAAGTCAAGGTGTTGGTTTTCCTCTATAAAGCCTGTAATGGCATGGGAGTGGGATATTTGTAGGACTGCCTCTCCTCAATTATTTCTACCTGTTCCATCAGATCCGGTAAGAGAGGCATGCTTGAAAGACAGGACCCAAAGTACAGTCAGGACCAGAAATATTGGAACAAGGATAACTGCTTTGGCCTTTGGCCTCTGTACACCGCCACATTGAAGCTGAAAGGAAACACACCCAGATGGGAGCAAAGTCAGGACTTTCAGCTGTAATTCAAGGGGTTTGACAAAAGTGGGGCACTAACCATTCAGGAAGTACAGCCAGTGGCATACACACACCCATCATTGGTGGCTCATAAGTAATGGAACAAACCAACATCATTACAAACATAAGGATCGCCTTTAATACCTGGATGAAAATCCTTTGCAGTCAATGACTGCCTGAAGTCTGGAACCCATGGACGTGACCAAATGCTGAGTTTCTTCCCTTGAGATGCTTTGCCAGGCCCTTACTGCACCTGCCTTCAGCTGCTGCTTGCTTGTGGGTCTTTCTGCCTTCAGTCTTGTCTTCAGTAAGTGAAAAGCATGCTCTATTGGGTTGAGATGAGGTGACTGACTTGGCCATTGAAGAACATCCCACTTCTTTGCCTTGAGAAACTGTTGGGTAGCTTTTGCTGTATGTTTTGGGTCATTATCCATCTGCAATATGAAGTGGCGTCCCATCAGTTTGGCAGCATTTGGCTGAATCTGAGCAGAAAGTATAGCCCCATACACTTAAGAATTCATCCTGCTGCTTTTATCAGCGGCCAGGTCATCAATAAACATCAGTGACCCGGTTCCATTGGCAGCCATACATGCCTATGCCATAACACTTCCTCCACCATGTTTGACAGATGATGTGGTATGCTTTGGATCATGAGCTGTTCCTTTCCTTCTCCATCCTTTTCTCTTCCCATCATTCTGGTACAAGTTAATCTTGGTTTCATCAATCCAAAGAATCTTATTCCAGAACTGGGCAGGCTTTTTTAGGTGTTTGCTGGCAAAGTCTAATCTGGCCTTTCTGTTCTTGAGCATTACCAGTGATTTGCACCTTGTTGTGAAGCCTCTGTATTTACATTCATAAAGCCGTCTCTTGACTGTAGATGTTGACAATGACATGCCTACCTCCTCAAGAGCGTTCTTGACCTGGCTAGATGTTGTGAAAAGGTTCCTCTTCACCATGAGCAGAATTCTGTGGTCATCCACTTTAGTTGTCTTCCGTGGTCTTCCAGGCCTTTTGCTGTTGCTGAGCTTGCCAGTTAATTCCTTCTTTTTCAGGATGTTCCAAACTGTTGTATTGGCTACTCCCAAAGTTTTTGCTCTCTCTCTGATGGGTTTATTTTGTTTTCTCAGTCTAATGATGGCCTCCTTCACTTGCATGGACACCTCTTTGGACCTCATGTTGGGAGTTCCAGTGAACAGCTACCAAATGCAAATGTAACACTCAGAACCACCTCCAGTCCTTTTATCTGCTTGATTGGTTATGGGGTACCCAGGAAACAGGCCACACCTGGCCATGCAGCTGCTTGTCAGCCATTCGTTCCATTACTTATGAGCCACCAATGAGGGGGGGGGGGTATGCCACTGGCTGTATTTCCTGAATGGTTAGTGCCCCACTTTTGTCAAACCCCTTGAATTACAGCTGAAAGTCCTGACTTCACTCCCATCTGAGTGTGTTTCCTTTCAACTTCAGTGTGGTGGTATACAGAGGCCAAATGCCAAAACAGTTACCCTTGTTCCAATATTTCTGGTCCTAACTGTATGCCAACTGTGTCAGATCTTGCACGATAGGCAGAAATCATGGAAGATAAATGGTCCCTCAAATAATGGGCCAAAGTCATGAAGGGCTTTCTATATGACAATCCACACATTGAATTGCACCTAGAAGCCTGCTGGTAGAGGTGCAGAGGTTTTATATGGATATATTATAGTCTGCCTGCACTGCCCTTTTCTGTACCAGTTAAAGCTTCCAAATGGAATTTAAGGACAGCTTCAAGTGGAGTGCAGTGCAAGAATCCAGATGAAAGGTGACTAATGCATGAATGACTGTGAATAGGACCCTCAATTAAGGAATGGGTGCATTTGATGCACAAGTTGGATTTATGTAAAGGCTATCTTGGCCACAGTTGTCACCTGCTCCTTAAGCAGGAGCTGTGAATTGAGAAAGTTCCCCAAATTGTGCACCAGTTACATCTGGAGGTGTATTATCCCATTCAAAACTAACACTACAAAATCCCCAGGAACAGGAGGTCCATGAACCCACTTGGTTTTGTAAGGTTTGAGCTTGAATCTGTTATCCCCAACCAGACCCTCACATCCTCTAAGAACTGGGACAAGACTTTGACAACATCACTTGGTTGCACTGGGGCTCAGATATAGAACTATCATCAGTTTACTGATTTTACCTAACCTCATATTGATGGATGACCACATCCAGAGGTCTCATGTCAATACGAAACAGGAAGGGTACAACCTCTCCCCCCTGTCAACACCTACTGGAACAGATTATAGAAGAAGGAGAACTCTGCAACACTATTACTCATACTCCCAAAGCCCATAGTTGGTCCAGAGAACATCATGACTGATGGTGTCAAAACCTGCTGAGAGATCAAGATGAACCAGGACAGATGCATCACCAAAGATAGTCAACAAGTACAATCAATGCTGTCTCTGTACTATGCTGATACCCTGGGCATACGCCATATGTTGAATAAACTTTACTCTGAACTAGTGCAATAATGTTACACGTTTAGACATGCATTATGCCTGGAAGATAGCGATTTTTTAATCCTTTATTCTAGCTAGGTAGGAAGTTTGTTTTTGGTTTGCACTAACATCAGTATTAGAATTTCAGTGAAAGTTAGAACTAGATCCATTTTTTCCTAGTTGTCTAGAATGTGAGAATTGCTTTTTACTCACCTACTGTGGAAGTCTTGTATTGTCTAATTATTTGTAATTGATATTAGAATTTAAAATAGCAAAGCTTATTGGTTGATCCTTTTAATGTTTATTCAAAGATTTTGAAGTAGCCCTGGTGTGTTTTCAAAACCTGATAATTTGTTCATGGATTTCATTAACAGTTTTCTTCACAAAGTGCTTTTAGTGATAATCAGTAGGCAATTTGCCATTTTTCTTTTCTCTTTGGGTTATTTTAAAGGCATGTTGCTGCATGATGCTATAACTAAAAAAAAAAAGCAGAGTTCTTTATTTAATGAGAAATATAGCATTATTTGATTCATATCTAGTTTCTCTAATGTCTTTCATATGCATTCAAAGTATATCAGAGTATTTCTGAACTGTATTAGTACTGATATACAACTGAGGATTGCTTTGACATTTTCTTATTTTGCAATTATTTTAGCAGCTGCTTAAAAAAAATAGGCAGAATTTGTTGAGGAAAGATATTCAAGTTGTGAATCATCATTATAAACTCTTTTTTATTGGACTTAAATTCATACATGGCTATGGTTAGGATTGCCAGATTCACTGCATCATTGGCTTTGTTGGAAAAATAGTCTCTTAAGTAGCCAGTGTAGAAAACAACAGAGTTAGAAAGATACCTCAACCTCTAAAGGGCAGGAAGAGGCAAGAAAAGAGGTGGACTGTTTAGTTTTGGACTAGCCAGTTCTGTCCTATATATACCCTGTGTTGGGCCATTTGTTGTACATTCATAAGCCATTATGTTACCATGTCTAGGCTATTGTTTATCTGATAAAGGCAGAGAGGGCTCTTCTTCTTAGTGATTGCTTCACAGTGGGCAGGCTCTCACTACTTCTTGCCATGTCTGCTTCTTTAAAGGCAAAAGTTTATTGGTCTCCCCAGCATTGTTTTTAATTGATCAGCTTTTATTACTTTACCAAGGTGTTGAGAATGTTGAATTAACACATGAAATAAAAATGTTTTGAATAAACTAATATCTAGAGATAATGAAAACTTTCAATTGATAGTTGGAATATTTTTTGTTAATAGTTCCACTATAGTCATCAAAGCTTTATTTGTATGTCATATTAAAATGAATTATTCTTGCAATTATTATATTAAAATAACATGTTATACATTTTGAGTATGCGCCATTTTCAACTCCTAGCAACCACATAGATAGATTTTCTCCATGACAATCTATCCCTAACCTGGTCTTTCAGGTCTTGCAATGGTGCATTCATCGCCACTGTAACTGAGTCCATTCACGTTGCTGCTGGTCATCCTCTTCTCTTTTCTTCCACCTTTCCTAGCATTAGAGCCTTTTCCAGACAGCTAGCGCTTTGCATCATGTTATACAGTATGTAATGTATACATAATATTGTACATCACAGACAATAAAATTGCAAATTGCAAACTACAGCCTTTTTTAGTTTACAAGATGGTTTTAGGCATAAATGTGATCCAACTTGGCTAACCATTCCCTTTAAAAATAATTTAATTTAAAATTATGGTGAAATAACTATGTTGCCATGCATGCACATACACACAGATAGAATTAGGAACAGCTTCTGAAGCAGCTGTGCAAAACTGTAAAAAGGCACTGTTGTGGCAAATATGTTATTGTATGTTCCGAAGCACCTTTTTTGAAGGATTTTCACAGCCCTAGTATATTTCAAGGTAAGCAATGGTGAGCTTTTAAAATCCCAATTATCTTTGTTTATTTTTATTTAGGCATTTGAGGCATGTGATGAAAACAACAAAGGATACTTAAACAGAGAGGACTATAAGGTTGCTATAGTGATGCTTTTTGGCTATAAACCCTCAAAGGTACCATTTATTTCTTATCTCGAGGATTGGCTTATTCTTTAAATATGCTGAACACAACACATTAAATAATCCAATCTCTGTTAATACGAAGTTTTCAAACAACGTTTTTCAAAACTATTTAAAAATATTTAATTGTTGGCTCTGGCTATCCTTTTGAGATATTGCAGATAATCTTCTCAGTGACCCTTGCTTTAAGTTTCAGCCTCCCATTCTACTAGAATGCAGTAGGTATGCCCAATGCATCTCTTCCTATTTACTTTTTAATAGGGAGGGACACACAAACTGCATGTGGCACTGCAAACTGAAAGGGGGCACTTCCCTGCCCCTCAAAGGTGGTGGAGGCAATCTGGTTTACAGATTAAAAGGATTGTCTCCGTACTTTAAAATGTCAGCTAGCTTTACTACAATACATCTGCGGTATATTTAGTTTTGTTTGGCTTTTATAGCACTGCTGCCACTATAAGAGGAAAGATGTTTCCCTCTAACTTGAATGAAAGGTCAGATATGCTGACAAATATGCTACAGTGTTGAGTGCAAATATCAGTTATCATGAGACAAATTGTGCTGAGAGCAGAATGTTCTAGCTGTATGATTTGTACTCACTCCTGTATACAAATTTAAAAGACTGAACATTTGATGCTTTCAGCCAATGGGAAAATATCTCAGAATACTATGTAAGCATTTGTCTTTTACTGGGTTTAAGGTTCAATCTCAAGATAGGTTATTTTCAGTTAAATTGGCTAGACTAAAAGCCAGTTAAATCCCAATATTGGGATTCTCAACTGAATCCCAGTATTGTGCTGGAGTAGCATTTCTGGTTTGGAGGAGTATTGAGGCTGAAAGAGTAAGGCTTGGAGGGAAAAGAACAGAAATCACTCCCAGATTCAAAAGATCAGTGAGAAGCAATGCAGTTGGGGAGTACCACAGTGTAGATCCAAATTCTGAGGAGATAATGCAAAACAGCTTCTGGTGTAATAGATCTGAGCAAATCAAACCTTCACTCAGTGTGTTATTATAAAACAGAGTTAGAAACAATCAGCTTGGCAATGAAACTTAATAGAAAGTTAGAGTAAATTAATTAAGTAGGGATTGGCACACTTCCAATCAACTTTTTCTTTCAACACCAGTTAGAGTTTCTGCATGGACTAGACTACAATTATTATTTGAACACTTTTTTCTATGCTTTGCTCTGTGATAAAGAGATATTTTTGAATTAATTACATTCTGTCTCTGATCTTTTACTGAAGGAGAGTAGTAACATGGCAGAAAGGCAAAAATGCTTCTTTTTAAAAGGAAAAAAAATTTTTTTTCTGGGAAAAATTAGGAATATGAATGGAATTTGTAACCCAATAATCTGCATTTGCATTTCAATTCACTCTTCTTCCACTATAATGTGGTTTGCGGCAGATGGGTCAAGACTCTCTCTCCATTCCTTTCAAAGGAGTGTCTGTCATTATGATGGACAAGTAGGACCTATAGCAATGTAGACTTTATTATTTATTTGTTCTTTTATTTAATTATTCACTCCAACTGAAACACTACTCCAGCCATAGTTACTCTATGAGTGGCTAACAAAAAACTCATGCAAAAAACAAAAAAAAATAGGAAAACAATTAAAAATAATCTTGTAACAGCAGTGTCCCTCAACCCAGTACACCAAACTTTGATTGTAGTAGGTCTTCACTTATTCCCAAGAGCCTTCCTGAAGGTGCACTAAACTAGAGTTTAATGCTCTATTTAACATTCTAGACAATCAGCCAGGCTTCAAACTTTTGCAGGATTCTGTGTTTTCATTGCTCATTATGTTGTGAGCTGCCCAAAGTCAATTTGAAGTTTAGCAGTGCCTAAATTAAAATAAGTAAATAAAATAATCTATATACTACTAAAATTATCATTGTGTTTATCTGTTTGTTTGTACCATCAAGTTAGCCCAAATGATGCATTATACCGCAAAGGTTTTTGCATCAAGGTACCTAAAATCTGCTAACTTAAAGAATGTGTAAAAATCCGTGTCCCATTACTCCTGTGGAATTGAAATGTCCAGGATGTTCAGACTACTTTTATTCACAAAGTTCTGGCTGTTGCAATGTCCCCACAGTCACATGATTGTGATTTCCAATGCTCCCTGCCAGCTTCCCACAAACAAAGTCAATGAGGAAGCCAGTAGGAAGTTGGAAGTTGCTCCTCCTCCCACTACTCTTCTGCCTGCCTGTGGTCATTATCAAAGCAAAGTGATAGCAATACCATTCAGGAAAATTTAATGTTCATTCCGGTCACATCAGACTGCACTACTTTTCTCTCAAAGGATGACCCAACAGGTCACAGGTTGTCTAGTAAAAACTAAAAGGAGTATGCTGCAGTAACTCCAATTTATGTAATGCAGGGACTTGTATTTTTGTTTTGCTAATAAAAACTCATTTGCTTTGTTCTCTAGAAATCAACATAGTAGAGGTCTTAATTTTAACCTATAGTTTCATCATCAAAACCCTGAAGAATTTGTAGCCAGTTCGATCTTTAAATAGAAGTAGCAATTGGAGTTTTCATTTTTATCAAAACTGTAGTTCCTTTGATGCTAGAAGAGAATGTTAAGACAAAATTATTTTTAAAAGTTAATATTCATTTGTATTGTTTCACTTCAGCTCAAACATGGAACTAAGTTTTGTCAGGCCTGTACTTGTGGTCTTCCATTGTATACTCTTGTTTCCCACTTCCACTTCTGAGTTATTTATTCATTTGATTTATATAGCTGCCCACTCAGCACTCAGCTCATGTCAGCATAAATCATTATTGAACAATAATAACCCAGTAAAACACATAATAAAACAAAGCATGAAAAACATAATCCACAACAGAAACATATATAGGCATAAAGTGCCAGGAAAAAGTCATCCAACAGGTCATATCACTCCCAGACTCAATTCCTGAGGAAAAAAACAGTCTTCAATGTCTTTTGAAAATTGGGCAGGGTTGGGGCCAGACAAATCTGAGGTTGTTGTTCCAAAGGACTGGAGCAGCAACAGATAAGACACATCTCCTAGGTCTTACCTAAGTGATGGGACCCAGAAAAATAGTATATGATATTGTATAGTTTTGATTCAATAGCAAACTGTTGTTTGTCAGCAAGCCATGTTCAAATTACAGTTAGTAATTTTGCCAATAATTCAGAATTGCGTGAGGAATTTGAATTACAGATTATATCTGAATTAATTTAGTTTGGTTCATATGTTATTTTTCGCTTAGCATATTACACAAATCCAAGCATTAACATCCATTTTTACACCCACATTTAACAAATGTGGTTAAAACATCATGGTTTAATACGATGAATTGGAATTTAATTAGCTATGACTAACTTAGGTCTGGTTCATTTCACTGGGTCTGCATTAAGCCTGGAAAAGTTTTAACTTTTCATTTCAGCTATAAATTTATCAGATTATTTCTTGAGAAAAGCAATTTCAATTTTGATATTTGAAAAATTTATTCTATTAGAGTTTAATACAATGGCTTCCTAATCTACTCTTTAGCATATGTTTCTGGAGACATTGTTACCATTGTTACCATCCAGTTAAGTACTTTCAAATTTTATTAATTTTGGTTTTACAAATTTATGTGTTTAGCTTTTCCATTAAAATCAATGGGACTTCAAGGTTTTTAATCATTGTTTAATTTTGCCCTTAATGTTAAGTTCTCACACAATGGTTGTGGGGAAAACAAGAAGTGAATTTTTCCAAAAAAATGATGGAATAAAAATTTAATTAATTAATTAGATAATTATGTATTTATCCTAATCTGAAGAATTTGTTTATATGTGAGTATTTAAAGGATCATTTGTTGATGGTACGATTTTTTTCTATTTTAGGTGGAAGTGGATTCAGTTATGGCCTCTGTGAAACAAAATCCATTTGGTATGAGCATGAGACTCTATTTTGATGCACTAGTGATAAGAGCTTAATAAAAAAACTACAGGGTTTGAAAAGATCATGTAGTAATGTTTTTAAATATCTGAGACACCTATTGGACATCAGCTTGCAAATATGCATTTTGTTTATTCTTAGTTGTGATAGCTTAAAAATAAGATGGTGGGGAAGTTGCACGCAGGTGGCGCAGTTATTGCATGAGAATTTGAGCCAAACTTAGCATTGCTAAGCAACAGGAATTCTAGCCTTTGTGCTCCCTCTGTTTCCCAGATCTGCTCATGATTATTTCCCAGTTGTCCTGATCATATTGGGAAGCTAGAAGGCCCTGCAACAGTGAGGAGTAAACCTACTCACCAGTGGTTCTTTTCTCCAGATTTCAATCGATTATTAAATTGGTTTACAAATATTTAATTGAGGAAAGTAAAGATACAGTGTATGATATTATAGACATGTGTTATTATTGTCTAAAAATAGTAATTAGCACAAAAGGCTCTTGTTTATACATTTCTGCCCTATGTTACATTCATGAAATTAAAATATAGATTAGCTAGTAAAAGAATTTAACTTTATTTAAAGCTCATTCTGAAACATCATAGTCAATTACGACTCTGTTTGGCATTGATTACTACATAATAGAAAAACAGTTTGCTTTAATCAGATTGAATATCCATGCAAGGAAATACAATATGTTTAGATACTCTTTTCCTTTGTAGTATTCTAAACTTAGTCAATACTGTAAATCCTGGAAACAGGAAACCTATTTGTAAATATGACATTTCTATAAATTAATTGTGGAAATAACATTACTAATGGCTCAGTGAAACAAATATTATATGTTATGGCTCTAATTGGCTGAAATAATATAATATGGAAAAGAAATCTATAATACAAGTATTATTTAATACTGAGATTCTGGGCACTTTAAGTAATATTTATTGTGCATTCTAGAAGTCATCAAACACTGAAGAAATAAAATGTACTTACATACTTATGCATTAGAGAGAATTCAGAGTGCTTTATGGCACACTATATTGTAATATTCTCAGTGTTATTCCATGTTTAGATGTGTGGGTTTGAATTCATGGTGCACATGAGATTAGATCAACAATATCAACTCTGATTGAACTGGATTATGGCATATCTTAAAGGCGTCTAAGAACAACTGCAAAAACAAAAGTAGAATTCCACCTCAAAGATAGTTTTTATCCAAAAAGTAACTATTGTTTTCATCCTCTTTTTAATCAGAAAAAATAGAAATATAGTTAGTCCAGATCATACTGAGGTGTGAGTTTCTAAGAATTACATTATTTTTAGATAATTCTATAAATGGTGACATTCATATTGATCAATTAATGTCATCAAAAGCAGGGATTAGCAATATAGCATTGTTAATATGTATGTAATATAACCCTTCATTGATGCAAATTTTGTTGATTGATAGAAGCACAGAGTAACTTGCTTTTCCTCCCCTATCTGAAGAAAAAAATATGAATAAAGTAATTGACTAAGAAAATATTTTCATTATTTTTATTCATGTTAACTCCTGTACCCATATCTGTTACCTAAATAACAAATCGTAAAAAATATTAAACATTCAAATGATTAATAATTTTCACTTAATAACACTATTCACATGACATCCTTGACTGGGTCAAGAAGGAGTAAGCATATTCTGCAAATTTCCAAATGGAGGTAATTTACTTAGTGCATTAACTCTACAGGAGTTGGATTTAACTCCAAACAGACTTTGTCTTATTTGGAATTAAATTAATTCTATCCAATCAACTAAGACCCCCACAATCTTGTTGAAATTCCTTTCCCAGAGTTAATTGTCATTCCAAATCTGATTGAGATGAAATTGCAGAAAGACCTTGTGAAGTTGGGATCTCTTATTTATCTCTGTGGTTGTCCTGATTTTCATCTCCCCCTGGCCAAACCATCTGAGAGGTCAGTAAAAATGGTTGGCTAGTGAAAGATCCAGCCATCATGTGTTATATGCTGCTAATGTACAACAGTAAATGCAACAGTAATGGGAGAAAAAAAGTCTGAGATACTCATGTCATGTGAACTGGTCCCTAAACCCCTGTACAGTCTTTAGTATAACACTCTCTTATAATTTATTTATTTATTAAATGTATATGTCGCCCATCTCCCCCAGAGGGCAACTCTGCGTGGTTCACAATTTAAATCCAAAACAGTAACAACAATAAAAATATAAATATCCATATTAAAATTAACTAATAAGAATTATATATATTGCAGAAAGACCACGTGTGTGTGTGTGTATGTGTGTGTGTGTGTGTATAATTCAAGATGATGAGGGGGAGCAGTATCAATCATCCCACCAGCCAATTCCAACAATGCGAGCCCCCATCAGGCCCCCAGTCCATCTGGCATAGCCATGTTTTCACACTTTTTCAGAAGTCCAGGAGAGTGGGGCGGCCTGCATCTCAGGTGGTAAGCTGTTCCACAGGGCAGGGGCCACAGCAGAAAAAGCCCTCTTTCTAGATCCCACCAGCCGAAATTCCTTGACTGGTAGGGTCTGCAACATGCCCCTTCTGCTGAACCGAGTGGGCCAGGCGGATATAACAGGGGCGAGGCGGCTCCTCAGATAACCTGGTCCTGTGCCATGAAAGGCTTTAAAGGTAATAACCAACATCTTGAATTGGACCTGGAAGCAAACTGGCAACTAATGCAGCTTGTGTAACAGAGGTGTTATGTGTGCAACCCTAGGGACATTCAAAACTATCTGCACCACTGCATTTTGCTCCAGCTATAGCTTCTGAATGCTCTTCAAGGGTAGCCCCATGTAGAGCGCATTGCAGTAATCCAAACGGGAGGGGACAAGGGCATGAGCGACCATGCGGAGGGCCTCCTGATCTGGAAGGGGCGTAACTGACGCACAACCCAAAGTTGTACAAAGGCCCTCCTAGCCATGGCTGCCACTGCTCTTCGAACAGGAGTTATGAGTCTAGGAGGATCCCCAGATTATATACCAGGTCTGTCTGGGGTAGTGCAACCCCACCCAGAACCAAGGATGATAAGCTCCTAGATCTTGGGGCTCCCCATACCCACAGCCTCTCCATCTTACCAGGGTTTAGTTGAAGCCTATTGTCCCCCATCCAGGCCCCTACAGCTTCCAGGCACTGCGAAAGAGTTTAATATTCCCTTTGTTGTATACAGGTAGTCCTCATTTAGTGACAGCCTCATTTAGCAACCGTTTGCAGTTACAACAGTGATGAAAAAGTAACTTTACAACTAATCATTGCATTTACAATCTTCACAGTTCTATAAAGCAAAGGAAAGGTGAAATAAGATCACAAGCACAGTTGCAGTTTCACTCAGCAACTGCTTTGCTTAACAACCAAGTTGCCGGTCCCAATTGTAGTCATTAAATAAGGACTACCTATACTTTCTGTTTATGCAACGTGTATTTCTACGTAGAGTATCTTTTTAGATTTCAGCCTGAAAGTAAGGACTGTCTGGTTGAAAATGACAATGACAATGACGGTGATGTTAACTAGTCTTGTAGCTTAAAATTAGAATTAGAATGCCATTCAATGACATCCAACTGATTTTCCCCCAGAGTGTTGGAAATTCCTGACCTTAGGTTTAAATATTGGAGCTGGTGAGGCAAAGTCCCTGATACTCATACTAGAGAAAGCCATTTGGTAGAGAATGGAGAGATAGGAGAGAGCTTCAGGGCCAAGAAAAGAACCACCAAAAGTCCATTGGCTTGAAAAGGTGGGAAGAAGTTCAGGATTTGAATTTGGATGGATGTATGGATAAGATAGATAGATAGATAGATAGATAGATAGATAGATAGATAGATAAGGCAGTTCAAATTTCTTGTGTGCTGTTATATGCAAAATATCTTCATATGTATGACTTCCTACTTTTATATTGATTTTATCAAAAAATGCTCATTAACCTACATTTTATTCAGTTAAAGCTAATTTTTACATTTTATTAATTTTTTTAAATTAAACCTTCCTACTAACTTTCACTTTCAGAATATATACCAGAATTTCTGTGTTCCATTTTTCTTCTAACATATTGGCAGTCACTTAGGTTATCTAGGTGGGAAGTGAGAACTTCCAGTACCACCTTTGAGTCAATGTGTTCTTGTCATCAGAAAAAGGAATCAATTTTCCTGTTTATGGTTAACTGTAATCATTAGTTTTGATTTGATCACAAACCTTCCCACAACATGGTCATGAGTAGTCTATTGATTTTTATAAGAATGTTTACTTTAAATTAAGAATATTCATTATATACTTACATATTTTGTAATAAAGCTGGTTTGCATTGTCGTTACACATGTGTGTCTGGTAAATGGTATTCTCCAGCAAATGTATGAAACACACTTATTTTGGAAAGCTGTGGTTTGTGGTCAAGGCTACACTTGATGAACATAGGGGGATTTATTTATATATGATTACACTGTAATGCATTAATCCTGTGCACACAATTAGGAATCAGTTGCACTGAACTCATGC
This sequence comes from Liasis olivaceus, assembly GCA_030867105.1. Classification (NCBI taxonomy): domain Eukaryota; kingdom Metazoa; phylum Chordata; class Lepidosauria; order Squamata; family Pythonidae; genus Liasis; species Liasis olivaceus. The sequence goes on from CM061349.1 coordinate 39,076,844, forward strand.
AGAAGATTACACATAGTAGACTGTACTATGCTGCTTGAATTTTATTTGTTGGAAGAATAATTATTTACTTCTGTTGATATATGCCTAATCCTAACCCTATTTTTTCTTAGGTTTATCACTTGAAGAATTTTTAAATCTTATGACTACAAAGAAGGTTGTACACTTTTACCATAGTGAAATAAGACAGTTATTCATTTCTTTTGATAGACAATGTAAGTTTTCCCCCATGTGGAATAACTTTATTTGAATATCTTATTGATAACGTTTTGTTATTATATTTTAATTATATCCTTTTTTCTGGACAGCTCAGGGCAGCATAAAATCTTTTCTCCTCCCATCACCAATATCATGACAGGTTTTTAAGGCAAACCTCACTCTGGACCTGTTTGGGCAGGATTTGAAGCACTTATAGATAGTCGTTGAACGACCATTTGTTCAGCGATTGTACAAAGTTACAGCGGCGCTTAATGAGGGGGACTTATGACAGGTCCATAGTTATGGCCATCACAGTGTCCCTGTAGTCACAGGATCATGATTTGGGTGCTTGGCAACTGGCTTGCACTTATGATGTCATAGTGTCCCACTGTCACATAATCACCATTTGCAACCTTCACTGCCATCTTCTGAAAAGCAAAGTCAATGGGGAACCCAGTAGGAAGTCACAAATGGCAATCATGCTGCAACTATGTGGAATTCGCCTAACAATGGCAACTGGGACTGCCACAACTGCCATCATACAGGTGAAACTCGAAAAATTAGAATATCGTGCAAATGTTCATTTATGTCAGTATGGCAACTCAGAAGGTGAAACCAATATATGAGATAGACGCATTACATGCAAAGCGAGATATGTCAAGCCTTACTTTGGTATAATAGTGATGATTATGGCGTACAGCTTATGAAAACCCCAAATTCACAATCTCAGAAAATTAGAATATTACATGACATCAATAACACAAGGATTGGAAATAGAACAATATCAGACCTCTGCAAGGTAGAAGCATGCATATGTACTCAGTACTTGGTTTGGGCCCCTTTTGCAGCAATGACTGCCGCAATGCGGCGTGGTATGGATGCTATCAGCCTGTGGCACTGCTGAGGTGTTACGGAAGACCAGGATGCTTCAGTAGCGGCCTTCAGCTCCGCTGCATTGTTCGGTCTCATGTCCCTCATCTTTCTCTTGGCAATGCCCCATAGATTCTCTATGGGGTTCAGGTCAGGCAAGTTTGCTGGCCAATCAAGCACAGTAATCCCATGGTCATTGAACCAGGTTTGGGTACCTTTGGCAGTGTGGGCAGGTGCCAAGTCCTGCTGGAAAATGAAGTCAGCATCCCCATAAAGCTCGTCTGCGGAAGGAAGCATGAAGTGCTCCAAAATCTCCTGGTACACGGCTGCGTTGACCCTGGACTTAATGAAGCACAGTGGACCAACACCAGCAGATGACATGGCTCCCCAAATCAACACAGACTCTGGAAACTTCACACTGGACTTCAAGCATCGTGCATTGTGTGCCTCTCCATTCTTCCTCCAGACCCTGGGTCCTTGGTTCCCAAATGAGATGCAAAAGTTGCTCTCATCAGAAAAGAGGACTTTGGACCACTGGGCAATAGACCAGTTCTTTTTTTTTTTCTGTAGCCCAGGTAAGACGCTTCTGACGTTGTTTGTTGTTCAGGAGCGGCTTGACAAGAGGAATACGACATTTGAAGCCCATGTCCAGGATCCGTCTGTGTGTGGTGGCTCTTGATGCACTAACTCCAGCCTCAGTCCACTCCCTGTGAAAGTCCCCAACACTTTTGAATGGCCTTTTCCTGACAATCCTCTCCAGGCTGCGGTCATCCCTGCTGCTTGTGCACCTTCTTCTACCACACTTTTCCCTTCCACATAACCTTCTATTGATGTGCTTTGATTCAGCACTTTGGGACCATCCAACTTCTTTTGCAATTACCTTTTGGGGCTTTCCCTCCTTATGGAGGGTGTCAGTGATGGTTTTCTGCACAACTGTCAGGTCAGCAGTCTTTCCCATGCTTGTGATTCCTACTGAACCAGCCTGAGAGACCATTTAAAGGCTCAGGAATCCTTTGCAGGTGTTATGGATTCATTAGCTGATTAGAGTGGGACACTTTGAGCCTAGAATATTGAACCTTTTCACACTATTCTAATTTTCTGAGATTGTGAATTTGGGGTTTTCATAAGCTGTACGCCATAATCATCACAATTATACCAAAGTAAGGCTTGACATATCTCGCTTTGCATGTAATGCATCTATCTCATATATTGGTTTCACCTTTTGAGTTGCCATACTGACATAAATGAACATTTGCACGATATTCTAATTTTTCGAGTTTCACCTGTAAGTCGGCATGGTCATGTGACATCACACTTTACTAACATGCCGCTTAGTGATGGAGTTGCCAGTCCCAATAATTACCATTGTTAAGCAAGGACTATCTGTACTATCTTGTGTACAGATTGGACATGATTCTCCCCAGTCTGATTCTTTAAACTCTGTACTTGTCTTTTGTTAAAGAACAATGCTTCAAGGTTTACCAAGGTTAAAAATAATATTATTCAATTAAAGTGTAAAATCAGAAAGACTGTTGTAGCACCTTTTCTGGTTAACAAATTTTATTAAATGGTATAAGCTTTTGTGAGCTGCAGGACTACCTTTTAATAAAATTAAAAGCTCTCCTCCTCAAATTAAAATGTAGTAAATCAAGTTATTGAAAGTATACTTGTCAGATTTCCTGGTATTTTGGGGGGCATTAAAATAAATCCATGTGGAATAGTCAGCTCACGACATAAATTCTGTAGCTAAGTACACTTTAAACTTTGTGCACTCCCCTATCCCCCCAATAACAAGTCACTTGTATTCTCTTTTCCCAAACATTGTGAAGCCCTTCATTTCTCATGCATCAAAAATTTATGTTTTCAGTCTTGGTTTATAAATGTACGTTCTAAATATTTAAGCATCTTTCAACCTGCGCTCCCTTTTCTGATTTATTTTCCCAACAAGGTAAAGGATTTTTATCTTTTGAAGATTTCAAAAAAGCTTTCAGTATTGTTGTGCCAAAGTTGCCAGAGAGGATCATTGTTGAAGCATTCAGGTAGGACAAATTGAATTATTTCATTATGCTTTGAAAAAGTATGCATGGTTTGATCTGGTCTACTGCAAGCATTGTACACTCTCTTCCCCAGCATGCACTAATTACTTGTACTTGCTTGTACTTTATCCTCCTTCCTTGCTTATTATCTCTATTACTATATTACAGACAGTTTCCAAAGAGATCAAAAAGGTGAAGGGTGCAAGAAGCGGGGTGGGGGGTGGGGAGGCTTTGAGAACACTGCAGAAGATGTCCGACAAGCTGCTGCTGCAGTAACTTAAAAACCCATGCAATGCTTTCAACAACATTTCAAATGTTTCCTCCCTCCTGGTAGATTAACTTTCTTGCAAATTTTATTCCATCCTGAGGGAAAAAAAACACAAAGAAGTTATGGATGGGGTTAGGCATCTGTTTTTCCATACCAGATAATAGGAGGGAGTAATTCATTTTTTCTGACTCATTCTTCAGAATTTGAATGAGTTGGGCAGCAGTTCCCCAGACTCACACAAGGCACAGTTGGCTACTTTGGGAGCTAATGATCCAGGTGGAAAATAGATTAGATGGTCTTTGCATAGCCTTACTATTTGCACAGCCTTATTATTTGAAATTCTCCATTTTGGTTTTATGTACTCTGTAACATGCTTTGTCAAGTCACAGTGTTTCTTTAAACAACTTTCTCTGCCACTGGAAACAAGTATTTGTTTAATTTCATACAAGAACAACAGGTTTCTAGAAAATGTGTACAGGCAAGCGTGAGTTTTAATATGTACATTAATATTTACAGTGCATATGGAACAGCAAAATGAATATAAATTGACAGTATATCTACTGAACCATTTGGTGGCGCTAAATAGCTTTTTAAAGAGAATCAATGAAAGAAATATAAATAATTTCACAATGAAGTACTTACCTTAGATTGTTTCTTGGTTATGATATTGCTTTTCAAAATAAATTCTTAAATTTTTCACATTAACTGTGCTGTTAAAACAACATAGTACACATGCAATGATATATCTTGTGAGAAGTGAATCTTAATTATTTCCTGTAGATTATCAAGCATACTTAATGACTATAACAGTGCCAATTCACTTCAGATTTCTTTTAGCCTATCTCTTGACCCAGGTTCTAAACACATGTCAGAACTGATGCTACAAAATGAAGCAAAAACCACAACATTGCCATGGTACGCAGATACCACACTCTTGCCTTTCTTACAAGGAATGTATGTGTGTATGTATTTAAATTTAGAGGCCACCAAACTCCAGATGATTGTGAGTGCTTACAAGTCTAGCACAGCATATCAAAAAGCAAGACTGTCACACAGCATGACAATCTTGTACAATTGCTGGTAGCAGAATTCTGTTCAGTTGCAAATCCTGGTTGGGACAGAACAGTCATGGCCTCCACTTTCTGTGTGAACCATCTTCTAGAAGATTCAAAACCCTTTACCATCTGTGCAGTAGCCAAATTCTGTGTGGCCACAATAAAAATAAGGCATAACTGGTTACAGAAATAATCATTTCTGTTTTATTTATCACTTTAGGTTTAACACATACTAGCTATCTTGTTTTTAGATGATATATATTTTACTTCATAGTCTGTAATATTTTAGATTTATACTTGCACAGATAATTAATGCACCATTATAGCAGTGTATGTCACATTTTTATGTGCTATTTTATCTTTGTTATGCTAGAATTTTGTCTCATCTATTTGATTTTACCTTCTTGTTGTTGTTTTTATTTTTGCTGGTCATTGACCAAATAAACTATTATATATATATATATATGTCATGGCTTCCAGAGACATATCATCAATGAAGGCACTTACATCTATGCATGTATTATTTGTTCAATCAGGAATAACTGAAATTAGTGAGCCAGGTCTTCCAAGTGTGGGAATGGTCTATCCACACTGCATCGTTTTAGCAAAATCACACTTGTTGCAGGTTTCAATATACATTCCTGTTCAAGGGTGCATTCATATAAGCAGTTTATTGCTAATAGTATTACGAACTCAAATATACCTCTGATTTGTGCCCATGGTTCTTGAGCTATCTGAGTTCATGGAACTCCCTGGATGGATCAGGCCTCAACTACTATATTATTTAAACTGGAACTTGTTAGTGTATATTTATTTCCAAAGGGTCGTGATGCATTTTCCTGACCTTTGGTCTGTGGAATAAGGATAGTTGCTACCATTGCCATAAATTTTTCCAGTGGATAAGAAATAGGCTGCAAGAAGTTGTCTCTCTCCAAGTTACTTACAGGTAGTCCTCACTTACCGCCTGCTCATTCAGTGGCCATTCAGAGTTACGACAGCACTGAAAAAGGAGATTTATAACCAGTCCTCGAACTTGTGGCCATTGCAGTGTCCCTGTAGTCATATGATTGTGATTCTGGGCGTTTGGCAACCAGCACGCATTTACAACGGTCACAGTGTCTATGGTTACATGATCACCATTTGCAACCATCACAGCCTGCTTCCAACAAGCAGAGTCAATGGGAAAGCCAGCAGGAAGTTGCAAATCATGGCAATGTGACATTGCGCTTAATGTCCATGGCGATTTATTTAACAACTTCAGCTGGAACTGACGTAAGTTTGGCACAGTCACTTGATGTTTCACTTTACAACCGCGTTGCTTAGCAATGGAATTGCCAGTCCCAATTGCTACTTCCTTCCCTTTGGCCAGCTTATTATAAATGCCAAGATACCTTTCCAATAAGCATCTTTCTTCACCTTGTGCTTGCCATAAGACACGAGTGGAGAGGGTTAGTAGTAATATATTAATGTTTGATTTCTGTTCTTTATTTTAGAAATCATAAATACCTTGCTTCCTGTAAAGGAAGCCAAGATTTTCCTCCAAATAACATTTGCAGAATAGAGCCAAACATTTTTGAACATGAGAGGATGGGCAAGTGAGGGATGGAGCCATTAATCTGCATGTAAGCAAGCGGCTGGACTCTGCACATTTGAGTCCTCATTCTCAGGCAGACATGATGGCACTGGCTTCTGCCCCTTTTCTGCTTCAGGGTGGATATGCACCCTCTAAAGTGTTTGCCTTACAGCTCAACAAAAATATATGTATTGATGTCTTTCTTTTTTGCAGACTAGGAGGAGCTCTTTCTTCTATACATCAAAGATTTCTTCCCCAGTGTCCACCATTATCACATGGAATAAGCTAGTCTAAGCAATTCCATCTAAATATAGCAGCAGGGTATGCATACTTACCTGGAAGAAAGAACCATTACACTCAATAGGATTTTGTGTGGAGTAAGCATCCATGGTTTTATGCTTGATGAGCCTAACACAAATGTCCAGTCTTCCTATGTTCTACTATTTCATCTCTTCAGTTCATCTCTGTCTTGTTTTTATTGTTTTATCTTCTTTCTATTTTCTTTCCTAATGCAGCTTCCTTTTCATATCAAGCCATTACAGTCTTTTCTCCACCTTCTTCTTGTAATAGAGGATGGGATATATATAAATGTGTTTGTACATGTATATGTCTATATATGTAAGGGAAAATGGTTTATATGTGAATATGCTGTTGCGTGATCAACTATTTGTACAGATTATAGGCAATTAATTTCAATATTGTCTGTAAATATTTTTACAGAAAATTTACATACTTAAATTACTGTTACTTTAATATTTTTCCTGCTCTTGCTTTTTTTTAGTGAGATCTCTTGCATGTGTGTGTATGTGTACATGTGTGTGTGTGTGTGTGTGTGTGTGTGTGTGTGTGTATCCTGCATGTTGTATGTGTCCATGAAGCAAATATAGTCTGTTAGCTATTGCTGCTTTTGTGGGTTTTTTTGATCAGGATACGTAAGGTAATATTTGAACTGAAGCTGATATTATGTTTCTCATTTTAACTTGACTTACACTTAGATGAATAGGATCACACACTAGAGGCACATTATCTGTTCCAATCCAAAATTACTTGAAATTATATAATAATATGAAAATAACCTGATTTTGTGTAGATACCTTCAGCCGAGATCTTGTGCTGTTTCTGAAATTTTGATTTAGACATATACTGCAGAGTGAATATGAAACATTCATCTTCCCATGGCTAGTTGCCATGGGAACATGGTACACAGTGCAGTGTCATCCAATTCTGGTGATTTCTGCAGTAGTTTTTCGTTGATCTTCTTTCTTAAGCAATATTCACATAACATAATCTTTGCAAAATATTCTCTAATGACTTACATATTCTACCTATGTGCTGTTTCCTACTGTATTGTTTTCATTTAATGCAAGTTTTAAAGTGTTTCTTAATACTTACATTTTGTACTTATTCTGTAGAATTGAAATGGTATTTTACTAGCCCAAACTTGATGTGTATCCCAAATAAATAAAATATTCTCATTCCTTACTATGAAAAGAATAATTTGTTGCTACAGAATGTTAGTTCACATTAATTATTACAATTCTAGAGAAAAAGTCTTCCTCTCTCTCTCTCTCTCTCTCTCTCCCTCCCCCTCCCTCCCTCCCTCCCTCCCTCCTCTCTCTCTCTCTCTCTCTCTCTCTTCTTTCTTTCTTTCTTTCTTTCTTTCTTTCTTTCTTTCTTTCTTTCTTTCTTTCTTTCTCTAGTCTTCCTTGGAGTAGATCAGATAAGAAGCTGGGAAGTGGGGAAGTTTTTTCTGCTTTTTTTCTGAAAAAAAATATAGGGGAGGAAATTAAATGTATCCAGTCTTAATTTTTAATCCATTTGCTGATTTAAGTTCATTTTGCTATTGCAATGTGTGCTATGTGTTCAGTGCGCACTGCATTGTGTGTAATTTACTTTATTCATACAGTTAGAAGGCTTGATATCTTTTAAAAGTATAAAACATGTAATTTAGTCATGCAATAATTACCTTAATTGAATTTACTTTGAGATATTTGTCAGCTTTATTTTGGTGCTCTTTTATGTTTCCAAAGTTCTTTGAGTCAAAAGTAGATCCACTGACTTCTATATAAAGAGTCGGAAGCAGACAAGCTCCTCTCCCAACCCCAAACATTTAGTCTTTGGTAAAAATGGCAGAAATGCATCTTGGTCTTTCAGTAGAGAGTGGTACTACATTGCGTGTCCTCCTCTGTATCAGAACGGTTGTGGTCTGATATACTAAATAAAAGCCTTCCTATTATACAAGTTGCCAAGGGTTTATCCTGATATGTTCAAAATAAAAGAACATTTTAAAAACCAGCAGTTCATTGAAAAGGGCAAAATATAAACAGTTAACAAATAAAAATTGGAACTACTCAACTCCTATTTTACCTTAGTTTGTTCCAACAAGAAGGTACTGTTCCGGGTAACTGTAAAGAGTGGGCTGAAGGGGCAGGATTGAAACTTGAGATTGATAAAAACATGGTCAGGGACTACCTATATACTTTGAATGAGCTGATTGATTATATGCCATCGAATCAGTGTTGACTCTGAGCAGCCACATAGATAGGCTTTCTCCATGACTCTCTGCACTTAACATCATCCTTCAGATCTTCCAGTGATACACCTATTGCCACTGTAATGGAGTCATCCACTTGGCTGCTGGTTGACTTCTTCTCTTTTCTTTCACCTTTCCCAGCATTATAGAGTTTTTCATTTTCATTTTCATTTGTATTTGTTTTATGTTTTATCATTGAGTTATCCCAACTATATTGGTAGTTTATTGGTGGGAGTAGTGCTATTTTCACTCCAAAATCAATACTTGGAGAATAGAATAGAGTAGAAATATTTGATTAGTACATGTTAATGAAGGTGTGAAGTCAAGGTCATTGTTGAGCTGAGGTGTGTGAGAAATTGCCTTTGATTATCTATTTAAATGTGTTTTGTTGTTATAATTTATACGTTTGAAAAACAAGGACCACAGGTAGTTTCATTAGCTCCCTGGTTTATGAAGATGAGAACTCATGAACAAACTGATATTTTTGGACTGGCCAATTTAATGGACAAGTTCTTTATGCTTCAACTCAGTTTGATCAGTGAAGGTGCAGAGTGCATATTTATTCCCAAATGACTGTTTTTGGGGGAAGCAGCCACTAAAACCAGGCAGGTGGTATTACAGATGCTCAGCAGTTACTTCACAGGGAATATGATCCGGGAGAGCTATATTATACAGCAAGTATGGAGAATATACAAGAGCAAATGTATTGGAGAACACCTTAAATGTCAAGCTAAACAAGCAATCATCAAAAGTAGTAATGGCTGAGCTGTACTGCAAGCCAAGCTTTTGTCCAGGTAAGAAAATACTTATTTGTGAAAATATTTCAATATAACTACTCAAAGAGCACTTCAGCTTCTTTTTCTATAATATCAAACGATTTTATATTCAGTGGTGCACTTATATTGGTCAAAGTGTCTTTAGACAACATCAAAACAAAAAACAAAGTAAAAAGAGATTGACACAAAGTAGTACATATGGGAAATAGAAAGTGTCTGAGATATGTCTAAATGTCTAAGATATAGATTTATTTATCTTAATGCTATGCATGTTCCTTAGCAACAAACAGTAAAAATGTGGATTAATGACTAAAAAGTAATTCAAGAAAACGACCTGTGCATGAATAGTTCCATAATCAAGTACTAGTAGGAGTTAAAAGCAGAGGTATGGAATAAAAAATGTTTCCAAAAAGGTAGAGAAAATTTTGAAAACAGATTATTCTTGTTATTTTGTATCCTATTATCCATGGGAAGGAGGGATTGATTTTTAGATACCCTGGCTTCCATAATCCAGAAGGGGTTTGCTAGCACCTTTTAAGACCAGCAACTTTATTTAAGGCATATGTTTTTGTGAGCTACAGCTATAGCTGGATAAGACCAGATCATAGGAGTTAAAGAGCTTTCACATTTCTTACAGCATCAGCACAAAAAATATAAAGTCCAGCCTTTTAAAAACATAAACATGTACTAATATTTTCTTATGAATTCATTTCATATTTAGCTCATAAGAAGTATATTTTATGATTTTTAACCCCTGGACTCATGGATTCTCCAGAATTGGATATTCTAATTCTTCATTCTACAATTTAGATATAGAACTGATCCTAAGTTTCGTTTTACATTTTAATTCCTTATAAAATTGGATTTGTTTCAGTTCAAGCAATGCACCTGCTAAAGCATCCAGGTCATACTGTGTAGTTAGTACCTGTTCAGTTATCTATACAGCTAAGTGAATGTTGTAGGTAAATCATATTTAAATAGCAATCTCTCAAAGTCTTTAAAACAACAAATCAACTGATTTAAAGTATTGATCCCTTATTTGGCAAAAGCATTTCAACTATCGGTACATATTCCCCACTATTTTCAAATATGGTTTATTCGACAATATCAGTTTATCATATGAGTTGGGATTAAAACATAATTGCTTACCTATTAATGACCAAATGCGTCTGGGGCCTTTCAAAGCTGGAGGTAAAGACTCCTTTCTAATATATCTGGACTGTAAAACCTGCCAAGATTTCAAGGTATTATTCACTTACTCTCCAAGAAAGCCCAGAGAGAAAAATACTCTTAGAAGGTCTTGCTCCAGAAAAAACATAGATGTTAAAATAAAAGCCCAGTGATATAGTTGAAAATCTGATACGTTAAAGCCACTTTCATCATAAATCTCAGTTTGGCCATGGATATTTGAGGGGCTGTAGCTTGCCATAAAAAAAAAATCCTCATTAAATTATCTATCCATGTAAAATATCTAATGGGAAATAACATTAGAATCCTTCTTAAAATATATATTAATCTTGCCCCATAGACGAAGGGGATGATTATCAAATTTGCAGATGACACAAAATTAGGGGAAGTGGATAATACTTTAAGGAGAAAGAAAAGATTAAAAAATATCTAGATAGGCTTGAACTGCAGGTTGAAATGAAGAGGATAAAATTAAACCACTGGAATAGGCTGCTCTTCGAAGTAGTATGTTCCCCTTCAATGAGGTCTTCAAACAGAGGCTGGAGAGTCATCTGTCTGAAATGCTTTAACAGAACCTTCATCAAGAATAGGGTTGGACTCAATGACTTCGGAGGTCTCTTCCACTGTTGTGACTGTTATTCTGTGATCAATCTAACTGCAGGAAAAATTCATTGGAGCATTACAGATGTAGTGTTTTGAAGGAATTCCTTACTTACTAAAATTTGAATATACAAAAAAGGTCCATTGAGTATCCATTGCAATGCACTGGCTTATTCCATATGGCCGTAGGAAGTCACTGGAAGATTTTTAGACATCTGTTTCCACATTGTAACATTTGCAATACAATAGATATTTTATATTTTAAGGAAATGCATAGATCAAAATATTTGTTTAAATGGTGGTCTTCTAACTATTGTCATTTAATTTTATTCAAGACTTCTCTATCATTTTGTTATCTTGCAACAGAATGCATTTATAATGTCTGCAGATCAATATTCTCTAAAGAATAGAGAATATTAATGAATCCTAATCCACCCACCCCCTGCCTTGTAAAATTTCTCTTTGTGTAAATGTTGGAAATTCAAAAGTGTCTATCTATAGAGGAGATAAATAATATACCTATACATATCCAATAGCCTGCAGACATTATAAAATTCCTTCCAAAATTAGAAATTGCTGGCCTTTTTCTAACAAATAAATAAATATTTAAGGAAGCCTGATTTCACAATCCCTGCAAAATTTATTCAAAATTAGGTTGCTTTCATCTTTGAAACATGTCTCAGGATCTTACACATTTCATCCCAAGCAAACCAATAATTAATTTTCCCATAGTAGTCAATGAAAAACCCAGATATTATTTTGAATTGGGCCCATAATCAAGGCCAACAAAAGATAAGGAAAAATGATTCAATTAAAGTGGGTTTTTAATTCCAAAGCGCTTAATTAAACGTGAAGAGAGTAGCATATTGATGTTTACTTCTCTGTTCAAGTATTGTAAGAAGCCAATTATGTGGTACACAGGTAGTCCTCACTTACTGACCTAAATTGGGACTGGCAACTCTATTGCTAAGTGATGTAGTTAATAAGTGAACTGGCATGTGGCCATGCCTAACATACAATGTCAGTTCTGCTGCGGTCATTAAGGAAATCTCCGCAGGTCATTAAGCACAATATCACGTGACCGTGTCTTGCGACTTCCTGCTGGCTTCCCCATTGACTTTGCTTGTCGGAAGCTGGCTGTGAATGTCGCAAATGGTGATCACATGACCATGGGACACTGTGATCATCATAAATGCACACTGGTTGTGAGGTGCCCAAATTGTGATCATGTGACCACGGGGATGCTGCGACAGCCACAAGTTTGAGGACCAGTCATAAACCTACTTTTTCAGCACTGTCGTAATTTCAAACTATTGCTGAATGGGACAGTTGGTAAGTGAGGACTTCCTGTATATATAATAATATTTGAGCCTTTCCCAAAATTAAAGTAGCTGAAGAAAAAATGTAAAAATTGGCTTTATACTTCTTTATATTTTATTTTCTCCTACAATAAGGTAATAAAGACCAATTGCATCCTTGGCATGTTTTAAGTATATCCTTTAACTTATGTACTGAGAATAGTACAGCTTCCTTAGATTTCTCTGTTTTCCAGTTGAATCTGCTATTATGAAACTTTCCTGAGTTTTTAAAAAGTTTTCAACAGCTTTATTCTATTAATCTTGTTCTATTTATCTGATGTAGAGGTAGGCAACCTGACACTCTCCGGATGTTTTGGACCAGTTCCCTACAGCCCAACCCACTGAGGTCAATAGTATAGAACTATAGGATTTGTAGTCCAAACCATCTGGAAGCTGCCAGGTTATCTATCCCCAATATAGGGTGTACATACATACATACTCATCATGTCATTTCCTTTGAGGACAAAACATGTAAATTTTAGAAAACAAGTAAGCAACAGTAAGCCAAAGAAATCAAAGGTTATCTAATCAGAGAAAAGAAAAAGATATAAATTTAAATCTAGTTTATTCTTCTGATAATCTTTGGTAGAATTTATTGGCATGTTTCCTACCATTCTGAGATGGGAAACCCAAGAAAATTGTAGTTTAACAAACTTCTCTCCCCCACTGAGATCCCTCCCCAAGCCCCTCAGCTTCCCCGCACAAAACTACTCAGCCACTAAAAAGTTGCTCAACTTGCTGTAGGGTATATTGCACCTAAAATCATGTTTTCCCCACAATTGTAGTTCTTTATTGGGTGCCTTGACAACAGCAAACTAGGTACTATAAACCCCCAATTGAGTGAATCTTTTGGTGACATGGCCACACTTGGGAAGATTCATTATTGGCTTAAATCTTTTTCATTTCAACACTAAGTTCTGGAGTCTCTGAACTTTAGAAGTGTATTTATCAGATTTATTATAGTCTCCCCACTTCAAAAGACTCTGGATGGCTTACAACTTCCCATATACAGTTTAAAACAATTAAAAACATAACCACAAAGCATAAGAGCCCAGACAAAATCAGTCATAACAATCCAATCCCCCCACGCCAGAACCAAAAGAAATGGTTTTGTAACCTTTGCCAGCTAATAAGTACCAAATTGTGTATGCCGCCCAGAGATACATGCAAGTGAGATGGGCAGCTATATTAAATAAATATTTTTTAATATATATAGAAGTCTTTGGAAATTTATTTTGAACAGGCCATCATGTCCCTCTAGAATCTGTATGGGAAGGACTTCAGTGAGATTAGAGGAGTGAAAGGTTGTAAGATTTATATAATGTAGGAATGGCCCAAATCCACACTAATCATACTCGCAGAACTGGCCTAAGTTATTTCTTTAATTGAATTGACTGAAGTGGTGTGGGTGGAGGGTGTTAATAATGCTTTTTCACACCGGCACATCATGTTAGGTGACATTGTTTATGAAATAAATTAAGCAAGCTTCAAAATTTAGTATTACCTGTTCATTCACACTTTTATTTATTAGGAGGATCCACATGAAACTCTGACAACATTCAGTGGCAAAAATACAGAAACATTAAAAAAATCCAAATGGGAGCAAATATTTTGTCACTGAACTGTACACGAATCTATATGGATACTGGCAAAAGGGAAATCTATGAAAAATGGATAGGTAAGGAAAAGAACAGAGGAAAAAGAGGATTAAATTATTTTGAGATTTTCTTCAATGGGAAATTTATTACTATAATTAATAATTATTAATGCTATTAGCATTAGAAATGATAGGGTATTTTTACATTACTTTGTATTGATTAAGACAATACTTGAAAAACTTAAACTGCTTAATAACAAGAATCTTACGGTTTATATTTTGAAAAAAGTACAAATAATTGGAAAAATATAAGGAAGATTGAAAGTGGAGTTCACTTCCATTTGTCTGTGCATTTTAATATATTTAATCTCTCATAAATATGTATGTATGTAGTAGAGAAGTCTTTGAAATTTCTATCTGTGCTAACTTTAATTTTTTTCTGCCATTTCCTAATCACAGACCTATGAGGGCAAAAGCAACACTTTTTCTTCTTCCTTTTAGAAAAGGCTAAATTCATTTTGCTTTGCACAGCAATTTGAAAGTTCACACAGGAAGAAATATTTAATAACTGTCTATTACCAGTTGGGGACATTGCTTACATGAATATTCTTAGAACTTATAGAAAACTGCTATCCTACCAATACTGCATGTCTGCAACTGGAAATAAAAATTCCCACTGCTTGCTAGAAACCATTACCTGGGAGAAAATTATCCTAGTTAACTATGATGACATTAGCACTGAAGTTTGTTGCTGAGTAACAGATGTGAAAGTGTTAGGTAGGAAATATTGGTGGTTGTTGATGTTCTAGGGATTGTAAGAATCCATTCTTCCATGAAATTGTCTAGTAAAAATGATTACATATGGCTTACTTTTTAAAAGTGTGTCTATGTAGTTTTTCATAATAACATCATCTGTAGGGAATACATATAAAAAATAAAATGCAAAAATATGCAATCCCATCCTGAATAAAATGCAGCCATATAAAACTTTTCAGTTCAAAGTTTTTAACTGAAAACAATGTAAAAACAACATAAACCATTGAAACTTCAGAGTTCTCCTTAGTGTCTCAACCAATCCATTGTTTTATTATGGCTGAGAAATAAAATGGTATGAAAATATGTTAAATACATGAAAAGTCTTTTGGGATTTTTAAACAATGTTAAATAGAAAAAGAACCATGAGTAGAATCTGGCATAGCATTGCCTTCTCTAAGCTCAAGAGGTTTGCTGCAAAGAAAAGTGGTTTAAGCACAGAGATGGCCTAGGCCAGGAGTCCCCCTGGGAGTTATAGGAGGGACACATCTGACTGTCTTTCCATATTGTGCACTGCACACCCATTTGCTTCTCAAACAACCATTTGAAAACAGGTGAGTGGAGTTCCACTAGGTGGGGCTATCCTGACAGATTACTTGTTGGGAATTCTGGGAGTTGAAGTCCACACATCTTAAAGTTGCTAAGGTTGAGAAACACTGGCGTAGGCTAAGCTTAACTGTGCATCCACATTCCCACTGTACTTTGGAAACATCAGGCATCCTTACAGCAATCTGTGTGTAAAACTGTTGATGGCAACCATGATGCCTATTGTAAGGTTGTAGGTGCTGGCCCCCATCAACCTACAACCATCCTACACATGGAGATGCATTTTGTTGGCAACAGGATGTGCTGGCAGCTACAATGGAAGACATCCTGTCAATCTTCTCCTGGTAATAGTCAGCAGTGTGGTTTGCCTACAACTGTTAGCAGTAAAAAGGGGGACTGGATAATGCCTAAACAGGGCTACAGGCTCCCCATTTCTGATTCAAACTCTGTTTATTTTAGCTATTTCAGGGTGCTTGTTTTCATGCTTCTGTCTCCCTTCCATATTCCTGTAAGTGAAATGAATCTGAGTCAGGAGTCAGTTCTGAAAATAAGAACTACAAGCTTTGCAACTTATTTCAAAGTATCAAAATATCACTGTTTGTTAATTTTCTGGTAGTTATGTTGGTAAGTATGTGAGTGAAACCAGCAAGAAAACTCAACCAAACAAATAGGAACAGCTTACATTTTGTGCTATCTCACATTTTTATTTCAAAGAATATAGTCTCTTTGTTGACAATATTCCTTCATGGGCTGTCTGCTTTTATTGTTGTATTTTGTTTATATCATTCATTCTGAAATGGAACCTGGCTTTGGTCATGAGGTTTAAAATGTTTTCAATCATGGATGAAAATAAAATTGTAAAAAGAAACATATTTAAGTAAAAGAATAATAAAATATGGAGCGAAAGGTTATGTTTTCATTTTGTCACATATAGATAGTTTGCTTTATAATATACCTTTTTTAGTGCTGAAGTGCATCAAGCATTTGCTTTCATTCTGTGGAAATATTGTTAAGGAAGTGGTGGTAGTGTCAAATTCAAAAGCGAAGCATTTTCTTTTTAATATTGGTAATACTCAGCATAAGAATATTTTTATTTATTGGACATTGCGTTTTATCTTCCCTTGTTTAAAGGGAAGATATGGCAAAGCTATTTAGAGAACCAGCTGCATTAAAATTTATTATTATCAGTAGATGATGCAAACTGGCTACTATTCTGTATATATGAATAAAACACTCGGTCATAATCTTCAGCAATGAAAAAGGGACAAAATCAAGGTTAAAAAAAGGGGGAAAGCCCATTTATACAACTGAAAAGTTGGGGCAAATTTAAAAGGAAAATCACGTAGAAAAAGCAAGATTAGGCAAACCAAAAAGAATTTTATTGAAAGTTTCCTCTCCTATAAGAAGAATAAATACTTAGAGGGCCAATTTACATATGGAATTTATTGCCAAGAGATTGGTAGATATAAATGTTATAATACAGAAATGTTTAAGAAACCAACATTTCTACACATATCTAAATTTCTAAATGCTGATAATTGGGAATACGTTTCCACTGAAACTTTTAGTTACATTATAGGTCTTTCTGTGTTTTCATCTGACATATCAGGTTATTAAACACTGTTGGAGAGGTGATACTTAGATCTAACAGCTCCCTAATGAGACCATTATGATTGCCTCTTTCTTCTCCTTTTCCTAGATTATTAGTTTCAAAGCTCAAAAGAAAAACTGTCAGTTCAAGATTCTAAACTTGCAGCAGTATAGGCCTTCCAAGTGATCAAAATTGTTGCAATGCTAAACATGTTTTAAGATCACTTGTTCTTCATTTGGCTTTACACTATGAGCATTATAGGTGGCTCTCACACACTTTGCAGAAAACCCATTCGGAGATTTTACACTCCTGGCATCTTTCTCTAGTTGATGTTTCATCTATGATGAAAACAAACACATAAGAAATCTAAACATCATTCAATTTTTGAGGGGCTGGCAAGACAAAGGTACCTTTTTACATCTGTGATGGTCATGTCAGAAGTTAGTAAATTTTAGAAAACGATATTTCAGGAAATTGCATTAATTGCTTATCAAAGAATAGAGAAAACATTTATACCTTTTATCACTTGTTCTGATAATACAAATCTGCAATGCAAAGCACCATTCAATTTTTTATGAATGGCTGCTAGGTTAGTAATAGCAAAATATTGGAAACATCTAGAAGGGGCATATAAGAAAAATTGGTATGATAACGTATGGTCTAGTGCGATAATGGAAAAATTAACATATAAATTGAAATCAGATGAAGAAAAGGGGGAAAATACTTTTTTCTGTATGGTATGATTTTATAAAATACTCTGATAATGAAAACAATAATCAACCACCTATTTCTCTCACATTTTGAGAAACTATGAAAGATATAAATGTTGTAAATTGAATATATGTGTGTGTGTGATTAATATTAACAATACTCTTGCTTTGGCCTTAAACTGTATTGATCTGAATTTGTGAAGTTTTGTTTGTACCGTTATAAAATATATGTTTTCATGTGGTTTTATATTAGCATAATAATCTTCAAAAATTGCTGTAAAGTCTACTGTGTCACTTTGTAAACTTTGTGTGTGTGTGTGCGCACGTGTGCGCGCGTCTCTTACTTAGACAGTATCAATAGTAGGCATCTACACAGATAAGAAATAAGTTCTACTTAGCAGTGAGTAAGATATTCAATGTTTAAACTGATATTCATAACTATTAGGTGCAGCTTGTGGTGAAAAAAGACCCTGAAAAGTGATATTTTTAAACAATCTAAATTTGTTTTAAATAACAACAATTGAATGAAATATAGGATATGTAACAAAGAAACACTCTTAGCTAAGGTTTACATTTTATGTATTAGTTTCTTGTAATAATAAATACTCTCACAAGTGATATACAGATACTTTTCTACATAGGACTGTGCATGTCTGAAAGTGCCACCAGCTTCACTGAAGGAAATTTGCTCTTTCAAATGTTTTTACTCAAACCAAGCAAAAATGAACTAATACGTTCACAAATAGCAAACTCATGTAGGATTAGTACCCTATCAATATTTTATTTTCCATCAGCAGGCCTCTAGGTTAAGTAATGATAATTGCCATCTGAAGGTATTTTGCTTTAAATCTAGCCCATAAGTAGGTTTTTTACCTCCATATCAAAAGAGACAATGAATCTCATTGCTAGGATTGTTTTGTAAAAATGAATATTTCAGTAAACACAACTACAAGGAGGATCCAGAGAAATTTTAGTTCTTGTTAAGTCCTTCCGATTTTTGGGAGAGAGTAACCAGAATATCCACTGCTTTCCAATGAAATTAATGGAATTTGAAAAAGCTTGAGTGATACATGCTTTTTTTTTTTTCTGAATAGAACAGAACATCCCTAAATCTCTATTTGTCTATATTTATTAATGCTTTTTAGAGAACAAAGCTGACATAACTTAATCAATAGTTAAGCAGGTGATGAAAATGTAGATTAATGTAGTACAATTTCTATCAATTTTCTGATTTGTAGCTGTATGGCACAATTTTTGGTTAATAAACATTAGCACATATCAGTGTTTTTAAAAGCTGCATATTTTATGCAATTGCATATGCTGAATATAAAGTTCTGTTGCTCCATCTGTTCTTACTAAGAGGACAACTATGATAGCAATGTATATTATCTATCTGTTTGAAACCTTTATGTGAGTTTTTATACTTAAACAGATGGGGGGGGATCACTCATTGAGGGAAGGGAGTAATATGTTCTAAGAAAATCTAGATATGAACAACTCTGTTTTGACCTCCTAAATGGTGGTTTTTGTTAATGACTATAAGCTGTAGCATTTTGTTTTATAAAATATACTTCTACAGTTTGATCCTAATATTCATTATGTCAACAAATGTTAGAAGAAATATAATTTTCCACCAAGCATTATATTCTGTGTTGGCAGGTTCCTTGGATCAACGTTTTAAAGCAATGATGACTAATGTAGTATAATTAATAGTATCACATCCAAAGGAGTAGTTGGTCTTATATATCATTAAAATTGGAGGATGTGGGAACCAGGATACAAGGAGGTTCAGTATAGTAACCCCCACTGTATAAAGGTTTATTATATGTGAATATCTGCAAAGTCATGTAGTGGCAAGATTGTTTTCACATAAGTTAAAGAACCATATTGTCTAATCAATTTGGAGTTAAGATGGTCCTCAAGTATGTTGTTAGAAGGGAAGAGGTACATGAAGAAATGCACGTTGCTATGTGATCTAGGTCTATGATAACACAGAATGAAAAAGTAATGGATGCATGGCATGAAGGACTAAGAAATATTGTTGTTTGGTGGTTGTTTGGTGTAAACAAATCTACAACTCATACAGTTTAAAAAATGAGGAAGCAGTAAGAATAGGTATAAAAAAGTTTGATGTTGCATAAGGTCTCACATATGATGTTTGAACCATATTTAGAGAAACAGTGTAGTGTAGTATACTGGTTATGGTGTTGGATAGGCACCAGGGAAACTCAGTTGTAATCCACCCTCACTGAAACTTGTGGATGATTGGGCCAATCACACTTTCTCAACCTCACAGAGTGGTGGTTGTGGAGAAAGATAGAAAGAGAGAGTGCTACGTATGCTGCCTTCTGCTCCTGAACAAAAGTAGGAACATAAATTGGGGCATAAGCCGAACAAATAAATAAATTGAATGTATGGAAGATGGAACAGGCGGGAGACTTCCAGTGAGTGCCATGGTGAACTGCTATCCCTAGAAGACAGGGACAACATTACGGCTGAAAATGGCATCCAGATGTTGGATCTGGACCAATGAAATCTCTCTGGAGGAAGGAAAGATTTCAAGATTACCCACACATACTCTGGACAGCTGTTTTTTGTGAGCAGATGGTAGGAATGGATGTTTTTGTGGTTGGCTTGTGATTGGCTGGGAGTTACGGGATTCCATCAAGCTTATATCCATTAATGCAGTCTATATGGACTCAAGGTTCGACTAAGGCTCACCTCTTAATCACTTTGGATTTAATTTTTTTTTGCTGCTTTTTAAAGGTTGAGAACCTTCAGAACATCACGTTTTATTGAATTCACTGAGTTTTCTTCAATCCTTTAAGAAAGAAATTTTAACTCCGAGTTTAAAGATTTGTAAAAAAAAAAAAATTGGAATATACAGCAAAAGGGTGATTAGTATTGATTTTAGAAAGTTTTAAACGGATTAAGTGTTCAAATGGACTTGATTTAAGACTTTGAAGTTAATTAAAATAATCCTTCTTGTGGGAAACTGTTTATGTTTATATTTGGAAGCAACTGATAAGACGACTTTGAAGGTTGGATACTAGATGGCACTAGAAGGAAATAAATGCATTAATGGACACTTAAGAGAGATTTATGATTATTGGGCAATGGTGTTACTGAAGAGTAACAGGTTCCACTGAATAAACCTGAAATCGATTTGAATGTGGATTTAAAAATGACAGCGTATAAGAAAGTGATGGAAAAAGAGAAAATAGTGGATATACTAAAAGATGAAATATTGGATTTACAAATGAAACCAGTTGATGATTTAACAATTTAAAAAGTCATACAAATATTAAACCAGAAGAGTGATATGGATAACCTCTTTATACTGGATTTACAAAAGGGACTTGTTGAAATTGTCAATGATTTCATGAGAAGAGACAGAATATGGACAGTGACATGGATAATCTTTTTATATTGGAATTACAAAAGGGGCTTGTTAAAGAGGCCAATGATCCTGGGAGAAGAGATGAAAAGAGCATGAAAAAAAAGCAGATATTAGGACATCGTTTGAGGGAACTAAAGATTATTGGGAGAAAGTGCAAAGAATATAAAATTGGTTTATTAGATCAAGGCTAAAATAAATGGGTTGGTATATTTGGTAATGTTTAATGGATTTATGTTGACTAGGACCAGATGACGATGTTTTAAAGGTTTTGTTTATCTGAAGAGAAGAGATAAGGGGGATTTGTTTAAGTAGAAAAGGAGATATAAATGTAAAAGGAAGGATTCAGACTGGGTTTATTAGTTATAGTTTGTAATAGTTATGGTGTGATTTCTGATAACCCTTAATGGATTTTGCTGATTAAGATGGAGTGATGAGGTTTTAAAGATGATTTATAGAGAATGGGGTGAGATATGGGATGAAGAGATGGTTGGTTTTATTTTAAGAGATGGTGATAAACGGTTATTATATTTCCAGGGGATGAAGAGAAAGGTTTCTTTCTTTTTTCTTTCTTTTTTCTTCTTTTTCTTTTCTTTTTTAAAAAATATTTTATATATTTTTATATTATGTAGATTGTACTAGTTTTACTTGTATAACATAATCTTTAATAAAAATTAGTACCAAAAAAAAAATAAAGAAGAAGAAGAAGAAGGAGCAGGTACTCGTTCTCGGGAAGAAGGATTAGACACTTTGTGCCAGTGAGCATAAAGTAGTAATAAAGCTAAGAAACTTAACAGTTTATAGCCTCCACAAGAAAAGGCAAGTCTACTGTAGCTGGTTAATGGCTAGCAAAGGCTGGTTTGAAATCTTTAAGAAGCACCACAATTTGTACAATGTGAGAAGAGACAGTACCAGCAAATCTTGAGGCAGCATTCATGTTTCCTGCTAGATTAAAGTAAGGGATAGGGGGAAAAAAGAGCTATGTGCCAGAACAAGTCTTCAGGACCAGTGAAATTAGCCTCTTACAGAAGTGCATGCTGATCACACTTTCATTTCCAAAGAGGAAAAGTTAGCACAAAGTTTCAAAATTGCCAAAGACAGATTAGTACTTTTGCTGTATGACAGTGCTTCAGGAGGCTTCATGGTAAAGTCTGTGCTTTTATATCCAGCTGTTAACCCACTCTTAAAGGGAAGAACAAGAATCATCTGCCCATTCCCTGGAAAGCAAGTGAAAAAGCATGGGTAATATTTTAGTATTTCACCTTTAAATAGAAATTTAAAAATAAAAATTTAATTTTCAAGGTATTGCTTTTTAATGATCCTGGCTATCCTGAGGACGACTTCAAGCATTCAAATATTGGTGTTTATTCCTTCAAACACTCCTTCAGCCAATGAATCATGGCATTCTAAAGGCTTTTAAGAACTATTATACATGGCACACATTTTAGCATATTGCTAACATCATGAATAATAACTGGAATCTGATTTTAAAGGATGGGTGGAAGAATACACCATTTCTCATGTGCTAACTATCTAGGAATCCTTGGAGGAAATGATCCACCTTCTAAAATAATAAAATTAATAATAATAATATAAAACAACATTCTCTGGAATAAACTTTGACCTGAGATTGTCATTGATTTGACTAATTTTCTTTTTGTTGATGAGGTCATCTGCTTTGTTGCTTTTGCTTATTGTCTGGAAGGCAATAGATCTGAAGACATGCAAGCAGGCGATGTTAATCAGCTGTTGGATTCCTGTTCTCAGGAGTGAAATGAAGAGGATCTCCAAGAACTGATGTTACCATCAAATGATGATGAAATGGAAGAAGATCCCAGACTGAAGTTATTTTTATCAAATTTAAATAAGTTATTGCAACATGCAATCAGTTTGGGCAATGAGACAATGGAGATTGATCCTTTTATCAAGCATAGCATGAGATTTAAAAGGACATCCTCCTCCTCCTCCTCCTCCTCTTTCTCCTCCGTCTCTCTCTCTCTCTCTCTCTCTTCTTTCTCTTTCATGCCAACGTTTCTCTTTCCCCTTTTTCCTATCAAGGTTGGTCATTCAGATTAGTGGAGGCCAGCCACCAAACAGAGCTGAAAAACAGGGCTTAGTGTCTTTTAGCCCTCTTCTGCTGGCTTAGTTCCTGTTTCCAACACTTTATTTCAAGGGCTAATGCCCTGCCACTTTAGATCCCACTACACAAGAAATTCATAACATACCTCAGGAGCTTTATTTATCAGTTGTAGAATCACCAATCACAAGGGATTTCAAGAACAGAAGCCTTGCAATTGCTGAAGGGTTATTGCATATATAAGCATTCTAGAGACAAGTCATCATCAGCTTAATAAAAAATTTTCATGGATCCCCATAAATCATTTGAGCACCATGTAGAGAACTTTTCTTCAATTTTTAAATGAATTGAGTATTCTTCACCATTACATATAAAAGTAGAAGTCTTGCGCTTCCATAGTCTGATCATCTGGAAAATTTAACAATTTCTTACTGTTGAAACAGCCAAGTTCATGCCTTGATGGTATCCTGTTTAGACTATTGTTGGCAAGCCTATCTTACTCTGTTTTCCATCCTTTGGTTCCTGATTTAGCCTTTTCTCTCCCTTCTACTTATCTCTACACTGTCTGGATCTTTGGTAGCATTATTAGTTCCAACTGCTGGTGCTAACCTTCCATGCCTTGCATACAGAAACACCCAGTTATTTGAATCATTTGATCAAAATTCATGTTCCTGTGTGCTTCACTCAACCATGCAGTCAGGACTGTTTAGGTTTTGTACATGTCAAAATGACTACTTCATGTTTAAGAGCCATTTCCCAACTCCTACTCTTTGGAACTGACTCTTTGTTGAGTTAGATTTGTAGTCAGATCTCATGAGGTTTAAAAAGGTCCTTAAGATGCTTCTTTTTCAGGTCCTTTATAAAGCTGCAAACCCATTCGTTTTGGTTGCAGTACCCAATACCAGTTTAAATTATGGAAGTGCTGGGGGTAGGTAAAGACAGATAGACATGCTTGTTTATGCTATGTTGTGACAGTAATGTCTGCTTATACTGCACTTAAGTATAAGAGCATACCTAGTAAAAATACTACTGCTATTTCTATTTTGAAGCTCAGCATTAATATTTTTAGAATGTAGGTTTTCACGGCAGCTGTGTTTTGGCAAAATGACTTCTGGGTAATGCCATATGAGACATTGAATTCATGCTGAGTTTCATTAGTGATGTTGCCTGCTGCTTCAGAGCAGAACTGAAACCGAATTCAGTAACAGATGTCATGATCTTATATAGTGCCTGCATTCCTGGAACAGGAAATGTCCACAACCAGTCACTAGCTGCTATGTACATGACCACATAACCTTTCCCCCTATTTAAATTATTTGGATGTTTATACATTTCTGCTGCATCTCTCATAATTTTAGGAAAATATCTGTTACATTGTGCCAGGATGCTGACATTCTCTAGATCTATTTTGTGATTTGGCCTTTAGTTTTGGTGATCAGTCAGTGCAGACTGCCCTATGTTTTTAAGGCTAGTGTTCCATTCACGTGCTTTAATTCCACATTCTGTGGAACATCCAGTTTACCCAATGTAACTGTCCCCACACTTCCATTTTATTTTATACATTTCCCTTGGTACTTAATTTTAGAAATTTAACCTTATTAAAGAATAGCAGTTCAGTTTTGTCCACCACTCCAAATCTCATTCCTATGCTTTTCTCATCTTGACATTTACATCTGAATGGTATATATATTTTTTGTTGTTCTGATATTTTTCTTGCAGTAGTTTATCTTTTATAATTCTGGGTGTTCTGCTCCATTGAGCACAATCACTATATAGGGGTGTAACATCTATTGCCAAGTTCATTTCAGGTTGCTCTGAAGAAGCTAGCAGTATGGATAGCAAAACATTAGCTCATATTAATTATCAACAGCATTACTCAGAAGTTGTTGCACCAATTAATATTTTATAACTATTAAATATTGTTGCAGTGTCAATTAACTAAAGGAGGATATGGCAATTTCTGCAAAATAATCTGCATTTTGTTTACTTTAAGTTTTCATTGGCATCTTTAACATTATAGATTTACATATATGTGAAATACGGGTATTAGATAAACAAATTGCTGAAAGTTAGGAAGTTCAGCTCTCTATTATTTTAAAATTTGTCTTTTGAAATGTAAATATTTTGATTCAGATTTCTAGCCTACTTAATTTTTGTTAATTCCAGAATATTGCACTCATAATAAGTTATGAAATATATCCCCAAAAGCCCAAGTAGTTTGGATCATTTCTTGAAGTTTGTAGAGCATTTGCTATGTTACTGACGAAAACATAATTTCAGTTGCTGAGAGGCATAGATTTTGCACATTTATTTCTTCAGTATTTCTCCTCCTTCTCCTTCTCCTTCTCCTTCTCTCCTTACAGTGCCATCTGTTAAATTAGCATGGCGCACTTCATTGCCTCTTTTATGGAAGGTATTACTGCTGTGAAAAGTCTATGCAACTGAAAGCATATTTTTTCATCAGTTTGCTTTTGTTCTAGCTGGATTATAGCTTCCTGAAGAATACTGAATAGAGTGAAAAGTTCTTCAACAGCTGAAAATAGAAGATTAAATAAGATTTAAGCCCTAAGTGGCCTAAAATATAATTCAGTATAAAAATAATAAAATTAAAATGAGCCATTACTGTTTCAAAATAAATAATTATCAATACTGATAACAAAATAACGATCATAAAACTATTTCCCTCTGGTAGATGCAATTATTGAGAAAACAAAGTTATAATGGATAGTGCAAATTTTAAGGGCAGGAACAAGTTAAATGGTTTGAGGCATTTTCCAAGATACATACAAGTATCACAAAACTGATGATATGTGGAGACATAGCCATGCTTTTAGAACAAGGGAAACGGTCTGTAGTCATGAGGTTTGTTCTATCCCAGGATATGCTATTTTCAAACAATATGTTATTGCTGCTAATACTTTACCAGGCCCCTCCAGAAAGCTGAGATGTGTATTTGCACACAAGTACTTTTGTAAAAAAAAAAAAAAAGTTTTAAAGAGAGATTCTACAAGATTGCAGATTGGTCCTATGGCAGATCTTGTTGAAGATCAGGGATCAGGAGGATTTCAGAAAATTTCTGGGGTGTTAGTATCTGTTTGGTTTTAAACTGCAAAAGAACTGCCGTGTGAATTTATTAGATGAACATTTTGGGATATGTACCAACTTTGACTACATTACATTTTTAAAAGAAGACACAATGCAATCTTAATTTGGCCACATCTTTCACTGTTTAACCAGTATTAGGGAACTTCTTCAAAGTCAAAGGTTATGCCCTTCAGGAGAAATCCCTTGTGAGATCACATTACCATAGATGGACATATTTTTAGTCATTAGAGATAGGGCAGTTGTGGAAACACCCATTCTTTTGCCATTCTCTCCTATGAAGATTGGTACCATGAATCTGAGAAATGTCTGGAACTGGAATTTCTGTAAAGTGCTTGTAAGATAAGAAAATCAAAAATACTCAAACACGCAAGATAAATCAGTGCTTAATTGTGAATAGTCTAGCAAAGAATTACGTTACTTTGAAATATGTAAAAAACTAATAACTTTATTTTGAGTAATTAAAATGTATCTAGCTATCAAGCAATATTTTTATTGGGACCAAATGTTTAAGACTAATGAGCAAATGTTTAGAAGACTACACAAGCTTTTTTTTTTTTTAGTTTCCAGTAAACTTTTAGTGACTTTTAGGATCGCTTCATATGTGTAGAACATAGTGTCACTATGTATATGTAGTGAGTATATGGTTTTCATCTTGATTTAATAGAAGACCTGATTTATGTGCACATGAGTGTTTATACAAGAAATGTTATATGAGTATCCTAACCATCAGTGGGAGTTGCTTTCTTGCTTCCTTGTTTTTCTATAAACTCATTGCCCAGAAATTATTGAGTATTGCTTTCCTTAATTCCATTGTTTGAGTTGGGAATCCTATAACATAAAATAAAGAATTTCAAATAAAAAGGGACCAGTTCTATTTGATTTTTGAACCCTTTTCTTCAGTACAATATATTGCCTTTGGTATTTAATCCCATCATTTTAAACTAGTTTGTCAGTGAAAAAACTGGAGAGCACTTCAGACTCTTTTAGGAAGTAAGTATCTACAGATCTTGATGATATTATGACAACTAAAATGCTTCCTTGATAGTTCCATCTCTCAAAATGAGGGGTTTGATTGTCAGTAGAGCTATACTACTTTATTCCACAAAAACATAAGTCTTTTTTTTTATAGTTGTTCTACACTTGTTAAATATTTATTTAGTTTTCTTTAGCTGTATTTTTAAAAGTGAAATTAATACTCATGTTTCTGACTAAATTGCAGAGCACTGCAGGAAGCTCATCAGCAAAGGTACAAGCATTAGAAATAGATAGGAGTGGCTAATTTATTAGAGGAAAAGACAGATTACTAAAAGGGCTGCCATCCTTGAAACATCAGTTGGTGGGTCATTTCATTCCCAGCAGGGCTCCTCGCATCAAGTGTTCAGTCAGTTTGCCAATTCAGTAGTACTGCAATAACTGTTCAGCTTCCAGTTTAAACTTGTAAAAAGATGCATTTTTATAATTTCTCAATATATGTCAATCATAAGTATTATTTTAATCAAACTTTCATTAAGCTGGTATCATTTCCCCCAACTCCTATTTAAAACTTTGTTGTAGTTAAGACTCCTGAGCTTGGTAATTTTCTTCTATGATATTCCTCTCTTCTGTATGGCTTTCATTTGCTTCCTCAGTTCCTCTACAAATGTCCATTAGTCTTGGTCTCCTGATCTGCTTTGGCAGTTGGGGCAAAAGTGTTATTAATCAAGTATCTATGCAAACACACTGAGAGGTGTTTTTTTTTGCACCGAAGTCAAATTCCTTGTATGTCTCATATTTGGCCAATAAAGTATTCTCGCTATCTCTCCCTCCCTCCCTCCCTCCCTCCCTCCTACTGATCGTAGCAGATAAGAATTGTAAGGCTTTAGGAGGCATGAGTGACATTCCTCCACTTTCTCATCTCAAAACCCTTTATACGGGTAGCAACCAGTATTTTTCACATGACAGAAACAAAAACTGGCATGCTTAAAAGGCCTACGCAAAGGATAGAGGATGAAGGTGGTCTTTGAGTGACAATAAAGATTTGACAATATACGTTCTCCAGAAAGAAGCAATACTACTTAAATTGCATAATAGTTATTTTACCAATATTATGGCATGCCATCCCAATTCTGATGTGGTTGGCACTGAGCTTTTTAACCTTCAAGCAGTAGCTTAAGATTTATCTGGTCTTGTAGGCACTCATTAAAATGGTGTTTCTGCGCCTACAGATTTGGCTTTATTTTGCCCTGTTTATGCTTTTAAGCATGTTATTTTTAGAAGCTTTTATTGAATTATTTATGTAACTCAACATAAATTGATTGTTTTTAGTTTATCAAAAACTGCTTTTAATTGTTCCCATTTAGGATCTGTTTTTCAATGTTGAAAAACAGGGTTTTCTAAATTAATAATAAAATAAATAATACATGGCTATAGGAAGTACTGTCAGTAAAAGAGGTATGAGGGTGTTGGAATAAGTATGCAGAAAAGAAAGCATATTGAGTGCATGACTGGAGAGGCCTGTGGGTTCTTAGGATTTGTTATAAATTCATTGCCACTTCCGTTCTTGTTTATACTTTTATCAAGAAACTTATTAAAAGCAAGAACAGTTTTGTCTTCTTATTTACTTGCACTGCATTCTGTTGTGAGTTCCTTCCTTTTTGCCTTAGTGATTAGACAAAGTAAGCCATTTGCCTTTTAAATTGCAAAGAGAAAATATGTTTTTCTTTACTCAAGATTTCAGCCTAAAGCACCTCCAAATATATATATTTGCATGTTATGATGTGAGTTCAACTTATGTATGGATGACCCTAGTCTAGATACTTTCCAGGAATTGTTGTGCTGAAGAATTGTGTTAAAATAGTTCTAGAAAAAAAGTGGTAAGTAGCCTAGAACCTTTGCAATCCAATAGAAACACTGAATTCTTGAGCCTTTATTTTTTAATATAATTTAATTTTTATTTATTTTATTAAGGCATATATACCATTCAAATCAAAAGTGACTCTGAGTAGCCTACATTCCTCATTACATTAAGAGGATTAAAATTAAATTAAAAACCCAAACCACCAATGGAACAGCAATAAAATCATAATCTACCATACAGAGATATTTGTTAAAATACTCAATAGTCACATGGCACTACTTCTTGAGGAGCCATTTAATTATTCACCCAACCCCAGAAGAGCCATGTCTTGATATCCTTCTGGAAGAGTAGCAAGGATGCCTCCCTATCTCAGGCAGTATGCTGCTCTTAGGGAAGGGGTTCATCCCCCCCCTCCTGATGAGGACCCATGCAAAGCCTTCCCTTATAGATCTTACTGGACAGGGAGGTACCACTCAGAGAAAATGGTCTCAAAGATACCTAGGACCTGAGATTTAAATGTGACAACCAATACCTTGAATTATACTTGGAAGCCAACTAGAAACCAGTGTAACTCCTAAGGTAGTAGTGTTATATGGTGACATGCCTGTTACTACTCATGCTACTGCATTCTGGACCACCTGTATCTTCCAAAGGGAATTCAGTAGCAGCCTCATATAGAATGAGTTGCAGTAAGTTGAGTATAAAATGATAAAAACATGAGTGACTGTCAAAAGAGCCTCCTGGTCTAGAAATGGCCACAAGAGATATCCAAAATAAAGCTGTGCAAAGGCCTCCTGGCCACAGCCTCAACTTGTTCTTCCAGCAGAAGCTGTGAATCCAAGAGAGATCCCAGACTGTGGACCTTCTCTGCATAGGGAAGTTCAATTATGTCTAGGACTAAAGATGAAATCTATTGGAATATGTTGGCTTCTGCATCCATACTCCCTCTGTCTTGCTGGTATTGAGTCTAAGCCTGTTTTAATTCATCTAGACCCTTACAACTTTCAGACAATAAAACTGAATTTCATCTATTATTTATACTTAAAACACCAGTCTGTTTTTACTACATGTTCCAAAGGTCAACTAGAGCCTTGACAGAACTGCCTACTAAGGCCTTGAGAAACTCCCCAGGTATCCTCCAGAAATGAAGCAGATCTATCAGATGTCTGGGTGGATCAGCAAAAGGGTCCATCCTTCCTGTGTATGTGAAAAACAATGTGAGTTTTCCTGAAAGCTATAGGCACCTGTAGGGTTACACTGAAGAAGGGAAAACAGTAATAATATCGTAATATGGCAAGCCATCAGTTGGGTATCTGTAATTAATCGACATTATTGCATTATTTGTTTTATTCTTTGCTGATAGTTCAAAGGGATAATCAGTATTTGCTGATGAAATAATAATAATAATAATAATAATAATAATAATAATAATAATAATAATAATCGCCAGCAAAAATATACCTTTATCAAGTAGAAAAGGATTGTACATTTGTCAGCCTTCTCAGCTGGTTGAAAAGAGCAGTGGAAATAGATTAGATGACCTTTTAAAATTCCCTTCTTCCCTAACACTCCAGGAAAGAGTTGTATTATAATGCCAAATGGCACAATGTAATTTTACAACAGTGCTACCTATAGTTTTAAGATTCTGAAAATCACTTTGAAGGACAAAAGAAATATTTTAATTTTTATCCATGGACTAGCATATTACCAGCTGAAAGTCCCAGGGAAGACAACATGCTGGGTAGTGTAAGATGACATTAGCCATTGTTTGTATATATCATCATGTCTCAAGGCAGTCTCAGCACAGAGGTTTATTACAGCTAATGGTTATCCACAGACCATCCTTGCACTTATCTACTAAGTTCTTGTAATATTTTATTCAGGCTGAATCTAATACAATATGTGATTTACTGCTCCATGAATGAATCTTGCAATCATGGCATGGCTGAAAGGAGGAAATAAAAAACATTTCCTTCTGTTTTCAACTAACCAGGATTTGTTATATGGAAATCAGGTTAAACTGTGATATGTTTGTCATGTTTTATCCAAACAATCCCATTTCAAACTGTGGTTTATAAGTTTGGCTTATTAATTAATAATTGAGATTAAAAAGAGAAGATGCTTCCAGTCTCTTCTTTTGGGTATGACAAAGAACCTGATATGAAGGAAGAGCTGGCTCATGCATCTTATTTTTTTATTTTGACAATTGTTTATATTATTCTCCTAACAGAACAACAACAACAAAAAACCCAATCAACAATAAAAAAATCCAGGATTTAAGTCTGTGTTAAAAGGTCCATAAAGATGTAGATCAAACAGTTTGTGGGAGAGAATTCCAGAGCCATCAAGAGCACCCTCTGCCTTGGCAGCCTCCCTCATAGCAGTCCTTTAGCCAAATGTTATAGTTCCCAAGATAGAACAGATGGTGGGAATTGTTCCTCAGGTAGGGTTGATACAGTATATTAAACTCAGTTTGGAAATCTATTGGGAGCTAGTCCAACCTAGCCAGGATAAGTGTTGCATGCTCTCTTCTGGAAGCACCCAGCAGAAGCCTGGCCACTGTATTTTGGACCTTTTGTAATGTTAGAGTTTCCTTCAAGAGCATCCCCAGTAAGATTATAATTATCTAAAGAGGAGGAAACCAACATGTGGGGAATGGAAGCCAAATTAGACCAATCCAAAAAGAGGCACAATTGATAGATTACATACCATTAAAAGTAACCACACCACTGTGCTGACCTGACAACACAGGGACAGAACCAGACAAAGTCAGAACACTCCGAAATTTCAGACCTATCCTTTCAGGGAAACCATATTCTCCTTTAGAATATTCCCGCAACTGTTAAACCCTCTGACTTGCCAGAATTCAGTTTTAACTTTCTAATTTTTTTAAAAAATTCAGTTTTAACCTCACCAGTGTCAGCCGTTCAACGCAGGCCAGTTCAGGAAATAGACACAAGAAATATTAGACCTCTATTTTATTGACATGGAATATAATAACAGAATCTTGAAAGTCTGACAGTATTTTCCCTTCCCTCTCCCTTATACCAAAAAGAGTAAAGGCAGTAAACTCAATCCTTAGTTTCTTTCTCAACTTTCCTGTTTTCCCAGGCTAAGCTCATGTTCTACTAACAGTTGCCACATATTTTCTCCAAGGTAATCTCTGAACTCCTCTATATCAAGCCCGCTATCCAGACCAAGCAGGAGTAAATCAAGGAGTTTGGCAGACTCAGTGATGAAGGGAAGGCAAAGTAAATCTGGGGGTCATCAGTACAAAGGTGTCACCCAGTCCCACAACTCGTGATGACATTATCCAGTGGCTTCATATAAATGTTAAATAGAATGGGGGACACAATTATTATGTAATACAAGTTTTGTAATCATTGTTACATTACAACATAGAGAAAGGACACAAAATTCTCAGAAAGAAAAGGAAGGAAGGAAGGAAGGAGAGAGAGAGAGAGAGAAAGAAAAAGAAAGGAAGGAAGGAAGGAAGGAAGGAAGGAAGGAAGGAAGGAAGGAAGGAAGGAAGGAAGGAAGGAAGGAAGGAAGGAAGGAAGAGAAAACCCTAGAACAGCAGCTGCAGGATACAGCCAAAACTGAAAAAAGCAGCAAAACGGAACATTCTCTTTTAAGCATTTTCAAGAAATGCAACCTTCTGCCAGTAGTGTTAATTTCACTCTAAAACATAGGAACCCTTACATGCAGCTCAGTGATGTTTATTCTGTCCAGTGAGTGAAAACAACCAAAATGATGGATGCAAAGTGGATACATTCCCTATATTTTACTCTAAGATCAGCTGCAGCTGTGCAGGGAGGAGATTACAGTTTGAATTTTCCAGCTTCTCCAAGTAGGACTGGGAAAGATTCATGCTTGAAACTGCTTTCATCAAACAATACTGAGTTTGGTGACCAGTGATCTGACTTGGTAGTAGGCAAGTTCTACGATCTGCTCTGTATGCATAGAATACTCTAGTTCTGTTCCTGCCAATTCCTGCCATTTGGCTCAGATTTCCAGGTACCAGTGAATTATCCAGTAGACCAGCAGCTAATGAAATGTCTCAGATATCCAAAACGTCTGGAAATAGAGCACTGAAAACTGAGTGGGAGAACGGGTTGCATCAGAAATGATGTCTATTAATTGGAGGGGGCACAATTGCAGCATTTATAATATATGCTTTTTAATTAATCAAGAAACTGGAGAGAGCATACCAAAAATAATTCTTTTTCATGCTGCTTACACAATACACTGAGATTTTAAAATTCCAGCTGGAGAGGTGGCTTTATGCAGCCAGGGGGGTGGGGAGAGTTTCAGGAGTCTTTAATTATCTAATTTAATAAGAGGGTAATTTATATTCTGCAGTGAGTTAAGTTGTGATACTAATTACTTCTACCATTCTAGTAAAAGATTAGCCTTAGGTGCTGAATGCTACAAAATAAATAGTTTTAAAAATTACTAGGAAAAGTTGATGAATAATAAACAGCAGTTATTCTAGTCTACTGATTTATATTTACTGAATCAAAGAGATAAATATTTTGCCTACTTCAAACATATGTTTAAATGAAACATGTCATTTTCATTATGGTTATTCATTTGTACTAGATAGTACTTGGAAACTCACAAATTCAGTTTTTGTTTTTTTTTTTAATTTATATTTTATTCAATTTATGTGGCTGTCCAAGTAAGAACTCTGGATGGTAAATACAGTTACAAACATCGATATAATAATTCAGAATAAAGAAAATACACAGTAGCAACAAAAAATTGGTTTCACAAACAATCAACAATGAGCAAAAGCAGGACAGCTTACAAGGCAAACAGATGTAATTGTTATCTTTTAAAAGACATGTTCTAATGTTACATTATTTTTCTTTAACAATATTCTCTAACAATATTTTATTTAGTTTGCTAATTTGATTTTTCTTTGTTGTGCTTTAAAATATCTGTTAAAAGTACAATCAGGCTTGCACACTCAGGAGTGACAGTTGTGCTGTCAACATTGTTCTGGGCTTTACTCCTCATTTTGTCTGTACTTGTGGTTCCCCAAAGTTTGAAAATTTCTGCAGAACACAGATGAAAACTTTATTATTATTTTTATTGTTTAAAAAAAGAAATATACTTGAAATCAAGAAATTGACAGTAGTGTTGCTTTTCTGCTCATATAATATAGCACACCAAAAAAGATAAAACATTAGAATGGTATCACTGTTGGCTCTGCTTCTGTCCTGCTGCTGATCTATTTTGACTTTTATTGGGCACTATCACTATAGCAATCAAAAATTGTAGTAGAGGATAGTCAAATAACTTTATATTCAGCAATGTGTCATCATTGTCCTATCAATGCATCATCAGTTCTTAATCTATGTTAAAATGCCATTCCTGTATTTTTTAAGTGCCAGATTGCCAGGTTGGGTGTGGAAAATTTAACATGACTGGTTAAGGTAGCTTCTGAAGACTGCATGAACAGTCTTAACATTCTTTGCTTTCAGATGCCCAGTTTTTAGTTATTTCTGTATAATTACTTGCTATATATGAAGATCTATATTTTAAAAGTTACAAATTTTATATGTACTATACTGAGTCTAAATCAGTGTTGTCCAAACTTGGCCACTTTAAGATGAGTGGACTTCAACTCCCAGAATTCCCCAGCCAGCCCATGCTGGCTGGGGAATTCTGGGAGTTGAAGTCCACTCATCTTAAAGTGGCCAAGTTTGAACACTGGTCTAAATCATCTACAGTATTCATTACCTGGGCATTTGACAATGTAAACAGCACAGTGTATTTTTAAGAGTATAGGATTCATTGGGTTTTATCTGGAAGCATTCATCTACCTTGGAACCAGCACTTCTGGAAGAATGAATTCCTCTCCCCTGCCAGCAGTTTCCAAATATCCACTAAATCAGTTTCATAAGATTATGATCTGGAATAGATGTGAAGGCATTCTGGGGGACAAAAGAAAAGAAACAGTTTAATTGTACAAGTCCTTTTGCACATCTGAAGTGCTCGCCTCAGTTATTTGTCAATTAGGTATCAGTCTTTGCCTTACCGAATCACATATTTTCATGCTATAGAATATCACAGATCTATTTTATTAATTAAAGTATCTAAAATGTTTTTCTTTTATAGGGAGGTTGATCAGGATTCTGATGGCCATATTAGCTTCAATGAATTTGAATCAGCAATGAACTATGGGCAAGAAAATTTGTCTCATCTTACCTAAAGTGTATTTTGTTGTAAACAGCAAAAGAAGAACTACAGTAATACTTTCCAAAACATTTTTCTTCAGATTTAACAAATCTACATATGATCCAAGGAAACAAACAAGCAAAACTGTCTTTTCAAACTTCCATGAAATGTACTGTTTTTCTTTAATTACTTCTTTAGCTCTGGTTCCTCTTCTTTGATATATGTGCAAAATCAATTGATACAGCTTATGAACTGTATGAACATGGAAAAGGAAAAAAGGAAAAAGTTCATTAAATGAAAAACCCACTTTGTTCTGAACATAAAGAATTCTTCATCCTCAGAGTTCTGTCATTCCCATTCCAGGCCGACCACAATCTGGACAAACTAAATCCAGATTTCCTATTCTGAGTTCGGATAATCTGGAACTGGGATTGGTTCTGGATGTTCTGTAAAGAGGGAACAATGGGATTCAGAACAGGCTTCTTGCCTGCAAAATCTGGACAACCCATAGATTGTAGCAAAGAGATACAGAACGCTCTTAGCTCCTTGCTGCCATCTAATGGTCATCAAGATTTTACAGTCCAATCTGGTAACCTCAGCTATAGCCTCTCAGAAGAAACCATTTGCTCTGGGCTATTGCTATTTTAATGGAAAGAAATTTGAGAAGAAACTGCCTGGCTCTGGGTTGGTTGGTTGGTTGGTTTTTATCTCTCACAAGACAGCCCTTTCAATCATAATGCAATCATTACCTTCTCAGTGGCTGGAGATTACACTTGAATTGCCAAAGGAAAACTGCAACAACTGAAAAAAAAAAGCCAAGTTCAAGCATGACTGTAAGCAAAATGGACTGTGGACTGAATCAACATTGCACAATAGCATGAAAAGAATGCACTGTACATGCGTAGCCCTACGGTTAGCAGGCCACCCAACACAAATTTTTGTATTTTTAAATGTACTCTGAATTTTCCACAGACAAAAGAGCTAAAACAAGAGAAGGCAACACACAAAGTGCTGGAACATGAATAAACAAGAGCCCTGAAGGCAAAACCTCCCAGAGTCAACCAAAACAAAATAAGCCATCAGCAAGAATTTGGGGGAAATAACTTGAATATTACAGTGGTGATTACTTGCTGAGTTTAGCTGTGCACGTAACATGGTTGTTACTGCTTAGGGATGCTTGCTGTATTTAAATCTCAGCATAATTAGAAATCAAGGGTATGCACAGATTGCACACACAGATTGCATACACAGTGAGCATTGTGCACACAGAGAGACAACCTGAAACATACTGCTAGTACTTTTTGTCTTCACATCATTTGTGTGTGAACATAAGCACAGTAGTGTGTGTGCAAGCAGAAACACATGTCTTTGATGTTTTTTCCAGCACCTGCTTTTCTTTTGAAGGCCACATACGTTAATCTACCCACCCAAATTCAGCCTCTCCACAGGAATTCACACAAGAAACCAGCAGTAGCTTATTTCCCAGGCAGGCAGGCAGGCAATGGGACGATGAAAGACTGGTTCTCTCTTTCTGGGCTAGATGGGCTGCTGCTGGACAGAGTGTCTCTATGCTGCATGTCCATGTGTCACGTGCGCGCATGTGACTTCAGAGCAGCATACCCTGTTTGACCCAGCTGGGTCAAGCACTAGGGCTCAGTGTTATGGTTTTCCTAATGCCTGGGAAGGAGATAATTTGGAAATTACCCAAATTCGTGTTATTTGAAAAATAGTGCAAGTTCAGAACAGCTGCATATTGTTCTCTTACCTAAAAAATGGATAGCTAAGTCACCGGTACGAAGGGTTGTTAGCAAGGAAATTTTTAAAAAGTCCACCCTAACAAATTCAGAGATAAATTGGATCCTAATGGTTAAAATACCAACAAGATTTCTGTAACCTAATCCCTTTTTCCTTTTAATAAGTCTATTTAAAGAAGCCTCTGTTAGGAACATCATCAATATCAGCATTGCCCATACATGTAGGTAAGACCTGTGTAACAGCAGAACAGTATAGCTGTGGAGGTTGTGGCTTCTTCATCTCAGGAGATTTTTAAGAGGCAAGACTTAAACATTCTCTCATAGATTGTTTTTTCTGCACTTTGCAAAAGGTTGGACTAGATGAGTCTTGCAATCCCTTCCAACTTTAAAATTCTATAAAGTGGTGGGTTGGGACCCAAGTATTTTAGCCACTGTGTGACTCCAGTGTGAAGTCAGCCTGCTGAGGTTCTGCCATCCTTGGAGTTCAGTTTCTGCTGGAACTGACCCCAGAACTTTTCTTGAAAAAAGAACCAAGAGCAAAACCTAGTTCAACATGACTGTCACTGCAGTTAAGAAGTTTATCACCAAGAATGGCCCAAGAAACCAGCTTGACAATAAGTCTCCTCTGCTGAAAGTCATACGTTGTATGTCATGCACAGCCAGCTACTTGAGCAGGCTGGCAAAATTCCACAGGAGTGGGGATTGCAGTTTCCAGAAAGATCAGGAGTTGGGATATGTGGTACTTTAAAAAAAAAAAAAGAACTTTATTATATTGTATTTCAGAGTACAGGGATATGTGGTACTTGACCTGGC
Organism: Liasis olivaceus; assembly: GCA_030867105.1. Taxonomy (NCBI): domain Eukaryota; kingdom Metazoa; phylum Chordata; class Lepidosauria; order Squamata; family Pythonidae; genus Liasis; species Liasis olivaceus. The sequence goes on from CM061349.1 coordinate 39,114,721, forward strand.
ATTGGTTTAGCATACAGGTGAAACTCGAAAAATTAGAATATCGTGCAAATGTTCATTTATGTCAGTATGGCAACTCAAAAGGTGAAACCAATATATGAGATAGACGCATTACATGCAAAGCGAGATATGTCAAGCCTTACTTTGGTATAATTGTGATGATTATGGCGTACAGCTTATGAAAACCCCAAATTCACAATCTCAGAAAATTAGAATAGTGTGAAAAGGTTCAATATTCTAGGCTCAAAGTGTCCCACTCTAATCAGCTAATGAATCCATAACACCTGCAAAGGGTTCCTGAGCCTTTCAATGGTCTCTCAGGCTGGTTCAGTAGGAATCACAAGCATGGGAAAGACTGCGGACCTGACAGTTGTGCAGAAAACCATCATTGACACCCTCCATAAGGAGGGAAAGCCCCAAAAGGTAATTGCAAAAGAAGTTGGATGTTCCCAAAGTGGTGTATCCAAGCACATCAATAGAAGGTTATGTGGAAGGGAAAAGTGTGGTAGAAAAAGGTGCACAAGCAGCAGGGATGACCGCAGCCTGGAGAGGATTGTCAGGAAAAGGCCATTCCAAAGTGTTGGGGACTTTCACAAGGAGTGGACTGAGGCTGGAGTTAGTGCATCAAGAGCCACCACACACAGACGGATCCTGGACATGGGCTTCAAATGTTGTATTCCTCTTGTCGAGCCACTCCTGAACAACAAACAACGTCAGAAGCGTCTTACCTGGGCTACAGAAAAAAAAAAAGAACTGGTCTGTTGCCCAGTGGTCCAAAGTCCTCTTTTCTGATGAGAACAACTTTTGCATCTCATTTGGGAACCAAGGACCCAGAGTCTGGAGGAAGAATGGAGAGGCACACAATGCACGATGCTTGAAGTCCAGTGTGAAGTTTCCACAGTCTGTGTTGATTTGGGGAGCCATGTCATCTGCTGGTGTTGGTCCACTGTGCTTCATTAAGTTCAGGGTCAACGCAGCCGTCTACCAGGAGATTTTGGAGCACATCATGCTTCCTTCCGCAGATGAGCTTTATGGGGATGCTGACTTCATTTTCCAGCAGGACTTGGCACCTGCCCACACTGCCAAAAGTACCAAAACCTGGTTCAATGACCATGGGATTACTGTGCTTGATTGGCCAGCAAACTCGCCTGACCTGAACCCCATAGAGAATCTATGGGGCATTGCCAAGAGAAAGATGAAGGACATGAGACCGAACGCAGCGGAGCTGAAGGCTGCTATTGAAGCATCCTGGTCTTCCATAATACCTCAGCAGTGCCACAGGCTGATAGGATTCATGCCACGCCGCATTGCGGCAGTCATTGCTGCAAAAGGGGCCCAAACCAAGTACTGAGTACATATGCATGCTTATACTTTGCAGAGGTCCGATATTGTTCTATTTCCAATCCTTGTTTATTGATGTCATGTAATATTCTAATTTTCTGAGATTGTGAATTTGGGGTTTTCATAAGCTGCACGCCATAATCATCACAATTATACCAAAGTAAGGCTTGACTTATCTCGCTTTGCACGTAATGCGTCTATCTCATATATTGGTTTCACCTTTTGAGTTGCCATACTGACATAAATGAACATTTGCACGATATTCTAATTTTTCGAGTTTCACCTGTACACCTCCCCTTTATACTCCAGTGGAGATAGTCAGCAATCTTATGGCACTTATCTGTAAAAGTGTTGGTGGCAACCTCAGTGCCACTGGAGATGATCCTGGTGCTGCCCCCTTCCAAACCAAGACTTTCCTGCACAATCAGTTGAAGTCTATGAGTAACACAGATTTGGTTGCCCAGAGAGACAGCCCTCAACCTTCCAGATCTTGGCTGTGTTCACCTCATCTGCAGTAGTCACATCCAACACCTCAGCATGAAGTAGCAGTAAACTCTGTCTGGGTCCTGCATCTTGGGAAGTGCTAGTGATGGGGAGAATAGTGCACACTACCTGGACTGAACTAAATGTTTGAGGTGAAGTAGACATCAGTGTCGGGGCCTGCTACTCTCACTTCCTGATGCATCCTCCCTGCACTACTTGTCTGCTGAAGGTGGCATGTCAGAGGATCTGGTTATCAAGGAAACTACAGGGAGGAAGTTTCAGAGTCTGTCTAGTCATGCAAAGCCATCATCTGCATGACAGTACTCATTGTGTCTGATGCCTTTGGATCACATGCTGCTTGCTGCCTGACAAATGAATCAATAATTGCACAGGAATTTTACTGTGCTTCAGAGCAGATACCTTGCCTGTAACTGGCAACACAGGTTGCCTAGTGCTGCCTGGTGGGAAGGATACCTGAAGGATGCCAGAATGGTGCTTAAACTTTCCCAAGGTTGAAAGATGTCAGGGGTCCTTCCTGCTGCTGACCTGGGACTTACAGTGGATGGAAACAGAATACCCCATACCCTGCTGCCCTTGGGCCTATGGCATGCTTGCTTTGATGGAAGTGAGTAACCTGCTGGTGCCTCTGGGTCACTAATAAATTTCTTGTCAGCAGAAAGGTTGTGCAAGTTCTTATTCTCATCTGCCTTTGACTTTACTTGTGCATCACTCTGTAAGGATATCATGTTTCTAATGCATTCTTACTTTGGCATCTTGGGCAGATTTTCAGTTGTAAGATTCCTGCAATCTTAACAGTTGTCATAACTATAACTAAACTATGGATTTAAGTGAATTGCTACTTACATTTCATAGAGGAAAGAGAAAACATGAAACTGTTACGCTATTATCCTTACTTTAAGCTTGATTGAAATTTAGGATTTGTCGTTCCTGCATTTTTCACTCAGGTCTTATTTCACTATGGAAAAAAAACTCAATGGATTAGATCAGAATGAAGTCAGAGAGCAATCTATTTAGCTTATTAAAATCATATTGTGAGTCTTTGTGCTTGCAATACTGAAATGAATGAATGTGACAAGGAACAATCATGGAAGTAAATAGAATTCTAAACAGCTAATAATGAAATTAGTCCACAGGATTAATATCAATATATGCAATATTTTTTAACAGAGATAAAGGATAGATAAGCTTTCCCCAGTCTGGGAGCCTTCTTGATGTGTGGAATGATGTCCAGGGTCTTCATAAATGCTCATGCTGTAAGAGTGCAAATTGGGAAAGGTTGGAAACTATTTTTCCACCAAGTGCAGGAAATAATAACAGAATTGGGGATACGATATAACATGAAATAGCAAACACAAAATAATGGATGCAGATTGCAATTGTTATCAATATTTTAAGGGCAGACATGCTGTTAATTAGTAATATTTTAACATACAGTTCTAAAAAAGTATTTGAAAGTTAGTGAGCTAGTGTCACCTAAATAAGGGGAGGTTTATTAAGGAAAGTTTATACATTAGTTAAAGAACAAAACAAACATTATAGACCTATCCACAAAAATGGGAAATTCATTTATGCTGATTTCAGTGAAGTCTTAGAAATACAACTAGGAGAAAAGGGTTTTTGTTGTTGTTTTGGTGCCTGCCTTCCAGTCAGTCTTGACTCCTGGCAACTTCATGGACTAGTGCCTATAAGTTTTCTTGACAAGGTTCTGGAAGTATTTCACCATTGCCTTCTTCCTAGGGCCAAGAGAGGATGACTGGCCCAAAGTCACCTAGCTGGCTTCACGTCTAAGATGGGACTAGAACTCATGGTCTCCTGGTTTCTAGCCTGGCGCCTTAGCTGCTACACCAAACTGGCTTTCAGTAAATATTTATAAGTATGCTCCCTTATAAATCACATGTTTAAATCTAAAGAACATTTTTTATTAACTTATTTTTTAAGTAGTCTCAAAAGTAGTACTATCAGCATAGTATGAAATAGTATCAACATCCAATTTATTTGACTTAAAGGACTCAGTAAAGTTTGGGTGGTATATATCCATGTACATATGATGGATATTTAAGTGAGAATGTGTTTTAAGTTCTATGAGGAAATAATAATAGAAAATATTAGTGAAATATTTCGATGTGATCTATTCATTGTTGGCTTGGGTGACATAAAAAGCCAGGTAGTCAATGAATGATATTAACTTGCTAACAGCTGCTAGCAGAGCAGTTGATTATAACAAAACAAGACATCCCACCAATAAGGCAATGGCCAAAGAGGATCAGGGAAATGATATTTATGTTGAAACTTAACACAAACAGGTAAAATTGTCTGTTTTTGATATATCTGGATTAATAAAAAGCCTCCGGTATGAGATATAACCACCTGATTTACTTTAAGATGTGTGAATTATATACCAGTACAAATAATTGTCAATTAATTTGAATAATGAATGCTTACAATAGAAATATGTATGAAATCTGATTTAATTAATATATGTAATTAGCGGGGACGCGGTGGCGCAGCGGCTTAATGACGCTGAAAGTTGCCGGCCAGAAATGGCTGACGCTTCGGCGGTTCGAGTCCAGCCTTTGTGTTAACAGGGTGAGCTCCTGTTTCCTCCCCAGCTCCTGTCAACCCAACAGGTCGAAAACTCACGTGAGTAGATAAATGGGTACTCTCACTCCGGTGGGAGGAAAAATGCTGGCAGCGCCTTGCACAGAGAGATGGGACCAGTTGCCGGTAAGCGCGAAACCGCGCTCGCCCGAAAAGGGCGCAAAGCAACGGAAATCCCACCTCCTGTGCTCGCCAGCTGGGCTCTGCTCTAGGAAGGAGGCTCTGGCAAGCCACTTCCGAAAAACAATTGCCTTGAAAACTGCAAGGATTCATCCAGGCAGTCACTGCAGGGTCAGTAATGACTGACCTCAGACAAAATATATATATATATATATATATGTATGTAATTACATAGTATTTAAAATAATTAAAATAAAATAAAACATTTAAAAATAATTAAATTAGTTTATAATTAGGGTTTTTATTGGGTGGGAGTAAGGGAGGGAGGGAGGAAACTCAAAATATTAGTTTCGGAAATCTTGTTCTGGAATTTAGGAAAAATACACTGTTTTAAAATAGTGACTAAAAAAGAATAAGCTAAACTTCAAAGAATTTTGCTTGTTAAGAGGTAATCAGAGGCATTTTTCAAGCTACCCATTACTTACAATTGGATGAAAATGTAGCATACAACTTGAGGGACAATGTGGAGAGATTTCAGGATAACAAAAGTCTGTCATCATACTGATTTCTTTTTTCATGAGAAAAACCCACCAATTTACTCAAAGGAAAAAAAATAATCACATGCTGCTTCAGAATCCTTAGAAAGCTTTGTTATGTTTATCTTCTTACTACTGTGACATTTTTGTCTATTTTATTATGTAAATTATGTAGTAAATGTTTTATAAAAATTATCTCAAGTTTTTTATTTATTTCTGCCATATTTCTGATTCCAAGGTGCTTAGTATGGTGTATTTAGTACACCTAAATGCCATATCTATGAAAACATTTTTTAAATGGATAAGGGTAAGAGTAAACTCACCCTGCAGGAATGTATAACAGTTCTATGTGCTTTGGTTACTGACTCTAATATGAAAACCACATACTAGGAAGGTTCATCAATCATGGCAAGACAGATTTTTTAGAGAATTCCAGCTTAATCTAAATGAGCTAGCATGCTCATAGTAATTAGCACTTGATCAGAGTATATTCAGAGTACACTGTCTAAATTTAACCAACCTATAAAGCCCCTGGCATTTTTTTCAGGATCCCTATCTCATCTCTACACTAAAAGCAGATCACTGAGGACTTTCTTTTTACTTATCTAGAGCCTGAAATTATTCAAAGTGTTTTGAATGTAACCAAACCAGGCAATTCTTTGCAATAATTTTTTCAGCCTAAGAATGGAAAAATGTCTTAAGCCCACTACAGACACCACATCCTTCCTGAAATTCAAGTTACATGATTTCCACTGCTATTAGTGAATTGGGACTCCACGCTGGTCATCACTCGTTCTTCCATTCAATAAATCAATGCATGCCTGGATTGCAGAGGTTCATTCAAGATTTCTGTTTAACGTCTCTCATAAGATTTAAAAAGGCATGGGGAAAAAAAAGTCATTGGAATCCCAGGTAATCCTGGGAAGGATTTTTGCCAGTAATCTTGGTGAGCTGCTGCTGCTAGTCAAAGTAAACTAGCAGTAAGCCACTTGGCACCCTCCAGATGGGGGGAAGGAGGGAAGGAGGGAAGGAAGGAAGGATTAGAAGCTCATTGCTTATTTGCTTGATTTTCTTTTAGGCAAATTAACATGCTACCACAAAAGTAACTGGCCTTATTTTAAAGTCCTCTTGCTGGTGCTTAGGTTTGCCTTATGGGACTGCAGATAGAAAACTAGCATCTGGTGTTTGAGGTTGCTGGGGATTTTCACCGTATTATCTGTAATAACTATAAATAAACAAAATGAATAATTAAATGAGTACTAACATAGCCTGAATAATAAATTGTCCAAAAACACTCTCTGCAAAGGACCTGGTGCTGTATTTTGTGCAAAATACCTTGGGCTGGATTGTGAGACTAGATTCTCATTAACTGTATAGCCATGATGCAGGATTTTGTCAGTGCTGAAAATTCACAATGTAATCATTCAGGACAGTTCCGCTGCTGTTAGATGAAAACATAATTAATCTTTACTGTAAAAAGAAAAAAATAATTTGCCTCATGATGGAATCCTTAGCAGCATCTTTCCTAACAGCACATACAAGCAGTAGTGGCTCAGTTCACAAGTTGCATTAAGCCAAAACTTAAAAAAACAATACCATGATTTAGTGCAACATGAGAATATAGCAAGATTTGTCCTGACGTTAGCATGCTGGATAGGCTGTGTGTGGTTTTGAAAATTATTTGGAATAGGGGGTTGAAGAAGAGGTGAGAGTGTTTGCTCAGCACATCTTTAAAGTGGCTATATTTTTTTTTTAAGGCTCTCACTTTAAAGAAATGCTATTCCTGTGATGTTGTGCATCCTGAAGCACCTCTTCCAAACCATTTTGAAGCATGTACAGTCATAAAACTGGACTGCACACTTATTAAGCATAATGTTGATCTTCTGGTGTCATAAGTATGACTTCTCTTTCAAGGAACTTCAGGTTGGCTTATGTAGATTTTCCCTATTTTATCCTCACAACATGAGGCAAGTTAGGCTAAATATCTGTATGGCTAATAAGAGACATGAACTCCCATTGCCAGGTTTCAAGTACAACTAACCACTAAAGTATATTGTCCCTTGCAAAAGGCTCACAAATTGTCATTGAAAGAATACCACATGTTTCTAAAAATAAATGAAAATAAATATTTTGTAGGAATATAAGAACAACCCTATTGGATCAGACAAGAGACCCATCTATTCCACATTCTTTTCTCATGGTGGCCAGCAAAATGTCTTTAGGAAGTCCACAAGCTGCACAGGAGTACAGTACAACCACGGTCCTGTGCTTGTGTTTCCTAGCAACTGTTATCCAGCAGTAGCCTGCTTCTGATAGCAGATGTAATATATAGTCATTACGAGTAACCTTGAAGATAGAGTCTGGGGTTTAGTGTGGCCCCAAAATTACACCCACTGCTGTTTTGGTCCTAGGAAGTCTACTCAGTAAAACAAAACATACAGGGGATTGTATTTATTTTTGGCATATTAGATATATTCAGAAACATTGCTAATGTTATTCTTTGGCACAACTCCCAAGCTTTGTGCTCTGCTATAACCAAGGTAACAATCCTATACATGTGTACATGGGAGTAAGTCCCATAGGACTCATCAAAATTTACTCCTGAGTAGACATATATATAGTGGTGCTTTAAAGTTTGTGAACCCATCACACAAATTTAAAACTAGATAAAGAGAACCCAATTAAACAAATTAGTCAAAACCATTATACTTGTTCATTTATTTTAGCTTTGGATCATTTTCCTCAATAAATTAATTGTGTGGAGAACAGATCACATTTTAGATCAGATTTATGCAGATATATTGAAAATTCAAAAGGGTTCAAAAATGTTTAAGCACCACTGTAAGATTTTGCACTCAAGTACCTACAATTGAAAATCATGATATATTTCTCTTCTTTGCTCCTACTCTCATTTCCCTTCTCTTGTTATTTCCCTTGTGTTTAATTATATGCAACCAAAGACTTCACTTCTTCCTCAGTAGCATGTTGAGTGCCATCTGAGTTGAGGGGCGCATCATCCAACACTATATTGCCAATCATATTATATTTTCCATCCATGAGATTTACTTGGTAAAATACCAGAGTGGAGTAGCCTTCTCCTGCAAAGTATCAAACAATGCCTTTGCCATTGTGACTACAGTGATCATTTGCCTCCAGCATCTTCCTATATCACTGTTGCCCAGTATAGGTCCCTGCTTGTTTTATCTGGTCAGCTGGAATGACCTTCATGCCTGCTGCAAATTATATATTCTTGGTGTACACTCCTGGAATCCTTCACTCATCACTTCCAGGAATCCCCCTCCTGCCATGATGAGGCAGCATAGCAGGACTTGAGGGAGGGTCTGGCTAATTGCAAAACTTAATTATATAGGACTGGATCTGAGCTAGGACAGGCTCTTCAATATGATTTCAACCAGTTCTGCAATCACAGGCAGATCTCAGAAACCTGAGAGTTTATTTAATCTCTTAAGGGCTGTCATATATCATTGGCAGACTGTATTCAGTTTATTATTCAATCCTATACCAGACAATAAAACACTGTGATAAAATCTTACCTCTTGGGAGGATCTTTATTCTTAGAATTCAATCTACCAAATGGAGCAAGTGATTTACTAGTAAGTACAGGTAATCCTAGCAGGATTCCTGCAGGAAATCTCAGTTAATGAGAATTCTATAAATCTCTTGGTGGAACTTGATAGTTCTGGGTTGCATTAGGTGAAAGATTTCTTGTCTTTGTGAAAGCAAAAGGCACAGATTCTAAGCTCAACTGCAAAGCTGTTTCTCTATGAAAACATATTTTTCAATCAATATTTATTTGCTGAAATAGCAAGAAAGTATTCTGGATATTTACTAGACAATTGCAAAAAGGAGAGAAAATCAAGTAATCAAGTGAAGTTAAGGTGAAGGCTGGAGACAATGCCTAAAGTTTTCTTCGGGGGAGGGAAACAGAACTGCCTCTTTCTAATTTTACCCAATTTTGATGGGTGTTCAATTTTTGTCTTTATTTTTGTCCTTTTAAAAGTGTGTTAAGGCTATTCTGGGACTTGCATTACAGCTTGTATGACATCTTATGCCTTAGAACAGCAAGAAAATATCCTGGAAAGTTGGGCATTTCTACTATCAAAAGTTGATAGTGTTATTTGAAGGTTGTCAATCCTTGCTTTAGGATGACATTTTGGGGGGAGTGAGGGAGGCAGGGGGGGTGAGGACTTTGCTACCAGATTAAAATAACAAAAGGACAACAAAGCCAGCAATTTTTGCTCTATTAAATGACACATACAGATAATGTACATATAAAAACAATTACAAATGTTCCATTCCTTCCAAACATGTATGAAGTACCTAATCAAATTGAATAAAGAAATGCTGATAAAAGGAGATGAGGATCAACCCAGAAATTTGTTCATCTAGAACCTCTCCTTCTTCCAACACATAAACACACATGTACCCACACAGCCTTTGCCACTAATTGCTCTGTGGGAAGGATTCCTGAAGAGACAGGAAGGAAGGTAGGTGAGGTAGGTCAAGACCAACTCTAGGTGTTCTTCAGCTGCACTCTCCTTCAGCTTCCACCATAAGTCATTTTCACCAATTGCTCTATGAGAAAGATAATCTCTCTCGCTGTCATGTTTGTTGGTCCTATCTAGGGTCAGATACAGCTCTGAAGAATATTGGTTTAAGGAGAATAATATAGAACTCATAATCAAAAGTGCAGTATTTTGCACCAGTCGGTTGTCCAGTCAGTTACAGATTTAGACATAAAAGGATAGATGTTCCAAATGTCTGCTGCTCTTTCTGTTAATGACATCAGATGCCTTCTTAGGCGCTTCTTATCTAATTAAATTGCTGTAGGATTCTTGTTCTCTAAACTTAAGGTTCATTGGTTAGAGTTGCTAACTGAGGCATTGGCAGTCTTGGGGAAGATAATTCTTGTATCTGATTAAAATGGCAATGTCAAGTTACATCCAGTTCTACATTTGTGGTGTAAGAATATGGCCTAATAAGAATTGTTACTTGAATCTATTTGTATGCTGAACTAACAAAAGATGTCTCACCTGCAATCCAGTTTGCTTGTTAATCACATCCCTCTGCAGTCAGGTTTTAGCAAACCTAAATGGGATGTGAAGTTCAATCTAAATAACTAACTGGCAGATGTTTCATTGGTTGACAAATATAATGAATTTCTATAAGCCAAAAGAAAATCTACAAGCTTAACAGATAAACTTCCTGGGTTTTATTTAGTATTGCTCAGGAGATATTTAGGTATGGGCTTGTAACATCAAAATGAATCTATTCACAATTTATTGATAGTTCTATGGATCTAATGATGCCTGCCCTGGTATGTTTTTTTTTTTTTAACTTAAATTATAGGGTTGGAAGGGGCCATTTAGGCCATCATATCCAATCCCATGCTAAGTACAGGAATCAAATTAAAATATTCCTGACAGAAGGAGTACTTCTGTCACTTCCTTGATCCATGTTTCTTGCAGGCAATACCCCACACAAGCCAGGAGATCTAGTAGGCACACATTGGTTTCACTTCCTCATAGTAGTGGTTTGCACCTACCATGACTCCCCTCTTCAACTTCTTGCAGGGCATGAATGCATCTACTCTGCTTTTAAGGGTTATGCAATCCTGTTTCCTTTTCTATAGGGTCTCTTTCCACAGCCACTGGAGACTCAGAGTCTGGTGCTTTTGTTTTGCAAGTGCCTGAAAGCAGTTGTGTAGAATATGACTTTCACTTCTGGTTGTCACTCTCATCCCTTGACTTACTCCTCTGTTTAAATTTCCTCCTTAGGGAAATTTGCTTCCTTTGTCATCTCCTGCTGTAACCCTTCCATTGTTTAATCTGATAAATGACCATGCTCTCTCACCAGCTGAAGTGTGGCCACTTCTTGCTCCAATACTCTGGCTTTTCTGTTAAACACCACTGCAAGTCCACACTATTTTGTTGAATAAATGGAAAAAAAAAATATATAGCAGGGTGTTTTCAGTCAGAAATGCAAACATACACAAGCTTTACAAGTCACAATTACACAGCCCTGTCCATTTATCTTCCCATTTTTTTAAGCACTAGCAGTCTTCTTTCCCCTTGTTGTTCCCTTCTCAGACTTTCAAATTAGCAAGTTCACACTGTAAAAGGATTCTTAGGGATTCCCCCTTAAACAAACTTGCTGAACTAATTCTATCAACAACCCCCTATTAGCTCTCTTTGTTTGCTCATTGTTTTGCACCCTTTAACCTGGCAGCCTTATATTTCTCCTACTGTCCCTGGTTACCCAGCAAGAAGCAGTCACTCAGTCACCAGCAATGGGGAATTGGCAACTCTCAAGGACCATTCCTTGCAATCAACAACCATTCAGAGATGATCTTTTTACCTATCACATCTGAGCACACAATCCCTCAGAACCCACAGCTCTTCTGAAGGAGTCTGGTTGCACCTTTTCCAACTAACAATATTTATTAAAAGGCATAAGTTTTATTGTTTCCTGGAACCTGGGCCCCTCTGTTTCCACCTACAATTTTTGTGTATTCAAAAGGAAGCACCTATTCAGCCACCCACAATGAGGAATCCCCAATTCTCAAGACACACCTCTTGCAAACAATAGCTATTTAGAGATTACCTTTCCATCCCAGGCAGCAGAGTACACAATCCTGCAAAACTCTTAGTTTCTCTGGTCTCTCTTTCTTGTCTCTTCGTCCTGCTAATGTCACTGTTTGTTTTCCTTATTTGTTTGCTCAATAGGCAGACAGAATAGACGTTGGCCGATGGTTTGATCTGCCCATCAGGGCCAAGTCATCACTCAAATTCCCTGACAGTCCTTCCCTTTCACTATTTCTCCAAAGTGTTGGACAGTAGCTTGTGTGGAATTATTATACATCCCTAATTTGGTGACCTATGCAATTATGATATTATTTCTACAATGAAAAGTATCATTAGTGTAATATCACTAGTGTAACAGGCAAGATATTCATTTGGGTCAAATACTCACAGCTATTAATGTAACAACTCCTTCTCCTTCTCTGCCACTGTCTGCATCAGATACTAACAACTATGAAATACCAGTGACAGTTGTGACCCTAAGGGAAAAAATGGGGTACCTTGAAATAGTGAAAGGGAAGCACTTTGAACCTGGGCAGTTTAACACCCTAGCCCCACTCAGAGCTTCTTTGTGTGCAGTTGTGTTGTGAACAGTTTAAGTATCTAGAAGGAAAAGCTATGATTTGCTCTTGAACATTAAACATCACATCTGAAATCACTGCTCCAATGCCATAATCAAAAGCATCGCATGCCAGTAAGATTGCCAACTGTAAGATATAATGTGTTAATACTTAGTTTGAGGTGATAAACTTCTTTGCCTCTTGAAAACATCTGTAATAGTGCTTAATTCAATTCCAGTGTTTCCCATTCTGTAATATTCAACTCATGGGATGAAGTATTATTGCCAAATTAGGCAAACACTTATAGTAATAATTAATACATCCAATAATGAATGAACCTTTGCTAAAATCTAGGACAAAGTACTCATAGTATAACAGCTTCTATATTTTCTGGCACTACATGTTGCCTTTGCTATCTAGGATATGTCCACGTCACTGCTTCTTTGAAAAACTCACATTTTTCATGTTTCATCTATAGGTCACATTCTTCCAGACTCTTAAAAACCCAAATCAGGTTTTGCCAGTTCCTGTAGCTGTAATGCCATCAGTGTAACTTTTTGTGTGTGTGTTACCAGTAAGAAAATTCCTTGGCTCCATCTATAAAGTAAGCCTATGCCAGATCTAATTTGCGGAACTTTTCTCCTCTACCAGGGATAATACAATATCCTCAATCTGAGATAAGGAATAGCATTCTACTCAAAGCATAGGGTTAATAATCACTTTAAATTCACAGCAGTTCTTCCCAGTTTCATTTTTCTTCTGAACAAGGACAATAGGTGTCATCCAGCCATTCTAGTCCAATTTAATCAGTGTAGCTATTTTCTCTAACTGATCCAATCCCTTAGATACTGCCTATCTGATAGCCAGTGATACCTGCTGGGTTTTCCAGATGTGGTTTTGCTCCATCTTTCAGATTGATGTTGGTCTTACTCTCTTTCAGACATCCAATGCCATTTTGAAACCTGTCCAGCACCTGAGAAAAGTTCTCATTACTGCTGAGATGTACAGCTCCAAACACCATGGCTATTTCTCCCTCCTGCTGCCTCTACTGTACTTATGAAACCTGAATTGCTCTGCAGTTTCCAGGGTCTTCTATGGAAAATAGATCAGTAGCAGTGCCACTATTTCAGCAAAGCCTTTTGTGTAGGGCTTACCAGGACAGCTAAAACTCTGCAGAAGACAGTAGGTTTTTAGCATTGCGTAATGCAGCACTTGCAGGTGGAGGTATTTTGAGGTATCATGCAATACAGATTGTTGCTCTAAATGCTCAATATGTGCAGGCCAATGTTCTACACTATTATTATATTAATTAATCTGATTCTTCTGGATCCCCATCATTCAATCTTTGTGAGGCTGATGTGATCACATCACATATTCCAACTCTTTGGGCTCTTTCACTGCTTGAGACTGGTTCTTTCCCCCTAACTGAACAGTCCCTATCTGGACCTGCAACTCCAGGTCCATATATCCGACGTCCAGCCCTTCATTTTGCAGGTAGTCCTTGTTTAGCAACTACAATTGCAACTGGCAATTCAGTTAAGTGAAATGGCCACTAAGTGAAACTGTGACTATGCTTACGATCTTACTTCAGCTTTCCTTTGCTTTATGGACCTGCAAAGGTTGTAAAAGTGAGGATTGGTTGCAAAGTTACTTTTTCATCACTGTTGTAACTACAAACGGTCACTGTATGAGGCAGTTGCTAAACAAGGATTACCTATACCAGAACAGGTTGGTGAGAGCTCTTATCTTAGTAAGTGACAAGGTAATCCTATCTTCAGGTACTAATGAAACACACCTTCCTTTTTTATACTCTCAAATTAGAGAGCTTATAGCTGATAATTTTGTCTTGGTCTTAGCACTAGAGGTCTCAAGACTGCCCTCCCCCCAAGGAGGGTTTACAGCTTTTTCTTGTAAATTGTTGTATTTGCTAATAATCACTAGGAGACCATGGCAAATATAACATCTTACAATCCTATCTTCATTGCCACTGTATTTTGGGACCTTCTTCAAGATCTGAAGAAAGACACAATTCTGAAGTTATGTGCTAGTTTTTTAGAAAATATGTTGCTTACTGAGTCATTGACTGACAGCTAATGCAAACCAGAGAGAAACTACTATGAATTCCTAGAGGCTGGTCACAGAACAGATATAACCCTTTCTCATTTCCTGTATTTTGACTTTTGATTTTTAATATTGCTTGCAAGTGATAGGATTTGTGTCCTGAGAGACAGGATGTAAACCAATGTTTTTCAAACTTGGCAACTTTAAGATGTGTGGACTTCAACTCCCAGAATTCCCCAGCCAGCATGTACTGATGTAAACTACTATAACATAATTAATTATTCCAATATGTAATATTTTCTGTAATGATGATTTCATTGTGATGAGATAATGAAAAGTTATTGGGAAGAGAGCCTGAATCTTCTCTCACAGTTTCAAACCTTTTAAAAAAGTGAAAATGGTAATGCTGTTTACCATCTGCATCAGCTGCTTTGGAGATTGACTATTATAACCAGCAGTGCCATATCAAACAAATTTTAGCTCATTAACTTTAGTACCTAACTCAGGGGATTAGATTTAGGACTTTACTATTTTAATTAACTATAATATTGATTGGGTTATATTTTGTAAATTTTGTAAGCTAACTAGTGTCTGCTAGGTTTCACAGTGGACAAATCTTATAAACAACTCAACAAACAATAAGAGTAGGAGAGAAATATTTTATTCATGTTGCAATAGTCCTAGAGCTAAGCTATACCAACATAAAAGTTCCTGGTGCAGGAAGAAAGGGGACAAGCACACAGTGCAACAAGTTATAATGGAGTAAAAATTGCCAACAAATCAATGGCATTCCTGAAAATGCCCCCCTACAATGCCCAGGTACCATGTGATCACAGAAACAGTCAGTCTGGGCTGCTAATCTGGTGGACATGGGTGAACAATGGAGAACAATCTTGCATTGCAGGAAATAATTCAGGTTTCCTTACCACTGGGGGGATATTTTGCCCTGCTGGTGGAGTGGAGTTTATCTGAAGCCCCGAGGCAAGGGTCTCTTTGGAGTTCTAGACAGCAATATCAGCATCGTGCTCCAGTTCTTATGTGTGTTGTGACGCCAGGTTGTTTTGTGCCAAAGCTCCTTTTGTATGCAAAGTGTGCTTTCTCCCTGTTTCCCATCCCATTGTGGGCTCTTAAGTATGTGCCACCTGAGGTGTGAGAAATATATAAATATAGGGCTGCTGCCCTATAATCTGTCCTTTATCTTTTGTGGTATGCTGTGGAATAGGATTGAGGGTTTTTTTTATATTATCTGCTTTGTGGGGACATAGCGGCTGTCAGTTTTTCAATTTTATTTCCCTGGCTTTAGAAACAAGAGGAGAGACGTAATTTGCACCAGATTTCGGTCTTGTATTAGACAGCTACAGAGATGATCTTGGAGAAACTACTCAGTACCAGTTACAAAAACATGTTTTAAGCCTGGGAAACGAAGACAGGATAAAAAAGAAACTTGAACTCCCACCCTTATAATCCCACATTTGGCTATCCCAACTTGCTCTTCATGGGCCTGTCCTTGAAGACCATCCAGAAGCTTTAGCTGGCTTGGAATGCAGCAGCCTACCTAGTATCAAGCTCAGTTCACTAGGAGCTGCACTTGTTGCCAGTCACCTGCTGGGGGAATTCACGTGCGGATTGTTACCTTCCTGGGCTGGGAACTGTTTATCTGTGAGACTGCCGACTCCATGTAGAACCTGCCCATTCAGTGAGTTCCAAGACAGAGGGCTTCACTGGATACCTGTGCCAAAAGAATGCCAATAACAGGGACGCTGGGGGTAAATCTTCTCAGTAATACCCCCTCTCTTCAGGAACAGCTTACTCCTAGATATAAGATGGCCTTTCCTCTGTTAGTATTTCAGACAGCTGTTAAGTCCTGGCTGTTTAGGAAGGCCTATGAAAAGGAAATGGAAAAGTGTCTTTTCTCCTGAAAAAAGTGCTGTCATTTTGTTGTTGTTGTATTTTTTGGGATTATTGGATGTATTTAACTGTAATTATCAAATGGTAAGCTACTCAGAGTTAACAGATTGGAGCAGTAGAAAAGCCTGCATAATTAATTAATTAATTGGGCATCAGAAACTCTGCATGTTGTTGAAACAATAGCAATTTCCAAAAGAGTTATGGTCAGCATATCACAGAATTATCTGTCCAAGGTACTAATGGGCTATGTTATGGCACATGATGATATTTGCAGTCTCATACACTTAGGTGTAATTTTGACTTTCAAGTAAATATCACTATTTTTCACCAGTCTTTCTGGGGACTCTTGCAGTGACCTGGGACAGAACATCCATTGATGTTAAACTAATTCTTTTTTATTTTAAGTAGGTGGTGCGGGATCCACCTATTCATAATGGGACCATGATATACAGGATTACAAATCACTCCCTCAGGCACTTGACCCAGCTCAGACCTCCCTCTGCTATTTATGAACAAATATAACACACTCACAAAGTCAAAGAAGTGAATAGCAACACCTTTATTTTGGCCCCTGATCTGGCAACATGATGCTACAAAACATCCAAACTGGTGCATATTTCTTTTATCTCGTCCCTGAATCACCAGTAAGAGCATTTTACATGCCATCTAGATTCAGAGGGCATAACTTTCAGATTAAAGGATGTGTACCAATGCTTTTTAACATTATCCACTACAGTTTTGATGGATCCAGAAATGCATTTAAAAGAGAAGTGAAAGAAGTGGACTATGTTTGGATTGATGGTATATAGTTTTCCCTTAAGTACAAAATAGCCTCAACATCCCCCCCTGGTTTTTTTTAGAGAAGGGCAGCAGTGGGGAATCTATAGCACTCCAGCTTCTTCAACTACTGCTCCCAGTATCTTCACTATTGGCCATGTTGTCTGAGGGTGCTGGGAACTGCTACTCAATTACACCTTGTAAGACACAAGTTCCTGACTCTTGCAGTAGAGGAAATCCTCTGCAGATCTTTGATGGGAGTTTTGTGAGAGCAGAAATATGCAACTATTTAGGCTGCGGGCCTTACCTGCTGTTTGAATAGTGTGCTAGTTAGTCAGGTTTCACAAAACATACAGGGACTGGCTAAAGAATTTTATGTGGCCATGATTAATATCACAGTTGATTTCATTAAATGTAAATGTAATAAAATACAGAAAATATCATTAGTTTCCATGTATGTAATAACTATCACCTCCTGTCACATTACATATTGCAGTTCAGTGGCCAACTCAAGAGGAGTTTTAAGGGCATTTCCAAGGGTTTGGGTGGCTGTATACGCTCCTGGAACCTTATCCTTAACTAGGGAGCTATAAAGAACCTCATAAAAGACCATATCATCTGTGCTGATACTGGATTCAGCAGTGTAGATTCAACAGACCAATATGATGTTAGGACACATATTCTGAGATTCAATCTCTGACACTCTGCTCTAGGCGGGAGGATCAAAATTCAGTTATTGACACCATGCTATAGAAATGTTTGGCTACCACAGATATTCACATATAGTTAGATTGATAAATCATATGCTGGACAAGTCTGTTCTGTTATCCTGTCAGGCATAAGGCAATTATGAAAGGTTAATAACAGGTAAATAGTTGGTGTATAGAGTTGAATCAACCTGTCCCATGGTTGCTGAAATACCAAACATGTAGCTCTGGGGTGTATAACACCCATTAGTTTGAGAGCTATGCCAGGCTTTGGGCAACATTTGAAGAGCCATACTCCATACAGGGCCAGGATTCATTTTGGTAAGGGGTTTAAAGATTTTAAGGGGTAAAATAAATATCGAAAGCACCTGCAAGGCTTACGGGAACCATATTGCCCCTTAAAGCCCAACCCTTTCAATGCAAAATAGGGAACCTAGATGTTTGATCCCACTTTACTTGGGTGTGGGAGATACAAAAGCAATGCGGGTAGGTAGATTTGGCCCTTGGAGCATGCTTTGTGTATCCCTAGTACATACATGTTGTTCATTCCATAGAAAAGTTGTCCCCCACATAGCCAACTCTAAGCAATCAATCTTATGTTATAGCCTAATGGATGCTTGATTACCACAGCTGTGTTTCACAGTCTGTATATGTATTTTAGAAAAAAGCAATGGTGAACTTCCAGTGACTCTCTATAATCTATGTATGATTTTTTTGCCTCTGTGCTGTGTCATAAATTTGACTATCCTACTTTACATAAGTCCCATGTTTCCCCCAATTCCAGAGGAACAACTTACACTTGGGAACATTTTTAAAATCTGCTTATTCAACTCGATTATTTGGAAGAACTACAGATATTGAATTTTTGCCTCAAGCAAAAGTATGGTCTTTCAGAACCACATTCTTTCACTTCAAAACAACAATCCTATACAGTATATATTTACCTGGAACTAAGTCCCATTGAACTGAATGGTCCTTATTTCTGAATAAACATGCTGTTGGATAATCATTTTTTTTAACTTAATTAGGCAAATAATTCACTTTTGATGCGTTTAATTCTTTTTCTGTGTCTGCACATTCAATGCATTCACAACTTCGGAATTTCCCAGAAACAGTAGTGGGGAGCTGAATGTTTCAGCTTCCCATTACATAAATTATGGAGAGGAAACACATTAATCCTTTAGGTCTGTACATTCCAAACCTAAGCAGTAATGGAAGCTGTGATATACGAATAAAAAAGATTAGATGAAGCTCCAGTTTGACCTAATGACAGTTCCCTTTTTACAAATGCTTTAAAACAGCCACCAGATATACTGGGCTGCAGCTTGCCTAGAAACAACGACTTTTTCTGAAAGAAGGTGTCACGTTTGTTTAGGTTTTTTCCCTCGTTAGCTGGTGTACAAATCTCAGAAACAGGAATATTTATTTTGCCGAAGTTATAGCTTTTCCTCCTCCCATTTTATAGCACAAGCATCTGATAACTATTGTGATTCTCATCAGAAAAGTAACATAATCAAAGAATAGCAAATAGGTGAAATCTGAACTAAATATTCCATGCAAATGCCTGCAGTAAATTCCAGGGGCCTGTTTCTTTTCTGCAAAGCATTGAGAGGAGAGTGCAGAGCTGGCAGAAGGAAAGGTTGGATAACTTCTCTTCCCTGATGCTTTTCTAACACAAATTACAAGCACACTATTTCTTGAAGTGTTTGAAATCAGTTGTTAGGAGAAGCGCTTGAGGAACATAATTCTCCCAGCCTGGTTGCCCTACAGATATGCAAGGTTCTATTATAGGCTAGGGAATTCTGGGAGTTGGATCTCACCTGTGAAAGGCACTCAGGTTGGGGGAAAGCTGAAATAATCTCTCAATAGCCTACACCATGGTGGGCAACTTAATGGGTCACATGTAGCTTTTCTGAAATGTTGGTACTCCCCCCCGCCCAATTCCTCTCCTCATTTGTTGCCAATGTTGGTGACAATGAAATGTAATTGCCAATGTTGGTGACAATGAAATTCTGTTAGCAAATTACTTGAAAAATATCTTTAAATATAATCTTTCGGAGTAGTTTTCTGAAACTGACCTAGTCGAGCATAATCTCTTATACCCTTCTACATGGCCTTTTCAAGACTCTGAGGGGCACAGGAGCAATATTCACTTGAACGTTCCTCCCACTTTCTTCCCTCTAATTTTTTTTATCCATTTCTTTTTGTCCATTGAAGTCAACTGCCCAGTAACTGGGAATTTAATATTGTAATACTGAAGTAACTCCTGCCATTATATTTTGACTGATTAGCTTCACCACTGCTTTGAATGAGACATTTCCAACTAATAATTTCAAATATTAAATTATACTTCAGCTGGAACTCCTGCCATGTATGGGACATGAGGCAGTTGCCTCAGATCACCCACCCTCTTTAAAAAAAGCCCCACCTCCTACCTTCTCAGTTATGCTGTTCTTACTGCTTACAATGAAAGATGGTCAGCGAGTGGAAAGAGATCCACTGAGAGCTGAGAGTTCTCTCCCTTATCCTAACCACCTCCAGTCCTTGATCTTTGGGGAAGGATTGTTTTGTAAGTAAGTATTTCATCATCTGGCCAAGTCCAGTTATGAAGCCATATGTTAACATTGAACAGTGGACCCCATGCCCTGTGCCTTCAAGGCTGGGGCTAAAAGGAAAGCTGACAGTATCTGTTAATAGAGGTAAACAAATTTCTGACAAAGACCTTTCCTGCTTGACGTTTGCCAGGAGCTTTTGTATACTTTGGACCAGTTTTCATGCACACCTGCTACCTATGTCCTTCCTGGGTTTTATTGGCACCCGTTGAAAGCAGTGGCTTGCCCACTGAAGTGCAGAGAACAGGTAACAGCCATTTGGCATCTTGGCCTCCATGGCTTCACTCGCTCTGTTTGGAGCCATAGCAGGAAGGCAGAGCATCACACGGAATGTTTTCATCAGTACAAGATGGCTGCACACAGCAGAGCTATTTAAAATGTGCCAAGGAGACTGTTTCAGTAAAAAGAGAGAGAGAGAGAGAGAGAGAGAGAGTCATTAAATAAATACAATTAGATCCTAACCTAGTTCTTAGATTAAGAAAGAAATGTCAAAATATTTATTTAGGAGGGGGAAAAAAGATGTCTGAAAAGTTAGAAACAGTCAGGTACAATGTTCAAAAGGTTTTCATCCGCCCATACAGCACTGCTCTGATATGCAAAAGGATCATAGTAAAGCATAAAGGAATCCTGCTGTTTATGATTTATTTAATGCATTTTTATCCTGATTATTATCTCCTCAGATAGCTGCCATACATTGGAAGGAGAGGCAGCCATCAGACCTAGACATCCACAAGGCAGAATGCACAACAGGAAAGAATGGAAGCAAAAAGCAAATCAGTTCTTCATGTACAGATACTGGCCATGTTATTCCCTTTCAGGATAAACAGTGTTCTGCAAAGCACAGGCAAGAAGTCAGAAATACTAAGCAAAATGATAAGAAACACCCTGAAATTGGTTACACCGTCAGTTTTGCTCTACCTCTCCATAGCTTTCTATCCTTGCAAGCCAACTTTGCTTGCACCGCTCCATACAATTCTTCATACATTGCCTTTAGTTCTTTAAACTTGCCTCTTTTTCAAAATATCATAAAATCCATCTAGCTATAACTTTCTGAGTCTTACCCTCCTCAATCCATTCATTTTCCTTCATATGTTTGTTCTGCAATCCTTGATTCCCTCTGTATGTTCTAACTATTTCAGTGTGCTTTCATATGAGTCCTTCACTTTTAAATTCAATCCGCATTCATTCAGCATCCATTCATTCTTGACCCAATCTCTTGTGTTACCACACATTCTTCTTAAGTAGCCCATTTCTACTGCATTCAATTTGTTTTTATGTTTCTCCTGACATACCCAACTCTTACTTCCATATAGCAAAGTGGGAGGAAGCACTTTCTTACAGACAGCCATTTTCACTCATTGACAAATATTCATTCCTTGCAACAGACCACATACTACCCACTACTTTGCTGTCAGTATTTGCACATCTTAAAATGTCTCCATCCATTTTCTCAGCATTAGCAAACCTTCTATTCAAACATTCTACACAAACTCATCTACTTGCTCTAATTTTTTTTTTTTTTTTTGCCATTTATGTATAACTTGTAACTGTTTGCTTTATTTTTCTTCCCAAACACAACTGTCTTGGTCTCTGATACATTGACCTTCAAATCTATATTCTTCATTGCATCATGCAATCTACCTAACATGGACTGCAAATTGGTCAAAAATACAGCATCATCTGCATACAAAAGTACATGTACAATTACATCCCCAACCTGTAACATTACCACAAGCATGACTTAGACATTTATTCATGAATAGATTAAATAGCAAAGGAGACATCCCATATCCTTGTCTTATCCCCTGCTTAATGTTGAGCATTCTCATGCATGCTCTATTTCCATTCTATATTGCTCTTGTTGCATTCAACAAACAACCTTCAACCCTATATTTGCACAAAATATTCCACTATTGAAATCTATTCATATTATCATATGGTTAAATCAACAAATGTCCAGTAAACATTCTTTCTAACATTCATACACTACTCAGTGACCTGCTGAAGACCAGACCCTTGCCTGGCATAAAGTCACACTGTACTTCCCCAGTTTTACTCATTATGACCTCTTGTACCATTTCAATCAGGATTCTGCCAAACATTCTCTCAGGCATACTTAACAAAGGAATCCTCCAGAAGATTTTGCATTCATTCCTGTTACATTTGCCTTTGTAGAGGGGAACAATATCGGCATTCATCCATTTGCCAGGTACAGGTACAGTCTTCACATGCATGTTAAATATGTTGCACAGCCACTTCATAAGCATACCATATCTGTATTTTAATATTTCTTCAGTTACATCATCTACCCCTGCAGTATTATCACTGTTTAACATTCTTATATTTATAACTTTCTTTTCATCCATTTTTTTTCTTGAACACTAACATTTTATTTCAGTTCCACTCTTCAATATGTCACTATAATTCCCAGACAAATCTCTAAAATACTCCTACCTACATTGTCTTATTTCAGATTTATCTCAGATAATGTCATCAGTTTTTTTTTTTAATTTCATTCCCCTTACTAGAGGTTCTTTTTTGCTCTATACACTTTATACAATGTATTTTTCTCATCCTCGTTTTTTTGCAGGAATCATTCTTATATACATTTTTTCTCATCGACTAAATCTTCATCATGCCATCAAGCATTCTTTTTCATATTTCCCATGAATACAGTTCCAGCCACTTTTGTGGCATAATTTTTTTCTTCCATATCCTCTTTTCTTACATCTCCTTTAATTTATTCTGTTAGGAGATCAGTCAGTCTTCTAATACTTTTCCGTACGGGACTTATACTTTTTCACTCTACAGTCATTCTTCAATTCTTCAAGTTCTTAAAAGGCAAAATAAAGTGCAAAACAGATCTTTGTATCCACTTTATTTGGACTGATATTATTCATGTTCTTTCTTAAATATCAGTTGGCAGCTGTGGTTCCTTAGGCTAATAGATGGGCCTGGCTCATGCTTTTCTCTTGCTGATTAGCCTCAGTAATATTTTCAATAAAAATGTTATTATTAGCTATGTAATAACTTATAAGTTGCCTACTGAGACTTTGTTTCATAATTGTATGGCAGATAACACTTTTACAAGTAATGTACAAGTCATTCCCCCAAACCTGTTGTCCTTCAGAGCTGTTGGGGCAGCTAACATTGGCCAAATTCTGGGAGATTAAATCCCAACATATCTGGAAGGTCCTAAATTGGGGAAGCTGTCCTGGATGTATCCTGTAAGTGTGGGGAGGAAGAGGAGGATTCTTAACCAAGTCTGCAGGAATTATCTTGGAACATAGGAAGTTCAAAGAAAGGTGTTTCAGTTACCTCAAGACATACCTATTTCCATGTTAAGCTACTTAAAGTGAAGTACATGGTATTCACCTCTAAAGAGTAGCTAATCTGCTGATTAGTTTGAAATATTTTTTTCTCCAAATAGATTTAGCATCAGGTACAAAAATTTAAATGTGAAATGATATGAAATGGTATGAAATGACCCCATGCCAACTGTAGCAAAATTTTGTATGACATAATATCCTTTTTGTCTTCTTACTAAAAACATAATTTCTACATATGTGTTATATTAGTATCCAGATAGAATGTTAATTTGTGCAAGAAGCCTGGACATTTGAAGACCTTTTATTCAACAGTTTAAGTTCATACATGTTTGGAGCAGAAGCCAGAAGGTGAAGAAGACCTTTTAAGGCAGCTTAAGTCTTTTGATCTCTACCACTCTGTATGTTACAGCATCAAGACTGTCCTCATTTAAACAATACACTATGACTGTGACATACCACTTCAGACATTGTATCCTTCTACTTACTACTGCCTATATACATCTCTGGTCTAAATAATAGGTCAATAAACTGTTCTGAATTGGAAAGCCTTGTAACTGAAATCCCTCCAAAGTGTATACTGTGGTAGATGGAAATTTCAGTGACAGATGGGTCCTGATGATAATTTATATGCATATCATCGGTTCTGTCTGCCAGTTCCTGAAGCCCCTGCGTGGCCATTTATGCTTTATTCAAAAGACAAAAAGTGGGTTTAAGCAGATTTCTGCTTGGCCATACGGCTGGCAGATTTAACTTCCACCTTCCATCTTGAAAATGATTGCTTTGCTGAATTTACCTTTGGAGCTGGGTCCACAATGAGTGTTATCCTTTAAAAAACTTGCTTCTTAGACTGCTTTTGAGTTTCTCCTCAGTTCAACAGCTATACATTCCCAGACATTATGCTGAGGTCTTTACCAACTTCAAAATTTTACAGCAGGAAGAGACCATCATATCAAATTGTTCTTTCACTTGATAAAAATAATCCTGCTTCAGAAAAATCTCCAGCATTTTCATTTTTCCTTGCTTTTAGTTGAGTTTCCTACTTCCACCATAGACAGCTACAGTAAGATAGTATGGGAATTACAAAAGCATTTAACCAATATATATTCTCTAAATTGTGGTTTGATGTCAAATGGTTATTTGGAGCAAGAGAAAAAAAAAGCTCATTGCAAGCTAGAATACATATAAAATGAACATGAGAATAATGTCCTATTAAACCAAAAAGCCATATAAATAACTGCTTCAAAGACAGAAGAGAAGCACCATGAAGGAAAATTGGGCGTGCCTCATCCGGCGCTCAGAACAAAAACTTGACCTCATTTTGGTATTTGACTGTGGGCTACCCCCATTATGGCCCAAGGCAGTTGGACAGTTGCATTTTACAAGAAAGACATTTTAGTGAATTCTGAAGGGATGAAGTTGTGGCTTATGAATGTCTCAAGCAGGATTTAGAGACTTTGCCACCAGGAATGACCTCAGAGGTTAGAAACTTGATTTTCGGTTAAGTCCTGGAAAGACTCCCAGAAATGAAGTAATTGCACCTGAGCAGGAAAAAATGAAACCAAACCAAACCTCAGCATGGTAAACTTCAATCTTAGCTTGCCTGTTCATAAACATTAATAATCATAACCAAATCCCTGGGGACTGGGGACTAGCAGTCATTTCCCCCATTATTAAAAAAGATAGGAGAGATGCCCCTGCTAGGTACAGTCAATAAATCTTATGCCAGGCCCTCATTCTGAAAAAGGAGAGACAGGCGAGAACCAGAAAATCTTTTTAGCAGAGGAGCAAGCCAGCTTCAGGGAGGGTTGCTCCTCCATTAACCGAGTGCCTTATATTCCAAACATGTATTGCAAAACATTCTACAAACACCAGGTTCCTTATGCATACTGTAGCATTAATAGACTTAAAGGCAGCAACTTCTCAAAGTATGGGAAATGTTAGATGTCATAATTTTTCAGGACTTGCTGCTACTCATTTGCATCCTACGGGTTGGACCATTCTCGAAAATTAGCTGCAGCCCTCAAAGGTATTTATCTAGTGCTGTTTTAACTTATAAAGATGTCAGGCAAGGTTGTATTCTCACTTCACTTCTGTTTACTTTTTACATGAATGAGAGGGTGAATTATTGAAATAATTTGGATTTCCATCCCCCTAAATTAGTAGAAAAGAATGCTTCCTGCTTCCCTTGTGTGGACAATGTAGTAATCCAACACTGAAGAGTTCTGGAGGCCTCTTTCACTATAGCAAGGAAAACCAACTGGAAATAAATGATTGAAAAAACCAAAATGATGCTACCTGCCAGGAGTCCAAATATATATTTGAACATCTGAAGATGTTACCTAGCCGGGTAATGAAACGTTTACAAGAAAAGAGCCAAGCTCAGAGAACTCCAGGGACTCCAAATACATATTCCTAGCAAATATATGAAAACCAAACAATTATGTTTATGGAAATTACATGGTCCAGAATATCCAGAGCCATTACATTATTTCAAAGTCTGTCTGATCCAAATGAAAAGAGGCTATTTTATATCTGCAGCTCTTCAACTATTTGCTAGGTTTGTTGGTGCAACAATTTTGCAGAGCTCAGCTGGCCATTTCTCTGAATTTGAAGCTTGTTTGCTTTTAAGAACTGTTTTCCAGGTACATCCTTTACAGGCTGGGACTATGATTGGAGGCAGGCATGGGGAAAACAGAGACAAAGGCATTGGGGTCCATACACCCCATTGTTTTTTGCAGTCATTCAAACCTGGATTTGAGAGTTTTGGGAGCAAGTTTATTATGAGGGAACCCTTTTATGATTTTGTTTTCATGCTGTTGTTTGTTGGCTGTGGGGCTTGTTGTTGTTCTTGTATTAATTAACTCTTAATTTTTTTATTAATGAATGTAAGCTGCTAAGAGTCCTACTTGGACTAGAGTGACCTGTAAGTTGAAATGCATTCATACACATTTTCTTTCCCATTAAATCTATCCCCTTTTTCAGTAGGAGTAGCCCCGCAAATGTTGCACTGATTCCTGGTCTGGTTCTGAGTGCAGTTCATTGTGTCTTGCGGACTTTTGGAGTATAGCTGAATTTTTCCAGAAGGCCTTTGGTGATTAAGCAGCTGGAGGAAGATCTGTACCATTGTTGTTCGTTAACTGGTTTGCTTGCTGTTTGTTGATGGGTTGATGGTTTTAAAAAAAATTATATTGTTCCTTGTATTATGTTTTATTTTGTACACTGACTGTGCAGCTTATAAGTCTGTAGTTTATAAATCTTACACATAAACAAAGACCAATTTTCATGGAAATTAACTTTGCTGAAGAAACTACCACTACTTGGGTTACCTCCTTCTACCCTACTGTCAGTATACTGCATGCCGGTGAGAACGCTTTTGAAGCTGTTTATAATGGATATAGGAACACAATCTGACCTTGCCAGAGTTCTAAATCTTCCTATTAGTGAAAGTTGAAATATACAGTAGTACCTGCAGTACATCTTCTTTCAGTTTCCTATCCTATGGAGAAGCTATAGGAGGATCCTCTGAGGAAACACCTTTGCTGTTATGATGATGGACAGGTTGAAACCATCAAGCATGTCCTTCATCACTGTAAATTCTATAGATCAGTAGTACGTAGATCCACCCATTATTTTTAAAGTTACCAAGCTATACAGATCAATTTTATATCTACCTATTGCTTCTGGATAATGCTTCTTTCGCAGCATTGCCACGTTTTGGGTGACAGCATGAAATATATATATTACCATTTTAAAATAACATAATCACAGTTTTAATTTAATTGGTTCTTTTAGTTTAATCAATTTTATAATATTTTATAATTTTACTCTGATAAATTTTAGCTACATAGCCACTCTGTAGTACATATGCTTTATGTTAATATGATTTAACATTATAGTCAGTTTTGTGCAATCTATAAATAAAGGTTGCTTTAAGCTGCAGATGATAATTCTGTGACAAATTTTGTAGCCTTTATGTTAAAACGTATGCTGGTCAGAAACTAAAATAAAGATTGGGCAATTGACTGATTGATTAATTGGCTGAATATTAACATAATGGATTTTAACAATTTTTTTAAGGGTGTATGTTCATACAAGCACAAATACAAACCACAGGAAAAAACGGATTTTTTAAAAACATTGCTATTCATTTTTTATATATATAATTTTTATTAAAAATAACAATAGAGCAATAATCAGAACTAACACTAAATTAGAACAGAGAAAACAAAAAATTGAAATAGCAGAAAAAGCTAAAAGTGCAATAACAAAAGAAAAGAGAAGAGAAAAAAGAGAAAGACATAAAGAAAGATATTGTAATGGAATGTGAGAATAACCTTGGAAGATGGGGGGAAGAGATGCTGCCTAGGGAACGATCAAATAAAAGGGGGAAGAGCCTGCAACTGAGTAATGGGCAGAGAAAGAAACTTAGAAAGGACCCACCCTAACTGATCAAGCAGTAAATAGGGACGGTGAGAAAGTTGTACTTTCAGACTTGCAAGATTCTGTTAATGTAGACTAACAGTAAAGTAGAAATAGCTCATGTTTCCTGTCTGGTTTACCTGGGAGAGCTGACAGATATAAAGGTATAAAGAAGTAACTTCCAATATTCTTCACAGTAGTTATAAGTACGATTATATTTTAACCTCTCTCTCTAAAGTTACATCACAACTTCTTTCTATAATCTGTCATATCTAATCATCAAAACCATAAATCACATGGGCTTCCAGATGAGGAACTATGGAGGGTTAGTTGTTCCTGCAAACAGCTCTGAGAGCGGGGACAGCACCATGGTGAAATCCGTGGTCAGGAGACAGGTTCTCACTGACAAAAATCTCTCCAGAGGAAAGAGAGATTGGGGGATCACCCACTTGCACTTTGGATAAGCTGCTCCTCACAAGGAGACCACAGGAACTGAATTTCTTGTGGCCAATCATGAGTTGAGCACCTTGGGAGCCGAGGGAATATCAACATACCCTGAACTGCTGTGCAGCCTTTATGGACATATGACCAGCAAAAACATCACTTTCTTAAACAACTTTGGATATAATTAATTTACAACCAAAGAGAGATATTCCAAATGGCAGAGAAGAACAAAGACTCTTGGTGAGTTGCCTTCTTTCTGGAATGAAGAAGAGGGGGGAAATTGCATGTTTTAAAGGATTTTAATTTAAAAGCAAAAAGCTTATCAAGATTGTGATTTAAGAAAGTTTTAAACCGAGAAAGGAGACAGTAATTTTAAAAAACAGAAGAATATTTTTTTTTCCTGACAAAAGTGCCTTTGAAAATAGTAAAATTAACTAGACAAACAGACCAGACCTTCGTGGGAATGCTGCTTATTATTAAGGAAAGTAGATAATTGGTGGATTTTACAAAATAAGAAGATAAAGGTAATATGAGCCAGACTGTGTGACTGTAACTATGAAGAGCTAATTGGGACTAAAATGTTAAAGATAGAGAAAAGCCAAAAAAAAAAAAAAAAAGAGAGAGAGAGAAGCTTGCCTTTTACTTTCATCCTAGTAATTGACATACTTTCACTTTCTCATATTGGCAACCACAAGATAATATACAGATGGAACTATGGGAAAATATGTGGTTAAAAGAGTTGAAATTTACATTATGTTATGATCTTAGAGAGAATTTTTATAAAATGATCTATCATTGGTACATGACACCAGAGAAATTATCTAGAATGTATAAAGGGATTTCAAATATATGTTAGAAATGTGGATAAGTTCAGAGATGTTCTAATGTGGTAACACTCAATAATCTAATGTTAGGAATCCAAGATCTCTGATACACATGTTTCAGACCTAAAACGTGAGTCTGGAGCCTTCAGATGCAGCTTTGCTGTCTTTCTTTTTAGGCCTGTTCCATCTGACCATTTCAAGAACAGAATGACAGGTTTCAGGAGCATCGTTAACAACAATAACATTAACCATCAAGTTTATCTTTGACGTGTTGTCCTAAATGTAATAAACTGAAGCCTCTGACATTTTCAGAGGAAATGAGTCTCATGTTTAGAAGATCCTCCGTTACTTCCAGGTTTCAACTATATCTGATTGTTGCAATTGCTTGTGGTTACATCAATGTGTTCTACAATCTATTTTGCATTTGGATTTAAGCTTTTCTTCTTTTTCAATTTAATTTTCAGTCAACAGGAAACAAAATGTTTGTCTTTTCAATGGAATTATGGTTATATAATTGTGCATGATAGAGATAATTTAAAAATCCATTCTGTACTAGTTTATAGAAGCATTGCAGATTTTCTTAGAGTATTAATTAAGGTGTTACCAGATTTCTTCTATATTTTTTACAAGGAGCTATGTAATGACTCAGAAATGCTTTTACTTTACAATAATTTTGCTGGTTGATATCCTTTAGCCTCTTGCCAAACCATGGCTGCTGGTTGGGGCTGAAGTGCGACAGTCACAGATGGCAGCACACATTGGAAGCTCCTCTCTGCCTTTTCATCTGAACACAGGGTCTCCCAGGGGTCTGTGCAGGAAATAATGCAAGATTCAGCTGATGATACATTAGCAGGAGCAACAGGCTTGGAGGAGGATGCTTTGTTTGTTTCCTTCTTCCTCTTTAGCCACTCCAAAACAGGTGAAACTGCTGCTCGGTCTCTGCAGTGGATTGTTTTATATCCCAGGGCTGTTTTACACAAGCCAGACCTTCTTATATCAAAATCTATTTGTTCGTGATATACAAGTAGAAGAGGTGATAAATAAGCAGGCTATCACCAGTGCTACCAAATCTGGGCTGCAAAAATCTAGACAGCCTCTAGGAGGAAAGAGTTTTCAGTCTGTTGAGTGGTCACCTGGACTTTGCAGCCCAGATCTGGAATCGCTATGGCTATCACAGAACATAAATCTCAGGAAGCAGAAAATTACATCCTTAAGGTAGAGCAGTATATACTTAAACGGGCAGAGCTTATTGACAAAGCTAGAAATCCATCTGGTGGTAAGTAGCTTAGCTGGGCTTATTTCTATCCTATTAGAGTTGATGCAATTTTTAAAATAAAAATGCTTTGCTCACCTGTCTGTTGTAATAGGAAAAGTGCTATTGAGGTTTCTTGTGGCTACTGTGCTTCTCATCAGAAATTTTCTCTTTAGAGTTTCTGCTCGTAGAACTGCTTGGTCAACATAGCAGCAATATTATTGATGTCAACATTATTGATGTCAACATTATTGATGTAATATTAATATTATCTCTTGTTTCCAGTGAACCAATTCATGATTTTGAATTCTCCTTATTATCTTAATTTTTAATTTATCACTTTTCATAGTAAAATCATGCTAAATGTAAGGCAATATGGTGTTTAGTTAAGGGAAAAGGCAAGATAAGACATAGGTTTATAAAATGTCTTATTCTGCCTTTCTCCTTAACTAAACAGGAATTCGGCATGGTATACAGAAGCAGACAGATACATTTCTCTTTTTCTCCTTTAATTCTAAAACATGAAGTCACCCAGTGGAGATGAGTGATGGGAGATTCAAAAGAGATAACAAGGAACACTGTCACATAGCACAAGGTTAATCTACAGAATTTGTGGCTATCAGCATATTTGATCCCAAAAAAAGATGATGAGAGCCATCAATACTTAACTGTCTTAATTGACTTTATAGAAACAAATTAATGGAGGATAAATATAGCAATAGAGAGCCAGTCTGGGGTAGAGTTTAAGGCATTAGGTTAGAAACTGGGAGACTGTGAGTTCTAGTTCTGCCTAAGGCACGAAGCCCGCTGGGTGATCCTGGGCCAGTCATGCTCTCTTAACCCTAAGAAGGAGGCAATGGCAAAACACTGCTGAAAATCCTTGCCAAGAAAACTGCAGGGATTAGTCCAGGCAGTCACCAGGAGTCAAAAATTGACTCGTAAGACACAC
The DNA here is from genome assembly GCA_030867105.1 of Liasis olivaceus. NCBI lineage: Eukaryota > Metazoa > Chordata > Lepidosauria > Squamata > Pythonidae > Liasis > Liasis olivaceus. The sequence goes on from CM061349.1 coordinate 39,146,261, forward strand.
ACATGCAAATAACTGTTAATTATAAAGCTGTACTACCAGTTACAGAGGAAAGGACTGTTCTGCCTGGACAGTCTAGATGACATGTTGGACTTGACAGGCCTTTGGTCTAATCCAACAAGATTAATTCAGTGGGATTCAGTTCTGAGGAATGTGCTGATATTGTGTGGAGGAACATTAAGCTTCAGAATACAATTGGTCTGAATACAATTAATTGAGGGCATACAGTGGCTAGTAACTGGTTCAGGAAAAAAATAGACTTTGTGTGTGTGTTGATTTTTTTAATGTTAAAAGGATACAGCTGCAAGGAGCTGCAGAAGAAGGTTGGCAAAACTGATATGCAGCCTAGTTTGTGTCAATGTTCTTCCCCCAGCCTTTTTAAACACACATTTTGGTGTCTGCTTAGTACAGTCCTCCTTGTTGGGCAAACAGTAATAACAAGCCTGTGAGTCTCAGCAATCTAGCTCTCCAGTTTCCCTCAGCATTTGCCAAACCTTCTCTGGTCTAGCAATCTGTAATTTCAGTTTCCCAAAGCAAATAGTGAAAAAGTAGCCAATTTGCTACCAACTCAGAACATTTGTCTTTTAAAGGGAATGTCAGATTTGTTTACTCCCATGATCTGCCAGTTCTTTTTGTTGTCTGTTCTGCTGCCTTCTATTGAATGGGACTTGATTAATTTCCAGCAGCATATTACAAGCTAAGATTATGCACCCTGCACAAAACTTGATTTATAAGGTAGTATGAAATGACTGGGGAAATGGCCTGGCAGAACAAGAACTTTCTCATGGGATAATCAGAAGTTGAGGAAACATTCATATAATTCAGCTGGCCATCTAAAGCTTTCTATATAAAATTTCCATTTGGCCTCCTGGGGATTGCATCAGTTCTGTTGGGCCACATGGTTTTAGTTCATCTGAATGAAGTCAGAGGACTTATTTTCCAGTCCACTGATTTTATCCCCGATATTGCCTTGGACATGCTGTGTAGGGAGATAGGGAGTGTTGCTGGCAATGACAGAGTTTTAGGTTTAGTTTTTTTTACCCACACCTGGAAATGGCAGTGATTGAACCTGGGCTCTTCTGCATGTAAAATATGTTTTCTGAGTTATAGCTCTACCATAGTTCCTATATAGCTTTCAAGATTCTATCTGTGTTCTAAATGAGCTACGTGACCATCACAGTTCATTCCAAGCTAAAGTTGGGATGACTTTACCTTACTGGCAATTCCCTTCTTCTTTAGAGTTCCCCAGTAAAACATAGTAATAATGACAAGGGTGGCACCAGGCAAGTTGAAAATTCTGAATACCTTGGTTTGGCCAATTGGGGAATATTTAGCCCTTCTGCCCAGGCCTTCTACCTTCAGCCCTGCTCTAGGAACAACAACAACAACAACAACTTTAGATCTTCCTGCCTAAAGCCATAAATATGGAATAAAACCTTGTGAACACAAGGGGCAGCTGCGCAACCATACAGTCTTGCAAATAAGAAAGGTTTATTGAGAAATTCCCTACTTAAAACAATGTAGCCAGATTCTAGATATAAAAAGGAATGCATTTGGGAAAGGAAAATAGGAAGACCAAGGAAAGGCAATTCACAGACACAGGATTCCAAATATAATTTTAAAAATCAGTCTAACTAATGGCTCTGTTTACATGGTATCCATGGTTAGCTGACATATGTTCTACTCAATTAACTCGGTTTTCTGGGTTCAAAGTGTACAGTAGCAATAAATTAACTGCATAGGCAATACTCATACAACATGCTAGATTGGGTGGTTTGTGGTTTACTGTGTCATCTGAACTTTTTAGCTAGTTACATATTATCTGCTTAAATAAAATCTTGGTTTTTAAGGCAAATGGAGTTAATTGCAAAGGATAATGTGCATGAGAGTGAGATCATCATGAACACTTGCTTAGATGTTGTTAAGCACACCATTCTTCTTGGTTTTCTTCCACTAAGAGCCATACTTTCCCAGTTCTGTAGAATGAAAAGGTAAATAAAGTTCAGCTTTTTAGAGGACACTCATTTTGAACAACCAAATGATAAATTCCAGCTCTGATGTGACAAGTCTGGATAACAAAGCAGAAAATTATCTAGTGAACCCAGATTCCAAAGTCACTCCTATAGTTGAATGATACTAGTTTGCAGTGTTGGGACCCCATAAAATGATAAATGAACTTGTGTTTGCTTAGTTAAAAATCATTCTATAATCTGTACCTCTCCAGACCTTGCTGAATTACAACTGTCAGTAACCTCAGCCAGTCTGGCCAAGGGTGAGGGGTGCTGGTTGCTGCAATGCAGTACCATCAAAAGGGCCACAGGCTGTCAGCTGCAGACAAACCATCTTTCAAGGGGAATCTTCCATTTCCAAGGATGACACATTTGTTCCCACCTACCATTGCTGCTAACCATAGGCATTCCCTGAGGGTGGCAAGGGGAGGCAAGTGTCAAAACATCCTTTGTGATGTCACAGTGCAAACACTGTGATTTACATACTTGTGTCCAACATTGGAATGCAGTACTAAATACCAGGGTTTGCATCATGAAGTGGCAACAGATGTTTTGTCATTTTTCATCACATTAGTTTGTAGCAGAGACCTAAACCTTTGCCAAAGATCAGCCTTTTGCTACTGGATATAAAAATGGAATAGACCCCCATCCCTACCCCCCACAAATCTTTTGATAGGAACTCAACTAAAGTTGTTGCAATTTGTTCCCTCTGTCACCTTAATCTCAACGATGGCATCAAAGACACTCTCTCCAGCTCTCACATTGCAAGAACAACCTGCCAACTTGATCGTACCATCCCACAGAAAGCCTTCAAGCTATATCAGGATTTTTTCCCCTAAGATAGCCCCTCCCCACCCTGGCTCGCCCTTTCCATGGATATAGGCTGCAGAAAGCCTACTTGGGATGGTGCTGTGAGGTTCCTGCTCTGCTTCCCCTCCCCACTTTTGGAAAGGAGGGCACTCTTTCATGTGATGCTTTCTTTCCCCAAAACTCATGGGTGAAGCATGGGAAGGGGAGAAGATAGTACTCTTTGCTCCTTCGCTTAGTGTTCTATTGCCAAGAAGTAGATGGAGGAGGACATGGGAGTGCACCACTGCCAATCCAGCACTAGGGCGCTGCTCCTGCCTTATGATGAGCAGGGAAGCTGTTACTGTCACTTCTGTCACTGCTTCCACAAAATAAGCAGAAAGTGGCAGCTGCAGCAATGGAGACCATCTTCTTTCTCTCTCTCCTTCTGCTGCTGCACCTTCTCCGGCCTGATGGCTGGGCACAGAAGAGCCCCTTCTCTAACACTGGACATCCTGGCTTGCTTTCTGGATATTTCCTCATCTGTCCTAATGACTTCTAGCTGGGGGAAGGTAGACCCAGGTAGAAAAACGAATGTGAAGGCAGGCATATATAGAAGAATGCCTGCCTGTCTTCACATTCCTAATCCTCCCCATTTTAACTTTCCCTTCAAATTTTCTTGGAGAAATAGGTACAGAGTTTGGATTTGCCTGATTGCAAGGTTTTTATATAGGTAACATGGTGTATAGGTAGTCAGCCATTTTTAGTAATGTTTAGCTAGGCACCTTCTAGACCTCATAATACATAACTTCCAATAATTCAATAAATGGGATCACTCTTGCTGTCCTTTTCCTGTCTTTAAAAAAACTGGATTCCTAACATGCACAGAGAGAGCCCACGTGCAAACACGTGGCTGAGTTTCAACCTTCTACTTAACATGCTGGGGTAAGGTATTTTTAACAAAGATACAGATAAAATGATCTCAAGGACAGATTGTGTCTACCTTTTAATAGCTTTTTGTGTGCTTTTAAAAGTTCCTCAGTTGTGTAATGATTAAATTATAATTACCTGAGTCAACAAAAAAATGTCTATAGTTAACGATTATTTCACAGTATTCATCCCTTAACAAAAGAAAAACAAAAAAGGAACTTGCTTTTTAAAAACCTTGGTGAATGATCTCATACATGATTTAAATTCATGCAACTTCTCTGTCATGTTTTTAGATGCTCAGGTTCAATGCTATAGCATTGTCATAGGCCACTGTATTTTCTTTTCTTTTTTAAAGGCTGTTAAAAGCAACTTGGTATGCATAAATTAGCTGAGAAAAGTTCTCCACATGAATTCGTAAATATCTCTTTTCCACCAGTTGTGACAAATTCCATAATGAAAAGCTAAGATGTGAGGCAGATGTGGTTTCAAAGTATCGTAAGATAATGGCCATTCAATCGAGCATGATTTGGTTGGTTGGCCAGTGGCCACGTTTTAGTCCTCCTGGGTGTCACAAAAGTGGCTGAGAGGCTGTCACTTCCCTTCCCACCTCCTGCCTCTTTAATAAACTTTTAAAATCCATAGCAATGAGGTCAGAGCCACCATAGACAGGTTCAGGAGTGCATAACTATCCCACTTGATTTTGCCCCTTTTTCACTTTCCTATATAGCTATGGGAAAATTAAAACAGCCATAATGATGGAGAGGCCAAAGAGCATTATTTGCATAGACAGCTGACCTTCAGGGAAGTCTGCATGACACAGAGAGGGAATTTAGTCTCAAATGAGACCAGGTTGCTTTGGGAATAAATTTAACCCTTCAGTTAATTGGTTTATTTAATAGGGTTTAACTGTTCACATGTCCTGCCATCTCCCCACATAACCCAGTTGAGTATGTCATGCTAAATGGGATCATACCAATGGAACAATAGCCACAAAGTATTCTCCTTGCCGGGAACATGAGGGAAGGCTCTGTGTGTATGTGCATGCACAGGCTTTAGTTTGCAGTCAGTGGCAAGTATGAACTCCATTCCCAGGAAAATGTTCTCTGATAGGCCCTCTCCTAAATCTTTTGAGGTCTTCAGGTTTAATAGGGAACTGCAGATAATGGCTTCAGTAGATGTTGCTATCTATATTTTCTATAAGGCTCTGAAGGATGGTGGATAATCTAAATAATAGCTTCCCAGGCTAAGCTGCCAAACTTAGGAGGACTCAGTGCAGGTGTCAGCACTGGGCAGAAGAAGGTTAGTGACAATAACCTTGGAGCCAGTTACTTCCTTCCAGTCAAGAAGGACAAACTATTTTGGAACTTTTCAAGACCATCAGCCAGACTTTCTAGAACCCATTTTGGAGAGAGAAAGAAATAAAGGAACAAAAAGAAAAAAACAGAGGAACAAACTCTGAGTCCCCTTGGCTTTCCCTGCTCCCAACCACATCTCACATTCCTTTTAGACAATACTTAATTTTTGAAATGTGAAAAATCAGAACTTCAAAACTACTAGACTGAAATGATGTTTAATCTTGAAACCATTCTTCTATGGCATCCATAGACAAGAAGCCTGTTGAAGGCACAGGATAAATAAGAATTGGAATGGGGAGAGGGGAACAAGAAAGAAGGGGAAACTAACAGGATACAAATAAAATGAGAAAGGAAGGGGGGAGGGGAACTGCTTATATTGCTTGCTTAAAGACAGCACTTTGATCAAATGTTTTTGTGGTCACTGTGAACTGGAAGGCTAGAGTTTTCTTCTGGAATTAACTGGTGGTTATCTATGTATGTAAGAAGTATATGTATAAGAAGAGATTAAATGGCCCCCCTAAAGAGATAAAACCAAATGTAGGACAGATGCTGAACTGCACTACTTAAAGCCAGCTGTGCTTTACATGGCTCTTGTAATGGCCTTGATCCACCAAACCTTAATATGATTCTTTGGTTTGTGACTTAATGTGTAGTGTGAAGCCAGTTATTGTGATTTGTAAATCATGATTTGTGGCTTAGCATATTGCCAGAACACAGTCAATACTGAATAAACCATGGTACAATAGGTGACCCTAATCTAACCATTGTTTTCCACATGTGGCAAATTATCATGTCTCAATTAAATAAGACTGTAGCTCCATCAGAATAATTTTAGGAAGAGGCACTGTTTAGGAAAAGAATTAAGAACAATCTATTTTGCTTATCAAGAAAAAAAATCAAGGAGTTACTTGATTATATTGAGTATCTTTAAACTGAGAAGATATTAGGCAATAAAAGACTCTCTAATCTTGAGGTGGTAGAGGGGGAGCATAAGAAGTATCAACATCTGGAACTTCAAGCTGGAGAAATTCAAATGAAACAGACACAGATTTTAAGGCGAGTGACTATTAAGTATTATAATAAGATTCTCTATTACTTTAGATGAAGACAAGATTCCCTTCTAAAGAGAGTGCTTTTCTGCCATAGTTAACAAATAGAGAAAATTTATAGAAATAAATGAATGGCTAAGACGGTGCTGAATAAAATTGCTTTTCCTGCCCTTCTGAAAAGCTGAAGGGAGTCAGATCCATGTGTTTCTTTAGGATGCTTCCAAACAGATACACAAGAACATCTTGCTTAATGAAACAACGTATCTGGAATCAGTTTACAAGGCAGCCCTGAGGGATTTTTTTTAAAACTTAAGAATGAGATATATTAATAATGAAACCATTAAAATATGTGCATCACAAAGTACCATTTAATATAAGCATAACATAGGTAAAAATAGCCATTATGAAAGTAACAAGTTCATTAATAACCTGAGCTTAGACAAATAAAGCAGTTTAATACAGTTTCTAAAACTATCTGGAGTAGACATAAAACACATGTCTCTAGGAAGAATGCTCCATGTGTTGGGTGACACTATGCAAAAGGCCTTTGCCTGCCACCCCAATGAACAAATCCTTAGAAAGGGGGGCTACAGGGGTTCTCCAGTACTACATTTCTTTGAAGGACTGCTATTACCCCCCACCCAAAATTCTGGGGAGAAGTTGCCTTAATTCAGAATTCTTGTTTCTTGGATTCAATGCTGTCCTTAAAATACATACTGACAATACCACAATCTCTTCCATGCCCTTCTCACCATCCAGTTAGAATTTCTTGTGGAGGTGATAAGCCTATTTTCAATTCCAAAACTAGATATTGAAACATGGAAAGAAAAGAAAGTCATCTGAGACCATGTTGTCAGTAATTGCTTGCCACATTGATAGGACACCTTTCCCACTTTTTCCACTCCCAAATACTGTACACCTGTTATGCACATTATCCAGACATGAGCAACTCTTTGCACCCTTGGAAGGGAACCATACCAATACACTTATAAAGTTTACATGTGTGATGCATAGATTTTCATATTTACAGATATACTGCAGAAGCATTATATTATGATGTGTGTATTATTAAAATCTATAATGATCTTGGTTGTGTGAGCATATATTTGAATATTCTTATTGTTACAAAATACAGGATATGAAGAACTCCATCTGACCACATGAAAACAAGCAAATGGCCAACACATATTTAAAGTGGAATGTTTCATACCTGATGATTAAATGCATAAATGTAGTTTCCTATGTAAACTTATCAGCTGATTGCCTCTGTCAACCCCTAATGCTAAATATGTGTGTGAAATCCTTTACAATGTCACTTAAGCTTCAATAAATATTCTTAAATAAAGTGAATGATTAAAAAGCTCAAACAACCGTTTTTATTCCCCAGATGCCCAATTCACATGCGGTACATGTTTATTGGGGTTGATCTAGGATGTTCTCTGCAGAAGTGAGGGTGGGGTTACAAAAGCTAGGTGAGCTGCATCTGTTCCTCCTTAGCATCCTGGCAAAGCACTTTCTCCTGCAGAGAAACCTTTCCCCCTCCGTCTCCTCTGTGGTAAGACTGGAACAAAGAAAACAAAGAGCTGCTGACAAGCTGCGCAAAACTGCCAAAGAGCTTACAATGAATACTTCAGAAAAGATTCTTCTTCTGATGCAAATTCAGCAGCCAAGTTTCATTTGAAAGCCAACAAAAGGCAACAATAACCTCTAAAGGCAACAACGTACTCTTCAAATCTCATTTTCCTCCCCAACTAGGTGTTTCCTTTACAGCCTGGTAGCATCATACTTACATCAGAAAGAGAAATCTTTAAGAATTCTTCTCTTCAAAATATCAGCCAACTGAGCTACAGCAAGAAGAACTAAGCACCTGTTGCAGCAAGACCTTGGCCACCAGCTATCTTCACAGTCATCATAAGGCAGCATTTCACTGAAAAAATATGGATATCACACCTGTGAGGGAACATGATGTGTGTATAATCAGAGGAATGGTTTGTAGCTGTTTGGCCCAGAATGATCAGTTCTGCCTTGCAACAGCTCTCCACAATTCTCAGGCAATGATCTTTTCACTTCTGTTGCTAGAGAGCTTTTTAACAAGAAATGTTAAAATGCCATTCTCTACCTTCATGTCTAAATTTATTTAGAAGCATTTACCTCACTACTTTTGCATCCCTTTTAAAGCAATACTTAAGAGGCTTAGAATAATGTTCTGATTAAGAAGACTTGATGAGTCAAAATATGTAAAATTATTACAGTAGCACTGCAAAATGGCTGCCAATATCAAAAAGATCAAGACCCATTGGAATTATAGATCAGAATTTAAAAGGTGTTCTAACATTTTATTACTATGTATAGAAATGCATATCATTTCACTAGATGAGCTAATTCTATGACCAGGCTGTAATAAAAGAGAAGGAATGATCATATTCAGGCTTGCTGAAGATAATAAAGGGCTAGCCTTCATATGGCAAAATGTTCTTGAAGATTTCAAAGTCCTACAGCTCTCCTCTGTTTTCTGCTCAGCTGATTCACTGAAGATAAATTCCATTTTGTCTCTAAAATGCAGCTAAGTTTCTTCCACCAATTAATTAAATTGGCATCAAGTTATTCTCAAGTATTCAGTGTGGTCCCTTAGAAAATAAGTGGACTTAGCTTCAGTATGCCTGCATTTACATTTCACAGAATTAAACAATCAGTGGGAGAAAATGCAAGGAATAATTAGGTATCCAAGATCCCTGGAATAACCCTGTGGTCCTCAGCATCCAAAAAGATAGGTTAAAAACCTGACTTTCCCTGAAATATCTTAACATAATCAAATGTGTGCTTCCAATGACAAGCACAAGAGAATCCCTGATGTGCATTCTGACGGGCAGATTAAAACAGTTTGATGGATACCTTTAAATACAAGGGAAACTTTAAATGTTATATTAGCTACTGACCTGTAGAAGGCACTGCACAACTGGTTTTGTCCTTACTGGGACTCTTCAGTCATAGTTATCTTCCATACTAGGTATTCTATGTTCAACACTTTAATGGGATTTTGAATCCACAGGCCTTGCGCTTGATGGCTATACAGTGCATTTAGTTTTAGAGCTACCTTGGCCCAGCTGTCAGTAGCTTGCAGGAGGAGAGATCTCATAGAAGGAAAGAAGGAGACGTACCTGCATAGCTTCTAGAAGTGAAACTTGCCCTCCGTCTGTGCTATCGAATTGCTCTATTTCTGCAGAGAGACTCTGTTTTCAGAGGAACAGGCAATGCATATTTGTGTTCAGAGCACATCTGCAGTGCTCGGTTCCACCTCCCTCGCCTCTCCCCCCCCCCACTTGCACAATGATAGACATTAGTGTATCATGTATAGAACTAATAATGATTTGCTGGACTTAGAGTACAACCCTGAGTGTTGTAATATAAGTAAATTAAAACAGGAAGGAAAGCCCAGTCTAGTTCATCTCTTGCTTGACCCTAGAAGCAGATTTGATCTCATCCATTTTCCTTTGATGGTATTTCTTGGAAACATGCTACTCAGTTGCCTTGGAAATAAAGATGTGTAATTTGTTTAGTGCAGTGGCATGACAAGTGGTTTTTCACTGTGTTCTCTGTTCAAGAGGATGCTCTGGTTCCCTTGCTCCCCCTTCTCCTTTCATTTCTCTCTCTTGATACAAAAGGCTCTCCCTCTTCAGATTCCTGCTTTCTTTTATTCAGACCTATCATCATCTCCCCGCAGGGAGTCCACTGACAGTGATTGAGACTAAGGGAAATGGTATCCTCTCCATGCTGAAGAGTGTTAATGGGAGTTAAGTGCATAATTCCCAGCAGAAAGAGCTAAGAATATACAGTCGAGCCCTGTTAATTTACTCTTTGCTCTTTCACAAAACCAAGAGATGCTGCTGCTCTTTAACCTCTACTAGCCATGCAAATCTTTGAGCTCTAGCACCTTAGAGAATCTCTGCATTCTTTTTATATATCCCTGCAGACAAAGCTAATAGAGCTTGTTGAGTGTTGTTTTATAAAATTCATTTGATTTTTTTCCTAATGAAATGTTACAGCCTGCTTTCTGCTGTGCAATGCATGACCTGTGGCAAAGCTGTATGAATGGCACAATGGAAAAATGTATAGCAACTTGGAAAGGGAAGGTAAGAGGTAACAGCCCAGGTAGATAAAACGTATTTATTCTTCATTGGCAGCCATTTCTACCCTGGTGCTTTCCAGGTCATGGTAACTGTGAAGTATGGGAACTGTAGTCCCAATACAGCTGTAGGATGCCAGGTGGAAGAAGGCTATTCTGTAATAATGCTTCTGAAATAAAACACCTGACAATTCCATGAACATATTGTAGATTTGAGGCCAAAGACCATTTGAGAAATGCAGGTTGACATCGATCCTATGCTAGATCCTTTATCATCCCGTTTCCCCAAAACAACAGAAATTGCAGTCAGAATAATTGCTTTGCAGATCAGTTCCATTTTATAAATACAAATATTTTGTATGAGACTGTTTCAATTCCATGTTTTTATTCTGAACTTTTATAGAATGTGCAAGGGATATGGTAGCAGGAATTGATGGGCTATCAATGCATGAGAGACAGTAAAAAGTGTATGGAGAGTCGAAACAACGCAACTGGAAATAATATAAGTTTATCATTTCCAATAATAAAGCAAAGACATGTGCATTTAATGCTTGCATAACAGCTAGTATATTTTATGTATGCCTTTAAATAAGTGACCCTAAATCCATTGCTAGGATTAGATGTTGGGGGGGGGGGGATGTTCTTTTTCTTTCTTTTTTTACTGTTTTTTACTGTTATTGTGAGCCACCCAGAGTTATGCCTCATAACCACATAAGTCTCTTAAATAAATTAACAAACAGGTAAAACTTGGCTCAACCAAAGGGTCATGAAGATTGTATAACTTTTTCAGTTCTTTGGAAGCCCTCCTCAAGCAAGATGATACGAATGACAGGGTATAGGAAAGAAGCAAGAAAGTGAACATCTGGAACAGTTGTTTCAGCCACAAGCTCTGCAATTCACAATCAGTCAAAAGGCGGAGTTTATGGACTTCATGCATAGGCATTGTTAGTTTGAAACTGGAAACAAACCATTTTTAAGACAGGTGGACCTGGTATGATAGAGACATAAAGTCTTTCCTAATCTGGCAACAGCCAAGCTGTTCTGGGAGTTGTAACCTAACATGCCAATTGCACAAAGTTGGGAGAAGCTAATTTACATATTGATTTCTTTTGTCTTGTTATTAACTATTACAAAAAATGTTTTTATGAGTTTTTGAAGCACTACAAATCTCTCCAACCCTGATGAGTGCTTTACATACCAAAGGTTCCAGGTCCTGGAATCTCCCCGTGGAAGGTTCAAAGAGCAGATAATGAGAGACGCTTCTTCCTGAGATTCTAAAGAGGTGCAATAATACAGTGTTTTTCAGCCTTGCCAACTTGTACAGCCAGAAAAGTAGAGGGCAGAAATGTACAGCCAGATATCATCAGCATACTGATGATATCTCACCCTGTGTCAACAGATGACTTCATCCAGTGGCTTCATGTAAATGTTAAATAGGAATGGGGAGAGAATAGAAACCTGAGGTGCTCTATAAAGCAGGACCTTTAGGCTCCATCTTTCCCTGTCTATCAACACTGACTGGAACCAGAGAAAGCAGAACTACTGCAATACAGTGTCCCTCTCACACCACCCTGACCTGGCCCAGAAGGATACCATGATCAATGGTATTGAAAGCTGCTATGAAATTAAGGAGGACCAGGATGGATGTAAGGTTATTGACCAATGTGATCAGTGCTGTCTCAGTACTATAAACAGGCCTGAATCCAGACTGAAAGGGGTCCAGATTATCTGCTTCCTCCAGGGCCCTCTGGAGCTGTAAGCCTACTGTCTTCTCAACAACCTTTCCTAGAAGGGGAAGGTTAGGGACTGAACAAACATTGTCCAGATCCTTTGGTTCCAGTAATGGCTTCTTAAGGAGGGGGAAGATAACTGCTTCTTTCAAGATGGGTAGAACTACCCCCTCCCACCAAGAAGCATTCATCACATGTCATCTCCTGGGAGCTCTTGAGGGACATGGATCTAAAATGCAGATGACTCAACTCACAACTCCAAGGGTCCTGTACACTTCCTCATGACTAACTGGGTGAAACTCTTCCTAGATAACCAGGCAAGACCATCCCTCCGTCACTTCCATAACACCTGATCAGCTAGAGTCAAATTCTGAGAGAATCTGAGTGACTTTATCCCAAAGATGCCTAGAATGGTTCTCACAGTGCCCCTGTAAGTATCCCCCTGGCCCCTCCTTACTATGATGAACTGGGTTAACCTAAACAGGGCCACCAGTCAGTTCTCTGCAGACTCATCAAAGGTAGAAGAGTAGCAATGTTTGGCCACCCTTATCACCATGCAGTAATCCTTAAGAAAGGCTCTTACCTTGTTTGGTTGGGTTCACTCTTCCATGAAAATCCTTCTTGAGATAAAGCTATAGCATGCCTTTGTTTCTATTTTTAACATTTTTTTCACAGACACACAAACCTTTTAGTGGCTTTTAGTTTATGATTACTATACTTTTATCCATTATTTATTCATTCATTGATTTAATGGCTGCTGTTTCTACTTTGCTGTTTTAATATAACATGTCATTATTTGTAACTGCATAATCTACTTTGAAAGCCAGTATACGTGTGCAGGTGTGATTTAAATATTGCATAAATAAATGAGAGGGTGAGTGTATTACCCTGAGGCAACAGAAATTTGATTGTATTTTTTAACAACATGCTTCAGGGGTGAAGAAAATAATTTCTCTTAAAAAATACTTTGATGGAGGTAGTTTATTCATTCATTCATTTAAAGCGTGTATATAATTGCCCAACTCAGACAATATGATGCTGGGCAACGTTCAATTCAGATAGTCCTCGCTTAATAACCACAACTGGGACCAGAATCTCAATCGTTGAGTGAAGTGGTCATTATGCGAGACACCCATGTGACTGTTTTGCTCAACAGCTGCAATCCAGGCATTTCTAATTGCGGTCATTAAGTGATCTTCCAGGTCATTAAGTGGATGGAGCAAAGGGGCTGCCTGCTGAAGGATTTCAGCTCTGCGCAGAGCTGAAATCCTCCTGGCAGGCAGCCCTTTCGCTTTCAAATGTTTCTGCAGCCTACTGAAGGGTTTCCCCTCCCCTCCATGCATGGAGGGGAAGTCCTTCATAGGGCTGGAAGAACAGAGCTCAAGTCTTCAGGATTTGAGCTCCATCCTGCAGACCGCAGAAGGATTTCAGCTCCCCTCCATCCCCTCCACTTGCAACCTTCCCTGCTGGCTTCCCCTTTGACTTTCCGGGGAAGCCGGCGGAGAAGATTCCAAATGGTGATCACATGATCGCGGGGCACTTGGCAACCAGTCGTAAATGCGAGCCGGTTGCCAAGTGCCCAAGATGCGGCCACATGACTGTGGGGGAGAGGCAGCAGTGCAACCTTTTATGACAGCTGGAAGTGCTTTACGGGCTGAAAGCACCCTTTCTGAGGCCATAATAACTTCAACCCATTGTTAAATGAACAGTTGTTAAGTGAGGACTACCTGTATAAATATACTAGCTAAAAAAGTATAGCTAAAAGATGACCGCTTACATTTGTGCATTTTTAAACTGGACCACAGTTTTCTTATTGCAAACTGATGAGTGACAGGACTGATCTTGGCAAAAAGTATTTTACAGGTAGCTCTTGATATCTGTTGCTTAAGAAAATCTTTCATCATTGACTAGCAAATATGCAGCCTTGTCTGCGTTTCAAAGTCCACACAGTCATTTTTTATTGGAAAAGCTGCTGTACATGATTTAAATTGGAAATCCAAGAAAACAAAGAAAACAAAGAATCCAGGAGAACGAAGTATATATTTCAACAACAACAAAAAAAAAACCAATGGAAACAATGAAGATCATAAAACAAAAAACGGATGCCTCAGCCATCCTCCTTAGATGCATCCAACAGAACTATCCACAGAATCCCACTTCACCCTATCCCAGCACTTGGGGGAACAGCCAGCTCTTTATGGCCTTCCAGAAGGTTAAAAAGGTGGGGGCCTGCTGGATCCCGGGGGGAAGGGTGTTCCACAGGGATCCACAGGGCAGAGGCTGCTATGGAAAAGGCACGCCGCCTAGGTCCCACTAGATAGCAACATTTAAGGGAAGGGACCTGAAGCATGTCTACTGTATCCAACCTGGTAGGGTAGGCAGATACCCTCAGGGAGAGGGGGTTCCACAAATAACCTGGCCCCATGCCATGTAGGGCTTTAAAGGTGATAAACAGCACCTTGAACTGCACTCAGAAAGAAACTGGAAGCCAGTGCAACATGCAAAAGCAATTCAGTATGAGCAAACCAAGGGGCACCCAACACTGTGTGCACTGCTGCATTCTGAACCAGTTGTAACTTCCGGTAGCCTTCAAGAACAGGCCTATGTAGAGCACATTGCAGTAGTCCAACCAGGAAGTGACCAGACATCAGTGACCATGAACAATGCCTCCCTGCACAGGAATGGGTGCAACCGGCATGCAAAAAGAATCTGTGCAAAGGACCCCTTAGCCACAGCTACAACCTGCTCATTGAGCAGGAGCCACGAGTCCAGAAAGACCCCCAAATTGCACACTAACTCTGTCTGGGGAAGTGCAACTCTACCAGACCTTGGGGGGCCAAAAACCAAATGCTATTCGATCTTGCTAAAGAGCTCTAAAACATACAGCAGGCCGCCTGTTGTATTTTTATTTCATTAAAATTAGTGTGGTGGCAAACCAAGCCTGGAAGAGTGAGATTTCATTGTTCTGGACAAGAGGAGCTGCTTTCAGCAATCCAGACAGGATGGGAGAGGGCGGATGCTGCCAGATCCCGGTCCCAAGTGCTATAATAACCCAAAAGCAAGAAGAGAGAAGAAGGAATGAGAAAAGCTAGGAGAGCAATAAATAAATGTTGTCATCTCGAACTCTTGTCCAGTTGAGTGCTATATAAATCATAAAAATAAAGAAACATTGCATTTGATGGATTTTTGGCAGGAAGATTGCCCAGTTAAAGCCTTGATGGGCAGCACCTGAAGAATCCTGGACAGAGGAACTGCTAGTTAGGAAAGAATCCTGAATTTGCACTTGTTCTGGCAGACGAAAAGGGAAGGAGGTAGCTGGAAGGAAGACAGAGATGCTTGGTCTAGAAACACGTAATCCTCTCACCCGTTCTGACATTTGGTCAGGGGCATGTAAGAGCTCTGGCTCCTTTAGGTCTAACCGTTTCCTGGATCTGCCCTGCAATTCCCAAGATCAGTCCTGGAGTGCTGAGTGTGAGCTGCAAGGGTGGGAATGATTTGGCACCAACAGCAAACCAGCTTACAAGGATAAGCACTTTAATGGGACTACATTTGGGGACAGGGGGAACAAACTGTTTTCTAGTTAACTGCATCATTAAATGTACTGTACATTATTAAAGAGATAGTCTGTAACCTTTACTTTTTAAGATAACTTTATTAAGGTAAAGTAGGACTGATAAAATTATCAGCTTTTGCTTTGAAGAGGATAATGGAAAAACTGGTTCTGAATTTGAAACAGTAACTTCCTTGGGTTTATGGATGTATAATCTCCCTCTGCCAATGGGGTCTGTTCAATTTGAATAATAACACAACATCAGTAAAAATGAATTTCTGTAAATATAAATATCTAATGGGAGACTCATCAGGTAGATCTTACATTTTGCCAGATGCGATAGGAACAGCAACCTCAGATCTTCTGTAATAAATACATCTCATTTATTAGTAATTCATTTTATCACCTAACTTTGCTATCTACAAAGTTTTTCTGCTGACTTCCTCAGTGCATCTTCTCTATTCGGCCCTGTACCAAGGAAAATCTTTATTAGTACTATATCCATTTGTTCTTAATATCTAGGGAAGGAAAACATAGTCATAATGTCATTTCCTGCTGGTGGGCTTTTGGAACATCCTTGTTTGGTCACAGTGCTAGATCAGAGAGGGATTTTGTGTGATCCAGAACAACAGTCTGTGTAAGGAGGACCTGTGGGTAATAAGCATTTCTGGGCAAGTGCTTTGTTCCTTCTCAGTTTGGGTTGCATCAGCTGTGAGAGGGATTTTTCAGTGTCAGTCCCTACAGACAATAGTTTTTGAAGACTTGAAAGTTGCTTGAGGGAAACACAGCTTCTCCCATTTCACTTGGTTTATTCCCATTTCTGGTTGAACATGAGTGACAGGTTTTGAAATAATACACAAACTTATAAAATACAACATGGCAGCATTTGCATACTAAGCTAAATTATGGTTTGTTTTAACCAGTAACCATACTGGTTGACCTTACACCTAACGATAAACCATAGATTGTTGTTTAAAAGACACAATGGCCCAGTTCACATATTGTACTAGGTTGTCATCAAGCAAACTAAATCATGGCATTGTGTGATGTATGAAATATACCTATGCTTATAATTCATGAGTAGCAGTTCTTCCTCCAAAAGGCCTTTAATCCCTTCCTTTGGAAGGATTATGGAAAATTACTCCTCTAAGTATGCAGCCCTGTGTGAATTAATTTGGAAGAAAGTACTGTTAAGTTACTGTAAATGAAATATCTTTTCATGAAAATGTTCATAGGATCCTGTTGCGTAAAAGCAGCAGTGAGGCATATAAGAAATCAAGCATCTGTTGCAACTATTGGTATTGTAGTTAAAATAATTTAAGGAAGGGGAGAATAACAAACAGCTGTTCTTATTCCTTTTCTATGTCCACTGCTTTTTGCCAACCTCATACATGGTACATCTGGACCATACATGGTTCATTACAACATAGAGAAGGAACTGCCTAAAGACTAGGAGTCACAAGAAGCCACACCTGATTGGTCTCCAAATGACCACATACTTCCCTTTTTCTAACATACAGGTAGTCCTTGCTTAACAACCACAATTGGGACCAGAATTTAGGTCACTAAGCAATATGGTTGTTAAGCGAATCATTACATGACTAGACCTAATTTTATGACTTTTTTGTAGTGGTCATTAAGCGAATCACATGGTCATTAAATGAATCACATGGTTCCCCATTGATTTTGCTTGCTGGAAGCTGGCTGGGAGGGTCGCAAATGGCTATCATGTGACCCCGGGATGCTGCAACCATCGTAAGTGCAAGCTGGTTTCCAAGAGCCCAGATCGTGATCACATGACTGGGGGGGAACACTGTGACAGTCATAAGTGTGAGGACAGGTCATAAGTAGCTTTTCAGTGCTGTTGTAACTTCAAACGGTGGCTAAATGAATGGTTGTTAAGCGAGGACTACCTGTAGTTGAAACCTGGTAACCATAGTCCACCTTATATGGAAGGCAGAACATACATTTTCTACCTAAAATATATAGGCAAAAAAGTGGAATTGTGTGGAAAGCACCACACGTTCCCATTAAGCAGCTTGGGGGTTCTCTAATTGCATGAAAAAGCTAGATAATGATGGGTAGCTCCATTTTCTGAATAAAATCATAGACTTTGATTTGAAGGGGCATTTAGGCCATTGAATCCAACACCTTGCTCAGGGCAGGAGTCCAAATTAAGGCATATCTGACAACTGGTTATCCAAACTTTGACTGAATACACTAGGTGAAGGGGAACCCAGCATGTCTCTGAGTTACTGGTTCTACAGATAGTCCCTGCTTAATGACTATTAATTCAGTGACCATTCAAAGTTATGATGGTGCTGAACAAATAGTACTTACGCCTGGTCCTCAAAGTTAAGGCCATTGCAGTATCCCCACAGTCACGTGATCAAAATTTGGGCGCTCGGCGGCCCACCCACATTTATGACCACAGGGTGTGCTTCAACTCCCCTCACCCGCCTATCTCCCCCCTCATCTCTGCCCTTTTGGCTGCCCTGCACTCCACTGCTCCTGCCCCCCCGCCCCCCTGTACTCTGTTCTGCACCCTTGCTGCCCTGGACTCTGCTGCCCTACCATGCCAGCTGCCCTTTACCATCTTCTTCCTTCTGCTGCCGATGAGGCACACCAGGCCTGGTCAGCTGGGGGTGGCAGAGGTGGAAGGGGTGCCGGGTGGAGTGCAGGGCAGCAGGGGCAGCAGGGGCAGTGGAAGCACCAAGGGTGGCAGAGTACAGGGCAGTGGGAGCAGCTGTGGCTGGAGCGGTTAGGGCTTTGCACTGTGGTGCTGGAGTGGCACCTGGGGTTTGGTGCTGGGGCGGCTGGGGTGTGTGATGAAATATGAGGGTGGCCTTGGAAGACGGGGGGGAAAGATGCAGATCTAGGGAACAATCAGATAAAACAGGGTGGTTGCAGCTTCGCACTGCAGTGCTGGGGTGGCTGGGGCTTTGTGCCACGGCACTGGGGCGGCTGGCTGCAGTGTGGGCTTGTGGTGGCACTCCTCGGCAGCAGAGGTGGCACTGGTGGTGCCATGGCAGAAATAGAGGCGTGGAGATGGAGGCAGTGGGCTAAGACTGGTCTCTACTTCAGCCCCAGCACCACTGGCACCACCACCACCGCTGAGGGGTGTTGCTGTGCAAGGCGGCCAAAAGGGCAGAGATGTGGGGGGAGATAGGTGGGTGGGGGAGTTGAAGAGGAGTCAGTCCCTTACACTGGAAGAACTGAGGCTCAGGGCTAGGAAGGACCAAGCCGGGAATGACTTGGATCAGGATGGGTCCTCACCTAACAACCAGGTGGGATTCACTTAACAATGGCAACAGGGACTGCCAGAACTGCCATTGCTAAGTGGGACAGTCACATAATATCTCACTTAATGACTGCATTGCTTAGTGACAGAGTTGCCGGTCCCAATTGTGGTTGTTAAGCAAGGAGTACCTGTACTCTTTAACTGTTCTTACTGTTAGGAAAGTTTTTTTAAAAAACTTCCAGCTGGAATCTGTAGCCTTGTAACCTGATTCCATCATTTTGTGTCCTGCACTCTGGATGATGAGAAAAAGGTCTTGATCTTCTGTGGGACATCCCTTCATATCTGAGGAGTGTTTGCATATCTCCTGCAGTCTTCTCAAAACTAAACATTCCCAGTTGTTCCTTCAACACTCCTTCTTATTGCTCATCTGATCATACTTCCCTGAACCTGTTTGTCTGAATCCTTCTCCAGATGTCTGGGGAAGGGGTATGTCTAAAACTCAGAATAGTGGCCCCAATACATGTAAAACAGGGCTTCAGCTGCAAGGTTGTGACCATCATCTTCACTTTTTTACACCCTCCCTGCCCTTGTGGGCACTGAATAAAATAGAATGATTACATCCCATGATGTGGATATGCTTAAAACTGCATTTACTTTTTATGTAGCCACAACATACAGGTGACTCATATTCAGTTTGCAGTTGATTACTATTCCAAGTTCTTTTTAAAAAGTACTAAACCCAGCCAGTATTCTACCCCCAGCTTATACTTTGATTTCTGTCACCTAAGTGAAGAACATTGTAATTATCTCCATAGATATCTGCAGGGGTGGGGAGTAACAAAACATGGGTTGTGATATGGTGATGAAAACTCTGACCATTACATACATGCATGTCATACTTCAATGCAAGTATGAAAATGGAGATGGGCTTGCATTGTGATGTCATGATATGTGCTTTGCTGTTTTGGCAACATCATGATTATGAACAGAAGCTGATGGTGATCTCCATTAAATTCCATTCTATCTTTATTAGTCTATTTCTTCAGTCTATCAAGATTGTTTTGACTTTTATTTCTGTCTTCTAAGGTATTAAATACATATGTCTCAATTTTGTGCCATCTACAGATTGATGAGCATTGCCTCTATTTCTTTATCCAAGTTATTTATCAGAATGCTGAAGAATCCTGTTTGTAAGGAGTTTGGCAATATTACATTTATCATCACAATAGCTTTATGAGGACGTTTAAGAGGGGAGATGTGACTGAATTAACACATCAGACTAAATCATGATTTGCTTAACCATGGTACACTGAATAATCCACTGGTAGTTAGACTGTTACAACATTCAAATTATAAACCATAGTTCATAAATCACAATAGCTGGGCTGATACAACATGCTATATTACAATCAAAGAAATTCTATTATGCTTATCACAATGTAGGAACTCATCCAATGATTGATCCAAAGACAGCTAATGAATTTTATTATTAAAGAGCAATTTAAATCCAGATCTTCAAAATCAAACCTAAAATTTATCACTGCATCATCTGCTTTGGTCACTATGTATTATTATATATGTGGTAAATTTTGCAGGCTAAGTTTACCATCTTATACATAATGTCTTCAGAGAAAAGCCTACTTTGTTGCAATATTTAGTATTTTTATGCATGGAATAGGGCCATCCAAAATATAGGAAAATTCAAAACAGTGCTTGAATAAGTTAGGACTCATCATTTCCTACTTAAATTTATTTATTTAAAGTTAATATAAATGTTTGTCTCTGTTTACTTTCCACTTCAGAAGCTTTGAAGGACCTAATATTTACATTATCTTATCTACACCCAGAAGTGGGTGGCGAGGGTAATATCATTGTGAACTAAGGTCTATTAAAATTCGCTGCTGGGGTTAATCAAAAGAGATATAGAAAAGTAACCTTTAGTAATAACTAAATCTGTATGTTATGATACCTAGAGAAACAAGGCCGCAGAGCAGATGGCTGACTTTTCTGCTGGCTGCTGAAGTTATGCCTTTAATAAGCAACAGGCAGGAACATATGTTACTTTGCAGTGGAAACTAAAAAGCATTATCTGATTTCTGTACATCTCAAAGGCACAAAAGCAGGCCAAATCTGTGTGTTGCTTTTTAGATTAAGTGGCAAATTCACAAGAACTTTCTGAAAGAAAATTATACTGTTTCAATGGTGATCTTTGAACTTTTATGCAACATGCATTCAGGGTAAGTGGTGATATTGATAGATATTTAATAAATAAAGAACAATTGCCAGAGGTACTTCTGAGGGCTTTCCCCTTATTTCTGTAAAAATTGACCTTGTAAGTGGTACGCAAGAGCCCAAATTAGGGCATATAGGGTTGTCCTGATGTCTTGTCCACAGTAGGCAATGAAAGACTCTTGAGGTATCTAGACAGAGGCTGGGGTGCCAGCCTAGTAGGAACCAATGAGTGTGGGTTTTATTAATCTCAATGATGCTTGATGGGTAAGCATCAGAAGATGGCTATGTTACACCTATCCTGGTTCTGAAGGTTCTTGGTAGAGTTCTCCAAGATATTTTGGTGTCCAAATGAAGAAAACTGAGAGGTGACCTACATATTCTTGATGGTAGGTATAAATGTAGTCAATTCGATCACTGTCAGATCTTTTAAAATCATGAAATGGCCCTCACACTCAGAATTCTGAAAATTGCAGTCCCAACATATCTGGAGAAAGTCTGGTGATGGTAAGCCTAAAAATGCAAAGCCATTTCCTGTTTAAAGGAATAAAAACAGTTCAGGGAGGAAGTACCTATGTGCAAATGACAGAATACAGCTGTGGTCACTGATACTCTTTAGCTATGGCAAAAAAGAGATCATAGCCTCATTTGCTGAGGATCACTAGTGACATCCTCTGTCACTGACTGTGCACCAACTGCAAAGTGCCATCTGTGCCATGGCACAGCACTGGGTAAGGAGGTTGTACCCATGGTGACTCCACTTCCTTCTTCAGCTTTCATCCAGCTCTCCATCCTCATGAACAGGATGCAACCAGCTAATTAGACATAACTTGAACAAAGAGGGATATATTTTAAATATATTTTTAAACACCTCTTCATACAAATCCAAAGGCCTACCATCCCAGCACTTCAGGGCACAGGAACACAAGCATAACATCTGTTAAGTTGTTGGCCTGAAATTGGGAGATATATAGGTTCAGGTCCATCCTCAGCCATGGAAATGTACTGGGAGACTTTGGGCTGATCACTCTTGCTCAGTTGCTCCTATTTTATAAGATTGTTGTTATGGGGATAAAATTAAGGGAAATCTCCATAAAAGTTGCCTTGAGCAAAGGACACTCATCATTCAAACAATTTCCAGTTGATTTAACTGGAAGAAAGTTTAACACATTTACTTTACCCCTAAAAACAGGGATAAAGCTTCTAACTTCAGCTGCATTGTGTCCATAATGTGTAAGAATCTTCAGGGTGTATGGAGATGGGTGGAGCTAGTTCAGAGAAATCATCTCAGCTCTATTAACGTCACACACTTTGCAAGACTAAGTGAGCACTAGGACCCAGCGGTGAGATTTCTCCTTTTCAGTGGTTTTACAGTACATCTGACACAAGGCATGCAATCTGGGTTAGGGCTGTGGTTCTGTCTGTGGGGATAATTTCCAAATGATGAGCAAGAGCAGAAGGAAGGGATTAACTGTGTGAATATAATAAAAACTCCAAAAGCAACTAAAGCAGGAAAAAGCAAGAGGGGGGACAAAGCCACACACATAAAGAGTAAAGGTAACTAAACTTGTTCTCATTTCTTGTCTTTTAATCTTTGGCTGAGGATCTAGTATTGTCATTAGAAGCTTATGAAACATCCAAGTAGCTGCGTTTGTGCACACTTGGATTCTGAAGTTTGTAAACTGTCAGCATCTGCTTTCCTGACATTCCCTTGATTTTTAAGCTGACCAGCATGCCACTCATACTCAAGTGATTGTGGGAATGGCACTGATCTCATTCCATGCCATTGCAGAAGTTAATTTTAATAACAGAAGTAAAACTTTTGAAGGGCCTGGAGGAATGTCATGTTTTTGAAAAAAAATTCGTTCTTCATTTGTTGCAGAAAAAAAATCCAACTTGCTAACTTTCGCTGTTTAGTTCATGCATTTTTCAAATACTTTTTCAGGACAATACATGGGAACTTTCCAAGCATAATGCTCAAAGACATCCAAGTTGGTTGGCAAAGTCTCTGTTTTTCAAGTGCTTGGGTTTTGGCATTTTGTGATAAGAATGTGTCAAAAGGTTGTAGCGCTTGTGATAAATACAGTACTGTTACTGCTTCTTTGTGACAGTTTTTAAATTAAGACATTATTTTTAAATGGAAATACTCTTTTTTAACTGAAAGAAATCAAATCCTGTCACTGTTTCTTGATATAGAGACATATCTTGTGAAATAACATTCCCTTATACAGAGATTCTGGATGATCATTTTTGCTAGAGTTACTGTCACTGAGTATCACTAAATATTGTGTCTAGAATTCTTGTGTTTTTCCTCCAAAAACTTTACAGCTGTATTGTTATAATTATTGCAATTACTTGTAGCCTAAATGCTTTTGCAGCTAAGTTGAGGAGACTGTCAGAACTGTGGGATTCGCATCGTAGAATTTGACCTAGCTACTGATATGCATATTTCTTTAATATTTGGTGATTCTAGCTAAGGCATACCAATACTTCTGCTAGAATCAGTTCATTCTGATAACAGAATGGTTGAGAGATATTTTCCTATTTTAAGTTTAGTTTCCTCCTGAGCTTGTAATACTGATTTCTAATTTTCATAGGCTTCACATTGGATATTTTATTTTACAAACTGCATTATCTTCTTTTTTACATAAACTATTCCAGTCCACTTGTAGGTAGAAGAAACCGTTCTAGTGTTACAAACATACTATTGTAAAATGTTTGTTCTATACCTGTAAAAGGTATTACCCAAACTTTCACCACAGCAAGCTGTGCAACTGCATTCTTTGGCTTTGGTATAAATCTAGGATTTAAACTTTTCCTCCATAAAATGGAGAAGATTGAATTCATTGTAAAATGGAACATAAAGAAGTATGAACTATCCAAAGGAGTTCGCTACTGCTTTATTTTTAAACCAGATGAGATCTGGTAGCAAACTTTACTCTTCAAAAAGGCCTCCTCAGGTTTATTAATAGCAAGTTTATTAATAGTAATGAAATGATGTCAAAGTAGGAAAATAAAAGCCCTTTTAAGGTTTTTTGGTCTCTTGTTCGTGATAGATCCCTCAAGTAACCCTTGGAGTGGGAAAGGCCTCAGAAACTGGTAACCCTCTAAGGCTTATCTGATTGGCTTAAAAAATTAAACAGCTGATGGCATCTAATAAGAGACAGAGAAGACACTGTTGTCATGGAAACTGACAAATGTATTCTCCCTTCCCATTTGGGATGGAAAGGTAGGAGAAGTCTGCGTGTCATCACAAATGCCTGCAGAACACTTTGACTTCTACGTTTCTCAGCTTCTCTGAAACCTGAGAAGGTGTCTGTTAGTTCAACCCATTTCACAGTTGTGTTGGGGGGAACTCAAGCCTGCAACTTCTAGGACAGTTGTGCTGTCCATATGAATGTACTGATCCACTCAGACAAAGAGCTCTGGGAAATAGGTGGGTTGACTTGCATTGCATCAGGCAAAACTCCCATAGAGAGAGACACAGGAATCTTTTGTGAGTAAGATTAGCACCCGATTGTGTTGCAGAGCTGCTGAAAGACTTCCTAAAGATGGGTGTATAGGAGAAATAATCAGGTTCTGCCCTAATGTAGTGGTAAAACTCATTGGTGGAAATTCCCAGTATAATTCATTCCATTGCCTTGAATTCCAGCTTCTATCGTTAGCCATTGTGCAAGAACAATATTCCATTACTTCAGAGTGAAACAAAGTTTTTCTACCGTATCCCCAACTTTTAGACTTCAGATAAGTGTTTCAGTTTTTGGATAAACTGCCCTAACATGCAGGGATGTTCTAAATATTGCTGAATCATACACGCAAAAATATTGAATGCTTTGTGTTTTTACAGTCCTTCTATAAATTTCTCAATGTCAAGGTGCCTGCATGATGCCTTCCAGGTATGTTGAACTACAGATCCCATCACTTCCAGCTGTGCACATTAGGGATGTTATTGGGGTTGTAGTTTAACCCATCCAGAAAGCATGGGTTTGGAGAAGGCTGTGCTAGGTAGTGGTCAAATATTTATGTATTTATTACCACACTTTTATTGTAACCTACTTTCTATGATTCCAAAAAAATGTAAGGCTACATTTGCATGACATGCTAACAGATGGTTAACTGTGGAGTCCTTGGGGTTCTCTGAGCTTGGTTCTTTTCTTGCAAACATTTCATTACCTGGCTAGGTAACATCTTCAGTGCTAAAATGGGATGGGGTTTGCTCTCTATTTATGTGCTGTGGCCTGCCTTGCCAGTGCTGGTGGGGGTGGGGGTTTTGTTTTGCTCCTCTGGTAGTTCCTTGATTAGCATCTGTTTGCTGCTTGATTGTGTGCCTGGTGGTGACCTTTGCTAATCTGGGTGATGATTGCTGGTGAGGCGATCTTCTGATCTTTTGTCTCTTTTGAATAGTGTGTAGATGCTGTTTATCTCTATGTGCCTGTTAATTGCTGCCTTGTCTGAATACCAAGCTTCCAAGAATTCCCTTGGATTTAGCTTGGTCTAAAATGCTGACAGTTTCCCAGTTAAAACTTAACTTTAATGGTTAACTTAATCATATTTATATTTAAATACACACACACACACACACACACACACACACACAATTTAGTTCGTGTCACTCTCATATTTGAGGTAGGCAGGTGAAGCGTTAGGGGGTCTTTGCCCAAGGACCCCTACTGGTAAGGTAGGTGCCAGCTGGGATTTGAACCCTGGTCTCCTGCATCAAAGGCGGTGTTCTAACCACTATGCTATCCAGCCGCTCTAGAAGATCAGAAGACCAGAAGACAGTGGTAGTGATAGATGTAGCAGTGCCAAGTGACAGCAACATCAGGAAGAAGGAGCGTGAGAAGCTGGAGAAGTACCAGGGCCTGAAGGAGGAAATCGAGAGGATGTGGAAAGTCAAGGCCAAAGTGGTCCCAGTGGTGGTAGGAGCACTCAGGGCTGTGACTCCTAAGCTGGGAGAGTGGCTCCAACAGATCCCAGGAACAACATCAGAGCTCTCTGTGCAGAAGAGTGCAGTGCTAGGAACAGCTAAGATACTGCGCAGAACCCTCAAACTCCCAGGCCTCTGGTAGAGGACCCGAGATTGAGGAAGACACATACCACCCATAGGGGTGAGAGGGAAATTTATTTTACACAATTTATATATATTTATATATAATATATATATTACATTAGAGCGGCTGGATAGCGTAGTGGTTAGAACACTGCCTTTGATGCAGGAGACCAGGGTTCAAATCCCGGCTGGTACCTACCTTACCAGTAGGGGTCCTTGGGCAAAGACCCCCTAACACTTCACCTGCCTACCTCAAAATATGAGAGTGACACGAACTAAGAGAGTCATGCTGGCTCAGACGTTGCCCAGATTAACAAGGTCCGTGTCAGATGTTGGGGAACCAGGACAATCTGATGTTAAGTGGGCTACTGGAACAAACCATACATGGATGAGACAAGAGAACTTGGAAATGATGGAATGCTACTACAACAGCAGACTTAATGAGAGGGGATATATGAAACATATGAGGGAACTATGGATAGACAGAAGGCCTACATCCACACTAACTGAGAAACAACTAGTTACCCAGCGCTTCAACATAGTGAAGAGGAAGCTGCTCTCACAACTTGAGATAGACCAACTCCACATTACAACCCGGACTCAAGCAGACCTGGAAGAACAAGCAGATGTGCAGCCAACACCTGAAGCTGGAACATCACTGCCACCCCTTCCATTACAGAGCACAGCAGCTGATATGAGGCATAAGATCATGGATAAACTAGCTACAGTCAACCCTCAAGTCCGATTACCAAGGCTCAGTGGAGAAGTACCATCAGATAGTATGCTAGAAGATGCCAACAGAGCCCTCCAGACAATCCCTACTACCACCATAACTGAAACCAATGAATTGGTATATGCTACAGCCGCTGTAATCCTGGAAATGCTTGGCTACACGATCAAGAAGAACAGCAGTACATACCCACCCTGGAAAATGAGATTGGAGGCTAAGATCAAGGCAACTTGGAGAGAAGTCAGTCAGCTGGTGGAACTACAGAAGCGTGTGGAGATTAAGGATAAGAATCGGCTACTGAAAAAATACATGGGCCTGACTCCATCTGAAGCCCTAGAGACTGCTAAACAAAGGCTCACAGCACTGGCTACCAGGCTAAGGAGATACACTAGAGAAGCAGAGGCCAAGAAGATAAATGCCCTGTTCTCCAAAGAACCATCCAAAGTGTACTCCCAACTGCAGTGCAACCACAGAGTAGCAGCTGAGCCACCAGCAGCGGAAACTGAACAGTACTGGAAGAACATATGGGAGAAAGAGAAGACGCATAACACCAGTGCAAAGTGGCTGCAGGACCTGAAAGCAGACCACAGCAATCTCCCAGAACAGGAACCAGTCACCATCACAATAGCAGACATCCAACAGTGGGTCAAGAACATGAAGAGCTGGAGAGCACCTGGCCCGGACATGATCCACACCTACTGGCTAAAGAAACTAACAGCAGTGCATGAACGCTTAGCAGCACAGATGAACCAACTGCTAGCAGCAGGCTCCCACCCAGACTGGCTAACACAAGGAAGGACAGTGCTGATCATGAAAGACCCTCACAAAGGAACAGCACCATCCAACTACCGGCCAATAACCTGCCTCCCCACAACATGGAAAGTTCTATCAGGCATCATAGCTGCCAAGCTACATGACCATATGGGCCAGTACATGAGCACAGCTCAGAAGGGCATTGGGAACAACACCAGAGGCTCAAAACACCAGTTACTCATAGATAGGGCAGTTGCCCAAGACTCAAGGTCTAGGCAGACCAATCTGAGCACAGCCTGGATTGACTACAGGAAAGCCTATGACTCAATGCCGCACACACGGATCTGTGAATGCCTGACACTATACAAAGTCAACAGGACACTAAGGACCTTCCTCAAGCACTCAATGGGACTGTGGAAGACAACACTGGAAGTGAACTCAAGACAGCTCGCACAAGTGGCCATCAAGTGCGGCATATACCAAGGTGATGCACTGTCCCCACTGCTGTTCTGCATAGGCTTAAACCCCCTCAGCCAGATAATCACAAGGTCTGGATATGGGTACAAGTTCAAGAGTGGAGTCACCATCAGCCATGTCCTCTACATGGATGCTAAGAGTGAACGAGACATCGACTCACTGATCCACCTGACATGGATCTACAGCAAGGACATTGGGATGTCATTCGGACTGGAGACGTGTGGCAGGATGATAGTAAAGAGAGGGAAGGTAGTTAAGACCAGTGGAGTGGAACTACCAGTGGGCCACATAGCAGACATAGAGACCAGCTATAAATATCTTGGTGTCCCACAGTCACATGGGAACCATGAGGAGGAGGCAAGGAAGACAGCAACATCCAAGTACCACCAAAGGATAAGACAGGTCCTGAAGAGCCAGCTCAATGGGAAGAACAAGATCCATGCCATCAACATGTATGCCCTGCCAGTCATCAGATACCCTGCTGGTATAGTGAGCTGGCCAAAGGAAGACATGGAGGCTGCTGATGTGAAGACCCGGAAGCTCCTCACAATGTACGGAGGTTTCCACCCCAAGTCCAACACCCAGAGACTGTACACCAGCCACAAAGAGGGCGGGCGGGGTCTGATGAGTGTCAAAGGCACTGTCCTGGATGAAACCCAGAGTATCCAGGAGTACATCAGTAAGATGGCACCCAAAGATGAGCTGCTGAGAGAATGCCTCAGGCAGCAGCAGACATGGGAGGAAGTTCAAGCGGGGGAAATACCATGGCAAGACAAGCCCCTGCATGGGATGTACCATCGACAGATAGCTGAGGTGGCTGACATTGGGAAATCCTATCAGTGGCTGGAAAGGGCCGGACTAAGCACCAGATGCATAGAAGCAGGGGTCTACCACACTAGACAGGACCCAAGGTGCAGATTGTGCAAAGAGGCCTCAGAGACAGTCCAACACATAGTGGCAGGGTGTAAGATGCAGGCAGGAACAGCATACACTGAACGGCACAACCAAGTAGCTGGCATTGTGTACAGGAACATCTGCACCGCATATGGGCTAGACCCCCCCCCCAACTCCAGATGGGAGATTCCACAGAAGGTTGTGGAGAATAACAGGGCTAAGATCCTGTGGGACTTCCATATCCAGACGGACAGGCAGGTACTGGTTAATCAACCAAACATCGTGGTAGTAGACAAAGACCAGAAGACAGCGGTAGTGATAGATGTAGCAGTGCCAAGTGACAGCAACATCAGGAAGAAGGAGCATGAGAAGCTGGAGAGGGTTTACTTTCCACATCCTCTCGATTTCCTCCTTCAGGCCCTGGTACTTCTCCAGCTTCTCATGCTTATCCTTAATCTCCACACGCTTCTGTAGTTCCACCAGCTGACTGACTTCTCTCCAAGTTGCCTTGATCTTAGCCTCCAATCTCATTTTCCAGGGTGGGTATGTACTGCTGTTCTTCTTGATCGTGTAGCCAAGCATTTCCAGGATTACAGGGCTGTAGCATATACCAATTCATTGGTTTCAGTTATGGTGGTAGTAGGGATTGTCTGGAGGGCTCTGTTGGCATCTTCTAGCATACTATCTGATGGTACTTCTCCACTGAGCCTTGGTAATCGGACTTGAGGGTTGACTGTAGCTAGTTTATCCATGATCTTATGCCTCATATCAGCTGCTGTGCTCTGTAATGGAAGGGGTGGCAGTGATGTTCCAGCTTCAGGTGTTGGCTGCACATCTGCTTGTTCTTCCAGGTCTGCTTGAGTCCAGGTTGTAATGTGGAGTTGGTCTATCTCAAGTTGTGAGAGCAGCTTCCTCTTCACTATGTTGAAGCGCTGGGTAACTAGTTGTTTCTCAGTTAGTGTGGATGTAGGCCTTCTGCCTATCCATAGTTCCCTCATACATTTCATATATCCCCTCTCATTATGTCTGCTGTTGTAGTAGCATTCCATCAATTCCAAGTTCTCTTGTCTCATCCATGTATGGTTTGTTCCAGTAGCCCACTTAACATCAGATTGTCCTGGTTCCCCAACATCTGACGCGGACCTTGTTAATCCGGGCGACGTCCGATCTGGCATGACTCTCTTAGTTCGTGTCACTCTCATATTTGAGGTAGGCAGGTGAAGCGTTAGGGGGTCTTTGCCCAAGGACCCCTACTGGTAATATATATATATATATATATATATATATATATATATATATATATATATATATATATATATATAAATAAATATATATATTTAAAATGGTTAACTTAATGATATAATTAATTTGATTAATCCAGTTTTATGGGTTCTCATGACACATTGGTCTGCAAACTAATCACACATGCTGGATTCACATATCATGTTAGGCTAAAATATGGTTGCTTAGTTTGCAATTCCGTATATTGTCTGAACAGAGTCAAGGTTTCTGAATTGCAGAGTTTCTGTCATAAGTCTGAGTTGTCTCAGTCAGTGGATGAGGCAGTAGATCTCCTTTGAGAATCATACTGGTGTGACTTGCCTCCCTTCAGCTTTCCTTTGGCCAAAGTTAGATAATCTTGCATACAAACCACATTCCTCTCTGGTAACTACTTGGTTATCTACTGAAGACTGACTGAAGGCTCACTTCTGCATAGGAAGAGATACAGGATTCACATCCTGTACTAACCCCAGTTTACAGATCACAGTGACTAGAGATCGCAACACATGGAGTGAAAATCAAGCAAGTCACATTAAGGCACAGTGTGATGTGTGAACCTAGCCGACTGAGGAAAGATAAAGGAGGGGTGAGCCTATCTGTGCTTAATCTAGACTTAACAATACATTTATAGTTTCTATTTGTGTAAGTATAGTTTACTTACATTGCTAATATTGCTAAATAGATTGCTAGGGAAAAGTTACTGAGAATCAGATTTTAGTTAGTTCACACTCATTGAGCAAGGCACTATTCTGAATTTTCTTGCAACATAAACATGAACCATGTTTGTTCTGCCTACAGAAGTCTGCTCTGCTGGCAAGAACTGCCTGTTGTGAGGGGTTTCTTATAAAAAGGATGTTCCTACAGAGGAAACCTGTCACTGCCTGGCTTTTACAAACCAAAGGAAATTAACTGGATTAGGCTGTCCTTAAATCAGCTTCAGTTCTGACTGCTCTTCTTTTAAACTGGAATATACATGTATACTATATTCTTGGTCGCACAGTCAGCCAGATGTTTAGACTGGATTTGGAATTTTTACCCACCTATTGCGTCCTTCCCAGGGACCTGGGATAGGCAGATGTTGTTGGTTGATGTTATTTGTGAGCTGGCTAGAGTCACTTATACAGTGAGATGGGTGGCATATAAATCTGATTAGTAAAATAAATAAATAAAATAAATAAAGGTATTGTCGCAGGATGTAAGCTGTTCCAGGAAAACTACCTTTTGCAATTGATTGATGATGATTTTGTCAATGCCGATGGTGTTCAAGTGATGCTCCAGATGTTTTGGGATTGCACCCAAGGCGCCTATTACTATTGGTACTATCTTTGCTTTCTTTTGCTGCAGTCATTCTACTACTATTTGCAAGTCTTTGTATTT
This sequence comes from Liasis olivaceus, assembly GCA_030867105.1. NCBI lineage: Eukaryota > Metazoa > Chordata > Lepidosauria > Squamata > Pythonidae > Liasis > Liasis olivaceus. The sequence continues at coordinate 39,177,822 of CM061349.1, forward strand.
TGTGATTTTCTCCAGTTCTTTCTGTTCTATTCTGCTGTCTCCAGGTATTGCAATGGCCACTATCCAGACTTTTTTGTCTTTCTTATCAACAGTTGTTAAGTCTGGGGTGTTGTGTGGCAGGTGCTTGTCTGTTTGAATTCTAAAGTCCTAGAGCACTTTAGCTTCTTCATTTTCTATTACTTTGTCTGTTTTGTGGCCCCACCAGTTCTTGCTTGCAGGCAAATGGTATTTCTTGTAAATAATTCCAATGCACCATTGTTGCTACTTTGTCAAGGCGTTGTTTGTAGTCAGTCTGTGTGATCTTCTTGCAGCAGCTAACTAGGTGGTCCACTGTTTCTTCAGCTTCTTTGTAGAGGCAGCATTTGCTGTCTGTTGCTGTCTTCTCAATTCTGGCTTTATATGCATTTGTTCTTAAGGCTTGGTCTTGTGCAGCCAGAATTAACCCCTCTGTCTCTTTTTTCAACTTTCCTGCTCTTAGCCATTGCCAGGTTTTCTTGTTATCTGCTTTGCCTGCTAGTTTTTTTGTATACCAGCCATGTAATACTTTGCCTTGCCACATCTCTTTTCTATTCTTTATTTGGTCTTTCTTGTAGGCCAGTTTGGTCTCTTCAGTATTCAGTAAGCCTTCATGGTGTACTAGCTTCAAGGCATCTTCTTCACTGTTTCTCAGATATTCTTCCAGTGCCCTTTTTTCTTCTTCAACTGTCTGGTGTAGTTGCAATATTCCATGCCCACCTATGCTCCTTGGTAAGTAGAGTCTATTAATGTTGCTGCGTGGATGAAGGGCATGATTCATTGTCATTATTTTTCTGATCTTCCTATCCAGGGCTTCTAATTCTGCTTGAGTCCAGTCCACTCTTCCAGTTGTGTATCTAATGACTGGAATTGCCGGGGTGTTAATTGCCTTGATGGTATTTCCTCCAGTGAGTTTGGACTTTAAGAACTTCTTCATTCTTATGATGTATTCACTATTAACTTTCTTTTTGACTTCAATGCGCTTGATGTTGTCAGGTTGAAGGATGCCCAGGTATTTGTAGTGATCTTCTTCATCCAGACTCTTGATGTTATTTCCATAGGCATCTTGATTCCTTCAGTTTTCACTATTTTTCCCCTGTTGATGGTAAGGGTGGCACATTTGTCCAGTCCAAATGCCACTGCAATATCTTAGCTGCATATTCAGACAATGTTGAGCAGTGATTCTATTTCAGATGGTGTTTTTCCATACAGCTTCAGATTGTCCATGTAAAGGAGGTGGGATAGCCGGTCAGATGCTTTTGGTGTTTGATAGCCATGGCCTGACTTGTTCAGTATTGTTGATAGAGGAATCAATGCAATGACAAACAGTAGTGGTGATAGTGAGGGTCCTCAAAAGATTCCTCTCTTGATATTAACCTCTCCGAGTCTATCACCATTGACCAGCAACTGCTCTTCCATTGTGCCATTGATCTTTGCACAAAGCTTCTGATGTTTCTACTGATTCCTGTTATTTCTAAGCACTTGATTATCCAGTCATGTGGCAGGGAGTCGAATGCCTTCTTGTAATCAATCCAAGCTACATTCAAGTTGGTCTTCCAAAATAATCATATCAGTTAGGAGCTGATCTTTTGTTCCTCTGCTGTCTGGGTGGTTTCCTTTCTGCTCAGGTAGAAAGAGCTTGTTTTCATCTAGATGCTGTTAGACTGCATCAGCTACAACACCAGTTAGCAATTTGAAAGTTGTTGGTAACCAGGTAATTGGTCACCTTTTGTTGGATCTTTCATTATCAGGTAGGTTTTGCCAGATGTTAACCAATCTTCAATTTCACCTCCTTACAGAATATTGTTAAACTTCTTGGTGATGAGTGGGTGCAAACCAGTCAGATGTTTCAATCAAAAACCATGCAGTTCATCTTCACCTGGTGCTGACCAATTCTTGATCTTCCTTGCCCTTTTCTCCGCCATTTCTGCTGTTATTACAAGTTCTTTCATTTCATCTTCTTTTTTTATTCTTATCTATCTCCTTTATCCAAGCTGCATTCTTGTTGTATTTCTTTGGGTTGTCCCATAGCTGTGGCCAGAACTGCACTGTTTCTTCTTTGTTAGGTGTTGACTCTCCATTGATGGATTGGTAGAAACATTTCTGATTTGACTGAAATGGGAGATTCTGCCTATAGTGTTCAATTCAAGCTTTGTATCTGCTAATCTTCTTGGCTACGGCTGTTATTTGCTGCTTTATTATTTCCAGTGCTTCCTTGTTTCTAGGTGACATTTCTTGATCAGGTATTCTTTGATCTTCTTGTTCTTCAGCTTCTCTTATTTCATCTGTTCTAGCTTGTTTGCATCTAATCTGAGCATGCTGATCTTATTTTCCAACCTGATCTTCCATTTTGGTGGTGTACTGTTTGGCTTTTTTTCTTGTTTGTTGATTTTGCATCCAAGGTATTTAGCTATAACTGCAGCTGTATGTTAGTTGGTTTGTTTCTTGCAGTGAGCTGGTGCTTATATTTGATATTACAGTATTGGCATCTTTTAATACTTGTGCTAGCTGTTTCTTTGTAACAAGCTTTAATGCAGGCAACTTTATTCTGTTGTTTTTGTGCTGTTCTAGATGCTCAATTATTCTTTGTTTCAATTCCTCTTGTTTTTTAGTTAGAGGGCTTTGTTCTTTCTGAGGAAAAGGCAGAGGAAAAGGTGCCTGGTTTGGGAATGAAAACAATTCAATAGCTATGCTGGCTTCCTCTACTGCTGATTCCCCCTGGTTTGCCTTTGCAGTCTCAGCTACTTCAGGCAAAGCTTCGATTTCTTTGCCCTGATTAGACCTTGCAGTTCTTACAATTCTACTTCTGTGAATACTTTATTTTATATTATAAATCAATGTTGATCTGCTAGACTTTGCTCTGTTTTTTCTGATTCTTTCCAGAATTGGTGTATTCTTTTCAGATATCCTCATTGGACTTGATTTGTAATAGCAGATCATTATTTCTTTGTTTTCAGTCTTCATATAGTTGTGACAGGTAAACAACTTTTCTATATTATTATATACTATTATATATATAGAGTACTATATCATCATCATCATCGGTGTTAGTTTGTATTTCAATTTTCAAAATACATATAATGCTAGATCCATCTGTATATGATCCATCTGTATAGACTGAAGGAGGAGGAGCAGCATTTTTAAAACTTAATGAAATCAACCTAAGAGCTCTCCCTGGTTCTTTGTCTATGTTTAAAAAATGTAAATGAGAAGAATGAATGATTCCCTGTTACTACCCAGGATTTAACTAGAGCTTGCTGATACCTAAACCCTGGAATTTTCCCTTAATCCTCACTCTCTACTATTTAACATTGTTTCATGCAATGAAACATTTGTTTGTTTCTCACTTGATTGTTACTTTCTGAGAGTTAGTTGATTGATTTGATTTGAGCTGATTGCAATCAATCAATAAAATGGAGCATTCAGAAGTGTGTGTTCTTTTTTGTTTAGCAGTGAAATTGCAGTCTGTGTTTATGTGGGATTAAAGGAAGGTACAGAGGAGGTAGCTTCCCTGCAACTTGATTCCCAGCACTGTAGATGTCCCAGCAACCTATCCATAATTATGGCTGATGTAGGATTCAAGAATCCAGCTTCCATACCGTGTGCCTGTTTACTGATTGGGTTCACATATCAGACTAAACTTTGGCTTAATGTATCTATAGCTTGCTTAATAAGTGACAGTAGTTAGACTGACATATTATACTAAGCCATAATCATGCTTTCTAAAGTACATATTGCACAAAGCAAAATCAAGCAAATCACACTGTGACTTAATGTCATACTTGAACCTAGCTATTGACTATATGGTGTGGAATTCTTTATGATCTTTGTAAATAAATCTGCTGCTGTGATTTTGCATGATCCGAATCTGATGGCTGACCAAAAAATGTGAAAGTTTCTTTACATGGAGAAAAATCTCCAAAAGCCAACATTCATGTAGTACATACTGCCTTTGGAACAACTCACTCTTATGAAATGGAGTATATGTAACATTGCAACATTAGCCTATCTGGATTTAATATTTCTACATTTCATTCTCACCATGAATATAAAGATGGTAATCATATATTTCCATAAGAAGGAAAACAGTTCATTACAGCCAAAAAGAATTACAATAATGCAAAAGGATTTCTTATAAATATAGTCCACTATCTCAAAGTTTTCTCTAAATCACAATTCAGTGCCAGATCAAAACACATTGGTTTGTTTTTATGCATGCTTTCTGATATGTGCAGCAAATGATGGAGAAAATGTAGAAGCTGTTTATTTTAATATTAAAATAAGCTATATATCTAAATACAATAGTAGCAAACAAGAATCTATAGCACTATCATAAAACACCCACAATTGATTATGTTTCTACATGTAAAAAATAAATCATAATCAAATAAACCCAAAATATTACTAATCTTATTTCTCTGTACTGCCATTTCCAAATTCTATGAAACTATATCTTACAAGAGGGAATTACCAGAGTACTATTTCAAACCTATCAGCATCTTAGCTAAAATTAAAAATTCCATAGAAACACTGATTATTTTGCCTTATAGAGATAAGGCAAATATAAACCAAAGGGGCATTTATTAAAATAAATATTGTCATTTGTTGTTAATTTGATAATTGTAAACATGGTAGAACTTACTTTTGAGTGAACATGCTACAGAGCTGCTGAGGAGGTGCCTTTCTAGATACCCAGTTGAATTGGGGAACAGATCTATAAGCATGGATCTATCACTGGTGGTGTTTCCACAACTGTTACGTGTCAAAAGAATGCATTTAATGAGTAGGATGGGTTGGACATGGCTTTGAATCTGCTGAATCATTGCCTCTTTGTTCTCCTCTGAGGCTGTAGGATCAGACACTGTCAATTATATAAACTTGGCACTGGTGCTGTTAATGACATGAAATGTGTATCCCATCTTCTGCCCTGGACTGCAAAGCTCAGTTTAATTTGGAGGACACTGTGCATGGTCCTCTAGTTCACTTGCCACTCCTGGTAGGTTCGCTTTTCCCATTGTTTGGCCATGGTTTCTTTATTTCAAATGTCTTATTTCAAGTTAATATGCTTAGAATAGTAGCATTTCAGTAATGATTTGACCACTTTAGCAAAAAAAAAAAAAAAAGACAATCTGCTGAATGAATCAGGCCAGGGTATAATTTCACCTCCTTGAAGATACATTAACAAAACAAAAGCTGATGTTTGATTTAAAAGAATATAAATGCATCCATCAGATATTAATGGAACAGAAATAAACTTCACAGAAACTCACTGATCAAATTTCCTTTGCCATCAAAGATGATTGCTTTGATTTTATAAAAATCAGAGTACTAAAAAACTCAGAACAAAAAGATTAAAGTCAGGCAGTGCACTGGCCCAGCATTTGTTAAGGAAACTATTTGCCAACATGTGCATTTCACATAATTCTTAAGCAAAAGTCGTTTATGAGTTGAAATTCTTCTCCATAGCAATGGGGCTGATTTCCTTCTTGCTAGTCTACATAAAGAGGAACACTAACCTGCAACATTTGTTTCAGTTTCAATTTTTTGTGTCAAAATTTGTTGAAAATTTATTTCAGGGTCAAATTGTGTGTGTAGTACGGTGGGACTGTCATCAAATATGTGAATAATGAAGTCGGAATATAATACATATATCTACAGAGAAAGCATTTAAATGTTAAGAGCTAGAAAAGGAAAATGGGATTAACTATCAATTAATAATGTGATAAAATGATATTAGTATCCTTCAGTAGGTAGGAGAAGATTTTGAGGGAGCTGCTAAAAATATCTGAAGGAATTGTTATATAATCCTAACTCAGTGGAATACCTCAATGTATCGTTGAGTGTATACTCAGAGCTGTAGATAAACCTTGCTTTCTGTATGTGCAGTCTACTTCTTTGTTAGATTTATATCTACTTTTTCTTTAGGATATTAAGATGGCACTCTACCTTTTCTCCACAGCAACAACCCTGTGAGATTAGTTTGGCTAATAGTGAGTGAGCGACCCAAAGTCACCAAGTGTCAAGCATCATGTAGCTGGTGAGAACCATGCAGATTTCAGAAAGGCATCTTTAATGCTAACCAGGATAAAAACACAATTTTGAAAACTATAAAAGTAAACTTCCACTCAGAGTATAGTCAGCCAACTAAGATGGAGTCTTTTTGAAACATCTCCTTCCCATGGCCTCCACCTCTGGGCTGGGCTGTCTCTTCTCACACACTGAATTTCTCCACCCTCCCTGCCTTGTCAGCCCCACAGTATAGACCAAACTAAGAAAGAAACTCCGGGGAAGTCTCAAACTGCTTTTATTAAGATGGAATATTGTAACAGAATCTTGCAAGGTTGACTGTTTTACTTCCCCCTCCTGCTTATCCTTCTGTGAAACTGTGGAGGTGTCTGTCTGGGTTGATTCCACCCCTACTCAGATTGTTTTGGGCTTGAGTCACAGTTTTTGCCTCCCTACTCTGGGAACAAATCTGGCTTATCTCCATCCAGGTCATCTTCTTTACTCTCTATGTGCCTGGTTCTCTCAATCTTGCATCCCCAGTAGGCTTCCAAGGCTGTGAGTGGACTTGAACCTAAGTCTCCTGGCCCTGGTACAACTTCACCTCTAAGCCGCCTGGCTCTCCCTTGTACATCTGTGTATATTGCAGATGCTCCTTGCACTTACATATTCTATATGTGTCCCTAAAGTGCTTTAAATAAACATCTGAAAATGTAATATTTGAAGCAATCTTAATAAACTTCAGTGCTTAATAAAAAGAGTATAACTAAACAACCATCTCAAGAATGCTATCAAAATTAATATGTGCTTATACCACATACATGAACATGGTTGAGAAAGAACATGAATATTTTTAAGCAGCTGATGCTTAGCAATGTTGAGGTATAAGTAAGCCAAGTCCACACACTTCTCATCTCTGTGTGCATTTTCTAAAACAATCTCTTCTTGTTACAAAGTAGTTTAATATCTTAATAGAGAAGACGTTAATGTCTTGGGAGTGGTTACCACACATCTCTAATGTATACTTAATGTGCTGCTTTGACAGTTGTTCAGCAAAGTTTGGCTGCTTGTCTTTTCAAGGAAATGAAAGTTTGGATAGAGAATATAGGTAAGGGTTGGTAGCTTCTGATGAGTTCAGGCATAGGAACTGAGTCCTTGCATCATCTAGCATCAAGCCCAGTCCTCAAGGGTATCTGATATCTGGGTGTGTGTCAACGATGTCTAAAGAGCAGATACAACTGGGCAACTGAAGCCCCACCCCTTTTTAACAAGCATCACATGCATTGCATGTACAGGAAAAGGGACAGGACTTTGATCATCTAGTTCTGCCCACCACTCAATGTCATTGACTCTTCCGCCCCCTGAGGAGGCCCCTCCAGCCCTTGATATGTAAAAAATGACTCATGGCTTAACTTGTACAGACTCAGCCAACTGTAACATGTTCAAGAAACTATGGTTATGAAAGCCATTGTTTCATATGATATGTAAAGCTTTTCAAAGATCTGGAATATTTTGAAGTGTATTCCTTTCTTTTCTTTTAAACTGAAGTCTATTTTCATGATGTCTTTTTCTATTACTTTTAAATGTTTTATTTACATTGCTTTAATTTGGCCCCAAACTCCAGGCAACATGCAGCATCATGTGGAAGAGTGACTAAAGGTCAGCTGTTATAAATGAATCTAGATATTTTATGCCCTTGTGGGCCTGTGAGCATGGATAATATGTTTTATAAATAAATTAATAGTCATAAAAATATAAAGAGATAGCAAAGACAGCAAATGCACAAAATAGACAGCAGCAGAGATAAGCAAGCTAAAATGTAATTAAAACACTCAGAAGAAGAAAAACTGATGACAAAACAGAAAACACTCCAAACAGCTTTGACGGGCTGCCTGCTGCTTTTGGAAGAAAGAGAACCAATCTTTTGCCTGGCACCTGAGGCATACACAGTTGGGTCTTTCAGGGAAAAGCAGGGCACAATATTGTGTATGGTCGTGTGTGTTTGTGTTCCAGAGTTCTGATTTTTTTTCAGAAAAGCTCTATCCTCTATCTTGGTGTTTTTCAAACTTGACAACTTTAAGAGTTGTGGACTTCAACTCCCAGAATTCTCTAGCCAGAAAAACACCGCCTGACACTTTTCCTGAATCTCTCCCCACTTTGCCAGCATATTTTACTCACACGCAGGTATAAAAAGAGGCAGGTTTATATCTGCTTGCTAAATAAACCCCCCAAAACTCTTCAGAAAGAGTAATTTATATTGTGCCAAACTATAGAGGCCGCTGACTTCCTCCCTTGCAGTGGCTGCTTTTAAGTTGCAAAGAGAGAGAGAGAGAAAGATTTTGGGTTTTAATGTGTTAGGGTCAGTATTTTTAGGTTTGATTTGTATAGGTGAAGGCAGAAATGCAACTTGACTTGTTTTAATTTCAAGAAAAATCTTAGCATCTAGTCCAATGATGTGCCACCTTTTACATGCAGAACAGAAAAGCTGAGGGGTGCTTGTACATGGTGTGGTCCTCCTGGAAAATACTTGCCCTGTAACCTCTGTCGCTAAGAGACTGTGCCTGGTTAGGGTTAGAGAAGTGTTTCTCAACCTTGGCAACTTTAAGATGTGTGGACTTCAACTCCCAGAATTCCCCAGCCAGCATGTTGACATCCACACATCTTAAATTTGCCGAGGTCGAGAAACACTGGAGTAGAGGAACACCTCCAGTTCCAACTGCTAAAAGTAGCTGCAGCGAAACCTGTCAGTTTTGTTAAATATATTCATGTATGCCACCTTCCACTAATTTAGTGGATGTCAGTAGAAACTAAAATACCATTAGCCATGTGTTAGTATAGAGACAGAATCATGTTCAAGAGCAGTACGTTTCTTAAGCTGTGTCAGCTATGTTGCTAACATGTATAGAAAAAACAAGAGCGCCAGCCACAAACTGTGTGCTCTCTTTCCAGGTAATTTGCTTTAATGCAGCAGATGCTTCTCCATTGGTGGGAGATGAGTTGCTTGTCACCAGCTGAGTTCTTCAGCCTTGAGTTGCTGGGCCAAAATCTAGGAAGGAAGGAAATATAGAAGGAGGGTTAGAAGCCAGTTGTCAGATTGGCTCAAGATTTGACGTTTAGGTTAGGTATAAATGGTGGGATCATTAGTGTTTGGTTTCGGGTTGCTGAGCCTATCAAATTCTAAGGCTGCCTTATCTGGGCTGCAAAACTCCAAATGACTTTTAGATGACAACAGAGAGATGGCAACCCTAATACTCTTCAACTGTCCACCTTCTCCCTATAGTTTGGAAAAAGAGTGACAGTCACTCACTGGCTGCAAAATAACTCAATAGGGCAAACTGGATGAGAAACTCAATGTTGTCGTGATGTTATTCTTATTTGTTCCATTTAATAGCAGGTACCAGCAAAGGGTGTGAACTTTCTATATTAAAAGAAAGAACAAGCAACACATTATTTTCCTTCATCCCAATGCTTATGGGGCTCCACATGGGAAAAGAATTAAGAAGACTCCCCCTCCAGAAGGGGAGAGGCAGTGGGGTAGAAACACCTCAAGGGTTTTCTGCCAAGGGTCCCTCAATTCCGGGAGCGACACTGATCTCCTTCTTACCAACTATCATGTTTTTTCCAGAACTGCTGCATTTTTCCAAGTGTAGATAGCTACAGCAGCATCCTGCCCCAGATAAATCCTGGGGCCCAAACAGCTGATATCCATAAATTTAATCTGACAGCTTCATTCCTTGCAGACTCTCTATTTCTTTTTCTTCTCCTCTAAGGGGATTGTTCTGAGTATCCTTATTTGATACCCATTTATTAATAGAAGATTTATCTTCCCTCAGTGTGCTCTTCTGGCAGCCAGCTAAGGGCAAAAGTAACCTACATGGTAAAAATGGTAAATTAACTTACCATTTAGCCAATTTTCTCCTATCTGCAGTTTAGGACTAGCTCCTTCCTTTGCAGTCAGGATCTTAGAAATCAATTAATTTTTTAAGCAAAGCCTAAGAGCAGAGCAGAACAATCTGTAGCCAGCTGGCTAAGATGATCAAGAACCTGGGTATCATTTAGGTTTGGAACAGTCTTTACATAGGTTTAGGCAACTTTTTTCTAAGATGAAGAAAATGTGCATCACTAATGAACAATAACCCGCTGATAAAAGCTCTTCCTTTTTTCAGATTGAAAATACCATTGGTAGTAAATAGGTTTACATGTGCTCAGGCTTTCAGATCCATTGATTTTGCAGTGTGACTTCTAAATCTCTTCACGGAACACGGCACTTTCTTTACATACAGAGTGAAATACTTCTTTGCTTGCCTAGAGCTGTCTCACATTCATCAAACAAATGGTGAGGGGAAAAAATAGGTGTGTGCATGTGTTCAACTGCAGAAGAGACACTGGATGGTAAGTCTGATGAAGGGAGTTGCAGCTCACGAAAGCTTATACCTTTTAATAAAATGTGTTAGTCGAAAAGGGTGCTACCAGACTCCTGATTTTTTTTGCCACCATAGACTAACATGGCTGGTGATTGTGTAAGGGCTGTCTTGTTCAGTTCTCACTCTCTCCCATCCCCAGAAACCAGAAAGGATGAGATTAATCATGGTTCTTGAACGTGCAGATATCTGTTTTGCCCCCTTATGTGAGGAGTGTGCCCCCTAATAGCCACTGTCTACTAAAACAAGGAAAGGGTTTACAGGAGGTTTACTTATAAGGAAGGGAACTTAGACATCAGAAAATAGAGGAGAGGCAAAAACAGAGAAAGCAAAGGAAATATGGCCACCAGAAAGAACACTGGAAGCCCTTGTAATAATCCTTCTAGAATTAAGCACTCAGGAGGGGTTCTGGTGAGTACGTTAAAATCCTATATGATCTGCTCATATAATGTTATTTTTAAATGCAGTTTTAATTGTTTATAACCAGCTAGTCCAGGAGTGTCTGCGAGGGGGGTTCAAAAAAGTCAGGATAGCAGCTGCGACCATGTGGTTGAAGCCCTGATCCTTTTTTATACATGTTGCATGTACGATGGATATAAAAAAGGGGTGGGGCTTCAATTGTCCAGTTGCAGCTGCCATCTTGACTCTTTTGACCATCCCCTGAGGATGCCTCTGAACTGATCTCCTGAGTAAATGAATGAAAGAGTATATAATTATGCTTCCCAGATAATATGTTACCAAGAAGAGGATAGATCACATCAACATAAGAATTCTATGTTTATCCTTGGAGTGAACTTTTAAACTATATTTATTCTCAAAATAAATTTAGAAGAAATTATGCCACTTCTGACTGATGTGCACTTTCATCACAGACATCTCTACAGGTTATGATAAGAAATACCATGTTAACTATCAACCATTCAGTTTCAATGGATGAACCCATTTTCCCAAGAGGGAAAAGACTTCCCACTGTCCTCATTCTTTGTATTATCTGTAATTTTGTTTACCTTTGTCATGTTACTATTGCTATCCATGCTGTAAAATTATGTGTCAGACTGTCATTCCACCAGCATAGAACTGATTCACTGGAAGAGTCAAAGCAAGGCAGAGGCTCCTTTGGAGCAGAGATAGCGAGAGAAATAGGTTTTGCCCTTTAATAAAATAAAAGATCCAAAGCAGGATGCTGTCCCCAGTCAGGTTATTACAATGCTTTCCAGTGATTATGTCAGCTAAGAATGACCTAGAAAAATCAGGCAATAAAAAATTGTGCCTCAAAGCCACAGAATCAGATTGCATGCGAGAAAAGTGGGTTCACATGACACACTCAGCCATGTCTTGTAGCAACCATAGATTAAAGTATGATGTCATTGTCATCAGTCCAGTAAATCAAAGCCAGCCCATTTTCTGGTTGATAGTTTTTTGGCTGTTACCCCAGCCATCTTTCTGGTACTGAGTTGTACAGAATTTACTGGGGAGTTTTGTGTGTGTGGGAAACATAGTGTATGGATTGAAGTCAGAACCTTGTAGGTGGGATGGGCAAGGGGTGGGTCCCACTAGGGATGTCCTCAGGGAGGGGATCAAAAAAGTCAAGGTGGCAGTCACAATCATGTGATTGACACACATAAGAAAGGGCAGGGCTTTGATTTTATGGCTGTGCCACTATCTTAACCCCTCCATGTGGATACCTCTGGTCCCTGCCCTCTTTACATCTCAGTTTTCTTCCCGATTAGCCATGGGGGGTGGAGGAAAAGAGAAGAAGAAAAGCTGCAGCCTGAAGCAGGAAATCTTGCATAATCTTTATCCTCCCATTTCTGTATCAGGAAGCTAAAGGGAAGGATTAACACTGTCCCATCTCACTGTGCAAAATGAGGACCCATAGAATTGAAAAGAGACACTTAGGCCACTGAATCAACCCCCAGCTGTGTGTAGGCATCTAAATTAAAGCATCCAAGGCAGCCTGTGGTCTAGTCCCTCTTGAATTCTTCTGGTGAAGGGGAGACCAGCATCTATCTAGATAATTGGTTCCATTGTCAACATGCTCTCACTTTCAAGTTTTTTTCTAACATTTCACTGAATGTTTGTTTACAAACTCTGGGTACAAATTGTGATTAAAATGCTCCAAATGACCCACAGTTTGACTCATGATCCAGATATTGACATGTTAGACCTAACCATAAATTGTCCTAAATGTGTTGGGTGAACATGCTTGTATTATTATAGCTTTGGCTTCAGGCTGGAAAGAGTTAGGGCTTTTCACTCTATGGGATTACAGCATAAATCTCTTTTTAATACCATGAGTAAGTTCATCTCCCCTTCAATGTAAGAATAAATCCATCTATATGTAGAAATACATGCTGCCAACATGCTTATAATTGTGCTTGTTTCACTCATTGAATTTTCATAGTACATTGGCCAAAATCAAGTAAACTAAAAACAAGCAAAACCCCTTTGTAGGGAATTTATTTATTTATTATTTAAACTTATATCTCAGCTCACTATGTTATACTCTTTCTCCCAGTTTTCCCCCATAGCATCAACCCTATAAGGTAGGTTGGGCTGAGGTATAGTGACTAACCTAAAGTCACCAATGAGCTTTCATGGCTGAGGTGGCCTTGAAGAGATCTCCTTTTGCCCAACACTTTAGTTACTACCCCACACTGGTGTGCCAGCGAATTGCAAACTCCTCATCAAGAATTAAGAAATGTTTATGTGATTTCTTGGGTTCTTTGAATCCTTTTAAGACAGTAATTATCTAACTTTTTGATTACCAATATCGACTTAAGGCCAGTAAGACTTGTAGCATCATAACCACACAGCTTAAAAAGAAGTTAAAACCAATTGAACACAATGCAATGGCAGGTATTGGCAACATGATGCCTCCAGGCTGCAATGCACCCTTGGATACTTTTTTCCCAGATTCTTTTAATAAAATGTAAATAGGAAATTCACATGCTACAATGCACCAACCTCTAAGTTTGTAACTTTGCACCCAAAAAAATTTGTGAATAGAAAAGTCTCCCATGACAGCCATTTGTAAGTATGTCCGCAACATACTCTCCAAATCCCAAACATATCCCTGTCCTAAAAAGGCTCCCTACACCTATCAGTTAAAAACTCCTATGTGACACTCAAGGATGCAATCCCTTCTTCATATATTGTGTCTTAGATTCAAGACTATTTTCTGCCAGCTAGCAAGCAACTCTGGCCATCATAGAAAGGCAGTTTGTTATTCTGATGTTCTGAGTCTCAGTGGCTTAATTTTTCTAAGTAAAATCCTACATGCAAAAGTTCAGAAATGGGATTGTAGGGGTAGAGAGACACATACACGTACAACACAAACACATGTTTTTAGCAGAGAAGCAACAATGAAGCCACATTATGAGTTTTTAGTAAAAAGTGCTGTTGCATACATAAGGGGGTTGGCTTTTTGGCTTTTAATTTTTCTCAGTGAGAGTATAGTACAATAATATGTGTTTTGTAAATCATTCTATAATCACTAGTGTGGTTTTGTTGTATTTTTCTTGCATTTAGAGTGCCTTTGACAAAGGAACATATTTCCATTAGCACATGGGAATTCTCCTCTTTTGCCAGTGGCCCAAGCCATTGGGTTAAAACTGGACTTAGGGGCCCTTGTGACATACTGACTAAAGGTAGTCTGATCTTACAGAAGAGAGTTCATGAGTATATGCAGAGAAGTGAAGTTACAGGTTGAATTATGAATACAAAGGCTAAAATGTTTGTCAGAAAGATTGAACTGATGTCATCTAGGATGTTGTGGTTGCACATGAAAGTAGGAATCTATAAACTGGGGGCAGTTGTGTGTTATGCTCCAGTGAATGGTGATAATGGAAGAATCAGATATGAGTTTTTGGAAAAACCATGGAACATTCTGAATGAATGAGATCTAAGAAAAAAAAAATTTTGTTGACTGACATGAATGGATTGATGGGAAAAAGACAAGAGAGTACAGTAGAGGTAACTGGGCCTTTTGGAGACCCAAGAATGAATGAGAATGTTGGTGGGTGAGTATTGGGTAAGGAAAATGGATGTTTGCTTTGAAAACATGGTTTAAACATAAGTCTAATTCATACATACACACGGCAAAGAAATGGCTATAAATCCAAACACATGATGATTGACTTGATTCTTTTTTGATGAAATATTGAGAGAAGTCATGAAGAATACCATGGTGATAAGAGATTCTGAATTTGGGTCAGACCATTTTTGGTAGTGTCATGCCTGGCCATTCTGAAAAATAGACATGGAAGAAAAGGAAAGAAGTAAAAGAATCAAGAGTGAAAGTAGAATGAGGGAAAGAAAATATGAGTTCTATATGAAAAAATAGGAGATAGATTAATCTCTCAACAGAATGAACGGAAGATAGATGTAAGAAAAGAAAAAGAAGCAGCTATCTGAAACCAAGGTGAATTATGAACCTAAGAATTATGCACTGAAGTATGTGGAGCTATGCTAATAGAAAGGCTGAAAATGATGCTTGGTAGAAAAGATACTTGTAGTGAAAGAGGCTGTGGGTGAAAAGAAATTCATATCAATGAATGATTGCTACAAAACTGAGGATGAGGGATGGCTATTGTATAAAGAGGATATAGAGAAAAATAGTTTTAAAGAATGTAGCCAAAGAGAGCAAGGAAAGGTTAAGATCAAAAGAAGTACCCCCACCCCCTAAAATAAACTATTTTGGAGCAGTGTTGAGAGTAAGGAAGATAACCTTGATGGACATATGCAGAAATTGTTGTCCGGGCAAAAGGGTCTAAAGCATTAAGTCCAGAATGTCCAGATAACATTTGGAAGCAGGTTTTGTTATTATAGATTATCTCAATAAAAGTGGTTTTAACCTTCCTGTGGAGTTGATTTCATAGTCTGGTCTAGCTTATGGGGTTGATATATGGACAAAGAGAGTTAAACAAGGAGCTTCCAGCAGAGTGAATGGAATTAAAAATAAAAGTAGTGAAATGCTTTTTTTTTTTTTTGGGGGGGGTACCTTTGAGTCAGTTTTTGACCCCTGGTGAGGGAGGAGTTTCTTGGCAAGTTTTTGGAAGTTGTTTGCCATTGCCTGCTTCCCAGGGCTGAGAGAGAATGACTGGCCCAAGGTCACCAGCTGACTTCATGCATAGGGTGAGACTAGAACTCACAGTTCTAGCCTGATTCCTTAACCACTACATCTAACTGGCTCCTTGTATGTTAAATGACATTCATCAACTCTTAATGTTTGGTAATGGAGGCCTTTGTGGCCTCAGTTCTCTGGAAGAGGTTGTTGTCTGAAGTCTTCAGCTCCTATCATTACTGGCTTTCAGGAAAGCTATGAAGACCCATCTGTTTTCTTTTCTCTCTTCTCGACTGTGTTTACTGAGCCACTGTATTCTTTGAAGGTTGCTGTGATTATGTGCTAGATTTATTTCTGGATCTTTGTTGCTATTGCTGGTTGTATTGATTCCTACGGCTTCTATTCATTTTTCTGTGTTATTATTTTATGCAATTTTATTACATAAGCAGCTATAAGAGAGATTTTTGCCCTCAAAAGCAGCCTAAAATATTTTTTAAAATTTTATAAAGTGCTTCTATGCTACTTATGAATCAGCTCTGTGCAATTAGCAGGAATCCAAAACTGTATAATAGTGAACCACCCATTGGTAGGTGCTCCTTAGATAGAGTAGGTATCTGTTTGTACGACTGTCTGCACCCACAGCCAGGGCTGGAAATTACAAGAGGCTTTAACATACTCTGAAAAGTATTGATCATACCATTTTGATTCATGGTTTCCAGCAACCAAAGTTCACAAATACCTGGAGAATGAAAGAGACTGGACTTATATAAAGACTTCTGATACCCCATTTCAAGGATCTGTGTAGTTCCCTTAGAAATTAGTATCAGAGAGCTTAAATGAGACATTTGTCAGCAGTCGAATTGTATCAGTAAGAATCCAGTTCTTTTTAACAAAAATAATAAATAAAAATCTGTTTCCTTCAACCACTAAATTTTATACAGGTAACTGATAAAGATAACTGTGTTATGGTTTTAAAATGTGGCATTGCTGCACTTTAATCCCAGCTATTTCTTCACTGTTGGAAGGTAAGGAAATCTCTGATAAAATAATAATTAAATGCCGAGCGTACTAAATTTCTACCCAGCAGGAGCTGCCAGCAGTTACAAAACCAAAACATTAGGTCATTAAAATAAAAGTCTGATTAAATATCCAGGTAGACTTTTCTGATTAGCTGTTCTTTTTAGAATGTGTAGCAATAATAAAATGATAGATCTTTGGCAATTGGCTTTAGTCAGGAAGAGTAAATATTAATGTTTTAGAATAAGTGCATAACTAATGTGGGCATAAATGTGAGGCAGAATATAATACTCTGCTCTGTCTTCCTGATATGGATGTCTGTAATCATCAGTATTCCAAAAAAGTCTTCTGATTTGGCTCACATGACTTGATTTTGCACCTAGCAGGCACCATTCAGAGAGTGCAATGGCTCATTAACAGAAATGTTAATTTAGTACTATGAAATAAATATATGATTGACTGTAGCTGATGAAGTGAAATTTGAAAAAATGAAGTTCTCCCATAACCTACCATGAGAAAACCACAAACAGTTGTAACTTTACCGTTTTTTCCATAGACTTAAGATAAATTTGGAGGGAATCTATAGATTCATGAGGGGATGAAGCTTGCTTCATCCTGCCAAGACTGAGTTGCTGTGAATATTGGGCCCCCTTGGATCTGAGGACTTTCCATCTGAGCACTTCCCCACTCAAGAGTGGTATGCAGTCTGGGGGTCCTCTTGGGTACACAGCTCCTGCTCAAAGAGCAGGTGGCAGCTGTGGCTAAGGGGGCTTTGCTTAACTCCACCTGGTGTGCCAGTTACACCCTTTCTTGAATTGGGAGGCTGTTCAGATGGTCACTCATGCCCTAGTCACCTCAAGGCAACTGCAATGCACTCTACCTGGGGCTGCCCTTGTAAACCACTCAGAAATGTCAGCTGGTCCAGAATGCAGCAGCACAAGCAGTGATGGGCATGCCTTGATATGCCCATGTGACACCTCTGCTCCATGAGCAACATTTGTTGCCAGTCTGTTTCCAGGTGTGATTCAAGGTACTTATTATTACCTATAAAGCCCTACATGGCATAGGACAAGGTTATTTGAGGGACTGCCTATCTGTCATGGTTTCTGCTTGGTCGGTACATGCTGGCCAAGCTGGCATGCTCCAGATCCCTTTGATTAAACAGGGTCATCTATGGCCCAGGAAATGCACCTTCTCTGCCCTTTGGAATGGGATCCTCTCCTGAAATCTGTGTGGCTCCCATGCTTTGGTGTTCCATAAAGCCTTGAAGATCTGGTTGTTCTCCCAGGCCTTGGGGTGAGATGGACAGGGCCCCTTGTTGGGTGTGTCTGCTATTTTTGTTTTTGTCTGTATATTTTGCATGGATACCATCTTGTTTTTGGTTTGCATTGGGTTTTTTTATGTCATCATTTATAACTGCCCAGTTCACAATAATCAGTTGAAGTCAGGTGGTGCCTAAACTGAATTAAATAAATAAAAGCCAACTTTCATACAAATCAGTGCCACAGAATTTTATCTTTTAAAATCTTATTTTTCTAAAGTTCTTATAACCTTATTGATTTAGAACAGAATGTGGTGAAATTTGCAGTCATAGTAGCCTCTTGCATGGACAATGTCAGACATACTGTATAGGTAGATGGTATTACCTGAGTATAAAGAAGGAGCATTTGCAAGGAATGACGATTTCCCCTTTTTGAATAGGGTGGATTGGTTTAGAGTTGAGGCAGGATGATAAAGGATTAATCTGCTGGTCTTTTTCTTAAAATAATTGATTCACTTGACCAATTCAGCTTGCTAATGTAGCTCAAAAAAGACCATCCCATAGCTGCATGCTGACAATGAGACAAAACCACATAGCTGATCTTTCTCCACCTCCCACCCCCCAGATTTCTCTACTATTGAAGATATTGTGGTTACAGTGTCCAATGAGGCACTGATTGGAAGAACTTTAGAGCGAGAAAGTCAATAACTGAATCCAATGCTTCCTCTTCTCTCCCCACCACAGTGGTTTTCATAAATGCTGTTTTTCCCTGTTTTTGCTGCCCCATTGCAACATCCCATTGGTCAAAAGAAACAGATCAGGATCAGAGCTTTGCAGAACCAAAATGGATCAGTTTCCAATCCAGAAAAATTAGCCTATTCTGAATTACCCACTCTTCCTTCCCTTTTGAGACCTGTTTGAATCTGATTTTCACTTCTAGTCTGATGTCTTTTTTAGCACTTGTATTAAAGTTTTCCAAGGGCAGCTGAAATGTTGCTGTTCCTTGGGGAACTGTATAACACAAGCACATATTCTTGAACACTATGCAGCACAGAAAGTAATTTCTCAGGGTCAGTCTTGTCTATTTAATCTTCAGATCATCTGGATTTTCTCTCCCACCCCCTCCATTTCAGCTGCCTAGAAGGATAAAGTTGCTACATGATCTATCATCTATTTCTCAAGTGGACAGGCAAGGGAGTATGTGTATATGATATATTATTTTTTAACAGTACCACATGAGAGTATGATTTCCTACTGTCAATCTAATCAGATAGATACACAGGCAAAATGTGCAAGTAGAGACCCATATAAGTAAGATCACAATCTACTATTACCCTGGCAAATATTGAACCCTGAAATACAGTGTGTCAGTATTTTGTCTGTACTTTCAAACTGATAGTATAGGCTAAAATATTCTGATTTGCAAGGTAGACTCTGGATGCTAGCAGGCGTAGAATAGAGAGCATGTTTGGGGTAAAACTGGACTTTGACTGTATTTGTGGTAGTCTGGCCAAAATGTGCCAAAACTGACTGGTACTGTCTTTATCTGCAATGGTATGTAGGAATAACCTTGGGAGACAGGGCCCAGAGATGCTGCCTAGGGAATGGTCAGATAAGAGACAGCATAGCCCACAGTTAGATAGTGGGCAGGGCAAGAGGCTCAGAAGAGACCTGCCCTAGTTTCTTGGGCTGTAAAGGAGACAGGGGGAGAATTGTGCTTTCAGACTTGCAAGATTCTGTTAATGTAGCTTTACAATAAAGTAGAATTAGCTCATCTGGTTGTGATTCCTATCTGGTTTACCCCACAGGGCCGACATAATCGTTATCAGGGAATGCATGGGTATGACACTGGGAATCAAGTCTGTATCTTCTGTATATTACTAAAAAGCTTTATGTGAAATAAATTGAATTTAGTCCAAACGTGAACTTAAGAAATTAATAATAATATAATAGAGCTGAAATTGGAGATTTTCTAGAGGGTATGTGAGGATTGACAGAAGATGCTGTTTTAGGTTGTAAGTTTTTGTGTTTTGATTTTTATTGTGTGCTGTTTTGCTACCTGTTGTGAGCCAATGAGAGCCTTTTTGTGATTGTAATGGGATATAAATGTAATAAATGAATAAATAAATAAATAATAATAAACATTTATAGACATTTGAAACCCTAAGAACTCTCAGTGGTATACAGATAAGATAGATAAGAAACAATATAAAATAAACAAAACAAAGTAAATAAGATCCATAATAAAAATATACAGTAAACAAAAAGGAACCAGGAATTGTTCAAGAGGAAAAGGAAGACTCTGAAAACCATAGTTTGATGAAGTTGAAGACATGCTGGAAAAGAGAGTACAAAGAAGCTTAAAGAACAAAAGGCAGTAGATTGAAGCAGTGGATGGATGTGGTAGAAGCAAGGATAGTTCACAGAGATAAAAAGGTATGGAGAAGTACAGTGAATAGTATTGAGCAGATTCAACTATATTTACTTTTCTTATTTCATACTTTTTAATTTCTTTAGATCATGACTTCCTACTTCCTTTCTTTGCATAACATTGATTATCCCAATGGGTATGTATGTATGTAAATATTGAGGCCTAACTTAGAAGCATTGATATCCATATTAGACTAGGTGATCTGCCTTTATCCTGTTCTCCTCAATCTGAGATGCACCTGCCATTGTGTGCCCACCTACCTATGAGCATGGGCAGTAGCAGAACGGCTGGTTGGCTCATCCTACTTGCTTGCCTGGTAATCCAGCCATAGTTTACATGGAAGTCATGAGTAAAAGATAGAAAAAGTCTCTATCTTAGCAAGTCTGGGAGATAAATTGGATTCTACAGTGAAAACAATCCAGTTGTGAGATTTTTGTAACTCTTCCCTATCCTATTTTGAGAAATCCTATTTAAAAAACCCTGAGAGAATATTGCTTTCAGTTCAAATGGGTTTCTTGACGTGTATGAGTTTTCATTTTTGTCTACAAAAAAGATTTTAATCTAGCCAAATCATGTTTGGGAGTCTTCTGCTGAGTCTAGCCAAGAGCCAGGCTTGGGGTTAAATGTCTTGATGCCTGTGATTTACTAAAGACTGGGTAGGAAGCCTGATAGGTCCTGCTGAAGATATCTTTGTGTGTGAATAACCAAGGCTGTAGTTTCTGTGGCTTAATTGTCTTTGAATATCTGATGATAGCTTTTTCTTTTTAATTTAGGAAACTTTTGAGAGTTTCTGTACATTTTAATAGGCTGATATTTTTTCAAGATTATTCCGTTTATTGGGTTTTGTAGATGAAGGAGCTGCTTATATGATATCTTAATTTAAATTGTGTTTGCTTATGACTGGTTTATAATACTATTTTTAACTGTGTTGGGTTCATTTAGCTTTAAGTGCAGGACATAAATCCAGATAATTATGGCAATATAATACAGCCATAATAATTTGGATGCTAGAATCAACACTTGATCATTTCTATTCCTATTCTTCCCATTCACTATATTCTGTGAAACTACTATGGAAAACTCTAAGTAAACATAAACATAAATAACATTAAATCTTTAAAGTGATGGGGTTTGCACAACTATTTTAATGACAAAATCAGTATGGGATTATCATTCAGCGGAACACACGTTCTTTAAACTTCATTCTTTGATACCGTCTGTTAAAAAACATAGATGGCGATATGAAAGTCTTCTGTGTAAGACCTCTAGGGAGTCTCAGCCAGTCAAAATAGGGAGGGTGCATGTCCTATCTTTGGGAATACAATCCTCCATATGCAGGGCTATCACAAAACAGTGCCGTTTGTAGCACTATTGTATTCTAAGGGTTGACCAGATCACATTGAATTTCAAAGACAAAAAGTCACAAGAGAGGAAAATTGTCTATCACCTCATCATATATATATATACAAATCATTTGGTCACATTCTTCCCTCCAATGATGCTCTATTTCTTTTTAAGGAAATGAAAAGCAACTGGGAATATAGATGTGCAAATAAGGTATGAATGTGAGAGAATCTGTGACAATGCACTAATGTGTAAGAGTTCTGAATTGCCTGCCACAGTGAGAATGTAGGGGCTGAAATAATTTCTTTTTAATGATTTTTAAATTTACATCCAAAACTACACCTTATACATTTTTGCAAATTTGTATCCTGAGTCACGTGCAGATATAAGTTTCTGGTGCTCACAGAGAGATCTGTTAAGATGTCTATAGCAGATGGCAGCATTTAGCTGACCTTGTCTGATCTTGGAAGCTAAACATGGTCAGACCTGATTGATACTTGGATTGGGAACTACTTAAGAATTCTAGGACAATTAGGTAGACCAGGAAGTTGAAAAAATATCTCAGAAGGCGGCTATGGCAAACTATTTGCCGTATTGCTGCCAAGGAATCTTTATTAATGCAGTCACCAGAAGTTGAGCTCAACTGGAGGATCTCTATCTTTTTATCCATCAGAATGAAAGAGAAAGTAAAACAGACTATGTTAACAGAGGAAATTCCAGTTTCAATGAGGAGAGAGAATTTTGGAATAAGATAATGCATTCTTTATCCTCATTTTTTCCCATAAAGACAACAAGGTTAATCCTGGAATGCTTTCATCTTTAATATAACCCTGGCCAGAATTAAAAATAAAAATCACTATTCCAATCAGGCTTTGACAGAACTCCTGGGAATAATAAAGATACATGGAAAGCCCAATGTAGAATATGTGTATGACTACATAATTTTGTACTCATCCTTTCCTTCCATGAGTATCAAGAACTTGGACAACTTTTATAGAAAGATGAAAAAACTTTTTTGGCTTGAGGACTGCCCAGGATTAGGTATACTGGGACCACATGCCTGCATTACTGCAAGCCACAGCCAATATGATTGAGAGCACCTTCACAGGTGGGATTAAGCCCCTACATGCAATGGTATGCGGGAATGACCTTAGGAGACAGGAGGAAGAGCCACAGAGTAGGCAATGGTCAGATGAGAGGCAGCTGAGCCCACAGAAGGAATGGGGACATGGCAGTGTCTCAGAAGGGACCCTCCCTAGTTTCTTGGACTGTAAAGGTGAGGGGGGAAAGATGCACTTTCAGACTCGCAAGACTCTGTTAATGTAACCTTACAATAAAGTAGAGCTAGTACTTCTGGGTGTGCTTCTTGTCTGGACTACCTTGCAAGGCTGGTACTACATTCTCACTGTTCAATTCAATTCAAACTCTTACATAGTCCATTGCCACAGATTCTCTCACATTCATACCTTATTTGCAGTTTCCACCCTTATATTCCTAGCTGCCTTCCATTTCTGCTTGCACTCAGATCCCCAATTCACATGTACATTGTGATGTGTTTCTAGGGCCCCTCATTTGGTTTGATTTGTTATTGTTTGATTGTTTTAGTCCAGGCTGCCTGTGGGGTTGTATGTTTTTAACTGTTTTTATTGTTTTGTATTTGTATTTGTAAGCCACCCAGAGTCTAGGGGAGTGGGCAGCTGCTATAACAATAACAATAACAATAACAATAACAATAACAGCAGCAGCAGCAGCAGCAATTCCTCCTCCTCAGCCAAAATACTTCCTTCTTTGGCTAAGCAGCATCTGAAGAGCTACAACTTGCCCACCAGTTTCTCCAGTTCTTTCTCTTCTATTGTGCTGTCTCCAGGTATTGTAATGTCCGCTATCCAGACTGTTCTTTCTTATCAACAATTGTTAAGTCTGGGGTGTTGTGTGGCAGGTGCTTGCCTGTTTGAATTCTGAAGTCCCAGAGCACTTGAGCTTCTTCATTTTCTATTACTTTGTCTGTTTTGTGGTCCCACCAGTTCTTGCTTGCAGGCAAATGGTATTTCTTGCAGATATTCCAGTGCTCCATTGTTGCTACTTCGAACTCGCTGACTGTGTGACCAACCATAATAATAATTGCAGTTCCTCCTCCTCAACCAAAGTATTTCCTGCTTTGGCTAAGCAGCATCGGAAGGGCCACAGCTTGCCCACCCAACTTAGAGAAAATGGGGGGGGGGGGCTTCAGATAGGAAGGCAGACTAGCCCCTCTTTATTATTTTGATTTCAGTGTCAGAGTTGACAATGTTGTTTCTTCAATCTTTTAACAATTCTTAACATCAGTTTCAGATGATTATTGTAGTGAATGTTCTAGCTTCTTCTTGTTATGATTGCATTTGTTTTGTTTCTTTTATTGCTGTTTTATCTGAATTTTGTTCCTCTCCTCGAGTGCCTAGTGGGTAGACTAACACATATGTTAAATCAATAAACAAATTATGAATGGTCCAATTTTCAGTTATATTTACATGCTTCTGTAATGTGTGAAATATTTTTTATAGCTTTGAGGCTGTGAGCAGAGCTTCAAAGAATGGACGTTATCCAAAATTCAGAATTAATTTTTAAAGGAAAAAAAGTGTTGTTTTCACAAAATCTTAGTGGAGATTGGTTTTCTGTAGAAGGAGAGAGCAAGGGCATTGCTGCTGCCCACCTCCTTCGCTCATAAGGCCAATCAGTCATTGCTGGTTTCTGACCCTATTTCTGTGGCTTAAGCAGATAATATTCTGCTTTCAGCAGACAGCCTCAGCATCCAATCCTCCCTGCTTAACTGAATGAATGGAAGATTCCCAGCTCCTTGTCACTAGTGGAGGGTTTTCCTCTGGACCCTTAGCTGTTTCTGATTTTATTCAATGAGTTGTGAGTAGTTCATTTCTTTTGAATTGAAAGGAGAGGGGCTCTGAAACTGAGCACCAACAGATAAAATCTGGCATGTCAGAAGTGACTTTGATTTCATCCTAAGAAACAGAGCTTTCCTACCTTGAGGGAATGAAACTGGAAATAAGAGATATTCAAAGACATCTCAAGTTTGATTTGGATATGAATACAGAAAATGAACTTTGAAACAATGTTATTACTTATGAGAGGAAGGGTTACCTGAGAGACAGATGGATTTCAGTGTTTCTCGGGATTAGGTTTCAGCCACTGCTCACCATATGATTCATGATGAACAAATAGGCAGGTGGATCTTTTCTAGAAGAGCTAGATTCATCTGCTGCAGCAAAAAAAAAAACCCAGCAGTTTTGTGTCATCCTAAAGGTGCACAGCAATGATTTTGTTGTAGCACAAGCAGGCTTCATCAGTTATTATTTATGGGACTGCAAAAACAATGAAGATATTAGGAACAAGACAGCACAATATGACCATAAGAATGAATAATAATGTATTGATAGAACATACATGATGGTTTCAGAGTACAGTACTTGAAAAGCAGTTCTATAAAGTACAGCCACCCCTGAGAAATCCAACCCCACTCCCACCCAACTCCCACAACTGAACTGATCTTAAAAAGGCAGACCAATGCTTTAGTACTGCTTTAAAACACAGGCACATTCACACAGGCATGATGGACCATGAAATAACTTGGTCCAACCATGGAGGTCAGCTTTCTTCAACCAGATGACTTCCAAATGTTTTTGCCTTATAACTCCCAGAATTCCCATCCAACAGCAGCATTGATCATCCTGGTCTAGCTGAGAATCTGGGAGCTATAGTTGAGGCATCATGTTCACAAAATTAGATACAGTATGCAGCATTTAAAAAGACTTTTAAAAGCCATCTCTTAATGTTTTTAGCTGATTGTTGTATTAGTCATGTTGCTATTTTATTTATGTTTTATTGCTGTGCCTCTGGAAAGAGATTTTATGCTGGCTAAATTATATTTTAATGTTGGGTTATATTTCTAAAACACTGTTATATTATTCTGTATTTATATACCGTACATTTATTCTATTTATTGTCTTCATTGGATTTGATTTAAAAAGCAGTATATAGTTAAATAAAGCTAAATAAAATAAATAAAATAATTTCCTAAAGATTTAGGATATTTCTAGAAATCCCCCCTGCTTTTTTTTTTTTTTAAAGAGCGTTTCATATGTTGGCTGAAAATTCTGCAGATGTTTAGTTTGCCTTGTTTTAGAAAGGACAAAAAGATAGATACAGCACTGAATGATATCGTTAGGAGAGAAAGAAGGTTCTGATATGTTACTGACAATATGATGAACACCTCTGCAATTACTGTAACTTTAAATTAATTAATAATAAATTCCAGACTTTCTTAAAGGTTCATTTGTACATTAGCAATTGCAGCTCCAGGGTTTAATGTGAGCTCATCAAAGTCACTGAGAGCCTCTGGTGCCTATAGAATGGATCATTGATCCACTGATAAGCTGGAAAAACATATTTGTAATATTACAGACAATTGGTGCCTACCTAGAACTGACTGATGCCATTGTAACAGCAATCTATTTCAAAATCAGTGACTAGATTCACAGTCACGAAGGCCTTATGTCTGCAGATTATTATTCATGTGAAATGCTTACCAGGAATATAGAAATATTTGAAATCTGCTGCATGATACCACTATGAGTTTAGAACTTTCAAATATGCATGTTATTCTTCATGTATTTAATTTTTTCTTCCTTTATTACAGTAAATATTGTAGTTTGATACCCATTTTTGGACAGGCTTTAGAAGCCACACCCAAGGTTTTGAACAACTGTATATGATCCTGCAACCTCAGACTGTGAACTTCTGGATCAGGGGATGGCTTCTGAAGGGGAAAAAAAATGGTAGGCTGATATGGGAGAATCACAGAAACATGTAGTTGGAAATGGCCAATTAGACATGTTCAGCTCTCTGTTCAGCATAGTAGTTGGAATTAAACTATCCCTTTGAAATGTCTACCTATCTTTTGATTCAACCCATCTATCAAAGGGGGAAGCACCACCTTACTAGATAACTGGTTTCACTGTAAACTTCTCTAGGATGCTTTTTCCTAAGATTGATCTGGAATCTGCCTTTGTGTAATTTGAGATTATTATTCCATATCTTGCACTCTGGGGTGATAGAGAACAAGTTGTAGTCCTCTCAGGGTTCTTTTTTCTAGGCCACATTTACTGATTTCTGTCAATGTCTCCTATATAAAATTTAATTTCCAGTTCCCTGATCTGGAAACATTCAATCATGAGAAGACCTTCCTCTCAGATAGCTAAATCTCATGTTATTTTCATAAGTCCTACTATATTTATGGAATTCATAACATAACATACTTCAGTGTTTACCTCTCTGATGCCCTCCAAATATACTGATTTTCAATTTCCATATCCCAGCTATCCTATGGACATTCTGGTTGGGAGAACTGGCAGGAGAACACATCTGGAAAGAGGCTGATATATGCAATGTTCATTACTTGAAGTGATTTACTATGGAACTGTGAATGGAGAGATGTACTTCTGATTATTTAACAGTATGAGTATAGTATGAGTATGAGGCAGGCCCCAACTCTTTTGTGCTTCCGGAAAGCAGTCAAGACCTAGCTCTGCCAACTGGCATGGGGCGAAAAAAGGGGCAACCAACCCTGGTGGTGTCTAGCACCTTGAAGATGCTCCCATATATTAACATCTTACTGATCATCAACATCTTGGAAGATATTATTATTTGTGTATGTGTTTGGTTTTATTCTATTTTTAGTGTATTTTATATTGTTTTTATTGTATTTTAATTAATATTTATTGTTGTTTTATTGTGAACCGCCCAGAGTCACTTTTTCGTGAGATAGGTGATATCTAAATTTGAAATATAAATAAATAAACAAACAAATAAACAAACAAATAAATAAATAGTCCTTCTGTACATATGTGCTACAGTTTCATTTTTCTGCTTTTGTTATAAAAAAGATCAGATGGATGCTGGTGGTAGAAAGATTCAAAGGAGAGAAGATGGTACAGAGATATTACTGTTTATCTTTCCATAACATCCCTGCTTTAATTCTCCCCTGAGCTGCTTTTTTCTTCTTCTACTTAACTCTGTGAGATTGTAAACCCATGTTTTGCAATAGAATCTCTCTGAAGAGTGCCATTGGTAAACTTGCTTACCTCATATTTAATTCAGTATAAGCTCTCCAAATTATTAATCACCTTGTGAATGTGTGCATTAGTTCAATGTATTGCTATTTGCAAAGCAAGTCTAGCATGCAAAGGGATTTATGGGCCTTCTGTAGCCCACCCTCCAAACAACTTTATTAGGTAAGCTCCTAGCAAGTCCTTTTTAAAGATACTGATTTTCCAAACATCAGACCATGACACTATATGTCAGAGAAACAAAGTGGTAGGATTTCCAGATCTCATGTGCCATTCTCTGTATAATATACATAGCCCAGATCTCACAGATGCCCCTGAAATGGCAAAATAAGATGACTAATTTTTGTCCGGTTCCCAGCACAGTAGTGACAATCTCCTGATGTGTGTTGTTAGCAGAATGGATGTCCTCAGCTACCGTTCTTATGACAAGAAAACTGTTTTCATCCGCTGGTACAGTTCAGCATAATGTACATCTCCTAATAATGATAGTGACACAACTGTTTACTGAGATTAAAAGGATAGGACATCCCTTAGGAATATAAGCCTAAATATTGGTTAATAGCAACGAAAGGTTAAATTGTCTTATTGACACTTGGAGGCATGGTGTCTCTCTCTCTCTCTCTCTTTTTTTTTTACCTACAGTGAGATTTTAATAACTGCTCTTCTGAATGGTAGAACAAGGGTTTCTTTCATTAATGACCATCTTTTCCTACCAACTGACTTTGGAATGAATCAAGTCTGTGCTTCATGGCTATTCGTTTGTTATCTTAATGATCCCTGCACTTCAAAGGGAGGAGTCGAGTAGATTTCCATCTTCTTTTAATCCATCAAAATCAAGTTAGTTGCAACTGATGGGGGGAATCTGACTGTTGTGCCCAGATACGTCAGCTCGAAGCTGAAAGTTTGCTGGTTGCTTGGCAACCTTCTTCCAGGAAGATAGATGTCCTGCCATTGGTTCCTTCTTTAGCTGAGACAGAATATATTAGTGATAATGTTCTGCTGCAGACAAAGGGAAAGGCAGCTGAGCTTAGCTTTCAGGGACTGTTTGTGTCCCTCAATAGTTGCCTCTAGTTTCAGGATTAGATTAAATGTTTTTTTTATACTGTCCTTGTTAATTTACTTGACTTCATAATGTTAGGTTCATAACAGTGGTGTGAACCTTATTCATATCATTTATGTACAATCTGCTCTCCTTCCAGGAAATGGAGACTTTTAACCGCCCTCCTCTCTTATATGTGTGTTCATGTGTGTGTACATACATACATAGCATATCTCCAGAAATAAGTTCAGAGTTGCACGACTGGTAATAAATTGAAATTTGTATTTATGGAAATAGTCTCATGCACTGAACATGTTCAAAATGAACACACTTAATGTTTTCTCTGTACATATTTAGGGCACTGAAAGTTTGCAGAATCTCTTCTTTGGATTCGTTTTTGTTGGTTGCTCATAAAAACAGATAAGTAAGACTGGGATGTATGAGTTAGCAACCCTAAGAAAGCAGGAACATCATTATTTCCCCAAAGGATTTTCTAGCTAGGAATGTAAAAAGAAGTCCACTGATTTTAATGGAAATTGCTTACAAGCATGTGTATTCTAGATCCATATCCTTCAGAATGAGAGCCATTAAGCTTAATGGGAATTGTTTTTGACAAGGCATGCATAGGATTATGCTCTTACTTTTTCTTCAGCTTTCCTTTAACTTAACTTCAGCTAAGCCATTCTAGATGGAGTCCAAAGGAGATGCCACTCTGCTTTGTCTGGGTAGCTGTTCCTATTAATGTGTCACACAGTAACAATGATTCTGGAGATACAGATGAGCTTGGATAACTTTTGGTAAGCTCCTGTCTTGGATGATGTTGATATTTGCAAACCTATCCTCCCTGCAGTTTAAGTAAGATTTCCTAATGACTACACCCAACATATAGTAAGTTGGTTTGCATTACTGCAGTGGGATGTCTCTCTTCTCCATCTCTTGCAATGCCCAACTCTCGACAGCAGATTTGAGGGGAAGGAAGACTTGTTCAGCTGGTAGATGCCATTCTGCCCATGGAATGACATCAATGGATATAATTCTCAGAGTAGAATTTGATTTTACAAAGGAAATTGATAAATGATGCTGTTAATGGATGGAGGATATTTACAGGGGTGAATCAACAGGCACAAAAACAATCCTCCACATTAGCATTAACTAATAGAAATGTGTTGTAGAAACTAGTAACCGTGTGTTGTTTTGCTGACATATTAACTAGCCTCCTCCTGCCATGCCCTGCTTCAGCTTACTTGGTTTGCTGACTTAGATTCCCACAAAGTTGTTCCAAAAGTAACACAAACCTATTTTTATTGCCTAAACAGCTTTTGTTTTATTTGCCTGCATCTCTGTATTCCTGTGTGGCTTCTTAAGGACTAACCAGATTATTACAGCACAGTCTTTCACAGACTACAGTTCTGGTGAGTGGGTACAGTCCATTCATGGTTATCTCTTTAAAGTGCCAAAATATTTGGAGGGACTGTGTTCATACATCATATTAAACTACATCATGGGTTGTTTGATGTTGGCTTATTATTTATTTACACAAATGTATATACACAAATTATGATATGTAATCCAAATTCTATAGTTGCAGTCCTGCCCTGTATTTCACATGCTTCTTTCTCTTTTCCTAGGATAGATCTTCTTGTTAGACCTTCTGCTGCATTAGACTTTCAACTAGATGCAACAATTAAAGATCCACATGCAGATCTATGTCTGCCACCAAAACCCCTGTGAAGAAGTAGTTTAGAGGATGTGAAGAGCAGATGAAATAGCTTGCAATTTTGCCAGAGGCCAGAGGAATAGTTCCCAAATCCCTTTTTCTTTTCTTGATGCTGCATCTCACTCATTCTTGGACTTGATTATCTGAAGAACGTTGTCCCTCTGACAGTGATAGTGAATAGTATGCACTCAGACCTACCAGTCAAGGTATTATACTCAGATCCACCTAAACAGTTTTATGGCATTTAAAACACAAATGCACGTATTGTGACAAGTATTTGGGGGTCATAATCTATCTTGTCAAACAGTAATTGAGATGGTTATGGCATTTTTTAAAATGTAATTAGTATGGAATAATTGAATCCTTAGAGATTATACTCATATTAGTGGGAAAATGAGACTCTTCACAGGAATACTGAACAGTTAAATAAGAGCTAGCTTGTCAGCCTTTTAAAAGGCATGCTTTTTAGTGGAAAGCTGTATATCAACTTGTTACTGAATATGTTATTTCCTAAAGCAGACAACATGTCATTCCTGACTGAAAAGCTGCTGTTCAGGTTCCTTATCCTTCACTGCTACATATATTTGTTTCTCCTTGTTTTGTTACATCTCTCAATTGCAGGATTGATAACTTCCATCAAACAGATAGCAGAGTTCCCTTAAATGACAATAGTGTTCCAGGTGCTATTTATGGAGTGTTTGAATATTGTTTTGTAAAGAGGACAAGAGTACTTGCATGCAGAAGAGAACTGCCTCAGTGAAATAACATTGAAATGATAAGCAGAAACATCTTAAAAATTGGCACTGCCTGTTTCTGTGTAGATGTATTTGGAAATAAATGGAGGCTACATTGAAATTAACCATAACATTCTCAAACATCTGTATGGGGTTTGTACAATTCAACTGCCGAGTTGTACAGTGAGTTCTTTAGATTTGGCTTATTGTGTTGAGTGAATCCAACTAATTCTAGTTTATTGACTAAGCCATAGTTAAACTGCGTCTTTATACAAGGGTGGGCAGTATTTGAGGGTTCAGGAACACAATTCACCTCCTAACTATATGAAATGCTACAAAAAGCCATCTAGTGATATCATGGAAAGGGTGTCAAGCCCCATTACAGTAACTAAGAAAAGTAGATTCTCACAAGTCTTGATAGTCAGATTTATTACAAGAAAAAAGGGTGTAGTGTTTTGGAAACTGGATATCTGTGTATTTTGGCCCCTTCTTTTATCGGCAAGGGTATTAAGGCAGGTCACTCTGGATGCCTTTGATTTTCTTTCTAGCTGTTTAAGGGGGAGCTGGTTATCCATTTAGGAGATGTCCATTGGTTCTCGTTTTGCAGTGTTTTGCAAATTGTCTATTCTCTTCCCAGGCAAGAATTCCATTACAAAGTGGTAGGGTAAACATTTTTCAGACTGTCCATTTGTTGAACTGGGTCATCAGACATCTCTCAGCTGGCTAGGCAAAAAACTGCAAGAATAGATTTCTAAGGACACAAAAGTTCAGTTAAGTTGGTTGGTTTAGTGTAGGAAAGCTAAAGAAGCCATCACTAAAAAATTCCAGCAACTGCTATGAATCAAGATTTATTTATCATCATGTCTGATATTGTATCTCCTCCTCCTGCTCTTACAGAGTAATGGGCTACTAGTCAATCTCTTTCGGGCAGTAATTATGGTTGGTTATTCTCAAGTTTTGGTAACAAACTATCTGTTGTTTGCTGGTGACCATCTGAGAACTAGCACTCATGTGCAGTAAGAATAAGAACAGGAGTGGGAAATTTCTGGGAAGCAATTTTTCCTATGCTCCTCCTAAAATCTCCACCTTAACTACCCACCCACCCACACAGGCCAACTGGGATTGAAAACCCAGTGGAAATGGTAAAAATAATATCTACACTAAATCACAGTCTATCCATTTGAGCTGGGGGGATACAGTGTGACCTGCTTATTTTTTCTACCATCCCTAATGTTACTTGAAGTTGAACCAATCAGGAAGTGATGAAATCCTCATTATCTTTACTTTTCAGTTTATTGGGTATTAACTAATTCTAAGTTGAGGGAACTCTGAGTAAAGTGTCCTCTGGTGGACCTGATTTTGTTAGTGGATTCTAGAAGGCTTATGTGATTGTTAACAGTGATCTCTGTAATACTGACTAACTATCCTAGCTGCCTTTCACACTTTCAAAAGCAACACTAGGCCAGGAGCACTGTGGAAAATATAAATAGTTGATGATGTTGATGCAGGTCCTGTCTGTACTCCATTTTCTGTATTTCTTATATCCTTGATTATTACAGGTGAAACTCGAAAAATTAGAATATCGTGCAAATGTTCATTTATGTCAGTATGGCAACTCAAAAGGTGAAACCAATATATGAGATAGACGCATTACATGCAAAGCGAGATATGTCAAGCCTTACTTTGGTATAATTGTGATGATTATGGCGTACAGCTTATGAAAACCCCAAATTCACAATCTCAGAAAATTAGAATAGTGTGAAAAGGTTCAATATTCTAGGCTCAAAGTGTCCCACTCTAATCAGCTAATGAATCCATAACACCTGCAAAGGGTTCCTGAGCCTTTCAATGGTCTCTCAGGCTGGTTCAGGAGGAATCACAAGCATGGGAAAGACTGCTGACCTGACAGTTGTGCTGAAAACCATCATTGACACCCTCCATAAGGAGGGAAAGCCCCAAAAGGGAATTGCAAAAGAAGTTGGATGTTCCCAAAGTGCTGTATCCAAGCACATCAATAGAAGGTTATGTGGAAGGGAAAAGTGTGGTAAAAAAGGGTGCACAAGCAGCAGGGATGACCGCAGCCTGGAGAGGATTGTCAGGAAAAGGCCATTCCAAAGTGTTGGGGACTTTCACAAGGAGTGGACTGAGGCTGGAGTTAGTGCATCAAGAGCCACCACACACAGACGGATCCTGGACATGGGCTTCAAATGTCGTATTCCTCTTGTCAAGCCGCTCCGGAACAACAAACAACGTCAGAAGCGTCTTACCTGGGCCACAGAAAAAAAGAACTGGTCTGTTGCCCAGTGGTCCAAAGTCCTCTTTTATGATGAGAGCAACTTTTGCATCTCATTTGGGAACCAAGGACCCAGAGTCTGGAGGAGGAATGGAGAGGCACACAATGCACGATGCTTGAAGTCCAGCGTGAAGTTTCCAGTCTGTGTTGATTTGGGGAGCCATGTCATCTGCTGGTGTTGGTCCACTGTGCTTCATTAAGTCCAGGGTCAACGCAGCCGTCTACCAGGAGATTTTGGAGCACTTCATGCTTCCTTCCACA
Source organism: Liasis olivaceus (assembly GCA_030867105.1). NCBI lineage: Eukaryota > Metazoa > Chordata > Lepidosauria > Squamata > Pythonidae > Liasis > Liasis olivaceus. Next base: position 39,211,539 of record CM061349.1, read on the forward strand.
GATGAGCTTTATGGGGATGCTGACTTCATTTTCCAGCAGGACTTGGCACCTGCCCACACTGCCAAAAGTACCAAAACCTGGTTCAATGACCATGGGATTACTGTGCTTGATTGGCCAGCAAACTCGCCTGACCTGAACCCCATAGAGAATCTATGGGGCATTGCCAAGAGAAAGATGAGGGACATGAGACCGAACAATGCAGTGGAGCTGAAGGCCGCTATTGAAGCATCCTGGTCTTCCATAACACCTCAGCAGTGCCACAGGGTGATAGCATCCATGCCATGCCGCATTGCGGCAGTCATTGCTGCAAAAGGGGCCCAAACCAAGTACTGAGTACATATGCATGCTTCTACCTTGCAGAGGTCCAATATTGTTCTGTTTCCAATCCTTGTGTTACTGATGTCATGTAATATTCTAATTTTCTGAAATTGTGAATTTGGGGTTTTCATAAGCTGTACACCATAATCATCACAATTATACCAAAGTAAGGCTTGACATATCTCGCTTTGCATGTAATGCGTCTATCTCATATATTGGTTTCACCTTTTGAGTTGCCATACTGACATAAATGAACATTTGCACGATATTCTAATTTTTCAAGTTTCACCTGTATATTCTTTGCTGGAGGAACCTGCTAAGATATAGGTTAATTTTTGATCTCTCTTTTTAATTGTTTACAGTTATTTGTATTTAAAACGGTAATGAAGAAACTTGTGGTCCTTTTATTGCGCGGTAGTAGTGCTGCTTTCATTTTTGTTGTTCAGTCGTTAAGTCGTGTCCGACTCTTCGTGACCCCATGAACCATATTGCGCCAGGCCTTCCTATCTTTCACTGCCTCCCTGAGTTTGCTCAATTTCATGCTCATTGCTTCAGTGATGCTATCTAGACATCTCATCCCCTGCCGTCCTCTTCTCCTTTTGCCTTCCATCTTTCCCAGCATCAGGGTCTTTTCCAAAGAGTCCTCTCTTCGCATTAGGTGACCAAAGTATCTGAGCTTGAGCTTCATTATCAATCCTTCCAATGAGCAATCAGAGTTGATTTCATAAACTACATTATTTAATTGCATTATATAAATTGCACCACTTGCATTATTTTACCTTAATTGAACCCAGAGGACTTTGTACCTGGATCACATACTTACGGAAAACGGAGAAATCTTTTAGCAGTTCCCATTAACTCCTCTTTAGGTAGCTAGGCACAGGCAGCCAAATATATGACTGAGACTAACCTCATAAACTATTTTTAAAGTGTATTTGTTGGATGGATATCCCACTTTCCAGCTAAAAAGAGTGCTCCAAGCAGCTAACAGAAAGGTAGCCAAAAATAAACCAATAGAAAAGGCATTAAAGTATAATTAAAATAATACGTAAAGTATAAACCAATGATAAAAGCTATAATTACATTAACAAAGATTCCGTAAACCTCAGGCATTAAACTATAAACAGTTCTTTAAAGATTACTGAAAGAGATTTGGAGAACTCAGTGGTCACAAGGGAAAAATATGTTCTCTAATTAACTTAGACTGGTAGAATATCTTTGGCTAACGTGCAAAGAATTTGAGACTTGAATCAGAAGCAGCAGATATATTCCCCAGGCAAATGAAAGGAAAGCCAAAGACATGCTCTTGATAATCGATTTTTATGATTTGTTTCGGAAGGGATAATATTTAACAGGTGGAGTTTGGGGCAACCAGTCAATCAAAACATGGTAAGAGTGTATAGGGTGTCCACTGAATCCTTCAGAGATGGGTGCTTAGGACTTTGCCATTCAAAGAAGCTACAATAAGAATGGTGGGAACCTAGATGGCTTTCCTCCTGGGCTCTTGACAGATGAGATTAAGTCAGGGGAAAGTTTCCTCTTGTATGTTCAAGTAAGAATCAGTGGGTTTTCCTGCTTTTCTGAAATGGATGGAAAGAGCCTATGGCTGAATAGGAATTCTTAAGTCCTGGGTTTTGATGGGATGCAGGACTATTTTATGTAAATCAGATGGAGAAAAGACTAGGCAGAAGCAATTTGGAATTGCTAGCAAAAGTTCATGTTACTATAAAGTGAAACTGTGTCATCCAAGCGGCTTAAAACCATTTTCTGGACATCCCCCCCCCCCCCCCCCCCACACACATTTGCTCGTATGTGATCCATCTGACTGCAGAATAAAATACTGAAGAGGAACTGAATTTATATTATATGCAGGATTTCTATATGAATTACAAACTGATTTTATTCAGAATCTGATTTAAGTCATGCATGAAAAATATCCCTTGATCTCCTAGTGCATTTCTAATTTTTTTCCCTTAATGATAGCAAGGCATGATTAGAGCATAACCAAAGCCATATGGTTGCTGTTTCTTCTGGAATCAGGCGTCTTGTTGTATTGGTAATGCAGAAACATAGCAATTATGCAGGCCTCCTTGATCATTGCCACATTACTTCCTATGCCAGTGTAAGCAGTCTTGATGAAGCAGTTACATACTGAAAATAAGGTAATTTTAAAACATTAGATCAAGAATGGGTCAGTCAATTTCCACTGAGTTTGTATACATTCCATCCACGTACATGCCTTGTATGTTGGCACATTTCCTGACCTGAGAACTGCAGGCAGCAGATGATTGGCAGGACAGTCCTGCCAATACAGAATTAGACCTATGTTAAAATAATTGTTGTCAAGTCCACATCACTGGTAAATCCAATATGTGAAAATCACACAGATTGCAGAGAAGAATCTTTAATGCTACTCAAAGGTAAAAATATATAACTTTGAAAAATATAAAAGTAAATTCCCAGGCAAACTTCTAGCAAGCCATTTAAGGCAGAGTCTTTTTCAAACATTACCTTCCCATGGCCCCAACTTCTGGGCCATGCTGTCTCTTCTCACACCTGCTGAACTTTTCTACCTGCTTCCCAGTTACTTTGGATAGCCACTTGGTTTCTGTGCCCAGTTCAGGCACTGAGGTACCTCAGGCAACCCTTTGCCAAAACTGTATCTGCCTATCTGGTTTGTTCCAGTCATCAAGAGAAGGCCTGATGAAAGGTCCCTCTCCTCATGAGGTCCTCAGGTCATGCTATACAGATGGCAGGCCCTCTCTGTAATAGCCCTTGCCTGATGGAATACTGTCCCACCACAAGAATGTGCAGATACCACCTTGTTGCAGTTCTGTAAACTGGTAAAGCTGATGTATTTCGTTGCACTTTCAGTGATGTTGTGCACTGGCCGGAGTCCTTTGGGCCTGGGCCAGGTTAGAAGGAAGGAAGGAAGGAAGGAAGGAAGGAAGGAAGGAAGGAAGGAAGGAAGGAAGGAAGGAAGGAAGGAAGGAAGGAAGGAAACTGAAGAATAATTACATTGTAATCTGCATATTAGTTTAGTATGTGTGGCCATTTGCATCACAGGTAGCAAAAATCCAGTTTCTCAAGCAACTTTGCAGATCAGTTTTCCCCTAACCTGATGCCCTCTAGATGTGCTGGACCAATTCCATCATTCCTGAAAACTAAATTCAGACATATCAGGAGGGTATCTAGGTTGAAGAAGGCTCCTAAAGACTCTATAAACAATAGAATGAGAATGTATAAGAAATGTTTTATTAATTTAAAGAAATCTTTGTGTCAAGAAGGTTACTATAGAATTCTTTAAAAATTCTTTGGGAAATGATCCTTCAAAAATGCCCAGACTTTGGGAACAAATCTGTCTTGCAATAGTGAATCAGCCAATCATTAGACAACTGCATTTATGAAGCACAGGTGGACTTCTAGTGACCTGCCTGCCTACAGCAAAATTTTAGAGGACCTGATAGATTCTCCTGGAATGGAGCCACAGTTCATGCAACACATTGATTAATTTTGATACTCTTAATCTGCATTGAGGAACTTGCTCAGATGAAGATTCTACTATTTTAGTTCTTGCCTATTCTTAATATACATACAGAAATAATTTTTAAGGAACTACAGGTATGATCAAAACTCTGATAATAGTGAGATACCTTTCTGAAGACTACTGAAACCTTACAAAACAAGAAGCAATTGAATTATGCTTAGAATTCCTCGTGTAAAAAAACCCCTGAAATTAGGAATAGAGCAATCTTAAATTCTCATTGGAACAAAGCATTTCAGAAAGCCCAGTCCATATCACCAGCTTTTAAATCACCAATGGAAAAGTGTGGAAAGAGAGCACTCATAGCTTTTCTTGTTATCAAAAGAACCAAGGCTCCCTTTATTCTGCTCCTTGCCCAGAGCTCTCTGTGCCAGCCTTTCAACCTGTGAGAGATAGAGCAAGGGCAGTGAAACATGTGCTCTCATCACCAGAGGAGCAGGGGAGAGATAAGAGGATGAGACTGGCCCCTCCCTGAGGAATGCTAGTCATGTTGATTACTGAGTCTGGGAACTGATCTCAGTCTGAGAAGATTCTGTAAATGGTGTGAAGCCAAATAAACCTTGCTGGATTGAATCTGTACTGTCTCCTGGAGTTTCCTGGGCTAAACCTGACACAACCAGACATACACACAAATATACACTGTACTCCATTTTGTTGATTACCAAAGTGAGAATTTCCCAGCCTTGGAAACAACCACATGTGGAGGCTGACATGGATGTGGGGCCTGATGTCAAATTCCCCCTTTGAGTCCGTTTCTGTTCTTGATAAGGGAAATAGGTCTATTAGCCATAGAATCATATATGAGTGCAGTCTAAACATGCATCGTTCCATAGCGTGTGTGTGTAAATTTTCATTTTCCCTAAAACACCATAGAAGAGCAATCACAAAAGTCACAAATGAATGTAACCAGAAACATATTCTCAAGTCCTGGAAAAGCATTTTTTATGAATTCCATTAGTAAATTTAGAGAATTGAATAACATGGTAGGAGTTTTGACTAATGTTTTAATCTATTTCTATTACAGCAAATGGAGGCTGTCAATGGATTCAGGGTGTTGAGGGTAATGAAGCTAAGCAAGTGAAAGGAAGATGATGTTTCCACAAAACAATTGCGGGGGGGTGGTGGTCTGGGGGACGTCCATATCTTAGTCTCAATGCCTGTGTTTTATGCTAAAGGTCTCAGGTTTAATCCTTCTTGGAATTTCCTTTTTTTTAAAGGATCAGTTAAGTCTCACTTTTTAGACAACTGGAAAACCCTTGGGCTAATTGGACAAACAGATTGACTTTCTATAAAGCAAACTCTGATTTATTTATTTATTTATTTATTAATTATTAAACTTGTATGCCACCCATCTCCCCCAATGGGTGACTCTGGGCAGCTCACAATAACAAAAAAGAAAAAACACACCAATCCCTCCAACAGTGGCTAAAATCCATAAATAATTAAAATACAAACATACATTAAAAATGTCCTAAAAACCCCCTGTTCCTCTGTTGCTTGGGATATGATTGCCATATAATATGGATTGAAAATAACTAGAGAACACAAGGATTCAGACAAACTGAAGCATTTGTAAGGGGAGTGAAAATTAAGAAAGGACTGAAGGAACTGAATATGCTCAGCAGTGAAGAAAGACAACTGAGGGGAGATCTGTTAACACTTTTCAGATACCTGAGATATGTCATAAAAGGGTCAGAACCTGTGTTGATTGTCTCAGGAAGTTAGGTTACAGGAAGACAGATTCCAATTGAATGTTAATAACAACTTTCTAGTAGAAAGAGCACTTTGACAGGAGAAAAAAATACTGATGGAAGGAGATGGCCTTCATTGAGTATGTTCAGAGTCTGGATAGCCATCTGCTGGGAAAGTTTTAGTTTGGATTCCTGCCACAAGTGGGAAATTGGACTTGATGGCCAATTGCCTCTTTCAACTCAATGATTAGTTCCTCTCAGATTGATGGTAGATCCTGCCTGTTGCTTACATGGCACATAATTCCATAATTTTGTGGCAAGATCCACATACAGATGTATTAGAATTTGGCTGAAACATGTGAGATGGGAACCAGTGGTTCTCAGGCTAGACAGAATATGGGATTAAATTTCTGGAGAGTCAATATTAATTACCATGACTGCTGTGAAGTTTGGTCACAAGATCAACATTTGTTGTTGTTCAGTCGTTAAGTCGTGTCCAACTCTTCGTGACCCCATGAACCATATTGCGCCAGGCCTTCCTATCTTTCACTGCCTCCCTGAGTTTGCTCAATTTCATGCTCATTGCTTCAGTGATGCTATCTAGACATCTCATCCTCTGCCGTCCTCTTCTCCTTTTGCCTTCCATCTTTCCCAGCATCAGGGTCTTTTCCAAAGAGTCCTCTCTTCGCATTAGGTGACCAAAGTATCTGAGCTTGAGCTTCATTATCAATCCTTCCAATGAGCAATCAGGGTTGATTTCCTTTAAGATTGACTGGTTTGACCTCCTAGCAGTCCAGGGGACTCTTAAGAGTCTTCTCCAGCACCACAGTTCAAAGGCATCAATTCTTCGGCGTTCAGCCTTCTTTATGGTCCAGCTCTCACAGCCATACATTACTACTGGAAAAACCATAGCTTTGACTATGCGGATCTTTGTTGGCAAGGTGATGTCTCTGCTTTTTAATATGCTATCTAGGTTTGCCATAGCTTTCCTCCCAAGGAGCAAGCGTCTTTTAATTTCATGGCTGCAGTCTCCGTCTGCAGTGATCTTGGAGCCCAAATAAATGAAGTCTTTTACTGCTTCCATTTCTACCCCTTCTATTTGCCAGGGATTGATGGGTCCAGATGCCATGATCTTAGTTTTTTTAATGTTAAGTTTCAAGCCAGCTTTCGCACTCTCCTCTTTCACCCTCATCAAGAGGCTCTTTAGTTCTTCTTCACTTTCTGCCATTAGGGTGGTATCGTCTGCATATCTGAGATTATTGATGTTTCTCCCTGTAATCTTAATTCCGGCTTGTGATTCTTCCAGCCTGGCATTTCTCATGATGTACTCTGAATATAGGTTAAATAAGCAGGGTGACAGTATACAGCCTTGTCGTACTCCTTTTCCTATTTTGAACCAATCGGTTGTTCCATGACCGGTTCTAACTGTTGCTTCTTGGCCCGCATACAGATTTCTCAGGAGACAGGTAAGGTGGTCTGGTATCCCCATCTCTTTAAGAATTTGCCACAGTTTGTTGTGATCCACACAATCAAAGGCTTTTGCATAGTCAATGAAGCAGAAGTAGATGCTTTTCTGGAACTCTCGTGCTTCCTCCATGATCCAGCGAATGTTGGCAATTTGATCTCTAGTTCCTCTGCCTCTTCGAAACCCAGCTTGTACATCCAGTAGTTCTCGGTTCACGTACTGCTGAAGCCTAGCTTGTAGGATTTTGAGCATAACCTTGCTAGCATGTGAAATGAGTGCAATTGTGTGATAGTTTGAGCATTCTTTGGCATTGCCCTTCTTTGGAATTGGAACGTAAACTGACCTTTTCCAATCCCATGGCCACTGTTGCGTTTTCCAAACTTGCTGGCATATTGAGTGCAGCACTTTAACAGCATCATCTTTTAGTATTTTAAATAACTCAGCTGGAATACTGTCATCTCCACTAGCTTTGTTGTTAGCAATGCTTCCTAAGGCCCACTTGACTTCACTCTCTAGGATGTCTGGCTCAGGGTCAGTGACCACACCAGCATGGACATCAGGGACATTAAGATCTTTCTTGTATAGCTCTTCTATGTATTCTTGCCACCTCTTCTTAATCTCTTCTGCTTCTGTTAGGTCCCTGCCTTTTTTGTCCTTTATCATGCCCATCTTTGCACTAAACGTTCCTTTGATATCTCCAATTTTCTTGAAGAGATCTCTAGTCTTCCCCATTCTATTGTTTTCTTCAATTGCTTTGCATTGTTCATTTAAGAAGGCCTTCTTATCTCTCCTTGCTATTCTCTGGAAATCTGCATTCAGTTGCTTATATCTTTCCCTTTCACCCTTGCTTTTCGCATTCCTTCTTTCCACAGCTATTTGTAAAGCCTCATCAGACAGCCATTTTGCTTTCTTGCATTTCTTTTTCTTTGGGATGGTTTTAGTAGCTGCCTCTTGTACAATGTTACAGACCTCTGTCCATAGTTCTTCAGGCACTCTGTCTACCAAATCTAATCCTCTAAATCTATTCATCACCTTCACTGTGTACTCACATGGAATATGATCTAAGTCATACCTGAGTGGTCTAGTGGTTTTCCCTACATTCTTCAATTTAAGCCTAAATTTTGCAGTAAGAAGCTCATGATCTGAGCCACAGTCAGCTCCTGGTCTTGTTTTTGCCGTCTGTATAGAGCTTCTCCATCTTTGGCTGCAAAGTATGTAATCAATCTGGTTTTGGTATTGACCATCTGGTGATGTCCATGTGTAGAGTCGTCTCTTGTGTTGTTGGAAAAGAGTGTTTGCTATGACTAGCTTGTTCTCTTGACAGAACTCTATTAGCCTTTGCCCTGCTTCATTTTGTACTCCAAGGCCAAACTTGCCTGTTATTCTGATCACTCCTTGACTTCCTACTTTAGCATTCCAATCCCCTATGATGAAAAGGACATCTTTTTTTGGTGCTAGTTCTAGAAGGTGTTGTAGGTCTTCATAGAACCGGTCAACTTCAGCTTCTTTGGCATCGGTGGTTGGGGCATAGACTTGGATTACTGTGATGTTGAATGGTTTGCCTTGGATACACATTGAGATCATTCTGTCGTTTTTGAGGTTGTACCCCATTACTGCCTTTCCCACTCTCTTATTGACTATGAGTGCAACTCCATACTCAGCATATTCATATACAAAAGACAATGGGAGGACAGCCTGTGCCTTGTCACCATTGTTAAACAATGGTACAGATCCTCCCGAAACCCATCAAGACACTAAATCCTTGCTTCAATATCAGAATCAAGTTACTGTACATCACAGATGTCTAGTTTCTGCCACAATGATGGATCCCATATGAATCCTAGCCCAAATTCCAACAGCCATGGCCCTCTAGTGCCAAGTATTCACATCTTTATCTGACATATAGCAAATTTACTACCTTCCTTACTCAGTGTGAATTATATATCTTCTTAAGACCTCAGGATTTTCCCATGCACCAGTCTGAAGTAGGATTTATAATTAGTCAGATGGCTGAAGGAGCTGTAAAATAGGCAATCCCACATACGATACAGAATAGCCTGAAGAAGAGAATATATGTACAGAATAGCCTGAACTTGGTGTTCTGCCTTGAGCAGCAAAAGGAGGGCATGAAGTCTTCCTCAACCTTCCAGCTGTTAACTTCTCACACATTTTCTTGTTAGATACTTTTCAGCTGAGTTCTGATACAGCTCAGCTAAATGAAAAGTGCTTGGGAAGAAAGGCAATGGGAATGCAAGCGCAGGCCCAAAGGCAATTGGGGAAGGTGATAAGTCAATGGTAGAGCACAAACTTTCTATCCAGAAGGTCCTAGGTTAAATCCTTGGCACTTCTATATGGGCTGGGAAAGAAAGTTGCCTGAATTTTGAGGAGCCACTACTAATTACATATTAAGCTAGGTGGATCAGCTAGGGATGCACAAAATGATCTATGTCTGGCCCAGTTTAATAGCATAGATTCACCTTTTAGTCTATTCTGTCAGATTCCACCTATGTCTAGTGCTTAAAAAAACTATAAGACAAAGCTTGCTTTTCTATCCAGCTTTCTTCTAATATATATTTTTGTGCATCTTATACATAACTTGTCAGACATATATATATATGCCTTTTTTATGTTCCTAGGATTCAGAGTTTCTTGTGCATGAATCTCTGCTACTTTTCAGCTCAGATCTTGGTGTAGATATGCAGAGACTGCCTCTTAGTATGGAAGATTCCCAGGTTCTGTGTTCAGAGACCTTTGGCCTTGGCTATTTAGTCTTTGGAAAATCTTTCATTGTTAATAATAAGCTCCATACAACTTCAGAGAATCCCTTCATCATGTCACTTTGAGCTTCTTCCATTCAAGCTTCTGTTTAGTGGATGAGTGCACCTGCTTTTGTGCCCCAGTGGCAATTGGGCTTTAACAGTTGCAATCTTTTAAATGCATTTAAGACACCAAGAGCACTAGGAATCCATTACCATACAATCTGGCTTCTCTGTAATAATTGTGTGTTGTCTCAGAGCCAGAAATCTCAGGTTTAATTATATCATTTTCCCATTCATTAAGATTTTGAGCCTTTGAGCTTGTCAGAAACGAATTTAGATTTTGATTTAATACAATGACAGACCATACATATTAATTTCAAGGGCCTCACCCTACAAGCTGTGCTCATTTTTTAAAATATGCCCAAGATGTTGTATGCACAGAGGAGTGGGAGGTGGAAGCTTGCTAGGAAATGTCTCTAAAAGACAGGGAAGGAATTTCTCTCTAGACTGAATTACCTGGAGCAATTGTTCTTTTTAATTTGCTTGCAGTATGTGCATGCGTCATCCAGTATAGTGTAACATACTTACCTACTTGTTTAATTTACTAGTTAACTAGTTAATTTACTAGTTATTTACTGTTTAACATAATAATTGTGAGCAAATATCTGTTTTGTATAATAAAATATGTAATTTTTATTCTTGAGTGTCTAGTTAACTTAGGACATAAAAGATCAAAGCAGTAAGACCAAAATAATTTTTATCTAAAAAGCATAATTGCCAGAGTAGCAAAAATGAGTGATAAAACATTGAAATCCCATTATCTTTTGAGAATAAAATCCAAACAAGAGGGTTGATGGGTCAGAAATTATTCTAGAAATATACGTTGATATATTTTGTATACATTCATTCCTTCTTGTTCTCTTTTGGCTTTGTATGTTAAAGGGATTCCTGTAACCTACCCTACACCTTCTCCTGCAGCTAAATCTGAATGTTCTTCTCATTGTAGCTGCTCACTGTTCCTGCCAAGTTGCCATACCTCTTATTTCTGTTTATTTATCTACTAGAGTTTTGGATGAATATTCAAAGGACAATTTCCTTCCTTCCTTCCTTCCTTCCTTCCTTCCTTCCTTCCTTCCTTCCTTCCTTCCTTCCTTCCTTCCTTCCTTCCTTCCTTCCTTCCTTCCCCTGCTTCACCTCAATGTTTACCTCAAGATTCTAAAATGGTATATTAAATTGAAAATAGATACCAAAGAAAAGACTAGAAAAACAACAGTACCATAATTAAAACCTGAAAAAGCAGGTGAACCTTATATTAAAATGTCACTAAAGCTCCATGGAACAAAAATATCTTCATTCTTCACTACTATGTAAAGCAGAGCAATGATAGGGAAGGAAATTCTTCCATGGAGTAGACCATATCTCTTGTTCCTGCTACTCTAGGTTTCTTGGTTGTGGAAGATGTAATAGGACATCCAAAGGAGATATAAACTCTACAGACAGGTTTATAAGTGAAGAGACACTCAAATACCCTAGCCACAAACCATGACCTACTTCATAGATAAAAACTAGCTTGCTGAAGAGTTTCAGACTGAAAGGGTTCCAGTTCTTCTTGTCTTGATTTCTGTAATGAGCTGTAAGAATAACCTTGAAGAACAGGAGGAAGAGGTGCAGCCAGGACAATAGTCAGATAAAAGAAATCTGAGTCCAGAGCAGAAATATAATTTGAGAAAATGTCTCATACTTGACCCTCCCTAGTTCTCTTTAGGATAAAGGCAGGAAGGGGAAAGGCACATTCAGACTTGCAAGGTTCTGTTACTATAACCCTATAATAAAAGTAGTGTTATCATTCATAAATTTGGTTTTCTTGTCTGGTCTACCTCAAAGGACTGACAATTTCTCTTCCCCCCTGCTGTGTTCTGCTGTCACTGATACGTATGTATATATATATGTACGTTAGTTTATTTTAAACTTGGCTGATTATGAATAAGGCCACCTCTTTCTCTTTTGTCTTGCTGCCACTGCTTACTTATAAACACTGGCCTGATGCCATTACAATATTGCCTACCTGGAATCAATCAAAACCTTGAGCTGGTCTTAAAAACCAATGATAAGCTTATGCAACTGATGTAAGATCAGTGTAATATACAGTAGTTACAGTATAAAACATCAAACCAGAAAGCTATCTGGGTTGAACCCTTTTGTACCAACTGCAATATCTTATTCCTCTCCACATGGAGTACATTGTAGAAATCTAAATGAACAGAGATTAAGGTATGGATCACTGTGACCAGACCCATTTTCTCCTGGAATAGAAGATACTGGGGTGGCATTCTAAACATACCTCCAATCCTAGATTAACTGGATTACTTTTAACCAGAAGCTTTGACTTCACTGGATTGAGTTTCAGCTTCTCAGTCCACATCCAGTCCCAGAGAGAGTTAAATGTTTTGGAAGTCTCCTTGGTATCATTTGAAAAATGGATAGAAATGGGCATCACTAACATAGTAAAGAGATCCAATGTCCTAACTCTGAGTAACTTCTTCCAGTGGCTTCTTTAGATGCTCAAAAGACAAACTATAAAATCAATTCATTCTTCAATTAAATTTCACTGCACACTCAAGATTACCCCAAATTAGTTACAGTACTCACATTCTGGGCTTATCTGCACTGCTTAGTTGCCCAGTCATGAGGATGAGACCCTTTTACTTCAAGTATCTGGACAAATGATGAAATGGTAGAATCTGGCACTTTTTAAAAAACCTTCCGCTAGCTAGGAAAGGTAGCTGAAAGGGGGGGAAAGGTAATTAAAAAAAAATTCTGCTGGGTTCAAAGCAGCAACCTATTACATACTAAGTGAAATTCAGACCTGCTGTGCTATTTTACTGCTAATGGTAAAGGGAAGATCTAGAAACTATTCCAGAGCAAAAGGCCAATAGGAAAGTTCTCATTTTAAAGGTGACTGTACATGCCTATATGCGCATTTTGATACCTTAACATTGTATATATGAGTTTACTTTGTACAGATATAGTTTTTAAACATATGTATGTATGTGCTCTAAGACCCACCCACAGGAAGGAAAAAATTGGGCTGTTGCTTTGCTGAAACAGAAAGGGGGGCGGCCCAGCAGAAGGGGAATTGTCCAGCGGTAGAACATAGGTAGGCTGCAGCTCCATGTAAGATGTTGCCAAAATGTCTTGGTCTAAATATGCTTTTCTTAAATTGGTTTAGACTTAAGCTGCCATGAATTCAAGACAGGAGCAGCTTAAATGTACGGACGTCCTCCCTCCCTTCTACTATTCCTCTCTATCTCTGTGTAGCATCCTTTGTTGCATCTCCTCCTCCTTCCCTGTCTTTTTCCCTTCCCCAGTTGGACCTTGCTTCATTGGAACTAATATACTGAGCATAGGGCTGCTGGTGGACAAATAGGGAAGGCAAATGTGTGTCACAGAGAGTACTGGAGATGCCAGATTTTCCAACTATAAGAGGACATCTGCTCCCCATAAACAAAAATACATAATTTGATACCATAAGATGAAGGTGATAGCCACCAGTTTAAAAGGCTTTGATGAAGGATTAGGCAAATCCCATGGACAATAAGCAACCATGGCTTGTCTCTAGCATCTACCGCCAAGTTTAAAGGCAGCAGGGCTCTGAATGCTGGTCACTGAGGAACCCCAGGAGGAAATGGGAGCACCTTTTATTTTTATCACTGCTATGATAATATTGAAGCGTAGTAAGTAAAAAAGAGTGTTCCTATTTATTTTAATCTACAAAATCTCTGAGAGCGTAGAAATTTTAAGCTCTATAAATAGCAAGGTAGAAGATAGTGGAGAGTGCTTTGCATTTAGCTGAACAAAAACCCTATCTAATACCAGATACTTTCCTTTGTTGGTAGCAAATTTTCATCTGCCAGTTGACTATTAAATTGGAAGCAGATTTTCCTTTTCCTTCTTGTTGCTAAATATTTTGAAAGATTCTGACTTATTTTCTGATGCAGTAAAAAAAAAAAAAAAATCCTGAGAGGGTTTTCTCTCTGTGTTGCTTAGTGCAGCAGGAATGTAGGAAGAACATTGTGAAGCCTGTGGATGGAACTCCAGCAATTTAAGTCCATGAAAGCTCGTGGTGAATGTGTGATGATAATGAACCAGAGTTAAATAGTAATCATCCTAGGAAGTTAATTAGAATCAAATGAAATGCCATTATTATTGCAATAAAACTAGAAATGCTGGAAAATGAGAAACCAGGAGAGTAGGAGTTCTAGTCCTGCCTTAGGCATGAAAGCTGGCCGGGTGACTTTGGGCCAGTCATTCTCTCTCAGCCCAACTCACCTCACAGCATTGTTGTTATAGGGAAAATAGGAAGAGGAAAGAGTATTAGGTATGTTTGCCACCTTGAATTATTTATAAAAATAAGAAAGGTGGGATACAAAATATTTTTTAAAAAGGTAGCTGTTGCGGCCCACATTATCTGATTGACTGGAGGAGCCTTTCAGGAGAGGTGCATTGATAGGGTTAAATGCTACCTTTGAAAAACTAGCTGAGAGTTAGGGATGCTAGCAAAATGGCAATCCTTGTGAATTCTGGTATGAGCTGCACTTTCTAGACTAGCAGACAGGTTGGAGTTTAGGTATCCATTATCTTTCACACTCCCCAAATGTTCTTAGCTCAAAAAAAAGTGTCAAGACAAATTTAGATATGCATACTTGAAGAGAGGAAGGAAGAAAGAAATGGAGAATAAGTTTAGAAATATATATTTTGGGAGAAAATATATTTAGAAATTCATATTTGGGGAGAACATAAGTGAAAAGAAAGTATTTGAATGAGCATTTTGTGTGTGTATAAAACAGACATGCATGCAAGAAAGCATAGTATGATTTTATGGATAACATACATGCAAGTGATAACCTTAGAAATACACAGCTGTGCCCATCCCAAATGGTACTGGTTCAGAAAGCTGTAGGCTGTGGTCCACCATTTATGGATTGAAATAGGTACTCCATTCTGTAGGAAAGAAATCAGGACTCAAGCCCAATGTTTCTCTCAAATAGATGTTCTGAAAGATATCACAGAAACATAAGAATCTGCCTTATATTTCATTAGATCATTTTCTCATTTCCAGCAGCCAATACCCAGATTAGCAGGGATTAACACCAGGCAAACAATCAAGCAGAAAACAATACCCTAATCAAGGAACTAAGGAGACAAACAATCAAGCAGAAAACATACGTGCACGTATGTTCTCCCCAATCAAGGGACTACCAAGAAGAAAACCACAACCCCACAAACACTGGCAGGGCAAGGTACTGTATATAAACAGGGAGCAAACCCCACACTCACTAGCACTGATGATGTTACCTAGTCAGGTAATGAAACATCTGCAAGCAAACAACCAAGCTCAGAGAGTACCAAGGATTCCACAGTTCAACCCTGAGCTACATATATTCTCTTCTATTGGTTCCTAGGTTAACTAACAACAGTATTTTGGCCTGTGGGTAAGGTTTTGCCAGCCCCACCTGGAGACACTGGATTAAGCCTGAGATTTTTGTGCATGGAAGACATGTACTCTATCAGAAAATATTGACCTGTCTTCCTTCTACCATTGTAAATGTTCAGGCTGCATAAAAGATAAGATGCTGGGTACAAATCTCTCTCCCTCCCCCTCCCTCTCTCTCGTTTGCACCTTTGAATCAGTGTTGACCTCTGGTAACTGCCTGAATTAGCCCCTGTAAGATTTTCAGAAGTGGCTTGCCATTGCCTCCTTTTTCCTATGGCTGAGAGAGAGTGACTGGCCCAAGGTCACCCAGCTGGCTTCTTGCCTAAGGTAGGACTAGAACTCCCAGTCTCCTGGTTTCTACCCTGGCACTTTAACCACTACCCCACACTGGCTCTCAAAATTATCTTAGTAAGTAATAATTAAAATAATAAAATATTCAAATACTATATGAAACACTGTAAATATTTTGGTGTTTTCAAATCTGTTCCTTGCCCTTACCCTTTACTCAGTGTTTATGTAGATGAGGGAATTGGTTTTCAGAATTTCAGCTTGTTGATATTTTGCTATGATTTGACCAGAAGCATATGTGGATGGTATGGATGATGTAGCAACTACCCACATAGCACTGGCTTTTCTAGCTAGGCCATATTAATATGAAGGACATCACATTTTTCTCCCTATCAATATGATTTCTCCATCCAAGTGACTAAGGGTTAGATTTTGCAGAAGCCTGTTTTATGTGTTTTGTAACAGATGTGTCAATCCTTAACTATGTTATTGTTGGCTTTCAGAGAAATATCCTTTTTATTCTGTTAACTTAAATGGTTAAGAGTGTCTTGTTCTACTTTAACCATATATCCATTTTTAAGTGCCACAGAATTTCTTTGGTGCTATGATCCAGATTCCAATTCTGACTGCTTGGTCTCTATTCTTCTGACCATACTTGACCTCTTAGTTGTCTCATGAATACAGCTTTGATTCTGACTTCTATAGCTGCATCTTGAAATTTGCCCAAAGTGCCTTGTTTCAGTCTAGGTCTTGAAGATGGAAGAATTTTAGAATCATGACAAGAACCTTATAGAAACTAAGGTGGAATAAGGGTAAATTCAAGAGCACATCAAGCTATGGTGAGCATAGCTACAGTTGGGTTTCTTCAGTCTGATGCAAAGCTTACTCAAGTCTTTGATGCTTCTAATGAAACTTGGTTTGTTCTCACATATATACTGAATTCTGTGACTAGATATTTGTAAGTGGATGAGCTGTTTCTTTTGACAAAACTTAACAAAGATTGAGATGAAATGTGTTCATTACAGCAATACTGTCTTAGTAATCTAAGACAGGAAGAGTGACTTCCAACTTGAGAAAGTAATTTTAAATACTTATAGCTTAGATAATTTAGGATAGAATACACTACATTATCATGTAAGCAGATGTCTACTAACACGGTGAAATTTTTTGCTATAGAGGGAATGGAAATCATTCTGTAAACAGAACCTATTGTTTTCTTGACATTCCTTATTCCTTCTTAATCTTTACTCTAATGAATTGTTAAGACATTTTTATTTCATCAATACTAAGAGTTGATATAATTTTTACTGTCCCTCTTTGAAGAGGCTTTGCTGCCAGCTTTGTAAATAATGTTTGGCTTTCAGATTTTCATTTGTTGTTGTTCAGTCGTTAAGTCGTGTCCGACTCTTCATGACCCCATGAACCATATCGCACCACACCTTCCTGTCCTTCACTGCCTCCCTGAATTTGCTCAGTTTCATGCTCATTGCTTCAGTGATGCTATCTAGCCATCTCATCCTCTGCCGTCCTCTTCTCCTTTTGCCTTCCATCTTTCCCAGCATCAGGGTCTTTTCCAAAGAGTCCTCTTTTCGCATTAGGTGACCAAAGTATCTGAGCTTGAGCTTCATTATCAATCCTTCCAATGAGCAATCAGAGTTGATTTCCTTTAAGATTGACTGGTTTGACCTCCTAGCAGTCCAGGGGACTCTTAAGAGTCTTCTCCAGCACCACAGTTCAAGGGCATCAATTCTTTGGCACCCAGCCTTCTTTATGGTCTAGCTCTCACAGCCATACATTACTACTGGAAAAACCATAGCTTTGACTATGCGGATCTTTGTCAGCAAGGTGATGCCTCGGCTTTTTAATATGCTATCTAGGTTTGCCATAGCTTTCCTCCCAAGGAGCAAGCGTCTTTTAATTTCATGGCTGCAGTCTTCGTCTGCGGTGATCTTGGAGCCCAAATAAATGAAGTCTGTTACTGCTTCCATTTCTACCCCTTCTATTTGCCAGGAATTGATGGGTCCAGATGCCATGATCTTAGTTTTTTTAATGTTGAGTTTCAAGCCAGCTTTCGCACTCTCCTCTTTCGCCCTCATCAAGAGGCTCTTTAGTTCTTCTTCACTTTCTGTCATTAGGGTGGTATCATCTGCATATCTGAGGTTGTTGATGTTTCTCCCTGCAATCTTAATTCCGGTTTGTGATTCTTCCAGCCTGGCATTATCATTACTGTTTTATTTTTGTATTGTATGCTACCTTGGGGAACCATCTGGACTGGAAGGCAGGTAAAAATATTTCTGAATGAATATTTCTGGTATGTGTTAAGCATGGTTTGCTAGTTCAGGATCTGACCATTTCAGACATAAAAACACAATACTCTTTGTCAGTGTGGATATGACTACTTCATGTTTGAGGCCTAGGGCAACTACGCTCATTTCAGTATAACCCCTACCCTATGATACCATTTTATGTCTGTGTATTCTGCTTGCACCCAGATGGCATAACTCTTCCTGTCCTGGTAATACTAGAACACAATTTACAAATATGAGCAGCAGGAACTACTGTGTTTTGTTTTTGAATAATGTCACATTCTCAGAACATAGACACTCACTCACTGTTTTGATTTTCTAAATGTATTGTGGTGCATACAGTCTGGACTTTCACTACTTCCTCCATTTCCACGCAACCATAGAATTCTTCCAGTGGCATTCCCATTCTTTTATCCTGATCCTCACATTAAGACACAAGGTTTAAATTGAATTCTATTGCACTGATGCAACATGTGAAAAATTTAGGGAACCTGTATGCTTTCAACTTCTTATTAATTTTAGACTGATGTATTAAATAGGACTAAAAGAAAATAATAAAAAATCTGGTTGATTCAACAGTAATATATATTATCACTTCAGTGAGAATTTTCACTCTGTGAGGCCAGCACTGGTAAAATTGCCCTATTTCATTTTTCTTTTTGTTTCTGTTTCCCTTTTCAGTCATGGGGAAAGTAGAGGAAATGGAAGAGTAGATTCCCCTGAAATAATTTTGAATCCTTCCATCCCCAGACAAATGTTGCAATAAACATATAAATTTGCTGAACACTAAATCACTGAACACAGTATTTTAGACTCTAACAGGTAGTAGTTCTCCAGAGTCCTGATAAAGGTCTCTCTTGAGTCAGGTTTTTTTACAGAGATCCAGTGTGGTATAGTGGTTAGAACGTTGCACTTGGATTGGGGAAACCCAGGTTCAAATCCCTCTTCAGCCCTGAAGCTCAGTGTTCTTAATGGACCAGTCACTATCTTCCCGCTAAACTCCCTCATTACATTGTTGAGCCAGTTTGGTGTAGTGATTAAGGCACCAGGCTAGAAACCTAGAGTCCATGAGTTCTAGTACCTTGCCAACACAAAGGTCCCTCTCTCTCAGCCCTAGGAAGAAGGCAAGGGCAAACCACTTCCAAAATCTTGCCAGGGACAGGACATGTCCAGGCAGTTGCCTGGATCAAGACTGACTTGAAGAATGTCTGTCTGTCTGTCTGTCTGTCTGTCTGTCTCTCTCTCTCTCTCACACACACACACACACACACACACACACCCCATCTGTCAGGAATGGAGAACCATGTATCTGAACACTTGGAGAAAAGACAGATTATATATGTCATAAGGAGATATATTTTAGGCAAAAATATCAGAAACTGAACTTGGGATATTCAGCATGTGAAAAATATGCTTCAACCCTGCTGTTGGTCTCTGTCCATTCTTATGTCTTCCATACATGCCCCCTGTTTTGCAGGAAATGGCTCTTGTGTATTTAAATATACATATATACATATTCTTTACCCTTCAAAGTGAAGTTTTTTTCTTCATGCTCTCCCAAGTGTTGGCAAGGCATAAGAAAATAGGACTTCTGCTGTTGGTTTAACACATGGGGTTTACATTTTTCAATCAGTGGATATATTTTCAGGTATTGCTAGGAACACGTCCATCTATACAGTACATTTGATAATACAGGGAAGAAAATGAAAGCAGTCAGAGACAAAAGGAGACAGAAGATGAATGCTAGTTTTCCCCTGGGGTTCATGGTTGAAGGAATTAACACAGCTTGGCACTCTAACCTAGCTGTGTTTGTTTCCATGGCAACAGCTACGTACATGTTTCATAGTATCTACAGTGACACAGTTGCAGAAATAGTAGCTTGCAGGTTTCTGATATCGCATCAGTGGGCCAGCAGCACATACACTGTCTTAAGTAAGTGCGGAAGAATTTTACCAGTCTAAGCCCCTGGATTCAGATATTTTAAGATGCATCTGGCATGAGCTAACTTAAAGAAAGAGGTCTGGACCTTATGTGCCACTCTACCCGGGATGCCATGGTCAAAGTTGAAAGTTGCAGGAAGCTGTTCAAGCGGTCTGCGTTGATTTGGGCAAAACAATCAAATGTGAGTGAATGTGGCTGGCTGAAAATGTGGGCGGTAGATTTTGAATGAAATTTGGAGGAGTAAGTAATTGTGGCAAGATGGTGAAGGATGTTCTTTTCTTTTCTTTTTTCTTTTCTTCTTCTTAATCCATCTGTAGACAGAGCTTGCAGATTTGTCTTAGCACAACAGAATTTGAGTGTTGAATCTGGGAAGACTTTAGACTTCACAGTTACTGTGTTGGGATTTCTTGAATTGCAAAGCTGATTCCAGATGAGAATGATTGAACTGTAGCTGAGCACCTCCTTAATTTGGGAAGATTTCAGTCTCTTATGTCATTCTTTAGTGGTGTTGTAAGAAGCAGATCTGTGTCAAAACATAACATTTAATGACCCTGATTTGTCTTTGACATTTTATTGCTACTTTTTAAAAATATCTGTTTCTTTGCCTTCTTCTTCTTCTTCCTCCTCCTCCTCTTCTTTTCATCCACATTGTTATTATGACAAAAATAAGAATATCCTGATATTTTGACAATTATATTTATCTCAATATATGCGCCCTCCAAGTAGGCATTGTACTTATCTTCTAATTGTTTCTGAATCTTGGGGGAATACATAAATGAACATTAGAGTAAGTTTTAGCTCCACAGATTTTAGTAGTAGTACAGTCTATGAAATGCAGGGTGTCGGTGTTCCATTTGCACTGATTTTTTCAGCCACAGAATACAACATCACTGTTGTAAAAGCAGAACAGGGCTTTTAATTTTGCTGCTTAATATCTGATATTAACCAGCAAAATCTGATATCTGCCTTTGCTTCCTTCTTTACCTATCCTATGTATATGCTGCTTTACAAATGGGAATTCCCTTTTACTGGTTCACTCAGAGCAGAAGCTAGATTGTGTTTTGAGTTAGCATATGAATGTTGAACACCCCCCCCCCCTCCCCAATATTGGGAATGTTCAGTAACATGGATATACACTGATGGGGATAGTCACTTAATTGTCAGCATATATACTTATATTGGAAAAATAGAGAAATGTCTGTTTTCAAGAGTTCAAAAGAAAATGCAGTTGTAAGCAATCAAATATGAATGCCAACATTCACAACTTAATGGATATTCATCATAACATATGATTCCTTATTATCCCTGTTAATAATAATTGGTATTAAAAATAATTTGGATAATCTCTCTCTAATTTGCCTGTTGCATTAGAAAGACAAGTGATGTGCTTTAGACTTTTAAAAATTTGTAACATTTTTTCCTAAAATTCTAATTTGCACCTAACAAACTACATAATTTACTATTAGCATCATCTCTAGATAATAGTAACATTGCACTAATTTACCAAATTCAATCTGTGAATCTTCCACATTTGTGGTTAGTACCAGAACCTGGAAAAGTTAGCAACTGCCAAGGTCTCACAGATATTTGGAGAGCCCCACTGTCCAATCTTCAAGCTGATAAAATCCTTAATTCTCTTTCCTTGCTTTTCCACTGGCATTTAGGTAGTAAACTGAATGATTATGTCCTGTATTCATGGAATTATACATTAGGTCATTATCACTGGCTAGTAAGGACTAAAACAGCCTTCCTCCCATGCTGGCTGGGAGTTTTGGGAGCACTGGTCTTTCAGAACATTTATTTCCCACCAAGTTGGGAAATATTGGACTAAATAAAGACAACTAGCTTTAAAGATGGAGATACATTGAAGATGAGGATGAGAATATAACATTGCCATCAACATGACCATTCAGAGTTCAGTATACAAGAAAAAATGTGTGTACAAAATTTTTAATTTGAATAGAGCAGAAAAAACCCTAATGATGGATGATGGTCGCAGAATTAATTTTTGTTGTGTGTGTTTTATGTCTTTTGCTGGGATGGTGAAAGATAATATTGCTGTTCTCTTTTCTGAGAACTGAGAGAAAACTGTCCAGATTTTTAATGCCCTGAATATTGCTCTCTCTGCCAAAATTACATTCTAAACTACTCATAATTAGATAGCACCCTTACTGGGACAAACATTATATTCAGTCATCTTCCTAACACTATCTAATAAATAGCATGTCTTATTTTAGTGAATTTTCCTGCTGCAGGATTCTGTAATAGTGCATCAAGAATTGTGCTGATACATTAAGAATTTGCTACATTGGTCAGAAATGCTGTAATACTCTTTGTTCCTAAATTGGCCTATCTAACACAGAGTAATATTTTTGCTAATGGAGAGAACAGATATACTAGCAGAACTAATATCTGTAATTCCCAGCAAGCATGATCAGTTAACAGGAATGAAGTCCAACATATCTGGAACACCATCATGAAGAGCTAGTAGAAAACCTGAATCATAATAAACTAAATGAGATGGGTGGTGTATAAATTTGATAAATAAATAAATAAATAAAGTTTATTGTAGAATCCTAGATTTAGAAGGGACATCAGGAACTGTCTAGTCCAATCCTCCACTCAGTATAAGATTTTCTAAAACATTTCAGAAAGGTAGCAATCCAGCATTTGAATATTTCAGAGAAAAGAAACTTACCACTTAATGAGGTATCCTATTCCACTGGATGACAATTATTACTGTCAGGAAATTCCTCTTAATATCTAACTGGAATCTACTTCTCTGTAATTTCAACCCATTAGTTCTGGGCCTGTCCTCTGAGGTGGCAGAGAACAAATCCACCCCCTTCTCTATATTACAGCCTTTTAGATATCTGAAGACTGCTCTCACATATCATCTCCCATCAACCTCCTCATCTCCAGGTGAAATGTCCCAAGTTCCTTTATCCATTCCACATAGGACTTGGTTGCCAGTCCCTTCACCCTTTGGCAGCTCTCCTCTGAATTTGCTCATTTTTGTTACTGCCCTTTTTAGAGTTTAGTTCCTTTTTAGAGTTTAGCACAGCATTCCAAGTGGAGTCCAACCAGAGGGCAACACTTACTTCCCATGATCTCAGTTCTATGGTCCTATTAATACACTCCAAAACAACATTTTCCTTTTTAGCAGTTGTATCACACTGCTAGCTCATGCTTCACTTGTGATCTACTAGAACACCTGTATCCATTTTACATATTTTACTATGAAGCCAGACCTCCCTCATCCTATAGTTGTACCTTTAATCTTTTTCTTTCAGATTCAGGACTTTACATTTCTCTCTTTAGGTTTCTTCCTGGTAATTTCATCCCATTGTTCAGGCCTCTCTAGATCTTTTGAATTTTCTCCTTCTCTTCTGAAGTATTGGCCACTCAAGGTATTTTTCTCAGGCCTCAGCTTATTGTGTCAATCTGGAGAATGGAGATCTGGAGAATGACACAGTGGCCAACAGATTGTTAGAGGTCAGTCTACATACCAATACCAAAAAAGGAGAGTGTGCAAACTAGAGTACAATATACTTAATTTCACATGCTAGCAAAATAATGCTTAGGTTCATCCAACTCAGAGACATACATGGAAAAGGAGATGCCAGATGTCTAGCTGGCTTTAGAAAAGGCCAAGGAACATGAAACATTATTGCTGATGGATGCTGGATAATTGAGAAAGCCAAAGAATACCAAAAAGAAGTCACTATGTGCTCCATTGATTACAGAAAGGCCTTTGATTATGTCAATCACATCAAGCTGTAGAATGTGCTCAGAAAAATGGGAATCCTAGAACATCTCATTGTCTTCATGAGAAACTTATATACAGGTCAGGAAGTCACAGTATGGAGAGAATGTGGTGAAGCAGACTGGCTTCAGGTTGGCAAAAGTGTGCAACAAGGCTGAATACTCTCCCCTTATTTATTCAATCTATATGCTGAATATATATGAAGGGAAGCTGGATGAGCATGGTTTTAAAACTAGAGGAAGAAACATCAATAATCTGCACTATGCTGATGATACTACCCTGATTGCTGAAAATGCAAAGGATCTGCAGGCTCTAGAACTAAAAGTCAAAGAGCACAGTGAAAAAAATGGGACTAAAATTAAATATAAAGAAGACCAAACTAATGACAACATGTAGAACAACCAGCCTTAGAATTAACAATGAAGATATCAAAGTGGTGGATAGTTTCTGCCTTTTGGAATCAACCATCAACAGTAAAGGAAGAAGCAGTCAAGAAATATGCTGCAAACTAGCACTTGGTAAACCAGCCATGAAGGCCTTGGAAAAGCTACTTAAGTGCCATAATGTGTCTATACCTGCAAAGATCAGAATCATACAAGCCAAGGTATTCCCTGTGACAATCTATGGAAGTAAAAGTTGGATTTTGAAGAGGCAGGATGGGAAGGGTATTGACACTTTTGAATGCTGGTGTTGGAGAAGACTCCTGAGAGTACTGTGGACAGCCAAGAAAACAAACAAATGGATCATTGAACAAATCAACCCAGAGTTCTCACTCGCACAAATGACCAGGCTCAAATTACCCTACTTCAGGCACATTATGCAAAGATCTAGCTCTCTGGAAAAGGCTCTAATGGGAAAAGTAGAAGGAAAAAGGAGAAGAGGTTGACCCCTAGCAAGATGGATGGACTCACTTACAGTGGCAATGAGTGCACCATTGGAAGGCCAGAAAGACCAGGTTAGGGACAGATTGTCATGGAAAAAAATATATCTATGTGGTTACTTAGAGTTGACAATGACTTGATGGCACATAATCAATCAATCAATCAATCAACTGTGCATCCACACATCTCCCGTTTTTCCTTCTAGTAAATATTATTTGCAATTACACCTTCATTTACAGGATTTCACAATTTTTGTGGAGACTTTTCTCCTGGTACTGAGTTTATCAAGAACTACTCTTCGAAAATCCCATAATCTGACTCTTCTGTATTCTTCCTCCTCTTGAACTCAAGGATAACATGGTCACTTTCTCTCAAGTTCCCAATCACCTTCACTTCTGCAACCAATTCCTCCCTGTTGTTAAAGATTAGGTCCAGGATATCAATCTCTTTGTTACTTTTTTCACTTGTCATCAAGAGAAGACAGGAAATTGTTGGATCTTTGACTTTTGCAGAGTTTGATTTCCAGCAGATATCAGAGTAGTTGAAATCAACCATTGTTATTACAATATTGAAAGTTTGATCATTTGACCCAGAAAGGCAGTATATCTTCTGCCTAAGCAATCTATAGTAAACTCCCACAACAATATCTTTTATTTTTACCAAAATACTTTCAACAGGATTTTTATGCTCCAGTTCATGAATTTCTGTGCATGCATGTGCTTTGTTTAAGTACCGTGCAACATCCCCTCCCTTTCTTTTGAGTCTGTTCCTTTTGAATAAATTGTAGCTGTCCAAGTCTATGTTCTAATCATGTGTGTCATCCTACCATATGTCAGTGATGCCTGTGATATCCTGTGATAACTACTAATACTACATTTAAGATATCTTAAGACTGACTGAAAAATATCAAGGTGATATAGGAAGAGTGCAAACAAGTTAGGAGCAAGATAGGTTATGGTAATAAAAAAGCAAAAAAGATTTTTTTTAAAAATTGGAACTAACTTTAAACATGTTCTGTCTCTGTGCTTTGGGGTGCAGTCCCAAGATGGATGCTACATTGAGCACTGTAAGAGAAGAATCCAATAAATAAAATAGTTCTTTTTTCACTTTGCTAATATAAACGACTATAAACAAGATAGAAATAGTTTCTGGGGAGGAATTATTCATATTTCAGAATATCAGTGGAGACACCTTCCTGGAAGCATGGTCCTTTTCAGAGTTCTTATCTCTCAGCATCTTGAAAGTAGGAGAATCATGAGACCATGTTGATCCTGAATCCTATTTATAGACCAAATCTGGCAGCAAAGCATCCATGCAAAATTAATTGTAGAAGTCATTCATCTGTCCAAGGTGTTAAAGACAACAAAGCAAAAAGCAGAATCAAAAGCCTAGGAATCAAAAGCCAAGAAAGCTATCATGTTTTATTTTCAGGTATAGGGGTTTTACAAGAGATATCAAACAGTAGTTCAGTTGGTCAAATCAAGTAATTACCAAGAGCCGAGGTACTCTTAACAAGGGCTCTTAACAAGGTAGCGGTTGGACAACAGAATAAAGGTGCCAGTTCCCATAGTTGAGAAGACCACTTAGATGGACTCAGGCATTTCCTTACCAGCCCAGCTAATGATGTGGAGCAATTTCTGATCCTGCAAAGTTGGTCTCAAGTGGATGCTGGATTTTGTAGTTTTTATCTTCAAGCACCTTCTTTCTTTAAGACCCAGTGGAGGATGTATTCAACTAGTTCATCTGAATCAGTTACTGCTATTTTCTTCAGCACTGCTTATCCTGGCATCCTCTCTTTCTAGAATTTGTGAACCTGCAGGTTCCTTCTGAACAAGATTCTGTATAACCTTCTCTTCTTTATGTGAAAAATCCCCAGTGAGAAGCATGACATTCTGATATATTCCTCCAGTGATGATGTTTCCATTTTGGGGTTCTAAGAGTGTGAATCTATCCCACATCTGATTTTGGACTGCATCTGAAAGAGCCCTTAAAAGCTGTGCTGTTAAGTCCAGAAGTAAAGTTCAGAATGGACTTTATATGCAGCTTGGAATGCCTAAGCTTTGCATATTGCCTAAAACTTTAACATGTAGCCTGTTTTGCTTTGGATTTAAGACTTGTGTTCTGTGCTCATCACAGCTATCTGCATTATGTTCACATTATGTAAATGATTTGTACTGACCATAAATTCTAAGATAACTGCCTCCTGCCCTTTGAAATTCTGATCCAGCTTTTCATTTTGTCTCTTTTCAATCCCAGTGTAGACTGTACAAAGAAAAATAATTCAGCTCTACTATTTATTTGAATAATTGATGTAGTCATTGCTTGCCTTTCTGGTGACAAGCCTAATGGCTTGCCTTACATTAGACTGCAATCCATTAGTTAAATATGAATTCTGGGGTAGATGCATCCTTTATAAGGAAATGAACAAGAGAAAAACATGCCAACACCTGAATCATTTCATTTACCACTTCTGTTGTTGCTTGCCATCTACACATCCAAATATTTTTATGCTTTGATTATATTCAGGTTTCAAATATTACTATAATCACAAAATACTATATATAGTATTTAATGTTTTATACAGACACAGACACACATATATTTCTTTTTAT
This sequence comes from Liasis olivaceus, assembly GCA_030867105.1. Classification (NCBI taxonomy): domain Eukaryota; kingdom Metazoa; phylum Chordata; class Lepidosauria; order Squamata; family Pythonidae; genus Liasis; species Liasis olivaceus. The sequence continues at coordinate 39,238,604 of CM061349.1, forward strand.
CTTTTACTGTTGTAGTTATTCTAAGAATATATTTCACATATCTATTAAAAGATAAGTCATCATGAAGCAAATTTAGTGCCATTTTCCATATTAATTTCAGACATTTTAGGTTTAGACTTTTTTTTCCTTTACAAGATAAGGTTTGTAATGAAAATTCCATGCACCATGGAGTAGTTTAGCATAGAGTTAATACTCAGTATGAAGTATCATCTGTGCAGACTACAAATTGCCCATGCCCAGTCATTCAGCTTAGGTACTTTTCAGTGGGTTACACTCAATTCCATATGAAAATGACATCCATCAAAACTTTTTTGAATGCCCCCAAACTTCAAGAATTAATTTATGACATTCATGTGGTGGCTGTTGGAGAGGGAGAATTCATCTCACCAGTGGATTCTGTTTTGCCTTGGCCAAACTTTGATTCAGCCCAATTTTATGGACTTGCTGAGACAAGTATAGAGTAAAAGAGTGTAGGAATCAGATATACTGAAACATAACTTCTGATTTACAAACTTCCATCAAAATATGCATTCCAAATATTGCAACATAAAAAAAAAAAAAAAGATATATGGATGAAAACTTTTTGTTGAAGGGTTATTACATTTCATTAATTAAACCCAAACAAATTTGAGAAGCAAACTGAATATACAAGCACAAACATTTTTTGATATTTTAATTACTGTTATCTGCCTATAACCAGAGCATTTATTAAAACATAAATGATATAAACATTTTACTTATTTAATCTTGCAATAGCATTAGAAAACTTCAGTCAAAATATTTGAAACAAATGTTGCAATTTCAGAATGTAATTTAATTAAAAAAGAATATTCTTCTTTTTAAAGACTTGATTACTGTCTAACCATTGTGGATGGGAAGTTTAAAATACATTTTCCCATGTAGAGGCATTACACTCTTCACTGCAGAAGTGGGGAACAACTTCCAGTAGCCTCAGCAAATTTTATCAGTAATTGAGTTCAGTAACAGATTCCCCATCCCTGGTTTGAAAGTTAATTGATGTCAGCCCAACCCGGTACACTAGACCAGGAATCAATTCCACAGGAAAACTAAAACTACTTTTATTGAGAGTGGCTATAACAACAGAATCTTGCAAGTTGGATTGTGCTATACCTCCTCTCCTTCTTATACACATGTGAATTAGGGAGGTATCTACCTGAGCCATTTCTGCATACTTTCTGCTTGTTTTGGACTTAAGCTATGTTTTTCTCCTCATCACTTTGGTAACACGTCTGACCTATCTCTATCAAGGTTATCTTTCTTACTGTCTAAATTGTTCTCTCACTGGCCATTTAAATTCTGCTAAATCAGTTTTGAAACTTTTGATGTTCTAGGAACACTGTCCACATCAACTTTTCTGTCAAGAAATTGTTGGAACATCTGCCACATCATCCCTGCATGTTTTCTGAAACATTCTCCTGTTCCAGACTCATATCTATAGAAGAATACCAAAATAAAGTTTACTTCTGGAGTAGATGGAAAGTAGATTGGGCTGTATTAGTAGATCTCTGTTGGTAGATAGGTTGTTCCTGCGGCTCTGGCATATGGTTCGATCAAGGCTTTAGTTGCCATTTTAAATGAGAGAGCGATGGAGGCTTTAGACCAGATTGCACCTGTATGGACTCTCTATGCATGTGGATCAGGGAGAGCTCCCTGGTTTTCAGAGGAACTCTGGGTGATAAAGCAGTATAAGGGACACCTAGAGCACCACAAGAAGAGACCAAGCACAGGTCTTTCTTAAGTTATTACCTTGTGGCAATGAGGCTAGCAAAATACAGTTATTTTTCTGTCCATATTGTGTTTGCAGAGAGCCATTTAAGGTGACCCAACCCATCCTGGGTAAGAAGGGGTCAGGGGAATACTTGCAGGGCCACTGTGAGGACTATCTGAGGAATCTGTTACAGTGCCTTCCCTATGGAACAGCATCCCCCTGGAGATCTGGATCACCCAAATTCTTTTGCCTTTCATGAGTTATTAAAGACTAGGATGTTCTCTCAGTGAACTCCTGAAGCTTTTTTCCTGGGTTGTTCCTGAATTCAGTCCTTCTCATCCTCTGTATTTTTGGCCCATGTTTACATGCTTTCATTTGCTGTTTCTCTATATCAACTGACAGTATACTTTAGGACAAAGAAGGAGAACAAGTGGCCCTTCAGAATTTCAATACTCTACCTGTTGGATCATGCTGGCTGGGGTTCCTGCAAAGTGTAATTCTGAAGGACCGCATATAAGTTGTCTAAAAATAACTTTCCCTTTTAGAGACATATGGCAGTAGAATGACTTACTTGTGTAATGCTTTCCAATTATCCTATGAATTGAGGTTCACTTCTTGTGTACCATCTATTCACAGAATCGCTTATGGAAAAATTCCATGGAATACTAGAGCTAGCAAGTGTTTTGCAAATACACAAGACATTCAAGCAGCCATTTATGGATGCAAAATATTATTGGCCCCAGACCGATGGATGCCTATTTATTGGACCTCAGCTGAGCAGCTTTTGTACTTCAGCTGAATCAATACACTACTTTTCAGCAGTTTGACCTCATTTCATTTTAATCTTTTGCTTAAAGGACTATAGTTCATTGATAGGGCACATGCAATTAGTGGCAATCTATATAACCTAAATTATCAATTAACATTAGAAATCCACTTATAATATCAGTTTGAGAATTTAATTTTTGTATTTCTATTTGCACTCTTATTATGTTATCACTGTTATTATTGCTAATTTAATAAGCACATGTGTTGCATGCAGAATATTCCTAGTTCTCTTCCCAGCTCCATTAGTCGAACAGATGAGTATTGGGAAATGGTATCTTCTAGCTTGCACAGACAACTCTGGCTAGATAGACAAATAGTCTGCTTTATCATAAGACATCTTCTAATAATCCTTAGTCTTCTTACTTCTCTTTGAGTGTCACTGTATTATATATAAAATAATATACTGGATGTAAGGATGAACTGAAAAAGAAAGCTGTAGTGAGTAAACTGTTCCTTCCCCGTAAATGCTTCAATCCTTTCTGACAATTTTTAAGGGGCATGGGAAAGTATTGAACAAAAGTTATCCTTGGGACATGCCCTTCCCTCTCTAATAGTCTCTTTTCAGTCCACATCAGCTCTGGTTTTAGCACCACTGTTGTACTTGAAATCATATTTCCTCCTAGAAGCAGTGATGTTGCCACATAGCCAGTCCGGTCTTTTTTCACTGGAAAATGCCCAGGTTTGAATAATTCACATAGCCTAAATATGTTTGATAATATCTGACTCAATGACCAGTATCAGTGATGCTGCTTCTGAATTAAAATCAACAATGGCCATACAAGTATAACCTGAAAACCCACTAGCAGAAACTGTAACAGGATATTCACAATAATATTGCCAGTAATCTATTGATGACATTTCTGTATTTAATCTACTTATTTAATGGAACAGATTAATGGACAACAAACAAGTGGACTGGGGCACTCAAATTAGGAGTTGTTGAGCAGTAGCTCATTCTTCTCTAAAAAATTTATTTGGTTTTCTGTAATTATAGTTCAAATGTTTCTTTTGAGTCTGGTTTTGCTCCACAATGTTTTTCCCCTAAAATCATTTATTTTAAGCAAACATTAAACTTGACAGAATACCTTTCAACTGGAATTGTTGTTTTGCTGTATATCCTTATGCTCCTCTTTGATAAAAGGGTAAACTACAATCCAGGTTTTAGAGCGGGATGCCTGATTAATCTGTCTGCTTCCTACATATGGAAATAAATTAGCAAATGGTTCATCTGGGACTGAACTACTACAGCGATGATAAATTATTGCCCTCTTCCATGGCTATATTACTGAAGCTTCAGTGGTTTCTCTGTTCTCATTGCAAAGGTTGATAATAGGAAATCATCATGGTTCTGGAATTAAAGTAGCATTTGAAGTGGTGCAAGCAGTTTCTAAGAGATTCTGAGCCTTATTTTTATAAGATTGGTATAGGCTTTTTCTGCTTTAATTAAACTAAGTTTTAAAAAAGAAATACCACACCATTTTATCTAAATAGACAAACTTATGACTGAAAATATAACATGAACATATGTTTAATAAGAGAAAAATTATCTCCCAGTAATTTCATTAACATATCTATTTAGTTTTCTCAGCAACAGTTTAGAGATGGTTTGGCTTGTCTTTCTTCACGGATTTTTTTTTTAAAAAAACATTGTACTCCATACTACAATCCTACAATTTCCTGGAGGTCTCTAACCAAGTCAGAGTCTGCTGAACCTTGTCAAAGATTATTAGGTACTGCATGGAAATATATAATCACAGACAAAACTCAAAGAAATTTCAGCAAATTGATTGAAAATCCTCTTCACTGCTACTCTATCTATATTGTGCACATGCACCCGTGTACCAATACAAAGGTATTGAAGCATGCATTCAGGTTTTGTGCTCATTGTACACACTTTGGGGGGTTTTTTAGTGTTGGCCTTCCAAGATCTAATGTCATTTTGGGATAGATTTTCTAGTTGCCATTCAATGAAAAATATGCTTGGATTTTCAAATTTGGGAGGAAGGGGTGCCTGACATCAAGCAGAGTGACAAGTCCCCTCTCCAACTGCACACAAGCATCCCAGGAATATTCAAATTGCATTCAGATAGTTGAAGACTCACAAGCAGAATCCAAGCAAAGCAGACTACTGAGCCAATGAAAGAGTCGAAGCAGTGGGCTCTTTCCTGTGCTCAACAGATTACCTTTTCCTGTACAGGGCTAGGGCTAGGACTGGTAATAATACTGTCCAAACCCTGGTGAGAAACTAACACAAGGTGGCTTCTGTTTTCTGCCCTAAATATCAACATGATGCTTGATGAGTGATCATCACAGAAGAGCTTGTTATGAGACAAGTCAGTTAGGCACTCAGCCTTCCATGACTTGATGAGCTCCAGATGTCTTCCCAGAATTCCCAGCCATGTCCAACATCCTGTCAAGGAACAATTCCTTGGCTTACAATAAGGGAAGCATCATAGAAGATGGTAAGGCAGGCTGCCCAGAACGGTAGGGCTATAGGAAGGTGGAAGGATGAAATGATAAATTTGATGGCTGAGAATTCTAGAAATTGTAGGCCAAACAGTTCTCAAGGGCAGCAAGGCTACTACTTTATTAATTACATCATTAATTTCTGAGAAAGAAAATGTTACATGTTTACATATTTACTACTGTAGTATCTACTTCAGTTTAGAGCAAATACTTAGTGTATGTTCTAACTGTATAGTTGCCATATGGCTATATAATTACCCAACTATACACACACATCATATATTTAGTTTATACATGGAGCAAGCGTATGGGATTCACATCAATTGGTCTCTCCCTTACATCATCCCCTCACTCACATGCATTAATCAAAACCTGTGAAAGGCTTCCATGCATAGAGTTTTATGCTCATGGGAAACTTGATAAAAACAGCCTGTGTTTTTAACTCAGAGCCTATTTCCTAAGTTAGCTGAATGTGCATGTACATCTAAGTTTCTGGAATCCCTTTTTTCATGCATGTTATTTGAATTAGCTAGTGAGCCAGTTTGATGTAGTAGTATAGTAAAGGTGTTGGATTAAGATGGATGACTTTGGACTAGTCAGTCTCTCTCAGTTCAACCTACCTTACAGGGTTGCTCTTATGTGGATAAAATGAAAGGAGATGGTGTGTATGTGTATTCTCACACTGCAGAAGCTACCTACAACTCTGAGTATACAGTAACCTCTCAGTGGTAGATCAAGGTTTTCTGCTGAGTAAGTTGTTTGTGGGGCTGGGAAATTGCTCTTGTTCCTTTCCATTGGAGCAATTCCTTCAGTCATTTTTAGCAGCCACCTGGATTGCCTTCTCCCACCCATTGACACATACTACTATCATTATTTTACCACATCACTACCTATCAATTTACCTGCAATGGCACTTACAATTAAAATCCTGCAGTCATCTTTGAAGAAATATATTTCATTTACTGAACTCATAATTAGCATCATTGACCACCATCATAAAGTCACCATAGTCTGAAACTGATTTTGGGGGGGGGGGGGGGGGGGCGGGTTGTATACTTCTTTGCACAGACAGAAGTCCATTCAAACAAATTAATTAACTGTACCCACAAATAGAATATGCATATTTTTATTTTTGTATGCAGCCAAATTAGGTTTGAACATATTTTAGATAAAAGACTCCTGCTTTTTAAGTATTGCGACATTGGTATACATATAAGTACACACAGATTTGTTTCTGTAGTTTTACTCAGAACTTTTCTTTCAGGCTGCAATCTATTTCCATTTATAGAGTAACTTCTACTGGACATAACAGGACTTACTTCTGAATGGATGTCCATAGGATTACACATTTAGACCATCAACAAGCTGCTAAACATTTCTTAACAAATGCCTGGACCATAATGTCAAGTAAATAAATGGCAAACTGGCCACTGAATGGTAGCCTCATCTGAACCTGATTGTTTCTCCTGCTTTAAGAAAAGGCTGTGTTGATGAAAACCACATGTGTGTTTTCCCAAAGGAACAAGGGGGCAAATAAAAGAATTTCCATTTTTATTGGAAATGTCCAGTCCCATCCAATAAACTGTTCAAGAACAACTGTTTCAATATCCAGCATTCAACTATTTATTGAAGTTATAATCTGGGAGGAAAATAAACTTGCCCAGTGAACAGATAAGCTATGGATATTTATATATGGAGAGTTATGGTGCCTCTGCAGTTTTCTTAAAAAGTTGGACAATGCAAAAGGCATTTATGATTTGTATTTTTGAGAGTTGCTTGTAGAGTCTAAGCCTGCATCATTCCAGAGTAAAAAATGAACTTCAGTGCTATGTGAAAGCCAATTTAACAGATTGCTCAGCATCTGATGGCAAATGAGCCTCAATTTTGGTTCTTTTCAAAATATTTATAGCATGTTTTATTTTGATTTAGTCTCTTAAATTGGTTTACTGTGGTTACTCATGCAATCTGTTTAAAGACAGACGTCCTTTCCAACCAGATGATTCTATGAAAGCCACATGAAAGCCATACAATTTATATGGTTCCATTTCTGTGCAGAAACACTTTAAGGTGATATACAACAGTTAATTCAAACAGAAGTGAAATAAAATACTTTCTAAGGGATAATTAATATGACAAGTAGAGGAGGCTGACTTTGTGTTTGGTCAAATGAAACAGGCATGCTACTTCCAATTAGAATGGGTCAGCCTCTTGAGCAGAGTTTCTCAACTTGGGCAACTTTAAGGTGTGTGGATGTCAACTCCCAGAATTCCCCAGCCAGCTCTTGAGAATCAAACATCTCTTCCTTGTCTGAGATGCTGCAGTTGCTATGTTAATGCTTCTTTTCTGTCACTAGGTGTCACTTTAGCACTGCTTCTATAGAAGACAGGTTTTTTTTTTTTTAAAATAAGAAGACAGTATTGTAGGGGCACCAAGTGTCAAAATAAAGCAAACATCCAAGGTATATTCTGAGTATATTAGTAGGGATATACATATTTGTGTGTGTGTGTATAAATAAATACACACACATAGACACACAGACACACATATGTATACATACATACATACACAGAAATCATTCCAGAAACATTTCCTCTGAAGAAAAATGTGTGCATATATTGGTGCTTTTTTGATAGCAGAAAGGAAAGAGAAAACTTGACTTTAGTTTTTAGATCATCTCACCAAAATATATTCTAGTTCTCACCACCACTACCGTGCTAGGCCGTGGCAGTATATTTGGTAGAAGTTCTATAGTCCAAAATAGCTTGGAGGCCCATGATAATGACATTACAGTGCATTTAAATGGTTATTCCTGAATTCAGACTCCTGATAAGAGTTACAGGACACGTATTAATCCATTCTTGGACCCTGCCAGGCTGTTAAGGCCTCTGGCTCCTAGCAGCTTAATAAGCTGATGACCTGTCACCAGCAAGTTGCAAGATTTTGCATTGCAGATATGAGAAATAGCACCCAAATTCTAATTCCAAAAATATAATGAAATTATATGTATCCTGCTTGGTCTATTATTTTTGTCTATTATTACTAATGTATGTTTCAAAGATAGCATATTCATCCTCATGTTATTAGGTCTAAGTGGTATAACAAGGACAACTAAGCAATAAGAACACGTATTCTGCCATTCTGCCTTTGTCCAGGGCTCTCATTTTCTCAGATTTTACATCACTGATGAATGACTATAAGAATTTCTCACAAACAGTTAAAGAAAGATGGTGAAGGTTCATCTTACAACCCAGACTTTTTGTGTGTGTGTGTTTATTTAGTACCTTACTGTGTGAAAATATTATTTTCTGAGAAGCAGCTCAGTTATTTCCAAATGTTAATGTGGTGAACACAAGAAAATACCACTTTAAACCTTGCTCTTGCCAAAACTCAGAGCTGCAACTCACTGAGAGTGGCAGGCTGTACATGATGGGCCCTTAAATGTTTGGCTTTTTTGTTTACTAAATTGCTGCAGAGGTGAAGACAGCCTGGGTAAAAGTAAAATATGGTGAGAGAAAAGAGTTTAATCCCCCTAAAGGGGACCCCCTGCATCTGCAATTAATATAAGTAAATATGCAAGAGATAGGAAATGTGTGCTCTTTTTTTTTTGAAAGACAGTCCTCTGTTTGTTGAAAGGCATTCTCAATTTAAACTTTCCCCCAGCCTTGTGTTCGGACTACAAAGCCCATTGTTCCCAGCAATTTGACCATGCTGACTGAAAGGGATACTGTCTTTGAAGGGCTCTCTCGTCCAAATAAACTAGAGAAATAATCATTGGGAGAGAGAGCAAGAGTCTTAAGGTAGCTCATTTAGTTATCATACCCTCTGGACACAGGCTGAGCAGATTGTCTGTCCAGTCATAGCCTTCTTCAGGAATCAAAGACTCGTTCGCTGGGAGGGACCTTGGAGGTCTTCTGGTCCAACTCCCTGCTCAGCACAGGAATCCTCAGACCATCCCGGATAAATGGCTGCCCAATATCTTCTTGAAAACTTTCAACAATGGAGCATCCATGACTTCAGAAGGCAGGGAGTTCCATTGCTTATTAGCCCTCACAGTCAGGAAATTCCTCCTTATTTTAAGTTTGGATCTCTGACTGTAAAGCTTTCCTCCACTGGTTTTTATCTTACCTTTGGGTGCTTTGGGTAATAAATCCACACCTTCTTCCCTGCGACATCTCTTCATGTATTGGAAAGGCATTTTGTGTGTATAGTACTTTTTCCAAATTTACCTTTAACGAACCTATGCAAATTAGTATTAGCAAATGAATGCATTCCAATATTGGACAAATCTGTGTCCTTTTTTATGGATGGATTGATGCTATTCTTTTCTTTTGATTTTTTTGGCAAGACCCATGATCATCATGTTTAATTCTACCAACCAACTCAGCAATTTGCTTGAGCAAAATCCCAGACAAACCCAAAGTCTTCTGCAGTTATTCCCAAATGGGGCATAAAAGCTAGTTTGGAAGGGCAGAAGCCGAGTGATCCATCTATCACCTTGTAGCTGATTCCATAGTAGAGCAGCATACAAATCCATTAATGCTCCTTCTCTCCAGACATTAGCATAGTAGTGAGCATGGCACAGAGAAGATGGAGGATGAGTTGCTCTTTCAGATCTCTAAACCCTGCATCAGTTCACATTGCTAATTTCTCCATTTGGAACTAGGCTGGAGGAGCGACAGTTGTTAGGATTTCAAGCCAATTATGAGTTCAGCAAAATGTGATCTTTGTTGTTGAAGAAACAGGGTCATCAGTGGTGCAGCATTGTAATATAGTGAATAATAAAATGATCTTGGAAATTACTGTCATTGATGATAAGTACTGGAAGTAATGAAACCTGACAAATTTGAATGTAATAGACCTTCCTTGAGATTAGCTTGTTCCACTAGACTTGCACTCTGTCTCTCTGATAGCCTTGTAGAGTTAAGGGCTTTAAAAAACAAAAGCAAAATTTAATAACAGATGGTATTAGGGCTTCCAGTTGAGGACTCCACCTCTGTAAAGTGAGAGGAAAATATCTTGATTCATCTAACTTCCAAGATGGAAGATCAACATAGATGTACTGTGACTTGCACTTGCTAAGTGAGAAGTAATAGTCATCCATAGCTCACTATGTCAGAGGTCCCTTTTCTTATGCTTAGTCATCTCAATTTAGACATTAGAAAAATTGGAAAAGCAGGTACAGGTACCAAGGCTAGTTCCACACCTCATAACTTGGACTGTCACTGGTGTTATTAGATCTTTAATTTCCTTGATTAATTAGAATTATATAAAGGAAACTGGGGACAAGTGCACCACATCCTCACTGCCCCCACCCCAAAGTTGTTGGTGTCTATGCAGTAGGAAGACTCTTGTATTCATATAGATAGGTGGAAAATCAGGGTAGTAGATTGGAGAGGTACACATTGAGCAAATTCTGTGCTGCATACAGTTGCTATTCAATTCATGGATGATGGTAAGGATCATTTGCCTGTCTCATCAGATCCAGCAGAAAAGATATGCTATGGGTCCTGTCTGCTAGGGAGCTACACTTGGCGGGTCCCAGGAGGCAGGCCTTTTTTGCTGTGGTGCCCAACTAATGGAACATCATAGCCCCCCCCTCCCCCCCGCAAGTGAGGCTGGCTCCATCCTTGTTGATTTTCTGGAAGTCCCTCAAAACCTGGTTATGCCATCAGGCCTGGGGGCCCAGGGGACCGGTGAGGTACTAAGTGGCTCCACTGTTGTTGACATCTACTTCCCTCTCTTAGCCTTTAATCACAATGTTTTAATTTTTTTCTGCATGATAATGGCTTTTTTACGTATTACTTTTTTATAGTTTAATTTTACACTGCCCAGAGTCATTTTTTCATGAAATGGGCAACCATATAAATTTGATGAATGAATGAATGAATGAATGAATGAATGAATGAATGATCACAGAAAATGGAATTAGTGACTTAGGGCTTGTACATACTGCCCTGTTGCCCCATTGCCAAAGTAGGCCAGCAACCATTATTTCTGGATAGAAAAAGATGTCACCTTGCATTCACCCTTTACTTACCATGGAAGTGACCACTAGGTGTGTTTTCCTATTGTGGTTATAAAATACCATTTCCCCCTTATGTCACATTGAGTACTCCTGTCAATTTTGGCTGGAGCACTTTAGTTCCTTATAGGTTAACTCCAGCAGTTCATTGGCTACTTCACAGAAGAGGGAACTTCCCTTAACTGAATAAATAGTTGGCCTGATTTCTAATATCTACCAGACTTTCCTTTTAACAGCAATGTTGAAATAGCATAGTAGTAGCTGTGACTTTTGCCTACCATATAATATGTTGCTAGTTTGAAACCTGGCAGATTTTTTTTTTAATTAACTGCAGTTATTTTTCTTTAAGTCCAGGGGTGCACTGCTTCATCATTTCTCCATTCACTTGGAATAAAACACAATCAACAAGATGGTAAAAAATCAAATTCTCCAAAAGCTGAGAGATAATGGAAAATAAAATTAAAAACAAAATGAATGGTATTAGGTTTTTAAAAAGCTGACCAGGGAAAGCTTCCCCACATCTACATTACCATAGGCCAAGGGTAAGTAAACTTTTGGGGCTGAGAACTGTATTTTAAAAGTTTTGGAGGTCTGAAAATTGAGGGGGGGGGCAATGATGCAAAATCAGAAAGGTTATGCATGCAAGTAGGCAAAGCCAGTACTTTCTTGGACTATGAGAAAGACACCTTGTTTGTTATTTAAAATTTCAGCCAAGTTATCTGTAGATACTTAACTATGTCTCATCCATATTTGATATTATTCATAGGCTGATATGAACTCTGTAGAAATATTTTCTGTTAGTAAATTTTCCTGTTTCAAAAGATATAGAAAACCACAACTTTCTGGTTATGCTCTTTTCTGCTGTAACTTTTGCTAATACTATTCATATTGATTAACTTCAGACATACAGAGCATTCCAGGACAGATGAACTGAAAAAGTAGTTGATACAGCAAATACTCCCCCATTTACCTCAATGTAAACATTTTAGGCCAGATATGTTGTTGGTACAACTGCACCTGACTTTGAGCAGTTTGGATCAAGGATGGCTTTGAGTCTTGGTTTTTTCTTTTGACCTTTTCCAAGAATGATGTCTATTAAACACAGCCAGTGGTATCTAAGCTTGAAATGCAGAAAAGCCAAAGCAGGAATGAGTGTTATTCTTTGTTTTCAGTAAAGGGAGGAGGATTATATATATGATATCAACCATATCACAGAATGTTTGGGAAACATGAAATAAAGTTTAGCACTTAACCTAAATCATGCATATGTGTATGTGTGTGTGTGTGTATTAGAATTGATTTAGGATAAGTGCTAAACTTTATTTCATGTTCCTCAAGCAAGTTGTTCTGTGATATGGTTGATATCAGCATCTTGCCATGTTTACACAGAGCTGCCCAGTGAGGTTAAATAAGTTTTTCTCTACCTTTACAGTTCACAAGAATTGTAAGCAAGATTTCATTGCTTGGGGATGTGCTACTTGCTTATTCATCAGAAATCTGTGGAAACAGGTTGCATGACTAAACAAAACCACCCTGCCTAAAATTCACCAGGGAGGAAAAAAGTATGCTTGTCTGACAGTACTGTTAGTCAGGATTTAGGAATTTTACAAAAGTTTTTCATTTATGCAACAAAAATACTGCCATTAGCAGATGGAATTTATATTTTTTTCAAAAAGGTGGGTCATCCCAGGAGTCCTTGGCAGAGTTCTAAATACAACACAAAACCAGCTCAGTGCCTAATTCAGCCTAACTTGAATATCTATGGTTAGTTTACAGTGGTAATGGAATATGGGCTTAAATGTCAGCATCACCTGCAGCACTTCTCTTTGACTGTATTTACCTTCATAGGGCCTGATGAAGAATTCTGGAGGACTTTCATACCTGCACCTTAGTTGAGTTGATCTAGTAAAAGTGATGCCCAAATATATTTTTGCTATTTTTTTCTCCTTTGGTCAGCATGATAACCTTTCTTTTAATGGAATTCAGCGATTATCCTCCAGCATTTATCATGATTGTGATTTTTTTCATTCTCTGATCCCATGTTAAGGTGGTGGTGGTGGGGAAACACTTTATTTTGATTACTAGAATTGTGAGACAGGTTCTTCCTAAGCACCCAGAGATTATTGTATTAATCTGAAACATGTGCCTTCGATTCTAGGTCTCTTTTAAAAATATAATTTGACCACCATAGAAGTAGCAGAAACACCTGCTGTTTTGTCCTCTGTTGGAATTACACTGTATACTATTTCACAGACGTATAGGATATATGGCCCTTCAACCTTCAATATCTCTCACAATAGGCCTGGCTGGCTAGATTGCTGGGAATTATAATTTAGCATTATAAGGAGGGTTACAGATTCACCATATGGTATCTTTCCAAGTGAAACATTATGGAATGACATAGCATCTCTTGGGCCATTGAGAAGGGCCATGGCTGATCACTGTGGTGGTGGCCAATCTCAGAAGTTTACTGGGTAACTTTGGGCTAAATTCAGGGGGGAGATTTAACTCAGGTTAAAGATATAATTAGATCTACATGAGATACCACTACACTTGCAATTTATACATACCACCTTGTGCATTGGCATACTAATTAAGATTTTTTTATATGTTAATATTACAGTAACATATAAAATAGATATAATCTATTTGTACCCAATTAAGAGATTGAATGCTATGGACTCCAGGAAGGGATTTACATACTGAAGTAAGAAATACTAGGGCTGTAATCCAAAATAAGGACACTCTTACTGTAAAGACAGTAAGCTGAATGTGCTAACTGAGAAATACTTATGATTGATAATATTACTTACAGAAGTAAAACATATCACATTTGCAGGATATGCTAAACCAAATGATGGTTTGTACAAAGGAGCATCATGGATAACTGAAGTTAATTTGCACTTGTTAAATAATAGCCAAAGGCATCAGGATATGCTATTGTTGTGTGCCTAAGCCTCCCCTTATGAAGTACACCATGTCTACAGCCTCTGTGTGCGTGTGTGTGTGTGAGGCTCTGTACAGCACTTCCTCCTCCCATTTTTTCCTCCAACAAATCTGTGAAGTAGTTTGGGCTGAGAGAAAAATTGACTGCATCAAACTCACCTCACGAACTTCCATGGGTTAGGTTGGACTTGAATCTGAGTTTTCCCATTCCCAGTGCCAACCCGATATCTGAACAGTTGCTCTCAATTCTCCCTTCCCTTGGGTCCCTGCCATTCTCAAGGAGAGTGTTGGCTGTGGCACTGTAGCCTTATATAAGATAACAGATGTTATATGAAAGCTCCTACGTCTTTGGAAGAAAAAAAATCTTGAAAACTGACTCTTTGTCTGAGTTAGGAAACTGATAAAGAGAATTAGCCCAAGGTTGTGAAATACAAGTCACTTATCATATTGAACATGTTTAATAAGCTATTCATGGTGGAGTAGATTAAATTATCTAACACATAAGTCTTAAGAAACAGAACTGAGCAACACAGTCATATTATCACTGTTATTGATAACTATTATTAACATTGTTATAATGTTCCATTCTTATTTGTAAGTATTTCTGGTGAAAAATCAATAAAATTGTACATTTAGAAATAATTTAAAAACTTGCCTTATTCATAATTATTTGCTGCCATCACTATACATTTGCAACTAATAATGTTGTGATTTGCTCAGGAGATTTACTTTTAAGAATAGGCTTTTGCAGTATACGCCAATGTGCATCATTTATACTGGATTTTGCATTTCAACTCAGAGGTGTTCTACCTGACTATTTGGAAACTGTCATAAAGCCAGAGGCTTTGGTACTAACACATTCATTCATTTTAAAGTGATGTATAGAATAAGAGTTGTGAAAATTTTTACTTAAAGGACAGGTGCCTAAAAGTCATGCAATATGTCCTTAAATGTTCAAGTTATGGTCAGTCCCAAGAAGAGAGTGATAGTACATTTCTCCCCTTACCCCTGCCCAAAAACAATGGCACAGTTCCCCACAAAAACATGTTTGTTTGTTTGTTTGTTGCATATTCCCATCTGGAGCATCAGACAACACCTTCCTTTTTTACTGGATTTTCATGAATGAAAGGAGGAAATTTATAGATGTCACTCCCTTCTCTCTGCTTTTTGTGAATTTGCTTGACTTTTGCCAGCTCCTGAACCTTGGTTAAGATGCTAAAGTATCAACTGTATATGTGTAGGAGCCTCTTCATGTGGTTAGACTTCTTTGGCAAAAGAAGGTAATAGGTTTTATATACAAGGTGATTAAGGTGTTGGACCAGGACTGAGGGGACCCAGTTTTCAAGCCAACTGTCAGCCGCTGAAGTTCACTGGATGACTTTGGGCCAGTCACACATTTAGCCCAACTTACCCCAGAGTGTTCTTGTTGTGGGAAGAAAAATGGAACACAAACATTGCCTTGAGTCCCTCAAAGAAACGAAAAACATCTAATAAATAATTAGTCTAATGAATTAAATCAGCTCGCTAAATAAAAGGAAATCAGTTTTTATCACAGTCCTTAACCAACACCAGCTCAGACTGGGCAGCAAAATATATTTCTGGTCACTACTGATATTTATCTTGGTGCTACAGCAGAATGGCAAAAATCAGTGTTCATGCTACTGAGTCTTCTCTTAATGGTCTTCTCAGCTTTGCCACCATACTGGATAGTATGCTGATAGCTCCTTTGTCACTTTCAGCCAACCTTCATCTTTCTTACCCTAAACAATGGGATGTGGCTGCTCCTGATCCTTGGCTCATATTCCAAAGCAGTGGTTCTTAAACTGGAGGTAATGACCCCCCAAGGTAATTTGGGCATATACTGGGGATTATGAAGCAATTTGTAATTGCTTGTTTGTCAGTCAAGTATCCAGGTTGGGACTGCCACTGCCATGATGCTTATGTAAAACAACAGAGTCTGTTACTTTTTTGTGGGGGTGATGACAGTACTTGAGACCAGGAAAAAGAGTAGTGGGATCAAATGGTTTAAGAACCACTGTTCTATAGAAAAATGTAGCCAAATGAGGTTGGAATCTTTGACCTAATTAGTATGATCTGAATAAAGCTCCTGTGGTGCGTAGACAGGGGTCTAGATGGGAATGCAGAAATTAGGCATATCAACAGATGTACTCAATAAGTGATCATGGTCTGGATGAGTGATGCAGTATAGGTGCATATTCATATTATTCACACATAGACCTCTCTTGCACTTTAGATGCATAAAGTATATACACTATGCATTAAGCAAATTAGATAGATAGGCATTCCTCGCAGTTGCTGGTTGCTTGTCTTGTTCTGAAATCTGACTATCTGGACTGATTAAGCATGATCTATTTAATATTTAATATTGAATATTAAATATTGAGCAATATTAATATTGAGCAATATTTTTATAGGAAGTATCTGGGCAGAACATTTTTCTTCAGAAGAGAAGTGAAAAATCCTGAGGGAGAGGCAAGGCAAGGAGAGTAGAGGAGCAAAGAGGAGGTGGGTCACTGGATGGGTGTATATGTGAAATGCAGAAATTATAAAACAGGACCAAAGTTGAGTTCCTTTTAGAAGAGACTTAAATAATCTTTTTTTTTCAATTTTCTTTTTGCCCTTTCAAAGTATATGGATCATATAGATTTGCCACATACTGTAGTTATGTGCTTGACAGAAATACCTGGATTTTCTTCATTTGGACTTTCCATCTGAAAAATTACATATAGAGGATTGCTTCTTTGTATGCAAGTCAGGTTGGTATAAAGGTTATATTATAAGCCTGCCTTCATCCCCAAGTGAGTTGAGGATTAAGAGGGTTGAAGTGCAATAATATATTGGGGAAAATGACAATAAACATTAGAAGGATGGTAGCTGACTCTGGTTAAAACTGCAATTATTCCTTATTTGATGGTATATATGGGCTTCCTGAAGTATAACCCAGTGTTTCCTAAAGAGAACTTGCAAAAATGAATAGGAAACTCAGTATCTCCAAACACTCAGAACTATGCTGGATAACTAGCCAATCGTTCATAGTTGGATATGCACTTTACCCTTTCATACCACTTTCATGTTCTCACTTGAAGAAACCCTCGTCTCCCATCCTTCCCCCTCCCCCAGGTTGGCCCAAAACATTTTTGCTACTTGAGACAAAAGAATTGGTGGAGCATCCTCCCCTTTTCATACACAAAAGCTGATTGGCATCTGGTGAGATGGAATCCTCTACTACACCTGAAGCAGTAGACTAGGTTACGGGCTCAACCATGATTATGTGGCATCCTTTGCTCCATTATCCAGCAACTCTGGGCAAACTCAGGAAGTACACCCAAGAAAATGTTCACTGCTCCTTTTTAGCAGCTGAAACCTTAGGCTGTTTTCTCATTCTGTCTAGTGTTACAGCCAGCCCTATTTTTCCTAGAGTGACTATCCTATGGAAATCTATTAATACTTCTATGTAGCTGCTTTTCAGAAACTTATTCTAATAATTTACTTATTGTGACCAATGTACTGAAATAAATCTGTATTTCATTACTATACTTATTTCATTGGTTTCTGTGCTAGTCCTCCCAATCTGACCCTACTCGGTTAAAAGAACTGCTAAATCCAGCAAACTCAAAGCAAACCCAGTGGTTTGAAACAAATGGCAGTGATGGAAAATTCCCACTCAGTCCAAGTCATTTATAGCTCCTGCAAAGATGAAGGTACAGCCAGTGTGGGACCTTGGCACTTTGATTAGAGATAAGGATGGACGAAATCTTGCAGGGAAGAGGGCAAGAAGATGATTGTTGGGCGACAGTTCAGATTGTAAAACTATAACATTCTTCATTTGTTTTAGAAAAACAACAACATTGATATGAAGTGCCTATGTGATTTGCATGACAGTGGAAAAAGATGGCAAGCTGAAGAGATCCTGGTTACACTTTTCCCCAAGAAGCTCTGGAATGTGTACACGGGTCGACAAGGTCTGGCCCCACATTGTTATAAATATGGATCTCTTCTGTCACCTTCACATTTTCCCTCCCTTTTATCTTGTGACACTGGCTCACTTACTAAGCAGGCTGCTTGATGGGAAGGTGCAAGCAATCTCCAGCCTGGCCATGTAAGGAACTGCTGCTTTTCTCTAATCCTGTACTCCCTCACCCAATCTCAACCAATAGCAGCTGGTCCTTGCTACTGGACTGGTCCTTGCTACTGTATTGGTTAGGCTGCGCAAAATTTGAAAAAAGAAACGATGTCAAATATTACGCATATTCCTAGTAAGCCCCCACTGATTTTACAGAAATCACTGTAGCAGAATAGGACTGCTCAGAAATAATGCTTTTGGGCTAGATGCACTAGAGAAAGTTTGAGTAAGAAGATGCAGTTTAGGATCTAGGACACAGATTAATTTTATTTCCATTATTTCTATCCATTGCTTTGTTTTGTGGCTTCATTCTTTGTTCACACAGTTACAGAACTATATTCCTTTACATATCAGAAGTGGCAGTGCATAGCCCACCAGGGTATTGAACTCCAATTCCCATCAATCCTAGCTAGGTTAGCCAGTGGTGAGGCATTGGCCCATCATTAATTCATCCTACTAGCAGCCTGCCTTTAAGCAGTTTAAAGGGTCTGAAGCTGTGGTGGAATGGAATTGTGGAGGCCAGAGTCGGGGAGTCAAGAATCCTCTTATCTCTTCCCCTCGCTTCGGGAGACAAAAGAGGATTCTTGACTCCCCGACTCTGGCCTCCACAATTCCATTCCACCACAGAAGCCATGTCTTTCCCATATGGCTATTCTATTCATACGTAATAATGTTATCTACTATACTCATATCTTCCATATGGAATATCAAAAATATCATTTGTTTATTTTTGTTACAATCTTGATAAGAAAAGGTAGCTTTCTAGCATTTTAG
This sequence comes from Liasis olivaceus, assembly GCA_030867105.1. Taxonomy (NCBI): domain Eukaryota; kingdom Metazoa; phylum Chordata; class Lepidosauria; order Squamata; family Pythonidae; genus Liasis; species Liasis olivaceus. Next base: position 39,257,513 of record CM061349.1, read on the forward strand.
CAATATAATTTAATAAAATTGTGAATCACACCCAATGGCAATAAGACATCCAGGACAATAAACAATAAAAATACAGTTAAAAACTAAGTCAAACTAAGTAAATGGAAAACAAAAACCAAAACATTGCTCTTCTGTGTCAAAATCCCAATGATTAAATCCATGAATAAAAGCATTCACTTTGGTAAAACTAGATCATGATTATAAAGAATGATGTAAAACAACATTATACACCATTAAAAGTTTGTTACAGGACAGTCTTCACATGATGCCTAAGGCAGTCTTCACATGATGCCTAAGGCAGATTTTCTAAAAGTGGCACCCTTCAAATGGGAATCACAAATTCCCAGTGACCATCCTGAAAGGTTTCAGGTTGAGGAAGTCTGCCCTAGAGAAAATAGAGAGAGGACCAGATTAAATTCTGACCCCAGATTAACAGTCTGATCTATTTTTTCTATACACGTTTTATCAAGGGCTAACCCAAAATTCATTACTTTTCACTGTTCCACCATTTGTTCCCCTTTGGTTTCTTTAAATAGCCATTCCTTGTCTCTACATGCTTATTGCCAATCTCTCTCCTGAACTAGGAGTAACAGGGTTGACACCATCCAGATGTCTGAGACTTCAACACCCATAAGACTGATGCAATATGGTGGGTGATCAGGGATTATGGGAGCTGTTGTCCAGAAGATCTGGAGGTTGTCAGGCAACCTGTCTTTGCACCATGGGAGAGTATGATTGCACATGAATGTGGGTTGAGCAGCTACTCTTGCTTGCAGGGAAGTATGTGTAGAGCCTCGAACAGGGAAAGGAGGACTAAAGTGGACACCTTTTGGAAAGGTGAAGACCTGTTTCTCTTGGCAAGCTACTTGCATATTCCATTGGACTGAAGAGTAATAAATCTGTTTTATTTCTTTTCTATTACTTGGACTGGGTTTGATGGGTGGATTGGAGAAGCTGCTACTGTAATTCCTTAATTTGTTGTTTGTGCTAGGGAAGTAACGATGTTTAGTAGCATACATTTAAAATGAATTGTTATTAGCAAATAAGGAATGAGTAGTGCTTACTTGTTGGTTTCCACTGGGAAATTTTAAAATCTTCTTCCCTCCATGTCTTTCATATATCATACATGAACTGTGCATTGGTGGTACATTATTTTTAGAAAAAAGAAGTATTCTTAATAAATGCATGCCTTTTGTTTGCTTTAAGTGTATCATTTCCAAATGGCATCACACATTTTCATTACTGTTTAAAGAATAAAAAGCATGTCCAGAACCTTTTGCTTTTCCCTGAAGTAATTATGATTTTATGCATCTGTTTGATTGCCTTTGGGCCTTCCATCCCTATATAAAAAAAACCATGTTTATAATCTTTAGGATGTGCCTTTTGGCCTACTTGCCTTCATTTCTTCAAAGAAAGAAACTCAGTGCAATTCCTGAAATGGTGGGGTAAAAGAAGAATCATCACAGGACCAACAGCAATGCCATGCCCCTCTGCATAGAGATATCAGATGAGGTAGACTGCAACTTCTTTGCTAAAAGAAGTCATGGGGAAGGAGGAGATTAATTTTGTACTTGTCTTATGCCTATCTTTTCTATCTGCATGACTACAACTCCCAACATTTTGAGAAAGCATGGGTAGATAGGAGTAATTGGAATTATAGTTCAGCATACAAGTGGGGAAGTCTCCTTTTCCTCTTATGTCCTTTTTTGAAATCCATCTCTACTTCCAGGCTTCATTGCTGCATTCATCCGATTCGAAAGCTGCTTACAGATCATTGACACCACAACTGCTTAGTTCTGTTCAGGTGATTACTTCACATGTAGATCACATGTAGGCCAGTGACAGCCTTGTGAGGTAGACCAGACAGGAAGCACAGCCAGATGAGCTAATTCTACTTTATTATAAGGTTACATTAACAGAATGTTGCAAGTACATTTCTCCCCCCTATTCCCTTTACAACCCAAAAAACTAGGGAGGGTCTCTTCTGAGCTGCTTGCTACTGCCGGCTAAGTTGCTTTTTATCTGATTGTTCCCTTGGCTGCGTCTCTTTTCCCTGTCTCCCAAGGTCATTCCCACAAACCATCACGTACAGTGAGCAGCACCTCCCACTTTCCCAGTTCCACTGGTTATGTAAATAAAGAGATGCCTCTATGCTTACAGTGCAGTTGTCTGCAACTGGGAGATTTGATGCACATGTAAATACTTCCTTGCAGCATGGCAGGACATCCCCCTGTTGCACTGAACAATGCTGTAAGTATGCTTTTCACTTACTCTACCAGTCTGACTAAGTTAAGGGAGAGATGCATAATGGCACTTGCTAGATGATCTCTACATGTGAAGACATGGGTGTCCACAACTCCGGTGTTTTTTGTAAAAATGTCAAAAATAGTGTTGCGTTGCAGGCTGTATCCTTGTACACATGAGGATGAACATACAAAAGCAGTAGCACTTGTATCACAATGGGGTGAAACTACTGTCATCAGATTGCCTGGCTTGATAACCCATCCCCACTTCTCCTATAAATGCTGCTGCATGAAGATACCACCTGAACAGGACTTTTGACCCTAAGCTATCTTCTGTGATGGTGTTGTGGCTGGACTTGAAGTTTATTTATTTATTTATTTATTTATTCAACTTGTATGCCACCCATCTCCCCCAACAGGTGACTCTGGGCGGCTCACAATAAAAACACAGCTCTCACCGAGATGGCTAAAAACTATAAATAATTAAAAACATATTAGTTACTTACACATCAAGGATTGTATTGTTTTAAATTGCTTTATATTGTATGCTGCCCAAAGTTGTGATGGAGTTGGGTGTCTATAAATGTAATACATATGTACATACAAGTAATCCTCACATAACAATGGTAATTGGGACTGGCAACTCTGTCCCTAAACAACATGGTTGTAAAGAGCGACATCATGTGAGCGTGCTGACTTACACTGGCAGTTGTGGCAGTTCCGGTTGCTGTCATTAGGCAAATTCCGTGTGGTCATTAGATGTGGGATCACAAAATCGCCATTTGCGACCTCCTGCTGGCTTCCCCATTGACTTAGTTTGCCAGAAGCCGGCAATGAAGGTCTCAAATGGTGATCATGTGACCACAGGATGCTGTAACCATCATAATTGCGAGCTGGTTGCCAAGTGCCAAAACTGCGATCACGTGACCATGGGGATGCTGCAGCGGCCGCAACTACGAGGACCAGTCATAAGTCTCCTTGTTCAGTGCCATTGTAACTTCAAATGTCACTGAATGAGTGGTCACTGAATGAGGACTATCTGTACATAGATACATACAGCAACAACTCCAGAGAAAACACTTTCATCCAAGACATTGTTACTTGAACAATTTCCAAAAGTGAAATATTATGTTATTTAGAGATTCCACAGTGATGATCCAGAGGTGAACTTTTGTGGGATGGCACCTATGCTGCTGAATGATCTCCCTTCTGGGGTACAAAAATCCCCAGTGCTGACATATTTTAGGCATTTTTAAAAATGCTCACCTATGTTGGCCTTCTCTCTCTAGTAACACTTGTTGTAAACCACTTTATGATTTTTTTATGAGAAACAGTATAGAAGTACTTGGAATAAATATATACCGACATCTTACCACCTCCCTTATAACCCCACTCCGACAAATAATACCCAAACCAGATGTTTCTGTCTATAACCCAGGTATATAACCCAAGATGTCTGAGGTTCTGGGGTTAGCTGTGGCCCCTGAAAGCCAGAGGTCCAAAAACTGACACCAAGTGTCATTTTTAATTTGGCAGAATCATTATGGATGGAGAAATTTTCATCACCATTATCATTTTAATTTGGAATGTAATCATTATGGATATACACTCACCATGCTATATCTTTTCAGGGTAAATAATGCTATGCCATGTGAAGAAGAGTAGTAAAAAATAGTAAACCAAGGAAATGAAAGGTGATAAAGAGAAAAAAGGAAACAAATCTAAATCTAATTTAAACTGACACCATTCACTATACTTCTCCATAAATTTCTGTCCTTGCAAACTGTCCTTGCTTTATTATATCCATATACTGTTTAATATATTGCCTTGTTTCTTTAAACTTTTCACCTTTCTTTCTCAGAATCTCATCAATTCCATGCAATTGTGTTTTTTTCAGTTCTACCCTTCTTCTTGACCCATTCACTCTTCCTTTATATATTTGTTTTGTAAATCAATATTCATTCATTCTATGAGACCAAACCACCTCAGCATTCTTCTTTTGTAACTCTCATTTTGTATTCAGTTCACATTAATTCATTACCATTCATTCTTAACTTTAGCTGTTCTTGTTTGACCACACAGTTAAATGCCCCATTGCCAGTGCATTTTATGTTTCTCCCAACATATCCAAATCTCAGTTCCATATAATAAAGTGGGCAGAAGCATGTCCTGAAATGCAGCTATTTTTCATTCTTTTGACAAAAATTCACTTCCCACAACAGTCCACATGTACCCACTATGTTTCTACCAGCACCTGCACTTCTTAAAATTTCTCCATCCATTTTCCCAACTCTTGCCAAGCACTCTTTTTCATAATTCCCTTTAGTGGAACTCCACATACTTCTGTGTCACACTGTAACATAATTCTTTTCATTCTGTTCCAAGCAGCGTCTACATTTTCTTTCCTTTTGTTCACATTCTGTTCATTCTGTTGGAAGATTAATCTATTTTCATATGCTTTTTCATATATTCTTTTTCTTCCTGCAGTTGTTGTATTGTCATTCTCATTTCAGTTTGCTTTTCTTCCATATCTGTTTTCCCCAAGATTTACTCTTGACTCTACCAAAAAATGGTTTGCCCCACATTCAAAATCTCTCATCATCCTTATATCCTTCACTAAATTATAAATCTTTCATAATTTATATTAGATTCATATTCATTCCTTTGCCATATGCACATATGAATATATTTATACCTTAACCAGGTAGAACTTTTTCTAAGCAGATACTCAACAGTCACCATTCTCATTCATTTTTGGGTTTCTGAATGGACCAATAGCTGTTTCTGTTCTCTGTCATCTTATCCCTACCAGCTATTCATGTCACCTGACAGAGTAATTTTCTCCTCTGAATTGCATTCATTTAGAATGTTACATTTTTCCCACAAAATTCATCTCTAGTTGTTCCATTATCACAGTTCACTGGAGTGTAAAATGCAACTATGACCAGCCTATGACTCTTAATTTCATACAAATGCACAACCTAGATGACACTAATTAATACTTTCTAACATACTTTTTTAGCCCTTTGATTCATAATTAAATCTATACCTTCATTTCACTGCATAGGTTCATCAACCCCCCTCCATAAGATCAGACCCTTTTATTTAACTTCTATACATTCTTCCCCATTTTCACATTTTTTAAAGATATTTTATTCCACCTTTATTACTTTGTAAGTAACTCAAGGCAGCAAACATACTTAATACTCCTCCTCCTCCTCCTATTTTATATATACAACATATCAGTTTTTCTTTCATTAATTTCCATTGTTAATTTAAATACTTTACAGGCTATTCCACCTATAATCCACGTTGCAATCCACTATATGCTATGGCCATCAGGAAATAGATTTTGCTGTCCATCATGGTTTTGGTCAAGTCAGGCTTTCATATAACACTTTTTGGTAAAATAGAGATGGTGTGGCCTAGGTTACTAGCCTTAGGGATGCCCACACCACATGCAGCATTCACCGCTAAACGTAAGAACAATACCAGTCACCTTTGCTACATCTCAGCTAGTGTGCATTAAGCACATTCAAAGATAAGTTTTACCCCAAGCATGCTTATGGTATTCTGTGCAAACTAGGATATCTAGATAAGACTAAATTAGAGACATTAATCACTCTCAGGATATGAATTGTAATCAAATTAACTATATTTAAATTAAATGAAAATGAAATCAAACTAAATTTAGTTTTTATCCTGACCCTACTCATTACTTTTTGGAATCTGGCTCCTGGTGTAGAACAATGGAATTCTCAGCCTTGAGAAGGTTTTACACTTTTGTCCTACAACATTTCAGAGAGCAATTAGTTCCAAAAGATCAAAGCAATTTCTGGTTAGAGATCTAAGCTGTACCTTCCAGTTTAAATTTCACATGCTTCATTTACATCAATAAATCTGGGGAGAAAATGTTGTTATCCATGGCAATTGAGTATTGAAATTCTTTGAACATTTATAATTGAAATTATCAGAAGAAGTACAGCCCCTTTCATTAGTCATTGTGTTTTCTCTTGATGTCATAGTAAAGTCTTATCCGACTTGGGTCTATAGTTATGCTGTGACTGCAACTTGCAGAATTCCCAGCCTTGCTGGTATTCTTGTTGATATCTCAATGTATCTAGAGAGCCCCTTGGACTAGGGATGGCCCACAAAATGAGGGGAGGGACTGAAACTATTTAGATAACATCACTATGCCAATGGAACTTACACAGTATATATGATAGATAGATAGATAGACAGACAGACAGACAGACAGATGTAATATCCCTGTTCTTTATTGAACCTGTGTATTGTTTTTGAGATATTATTTTAGAAGCTTATAGCCCTAAAACTCAGAAGAGGTGGCAGCATCTAATTGACCATTATGGATCTTGAAAAGCTAAGCAGTGTTAGTTAGTTAGTACTTTGATTGGAGACCATCATGGAATCCCAGAGATGTGGACTAGCCTAGGAAGTTAAAGAATCCTGAAAGTAGGCAAAATTAAATTACTTTCATACTACTGATTAGAAAGTATGTGGATACGTACCTGTGATGTCATCAGGACTTCAACTTATCTTGATATAGACTTTACCTGCCATATAGCCCTAAAGTTTTGTTAATTAGCTTTCAGTAAGTGATATCTGGCATATCTGCAGGAGTTGGGGTTGGGTGGCACAATGTTGTGCTGGTTCAGCTCCTTTCTCCAAGGCCGAACCCAATCGGTGTTGATAGGGAGCGAGAGGTCCAGCCCCCGGCTCCTACTTTGTGGGGTGCCACAGGGGTCAGTGCTTTCACCGCTCCTATTTAATATCTACATGAAACCGCTGGGTGAGATCATTCGGCACCATGGGGTGAGGTATCATCAGTATGCTGATGATACCCAACTATACATCTCCATCCCAGGTGCCCTAAGTGACGCTGTGACTGCCCTCTCGCGGTGCCTGGAGGCTGTGGGGGCCTGGATGGGGGACAACAGGCTTCAGCTGAACCCTAGTAAGATGGAGTGGCTGTGGATACGGGGAGCCTCAAGATCTAGGACTTTGTCATCTTTGGTTCTTGACGGGGTTGCACTACCCCAGACAGACCCGGTGCGTAATCTGGGGGTTCTCCTGGATTCATGACTCCTGCTCAAAGAGCAGGTGGCAGTCGTGGCTAGGAGGGCCTTTGCACGACTTCGCTTGGTGCACCAGTTACACCCCTTCCTGGATCAGGGGGACCTCCGCACGGTCACTCATGCCCTGGTCACCTCTGGGTTGGACTACTGTAATGCGCTCTACATGGGGCTACCCTTGAAGAGTATCCGGAAGCTACAGCTGGTGCAGAATGCGGCGGCGCGGACAGTTCTTAATGCCCCTAGGAGGGCACATATAACACCGCTGTTGCGCGAGCTGCATTGGTTACCGGTTTGTTTCCGGGTCCAATTCAAGGTGTTGGTTATTACCTTTAAAGCCCTTTATGGCACGGGACCAGGTTATCTGAGGAACCGCCTCACCCTGGTCACTTCAGCCCGTCCCACTCGGTCCAGCAGAAGGGGCAGGTTGCAGGCCCCACCAGTCAGGGAATTTCGATTGGTGGGGTCGAGGCAGAGAGCCTTTTCTGCTGTAGCGCCCACCCTATGGAACATCCTGCCTCCTGAGGTCCGGTGTGCCCCCTCCCTCATGGCCTTCAGGAAAGGTATCAAATCCTGGCTCTGCCAGAAGGCCTGGGGGCCAGAGGGGGGCCCGCACCTGTGGAGATGGCTGGTGGGATGATGGGTTGTCTCCCCCCCCCAGCATCTTACAGGTTTTTTAGGGCCATAAACCAGAGGAGGTTTTTTAGGGTTTTTTAATATGTTTTTAATTATTTATAGTTTTTAGCCATCTTGGAGAGAGCTCTGTTTTTATTGTGAGCCGCCCAGAGTCACCCGTTGGGGGAGATGGGCGGCATACAAGCTGAATAAATAAATAAATAAATAAATAAATTTACTAACCAGAAGAAAGCCTTTAAAATACTTGTCCCATTTAAAAATGATATGTATTCAGATAAATATTAATGCAACAAACATTGAGTATATTTTAATCACAAAATATATTTAAATATATTTTTTAAAAAATATATTTTAAGCACTTTAGAGGTACATGTTCAAAATAAAAATGATCAGCCTTCAGACTAATAGCAGCATCCAACACGTGTCTATTCAGAAAGTGCAATCCTTACACCTACTTAAACAAGAGTAAGGAAACTTTCACAAGGGGGTTGCACAGGTCATAGATTGGCTATGCAGCCTTGTGATGTAATGGTCTATCTTGGCAGCTGGGTGAATTTACTTCCAGCTGAGCTGAGCTGTGAAGTTGGTTTTCAGACAGAAATGTTGGAAGTTGGTAGCGCATGGGCAGAGGCTATTTCCTGATTACTTCATTTCTTCATGCAACTTTTAGACTTTAACTACCCTAGTAAGTTTTGTAAGGTGAATGCTAGCTTGAAAGATCTGTATTTCCCCATCAGTGGCCCAGCTGAAGTAAACAGAGTGAAACTTACAAAAATTCTGTGAGTTTTCTCCTTTTGTTTAATAGGTACAAGCCACCTGCTAAGTTCTGGGCTGCCTAGGTGTTTTCTTCTTTCTCTTTTGGTTGTAGTGTGAGATTTTTGTTACTCCAGTAGCTTGAGGGCAGGCACTGATTCCCTCTCTCTCTCTCTCCCTCCCTTCCTCTCAATGGCTTCCTTCATCAGAAAATACTGCTTACTTTGTGTAACAGAGAATTATGTATTTCCCTTCCCAGAATGCTTATCACTCACTGGTCAACTAATTTGATTTTATTACTTTTATCTGAAAGAAAGTCGTGACACATTTTACGTCTCTCATTTTATTTCTTCCTCCAGATTTTCAGAAAAAATATTTGATGTAAACAAATGACTTCAGAGTTGTGGAGTCCTTGGGGTTCTCTGAGCTTGGTTCTTTTCTTGCAAACGTTTCATTACCTGGCTACGTAACATCTTCAGTGCTAAAATGGGATGAGGTTTGCTCTCTATTTATCTGCTGTGGCCTGCTTTTCCAGTGCTGGTGGGGGTGGGGGTTCTGTTTTGTTCTTCTGGTAGTTCATTGATTAGCATATGTTGACTGCTTGATTGACCCATGAAACCATTAACAACATATTCAAAGGAATAAAATTCACCAGAGAAGAAGAAAACAACAACACACTACCCTTCCTGGATATCCTCATCAGCAGAGGAAACAACAGGAAATTAGAAACCCAAGTTTATCAGAAGACAACCCACACCAGTCAAGTACTCCACTACCAAAGCAACAACCCAACCTCCCACAAGAGGAACTGTGTAAGAACATTATTCAAATGAGCTCAAACGCATTGCAGCAACCCAGAACAGCAGAAAAAGGAAAAAGACCACCTATACAACATCTTCCAACAAAATGGATACCCACGTAATTTTATCAAAAAGTGCCTGACCACTCAACCTACTACAACACAACCCACACAAGCCATGAAAAGGATCACACTGCCATACATCAGAAACATCTCAGAAACCACCAACAGATTATTACAACCATATGGCATCTCTGTAGCACACTAACCAACAAAATCACTCCAAAATATCCTAAGTAAACCAAAAGCCCCAGTTGCCCAAGAAGAAAAAACAGGAGTCATCTACAACATACAGTGTAAGGACTGTAACAAACACTACGTAGGACAAACAGGCAGAAGACTAGCAGAACGCATCCATGAGCACCAACTAGCAGTCAGAAGACATGATGAAAATTCCTTAATTGCACAACACATGGACAGACTCAACCACAGTTTTAACTGGGAAACTGTCAGCATTTTAGACCAAGCCAAATCCAAATATGCAAGAGAATTCTTGGAAGCCTGGTATTCAGACAAGGCAGCAGTTAACAGACACATAGAGATAAACAGCATCCTCATACTATTCAAAAGAGACAAAAGACCAGAAGATCGCCTCACCAGCGTTCAATCATCAGCAATCATCTCCAGCAATCACCACCCAGATAAGCAAAGGTCACCACCAGGCACACAATCAAGCAGTCAACATATGCTAACCAAAGAACTACCAGAGGAGCAAAAAAACACCCCCCCCACACCCCTACCAGCACTGGCAAGGCAGGCCACAGCACATACATAGAGAGCAAACCTTATCCCATTTTAGCACTGAAGATGTTACCTAGCCAGGTAACGAAATGTTTGCAAGAAAAGAACCAAGCTCAGAGAACCCCAAGGACTCCACAGTTCAACCCTGAGCTACACATATTTGCCTCCATTGCTGACTTCAGAGTGCAGTGATTCTAGCGATGGCTCATCTATCTCAGGTGCTTTGTTTGTATTCTGAGCTTTTAAGCTTTTGCACAGCATGTTGAGTTGTGTATCTGGTGACATCTTCATCAGGAAAATAGAAGGGTTCTACCTCTTATTGATTTCTTTTTTCCTCACTCATGTTCTGTTGACTTTCTTGAAATGTATAAGAATACAATCCATATATACACACCTGCACACACATATATCCATAGTGTCCTGTAGAAATAGTCCTGATTTTAAAATATTGAATAAATATATGTGTTTAGCACTAAATATTTTTTTTGTTTTATTTGGTCATGGAATATGTAATATACAGGTTGTTTTGCATAACATGATTATTCATGGTTAAACTAAGCATGATTTACTTGATCCAATTTTCTTGGTTGGTACAACCCAATGAACCATAAACTAACCATACAGACTGAAAATACGCTTCACCCCAATTGTATCTACATTCTTGTGAAATGCATCCAGCAGTGGAACAGATTCATTATCCTTGCTGCATCCCCCAGCATGACCCCATATCTACTTTAGAGGAGCAATGTGGAATATATGGAAGAGGGAAGAGACTTCTTGTTGCGTGTCAGAAATATATAGAGATATAGATATGTAGATATATAGCATTGGAAGGATTGATTCTGAACTTATATTTCTAGATATTGAACTTTTAAATAGCTTATAAAGATCCTTTATCAACTATAACTGATAATGGGTTTTGTATAATATTAGCATTGACTTAATAGGTTATTAATTTTTAAATCAGGCTGCTGGTCTACTTAGAACTTCATCTTTCTTCCCAGAATGACCAGTCAGATGTTTCTGCACCATGTGCCTGGGCAGGTGATCCTGCAGAGCAAAAGTATTAAATGTATTAAACAGTGTTTTATACATATATTATAATAAATATATTAAACAATATTTAGCTATTAGTGGCTACAACTGGAGCAGGTTTACATGAAAATAACCCCATACTGAACTGAAAATTAGGAGAAGGTATTTCAACAGGCACCAAGCTTAATTGTGTTAAGCTTGTTTTAAATTTACACTTCAACTTTCCTGTGTTTGCTGCCCCAGGGTTCAGTCAGAGAGGCATCTGGGACCCTGACAGAAGGTTGTGACTACAGCTGAAACTCGAAAAATTAGAATATCGTGCAAATGTTCATTTATGTCAGTATGGCAACTCAAAAGGTGAAACCAATATATGAGATAGACGCATTACATGCAAAGCGAGATATGTCAAACCTTACTTTGGTATAATTGTGATGATTATGGCGTACAGCTTATGAAAACCCCAAATTCACAATCTCAGAAAATTAGAATAGTGTGAAAAGGTTCAATATTCTAGGCTCAAAGTGTCCCACTCTAATCAGCTAATGAATCCATAACACCTGCAAAGGGTTCCTGAGCCTTTAAATGGTCTCTCAGGCTGGTTCAGGAGGAATCACAAGCATGGGAAAGACTGCTGACCTGACAGTTGTGCAGAAAACCATCATTGACACCCTCCATAAGGAGGGAAAGCCCCAAAAGGGAATTGCAAAAGAAGTTGGATGTTCCCAAAGTGCTGTATCAAAGCACATCAATAGAAGGTTATGTGGAAGGGAAAAGTGTGGTAGAAAAAGGTGCACAAGCAGCAGGGATGACTGCAGCCTGGAGAGGATTGTCAGGAAAAGGCCATTCAAAAGTGTTGGGGACTTTCACAAGGAGTGGACTGAGGCTGGAGTTAGTGCATCAAGAGCCACCACACACAGACGGATCCTGGACATGGGCTTCAAATGTCGTATTCCTCTTGTCAAGCCGCTCCTGAACAACAAACAACGTCAGAAGCGTCTTACCTGGGCCACAGAAAAAAAGAACTCATCTGTTGCCCAGTGGTCCAAAGTCCTCTTTTCTGATGAGAGTAACTTTTGCATCTCATTTGGGAACCAAGGACCCAGAGTCTGGAGGAAGAATGGAGAGGCACACAATGCACGATGCTTGAAGTCCAGTGTGAAGTTTCCACAGTCTGTGTTGATTTGGGGAGCCATGTCATCTGCTGGTGTTGGTCCACTGTGCTTCATTAAGTCCAGGGTCAACGCAGCCGTGTACCAGGAGATTTTGGAGCACTTCATGCTTCCTTCCGCAGACGAGCTTTATGGGGATGCTGACTTCATTTTCCAGCAGGACTTGGCACCTGCCCACACTGCCAAAAGTACCAAAACCTGGTTCAATGACCATGGGATTACTGTGCTTGATTGGCCAGCAAACTCGCCTGACCTGAACCCCATAGAGAATCTATGGGGCATTGCCAAGAGAAAGATGAGGGACATGAGACCGAACAATGCAGCGGAGCTGAAGGCCGCTATTGAAGCATCCTGGTTTTCCATAACACCTCAGCAGTGCCACAGGCTGATAGCATCCATGCCACGCCGCATTGTGGCAGTCATTGCTGCAAAAGAGGCCCAAACCAAATACTGAGTACATATGCATGCTTATACTTTGCAGAGGTCCGATATTGTTCTATTTCCAATCCTTGTGTTATTGATGTCATGTAATATTCTAATTTTCTGAGATTGTGAATTTGGGGTTTTCATAAGCTGTACGCCATAATCATCACAATTATACCAAGTAAGGCTTGACATATCTTGCTTTGCATGTAATGCGTCTATCTCATATATTGGTTTCACCTTTTGAGTTGCCATACTGACATAAATGAACATTTGCACGATATTCTAATTTTTCAAGTTTCACCTGTATATGTACCTCTGGAGCTATGGGTTGCCCTCCTCTGGTATAGGGCTTAGGATAGTGTGCATGTTCCTTCTCTTTTGTGTCACCCATGACTGCTCATTTACTTCAGGTATGGTACATGGAACATCTGCCATGGTCCTTCCTGTTCCACCAGCCTCTGCTAAATCCTAAATTATCTAGGCTGGCATACTTTCCCGAGGTGCTACAGCATTCTTTGTTCATTTGGTTATTTGGTAGTGATGTTTCACCTCCCTATATTCTCTGCATTATGTTCTTTTCCTGAGGGTACTGAAATAAATGGGATTTGTATTTTTGTCTAATATAGACAATTAACAAAGGATTGAATATAGGATAAATCAATTGGGACTTGAATTGCTGTTTGTTTTTATATAATGTTTAAAAAAATGAAAATGCAAAACTTATTACCTGGTAAATACCCTTCGGTCTCCAGATGTTTTAGATAGCAACCCCCATAATTCCCAATCAGCAAGTTTAGGGTTAGGGTAGTGGCCGGGGATGAGTTGAGCTGTATCATAGTCTAACCGTTAGGGATCCAAAATTATCAATCACTTGGTTACATGTAGAAGTTTGAGCTAATGTGTTCTTCCCTTCCCTGGTCAGAATGATGAGAATAGATATTTCTATTATTTCCCAAACATAATTTTTCACTGTGTCCAAATGTGGACCAAACGTAGTTGTTATTAACCAGGATTTTGACAAAAAACAAGACACCTCCAAACTGTAGCTAATTAACTTGGCTTGGTCCTTTAAGTTCTCTAAACAAGCCACAATAACTATATTAACACTAACCATAATTCCCAGTTTAATCAAACAAGTTATCTGGAAATGGAAAGGATGGAGGATGCATCACCCTGTGCTTACTCAGTCATTCTCATAGTGCTATACTATATGTAGCATTACAATACAGTCCTGATGTCTGATATGGATGGGAAGTGTAATCCAACATATCTAGAAGACACCAAATTGAGGAAGGCTGAATCAGAGTGGTAGATAATGACCCTGTTCTTAAAGCATGCTTAATAGGGTCAGTGGGGGAGAGGTTGGTTAGATTTAGCCTCAAACAAACCCAGTTCTGCATAAGGTGTAACCTACTCAATCTAATCAGTTATGTCGTCAAAATACCAAAATCCTGTCAATTTTCTTACCTTACCCTCCAGGGAAATCAAGTGGAGAGAAAGAACTGAAAAAGCAAGTTCCTCCATTACAACATTCTTTGCAGCACAGAACAAATCTCACAAACACTGATTGCATTTGGTGGCCAATGGGGATAGACTTAGTGAAGTAATAAAACCATGCCAGCCTCTTCTTGTGCAAGGGCTTATGATAGGGGCAACAGACATTTCCTGGAGAAAGTGGGCAAGATTCTGTATTCATGAAGTTGTGCCTTTTGCTCACTTAGTTTGATTGTGTGCTGCCAGAAAGACTACAGTAGGTAACTGGAATACGACTGTTATGGAAACAGGAGCAGTGCTTGTTAACTGTAAGGTTGAGAGATTGCATTTAGATCTCTCCCCTTCATTGCCAATGCTCTATCCATCATACTGACTGTATAGTGAGAGTACAAATGTATCATGTTTGAGCTTGTACTGCTCCAGAAATAGACAGAAAGTCAATGTAAACATTTAAAAGAAGGCCTTCATATGATAGAGAGAGCAACAAGAGTAGTGACTGATTTGAGTAACTCAGAGCTTAGTAGTCAAGAGGGACCAAAATGGACAACTGAAAAACAGAAAAGAGTTTGAAGTAAAGTGAAGAATGTCAAAAGTGACCTAATTTTCAATCAGGCTGATAGTGCATTTAGCTTTGTATTATCTACTCTGACTGGCAGCAGCTATTCAGGTTTTCAGAATGAATCTTTCTTAGTCCTAAATGTAGATGCAGGGATTGAACTGGAGACATTTGGCAGGCAATGCTCTACCTATGAGCTACAGCCTTTCCCCAGATCTTTGGGGAGTACAGAAAGTAACAATCTCATGCCAACCCAGAGCAATTATCCAACTGAGAACTAACATTCTGGAAAAGGCACTTTCCATTGTTGAATCAGCCCCATGGATTAGTTTGCTATTATATATGCATTTGTATTGTATTAGTGCTTTTATATATGCATTTTTATTTGACTTTTAATTTATATTAATTATTATACATTATTATTAATTAATATTTATTTGATTTTATATAATATGGACTACCAAAATCTCTTAGTTGCTTATAATTAAAAGATAAAACCAAAAAGGCTAAAATGAATGAAAGTGGTTAAACATTAAAATATGTCAAGAGGGAAGTGTTTTAAGCTCTTTTTAAATAGCTTAGTTTAAAAAAAATACTGGGAAAAGACGTGGCTGGTTTCAAAACATGGGTTACATTCATGTTCCTGTGAACTCTTTTTGGTATCTAATACCAGTTTCTCCAGGATCAGTTCTAGTGGGTGTTGATAAGGGGAAGAGATCTAGTCTATAGCCCCTGCTTCCTTCAGAGCTCAGTGTCCCCCAATTCCTGTTTATCATCTATATGAAGACTCTGGGTGAGGTCATGTACAGGCATGAGGTGAAGTATCATCAGTATGCTTTACATCTCTGCCCTGGCTGACCATGTGAAGGTTCTGTCTCAGTGTCTAGAGGCTGTGGGAGGCAGGAACTGACTTCAGCTCAACCCTAGCAAGACTGAATGGCTCTGGGTTTTGGGGCCCCCTGGATCCCAGGATTTGCCATCTCTTGTTCTGGATGGGGTAAACAACTTGGAGGTTGGGTCTTCCACTCACAGCTCCTGTGTGAGGAACAGCTGCCAGCTGTGGCCAGGAGGGCTTTCACACTTCGCCTTGTGCATCAGTTGTGCCCTTTCCTGGACCTGGAGGCTCTGCTCATGGTCGCTTATGCCTTAGTCACCACCTAAGTGGATTACTGCAATGTGCTGTACATGGGACTCCCCTTGAAGAGCATCCATAAGCTACAGCTGGTGCAGAATGTAGCAGCACTGGCAGTTATGAATGTACCTCAGTGTCCACATGTTCATCCTGTGCTCTGCGAGCTGCATTGGTTGCTGGTGTGCTTCTGGGTGCAATTCAAGGTGCTGGTTGTCACCTATAAGACCTTTCGTGGTATAGTGGCAGGTTATTTGCTGGACTGCCTTTTCCCAGTTGTTTTTCCCATCTTATTAGATCCAGCAGGAGAGGCATGTTGCAGGTCCCCTCGATTAAAGAATATCATCTTGCAGAATCCAGGGAGCGGGTCTTTTCAGTTGGTGCCATTGCCTTATGGAATGCTGTTCCCCCTTAGATTAAATTGGCCCCAACCTGTCTAGTGCTTTGGATGGTCCTTAAGACATGGTTTTGTCCCTGGGCATGGAGGTTAGAATATACTGATAGTCTTGTTTAGATTGGTTTGGTCTCTTGGCTGCTGCATGTGGTGGTGTACTTTATACCATGTTTGTAGTGCTTTTAATCCACTGTAATCCACCCAGTGTTCTGTGTGAGATTGGCAGCTAGATAAATTGAATGAAAGAATAGAATAGAATAACATTAACATTCCCTCTGTTAGTTTCCAACATCAGGTTAACCAAGACAGGCTAAATCTGATAGCCTGCTCTGAATCCAGTTTGAAGATTGTCAGGATAATCTGCGTCCTCCAGTACAGCCTGCAGTGAAAAGCTACCAACCCCTTAATCATCTTATCAAACTTGATTCATCTGTAATGTAATACTTTTCTGACCATCGTTTATATAATGTTGCCATTTTTTGGTACATACTTTTCCACTTTAATAGCTGTCCCAACAGGCATAAACCCAGGAGCAGAGGTTTTCTCCATAACTTCACCAATCTGTGCTTGTCTTAAAAATACAGATTAGGGGGGTGGGGGGTGGGGAATTGGCAGACCAAGATAGACAACATATTAAAGCTCCATGTCAGAATATAAACATATAAGTCCTGTACAGTAGGCCAGCCAGTAGAGACAGAAGGTACAGCCTTCTTACATTGTCATTCCCCAGCATCTGATAATTAAAGAGTGCTGCCTGTGACACACAAAGTAGTATACAGTCATTAAGATGAATAGCCACTGATAGCCTGGCTACCGATAAAACTGTCTAAATGGGTGGCCATCACCACATCTGATGGCAGTAAATTTCAGTTTAATGTTTTGATTTGCTTTACAACAGTGTTTGGTTACCCTTCCCAGTTGCATAATGTTCTGTAGATGGTAGACTCATAAAGCTGACATTCTGAAAAAGTGAGAGTTGTGGTGGAGTGTAAAAAACTGAATGAGCAAATAAGATATAGAAATCAGATACAGAAAACAAAGGACTAAATCTTTTCTAGAAATAGAACTGAAGTCTTCCTGTGGTTTATAATCATAAATCAACAATTAAATCATTCATGGTAGAGGTTACAGGATTTGTTGTTTTTACAGTGGTGCAAAATCGTATAAAATCTATTTAGCAAAGGTGAAAGAATTTATATACCACAAACAGTGATGTCTCTCTCAAACCATCTTTAATTAAATGGCTGTATTTACGTGATACCCATATTCATCACCAACTGAGTATGCTTAGTTAACCAAATTTTCTGGATTTACTCAACACACTGAACCATCAGTTAAGTAGACAAGCTTGGTCATGCAAAACACTAGGCTAAAATATCGTTGGCTAATTTGTGCTTTGTTGGGCAAAACACAGCCAGTGTAAAAAATTATAATCTCTCTTCAGTGAAACAGACTGCTGTTAGAGGCACAGGACCAGAATCAGTAGAAACTGACAACACAATAATAAAAAGGAAGAGAAATGTGGTGCCTTGCTCTGGGGAAGTAATGCTTTCCTGTAGTGAACTTTTCTTTTCTTTTCTTTTCTTTTAAAGGTATGCAGCACAATCCTATGCATGTCTGCTCAGAAGTAAGTCCCACTATGTTAAATGGTGCTTACTCCCAGGTAAGTGTGTATAGGATTGCAGCCTTAGTATAAATCTAGATTGATTTGATTCCATTTTTGTCTTTAATAATTATGTTATGGCTATATAGGGTAGACAACTTGAGGTCTATATAGGGCAGGCAACTCCCACAGTCCCTTGTCATTGGCAATGCTGGCTGGGGCTGACAGGAACCGAAGTCCCAAACTTCTGAAGGACCCTGAGGCTATGACATACTACCATTTCTTATCCACCTTCCAGTTCTCTGTGTAGTGTGATTTCCCTTCCCATATTATATTTAGCAGAATGTACGTTTTTGTTTTGGTTTTCTTTGGGCATCCTACTCCCCCGGTTTTACTAATTATTTTGTACACGTCTTATGACCCAAGGCAGAAGTGACATCATTTGCATTAGGTAAATCAAGAAGCAGCTGTGGAAAGAGGAGGACAAGAAGCTGCTCTTCTATTTCTCATCAATGAACTGGGAGGTGAACTCTGCCAGTCAAACAGGTTATTGAGGGAGAACATGTGATTCAGTTTCAGAGCAGTATTTTGCCAATACTCTTCAACACCAGATACATGACTCATCAGATGGAAAGCTTTTGATGAGTTAAGACTTGTGGATATATTCACAGGTTGCACAAAAATTGGCTGTTATTGTCTTCATCCCAGCTTTTCTCCCTTTTTACAAATTGCAAGAACAAGAATTTCAAAGTGTTGTTATTGTGTCCATTCAAAAACTGGATGGATGAAATTGTGTTGCAAACTCAGGTCATGGTTGGTGACCATGTCTTTAAATTTCAAGTGTACTTAATTTATGTACTACATTTCTGTTCAGAGGAACACTATAGAATGCGTGCTTTTATTACAGCAAAATCAGAATGCTACGTAAGTATTAAACTGTTGAGTTCTTTTTTTTTTTTGCATATACCTGAGTCCATGCATGTACTATGTATAGGATTCTGCAGTCTGGAAATCCTGTCATGCTTCTCTGCCCTAGATCCTTCCTGGTCTTTTACTTTTGATAATTACTTCTTATCTTTTGAGTATCACATGATGCTGAACACACTTCAAGTGCCATAGCTTTGTGGAATGGCAGATGAGGCATTTGAGGATGGATTTTGGCCTACTGGTTCATTTTTCACTTTCGCCTTCTATTCAACATTAACTAACACAAGGTTTCAATAGTAATTTCTAAACCCACAGAAGTTGTTTGCATAAGTTAGCAAAAAGAACTTGGAACTGATGTGTGGAGTTATACAAAGCCCCATTCAAACAAACAGGTATGTTACAATAAATTATTTAATATCATATATTAATAACATATTAATTAATTAATAACATATCATGTTAAGCACATGAGCACTTCCTTTGAGATTAACAAAGGGATGAAAATACCTGTTTGTAATAAAGAATTTAGAAGTGGTGGTTCTGGTGAAACCGGATGTTGCTGCATTTTTTTAGCTTTGATAATAAAGCTGAATGTGGGGATATTCTCATTTATTTTTAATATTTTTCCTTTTTTCATTTATGTAAGCTATTGTGAAAAACTTGTCACTAAGCCAGCTAGGATGGCATTTCAGTACTGTGTACCACATAATTTGTTATTGTGTATCACATATTTCAAGCTGAACTGAAGCATATGTAAAATGGGGTAATCAACAGTTGAAATAATTAAAAGTGACTGTCGCTTTAGACCTTTTCCTCCTACTTGTGGTGCTTTTCATTAATCAGGTGTGCATATATGGTAGTTTTGTGTATTGAGCAAGGTTTCATTTTAAGGTCACCCATCCTTTTGTGGAGAACATAATTTAATGCTTTTTATAGAGTTTTATGGTTGCCTATAATACCTAATAGTAAGAGGAGGGAGAAGATCCACCTTTCTTTAACAGAGGAATAAATGTGTAACAGCTGGGCCTACTTTAACTTAATTAAAGACACTAAAAAAAAGTGCAAACATAAGAATGACTCCAGACAAAGGAGCAGAAGCAAGCTTAGCATTTGTTCTATTGAAAACTGTTTTGCAAGCCTAACTTCAGCTCCTCAGAGCCTACTCCACCCCCAGATTTCTGAGTTTAAAGTTTACTTTGCTGTTTGTCTTCACTGGGGTCAGCGTTGTAGTGAATAATTTATAGGCAGCATGAATGAGCTCATTAGTCACCTTTTCAGAGTTTAAATGAATTTGGTGCTTGTCATTACATGGGCCGTCTGTTCAGCCGCATGGCAAAGTGACAGTCTGGCAGTTAGCTTGCTTGTAGTAGAGTAGGTTGTCCCTTTTTACAGCTGCCTTTGCTTTCATGTTACATTCAGCCCCCACCCCCACCCTGTCTCATCCAATACTGGTCCAGTAATTCTCATGCTTCTTAAGGTTTATTAGCAAAGAGCTGGTACCTATTGCTTACATTATATGGATCCTGAGACCTCTTTTCCACCATGAAACTCTTCTTTTCTCCTTCTAGAATATCCCTCATTTTCATATATTTAGCATGAAAAACAGCCAAGGAATTGGGAAGAGCAAACTCAATTCTCTTGATGTTTCTTTACATACGTAAAAGAATTATCCCTGAACAAGATGGAGGCAGCTCAGATGCACTCAAAGATATGCAGAAATATAAAAGTATAGAAACGCTTTAGAAAAAAATCTTTATGTGGATGACCTTCATTCCCCCCAGATAGCCTACTGGAGATAAATGTATTTTTGGAGCAAGTTGTAATGGTTAACTTTTAAATGGGTTCAAGACACCTGAGGGAATGGGTAGAATCTCATACAAAAGGACACTGTTTGCTGACCAGGATCCTGAACAAAGTCCCTTCCAACCCTTATATTCTATGAATCTACAATAATCCTCAAGAAGATGTTTCTGTGTGGTAGCTAAAAGTTGATACCAACTTGATGGCATACCATAAAAATTATCACCACCCTACTTTATAACAGAGTGCAAGACATACCATTACAGAATAAGAGAATATCGGCCTACATCCACCATTAAGTGAACATGATCTGTACAGAGGTTTCCTCCTGATTGCTGTGTGTGCAACCATCCTGCCTGGAGGATTTCTCCAAGCCTGGAACAAATACTGGGAGCGCATGGAGGATATTAAAAAGAAGAAAAGTTTCTATTCAGTATAGAATAGAATCAAAGCCAATATGCACTTAACCTCTTATAGCATGTATAGTGGTGTGTGTTGTGGATGAATTCAGCATTCCACTGCTCAAGCTCTGTTCCTAACCACAAGGATGCCAAAATGATGAAATGTGCACTATGACATCATGATGCAAGCTCTGCCTTTTTGTAGTTGTGTTGTGACATTATGTGTCATTACTTGTCTCACCCTGCTCCTGTGGACATCTATGCCAAAATGTTACAACTTAAAAATTGAAACTGGAGAAAGGATAAGAAAATGATAATACTTTGCTTTTGTTACTGATGAATATATATGCATATTATCTATAACTAAGCAAAGGCTTCCATCAGGGTTAAGAGTACACATTAAATACAAGCTGATTAAGAAAAAGTTGCTATAAACATTCTTGATTTGGATTAAAGTTCTTTTTAGATTTAAATTCAGTTCACTTTTTTTTTCTCTCTTCAGGGAAGACAGATTTTTTTTTCCTAGTAATGGTACTCATAGTTAATATGAATTAATGTAAACAACCTCAGTGGAGAAAATAACCTAAGAAACACACCTATTTGCTTGTTTGTTTATTTAACTAGGCTTATATGCCATTCCAACAGTCAATCAACCGTTAGAGGTTTACAATCCTACCATATGGAAACAAGATTAGATATGGTAACAAAAATAGCCAACAATAAACAATTACATACCAAAACATTACTGTGCCAAGAAATCATGCTCATATAGTTGTATATTCTTATTTAGGAGGAATGTCTCAAAAATTACTCTTCAAAGCCTTATTGAGTTACTTTTTAATTGCTTCCATTCCATTTCAGTAATGTTGGAGCAAGTTGAATTCTCCAAGGGAATAAAAACATAAGCAGTGCCCTGCTGGATCAGACCCATGGCCCACCTAGTCTAGAGTCAGTTCTCACCATGGCTAACCAACTGCACAATAAAGCCCACTAGTCTCCCAGCAGATGGCCTTCAGAGGCAGTCACACTGACATTAAGGCTAATAGCCATAGATCCCCATGACTTGCATGAATTAGTCCAACCCTTTTTGAAGCCAGCCAAGCTGGTAGCCAGCACTACTTCTCCTGGTAAGCCAGCATCACAATGCTGTTTCAGAGAAGGGGGGCAGCAATAGAGAAGACTATTTCTCCATAGAAGAATTCTGTAAATGTCATTCTTTAGGGAGGGAACCTGAATGGAACCCACTCTTCCTGGACTAATTGGATGGGCAGAAACCATTAGGAGCAGGGAGTTCCATAAATATCCAGGTTGTGAGCCAAAAAATGCTTTAAAGGTGACAACCATGATGATAATATGGAGGGCATAACATCTAGACCTTTGATGTGGTCAGATCACTTCCTGGTCCAAATGAGACAATTAGAATGGTCAGCCCCAGACTCCTTATGGATTCAGAAGGATTCTGGTAGGCACCTGAAGAATTTCCCAAGAATCTGGATGGCATTTCCAGCAATTGCCCATTTAGCCTCTGATAACAGAAGGTGGCTTAGGTTCTCGGTGCGATTGCTCCCGAGTCACCTCTTTCTTTGCCGATGCTGGTTATCTCCTTGGTTTACCAAAGACCTCCATGAGATGAAACAGCATCTGGAATGCCAGTGGAAAATTTAGACGTGAACCTAGCCAAGCATGGCTGCAAGCTCATGTTTGAGCTGACAGCATAGCAACATGTGAGGTGAGGCATCTTCACTTCTCCCCTACTTTTACTTACTGCCTTAGCAGGCTGCCTTGTTTAGGATAGCAAACTCCCTATTGGGAAATTTCCTGCCTGACAACTATGATCGTTTTGCACAGTGCTTTACTGATAAAGTCATTCAAATTTATCAGACTTCCCTCTACATAGATGGGATCAAAGATGGTGACTGGAGCAACCTCTGGCCACATTAACAGGGACTTCTTTAGGCTTGTGGATTCTAAAGATAGGTTGCTTATTAGTATGTCCCCTGCCACTTTGTAGTTAGATCCATGCTCTTCTTGGCTCTCCAGGAGGAAGGAAGAGGAAATGATCAGCTGCATCCACAAGATTAATATATTGTTGCAGGCGGGCATATTTCCTGCAGCTTTGAAAGAGACTGGAGTGTGCCCCCTCCTAAGAAGTCCTCCCTTGATCCAGCTGTATTAGACAACTATTGTCCTATCTCCAGTGAAAGTTGTTGAAACCATGGAAACCAGGCAATTTAAGAGCACCCTAGAAGGAATGCATTATCTGGACCTTTTTTAGTTAGGATTCAAGTCTTACCCTGGGACAGAAACTGCATTGGTCATGTTTGTTGATGACATTTTGTCAGCCCTTTAGTCCTTTGTTGGGAGCATTCTACTTAGGACCTATTGGAGCTCTTAGCTGCCTTCAGTATCATCCAACATGGCATTCTTTGGGGCCATCCGTGGGGGTTGGAGATTTGGTCATTACACTCCAGTGGGTGGTTCCAATCAATATTGGAGGTAGTCTTTCACATGTGAAGTACCACAGGGCTTGTTTCTATCCCTCTACTTTTTAATATCTGCATGAAGCCACTGGGAGAGGTCATCCATTGGTTTAGGTGGCAGTATCATCAATATATTGATGAAACTCAATTGTACCTCACTTCTTTTTATATATATTTTATTTAAGACTTTAATTACAGTAATAAAAACTAATACAGACTAAACTCAGACAGAGAAAAGAAACTAAAAAGAGAGATTAAAAGAAAGAAAAAGTAAAAAAAGAAAGAGTGAAATAAAAAGAAATATATAAAGAAGTTATTTCCAATCTTCATTGCAACAAGTATAAACACGTTTGGTAGCTCTTCACCCCCTATAAGGTAACAAACAGTTATCTCTTCTTCCTGTAACCCATCCCTTATCTATAAGCAAATCCATAAGTCTTTAACTTTTCAATCCTGGTGTCTGTAAAGTGTTGCCAGAATTTCATAAAAATATATCTTATTTTAACCTTGATCAAATAAACCATCCTTTATATTCCTTCCTTTAACCTCTGAAAATCTTAATCTTTAGTTCATTCAAATATTGTTGTAGATTTTATCTCTCTTCAATTCAGAGAGAGGGAGAAAAAGGGGGAGGGGGTCCTACCAACTTTGGCATCATGTAAGCAACACCCAATTGTATCTCTAAATGGCTTGCAAATATTAAAATACAACAAAAGCAAAATCTGCCTAAAGTCCTAAAATGTTAAGAACAGTTTAGCCCTCTCCCCAACTGTAACAAGGGGGCGTCCAATGTCATTTCCAGTACCAAGTTTTTTTCTATAGTCTTCCTGTAGCTCTCTCAAATATTTCCAAAGAATACTGTAATCATCTGTAACAAAAATTGCTGAGATTCAGGAGTATGAACAGGGCACCCATTCTCTCTCTCTCCTGATACAGATTATCCATTGGAGTGACTAAGTCTGTGATCAAATGGGACTAAATCCAGTCTGGAAAAGATCTGCAAGATAATCTTCAGCCTCACTTGCATTAGCCTTATCCATAAGGCAACCCAAATAGATTACCCCTGAGGGAACATAGCATTAGACAGAAAAAGGGTTATTCAGTCTTGGGATGAAGTCTTTAACACAAATACCTAGGATGCAGCATAGCTAAATGGTCAGCTTAGTCATTGGTGACAGCTGTAACAAAGCTGAAGGAATTGTCTTCCAAATTTGACTAACCTTATTTCAGGTCGGGTCAATTTGACCGGAAATTATACTGGATCACTCCCATTTCATTATTTCATCTTACATTTTCTTTAGGCTGCCTTTCATATATCAGGAGTCATGATGGTGATATTTTTCCAAAATGCAGTTGTTACTCAGAGACATGAGCAAATTACAGCATGTAATATTCATACTGGAACAGAAAATATACCAAGTGTCATAATTCTGAGGAAAAGAGGAGGTGCTAGAAAGGTTTACAGCATTGTCATTGCCTGTTCCAGTTGCCACAGCATTGTCTATTTGTTTTTAATCCAGTAAATAATCCTCTTGCAATAGAGGAAGTATATTTGAAGTCAAGCATTTCTTGCCTGTTAATCTCTTTCCTTCTAAAGAGCTAAGTAATTAACTTCTTCCTGTCCTAGTTCACACTGAGTATCTTTTTTGTTCTGTCTCAATACTGCCTTCTGGGAAGGTGCTCCTTCCCCATCATGGCCAGCTGCAGACACCTTTGTCCCTCCTGATCTATGTGATAGAAACCACTCATATCAGGAAATTTAAATAGAGCAAGTTTTACCAGCAGTGTAGTAAAGCCTTGATTGTCTCAAATAATTGTCATAAAAATAAACAGCTGGGGGAAAATAGCACCAGAATGAAATGACAGGTTAGAATGAGTATCATGTGACTCCAGAGTGAGATAGATGTCATGGTGCCGTGTAAAATGTTTGCCTAGTTCTGTCCTAGATCTGTACCTTTTGCTTATGCAGAAAGCATTATATATATTTTTAGTAGGACATCATAAATAAGTATAATGGGCTAATGTAAGACTTATTCCAGGATTGGAACAAAATATACAACGTTTAAGTGCTAGTCATAGTACTTTTGCTCCATGGACCCTGTGAACAAAAAAAGATTAAATTCTAATTTTTATTAATAAAAAACAAAATATTTCATATGTGGGCTTAGGAAACAGATTAATTTTTGACTGCACATTCCTATATACATGCATTTATTCCAGCCCAACAATATGAATCCTCACTGTGGCTCCTTAAATATTCAAGGTTGCATCCAGTTGGGTTCATTCACTAGTGAAATAGATTCTGCTGGCAGAACAGGCTACTTCCTCTCTTCTGTACTATTCATGTCTCCCAAAACAATGTTAGAGGGGTGCAGGGGAGAGATGAAAAAGTCTCTCTAGGTGAGTAGAAGTTAGTTTGCACTGTAGCATTGGGGGCCCCAATATAGTACTCATGGGAGTGCCAATATGCTCCTGGGTGTCTTCTTAGTATCCAGCTGGTTCCCTCCCCACCTGTCTTTTTACTGTTTTATTAAAACTATATAACTAAAAAGAAAGAAAGCTGACATTCTGTAAAACAAAGGAATGGCCTCCACCATCATCTTTACTTCCAAGAACGCCTCAGGATATTAAATATGGCCCATACGCTTTGTGAGACAATGGAAGTGATGAGTGACTGCAGCCCAACACCTACATTTGGAAATGTGACCCCATCAATAAGCTACACATGGACAGTAAGAAGGACTGCCAAGTTTCCATTCAACTGAGAGCTTCCTATCTAGATCAGATTGGGGTCAACTGCTAAGGGGATGATCTTACCTGATTATTTCACTGAATATTTTTTTATATCTCAATATGCTGTATTATTTTATCTTATTTTATTTGATATGGTCATTAGACTGATCAATAAACAAACATTTGGAAATGTGCCCATATGTCCAGAAAAAGGTCAGGGTCCACTTTACCAGGGCTCTTGGGAAGACAGTGAATTCCAGAAAAATATATTAAGCTATGATCGCATTGAGGATATGTTTGTCCTGTTCATCTTTAAGATGCAAGGTTGTTGTTGTTGTTGTTTTTTTGCATGTGTTCGCTAGAGTGGAATAATATGGCTATCTGTTTGTATTAAGAAAAGAGACATTTCTCAATGCAGAATAATTTGTCAAAATTCAATCTAGTTTGTTTATCGGTTTACCTGAATCAGGTGGCTGGTATCCCATATGCTTTAGGAGAAATCACAAAGCGAGAACTTGTTCATAATTGAGTTCTTGGCAAAATCTCCATGTAGGCAAATGTTGTGTCATAAATCTGTGTGATTTGGCTGTTATTGTTGTTGCTGTTTTGCCTTTTCCACTTTGCTACTATTTGTGTGTATTTTCCCCATCATTCATGAGTCAATATATTCTTGATTAGGTCTGTAATGTTTACTGACAGTCTGCCAGAAGTGTGTAATTTTAGGGCAAAGTGTACAGCTTTTCATTCTAAGTGGGAAGACATGTAACTAGAACAGTAATATTCATCTAAGTAGGTTGTAGGAGACCATTATAGAAAACACTTCACAGCTTCTTTTACTGCATGAAAATCATTTTTATAATGTACAAACTGCAGACATATAATTTGTTTTTTTCTGATAGTTGGTAACCTCGTGTATGTTAGCTAAGGATCTGCTATTATATTTTTTCCATAAATTTAAGTCTTTGTAAATTTAGCTTTACAGTATCTTGTGTAAATGATAACTCAAATGAACCTTTAATGAAAGCATTAAGGTGGTTGTATAATTTTGGTTATCTACTATACTGTACAGTACATCAGATGGGAATCCAGTTACAGGTTTCATCTTAATACATTTCATCTTGATGAATCAGGGGAAGACAGAGAGAAAAACAAACAAAACAAACAAACAAACAAAAAAACAGATGCTGCATTGACCTTAACACACAGCCAGAATTTTTAAGTGTTCATTGTTAACAAGTTAGAGTGGCCTGGTTTGCAAAGAATGCTAAGCTACAATTGATAAGTTGTACATGAAAAATGACAATGATCAAGAACTAAGTTGGGACTGGTGCCTATCTTAAACTGGAACTCAATCCAGACAAGACAGTGATACTATTTGTGGGTGATGCATCTGTCTAGCTAAATGGTGCCCTGCCTGTCCTGGAGGGAACCACACTCACCCTAAAAGAATAGGTTTGCAGTTTGGGGGTGCTCCTAGACTCATCATTGTCACTAGAGGCCCGGGTGGTCTCAGTGGCACAAGTTGCTTTTTGTCAGCTTTGGCTGATAAATTGCAACCTTACTGGGATAGAGACAGCTTTGCAACAGTTATTCATGCTCTGGTAATTTCCTGGTTGGATTATTGCAATGCATTGTATGTGGGGCTACTTGCGAAAACAGTCTGGAAACTTCAGTTCAACACAGAGTGGTTAGACAGGTCACTAGGACTGATACAAACACATTACGCCAGTATTTCACCATCCAGGTTTCCCCACGGACAGAGGGGTGGTGGGGCTCCTCAAGGAAGAGAGCTTTTTCTGTGGTGACACCCCATCTGTGGAATTTCCTCCCCAGAGAGCCTCCACTGGTGCCTACATTAGCATCATTTTAGCATCAGGTAAAGACTTTTTGTTTTTCAGGCTTTTAAATTGGCTTTTAATTCTATTTGAAATCATATTGCTTTAGATTTTGAATGACTGCCTTGCAGCTGCTTGGTTTATATAGTGTTTTATTTTGCATTTGATTTTATTTTATTGTATATGTTTTTATTCAAATTATATTTTTAGCGTGTTTCATTGTAAACCACCCAGAGCTTCAGCTATTGGGTGGTTTAAAATGTTTAATAATTTTTTTAAAAAAAATGCTGTCCATCTGTCAGATCTGATATGAAAGTAATAGGCAATCTGTTGGAGTAGTTAAATTGGGCCTCCACTTATGCTCAGCTGTATATTTTATATGTATGTATGTATGTATATATAAAAAAATCTTTCAGTGACTTTCTTCCAAAGAAATTGGAATTGCTTTCAAAGCATTGACCCATTGTATTTATTTATTTATTTAGGAAATTTATCTAACTGCCTGAAACTAACTGGATCCTAGGTGGCTTACAGAATTTACATAGTAAAAACAGAATACAAATCAGAATAAAATGAATTAAAATAACTAGAGGTAAAAGAGTAAAATTATGGAGTAATAGAAAATGGCACTGAATTCATACGTTGCACTAAGCCACATTTTTTGTTTAGATTTGGCCTGGCGCTTTGAACGAAATCCATGTTTTATGGCCTAGTCTGCCTCGATCAAGCCATATACCTGTTAGTGTAATAAGTGAACCCAGCCAATACATTTCATACTACTGGATAAGGTGAAATCTTAGTTGGAATAGCATTCCCCCCCCCCCCCCCCGCACCACTATACTGATTACTAACATATAAAGAGGTTCAGAATAGAGTAATATTCTTCCCCATAGTGATGTGTAAGGTATGAAAATACAATATAGGCAGAAGGAGCAACTCTTTGGACAGTGCATGATTCCCTTTCTACTCATTTGTTATAAGCAGTTCCCACTGCTTGAAATAAAATTTCACCTGTGATTCCTGGGTTTTAAACAAGATTAGACCACAGCAAGCTGCAAATAAAATGAATGCTATTTGTCCCTTTTGTCATAAAGTATGTGCATACTCACACATCTATATACCTTATCCATACTTGTTCACTGATTTATGCTCTGCAAAGTATATGCTACTATGTTTAGTAGTGTGAGTGACGGAGTGGTCAGTAGAGAACTTCATCAATTTCAATTCTGCTATACCAATAAGAAATTGACATTACATTTTTTTTTAAAAAAAATCTTTCTACATTTGACAGTTACACTTTAACTGAAAATTGAACTTTGTTGAAACAATTATAATCTTTTCCTCCTTCGTATCTATAACTTCCCTTTCTCCTACTGAAGAAAAATTTCCAGTATGGCAAAAGTGCAATCACCCCACAGCAAGAACAAAAACCTAGTAGTAATGCTGCATTTATTATAAAAAATCAGGGATTTTTTAATAAATAATTGCTGCCATTACCTTGAATGATTATGCCCCATCATCATTTTCAACTCCTAGCGACCACATAGATTTTCTCCATGACAATCTATCCCTAACCTGGTCTTTCAGGTCTTCTAACGGTGCACTCATCTCCACTGTATCTGAGTCCATCCACCTTGCTGCTCATCATCATCTTCTTCTCTTTCCTTCCACTTTTCCCAGCATTACAGCCTTTTCCAAAGAGCTAGATCTTTGCATAATGTGCCTGAAGTAGGATAATTTGAGCTTGGTCATTGAGTGAGAACTCTGGGATGATTTGTTCAATGATCCATTTGTTTGTTTTCTTGGCTGATCACGGTACTCTCAGGAGTGTTCTCCAATAGCAACATTCAAAAGTATCAATACTCTTCCCATTCTGCTTCTTCAAAGTCCAACTTCCACTTCCATAGATTGTCACAGGGAATACTATGGTTTGCACAGTTCTGATCTTTGCAGATATAGACACACCACGGCATTTGGATCTCTTTCCCAAGGCCTTTGTGGCTGCTCTACTAAGTGCTAGTCTGCAGCATATTTCTTGACTGCTTCTTCCTTTTCTGTTGTTGGTTGATCCTAAAAGGCAGAAGCTATCCACCACTTTGATAGCTTCATTGTCAGTTCTAAGGCTGGTTGTTCTACCTGTTGTCATTAGTTTGGTCTTCTTTATATTTAATTTTAGTCCCATTTTTTCACTGTGTTCTTTGGCTTTTAGTATTAGGGTTTGCACATCCTCTGCATTTTCAGCTATCAGGGTAAAGCATAGGTTATTAATGTTTCTTCCTCCAATTTTAAAATCACGCTTTTCTTCCAATCCAACTTCCCTTAATATATATTCAGAATATAGGTTGAATAAAAAAGAGGAGAGTATGCAGCCTTGTCACACTCCTTTGCCAACCTGGAGCCAATCTGTTTCACCATGTTCTATCTGTACTGTGGCTTCCTGACCTGTATTTAAGTTTCTCATGAAGACAATGAGGTTTGCTGGCATAGCGTGGTTAGAACCTTTACTGTTTCTTCTATTGCTTACCTTATTTCAGTGGGTATTCCATCAGTTCCTATAGCCTTCCAACTTGATAATGACCAGACTACTGATCTAACTTTAATCTGATGTGAGAAAGGAAGAGTGTAAGGTAAATATGTGTTTCATATTGCTGCTTTCAGTAATGCAATTGCATATTCTAGTTAAGGTAGCTTTTACAATCAAATTATCTTTCAGTTACTGTCCTGTGTCAACAAGTGATACAAATGGCATGAAAAGGCACAAATGCATATCTAAGTATTTTAACTGAAAGAATCCCTTGGCAAAGTTATGTCAGTGAATGTCCTAGTGGAGTAAGTTGTGTAAAAATATGTAGTATGTCTTGAGGAAAAGATGTCTATTCATATGCATGAAGAAAGCTTGATATGGGCTGAAAGGACAGGATGAAATCAGGTATGTTATCTGAAAACAATTGCTTTAGACAATCAGTTATGAAGCTGAGCATGGTTTAATACCAGCATTTGCAGTACTAAGGTGACATTCTTTTTTTTATTTTATTTTTTATTTTTTTTATTATACATCAATGCTCAGAAAAACATCCTGTCAACTGGTTCCCTTCTCTAGTAGATACATCATTCACTCTGTTTTAACAATAATAATAATAATAGTATGTCAGAGTATTGCTCCTAACATTGATTTATTTCGCATCATAGCAGTTTGTCTTTTACTTACAATATTTAAGGTGTCAAAGTAGTTCTTCGTTAAATCATTGATCAACTCATAACAATAATAGTAAGATTAATATAATCTAGTAATGCTTCTATAATTAATAATTCTACCAGCTCATCTATCAATATAGATCGTTTACCATCTTTTAACCACAATAATAATAATGACTTAAACTATGAAGATAGTTCCTGTATTACTCGTGTATAATAGTCATCTTCTAACTTCTAACTTCCACCTCTTTTATCAAGCCATTGATAAAATCTGTCCCATATCAGATAATATTCTGTATCATCTTTATCTTTTATTTTTAAAGTCAATCTATCCATCTCCGCACAGTCCAATATTTTCTGAATAACACTTTCATCTGTAGGAGTGTCCTCATTTTTCCAATATTGTGCGAATACAATTCTTGCTGCTGTCAATATGTGCAATATTAAATATACAATTGCTTTGTCATAGTTTTCCAGGATTACGCCCAGTAAAAATATCTCTGGTTTTAAATCTATATGTTGCTCTATCATTTTTTCTAGCCAAATATGTATATGTGTCCAAAACCTTTTTGCTTTGGCACATGTCCACCACATATGATAATAAGTACCTGGTATTTGCTTGCATTTCCAGCACTTGGCAGACATGTTTTTGAACATCTTTGCCAGTCTTGCCGGTGGCAAGTGCCATCTATAAAACATTTTATATAAATTCTCTTTATATGCCGTGGCCATCGTTAATTTATGGTTTCTCTCCCAAAGGTTTTGCCATTTATCTAACTCAGTATTATGACCGAAGTTTTTAGCCCAGACAATCATTGTTTCTTTCACTTGTTCATCTTCCATTTTAATGTTTAACAAATAGCTATATAGCTTCTTGATCAGTTTTTCTTCTGTAGCCAATAGAATTTGATCAAGTGGTGTTAGGTCCTTATAGAAACCCCATTCCTTTGCATCTTTCACATATCTAGATTGTATCTGCGCATATGGCCACCATGCTAAGTCTACCCCTTGGTTTTGTAATTCCTGTCTGTTTTTTAATTCCCCTATCTCATTCAAAATATCCTTGTATATTACAATTCTTTCCAAATTAACCAGGTTTGGATGTGTTAACGCTTCCATAGTTGATAGCCAAATTGGTATTTTCCTATATTTTTTTGCCTTTATTTTTCCCCAAGTCCTAAGTAAAGCATTTCTCACGTAGTGTCTTTGGAAATATCTATGTGCAGTGTTTTTCCCATACCAGAGAAAAGCATGCCATCCCAATAGCAGGTCATGTCCCTCCAGCACCAATAATCTTTTGTGCCTCAAAGTTGTCCAGTCTTTCACCCAAGTTAATACTGCTGCTTGGTAATACAACTCCCAGTCCGGTAGCCCAAGCCCCCCGTTGTTTTTAGAGTCTTGTAGTAGCTTCAGTCTTATCCTAGCTTTTTTCCCTTGCCAAATGAATTTTAAAACAATTCTATTTAGTTCATCAAAAAAGTTTTGATCTAGCTTTATTGGAACTGTTTGAAACAAGAAAAGCAGTTTTGGTAATATATTCATTTTGATTGAGGCTATTCTTCCTAGCAGCGATAATCGCTGGTTTTTCCATTTCTCCAGATCCGTTTTGATTTGATGCAGTAACTTTGTATAGTTGTCCTCTTTGATCGTAGTGCATCTTGCTGTGAGATACACTCCCAGATACTTCACTTTCTTGACTATATGGAGACCCATCTTTTCTGTCAATTTATTTTTCTGCTTAACTGTTAAGTTTTTCACTAGTATCTTAGTTTTCTCCTTATTTATTTTTAGTCCTGCTATTTCCCCATATTCTTCTATCTTCTCCAATAGCCTGGGACCGGACTCTAATGGCTCCTCTAAGATGAATACCAAATCATCTGCAAAGGCTTGCAATTTATACTCTTCTCTTTTTATTTCTAGCCCTTTTATTTCAGAATTTTCTCCGATATTTCTGTTTAGAACTTCTAGCGTTAATATCAATAATAAAGGGGACAGCAGGCATCCTTGCCTTGTACCCTTCTTTATATAGAAGTTCTCTATAAAAAAGTTCGACATTCTTAATCAGAGTTTCCCACATTAGCCTCACTGAACACAACAACCTAGTTCACACACAGTTTTAAGCTATGGTGTGTTTAATCATTTATTGAATAATCCAGAATTGGGTGGGTTATCAACAAGTTGAAGGAAACCAAAGAAACCACAATATGGCTTTGCGTGATATGCAAAATCATTTACTGTGACATAGCTTCCAAGTAATCATTCTTAGATCAGTCTGACTCGTAACTCATGTAGCTCTCTTCCTGTTGCTGTTTCATTTAGCTTTTAGAACTTTCCACTGATCTCATTAAAATCAAATATCAGTTTTGCCTTGAACATCAAATGGCATAAAACCCTATTTACACAGGAACATTCCACTCTTAACTCTTCTAGCTAAACATATTTAAAAAAAAAACATCCAAACATCCCTGAAGAGTTCCTGTTTATTGCCACTGAAAACAGTGGTTATTAAATTGACCTACATGTATGTGTGTGCTTTAGACACTTGACTTTTGACATCAGTGGCAAATAGAGGGAGAATGTCTCCTCTCTTGTTGATTTACCTACTTATTGCATTCTGAAAGACCTCTCAGAATGCTTTGAGTGTGTGCATTTCTGTGGGTTGGGTTAGCATTTGGTAACTTGGGTTGTATTTTAAAAACAACAAAATGGCCATGAGATAAGAGTTGTTTGACTTAATAATTCAAGGTCTGCTTTAGTTTTAGATAAACAGGCATGCTTGCAGGGCAAGCAAGGATAAAGGAACAATAGCATTTTGCTTTATAAGGGCCATTGCTTTAATTACTCATTCCTGTCACAAGTAGGTTACACGACTGGCTATGGCTTTGGGTAGTTTTAATAGTATCAACAATTAGATTCATCTGCTGTTCTGGACCTATAAGGTAGTAAACCATGTGATTCATGGGGTCTAGCATCTTAGTATTAGTTATACAATGAGAAGAAAAGCAAATGATTCACTCACAGATCTATTCAGCCTTGTTGTCTAAAAAGGGTTCTAAAAGGAAGACAGTATCTCTGGATTACTGAGATCGTATGAGTATGTTACTATTATTAGGGTAATTCTGAAACTTAAATCCTGCAATGATTTTAAATGCGGTGATTCATTTTAACAATGAATTGGATTGCTTACATTCATTTATACAAGAGACTCTGAAAAATAATGATTTGGAGAAGCATGTTCGTATGAAAGTTTCTTATGTTTCTATGAAGAAAGGAAAAATGCATGGATCACACTGATAGCCTAGCTAATGCAGCATTCTTTATGCAAGGGCCAGCCAGATGCCTCCTCAAAGCCCCCTATACAGGACATGATAATCAGCACTGTCCTGCTTTGTTTCCCAAACTAATAGTATCGATAAACTCATCTGATTCTTACACCACATAAGCTATTCTATGGCTTATTTAATTTTGGCAATGTGTTATCAGAACTGAGCCACTGTATTTTAAAAACTGTATCTTACAACAGGTCTTGTTGTAGAATTCATTTTCATGTGTAGTTTGTTCAATAAAGTATAGTTAAATGAACTATGGCTTAGTGTGTTGTTGAACCTTGCCACTGCTCCAATACTGAAGGGCTAAACACAGTTCTCATGACTGATAGTTGGTGATAGCCTTATCATTTATAAATTTGTCTAATGCTTTTAGAGCCAATTATGTCTTTCTTTTTTTCTTAAATTACTTACATGGCACAATTCATATTTATGCTTAATTATACTATTAAAATACATTTACTGGGAATTAGTCCCACTGCATCCACTGCTTTTTACTCTCAGATGGGTATTAAGGTTGTATAGGGCTACAGACTGAAAGGTAAAGAGATGCTCTGGAGCATGCAGTGATGCACAGAGAGCATCTGTTTGCAACCCCCCCCCCCTTTTTTTTTCCTTGAATCATGCTGCAGCTGCAGAGAGCAGACACACGATCCCAGGGAAAAAAATGCAGCTGCTTTGAGGAATTGTGGACAGGTGCCATGTGAGTACCCCCTGTACTCTAAAACACCTTTTTATCTTCAAATCAAAAGTGTTACACCCACAGCTTCAGCAAGTATGGGCTTACAGATCAAATTGCTTGTCAGCAAGTTATGAATATATGTGAATAAGAATTCCAACTTGTAATTGTATATATGTGTTTTCTTTGTCTTCAAGAAGAGACATTAGGTTGATTTTGCCCCAAAATAATGCTGACCAGTGATTGACTAGTTTGTTGTTTGAGGTACACTGTACGGAACAAAGCTGATAACAGATTTTAGGCAGTGACTTAAAAAATGCAACAATTATCAATGTTGTCTATTGTACTTTTGCTACATAATAGACACTATTTGAATTGTGTCCTTCAGACATCAAAATATATTGCTGAGAAATATTGAATAAGAATACTTAAACTTATGTTCAAAAATGAAACACACACAAAAAAGAAAATGAAACTTGGACATATACATACACATCTATGTATATATTATGTGTGCAGACACGTATGTATAAGTCCAAGTTTTATTTTCTTTTTTCTTTCAGTTGTTACTGGATTTGCCATTAATTTATTTTTCTTTCCAATGTCTATTTTTCACATATTTTTATTTTGTCAAAGAAAAAAATATTTGCTCTACTAGGAGAGTTTTGAATGCTTTCTCAGATGTCATCCCAGAAATATGGACAAGTTGATAAGGCATTATAGCATTTGCCTGCTTTTGCCTAAATGTATTGGATGAACACAGATATTATCTATACACTACTAAAACTCTCATGTCTGGAACATCAACTGGGCAAAATGGTGCATCACAGGGTAACAATTTTTGAACCAAGGTACCTCAAATTGGCTAACTTACAGAATGCATCCAAAATCTGGGACCCATGACACCCATGGGATTGAAATTTGGGAAATTTGTGGCCGTTTCAGCACTGTTGTAGCCAGCCCAGGTCACGCGATCGTCATGGGCATATCCCCAACCTCTTTCCCACCTCCCTGTGTCCCCTACACTCAATTGGCTGGTGGCAAGGCCTGACAGGTGAGTGGCAATTGGCTGCTTTGAAAATGAGGCAGAAATTTGAAATCTCTTAAAGGTGGTGGGCATTGAAGGGAGGAGGAGGAGGAGGGAGTCACCTGGATGCCTGCTAGCGAGGTAGGGCTGGCAGGGGATGCCGGTGGTTGACAGGTGAGCCCTCTTCCTTCCTCGAGGGACAGTGCCCTTGGGGAGATGCCAGAATGGGGAGTGGGAGTGCAGTTTTCCCCATGGTCCATGGCTCTCTTTGTTCCACCTCTCCCCAGCAAAGTAGCGGGCATTCCATGGGTCAGCCAAGGAGGAGTCAGAGGAAGCTTCACCAGGCTCTCCTGAGGGGAGGGCAAACAGTGCAAGCCTATATTATATGTGGGAGGGAAGGAAGAAAGGAAGTCTAGTGGTTTATAAAACATGGCTTATGTGAGAACCAGCTAGTTCTAATTTAGTCAATAAAACATGACCAGACGAAGTACAACTTGGAGCAGTGTGTGAACACAGAAACATTTACAATGTGTGTGCCTAATTCAGGTTAAGAACTTTTGAACTAAGTAGACATATTGGAATAAGCATCCATACAACAGGGCTGCATACCTTATTTTGTTAAATTTCAATATAATTACTGTATTTTTCCGTTAATAAGACGCCCCCATGTATAAGACAACCCCCACTTTTCCAACCCAAAATTAAGAAATCAATATTTTAAAGATAAAGAACATATTTTTATTTAGTAATTAGGTAACATTTACCTACACTCAGTGGGAGGAGGTCCAAACTGTCTCTCTGCAGCTCTATTTCCATGCTCTTTTGCATAACTGATTACATTCAGTTTGAATTTTGCAGAGTAAGACGTTTGCTTATTTATTTTTTTATTCTCTGACATCTTTATGGGCTCAGAATGCTCTGACATTACCGGTCCCTGTCGCATCTGTGCACTGCCTACACGCTCTCCACCTCCAACGGGATGTGTTCCAATTGGTTTGTTCAGCATCAGCTGACGTCAGTTACATAAGGCTCGTGATTGGAGGAAGCCTGTTTGCAGAGACAAAGTATGGGCAGTTTTGCAACCGCGTGATTCTCCTCAGCTTACTTCCTTGCATAAGATGCCCTTCAATTTTTAGTGTAACGATTTTAGAAAAAAGTATCGTCTCATAGACGGAAAAATACGGTATATTGTGTTCCTTATTTCCTATGGATTTGGGAAACCTTCCTGAACTATTTGCCATAATCTGTAAAAGCTATCCTTTTTCCAATATGAAAATTCATTCTTAGTTTGGGGAAAAAGGTTAAATTTCCCCCATGGATCACCTCAAATGGGGGCAGGGGGGGGAAACAGAAAAAGTAGTATTTTGCTGACATACTTTAGAATGGAACTCTGGATAGCATTCAGCTGAAAAAAAAATTTTTTTTCAATGACTTTGGCTGACAACTATCCCAAGATCTCTGATATAATACAGCTATTTGGCCTTGCGTTTACATGAACCCAACCTGGTGGCCTCCTTGATTTTGAGACTTTCATTTCGGCGATCAGGGATTCTGAAAACTAGACCAAAACAATGTGAACCATGTGACTATTCCTGGTTTATGGTGACATCTGAGTTCATAAATTGTGCTAAAACCAAACCAAACAAACAATAGTGCAGTTTGGTAAGATTGTGTCTCTGTCTCTAATATTTTGATCTTCCAACTGCTTACACTTGATACATCTGATGAAGAAAAGCAGTTAAATAAGTTTGTCGCAGTATCTCACTGCCTGTTTGCAGGGCACATGGAACCAACTAGCAGCCACATTTTACTCTGGCTTATTGTGCAAACTTAGTTCATGGGGTTAGTTTATGATTCTCTAGGTCAAGCAATCCCAGAAAACCCAACTTAAGTAAACAATTGTTCTATTAGCCACAGGTAAGACTGTTAGATGGAAGAGCAACTATGTTCAGAGATGGCTTGCTCCTAGTCCAATTCCTAGAATTATTGCCTCTATCCTATTAGCTGCATTTATTTAGGAATGAATTCTAGTGAATTCAGTGGGGCTTACTTCAGAATTGACACGCATAGAAGTGCTCTGTCTTTAAGATGCCCCCCAACTCTCTCCCTCTTGTGGGTCTTTTCCGTTAAGCACAGGCGAGCAGGTGTTATCTTGTAGTTGCAGTTTTGGAAGGCAAAACTGTCAATTTTTTTTTTTTTTTTTTTACGCGGAAGGGTGGCGCGCGCGCTCTCACTCACATCCTGAAGTGACTTTCAGGCTCACTCACATAACACGTAGGCTGGTGGGGAGGGGAAAGAAAGAGGGAGAAGCCAGTCAGAACAACCGGAGGAGGAGGGCATGTGCAGCGTTTGGGACTCTCCAAGTGGTGGAAGGAGAGGCCGAAGGAGGCGGCAGCCTGAGAATTTCTGAGGGCTCACAGGCCTCAGGCGGAAAGAAGGGAGCGGGGCGGGCGCCGCCGACGCGGAGCGCGCGCGGGTACAAACACCGACCTACCCCTGCGCTTGTCTTGCAATTAGGATCGCGGTGCAATAAAGCCCCCCCTCTTTTCTTCTACACCCCCCCCCCGTTCCCACCCACCACCTCCGCTAGCCCAGCCTTCTCCTTCCCGCTGTGGCGACTAGTCTCTGCTGGCCCTGCCCACGTTTCCCTCTTTCCCTCCCTTCCCCCCCCCGCGGTCATGTGTTGCCTTTTTTTTGTTGTTTGCAGTGGAAACAATTTCGCCTTCTTCTAGCACCTCCGACCCGAACCGCTACTCACTCAGGCGGGGGAGAGGAAAGGAAGGGGAGACGGCTGGAGCGAGAGGCGAAGCAAGGGGGGCGAAACTGCAGCAGGGTCCCATGCTCGCCTCAGATTTCCTTTTCGGCTCCGGGCTCCCCTCGCGTCCCTCGCTCTTTCCCTTCGGCCACATTGTTGGCTTCAGGCTGGGGGAGGAAGCAATGCCTTGTTCAATCGGATGAAAAGTTTGCATAATGATCACGGGAAAGGCAGCAGGGAAAATCTAGAACTCGCCCAAGACAGGTAAGTTTAGATTTTTAACATACGTGTGCGTGTATGCGTGTATTTGTGTTTAATGTATGGTGGGGCGTTTCGTCCCTTTCTGCTTTCTGTGTGGATTTTCTTTTCTTTCAACTGTAATTCCTTTGCTGGAAAGATTGCGTAAGATCCTCTGCATTGGAATCGAAAGAAGAAGGGGAAGGCACCGAGAGACAAGAAAAGGTGAATGGGCGCAAGACGCAGTAAAATCAGTTTGGAATGTCTAAAAACAACTTCCTGTTCGTCTTTAAAATAAGGGGATGTAAATTGTCTCGGTATTGTCAGGTGAAGAGGATTGAGCTGAGAGTTTGCAGGCGCGACCCGAACGTGTAATTTTGTTATTACTGCTTTAGTTCTAACTAAAATAGAGTTGGTATTGTGTTTTAAAGTGGGGGGTGGGGTATGAGGACGGCTCCAATCTTTACAACATTTCTAATAATTATTCATTTTTTTGCGACAGTGATTGCTTCCAATTGCTTCCTGTAGTTTTGGGGGAGCATTTATCTTTTTCTCTTAAGTTTTAAAATCCCATCGTTGTTTTTTGACTAGTAGAATGAACCTTAGCATTAAAACGGCAAAATTTTGAAATGATTTTTAGAGAAATATGTTCGTTAGCTTTTTGGGGGGGAGGCGTATATGATGGCGTGATCTAGAAGAAGATAGGCCAATGCAAGGTTTAAGATATCTGACCAGCATTGAAGGTATGTTTGCTGCAAATGGCACTGTATAGACATAAGTGCAGTTTTCCAGTCGCCTAGCAACGCTATTGATTGATTTGAATCCCAACCAATGAGTGGCCGCCTTCTCCCCTTCAAATGTTTTTGACAAGTACAGTAGGGAGTGTAAGCAAAGTGCAGCCTGCCTGACTGCTCTCTTTTTCTCTTAAAATGTTGGTCTTGTGCTTCTTTTATTATTTTTTAAAATATATATTTATTCAAATGTAGTCTTCAAATATATGTCAGTACATAGATGTAAGTTATTTTGAGAAACAGTATTAACTAGTAATTGTCTTCCTCCTTCCCCCTTTTTGTGTGTTGTGTCAGTTGTACAACTCTAAATATTAAAGATTGTAACTCTCTCAAGCAGCAGAGAGTTTACACACATACTGGTATCAAATTCTGGGGACATCTGATAGAGTTACCTCTTTACAAAATATTTTTTGGTAATCTGTGTGTAATTCTTCAGTTAGAATTCTTCAGCCCCCATGTATTTCATTATATAGGAATTGCAGGAAAGAGATTCCTTTAGAGCTGTGGAAAACTCAGCTGTGTTTCTAAAACTTCTCTTGCTCTGTACTTTTTTCCTCCATGTAAATCTAAACTGGATTTTATCTTTTCCATAATGCAGCTTAAGCTATGAAATTGCTGTCCTTTCAACTGAAATGCTGCCAATTTTGTTCTCCAAACTGTACAGTTAGACCCCCCCACTAGAGATGCTTAAGCTTCTAGAATGGATGAAAACATGCTATCTTTTGCATTACTTCTGGAAGTTGCTGTCCTTGTGTACGCAAAAGGGGCACTTCTTACAGAGTTTCCAAGCTGTTGATGTTGAAACATACATGCTATAATGTACATTTCAATAAAACCTTTCTTAGCATTTCTCATCAAGTTATTCATACTTT
This sequence comes from Liasis olivaceus, assembly GCA_030867105.1. Classification (NCBI taxonomy): domain Eukaryota; kingdom Metazoa; phylum Chordata; class Lepidosauria; order Squamata; family Pythonidae; genus Liasis; species Liasis olivaceus. The sequence continues at coordinate 39,298,702 of CM061349.1, forward strand.
TCGAAGATTATTATTAGAATCCATGAGACATTTACAGCATGATCCAAAGCCTGCCCTGTGGTGTTCGGTGGCATTTACTCTACATAAATATAAATAAAATCACATGCTTAAATCATGTAGTAAAGTGGCTGTGGCTGTTAATCCAAACATACATTGTTTGGTGGGTTATAATTTTAATTAACTCGAGCCACATTGGAAACCATGAAGTTGAGCCTGAATCTGTAGAATTGTAGAGTTGCCACAGTTTACCATAAGCTCTTAAAAAGAAGTCACTAGTTTTTGTGTGAAAATTGATGGTATTATATAGTCCTTTGGGAGAATGCTGGCAAGTAAGCAAATTAAACTGAAAGAGAGCAGCATGTTGTCATAGCAACAGAGCAATTAAATTATGTTGTCAGCCATGATATAATTTTCCTATTTAAAAGCTTGCTCATGGGATATAAGTTCTGCGTACTGAATGCATTTGGCTACATTGCTTTCAACTAAAGGCAGGGAGATAAATGTTTTAGGGATACACATTGCAGTAATCTCCTTTACTCCTCCAGTGCTTCCATGTTTCAATGTACTAATAGTGTCTTCACAGGGAAGCATCTCTTCACACTGTTCAAATATTTAAACTGTATTTTGTAAAAACAGCATTGGAAACGCTTCTTGAGCAATGTTTCCGGGTGCTTTCACTACCCCCCCTTCTTTCAAACAAGAGGAAGAGTACAGGGATATGTAGCTTCCAACTTCTGAAATTTTAAAGAACTTCTTAGTCACATTTTTGTTTTTAATTGCTGAACTTTGTTTTTAAGAGTTATCAATACATTTTCTCATTATTAGCATGGATATGAACTAACTGCATTATGCTGTATCAAATATTTTAATATTTTCCTCCAGTTTAATCTTCATTTTTGTTCAACCTTTATCTCCAGGAGTCTTGTTTTTTTCTTTTTGTATTTTTTTACTCAACTCACTTTAATGAACTCTTAGGTAATTACAATTTTCTCATGTTTTGAAGCATCTTGACAGCATCAAGTCTTTTACATAGGATTTTTTGATATGTCATGTGTTATTAAAATACTCTGCATTTTTTAAATTTGAGGTGCTTCTAATACTGATGCAATTTTGCTTTTTATTTAAAAAATAAATTCAACTGCTCAGTGTTCTTTAAGCTCAAAGTCTTCCCCAGAGGTTATGCTCCTAGGGAGTTTTGGAGTTGTACATCTAGAAGGCATTAGGTTGAAGAAGCCTGGGTATATGTTTGATAAGTTTATATTAAAATGTTGCACCATATACTGTAGATATTCCTGTTTAAATTTTATGCAATGCACTAACATCATATTAGTACTAATACAACATGCTGATCATAACTGTAGTAGATACAAGTAAAGGAAAACATATTCTACAAAAGTTGCACAAATGTTTAAAGGTGAAGCCTTCCTTGAATGAAGCTCAAATATAGTAGTTATTTTGGCAATAATACAGAAGTGTTTTGACATTGCCTTCTCTAGATTGTTTTTTTCAGTGTCCAGATTTAACATACAGCTTTGGGTTTTCTAGTTGGTCTCCTGTCTGAGTACTAATCAGGGTACATACTGTTTAAATTTTTGATTTCCACAAGGTCAGCAAGGTGTTTCCATTTTCTGTCAAATGGCTAAAAAGGGTAACTAAACAAATATAGACTACCTCTGTAAAGAATTACATTATTTGTTTTAGTTTTAATTTAGAGATCTTGAGTATATAATGAAGTGTGAACATGCTTGAACTTTGTATTTGTGGCATATTTGTCAATGTGCCAGAATTGACCAGTATTATCCTTATAGTTAGCATGGAATGCTACATGTGGCACAGGTACAGCTAAGGTGGGTAACCTAGCCTACACCTTCTCTACCTTACTAAAAGGTAGTATGTAAAAGCCTTGATGGACCAAAACCACGATGGGGAGTGGAGATCAGTATCTTGGGGATGACAATGACATATGGAATACTGATTGAAAATAGATAAAATAATGAATCTTTGTTAATCATCTTGTTTCAGATAAAGGGTAAACAGCTTAAGATGTGGCTTTCACTGTTTAATCTTGATAGTGGAATTCAGGTTTAATTAATAAGTTCGCAATATCTTCACAAATATTTCCCTAACAAATATCAGATAGACAGACATACAGCTGTTTCTTTGTAAACATTTTCTAGCTTTGGTGTCTTTTGATTTTTAAAATGTAATATAGCCTGATCTATTTTTGCATACTATTCTCTGGGCTCAGTATAGCAACAACAGTGTCTACTGATTGGTGTATGACATCACTGTTCATGCTTTCTTCTAAGTCACGCTTGTCACATTCATCGTTCACTGTAATTTCAGCTAAATTTGTCATCGTGGGGGTGAATTCTTTTTCTGTATATGCATCCTTTCTCTGCTTCTCTAACTTGAATTTAGATCCCTAAATCTTAATTCTGAATGCAAAACACAAATTCTATGGTAGTTTCTTTGGGAAGCTGAGTGAATGCTTGGTTGTAAATGTGGTGTGTATGTGTGTGTATGTAAACATGGACTTTTGCCAGTTTGTGTGTTTAGCCAAAGTTGGAGAGGCTATAGTTATAATGTGGCTGTGTTCACACTAGAAGTGAAACAGTTGAAATTTATGTGAAGCAACTGGTCTTAAGCTCTCAATTTTGTGTGCTTATTACAAACAGTAACAGCTATATGGCCAGTGATATTTGGAGTCCATACTTGTATGCGTGTTCAGAAGAAAGTACAACTTATAGTATTAGCTTATTACTCAAGTTGAATGGATAAAGGATGGCAGCCTTAGTGTAAAAGTACATCTATTTGTTTTGTTTATAGGCAGAAGAATCAAAGTATTTCAAAAATGCAGTAATCTTTATTGCAAAGATTAAAATTCCATTGTTTTCCTATTTTCTGAATGTTCCTTTGTATCAGTGTGGATATGTGTTGGGTGTGTGTGTGTGTGTGTGTGTGGCCTCATAAAAGCCCCTACTGCAAACTAGGAAAAGCTGTTAGAATATTATTTTTTATCAGCCTAACCTCTTTTTGTAAAATCTGGATTTATTTTATTAGGAGCTTCAGACTAAATGGGTCCAGTTATGCCTCCCAGTAAGAAGCCAGAGGGCTCGGGAATTACCATTTCCAGTGGACTGAGCCAGTGTTACACAGATGGTGACCTATCAAAGACTCTACAGGATGAGGAAGACTTAGACTTTTCTTTACCTACCCTTCGATTGGAAAAAGGTCCTATAGAAGATGAAGAACTTACCAATTTGAACTGGTTACATGAGAGTAAGAATTTGCTGAAAAGTTTTGGGGACTCAGTCTTAAGAAGTGTTAGCCCAGTTCAAGACCTCGATGATGATACCCCTCCATCTCCCGCTCATGCTGACATGCCCTACGATGCCAAGCAGAACCCTAACTGTAAACCACCCTATTCATTTAGCTGCCTCATATTTATGGCCATTGAGGACTCTCCAAACAAGCGGCTTCCTGTGAAGGATATATACAACTGGATTTTGGAACACTTTCCTTATTTTGCAAATGCTCCTACTGGATGGAAAAACTCTGTGAGGCATAATCTGTCACTGAATAAATGTTTTAAGAAAGTGGACAAAGACAGAAGTCAGGTGAGGCTGGAATAATGTCTGTAAAATCCATTTAGTCTTCTAATCTTTATTACTCCTTTGGGGTTTTTTTTTGTTCTAGTTAAAATGGATCAAGCAGTCCTGCATCTCCTCTTCCCTCTCTCCCAGTATTACTTCATGTGTTTGGAGAAATAGTATTTGCTCTCAAGTGGTTCATTCATAAAACATTGAAATTTTTGTCTAGACAGCTGTAAGATACTGTTGTTTGTATAAATGTAGTGTACATTTTTAAATTCCATCTTGTATCTCTCTATACAATATCAGTAGAGGATATTATGTTTTGCTGATGATTTTGAGACATACCAGGTGCATGTGATCGCACAGAATAGGTTGAATACTATGCTTGACTTTATATACTTCTGTGCAGTTTTTTGCTTCTCTTCTACTTTAATTGAATGTGGCTTGAGACAGATTTTCAAATTCTGACAGATTCCTTATGTCTAGTGTTGCATGCATATACCCTTGCAGCCTTGCAGTTTTCTGCTTATTACTAGATAGTTTTTTATATATAATATTTCATTTATAACCATCTGCTGTTACATTGTTTTTTGGTTGTTTCCGTGCAAGGAGCTGGTGAGGTCTTTATCTTAAGTTCAGTAAAATTCCCAGTTGACCCTTGGAAGAAACTTTGGAATCAGGGAATGTGATCTTGGCTTGGGTTTCTGCTTGCTTGAGTTCAGATAAAGTATTTGAATTGGGGCGAAGATTTGCAAAAAAGAAAAGCACTATGCATAGAGATACATACCATATTTTTCCATCAATAAGACGCCCCCATGTACAAGACGACCCCCACTTTTCCAACCCAAAATTAAGAAATCAATATTTTAAAGATGGTGCAGAACACATTTTTATTTAGTAATTAGTTAACATTTACCTGATAGACTCGGTGGGAGGAGGACCAAACCATCTCTCTGCAGCTGTTTCCATGCTCTTTTGCATAACTGATTACATTCAAGCATGAGTGAAACTGCCGATAGCTTGTCTCTGCAAACAGCCTTCCTTTAATTGGTTTGTTCAGCATCAGCTGATGTCAGTTACATAAGGCTCATGATTGGAGGAAGTCTGTTTGCAGACTCAAGCTATTTCACTCATGATTGGAGGCTAGCAATAGGAGGAAGCCTATTGCTAGTATGGGCAGTTTTGCAACTGCGCGGTTCTCTCCTCGGCTGACTTCCTTGAATAAGATGCCCTTCAATTTTTAGGGTAAGGATTTTAGAAAAAAGTATCGTTTTATAGTCGGAAAAATACAGTAGCTTAGGATAACATATCTACTGATATTCCATTCAGGATTGCAGATCTTCTTAACTTTTCAGAAGGTGCTTCCATGTACCTACACTTTTGGTCAGTATTAACTTCTGTCACTGGCAGCAGCTCTGCAGGCTTAAGCACCTGCTGCCTTATTGTTTGCACTAGAGATGCCAAGAATTGAATGTTGGACCACTCTTTATACCGAACTTGTGCTCTGTGACTGGAGAATGGTCCTTTGCCATAGCTTTAGTTGTTGAATTATATCATCCAGCCTTTTATTGAACCTCTGTTATGATCTAAATCATCTTCTAGGCTCCTTCTGAGACAAAACAGTATTTCTGTTAGATGGGATCTCTTTTTGGTAAAATATGAAAGCTGAGATTAGTAGGAGGTGATTTGAGGAATGTTTGTATCTTGCATTGCTGTGTTAGAAAGCAACACATACGTGATATTTGTGAAATACGCATGGTGTTATTGATTGATGGCTCATTTCTATTAAATCTAATACATTTTAGACTTTTTCTTTGCGTGATACACAGCAGTTAAAAGTATTAAACTGCATGGAACTAAGATCAATAACACTTCAATTAACAGCAGTTTTTGATTTTAAAAAGTTATGCATTTATTTATGTTTGTGCAAGTTTTTCTTTCTCCAGAATGCAAGTAAATGGAAATAACTTATGAGTTTTTGGTAACCCCTGTTTCAGGAAAAGATGTTTGGTATTCAACAAGCTGAAACAAATGTAGATTATTTTGTGCATTCTTTGGTGCTGGGTTCTTTTGGTTATGTATACATATTAGGAGAAAGGAATAATGCAAGTATAACACATTATTTTTCAGATGTTTTTCCTTCAACCATTCTGTTGTTGCCCTTCTGTCCTCTTCCCCCACTTTCCCTTGGTATCATGCAACCAGTCTTACTTTTACTTCTGTAGTGTTAACATCTTTTCCAGCTGTTTGTTGTCTCCTATTGAGAGTCTGATGAAGCTCTTTAAAATGTGATATTAAGTTGTAATTAGAGCAGGGTGTATTGACTTAAAAATCAAAGTCATTCAGTCATGATTTGTTCGGAAAACAACCTTTAAATCAAGTTTATAGTTTGTACTTTCAATATTTCTTTTGAAAGATACATCACAGTCATTACCTCTATTTTGAGTATTTATTTTGTTGTTAAGTCGTGTCCGACTCTTCGTGACCCCATGAACCATATTGCGCCAGGCAAGAGTATTTATTTACATCCAAATAAAAGACATACTCTGGATATGTTCATATGATACACTGAAGCACACTGAACCAAAACCTTATCAGCCATATTTTAGCCTGATATCCAAAACCAGGCCAAATTGATGTGATCTGTATTTCAGTGTGTTGTCAAATCTTAGAAAACTGAATTGCATAAACCATGGTTAGGTTAACAATACATAAAAATATATTATACAAACATATCCTCTATGATAAAAATACATGCGACACATTCCACATACATACAGTGTTATCTAGGGCATGAAACAGTTCTGTTTCTCCAGGGGATGGGGATGGTTGGACTACAAGTCCTACTATTCTCAGCCAGCATTGTCTATGTTAGATGGGATATGAGTTTGAGGATCTATAGTTAAACTCAAATGTAGGGCTGGCTTGGGAGCATTATTTTACACCCATGTTATACCAACAAAGAATGTATTCAATTTTAGGCCAAGCATCTGGATTTTCTTTCTTGAAGCTATTAGTTAAAACAGAGCTATGATGCTAATAATCTCTGGTCATAATTTGAAGATTGAACAAATTCAGAGCTCAGCTAACTGGCATGCATAAAATAAATATGTATGACCTCAGTGACATATGCATTGTATTTTTTGGATCAGAGCTTGGAACCTGATGCATTGCCAATGCGTTTCTCCTTGTTACCCAGCTTTGAAAAATACTTTTCAGTACTTAAAAAAAAAAAAGAGTGCAGGTGCTCTTGTATTCAATGTGTAAGTTTACAAATCTGATAATTTTAACTGCACTTTATTGTTTTCTTATGAAAATATCAAAATTCTTTTGAGATTGGTTCACGGACTCCATTTGAAGAGATGATTAAGCATTGCTTTACTATGTTTGTCTAGAACTATGCTTAATCATGTTTGCAGAGGTTAGGCAGAATAGAAATATTGTAAATAAATTTTATATGAGTTTGAAACCATGTTTTGAAAATGTATAATATGGAATACCATACTATATTTATATTTTTGTTAGTGATTTGTGTGAAATATAATGATTGAGGAAAAAATAAAAATATAAGTTTGAGTAACAGTTCTATGAAATCTTTGCCTTCCATATGAGTAAAGTTTACATTACATAGAAGCAACAGATACCACTGTGTCTAACTGGAGTGTGTGTATGTGTTTCAGTGTACCTCAGTTCAAAATTTTTTTTTTAACATTGGATTTTCCTTATTTCTTTCTATACTTCTTGACTTTTATTAACATTTGTAGTGATAAAATGGTTAAAAATCTTTTTATCCAAAGTTGTTATATCTCTACCTGCTTTGTTTTATTTTTGTTGCAAAGTGTAATTGCATTTTAAAAAGTAGTTTATCTTTATTCAGAATTTGAGCCATGTAATTCCTAAGATAGAAGTTATAATTTGATTTCAACATGCCTGAAAATGTATTCAACATGCAGTTCAAAACTTTTCCAAAATAACAAAAAGAAGTAAAACGTAGCCAGGACTAAGTTATACATAACCCTCAAAATCTCTTTAGGGTTTGAAATAATGTTTTTTCTCTTTTCTTTTTCTCTCTCAAGCTTTTTATTCTTTTGGCAGTTCGGAGTCAGTTTTATTCAGCTGAAACTTTTCAGCAATTTAATGTTCTGTTGAAATTCATTAGAACTTTGTCACACACACGGCTGCATTTTCTGTTTCACAGAGGAAGCAAATTGAGGTGCACAACAATTAAATGGAAAACAAATACTCATTTAATTTAGACCTCTCTTTATAAATTGTCTTACAGTATTACACAGAGTGTGTATATATGTATGTGCTTTGGTGGCTATAAAACATCTGGGATGCTACAAATCCTGGTGCAGTGAGGAATTTACATACTACTAAAACTCTCGTGTCTGTAACCTTCAACTGGGCAAAATAGTGCATCATAGGGCAACAACTTTTCAACCAAGGTACATCAAATGGGCTAATTTACAGAATCTGTCCAAAATCTGGGACCCATTACTCTTGTGGGATTGAAATTTGGGTTATTTGTGGCTGTTTCAGCACTACTGTGCTGCTGCACTGCTGTAGTGAGCCCAGGTCACGTGATTGTCATGGGCATATCCCCAACCTCTTTCCCACCTCCCTCTGTCTCCTGTGCCTAATCGGCTGGCAGCAAGGCCTGATGGGCGAGTGGCTGCTTCGGAAATGAAGCAGAAATTTAAAATCTCTTAATGTCTGTGGACGTTGCAGGGAATGACTTGGATGCCTGCTGGCGAGGTAGGGCTGGCTGGGAGCCATGGTGGTCGACGGGTGAGCCCTCTTGCTCCGTTGAGGGAGGATGCCCATGGGTACACACTGGAATGGGGAGCAGGGGTGCAGTTTTCCTCATGGTCCATGACTCCCTTTGTTTCATCTCCCCCTAGCAAAGCGGCAGACAGTTCCGCAGGTCAGTTGAGGAGGAGGCGGCGGCTTCACAGGGACTGTGCTGAGGATTGTGGGGGGAAGGCAAATGGTGAAAACCTATATTGAAGGAGAAGGAAGGAAGGAAGGAAGGAAGGAAGGAAGGAAGGAAGGAAGGAAGGAAGGAAGGAAGGAAGGATCCTGATGCTCCCTGCCAGCTTCCCACAGGTACAGTCAATGGGGAAGCCGACAGCAAGTCTCAAGTTGCTCACACACCCACTGCTTTTTCGCCCTTGGTCATTCTGTTTCTCTGTTTTGGTAAGGAAATATCTCTGAAATGATGACCCAATGGGTCACAGGTTGTCTAGTTTCTTTTTAAAAGCAAACTCTAGAAAATGGTTTGTATTAACCTTGATTTTCAGAGAAAAGAATATTTCTGCTTGCCATTTTCCTGTTATCCTTACAAATCTGTTCTGGGGAGTTTAGGGGTACTTTCCAATAGAACAGAGGTGGAAGCTCTGCTATAGCAGAGAGAGAGAAATCAAGAGCAACCCCCTTCCCTTGTTCAAGCATCCTTTATTTATCCTTTATCAATCCTGTTTTTTGATTCAAATGACTTAAGGAAGTCTAAGAATATTGGTTTGCCGTTTTGATATATTTGAGTGCAGCATGTTATATTAAACGTAAGGTTTAGCTACACAGGGATAGCAGGAGCATTGTTAAAGTGAGCATGCTAGGAGAGTTGTTAAATTGAATATAGATTCAGTCCCTGGTTAAACAGCAAGAAGAAAATCTTATAGAACCCATCTGGAAGGAAAGAACAGATTGGATTACGAATAGCAAAAGTTACAAAAGAAAGGTAGGTGGATAGGTATATGAATAAGTTTGGTCAACTGTGAATTAAGCCACATAAGGTGTTTCTGAGGTGAAACCACTGTTAGATGGCTATAGTCTTACACCTTTCTTATCAGCTACTTTAAAGAAAGGAAAGTTGCTGTTTTGAGTGTTGCTTACTCCTCTCACTCCAGTGGGGTTCAAACATAAATAAAAGCATGCACTTGAAATATATCATATGATTTCATAACTGGTAGCCTCTTGCCAATAAACAGGTTTGGTGTAATTGTGAATAATAACAATATTTTGGGTTTCATGTTGGACAGTTTCATTAAATGAGCAGCATGGCTCTAAATTCTTTCAGTGTTCCTGTCTGAAAGTTGGTTTTTATCTGTAGTTTTTATTACTGTCCAAAAGAAGGATGCTCAGCAAATGACATACTTCCAAAATTACACTTTAAAATCCTATCAGCTCTGGGAATTTGTGGGCATTTGTAAACTGATGTTGATTCTTACAGCTTTTTCCCCATTATAGACATAATTTTTGCTTTTATAATAACATGTAAAAGAAATGTTTACTTCTTGGGTTTGGAACGTTTTGTTGATAATTTTTAGATTCAGTGGTAGAACACAATTTTTGAACTATTATTTGTTGAATAAAGCAACATTGGTTAGAGGTATGCACTGTGCTAAGTCATAAACCATAGGTTACACAACACGCTAGATCAAAACTTACACTGCATGGTGCATTAATGCTTGGTGCATAATATGAATTCAACTAATCTCATGCAAAATCTTTCACTGGGTTTAAAATCTGCATTCAGGTGTTGGAAGGTGTCTCTTTCTAACATAGTAGCTGCAGCTTCCCTAGCTTAATGCCTATATTTTTAGGACTAAAGTTTCCACTGTAATGGAAGTCACAGAATTATTTATTTGGAAGACATAGTTTGGAAAAGTTTAAATTATAAGATTTTAAAGGATCCCCTGTATTTAAAAGCTCACATTTTAAAATGTGTGGTATTTATTTAAAGAACTTTTACTCTACTTTTCAGTTAAAAAAAAATGAATTATAGAGACCAATAGCATGACGGTCCTAGTCCTCAAAAATAAACTTAAAAAGACACTTTGAGAACAAGATTGGGAATGGATGGTAGAATAAAGAAAATTGAAGCTCAAGCAGTAATTCCTAATATTAAAACATAAGTAGAGCCCATCCAGATCAGATCAAAGGCTTATCCACTCCAGCACTCTCTTCCCACGTGACGTAAGTATGAGCTGGGATAGAGACAATTCAGGTGGCATTATGAAAGGCTGCCTTTAGGTAACAGTTCTTGAATGGCCGAGCTCTCTTTAATTACTCTTTAACTGTGCTATCTGGTGGAATCACTTTCCTTAAAATAGTGCATGGGAATTATTGTGTTTTCCAAGCAAAGTTCTATATGCTATGAGCTCTATTATTTATTTATTTATTAAATTTATATGCCACCTATCTCCCCCAGAGATGGCCTTGCATATCTTACTAGCCTACAAAAATTGACCAGCCTCCTGGGCCTAACAAAGAGAAACAAAAACAACTGCATTTTTGTGCTAAGCATGAAGAAGGGAGCATCCAATTTAGTATCTGTCTGCAGAAAAGGGATATGGTATTCCTTCTTGCCTGGCTAGCCTGTTGCATGCTTATATGCAATTTCTGGTTGCCTGTGGCTACCAGTCTAGTACTTAAGTACAAGGCCGCGGGGAACACTCGCTGAACTTGTAAACTGTAGCATGGATATAGAGATGTGATATTGTTTTTAACATCTCTGAGATCAGAGTTATGAATCCCAAAAGTTGCGTAAGCATCTAATGTGTTGGGTGCTGTGTTCCCGTGGAGGATAACAAACATGGCAAAAATGCAAGAACTCGAGTAAATAGGTGCTGAAATATAACTTTTAGTAGTTTACACTGTGGCTAAGATACAATTAAACATTCTTGGTGTTATTGAAAAATCCTAGCCTAAAACTGCCAAGGTGTGGGTGCTATCATTCATATAATAATTTGAGCGTACATGTGTGGTCCAGTCACTTGTAACCTCAAGAATGAAAGCATGGTAAATTGGATATAAGGGACAGATTTTACGGTATCAGTTGGCCAAAAGATATTGTGCCTCCTTTCCTTCAGTATTCTTCATATTTAGAACAGTTTTGAATGGTTTTGTGATATTACGTTGAAATTCATGCTTCTTCTGATTCATTGCGGTATTAGGGCTATAGCTCCCAGAACTTCCAGGCAGCATGGTTCGTCCTGGTTGGGAAATGTTGAAGTTGAAATTTGCAATACCTTAAGAGGGCACGAGCTTGGGAAAGGGGGATGGACGTATTGCCATATCTATTTCATATGGCAATTTAATGTCTAAGACTTACAGGTAAGTGTTCCATTTTAAAATATCCATAGATAGGTAGTCCTTGCCTACCAACTATAATTGGAACTGGGAACTCCATTGCTAAGCGATGCAGTTGTAAGGCACAATATCATGTAACCACACCAACTTATGATGACCCAGTTGACATCATTAGGCAAATCCTGTGCAGTCACCATTTGTGACCTCCTGCCAGCTTCCCCATTGACTTTGCTTGTCGGAAGCTGGCAGTGAAGGTCACAAATGGCAATCATGTGACTGCGGGATGCTGTGATGGCCAAGTGCCTGGTTTTCAAGCACCCAAATCACAATCATGTGATCACAGGTACAGTGTGACGGCCACAACTATGAGGACCCATCATGAGTACTCCCTTGTAACTTTGAATAGTCGCTGAACAAGTGGATGTTAAACAAGGACTGCCTGTATATGCTTTTAGGTTATGCTTTTAACAATTTACTATTCCCATATTGTAATTCATTCTCATCCTACAAATATGGATTTTTATGTTGTCAAATTAGTTCTATTCTTGAACAAGAGAAGGGTAGCAGTACGCTGGGAAGACACCCAGGTTTACAGAAGCCAAAAATAAATATAAAACTCTTAAAACACAAATGCATATACACTATGAGTAAGAAAATGAAAATCAGGGAAGTGAAATTGAGAATCCTGAAGGAAGTTGTTTGGCTGGAACACTGTATAAAAGGGCTACATGACCATTTGGTGTCAGTTCTCACTTTTATCTATAAATTATTATCTCTGTGCGCAGACAAGCATACTCATGTCAGCTTTTTTCCTCCTTACTTTTTCAAAATGTGAAGATAAATGCAATTGAAATATAGATGCTTTCTTATGTGTGTAATTTTTGCAGCCTCAGGTCTTTCTTTGATGGTAGTGAGAGAAGAATGCTTGAAATGTTAACAAATGCAGATGGCAGAAAAGATAATTGGAGACAACTTTTTGTTTGTGTTTGGTCAAGAATATTTAGGTTGGTCATTGAATTCCCAGATCTTGCTGATAAAGTGTAACTTCCAAAATTAAACTTCTTACAAAGCTATGTCAACTTACAGAAATGACATTTGCGTGCCTATAATTTGAATGGAAGATTTGGTTTTGTAACTAGGTCTTGCAAGCATGTTTTTTCTGTGAGTGAACTCATCACAGTGTGAAGTCTTTCTTGCACTCCTAATCATAGGAGAGGTTAGATTGAACAGGGTCTTTTGTCTATAGAACAATCCTGCCATGCTTGTGGGGAGAAATATGTTTTCCTTACTTTCCTAAGCCTTATTGAGTTTGATCTCCACTCCATTCTTTGTTTCCAGTGAGAGGAAATTAAGTATTCTAGCTCCTGAGCTGGCATAAGTTCTCTTTATGTTTTCAGGATGATTGGAATAACACAACTCTAGAATGCTAGAGATCCTCCACTGCATATAACTCACCTTTGATTGTACCCAAAGTCCTCTGTTTTCAGTTAGTATATCCAGCAACAGCCAGTTTTTGATGGAGCATAGGACTGCTCCTTTAATGATTGATGTTTAAGTCATTGCCTACTTTTGTTGCTAGACTGGTTTTATCTCTTTTTTATGCTTCTATCTATCTATCTATCTATCTATCTATCTATCTATCTATCTATCTATCTATCTATATATATTCTTTTATTTCTTGTGAAGCTGCCCCCAGAACATGTTGTTGGGTGACTTATGTAAGGAAGTACATTTATTTTTAAGAGTTTTATACTGATCTGTTTTAAATGCGTGTATATTACAGTCTAATTCTAAATCCAATGGTTAAGTACCGCTTAAAATTAACAGAAGCTGTTTCTGTATAGTAAGAATTTAAATGTTTTATTAATTTTTATAAAAATGTATATCCTGTCTTTGTTTTTTGTTTTCCCCATAAAATAAATGTGAAACAGCTCATGGAGTCATATAGAAGATAAAAACATATCCTTATAACAAGTTTCAAAACATAAAATATCCTCAAATAATAATTGTGATAGCTATTGCTTTGGATCTAACATGAAATAAAGCAAGAAAACAAACTAATGTTTCACCAGTTATGTGAAAGAGTCAAAAAGTGCAATATATTTTGTCCTTTATTTTCTAAATCCCATTGTTTTCAAAGGAGCTTCTAGGGAAATCACGCTGTGATCCTAAGAGCAATGTTGCTAACATTTTCTTCTGTTTTATGGAATAGACTAGGAGCTAGCAAACATTGTATAGTCACTGTAAAAAAGATTTAAATACTGGGATTTCTCTGGAAGGCAGAACATCTCTCTCTGATGTTGGTTAGATGATGTTAGATTTATGCTATGTTCACTGGATTTTTATTGAAAAACTTCTTCAAAGAGCATCTTCAAGTTTTCTCCATTTGGTGAAGTATACTATTGACAGTTCTATACTAACAAGGCATATGTTAAATTTGTTTTAGATAGAAGTGGGGCATGGATGGGATAGCTACTGAAAAACGTTAGTGACAGAAAGATGTTTGTCAGTAAAATCAGCTTGTATGTACAAGCCTGAAGTCTTAATGGTAGCATTGTAAGTGTAACATGGGAGATTTTTTCCTTTTATTTCTCCTCTTACTAGTAGAATTCCATATCCATTTGCTTTGTTTCCATCATTTGAATGCACTAGTATGTGATCCATTTAGTACAATCCCTTTAGCCTGTGCCTTTCCTAGCTTTACTACCATCTGGTCCTTGGCTATAGAGAGGAATTTTTCTTGTATATGTGACTGTGTAGCAACGAGTAGGCAGTTGATATGGAAAGTAAGCAGTTGCCTTAGCAACAGAGTTACTGATGTGGCAGTTCCTCTGCTTGCAGGCAAAAGATCTTGTTAGTTCAAATGCATTATGCGGGTCTGCTGTAATATGGTTGTGACCACTAGTGCTGTTGCAGGTAAGAAGTCTGCAAGCATCTTGGTTGCAGACCTAATTTTCAGGAAAGAGCAGCAGGCTGAAAGGTTTTTTTCCTAGCAGACCTTTAGATAGGAAGGATTTGCTGCCAACCATATGACTTGGGTGAATTTGTATAAAATTCGAACTAAGTTCATAGCAAGCATGTTTCTTCTCAGCCCTTGGCTTTATAGATGGGAGTCCTTCTGACTCTGTTGATGCAGAGGCTGCCAACCATATATTTATAGTGCCATTTCTGGCTGCCTCCATCTTCCTCCCAACTGTTCTTCCTATGACTTCTCTGGGCTTTGAGGAGTCTTTGCCTCTCAGATGGCATTCTCTACTCTGCTTCTCTATGATGTCTGGGTGGGGGGTCTAAACTACTGCGAAGTGGGGGAATTCCCTGCTAAATGCTGTAGAATTCCAGATCAAGGGGAAATTAAAGCCCACAGCTAGAGCTGTTAAACTTTTAAAGGAGAATGAGTTGAATTAAAGCATAATGTTGGGATCACCCTTTTTTTGCAAGGATAGGTTTTCACAAAAGTATTTTTGAAAACTCAAAAACTGCAGCATCTCTCAGCAAAAGCTGATGACCCTGTTAACTGGACAGTATGTTTTGCTTTCAGATTAATCTGAGTTTTTTCTACTTAATTATTTGTTTATTTTTGTTTGTGTTTTAGTGGAGACAATTCTTTATAATTGGGTGTGTTGGGAAATTTGCATATTGGAACTAGGATCACAGGATGTGAAAGGCAGGACATAAAAAATCTAGTTCTCAAGATGGTCAAATTGTTCTGTCACCCCAGCATAGAAAGGCAATTACATAAGCTCATTTTGGGAAATAAGTTTGTCTTTATTCATAAGGACAAGCTACAGTAATATAATTTTAATATTTTTTTAAAAAAAATTAGGCAAGTCTATTGCCCTAGTATCAAATTCTAACTGCTCTAACAAAGGATTGCTTCTTATTATATAGATTTTTTTTTTTACAGCTATTGAAGTGTTAGTTTTAATCTGTGAAGTTCCAGGACTACACATGGCCCTCGAATGTTGTGGGTGTGGGTGTATGTGTATGTGTATCCTACAGCCACATCTGATTACAGTTGTCTTGAAAATCAGTGGCATTGTAAAGGAGAAGACCTGTGAAAACTTTAATATAAATTGTATGAAATAGTTTGTAAAAAGGAAACACTGACCTCCTTCCCTAAACGCTGATAAAAATCTTGCCCACCGAAGCTTTTGTGCCCCTTCCGATGTTAGGTGCAGTCCCTGGCCATCAAATAGTTGTGCTTCTCCTACATATAATCCATTTTCCAACTGAATGATTCTTAAAGTAGATTATGAGAGATTGTTGTTATTCAGGTTACATAAAATTGACATACATAGGCATGGTGCACAGTCAGTTCTGTAGTTGGTGCATGGCTTGGAAATTGGCTTTCCTCCTTTTCTGAAGTCTCAGAGCAATGGCAATTAGAGGGAAGATGAAGGAAAGCAAGCTCCAGCATTTTGCAGAAACTTTTTTCTTGCTAAGCTTCCCCTTGCCATGATATTAATGGGAAGCAAGAATGTACAGCTCCTCAGTGGCCATAATCCCCTGACTGGTGGAAAAGGCTATAAAGCATTCCACTTCAGCTCTGGAAGTCCAGGATAACTGTAGTATTATTTATGCTGTGCATTTCTACTTCAAAGTATTCACATATGGTAATTCCAAATTCACTGAAACGTGACTTATAAGGTTGATGGGATTACTTCCTACTGTAGATATACCCCAAAGCTGACAAGAAGATCTGAGAACTTGTACTAGTCACTCTGTATTGCTATAATTTTTCTTTGTAATACAGGTTCATCACACGGATTTGCATTGTCTTTGGTGGTGATACAGAGATAAAACCACAGATAATGGTGGCACAGTTAGGGGCTGCCTATGCACTGAATGAGTTGATTTATGTAAAATGACTTACTATGTTCAACAGCAACAACAGGCCTCCTGAGACAATTTGCCCATGACTGCTCATGACCTGATGCAGCTGTAACAAGTCGCTTGCATGATAGTTAGTTGTGAGTGTAATTGGAAGAGGCTAGTGTTCCCCACTTTGATGCCCTCCAATCTCTGGGAGTTATAACTCCAATATGGTTGAGGAGCACCAAGGCTTAGATATATTGTAGTAGATCTTAATCTTAATTATATAGGAATCCACAACTAGTTTAGCTCATATTCCAATCATTTTTCTCTTCCCTTTCCAAGATCTGGGTCTTCGTGTCTGATGGAAAGTATGGCAGAAAGGATTGTTATTGTGGAATGGAAACTGTATAATCACTGTATAATTCCTACAGATAGAAGGAACATATTTTAAATTTCATAGAAACAAAGCAGGAAAGGATAAGGATGTCATCTATTTATTTTGGAACAGGTATCCAAAAAATTGAGGAATTAATTATAAAATAGTAGCCGTTATTCTGTGACCATTTTCAGGTATCCAGAACATGAATAGTTTTCTAGAATCTTCTAGTAAGCAGTAAATATTAGATTGCACTGTACAATTTAAATTAATTAGATTTCCTTTCCCAAGGCATAGAATGCAATATATGATCTCAGTGATGACTGTACAACTAAGGTGATCAATACTTGATATATTCTGGTTCTTTCAGGTTGCTTTCTTTTCATGAAACACTCCTAAATTGATCTAACTGGAGAGAGATCTTTCAAAGGGTACTAAGCAATGCTAAATGAATTTATTCAGAACTTGTCTAGGTTTATTAAATAGGTCCTAGGATATGTGCAAAACTGGTGCTTTTATCTTCAGAAAGGTCACTTAAGGTACATAAGAGAATTAAGCTTCACAGGAGTGTAGAATATCCCTCTTATTGTCTGTTAGTTCCTTTGTATGTGGTGAGAAGGAAAACACACTTAAACTTCAGTTAAAACTAAGCATTTTATGAAGTGGAACAAAACCTGGAATATTTTATGTCTCAGCCTTAAAGCAGGATGAAGCTTCAGTGTCTATTATGAAAACAAAAGAAGTAGAAACTCAGCAGTCTTGTTCTGACTAATTTTGGCTTTCCACTCCAGGCAGTATTTTTACACACCATACTCATTTTTGCTATTTTCATGCCTTTCTCAGGTTTGTGCGTGTGTGTGTGCACACTAAAAATAGATTCTTCTTTCCAACTGAAAGTAGTAAGTGTGAATCATTAAATATATTATCCAAAGTCAAAAGCTGAATGGTTTTTATCATTCTACTTTTTTATTACTCAACTGCCATCATAGCTTTTTAAAAAAGAGAGTCGTCTTTTGCAAAAAAAAAAGCATTCTGTGAAAATCGCTAATTTATCCTTTAGTTCAAATATATATCTGCCTTGCAAAGGTGTGATTGTGATATTAATCTTTTGGGTGTGAGATTTCATTTTGTGAAGTTTAAAATTTGATACTTTGTTGGATGATGCTATGCAAATATCTTTCTTAAATTTTGTTTTAAATTTATTTTTGTGTATTTCATTTGTTAAGCAGTAAACCCAGTTGTGTGTAGATTTAATAGCTGTGATTGTTGCATTATTGTTTACTTGTTAAACCATTTTTAAAGAAAAATGACAGCTGACACGAAAGAACTATGTAATAGTAATCTTGATCTGGCATTCTTACAGAAGGGAACATAATTCTCTGTATATATCATCTACCAGATTTCAATAAGTCTATTGAATAATTTTCCTTAGAATGTTGTTGTTGCAAGGATATATTTTCTTCGTAGTTGAAACTAAAAAACTATGGAACTAAATTGCACATTGGTTTTAATTTACTAATTGATGGGTATTTATTTATTAGTGAGATTTATTCACCGCCCAAATCCTAAGGGATTCCAGGTGGCTTACAGAACTTGCAAACTAAAACACTGTACAAAATCAATATTATAATTAATTTAAAAGTAAAATCCAAAATTTAATTCCCCTACAATTAATGAAGTAAAATTTGTTTGGCTTGGCGACACTTATAATTAATCTCCAATTAATCTCCAAAAATGTTTGAGAAGAACCAGGTTCACCTGCTTCTGGGAGGCCATGAGGTTGGGGCCATCCTTGGTTCAAGGGGCAATCTGCTCCAAAAGAGAGAAGCTGTTAGAGTTATCTGCAATACTTTTTAAAGAGTTACATAAGGGAGTAGTTTGTTTGTTTTTCATTAATTTGTGGTTGTGATATTGCATGCAATGTTAGCTGTTTTAGAATTTTATCCCTAAGTTAGCTTCATCAGGTCTTTTATCTCATTTAAATTTTATTTAGTTCTCTTTGAAACTAAAATTAGTGCAAGGGCAATTGATGCTAGATGAGTCCCCTGCCTATATTTGTGAAGTGTTACTGCTTGTGATGCACATTTAAAAGACATACATGCTGACCCACAATCATACAACAATTTATTTCTATTAATAATTGTTTTACCTGTTGGAAAAGTTGATACGAACTGTGTATATTCAGTTTGATAGGGATGGGTTTGATTTTAAATGGGCAAACACAACATTGTCAGTACTGAACTTCATCTTTTTTAAATGCAGACATGTAATTTAGGATGATTGAACAGAATAATATGGGTTGCAGTTGTGATGTTTCCACTTTGAGTTGCAGGATTATAGGAAACTGTTGTACTGTATAACAGGCTAGAGTATTTGTCTAGCCCATTACTATCTATGGTGATTGAGAACAGTGGTTCTTAAGTCTCCAAGAAAGCTCTTTCCCACTAGCAAGGTCTTTATTCTTTTTCAAGAGCATAAACTCTTTCCTCATTTTAGAAGGCAGTTTGTAACTCTCAAACCCTCTGTTCTTTAAAAAGGTTGTGTATCCAGAATATATAAGGCAACTAAAGTTAATTTTTTTATCAAGGCACCTTTGAAGACAATCTCTTCTTTTTTTGTTTGCCAGATTATGCCCACACTCTTTATTTTTGGTTTTTAATCTTTTGAAATGGAGGTGCCATGTGCCAGGGACTGAACCTGCAGCCCTTTACTTATAAAACACATTCTGTGCCATTTAGCAATGGTTGTTAATCCATGTGTCCTGGCTATTTGTCTGCCAAGTTGTTATGTGAAATGTAGATGTGGATTTGTAAAATCTTTCCCTTTGTTCTCTAACAGAAAGGTTAAAAACATGGTTGTCATTGTACTATATCTCTGATTAGCAAATGACCTTTAGAGGACATGGAGGAACAGTTGGATAGTCTATCACTCAATAAGGCCTGTGAGCTTTTCCCAGTACTCTAGCTATCAATCCTTTTCTTTATGTCTCTTTCTTCTGGGGTCAGATGCAGAAAGCTGGCATTGTAGGGGTTTGATTTTGCTCCAAGAATTTTAGTTGCAACCCTCTCTCCTTAGGCTTATAGCATAGAGGGGCACTGCCCATTAGTGCTGACTAGCGTATTACTAGCCCTAGGTGCTAGTTTTCAATCAGACATCTAAAACTCAGTGGTAAAACTACATTTTTCCTACTTCAGAAAAACAGGTCTCCTATTGCCTGTCAGTTTAGAAACCTTGCTCCTGGCTACCAAGGAAGTTTTGCCTCCAGCTACTGATATTTAAGCAGTATGTTTGTCTTAAAGCTATAGTTGAGTACTTAATTTTAGGCTTTATTTATAAGGAGAACCAATTGCAGTCTGGGTATAAGAAATCCCAAAGTGTATTTTTTAATGTCAGATATTTATTTCCCATTTTTCCTGCAAGGAGATCAAAGCTAGCTACATAAACTCTCCATCACTTCTGTGAGTTTGGCTGGCACAAGGATCATCCAAGTGAGGTCCCTGGTTGAGTGGGGGTTTAAACCTGAGTCTCCCTAGGCTTAGCTACACTGTAATCACAGCAGTTCATTGGCTCTTCTTAAAAGAACTAAGACAGACAATATGAATCTTAGTTTCTGTTTTCAAGTAAGCTAGGAGTTCCTGTGCCTGTGCTGTGTGGCAGCCTGTGGGAATAAAAGTCATAGTCATTTGAATATTTCTCATTTCTAAATGTTTTTATTTGCTGGGTATTAATACTCAACTTTTAAAAAATGTTCTGTTAGTCTTAAACAGATTACATCAAGGAGAGAGAAAAAAATAAATGGAATATGCAGGTTTCATAGCCTAACCTCTCAAATAGTATTTGAAATATATGTATTATATAATCCAGATAACCCATCCCAGACAACCAAATACTGTAAGTAGGCCTCAGTCATCTCCATGGAACCTGCCTCATGGTCAGAATCCAACTTGGAGTGCATCTGAATGACTTTATCCAACAGATATCTACCATATACCTCACAGTAGCCCCACAGGTGAACCTCCAGCTCAGCATTTCCTATGAGACCGGGTCACTCTAAACAGGGCTGCTGGATGGCTATCTATGGATGTGATAAGGGTGGAGAAATACTGACATTTTACTGCTCATTACCACTCTGAGGTACGTCTTAATAGTGGCTGCAGCTCATGCTTGATCAGATTTACCCCTAGCATCTCTTCTCCTATTTTCACCTCCCTCAATTCCTTACTAAACCAAGGGGCACCCCGGGAACTATGAGGAGAGAGAGACTGCATAGGTGTGATCTAATCCAAGGCCCCACTTGCTTTCTCATTCCAAGCAGTGACTAAGGTGTTTCAGCTGGACCGTGCACTAAACCTTCAGCTCCCTCTGAAATACAGTAGGGTCCATCAGGTGCCTGTGATGGACCAATCATATTGGTCATGCCTCCCTGTGGCAGGGAGCAGCCCCAGAACATTCCAAGGCAATCATAATGTGATCTGACCATGATAGGCAAGTGATGATAATCTTCATCAAATCCAGATCATGTTGTGGCTGTCCTGACAAGAAAACTAAATCCAGTGTGTGACCACTGTTATGTGTTGAGTTCTCAGTGATCTAGATCAGGTCCATGGCTGTCATGATGACCATGAATTCATGAGCGACCTCAGACTTTACCCCCAGAGAAGGCAGGTTGAACTCCCCCAAGTCTATAAGCCTGGGTACTCTACCCCTAATCCAGCCAAAAAGTCAAGGAGTTCTGGCAGAGAGGTTGCCACATAGCAGGGAGGCTGGTACAGTAGCAGCAAGCCCAACTGAGCCTTAGAGCCCAACTATATAAATACAGTGGAACCTCGGTTCACGAATTTAATTCGTTCCACGACTCTGGTCGCGACCCGAAATGGTCGCAACCGGAATCAAATTTTCCCATAAGGCTCAATGTAAATACAGTTAATCCGTTCCGACCCCAAATTTGGTCGCCAACCAATTTCTGGTCACGACCCGAGTCAAATTTCCCCATAAGGTTCAATGTAAATACGGTTAATCCGTTCTGAACCATGTTTTTTTTTTAAAAAAACGCAAAAATATGACACAAAGTACAGTATGAAGAGAGAGAAAGCTAACCTTGCTCGGAAGGGAAAATGGCCGTGCTTCCTGCTTGGAGGGAGAGTCCCCTCCCTACAGGAAGTCGCGACCACGTGACACGGGAGGGAAAATGGCCACGCTTCCTGCTCGGAGGGAGAGTCCCCTCCCTACAGGAAGTCGCGACCACATGACACAGGAGGGAAAATGGCCGCGGATCCTGTTCGTCACCCGATCTGGCGTTTGCGACCGGAGGTAAATTTTTGCGGCCTGAGCTGGTCAGGACCCGAATTGTTCGTGAACAGATGCGTTTGTGAACTGAGGTTCCACTGTAGGTTCTCACATCCATTTATCTTTGGGGCAGCACCTCTGAATGCCACCAGAGTATTGCAGATTAGTATGTTTCAGCTTAATACAGAACTATTTTGATATAATTTTCCTGATAGCATGGAACAAGAATGCTCAATGCATACTCCTCCTGAATATTGTTGGATTATAGCTCCACCAATCCTCACTGTTGACCATATTGGCTAGATCTAATGGGAGCTGGACTTTGGCAACATCTGGAGAGTCACTTGCAGTGAACTGATCCAAGAGGGTTGCATGCATGTTGACCTCCCTACTGGAATTTTGCTATAAGGCTCTACCTAACCTGATGCAGTATGAGAAATGCTGTAGTGGTATTGCCTGGGAAACCCTAGTTCACATTCTGAGAAATTTCTGGAAGGTTGATGCTGGTGTTGGAATTTGCAGTAGAACTGGGTTCCTTGTTCATAGCCTGGGAACTTTAATATTGTACAATGCAAAAGAAGAAATTGTACTACGGGATCTCTTACAACATTGGAGTAACTTATAAAGGCAAGAATTTGGGAGGGGAGGGCATGGGCAGTGTCCATCATGATTCTTGCTGGCATGCTACATTCTGTCCTGCTGGCAGATTTTCTGTATGGCAGCTGGTGCCCAACAGAAAGGATGTGGGCAGCTTAGTAATAGGAGGTGCAGCAGGGCCCTTACGGGTAGGACTCATTTCTGTTTTCATACAGTGAAATATACAGCATTGTTGGGCTAAGGGATTTTAACTGCGCTGCTTATGAATCCACTAATAAATTGGGTGTTTTTTGAAATATTAGCATATATTACAATATATACATTCGAAAGAGGTGTTTCACAAATTAAGCATCTCTCTTTGAAACGTTAAAGTAGTGGTACTCGTGCATGGCTACTTTGATGTCTGTCCCTAGCTGTTTGCATATCCATGTGCATGCATAGCCAAGTTGCTTCACTTGTGGTTTTAGTAGAAGTGCTGTTTGTGCATACATATGCACATAGTGCTGGAATTTGATCAGGGAGAACTGAAAGTGAATCTTCATTTAGCTATAAACTTTACTCCCTACTCTTTAGAGGGCCTCTTAGTGTGATTTTGTCTGCCTTCCAATGCGTTGTGAGTTCCTCTGAGACAAAGTGGGAGAAGGCAGTATGAGGCTAATTTTCTGCTCTGCAATCATATTTTATGCAAAATAATGCCCTGCAGCTCTGCTTGTATTTTAGTAGTATCAGGAGTTAATGGAAGTTACTGTCATAAAATGACTGAAGGTTTTGTTAATTGTGATCTATATAAGGTTATGCCTTGAATAGCAAAGTGTGTATAATTGTGGCTCCCTTTCTTATGCTATTTGTGATGTTTTCTGTCTTATCAACTTGTATTTATCCAAATTCTGACCTGTACTTCATTAGGCAGCAAAAACCCCCATACTTACTGATATAGATGAGCAGATCTATCAACTCGAGTTATTCTGAGTTACTCATTTTTGCAAATATGTCAAGTTTATTTTTTATGCATTTTTCAATTTTGTGAATTCATCAGTTTTGCTTTGTCAAATTGAGTATATTTTAGAAACATGATGCTAATTTTTTTTGCATTTTCATGCACATTTCACATCCATGTATATTTTTGTTTGCAACGTATTAAATGTATGCAGTTTTTTCAGAAAAGTTTTCCCTAAAGTAATATAACTTTTTATAAGTAGTCCTTGCTTACCGACCATTTGTTCTGTTTGAAGTTACGATGATACTGAAAAAATAACTTTAGGATCATGTACAACTTTCGCAGTGTCCCTCAGTCATGTGATTGCCATTACAGTCAGTATGCATTGTTCTGTTCCTGGCCTGTGGTTTTCCTTCCTGTCCCCCTTGCAGAGCAGAGAGGTTGGAGAGAGGGATTGCAAGAAAGAAAGCTGTTTGCTCTTCTGCACCTCAAAAGCAATACGATTGCACTGGCAACCTGAGACGGGGAGCCACAGGTGTGCTACACAAACAGTTTATAGTACTCTCTTGAAATCTCTTTCTCTCCAATCTCTCTGCTCTGTTGGGGTGGGGAAGCAAGTGATTTCTGTAGGCAATCTCTCCTTTGCGTGACCATCCCCCCCCCCGCCCCGCCTGCAGAGCAGAGAGAATGGAGAGAAAGAGATTTCAAGAGAATAAGCTGTTTGCTCTTCTACACATTGAGAGCAATGCGATTGTGCTGGCAGCGGAAAAGGGTCAGAATAGAACTTTTTGGCTTTATATCTGGTGGAAGGCAGACACTGCATTCCAGGTTATGGTGGTCGCTGTATCTTAGTTTGGGCCTGCTTTGCTGCCTCTAGAGCAGGATGGCTTGCCATTATTGATGGAACTATGTATTCTAAATTGTATCTACAAATTCTACAGGAAAATGTCAGGGTATTGTCCATGAACTGAAGCTCAAGAGAAAGTGGGTCATACAACAGGGCAGTGACCCAAAACATACAAGTCAAGTGACCAAAGAACGGATAGAGCAGAAGAGAGTTAATGTTTTGCAATGGTCCTGACCTTAATCCCATAGAAATGTTGTGGAAGGACCTGCAGCAGGCAGTTCATGTGAAGAAGCCCACCAACTTCCCTGAGTTGAAGCTGTTTTGTAAGGAGGAATGGGCTCAAATTCCTCCAAGCTGATGTGCAGGACTGATCAAGAGTTATTGGAAACGTTGAGTTGCAGTTATTGCTGCCGGGGCGGGGGGGGGGGGCATTTGCTGAAAGCAAAGGTTCACATACTTTTGTCTCACAGACACATATGTAGCTTTGGATCATTCTCAATAAATAAATGAACAAGTATAATGTTTTTGACTCATTTGTGTAATTGGTTCTCTTCATCTAGGTTTAGGGCTTATATGGAGAGTACATCATGTTTTAGGTTGTGTTTATGTAGAAATACTGAAAATTCAAAAGGGTTCACAAACTTTTGAGCTCCACTGTATGATGTTTTGGATAGATTTATTCTGACTATATTTTCATTGTATTATTGGCTAATTGCATTGCAAAATTCAGAGAGAAATGAATTTCAAATGTTATGTTTTGCTTCATGTATTCTTTTGAAAATGCAAAATTAATTTTGCTTTAAAATATGAATTAAATAAATGTCTTCTTCTCCTACTGTTTGGAAAGTAAGTCCTATTGAACTCAGTGGAATTTTACTTTTGAATAAATAGGTATAGGATTATAGCCACTTCAGACCAGACTGCTGTAATTAGTGGTACTTCTGAGTCTAGCAGTATGGCCTAAAATGACCATAATAGTAATTTTAAGTATCTTTGGATTTTGGCAAAGGAAATGTCTAGGTATATTTGTTTGTTGTTTATGTTTCTTTTTAAATAATGGAATGAAAAATGAGTAAATTGCTTTGAGGAAATTAGAAATGTAAGAAGCTGCTTTTATACTGAGTCAGATTGTTGAGCCATCTAGCTAAGTATTGTCTACAGTATTTGTTTACTGACAACAGATCTCCAAGGTTTTAGACAAGGATCTTTCTCAGTCTTACCAAAAGATACTAGGTCATAAAGGTAGGATTGTTTCATGCAAAACATGTACTTTGCCACTACATTATGCTGTGTCCCAATAGAAACTATGGCACATCCCGATGAGGCATTTCTCTACTACTGGTTGTGTGGAAATTCCAGAATCTGGCAACAGTCACTGTCTTTTTTCCAGAAAATTCTTGCTTGAAATTCTTTTAAAAATGGTAATAACAGTTTAATATTAGTATCTATCATATGGATTACTTAAAGAGAACTGACAATGGGCTACTGTTGATTAGTGATGGAATAGCTGAAATTCTGATGATAGCAATATGATTTGCAGTATTGCAGTATTGGCAGCCGTTGAGTAAAAATGAGCCTCCTATTTCCCTGCTGGCATTAGGACCATTATTTACATAGAACATATGAATCGCTTGCCAGATGTGTAGAGCAGGAATCCCAGTGTGTACACAATGTAACTTAGGGTAATAAACTCTAGGTTTGTCTTGGTTGGTTTATACTTGTTTCTAATTCATTATCTTATTGTATGCTCCTGTGAGTTTGTAACAGTTTGTCTATATGAATTTCTGTCACTATCCTGTTCTGACTCAGTCAACAAATAACAGTGCATAGAAATGTCAAAATTGTAACCCATAGAAGGTCTGATTTAAAACAAGGTGGGGAAAGCTTGTAGGACATGGCTTCTGGAATTTTTTCAGTAGTTTTACCAGCAATGGCCATATGCTTGTGTATGTGTGTGCACTAGGAAGTATTGCATACATTCAGCACTGGGTACCTGATGGCAAGGGAGGGGGCTTCAAATGGAGCAGCCTATAACATTCTGAGCCACTCCTGAATTTTTTTGAGAACCTTTTTCTCCAGAGCCCCCTGTCTGATCTGGCTTATTTTGAAACTTCAACCTTCTTTTGCTGGCCTCTTTGGCCTCACCAAAATTAACTCTAGTTGTGTTCTGTATTCAGAGAATTATCTTGCTGAAGATGGACAGACATCTGGGCAGTTTCAGGCCTTTTATGTAATTTCTTTTCAACATTACTTAGGTTGGAAGGAATAGAAAGATTTGTTCATAGCCTATGATTGGAAGGCTTCAAAACACAGCTATATCATTTTTTGATGGAAATGGGAAGGGTTGGAAGACTTTTTATATGGGAATCTTTTGGCTGAATGTCTTCCAGGGTTTCACATAATAAATTTTTGAAACATCTTCCTTGTACCTCTTTTAAGCAGAGATAAGCTTGAGGAAAAGACAGCAGAGCAGCCTTTAAATTGGCCTTGCTGTGTTGGACAACAGGGTATTCTGTGATGTGAGGAAAGTGGTAAGTTTAACCTCTTCTAGGAAGGACCTCACTGGCTTTGGTGGGTACCAGGTTAGGCTTGACATATGGGTTAGGCTTGACATTAGTTCATTAGCTTGAACTAATCTGGGCAGAACTCAGAAGAATGACTATTGACTTGCCTTAAGGGGTAGGGTTGGTATAGCTAGTTGAGAAGTTTGTCTCTTCCTGTGAAGGCCGCCCTCATCAATGGCAGGACTCGTAATGTCAAAATTGTGGCTTGGGATAGTTAATCAACAGAAGCAAGATGGCATATTGAGATACAATGTCACAGATGTAGGAAGAGAACAAGTCACATTTATAACCTTGCCACTCCTATTGTTAAAAGCAGTAAATGTGTAGGCCAACATCTATAAGTCCTGGCACCCATTCATCATTGCTGAGTGATTTAAATCTGTTATGCTGAATTTGAAAGTAAGGTTTGACCGAAGAATGCATACTGGATTGTTCAGCCTTGAGCCCATATTAACAATCCTGAGGGATGAGTTGAAGTAGAATTCAACTCAGCTCTCATCACTCTGGTGTTGACAGGACCAGCACAAATGTTAAAACTTGTTGGAGGCCACATTAAAGAGGTTGAGAGCTGAAAAAGGGAATGCATCCCACACCAGTGTTTTCCTTGCCACCCCAAAAGAGGTGTTATAACTCATTTGCTAGTTATTCACATCAGTGTCATAGAGCCTGTCACATCACTCAGTCTTTCTCCTTATTATCTTTATATAGAAGTGACGTTGCAGTGATATTCTCTGTAACAACCACAGAAGCAGCAAGCAACCCTCCCCCCCACCCAATCCACTGGATCTGGGAAGTGCATTGAAATGCTGTGAAGCATTTCAAAATGCTATGAAGCACTTCAAAGCCACCTCTTTTGATTTGCTACTTTGAAACAGATCCCTGCTTTGGTTTGCAAATCTGTTTTGATGGGATGATTGAACTGAAAATTTGTTGAATGGAAGTATTACTTTCTATAGCCCTAGTCCAAAGCCACCCATGAAGTAAAGCCTGCTTTTAACTACAGTCACACAGTTACAAATATCGTCAAAGATATTCAGCGCTCGGTTTTAGAAATCAACTCTGAAACAGAGGAAATTCCAGAATCCTACAGCAGAAGCCATGGGCACAATATTCTTGAAAGTATTCTGGACACCATCAAAATAAAATTATTCTAGTTAGTGCTACCAATCACAAATTCTTGGGAATGTTCTTTTATTCTCAAGTGTTCACACAACTCTTACATACAGGTAGTCCTTGACTTACAACCATTTGTTTAGTGACTGTTATGACACTAAACAAGTTATGACAGCGCTGAAAAAAGTAACTTACGACTGGTCCTCGCACTTATGACCATCGCAGCATCCCCGTGGTCACGTGATCAAAATTTGAGCACTTGGTAACCAGCATGTACTTAGAATGGTTGTGGTGTCCTGTGGTCACGTGGTCACTATTTACAATCTTCCCTGCCAGCTTCTGACAAGCAAAATCAGTGGGGAACCGCGTGATTCACTTAACAACTGCTGCAAAAAAGTCATAAAATCTGGTGCGGTCATGTGATGCCTTGCTTAATGACTACATTGCTTAACAATGAATTTTCTGGTCCCTATTGTGGTCATAAGTCAAGGACTACCTGTACATCATTCTCTTTCTGTCTTTTTTCTATCACCATCCTCACCCATCTGTCTCAGTGTTTCTTTGTATTTGCATTTCCCAGCTTGACCAGTCTTCTCTTCAGTTATTGTTATTTGTCCCTGCAGATGAAGATCCTGAACAACTAAAAGTTGGTATGCTTAATCTTAGATTTATTCCTGTCTTTGAGATGTGTTTGTTTTATCTTTGCCCATCTCATTTCTACAGGTTCTTATGAACCATCCTGATTCTTATGAACTGTAACCCTAATACGTTGACATTTATGCCAAGTGTTCATTTATTCTTCTCTGTACTTTAAAAAAAAAAACCTAATTAAAAAAGTCATTGAGTTTGTAGGGTTTATCCATGAGGAGAGGAAGGTGTGTAACAGGGTTCCTATTCCTATGCTGGAAATTTTATTGCTTGGCTCCTTTCAGACTGAGTAACTTGTGAGTTGGCTGACGAACACAGCTAACACACAGGGTGCTGTCTCATGGGTAGGGGTAATTACACAAATGTTGGTTAGTGTTGGAAGAAAATCCTCCAGTGTTTTTCATAAGTTACAAAAGTGTTTCACAACCTCAGCCACTTTAAGATGTGTGAACTTCAACATGCTGGCTGGGGAATTCTGGGAGTTGAAGTCCACACATCTTAAAGCGGCTGAGGTTGAGAAACACTGAGTTATAATTTGTACTGGGTCACTGTAATAACTTTGTGGGATTTAGATTATAAAAATTATCTAGATTTTCTGAAAAGTTATATAACTTTTCTAAAATATGTGTGATTATTGTCAAGAATGGTCTGAAGGTCTGCAGAAATTATACTGGGTACAAAGGCAATTGTTTATATTTTGCTGAATGTTACAGTGCATTGAAGTAGTATGTCAGTAACATTTGTTTTTCTTTAAGGTTTCCTCAGCAATTGTATTTGTTCAGCTTTAGAAAATTGTCAGGTTACTTAATTTCTGAGTGCAAATGAATACATATTTTTATCAATGAAATGCTACAGCAGTTGTCCTATAATCATTATTTATAGAATACAAAGCACTGAACTTAATTGGGAAATAGATTCAAATGATTTTGGTGTGCCTTAGTTCCAGTTAAATGTTCTCAAGATTGCAATTGGAGGTAAGATAGACTACAACTATCAAGCTGCACTGTTACCTGGATAGAAGGACTACTTAGGGATAAGTGTTATAATGGCTGCAGATTTACTGCTTTAAGGAGATTGTGGTGCCAAACTCTGAGATCTTATTATGCTGCTACTGCAAGTTTGCCAAATAAAATTTTGTAGTATTAGTAATTTATCTTAGTAACACTTTTTAAATAGTAACAATTTTTAAATTTCAATTTTAAAAGGTAAATAATTGTTACAGTACTCTAATGCTTACTGGAAACATCCTCATATGGAGTCCTTGGAGTTCTCTGAGCTTGGTTGTTTTCTTGCAAATGTTTTGTTACCTGGCTAGGTAACATCTTCAGTGCTAGAATGGAGTGGGGTTTGCTCTCTGTTTATATATGGTGGCTTGCCCTGTCACCGTTTGCAAGAAAATAACCAAGCTCAGAGAACCCCAAGGACTCTACAGTCCAACCCTGAGCTACATATGTTGTCTTCTATTGGTACATCCTCATATTGGTTGTAAGTGGTGAGAAGGTCAGGTTTTAATTTTTTTCCAATTCTTATGTAGTTATCATGAATAACCAGTGATATATACTCATATCCAGTAGCAAATAATTGCATCCTTTATGGGAGATATGCTAGTTTGTCTCCTAACTCCCCTTCATCCAGAAACTGTACAGTATTCTAGAGCTAATGGGACTGAAATAAGGTAGAGATAGCTAGAATAAAAAAAAAAAGTTGCTGGCTTTCCCTGTCTCTTTCAGCACAGGATAGAACTAACATTAGAGAAGTTCATCACTGCACGAGTTCCTGGTTGTATGATGCACAGTCTCTTTCATGGGCGTCCACAGGGAGGGCAGATGAAGATATATGTATCATGACATCATCATGCAAGTACATAAGTTACATTATTTGCATTAGCCATAATCATGCAAGTGACACAAATGACATCATTTCATCAGTTGTGCAGTGTCATGATGCACATGTCAACTTGATATCATTGTGGCTTGTTATAGATGGCTATGCTCTCTGAAACCTCTGGGCCACTGGACCTGGGTTGTTGATTCAACAGTGGTCTTATAGGTTTATTTATTTATGATTTGAATTCCTGCTTAATGGCACTGTTTATTTTAGCAACTACTGATGTTTCCATGAATTGTAAATCATGTTTATGGATGAAGCTTAAATCCATGCTGTTGGAAAACCCATTGTATTTATTTTTTCATATCCTTTGGTTTAGTTAAAGGAAATCCAATATTTAAGCCAGGGTTCCCCCCCCCCCCCCCCCCGTACATTTCTAAGAGATTATTACATGCTGAAGGTGTGCTAGGAAGCTCAGTGCAACATTTCTTTAGATCATCCTTTCTCAACCTTTTGACTCTGGAGGAACCCTTGAAATATTTTTCAGGCCTTGGGGAACCCCTGCATATTCAGGCTCAGATATAGGCCAGAAGTTACAAATCTATTATATTTGTTCCATGTGTAGGCCTGTATATATGCATTAACAGTGTTAAACTAAAAACAAAGAATGAAACTTACCTCTTTAATATGAAACCTGAGCTTATTTTGTGCAGCTTATTATTGCTGCACAAATACTCAATTCTGGGCCAAACTTGAGATAAGCACACAAAGATTTCATCTTTGACTGAAATAAGACCATTTCTGTCTTTGCTTTTGATGCTTGTTACATAAGAAAAAGCTTGCTCACACATGTAAGAAGTTGAAAACTGCAAAATATTCAGTGTCTTCCTATGAATGGCAGGATACTCTTCTTTCAAAGAAATTCAGAACTTGTCCATAGGCCGATCAATGAATCTCATCTTGAGTGTACGATCAGACTGCAGCTCACTAAGTTCTTCCTCTTCCTTCAAAGTGAAGTTCTCAGGCTGAGAAGAAGATGCAGAGTAAGGATCCCTCACCCAGTCATACATTTGTGTTGAAAGGAAGGGAATGTGTTGATCAATTTTGTTCTACAATACTTCCAGGTGGTTTTCAATTAGATTTGAGATTTTTTGGTTTCCTTCCTTACTTTCAAGCCCAAGCAGCAATGGAAACATTTCAGTATTTCCTTTTGCAACATGATTTATCAAACATTTTAAATCCAATAATCTTGTCACTTGAAGTCAAAACATTTTCTCCAGTGCCTTGCAGACACTTGTTCAGCTGGTTCTGATGAAAGATGTCTGCTAAGTATGCTAGTTTCTGCAACCATTCTCCATCTTCAAAGCACTCAGCAAAATGTGGAATACTATTTTCTCAAAAATACTCTTGCAATTCTGCTTTCAGCTCAAATGCCCTGTTGAGAATATGGTTCAGAACCATATTTCTGTGTGTAGCATGAAACTTACGTGCTCTTTGTCCAGGTTTCACACAGTTTTTAAAACATTCTTGAGTGAACTGGTCTTTGTTTAATAAAGTTAACCATTTTTGTAGCATCATTCAGAACTTTTTTCATTTCATGTCCAAGTTTTTGACACCAACATATTTCTGTGAAGAAAGCAGTGTGTTGTGACAACATCAGGATTTTCTTTTCTTACAAGAGAAACAAAACTTCTCATGGAGTCAGTCATTGATGAAGCACCCTCACAATGCCAACACAGTTCCTCCAATACAGACTTTTTGTTTCCAGATATAAAGACAAAACATTAAATACATCTTGGCTTTTGCATGTTTCATGTATTTCTTTGCAGCAGAAAAAGTTTTCCTGAATTTCACCATCATTTACAAATCTTTCAAATGCCTCAACATGACATTTATTGGTGAAATCTGTTGACTCATCAACTTGGATAGAAAAGCTGCTGTCCTTCAATTTATCACACAAAACCTCTTCAGCATCATGTGACATGTCATCAATGCACTGACTTATTGTAATGCTTGACAGTGGAACCTTTTCAATTTCTTGTTCTGCATCTGGTCCTAGCATTTTTTTCCTGCTATTATTTTACATGCTGGCATGATTACTTTCTCACCCAAAGCATGATTTTTCCTTTGCTGTGTAATAAGTTCTGCTATTAAATAACTTGCTTCTTGGGCTTTTTTACTGACTGTCATTTTATTAACAAAAGATTTACTCTGTTCTGTGATTCCAGTAGCCATTTAATATAATTAGAACATTTACTTGCCATATGGCTGTGATTTGTAGTTAAGTGACTTTTTAATTTTGCTGGAGCCATTGCTGCATTTGTAAGTTGTTTGCCACAGAGGAGGCACAACGGAATAGGACAGCTTGGATCACCAGCTCATGTAAAACCCACTGATAAATAGCTTTCATTGTAAAGACTTTTTTTTTTTTTGAGTCCGTTAATGTACCAGCCCAGGGAAATGCCTGAGAAAATTTAAATTCTTCATTATCATTATCATCATTAAACTTATTGGTATTGTCCGTTCTAGAATCCTCCTCTTCAAAGATCAATCAATATTTTATTACAGTCATAGACCAGAATTACAAATAAAAATGCATTAAAATGAAATAAAACAAAATATGATAATATATTACAGTTAATGGTGGGATCATTAGTCAGCAATCAAAGCCTGCCTAATTTAACAGAACAGTATAACAAAATTTAGCTATGTTCAAAGAAACTGAATCATACTGATCAGATAGCAACAACTGTACATAAGAAAGATCAGAATTTCCTGGGTCTTTTACCAAAATAAGGAGTTATTAAATGGATCCATGAGTCCTCATAGAAGGTACAGTATAGCAGGACATGAGCTTCAGAAATCACCACATTGAACCATCAGACATGACTGAATAAACATGTACAAAATTTATTTAAAATAACGGGATAAAATAACGACAGGAAAACTGCAGGGAAAAGATGCGGGAGGGAGAGACTGGCGTCACAGACTACGTTGGACGAGTCTGTTAATTTCTTGAAAAATGCACTTCACCCTCCCCTTTCTTCAATATATTCTTCCCTTCCTGCGATATAGCGTTTACCAGTTATCAACAGTCTCCCCTATATCATGTCAAAAATTAAGACTGGATTCAACCAAATAAATTAGTCCTACAGTGCACTACCAGAGAGCTCAGAAAGAGTTGTGACTAGATTTTTGTTCGGTCTCTGCTCATCACTGCAAGACACGTTGCCCAAATTTGAAATAATGTTTTAAATAAATCATGATCTCTCAGGCAACCCCTAGTGACCTCTCGTGGGACCCTAGGGTTCCATAGAACCCTGGTTGAGAAACCTTGCTTTAGATATTAAAGAGTCTCTTTCAAGTTACGTTATCTAGGAAGACTAATTTTATACAAAAATAACATTTTTATGAAGGTTTATAATTTTATAATTTAATGCTGGCTTCTGCCCAGTTAAGAACTCACAACCCCTACCTGTTTGGTTTTGGGGACTTTTTGTATTAACAAGGTTGGTGTGTGTGTGTTTATTTATTATAGTTGCAACTGAGTCAAGACAATCAAGACAAGGAGACACAAACTCTTTTTTAATCCCAGAAGGGAGAATAAGCTTTGCTGATTGATATAAATTCTGCTTTTATTGTGTTCCTATCACTAGAAGCATGGCCAACATTTTCACAGCTGAATGCTTGATTCAAGGGGAAGTTGAAGTGGTTAGCATCTCTGAATAATCCATCTGGCTCCTCTGTTTTGATGATTAAATGTGTATTTCAGTTTTGAAGACACCCAATATGAACATTTTGTATGCTCAATTTCCAGAATGTCAGTCAAAAGGCATACTATGGGTTTGCTTATCACAATGGCATATGGGATTATTTCTGTACTATTCATGTAATCTGAAATTCACCTACCTGGGGGCATTAAAAATGGGGAAGAGATTTGCTGATAAAATATTCTGCTTTACTTGTCTCAGGGGCTGATATGTGTAATTCTGTAACTAAAACTGGGTTTTGTACACACATTACATCTAAGTCATACTATGCTTGGTTTACTATGTTGTATTAATCCAGTTACTGTAGTTTAGAAACCATGGTTTATGTCTTAGTTCAGTGTGTGTATTCAGCCTTTGTAATGTATTCATTACAATATTCGCATGTTTTATGAATTAAAGTCAGTTCAGATCAGCATAATTTCTTTCATGCCAGTAGGGTTTTTTGTACAGTTAAATTTCCAGTTTACAGTATGCTAAACTTTATTGTTATTTGACTTACATCCAAACCCATTTCATGGGTCATAAGGAGTGCCTTAATCACAACCAATAATCATAACTTGTTTTAGATTAGGGTTTTTTTTAAGCAGGATCTGTGTTGAAGTGTTGTTCAGGTCTGGATTAATTTATGTTTAAACTGCCATGTGTCCTCCAGAAAATTGACATGGGGTGCAGAAATACCTGGAAAGGATTTGGAATGTAGAAACCCAGTTTCTTTGCTATTCCTGTTATGCTTTTCAACATTGTGAGAACATATGAATTTGATTAGCCTTTCCATACCCCATGCATTATGGAACCAATCTTGATTGGGCCACTACAGGTTTTCGGTTGATTTTTTTCAAAGGTCTCCCTCCAGAAAATGTCTAGGAATTGGTTTAGATTAGTCAGGACAGTCTGACAGTTCACCGGTATTTTTTTATTACACCTATTTTTAAAGACTTTAAATAGTGTTTAACTTTTAGTATGGGTGGAAATCTAGTATGTAGTATTTAAGCCTTACATGTAATTGCCCACAGCAACCAGGAAAAACACCATTGCTCTGAAGGTTTGTGAGACAGAGGGCCCTTTTCCCTACAACAGTAATGGTGAAGAGTTTAGCTTCTGTGGTTTTAATCTTTGGTCTTGCATAGGATGTGCTGAAATCTCAATCTGGGTCAGGGATCACCAGAATACTCTCTCTTCTTTTTTGGCCTTAAAGAAAAGAAACAGATGGGGAAAGAGGAAAAAACAGACAGTACAAATAAATGAACTAAAGATGTGTAAAAGCAGATTTCTGCTGCAGATTTTTTTTTTCACTGATGAGATTATTACTGTTGCTTTGTTTTGCATTGGTTTTGGCTTTGTTGTTTTGGGGGTTGAGTTCTTGAGGGGGTTCCATTTCAGGGATTGAGGGAGACATTTAGGAATTGTTTTTGTTTTGTTTTGATTTTGTTTTGGAATTTGAGTTCTTTTGTTTTCTGATTTTCTTCCTGACCTTTTTAATACTATGTTTTATACTACTAACTTTTTGACTATCATACCTGACAGTCTTCAACATGAGACCCACTTCACTGTTTTAAATGTATATATGTACATTAATAACAATTAAAGTGAGACTCATGTTGAAGATAGGGATTAGATGCATACCCCAGCCTGAAAAGGGTGAAGGATGTCCTGGAACACCTTCCTCTCTCTCAGTAGAATTCTCTATTTAGAAACTTTGCACAGGGAGACACATTTGGGTTCTTGCTTCCCATTGCATAGCACTGCAGTATACACAGCACACAGCTCTACAATTTGCATTCATTTTTAACAACTTGTATGAGAAACAGCTTTTTAGGTCATGAAAGTGATTTCAGCTACCTAATGGCATAACGTTTTTTAAAGCTTGGAAGTA
The DNA here is from genome assembly GCA_030867105.1 of Liasis olivaceus. Taxonomy (NCBI): domain Eukaryota; kingdom Metazoa; phylum Chordata; class Lepidosauria; order Squamata; family Pythonidae; genus Liasis; species Liasis olivaceus. Next base: position 39,335,045 of record CM061349.1, read on the forward strand.
GTATAATGAAGAGGAATGTAGTAAAAGAGATGCATTATTGATGTAAAACAGATTTTTTTTTTCTTTCAAAAGCACCATCTGGGCATTTCACATTTGTAATATTTCTGCAAGCATATGTAAACTGGCAAGTGAAATTTAAATCAGATGCCAGATCATTACAGTTGCCAGTTCTAAATTTCAAGAAGCAAAGAGGTAGTGTAGTGTAGAACCCTGCCTTAATAGAAGAAGTTGATTATCTTGTGAAAAAGAGCCAGAGAACATGAACTGCAACCTGAGGCAGCCTGTATACGTAGAGGGTGGGCTGTTCCCTTAGTATCACTAAGAATCATATTATAAATGTTTCCCATGGACTTACACAGTTTTCTATAAAACCATAATTAGGAGATACATGAAATTGTCTTTCCCAGACAGATTGTATATGGGTTGAAAATTCTGGAATATACTCTTTATTAATATTAATATGGAGAATCAAAGTAGCTAACACATCTGGAGGGAACCAGATTGGGAAAGGCTGCCTGAAAGAATAACATATCCTAGGGCCAATGCTTTTATTTGGGAATAAATTCCATTATTGTTGATGGAACAGTAGGGGAGCTGAAATGCATCCTTGTTTCACTCCTTGGCAGATTGTAATATCTACAGTAAGATAGTCAGCTTTGTTATACCTAACGTGAGTGACTATGTATGCGTAGAGCATCCTGATTAGTGAAAGTCCCATTGGTCGATAGGTGTCAGGGAAAGCTTCCATCAGAGTCTTGGGATGGAATTGAAAGTTGATTTTAGACTGATAACAGCGATGAATGAAGGGCTTTGCTGTCCGTGAGTGTATTTTTTTATTAAAAATTGCAAGACCAATGGTGCACTGGTCCATTGTAGGGTCCATCCTCTATAAATAATGCTTGCTCATCTGCCAGGAATTTCTCCTGTTCCAGCCTGTCCACCAGCTTGTAGTACAAAAAGCAACCATATAGCTTGTTGGGTACACTCAGTAGATGGATTGGATGGTAATATAGGGGATCTGTACTGTTATCTGCCTTGGGGATAGAAATAGTTATAGACTGGTTCCAGTCACTTGGCATTCACAATGTGTTTTTGATGTGGATAAAAAGGGAGGCCAGGGCAGGAGCCCACCAGCCAACACTTCCCTTCAGGAACTCAGGTGGTATTTGGTCACTGCCAGGGGCTTTCCCAATTTTGATTGATTTATTAGTTTCAGTATCTCTGAGTGGGAGACTGAGGGCCATGGGGGAATGCTATGTCTGGTCTCATTCAGAGGCTGGTGGATGGGGACACAAGAGCTATAAAATGTGCTAATTTGGCAGCTGGATTCCTAGCCTCCAGTTGTTGGCTCCCCTTCTGTGATGAATGGATAATTAACCTCCAGGATCGGGAGGTGTTCTTCTTCCTTGTAGCTTGAAAAAGTTCCTCCCAATTTGCCCGGGCAAAGGCCTGCTTTTTAATTTCAGTTAATTTTTATAATGCCTTTCCTGATCAATGAACTGGATTTTGGTTGTGGACAATTGTTTGATTATTGGCCTTAAAGGTTTTTGTAATTCTGCCCTAACAGAAATGCACACCTGGTCAAACCATGGTTTCTGAGGGATACCAATGGGTCTTCTCCTAGCCTGGAGGGGGAGATTTTAGGAGTGACTGGATGGTATTTATAAGCTCTTGATATACAGTTAGGGCCTCTGTCGGATCTACAGTTGATAGCAGACGCTCCTAGAGTATGAAGAACTTATAGTTGGTTAGCAAAGATTGTATCTGCTGTACCAATTTTGTGGTTGATTTGAACACCGTTGATACCTCTTGGCTCCCAACATTAGCTGAATGTGGTAGATGGTAGTTACTGTCAAGGTGGAGCAATAAATGGAGGTAGTCAATGTCTGGCCTGAGTCCAACTTTGAATGTAAGCACCTTAAGGTTAAATAAATCCCATGAGGTCAGCATATAGTCAACCATGCTCAACTCCCAGGTCCCCCAATTTGTGAGTTCTTCCCATATATCACTATTCACTACACCATTTAATATGCAGAGCTGAAGGTCCCAAGTGCCAGCCTGCTATGTTGATACCCAAGTCCCTGGAATGTTGCTCCTTATTATCAAGATATCCCTCAGAGAAGGAGAGATACTGGCGCCACATTATTGGGGCCGATCCTGGCATTAAAATCACCTGCCACTATTAGGGCTGAATTTGAGTGTTCCCAAGTGGGTTTAAAGCTGTAGTTTTCCAGTTTATCCCAGAGGGCATTGGTTAAGTAGAGCAGCTTATAAGGAGGGAGATAAACATTAACAATGCTCATGTAATACAGACCTTCTGGCTAGGTAAAGTATCTAAAGTATCTTAATCTCTACAACAGAGTTGACCAAAATCTGTGGTGCTGTAACCTCTTAAAATGTTCATGAATTTCTGAGACATACTACATAACAAATGTGGCCAAAGGTATTGGTACCCCTTGACTTTTTCCCAAAGAATCCCAATTTGCTGTGAAATAAGTTGAAACTTACACAGGTAAATGTCATTCACCATTCTCTGTTCCATAGTCCATAGAATAGACACTTTGCTTTTGATGTATGCTTAACATATTCTTGTAAATAATAAAACAAATGAAAATGGAATGGACATAATGATTGGTACTCTTTAGAAGTTAAAAGACATTATTGGATTTTAGTGATCTCTCAAATAAACTATTTACCTTAATTAGTATCATAGGTGTTTTCAGTTTCATACTCAGTCATTCAGCCTATTTGAATAGAGAAAAGTATTCATTGAGGCGTTTCGGGTCATTGTGTGCAGTGCAGTGAACATGGACAAGAGAAAGAAAAGCAGAGTTTTCTGAGGAGAAAAGGAAGAAGGTAATCAAGCATGGTGAAGGTAAAGGCTACAAAGCCATCTCCAAAGTGCTTCATGTTCCTGTGACTACTACTTGTTAATATTATCAAGGAGTTTAAGGTCCATAGGAGCCAACCTCCCTGGACATGGCCACAAGAAAAAGATTGACTCAAGATCGAATAGAATTGAATATGTTTGAATGGTGCAAAAAGAAACAAGATCAAAACAGATCCTGACTGACTACCAAGATCAAGGTACAACAATATAAAGTTGCACTATCAGTTGCTGTCTGACTGAAAGTGGCCTTCATGGTAGACCCCAAAACAGGCACAAAGGAGCCAGACTGGATGTTGCTAAAATGCATGTTGACAAGCCACAGTCCTTCTGAGAGAATATCTTTTGAACAGGTGAAACAAAATTAGAGCTTTTTGGTAAATCACAGCAGCTATGTTCACAGAAGAAAAAAGCAATGCTTTTAAAGAAAAGAACACCATCCTTACTGTGAAACATGGAGGAGGCTCCATAATGTTATGGGGTTGCTTTGTTGCCTCTGGCACTGGTGCTTTGAATCTGTGAAGGGCACAATGAAATCAGATTATCAAGGCATTTTGCAGTGAAACATAATGCCCAGTGTTAGAAACTCTGTCTCGGTTGTAGGTCATGGGTCCTCCTGCAGGATAATGACCCAAAACATACAGCACATGTAAGAGAATCCAAGTATGGTTGAAAAACAAACACTGGACTATTCTGAAAGTACCTGCTATGAGTCCTGATCTGAATCCAATAGAACAAGTATGGAAAGTTGGGAGAAGGAACCCATCAAACTTAAGACACCTGGAGCAATTTGGTCAAGAAGAGTGGGACAAATTGCCAGTTGAGAAGTGAAGAAATCTTCTTTAGAGCTACCTAAGGCACTTGATTGCAGTTATTGCTTCAAAAGGGTGCGCTGCAAACTATTAGGTTAGAGTAACCAATAATTAGGTCCATGCCATTGTTATTTGTTTTATTATTTACAAGAAAGTTACATAATAATAATTTATACCCCATCTTCTTACCTAGTAGGCACTCAGTAATGACATTTTTCAGGAATGCTGTGTACTATATAGTGATGAGATAGGAGCTATTTGTTTATGCATATTACATATAACTTTTAGCCCAGTGATACGATGATATATCTTTGTACAGTATATGTGTAGCTGAGTTAGTTAAAATGCAGGCTGTTTAACACTGTGTCTCTTTTCCTTGAAGATAAGCCAGTTCCTGTCATCTGTATTTCTAAATTTCAGTTTCATTTTGGATTTGAGGAGACCATAGTTTGCTTTCAGAATTGAAAATAATGGTTGAAAATTACTGTAGTTTGCCTCCAAACTATGCTTTCTAATTGTATAATACAGAAAAAACTATTCTGATTTTGTTCAAAACCAGAAGAGAATTAGAGTATGCATGCCAGGAGGCAACATAAGATCAGAGAGTATATTCACAATTGCCAAATCAAGGTTTAGCTATTATGAACTTTTTGTTCGTGTGTGTGTGCCTTCGAGTCAGTTTTTGACTCCTGGCGGCTACCTGGAGAAGTCCCTGCAGTTTGGCAAAGTTTTTTGTATTATTAAGAAAGAAGAAAGAGAAAGAAAAATTAGAAAAGAGGAATAATCAAGATTAAAAGTGTGAAAAAAGAAAAAAAAATTGACTTCCAACACTCCTTACAACAGATATAAGTAACAATATACATCAAATTCTTACTCTAAGGTTACAACATAACTTCCATTATTTCTATTAACCCATATTATTTCTAATTATCAAATCCATACAACATATTTTCATTTTTTTTGTTTTCCGCAAAGAGTCCAAAAACATTTCCAATTAGCATTAAAATTACACAATGTCTTATCTTGAATCAGAACCATCAGTTTCTCCATCTCAATCAACTCCATCAACTTCACCATGTTGCCAAATATATAAACAAAAATTCATAAATTTAGTAACAAATATATTTTAACTTTAATCATTATACACAAATCCTTAAAACCTCATCATTCAATCCTGGTCCAAAAAAGAAATCTCATTAATAACTTCCCAGAATCTCAATCTATATATTGACCATCATCAAATAAGTTCAGTTTGTAAACCTTCTGTTTACTTTTGAAAAGCTTAATCTTCCATCCTTTCAAATGATGCCTCACAAGTTGATTCCCCATCTTTCTGTCCTTTTCCCAAAAACGGCCACAGTAAGTTCTCTTTATCTCTTCTCCAGAATAGCCTCACCAATTCAGCACATTCCTCTTGCAAATCCAAACTAAAAAGTCTTTCCAGGTCACTCTTCCATTATTTGTATGTCCCCTTTAATCATTGTGATTACAGTTGGTTTCACTTGTAGATCCATTCTGGCATCCTTTTCCATATGACTGTTATGCTCTGGCATTTTTACATCCACAACATCGTTACTCATGCCGCCTTCAATATCCTGGATTTTTCCCTTGAAATTCCCTTTCAAGACAATCTCCACTTGAATTTCAGAATTAACCATCTTATTCACCTTTTCCTGTTTCTTTTTTTCAAGGAACTTGAATCTTAGCTCCTAAGTCATCAAACATTGATTGGAGTAATCTTATAGAAGTAATTTTATCCTCTGACGGGTGCTTCAAAGAGCCTCTTCTAGCCATTTTCTTATTATTATTTTTTCTCTTCCCCTAGGCAAACAACCGTAGGAAGTATAAATGAAAGTAGCAAACAGTTCATGCCCTCTGGTGCCTTTCACCCTGTAATTGCATAAACATTCCAGCCAAACATACACAGAGGGCTCAAATTACTATCTTCTGTTTTAAAAATCCAGCCAATCAAGAAACATATTGCAGAAAAACAAAACAAAACAAAAATTCCCGTAGAAAAATCAAATCCAATTAATGCAGATGGAGTTTAATAAAAATAAACTTTTAACAAATAGATCTTCTCCCTTTTTGCTATAAATGGATTTTAAGTTCCTTTTAAATTCCACTTTTCATCCAGCTTTTTGCAAATTAATCAGATTAAAATTAAAACTATTTCTTCTTTTAAATATATAAACTCAAAAATAAGGATAAGCCCCAAGAGAATTACTTATCTGTTGCAAGGAAGATCTGTCTTAAGTTAAAAAATAGTCATAATCCAGAGTGCTTAAGAAATGAGGTTCAGTCAGCTCTACGGTCCATGAAAGGTTGCATCACAGTTTAGAATAAGATGGATCCCCCACCTCCCAGGCACTTGACTCGAAAGCCATTCGCAGAAGCTGCTGTCTTCATGATTAGCGTTCAAGGAATGGCTGTCCAGAGACCGCATGGACCGATTTCTTCACTTCCTCCTCAATCTGGAGCAAGTTGGTCGGCTAGCGCTTACTGCTAGCCACCAATCAACTGCAGTGTCGTCTCCCTGGTCACAGATGGCTAAGCCACCATGTCTGCATGGGAAGTCTTGGCAAGGTTTTTTGGAAGTGGTTTGCCACTGCCTTCTTTCTAGGGCTGAGAGTGAGTGAGTGGCCCAAGATGACCCAGATGGCTTCGTGCCTAAGGTTGGACTAGAACTCATAGTCTCCTGGTTTCTAGCCTGATGTCTTAACCGCTACACCAAACTGGCTCTCATTATGAACATATTATATCTGCTTTATTCAAATCACACCAGCTCTTTTTTTCCAGTCCCACTTCAAGGTACAGGTAGTAAACTGTAAAGGCCATCGTGAATGGGAACCCTAGTGCCTGAAGGAATGCTTCTTCTATATTTTCATGTCCATTTATTTATTTTATTTATATTTCAAATTTAGTCACCGCCCATCTCACTCAAGAGCAACTTTGGGCATTCCATATCCTAAGATTATTTTTAGAGTCATGGTTTTGAGTACCATTTCATGCTTAGGTACAGAAACTGGTTACCCAGAAGCAGGCCTTACAATTATGTTAGCCACCCAGAGTCAGTATTGCAATATGGGTGACCATGTAAATTAAATAAATTTGCATAATTAATGTCTCTCTGGGGGGCTCACAGAAATATATCCAAAACCAATCAATTTGAAAACAAGTAATCAATGTAATGCGCTAATTTTTAAATAAATATATAGAAACATTACAAATACTCTAGCAGATGCTTTTATTGATTTTATTATGTATAATGTGTTTTATTATTCATTTTAATTAATCTGAATTTTTATTTTGATCTTTTTGTGGTGTAGGCTGTCATGGGAATATCTAGATTTGAAGAGCAGCATAAACAATTGAGCTTAATTCTGATATATTGTGGCTTGTTTACTTTTAACATGTGTGCACCAATGGTTTGTTCAACAAACAGTGGTTTTTAAAATCCTGGCTTAGCATTAAGTCTAAATGCAGCCAACCAGAGAGGCTTAAGGTAAAGATGCATACTTTATGTACTTTTTCTGCACTATTATATAATATTGTAAATAATGCTCTTTGTACATTGCAGTGATGTAAGCTGTAGTCCAGATGGAATCCAGCATACTTTCTGATGTTTTAAAAGCAGCTGACATAACGAGGGAAAAAGGAAAGAGTTAGTATCCACATTAAAAGGGTCATCCATAAATAACGTGTTTGGCTGCTCTGGTGCAATGTTGTGCCCACCCTCATATCAGAGGGTAACAGCCGTAGGGTAAGCCATAAATACCCTTGAGGTCAAAAGACTGCATCATCTTGCTAGCGGAGCAATAACCTACTAAACCTCACAGAACAATTTACAAGAAGAAAATAGCATACTAAGGACAGGTGCTTTTTTCTCAGGATTTGTTGTCATTGCTTTTGTCAGTTTTAGCAACTGGTTGGGTATTTTCCAACTCTAGTCATGTTTTTGCCAAGGCCAGAATCAGGGCTGATGATGTTTGCTGTCTGTATCGGGCCCCAGGTTAGTAATGCAGGGATCTGGTCCTGAAACATAGTTGTCTTGACCACTCAGTGTATTAGTGCAATACAGCTAAAATTTTCTAAACTGGAAAATACTTAGTCTCTACCAAAACATTAATATTGCAGACCACCTAGACTGATAACAGTTCTAAATACGTTTATCTACCCAGGTTTGTTTTAATTATTACTTTTTGGAGCTGAAGGTATTAATCAGGGCAAAAAGTTGATAATGTCTGTGGTAAAAAGTGGCATTAATGCCTTCTGGCTGTACAATTAGAACTACTTTATTTAATTTATTTCATTGATGGTTGAGTTCAAAACCACCATCTTCAATTTTCTTTTAGAATATCCACATGATAGAAGTTCTGTCTCAGAGGCTTATTCATTGTCAAACTGGGCTGTGGAAAAAAATTTTTTTTCAGTTGAACATGTGTTTATGGTGGGGAAAAAGAGTTTCCTCTAAAATTACTTAAGTAAGTATAACAACAGCTATTTTCACAGTTTTCATATAATATCAGATAGCCCTGATGTCTTCTAAACATTAACACTGAAGTGCAGCAGAATTTTCTCTGAAATTTATGTCAAAGAAATGAGATCTGCTTTCCTTTATGAGCAGGAAGAAATATTCTCAGTGTTCTGAGAAATGTGCAAAATACATTATTTTAAAATTATGATTTTTTTTATCATCCTCTGCAGAGTATTGGGAAGGGGTCTTTGTGGTGTATAGACCCAGAATATAGACAAAATCTTATCCAGGCTTTGAAAAAGACACCCTATCACCCATATTCCCATGTGTTCAGCACACCTCCAGCATCTCCTCAGGCATATCAAAGGTAAGAAAACTTGACTATACCTTTATATAACCATGGCAGAGTCTGTAAATCAGCTATGTACTGACATAGGTTTGCTAGTGAATTCATCTGTTTAAATATGTTAAATTTAGAAGCAGGAATGTATACATGCAATTTTTAAATTAGTAAAATATAACTAATATATGATAAGTGGCCTAACTAGGAGTGATCAAACTGCATCCAGTGAACTGCATGTAATGGTCAGATTGATCCCCCCCCCCCTTCTTTAGAGTCCACTACTGCAAAAATCAAGAACCAGATCCACATATGTACATATACATACATACATACATACATACTTACATTTAAGGGTTACCTTAATATATAGGCCTTAGAATATATTTAAAACAGTAAAATAACTCTCAGCCCCACAGTTCTGAGATACCCCCGTACAAAAAGTAAGGAAAAAAGAACTAGGAAAGTATTGCCCTGCTTAGGGCAACCTCTGAGACAAAATAAAATAAAATGAAACGTTGGGGCTCACAGTTATAGAAAGGCTGTTCCCACTCATTGCTGTTCAGAATAAGGCTCACCCAGCATTTTTTTTTGAGAGTACACTGATTACACTGAGTGGTCCTCTCAAAACTATCTGATAGTCAACAAAAATACTAGAATCTGCCAATCCCAGTCACGAATGGTTATATTAGTTATAAAAAAAACTTGGTAGGTCCCCACCCTGTTGTCAGACCATATGTGTTCTTAAAGCCCTAGTTTGATCTACAGAATTTCTTACCAGTTTTGATGAAAGCCACATGCCCGCTGCAATTAATTGCTCTGCGTTGCACCTTTTCTGTAATTATTACCAAAAATCCATGTACTTGTGTTAGAAGCTGTTAAGTCTATGAAGTACAAGAAAAGATTCCAGCTTTTCATTTTACTCTTTCATGAGTAGATTGATTGCTGCCAAATCTTTTTCTCTAACACTGTGTTTGGACGATTGCCTCATATAAACTTGGCTTCCAGGTGATGAAAGTATTGTTTTGTTTTTTTTTCAACTGCTGCTGTTGTGGTTACCTGCTCTGCAAGGCAAGTGTAAACAATTATACTAGTTGTCATAGTGCTGTTCTGTTTGGTAAAAGGGCTAGTCAGGTCTGGTATCTTTAAAATGGCAGGGGGAAAAAGATGGATAATGGATAAGTTTGTCTTTTTGTCCTACTCAGGTGGAAAAAAGGTATGGTATATATATTGGATGTAAAACCTGCCATATGTCAAAGCTGCTTGAAAATACAGGTGAAACTCGAAAAATTAGAATATCGTGCAAATGTTCATTTATGTCAGTATGGCAACTCAAAAGGTGAAACCAATATATGAGATAGACGCATTACATGCAAAGCGAGATATGTCAAGCCTTACTTTGGTATAATTGTGATGATTATGGCGTGCAGCTTATGAAAACCCCAAATTCACAATCTCAGAAAATTAGAATAGTGTGAAAAGGTTCAATATTCTAGGCTCAAAGGGTCCCCCTCTAAGCAGCTAATGAATCCATAACACCTGCAAAGGGTTCCTGAGCCTTTAAATGGTCTCTCAGGCTGGTTCAGTAGGAATCACAAGCATGGGAAAGACTGCTGACCTGACAGTTGTGCAGAAAACCATCATTGACACCCTCCCTAAGGAGGGAAAGCCCCAAAAGGTAATTGCAAAAGAAGTTGGATGTTCCCAAAGTGCTGTATCAAAGCACATCAATAGAAGGTTATGTGGAAGGGGAAAGTGTGGTAGAAAAAGGTGCACAAGCAGCAGGGATGACCGCAGCCTGGAGAGGATTGTCAGGAAAAGGCCATTCCAAAGTGTTGGGGACTTTCCCAAGGAGTGGACTGAGGCTGGAGTTAGTGCATCAAGAGCCACCACACACAGACGGATCCTGGACATGGGCTTCAAATGTCGTATTCCTCTTGTCAAGCCGCTCCTGAACAACAAACAACATCAGAAGCGTCTTACCTGTGCTACAGAAAAAAAGAACTGGTCTGTTGCCCAGTGGTCCAAAGTCCTCTTTTCTGATGAGAGCAACTTTTGCATCTCATTTGGGAACCAAGGACCCAGAGTCTGGAGGAAGAATGGAGAGGGACCCAAGGCACGATGCTTGAAGTCCAGTGTGAAGTTTCCACAGTCTGTGTTGATTTGGGGAGCCATGTCATCTGCTGGTGTTGGTCCACTGTGCTTCATTAAGTCCAGGGTCAACGCAGCCATCTACCAGGAGATTTTGGAGCACTTCATGCTTCCTTCCGCAGACGAGCTTTATGGGGATGCTGACTTCATTTTCCAGCAGGACCTGGCACCTGCCCACACTGCCAAAAGTACCAAAACCTGGTTCAGTGACCATGGGATTACTGTGCTTGATTGGCCAGGAAACTCGCCTGACCTGAACCCCATAGAGAATCTATGGGGCATTGCCAAGAGAAAGATGAGGGACATGAGACAGAACAATGCAGCGGAGCTGAAGGCCACTATTGAAGTATCCTGGTCTTCCATAACACCTCAGCAGTGCCACAGGCTGATCGCATCCATGCCAGGCTGCATTGCAGCAGTCATTGCTGCAAAAGGGGCCCAAACCAAGTACTGAGTACATATGCATGCTTATACTTTGCAGAGGTCCGATATTGTTCTATTTCCAATCCTTGTGTTATTGATGTCATGTAATATTCTAATTTTCTGAGATTGTGAATTTGGGGTTTTCATAAGCTGTACGCCATAATCATCACAATTATACCAAGTAAGGCTTGACATATCTCGCTTTGCATGTAATGCGTCTATCTCATATATTGGTTTCACCTTTTGAGTTGCCATACTGACATAAATGAACATTTGCACGATATTCTAATTTTTCGAGTTTCACCTGTACATGGTTTGGTACAGGAAGTTTGGAGTCCATAATCCCTGCAGTACTTACCATGATGTTAGGTAGTTATAAATAATAAATGTTTTGTGAAATTTGTATAAAATAGAGCCATGCATGCATTTTTTTTCTTGACTACAGACATTGGTTACAACAACTATTGTCTGATAGCAATTTTTAAATGTTTATTAGAATTGAGATTTGGGAGTTCAGTTGCACTTCCGCACCCTTCAGTTATAATACTCCTTTAAGAAGTGGCAACATGCAATGTAATTTCATTCTGGTAACTCTAATAAAGTGCCTGAGCATCTCTGCTGAGCCGTGCATTCCATCACATGGCCCAAACAATCAATCTTCAGGCAGAGATTGGGAAGAACAGCTGGGCTTTTGCAGGCAACGGCTGTATGTCTGCCCTTGCTAGGCGATTAGCGTGATGGTTACCATAGTAACTAGAAGGCCTCCATAGCAACGCATAGCTGAGACAGGTGCAGTTACATCACAAGGCTGTTTGTTGCCTGGCAAAAGGACAGGCCATTAGTACTAAGACATGCACTGTTGCCTTGGTAACAGATAACCTTACATAGAAACTACAGTGGGTTTGAACATTTTATTATCCTGATTAAAAAAAAATGGGGGGGGGGACATTTCATCTTCTTTTCCTTATTTTTAATTTAATAAGAACTCTTTATGCAGGGTCATCTGAAGTTAGAAAGTGTAGTAAATATGTTTTGCTGAAGTAGAATAATGAAAAGAGAATAAAGAACAACAATCAAAAGTTGTTGGTAGCTGTAGTATCTTAAGAATTGATAACTTAAACATTAAAAGTTATAATCTGCATTATCTTCGCACTCAGTCAGTTCTATAAGAAAAAGGTTTATGCTTCATTCTGTATTCATGCATGAATTAGGAACCAGATTCGATCTCCAAATGTGCTGGAATACAACTCGAATAATTCAACTCAGTCCAAAGCCTGGGAATTATGAGCTGCTGCCTTTGGAGGGCACCAGATTGGAGGAAGGCTGAGCTAGCTAAGTATTTTGTAACTTGGCTTGCAGACATAGCAGGAGACATGATATGCTTCAGCAGCAATAACCCTTTTCTTGCAAGGCTCTGTTATATGTGCCGTTCAAATTTTTATTTGGGAACTGTCTTTTTTTCAGCAAGGGCAGAATAGAATTGGATGTGCAAGAAAGCTTAATGTAGTCCTCAGTGAAGACCATTTTGTCCTTGCTTGATCCTGTCGCATTCCTTGGACGCAGTAGCATAGCAGTAATGGTTTAGAAACAGCTAGTTACTCTAGCTGAGAGTGTATCCCCTCATCATCCTACTAGCTCTGAATGTTGCTGTTTGCCTTCCACCTTTTAGTACGGGAAAAGAAGAGAATTCAAGCAGTGAATCCATGAGATTTTCTATGTGTATTTGTCTAGGTTTGACAATATGTTTCAAAGCAACATTTCACTGTATTTCAGAATATTGTCATTGAAATAATAAAGCTCTACGTTTTGATATAATGCATTTTATATCAAAGCAAATAGGGTTTTATTTAAAAGTTTTCCTGTGGTACAAACAAGCTTATGCATGGAGATATTTACATTTTTAGAGAAGAAGCAACACAAAACAATGTGGTTAAAATCAATTCAGTTAAGAGTTATTTCCTGATGCATTAATCAAAACATTACTTCTCTTTTGCTTGGTATAATAGTTTAGCCCTTAAATTTTGGCTTTTATCAGTTTTCACCCAGTTTCGCCTGTGCTAGAAGTTTCTTGGCCAGGCAGATCTGTACAAGTGAAATATATCAAGTCTGGGTGAAGTCCCTATTCATATCTCACAAGGCCGCATAGCAGTAGAACAGTTCTTATCTGATCAATGCAAAGCTCCCTCTGTGTAATACATAGAAAGACTGCATAGTTTGGCTGTTTGAAGGCCTAATGAATAGAAAATGTTTTGCTCATAAAGACCAGTGATTGAGAGTATAAGAAGAGCCTATATCACTGCAGATGCTAATGTGATCCACCATCAAATTTTTCTCAGGAGCCTGTGGCAACCTTACAAGCAAGAACATAGGGGAAGGAGCTTATTCCAGGCTGGAACCCTTCCTTCTTCCTGGATATTCTGTTTCATGGCTCTTTCATAACTTCCCAGTCCTTCACAATTAAATAGATTCACTGACTTTGGGGTACCCCATTAGAGAATTTCTCCTACCTCTGCAAATCTTGGGGCTCCTCCAAATTAACTAATTGAATTGTGGCATTTTGGATATCTAAGAACCAGTATTTGAAAAATTGAGATTGGTATAAATAACAGCAATTCTGTGTCATCTGTGCCTTGGTAATCTTTTTACTTGTATGAATGTAGTGAAATTTGGAGTGCTAGTTATATAGAAAATATTGCCTAACTTTTAGCTGATACTTGCTGCAGTGAATATATATTAAACTAATAGAGATGGCATTCCACTTTGATGCTTAAATTTCTAGAAAAACTGTTAGCCTTTAAAGAGTTGCAACAATAGTTTATTAAATAATTGAAGTGATTTTTTTTCTATAAAAAAATGAAAATAATTTTGGAGATGTTTTTTATCTAGATGGAAATTATTTTCATTTGTTCCTTATGATACTACAGTACCTTTGACATTTTATGATAAAGTTGTCTAGTTGTCAGGAAAAAAAAAAGCAATCTGCCTTTAGGGCTGTCAGACGGAATATAGGTATTCTCTGAAACTGACAAGAGTCAACTGTTGCAACTCATCCTTTGTATGCAATACATTAAAAGCAATAATTTAAGTTTCTCTATCTTTGTGTAGCTCCTACTAGCTTTGGGACTGTGCAGTATGCTTTTTTGTTTATTAAAACCAACAATAGTCATGTTGGTATATAAGGAAAAATCCAATACCCATAGTAGGGCAGTACCTGTCTTAGAACTAACCAGAATGGCACAACAGTCTTCCTCATCGGACAAGTTATTGCAAAATGCAAGAGATAGGGATGAACAAGAAAATCTATAAATTAAACAAGGTGTGTAATTTAAAGTATGCCTCAAGATAGATTGTAGACAGTATGTTTTAGTCAGTGGTAAATTTTGTTAGTGTAAGATTATAAACAGAGTGCCAGTGTTTACATAAGAAAAATTCCTTGGTACCCACCAGGCTCCCTGTCCTACCTGATTTTATTTTTGTTTATTTTTAAATAGAAATAATAACAGTAGTAATGTGAATCTGCATTTATAACAGTTTGTCTAGTTGTCATAAGACTGTAACACTGTGCTTTGTTTGGAAATATGCCAAACTCCCAATAAAATACAACGTTTAGCTGAGGAGTTACAGCAGAAGCTAAAATTGCTGGTGGGGAGTATTGTCATCTGTTTGCCTTCTGATAAATGGGTGCTTTGTGACTGGCCATGCCTCTTGTATTAGTGATTTGTGAGAATGCCATAAATATTCCAAATGTATCCACTATCCCAAGAAAATCGCAGATTTGGGGTGACAGCTAGCAGTTGGGGGAAAAAATGGCTGACCTTTCCAGCTCTGAAAACACAAAAATCTTAGTCCTTGCTGGTTAATATTGTACTATTTCTGTACTGTATTCAACTTTGTTGGGAGTGTTTTGTGGCAGATAAATTGGGGGAAAATGTTTTTAAAATGAAAGTGTTTTTTCTTCTCTCACTTGGGAAGGTTAACCAGTTCTTATTTAAAATACCAGTGAAGTATTTGAGGTATTAGATTAGCTCATGAATGCAAAAATACACATCTGCTGAATCTGTTCCTGTTATATAAACTTCTATTGGGCGGTCATTACAAGGCACTGTTTGAAGTTGGAAGTATCTCATGAAATGCTGCCTGTAATTTCTTAAATAATGGTTGTGCATATATTTGTAACTTTATGTACCTGAAGCATTCCTTCTGTTCAGATTCTCTGTTGTTGGAGACCTGCAGAACTAGTTTTCGGAAATGATTGAAATCTCCAAAAGAGAAGCAGATTCTCTCTCGCAAGTCAGCATTTTGTAATAAGACTGTGATTTTAGGTGAGCAGATGCTATCTTCAAAGAGAAATTAAATGACAGCATTCCAGTACATTCCCCCAAATGCTGGGTCTTGCTGTATAGTTCAAAGTGAAATTAATAAACATGCAGAATGGCTTTAACTCTTCCAGTAGTAAAAAGTCTCTTGGGGTTTGGATTAAGAGAAGGAATTACAAGATTTGTAGAGCTTGTCTGGCAGGAACCCGCAGAGGGAAAGTGACCCACTGTTCATGTTTTTTAAACCTTGGAAAGAAATGCATTTGCCAAAGTTTGACACACAATGTTTTGGAGCTTATTCTACTCAGTGCTATAGTTGTGGTGTACGTATTCTTTTAGAGTTCTCTGGGATCTGGTAGTAGTATGACCAGAACATTGCAAGTCTCATCTCATTTAATATAGTACTCTAACACAGCATTGTTTATGCATTGATTGCAGTGGCTCTCCAATAAGATTCCCAGTCCTACCAGGATATGCCAACTTTGGCCAACTTTTCTTTTTGTGTTATTTTGCTGATTCAACATGAGTTTTCTTTCTTCAGAAAAAGTATTTTTCATATATAAAATCAATAAAAAATAGAAGCAGAAGATATTTCCTGTAGGGCTTTTCTTTCTTTTCTTCCTTTTCTTTAAGTAGAATACTGTGTGATTCTTCAAAGAGCTAAGCAGGACTGGTTAGTACTTAATGGGAAATCCTAGGGCCAAGGGCTAGATTGGGAAGTTTAAAAAAATCCTGAAAGAAGGCAGTGGCAAATCCGCTTCATATTGTTGTCAAGAAAACTACATGGATTTGTACATGAAATCACCAGACCATGAATTCTAGTCCCACCTTAGGCATGAAGCCAGCTGGGTGACTTTGGGCCAGTCATTCTCTCTCAACCCTAGGAAGGAGGCAATGGCAAACTGCTCCCAAAATTTACCAATAAAACTGCGGGGACTTGTCCAGGCAGTTGCCTGGAGTCAGCAGTGACTTGAAGACATAAAACAACAACAACAACAACAAAAACACGTAATAAAAAAAATCAAAAGAACAAAATGCCAGTTTATGGTTGTTTGTATATATGATTCAGGGAAAAAATATTCACCCCTTTTGGATTTTCTGAATTTTTGCATAACTTTGCCACTTAATGTTATCAGAGCTTCATGTGGGTCCTGTTCATATCTAAAGAAAATCTTAGGAAAAAAGCCAGTGTTTAGTGGTTTCATTTATTTCTTTACAAAGTAATCCAAATGTAGTATGCCAGTGTGAAAAAGTAATCATCCCTGTAGATTCAATAATTGGTTGTACCCCCTTTAGCAGCAATAACTGCAACCAAATATTTCCTGTAATTGTTGCTCAGTCTCTCATATCTCTTTGTAGATGTACTGGCCAATTCATCTATAGCAAACTGCTTCAACTCGGTAACATTTGAGGGTTTCCTAAGATCAACTGCCATGATGTTTCTATGGGGTTTTGGTCTGGAGTTTGACTTGGCCATATCAAAACATTAAATTTGTTCTTCATCCATTCTCTTGTAGACATGCTTGTATGTTCTGGATCACTATCCTGCTGCATGACCCACCTGTGCTTCAGCTTCAGCTTCAGGTGATGGACAAATAGTCTGATATTCTTCTGTAGAATTCTCTTATACAAAGTAGAATTCATGCTTCCTTCAGTGATGGCAAATCATTTGTAGTAAAGGGGACAGCAAAACATCCCCAAACTATGACATTCAGTGTTTAGCTTCTGCCAGACTTAACAATACTCAAGTACCCTGAAAAGTTCCATTTTGCACTAACTTGTCCATAAAATATTCCTTCAGACTGGGGGGTTATTCAGGTGTTTTTTGGCAAATCTGAGACAAGCATCAATGTTAGTGAGTTATATATGAGTTAACACCCATGGTTGTTGAGCCATCAGGTGACCCCAATTTGCGATTTTATTGCCACCTTGTCCATTGACTCTCCTTGTCGGAAGCCGGCTGTGAAGCACACAAGTGGTGATCATGTAACCATGGGGCACTGCCACAGTGGTAAACAACTGCTGCTTGCGAAGTGCCCAAATCTCGATCATGTGATGACAGGGATGCTGCAGCAGTTGTAAATGCAAGAACTGGTCGTAAAGTTACTTTTTCAACACCATTGTAATTTCAAATGGTCGCTAAACAAGGCAGTAGTTAAGTGAAGTCTACCTGTACTTTTTTCATGGCAGAGTCATGAACACCAATTTTAGCTAAGACGTGAAAATCCTACAGCTATGTAGATTTCTTGAATTCTTTGGACTGCCTGGACAATTCTATGCTGTGCTTTTGTAGTGAATTTGTTATGACTGCCAGTCGTGGAAAGATATACTATGGTCCCAATTCGTCCTCATTTCAGACTATTTAATTGTTGAATTTCTACCCACTGCAGTCAAGAGACACTTGGTCACTTATACCAAATGTATTTTATGGATGTATTATAAGACTGGATTGGTAGAGCCTCAGAACTTTAGAAATAATTTTCTAACCTTTTCCAGACTAAAAGGCATTAATTATTATTTTTTACTGAGGTTTTCAAGAATTTATTTTGAGTGCATATGACATGCATCTAGAATGTGTGTTGTAAGAATTTCACTGTGATGAAGGGAGCCAAAGTTTATTAGACTGATATAAAGCAGGGTTGGCTCAATTCAGCCTTCATGGTTTAATGAAGTTCTCATACAGCTAGTTCTACAGCTAGTTATACTTATGGTAACTTACATTTTTAATTGAACTGAAGGAATAAAGCAATTAATACTTTTTCACACTGCAATATCACCTGCTGTATGGCTTTACTTATGAAATAAATGATACAAGAACCAATTTTGGTGCTGTTTGTTCATTCATACATGCTTCACACATGTAAAGACCCACATGAAACTCTGTTCAGTGACAAAGATATGCCAAAATTCAGAAAATCCAAAATAAGTTGATAGCCTACATCTCAAACATTGAGCTTTGTACAAGGTTGCAAACTGCTTCCATTCTTCTGATCTTTTCTGAAAAATGCAGCAATGTTTTCTTTTTCTCTAAAATGGTACCAACCTTATTTATTTAAAGCATTTTTATAGTTTAAAAAGCATGGCGCAAATGAAAATAACAAGATTGGAATGGAGGAGGAAAAGGGAAAAAAGTGTGCTGGTTCTTATATATAAGGTATAGAGGAGTGCAGAGACAAACTTGAAGAAGGAATGCAAGAATGGTTAAATAAACATCAATTTAGCCCTGGCAAATAAAAGAGAGTGAGAAAGAAACTCAAGATATCCCTGCGGTAACTCTCTTTGGTATATGAAAAGGCAGAGGGAAACTGTCAAACTTTCAAGATTCTGTAACTATACCTTACCACAATAAAGTGTGGTTCCAGTAATTCTTGTGTCTGCTTCCTGATCTGATCACTAGCTCAGAGGGCTGTAATGAGATGCGAAAATAACCTTGAGGAACAGGAGGAAGAGTTGCAACCAAGACAATGGTCAGATAAGAGAAATCTGAGGTGTTTTCAGACTTGCAAGATTCTGTTACTGTAACCCCATAATAAAAGTTGTGTTAGTATTCATAACTTTGGTTTCCAAGTCTAGTCTACTTTGGAGGGCTGACAACAATCTTGCAAATCTGAAAGCATCTCCCCTCTCCCTGCCTATCTACGAGAGAACTAGGGAGGATCAAGTCTGAGACATTTTTGCAAGTTGCATTTTTGTTTTGCACTCAAATTTCTCTAATCTGACCGTTGTCTTGGTTGCAGCTGTTCCTCCTGTTCCTCAGGGTAACTCACATTCCATTACAAGGGCTAATATGAGGTAACAGTCCCTTTCCCAGCCCTAGTCATGATATATAGATCGCTTATGTTTTAAAAGTACTCTTCAAGTGGATCTCTAAAAAATAGCCTTACAGTGTGACTTTGAAGACTTGAATGTAGTGCAGCTAGATCTTTTAGACCTTACATAATGAGAACTCAGTTTTCCATGTTCTTGCTGAAATCTGGAATGTGATACCTTTCTGTCAAAGAAATCTGAACACTGGGGCCATCTAGAGCTTTTCAGATGTTCATAAATAACACAAGAGAACCTGGAATATGCACTTCAGCCTCATTCCCACTACCCCTAACATTTCCATTTTCACAGGAATATTTGTATGTTAAATATTGATATGTTCAGCTGAATACAGGTAATGACCACAACTGAGACTGGAATCTCGGTCATTGAGTAAAGCAGTTGTTAAGCAAGACGCCCACATGACTACTTTGGTCAGTGACTGAATCTTCAGGATTTGAGCTCCATTCCTACCCACTGCTGAGAGTGGGTAAATGCGAGCCGAATGCCAAGCCCCCAAAATGCAGCCATGTGACCACGGGGAGGGGTGGTGTGACATTTTACGATGGCTGGAAGTCCTTTATGGGCATAAAGCACCCTTTTCAAGGCCATTTTAATTTCAAACTGTCGTTAAACAGTTAAGTGAGGACTACCTGTACATTTAAAGTGAATTGCAATCTTAATGTGGTCCAGTCTGCTAGTTGTACAAATCATTGCAGCCACATTCAGCTGAATGCAGTTAGAATTTGCTCATAGAACTTTCTGTGAACATAAAGTTACAAACCAAGGGACAGGAGCGGAGTGTGCATTTCATTTCCATGCCAGATTAATGTTTTTTAATATCAGAAGAAACCTAGGATTATCTCTGAAACTCTTGGTGTGAGACCAGGAAAGTAACTTTTCACATTACATGTAATAAACTAATGGAATTTCCTGCCACAAGATATGGTCATGGCTATGCTCTTCAATAGCTTTAAAGAAGCATTAAGTATATATATGGAAGACAAACATTTTTGTGTTTTTAATTTTTAATTATGAGAGCAAAACTATTTTTGAGTCATAGCATACATCTAAAAAGCAGTGGGAGAGGGCAATTGCCTCCATGTTGTGATAGTGAGCTTCCCATAGATGTATCTAGGAAGCTAGGCTGATCTAGCAGGACTTTATTCTTTCATGTAGATCATTTTTTATACATTCAGAGCACATATTTTCAAAACTTTTCCCAAGGTTTTCTTAACCACGTTGCTCTATATCAAGACCAGTTCACCTAAAATAATTTTCCTACAAGGAAACAATGCACTTATGATGAAAACAGATTTTAGGTTAAAAGAAACTCACATCTTAATAGGTTTTTCTTTGCTTTGGTATGTATTTCGTGCTTTTGAAACATCCATTAACAATAATGTCAATTAAATAGGAGACGGCATAAGACAACATTTGAGCAGACTTTGTTTTTGATAGCATTGGAAAGGAGAAGGTGATTTCTAATAAGTTCTCAACAGTCTGAAATACAGTCAATTCTCATTATTTGTGGTAGTTAAGTTCTGTAAAATCTCTGCAAACACTAAATTAGCAAATACTGAACCTCAGCTGGGAACATGTGTCTCAGACGATTCAGATATTTTGCCACTCTGCATGTGTCCGCGAATGACCATGAAAGTGCTCTGTGTATTTTTTTAAAGATTTTTTTATCCTGCCTTTATTATTTTTATAAATAACTCAAGTTATTTATAATATACCTATATACCTAATACTTCTACCCCCTCTTATTTTCCCCACAACAACCCTGTGAGGTGAGTTGGGCTGAAAGAGAGTGATCAGCCCAAAGTCACCCAGACGGCTTTCATATCTAAGGCGTGACTAGAACTCACAGGCCCCTGGTTTCTGGGCTGGTGCATTAACCACTAGACCAAACTGACTGTCATTGATTTTGGTATTACTTTGATTTTGTATTGATTTTATATTGTATTTTGTATAGATTTTGGGGTTACAAATAAATTTTAGCGAGTAGGCAAATTCGCCGTGAATAATGAGGATCTCAACAGTACCGTATTTCTATAGTTGTATAGCAACCATAGGCTCCTGAACTGTATACTCTGAAGAATGGAAGAAAATAATATAGTCTCTGTACTTGGACATAATTTGCAAGTAGCTACAAATTTTATCCATAGCCTTAAAATATTTATTTTCACTTTAAATGAAAGGGATCAGTAAAAAATGAATTACTTTGAAGGCTTCAATAAAGTTAGTGGATTTTATTTGTGACATTACCTTTTTTGAACTATTACAGTGGAGCTGATATTCTTAGAATGATCCCCAAGATCATCTCTATAGTAACATGCATGTTTTGAAGAAACAAGCAGTTCTTCCTCCAAAATCCTAGTAGTATAAGAAAGAAAACCATGAACTTTATTTATTTATATTCTACCACGCAACTACTTATTAGTGATATCTCTATCTTTATATATTAGTGGCTTCTTCTTTTTGCATATGATAACATGAAAATACATTAAAATAATTAAAACTGAAGAAAAGAGGCAGCACCAATGTGCTGCCTCTTTTCTTTAGTTTTACTATTTTAATGTATTTTCATGTTGTTATATTCAAAAAGAAGAAAAAAAGAAAATGGCCATTTACTTTAAAAAAATTCCTAATCCTATGTATATCCTATGTCATGTCACATAATTAGCATTTTATTTATATATTTATTCACTTATATTCTATGTACTTCCAGCATAGCCAGGTAGGTCCAGGCATCTTATTTGGAGGATTATAAAAAAACATGGCTGGCCAATACTAATTTGTATACTTACATTTCTTGTTTTTCATTATAATTAAGTGACCTAATATAATGTTTTTATTGACCACTTCCCTTGGATACTTAAGAAATTCTGTTTGTTCAAAGAGTTGTATGGAAAATTAATATACAAATTGGGTGTCTGCATACTGATGGTCCCTCACCCCAAATTGTGAAATAAGCCCCCTGTGAAACTTTATGAAAAGATTGGAAACCAGAATAAGTCTGGTAAAGTCCAGCAGTAGAATCCCAGCAACTTTTTTCATTAAAAAGGTAGGAGTTAAATCACTAAAATATATCTAATTCCCAGCATAACCAAAATATGATTGTGGTTAGTCAAAAGTAGCTTTTCATGTCTAAAAAATCAGCAAAAATTCTCCCATCTACACTTCACTAAAGCTTATATTTTAGGGCATGTATAGGTAACTAGTCCACATAGCCAATCAGGGATTAGGGGAATTGTAATCCAAAACATCTGCAGAGCTGCAAGTTCCCTATCTTTACACTAGGGCAGAGGTTTTCAACCTTTTTCATCTCACAGCACAAATCTCATAGGTGGGACTTCTGGGTCGCAAAACCAGAAGTCCCATAACGTCACAGGTTACTGGGACTTGGGAGGAGAAATGGAGGCAGTCCACCCCTAGTGATGTCACGGAGGTGGGGTTCTGGCTAACGTGGCACACCTATGGACCTTTTGTGGTCTACCAATGTGGCATGGCACAATGGTTGAAAATCACCACAGTAGGGCAACCAAAGTGTAATTTTGTTCCACATCCTGGCCTAGAATAGTAAGGTCATTAATTTTATCCAGAAACACGGATACTACCAGCTGTGTCACCATGGCAGAATAAAAAAGGGCAGGTTACATAATGACTGATGTTACTCCACTCTGTTAGTAAGCAGTTCATTGCATTTAAATCTGTGCAGCTCAGGGCAACATGCAGAGAGATAACATGGAGAGGCAGATAAAATTATAGCCAAAGACCTAATTGAACTTAATACCAGAGATTCAATTTCAGGGTCTTCTCAATCAACTGCAACTGTGAAGCAGAGATTACTTTTTGAATAGATTTTAATCTCTTTCAATGAAGTGTTCATAACTTCTTTAAACAGGGTATTGATCCCACCCTTAGCCAGATTTTGTGATCCATTTTGGTTCTCTCATTCCTTATATATTGTGTCAATTTAACAGTTTAGGGTTTTGTGTGATCCAGATTAAGATCCCCATTTTGCCATGAAGCTCACTGAGCAGAATGGTGCAAGTTGCCTTTTTATAACATAATCTATTCTGAGATTGTTACCAGAATAGAAATGGAGAGGGATGACTTTTTGAAGGAACATTCTGCTATAAGCATAACAAAAAGTTAAAAGCCAAAGAAGATACCCAAAACTTAAAAGTTAAAAACTAACAACAACTCTGAGGAGTACGAAGTTATTTCATCATTTTTTCTTCTTCTCATCAGTGTAAAATATCTACTTTGTCCCAACACCACACATCCACCTCTACTTAGGTTTTCTACATTGCATTTGCCAAAACCATTTGCTAGATGCTGTTACTGTTTTATCTTTGGAAAAGCAAGAGGTGGAAAAGCAAATGTTTGACCTGTTAATAAAATTGAGCATCTGATATATATAGTGTGTGTGTGTGTGTATGTGGCAGCAAACACAGTCTTTTTCCATTGGCCTGTGTGCTGAGAATGCAAATAGCCAAAACATTCTTCCCCTCTTCAAGTCCTTAATTGACAGTGAAGTGTATCTCTGTAAAACCTTGGTGCTGAATCTGTGAAACTTTAAAAAAAAAGATACTTTCTGCTGATTATTAAATTACACCCGCAGAGAAGAGAGATGTTATAGATCCTACTCTTCTCTGGGCATTCAACAACATTGAAAAAGAAGGTGGAGAAGGAAACAAATGGCAAAGCAGAGCAGTCCTGGCCAATTAGTCTTGAGATTACTTAAAGTGGATTGCAGTTTCAAGGCCAAAAAAGAGTAGGGAGTGGGACAGAAGGTCTTGAAAAGTTGCTATGAATCTTAGAAAGGGCCTTTCTTGTGTTAAGGAATAATTCAACAGTTTTGTTCAAACTAATGAGACAATCCAGTTTGGAAACCTTGTGAGATAATTGTCCTGAATTTGGAGGTGCAGATGATACCTTTAAAGTGCTAAGTGTATTTCTTAAAATTTATTTATATATCAAATTTGTCACCTCCCATCTCATTAAAAAAAAAATGACTCTGGGCGGTTTACAATGTTTTCTATGAAACACTCCTGCCCATACAGCTTGGGTGGCACTGTGATGATTCCCAGTTCAGTGTGTGTGTGTGTGTCAGCTAGAGCAACCTTGTGTATGACAGTTTCTCCCACAGTTTTGCCCAAGTCTTTTAAAGCAGTATTCAGGAATGATGAATGGAAGCTGTATTCCAGGAATGAAAATCTTTGTCTGAAGATCTAATCCTAGCTACAAGGCTGGCCCATTTGGTCTGTGATACTTCTAGTGAGGAACCTCTACCCAAGTCCCATCCTCCATAACGGCTCTGCTTTGCCTATATCTTGTCCATTCTATTTGAGGATATAACGTGTAAAGCAAAGGAGTGCTGACAAAATCAGGTCATCTTTGTCTCTGCCTTTCCCCATTGCAGAGAAAGAATGGGACACAGATAAAATTGACTGGGAGCTCATCTAGTCAGCACACCTGAAGGACTGCAAGAAGGATTGGTTCTACTTCACCTGTCATGTCATTCCCTCTTCTAAGAGAATGGTGGAGCATGAGTAAAAGTAACAGAACAATTAAGAGCTTCCCTACATGTTCCTGCTTCATCCAGTGTATATCTTGTCACTGAGGGAAGACGCCCATCAGACACTGCTCTTCTCTCAGTGCCTGAGAATATAGGGAGCAATGGGAGGAATTCGAGAAGGAAAGAATGACATTATGGAGTAGAGTTTCACCTGTCACATGACATCCTTCAAGTGCAGGTCAGGTAGCAGAATGAGACTGGTACTCATGGCCAAATCTGGTTGCCCATCCCTGCTATAATTAAAAATTTCTGGAGGTCATCCAATGGGGAAGGATGACTTACACAAATGTCTTTCATATGTACAGCTGATTGTACAAATGCTTCTGTTCAGTCTGGAATCTTGCAAATGGTCAGGGCCCCAGAAGGCTCCATTCATAGCAATTTATGCATATAGAGGTTTATAGAAATTTTGCCTTATAGAGGTTTACACCTCATGTATAGATTAGGTCAACAATGCCATGCCTTTCCATATGACCTATGCATACAGGTGAAACTCGAAAAATTAGAATATCATGCAAATGTTCATTTATGTCAGTATGGCAACTCAAAAGGTGAAACCAATATATGAGATAGACGCATTACATGCAAAGTGAGATATGTCAAGCCTTACTTTGGTATAATTGTGATGATTATGGCGTACAGCTTATGAAAACCCCAAATTCACAATCTCAGAAAATTAGAATAGTGTGAAAAGGTTCAATATTCTAGGCTCAAAGTCTCCCCCTCTAATCAGCTAATGAATCCATAACACCTGCAAAGGGTTCCTGAGCCTTTAAATGGTCTCTCAGGCTGGTTCAGTAGGAATCACAAGCATGGGAAAGACTGCTGACCCGACAGTTGTGCAGAAAACCATCATTGACACCCTCCCTAAGGAGGGAAAGCCCCAAAAGGGAATTGCAAAAGAAGTTGGATGTTCCCAAAGTGCTGTATCCAAGCACATCAATAGAAGGTTATGTGGAAGGGAAAAGTGTGGTAGAAAAAGGTGCACAAGCAGCAGGGATGACCGCAGCCTGGAGAGGATTGTCAGGAAAAGGCCATTCCAAAGTGTTGGGGACTTTCACAAGGAGTGGACTGAGGCTGGAGTTAGTGCATCAAGAGCCACCACACACAGACGGATTCTGGACATGGGCTTCAAATGTCGTATTCCTCTTGTCAAGCCGCTCCTGAACAACAAACAACGTCAGAAGCGTCTTACCTGTGCTTCAGAAAAAAAGAACTGGTCTGTTGCCCAGTGGTCCAAAGTCCTCTTTTCTGATGAGAACAACTTTTGCATCTCATTTGGGAACCAAGGACCCAGAGTCTGGAGGAAGAATGGAGAGGGACACAAGGCACGATGCTTGAAGTCCAGTGTGAAGTTTCCACAGTCTGTGTTGATTTGGGGAGCCGTGTCATCTGCTGGTGTTGGTCCACTGTGCTTCATTAAGTCCAGGGTCAACGCAGCCATCTACCAGGAGATTTTGGAGCACTTCATGCTTCCTTCCGCAGACGAGCTTTATGGGGATGCTGACTTCATTTTCCAGCAGGACCTGGCACCTGCCCACACTGCCAAAAGTACCAAAACCTGGTTCAGTGACCATGGGATTACTGTGCTTGATTGGCCAGGAAACTCGCCTGACCTGAACCCCATAGAGAATCTATGGGTCATTGCCAAGAGAAAGATGAGGGACATGAGACCGAACAATGCAGTGGAGCTGAAGGCCGCTATTGAAGCATCCTGGTCTTCCATAACACCTCAGCAGTGCCACAGGCTGATAGCATCCATGCCACGCCGCATTGCAGCAGTCATTGCTGCAAAAGGGGCCCAAACCAAGTACTGAGTACATATGCATGCTTATACTTTGCAGAGGTCCGATATTGTTCTATTTCCAATCCTTGTGTTATTGATGTCATGTAATATTCTAATTTTCTGAGATTGTGAATTTGGGGTTTTCATAAGCTGTACGCCTTAATCATCACAATTATACCAAAGTAAGGCTTGACATATCTCGCTTTGCATGTAATGCGTCTATCTCATATATTGGTTTCACTTTTTGAGTTGCCATACTGACATAAATGAACATTCGCACGATATTCTAATTTTTCGAGTTTCACCTGTATACCAGACAGAATTCCATGTCTGAGCTTTTGCAAAGGATTATTTTGTTTACAGTTACCCTTCCGTTCCCCTTTCCAATTTCATATGTAGCTTTGTTAACATTCAAAGTAAAATTTTCAACACAATTAGCTTTAATAAATGAGTGAGCAAAAAATTAATTACCTCTTCAGTGTGTGAAAGGATAACTTTTATTCATCTTATCATGGGTTAGACTTTTTCCTGAAATAGAAATATAGTTGAAATTGGGATGAGGACTGAAAAAGTATTTTCAAAGAAGTCAAATCATGGGAAATGAAAGTTACAGCACCAGTGAATTACTTCCAACAGTGTAATTAAATTGATTTAGAATTGGAGAGTTTGTGAATATAATCTTTTTTCCTGAAGGTATTGCTCAATCTGAGTTTTGATGCTCTGTCCTTTGGACATAATTATATGTAAATAATTCAGATTTCACACAAACTTTAGAAATAAGTAGAGTTTCTTAAATTGGCTTAGCAGTTTTTAGTAGTTTGTATAATTGATACTATTTCCTAACTATAGAGAATGGCAAAGAAATACAATAATATAGGACCCTTTCATGAAAAGATTGAAAATTTATTTTAGGCAGTTCTCTGATTACTAAAGACATTGATGCTTCCAGGCGTATGTTGATAATCATAAGGACTATTTATTCTTATTATTAAAATTATGCCCTAGCTTTGTGCTATTATAAAAAATTCAGGGCAGCTTACAATGCTAGAATTTTTATTTATAAATGAAATAAAACCAGTTCCACAGAAATAATTGTCTCCTATTGTCATGCCAAATGGGACTGAAGCATATATGCAGCCCTGCTGTTCACTTGTTGTTTGCTTGGGCTGATACCTTCCCACTTTGTTTTTTCAATTATAGCAAAGGGAAAATTCACAAATAAAAAATTTGATGATAAAAATTAAATTGAGGGTAGTGGGATCTAGTGCTACTAGTAGACAGTAAAGTTTGTGCATAGATGTAGAAGAAATTTTCAGTAGATTACTTCCCCCAACTACTATTACCATGCATAATAGTAGCTGGGGGAAGAAGAAGTATATTAGTAGTTGGGGGAAGGAAAAGTAGATTAGTCAAGATGGTTGTGTGCTATGCAATGTGATCCCCTTTTCCTTTTTGGTATTTTACTAGTCAGTCATCTGAAGAATTTCAAGCAACAGAGAGAAAGTTGACCTCTTTTGCATTCATTATAGAAAGGTCACTGCTGCTTAATGAATTACTGTATTACCTTTGTAATTAGTGTCATTTGTCTTGGAAAAAACTAATACAGTGCCTTGCCTTGAATTTAGTAAGGAAATAGACTTTTAACATTCTCAGCAGAGTGACAGCAGGATTGAGTGTTAGAATAAATAAAACTAAATCTCTTTGTAGATGAAGACTGGATGTTCTTCCCTTGTAGTGAGATACATGCTGCATTTATTTAATTTGGCCTTTACCACTCAAGTTTGCAGAATTTCAAATTGCAGACTTTTGCCTAAGAATTCTGGAAGTTGGACTCTAAAACCTGGAGGGCAAAGATTAAGAAAGCGTGATTTTAAATATTACTAATATGGAAAATAGTTTACTCATTTCTTTTCCATCTCTACATCAGAACTGGTTTCTGTGTGTGTAGCATTCATTTTCATTTTAGCAGAGAGTTTCTTATTTCTTAGAAACAACCCCAAACTTTACAGAGCAGATTTACAGCAGATCAATAGATCTATAAGACAAAATATGAGTATAAAACCAGTTTGGTTTTGGATAGAAGCTGATGTTTATTTATATATTGAAAATGTATGTGCTTTATTTCTAAGCTGGAATTTTTCTAAAAATGGAACTTGGATAAAATTCATTAATTAAAAACAGTCTATAAACACCTGCTTAAGCAGAAAATATTTTAAACCAGCAATGTTAAATATGCAACTTGGGATTCCAAAGAGTGTATGCATTCAGATTGTTTCTTCTATTCTTATTCTTAATCTCATTTCCTGTATGTTACGTATTCCATTCACCAGTAAATTCACATTGAAAAAGAATTCACATAGAAGATCTGAATTGGCTGATAAATAATCTCATCTGAAATGATACATGTAGTTTCAAAAATAAAGTATGTATGCCAGTTTTCTAAACTACAGAGCAAAAAGGAATAAAATAATAACATTCATATTTTACAGCTTTTAATCCCTAGATAAGATAGCTTTTGATCTGGCGAGAGCCTAGTTTGTGTCAGTAACTTACCAAGGCCCAAGTCATCCTAGTGGATTCCATAAGTTTATTGAATAAACTGAGAAACATTAAAATTAAACAGGGACTTGAATGAATATATTCCACATATTTCCAAATATTGCTGCAAAAATATTGGCATCCATACTACCCTCTGCTGTGAAAAGCACACAAGACTCTTCACATAAATGTGCAAATTTTCCAGTAAATAAATAAATAGTACATTCTTCTCATCTCTCTTCAGTTGATGTATATGGTGTCTGACTACACACAGTTTTTACATAGAATTGCTGCTTGATTCACAGATAGTAAGCAGCAGTGGGCGTGTGATTCCACATATACCCATCCTCCACCAATTTAGAAAAGTTTGCAAGCTGCATTCATTGCTGGAGAGGAATGATTTGGTCATTCATGCCTTAGGAACATCCAGATTAGATTAAAATGCTCTGCATGGGCTTGCTTTTTGAAGAGCATTTTGAAACTGCAGCTGATTCACTTTATGCTTGCCTAGTCTGATGTCTTCCAGGTATGTTGGACATATACATAGCTAACAAATAGCTTCTAGCCCATAATGTATTGGTATGTAATTTGTTTCTGAAATTACATGTGACCCCCAAATATCTTGGGTTATGACCCATTGAAGCTTTCCTCAAGATCCCATTGAAATGTAATTTTTAGTCTGTGGCAGATGGGGGGAAATCATTACATACATGGAGAGTAATTATATCAGTTGTATTTAATTTAACTTATTAATTACATGTAAATTATATTAAATTTAAATTGCCTACTTCTTTGTCCTAACCCAAAGCTAATTTGGTGGATATGGCTGTTTACCGTTCAGAAACATAGGATAGCCATTTGGACTGAAAAAGTATATGCTTAAGTGGTACAAAGATGGCAGTTTCCATCTTTCATCTTCCATCTGACTTTGCTTTTCGTTTTAAGAATGTTGTTTCAAGTAATGTGCTGCAGTCCACTGCTGCCACCACCAATAGAACAAAGACAAGAATTGTATTATACAATGATGATGGTAATTATAAGCCCGGAGGACTTGATGGGTATGGATCCTGATATGGGATACCTGAGCTTTTGCCTGCTGCCATCCTTATCTGCATGCCAGCAATTTATGGATCCCAACTATACATTTTTTTTTGCAAAGTGAATTGCTGTGTGGAATGAGAATGAAGAGAGAATCAAAGTTTAAAGCTTCCCATCCCCTAGGTTTGTTCTAGATTATTTTTTTAAAGCTATCAGTGATACCACACTTTCCACCCCCAGTTTTTCATGCAGTTTGGACCTCATGAAAGTAGCTAATTATTTGGATTTGAGACATTGGCCTTCATATAGCTATTTCTTCCTTGCTTATGAGCCATCTTGTCTGTTTAAAATGCAAACACAGGTTAGACTGTCTAGCTGCCCAGTTTTTGTGTGAGTTTTTAGAAAGTCTTTGGGGGATGCTTGGGTTTTTATTTTTATGAATAGCCATCTGATAATTTGTAGATAGCAGAGCTCTGGTATTTCTCTCCCACCCCCATTGCTTTTCTGGAGGAAGAAAGAATATGGACCAGTTGCACTTGCCATACATTACCATCACCATGGTTATGCATACCATTCCTGTAATACGATGCGAAGCATGTGTCTGTGAAATATAAACAGAGCACAATCTGTTTTGTCCAGTGAGCAGTTGGGAAGCTAGAAAAATCTGAGCATGGAAGAGAAAAAAGACTACCTCTAAACTTTGTTGCAGGTTGTTTTACATATAGGGCAGCTATCTTTAAAAAAAAAAAAAAAAAGCAATAAGGGCAGTTTAATATTGTTTAGGTCATAGCTAAATTTGTGTGCATATGGAATAGTGCCAGATTGTCAAAAATAGGTAGCTAAAAAGCTTATCAGTTTTTTAAAAATAATGTGATATTAAGAAAAACTGACTAAATAGTTGCATGATTTAGTATGGCATTCATGAGGTGTAGAAAGCCTGAAGTTCATATGCTTCCTCTGCTTCACTTTGGAGAATGTCAGAAGTTAGCCTTGGGTTGTGAGCCGCCCAGAATTTGGTTTAAGATGGGCAGCCATGTACATGTTTAAAATTAAATAATTTTTAAAAATGCTTACTTTCATTTCAGTTGACTGCAGTCTATCACATTACACAGCACAAAACTTGTGGTTAAAGGTCAGTTTCAAACAAGTCATCAACAATCCACATGATTGCAGTATATTGGTTAAACTGTTGGACTAGGACTAAGAGACCCAGGCTCAAGTCTAATCTCAGCCATAGAAGCTCAGTGGGTGACTTTGGGGCAGTCATAAGAACATAAACAGTGCTGTGCTGGATCAAAACCCTGGCCTATCCAATCCAGCAGCCTATTCTCACAGTGCCATCCAACTGCACAAGGAAGCCCACTAGTCTTCCAGCAAGTGGCCTTCAGAGACAATCACACTGCCATCAAGGCTAATAGCTATTGATCCCCATGACTTCCATGAATGGGTCTAACCCTTTTTTGAAGCCAGACAAGCTGGTAGCTAGCACCAGTTCTTATGGTAGCAAATTCCAAAGTTTATTTACATGTTGCGTAGAAATAATACACTGGTACCTCGGTTCACGAACGCTTCTGTTCATGAACAGTTCAGTTCATGAACAGCTCTGGTTGCAAAATTTTGTCTCCGTTCGCGAACTCCGTATCGAGTTACGAACAGGATCCGCGGCCATTTTCCCTCCCGTGACACGTGATCGCGGCTTCCTGTAGGGAGGGGGACTCTCCCTCCAAGCAGTAACCGCCTCCCCACCCGCCTTCCTGTCCTCCATGCTAGAAGTCGCGTCGAGCAAGGTTAGCTTTCTCTCTCTTCGTACTGTACTTTGTGTCATATTTTTGCGGTTTAAAAAAAAAAAACATATGGTTCAGAACGGATTAACCGTAATTACATTGGACCTTATAGGGAAATTCGATTCGGGACGCGATCAAAAATCGGCGACCAAATTCGCAGGGGTCAGAACGGATTAACCGTATTTACATTGAACCTTATGGGAAAATTTGATTTGGTTCACGACCAATTCGGTTCGCGACCAGAGTTGCGGAATGAATTAAGTTCGTGAACTGAGGTACCACTGTATATATGAGCTACCTTATCCCAAGGTATCTCACAGCATTTTTGTGGGACAAACTGGAATGCTGGGCGTGCCATCTTTTGCTCCTGGAGGAAAGATGGGATATAAATCAAATAAATAAACTATCTTTTTGAATCTATCTTTTTACCCTAAATAGTCAGTTTTCCAGGTATACATGACTTGGCAAAGTACAGTTAACTAAAACCAGTGCTAAAGTTTCTGAGCTGTGAGGGAGGAATGAAGGAGAGCAGCGTGTAAGCACAATATTTTCTGCAGCTCATCAATATCCTAATAAATGAGGTTTACCTTGATGAGTGAAATGCAGCAATGTGTGTGTTTGTGAAAATCTGTGCACCTGGATTTCTCAAAAACAGCATTAGATATCTTAGCAGCTCAAGGGTAACTAAGATTTTTTAATCATTTGTCAACTTTTTTGACAATTATTTTAGGAAAAAAACTAAAAGTAAAATAGAAAATATATCAAGTTAACTTTACATGGAAAGAATTTATGTTGGGTTAGGAGCACTTTCCAAGGCCTGGTATCCTTTTGTTCTACCCAGTTTATGCCCTCCCCCTGCCCCCAGAAAAAGGGTGGGAGGTATCTTCAGCATACTAAGAAATTGTTAACCACACAGAGTTTTTTTTTTAACAATTTATTAAAATAGTAACAACACATTCTAATCCAAATTCATTTAAGCCCTTTTAAATACTGTTGACACCAAGCATGTGCTTTAATCTATCCCATTGAAAATATAGATTTTGTTCCTTCCCTGAATGTCTTGGTGTAAGTGCAGTAAAGTATTAAAATACAATTTTAATTAGTCCAGTTACTTTTTTATTTCTTCTGTTCCTTGACTTGTAAAGAATACTGCTAGCTGTTGCTAGGTAACACCTAATTGTGTTATTAACTGCCAACAGTTGTCAGAAGGAATAGTAAATTCTTTTATCTTTTTAATAAAAATTACTAAAGTGATTGCAATACATAAATATTCCATTTTAATTTACAAATTATGATGTTGCAATATAGGTTGCGTGCTATTAGACTTTTTGTTTAGAAATTCTGCTAAAGAGCTCTTTCTTATCTTAAATATTAGCAACTTTTTACTGCATCTTTTGATACCCATAATGATTAATCATGCATAAATATATATAAACATACTGTAAAAATAACATTTATCAAATGTAGTTATATCATTTCTGATTGCCATTTGCCAGCATGATCATGAACAATCCATTCCACACACACTTGAATGGCTTTGGAATGGTAACTGCTCTTCCCAGAAATCATGACAGCCCTGTAAATATTCAAGAAGCACTTTTACATACAGGATATAGGCAGTTTTTCTTTCTTTTATGCCACTTGATGTCACCTGAGAAGATCTTCCAATTTCTAGGAACATATTTTCAAGGAATAAAATTGGGAAACAAAGGATAGTAATAAACACTCTAAGGTGTTTTTTTACTCTTTGGATCTTTGGCCAGAGAAGCTGTTGGATAGTATAACAACAGTATCCCAAAACCTCTACTCAGTCAGGTAGAGGCCCTCATACACTGTCTCAGCTTGGGGTAGGTGTTTCAGTAGATCATAATGACTCCTCCCCCCCCCCCCCCAATATTTTGGGCTGATACTGCATTGAGAAACCAGATGTGCAGAGCAAGGTCAAATTCCTCTCACTCATGTCTCAGTAATATATACCAGAACAAGTCTTCATTCCTAAGTAGGTTTTAGATCACAGTATCAAACAGCTTGTTAAAGGAGGCACAAACTAGGAAACTACATTCTGATGTAATAATAAACTTACTTATCTGCTTATGTTTGCAGGAGAAACGAAACATGTTTGTTTTCAGCATTCTTAGATCTTAGTTTGTTTTGTAAATGTGATACTTTGTGAAGTTGCACTTCCTGTGGTATTAGTATTAAAAAGTTATTTGGATGTGGTGTTAGGATCTGATAAGAATTGCTTTATTCAGTAGGCTTGCTAAATGCCAGCTTGTGGCTTGCTTGTTCTCATAACCATGAAGCATTAGAAATTTCACCACTGTGGAAAGAATTTGAAGATCTCCAGGTGAAGAGGGACAGAGTTTAACCTTCTTAGAAAGGGGTTAGTTGTTCCTGGTAGCTCATTCTTCCTCCAAGCCAAATAAAGACCTGTTACATACATGTGCTGTCAATATCGTAGTTACTCTTATCATTTTTGGATGGCCTCAGTCAAGTATGCCACCCCTTTGACTCACAAAGAGCTGTATTCACATTTTTTTCCCAGAGTGAATGTGCTGGCTGCCTTCAAATGAAAAATTAAAGAACTATGTGAATTAAGCATTGCGTTTAGCATTTTCAACTCTCTGAATAGTAACAGTTGAAAATCATGTTCTGGTTATTAAGGCCATCCTTAGGCTTTAGTAAATAATGTGGTTTATTTCCAGTGGATAGCACAATTAAATATGTCTTCTCAGCTAATTTTGCAAAGTATGAAATATTTTTAAAATCTTGATAGACACAGATCAAATTGTGAGGCCCCTTTTTTGGTGAATTAAAACCATTTAAAGTTTTTTCTTTGGCCAGTTCACAGTTGTCTGAACATAAAAATTGATATTAAATCCCAAATAGAAACAAATAACAATGGCAAGGCTAAATTGAAGCTTATATACATGAGATCTCTGTTCTCTAAATATTAGCTTTAAATTAGTTGATCCCTAGAATGCTGCAGGACCGCCAGTTGCAAAGCAAGGCATGTGCATCTTTTCTAGCATAATTAGTCAAAGACTAGTGATTTCAGTCCTTTTGCTTCTCCTTTGAGTGAAGAAAAATTAGATTTTTATTCTCCCACCCGCCCCATAGGTGATAAGAGTATAACCTCTATCCATTTTGACATATCTTCATTTTCAAAACAATGCTTCTGTATCTGCTGCTTTCCCTTAAAGCCTCGTTTTTTTTGGAAATTTCTAAAAATAAAATAGACTGAAGAGGTTTTTGAACAGCCCTTAGCTGTTGCGTCCTGCGGTCTGGTTCATTTACCATAATTTCCTTGGTGCTAGTATTACTTGCACCTGCAAAGGAAGGCCAGAAAAGAACTTCAGCAGTTTGTGTTTAAGATACTTTGGCCTCTTCTTTAAACAACCTGTAGCTTGTGTTAGATAAAATTTGTCTGCTTGTATAGTCTTGGAAACAACAACACTACTTTAATTTTCTTTACTAGAAACAATGGCTGAACCTGCCTTATCAATTTATTTCTCTTCCTCATTTTTTCAGTTGTCTTTCTCTCAAACATGCTCCAAACTGAATTCCTTTCATCTTATCTCTTTTTCTATCCCTCGCGTTCCACTGCCAACAAGATCTTCCTGAAACTTGCATTTCCAGGCAGATCCAAGAACTCCCATTATCACAATAGCTGCCCTATCTGGATGGATGGATGGATGGATGAATAAATAAATAAAGCT
Source organism: Liasis olivaceus (assembly GCA_030867105.1). Taxonomy (NCBI): domain Eukaryota; kingdom Metazoa; phylum Chordata; class Lepidosauria; order Squamata; family Pythonidae; genus Liasis; species Liasis olivaceus. Next base: position 39,370,710 of record CM061349.1, read on the forward strand.
TTGACACAAAGCTAGCTTTACTTTCCCCCAGTATATTGTGTAGGAGAGGAATTTAGGGAAAGAGAAGCTTAACTTTGCCTATTTAGGACAGTTTCCCATTAAACTATCCCACATATTATGTTGTATAGAATCTGGGACTGCATGATACGCCTGCTTGTTATGAAATAGCTGAGACACAGTTAAAAAACCAAAACTGTTTGTTAATTGGAATCCACAAACACAAGAAATGTGAAGTTATATGTAGCAAAGTCTATGAATTAGGTTTTCTTCAAGATAAGCTTTCTGACAACAGACTGGAACCTCAAGAACCCCCAAAACCAAACTCATTTCCCAACAGTAAAGATTTTTCTTCTAGCTCTAAAATACTTTCCCCATCTAAAGAACAAAGAATCCTCCCTGACCTTCCTTGCCAATCTGTCAATTTTCAAGTATCTATCTGTAATATTAAATAAGGCTAATTATGATCTTGTGGTATATATTAGTATATTAGTATCACTTATATCGATGAATATACTGTTTGCATCTTAAAGCTGCAATAATTAGATGACATCTCCCACATTTATTGATCATAGTGTGTGCAAATACAGTTTTCATCTAAAACATTTGAGGGAAGGCTACTGAGTTGGAGGTGTGCAGGAGTTCTTAGGATTGAACACACAAAATGGAGAACAAAGGCACTCCTTGTTAACCAGTTCAGATTTTTTTCTTTATTCATAACAATGCAAGGTAGAAAAATATTGCATTTTTTTGAAGTTTGACTTTTAGCGCTAGATAGCTCTGTAAGCCGCAATCCCCCTCCATTTTCCTGGTGTAACTGCTGTAAAAGAGGCAGAAAGCAATAAAAGCAGTAAATCACTGTATAATTGCTCTGCCAATTTGCCAACAACTACTTTGCTTGCAAAGTAACACTTCTTAAATTAGTGTGCCTAAGTTGTTATGTGTGTAGCTATACTAAATTCCCCTTAGAGTTAATCAAGGGCTTCAGATAAAACTTAGCTGGCAATCTCTCATGGCTAGCATAATGCTGATGTTCAGATACTCCTGTCTCTCAGGAATTCTACATAGGACATTCTACATCATCCAATCTGTGATGAACTCTGTATTGGCAGAAGGTGGGATTCCAGAGTCTTGGAAGGAGGCATTATTACCTAAAGAAGGACAAGATTTGAATCTAACTAAAAATTATAGACCAGTATCATTATTGAATAATGATTATAAGTTGTTCACAACAGTTTTAACAGATAGACTGAAAGTTATATTACAAGAATGTATTCATGAAGATCAATGTGGATTTTTACCTAAAAGACAATTAAAAGACAACGTTAGAACAGTGTTGGACATTATAGAATATTTGGAACAGGACAATGAAACATAAGCTGCATTGATTTTTTTGAAAAGAAAGCTTTTGACAATTTAAATTGGCCTTTTATGTTTAAAGTTTTGGAAGATATGAATTTTGGAGAGAACTTTATAAAAGGAGTGAAATTGATTTATGTATCACAGAAAGCGCAAATTATTGTGAATGGAGACTTAACCAAATCTTGTGAAATACAAAAGGGAACAAGACAGGGTTGTCCATTATGTCCCTGTTGTTTATTTTAGTTTTGGAAGTTTTGAATAGAGATATAGGGAGAGATGAGACGATAAGGGGCATAAAAATTTAGAAAGAGACATATAAGTTGAGAGCCTTTGTGGATGATTGGTGTTGGTGTTGGTGCTGAAGGATTCCCTTGAAGGGGATCAAAGCTTTAATGAAAGATTGAAAGAATTTGGTGTTTTGGCTGGTTTTAAAATTAATAAAAGACTGAAATGTTAACAAAAATATGAGGATACAAGAACACAAAGAATTGATGAATAAAACAGGTTTTAAGATTGAAAAAAAAAGTTAAATATTTGGGGTTGAATTTGACAAATACTGATTGAATGTTGTTTCAAAATAATTGTGTTAAGACTTAGAATGAATTTAAAAATGATGTTAAGATGGGAAGAATTACAATTGTCATTGTTGGGAAGAATTTCTGTAATTAAGATGAATGTTTTACCTAGAATGTTATTTTTGTTTCAAACAATACCTGTTATGACAACTTAAGTTCCATTTAAACAATGGCATAAAGACATATCTAAATTTGTGCAGCAAGGCAAAAAACCGCAAATTAAGTATAAAGTTTTACAAGATGCTAAAGAAAGAGGAGGTTTAGGTCTCCCAGATTTGAAGCTGTATTTTGCAGCTTGTTGTTTGGTTTGGACGAAAGAGTGGGTGGCTTTGAGAAATAGGAGGTTATTGGAACTAGAGGGGCTTGACCTAAGATTTAGGTGACATGGCTATTTATGGTATGATAAAGTTAATGTAGATTTTGAAAATCATTTTATTAGATGTACCATATTGAGAATATGGAACAGATATAAATTTAGGTTGTCTCTGAAGGTTCCTTTATGGTTGTCACCACAAAAAGCTTTTTATAGAAGAGAAACAGTAACTAAACATAAATGGTTAACTTATGGTGATGTATTGGAATTTTCTCAAAGTGACTTTAAATTAAAGACAAGAGATGAATTGATATCAGAAGGATACATGGGTCAATGGTTTTCCTATGTACAATTACAAGAAAGATTTAAAATAGATAAAAGGACTTATGGTTTTGAATATGGTAAGAACTGAATCTGAAGCAGAATTATGTACTAATGATGAACATGTTATTGCAAAGACGTACAAACTTTTATTGAAACTAGAGACAGAAGATTAACAAGTTAAGGGGTGTATGATAATATTCAGGTAGAACAATGGGAAAATATGTGGCGGAAAGGACTGAAATTCATATTGTGTTATAACCTTAAAGAGAACTTTTATGAAGTGATGTATTATTGGTACTTGTCACCAGAAAAATTATCTAACATGTGCAAAGGTACTTTGAATGTATGTTGGAAATGTGAACAACAAGAAGGGACATTTTATCATCTCTGGTGGACTTGTAAAAAAGGGGAAAAAATTGAATTACATATTTTCATACAGAAGATTTTAAAGATTAATATTCAATCAAAACCAGAGACTTTCCTTTTGGGCTTTATGGATAAACAGTTGGAAAGAACCTATGGAACTTTGTTCTTATATATGATAACAGCAGCAAGTCTTTTATATGTAGAGAGGTAGAAAGACAAGATATTATCTACAATGGAAGAATGGATGGTGAAGCTGATGGAGTTGGCCGAGATGGCAAAATTGATGGCTTTGATTCGAGATGAGACATTGTGTAATTTTAATGCTAACTGGAAACCTTTTTTGGACTTTTTGCAGGAAACAGGAAAAAAAATGAAATTATGTTGTATGGATATGATGATTAGAAATAATATGGGTTAATAGAAATAATGGAAGTTATGTTGTATATTTAGAGCAAGAGTTTGATGTATATTGTTACTTATATCTGTTGTAAGGAGAGTTGTAAATTAATTCTTTTTTCTTTTGTCTCCCTTTCTTTTTTTCTGCACTCTTGATCTCTACTATCCTTTTTTTCTAATTTCTCTTTTCTTCTCATTCTTTTTCTTAATATTAGTTCTGGTTAGTTTTTACTGTTCTGTTTTTAAAAAATTAATAAAGTTATTAAAAAGAAAAGGAATTCTGTATAGGACTGTTCCTCCGAAGCCTGATTCTCTATCTTTGCTGACCTTACTTTCCTTCAAAGCCCTCTTTGGGTGAACTTAGATCTGCTCCGGAACTTGCATTTCTCCAGCAGTTAAACCTGCCTGAATCCACATGGTTTGTTGGCCATCTTCTTCTCTGTCTCTCCAACTTCAACAATTCCCCATTGATAGTTTCTTTAGTCCATTTTAGTTTCATCCCCCACTCCATGAGAGATTGTGTATGTGTGCACTTATGAAACCCTTATCTGTTTCTCTTCCTGCTGTTTTCCCAGACCACATTTATCACCTCTAGGCAGAGCTTATCCATTTGGGACATCAAGTGAGAAGCTGTGTTCTCTAAGGTATACACATGTGCCCGCACACTACTCATGAAACCCGTGCACATGTAAAAATTCAAGCACACACAAAATTAAGTTTAAATAATAATAAATTCAGTCACTGTAAAGCTATGGGCTCATGACTCGTGGGGAGTCCTACACAAGCTCACCACCTCAGCTTAACTGCAGCAGCTCAGTGACAGGAGTTCCTGCTTAGTCTACACTGTGGCATTGCCAAGCAACCCTTGCTGTTGCAGTCAAGCTGAGGCAGCGAGCTTGTGTATTTTGCCTGGGGCAACAGGTAGGCAGGCCTTTCCCAATCTTGCAGTTGTAGCTGACCTACTCCAGGCCCCTGAGCCTCCTGCACACAAAGGAGCACCTCCTCCAAAAAAGGTTTAATTCATTTCCCTCCTCCCTTCAAAAAAGGTTTATTTCCCTCATCTGTCCAAAAATGGTTTACTGTAATTTCCATCTTCTCTCCAAAAAAGATTTAATTCATTTCCCTTCTCCCTTCCAAAAAGGTTCAATTCATTTCCCTGCTCCCCCCCCCAAAAGGTTTATTTTCCTTCGTCCTTCCAAAAACAGTATAATTAATTTCTCTCTTCCTTTCATAGTTTCATTTCCCACCTCCCACCAAAAAGGTTTAATTAATATCTGTTGAGTTTTGGGCTGCACATGGTCCATGATCATTGTAAATTTTATAAAACTTTTAATTTTTAAATTAATGATATTTAAAGTTTATGTCCCCTTCATGGATCACTGCCTTGTCGTGGCGAAGGGGCTTGTGTAACTCAGTGAAGCCATGAGCTATACCGTGCAGGGCCACCCAAGACGGACAGGTCATGACAGAGAGTTCTGACAAAATGTGGTCCACTGGAGAAGGAAATGGCAACCCACTCCAGTATCCTTGCCAAGAAAACCCCATGGACAATGTTAAAAGGCTAAAAGATATGACGCCGGAAGATGAGCCCCTCAGGTCGGAAGGTGTCCAATATGCTACTGGGGAAGAGCGGAGGGCAATTCCAAGTAGCTCCAGAAAGAGTGAAGCGGCTGGGCCAAAGCCGAAAGGACGTTCAGCTGTGGATGTATCTGGAAGCAAAAAGAAGGTCCGATGCTGTAAAGAACAATATTGTATAGGTACGTGGAATGTAAGATCCATGAACCAAGGCAAGCTGGATGTGGTCAAACATGAGATGACAAGATTGAACGTCGATGTCTTGGGAATCAGCGAATTGAAATGGACGGGAATGGGTGAATTTAATTCAGGTGACCATTATATCTACTACTGTGGGCAAGAAACCCTTAGAAGAAATGGAGTTGCACTCATAGTCAATAAGAGAGTGGGAAAGGCAGTAATGGGGTACAACCTCAAAAACGACAGAATGATCTCAGTGCGTATCCAAGGAAAACCATTCAACATCACGATAATCCAAGTCTATGCCCCAACCACTGATGCCGAAGAAGCTGAAGAAGACCTACAAGACCTTCTAGAACTAGCACCAAAAAAAGATGTCCTTTTCATCATAGGGGATTGGAATGCTAAAGTAGGAAGTCAAGGAGTAATCGGAATAACAGGCAAGTTTGGCCTTGGAGTACAAAATGAAGCAGGGCAAAGGCTAATAGAGTTCTGTCAAGAGAACAAGCTAGTCATAGCAAACACTCTTCCAACAACACAAGAGACGACTCTACACATGGACATCACCAGATGGTCAATACCGAAACCAGATTGATTACATACTTTGCAGCCAAAGATGGAGAAACTCTATACAGACGGCAAAAACAAGACCAGGAGCTGACTGTGGCTCAGATCATGAGCTTCTTACTGCAAAATTTAGGCTTAAATTGAAGAATGTAGGGAAAACCACTAGACCACTCAGGTATGACTTAGATCATATTCCATGTGAGTACACAGTGAAGGTGATGAATAGATTTAGAGGATTAGATTTGGTAGACAGAGTGCCTGAAGAACTATGGACGGAGGTCTGTAACATTGTACAAGAGGCAGCAACTAAAACCATCCCAAGGAAAAATGCAAGAAAGCAAAATGGCTGTCTGATGAGGCTTTACAAATAGCTGTGGAAAGAAGGAATGCAAGGGTGAAAGGGAAAGATATAAGCAACTGAATGCAGATTTCCAGAGAATAGCAAGGAGAGACAAGAAGGCCTTCTTAAATGAACAATGCAAAGAAATTGAAGAAAACAATAGAATGGGGAAGACTAGAGATCTCTTCAAGAAAATTGGAGATATCAAAGGAACGTTTAGTGCAAAGATGGGCATGATAAAGGACAAAAAAGGCAGGGACCTAACAGAAGCAGAAGAGATTAAGAAGAGGTGGCAAGAATACACAGAAGAACTATACAAGAAAGATCTTAATGTCCCTGATGTCCATGCTGGTGTGGTCACTGACCCTGAGCCAGACATCCTAGAGAGTGAAGTCAAGTGGGCCTTAGGAAGCATTGCTAACAACAAAGCTAGTGGAGATGACAGTATTCCAGCTGAGTTATTTAAAATACTAAAAGACGATGCTGTTAAAGTGCTGCACTCAATATGCCAGCAAGTTTGGAAAACGCAACAGTGGCCACGGGATTGGAAAAGGTCAGTTTACGTTCCAATTCCAAAGAAGGGCAATGCCAAAGAATGCTCAAACTATCGCACAATTGCACTCATTTCACATGCTAGCAAGGTTATGCTCAAAATCCTACAAGCTAGGCTTCAGCAGTACGTGAACCGAGAACTACCGGATGTACAAGCTGGGTTTCGAAGAGGCAGAGGAACTAGAGATCAAATTGCCAACATTCGCTGGATCATGGAGAAAGCACGAGAGTTCCAGAAAAGCATCTACTTCTGCTTCATTGACTATGCAAAAGCCTTTGATTGTGTGGATCACAAGAAACTGTGGCAAATTCTTAAAGAGATGGGGATACCAGACCACCTTACCTGTCTCCTGAGAAATCTGTATGCGGGCCAAGAAGCAACAGTTAGAACCGGTCATGGAACAACCGATTGGTTCAAAATAGGGAAAGGAGTACGACAAGGCTGTATACTGTCACCCTGCTTATTTAACCTATATGCAGAGTACATCATGAGAAATGCCAGGCTGGAAGAATCACAAGCCAGAATTAAGATTGCAGGGAGAAACATCAATAACCTCAGATATGCAGACGATACCACCCTAATGGCAGAAAGTGAAGAAGAACTAAAGAGCCTCTTGATGAGGGTGAAAGAGGAGAGTGCGAAAGCTGGCTTGAAACTCAACATTAAAAAAACTAAGATCATGGCATCTGGACCCATCAATCCCTGGCAAATAGAAGGGGTAGAAATGGAAGCAGTAACAGACTTCATTTATTTGGGTTCAGATCACTGCAGACGGAGACTGCAGCCATGAAATTAAAAGACTCTTGCTCCTTGGGAGGAAAGCTATGGCAAACCTAGATAGCATATTAAGAAGCAGAGACATCACCTTGCCGAGAAAGATCCGCATAGTCAAAGCTATGGTTTTTCCAGTAGTAATGTATGGCTGTGAGAGCTGGACCATAAAGAAGGCTGAACGCCGAAGAATTGATGCCTTTGAACTGTGGTGCTGGAGAAGACTCTTAAGAGTCCCCTGGACTGCTAGGAGGTCAAACCAGTCAATCTTAAAGGAAATCAACTCTGATTGCTCATTGGAAGGATTGATAATGAAGCTCAAGCTCAGATACTTTGGTCACCTAATGCGAAGAGAGGACTCTTTGGAAAAGACCCTGATGCTGGGAAAGATGGAAGGCAAAAGGAGAAGAGGACGGCAGCGGATGAGATGGCTAGATAGCATCACTGAAGCAATGAGCATGAAATTGAGCAAACTCAGGGAGGCAGTGAAAGATAGGAAGGCCTGGTGCAATATGGTTCATGGGGTCACGAAGAGTCAGACACGACTTAACGACTGAACAACAACAAAAAGTTTATGTAAATTCAGAATACATCCAGAGAAGAAGGAAAGAATGGGGGAAAATGAAAGAGAGGGGTCTATCTAAATGCTTTTTGTATTATGTCTTTCTCTTTCTTTTTTAATTCTTCTTTCATTACAATATCTAATTCCCCCCGCAAAAGAAACAATTTTAAATGCTTGCAAAATGTTGATTGCAATTATCAATTGGAGCACAATGGGGAGGGGTAATTATGCTACTTCATGTATGAGTGACGTGATAATTTATTGTTTTTATTGGTTTTGTTGTGAGCCACCTAAGGGTATTGTATTTAAAATAGGTGGCCATATAAGTTTAATAAATAAATGAATACTTTTTGAATTAAGCAAAAGTTACACCTGATTTTACCAGCTGTTATGCCAAGGCATAACTGAATAAGCCGCCTACTTATACAGTAAAATCTGCATCAGGGCCTCCACCTATTTGCTGAGTTCAGAATGATACCACCCTGAGAATGCAAATCTGATCCTTAAGAGGGAGTGTAACCCCATCCAGAAGAGGCATATCTCCTGAAGTCCAACACCTGGAATCATATCTTTTTATCTGTGTTTAATTTTGACTTATTTCCCCACTTCTAGTATTTTATGGCCTTGGAGATGTCCAGCCTTAGCTTGCAAAAAATATAGATAGCTAAGTACCCTTAGTGTATTGGCAATAACTAGCTTTAAATTTGCAAATCATCTTGTCCACAGGCTTCATATATACATTTAGAGATATTAACTAAAACAGGAATAAAAATAGAGCCTTGTGGAACCTCTTTCAAGACAATCCCTTGGGGAGGGCTTGAGTAGAAGTCTGTGAATACTACTTTCTAGTAGCAGCTGTAGTGGTATGGACAGAACTCCGCAAAGCAATTCTTTTAACTTATATGTCAGCCCTTCCAAGGTAGGCAAGATCAGGAAACAGATCACTGTTCACCGGAAGACTAGAACTATACTTTATTGAGAATCTTGAAAGTCTGATTACCTCCCTTCCCTCTCTATATTCCAGTGAATCAGGGAAGAGCTTGCCACTTCTGAATATGTATTACCTTGTTTCCCAGGACTTCAGGAATGTTTCAGCCCTGTTTGTTTATATAATGGTTCTTGCCTGTTTTTCTCAAGGTTATCTCCTTGACTCTACTTCATAGCTAAACACTTGAACAATGTATTGGTTACTGATAAGTTTATGGATGCAATTGAGAGTGCTGTTTTTGACCTATAAACCCCTATGCCATGGTACCAAGATATTTATAGGATTGCTTTCTCTGCATAGCAGTGGCTCATTCACTTTATCCATTGCGGACCTCCCACCAACATCTTTTAATGGGCCCTATGTAGAGGAGGTGAAGGGTACCGGGGCCTGCAAAGCAATATTAAAGAATGCTCCTCACCTTGAGATGAGACTGGTGCTCTTATTGTTGGCCTTCCAGAAGCTTTTAAAGATAGAGATGTTTAAGAGAGCCCATTACATTTACCAATTTATGGTGCTTGTATTTTATTGGCTTTTATGTTTTACTCTGGTTTTATTTTATCTACAATTTTCAGACCAGAAATATCCCAAAATGTAAACTTGTGTTAAAATTATACTTCCATCCCAGAATGTTCCTGTTCTGGCAAAATGTTTCTGATGTCATATATCCATCAAGGGCATAGTCTGTTCCACTACTCATAAGTCTTTATATGATTTATATATCTGATCTGACTACACACACAGAAATTAGCTTATTGTTAGTTTGCTTGGACTGGACACTTGCATCTAGTTATGTATTGATATTCTACATGCGTGTTTAAACTTCATAAAGATTAGAACAGCCTATCTGCTGTTTTTAAGAGTAGTAGTTGTCCTAGAGTAAAATAAAATGGTATCTGGTTCAGGGCCAGATCAGTAGCTTATTCAGTCCTCTTTAAAATTGTCTTAAAGCATATAAGAATGTAAAATGGCTTTTTAGAATTAAACGTAATGCATGTTTTACTGTGTTATGAATGTTATTTAAGAAACAGTACATAGGTTACATATTTTGTTTCTAGTTTCCCTTTCTTAAATGTACATGGCTAGATATTGGGTTCTGTTGTTGTTTTTTTCTTTTGCAAATAGAATATGATTGATTAATATTTTTTTATAAAGAGATAATTCCTCTGTTCAAAATGTAAATGTTATTTTCTTAATTAATCAAAATTTATGCCACAATTTATAAAATGTATAAAATACGGTATATGATTAGGCAATTTGCAAATCACCAAATATAAATAATTGTTTTTTACACCATTTCCCTTTTTTTAACTTTAGCACATCGAGTCCACCCATTTGGCCAGGAAGCACCTTTATCAAGAGAAATGGAGCTCTTCTGCAAGGTAGGTCATAGATTCATTGTCATGATAATTATCATAATTTTCACATGTTTCAGGAGAAAAGTTTAAATCAGTGCTTATTTAAATATTTTATTGTTTTCCAATATCTAAATTCATTTATAGTATACTCATGAGCTCAGCTTGCTTTATCATAAAATAATTTAATATGCTATGAATGCAGCTCTCTTCCTCCATGCCTCACACAGCATGGTACCTTTCAACTTGTGTTGATGAATAATATAGTTTTCCTTCTACATGTATTAGTGGAAAAATACTTCTTGCAGTAGTTGTGTGACAGCTGTATCTCAGAGGCCAGTGTAAAATGGTCGATATGCAAGACACAATTACTTTTTCTATTATAATTTTGAATATTTTTTTCCAGTTCAGTACTGAAGACAAGAGTAGTTGTTCAATAGTTAAGGAATGCTTGCTAGGGATGATAGTTCTCTTTATATTTGTCAGTCTTCAATTTTCTGCTTGAGATGATATTAACTAGTTATTATGGAACTGTAACTTGGAAATTAGATATGATATAACATGAAAGAATTAATTTTTTTATTGTTGCATGCCAGTTTTGAACCTTTGAGGGTTATGTGATTTGAATTTGTCAGTGATGAAAATGGATATTATTCTGTATAATTTGAATGCATTAATTAAGAGGAAATCTATCTGTTGATAATTCTTGGGGAGGTAGTGAGTATCCAAAATCTCTCATCCAGTTGCTACTGCTTCATTCATGTTCAGAACATAGATTAAGGACAATTTTCTACATTCTTGAATACATTTTTAATTTCTGCTTTGACCATGTTGGTTAAAAATGTCACTGTGTGTCATTTTTAGAGTTTTGTAACTTTAGATGACAGAATATATCATGAGAACCACACTACTACCAAACTAAAAATTGATGGCACTACCACTTATTTAAGCAATGTTCAAAACAGAAAAAAAAGAGACCCTAAATATTTTAGTAATTATTATTGTTAATATCTATTGAAAAATATTGTTACTATTTGAAGACATATTAAGGATTCTGCTATCCGGGTCTTGGCACAGAAGGACATCTTATACTTGAAACTTTTCAGGTTTACTAGGACTGCAATCCTCTACATGCTTATTTGGGAATATGTTAACTTAAACCAGAGGAAGAATGGATATGATTATGATTTATGTGTGTATTTGTTCATGTGTCTGTGCATTATCATTCATGCTTTTCATCTAGAATTTTCATTTAAAAGGGAGCTATAAAATATTAATGATGTATTTCTTATCCAATATAGTTATGATCGGAATAGGTAGAAAATAGCTCTATGTAGAGGAAAGGATGTCTCAGCATGGCAAGATAGAAAAGTGAATAAAATAGTGCTGTTGGTGCTGCCTGTTTCTGATTATTAGGAAAATATGTATGATAAAAGATATTTATTGTGAAATTTTGTAGGACATAGGCTTCAGTGAATGTAGAAAAGCATGGAAAGAGCCTGTAGGTAAAAACAAGAGAAAAAGCTAAAATATATAAAATTGTATCTAATTATACAACGTCTTAAACGTTTTAGGACCTCGCATTTTAATAAGTCAGAATTTTAAATTCAGAAATGGAGGCATTAGTATTTTTATGACTAGACATAAATAAAAGTGTCTTTGATACATTTCTTCCTTATTTACCTATATTTGAATAGTAAAGCATTACTAGTTGACTGACTGTTCTTTGCAAGCTTAATCCATGAATAGTTCTTATCTAAACAGCTATGCAAGTAAGAAATAGCAATATTGTTTTGGGGTAACTCAGACTGTTTTACAAGTTACAGTTAATATTGTTTTTTATTTGAGCTACTGAATGTATTCAGATGCAAATTTAAAGATATATTTTTGTATGCACAAAAAATCATGCCATTGCAAAAAATGAACAAAACATAGACAATTCACAAATTGTAGACATAGCTTGATCGGTCCGTCTCAATTGACTACATGTATTTATTTCATTGTGCTTTATCCAGGTTGATTGTAACTAAGGGGATAACGTGCACAGAATATTCAGATTGTCAATAAAGATAGTAGAATAGAAATGTAATGATGTTTCCATGTTGATTACATAGCTGCCATCAAATATGAGGATTTTAATTAACAAAACAGGTTATAATGCATAAATAATACATCATAATAATAATACATAGCATTTTCATTATAACATCACAAAATGTTTATTCAACTGGTTCCTTTTTTAATTGATTTGGACTGCTCCAAATAATCTATAGCTTCACCAATTTGATTGTAGCAACTCTACTATATATGCGATTAGCTTTTTATGACTGACTTGTGCTATTATTATATGTGAAAGTAATAATAAATGTTTATTTGGATACAGTGTATCTTAAAACCTTTGGTCCTATAATTCTCATTTTTATTGAGACTTTTCAACAAAAACCTTTGGTTGCATAACTGGTTGCCTTCTAGTTTTTTCCCCCCATCCAACTCTATGTAAATAAACTCATAGAAATATCTTTCATTCCTGTTTTTATAGCAGATGCAGATTGCTTTAATTTGTTAATAATGAATTATTAATTGTGCAAACATGCTCAAGGTGGAATATCATTGGAACTCTACATACAGTCCTAGTATCCCTTGAATGATTACAACCTAAATAATGCTAATTTTTCTATGTAGCTGAAAACTTTTAATTTCTGGAATGTAATATTTTAGTATTGTCAGGATGTTATTTGCTAAATATAACAAAAGGTGATTTTTAAAATCAAAAACATAGTATCACTACATTGACTAAATGCTCAAGATTTTGCAATCCTGACTTCAGCAATACAAGGAATGAGAACTTCCAGTTATATAAGCTAGATTCAGAAGAGAAAAAGGCAGCCAGGATCAAATTGCTAAGATCTGATCGTTTGTAGAAAAGGCCAAGGAGTTCCGAAAAGATTTCTATTTTTGCTTACACTAAGGCTTTTAACTGTGTAGACCACAATAAACTGTGGATAGTCCTTAAAAATATGGGTATACTGGATTACCTCATTCTTTTGAAGAATTTGTATGGAGTCTAGGATGCAATAGTTAGAATACAATATGGGACAACTAATTAGTTGAAAATTGGAAAAAGGGTGTGCCAAGGTGGTTAGGAGGGATTATGTGTGTGCCTATGAATCTGGACACCTGGCAACAAGTCCATAGAGTTCTCTTTACTGTCACACTGACATGCAGATTACCTCATGAGAAATGCTGAACTATTAAAAATAGAAAATGGAATTGAAATTGCTGGGAAAGACATCAGCAATCTCAGATAGGCCAGTGATACCATCTGGACTGGAAAGGGTCCAGATAATCCACTACATCCAGAGTCCTCTGAAGCAGAGCACCAACCACCCTCTTAACAAACTTCTCCAAAAAAGGGAGGTTGGAGACTATACAAAAGTTGTCTAACAGGTTGGGTCCAAAGATGGCCTCTTGAGAAGGGGGCACACCACTGCCTCCTTCAAGGTAAAAAGGCATTAAGCACCTCTTGGACCCAATCACATGCCACCTCCTGGGAGGCCTTAACCAACCAGGAGGGGCATGGGACTAGAACACAGCGGCTGAGCTCATTTCTTCAGGATCAACTGGCTCAAACTCCTCCCAGATAACAGGGCTCAGACATGTTTCAGTCACTTTCAATGGGTCTGCCCAGCCAGAGTCCAACTCTGAGAGAAGTCAAGTGACTTTGACAGATTATTATGATTACGATTATTCTATTTTTATCCCCCCCTTTTCATATTATAACTCAAGGTGGCGAACATACCAAATACTTTTGCTTCCTACAACTACCACCTTGTGAGGGGGATTGGGCTGAGAGAAAGTGACTGGCCCAAAGTCACCCAGCCAACTTTCATGCCTAAGAGAGGCCTAGAACTCATAGTCTCCTGGGTTCTAGGCCAGCACCTTCATCAGGCAAAACAAGGCTGCTGGGCAGCTGTCTGCAGATGCAATAAGGGCAGAAAAATAAGTACACCTTGCAACCCTTATCGCCACAAGGTAAGTCCTAATATAGGTTCTTATCTGTGTTCAGTCGACTTCACTCTTTGTCTTCCTCCAGCAGCGCTGTAGGTGTCTTTTTTCAATCCATATTAACCCTAGAAAGCAAAGCTGAAAACAGTGGTATGTGACTGGGGTGGTTTATAGCAGCAGCATTTTCAGCTGCCTGGAAAGGTGAGACAAAAGAATGGATTGCCATAAGAACGTGGACTCTGCTTGTCTCTTTTCATGCTGAAAACCAGAAGAATGCAGTGTATTAAGGCAGCCTGTAATGCTGGCATGTATTGAATTTGCAACATTTCAGAAGTTGCCACTTTTTGAATTGATAGCATAGCTACTTTGAGTATGGAAAAAATATTTTTAGTATGGTTCAGAAATTAACAAGAGTTTTGTTTGTGTATCAGATGAATGGCATATTCACTGCTAAATTCCTCAGGGCAAAGTTTACCATTTGTTTACTTAGCCTTGACAACTGATGGGAGTGGTACAGTACCTCAGGGTAGGTCAGAGTGCACTACGAATGTTAGGCTGGGTGTGTTTGTGCTACAGTAAACTGAGTTCCTGTATGAAGCGTTCAGCAGAAAAACATTTGTTTTCCTGAAGTGTACCTTGAAAAGTAAATTTTGCTGACAACAGTGCTCTCTCATCCTCTACATGCCCATCTTCTAGGATGTAGTAATCTAAAGAGGACATGAGACAGCTAATTAAAAAAAAAAACTTAGATCATGGAAAAGTGGACATATAGTGTTGTCTATTGAAACTATGGTATTTTGACCCAGCTATCTCCACTCCCACACGGTGGGCTATGTGTTGTTAAACTGTTGTATCTAAACAACTCCACTTTAATGTGGGGTTGTTGTTACACTTAGAAACTAAGTGCAGAACAGAAATAAAGTAATATCAGTTGAATTAAAATATATAAGAATACAAAGTAGACAAAAAACCTAGTCAGCTCTAACTTTAAGGAAACAGTGGAATTCCCAACAAGTAATCACTTTGCCATAAAAAGAATAAACAAACTAGGCCTGAATACTAAACTAGTAACCATATATAACTAATTCAGTCAAATAAAATTAACAAATGTAGAACATTAAAAACCACATAAGCCTGTCACCAGCAGCAGTCCAGAAGACACAAGTCCCCAGTCAGAGGAGCACCCCTATTTCTCATGTGTTCATCCTTCCTGTTTCCCTTGGAGCAGGAATTTAGCAGTGAATATGCCATTCATCTGATACACAAACAAAACTCTAGTTAATTTCTGAACCATACTAAAAATATTTTTTCCATACTCAAAGTAGCTATGCTATCAATTCAAAAAGTGGCAACTTCTGAAATGTTGCAAATTCATTAGCAAATGCATTAGCAGTCATTCCAAGTGTTCTTGTTGTAGCCATGAGGGAGTCATGACTACAGAGTTCCATGATGTTTTTGACTGTGCTGTCTTCTTTTGCAGTTGTACCCATTAAGGTGCTAAGAACCAAAGGGGCTACTCTCTCACCTTTTTCTAACTCTCCAGAGCTTGTACGGACCAACTTTTCAGACACTTAGGATTGAATTTGATTTTGATATTAACTTCACTATAGTTGAACTGTTTTTGCATTAACTTTGTCTTGCTTTGGTAAATTGTTAACACCAGCTGCAGCTTCCACTTTTGACAAAACAAAATGCTGTTAGTTGAAATTACTTATAGGTTTTTCTTTGCTGCTGTTCCAGAAAAGGAGAGACAGGAAAGTTCAAGAGTTGAAGATTCATGTGCATAATGTTTAATTATGGTTTAGCATTGCTTGCAAATCTTGCCACTGAATATAGAGAGCCAGACAAATTAGACCTATAAAAACACTGGTCTAAGGACATTTAGGAACTCAGCCCCCCTTTATACATCAACTTGCAAGTTGAAAAATCTGGCATTCCTCATCCTAAACATTTGTGCTGGCAGAAGTAACTGAAATATCATATAATATTATGATTTGGTACATTTGATCTTAGTTGCATCAAATTATTCTATGTTCCATTTGTAAAACATCTAAGAAAACAATACAGTGTTGTATTTGATGTTTGTTGATTTCTTTAAAAAATGAAAGTCCATATATGTTATACCTGTATTTGAAACCTTGGACAAGAATATAAGATATTGAAGTCCTCTGTGAATTCACCAAGATGGATAATTTGTTGGAAATTTAACAGTGGCACTATTTCCTTTATAACAAATCAGATTTGTTAAGTATATTGCGAGGCCCGGAGCCCCCCCCCAAAAAGCAGCATTTCCTTCTGGGTAAGCAATCTTTTCTGTCTTCTCATTTATCTACATTTGTTCACACACCAGAACTATCAAACCAATTAGTATAAACCAAACTTGTGATAATTTTTCATTAAAGGAAGTATTATTTTGCATTTTTATATTTTAGAATAGTAATTTCTTAGTAACAGAGTATACACCATGTGCACAATTATTAGGCAAGTATTTTGACCATATCATCATTTTTGTACATATTTTCCACCTCCAAACTGTACAAACCTGAATGCTTATTGGATATAAGCATATCAGGTGATGTGTATTTGTGTAATGAGGGGGGGTGTGGCCTAAGGAGATCAACACCCTATATCAAGGTGTGCATAATTATTAGGCAGCCTCTTTTCCTCAGGAAAAATGGGCCAAAAAAGAGATTTAACTGACTGAAAAGTCAAAAATTGTAAAAAGTCTTTCAGAGGGATGCAGCACTCTTGAAATTGCTAAGATATTGGGGCGTGACCACAGAACCATCAAACGTTTTGTTGCAAATAGTCAACAGGGTCGCAAGAAACGTGTTGAGAAAAAAAGACGCAAATTAACTGCCAAAGATTTGAGAAGAATCAAACGTGAAGCTACCAGGAACCCATTATCCTCCAGTGCTGTCATATTCCAGAACTGCAACCTACCTGGAGTGCCCAGAAGTACAAGGTGTTCAGTGCTCAGAGACATGGCCAAGGTAAGGAAGGCTGAAACTCCACCACCACTGAACAAGACACATAAGTTGAAACGGCAAGACTGGGCCAAGAAATATCTGAAGACAGATTTTTCAAATGTTTTATAGACTGATGAGATGAGAGTGACTCTTGATGGACCAGATGGATGGGCCCCTGGCTGGATCAGTAACAGGCACAGAGCTCCACTTCGACTCAGACGCCAGCAAGGTGGAGGTGGGGTACTGGTATGGGCTGGTATTATTACAGATGAGCTAGTTGGACCTTTTCGGGTTGAAGATGGACTTAAAATCAACTCCCAAACCTACTGCCAGTTTTTAGAAGACACTTTCTTCAAGCAGTGGTACAGGAACAAGTCTGCATCTTTCAAGAAGACCATGATGTTTATGCAGGACAATGCTCCATCACGTGCATCGAAGTACTCCACCACGTGGCCAGCCAGTAAAGGCCTCAAAGATGAAAGAATAATGACATGGCCCCCTTCCTCACCTGACCTAAACCCTGTTGAGAACTTGTGGGCCCTTCTCAAATGGGAGATTTACGGTGAAGGAAAACAGTACCCCTCTCTGAACAGTGTCTGGGAGGCTGTGGTTGCTGCTGCACAAAAAGTTGATCATCAACAGATCAAAAAACTGACAGACTCCATGAATGGAAGGCTTATGACTGTTACTGCAAAGAAGGGTGGCTATATTGGTCACTGATTTTTTGTTTGAAATGTCAGAAATGTTTATTTGTAAATTTTGAGTTGTTTGTTCATTATTCTCACTTTAACAGATGAAAATAAATGAGTGAGATGGGGGAATTTTCGTTTTTCATTTAGTTGCATAATAATTCTGCACACTAATAGCTGCCCAGTAATTGTGCACACATAGATATGCTCCTAAGAAAGCCAAAACCTCACTTTTACTTTCTTAAATATTCAGGTTTGAGGTGGTTTAACATTTTGGATTGACCGAGACCACTGTAGTTGTTCAATAATGAAATTCATCCTCAAAAATACAACTTGCCTAATAATTGTGCACGCAGTGTATATGTAGATCATCTTTGCCCAAGCTCATTTTTTTAAGTATCTTGGGCTTGTATCCTCAACTAAGGATTATGGGATTTTAGTCCAACACATTGGGAATGCCAGGTTTATCATTAATTAGATTTATTACATTGTTCAGGAACACAGGGTGGCATACAGTGGTACTTAATAGTTTGCAACCTGTTTGAATTTTCGATATTTATGCATAAATATGAACTTAAAAGTGATGGGAACATTTAGTTGCTGTTATTGTTGCCCAAGAGGGAGCACTTACTGAAAGTAAATGTTCACATACTTTTACTACACACAAATATGTAGATTTGGATCATTTTCCTCAATATGTAAAATGAATAAGTATAATGCTTTTAACTCATTTGTTTCTTTATCTAGTTTTAAGACTTGGATGGAGAACAGATGTCATTTTAGGTTATATTTATGCAGAAATATTGAAAATTCAAACAGGTTCACAAACTTTTAAGCACCACTATACACAGTGCTCCCACCTCTCATTTTGGTTGAGAAAGACTGTTTTAGATTATTAAGAATTCAGCCAGGCAGCTTCTGCCACGCATGAGGGATGCAACCTGAAAAGAAATAATAGACAATTGAAAGACTGCTGTTGGAAAAGAAAACATAAATGAGGACTACATTTTAATAGCTTGCTAATATTTTAAGGTCTTACTTGTTTGGTAGATGTGCTGTAATTACAAGCTAAAGCAATTGTATGCATGTGCATTTACATGTGTGCATATTATGGCATTTGCAATTGCCTGACATGTATCAGAAACCCAACCATTTAATATTGACTTTGAAAAAGCTTCAGAATGTTGGCTTGGCTATTATTGCAGTTTTCACTTAGAAGCAAGATAACCTGAAATTAAAGAAATCCACACCCAAAAAGATAGGCCCACCCCAACCCCCATAAAAAACTGACAGAAACCTCTATGAAATGCCCTTCTTCCCCACTTTGTTAACCCACTCCACCCTCCTCTTCAGATTATCACTTCAGTTACTTGTAACAATTCATAATTAAAACTTTCATTATGTACAGGTAGTCCTCAGTTAACAACTGTCCTGTTTAATGACTGTTTGAATTTACGATGGTGCTGAAAAGGTAGCTTTATGACCATCCTTGAACTTACAACAGTTGCAGTGTCCCCATGGTCACATGATCACATTTCGGATGCTTCACAACCAGCATGCATTTACAATGGACGCAGTGTACCACGGTCACGTGATCACCATTTGCAAGCTTCACAGTCAGCTTCTGACAAGCAAAGTCAATGGAGAAGCTGGCAGTAAGTCACAAGTCACAGTCATGTGATGTCATACTTAACAATTGTGGGTGATTCTCTTAATGATCACAGTGGAACTGATGTCAATAAGTTGGGCACAGTCACATGATGTTTCACTTAACTCTGTCACTTGGTGAGACTTCTGGGGGAGGTATGGTGAACTGGCACATCTCCAAGAGATGATGACTGTGGCAAAGACCGAAGAACTGGTGAGTAGACAGGTTCTACAGAACTTCTCTGGATAAGGAGAGGATGAGAGATTACCCACATGTGCTCCAGACAGCTGCTCTTCTGGAGAACGCAGGACAGTGGTCTCCCACTGGTTTGACACTAGAGGGGACTAAAGATTCCAGGCAGAAAAAGGGGGAGGGGAGACGCATCGCTTAGCGACAGACTTGCTGGTCCCAGTTGCGGTTGTTAAGTGAGGACTACCTATATGGAGAAATACTGCTATTCTAGCAGACTACCAGATAAAAGGGATTTCTTTTACAGTGATAACACTCAATTCCTCCTAGGATATATCTCAATATTTTCCTTTTCTCAGGAAGATAATATCCAGGCTTCTGAGATGGGGGGTATTATTATATTTTGATATTAAATGCCCTTGTGCATGGCTTGAGGGACAAAAATGCAGCTGGTTTGATGAAGATTAACAGGTATACTATTGATTAGTGTTTAAATGGGAGATCACCTGACAAATATACAACACTTTGAGTTCTATAATGGGGGAAATACATAATTTAGATATACTAAGTAATAAATTACACTCCATTAATCAACATTGACTGGGTTCACCCATTACATTTATGTATCATCTCAAACAGAGAAAGGAATCATTCAGAAAGAGGGTGGAAGCTTGCATAATATTTACATATACATACAGAATCAATCACTGATATTTAATTAGAAATGCTATACATTTCACCACAGTGGAGAAGATTGTGGCCAAGTATTCCTTTGCCTTCTTAGTATGCTGTGTAAATGTTAACAAAGCTTTTAGCTTTTGCTCTCTTTTCTTAACGTTCTTTACCTTTAAACTAACTTCAGTTTGACAATCCTTCATATAGAAGTCACCTTCAAATAGAGAATTGCCCTGCGGCAACCCTACAAAGGTGGGGGAGGACTGTCTTTTATAAAGCTGACCTCATGGCTACACACTACCATGTGCACTTTGAGGCAGCTAAATCTTGTAGTACAACATGATTTCCAAAATGAAAATAGAGTCAGTGATTGGAATTTATATTTGAAATGGAATACAGTTACCCAATGATTCCCTTTGCAAACATAACCTTTATTACAATCCTAAATTTGTTTTTATACTAGTTTTAATTGTTATGGCTTCTTCCCAAAAATCCTGGAATTGGGTTCTAATGAGGATGCCAAGAACTCTGTTACAGATCTACAACCATCTTTCAAAATTACAAGTGCCCAGGGGATCCTGAGGGGAAAAAGTAACTTGGTATACACCGGTAAGGTGATACATCTTGGAAACTGAAATGGCTAAAATCCCACAGAGAGAAGTTTTCATGGATGCCTTTCTAATGAACGCTTTAGCACTTGCTCTGTTGGAAAAGATGCTATCTTTGCCTATCAGTAGCTTGTTACCTATGCTCTTCTTCTTACCAGCTAAGGTTGATAAAGTCTGGGTAGAATATTAGTTATCTTCCTAGAAAGAATCAAGCTATGGATCAACAGTATCCAAATGTTGAACTTGCAACCATAAAGTGAAAGGATGCAGTGTGATAAAATAAAATTCCCATTAATTCTTAATCTAAGCTTGGGAGGTGGGTTGGTAGGTCTGCCCGCTTGCTTGCTTGCTTGCTTGCTTGCTTGCTTGCTTGCTTGCTTGCTTGCTTGCTTGCTTTCTTTCTTTCTTTCTTTCTTTCTTTCTTTCTTTCTTTCTTTCTTTCTTTCTTTCTTTCTTTCTTTCTTTCTTTCTTTCTCCCCCCCCTTCTCTGATCCACAATCTTGACTACATTTCTCTGAGCTTTTTTCAGGTTCTGTGACTTAAAAGTCATGCAATGTGTATAAACATGTTAAAGCATGCCATTTTTATACTACCATAATAGTGAGCTAGAAATCTTTGTAAATGTTGCAAAACAAATAGATCACTTTGCACTCCTGAAGTACTAGTCTTCTTGACAGCATTGTTTTTCCTTGTGGAAGGGCTGTGGGAATGCTATATTTTGCACCCAGATATGTCTGTTTCTGCATTAGAAATATGATTTATGCTTTGCTGTGAAAATTGTGATGAAGTCTTTCCATGACAAAGTAGGAAAAAAACAAGAGAATGAGAGATGAAAGAGTGAAGTAGTGGTGGTGTGCAAAAAAAATACATTGTATTTTCTACCTTCCCCTTCAAAAATGAATATCTTTAGGGAAATATCAGAAGCTTTTATTTCCATTTTTAACCATCTATCATTTAGGGTGATATGTTAAAGATTGATTGATTACATGCTATCAAGTTGTTGACTTTTAGTGGCCTCATAGATAGATTTTCTCCATGTTCTCTATGTTAAAGAGTTTTTGTCTTAATTGTAGTTTATTGAAAGAAGTCAGCTTCACACCTTGGTTTATGAAGTGGACTTATTTCAATAAGCATTAATAATTGGAAGCTTATTGCTTAGATGTAACATTGTATAAACAGAAATCAATTTTTCCTACATTCACCTTGAGCAAGGAAAGTGAATGGAAGAGTATATGGGCCTGAGGCTTGTGTTTGTAATAATAAACCGTTATTTGTGAATCCTATACTTTCCAAGTCAAAACTGCTTATGAGAATGCTCCTTTCATACATTTTCAGCTCTTTAGGGATTTAAGGAAAAACTACAAATGAAATGTAGCTCACATGTTGTTGACTGTTGCTTTTTTAGGATTGAGAGGAGACCAATACGATATGGGGAATCAGAATAGAGTTGGGTAACAAGGTGTTTATGCATGGGATAAATATGAAAGACAGATTAGCAGATGAGATTGTTGGGGGAGACAAAATTCTTCTGTTGTCTTTTCACTTATAGGAATTGGTATGCTGGAATGTACACTGTGATACTGTTAAGGTAAAGCACCAAAAATTTTATATGATTGTACATTTAGTTATTTATTTTATAGATAAATTTGTAAACTTGAGGCAGTTTACAAACAACTTAATGACTACAAATAAAATATGACTTAACTTTAAAAAAAAGACAAGGAGCGACAGTTAACTAAATAACTACTAGGCACCCAAGCATAGTACAGAACAGCCAGGTCCTGAGTAGCTTCCTAAATGCTGGAAGGTTCAGGTCATTCCATATCTTGGGGAATAAGGTGAGACAATCACAGAGAAGGTATGCCATCAGGCAGATAATGACATGTCCTTTGAATTGGATCTGGAAGTAAGATTGGCCATAGTAAACATGTTCCAGGCAAGTGTGCCTTCTCTGTTATGGCACCTGCCCTCTGGAATAGTATCCCCCCAGAGATCCATAAAACTCCTACCCGAATGATATTCCAAAAGTTCTCTTAGGCTTTGGAGTTAGGTAGCGGCTGAGCCCCTGAAGATTGTTTTTTTGTTGTTATGTTTGGTTTTATTCTTCTGTCTATGATCTGTTTCTCAATCTTTTATTGTTCCTGCTTTTAAAGTGTAAGCTGCCCACAATCATTTAAAGTCAGATGACCTCTAATCAATTAATGAAGTAACCAGGAGCCCTCTCAAATAAATAATAAATAGTCAATGCAGCATCTGCAGCATTGGTATTCTGTGGCTGAATCTTCTTTCACTGATTAGTAAACATGCTATTGCATTTTGGGTTGCCTGAAGCTTTCAAGTTGTCTTAAATGCAGCCTCATATAGAATACATTTTGCAATAGTTTAACTAAAAGGTAATGAGGGCACATGTCACTCTAGCAAGACATCCGGATAGGCTTGCAGTTGACAAACTAGCCAAAGTTAGGCAAAGTCCCCTCCCTCCATTCATGGCTTTCACCTGTTTCTACTAGGAGCTCTGAGTCCACCCCAAATTCAGACCTATTTTAGGGGAAACACAACTCCATCTAGAGCTAAAACTGGAGCTGTGATAGAGTCAGACCTATCACCAACAGGCAGTAACTGTATCTTGCAGGGGTTTAATCTGAGCTTTTTTTTTTTTTTTTTTTTACCCATCTAAGCCCTCACATCTCTAGAAACCAAGTCAGAGCTTCCACAGCATACTCAGCTTTGATTGGGGTGTCAATGATAACTGTATCATCAACATAGTTCATTCAAACTGATAGTTGACTTCTCCCAGCAGTTTCATGCTCACATTGAATAGCATGGGAGAGAGGACTGAGACCTGAGGACATTATTGGAGCAACTACCAGCTTGTTGTCACTCCTCCCCAATGTACAGAAACTGAAACTGCCGATTTAGGAACGAGTAGAACTACTGCAGAACAGTCTCTCTAATCCACACTCCTGCAGGCAGCCCAGAAGAAACTATGGTTGAGTGTATCAAATGTTGCCTGAGGTCTAAAAGGACCTCATTATTTCATTATTTCAATTCCAGTCAACTGTACACAGTCCCCCTATACATTTCTATATCTACCATCCCAATAACTCACTCTGCAGTTGCTCCCTTCTCTGAAGTCTTTCTCCCGCTGGAGCTCCAGGCAATGAGGGTGGATCCCTTTGCCTGTACTTTCACTTCAGGATGGTCTACCTCTCTTGCCCCATGTCTCACCCATAAGGCAAGCCCCATCATCTCACAGCAAAAATAAGCCAGCTGGACAATCTCCCAGATATACAAGGTGGCCTCAAAGTCAGAAGCCATAAACCTCAGCCAGGGGGTTTAGATTTTGTTCTGTGCATTCTCAGATGGGAGTGTAGGAGAGAAAAGGTTTTATGCATGCTTTCTTAGTTGCTTTTATTCAACATTAAATAATCAAATCAAATTAATCAAATGAAATTAAATAATTTACAGGAATACCACACAGATATCTTATGGACTCTGAAATTTTAAGTCAGGTATGTTGTAATATTGTGGGGGGCAATTTAAGAGATGTACCCTACAAAGTCTGTAATGCAATAGTAAGTTTATTGCCCATACTCATCCTTTGCAGTCATTCAGATTACTGCTGTAACTATCAAAGTGAAGCCAGGTGTTTTTTTGTTTTTGATTTTTTGCAGCCTGTCTGATTTGGAAACATTGATTTCAAATTATTTACATGATTTTTTAAAACAATTCATGTGTGATAATCACATGAAAGAATAATACTGTATTCATGCATCATCTATGTAAGTTTAATTTTTAAATTGGGTTAGTTGTTCAAAGAGAGAGATTACTGCAGGATTTCTAGTTCCTGGGCTTTAAAACCAACAGCTGTAAGGCCTCTAAAATTGAACTGAGAGAGAGCCAGTTTGATGTAATGGTTAAGGTGCTGGCCTAGAATCCAGGAGACTGGGAAATAATAAAGGCAGGATAAAAATCTGTAAACTGTATTTCAATTTATGTATTTTATAATCTGTATTTATATTTATATTTATAAATAAGTGTCCTGCATATACCTGTAGGGAGTATATTTTTGTCAGAAAGTGAAAATGTATAGGAATAGAATCAATAAAGAGATAGTTTAAGGTAGACTTAGACCTGGGATCTTGGCTAGGTCTGGGATATCAACCCTTCTTTTACATACCAGCATATTGCCGTAAAGGGTTTCCCTTTTATTAGGAAGGCAGCAGAATTGCATTTACTGGATTTGCTGAGTTCTTTCAGCTAGGAGCGAGATTGATAGATTATGCTGTACATTTTATGTAATGATGAATACATTAGGATTATTATGGCATCAAAGGCTGGATGCTTATCTAATAAACTGATAATTAAATACAGCCTAACAATTAATGTTTGAGCTGGACATGAAGAGTAGCTTTGAAACCTTTTTAATTTAATTACAACATCTGTCGCAGAAGTCAACCCCATTCTTTTTGTTGTTGTTGTTGTTCAGTCGTTTTGCCTGTTTGTGCTTACCCCTGTGTTCAGCTTCACTTACTAATTAGAGTGAATGAATTTTGTCCCCCCGCCCCATACTTTTTGCCTCTTTTCCCTTCCACCTGCTACACTGTCTTTCCAAATTAAATTTTAGTGACTTGGCTGCAGGATTGAGCTGTCTATGTCAAAGTGACCTGCACAACAGTGGGAAATGAAATAGACTATTACGTTTATCCAGCATTACTAAGATACTTGGGGCTTGGGTTGCTCTCTGGTGAAAGGAAAGCAATGCCATAATACGATAGTATGATTCTGTGCATATGTTTGTAGTGAATGGCAGAGAAGTTACTGCAAGGCTAAAAACAGAGACGGTGTTCATTTGGAATTACCTCCTGATATTTCTTTGCTGCAAAATACAGGTTAAAAATATATTCTCTAAATTGTGTAGTTTTAGTCTAAGGAGAAGTTTTAGAAAAGCCAGTAGGAAGGAAATCTACAAAGGATTGTCAGCATTTTTAGGGTATGAGTGATATAAAAACTATATAAAACATATTTATATAATTTCCCTTTTTGCCTTTCTGTGTATGCTATGAGCTTAAATGTGGAAACAATAAAGCATAATAGAAAAGCAAACATAGCATCATAACTACCAAGGGAACAGAGAAAATAACAATTAATTAGACTAAAACCACCAGCCAGTTGCTGGAAAATAATCAGCCCAGACTGCCAAGGGTTTGCATTAACAAGATGGAAGGTTAGTGATCTGATGCCAGTCTTTGTGGACCAACTTTCCCCATTGGTGACTTCCAGCTGTGTTTCAACTAGAATTCCCAGAATTGTCAAGTATATGCAGCTAAGGACAGTGTGAATAGAAATGACCCTGTCCACAATGGTACAAAGTCTACCTCTGATAGTAAATACTGTGATAAATTTTATCCAGTCCATGCTTATTCAGAGAAGCAAACGGTGATCAAATGCTAGCTGAGGAAAAAGTCTAAATTCATGGCTCTGTGTCATTTCTTAGAAAGTTATTTGTGTAGCTTTTACCTTGCACTTATCTGTAAAGTATAAGATTCATTTCCTATATATGTATCTGCTGCTAGTTAACTGAATATATACTTAATGATACTACATAATTACCTAATTGTGCTCATTTGGCAGGTACAGGGATGGCACAAGAGGACTTGCCAGTTAAAGAGGGAGGAAGACCTCTGGTTTTCCATATAAATATTTTAAATGGATTATTTGGGTGCTACATTGTGAGGTGGTCATAGTAGCTGCCCATGTAGGCAAAAACCACAGTCACCCACAGTATGTCATTCCAGGGAACTCTGCAGTACAATACATGGAGGGGGTTGGAATGGCAAATAATATGCTTTAAGCATAATGAAACACATCTCAGGAAGGCAGCAGTGGAGGGCATAGGCCCAGTTCACTGCCATACCCAATTATTTCCTCTTTATGGTTAGGGGCAGTCTTGGGAAATGATGCTAACATTCTATGTACTGAATTCTCTAGGTGTTGCAGTTCACTTCTTGCATAGGAATTTCTTCTTAACATTGCAGGTCATTGAATAGCTAGATACTAAATTTAAAGCCCAAGCCAAAGTCATCTTTGTTAGCAAAATATCAATTTAACAGGGCATTATTCTGTGGCTGGTGACTGCAGGATGTTAAATTGTTTATTTACAAATGGAGGCTTTTCCTAATTGTTATTGACAGTGATGAAAATGGGCAGTATAACACTCCAGTTGGTCCTGGATTGCAATCTCTCAAATCCCTTCACTTTTGTTACTTATCCCTGATCTAACTCCAAATTTTCTTCCAAATGGCAAACAAAAATGTTGCCTAGCCTACAGCCTAATAATACTTTAAGCTAGGAATCTACTTTGGTACAAGCTGGGTATTTTTTAGGATGGTTCTTGCAATAAATTGTGCATCTCTGCAAGTATGCATGACAAACTTTTTAGAGTCACATCGGGCAATACAGAGTACTTTTTTTTAATTGCATAAAAATTAAGTATATCAAGAAGTGAATTTGTAGACCATATGTATCTCTGAGTGTTTTGTGCAACATAATATAAAGAGATCCAGTTACTGCCCAAACATCTTTTGTGCTAGATTTTTCTTAATGTAGTTTCCTTCAATAAAAGAATAGAAAGTATGTTCTTACATCATTTTGCTTGGCAGCACATTCAGAAGAGAGAGGGGTTTTTTTATTACTTCTCAGCTCCTTCTCACACAAAGACATATTGTACTATTTTTTTTAATCTTAGTTAGAAATGTCTCCTGTCACAAGTCATCAGCATTCTGCTCTTTTGACATGTCTGTAGTTGGTATTGCAGTTTTATAAACTCATTGTACCAAATACAGTGATATTTCTACAAAATAAGCCCTAGATATGTTTGGGGGGGGGGGGTTGTTGTTTCTTTTACAGTTTTCAAGTATTGTCATTGGAGAAAAAAGGAATGGCATGATGGGCATGCATATATCTGTTAACAATCTCTAAGCATCCCTCTTCTAATATACTTGTCGTAGAAATCGTATAGTACTTAATTTTTTTCGTAGTTTATTATCTTTCATCTATAACCTGCACATTCCTGGTAAAAATCAGTCTGTAGAGGTTAGTTCAGATCTTACTGACTTTTACTATTATTTCAGAAACTCTCCGTGCATTTTTTATTTCTACTATAACTTTCACTAAAGTGGATCATGAATATATTATTTATTTATTGAAGAGATGTATATGTTCCTCTTATGCATGCTTCTTTCCATACTCATTCTGTTATTTTTGTTTCTTGTTATCTTTTGTTTCTTTTATTTGACAGGTTTATGTTCCTCCCACCTGTATTAATGTTCTTTGCTAATCTATTTTGGTGTCATATTGAACCAATGGTCCCTTTAAAATTTCATATAATTTGTGCAGTTTAAAAGCCCCAATACTTGGGGGAAATTGAACTGTATGAAATTCCTACTGTATTTGTTGGGGGGAAAAGGCATAGTTTTTCTCAAAATAATTTGTCTTTGAAATGGATGGGTTGAGTGTTTCTTAATCTTCTTGCATTTGTGGACCATTAATAAGCATTTGAAAAATACAGAGACACCCCTCCCCCATTTAAACTAAATGCCCCCACCTACCTTGTCATGTTTAAGACCATGGTAATTCACACTGCTGGACAAATAAGATGATTATGGATTCTTTTGCCTAATTAAAGCCCTTTCAAAACTAAATTTTGTAACCCCTCCCCAATGAATACAAAATTAAATATTTATTTACACCTTGAATTATTGGTATACCCTATGCCTATATCATCAATACCTAGCACAAACTTGCTGGTCAAGAATGTTCTTTAATAGAAATATCTTGGGTACTGTTTGCTGCTGTGAGTTTTCTAAATTTTATTACTCTGCTACTTGTTTTATTGCTTGTGTATATGTCCCAGGGCATAAAAGAAAGCTGGATCTGTGGTGGCAAGCAGGCTTTAATCTATGAATGTAGGGAAGCTGTAATGAACTACCTTGTGGATCTTTGTGAACCATATTTTGAGAATCAGTGTCTTTGATTCACTGAGAATATGGCAATGGGGACAGCAGTAATTTTCCTTTGCAGAGGATTATCTAAAATTTGATGTCTTTTTTTCAGATAAATGAGATATTCTGTTGCTGCCTTTCATAAATATATATAAATTAATTGATGCTGCTGCCAATGTCTACTCCCAGCATTTTAAGGTCTAACGGAAGGCAGGAATAGACCCACCAACCTCTAGATCAAAAGTCTAGAGGAAATAAGAAGAAACAAGGAAAGAACAACAAAGTATATTATTTTCTTATTTTAAAAAATGTCAGTGTTTCCTGGAAGAAGAAATGCATTCTTGTCTTTACCTTTAGGAGTTATATTGTACAATTTCTCCTCTATGTACAGGAATTGTAAGCTTAGATAAAACTGTTCCTATTACATACTTTTTAAAAAGAATTTTAAGGAATGAAGGCAGGATAATAATATAAACACTTTCCTTAACTATTTTATATATGTGTAATTTTTAAAATACTAGGAAATTATTCTTAATTCATTTTTCCAAAGTTTCAAAATGACAAAGATCTCAGTAAAACCCAAAACAACACATATATTTTCCTTTTTTTAATTACATTTTACTAAATTTTAATATTTACTATTTAAATGTATTAATTAATTATTAATTTATTAAATTTACTATTGGTACATTTGTTGTCTGATTGCTTTTGGTTTAGTTATTCAGAAACTACAAGATTATACAACTTCTCTTGAGTAAATCAGCTAGTGTGGTAATGCTTTCCTTAAGAAAAATTTGCTTCTGTGGTCATTGAAAATTCCCTATAATAGGTGCTCCCTCATTCAGGGCAGTAATATCACAGAGGTTTGGATAATCTTTTCCATGTGGCTTAAAATAAAATTTTGCAAATAAAGGACAAACGGCACATTACTTGGTAATAACGAAGTCTCCAACCTTTTTGAGCTGGAAGGGATGTTTGAAATTTTGAGACAATGTTGTGGGTACCCTTACAAAGTGGATGCCAGTGGAATATTTACTCACAAAATGGTTGCTGTTAAAGGTACACAAAACACCAATTTACCAGAATGCTACCTGCCCCCCACTCTAGCTCCCGCCAAAATCCTCCCTTTTACTTGGTTTTGTCTTTTGGGGGGAGGTGGGATAAAGTAGCCAAACTTCCAAAAGAAGCATCAGGATCCATTGAGGCCTAGAGCCTTTTTTGAAAATAGAGATGGAAGATGGTGCTTTGCTATGTAGAAATCCAGTTTATTTTCTTTAAAATGGTCAAAATGATTGAAGTTAAGTGTATTAGGGATCCTTGTGAGCCAAAAGGGAGATGTTTTCAGACACCTTGATGCCCCAAGATTCCAATAAATATCTAAATCGTAATATATGTATGATGAAAGGAGCAGCTCCTTCTGCTCTTTACATTGTCACTGTGCAGTTTAAATTTTGGGGGACAATAGGAAGAGAATCCTCCCTTGTAGGTAAGAAAGTATTTGTAATCAAGGCTTAAAGTGCATGAGAAGACTATATAACTGTTGTAAAAGTTAAGCTGAACACAGCAAAAGCAAGATAGGAATGGTGTGAATTGGGTTTAGGGCAAAAGACTTAGCTTACTCATGTGAGTAATATATGGCTAAAATTAATGGAAGAAATAAAAACTTCACAGTAAATATCTCAAAAGCCTGACAATAAAAAATTCAAATAAATTACTATATTTCCTTGGAAGGGTATTCCAAAGACAGAACACTACATTCTCCATTTGCTCCACATTGTACCTCAGAGGGTGGGAATATCTATAGGAGTGTCAGAAGATGACCTGACCGATACGATGCTCTGATGTTGGAGAAGATACGGAACAAAATTACTTTTTGAGCTGTACTATGTGTTAAGCATATGCTGCAATTCAAAACAAAGGAGTCAAAATTCTCACTGATTTTATGAGGCTATCTCCAATTTCTCTTTGTATAAAAAATGCTATCAGAAGAAGGTTAACAAAATTATTTATTTGCAGGACTCTGTAAGATATAACATAATCAGTTTATTGGCTACCTCCCTTCAGCTTCAATTGCTTGATTCAAGATATTGTGCATTTTTTCTTGTTACCACACAAAAAAAATATATCCATTTTGTCAACAAGGTGGCACTTCCAGATATAATTCTCTAATGAAGCATGAAAAGTGTCATGGTGGTGAGATTGGATGAGGATTTCCTATTTATTCCTGTTTAACGAAGTGGATGAAGTGATTGTTAAATACACTGTCTTGCAGGGAAAGAGGAGAACACTTTTATTTTGCATGGACCCTAAGCATGTTAACAAAAGTAGGGTAGTAGGAACCCAAACTTGCATGTTAGGACAACTTCTGAAGTTTATCATAATTGGATCATGAAGGAGAAGATGCAGCTGGTCATTGGTGTAGAGGGTCAGGGAGATGACCTTGAGGGAAATAGGCAAGAATGGTAACATAAGCAGAGAAGGCTGAAACATTCCTTAATGTTTTCATTCAAGATAGTATTAAGAAGAAACTCAGGCCAACTCACTGGGGTATAAGAGGGAAGGGAGGAAAAGCACAATCAGGCTTGCAAGAATCTTTTACTAACCTGTCTCAATAAAGTATAGTTCTTCTCTTCCTATGGAGTCAGTTTCCTGATCTGGTCTACCTCGTGGGGCTGACATTGGGTTGTGATCTGATCTGAAGAATCTGTTGCGTTTTGAGTTTGGGTGAGGAATTTCAATCTATCTCTAGGCAGTTTTGCAAACAGAAACATGAGTTTTCTCTCTTTTACTGTTCAATGACTACTTGTAATTAGGAAAGGCAAGTACATGTTTTTTGAATAAGACTTTATGAGGCAACTCCTGTGTGGGAAGTAAGGCAAAATAACTGTTTTGTTTTGTTTTTGCAAAGCCCATATGTTGGAGAGATTAAAACACATTTTGGGTTCTGCAAATAAAATTTTAATTGTAAATACATGAGCAAGCAGATTGTACATAAAGAATAGTATTTTACTCTAAATGCCTAATGTATACAGGTATTTTCTTCCTTTTTTCCCCTCCTTTAAATGGTGGCTTTCTAAAGTATATTGTGGCATTTCCTGTTCAGCCCGGGTTTTATATGATACAGTGGTTGTGGTATGTGAAATGTTACCCGTTGCCATGGCAATAGATAGCTGACCTATACTGAGGAAGGAAATGATACGTCAGAAAGTCTTGAACTGGGAAACGGCAAGGCATTGTATTACCGGGCTGTAGAAAGTCCTTTGGAAAATCAGCCCAACACACACAGTGAACCCATTTTAATGTGTGAGTCTGGCAACTAGTACAGTAGTGGTCTATTTTTAGGTTGTGAAGAACTATGCAGCTTGAAGATTACAGTTCTCCATTTTTGCTGAGATAAAATTGAATTTTCAGTAGACAGTGTTGTCGTGTTGTTATTCAGATGCAAAACAATATTGTAAAAGCTGTCTTTGGCAGGTAACGTGCAGAAGTGTCTAAGACTAATATTTTGTTTTCTGTATTTAATTTCCAGAAGTTTGTTTCCAAGATTAAAATCAGTAATCTCTTTAAGATGATTTTGAACAGATCTTGCTCAAAATGAATCCTGGTTTGTTTGTATTGTCAAAGGCTTTCACGGCCGGCATACGAAGGCTGGTGTGGATCTTCCGGGTTGTGTGAACTGCTCCTGTCTGTGTCTGTGCTCCTGCTCCTGCACTCTGAAGATGCCGGTCACAGATGCTGGCGAAACGTTAGGAAACAAAACTTCCAGACCACGGCCACACAACCCGGAAGATCCACACCAGCCTGGTTTGTTTGTTTGTTTTTTGTTTTGTTTTGTTTTCCCCTTTACTTCTGAAATGCTTTCTCCTTTTCTCCCCTTTTTGGGGACACTTTCGGCCCTCTTAAGAACTAACTCTTCATAAGAGCTTTCCTTTTGAATGTTACCTATGAAACATTTTCTTTTTAAAATATTTTATAGCGAATGTTTAATTATGAATATTTGTATACATGTTAAATATTTTATCCCTTTAGCTTAATGAGATCCATAAACATCATTTTGACCGAGAGCTACAGACTTACAGTCATAGAATTGGCGAGGACCATTTATGCCATCAAGCCCAAACCACCCCACCATCCCTCACCAAGTCAGTGCAAGCATCTAACTGAATAGCCTCTGCTTGAATAACTCCAAAAAAGGAGCCCACTATCTATCTCAGTAGCTAGTTCCATTATCAAATTGCACTTAAGAATGTTCAGTTGGAATCTGCCTTCCTATAACTTAAATCCATTATTCTGCATCCTTTACTTTGGAATGAGAAAGAACAGTACCTTGTCTTTCTTATATATCACTTCTTTTAAATAATTAGAAGAGTTCTATCATATCCTTCAGTATCTTTTTTCACAGTTAGATATATCTCTACCTCCTTTAGAGGACTTAGTTTCACTTCTCTGAACCTGTTGCAATTTCTCTGGATCCATCTTAAAATGTGCTGTCTAGAACTAGGCACAGTACTAGAGATGGAGTTTGACCAAAGCAAAAAAAGGGAATGACATCGTACTTCGTAGCACCCCACATAATACCTTTCTCCAGTTTGATGAGGAACCATTGATATGTACCCTCTGAGTACAATTTTTGAGTCAATTGTGTATCCATTTAATTGCTGTGCCATAACAGCTCACATGTAATTTGCTAGTTAACAAGCACATAATAGGTTATTTTGTAAAATGGTTTGTAAAAATCAAGGTATTTCATGTCTAATCATCCCCACAAAAGAGGAAGTTACCAGATCAAAAAATGAGATATGATTAGTCTGGTAAGATACATTCTTGAGAAGCTGTGTTGACTCCTAGTAAATACTGCCTTGTTTTCACGAACTGACAGACTGACCTCTTTATAATCTTCTTTCACATCTTCCCAGATAGGACTGTTCTGTTGTTTGCCTTATTTTTCCCTTTCTCTTTTTGAAGTTATGGACAGTATTAACTCCAATAATCTGACACTTTATCAATCCTTCAGGATTTCTCAAATACAAGTGTTCAACCAGACCATCAGCTAACCTAGGATGCTGTTCATCTGTATGCTACAGATTCAGATCACTTCCCCCCAGTGTTCATGTTACTTTAAGTTTCTCAACTAAGTCTTCTTTATTGGTTAGAATCAAGTCAAGGATAGCTGATTCGGTTTTGCTTTGAATGTTATCAGCCAAACAAATCACACATTTCTTGGAAGATCCATATATGGCAATGTTCCAGCAGTTGTTTGGGTGATTAAAATCCCTCTCATTACAAATTCATTCTTTCTTGAAAATTCTGCAGTTTGCTTTTTGGAAGGTATCATCAACATCTTTTTGTTTAGATGGCAATAATAGACATTAATAACGGTTTTGCTTTTTTGTAGTTGTTCCTTCAAATATAAAAAAAATATTAAAACTCACCATTAAAAAAATCAGAACCACAGTAGAAATAACCAACTGTCTACATTGTTATGAATACATTTTTCATATTATGCAGCCTAATGCTCACTATAAACAAAAATGTAGGGGAATATAATAATGACCCTAAAGACTGCAGTTTGTAACAATATAGGGTAGAATTCAGGAAGAGAAAAGGCTATACAATTGGATTAGCTTTGCTCAAACATTAAAACGAGTAATTATTCACTTATCTTTTCATTTGTGATTGAAGCAAAATTAGATTTTAAATTTAGGATGTGCTAGAGAAAAAAATTAGTAGAAACAAAATTGGATGCTACTTCCTTTGGGTTAGAATGCATGCACCCTCATCACAACACATGACAAATTGATGCCCAGCCACTGAAAAACTTTCCAATGAAATTGTGTGTACTTGCACAGATGTTAGGTATATCTTATCAATTGGCCAGTGCTACTCATTCAAGCTATTTTCTTGTTCTTTTTCCTCCTCCTCCTCCTCCTCATCTACAGAAAGATTCCTTGACACTGACATTTATAAAGATACAAAATTATTGAGAAATAAATTAGAAATGAAGCCCATTACACCATGTATTTGCATACTTTGTGTATTGTTGAGGCACACTTTGGGAACTTCTGTGGGTCTATGCTCAAAACCTCCAAGGCTGCTTCTCAGTCAAGGAAAATACATTTCCTTTAAGGGAAAAGCTACTATAACATCTGTGACACTGAACAAGCTTAACTTGGATGTGACTGATTATTGAGCACTCCCAAAGCCCTGCTGGCTCATTCTGGACAAGTCATGAAATACAAAGGGAAGATTGGCCTGTGAAATTATTCTCTCTTAAAATTCATTAGAGAGGATTATATTAGAGGAACACATTTTAATTAGTTTATCTATATGTATGTGTTTCTGTTTGTCTATGACGTCTAGGTTTGATTTTACATTAATTCTTATTTTGTTAAAATAAAGACAAAGTGAAATATGGCAATAATGTCAATAGCTCATGAATTTGGTTAATTATGGGATAACAAAAAAAGCATAAAATGCTATTAGTATTCAAAGCAGAAAAATCCCTGGTTGGAGCAATGTAGAGATGATGATTGCTCATTTGCAAATAAATACAGATGTTACATTCCTTGTGCCCAACTGCTTTACATAAACACCTTCGGGAAACGACTGTACAAGATGAAAACATGATCATCTAATAGAGTTTTAAACATGTCTGTACTGGAAAAGGAAATTTTACTTAGGCACAGTATAGGTCATTTAGAACAAAATATGCAGTAATTGTATGTAAAGATAGCAAATGCATTCAAAATACAGAAAGTTACCTAAATCTGACATTGTTTTCAGTAGAAAAGAATAAAGAGAAGAGAGCCAGTTTGGTCTAGTGGTTAAGGCA
Source organism: Liasis olivaceus (assembly GCA_030867105.1). Taxonomy (NCBI): domain Eukaryota; kingdom Metazoa; phylum Chordata; class Lepidosauria; order Squamata; family Pythonidae; genus Liasis; species Liasis olivaceus. The sequence continues at coordinate 39,406,549 of CM061349.1, forward strand.
TCAGGCTAGAAAGCAGGAGACTGAGTTCTAGTCCTGCCTTAGGCTTGAAAGCTGGCTGGGTGACTTTGGGCCAATCACTCTCTCTCAGCCCAACTCACCTCACAGGGTTCTTGTTGTGAGGAAAATAGGAGGAGGAAGGAGTGTTAGGTATGTTCACCACCTTGAGTTATTTATAAAAAATAATAAAGATGGGATTTAAAAAAATCTAAATATGTATGTATGTAGCTTGCTCAGGGTTGAACTGTGGAGTCCTTGGTGCTCTCTGAGCTTGGTTGTTTGTTTGCAGACATTTCATTACCCAAGTAGGTAACAACATTTGGCATTGTTTGTGCTTTTATTTTGTTGACTATTTCAACAACATTTTAATTCCACAAAAAACGTTTGAAAGAGCTCTATATCAAAGTCTAAGATTAAAGGTTTGTAGAGAATATTTAATCTACACTTTAAGAGCTGATGACATTTATGAGAGGGACATATCTTTGAGGAGATCTACAGATTTGGGAGCCTTCTTCACAAGTCTGTTCGTAATATGAAAAAGTAAAGTTTTGCAGGTGGGGGAGAGTTCTTTATACACTTCATGAATATGGTACAGATGAGTTTTCTACATAAAATCCTGGTAAACCAAACTTACACTATCAATGTAATATTGACGTCTGTTTCTTCATCAAAAACGATTCTTTATGTTAAATTATTTTTTCCCAAGATTAAAAGCCTGCTGTTCAAATAAGGTCTTCTGCTATATCTGTGATGAGGTTGTGATGGGAGATCCTTATTTTCCACAAGGCCTTGTTGTTTTGATGGTAATGGAGATTGGCATATTTGGCTACATCAGAATTATATTTCATAGAACCATAGAGATGGAAATTATAGTAGAGGCCATCTAATGCCGCCCTCTGTTCAGGGAATAATTCACTAGAGCATCTCTGACAGATAATCAGCCTCTTTGAAGACATTTTCCTATTTTCTAGTGTATATTTTTAGTTCAGCTCAAGTTAAAATATTTTAAGACATATTTCAATCAATATTTATGCAGCTCTTAAAAATCAGAAATGTCATAACTATTGTTTGGATCATATACTTTGATATTAGAGCCATTTTGGTGTAGTGGTTAAGGTACTGGCTTAGAAACCAGGAAACTGTGAGTTTTAGGTCTCCCTTAGGCATGAAAGCCAGCTGGGTGACTTTGGGCCAGTCACTCTCTCTCAGCCCAACCACCTTACAGGGTGGTTGTGCAGAAAATAGGAGGCAGGAGTATTAAGTATGTTCACTGACTTGAGTTGACCCTGCCAAAAAAAGGTGGGATTAAAAAGATGATGGTGATGATAATGATGATGATGATACAAAAAAGACAAAAAAAGTCTGGATAGTGGACATTACAATACCTGGAGACAGCAGAAGAGAAGAGAAAGAACTGGAGAAAATCACAAAGTATAAAGACCTGTAAATAGAAGTAGAATGACTATGGCAAAAGAAAGCAAAGATAGTACCAGTAGTTACAGGCGCCTTACGTGCAATCCCAAAAAATCTGGAGCACCACTTGAAGACCATTGGCATTGACAAAAATCACCAGTCAATTGCAAAAGGCAGCTTTACTTGGAACAGCTTGTATCTTACAACAATACCTTTAACACCACCAAACAGCAACATCTGCCTATCCCAGGTCCTTGGGAAGGACTCAATAGGTAGATAAAAATGGCAATTTCAGTCTAAACATCTGACTGACTGTGTGACCAACAATATTATTATTATTAAAGTTTCATAAAAGTTTCATAATGGATCAGTTTGAAGAGCTGCTGAAAACATGTTATAATTCAACTTAAAAATTACTTTTCTTTTAAAAATTATTGTCTGTATTCCTATCTAGAAAAAATACAATCAGGTAGGGAACAGTTTCTTCTACCTAGGCATCTTTTAAATTAAAATGATATTTACCGTATTTTTCCGACTATAAGACGATACTTTTTTCTAAAATCCTTACCCTAAAAATTGAAGGGCGTCTTATTCAAGGAAGTCAGCTGAAGAGAGAACCTCGCTGTTGCAAAACTGCCCATACTTTGTCTCTGCAGGCAGGCTTCCTCCTATTGCTAGCCTCCAATCACGAGTGAAATAGCTTGTCTCCCAAACAGACTTCCTCCAATCACGAGCCTTATGTAACTGACATCAGCTGATGCTGAACAAACCAATTAGAGGAAGTCTGTCTGCAGAGACAAGCTATCGGCAGTTTCACTCGTGCTTGAATGTAATCAGTTATGCAAAAGAGCCTGGAAATAGAGCTGCAGAGAGACGGTTTGGACCTCCTCCCACCAAGTGTATCAGGTCAATGTTAACTAATTACTAAATAAAAATGTGTTCTGCACTATCTTTAAAATATTGATTTCTTAATTTGGGGTTGGAAAAATGGGGGTCGTCTTGTACATGGGGGCGTCTTATTGACGGAAAAATACGGTATATAGCCTTTTTTGCAGTATAGGACGTATCATTTGGGACCAATTTCTTTACCCAGCTAGACAAGATACAAGTTTTCAAGGTTTTTCCTTCTTTTCAAAGAGAACAGTTTCTAGTTATGATGTATAAAATTGTTTTTAGTGTTTAAAATCAATAGAATGGTGAAAGTTCCACTAACAGCAGCAATTTTTAAAGGATAGGTGGTTCTTCATGTAATATTCAGACTTTTTGCCAATTAATGTGTTGGATTATGTGACAGCATGCTTTTAGGACTTTCTTTTTCCTTAAAAAGAAAGGTTAATAGACAACCTGGGTTTCAAGAGCTTAATGCATAGACTTTGGAGACTAGGGGGATGCTTTACGTACACAAAAGGTTGAATGAGCATCTAAGAATATAATGTCCGAAATAAATGTAATGCCTTAATATGACAATTCAGGTTATGATCCCATGTAAATACAAAGATTAGCTTCATTAATGCAAATCTTGTAAAATAAATGTTTCATACAAAAACAAAACAACCAGTCATTTGAACTAAAGCACTTTTGAACAGTTGCAGATGTGGAAGTGGATGAGCAAAATGTTCCCAGTGTCATCAAATATGATCAGGATGTACTAAGCATGGGAAGACTAGTATTTACCTGAAAGGAAGACAACCCTGAATTTAAAACTATCCTCTCTCAAAGAAGACTAGACAGAAAGAATGTTACAGACAAACATAAAAATCTGGACCCTGCTCAGTTTCCCTGTCTTATCAGCTTGGGTTGCCATCTCCCACTGAAACTAATCCTGGTGATTTTTTTTCTCTCAACAAATATGTGCATATGACACTTTTGTGTATGTCACACACTAAAAAAGGACAGACAAAACAAAATATTGATCAATATTAATTGGAATTGACGAATGATTAACCATTTAAAATATCCCCTAAATTAAATTAATTAAACCTTCATCTGCATATATGCAAATAATTCTCTCTCAGACACAGGGGAAATGAGTGATGTCTATGCTAAACAAAGGTGTATAATTGAATGAATGAATTACTAACGTATATTTTTCCAGTAGCAGTGGCCAGCTACTTTAATAAGGTGTGGAATCATGACATAGAAATGCTATATAGATTGGAGAGAGAGAGAGAGAAGCTTTAACAAAGAGTACAATAACTTTGCATATCCTGTTGCCCAAGTTAAGACAAACGCTAAATATTGCAAATGTGGGGTTATATGTTTCTCTGTGTGTATTTGTGTGTGTGTGTGTCTTTACCATTCCATTCTAAAATATTAGAAAATCGTTTTGAGTGATTTCACTGATAATAGTCATCTCTAACCTCAGATTGTTGAAGTGTAACACATCTGGCTACTTCTGCATTGTGGAAGGGTGACCTACAGTGTCTGTAATCACAGAACTGAAATGTTTCTTATTGATGCAGCCATGGGTTGATAACATCTTACAGCTGCTTCTTTATAATTATTAATGTATAGTATTTGAGTCATATTTCAAGCTAGAAAATATTTTTTAAATGACCTTACTATTTATATTCAAAACATAGACCATTATGTGCAATAAAGTGGATGAAAAAAAAAGGAAAAAAAGAAGCCAGTCCTTTGTTAACTTTAACAATCAACTTGAGACAAGTTTGATTACAAGAACTAAATTGAAAAGTATCTTTTCTCAGCCAAGACTTGGCCTGCTTGTGTCAGAAACTTCTCCATCCAAAAAGCAGTTTGCTCCCTTTTTTGCCCTCCATTGCTTTCTTGCAAAAGGAGTAGGTGACCTCACAATTTGAAGCCTGTTAAATGAACTCTAGTCACTTATTTGCTGTTTAGTTGTGGCAGTGAGAGCAAATGATGTTAAAGCAAAAATAGCCAAATGAAACCAAAACCCTGTGTCAGTCATTTCATTCAAAAATAGCATTTGAGGTTGTCAAATAATGGCCATTGCAGCGGGGGGGGGGGGGGGGGGGGGGGCGGCTTCTGGGTGGCTATTCTTTTTTCATACTTTTTGCAGAAATTATGACCCTTTCATTACTACTTCAGCTATTTCAACTTGAATGACAATAAAAAGAATAATAAAGTCACCATGAATCAAGCTCAATTTCCACGGTGACTCTCTGTGTAGTTTTCTTGGCAACAGTATGGATGTGGTTTGCTATTAGGTTTTCCAAGAATGTTTTTTCAACTTCTCAGTCTAATCTATAGCCCTGATATTTCATGAAGGCCTTTCATTCAAGTATTAACCAATTCTGACCCTGCTCAGGATAATAGACCATGCAGTGTCTGTATATCATGCTAAACCATTCTTTGTCTTACCATAGTTCATTGCTCTTTCTTGAACTACTGTGGATTTATTAGATTGGATACAATCAAAGCATATATTCCCAGTTGAACATCACATTAAACTAGTCAGTTACAATTTCAAGCAGTGGCTAGCTGCTCTAAAACTAACTACAGCTTATTTACTAACCCATGTGCACTTCACATTAAATCAGAATCAAGCCACACTATGGCTTAATGTAAGTATGAACTCAGCCACAAAAGTTGAGTAGCTTTTAACCTATTGGAGAGATACTGGTATCACTGGGTTATACATAATACCTAGTTCTGTATTGAGCTTATGCACTTTATGATTGGCCTGATCCTGGTTAGATTCAGATAACTGTCAATCATATTTTTAAACTTTAGGTTTTTCTTGTTTCCTATCCAATAAATGGTATCTTATTTTTACTTTGCAGTTATTTTATAGAATTTCAAATGTAATAATCCCTGGTCACCTGTGAATTCATATAGCACCATTATATAGCAGATTTATATTTAAGCAGAATAATGTTATGGATGAATTGAGATCAGCAAAAGAAAAGACAGTGAAATGAAGATGCTAACAAGCTATTATTGGTTTAGTCTCCTGCATAAAGTAAGGACAAAAAAGGCTTCTGGCAGTTATGTGAAAAGTGTAATTTCCAAAGAGCACTTAGCATTGGCTGGCAAAGTAGACTTTTTTCCTGGTGTATTTGTGGCTTAGAAAGTCTGGGAAAGAAAATCCAATAGATTAGTTTGTAGTATCTACAGTAATAATGTAGCCAAATGTTACATAGTAGAAATACTTTAGATGTTTAGCCCCATACATATATCAAAGCTGTGGAAAGAGAAAGGGAATTGCTCATGGTAGGCACACTCTCCGATATAAGTGCATCCATCTCAGTGTCTGAAAACAGGAACCAACTGGTATTATGCTCTAATACTTTTGGATTATAGATCCCATGATTCCTGATCAGTGGCCATGTTAGTGGAATTTTATGGTATTATAGCCCAAAACATCTGGAGGATCCCAGGTTGCCTGGCTTTAATGTAACTACTGTTTTAGATATGCTGAACATGGAACTATTAGTATTGGACTACATGATGTATAGGCCAGGCCAGGATTAGGAGGTATGGCCCTACTCCCAGTTTCTACATACTTAGTAGGGGAAAAATGCCCAAATTGACTGTAGATGCTCTAAGAACATAGGAAGAGCCTTGCTGGATCAGGCCATTAGGGAAGTTTACTGTTCACAATGTTCACATTATGTGCAGTGAAGCAAGTAGTGGGGGGGAAGCCTTTTTAAAAAAGTAAAAATTGACTTTTGACAAGCTAGAGTGCAAAAACGATGTTGAAAAGTTTATTTTTCTGAGACACGACATGGCCTGTTCGTGCCAGAAACCTCTCCCCATCAAAGAAGCTATTTGCTCCTTCCCGCAAAAGGAGCAGGCAGCCTCTCTGTTTGGAGTCTGTTAAATGAACTCTAGTCACTTATTTGCTGTTTAGTTGTTGTGGCAGCAAGACCAAAGGCTGTAAAGAATTTAGCCAAACAAAAGACCAAAGTCCTATCTAGTCCAGCATTCTGTGCTACATAGTAATCAGTCAGATGCATTCAGGAAATATACAGACATGGACACAAAGATGATAGGCTCTTGTACTGTTTCTCTCTGGCAGCTGATTATTTAAGAAATGCTGCTTTTGTTTTTGCAGATCACCATTGATAACATTAGTGATTGAGACTAGAAGCTATTTATACTGTATCCCTGTTCTCAATTAATTTGTCCAATTCCTTTTAAAACCATCTAAGTTAGCGAACATCGGTTGCATAAAAGAATAATTCCTTTTGTCACTCTTGAACCCACAGTTCGTTTTAGTGGATGATCTTGTTATTGATATCCTAAAAGGAACTTTCCTTTATGCACCTTTTACACACCATGCATGATTTTATGTATCTCAGCTCTATCTATCAGTACTGATCTTTCTTTAGGGGAGTTATTTGGACACACAAACACGTCATTTTCTTGTGCTTTTTTGCACTTATTTTAGCAAGATTATGTGATTACATCCAGACTGCAATCTAATCTAATCCAGGCAAGAGCCAATCAGGAACTCATGACATCTGATGAAGTTGGAAAAGTTGGACCTAAGTGTCATCTTCATAAAGGTAGCACCCAGTCCCACAATCCTGCACCATCACAGAACTTAGACTTCAGAGTAGAACAGAAACTAGTTGCATGCCATGCCCCAAGTTGAAACTGGCCTGAAATGGATCTAAAAATACAGCTTCATCCAGGAACATTTGACGTTGTTCCACCAACACCTTCTCAGTCATTTTGGCCATGAATGGAATATTCAAAAGTGGCCTGCAAGCATTAAAAAGGGTGCAATCTAATGTTAGTTTCTTCAAGAGGCAACATATCACTGCCTCTTTTATAACTGATACCTTTCCCCTGCTGAGGAAGTTATTAATATTAAATACAACATCTCCCTCAGCTGATCCCTCCTAGCCAGTACTAGCCAAAAAGGAGTAGGACACATGGTGGCTCAAATTTATCCAAGAACCCTGTTCACATCCTCAAGGAAAACAAACTGAAACTAATCCAACATCCTCTCTCACTGTTGCAAACATTATTGATCTGACAGTAGATACTGTCATTTTGATGTAGCAGTTACCATGCTGGACTAGAAACAAGGAGGCTGTAAATTCTAGCCCTCTTGTTAGGTACACAGGCCAACTAGATGACTTTGGGTTAGTCACACTCTTTAGTCCAACCTACTTCACAGATACAGTATACCACCAGAATCCCCAACCTGATTCATTCACCTGGCTTCAGGCAGACGTGGTCCATGTATTTTCATAAAGATCTATATCCCACTTTGCAGCAACTACCATACAAAGGAAAATATGGAAGTTTTCCTTCTGAAGGAGATTAATTGATGAGGATTGTTTATCAGGATTGCCTGTGATGCTTATTGAACACAAGACTTTCAGTGTTTTGCCCTGTGCTAAAAACTGGCAACCTGCCTTTAATACTGGAGCATTTCCAAATCCCTTGGAAGAATTGGCTATCATTTGTTAAGGTTTTTATTCATAATGTTTCAAATTTTGAGTTGTTTTACTCAGGGAGTTGTTTAAATTTCAAAGTTAAGGGCTTTAACGGCCCAGTAATGGGGGGGGGGGGGGGGAATCAGTCACTCTGCACAATACTCAGTGCTATTTGTTATTGCATTCTGGATGACACATAGCAGGGTAGATATATACTGCGGTGATTTTCACAGTTGGGTGGAAATGAAGTGGTCTGGAAGTAGCATCTTCTCTCTGTTGTGCTATATTTAGATATGCAGTGCGCTCCTGTGGCAATTAAAAAAATGAATACAGTTACCCAAAATAGAATCATTCTCAGTCTTGAAATGTGTGTTTGAGTCATTATTTTTAAACCTAAGCTGTAATTTTCAGCACCTCTTAAGGGATTTAATATTTATCCATGTTTCCATATTCATTGAAAGTTTTCAGTGAAGCTCTGAATATTCTAATCAAAATAAACTCCCGACATAGTAAAACAACAAACCTAAATTGCCTGGTGTTTGTTAATTTGAAGTTCATGAGCTGAAACTAGTACACAGCTGTGCAAGTCCTGTTACATTTTAACTAATGCTATAACATGTTGGGAATGGTCACTTTCTTAAAGTATTCTTCTCTGCCTCCTGAATGGCAGTCCATATGTGTGTAACTGTGCTGATAGGGTGAAAGAACATGTGTATATTATGCCAAGTACAGACACCACTGCCTAGGAATAATTCAGTTTAGGAGATTCGTCCCAGGCTTGCTGAAAGGACATCTTAAGTGGAAATACCATGGACTCCACTGTGGCATTTTATATGTATGTGAAGATTTTATTTATTCATTCATATTTTATTATATATACTTTATTATTTGTTTATTTACTTTGCTTGTATGCCACCCATTCCCAGGGGCTCTCAAGGATAACCTGTGTCAACAAAATAATCCTCAAACCCCAAGCACATATAAAAATAAATAAAAATAAAGAAGATAAACAGAAAATGCAAATACCTTGTGCTCATAAAGCCCACCTTCAATTATAGCACACACCCCTCCTATGAAAGATGAAACAGGTCTTCACCATTTTCCTAAAGCCCAAGAAACGCAAATCTGATTGGGTACCTGCTGAGGGCAGCTATTGCTTCTTAGGTCCCATCAGGTAGCAATCTGGAAAGGGAAAGAGAGTTGACTAAATTTGATCTGATTGCTTGGGCAGATGAATACAGGAGAAGACAGCTCCACATTGCAAACCACCTTTGAGCAAGGAAGTACAAATCCATTCAACATCAAAGATGGAATTTCTCTGGAATTGTTGGCTCCACAAACCCAAAGCCATTCCATCTTGGAGGGATTCAGTCAGAATCTTTTCCTCCCCATCCAGAGCTTGAAATTCTCTAGGAAGGGTCAGCATTTCTACTACATCACCTGTTTGGGCCAGGGAACAAATATACAGGTGAAACTCGAAAAATTAGAATATCGTGCAAATGTTCATTTATGTCAGTATGGCAACTCAAAAGGTGAAACCAATATATGAGATAGACGCATTACATGCAAAGCGAGATATGTCAAGCCTTACTTTGGTATAGTATATAGTATATAGTGGTATATTTCTTCAAGTCTCTTTTGTAGATCCAATAAGAAAACATATTCCAGGTCATTCTCTTGGTTTATCATTTGTATTTGCCTTTTAATTTTTAAAACTTCAGCCAGTTTCTTTTGTATAGCCAGTAAAGTGTCCTTTTCCAAATCATTCTCTTGGCCTGTCATTTGTAGTTCCACATTCTGTACGTTCTCTATCTTGTCAGATAAAATTTGTTCCATATCTGTCATTCCTTCATTAACATCTTTTAGACATAGTCTATCCATAAAGCAGGCATTATTACTAGCAGCATTGATATTGTAGTTACTAACTTTTGGCTCCATTCTTCAAAGATGTCCTTTTATATTTCCTATGTTATAATGTTTTGTGTCATTTCGCAAGTCCCAGTGTTAACTGACATCAGGCTTGTATTTTTTTTCCCCTTCTGCTTAAAATCTTTAGTCCCCTCCAGTGTCCACTTTTTAAAATCATCACTTATCTTTTGTTATGACTTGCAATTGCCAGGATAACCAAAATAAGTCTGTTCCCCATGAGAAGTTGTTTATTTTTTATAGTTAATTCCAAAATCTTATAGTAAAAATCAATATTCCAAATTTATCTGGACCCTTAATCCATTTATAACTTCCTTAGATCAAAATCTTATTTAGTTTTTTGCTGTTTATTTCAAATTCTTTTTAAGCTTGTAATTAATTTTTCTTTTGTTCAGAGTCGAAGATAAACTCACCCAATGAAGACTTTTCATACTTGTTGTTCCAAAGGTCTCTAATAGCTTTAGAATAGTTAATTGGCAATTTCCAATAGTTATTAGAAAGTGAGGTTTGGTAACTTAGTGTCCTTTAAAAGACTTCATCGTGGTTGCGAGCAAGATGGCTGATCTTGTTGTCTCCCAGCGCTCAAACCTGCGGAAAACCACTGTCCTACAGTCTTCTCACAAGGAGCAGCCATCTGGAGCACATGTGGGAAATCTCCTGTCCTCTCCTTATCCAGAGAGGTTCCAAGGAACCAGTCTACTTACTGATTCCTTGTGCTTCACTGCAGTTGTCGGCTCTGCTTTCACAGAGCCATCTTCAGTTCACCTTACCTCCCCAGAAGTCCTGGGCCAATTTCTTTTAATAAAAATGCCAATGTCAGGTTCCAGAAAGGCAGGATAAATAAATGGATGGACTGCTACAAAAACTTTATTTTAATTAATTTCAGAATTACCATGTATTTAATAATTTGTCCTTTCTGTCATGCTAAAATTTTTAGTTTGGTAAAACCTTCCAAAAGGGTTATAGGTGGTACAGTTGAGAATTATGCCAGGGGGTGTGAGACATCATCTTGTATATTCTAGCTGCAGACCCTTCTACAAGCAACTCAGTGACACCTCCACACACATGGCACGTTTAGAGAGCTTATCTTAAATGTGCTGGCAAATAGCCTCGAAAGACACTGATTTCACAGCAGTGGAAAGCAAAACTGTCAACAAATTGAGATACATTAATTATAATATACTGTTGCTATTTGTATTTTTATTAGCTATTTTTAATTCTCTCTAAGATGCCCAGAGTCATTGGCAAATTAGTGGCTTTAGAAATTGAAATTATAAATATATAAGTAATCCAATCAATTTGCCTATGAAAAGACAGCATGTGCTTTGTAAACTCAATTAATATTTGATTTATTATGCAGATAATGAAAACAAGAAACCCCATATGTTTTCCCAATGAATGGTGTGGAAGCCAGGATCATCCTAGTCCCTATCCTCAATATCTGTGACTCTCCAAGCCTTTCTCTCAACTTCTGCATGCAAGGGGAACTAACCAAATACAGTGGTGCCTCGGTTCACGAACTTAATTCATTCCACGATTCTGGTCGCCAACCGAATCAAATTTCCCATAAGGTTCAATGTAAATAAGGTTAATCTGTTCTGAACCATATGTATTTTTTTTTTAACCACAAAAATATGAAACAAAGTACAGTACAGTATGAAGAGAGAGAACACTAACCTTGCTTGAGGCAACACCAAAAAGCTTCACAGCAAGTGTTTGTCTGCGACCGCGATCTCACCTAGAGGAAGCCATGACCACGTGTCAGAGCAGGGAAGATGGCCGTGGGTCGTGTTCGTCACCCAATGCGGAGTTCGTGAACGGAAGCAAAATTTTGCAAATGCTGCTGTTCGTGAACAGAAGCGTTCGTGAACCGAGGTATTACATACACCTGCATATAAGCACCCATTTCTCAGTTTTTATTTATTTATTTATTTATTCATTCATTCATTCATTCATTCATTCATTCATTCATTCAACTTGTATGCCACCCATCTCCCCCAACGGGTGACTCTGGGCGGCTCACAATAAAAACACAGCTCTCACCGAGATGGCTAAAAACTATAAATAATTAAAAACATATTAAAAACCCTAAAAAACCTCCTCTGGTTTATGGCCTTAAAAACCTGTAAGATGCTGGGGGGGGGGGAGACAACCCATCATCCCACCAGCCATCTCCACAGGTGCGGGCCCCCGTCTGGCCTTCAGGCCTTCTGGCAGAGCCAGGATTTAATACCTTTCCTGAAGGCCATGAGGGAGGGGGCACACCGGACCTCAGGAGGCAGGATGTTCCATAGGGCGGGCGCTACAGCAGAAAAGGCTCTCTGCCTCGACCCCACCAATCGAAATTCCCTGACTGGTGGGGTCTGCAACCTGCCCCTTCTGCTGGACCGAGTGGGACGGGCTGAAGTGACCAGGGCGAGGCGGTCCCTCAGATAACCTGGTCCCGTGCCATAAAGGGCTTTAAAGGTAATAACCAACACCTTGAATTGGACCTGGAAACAAACCGGTAACCAATGCAGCTCGCGCAACAGCGGTGTTATATGTGCCCTCCTAGGGGCATTAAGAACTGTCCGCGCCGCCGCATTCTGCACCAGCTGTAGCTTCCGGATACTCTTCAAGGGTAGCCCCATGTAGAGCGCATTACAGTAGTCCAACCCAGAGGTGACCAGGGCATGAGTGACCGTGCTATGTTAACCATGGATATTGTTGGGGCTAGGTGGCAAGCAGACATTTAAAACACAAGCGGTAGATAAAGTTTTACTAGCTTTTTCATACTTTGGGGAAATTATTGGGGAGGGCAGTGTTCTTAAGAACAAGATTTATAAAGTTAATAATAAGACATTCAGTTGTCATAAAGTTGAGCTGAAGCAATGTGTCAGGACAAGGACTGTCCTTAATTTCTCCTTATTGATAATCTCTTAAACATAACTATAATATTCACTTCTGGGATAAAGAGTACTATGCAGAACACTGAAAAAAAGTAAGCAGTATACCAAAGAATTTAAACGCATGAGATAAGGGGCAGTAGGGTGGGGGAGAAAACATCTTGTTGACAATCTAGTTAACACGACTCACTATACCTCTCCGTATCTTTCTGTCTTCGCAAATTAACCTTGCTTTCATCACATCTGTATACTGCTTCATACATTGCTTTTTGTAAACTTTTCACCTTTCTCTTTTTGAGAATCTCAACTCCATCCACCATGACTTTCTGTTTTTCCCTTCCTCTCAAGCCATCCACACTTCCTTTGTATATTTGTTTTGCAATTCATCCTTATTCGTTTTCCCTATACAACCAAATCACTCCAAATACTTCTTTCAGACTGGTCACTCATTTTTCTGTTCAATCCACATTTATTGAGCATCCATTCATTCTGATCTCTCATTGTTCTACCATGCTCACTTATTAAATGCCGCATTCCTGGTTCCTTCTATTTTCTTTTATGTTTTTTTTTTTTTGGCATATCCAAATCTCATTTCCATATAACAATGTGAACAGAAGCATACTCTTACACCCCACCATGTTTTTTCAACAAATGGGCATAAATTTATCTGAGGGACCATATCTTCCTGATTACATCAGCCTGTCCTATTAGATCTGGCAGGGAAGGCATGTTACAGGTTCCATTGGCCAGGGACTTGTATTTAATGGGTCCCAGGAGGCGGGCCTTCTCTGCCATGGTGCTCTCCTTGTGGAACATTGTCCCCTCTGAAGTTAGGTTCACTCCTTCTCTACTGTCATTTAAGAAGTCCCTCAAGACCTGGTTATATTATCAGGCCGGGGGGTCTTTGTGAACTGGAGACATTCTTAGATCACTCCACTGTGATTGATATTCTTGCCCTCTCTGTGGGGCTTGTATACTTTAAATTTTTTTTATAATACCGTATTTTTCCGACAATAAGACGCCCCCATGTACAAGACGACCCCCATTTTTCCAACCCCAAATTAAGAAATCAATATTTTAAAGATAGTGCAGAACACATTTTTATTTAGTAATTAGTTAACATTTACCTGCTACACTCGGTGGGAGGAGGTCCAAACCGTCTCTCTGCAGCTCTATTTCCAGGCTCTTTTGCATAACTGATTACATTCAAGCACGAGTGAAACTGCCGATAGCTTGTCTCTGCAGACAGACTTCCTCTAATTGGTTTGTTCAGCATCAGCTGATGTCAGTTACATAAGGCTCGTGATTGGAGGAAGTCTGTTTGGGAGACAAGCTATTTCACTCGTGATTGGAGGCTAGCAATAGGAGGAAGCCTCTCTGCAGAAACCAAGTATGGGCAGTTTTGCAACCATGAGATTCTCGGCTGACTTCCTTGAATAAGACGCCCTTCAATTTTTAGGGTAAGGATTTTAGAAAAAAGTATCGTCTTATAGTCGGAAAAATATGGTATTTTAATAATTACTTTTTATCCTTTTATAATGTTTTTTTTTCTATTTGCTGTTTTATAAAATTGTTGTATGCCATCCAAAGTTGCCTTGTGTGAGATGGGGAGCCATATAAATGTGATAAATAAATAATGATAATGAATTAATGAATTAATAAGTAAATACATTTAATGAGTGATTGGAGAAACATTCTTCAAATTTATTTCAAACAACCTAATGTGTTTTGTTAATTGCTTCTTAACAAGTGTGTATGTGAGGGGAAGGGCTCCCTTTCCAGCATAACAAGCACTAAAATAAGTATTATTTTGATTATACCAAAAAAAAAAAAGCAAGCCAAGCCACAAACAGTTAATGAGATTTAAAAAGATGAGATGACATCTAAGGTAAATGCAGTGTTTTAAGTACCTCTTGGCTTTAACGTTCCGCATCCCATTCAATCTGTTGGTGAAATTAGAGCCTATAGTTCCTATTATCTCCCATGCCCAACTGTGTGTTGCTATGCCTTTTATTTGAATCACATAGCAACAGTATTTGTTTTCTTTAAGCTTGCTTTATAAAACATAACATTTTACCTGGTGACACTAGACACAATTGGCAAGACCAGGTTGAACCTGGCTTCGTTCTGTGGGCATTAGGAAGATAAGACTGTAAGGAAGACTTCTGTCCTTACTGAATGATCCAGCATTTTATGCTGATTTTTTTTTTTTCAATTTAATTTTCTAACCTCAGATTTGTGAGGCAAAAAGATTTGAGGGGAAAGGGAGTTAGGGGCATTTTGTCTGCACCTGAGCATTCCTGTATTACTGGGATGGGCAATTTTCTGATTGCATTTAACATTTTTTGGATCAGCCTGGCTAAGTTTTTCATATTCTCTTCATCTTTTGATCTTAACCTTTATGCATGCTTTATTTCCCCATGCATGCCATCTATTGAAATTTGATTAGACAGAGGAAGACAGCAGTCCACAAAAAAATACTAAGGCCATACATGGCGAATAGTCGTTGCCTTCATGATAAATTACTTGATAAATTGCTTGGGGTGTAACTATCCAATAATACTGGAAGTGATTTAACATAAAGCTTTTTAACATAAAATTATTTGAAGAAGCAGCTATGTTAAAAAGACTTTCAGTGGCAAGCTTATGATACAGCTTCCCACATGGTTCCCAGTACTCGTTCAGAACCATCACCACCAATTTTAAAATAACATCATTAAATATACCAGAAGTTGATAACAGAAGTTTATTTTTGGCATTATATTTAGAAGGAGTAGTTAGTCTATAAGACACATTTCTGAAATACACCATAACAGAAAAAGAATAAAGGCAGGCACCAGGCAGCATGTTGGTCTCCAAGTCTTTTCAGTACCTCCAGTCCTCCAGTGACTTCACCTGACCTTTTTTTTTTGGGGGGGGGGTGTGTGCCTTCAAGTTAGTCTTGACTTCTGATGATTGTCTGGAGAAATCCATGCAGTTTTCTTGATACCATTTTTCAGAAGTGGTTTGCCTTCTTCCTAGGACTCAGAGTGACTAACCCAAAATCACCCAGCTTTGTTCATGCCCAAGGCAAGACTAGAACTTGCATACTCCTGGTTCTAGATCAGTACCTTCCTGACTTAAAACATTTCATGCTGGTTTCCTGTTTGGTTTTAAAAATGAAGTATTTTGGTAATGTATCAGCAATGTTTTACTAATTAATTCAAACTAAAGTTAGGCTTTGGATGTACTATCTTTTCATACAGTCAATACAAAGCTAACAACTAACACTGTTGGGCTAGTGAAAATTTTTCTGATGAATTGAAAGAATGCCCAGAAAATTGCATAATGTCCCTGATGATCTGATCTGAGCATCTTCCTGATCCAGAGTATCAGCTAACAGGTTAGATTGCTTTTGTATGAAAGAAAAACAAAACAAAACCTAAATTAGCGCATTCAGAAAAAAGTTGTTGGAAGTAAATATTTCAGTTATTTTTTACACTAGATTTTTCTACCCCCTACTGGACACATAGAAAAGCAGGTCAGTTGTATTTTCTAGAATGGCAGTTGTCTTCTTCTGTTAGATAAAGTAATGTAAATGTTTGCAATTTTTTAGAGCCTTAAAAGAGTCACCAGAATAGTGGAGTATTCCCTTGTGCAGATGTCCTCTCAATATATTTTATTTGTCTCTGGAGAAGATTGTTAAAGATTAGCATTCATAAAAGGTTGAATTAGAGAGTAATGTTAACATTCTGTTTTAATACATTTTATTAAAAGGGATTGATAATAAACAAATATGATTTAATAGGTATCTTTTTGTTGTTTATATTGTCTTAATCATATATGAATAAAAATGTAAATTTCATTTTAATCCAGAGTTTTTCTTCCTGCTTAAAAAGGCTATTTGTCAGATTTAGACTTTTTAAAAATTATTTTTATTAATGTGTATGTGCATGCATGTGTGTTTGTACTTTTTTCTGCTCTACATCTTTACTTAAATCCACAGAGAAATTATTGACATTTCTTCCTAACACTGTAAATTCTGGAGATGTCTGTGTGGGAAATTAAGAGCTACACTAGAGAACTGCAGAAGAAAAGAAGAAAGCTTTCTAATCTGGCTTTATAAAAATCCTTATGAAAAATTTACTAGCTCTGGTGAGCAATCTATTTCTAGAATTGAAACCAAGGCAGTTCAAGCAATGTAGAAACAAATCTATAGTATCTCTAAGATGTATTGGATTGCCACTGTCTAAAAGGATTTCCATGTAAATTTTTAAAATCCCTTCTTGTATATAGAAGGTTTGAATTGGCTTGATAGCCATTAATGTTTCAGGACAATATATTTATTACCAATTTTTTCCTGATTCAAATAATTTTTGGAGAAGACAAAGGAAATATTGGAAAAGTCTGTCTCAACCTTCATTTTATTGATGCAGGGGTACCCTTTGTTAATTTTATGAGATGATTGTTTGCTAATCTGCTTCAGAGGATTAAAAAACAATTACTCCAGCCCATTCAACATTATTTTTTTGTGGAAAATACTCAACCCTCTAAAAATGTCCATATGCATAAGTCCATAGCTCTTGTCCTCAGGCTTCAATAGTTAAGCAGCCATACAAAAGAAAGAGTTTGAAGTGCTCCATTTAGAAATGGGCTTTAATCTCCATCAGAATCTGTAAGATTCTGTATTTCACCCTATTGGTATTTGTTGAAGAGGGAGTCAGTTTACTGTATCACAGGATTAAAAACTGAAGTGTCCACTGGCCTGCCTTATTATACAGAAAACTATTGAGAAATTATAACTTTTTTTAAAAAACCATGTTAACAAATCATTTAACAGTTCAGTGCTTTCTAGCTCAATCTCAAGAAGGAATTTTTTAAAAGAGTACAACATTGTAAGTTTTAATTACTCACCTACATTTGATACTCATAATTAGAGAAGGGATAATCAGAGAAGCTTCCTTTATGCATTTGCTGGATTATCATACAAGTGGTCCTTGTTTAAAGACCACTTGTTTAGTGACCATTCAAACTTATGACGGCACTGAACAAGTGGTAGTTACTACTGTTGCAGAGTCCCATGGTCACGTGATTGTGATTTTGACCTTCCCTGCTGGCTTCCCACAAGCAAAGTCAGTGGTTTCACAATTCATGGAACTTTAAGCCCAGAACCAACAAGTTGCTGCGAGTTGGGCTATAAATAAATGTATTAAATCTTATATCATCATCATCATCTATTATTTCAGTCAGATGAAATAAAATAAAAATTGTATTAATATGTTAAAAACTACATTCATATTCTTATTATAATCTTTATAACAATCATAACTATTCCTTCTGGATTACAGAGAAAGGTGACTTAATTAACACCCCTGAGTGAATTTATGCAAAGATAAGATTTGAACCAGGGACTTTCTGCTCAGTCCCTGAGCAATTATATTATTAATTCTAAACTACTTGGCACGTGTTTTCAATTCAATCATTTTCAGGAGCCTTTTAATTATATCCTAGATGTTCTGAAGATGTTTGCTATAGCCATGCATGAGAATTGCATTTGAACACTTCTTGTTTTCTTAAATGAACCTTTCAAGAAGATAATGTCTTGGAGGATTCTGTCCCATATTCAGTCAGGTTTTTTTACTTCAAATTCAAATAGCTCAGTTTCCAGTCTTCCAACACTTCCAGTCCCCCATTATACTTTATAGTTTCTTCTCTTACCCAAGAGGGGAAAAAAAAGAATATCAGAAAGGGTGACTAAGCAACAGAAAGGACACATGTCATTTTCAGCCGGAGTTCATGGAACCAAGTCTCTGTTGGCAGATGGCATCTGGCTCCCTGCAAGACACAGTGGATTTGGGTGAGAATGGGGAAGTAACAAATTCGTTTACAGCCAGAAATTTGGGTGGTGAGTCTCATAATCTCTAAATTCAGTAGCCACCTCAGGTTTTAGCTACCCATTCATTAGTAGGGGGTTAGGTTGAGTTGGGTTGGATTGGATTTTTCCATTCTTGAAAGTTCTAATTTCAAATAATCGTGACAGGGCAAGGCCCAGCCAGGTTGGATGCATTGACTTGTACTATAAAAATAGTCCCTTATTTCAATGTATATGTCCTTATGGGGACAGCTCACTAGAGTCTTTGGGCCATATGCTCCTTCATTACTCTCTCTCTCTAGGGAATCCCAGACAACTTTTAGCTGCCCTGTCCTGAAGAAATTCACTGGCCAGGAGCTTGACTTCTGTCACACCTCCTTTCAGGCTATTGTTTAGATATATCTTTCTGGGTTGTCCAATTCCATGCCTCTATACACACCATCTGCCTCTCTTTTGGTCTCAAAATGTGTACTAATATCTTTTCTTTTTAGCCTTATACATTTCCATTTTTGCCTATTTTACTTGTATATGACTGCTGGCCATAATAAAGGTTTGATTTGATTGGAAAGTCAAGGCAGTTTCCTCAGCTGTTAATTTGCAAGGTGATTAGCAGGAATCATTAAGTTTCCTTATTTGCATCTTTTGGGAAGCTTCACAGTCTAGACTGTGGTTTCAAGGTATTTTGGGGAGCCTAATAAGAATTTAAGCAATAAGCCACAACAAGCAACACCTTTCAGGTGTTCTGAGATTTATAGCTTACCGAGTGCCTCATTTTTATATATGTGCAAGGTAAGGTCTTCCATAGTTACTTTTTCTAGCTCATTAAAGGTATAACAGTAGATATTTTATATAAAGAGATGGTCTCTTAGATCTTGGAACAGTGAAACATTATTGGCCTCTTTACCAAAATACAAAGTGATGCATTATTCAGTGATGCACTATTGTTGAAGTAATAAATTAGATATTACCCCATTATATATTAAAAGGATAGAAATAGGAAAAATTAAGGAAAAAACGTTTATATTTCTCTTCTTACACACTTATTTCAGTGTACCTCTGCTACAATTTCAGATAATTGAGGGGCTAGTTGTGGTAGTTTTAGATTCATGGAAAACTTTATGTTGCAAAAGCACAAAGAATAGAGGCTAAAGGAACAGAGCCATTTGCTACAGTTAGTATTAGGTTTTACAATGTCATAATTCAATAATAAATGTCATAATTGCATACTAAATGTAATTTGCCATTAATTCTTATTAACATGTTACAAAAAACTTTCCTCATGTTTTGTTTTGTTTTATTTTTAATCAGACCTATGTATTGTTTAATGATGAACTTTTATGAAAACCATTCTAAAAACATTAACACTGGCTCATTTGGACCTGGGAGTTGCTTTCCAAGAAAGGATTAATAGCTTATAAATTTGGTATCTTCCCAGCACAGTAACTTGTTTTATATACTTCTCATATAAGTCATCTAGTTGGTATTGTGCTGTAGATCATAGAACGTTTTTTCCTCTGGGAAGCAATAACAACTGAAAAGAATACTGCCTTATGTTACAGTAGGTATATTTTTACTTGTATCTTGTATGTTAAGTTTTTCTTCTTTAAAAGATTGATTTTGCAATAATATCCACTAAAAATTCTGCATATAATTGAATATGTACTTTGCTATTTGATAAAGTTATTTGGGAAAAAAATGCCTAGTATCAAGCTGTTTGAAAATATTACACATATGACTTCGTTTATATGGTTTGTATTTATCAAACTTCCTAATTTCATTCAGTGATTCAGTAAAAATAGTTTGAATTCCAATTCTGTCTTGGAAACAAATAAAGATCTTCAACTACCACCATGCAGAAAGTTCTGCACTTCTTGGGGAGATTTTGAACAATTCGATATCAAGCTGCTCCAGATGGGTACACTCCAGGTTTGTTGGGACTATATCTTTCAGTGAGCTGTCACATGTTTGATTGGCACCAGCATGGGAATTGCTCTTTTATATTGATCAATATATTCAGGAGCATATGACATTACAATCAGAGCTGTATAGCTGAAGATAGATATATAGATATATACACAAACACACAGACATAAACACACACACATAGAGATAGAGATAGAGATAAATAATAAATAAATAAATATTTTCACCTAATAGTGTTCTTGTTCAGGCTGCAGCCAGCAAACCAACCATGCCTTATTCTGGAATACTCTGAGCAATAAACCGCTCCTCTTTCCTCCCCTTAAATTTTCTGTTATGTATTTCCATCTAGAACAATTTGTTTTTGAAGTTCTGTTAGCCTCAAGGAATTCCCCAAGCATATTAATACTTTCCTTCTTGTTTTTCAATAGCTTTGCTTTGGCTCAATTTCTGTTATCATGGGGCATAAGTTTACTATTTAAAAAGGCATAATCTATAAATGAGGGTAACATGACCATCAGAGAAATGCATCCATAAAAAGTAAGGTGGGGGGATGTCTCTGAGAGAGAGAGAGAGAGGAAAGTAACCACTACAGCCTCTTACATTATACTTATGAGCAGATTGTAGGGTTTTATATGTTATTACATTATTGCCCTTGAAATTGCAGTGCATTTATAACATATGAAATATGTATTTTTAACACTAAAATGTAATTTTCCAACATAATATCCAAAATAAAGTGCCAAGAAGCTATTAACAGCAAATTGAATTTTGTGGTATGTAATTTAGTATAAGTAGTGACAAGTATTTTTCTCCTTCTCTCCCCCCACCTCAAGAAAGAAAGGAAAGAAAGAAACCCATTAGTCATTCAGTTTAGCAGCACAGAGGCAGCAGTCAGCAAGGGTGTGCATTCTGTGTCTGCTTCAATTGCACACTTCATTTATTTGAACATGGCATAGGCGGCTTTCTCTGTCATGCAGCATCACTACACTATTAGTGAGTTTCACCCCAGGGCAGCTGGGACGCTTTGCCGGGGCAGATGTTCTTTTCAGCTTATTCACTGGCCGTTCTTGGTTGTTTACTGTTGTCATGACAACCTCTATTTCCATAGCAGCCATGTGGCCTCCTCTCAGAGACTAAGGAATATAGTTATAAAAGAATCATATTTTGCTCTGTGTCTCTTACTTACCATCTGTCAACTAACTGCATGTGATGGATTCAGAAACTGATTAAGGATAATGGCGGGCCTTCAGTGATCATTTATTAAAATAAAAGTGGGCCTTATGCAAATATCTTAGTTGCCTTCTGGGAGGGGGCGGCTCTGTTTTTTTATGTACATATTTTTGAGCTCCCTATACTGATGCAGGTTTTTCCTTTTTTAACCCTTATTGACACAGGGGGGGAAAGGTCCCAGAATTCGTATGCCAAGAGGCCTCCTTCAAGTCAAGATCAACTTCTGGTGTATTCAGACACACATAAGTGCAGTTTTTGACAATAGTAGCCTGCATATAATTATTTAAACTATTTGGCTTATACACTACCTTTGTCACCCAGTAGATTCTCTAATAAATATGGCTTGATAAGACAGTAATCAATTTAGCCTTTGTACACTAATGAATTGGGGTACAGCATAGTGCAGCTTTTTTAACTTGCATTAAAGGTAGGGCAGGTGGAGAGATTAATGATGCACATAGACTTTCTGACACAATTAGATGAATTAATAAGATAAGGTATATATCCTGGCTTAACATTAAGATTAATACATATATTCACACATAATACCAAAACTAAATCATTTTATGGCTTAGCACAGTGTGTGAAGCAGACCAGTGTTATTGGAGAGAGGAATCAAATTAGATCTCAACTGTTAAAAAAAAACTTACCTACATATTTGAGAAGATTAAGACACACTGCAGAGAGTCTCATGGCAATTTAAAGTCTTAAAAGCATCAGCTTTAAGGTACCCTAAGACACTTCGAATATGAAGTTAGTAAAGCATGGCCATCTCTCTGCAAGAATGGAAAGAAACTGCAGCATAGACATTGATGAGCAGTATTGTGACAGTATGCCCATTTGTTTTGTATGTAGGTATTAGGACTTTCCTTTTCTCAGGTTTTTTTTTTTTTTTTTTTTGGTTGGTTTGTTGATTTAATCTTATTTTACCAGAGAGATTCAGTTCATTCTGTCAAGTCATGGGGATGGGAATTGGCCCACTTGTAAAGTAATGTATTTATTGGTTGATTTTTCCAGATCCTGACATTGATGCTGCCACTGCCATGATGCTTTTGAATACTCCCCCTGAGATACAAGCAGGTTGTGAGTAGATATTTCTATAGCCTATAGCACCATAGATATGTAAGCCTAACTCTCTTTCATTAGTACACAGCCTATCAGATTTAAAAACAAAAATAGATGGAGAAATCAGATTTCTCAGCTAGATCCTTACTAACTCTTTTACATAGTATTATTCTGGGTAGGTGTTCAGGAAGATAACAATCTGTGAATGCTGAGTAGCCACAGTTGTATATATTTAATTCACAGAAATAACTGAATCTATTAGATATATGCAACTGTAATTCATATAATAATAGCATGATAAGCATTTTTCTTCTATAGGGCAGATAAGATTATTTCTAGAGCCAACAAAAATGCTTTGATTTTGGTTTGAACTTATTTGCAGGGGTGCCTATATAAGCATCAGATGTTTTTAGGAATCAAAACTTGAAGCAGAAAAAAGTAAAATTATATCTAGTCTTCAGGTGTTACATTTGCATTGTTAAGTCTATTTAAAAAGTAGAAAAGTGGATTTATCATAAGGAGAGCTAAGCAGACTTTTTTTCCAAAAAAAAACAAGCAAAGCTGTAGTTTCCTAAGCCAGTTATTCATTCTCTTATTGGAAAGTATTTTATATATAAGGCTTTTTATCAGATTAGAACTTCATTTTTACCCATTTTTAATGATTGGTACCTATTCTTGCAATACAAAGCCAGTTTGGTGAAGGGTTAAAGGCACTGCCTTAGTCACAAAAGCCAGCTGGCTGACTTGGGCCACTCTCTCCCTCTGAGCCCTTGGAAGAAGGCAATGGCAAACCACTTTCAAAAATACTACCTAGGAAACTGAATGGATTTATCCATGTAGCTGCCAGGAATCAAGTCTAACTTGAAGGCCAAAAAACAAAAACAAAAAAAAGCAAAACCTCAGAATACATTTTCTTCTACATATAATCAGATCCAACTGTCTCTAAGTCTATGTGAAAAAATAATACATGAACTAGACTCAGGAGTGATTCCTGTGATTGTGATGATTTAAAAAATACATTTGGGAAAAAGGAGCCTGTAAAATTAGAGAGAGAAAGAGAGGGAAACTATTTGTGTGTGTGCGCGTGTGTGTGTGTGTGTGTGTGTGTGTTTAGGTTCTTAGTGGTTCATCATCTGCCACAGTGCTTCATAGTAGCTTTGTGGGCAATTATGATGTGGCCAACACACTTTAAGGCTATACTACTAAAGTTTGGACATCTTGATGAGCTGGCCTATACTTCCTCTCACAGTAATAAATTGGAGGAGACATCCACTGACATGGAAGTAAGATACTTATATAATAGGTAGCCAACTGAAACCTGGTCCAATATTTTCCACTGACAATATTCCTCACTTTGATTTTTAAACTGTACTCTTGGGTCTTTCATTAACTTTACTCGATCCCCCCAAATAACAATTATTAACTATCAAGGACTGTCATAATTGGAAAAAGTGAATTTGTAATGTGTGCTGTAACAAATGGGTTGGTGTGCATGTTGATTCTCTCTTTTCTAAAACATCATTTGAGGCTTCATTTACCAAGTAACTAAGCCTGAGGGAAAATGGCAGGGATCCAGTGGAATCCAAGCAGAAGGCAGTTTGCTCAATCTGCAATGCCCTAATATGTGCTGATTCTCCTTTTCCTCAGCTGCACCCATTTGCACATATCCCATACCATTTTAAAGAGTCTCCTAAATTTCAAGAGCAGCTTTCAGAGTATCAAGGATCTGTGGCAGACATGGGCAACATGACACCTCCAAATATTTTTTGATTTTAACTTCTTTCATTCACCATTAGAATTATAATGGTGGTTTACCAAGTCTTGATTTATAATGTGAACTGGGAAAAATGGAAAGAGCCATACCACAAATGGTAGTCAAAATCCAAACCATTGTCCTCACAGTTACGCCTCAAAACTAAAAAAGATAAATGTATCCTGCATGCATTCGTTATTCATTGGATTTCTAACCCAATCTCCTCTAGAAACTCAAGGCAGCACATGTAATACTGCCCCCTTCAATTTTCTCACATTAAAAAATCCTGTGAAATTGGTTGGGCAAAGAATAGCGCCTGGTCCAAAGTCATCCAATGAGCTATATTTCCCTCTTCTAGTCCATCATGACTACCTTTCACTTATTCTTAAATCTATAAACAGATTTTCAGAATGGCAAATGATAAATATCAATTACAGAAATTAAGTTGAATATTGCTTTAATCAACTCACAAATGGCATATCAGAGAATAACAGTATCAATAATAAAACACCACAAAAACGTTCCATAATAAATATGTCTTCAAAAATGTTAAAAAGAAAAAAAAGTTTGATGGTGGAAGCAACTGAATAATTCCAGTGCTATAAAATGTTACATTAAACTATTAACGTCTCATTGAATGGGAGATTGTTCTGAAGGTAATGAATGGCTTTACTATTTTTATGTTTGAAAGTGTCAAAGAATATAATCACTGCATTTGTGTGTCCATCGAAAATAAATCAAGAATGAACCAAATTTCTGCAATATCAGTGTGTTTTTCATTGCAGAACCACAACTGACAATAGGGTAATTGGGTTCATTTAGGATTTTTTTCCCCCTGTATCTCAACAAGTAATTATCCAACTGATAAAAAATCTCATACAGCAGATATGCATTAGCTGCCTGAACAGGGATGTAAATTTCATGGGAATGCTCTGTTGAAGTTTGTCAAAAGGACTATATTCATATTTTTCAGTATTTTAAATAGAAACGCAGTATGGCATTCCATACAAATCTACAAATAAGCATTAGTTGTTTATTATGCTGATTTAAAATAGTGTCTGGGTAGTGAGTAGTATAAGAGACATTATTGTCATCAAACTTACCTTTCCCTGTATAGAGGCTTGATTTCTCTCAGTTTTAGAATCAACTCCACTAAGCTCTGCATATGGCAGATGCAACCAGTACATCTTCCAGTATCACATCCCTTTCATAATACCATTTGATTAAACAGTAGAATGGATTGCAGTACTGGGCGATTAGGATTCCATGCTGCTGCATGGTTGTTGTCCTTATTACATATGATAGGGTATTCTGGTGTATGTTATAAGCAATTTGGGAACAGAAATCTTGGTTTTGGAGAGGCTAAGTATTATAAGGCTCATCTTTCAAAGTTTGCATTTGGCTTTTCTGATCTCTAAATGATTGTGATTGACCTATTGCTTACTATAGAGAAACACTTCCACTTCCTTATATTTCCACATACATTACCTATTGATGTTTCCATGTATAATAATATTCTGCATCTAAACCAACTATTGAGCCAGGTTATGATTGCACGCAGTCTCATAGAGGGATTCCTGGATGTATAGATGTGAGTTAGTCCAAATCTTAGATAGGCACATTCCCGATTCTATATTTATTTTCCTACCTACATTGGCTGTTGTTCATATGAAGGCACCATGTTTAATAGTGCCTTGTATCCAAATGAAATTCTGGGGGAGTTAAATTTCTGTGGCACCTAATGGGACCATTATTCTTCCATTTTTATTGGGCTAGACTTTATTGTGAGATGTACGTGCAGCAGTTCAAATGCAAGAGTTTTGCAGAAGTTGCCCACTTCTGTTTTTTTTATTAATTTGATAGCAAAACCAGTAAATCTGTAAAACAGGAACCTTTTGAAAAATGGCAATTTATTTACTTCACTTTTTAACATTAGCTATCAGAATTATTTAACATGAACATAATATTCTCTATCATTAATCTAATGGTTAATAGTTAATAAAAAATAAAGAGTGAAGAGTGACACCATTAAAAAGGCCTTAATTTTACTCAGTGAACTCTTCTTATCGGATTACAGGGCATCAAGAGAAAAGGCTCTGATGCAAATCTTAACATTTGGGCAGATACCATTCATATATTTGAGTTTCAAATCACTGGCACTTTTGTGCCTAAAGTCAGTGGAAGTAAGGGAAAAAGATATGCCAGTGTTTTTGCTTTGATATTCTTTAAAGTGAACATACACAATATTTTCTCTACTGGACTTTAGGTTTGCCCATTGGTAATTTTTGCAAGGACAGATATAAGCATGCATGTATATTCACTTCAATATATTCTAAAGTTGTGTAATAATATTCAGATAAAAGTGAGTGGTCTGACCTGATTTTTTTTTTAGTACACATTAAATTATTGCTTAGTACAGATTACATCACTATCCCTTTTATAAATGATGGATACAGAAGGTAAAGGTAAAAGAAGGACCTCTTTCAATTATCGTAGTTAATTCTGCGGTGGGACTCCTTGTGCAGAATCAAAGTGGAATACTTATGCTTGCAAAGCAAGGCTTTTGTATCCTGACCATCTTTCCCATATGTGGGGACCAAGTTTGAAGCATTTATCCCAAGCAAGAATTAAACTTGGGTGGGGGGAGCACACAGTTGCAGCACATCTATTGTAAATAAGTCATAATTCATAATGCTCTGTTACCAGAGAAAAGTTATAGTGGGCAGGTCTTTATATTATATGTCGTGTTCTCAGATTTGATATCATTAGTACATACAGAATAACACAAGCAACTGAGGCAGGATGCTCCAGTAGGTCCACAATTGGCAGGATACTCCATTAGGCCCACAACTCTTTCTCAGAGTTGATGGGAAGGACAACAGAGGTAGCAGGGACGAAATGGAACTGAGTGCCAAGGAATGAAAAGAAATGAGGATAAGCAAATACAAATAGAGATAGAATTCCTGCCTTAACCACTAGCTGGATTTAGGAGGTTCCCTGATCTGTTCCTCTGTGTACCTCCCAGTTGCCGATATTTGAATACATAACGCTTTCCTTGCCAAAGGGATTCCAGCTGACTAAAAAAGCATAGTAGGTTTATAGGCAAGCCCTGAATTCAAAATATTTGAGAAATGTTGTGCTATGAAGCTAGGCCAGAGACTTTTCCAAACCCAGGTCTTTCCGGATATTTTGCACTACAACTCCCCTTTTACTTGACTTCGTGGTATGCTGATTGGGGCTAGGTTCTCTTTCATTTCTGTTCTATGGAAATATAATGACCCACAAATGACACAAGATCAAGTTCTTTTTAAAGCAGAGTTAGTCAACCTGGAGATTTTTAGATGATTAGGATTTCAATTTCCATTCACCTTAACCAATTTGTCCAGTAGAAGTGGACTGTGGAAGTTGATAGAAGACATGGGGTTGTCCAGCCCCAATCTAGAATTGCTTCAGTGTAATTACAAAATACAGTTCTACTAGCTCAGTTGAATAAGTGGTTAAGTTAAATAGAGTCATCTAATCTGTTCCCAACATGTGTAAGCTTTCACATACATATCAGGCATTATCTTCTAAGCAACTGCCATGAAATGGATAAAGTAACTTAAAATGTGTGAGAGAACTGCTACTACTGGGAGTGCTAAAAGTGTTTGCTACACAGATCTGTTGCTTTGTCTCTGTGGATGATGGTCCTAATTTTCAATGAAACTACTGTCTCCATAGAAACATGGTATCTATGCTTCTTGCTCTTTAATCCACTGTGGGGAGCTACTGTCTCATGTTTTATGATATGCCAAGTATTAAATGGTATGCAAAGCCTTGCTAAAATACAAAACACATTTTTGTTTATTTTAAAGTTAGCCCTATATG
This sequence comes from Liasis olivaceus, assembly GCA_030867105.1. NCBI lineage: Eukaryota > Metazoa > Chordata > Lepidosauria > Squamata > Pythonidae > Liasis > Liasis olivaceus. The sequence continues at coordinate 39,434,833 of CM061349.1, forward strand.
TGCAGTGTTAAGGGCAAGATAGTATATTGTGATCTGATATCCTCTTTTGCAAACAAATATGAAATGTAGATACATGGTATAGATATTCAGACATGTTGCTGATGCAAAGTTTCTTCTTTTTTGCAAACCACATTTTAAATTAAAAAAAAACAGTATTTGAGGAAGATGTATGTTTGTGAAGAGATTTAATAACAAAAACAAAGAATTTTAGTATGGGAGTCAGTCTACAATAGGGACAATTAAGTTTTAAAAGGAAAATTTCAAGTTGAGACAGTTCAGATCTGGGACATAAATTTAACTATTAAGTTTTTATCCCATATTTCATTGGCATATAAACTGAGTAGCAAAGGACAATCTTTGGCTAAAGAAGATATAACATTTCTATTAATTCAACCTTCTTAACTCTAGTCAAATATTATTAACAAATTGAGACTAGGTAATAATGAGTTTCCATTTCATAGAGCAAGGGCCATAAACCATGCAAATGGGACATTACGTTTGCACCTGAAAAAAAAATGTTCCAATAATTATGTACAATTCATTAGCCATCCTGTTGTCTGTTTCAGTTTGACTAACATAAAACTAGAGCCTCAGAAGTTTATTCTTGATTATGGAACAAAGAAGATTTTGAATAGATTGATCAAGCTTTTTTTCTGTCTTTCTATCTGTCCCCCATATTCTATGATCATATATATCCTTGCAATGTAACTCTTCTACTAATAAAAGCCCTGAAATGTAAGTGTATTTGTACAATAGAATTGTTTTGCAACTTTTTGCTTATAATGTATAATGTTTTACACATTATAGATGTAATCACAATAGTAACTAGAAAATGATTGTGATGGCTAATTAGATGTTACAGCCAATTTTTACAGAAAATGTGTGACTTATTTTTCCATGGAAATTTTCCCACCAAATTAGGGTAGTTTCTATTGGAAAATGTACAGAACAGACTCAAATGTATCTAATGCAAATTATCATTTTCTAAGTATTCCTTTTCCTAGAAATTTCCCAATTCAAAATTTTCTGGAAAAGTCATAGCACCAGTTTGGCAGTGGGTGTGAGGCTCCTATTGACACGTCTTCCCTGCAACTAGGCTTAATAAAGTGAATATATGCATCTATTTTGTTATGAAATTCTGGAAAAAAGTGTGGAAGGGGGTTAATACAGTTTGGTAGCATCTGTGTGTCCTGCTGTCCATTTGATTAGACTGACATTTATTAATGGACATTGTATATTGTTATTGTGTCTAGTAATTCAAAGTGGCTGAAGGGATTAAACTATGATGAAAAGCTTGGCATCTTTGAAAACAGAAGAACACCTTTTCTTTCAAATACCCTGTAACAATTTACATTCTCTTTTAAATTAAGGATTACTTCAAATGGGATTTTTAGTGAATATGTTGGTAGAGTAACTGTCTTTTTGATGTATCTGTTATAATATTTTAGTTATTCTTTATTCTACTAGTTGTATTAATCTAGGTTTAGATTAATTTTGAAACATACCTTCTAAGACACATTGAAGGCAAAATGTGAATTCTTACTTGCCTGGCACAATTGTATGAAACATATATACTTAGTTTAGCTAAATTGATCTCCATTTTTCTCTTCCTAGCATTTGCATTTGCTGGTGTGTTCCTGTTGTTGATTAAATAAAATATCTTTCAGGATTTTTCTCCATTTTATTGGATATTTAATTATGCAGAAATAATAGCTACACAAACAAGAAATTACAGATTTCTACATTTCTTGAAAATTGATTTTCATATTTTGTTCTTTAAAGCTTCCTTCTCTCACCTACTATATGTCAGACATTTTTTCACAGTTCCATTCCATGTGACTACAGAAGGGCTCCACTGTCCAGAGTACTCCCTAGTCTAATCAATACTTTCTAACTTGTACATATTTTCATACCCCACATTTCTATTCAAAACACTATTATTTTAGACACTGGATGAGTAGTATTAATCTCAATAACTAAGCTGATACTATAGATAAAAATGTGTGATGATGAGAAGTTCACATGAAAGGCTGAGTTTTGTGCTGCTGCTGCTCCATCTGCATGGATGGGTGGCGTATAGCCTAATCTGTGAAAAAGTTTCTGCCCCAGGTGAGAATATCTTATTGTTTCAGAAGATATTGGTACTATAAAATAGGATATATAAACATGATACAAGGCATCAGTATGCTGATGATACTCAATTATATATCTCCATCCTGGGTGACCTAAGTGATGCTGTGGCTACCCTTTCACGGTGCCTAGAGGCTGTAGGGGCCTGGATGGGGTACAACAGGCTTCAACTAAACCCTGGCAAGATGGAATGGCTGTGGTACAGGGAGCCTCAAGATCTAGGAGCTTATCATCTTAGGTTCTTGACGGGGTCACACTACCCCAGACAGACCCGGTACATAATCTGGGGGTCCTCTTGGACTCACAACTCCTGTTCAAAGAGCAGATGGCAGTCGTGGCTAGGGGGGCCTTTGCGCAACTTTGTGTTGTGCAGCAGTTACACCCCTTCCTCGATCAGGAGGCCCTCCACACGGTCACTCATGCCCTGGTCACCTTCTAGTTGGATTACTGCAATGTGCTCTACATGGGGCTACCCCTGAAGAGTATCCGGAAGCTACAGCTGGCGCAGAATGCAGCGGCATGGACAGTTCTGAATGCCCCCAGGGGACACATATAACACTGCTGTTATGCAAGCTGTGTTGGTTGCCAGTTTGCTTCTGGGTCCAATTCAAGGTGTTGGTTATCACCTTTAAAGCCCTTCATGGCACAGAACCAGGTTATCTGAGGAGCCATCTCGCCCCTGTTATATCAGCCCGCCCCACTCGGTCCGGCAGAAGGGGCGTGCTGCAGACCCCATCAGTCAAGGAATTTCGACTGGTGGGATCTAGGAAGAGGGCCTTTTCTGCTGTGGCCCCTGCTCTGTGGAACAACCTATCTCCTGAAGTGCATGTGCCCCCACTTTCATGGCCTTCAGGAAGAGCCTGAAATCCTGGCTATGCCAGATGGCCTGGGGGGCTGGATGGGGGCTCGCATTGGTGGAAGTGGCTTGTGGGGTAATTGATTCTGCCCCTCCCCCCGTCATCTTGAATGTTTTTTATGTATAGGGTTTGCTTTATAGCTTGACCTTTTAATTGATTAATCAATTTTAATTAATGTGTATTTATTTTTTTAGTTGTTTGTGGGTTTTAATTGTGAGCCGCCCAGAGTCACCCGTTGGAGGAGATGGGCGGCATACAAATGTAATAAATAAATATTATACTTTGAGTGGGGCTAGATTGAGTGGAGTTTTTTGAGGTAGTCTCTAAACTGTGATGTAGGTATTTTAGGGGTTCCACTACAGTTTCCTGTCTTTATCATTTCAAAACGTCCTCCATTTCAACAGTCATGGTCAGAGGGGACTCTGAGCCCAAAAAGAGGGCCAGACAATTGCTTCTTGCTACCCTTGACCAAATGCATTGCTTATCAGCCTATTTAGAAAGGAGATAAAGTATGGTGAGCCAATACTTGAGCCTTTACTTCTGATGTCTTGCTTTTATGTGTTAAATGGCAATTGGGAGTTAATGCTCTTTGGAAAAGGAGAAAACTCATTCTAGAGTCCTCCATACTTATGTGATTGCTGTTGATATAATACATTTCACTTTTAAAAAATAACGTCGTGTGATTGTCTCTTCATTGTCTTTAAACTTTCTAAAGCTGTTCATCATGGGTACATTCCTTAGACATGTATCTTTTCTAGTACATCATAATTGTCTTTTGTTTTAAATTCCTAGGCATTATGAAATCAAATTAATGTCATGCAAAAAGAGATGAAGCAGGCTTAACTATTCTACCAACTTGCAAATAAAGAAAACTAAGATAAAAGGCCAAGAAAAAAGTCTGGGTTCACAGACACTGAAGTTACATATAAGTTTAAAATAGAGTGTGTGTTGTCACTAAGCTTATGGACATAGTTATTAAAGGCAGGAAACTTAACATAAAATTTAAATAATTAATTAGATTTATATCCTGGCTTGCTGTGGATGAGTGAGTGAGTTTGTAAAATCTTTAGCACTTTTTTCTTAATTGGAGATGTTGGATCAAAAAGTATCTTTACTATAGCAGGAAGCATTTCTAATCACCAACACGCTAGATTATTGTCAACCCATCGTTTTTTTCATGTGAGCATATAAAGTGAAAGAGTGAGCTGTTTTTTCAAGTTGTGGGACCCTCCAGAACAGGGATCAGCTTATGTTGGGTGTGCCATTTGAGCTTGCAAATGTACTTTTTGTTAGTGTAGTGCCATAATAAAAGCTAAACGTTTATAATCTGAATATAGAATATTAGCAACTGCAGTCCTGAGGTAGGAAATGCCTGCTAGATCTTCCTCCTAGGAGTATCCTTCATATAGTTGTTAAATATGTAGAACCATACAAAATAAGGCCAAGAAAAAAGTCTGGGTTCATGGACACTAAAGTTACATATAAGCTGGATCAGATCAAAGGTCTATTTAGTTTCACATTGAATGAGGGCAGTAGGACCATCCTGCATGTGCACACCAGCAACTGGTGAGGTAAACTTGTTGCTGAACAGCATGCTATGGATCTATGTGCTTCTCACTCTTTTGAAAGTTGTTATCTAAATATTAGGACAAGTTTTTTAAAGGATGCAACAATGGAAAAAGCATTAACGTAAAATAAAAAAATACTTTGCATCCTAATAATGTATTATACATTTTAAAAGATTAAAATTTCAAAACTTTTAGCACAATTGGCATTTTAAAATTCAAGAAACTGCATACTCTATGGACTGATTTCTGCTAGTAGAAGAAGAGAATGCTGATTACTCCTTCCTTTTGTGGTCTTTGAAAAGGTTGCTCCAGAGATTGCAGAATTCACTGGAATTGTATAAATGGTCATCCTTAGAACTAGAGGAGGCACAAAGGGACATTCACTGGAATTTACAGCTCCTTTAGTATCTTTCCTGTCATGGAAGGTTGATTCTGAATCCATCCCCATTGCAGCACCCTTCAAAACATGCCTATAAGATAGACCATTATTTTTAGTCCCCATTTGAAGAAAGAAGGGGGTCTAAGGGAATATATATGCTTGACGTGAATGAATATACAAAATCTAGCTTCTGAACCAGATTGTTTTTTCTAACTAGTTTAGTAATATCAGTTCTGGCTAGTGATTCTTTCTGAGATGTCAGGCAGGAGTCTTCCCCTTTTCTGCAAAAATTACTTTTTTGAGTTAAATTATATCTTGAACTTTAACCGTGGAGTGTATGTTTTCTATTCCACTGTATCATGACTTCTACCAACAAAGTCTTACCTTAGACCACTTGGTAAGTATGTTGCTGAAATGAGATTTGGACCAAGAACTTTTCTACTTCTGCTCTTATTCAACATTTTTCAGTAACCTTTCACAATGTTTGTGGCTATACTTTGTGCATGATATGTATAAGCTGAATCTGTATCTGCCCCCTTATATGAAGTTAGAAAACTGGTGACTCTTTTTAATGTAAAACTTGATAGTCAACAAACTATTCAGTTTTAAGTTTTAATTGTACTTTCTTTTCCTTCTACCCTTTCCATTTGTTCCCAGTTCCACCTGGAGTGATACAAAATGGAGCTCGCATTCTGAGTAGAGGAATTTTCCCAGGAGTTAGACCACTGCCAATAAACCCTATTGGAAATATGGCTGCAGCAGTAAGGTAAGGATGCTGAAGTGCAAGATCAGTGGCACTGCATTCAGTTGGATCTCCACTGTAATTTCTATTAACCCCAGGATTATGCCCTCTGTGATAGCCAAGAAAACCAAGAATCTTCAGATAAAAACTCTAAAAGGGCTCTAATGTGTTTACAATTTATTTAGTAAATTTGGAGACATACAGTGCATTCGGAAAGTATTCAGACCCCCTTCACTTTTTTCAATTTTGTTATGTTGCAGCCTGATACTACAATTGTTCAAATTCATTTTTTTTCTCATTAATCTACACACAGTACCCCATAATGACAAAGTGAAAACAGAATTTTAGAAATGTCTGTACATTTATTAAAAAGGGAAAATTGAAATATCACATTGGCATAAGTATTCAGACCCTTTGCAGCAACACTTGAAATTTAGCTCAAGTGCCTCTTGATCATTGCTGAGCTGTTTCTACACCTTGATTGGAGTCTACCTGTGGTAAATTAAATTGATTGGACATGATTTGGAAAGGCACACACCTCTCTATAGAAGTCCTCACAGCTGACAATGCATACTGTATCAGAGCAAAAGCCATGAGGTCAAAGGAACTGCCTGCAGAGCTCAGAGACAGGATTATTGCAAGGCACAGATCTGGGGAAGACTACATAAATATTTCTGCTGCACTGAAGGTTCCCAAGAGCACAGTGGCCTCCATAATTCTCAAATGGAAGACGTTTGGCACAGCCAGGACTCTTCCAAGAGCTGGTTGCCCGGCCAAACTCAACAATCGGGGGAGAAGAGCCTCAGTAAGGGAGGTGACCAAGAACCCAATGGTCACTCTGACTGAGCTCCAGAGATCCTGTGTGGTGATGGGACAAAGTTCCAGAAGGACAACCATCACTGCAGCCCTCCACCAATCTGGGCTTTATGGAAGAGTGGCTAGACAGAAGTCTCTCCTCAGTGCAAAACGCATGAAAGCCCGCTTGGAGTTTGCCAAAAAGCACCTGAAGGACTCTCAGACTGTGAGGAACAAGATTCTCTGGTCTGATGAAACCAAGATTGAACTGTTTGGCTTCAATTCTAAATGTTATGTCTGGGGGAAACTAGGCATCGCTCATCACCTGCCCAATACCATCCCAACAGTGAGTCATGGTGGTGGCAGCATCATGCTATGGGGTTGTTTTTCAGCAGCAGGGACTGGGAGACTGGTCAGAGTTGAGGGAAAGCTGAATGGAGCAAAGTACAGAGATATCCTCAATGAAAACCTGTTCCACAGTGCTCAGGACCTCAGACTGGGCTGAAGGTTGACCTTCCAACATGACAACGATCCTAAGCACACAGCCAAGACAACACAGGAATGGCTTAGGGACAACTCTGAATGTCCTAGAGTGGCCCAGCCAGAGCCCTGATTTGAACCCTATTGAACATCTCTGGAGAGACCTGAAAATGGCTGTCCACTGACGGTCCCCATCCAACCTGATTGAGCTTGAGAGGATTTACAAAGAAGAATGGCAGGAAATCCCCCAATCCAGGTGTGCAAAGCTTGTCGCGTCATACCGAAAAAGACTCAAGGCTGTAATTGCTGCCAAAGGTGCTTAAACAAAGTACTGAGTAAAGGGTCTGAATACTTATGCCAATGTGATATTTCAGTTTTTCCTTTTTAATACATTTAGACATTTCTAAAATTCTGTTTTCACTTTGTCATTATGGGGTACTGTGTATAGATTAATGAGAAAAAAAACGAATTCGAACGATTGTAGTATCAGGCTGCAACATAACAAAACTGAAAAAAGTGAAGGGTCTGAATACTTTCTGAATGCACTGTATAAACATGACTTACACCCTTCAATTTGTTTTCAACAGAGACTATGAGAAGACATTTCTCTGTGACTTAAAACACCTGACGTATGAATCAACATTCAGATTCATACACAGTATTTATCTACAAACGAACAAATTCATTCAGCCTGTCTATATTTGTCATAGCATATATAAGATGTTACTCTCCCATTAATAATTGCAACTTTGGCAAAAGTTTAAATGGAAGTCTGTATTTTAAATTTTTAAAAGTTTTATTGGATTGTAACTCCTGTCTTATGTTTGGTTCCTATTTGCCTATTTAACTGTTTCAATACCAGCAGTGAAATGTTCTAATGAAGAATATAGCCACCCCATGATCCATGTGATTACAAAATTATTTATATACTACTTCTTTGGTTGCAACATGTGAATAATGCAAATTTTATATTTTAGCTAATATTGAAATTCTCCCAGGATATATGTATTTTTAATGCACTGCATTTTGCAGTTGTAACCTGCTTAAGACATTTATAGTCTGTTCCTTTTGCACACAGTAATTGAATGAATGAATTACATAGTTAGCCAGTTTTTATACAAGCTGTGTTGGCTGCTGGCCCTTGAACCAATTAGTAAGCTATCTTGTGCAATCATTTTACTTTTGGATGTCCAAATCAAGGTACAATAGAGTGAGAATTGTTTTGATAACGTGCATTGTTCAAAAGTACTAAAACCAGGAGAAATTCATCACTTGACATGAATAACGCTTAGACATTGGAGATTATGCCATTATGTTCCTGTTGTCTTTTAAGCTTAACTACATAAATAGATCTTTTGTTACCGACTAATCTGTAAATGGAAATACACTATTTTTAGTGTGTGAATCATCATCATCTGGCACTAAAGCTAGCCAACAGAACATGGTACTTTGATAGTAGCTCTTAGTTTTATTCACACTTCTTTTTATCATTTGCTACCAACCTTTTCTTTCTCTTTTTTCTTCAGTTTCTTTTTTAGAAAGACAAATTCATTTCTTAATCGGTAAATCAATGCTAAGAATGACTTTAAAGCAGGGTTGGTATCCTGCAGCCCCAAGACTTTATGACATCCCTAAGTCTCCTCTTTTTGACCATCTGAACTTCCTCTCTGACCATGATTTTTGAAAACATACAGCACAGATTCATGTTATTCTGAATTAGGAAACACATGGAAATTGTGTTATAAGCCCTAAAATAAGGATATCACAGATAAACATTACAGAACTCTCCCCAACTCCTCCCAATCCTGACCCAGTTGCATATATAATGTTTCCCCTCTTACTCTGCAGTTCTCAGCCCCACCATCTCAAATGTAATTATAATGACCCATCACAGCCAAAACATTGTCTGCCCTTGCTTTAAAACAAAGTTGGGCAACCTGCAACTGAAGAGTCACATGGATCCCTCAGCCTATTTTGAATCATAAAGTTGGAAGGGGCAGTTTAGTTTATTGAGTCAAATTCCCTGCTCGCTGGAGGTATCAAAGCATTCTTGAAAGATGTACATGTTCTAGCCTGTGCTTGAACATGTACAGTTAAAGGGGAGCCTACCATCTGTAAAGGAAATTAGAGATAATCTTGGAGAAGGTATGAAAGGAATGTTAAGTTGTGACTTACAGAAAAGATTACACAGTCCAGAGATTGAAGAAAGAAACTCAAAATAACCCCACCTTGATTTTGTTTATTATGCAGTGGGAGAGAGAGAAACAGACATGCCTTCAAGATTCTGTTACCATAAACTACAACAATAAGTTGCATTCCTGGAATCCCTGCAGTGTTGATTTCTTGATTGGTCTACCTCAGAAGGCTGAGATCAGCTATATGGACAGTTGGTTCCCCTATCAAATAGCTCTTATTGTTAGGATGTTTTGGAAAAAAAAATCAGTTGGAATCTGCCTTCTTATAACTTAAATCCATTAATTTGTGTCCTGTACTATAGAACAAGAGAGAATAGAACTTGCCCTTTTTTTGTGTGACTTCCTTCAGTTATTTAAAGAATGCTGTTATATCTCCCCTCAGTCTTCCTTCTGAAGGCTAAGCATTCCCCCTGTTTCTTTAAATTCTCTTCAAAGGACTAAGTTTCTAGTCCTTGATTATCCTTGTTGCAATTTTCTAAATCTGTTCCAATTTCTCTAATTCCTTCTTAAAGTGTGGGGGCAGAACTGGATATAGTAAATAAAAGAGGGTCTGTCCAAAGCAGAATAAAATGCAATTTCTATTTCATGTGATTTGGAAACCATATTTTGTCAATATTTATGTTTTTATGTATATACTGCCTTTCTGCTTGAAATGAACAATCAGGCTTAGTCTCATGCATATTGGAGATCATAGGGAAGAAGCTAAAAGATAAGGAAGGAGGGAAAATAAAGGAGCAAAACTGAATGCATATAGAGTAGAATAAATAAGGCAAACCTTTATAAATTATCCTTCCATTGCCCAGCAGCTGGGAAATAGGTAAAGAAAAACCACTGCTGATATGTAGCCTTTATCACTTTTTCCAATAGGAATATTTCTCAGCATGTACTTTACTAAATAGGACCATATAATCATTCTTGATTGATTATGTGCCATAAACTCGTTTTCAACTCCTAGTGAAACTGGTCTACTTTCAATCAAGATTCAGACTAAGACATAAAGTAGTATGGAGATGGCGTTGATTGTATTTGTGGATGACCTCTGGTGGAACAGGGACAGGGGTGCTATGACTCTGATCTCTCAGTGGCTTTTGATACCATCAATCATGGTGTCTTTCTGGACTGCCTACAGGATTAAGAGTTGGGGCCACCATGTTGTGGTGGTTCTTTCTCTGTGGCCAGTTCCAGTCAGTGTTTGTGGGGGGAGAGATTGAACATGAAGCTCCTGTTGTATGGGATGCCACAGGGCTCATTTCTCTCCTCTCTCCTGTTTATCTATATGAGGCCACTGGGTGAGGAACTCCATCAGTTTGGGGTCACGTATCACCAGCATCATCAGCATCATCAGCATACTGGTGATACCTGACCCCAAACTGATGGAGTGGGGTCAGGTATCACCTGACAACTGGAATATGCTGATGATACCCAGTTGTACATCTCAACCCCAAGCCAACCAAGTGATGCTCTTGAGCTCTTGTTCCAGTGTTTGGGAGTGGTCTGGATGGGGAGGAACAGACTCAAGTTCAACCACAGCAAGAACGAGTGGCTGTGGAGACTTTATATTTAGTCCTGAATGGGATTGTACTTCCCTATTCAGGACTGGTGTGCAATTTGGGGATTTTCCTGGACTCTCAGCTCCTGCACCCATTTCTAGACTGGGAGGTCCTCTGGACAGTCACTCATGCTTTAGTCACCTTATGTGGGGAGTGTGCAGTGTGCTCTACTTGGTACTGTTCTTGAAGATCACTAGGAAGCTGCAGAATGGAGAACATAGGTAGTCATGGGCATGCCATGGTATTCCCATGTAACACCTCTGTTCTGTGAGCTGCACTTGTTACCAGTAGGCTTCTGAGTGGATTTTAACATGCTGGAGGTTATTTGTGATGTTCTTCATGGCACAGGACCTGCCTATTTGAGGGACTGTCTGTTTTCTGTAGTATCTGTCTGTTGTATTTGATCTGATAGAGTTGGCATGCTTTGAATCCCATTGATTAAACAGTGCCACTTGATAAGACCCAGAAAGCAAGCCTTCTCTGTCACAGTACCATGCCCAACTTCATAGCATCCTTCTATGAAGTTAGGCAGCCCTACAAATGTGATAAATAAATGTATCTCTAAACTCCTCTTGCCAGGTTTATCCCAATTTTTGTCGCTTATTTTTAAATTCATTCACTGTTGGGGGTTCCTTGTTTTATCCCTCTTTACTCACAGCTTCATTTTTTAAAAAATTTCCTCAAGATGCTCTGCTTTTTTTCTGCATCTTTTAACCTTATCTGCTCTTTCCTCTCTGTCTACAGTCTTTGCACTTACTTTTTCATTATATACAAATTATACATCTTTTGCTCTTCATTTTTGCAGCAAATTCTTTTATATTCATTTTTCTGATATGCATATACTCATTTTCATATGCTTCCTGCCATTCTATTTTCATTCATTTCTTTTACTTCCTTTTCTCTACATCCATTTCTTTCCAAGATCTCTTGTGATACTACCAAATAACACATATACCAAACATTCAGTGTTTCCTCCACTAATAAAATCAGTCATGCTGTTAAATTTGCATTCTTTCTTTTGCCATGTATACATATTAATAAACTTATTCTTAAACTGCATATCACATTCAAGTTGACATTTTCTAAGCAGATACTCAACCATCACTATTCTCATTCATTCTTGGGTCTGAATGGCCCAATCAATTTTCTGTGTTGTGTCATCTTGTTCCCACCCATCATTCATATCACCTAATGGAATAATTTTTTCCATTCTGTCAGAATGTTGCACATTTCCCCCTCCCAACTCATCTCTGATTCTTCCATGATTACTGTTCACATGCAGCTATCTATTATAGCTATACCTATTGACTGCTACTTCCATACACATCCACAGCAATGTAGATGATAGCAGTGAATAATTTCTGACATACATTTTAGCCCTTTTACTCATAATTAAACTGGCATCTTCTTTGCGTGTATTCAACTCTACAGGATCAGGTCACCATTCAGAATTATTACATCCTTACTTTTTTCTTAGTTTCACAAATATACAATTTATATTTTCATGTCATAGTTAACACAGTTTATCATTTACCAATACCATTTACTCCTTTAACATTCCAAGCCATAGCCTTCCATATGTTGAAGTTAGCACTCAAATGGTGATATTGATGTTGACACCTGCCGCCCATCATAACTTTGATCAATTGAGGTAACTACTCTGCATAATTAAAAGAACTGTGTGGATTAACATATTTACATTAAAATATAGGGCTTACCTTAATAAAGGGATTGCTGGTTGGTATATATGGAATTTTAAGAGGATGTTGTAGATATTCTTGGAAAATACGTGAAATGGGCAGTATGGTCACTAATGCTATTTCCCCACCCCATTCCTCAAATCCTTCCTACTATCTTTGCTTGCCATTGCTTTTTGTCAATATAAGAGGGCACATTTCTGGAAACAAAGCACTGAGGCATAACTATGGAACATTCTTATTTTTTAGGAAAATAAAAGGGACAATTTGGTGCCCAGAGGCATTCTTGGAAATGCTTTATAGGATTGCTTTATAGGATTTTTGGGATTTGCTTTATAGCATAAAGGAATTTGCTTTCAGTATTCCAACTTCCTTTTTCTTTATGCAAATTAAAATGAATTTTTAGAAAACCATGTAAAATTAACTGTTACAGAGTACCTAGTAACTAAGAGCTAAGAAAGGTACCTTTAGATAAAATACTGTACAAAACAATGTTATTAGGAACTCCAAATTTGGAAATATGTAGGAAGTAAACATGCTAACACAGGTTTCTCAGAGCATAACTTTTCTCATCAACAGCTCATATCTTTGCATTAATGCTATATTTGTTGTGATAATAGATAAAGTACAGCTACAGTAGCAGATAATTATGCAGCCTGTGTTTATAGTGGTCTTTGCCTATACATTTTTTATTGTGAAATTGCCTCTGAAAGTTTTTCTGCCAATATTAATATGGACTTATTTGCCTTGATTTGTACTCTGTCATCTTCTGGGAGAAGAACTGACTTTTTGAAGGAATATTGCTTAGTGTTAATATAGTCTGCTACTAGCAGAGGTGCCTCTGAAAAATTTCAGCTACTGTGAAAGGAAAAGTTCACATCTCTGTACAGAAATGTTTGAGCAGAAACACCAAGTATAACGCTCTCATCTTCCAAATACACTGGCAGAAGAAGGCTGAAATCTCATCATAATTATTTATAATAATCACGTTTGCTATGCAACAGAACACTTGAGTCTTACTGAATTCTATAGAGAGGAGCCATTTTTCACACACAACTCTTCTGTACTCCTGCAGTCTTGAAGATGTCAGGGAAAAAGCATAGTTACTCTTAGAAGAAACTTCAAGCCAAGAGTAGGGAGTTAAGGCAGAGACAAGGAATAATTGTAGCAAACTAAGAAATACCTCATTGCTTGCTTAAGTCTCCAGCCCAAATGGAAGGTCATTTGTGTGTAACTTATTAAAGAGAACTCAATGACCAGCCCGAATGGGTGGAGCCAGTTCCAAGCTTGAGACTAATTCATTATCAGGAACATGTTCCAAGCTGAAACTTTGATAGTTCATCATATGGCACCAGTGAACATAACAGAATTTTCTGGTTTACTCTTGAAGTCTTCTTACAGAATTGTTTTAAAGTTTTTGTTTTTCATTATGGGAAAACTATTTGAAAAAATGTGTTACCTTAGATTCAGTAAGGTACTACTATTCAGTCATACGTAGATCATATGCTTCACATGCAGAAAATCAGGATTCATTGACCAGCAGTTTCAGATAAAAGGGTCTGATAGATGTGGTGAAGATCTCTGTCTGAGATCTTGGCAAATCACTGCTAGCAAGTAGAACTGAGAATTGGCAGATACCTGGGCAAGGCAGCTTCCAGGAGGAGCCCCATATACTCCATTACCCAGTCCCCTTAATTACTTAGCCTTCTTTCCCCCTCTCCACCCCCTTAAACATCTCAGCCCTTCCTTTTTTGTTCCTTGCATTCCCCAATTATCAGGCACGGATGGTTTTGTATTTTTGTAACTTTGAGTACTGCATACAGCATCTTTTTGAGTGGCCGAGCATTTCTGGACTTTTGTGAACATATTTGGAGGTTAATTTTACATGCTATTTCATGTGATGTTATTGTGGTTACTGATGGATATGACTTTTATTTCATTGTGATCATGCATTTAACTCTGTTGTAAACTACCTATAGCCTTGGGAGCTGGGTAATATGTAGATATATGTAATAAATAAATATTGCATATGCCATTGCAAACTGGCTGCCATGGAGGAACGTAAGTAATTGCACAACTGAGTAACTTGAATGCAAATCTCTCAGTTCTCTTGAAATATTTTTTTTAATATACTGGTTCATTTTTGTGCTTGTTTCATGGCAAGTGGGCATGCTTCCAAACATAGTTCTGGGATGTAACAGCCCACCATTTTTATTCTTTAAAAGCTTAAGGGGACTGTTGGGTCCAAAGGCATTCTTCAAATAACAATTAAGCTGGCACTTGGCTTTACGGTATACTACCTTCCCATTTTTTATTAAATAGTTTTTCTAAAAATGTAATAAGATTCATGGGGTAAGAAGGCTGGCAAGTACAAGAGGAGGTTCTGTTGGGCATATTGGTTCCCACAAGCACAGCATTTGCAGTTCAGAGTAGCCTCACATGGGAATGCTTTTAGGCAGCTTTTCCTGTAAGTGCATCTCATCTATTGAACACAGTGAGTACTTGGCCATGAGGGTTGGGGAGGCTTCTGGACACTCACTAAAAAGGCAAGCAACTTCTTGCTGATTTTCAGGGCTGTCCAAAGATCTTGATTCAGAGCCTGCATGGGTGTACCCATAGCATCTATTTGGGAAGACCTTAAACTCTGTGTGTCTTTTTCTGAGATCTTGCAGCAGCAGCTGTGCATAGCTGCTTTAAGGTATTCCCAACAGGTGATACGTGCATGCCCATGCGTGCTCCAAATCTATTTTGCTTTTAATTCGAGATCTATCATTTATTCTTCCAGATCCTTGCATAAAGGGTTGTCTTCTTCCATTTGCTGTCCTTATTTTTTTATATTAAAATGCTTGATCCTTGACCACCTGTTCAAAAAAAGGTAACAATTTGCATTTGAGGAGGTATTTTAAGAATATTCATTTAAAGAGGTTTGTCAAAATAAAAATACTTGCCATGCTGTGCAATTTTTTGCTCCTTGTCCCTTGCCTCTTTAGTTGCCTTTCTCTTTGGAGCAAAACCATTACCGCTAATATCATGCAAAGTCTCAGGTACATATGCTGTTGACTGAACCATACACTCCATCTTTATGCCAAAAGTAAAGAAAAAGAAACAAAGGACCAATTTTTTTTTATAAATTGTGGTAACCTTTTATTATTTTCCTTAAAATGTAAATGTTTTAACTTAAAATTTAAAAAAATCTGTTTCTTTAATTTGCTTTCCCCTTGGTGAATGGTTTTAAAGAAGTGCAAATAAAATTCACTACAACACTGTTTTGAATGTAAATATGGCTGACTTATTTGACTTCCTGCACAATCATGAATGACATTGCAGTTAGGTATTAATAACTGAAGATTTGCTTTTGTCTTTTTTCCCCAAGCTGAGATCTGCGTAGTTTATCATCCATAGATTCTAGGTTTCCTTTGTATAAACCAGGAGGTTAGCTGTTTAGAGAAGCTTTACATAACATTTTAGAGATTAGCAATTTCTAATTGAGAAGGAGGGTTTTCTCAAATTGCATCGGGACAATAAAGAGAACAATATTTGAAGTAGCTGTGGTTTTAACCTATGACTGATTATTATGATATTTTGTGTGTAAGCTGTTTAGACCATGGAGCTCCTTAGCCTGGTACTGTTTTCCATTTCATTTTAATGACGTGATCAAATCCCCTGCTTTACATATTTCCAAAGACAGACAGATCTACAAATTAATAGACAACTAGGAATTTCAAAGATGAACTTTTTTACCATATTGGTAAAGTGTTCTGGTGACATTCAACCATCACCTTGATAGAATTACAGTAGAAGATAGTTGTAGTCTTCAGCAGTGGAGTGACATATATGTTAATGTGATAAATAAATACATCATAAAGAATGGATTTTTTTCTAATGCAAAATTAGATTATTCTAGTTTGGAATCCATCTTAACGTTTTAGTTGTTTTTAAGGTAGATTTTTTTCCTTTACATTTCTAGTAAATTGTGCAGTTTTCATTGCCTAACAATTCCTTGCTAAGAATACTAGGTACAAAAAATGTGTAGAAGAGGAAAAGATGATAATGGAGTAGAATAAAAATAGGTGATCCCTACTTTTTCTTTGTTTTCCTTCTGTGCTACTCAAGACAGTACCATTTCTTCACCTTTTACATAATACTTTTGTTTTTAGTCCTATCTTCCTTAAGAAAGGTGATTCAAGAAATACTACTTTATCATTATGGTTCCTCACACACTCTGGTAGAGAGTAAAATGCAAAGTATAGTATGGCTTTCTACTGTTAATGTTGACTTTCTATATTTTTAAATGCTTGTTTTTATATATGTATTGTTTTTTATTTGATTATTGTTCACCACCCAGAGTCACTTCTCATGAAATGGGCAGCTATATAGATTTGTTTAATAAATAAATGAATAAAATAAAATGGTTTGTATAACCTTGGATTTTTGCATTCTTGTTCCTGTGAGAGGGATAGTCAAAATGTAGCAAAAGATTTCTAATAATTGTTCTACAATAACATTAAGCCAGTAAGATGGGAGATACTGATAGGAGTCAGTTTTTTTTGGATAACTTTATTCAGCACTTCAAACACTGCTATTCAATATTTTCTGGCTCAAGAGTCACATTTGTCCTTTGAATGGTATGCCAGAGGCTTGATCTCAAAAATCGAGTAGTACAGGATTTAAGTGAAGTTAATTAGTAATTAATTTAGTAATTGAAACTAAATTAAATATGCATGTTTAATAATTTTGCCTTTCTGTCATATTAAAAATCAGAAGTTCCTAGCAACTTTTGGATGACCTCTGAAGACCATATCTAAAGTGTTGGGGGACTATATGCCACCCTGTTCCTTGGGCCATATACATCTATCTTAGAACAAATGCTTGGATTTCTAGATTGTTAATTCTACATGGGCTAATGTACTAGGTTTTGAATGGTAGAATATGACAACAGGATTGAACCTGCCAGTCTAACATTTGTCCAGCCTTGTCCTGCAGGTTATAGCAATAGCTGATATAGGGGTAGATACAGCTGTGAACTGCCCAACTGCAGCTATTCTAATAGCCTTAAGCAGCACTCACCGTAATAATAAACCTTAAAGTAACTCCTCTTCAATGAAGTATCATTGAAATACCTTGTATTTTTAGCTCTCCAATGATTACCTATATAATCTACTCAGCACTGAGAATCTCAGCAGAATTAAGGGCACCTGTAAGTCATAGGCATCACATTATTAAAGTGGCATAACAAGAATATTATTTTCCGCCATACGTTACAGCAGCTTTCTTCTGAGGTAAAATGAAATTCTCAGAATGAAATATTTTGCATTTTTAATTATCATTTTGTATAATAGTGTATTCAGCAATGGAAAACCAGTTTTGTGTAGAGATCCCGTCATTAATACTGTATCAGTCAGTAATGAAATTTGAGGAGTTATGCTTTTGCAAATTTTGTATGAAACTTCAAATCATTTTAAAGTGTGGATCAGAATTATACCAAACATCAGACTTGTAGGAATGTAAGTTAACAGTGCTGTCCTTGGCATTATCATGATACACTGGAAGATAGAGATGGATACATATTTTTAATAGAAGTATATAGTTTTAAAGGATTTTTTTAATGGCAGATTCGTGTGTCATAGACGAAAATTTACAAACATGGCACAACTCAAAGAGGCATATTTATCCATTTCAATCTTTAAAGGGAAAATAGTCCTGATATTAATAAATATCTCTATAGTAAAGTAAATGATACATATGTTGATTGTCACAGTGTAATGAGTCTGAGAAACTAAACAGCTTCCATGGTTCCCTCACCCACAGTGCAAACAGACTTTACATCTTGTCTTCAACATTTTGTAAAAGTACACCTTACATCTTCAGCATTTTGTAAAAATTATCTTCTTAGTTTATAAAATGTTTTAAATGAATTTTTGTTTTTAAAATCTAATAAACTCAAACTCTGATAAAATATCTAGGCACAGCATGAGTTATTAACACTTGGAAAATATGTTTCTTCAGTCCAAGGGCTTCCCTTCTTTTATGTACAAAATAAATCCCATGCGATTATTCAGAATATTTGAATTCACACAGTGTTCATGATTGCAGATAATTGGTTTTGATTATGAGTGAATTTTCAAGTCTTTTGCCTGAACAATTTTTAAAATGTGTTATGGTAAGCTTTATGATTCAGATATTGTTTTTGTGTACTCAGACTGGTCTTAGGGCTAATATGTGGTTTTCCTTTTATAATGTATCTGTGATGCTACAGGACTGGCACATTTTGTGCTGTAGCCCTTGAGTCCCAAGCAGTTCTTCCCTTTTGAGACTTTTTTTTTCTGACCATGGAAAGTGTAACTTCTGATTACAAATTAGGTTTGAAAATGTACTTAAAATTTGATCTCATAATCTAGCAGCAATTCTCGGGCTTGCACTGACTTCAGCACACATTCAAACAAATCTTGCTTAGACAAGCAAATCTAAATAAATCACTGTGGTGTAGTGTTTGGAATATCAGAATTTCAGCTCGTATTCTTTGCCTAACATGCCTCAAAATATTGTTATAAAGAAGAGTGAGAACCTTCTAAATGTGAGTTCATAAAGGAACAGGTGATGGAGAATTAACACAAGGTTGCTAATAATAAATACCTTAATTAGTTTACAGTTGCTAGCAGTTTTAAATGGTAGATTATTTTAAAGATGTTTATAAGGACTTTGAGTTATTTGAAAAAGCAAGTTACCGAACTGTACCTAAGGCTACCCACAAATCATCACTGTTTTCGTGTTCAACCCAGTGTAAGTAAAGTTGCATATTACCAAAACTTCAGTGTAGTGAGTTTTTTTTTCCTCAAGACCATTAAGTATGAAAATTTGAAATAGAATAACCAATAACCAAAAACAATACTTGTGATAAAGAGATAAGGTTATTCATTTATTTATTTTATTTACATATCTTGTTCATTCTACTCTGCAAATACATATACTGTTACAGGTGCTTCCAGGTTCAGCTTATGGTCACTTACTCATTCACTCACAGCCTGTGGAGGCACGCAGATCTTGTAAGACCTCCTTGCTTTCTAGCTGGGTTTTTCACATAGATGCAGCTAGAGCAGACAAGACACACAGCCCTAGGCAACAGCCGGGAAATAGGGACACACACAAATTACTTTCAACGGAACACTGAGGCACAACAGCTTCTTTGGAATACACAGAGACCCAGTGAATTTAAAGTAACAGCAAAACTTTACTGGTTACAGTGTACATTTGCTCTTTCTCACATGTGCACACACACACACTCATCCACACTTACCCATATCCTTCTCAACTAGGCTGCCAGGCATTAGCTAGAGGGACAGAAGGCGCCAAGTTTGGATCCAAAGACAACTCAAGGAGTGGGTGGGCTTCAGGAACCTCTTTTATTCCCAAAAATCCTTGCTTTGTTGATTCACAAGACTGGCAGCTACTCTTGCCTTGTTAATTTACAAGTCTGGTAACTGGTAATAGGATGGGGGAGGGGTTCCGTGTGCTCAGGCCCAACTTCCTTTGCCTGGTTCAAGTGACATTTTTTCCTTTGCTTCCTTAATGACTTTTTTCCTTCTTATCTACCTCCCCAGAAGGATCTTTTAGACAAGATTTCTGGCTTTTTGTCCTCTCTGCTTATGTGCCTATTTCATCTTTAGTTATGGCAGCTTCAGCCTAGTCTCACAATATTGTAGTAGCTAGCAGAATTTAAAAACAGGGACAGTCTGAAACCAACAAATGAACACTGAAATAGAAACTAAATTCATTTAATAATTAAAAGCTTGGAAAAAGGATATATGTTTTGACAATTTTCTAATCACTGAGAGAATCTAAGTTGTTCTAGTCTCTTCCGCATGTCAAAAAAACAGTCCCAACAATGGCAGCATCTTCAAATGGACTACTGCAAGGTGCTCTACATGGGAATATTTGGAAGCTTCAGCTAATAGAAATGCATTGGCATGGCCAGTTATGGGTGCCAGTCATTCAGCGCATGTGACACCTCTGATTCACAAGCTGCACTGGTTGCCAGTATATTTCCAGGTTCAATATAAGGTGCTGGTAGTTACCTTTAAAGCCCTCCATGGCTTAGGACCAGGTTACTTGCAAGGCCAACTCTTCCTTGTTGTATCTACCCATCCTGTTAGATCCAGCAGGAAAGGCATGCTCTGGGCCCATTTTTTAAGGAGTGTCATCTGCTGGGACCCAGGAAAAGAGATTTTTCTATCATGGCACCTGCCCTCTGGAACAACATTCCCCTGGTGGCTAACACTTGCCCCAACTCTGCTGGCCTTTCATAAGGCCTTGAAAATGGTTTTCTCATTGAGCCTGGGGCCCTGGATGTGTGGCTGAGCTGATATGGCTATGTCAATTGTTGTCGTTGGTTGAATTTTCTCAGATGTTATATGTGTTATTTATAATTTTGTTATACAGTTTTTATCTTGCTTTTAAGTATTATTAGAAGCCCAGAGTCATATATTTGAGATAGGCAGCTAAATAAGTAAACAAGTGAGCTTCTCCTATACATCCTAACAGGCAAACAGGTTTATAAAATTATTCTTTTTCTCCCATTCATTACTTCATTATACACAAGAATCAAAATGAATTTAAAAATGTCTTTGTTCTATCTTAGTCTGCTCAGTTAAATCTATAAACCTTCAAACAATCTGATTTTTTTTAAAGCAGATTAAATCTTATGTTCCTAATGATAATAATTATCTATTTTGCCCCCAGCAGGCCAGCCAGAATTAATAGCTCACTGCTGCTGGCAGAGTTAATGACTCTGCTCTCCTTACAGTTTTAAGATTTCAAGCAAATACTAAGGAGGGTGACTATTTTACCCATCTCCTTCCAGCGTTTTTATGTGTGACTTGCTTGCTTGCTTTCTTGTTGATACAAAAAAATACAGCTTTTCAAAGGAGCTTGACTATGCTTTTCTTTTTGTTCTCCTTTCCCAGGAATGGAATAGCAAATTGCCGAATGAGAACAGATAGCGAGCAGTCGTGTGGTTCTCCATTGGTGAGTGGTGACCCAAAGGAGGATCATAACTATAGCAGTGCCAAATCTTCCAACCATAGGAGCACATCACCCACTAGTGATTCTGTTTCCTCCTCTTCTGCTGATGATCATTACGAATTTGTCACAAAAGGCAACCGGGACAGTAGTGAGGGCAGCGAGGTCAACTTCCATAGCCACGAGAGCCATAGTGAGGCAGAGGATGAGAGCAAACGGCAAAACCGAAGAGAGACCAAGGATTCTGTAGCTGATGGTGGATTCACCTCTCAGCACAAGAAACGTCAGCATTTATTGAAGGCAAAAAAAGTACCAAGTGACACACTGCCTCTTAAAAAGAGACGCACAGAGAAGCCACCAGAGAGTGATGATGAAGAGATGAAAGAAGCTGCTGGATCGCTCCTGCATTTGGCAGGAATTCGATCTTGTTTGAACAACATCACCAATCGGACGGCAAAGGGGCAGAAAGAGCAAAAGGACATGACAAAAAATGAGAACAAATCCATTGACTGAACTTATAAAACAATTTTGTTTCAGCACGTCAGGTGAATTCTAATGATTTGTGGCAATATCAGAAAATATTTTCTTCAGTTTTTTCTTCCCCCTTTTTTTCTTTTTTTCTTTTTCTTTTTCTTTTTTTCCCCTTTTTTGAACCCAAAATATTTGTGTGTTTTTTTTAAAGGAGATTGAAGCCATAGAACTCATACTGATACTCATCTAATTTTACAAAAGCTTTTCATTACATGAAGACAAAAAAAGTAAAAGCCAAAATTGCCATTGCTTTCTGCAGTTTTGTCAGAAATGCATGGTTGAATACGCTGTGATACCACCAGTTAATGTGAGAGGAATAAAATTTGGCACTTGAAAGTACATTATATAGTGAAAAATTGAATAATATGGTAGATTCAGGCCAGGCTCTTAGTAAAATAATTTAAAAGCCTTATAATTAAACGAGAGAGAGAGAGAGAGTGTGTGTGTGTGTATGTATGTATGTATGTACGTACGTATAAACCAGAAATTTGAGGGAAGTCAGAGGCCCATCTTCAGAATCAAGAATAAGACAGTGGCATTTGCTTGCATTTGTGCCATAGAAATCTTGGAATACCCACTAAAGACAGCTGCTCATACAGTAATGAATTACTTAAGCTTCATGTACTGTATATGGCTCATAATGTGAAGACTTAATACTTTTTAAATTATGGAAACTGAACTGTGTATGCAATGAGTTTCAATAATATAAGGAGAAAAGGGTGGAGGGGGTTGGGGGGATTAGTGATATTCTTTAATCAATTAATTGTCTTCTATATTTAAATTAAAAGAATGTTTTTTAAAAAGCCATAAGCCTGAAGATTGGCACTGCCTGCAAAAATATTATGGGAAAACAAGCTATGAGTTCTTAACTGCCTGAGTGAAAAGCAATCAAATCTTAAAAAAAAAAAAATTATGAGTAGATATTTAAAGAGGATCAAAATGAGGAAATCTTTTTGATAGGATAAAAAAATGGATTTCATGAGAAAAGCAAAATACATATGCTACAAAACCTGCCATTAGTATTATATTACATAAAAAAAACAAATATATTTGGTTGGACAATAAATCCTAATCTTAACTCGAACTCTGTACAGTACTCCTCAAAATGCTGTACCTGTTAAATAGCCAGGATACATTTGTGCAAAAATAACAATATATTTCCAGTTATAACCACTGTAGCCAGCAGAAGATTCTGATTCAAATTGCATGGATACCTTTCTGGGAGGGGCTCAGGAGTACAAAATAAAACCCCCCTTTTTAATTCAAAGATAACAAAAGTTCTTGTAAGGTAAATAATGTATTTAGCATGAAGCATGAATTATTTTCATATAAATAGAGAAAAATAGAGAAAAGGCTATGCCTCTAATTTTTAAGCCAATAGGCTTAGTTTTGGTTTTTGGTTTTTGATTTTTGGTTTGTTTTTGTTTTTGTTTTTATTTTGTTTGGGAAGCAGGTGTTTTAAGGTTTAACCTTTTTCAGGGACAAATACTGACTGTTGGGGAACTTATTCTGCAATATTAAAAAATAAAACTTCATGCTCGGGTAGGGCTTGGATGGTTGAATTATATTGCCTTGTCTGCACATTCAGCCCCCTTCCCCTACTTCTCTGTTTTTGAATATGTTTGTCCTTTCTTTGTCTATACATGTATTAACATTACGCAATAATTTTGAGGGCACAGTAAGTAGTGAGTGTGTATGATTAAGACTCCAGGAAAAGACTCTGAACTTACTGTATGGATGGGAGAGAGGAAACAATGGACAATTTGGATTCCGTGAGATTGTAACCAACGGGATACATTGATCTGTCAAGAAGGAATGAGTTTTGAAATGGCTTTCATTTGTATTCATGATTTGACTGGAGATACATGATAGAGAAGCAACTTGATTATGGCCATACCTGTTTTGCAGTGGTAGTCCCATAAATGGACTGTAGAGTTTGTAATAAGGCCAACATCCCACACCACCACCCAGAAAATACTAGTATAGACAGCCATAATCTTCAAATGACTTCTAAGGCTTGTAGATTGTGTCCCAAAGGACTTCTGCATTATTTTTTAAAGCACCATGTTTCTACTGCAGCTTATAAAACATCCCTAAAAAATGGGGGAGCTGCAGACAGATGAAAATACTAGGAAGCCCTCCCAAGAATAGCATTAGGTAAGGCAGCTCTTTTAGCTGCTTCATTTAAATAAATATAGCTTTATAGTAATGGAAGTAATGCTACTGATGAGGTCCTAAGGTTTAGAGGTTAAGGTGGATTGGGAGTGGTCAGTGGCAAGAAATTGAAAAAGAATTGGAAATATCCTTTAGCCATCATTGAATTATATTCTAGGAAGTATATGTGGTATCCATTAAAAACTCGTACCAACAGATCTTTAAAATAAAGTGTGCCAAATCAAGCTTGAGCTAACAAAGGTTTGAGAGCAAGTTCAAACTCTGCATTGCCTTCAACACACATTTTTTGTGAATTCAAAAATCAGAATTCTGTGGTCTGCCCCCTTCCAGAAAGAATTGATAATATTTGCCTAAAAAGCAACAATAATTTTAAGAGTTAGTGAAAAGAAACATGTTAGTGAATTAAGAGTTTTGTCTTCATAGAAGAGTGCCATATGCATCTTGAGATTGCCATGGAGTTCTGATGAAATGTAAAATATATGGTTGCTATTTATTCGAATGAAATAATTGTTTCACAGTGAAGCTGTTTAAGTTGTAAACTGGAAGGGTTCTGAATTTTAATTTTTATTGCTTAGGCCAAAGTTCCGACATTTAGAAAGTACCATAACAAAGAGAGAACTGAGGGAATATATTACAATGTTGAAGTTATATGATGCCCCACAGTTCCTTCCCCACCCCAGTTGGAGAATAGAATGGCATTCTAGAAACTGTATCATTTTCTACTGAGTCAGCTCTTGATTAAGAGAATCTTTGCTAAATTTCTGATATTTGCCAATATGGCAAGAAATTTAAATTGTGCCTATGGATTAGTGATAAAATGCTGTAGCTTGATTCAGCAGCATTCATACAGAGGTGTCAGAAAAGTCAAAGTGGTGATCACAGCTGCATGATCAGAGTCCCATCCTTTTGTGTGTGATGACACACATACAAAAGAGGTAGGCTTCAGTTGTACAGTTGCATTCACCATCTTGACTTTTTTTTTTACTCCCAACCCATTTTGGGTTTTCATCCTGCAGTAAATATACGTGTATACAATTAACATTCAATAGGTGCAATCCAAACTGAATTACAGATTCAAATGCCTCTGTGCCTGCTGTTTCCCCATTGGTACATCAAGGGGATCATTCTCTTGGAACACTTTTCTGCATACTCCATGAAAATTAATTAGCAGTTGCAAGCCTATATCAGACTCCATCCTTTTCACTAAGATTTTGACAGGATAATAAAGTTAATTGAAAGACGTCTCCTCTGCTCATGTACTTGAGCACATTGAATGCATAGATATATCCCACCAATTACAACTTTTTTCAGTCTGTTGCTTTCTGATTTGTTGGATTCCCAGCAGATATTTGAGCATGCTTACTTGGAATTGTGGTAGTCTCAACACATCTGGAGGAAGGCTGAAATAACTCTTCTGCATCCCTTTGATTAGATACAATAACATGCATACATTTTAGTCTGTAGCGCAGTTACGTTCCTAGTAAACTTACTTCAAACTTCTTGACTTGTATTTTGGCCATTGTATATGCTTTATACTCAAAAATTCAAATTCTTTTACAATAGCATTCTGACTGTTACAATCTTTATTTTTGCCCAGAAAACCATTTTAAAATCTAAATTGAATGTACTTTCTTAGAAATCATTATTTAAAAATAAAATCCAATACTGAAGGCTCGTAGTTTGGATAACATATACAATAATTTCTGAGATAGAATCAGAACTTGGGCTTTGAGTTTTGTACTGGTGATATATAACTAACTGCATCCAGGGTTTTATTCCTATACCCCAAATATGAAGCCCTACACACATGCTCACATGCATGCACAATGATTATACCATTTGAGTCTAAAGTCTCAACTATAGTATTTTGTAAATGAAAAACAGTAGTTCTGATATTTGGCAGTGCCTTCAGAAATGAATGATCATGATATAGATGGAATGCTATCCATCCAAAGTTAAGCAATTTGTCTCATTGATTTATCCACTAAAGCCCACAGTAATGTACAACATGCTTCCAACTGGACTGTATCCCATTGTCTGAACATCCATAAGCTATAATGTCTTAAATAAAAAGTAATGTGCTGAAGATAATTTTAGCTATCACTGTACAAAAAGTGATCACAATTGGTATTTTTACAAAATAAGGCAAAATTCATTTGAGGTAAGCAGTATGCAAGTTATAAATTAAGTACCTGGAACTTATTAGAAGTTATGGCAGATTTGTTAAGAGTTTATCTTCTCTATCATGCAGCCACAATCAGTAATTTAATCTAAACAAGCCCCACAACATTATTCTGTTGTGCCAACTTCTTACCTTTAGTGCCAAACTGAAAAATAGATGGGCCCAAGTTAAACATATCAGATGTTACTTCTATTCATGATGAAATGCATCCTCTATACATTGACCCTGTCTTTATCCCTACACTTCAACCATTTTGAAATAACAAGAGAGGGGAATATTCATAACTAGAAGATATAAGCAACAGTAAGCAAAACATTATTTGGTCTTTCTCTGCTCCCTCATAAAGTACTGAAATTAATCCAGTAAGTTGACTCCCATTGACTTTGAGGCATAATTCTTCAAGCATTTAGCTTCCACCTCAGAAGTTGTAGATCCCACAGTTGCATTCTTCTTCTATGAAGGTCTTTAAGATGGCAAAATCTGAGAGAGTATCTCAGAAGGCCATGGGCAGAATTCAGGAAGTCCTGTGCTGTATGCATAGTGGCACAATGGCAAGGAGACTGTGTATATGCACTCACTGTAGCATATGCATCTATCTTGTTCCTACATCATTCTTAATGTATTTGGGTAATTGTGGCAGCTCTTTATGTTCTGTAAATCATTTTTGCAGGAACTGTGGATTATCAAAATAATGTGTAAGATTTTTTTCCTATAAAAATAGTAAAATGTTTACTCCATATTTCTCCTTCCATAAATGAAAGGGCTCTCTCTGTCCACCAAAAGCTTTTGTTCAAATACAGTAGATGATTCTACTAACAGAAGGGAAGAAACAATTGTTGTCAACTATTCAGGCACTGTGTAGCCCCAAATATCATCTCCCATATTATGCTGAAAAGTCCTCCAACTTTCAGGGGCTGCATCTCTGGTGTGGGAGAAATTCATTTCTGTTCCCTAAACATGCTAACAGGAGCATGTCCTGAACAGTTGTCAGAGGATGGGACCCATTGGCAGGAATAAAATTTGGATTCAAGCCAGAGTCAGCTTGGATTGTGATTTAATTCTCAGTAATATTTTGTCGTAAGTGGACTGTTGCAGATTTTCTTGTCAGCAACCTAGGTTTGCCATTAAATCTTTTTATTGATGAACTTTTATAGGCAATGTTTTAATTCTGAGCCCTCCAAAGTATGTAGTGGTCATACTTGAGTTCCATTCATTTCCTTGGTGACTAAAAGTGTATCTGTTGTATATCTGTGTTGTAACTTTCAACATAAAAGTGGTTGAGCATAGTTCTGCTTGATTGGAGGTCCATCTCCACAATGAAACTTAATTGAGGCTTGATGTGGGCATATCTGTATGTCACCCTGAAAAAAAAAAATAGACTTAGCTCCAAACGATGCAGAAATAATGTGAAAATAGTAATATACTGGAACAAACCTTCTGAACTTTAGATCAGCTGTTCAGAATGTGCTGGTTGCAAAAATGTTCTTAGAACTTATACAAGGATTTGTCCCCCTCACTGTATTTCTGTATAGCTTTGGATAGATGGCAACTGTTTGAAAATTTTCATGGGCAAAATTTCATGGGTGGCGATCAGTGTCTTATGTCACAGAAGAGCATCAGTTTCAACTGTATAGACCCGTCCGCAGTTGTTGCCATTCAGTTCAGATAATCTGTCTTGGACTGGAGAACAGTAGTGATTTGAAAGCCAAATCACTTTCTGTGGCAAATGAAAGTATTTCTTTTAATAGAAATGGTGTGCTACTTCTTAATACAAGCAGGTTCTTGCTATACTCTCTATCACCTGTAGAAAGGCAAGAAAAATACTGGTTTTCCTATACAGAGGTAGTTGGCTTCAATAAGAAAGTTAGCATGGTGGAATTCAGTGTCCTGGCTACTAAATTATTTTCAGGCTTGGTAAATGTTCCATCCACCAACCAGAGTCATTCTTTCTTTTGGTTGTGTAGTAATTAAGTTTGTGAGTGAAGTTCATGACACTGCCTGCAATATATAAAACACTGTTATGCACATAAATGCAGCACTGTGATCTAATTTAAATAACTTTATTATTATTTAATATGTAATATATGTTAATACTTCAGTATGGAAAGAACCATGCACAAACTCTGTTTTTTCTACTATCAGGAATTTAAAAACATAGCTAACCACATGTATTTTACTCTTCCTATGAATCTATAGTCTTGGTGTAGGATTTTTTTTAAGTTGAATTTTATAAGTATTTACTAAATATTCTATGCTATCATATATATGAACATTTCATACTCTTTTTCATGTTTCTTTATACAAACTTCCCTTTTGACTGTAATCCTAACTGGAAAATTGGGTGGAGAGACTTTGATAAGCCAGGGGTAATTTTTTTTTTCAAACTCTTCCTTGAATCAAAGGGCAAAATTGTAGATATGAAGGTTTTACAAAGTCAGCTGTGTCTGTGCAATTCTTCCACAACTCAGCATGCCAACACTGCTTCACTAACCAAAAAAAAACTCTGAATTCAATCTCTGGTGCTGTATTTTGCTAATCAATATTCAAAATTTAAAAATAAATGTTTTAAAACCAATGTTTTCATACAGCTTCTCATGCCAATTTTTTTCAGTACTAGCATTTGAAACTATATTTACCTAAAACAAAATTTATTTTTGTGAACCTATTTGCCAATGAGTATGGGGGAATGCCTCGGTTTTTACAATTCTGAAGAACTACCTGCCTACCTGCCACCCAGTTCCAACAAAGTACACACCAAATACCCAGGTTTAAGCTTTAAAAAAGAAGTAAAGTCAGAAATCCACCAGACAGCCTTTTGATTGTGGAAGAGCAGCTCAATCCAGCCTCCCACCCAAAAGACAACTGATAGAAATTAAATTAGGAATTAGAGTTGTGAGTTTGCACACATATTTTCCCACTAGGTTTGTGTGCAGAAGCTAAAAAGGGCCATTTGGATTGTTCTGTACTAATACATGTTTCTGAGCATAAGATCCGATGACTGAATATATCTTACAGGTTTGGATTTTTTGTTACCTGGCTTGAACCTGATTTGGTTTTCCCTTCAGTACTATTATTAAGATGAAAATGTTGGTGTTTGGACTTCTGTTTTTAATACTTTCATTACTGAATTTTGAAATTGATCAATTACCCTGGTTTCACTTTTGTATTATACACACTCACTACTTCAGTCTGCCTTGGTGTCAAATGTTGGAAGGGATGGGGTAGGGAATGATTTCTGTGTGTATGAAAAAGCATTATGGATTTGTACATTTTTATACTCTTCTGTAATATTTTTGAAATATTTTTGTTCTGCAGAAAAAAAAGTGATGAAGCAATCAAAAGACCAATAAATACAATATCAATGCTTTAGGGGTCATGAGACCTTCACTGGCCAATAGGTTAATTTAGTACAGCAATAAGCCAATTTTTTTTCTTTTTCTTTTTCCTTTTCTGGTTTTTATTCCTATTTTCCCCTAAAATGCTGTACTAGTTGAATGGAACTGCCAGTTTCTTTAACATAAATGAGAACTGTGATGGGGGACATAAACAGTAATGTTAAGTTGTATTTGTGTTTACCTAAATGAGCAGTCAAAAGGCAAGTGCAATCAGCCAGAAATATGGGAAAATGTTGATCTAGAGGCATACTTGCATTTTATGTTTCTTGATGTGTAATCATATTGCCAAAGACAAACTCTTTCATCAGTTATTATTGTAAATAACACTCTCCCAAAACCTACCATAAAGTTTCTGTGATGTATTGTCTTCCAGTTGCAATAAAAATTACCGAGTTGCATCAGTTGAATAACTGCAGTTATCGGTGTTGGCTGTTATTTATTTAAAGCTGTACCATGCAATAGTACTGAAGCAAGTATCTTTAGATAGATAGATAGATAGATAGATAGATAGATAGATAGATAGATAGATAGATAGATAGATAGAATACTTTATTGGCCAAGTAGAAGACATACAAGGAATTTGACCAGTGCAAAAAACTCTCAGTGTGTTTGCATAGCATCAGGAAATAAGGAATAATAAAAAGTAATAACATTATATACTAAAACTATGCAATCAGAAGAGGAGAATTGGAGGAAGAAGAATACTACGGCTATTGACTAACATATTCATTTTTAAATTACCCCAGTCTACTTTAAATAAATAACTCAGACATGGAGGACTTGAATAGAAAGGTCAGATCCAGATTTCTTCTCTTTTTTCAAGAAGGACTTTAGAGGATCATCTTTCCTCTTTTCTTTTCTCAGCAGTCCTGCCTAAAGAAAAACTAGAAAGGGGATTGGGAGACCAAGATTCTGTGTGGGTCAGAAGACTGGAACTTGGAGGAGTGGGAGAGAGGAAGTCAGATAATTTTCTCCTGTTTGGAATCTCCAAATACTGAAAGAACAAACATTGGTTTAAGTCAGTATTGTCTATATCAGGGGTGGGAAACCAACAGCCTTGTGATTCCCAGCACTCCATCTGTGAGTACACTATCTCGTGTTAGGCAGCAAAATGGCCATATTTTGGCAGTATGATTTTCAGATTTAAAATGTGAAAATAAGTGTAGGAATAGTGTACCCCCAAATTATGAAGAAAACATGGGCTGATGATGTTACCCCTTTAGTGACATCACCACATCACTGGAATATTTCCTGCTATCCACTGGCTATTTGAGAGGCTGAATATGACCTCCAACCTGGGAAAATTTCCTATTCCTGCTTCACGTTAGTAGTGCCTCTAATATTTTAAGCTTTTCCTAAACTAAACTGTGCATGCCAGGAATACAAACTTAGATCTTCTACATGCAAAGAACAGCATGTAGCAATGAGATAAAGCCGTTTTCTAAAATAATTTTCATTGTATATGTAGCCTGCATATGAAAAGATAAATTGTAAAATTGCACTTTAATAAGAAGCTGTCTTCTTTCAGGTAAGACTGTTCCTCCAGCTTTTTTAGGGGGGGAGGACACCATTCTTTACTCTGGGCAGTGGCTCTTATCACATTAACCTTTAATTAAAGATTTCAGAGATAGAAATAGGGAATCTTCAGTGCGCAAAAAGCAGTGATTTACCATTTTTCTCAAATTCAGCATATTTGCAGTCCTGTCTACTTATTTATACTGAGTCTAATGAGTTGTTGAAGTCATCGTCAGTAGGTCTGAACCTGTACAACACGTAAGATGCCTCTCTACTGTTGCAAAGACCTATGAGACATCCAGATATTCCCTATGGATGTTCCCAGTTGGTGGAAGCCATAACACTGTCCTATCTATGATATTGGGTAAGTGTACAAAGTCTATATTAATACTGTAATCACCTTTTTAGCATTGATTCTGGAATATACATTATTACTTCTGCATCAGTAAAACAATGCTTTCCTTGATAGAGTCAGTAAAATGGCTAACAAAAGGCAGAATTTGTAGCAATCCCATATTAAATTTGGCTTTTTACATGGATGACAAACCACATCATCATCATCATCATCCGATTTTTATCCTGCCTTTTTTATATATAACTCAAGGTGGTGAATATACCTAATACTTCTGCCTCCTATGTTCCCCACAACAACAGCCCTGTGAGGTGGGTTGGGCTGTAAGAGTGACTGGCCCAAAGTTACCCAACCAATCTGGGCTGTGAACTCAGGTGGGTCTCCAACAGAAAAAGTGTTCAAAATATATCAAATCTGTAGGCTGCCCCCAACAACATACTGTGCTTTGAATGGTGTGATTTCATATTTTGGCATTATAAATACTTTTAAAAAGATGATATACTAAAAAAAAAGAGGGGGAACCACATAAAACCAAAGATACCAAAGAAAAAACTAGCCCTCCATATATATGCTATACAGTTAGATTGCTAACATTTAAGTCCATTTATTTAAAATAGGAAGAAAAGAAACTAAGCAAGGCTATGAACTCCATATTTCTGTATATTCCTCCAAAAAGGGCTTGTTCAAATATGGAGAAAAGTGAATTCTTCAGAGCTTGTATATTTGATAGAGAATGGATGTCTTGGTAGTATCAATCCATTCACAATCACATAGGTATACAGCATCCCCACACTGAAGTATACCAGGACTTGACCTCTGCTCTCCTAGCAATATCAGCTGGAGCCACTTCAAACAATGCCCCTAATCCCCAGCCCTAAAGGAGATCCAAAAGGATTCCATTGTTGGCATCAAAGTTACTTCAAGGTCCAGGAGAACAAGCAGCAGAGCCCAGCTACTTTCCAAGATGGCCATCTGCCAAGGTGACCAAAGCAATTTCAGTACCAAATCCCGGCTGAAAACTCAATTGAAATAGGTCACAACTGGTTTCATTCAAACACATCTGCAGTTGCAAGGCTACTACGTTCTCAATCATCTTTCCCAAAAATAGAATGTTATGTTTGCAACTGGCCTATAATTACTCAAATCTCCTGGGTCAAGGGAGAGCTTCTTCAGTGAGATCTACCTGCCTTTTTAGGTAAGCAGAAATTCAAAGGAGACTTTGATCACCTTTCTTAACCATACAGGGGCTTTTTTAGATTTTTTTTATCCCGCCTTTATTATTTTGATAAATAACTCAAGATAGTGAGCATACCTAATACTTCTTCTTCCTCCTATTTTCCCCACAACCACCACCCTGTGAGGTGAGTTGGGCTGAGAGAGAGTGACTGGCCCAAAGCCACCCAGCTGGCTTTCGTGCCTAAAGCGGGACTAGAACTCACAGTCCACTGCTTTCTAGCCTGGTGCCTTAATCACTAGATCAAACTTGCCCTGGAAGTTAATCCCATCCTGACCAATTCAGCCTATTAGTTGGGGCCAAGGTGGAGTTAAACAGGTTGCAGTTCGCATCCCTCCATGTTCCAGGCAGCATTAACGTTATGTGCCTGCTGGGGGGAAAAGAGGGTTCTGATGCCATGCCTCTCTGGCTAAGCTTAAGCTCAGCAAGTTTGTATGGGAATATGCATACATCCCACTGACTTCCTGGTTTGAAGTCAGTGGGATCTATGTAGCCTGCGTTCTAGGGCTGCAAAAATCTACACCACCATTAGATGGCAGAAAAGACAAAAAGAGAAGTAACTCCTTGCTGCCATCCAATAGTTCTCTGGATTTTTGCAGCTCACAAATGGTAGTCTTACCATGTGCATTAATTACAGCATTAATTATTCTAGTTACAAGGCTAAGAGAAGAACCTTTCTTAAAGCTACCAAATGAGTTTGTTGTTATAGTTAGATCTGCAACTGCAGCTTCCGTTTTCTGTCTCACATGCCTAATCGCTACATGACTAGGTTAGCTCTCAATACATCACGTATTGATTATTCTCAGAACCATGTGGGCCAAGGTGAGCGGCCTTTTATATAATCAGTTATTTCTGTTTTCCATCTCAGGACAGAATGTTCTGTTCTAGCCAGTCGTCTTAATTTCTATGTATGAGAATGTGGATCACATTCCATCCTGTCACCACTGTCTCAGGAGCACTGTGGGTAACAAATTGTTGTTTACTGTCTCTTCTGACGACTGATCTCTGGCTTGCAGAACATGTGTCACTAGATTTGCCAGCCCATATATTCTAAAGAATTCCCAAGTAGGCTTTCATGTAGCCACTTCTTTATTTACTTACCTATTCATGTGCTTACTCTTATATTCATCCAACGTTCAGGAATGTGGACAGTAACTTATGCAAATCTAAAGCATGAACAGATCTAGTCTGTTGCTGTTAATGTTGAAAGTGATCGCAATGGTGAGGTGTTTATGCCAAATTTTATTTTTTAGATTGACTGCCCCAAGTGTGCTAGAAATTGAGTCTGGCAAGACAAAAATATATTTAATATTATTTTTTCTCCTACATGATATTCTCCAGGAGCATTAGACTATAATTTTCATCTTCCCCAGTCAATATGGTTATCAGCCTAACACATGAAAGCATTTGGGGGGCATTAGGTTGAATAATGTTGTTCTATGCTAATAGCAGCATTCAGTTACTGAGCATCAATTCTTAGGTAGCTAGAACTGTACCATCCATGAAGAAGAGGGAGGTATTAACAAGCATGGGGAGGGCCTCATATTTTGCTAAGCATAATAAACTTTGAAAGCTAAATGGGAGCCAAGACCTGTCCTGTCAAATGAGAACTCAGCCAGGTCGCTGAAAGTGGAATAATAGGGTTAAGCTTTACATCTTGACTATATTGGTATGACTTTAAAGATTTCACTTTTGGAAAATACTGTTTTTTAAAAAATGTGCAGTTTTACAAAACTGACTTTGATTAGAGGCTTTCAGAAAATGGGCAGACTCAAAATGCAAAGAATTAAACAGGAACATTACTTAGAGTGGAAGGAAAGGAGGAGGAGAAAATAGAGTTGGTAACTGAGATTTTTAGTAGAAGATGAAAGGAGGGAGGGGGTCAGGGACATTAATACTAAAGCAGCGCCAGGGTACAGGCAGACACATTTGGGCTTTGTTGCATTTTGGTTCATTCTTTAAGTTTGCCTCTGCCTACATTAAGATATTAGTGCAGCAGACTGATCAGTCTACTGGCCGGCTGAGTACTACGTCACTGGGTAGATGACTCTCCTGGATCAATTTTTTTCAAGCATAGTCCTCACCTGAAAATGAAAAGGCAAGGGTTTGCCTGCTTTGCATGGACAGGAGAAAACCTTCAGCCAAAATGAAACTGCTGTACCAGGAGAACATCCTAGGATAGCACTTGGCCCAGGAAAAGGAACAAGGGTTGCCAGGAAGCCGAGAGAAGACACGGGGCTGTCAGCCAGAGAGCCGACAACTCACCTCACCATAGCTGTTTCCGCATGCCCGTATGAATTCAGCTTACTACAGGTTTTCTAACAGCCAACTCCCCGCATGATAAAAACTGCCGTATTTCAGACTGAGGTCATTTTGTTTGCTTTTTTCTTGATGTTCATTACTCTGCAGATTTCCGAAGAGAAATTTTACAAGAGAAACAATTGCTACTGAATTTCAAATATGGAGTGTGTGGTGGCCACTTCACGGGACCTCAAATACTCCCAGTTCAGCATTACCAGAGTCCTGATAGGAAACTGACCCAGAGTGTGCATTCTACCCAAAGTGCCTGAGCAAATGTAAATTAATGTGACTTGATGAAATCTGAAAAGTCACAACTCAGTGGGATGCCAAACACATCAGATGGAATGTGAAAATTAACACTCTCTCAGAAAGCAGAGCTTCGAAGAAATGAAAGCAGGCTTAACAATCTAAAAAAGAAAGAGCTGCTGTCAGGAAAACAAATCTTATTCATACTTCTTAAAATGCAAACAACAAACCAAGCACATGAACTGTTTTTTCACAGAATTTCCAGATTCATTCATCACTCAAATCTTTTACCTTGGTCACTTTCTTCTTGAATATTTTTTTCTTCGTGATGTGCCAAGCAAATACAGGTGAAACTCGAGAAATTAGAATATCGTGCAAATGTTCATTTATGTCAGTATGGCAACTCAAAAGGTGAAACCAATATATGAGATAGACGCATTACATGCAAAGCGAGGTATGTCAAGCCTTACTTTGGTATAATTGTGATGATTATGGCGTACAGCTTATGAAACCCCAAATTCACAATCTCAGAAAATTAGAATATTACATGACATCAATAACACAAGGATTGGAAATAGAACAATATCGGATCTCTGCAAAGTATAAGCATGCATATGTACTCAGTACTTGGTTTGGGCCCCTTTTGCAGCAATGACTGCCGCAATGCAGCGTGGCATGGATGCTATCAGCCTGTGGCACTGCTGAGGTGTTATGGAAGACCAGGATGCTTCAATAGCGGCCTTCAGCTCCGCTGCATTGTTCGGTCTCATGTCCCTCATCTTTCTCTTGGCAATGCCCCATAGATTCTCTATGGGGTTCAGGTCAGGTGAGTTTTCTGGCCAACCAAGCACCGTAATCCCATGGTCATTGAACCAGGTTTTGGTACTTTTGGCAGTGTGGGCAGGTGCCAAGTCCTGCTGGAAAATGAAGTCAGCATCCCCATAAAGCTCGTCTGCAGAAGGAAGCATGAAGTGCTCCAAAATCTCCTGGTAGACGGCTGCGTTGACCCTGGACTTAATGAAGCACAGTGGACCAACACCAGCAGATGACATGGCTCCCCAAATCAACACAGACTGTGGAAACTTCACACTGGACTTCAAGCATCGTGCATTGTGTGCCTCTCCATTCTTCCTCCAGACTCTGGGTCTTGGTTCCCAAATGAGATGCAAAAATTGCTGTCATCAGAAAAGAGGACTTTGGACCACTGGGCAACAGACCAGTTCTTTTTTTCTGTAGCCCAGGTAAGACGCTTCTGACGTT
Organism: Liasis olivaceus; assembly: GCA_030867105.1. Lineage (NCBI taxonomy): Eukaryota > Metazoa > Chordata > Lepidosauria > Squamata > Pythonidae > Liasis > Liasis olivaceus. The sequence goes on from CM061349.1 coordinate 39,471,432, forward strand.
GTTTGTTGTTCAGGAGTGGCTCGACAAGAGGAATACGACATTTGAAGCCCATGTCCAGGATCCGTCTGTGTGTGGTGGCTCTTGATGCACTAACTCCAGCCTCAGTCCACTCCTTGTGAAAGTCCCCAACACTTTTGAATGGCCTTTTCCTGACAATCCTCTCCAGGCTGCGGTCATCCCTGCTGCTTGTGCACCTTTTTCTACCACACTTTTCCCTTCCACATAACCTTCTATTGATGTGCTTTGATACAGCATTTTGGGAACATCCAACTTCTTTTGCAATGACCTTTTGGGGCTTTCCCTCCTTATGGAGGGTGTCAATGATGGTTTTCTGCACAACTGTCGGGTTAGCAGTCTTTCCCATGCTTGTGATTCCTACTGAACCAGCCTGAGAGACCATTTAAAGGCTCAGGAACCCTTTGCAGGTGTTATGGATTCATTAGCTGATTAGAGCTAATCTTTGAGCCTAGAATATTGAACCTTTTCACACTATTCTAATTTTCTGAGATTGTGAATTTGGGGTTTTCATAAGCTGTACGCCATAATCATCACAATTATACCAAAGAAAGGCTTGACATATCTCGCTTTGTATGCAATGCGTCTATCTCATATATTGGTTTCACCTTTTGAGTTGCCATACTGACATAAATGAACATTTGCACGATATTCTAATTTTTCGAGTTTCACCTGTATGAGACCTGTTCTTGGTCTTCTCCTAGTATTTCCTGTATTCTAAATGTATTTTCAAAAATACTTTATAAGTAGACATTTAGGTTGTAAGCCTGTTCCTGGGTACAGTATGTACAAATGACAAAGATTACGTTTCATTTTAGGATATTTATGCAACTATATACATAAACAGGCTATAAATATCTTATGGCTAATATATCTATTATTGTATCTATTCTCTTCTGAAGAATGCTGAGCACATGATGATAAATTAGGGTCAATTCAACCTTTATGCCAAAGAACTGTCCAAATACACCATAATATATATATATGGTGCCAAGCACAGCTGTTTTTGTAAACCATATGTTATGAGGTCAAATAATTTTTTTCAGCCATATTCACAATTCTATTCTTACAGCTCCTTGATTGACTGACTGACTGATTAATTACATGCTATTAAGTTGGTGTTGACTGTTTGTGATCACATAGATAGATTTTCTCTAGGACAACCTGGCCCTTCAGATCTCCCCATGGTGCACCCATTGCTGCTGTAACTGAATCCATTCACCGTTCTGCTATCATCCTCTTTTTCTCTTTCCCTCTACCTTTCCCAGATTACAGGCTTCTCTAAAGAGCTAGGTCTTGGCATAATCTGTCCAAAATCCATTGATCTGAGCCTGATGAGAACTCTGGGTTGATTTGTTCAGTGATCCATGTCTTGTTTTATTGGCTATGCATGGTATTCTCAGGAGTCTTCTCCAATGTTCAAAAATACCAGTGCTCTTTCTATCCTTCTTCAAAGTCAAATTTTCATTTCCATAGAGCTTCACAGGGAAAACCATTGCTTGCGCCATTCTGACTTTAGTAGTCACAACAACTTTTCCAAGGTCTTAATGTCTGCTCTACCAAGTGCTAGTGTGTGTGTCGTATTTCTTAACTGCCGGTAATAGTCAATCCTAAAAGGCAGAAATTATCAACAATTTCAATATTGGCATTGTCAGTTCTAAGGCTGGTTTCACCTGTTGTCATTAGTTTGGTCTTTTTTATCTTTAATCTTAGTCTAATTTTTTCACTGTTCTCCTTGACTTTCATTTCTAGAATTTCAGATCATTTTCATTTTCAGCTATCAGAGTAGTGTCATCAGCATAGTGCAAATTATTGATGTTTCTTTCTCCAATTTTAAAAGCACACTCATATTCTTCCAATCCAGCTTCCCTTAATTCAGCATATAGATTGAATAAATAAGGGGAAGTACTTGACCATAAAACTCATCAACTTCCTCTTCTTCTGCAGCAATGGTTGGAGCGTAAACTTGGATAATCATATTAAAGGGTTGTCTGCAAAATCTAACTGATATTATTTGGTCACTGATTTCATTGTACTTAAGTACTGTCCTTGCTGTACCCTTCCTGATTATGAAAGCAAGGGTGTTCCTTTGTTTTTCATGTCCTGAGTAGTAAATAGTATGATCTTCTGACTGAAAGTGCCCAATTCCATTTCAATTCACTGAGGCTTATTTCATCTTTCACTGTATTGAACTTTCCCATCTTCATGCTTCTTACATTCCAAGTTCCCACTGTAATTGTGCCTTTGCAGTTTGGGTGTTCTTTACATGTATAGCTGTAGATGTCCCAAAGGTTATAATCTAGCCACATCAATAAACATCAGTACCCTGAAAAATCCCCAGCTCTTTCTCAGTAACATGTTGGGTACCATCCAACCTGAGGGGGCCCAACATCTGGCACTATTTTGGGAACCATCTCATCCCCATTACATCAACCTGTCCCACACGGTCTGGTGGGAAGGGTACGTTACGGACCCTGTCATCTAGAAAGTTTCAACTGGCAGGGTCCAGGAGGAGAACCTTTTCTGCCATGGCTCCCACCCTCTGGAATATCTTGCCCCTCGAGGTGAGATTGGCCCCCCACTCTGTTGGCCTTCTGAAAGGGCATTATGACCTGTCTCTGCCAACTTGCATGGGGACCCAGTGGGGTTTTGCAGCATTGGGGATGGCTGGTAGCCTGAGGATGCTCTCTCCACCTTTTTAGTTGGTATTGTAGTTTTAACTTTTTAGCTTAATCTTAACCTTTTGTAGTGTTTTAACCTATATATTTTTTCTAGGATTTTCTAGATTTTTATCTGTAACACTGCCTGGAGTCACTTGTATAGTGAGATGGGTGGCATATATAAATTTGAAAAATAGATAAATAAAAATATTGTCAATCATTATATATTGTCTATCCATGTAGTTTTCTTAGTAAATTACAGGAGTGATTTATCATTGCCTTTTCCCACAGAGTATAAAATTATGATCATCTGCCTCCAGCATCTTCCTATATCGCTGATGCCCAATAGAGATGCCTGCTTGCTTTAGCTGGGCAGCTGGGAATTACTTCATGCCTTGGGTGACCCTGCTGGGATTCTATACTCTTGGCATACACTCCTGGTGTTCTTCATCATCCCTCCCAGGAACACACACACACACACCCATCACAATGAGCAACACAACAGGACTGGGGGGAGGGTATACTCTTAATTTTCCAATAATTATGGGAGAAAGTTTTGCCAGGTATTCCATAATTTCTGTATTGTATAATATTTCCCAGTTCCTTTTGAGCTACTCTGTTGTCATTAGGTATTCCCACATCTATAAGTAAGACTTGCTTTTCTTCAACTACTGTGAAGTCCAGCATGTTAGGTTGTAGATGTTGGTTAGTCTGAATTTGGAAGTCCCATAAAATGTTTACATGGTCATGCTGAAGCATTTTTTCAACATCATGTCATACCAATACTTTGGGGCATCAAACCCATACATTTTATTTAAATTTTAATGTACCATATTTGCTATGTGATCGTGTCTGGGCAATTTGGCTACAGCTGCTTATTAGATGGCTAACATTCTCATCTTTCTCTCTGCATGATGTTTCAAGTTTTTTAAATGTTTGTTTTCATGGCATTTGTTACTAGAATTTGTTCCTGTGCTGCAAATATTAATCCTTCTTGATGGATCCAACCTGAATTCATTGCCAAGTTTTGTCACTGTTCAGTTTGCCTTTAATTTATTTCAGGTATTGACCATGAAATATTGGGTTATCTTTCCAGTGTTTCATTTGCTGTTGTAGCTGTTCAATTTTGTACGTTACATTTGATTCTGTCACATTTAAAATATTTTCCTTGTAGTAGTTATTAATATCCTCTCTTTGCTTGCTTGTATGTAATCATTTAGACCTCTGTTTTCATCCTCCACCCCCTGCTTCACTTGCAACAAACCAGGACCATTCATTTTTCTTCGTAAATACAAGCAATCTATATTGCTTTGGGGTATAGTAGATAACGTTTTGCCATACACTTTTGGGTCTTGTTCAGCTTCTGTCCAGCCAATAATACCTGCTGTGTAGTGTATTGCAGGGACAGTCAAAGTATTAATGGCTTTGATTGTAATACTGCCATTCACCTTCGATTTAAAAAATTTTCTAACTCGCCAACGTATTCAGAGCTGGTTTTCTTTTTCACTTGGTTATACAAAATATTGTTTGCTTCTAAAGCAACCAAATATTTATAGCTTTCCTCCATTGTCAATGTTTTGTTGTCATAGCTTCAAAGCCACAATTGCTGTATACAAAATTATACTGGTCAATATACCGTATTTTTCCGACTATAAGACGATACTTTTTTCTAAAATCCTTACCCTAAAAATTGAAGGGCGTCTCATTCAAGGAAGTCAGCCGAGAATCGCGCGGTTGCAAAACTGCCCATACTTTGTTTCTGCAGAGAGGCTTCCTCCTATTGCTAGCCTCCAGTCACGAGTGAAATAGCTTGTCTCCCAAACAGACTTCCGCCAATCACGAGCCTTATGTAACTGACGTCAGGTGATGCTGAACAAACCAATTAGAGGAAGTCTGTCTGCAGAGACAAGCTATCGGCAGTTTCACTCATGCTTGAATGTAATCAGTTATGCAAAAGAGCCTGGAAATAGAGCTGCAGAGAGACGGTAGCAGGTAAATGTTAACTAATTACTAAATAAAAATGTGTTCTGCACTATCTTTAAAATATTGATTTCTTAATTTGGGGTTGGAAAAATGGGGGTCGTCTTGTACATGGGGGCGTCTTATTGTCGGAAAAATACGGTAATATAGAGTTGCTTGAATTTTTAAAATGTTACACTGCTGTTTTGGTTTGAATATTCTATTTTATTACAAACATTCATTTTGTATCCTACCTTGTGAAGGCTTTACTTTAAAAGACAGCATAAGTAATGGAAATATTTACCAATCATAAATATATTTTTGATCACCCATTACTATTAAAAATGGTTTTCTGAGGAGCTGCTCTTGAAAAGCCCTAGGGGAGACATTGTGTGTTTTATAGCATCATGCAATAAGAGGATAATATTTAGGACAGGCTATGTTTCTCATGCTTGGGAAGGTGGGGTCCACACTCCAAAAATTAGATAAACTTTGGGGAATAAAGTGGCTAAGAACATAAATTAAATTAAAAAATGGGATTTCATATATATGAAATGAAAACTGAACTGAATTGAACTGAACTGAAGTGAACTGAAGTGAACAACAACTGAACTGAACTGAACTGAACTGAACTGAACTGAACTGAACTGAACTGAACTCAACTCAACTCAACTCAACTCAACTCAACTCAACTCAACTCAACTCAACTCAACTCAACTCAACCCAACCCAACCCAACCCAACCCAACCCAACCCAACCCAACCCAACCCAACCAAATGCATTAATCCTCCCTCCTTAATACTATTCCTCTTCCATCACGTTAACAATTGCAGTTTGAAGTTTTGGAGGGCCTGGGAGGGTCATGGCTAAGATGTTGTTGGGTGGGCTGCACGTGATTCCTGTTGTTTTCCCTGGACTGGGAACATTTAGGATCAGTTCATATAAGATTAACCACATATTAAAGCTGAATATTTTGGATTTGAAAGAAATAAATTCAATCAGGCCATGTACACAAGAAGCCTGCCACTCAGGATTTGTAACAGATTTTCAGACTCAGTGAAAAATACAATTGTTTTTTGTTGTTATTCAGTTCTTCAACTGCTTCCAACTCTTTGTGATCCAGTAATGATTTCACCACAACTGTCTCTCAGTTACTGCTTTTTTGAGTTCTGATATGTCATGCTTGTGTCCTCAGTGGTGCTCTCTAACCGCTTTGTCTTATAGCAGCCTCTTCTCTCTCTCTCCTGCCTTTGATTTTTCCAAACATCAGAGTCTTCTCCAATGACTCTTGCCTTCATGTATCCAAAATATTTAAGCTTTCACTTCATTATTAGTGCTTTTAGTGAGAAGTCTGGTTTTACCTTATCTAGTATTATATAAATTGTTCAAGGTATCTGCAGCCATTTTCTCCAGCACCACAATTCATAGGCATCCATGTTTCTTCATTCGGCCTTTCTGATGATCCACCTTTCACAGCATTTGTTACAATAGGCAAAACCACAGCCTTGACAACAGACTTGCTGTTAGTGTGATATCTTTGCACTTCAACATTTTGTCTAGTACAAGACAATTCTTTACTGAATGGCCGTGGTTACCATCTCTGTGAATGTTTGGGCTTAGGAAGACAAAGTCTGCTGCTATTTAACTTCTTCTCTGTCTATTTGCATTGCATTGACACTGCTTGTTGGCTGCTGCTGCTGCTGCTGCTTCTCCTTCTTCCTTCTTCCTGGTTGTTTATGTCACATTTATATAGCCACCCATCTCACACAGGTTGACTCTGGGCCACGTACAACCATTAAATAACAATAGATAAAAACAATAATTTATAAAAGAGAAAAAAGTTATTATTAAAATACAACATGGTCAAAAAGTTTAAAAATTTTAAATTTTAAAATATACAAACCCCATGGAGAGAGCAGAATATCAATTACAGTGGAGCCATCTAAGAATGTCTCCGGTTCCCAAAGCCCCCCAGGCCTGATGGCACAACCAGGTCTTGAGGGACTTCCTAAATGACAGCAGGGAAGGGGCAAGCCTCACTTCAGGGGGGAGAATGTTCCACAAGGAGGGAGCCATGGCACAGAAGGTCCGCCTCCTGGCACCCACCGAATGCAAGTCTCTGGCTGATGGAAGTGTAGCATACTTTCCCTGCCAGATCTAATGGGATAGGCTGATGTAATTGGGGAGAGGCAGTCCCTCAGATAACCCAATCCCATCCCATGAAGGGCTTTAAAGGTCAAAAACAGCACCTTGAATTGGACCCAGAAGCAAACTGGCAGCCAATGCAGCTCATGAAGCAGAGGTGCAATATGTGCTCTTCTAGGAGCACATATAACTGCCCACACTGTCGCATTCTGCACCAGTTGAAGCTTCCGGATACTCTTCAAGGGCAGCCCCATGTAGAGCACATTACAGTAGTTCAGTCTGGAGGTGACTAGGACATGAGTGACTGTGAGCAGAGCCTCCTGATCCAGGAAGGGGCGCAATTAGCACACAACATAAAGCTGTACAAAGGCCCTCCTAACCACAACTTCCACCTGCTCTTTCAGCAGGAGTTGCAAGTCTAGGAGGACCCCCAAATTGTGCACCGGGACTGTCCAAGTCATTGCCACCCCATCAAGCACCAAAGAGGGTATAGTCCCCAAACTGGCAGAACCCCGAACCCAAAGCCACTCAGTCTTGCCAGGGTTCAATTGAAGCCTGTTGTTCCCCATCCAGACCCTGACAGCCTCCAGACACCAGGATAAGGCAACCACAGCATCACTTAATTCACCAGGGGCAGAGATGTATAGTTGGGTATCATCAGCATACTGATGATATCTCACCCCATCATAATGGATGAGCTCACCCAGCAGTCTCATGTAGATATTAAATAGGAGAGAGGAGAGCACCAAATCCTGCGGCACCCCCCACAGTAGTAGCTGAGGATAGGACCTCTCTCCCCAATCATCACCAACTGGAATTGACCCTGGAGAAAGGAGGCAAACCAGCACAGCACCATGCCGCCCACCCCTAGTCCCCTGAGCAAATCCAGAAGGATACCATGGTTGATGGTATCGAAAGTGCCGAGAGGTCAAGTAGAGCAACAATTGATGCACAGCTTCCATCCCACCCATGCCAGAGATCATCCAAAAGTGCAGCCAATGCTGTTTCTGCCCAATACCCAGATCTGAATCTGGACTGAAAAGGATCCAGATATCTGCTTCATCCAAGGCCCTCTGAAGCTGTTGCGCAACCACCTTCTCAACCACCTTACCCAGAAAAGGGAGTTTAGATACTGGACAAAAGTTGTCCAGCATGGTGGAATCCAGTATAATGGCTTCTTGAGGAGGGGGCACACCAAGTCCTCTTTAACAGGTAAAGGAACAACTCCCTTCTTCAAAGAAGAATTAACCATTACTAGAACCCACTCACACAACACCCCCTGGGCCGCTTTCACAATCCATGGATCTAAGAAGCAGGTGGCTGAGCTTATAGCTTGAAAGACCCTGTACACTTCCTTGGGTCCAATAGGTTCAAACCACTCCCAGATAACTGGGCAAGACTACATCCCAGGCAACTCCTCTGAACCTGCAACAAAACTGGTGTCCAACTGCGAGTGAATTTTATCTGATAGATGCTGAGCAAATTCCTCCACACGCCCCTGTAAAAGATGCTCCAGGCCCCCATTACCCAAGAGGGCTCATGTCACCCAAAATAGGGTGGCAGGGCAGCAATCCGCAGAAGCAGTAAGGGTGGAGAAGTACTGTTGCTTCGTCACTCTTACCGCCACAAGGTAGGCCTTCATAGCAGCTCTAACCCATGTCTGGTCAAGCTCATCCTTGGTTGAGTGCCAGCAACTGTCTAGACATCACTTCCCTTGTTTCATCTCCCTCAGCTCTTCTGTAAACCATGGGGAGTGACAGAATCCATGGAAGGGGAGAGGTCGCATAGGTGCAATCCGATCCAAGGCCTCAGCGGCCCCCTTATTCCAAGCAGCAACTGAGGCTTTGGATTGACTGTGCAGCAGACCAGCAGAAGGAACCCCCAGCTCCCTCTGAAACCCATCCAGGTCCATTAGTCACCAGGGGAGGACCAATGTAAAGGGTCCAGCCTCCCTGCAGTGTGTAGTGGCGCTAGAGACTCCCATGGAAATCAGGGTGTGATCTGACAATCACAGACAAGGGAGACACCAAAAGCTCCTCCAATTTCACATCACATAACCATTGCTCCGACAGGAACACCAAATCCAGGGTGTGATCACTGTCATCTCCTCCTCCTCCTCCTCCTCCTCCTGATACTGAGCAGCAGACAGGCTTTTACACTCACTTCTTTCACCTTCAACAAGAAATCCCTTAAGTTTAATTCAGAAGATTTTAAAGATTAAAGTACAGTTGAAACCAGAGGCTTTTCTTTTGGGAGTAATGGTCAGGTAAGTAGAAAAAAGTCATAGAACTTTGCTTTTGTATATGACAACTGCAGTGAGATTATTATACGCTTAAAGTGGAAAGGTTTGACATTACCAACAATGAAGGAATGGTTGGTGAAGATGATGGAACTTGCAGAGATGGCTAAATTGGCTTCTTTGATTAAGGAAAAGACAATATCTATATTTAGGGCTGACTGGAAACCCCTTATAGACTTTTTGCATGAAACAGAAAAAAATGCACTTATGATTTGTGATTTAATCACTTTCCATGATTAAAAAAAATGGATATTATAAAAAAGTGAGCTTTTTTGTAATCACAGAGTAAGAAATAACTTTGTAATCCTATTTGTATTTGCTGCAAAGGAAATTGGAAGCTTCTTTCTCTTTTTATCTGCACTTTTTTTTCTCTCTCGTTCTGTTCTTTATTCTGTATTAGTTTGTGTTAGTTTTTATGTTCTCTTTAAAATTTTAATAAAATTTATACCCCCCCAAAAAAGAAAAAAAAATCCCTTAAGCCTTCTTCAATTTCACCCATTCAAGTAATATCATCAGTGTATTTGAAGATGTTGATCTTTCTCCCAGGATTTTAATTCTTATTTCTATTTCTTCTTGTCCAGCATTCTTCATTATTTTTTATATAAATAAAATAAATAAGGTGACTGTATACAGCCTTGGTGCACTCCTTTCACAGTTTGAACTATTTAGGGGCTTCGTGTTTTATTTTGTTGCTTCCTAGTCATAATACAAATAAAGTATTAAATAAAGTATTAAATAAAGTGGCCTGATATACCCTCTTTTTACTGGCTTTCCGCAATTTGTTGTAGTCTACATAGTCAAAAGCCACTCTACAGTCAATAAAGCAAAAACACTCATCTTTTTTAAACTCTTTTGCCTCATCATTCATCGTATGTTAGCAAAGTGATCTCTGGGGCTTCTGTATCTTCTGAATCCAGTTTGTTCAACGTACAATTCTCATTCTATTTACTGTATTGCTGATTTGGAATGCAAACCTTAAGCATTACCTCACTAGCATGAGATAAATGCAATTGTTTAGTAGTTCGAGCATGCTTTAGTGTCACCCTTTTTTATACTGGAATATAAAATGACTATTCCAGTCCCTTGGCACCTGTGATGTTTTTCATACCTGCTCACGTAGCATAATCTTGTAAGATTTTAAAGAGTTTTGCTGGCATTTCATCAACTCCTAGCTTTATTGTTAGCAATAGTTTCTAGGGCCCATTTAACTTTACTTTCCAGTATGTATATTTTATATTCTACGTAAGTCACTTATGAGTCTCTGAATTGTGGCCAGATAGAAATGTGGAAAATGAGAGAAACAGAGACAGAGACAGAGATAGAGATAGATGATAGATAGTATGGCTGTAGTTCAGTGATCACGCCTTTATCCATATTATCAATTTGGAAATTTTTATTGCATGCTTCTTTGGTATATATGCAGCATCTCTTCTTTGTGCCATCTTTCTCCAGGAGTTCTTCTGTTGGAGAAGAACTACTGGAGTAGCCTCCTTTGTCATTTACTCTCCCATCTTTGAATAAAAGGATCCCTTCTTTAAGCAATATCCAATGGAAATCCAACTGTATGAGAAGTATATAGAGAAGTTGGCTATATAAATTGAATAAATAAATACATGAGAAGTGGTTCAAATGCGGCTCCTTTTCAAGATCAGAGTAGGAAGGATGAGCAGTAAATGGAAAAATAAATTACTTGCATTACATAATCAGAGCAGAGGCTTGAGAGGAAAATTATGGTCACAGTTATTTACAATATGGAGTACAGATTGCATTGAGTGTGATTTGAAAAGATAAGAGATACCTTGGTATTTTATTGATGACATCAGGGCAGTTGGCATCAAAATTTAAAAGGTCCAGCAATACATGATGTGCGAAGCTAACACCTCTCAGCCAAACCTGTTCTGCCCTTTTATGAAATGAGTATGGATCCAATGCACACAGATACAGCTATGCCTTCCTGCCTGTATCTCTTAAATGAGCACCACGGACATTTTCTGGAGATTAACCTGCAATGCACTTTTTTAGAGGATTCCAGACACTGGAATATTAATAGCCAATTGAAGAGGCAATATCAGTTCCAATGATATTTCATCATGCCTGCCAGCTAGCCAAGTGACAGCCGCATCACCAACACAGGTGTGTGCAGGTATGTGTGCACACGCACACACAATGTAGAAGAGGCACAGGAAAAGCAGCACTAGAGCAGCCAGAGAAGGCATGCAGATTCACTTCCATGACCCAGCATGATACCCCCAAAAAGAAACCCAGGAAAAGTTAACTGCTTCATGGGAACTGGATCAAACTCTCTAGATAACAATACTGCTGCCTTTTCAAAGGAGTTATGCTTCACATATTGAGCTACAGAAATAATTCTTCCACACAGAAAGCACTTTCATGTAGAAAAAGGATACAAATTACATGTTACATGTGTGTTTTTGTCATGTTGCCACAGCAAGAAATGTAAGCATAGTAATATGACTACCTACAAATGACGTAAAAGCTTTTCCAGGACTGGTTCTACCATTAGGCAATGTTAAGGCAGTTGTAGAAAGTAGAGCATAGAATCATGGAGCTGGAAGTGACCTGAGATGTTGAGTCCAATTCCCTAATCAGCGAAGAACCTGCTAAAGCTATTGATTTATTGTTTGATTGCTTGCATTTATACCCCATTGCAATCCCACAGGACTCTTGGAGGATCCACAAGAATGCAGACATTAAAAATTTCTACAATTTAATAGCATCAGCCATAGGACACACAAATCAAAAAATCCAAGAACAATTCAGAAAGACAATCCAGAAAAACAGCTGTCAAGGCACACACTGGAAGAGCTCTGTCTCAACTCCTTCCAGAATGTGGCTAAGTGAAGGCTAATCCAGCCTAGTGGGAGCCCATTCCAGGGGGCACTGCTACCCAAAAAAACAAGGCCTCTATGTCGTGGCTCCTCACACCTCCCAAAGTGAGGAATTATCAGTTGTTTCTCCTGGCAAGCTCACATAGGTCAAGCTGATTATAGCAGGTAAACGCAGTCCTGGTGCCAAGCCATTTTGGACAAATGGCTATCCAGCTTCTGCTCAAGTGAAAATGGATATAGTTCCCTCCATTTGGAGAAGAAAGCCATGTATGCTACACAACTTGTCTACCAGCTTCTTGATGCCTGTCTGTATGACAATGGACATCCTTTTTCCCAGTGTATTCAAGTAAAATTCAGCTGCCAGGCCCATTTCTTTCTGCACAGAGAATTGGAAGAAGGATGTAGTGCCATCTTGTTCTTTCCCACAAGTGGCTATATAAATGTTTGGAGTGGCCTTCAACAGTGCAAAAATGGGTCTTTATTATACTTAGAAGCTCATCTATGCCACTGTGCGGAAAAAGACATTTTGTGCCCTCTTAATGTTTGAGTCTATAATTTTCACAGTGTCTTACCATTGACTCTGTTGGCTGCAGCTGATTGGGGTTGAAGTCAAAGTGTTCAGATGGACAAAGTTGCATCCTTCTGCCATAATAGGATTTCTAACTCATCACTCAGCATTGCAAGTGGCCCCCAGGAGTGCAGGTTGCTTTATGCTCTTATAACTTTCAGAGGAAGGTTTTCTATTGCTAAGAATACCAATTCTGCTACGTTAAAATTCTGCCCACTTATTTTGGGTAAAGTTATTCATACCTTTGTAACTTTAAACTCAACTACTGTATAGTACTTGTTAACTAATTGGGATCTTCACCTATAACTCAGAATATGGGCGCCTACCTCTGATGGGTAACAATTCATAGGCAGAGAATTCCAGTGCTTAGAAAAGTTTTGGATTTTCTGCCCAGGAATTATCTTGTGCAACACATCTGGAAGGCTTCAAGTTAGATAATGGTGGTTTAGGGTCTTTGCTGATCTCCAGGAGCTATCTAACCTCAGTTCAAGGTATGAAGTAACTTTGTGCTTCAATATCTTAAGAAATTCATGGTTTCACCAATATGCATATTGAAGGCACACAGGGCAAAATATATGTGTAAGCAACACATAATTTTATTGTTTCTCTCGGTGTTTCTTTCTTACTACTCTGGATGGAAGACCAACTTGCAATATAAAAATGATAATCTGCATAGTAAAATCATAAATGATAAAATAAAATGTATAGTAAGTTTTATAGTTACACTAACTATAATGTTATAAAATGCACAAATCTTTCTTTTCAATTTTAAGAAAAATGCAATATTAAAGGGGCTTTAAATCAACATAAATGTTTAGTGTTATTTTTTCATCAGGAAATGGAGACTACCAAGGAAAGTGTTGGTACTCTGTTTTATTTTCTAATATTGGCACCTTTTACTACTTAACTTGACAAAGAAAAAATGTTTTAAGCAAAACCACATTTGTCAAATCAAGTGTTAATTTTTAGGCATCTAGCCTTCCTTCAGAAGGAAGGAACCTTGAGCTGTTGACAGGTATTTCAGGGCACCTGAGAAATTAATAATTACAGTGCCCATTTATCAGTCACCTTTGGAAAGGCATTTTCAATAACACGTTGCTTTATTCTTGGACAAAATCCAGCTTGCTTTGTGTTTGACTCATTAAGTGGTGACAGGCTATCTCAAACCATGTGCTAGTGAATTAGCATCAAGGTTAGTTTGATTTCCTGTGTGATGTTCCTTTACAGTTTCATGGATTTATTCTGCCAGGTAGTCTATGCTTTCTGAACTCTGCTTTAACAAGATAATTCATCAAGTTAATTCTAGAACTGAAGGGTGCTCTCCATTGCTTTCCCTGCCTCCTGATGAATAGGCATATTAATAAACCACTGCAAAAATGTGTTTAATTTTATTTATTTCAAATATTTATAGGTAGTCCCTCTTGTCAAACCCTACCCAGGACAGCAAACCATATAAACATATGTCAGTGCATTGCATCCAGTGTGCCTGTCTGCTGATAGAGCAATTTCTACCTGTCAGGTGGCTTCTGACTCTCTTCCCACTACACTCCAAATCTGCTCTGGAGGATTCAGGGGACAAATTTTGGAGGGGCACACAGGATGTCCAGGAGAAGAAGGGTAAATAGAATTCCCAATGTGCAATTGAAAGTCTAGTTTTGCAAAAAACGAAGCCCAAGAGTAACATATTTAAAATTGCTAAAATTAAAATATGGGCAAAAATATTAGTATGTTAAAATATAATTCAGTAAGAATTCAACAGTTGAAAAACACCTTAAATACACAGGTTTTTAATGCCTTTTCTGAAAAAAACAAGACTGAACACAATATCAGTATATCCCCAGGGAGTTCCACTGAATTACTAGGGGAAGGAGCGTATGTATCATTAAATTAAGTTTCTATTTGTGCAATGTCTACACAAGTGTTCCCAAGAATTGACATCAATTATTTGCCACTGGGTCAGTGTTCGCTCTTAGCAATCACACAGATTTTCTCCAGGACATTCTGTGCCCAATCTGGTCCTTCAAGTCTTCCAACAGTATATCTATAGCCACTATAATTGAATCCACCTCCACCTTACTGCTGGTCGTCCTCTTCTTCTCTTTCCTTCCACCTTTCCCAGCATTATACGCTTCTGAAGAGAATAATTAACATTAACACCACATACAAAGAAATTTGATGTCATCATAAGCATGAAATCACATCAGGTTTACTTGGTAGTGTTTTACTATAGATGGTTGTCAAATGTGAGCTAGAAGCCAAGGAATCAGGGAAGAGGAGTAAGCCAAGGATTCAGAGTTGGGAATTCACAGAGGAACACTAAGGCTTTATCTGAGACATAGCCAGATATTAGAACAGCCAAGCTATTAACAATATCCAGAGAAAAGTAGGGTTCAAAGCCAGGATAAGAAACAGGTATTAGTTAGTCTATTATCCAAAGACAAAATCCAGAGTTGGATAAGAGACCAAGAGCCACGATTTTGGCAAATCAAAAAGGGTCTGAAATCAGACAGTTGATACATCATTTCCATTAGTGACTGTTCTCAATGTCTTTGGAACTGAAACCAAAATCACTTTTCTTCCAAAAATACTGGCTTTTGCTTCTGATCGGTAAAGCAAAATAATGGGTGGCTGCTCCTAGATTTAGCTGCTTAGAACAGCCCATGAAAGTGTAGGTGATGCTGAAGCTACCCAAAGATGTTGCATGTTGCTTCTAGCCCTGGGAGACATCAGTCCAATATGGTCAGATTTAATTTCCAAGAGCTCTACTGAACTAGGGCTATCAGATCTGGGCTGCGAAATCCAAATAAGCACTAGATGGCAGCACAGAGATATAGAAACCTTGTCTTTGCTGCTGCCTAGTGGTCATTCAGACCTTTGCAACCCAGATCTGATGGCTCTTAAACAAACAAAAAAAACCAGTTCCAAGTTTAACACTTGGCATCAAGTGAGCCTGGGAATTAGCAAAGCATGTATGTGGATTGTGTTACACCTGTATCAGTCCAGGAACTAAATCAAGTACTGTACAGTAACTTTTTGGTCTTGGAGCATGTTCAGGATTTTGAGAGTAAGTTATGAGTACTATCACAAGACAGCTGTGACAGTGACTGATTTAAAGAACTAAAAAAAGGGTGGATGAGTAGAGAAACTGGCAATCATGAAGGAAAGTATTTGTGGGCACATTAGTTCTAGACTGTCTATCATGACTTAGATTATTAATTTGGAGGTGAGAAATCAAAAGATCCTTGCTTAGCTACAAAATCTGTAGGGTGGCATGTCAATCTCTCCTACTTTGGAGTCTATTATGACAATCAAATGAGGATGACAATCTGCCCTCACATTCCTTGAAGGAAAGGTAGGTTGTGTGAAGGTAGAAAAAGGGGTTGATGTAGAAGGGTTTTACTGGTACAGCTGCTTATTGGCTCTGTTAGTAAATATATAATTAAAGTTTGGTGCCAAAAATGGCTCCAAAGACTAACATGATTCTGGGATGTTTGTATACCCACATTGTTTGGGAAACAAGAGCCATTACACAAATCATCTATGAATTGTGCCTTGCTGCTGCTTTGAAACAGAAATCCCCACCCAAAAAAAGAATATGGCTTGCCAGAGCAATATTATCGAATTCTAAAAACACAGTGTGTTTTTACTGTATATGCAAATAATTTTCAAACATGCAAATTAGCTAATTATATCATTTACATAAAACACCCTACACAATCACTGCAACTTGGCAGCTATGAATTAAGTGAAGCTGGCTCCCTCTCTTGCCCCAGCTGTTATTTTTCATCTCCCGCTCGCCTGCATTCCTCTCATTGCAAACACATGACATATACACAACACTGCATCTTTGCAGTCGGCTGAGCCCTTTACCAGCAACTCCTTTTTGGGAAAAGAAATAAACGTTTAGCTTCAAAGTTGAATGGGCAATCTCAGATTGAAAATAATGCCTTGCTCCTGTTTGAAGCCAGATGCAACTTTCTCTTTCTCCTCTTTTTCCACACCCCATCCCCATTCCCAGCCTCTGTTTGGCTGATCGGATTGAATAGCCCCTAGATCAAAGGAGCATGAGCACCCATGCAGTCAAGGTGGCAGGACGCAGAATGGACTGCTGATAACACAGTTGTTTAAATAACTGCCCAAGAATTTTGGGGGTAACATGATTAATGATTTGGGAAAGATGATGACCTGATGGCAAAGAGGGAGCATGATATGATTGATGCAGAAAGCTGTGTGAGGCCAAGCTTATCCACTGTGCATGGCAAGTCATAATTATTTGTTAAAGGATCTTTACTCTTCAATACTTACTAGGAGAAGTTGAATGACAAAATATGTTGTATGCAACAGAACTTTCCCTGCTACATCTCAAGCCTCAAGTCCTTGATTTTTAGGAAAAATGGTTAGGCAAAACTACTGTAGACAAACAGGACTGCTACCAATGTTGCTGAGCTTTCTTTTAATGGTTGAATTTTTATTTAACATTTATGAAATTGTACATACTTTTTGGGGGGTGATGGAGTAGAGGAATTTAATTGGGGCAAATGACACACCAGCTTCCTTGACTTAGCAGCCCTGAGGGTCTCCAAATGTTTTTCCCAGTGGGCACATTTGGAACACTGCAAGCATCTTGTGAGCATTCTGACTGCTATGGGTCTTGCCCATTCACAAAATGGCTGTCTTGGTGGCATGGGCAGTCACAAAAACAAAGAAACACACAAATCAATCAATCATCAATCAAGTGGCACAGGGAACCTGGGAAGCACCCAGGGAGAGAATTACAGGCACCTGGGTAGTCTAAAAGTCACCAGTGTGAACTTGAATTAAATATAATCACTGGGGGATCCATAAATTAGGCTCTGCAGGCATGAAGAAAGCCAATCTACTTAGGTCAAGAAATCACAAAATCAAACCCAGGAGATGTTAATAGCAAATCACTCCTATATTGTTTTCAAGAAAACAACTTGGCTGAAACTTTTAAACAAATTTAAGTGCTAAGTCAGTAGGCACACCTCTATTTACTGTTTGTTTATGAACTTTCATGAGTATATTTGGAGGTGATGGCTTGACTACCCCAAAGCTGCAGAGACGTCTGGTCACTGATAGTACCAGTATTGAAAGAGGAATTCTGCATTTTACAAGGATGCATCCAAATAGAACATGGGATGTGGAAAACATGAGCCAACCTTGAAAATGTCAGTGGAAAGAAAGCATACTATATTAATAAGCTTAAGTAGATCAGAATGGGCCCCTTGAAGTCAGATGACTACATCATAGGCTGTCAGCTTATGAATCCCTACAAAGGAATGGAGTGACAATTATGCTCACTACATATACAGTATACTGTACTTATATAACCCAATAAATAACAGGATCATATTAGAATTAACCCTATGAATGTAAGTGCTATGTGAGTGTATGCCCCTTCTTTTGATTCAGTGGTAGAAAAAAGTTAAAATACCATGGTAAAATTCAAGAGGTATGAAAAACAACACCTAGAAACACATTGTATTATTAATACATTTGGAATTGCTTTGATAATTAGTAATTACTAATACAATTGATATTTAGAATGCAAAATTTGGAGAAAAGGAGGAACCTGGAATTAGAAAGAGGCATAAATGTAATACTGTAGGACAAAAGTTAACCAAATTTTATGAAGGAAATTCTTTGTTCATTGCTAACATTTACTTCAATGACATAAATGCAGACCCTACTCCTGGACACCACTGGGTGTACAACACTGGAATAACATTGACTACATAACAGGGAACAGAAAATGGGGAACAACAATCCGGTCAGCCAGGATATTTCCAAATACAGATTATGGAACAGATCATGAATTATTACTGTCAAATCTACTGGTTAGCTCAGAAATGTGAAGAGAATAGGTGTGACCTAGAGGATATACAGTCAGGATATATTATCAGTTTAAGGAACAAATTCAATATACTTAACCAAAATGGAAACTGAAGACTATTGGAAGTGTTAAGAGACACTGTGAAAACCAAAGTGG
Source organism: Liasis olivaceus (assembly GCA_030867105.1). NCBI lineage: Eukaryota > Metazoa > Chordata > Lepidosauria > Squamata > Pythonidae > Liasis > Liasis olivaceus. Next base: position 39,489,937 of record CM061349.1, read on the forward strand.
GAAAACATTCCCAAGATTTTAAACAGGAAAAGATCCAGTAAACTTTTAGAACAAGCTATTATGATAGTGAAGGAAAGATGGAAGACGAAAGATTTGGACAAGAAAGATGCATGATGACTGAATGCAGATGTTCAACATCAAGAAAAGACAGGGTAAGATGCCTCTGTCGAGACTGTCAATGAATAAAGAGGGAAATTACAAGAAAAAGAAGAGATATTTTAAAATCATGGGAAAATTTACAGCCAAGTTAAGAATGCTCAAGAGTGACCATGGAAAAGATCTAATATGAGCAAATGCATTTCCAAAAATGTGGAATACTATAGAGAAGCCCTGTATTAGCATGGGCTGATAGCATGACAGAAAGAACTAATATACTGAGGAACTGGCTCTACTAGAAAGTTAGGAATGAGATGCAACAGACCATCTGTAAATAGGAAAACATCAAGCTCAAATGAAATACTGATCTGTTTAATCTGCAGGAGAAGAGGCAGTCAAAATGCTAATAGTTCTATGTCGAAAAATAAGGAACTAGAATGTACAACCTAGAGACTGGAAAGGATTGGTTTGTGTATAGAAAGGGAGATGCAAGTGACTGTGCAATTTTTCAAATCATTTAACTAATACCTCACACTAGCAAAGTCATGCTTGCAGAGAAAATTAGTCATACATGGAGAAAGAAATGTCAAATGAACAGGTAGGTTTCTGAAAAGGTAGAGGGACTTGACTTCATATAGATAACAGAGTAAATAATGAGAGAGCAAGACAATAGAAGAAGTTTACCAACTTTACCTTTGCTTCACTGACACCTGAATGTCCTTGAAAGAGCTTCAGATTATTGCCAGAGACAGGTTGAGATAGTGGGCATTTGTCTATTCAACTGCCAGAAGTCAGATTTGACTCAATGGCACCTACTTAGCTATCTAAAATATCCTGTTCAGCAGCATTCCTCAGTGTTCCAGTAAAAGCCAGAGCAGATTCTGTCAGCTTCAGCTTGCTCTTCTTTGTTCTTTGCCTTTGCTAAGCAGCGTGTATCTCTCGCCTATTTTGCCAGATTCCAAGGTCTTGCATTTTTTGCTGGCATTTTGATCTCAACAATAACGGTACTTCTCTGTTTGTGTTCATTGCAGAGTTTACTTTATTGTTGTTGGACTCAAGCCAAATCAGAACCTTATGATGATGGCACTTTTGTTCTCCCACAGAAAGAAATATTTAGTCATAATAAATCTGTGCTGAATTAATCCACTATTTTGTTTTATGACCTAATGAAAAAAGTGAAATAAGAACCAAGAACATCAACAGTAGTGGAGAGAATATAGAAATATGTAATGTGAAAATGAGCTTTCCAGAAGTAAAGCACAATGTTCCATGTGGAACACTGGGGAAGGCCTAAAGACATTTTGTAATGTGAATCATAAAGGGCTACAGAAATCTGAATTATGTAAAGGCATTGTGACATGCAAAATTTAAAAAGCACCACATTTGGTCTCAAGAATACTATCAGAATATTCTTTTCAGTGAGAGATAGAAGCAAGACATAAGAGCTATGCTATTTTCCATAAACTTTATGAAGGACACGAGAGCTAGTTTGCATTCTTAGCACCAGCCAATGTTTCCATTTGTGTTCCCTTCTCACAATCTGCTAAGCCTTTGCTGCTCAAATGTGTCAAAGTGACTCACAAAACTAAAGAATGTTTTTAATAGATTACTTGCCAATTCATTCCTATCAATTCATAAATTAGTAACAATAACATAACAGTATGATAGATATGATTTTAAAGGCAAATATGGATTACAGATACTGTACAATATTAGGGTTTTCCCCTCATGATACAAGAGCCTTATAGTATTCATGAACTGATAAGCCATCTGGTTTTGAGCATTTTCCTTGCAAATATTAGTATTTGAAACCAGACTTGAACTAGACAATTCTTCAAATACAGCACCTGCTCTGTGAAACATTAGAATGTTTATTACAAGAGAATTAGAATTCTCTTCAGAAAAAAGGGCACACAGAAGGGAAAGAAGGCTGCACCTTTTGGCTTTGTCCTTCTCATCCTTGACTTCATCCTGGTGAAAGTCAAGAACAGGAATGGGATAGGAGAACTATTGTTTGGTCTTCAAAAATGGCCAAATTACAACTCTCAAGAACTTTGGGGATTGTTAGCTGAAGTTCCTGGGAGCTGTACAATAGCAACTTCTAAAGTTCCAATAGAGGAGAATATATGTAGCTCAGGGTTGAACTGTGGAATCAGACCATCCTAGACCAAGCTAAATCCAAAAATGCTAGGGATTCCTAAAAGTTTGGCACTCAGACAAATCAGCCATCAATAGAAACATAGAAATAAACCACATGTACACACTACTCAAAACAGACAATAAAAAGCTAAGAAGGAAGCAAAAAGACCAGAACACAACCTCTCCAGCAGCCAATACCCAGATAAGCAGGGCTTAACACCAGACAAACGAGCAGGAAACAATGCCCAAACCAAGGAACTACCAAGAAGAAAACCACACCCCCACCAATACTGGCAGTGCAAACTACTGTATATAAACAGGGAACAGCACTGATGATGTTACCTAGTCAGGTTATGAAACGTCCGCAAGCAAACAACAGAGAGTACCAAGGACTCCACAACTTCTAAGGTCCCCAGATTTTCCCATCCTTGTCAACAATGAAGCTGTAACCATTTTCAAATGAAATCGTCTACATGGGATGGTAGCTCTGTACAGTAAAACTCCAAGGTTATGAAGAGGCCTGCAACTTTATGCAGAAGGACATGGTTTCATCCTGAATTTGAATCTTTCCTGACAACGTTTAAGATCTGAACTGAAAGCAACAGAGGCAGATCTCATCCACGGATTCATTTTTCCTCCAACCCCTGAAGAAAGTTTGGCCTCTCCAGGTGGATTCTCAGTACAAGATCTGGTTTGTTTCATAGTATTATAAGATGAAGCTGCCATTCCTGACCAAAAAAGGCCTTGATGGCAACAGACTTTGGAAAAAACTAAACAAAACCAAAAGTCTTTTTTATTTATTTTTTTAGCACTCTCTACCCATGAGCACCAGTGGCCCCTGAAGAGAAGTGGGAAAAAACCAATCACTCTGAAAAGCAAACCTACCTCAGATAGCTGTTTGGCAGAAAAGGGTGAGGCCTGGCAGGGATGAATTTGTTGCTACTATTTTTGTTACTGACATGTACTGATTTTGGTAAACTTTTGCAGCATATGTTTTTGGTGGAATTGGGAAGCCTTATTAAATAAATAAGTAAATAAAAAAGTTATGAAATCCCTTGGATACATAGAGAGGCAGCATAATAGTTATTTAAAAAAAAATAAAACCCGGAAATGTGCCCAGCTAGGTTTACGGTGTGGCACCAGCCGAGATACCAGGGCAGGGGAGGAGGGGTGGCTGTTGTCATCCGAGACTCTCTAGTGGCCTTCGGGGCATTGCTCCACAAGGGTCTGGCTGTGAGACACTGTTTCTTAGGTTGGGTGCCCACAAACAGTTGGGAGTGCTGCTACTGTACCAGCCTCCCTGCTGCGTGGCAGCCTCCCTGCCTGAGCTGCTGGAGGCCGTCTCGGGGCTGGCGGTGGAGTTCCCCAGGCTTATGGTTCTGGGGGACTTCAACCTGCCATCACTGGGACGGTCCTCGGAGGCAGCTCGGGAGTTCATCGCTACCATGGCAGCCATGGGCCTGTCTCAAATTGTGCGGGACCCAACCCAAGATAGTGGCCACATGCCGGATTTAGTTTTCTTGTCTGAGCAATGGCAAAGTGATCTGAGGGGAGATGTACAGCTTTCCCCGGTGTCATGGTCAGATCACGTCCTGGTGACCCTGAGTTTCTCCTATGCCACCCCCTCCGCAGGGAGGCTGGACCCATGCGATTGGTCCGCCCCCGGCGCCTGATGGACCCGTCAGGGTTTCAGAGGGAGCTGGGGGATATTCCCGTGGACCTGCTGCATGGTCCAGCGGAGGCCCTGGCTGCTGCCTGGAATAGAGAAGCGGCTGGGCCTTGGATAGGATCGTGCCTTTGCGGCCTCTCTTGCCACGTTGGCCCCGACACTCCCCGTGGTTTACGGAGGAGCTGAGGGTGCTGAAGAGGGTTAAGAGACGCCTAGAGCACCGCTGGAGGAAGACACGGACTGAATCTGACCGAACACGTTAGAGCCACTATTAAGGCCTACATCGTGGCGATAAGGGCAGTGAAGCGGCAATACTTCTCTGCCCTTATTGCGTCTGCAGAGTGCCGCCCGGCGGCCCTGTTTGGGATCACCAGGTCCTTCCTTGGTAAGGGGGATCTGGTGGTTCATTTGCAGGGCCACACGGAGGAATTTGCAGAGCACCTGCAGGATAAAATTGCTCGGATTCATTCCAAGTTGGACTCCGAGCGTGGTGCAGGGTCTGGGGAGATACCAGGGGATCGTTCTTGCCTAGTTATCTGGGAACGGTTTGAGCCTGTGGTTCCTGAGGAAGTGGACAGGATCCTCCAGACTGTGAGGGCCAACACTTGTCATCTGGACCCATGCCCCTCCTGGCTGGTGAAAGCAGCTCGGGAGGTGACATGTGGTTGGATCCAGGCGATGGTTAATGCATCCTTGCAGGAGGGAGTGTTTCCGGCGCCCTTTAAAGAGGCGTTGGTGCACCCCTTCCTCAAGAAGCCCTCCCTGGATCCTACTGTACTGGACAAATTTCGTCCAGTCTCCCACCTCCCCTTTTTGGGGAAGATGGTTGAGAAAGTGGTGGCTTCGCAGCTCCAAAGGGTCCTAGAGGAAACGGATTATCTGGACCCCTATCAGTCAGGTTTCAGGCCCGGCTATGGAACGGAAACGGCATTGGTCGCACTTATGGATGATCTCTGGCGGGAGCGGGATGGTGGAAGTCTGACCATCCTTGCTCTCTTTGATCTCTTGGCGGCATTCGATACCGTCGACCATGGTATCCTATTGGGACAGCTCAGGGATATGGGGGTGGGCGGCACAGTTTTGGGCTGGCTCACCTCCTTTCTCCAGGGCCGATCCCAATCGGTGGTGATAGGGAGCGAGAGGTCCCATCCTCGGCCCCTCCATTGTGGGGTGCCGCAGGGTTCAGTTCTCTCTCCACTCCTTTTCAACATCTATATGAAACTGCTGGGCGAGATCATCCGCCATCATGGGATGAGGTATCATCAGTATGCTGATGATACTCAACTATATATCTCCATCCCTGGTGACGTAAGTGATGCTGTGACCACCCTTTCGTGGTGCCTGGAGGCTGTGAGGGTCTGGATGGGGAACAACAGGCTCCGGCTGAACCCTGGCAAGACGGAGTGGCTGTGGGTTAATGGCTCCTCTGTATCCGGGACGTTGTCATCGTTGGTTCTGGATGGGGTGGCACTGCCCCAGACAGACCCAGTGCGTAATTTGGGGGTCCTCCTGGACTCACAGCTCCTGCTCGAAGAGCAGGTGGCAGCCATGGCCAGGAGGGCTTTTGCACAGCTTCGGGTTGTGCATCAGTTACGCCCTTGCCTGGATCAGGATGCCCTGCGTACAGTCACTCATGCCCTTGTTATCTCCCAGATAGACTACTGCAATGCGCTCTACATGGGGCTACCCTTGAAGAGTATCCAGAAGCTTCAGTTGGTCCAGAACGCAGCCGCGCGAGCTATTTTTGGGGTCCGAAGAAGGACCCATATAACACCATTGCTCCATGAGCTGCATTGGGAACCAGTTTGCTTCTGGGTCCAATTCAAGGTGTTGGTTATCACCTTTAAAGCCCTACATGGCATGGGGCCAGGCTACCTGAGGGACTGCCTCGCCCCCACGATTTCAACCCATCCCACCCGATCTCACAGAGAGGGCATGCTCCGGACCCCCTCGGCAAAAGAACTCTGACTAGCGGGGTCCAGAAGGCAGGCCTTCTCTGCTGTAGCCCCCGCCCTTTGGAACATCTTGCCCCCGGGGGCGAGACAGGCCCCCTCACTCCAGGCCTTTCGGAGGGTTTTGAAGACCTGGCTCTGCCATCTGGCCTGGGGCGGGGAGGGAGGATACCAGAAATGGGGTTGGCTGGCCCCTTAGCGGCCTGGTGTGGCCGTATTGGCCTCTTGGAGTTTTTAGCTTTTTATCTCTATCTTATTTTTGTAAATTTTTAGTTTTTATAACTTTTATAACTTTTAAACCTTTTATAATTTAATTATGTATTTTGATTTTAGTGGTTGTAAGCCGCCCAGAGTCCCCCATTGTAGGGGAGATGGGCGGGGACAAATCAAATAAATAAATAAATAAATAAATAAATTTAGCCCTTCAGATGGGTGCAACTTCCAGGATTCTCCTCCAGGATGTATTGGGTAGGTAGTCAGGGGTGTCTGGAGGGGAGGGTAAAAAAAAAGTCAAGGTGGCAGCCATGACCATGCAACTGAAACCCCACCCCTTTTTTTACCTGCATCACATGCGCAATGCATGTCAAAAAGTACAGGGCTTCAATTACATGGTAACAGCCACCATTTTGATTCTTCTGATCTTCTCCTGCAGAACCCCCTAGTGGTGGTGGCAGTGGTGGTGACTCTAAGCCTTTTCCTTCAGTTGCAAATCCCAGGCCTTGGAGCAGGCATATAATTCACCTACTGGAGAGACAATTCCACTAGTAAGATGAGAGTGAATGGCTAAAAGTGGGGAAAAGCAGGAAAGGCTTAACCAGCAGGTAAAAATAAACCACACTTTCACAACACAAAGCGTCTGAAATCTGGTAAACTGGAAATCCCCAACTGGCAAGGTAATGCCATATATCCCAACATTTACCAGATGAAAATACCCACATGCTTACAATGCCATTATAATCACAGGATCTCTATTCAAGGTATTAAGGTATTCCTTTCTATGCGGTCAATTAGCTTTCTCACCAGTTTTTTGTGGAAAGAAAAAAGTAGGGAAGCAATGAAAAAGCAGGATGATTACAATTCAAGGATGATGCCTGAAACTTCCTCTGTAAAGTTCCATGAACAAGCTACAGAAATTGCACAGTAAAAAACTAATTTGGAAACATTCAACAGGCGCATCTATTTCCCTTACAGACAATAAATTTGATAGCAGGGGATGCCAGGGAGCTAAATCCCAAAAATGGAGAAAAAATTTGCAAGTTGTTGTAAGCAAACATCCCCCAAAGACATTGTATCCAAAAACCAAGGACTTTATTATCCGGGACAGTTGGCAAGTATAGCTTATGTGCAGCTTACTCTGGACTTAGCTACTCATCGCAGGGTACTTTGGGGAGTTACATTTCCTAAGGTGCAGACATGGACAATGAGAAAACTGAGTGGCCATAGGAAATGAGCTGAATGAACTTCTTAACATTTTGCACATGTGCAAATACTGACCTGAACTTCTGAGGCAGATGGTTTGATAACTTTGGCCTAAATATTTAAGCAGTCTGCACAATGTCCATTTTAATGCAGCAGCATGAAAGGTCAACACTGACTGATAAATCATCAGTTGCAAAAGAGATGCCACGATTTTGGCTTAGCTTCTGATCTGTCAAGCTACTTTATTGCAGTCTTTGCTCAGCACGTGCACAGAGGCACATTATTCTTCCAGCCAGCTGGACTATTAATAACCAAAGCATTAATATTTTGGAGACTCATCCCCTAATAAAGAGGGGAAAAATCATCTTTTAAATTCTTGCATCTAAGACCATCAAGTATCTTGAACAGGTAAAAATAAACGTGGTGAACGTTCAGAGATATTTCACTGCCCAAGAAGAATTAAAACACATTTGAGAGACCTGCCTTGTAAATATAGCACTGGGATACTGAAGAAGCCAAGAATGGGGTTTTTTTTGCTAAGGGCTTCCAGGTTCTGCTGATCTTTTAGGCTCTGGGCTAGTCACACAATGAGGTTTGAGGGTTCCCCATAAGATGAGGTTCCCCATCCATTTACCCATCTCCATCTTGCCAACCCTTAGGGATAGATTTCACGTTTTGGCTCTTGTTCATTTTTTGCTTGCCGTTAGTGTTAAAATCTCATGTCCAAAAAGTTTTTGCCTGCTGCAGACATAACTGATTGGTGCAATGTCCATATGATTACAGTGTGGTACATAAATTGGCAGACGTAACTGTCAACCATCGATCAATAAACCTAACCCTAACCAATTTTGCAGGAAAAAAAAGCACGAGACAGCCAAAAGTAGTGGACATAACGGATTGGTGTGTGAAACTCACTGGCAGGCAAAACCTTTTTGGCTGGCAAAAAAGGAACAAAAATCCATGTTTTATAGGGACAGCATCACCAGTACAGTCTCTCTCTGTAGAAAACCACAGGTTGCAGGGCACAAGAAACCCCACACTTTATGGCCCCTGGAATCCCCTTTGTCTGTTACCGAGGGCATTGTTTTCTATTATTGAAGGTAAGAAATCAGTGAAAACTGTAGTGTAAGCCCTAAAGTAGATCTATTGCAGTTAAGACTCAAGGACCCCCAACACCTGCCACCACCCCCCTCCGCAATTGCCGACTTCTGGTTAAAATATCCTTGAACCTGAAAAGGCCAGTTTTCCTAAGAACCAAAAGGCAGCAGCGCTGGAAGATCACTTTGAACCCTGGATCTAATGAATTTAGGCGACCCTTCTCCTGCTTGTCGTGATGAGGTGCTTCGCTTTCTGTAATTCCACGCAAGGCTGCGAGCCGGCAGCCAGGTTTGTCTGACTCCTGACGACTCCGAGGCCTAGCGCTACCGCCTTCCCGGCAGCTCCCACGACCTCTTTAGCAGAAGGCTCCTTCCCGCATTCCGACGGCATTTATGGCAGAATTCCATCGCTCCCGGTTTCTCAGGTTGCCCTGTCTCGCTCCTTTGAAGTAGTACAGCGGCGCCCTCCGGTGGTCAGGCGCGGTCGGTGCAGCTCGCCGCCTTCTCCAGACCGAGAAGCCCGGGACTCCTCGCAAACGGCGGTAAGTCACGCCGTTCCTCGAGGGCGGCGAAGAGAAAGGCCGCCGTAAGGGCGCCTCTGCGGAAAGCTGAAACGCCTTTGTGAGGGTGATCTATGCAGAAACTAGGCCGGGGGGGCGGGGGAGGAGTCGGGATCCTCGGGGCGGATCCCTCGATGGTTGAGTGGCCGAAGTCTTACCTGCCCCGTTCGAGCTCAAGAATTGCACGCGCGCCCGTTCACAAACGCAAAAGCGACGAGGCCTGCAAGTTTAACTTTATGTTTGCCCCTCTGCAGGTCGCCAGAGGCTCTTTTTATTGCAGCGGGCAAATCCCTCTGGGCATTGGCTGGCCTGGAAGAAAAAGGAAAGGTGGGAAGATTGTGTTTGTGGCGCACACATCTTAAAGTGGCTCAGATTGATTAAATGGATTGAGGACTGAGAGATTGTCTCTTCTTGTAATGCATGGTATCTTGGAACTGTCTCCAAATGTCTTCTTTCTTTGGCTGATGTCTCCAGGGCTGATATTACTCCTACAAGACCATGCTTTTAATGAATGAATGAATGTTCCTGAAAATTCTGAAAACTGTTGTGAAACTCAGCAGGTGGGAGCACCTGGCTGACCTTGTTTAGGCTCAGGAGCTAAACAGAGTCAACCATGGTTAGTCTTTGGATAGGAGACCACAAGGTAACTCCAGGACTATAGACTAAACTGGGAACTTGAAGAAACATTGTTAAATAGTGGCAAATCACATCTGTATAATTGCCAAAAAAACAACTTAGGTGTTTCTATGTTTTCACCAGAAGTCCAGCTCAACTCATTGGCATGAATATTGACTGGCACAACGTTTGCATTTTCAACCTATTCCACCACCTTAGATATGCCCAGGAGGCAACCTTGGAGCCAGACCTAAATTATGAAATGATTATATCATCACTTTTTTGGATCTGAAAGCCACACAATGTTTCCCCCAATGGATTTATTGCGTTTGATGGATGAGTTAAGAGAGCGCCATTATGTGCCAACAGTAAATCGTGTGTTGTTCTCCATTAAAACCATAGCTGGATTTACACATTTCACTGAGCCAAAAACTATGATTTACAAATCATGCTAAATCAAAACTCATCCAACCACATTATGGCTTAGTGCAATGTGAAAACTCAGCCATGATCAGCTAACTTTGGGGTCTTCAGTGTGGTGCCCATGGTGATAATGGGCCTGGAGCTGGCTAAATTCCCTTTCCTACCACATTTTATTGTTATAGTTTCTTTAACTAAATGGTATGAATGATATGCTAGCATTTTGCAGTGCATAGCAAAGCACTGCGTTAGTCCACAAACATTTTCAACCTACTAAGTAAACTTTCAGGGTAGAGCTTTAGTATGCGTCTCTTTATTCTGGTATGTGAAGTATGGGTTGTAACAGAATTAAAAGTTTGCAATAGCTGTACCATTTGTCAAAATAGAAAATTTGTCATAGCCAAGACAGTAACGTTGCAGCCATAGGTTCAGTGGCAGCTGCATTTCTTCCTCTCCTGCTTTATTTTGTAACACTGAGTTAATCGAACGCAGATTTTGGATATTCTAATGTTTACCAATATTAGCCTGAGACTCTAGGTGGTGCAACAGAGTTAGTTTTTAAAAAGGGATTTTACTCAACAGAATGCAGGTTGAGACTCAAAAGTAATCAAGTAATAGTATATAACAGACCAATCAGACCAATGCTTTGCTTCATAATAGAATGTGTCCTCTAATTTAAATATTTGGCATGTTTCTGTTGCTTTTTATGCTGTTTTAATTACTATTGGCTGCCCATAGAGTCATGAATTTGAGATGGGCCGCCATACAAGTTGAGAAAATAAATAAAAGGATTCCTTTAAACAATCCCCCTGGATTTTCTTTTTCATGGGCAGCACAGCTACTACTGTACATTGCTTTTTATGGAATGGGTCAGAAAGTTATATAAGACATTTGTTGTCTCTTTAAACAAGAAAAATACAATTAGCAACTAAAATAAAATCATATTATCTGCATATGATTATTGATGTGGGGTGACCAAAATGACTGTCCGTTCTTCTTCCTTTAGATTTTACTACTGTCTCATGCTACTCCATACGTAGCTGTGTCTGCAAGGAAACAAAGCCGTTAGTCCCAGTTCATTTTTGGATCAGCCTAAAAGCAAGGAAAGCACCTGTGTCTCTGAGCTAAGGCACTGTTAGAAGAGCTGGTATAAAGTATGCACCAGTGGCAGGAAACAGCAAAAAGAAAAGCAGTACCGTATATTAAACATTCCGCAAAAATATTGTTAATTAGCAATATGCTAAAAAGATGTCAGAAAAGCAATGGATGATTATGTTTCTCCCTCCAGCAAAACATTCTGGTATCTTCATTGTGGAAAAATTCTGGGGAACCTTCTCTTTCTCTCATCTCTCCCCAAAATTAATAACTCGTTCAAGATTTCATTTCCACCACAAATTTGGCTATACTTATGAAGATTTTTTTTTTTCTCAGTTTGGAGATGTGTGTTTTAGCATCCTTTGTAGCAGGAGAAAGTGGCTTTTCAGTGAGCAACAATCAGAAAAGCGGGATTGGCTGCAGCTTCTAAGTGAATAGACAACCCAACACATCAAGACTGCTACTGTGTATTATGTTGAATGGGTACAACTGACTGATTTTGTTTTGTGAGGTGCACCTGTCTCTGTTGTAGTTTAACTTGGTAAAATTATACTGTGGCAACACCAAACCTCCTCCATGGCCTCATGATGTTGCTTTTATCTTGGCCTCAGCAAGAGAGTGAAAGAACCTTTAGTGGTTATTAAGTATATGAATTTAAAGTAGCAATTTCCTCCTTAAAGTTAACCCTGTCTGCCACAGGTGCAAAATGTGCAGTGCCTTGTAACCTATTATGTTTGAGGTGAGGCTAGTGAATCCATTCTAAGGTGTGTGATGAGAGCCATGTTGTGGGATTGTGGGGAGGAGTTCACAGGTTCCTTGCACTCCGGTCACTAGCAAGGCTCTACTGCAGCCATTTCTCTCCCACTGTTATCCTATTAGCAGTGTTTCCTTTTGTATCTGTCACACACACACTCCCTGTTTTTAACACTCACTTCTCTCCAGGCTTCCAACAAGATAGAAGAGAGACAATCTCTATGAACACTATTACACTTCAACAGTATTCTGAAATAGTCCCACAAGGTAGACCAGACTAAGAAAGCAATGCCAATTGGTCAGGAATACATTTATTGTAAAGCTATAGTAACATAATCTTGCCAGTCTGGATGTGCTTCCCCCCTCCCTCACTTTTCTCAAGTTATTTTCTTGGCCTGGGCTCAAGCCCCACTTATCTGACTATTGCCTTGGTAGTGGCTCTTCCTCCTATCCTTCAAGGCCATTCCCTGTTTCCCCTACAGAAATGTTTATGCCACTATTTGGCCTGGTATGTTTTATGAATCAGTGTTCAGGGCTGTTGCTGCTGCATTTCCACTCTGCATTTTGCAAACAGGATGTACGGAAATGGCAAGAATATAAGAAATGGTTTTGTGTGTTTGCTTTTTTGGTATATTGTTGAAATTAGACATTGCCTCATGATTCTGTTGCTTACTAATTTTATCCTAGAATTTAAAACTTTTAAATAAATGTTTGATACCTAAAGATGTTTGAATCTTTACCTAAACATAGAGAACAGATGCATCTATTAATGTTTTATTCTACATAGTATCAAATTGGTCAGAAATATCTAAGCTTTAGATCTGTCTGAGCCAACAATTTGAATTTAGTTGGACCAACTATGAATTTTGGATAGTCATAAGAAAGGCTATCATCTTCAGTTTTCCAATCTGTAAGACAGATCTTAAAATACAAGAATTTAATTTTTGAACATTAAAATGGACATGTCAGGATTTTCTCACGGGAAGAAAGTCATCCCGTCCTCTGTACAACAACTTGTTTCGTCTACTGTGAGAAGTTAATGTAAACAAAGCATCTTGTGACTGTGTTATGCTATTTACTGCCACCTATTGGCATGTGTATGCTAGTTATTCAGTGGGGGGGTACATGCTGACAATATAATGGGAGGGCTAGATGCCTAGCCTGTCAGTCGTGTATAGTTTTATCCATCATGTAGTTTTATGGGTTATGTGGTTGTAACTAGTAACCAAGTAGTGTACCTCTTCTCTGAGAGTTTTTAGCTAGAGACTTTGTTGTGGATAAGTCTTGGATGCTAAGATGAGAAGAAGTCTTTGTTATTTCCTATATTTTGTATGCAACTTGTATTTTATGAAGTTTTGCATTTTTATCAATAAAAACCAGTTAGTCTATATTTTCTGACTGGATTTTCTTTGGAAAGCAAACTATGGACATTGCATTTTGCAAGCTCTCATGCTGATGTGTATTTTTCCTGAGAGCAGAAATTTTGAGAGCTTTGCTGTGCCCTGCACAACAGGACAACACTTCATGAGTTTAGCAAATTGCATAAGATATTCTGTGAGAAAGGGCAAGGAGCAGACCCAGGGACTCTGTTTGATGTGTTCAGGCTTGACCAAGGCTGAGAGAGATGGCTAGGACAGTGTTTCTCAACCTTAGCAACTTTAAGATCTGTGGACTTCAACTCCCAGAATTCCCCAGCCAGCATGATCTTGGGTTTTATTGGATCATGAGGAGGGGCGCCTAGAACTATTTGCCGGTTGGAGACTTAGGAGCAGACTAGGTTGAAAGGTTTTGGGTAGGAAGGAGATAAGAAACTAACAGGGACCCAACATCTGGGCGTTTCCCTTAGGACCAGATTCTGGAGTTTGGGACTAGCCACTTTGTTAGAAATCAGGCTATCCAAAAGAGCTGCACAAAGATGCAGTTATATCAAGATTTATAGGGACATAGGTCTCAACTGGGTCTGTAGATTTTACTTTTGAATAAACGTACAGAGCAGGGGTTATATCTCTTAAAAAGTCCCTTTTCAGTTTGTGCTAATCTGTTAATTCTACTTCATTGTTTTGAACCACAGGAAATGTGTGTTTGATCAAACATGGAAACTACTTTGATCCTTCAAGGATAGAATATGAAACCAAATTATTCTGCCACTGGTTGTATGATGCATTTAATTTGGCTCTTCTCTGTATGCACAGCAGAAATGAGTAAATATAGTAATTACTCTGTAAGAAAAAGACTGTAGGATAGAAGTGGCAAATGGGATGAAAATACATATCATGTATTGCATTATTGTTGGTGGCTTTTTAGGTCAAATAAGAATCCTGCTGCTTTTGATATGGTACAGTGCTCCTAAACGTGTGGTTAAGAAATGTTATTTGTATAGGAAGGCGTGGCACCAAGAACATATATGAATGCTTTGAAGAACAATTCAAGTGTGCAGAGACTACAATTTCTGGAAATGATGCAAATTTCTGGTATTCTTTATTGAAAAATGTGCTTGAAGGGGCGAATGGAACAAACCCACAATGTTAAAATATATTGCTATTCTTCACTGCTTTAGGAAAAGGGTGTGAGGAATGTCAAAAGCTACATTTGTTGTTTCCATAGTGGGTTGGTGTTGTACCCTAAAATGTTGGTACAAAAATTGAATTAAATTAGAATATAATTACATTCAATTATTAGGATTACTCCCTTGTGCTTAACACTTCTCTTAACAACCCAGTGCTGCCCACTCCCAATCCTGTGAGCCAATCCAGAAGGATACCATGGTCAATGGTATCAAAAGCCTCAGAGAGGTCAAGTAGGGCAAGGATGGATGCACAACCCCCATCCCGCCCTCACCAGAGATCATCCAACCAATGCTGTTTCTGTCCCATACCCAGGCCTGAATCCCGACTGAAAGGGATCCAGATAATCCACTTCATCCAAGGCCCTCTGAAGCTGTTGCGCAACCACCTTCTCAATCACCTTCCCCCAAAAGGGGAGGTTAGATACTGGATGAAAATTGTCCCGTACAGTGGGGTCTAGCAATGGCCTCTTGAGGAGGGGGCAAATCAAGGCCTCCTTAAGAGGTGAGGGAACAACCCCCTCAATCAAAGATGCATTAACCATCGCTAGAACCCACTCACACAACGCTCCCTGGGCTGCTTTATGGACTGCTTTAAGAGCTCCTTATACCAATAAAGTGATTGGTTTGATTGATTACTGTATTTTTCCAACTATAAGACAATACTTTTTTCTAAAATCCTTACCCTAAAAATTGAAGGGCGTCTTATTCAAGGAAGTCAGCCGAAAATCACGTGGTTGCAAAACTGCCCGTACTTTGTCTCTGCAAAGAGGCTTCCTCCTACTGCTAGCCTCCAATCACGAGTGAAATAGTTTGTCTCCCAAACCGACTTCCTCCAATCACGAGCCTTATGTAACTGACGTCAGCTGATGCTGAACAAACCAGTTAGAGGAAGTCTGCAGAGATGAGCTATCGGCAGTTTCACTCGTGCTTGAATGTAATCAGTTATGCAAAAGAGCATGGAAATAGAGCTGCAGAGAGACGGTTTGGACCTCCTCCCACCGAGTGTAGCAGGTAAATGTTAACTAATTACTAAATAAAAATGTGTTCTGCACTATCTTTAAAATATTGATTTCTTAATTTGGGGTTGGAAAAATGGGGGTCGTCTTGTACATGGGGGCGTCTTATTGTCAGAAAAATACGGTATATGCTACAACTCCTAGCACCCACATAGATTTTCTCCATGACAGTCTATCCCTAACCTGGTCTTTCAGGTCTTCCAACAGTGCACCCATTGCCACTGTAACTAAGTCCATCCACCATGCTGCTTGTCTGTCCTCTTCTCTTTCCTTCCATCTTTCCCAGCATTCCAGTCTTCTCCAGAAAGCTAAGTCCTTCCATAATGTAGTGGGGGGGGGGGGTTTCCAGGTCAGCTGTGTTACTGGCATCATGTCAAAACTACAAGGCCACATGAGATAAGCAAAACTGTGGTTCTTCTCTCTCTAACATTGCTTTTGCTTCCAGGATGGATAAAGCTAACATAAGAAGGAGATGCAATGGCCTCTCAAAAATTCTCAAGGCTGCTTATATAATACCAAACTTTTGAGAATGATGCAAGCTCCAGTGCTTTGTATACTATCAGATATAATGTACAATCCCGCTGATCTTTATAACTTTAGAGTATAGGCCCAAATTCTCTTGCATTTAAAAATCTATCACTTCAGGAATAAAAGTTTAATTAAGCCCACCCGGTGATCTGCTACTATGCTACATTTAGGGAGGGTTTAAAAAAAAGAAATCTGGGCTACCTTTCAAAGATGTGAAACCTGCTCTGCAGTCCAGAATTCTGCAAGCAACATCTTCCACCTCTTCTATATAACTTGCAATTGACAGTAAAACTAGTTATCCACGTATTCTCCCAGTTTTTTTACTTCTGGATGCACTGGATCTCAATTGATGTAGGATCTTCAGCAGTGGTCAGTCATCAGATTGTCATACACGGTAGTTTTGGGCATATGTGAGTGCTTTGTTGAAGGCTCCATCCATTACCTATCACACTTTCTGCAAAGCTTTAATATTCTGCAATTCAGGATTAAGGAGGCTTAGAAGAGCTGCTTAAACCATTTGTCAGTGTTCATTGTGGTGTTCTTATTACTGCCAAGTTGGATTATGGAGGTGCAGACTACTTTTCCAAAGGTTTTTCTTTGAAATTCACTAACAGTGTCTTATCTGGAGAATTATGCGGGATTGTACAGGACTGCAAGGTATCACATAATACAGTCCGATGTATTGTACACCTTATGTACAGTATTTGTTTATCTGGATTCTAGGACACAGGAGCATTAAGGCAAAATCAACTGACAGATGCAGTGGTTTCTGGCATATCCCAAAAGGAATGGAGTTAATAGGATACAATCATCTTCCCAACCCATTGATATTGAAATCAGAGGATTAAAACAAAATTAAACCCATATACAAATGAGTGCATCAGAAGATGCCAGTTAATTATGTTAACTGTCGGTATCCATCATTAAGAAATCTATAAAGAATGGATAATTTTTGAAGATAATGTAGCTCTCTCAATCACATATGGCTGTAAAGAACTACTACCTTCACATTTTTCTTTTGGGCTTCCCAAATACAACTGTTTGGCCATTAGATGCTGACCAGATGGACACCTGATCTGGTAGGATCTTTCTGATGGTTTAGATGCTTAAGAATAGCGTAGAGAAACAGATGCATCAGTCAAGTAATTCATAAAGATCTTACAAACATATAATTATGCACAGTCTGTCTTTCTCTTGCTGTAGACCGCAATAAATATATTAACCTCAATGAGAATATTTTAAATCCTTTCAAGGGCCTACACAGTGAAATGTAATCCATTTTCTGCTTTTTGGCATTGGGTGAAATATGCTATGGAAAGCTAGAATACTGCAAACTGGATTTTATTTTTTAAATGTATCCAAAGGTAGGTAGGTAGGTAGGTATGTATGTATGTATGTATGTATGTATAAATAAATACATACAGTTTCAGATTTTTCACAGGTGGCAAAATTTATTTGGATTGGATGTGGTTTAGCAACAAAGATAGTTGAATTCTCTGATTTTGCTTCAGAATAATTTGCTGCTCTTTCTTTCTGAAAATTTCTTTCTTTCTGAAAATTTCTGAAAAGGTCCCCATTTTTATTTAATTTTATTTTCTGCTCAGAGGAAAAAAAATGACTTCCATTATAAGCTGCTTAAGAATTTGCTTCACTGGTACATTAGGCTGGCGCAGCTTCCTGCTCCAAAGCCACGGGGCCTCATCTGGATTGGGCTGCTTCAGAAAAGCTGTCATCAGAAGTCCTTGTACACAATGTCAGAATAGTCTTGATCCTTTACATTAAAGAAGCTGCAATTGTGCTGGCACCAGATATGATGGGACTTGTACTCCACCCCTTCTGGAAGACAGTAGATGAAATAATGCTTTTACACATGTAGGTAGCGATCTTTATTTGTGCTTTAAGCAGTAATTCCATTGCATTGTCTGATTTGCCTTGCAGGCTGCTTTACTTTATATAGAACAGCAGGATATAACTAATATAAAGGATGTGTTTGCTTCAGCTTGCAGAAATATATATTTGTGGAGTTTACAAGGTGGGGATCAATAATGTTCCTCATAATAAGTGGAACAGGCAAGAAAATCTGCTGTGTAGAGACCTACTTTACTGTGGTAATTTTAGTGAGGGTTTAAGCCAGCTAATTATGCCTTTTCCCTAGAAATGTCATCCCATCCTCCTCTCTCTTCTAGTTTTCTGCCCTCCCACAAACCTTTGCATGCTCAGTCCATTGTTTGGGATTCTGTGTCCATTACATCCCCAGGCTGACATCTCCATCCTGGAAATGAACAGCTGTTTTAGCTACATGTGTATCAAAATCTGGAAGAGGAGTTTGCCATTAATATTTAGGATATATAATATGGGGGGTGGTTTTGGTGCCTTCAAGTCAGGGTTGACTCCTGGCCAGTGCCTGGACAAGTCCCTGCAGTTTTCTTGGCAAAATTTCAGAAGTGATTTGCCATTGCCTCCTTCTTGGGGCTGAAAGAGAGTGACTGGCCCAAGGTCACCCAGCTGGCTTTGTGCCTAAGGTGAGATTAGAACTCACTGTCTCCTGGTTTCTAGTCTTTAGGAAGGAGAAATTACTGATATTACAGTGATGTGTTACACCAACCTTATTAGTTGGTACAACCAGTCAGGCACCCAGTGCTTCAACTTTGCTGCTTGCTGCTCCAGCAGTTCCAGCTTGGGATAGTTAGTTTCCTCTGTGTTTCAAGTAATCCTCTCCAGTAATGATAGCAGGAATCATAGATGGAGAATCCTACCTAGTCTGCTATTTTAGTGATCAAATCTATCACAAAGCAAAATCAAAAAATTATTCACTCTTAGTTGCCCTGACACAGGAGTGTTCATGGTAATCAATCAATCAAGTTTCAGATGACCATCAGGGATTTGTTACATTGCTTCAAGTTATAACAACAAAATAAGACACGTACTGTGGTGAATGCCTGCTGTTATTTCCCTTCATGCAGTCTGTCAACTGCGAATCCAGATGCAGAGTACTCAACTTGTTTTGGGCAGACATTCTCAGTACAGTATAGAAACCCAGGAGGCAGAGAGGCATGTTCTGGGATGTGTACAGAATCAGATTCCTTCGCCCCTCCTCTTCTGCACAGAGAAAAACCTCTGTCCGAACAGGAACAAGAAAGCATGCTGAAGTGTGCAGGAGAAAGAGAGAAACAACATTCTTCTCCAACCTCAGATGTAAGCCTGGAATTTCAGAAAACCCAAAAACAAGTACTATACAAGCAAAATTGCAAAGGAACTCTTATGTTGATAGACATTAGTAAATGTCTAGTTAACCTTATGCTAAAGTTATTCTATATTTTCTATGTACTAATTAAGCTTTTGTATTGTTTCTGATGTTTATTTTATTTATGCAGGTTCCATTTTTGTACATTCGATGCATCTTGAGGTCTCTGTAGAGCAGAGACTCATTAGCAGATCTTCCCCATCCTGCAATCTGCCCAAATTTAGAATTTCCTTTGTAACATTCTATGGGATATTCTGTTAAGACAGTATCTATGATTTTAGTGGCACTAAGTTTATTTCTTTCAACCCTGATTGTTTCCCTTATTTTTTTTTTCTGTTTCAGCAATCACATTCCTGGTGAGATTGATCTGACTCCAAAGGATGGAGAGGCTGCTGATTTCCCTAATCACACATGGTACAGATGCAAGAGGTGGTGCTATATTATCTTTATGCATGTTATTTTTCTGTTATTTGCCAATAAAGTTACAGGTTGTGAGATCCCTCTCTGTTTTACATGCCAGGGGAAAGTGGGAGGAAGACAGGTGGTGGCAGTAGTATTCTGGGACTCCATGCTGGCTGGAGAATTCTGGGACTTGAAGTCCACACATCTTAAAGTTGGTAAGGTTAAGAAACACTGCCCTAGGGGCTCAGTCCTGCCATCACATGTAGATTGAAAAAAAATAATGCAAAATGCAATACTTTGCGATAATAAAAGGGAAACTATTTATTCCTATCTTTCTGCTCTTCCATGCAACAGCACTATACTTGCCAGGCTGCCAAGCCAAATTTTGCTACTTGCCATGTGATTTTAGCATTTTTGTCTGCATGTTAATAACTTACAGAAAAATAAACTGGGGCACCTGGAAATGTTTGTATTCAGGGGGCTATCAGGGTATTATGGTTGTCCCTACAGAAGATGCCCTACAGAAAAACCCAGGCCAGTGTTTCTGTTGATCTGAATGGAGTGTTCTTATAGCTACACCTGAGAATTGCTGAAGAAATCAATTAACATTTGCTGAGATGAATACTCTGTGATCCTTTGGGACAGTAAGCTGTTTGAGATATTGCGCTGCCTGCGGATTATGGAACCAAATTGTACTTGCAGAGATTCTACCTCAAACGTTCTGCATATCCTTATCAGGAAGCCTCTGTTTCAGTGTCTCTCTTACGAGAGCATCTGGGGAGAAAGCCCACTCTACAGGTTTCGCTCTATCTTCATTTTCCAGAATGCATCCATTTCCATTTTCTTTTCTTATATCATTCCATAATTTATTTGACTTTCTACTTCCTATTCCTTTTTTTCTGCTGGAATAACATTATTTATTCTGAAAGGAAAGAGTATGGTGGAGATGTATACATGTATGTATCTTTGCTCAAAGTTATTTTTTTTAATAAGCCATAACAACAGTTTCCTATACAAACAGCACTATACTATGAATACCAGCTGCTTGGAAGTGACTCGGTGATTAAATCTGGTGTTACCTTCTGCCCTTTCCTGCTGGTGCCACCCTTTCAATTTGAGCTATGGTGAAATGGAAGGAAGTACTTGCGAAGATGGGATTCAAGACTTACCTGCAGTTTTGAAGTTGTACTTTAAACATGGGGGGAGTTCTTTGGCACTTCTTTCTGTGAGTAGTTTCAAAGCAATTGATGAAATGAGGTATTTTCACTCTCCTATATCATGCCCAGCATAAATAATATTTAAGGGAAAGCACGAGTGAAAGATGGCCATTATAGTCATGACCACACATTCCTGGGCTTCATTTGTCCTCTGTCATAATTTCAAGTAGCTTCTGCCTAATTTAAGAAATGCCATGCAAGTGATCACTGCAGATCACTAGTAAGAATTGTCCTTCTCACACGGGCTGCAAGGAAGAGAAAGAGAGAAGAGGATAACAGAGAAAGAAAGGGACTGAGAAGAGGAATGGATTCTCCCTCATTTCTAATTTTGATCCCATCCATTGCTTGCTTCATCAATATGCTCCATGAAATTCCTGTCTGGTTCATCTGGGCTATCCAGAGACAGCCTGGCAATAATTTGTAGTGTGTTTTCTTCTGCCTGAGCCATTATTTTGCATGTAGCCATGAATTTTAGCTTTTTAGCATGAGCCTTCAGATTTCTCACCTCTATAATGAAAAGACTTAGGAATGCCCAGAAAGCAATAAATCTAAACTGAAGTGTGATACTGGTACCAATGCATGACCCAACAATTAATGATGTACTTAATATTTCCAGATAGTCCTGCCAAGATCTTGGGAGTTGATCAGTGGAATTTAGAGGGGAATGTCTTCAACCTTATGTCTTTCATTCATTTTTGCAATGTTTGCTCTGTGAATACTGACGCTTCTGCAGGACGACCTGGTTTAAGTGTGTTGTATTATTCACCTGTAATGTGTTAATGCTAAGCTCCAGACACAAACATGAAATAAAAGATTCTGCTGGGAAATGAAGACAAAATCTGTTTTGGGGAATAAGTGGGGAAGAGTCAAAGAAAGTCAAGATGGTGGCTATGACTGGGACTTCCAGTGAGGATTCATGGTGAACTAGATGTCCCTGAAGGAGTGGGGATGGCATTGCAGCAGAGATCAGTGGCCAGACAGCAAATTATGGCCAGCAAAGTCTCTCTGGAAAAAGAGATTGTGAGATCACCCACTTGTACTCCAGACAGCTGCTTCTCATGAGTAGACTGCAGGAACCAAGGTTTTTGTGGTTAGCTCATTAGCTGGGGGTTGGAGTTGGAGGATTTCAATCAAGGCTGGGAAATGAGGGGTTTCAGTCAAGTTCACAGCCATAACACAGCCTATATAGACATAAGGTCTGCAGAGCCTCATTTCTTAATTACTTTTGGAAATTACTTCTTAATTGCTTTTCAGCTATTAGGAACCTTTGGATCAACAAGTTTTATAACACCATGTGAGTTTCCTTCAATCTTTAATGAAAGAGTTTTAAATACAAGTTTAGGGACTTGAAAAAATCTGTTTGTGGAATAAACAGCAAAAGGGTGATTAGAACATTGATTCTGGAAAGTTACAAATGGACTAAGGTCCAGATAGATTTGAAATAAGATTTTGGAATTACTTATAAGAATCCTTCCTGTGGGAAAATGCAGTTGTTTTGAATTCTTAAAAAAAAATGATAGGATGGGACTTTGAAGGTTGGACACTAGAGGGAACCAGAAGGAAGTAAAGGTTACAATTAAAGGAGAAGAACACTTAAATTGGATTTATTAATACAGAATGGAGCAAAATGTTTTAACATTGGACATATTGAAGGATATTTTTGAACAATGGACCCAGAAGTTAAGTTTAAGAGCGTCTGCCATTATAGATAGACTTTGTTTCAAAGATGCTATGGAAGAGAAACAAGTCTTACTGCACAAGACTGAGACTGGGCTGAAAGTGGATTTTAAAATGACAGGCTACAAGAATGATATGGAAAAAGATGCTACACTGGAAATACAAATGAAACCGGCTGATGTCTTAATAATTTAAAGGGATATGCAAATAACAAACCAAAAGACAGACTTGGATAACTTCCCTATATTGGATTTACAAAAGAGATTTATTAACGTTTTGAAGGATTTTGTGAGAAGGGACAAAGAAAAAATGAAAAGAAATCAAGCTCTAAGACATTATTTGATCAAGGTTAAAATAGATATGTTGTTATCTCTGGTAACCCTTAATGGACTTTTGCTGACCAGAACTGAATAATGAGGCTTTAAGGATTTGTTTATAGATAAGAGATGAGATATGAGAAGAGAGCATTTGTTACATTTTAAGAGAAGGTGATAAGTTACTAAAATTGTTTATACTTGTTGTGAAGGGAAGAGAGACAGAAGTGTTAACATGCCCACATATGGTATTTGTGCCCACATGATTGGCTCCATGACTTTGTGATCCTATGATATCATCTGAGCTGGCTTTTTTCTGGTGTAGTTGGGGTGCAACCAAAAGTGCTACAGGTCTAGTGTTCCAATTGAAATGCTAGATCTCCATGGAATTGGGTGACCAGTTACCTTCCCATGGGCAAGAATGTCCAACTTCCATGCTCTACCACCTCCTGAGGAGGTTCAGCTGGAGTGGTATCAAGGAAAGATGTTATTATTATTTTACCATTCATGTTCTTTTACATTGTGAATATAGGAAAGGTGATATGGCAGATTTCTACCATGTTAATGACTGCAATTATTTTTACAAAGCACCATGCAGATGAACACTGCATGTTGTGTGGATGGATGCTAGTTGGATGCCCTGCTTGTATACTATCCCACTGGTCAGCTGGAAAGAGTACTGTTTGACTCATGTGGGGCTTCCTGCATTCTAAAGTCATCTGTTAAGCTGGCTCTAAGGGTTGGATTGTGAATGATGTGTGGAAGGAGACATAAGCCCCTCCTTCTCCTCTCTTAAATTCCGAGTCTTTGGTTCAGTCAAAGATAAAGTTGCTATGATCCCACCAGTCATAAAAATGAAGACTTATGAACAAGTGACTGTGGATATGTTGGGAGAAGGCATTGTGTTAATATGCCAGAGAAGAAGACAGGATAGTATGCAAGAACTGTAGAACTGACAGAAGGTGCCCAGGACAAAGCTGGGTTGATGGGTACATGGGGAGCAGCATCAGTGTGTGGACGGTTCACTGGAGGGATCCAAGAGTTGTTTCAGAAGCACAAGCAGCCTAGGACTGCAAGCAGCAGGAGAGCTGTGAGCCCAAAGCACCTGCAGAATTCCAGCTTCAATACCAGCAGCCAGCCAGCGACCCCAGCAAGAAATTAATACAAAAGTCCCAGAACAGCAGCTCATGCCCAAGGCAATGGGTGCCAGGTGGAAAAGTCTACAAAATAGTAGCCAGCAACCAAGAAATCCAAACCTGGCACAGCTAAAGGCTGGCTAGGACCAGGCCAAGGAGTAAATTACCTTAGTTTCTCTGCCTTCCACAGCTGGGGGAGCAGCCAAGCACAGCCCTAACACACATATGGGCAAACGTAACCTGGCTGTAAAAGAAAAGGGAGAGAGGAGGAAAAGAAATTATACTAAATAGGCAATATATAGACATAGAAACCCACCTAGTATCAAGAAATAAGATAGAAATATGATTTACAAAAATACAGAAGACGGAAGGCAAAAATAGCAATAGAAAGAGAATATAGATGTATGTGTAAGAGCTGTAGACATTTATAGAAGCTCCCTGGAAATATATCCTCTCCTGCAACAAAGGAAGGGAAAACTTCATTTCTCTGTGGTCTGTACCAATTCCCAAAACTAGCCCCTCATATAGTGGCAGAGGACAGATACTCTGAACAAGCAAATGGATTCCATTGAGTTAGGTGGAACTAGGTACATTTTAGTTTTACTTCCTGTTCAGAAGTAAAACAGGTTCCATCAATAAAAAGTAGCACAGAAAGTAGATCATAATAGGCTTATTGTAAAACAAAAGTAATACGTATTGTATAAAGAAATCTAGATTTTTTTAAAAAATCAAATTTCCTTGGCTCCTCTTAACTGTCAGGCAATGTGAATACAGAACTGTTGAATTAGGTCTTCACATGGGACGAAAGTCTCTGGTAAAATTCACTTGCTTAAAAAACAAAGTGGGCAAACATTATTTTATTGGGATTGGCAGGATTTTTTCTGTTTTGTAAATGAGAAAATGAATATTCATCAGGATGTATGAAAATGTAAATGGTCTGCTATAAGAATGTAGATGGTGTTGGGTATAGTATAGTATAGTGTAATGTAATGTAATGTAATGTAATGTAATGTAATGTAATGTAATGTAATTTTATTTTTAAAAAATGGGTGAAACCTGTTGTGATAGACAGACAGACATAGGCTGCTAAAAAGAAGTTATCCCTTAGTTTGCACCTGTTTAGCATAATGGTCTGCATCAATATTCCTGGGAGAAGTTGAGCTTGATGAAACAACTGAGCCAAATTCTAAGTATCATCATTCACAGGATGTGCAGATGTATATAGCAGGGGGAACTGTGGTAATAAACATACAACAGGGGGATGTTGTGTGAATGCGAGAATATGAGCTCTAGAAGCTAACCCAGGAATGGCATATTGCAAAAGGAGGCTCTGTTCTTTAGAGAACCAGCTGCCACTGAAGCAAATGATTTCACTCAAGATCTGCTGAGTCAGTGAGCTATTCATCATATCTAGACAGCTGCAGCTAACTCTTTGAATTAAGGGGCTAAAAGTGCTGCTTTGGAAAGTACAAAGCTGAGTAGAAGCTGCTTGGTTTATTTCTATATTTTGGAATATTACTTTTTGGATCTCAATGCCATTCAACCCACTGGCCCTCAGCCAGCCCGTCTGATGCTTTCTGTTCTCTTTAGCCCAGGGGTAGAGCAAACTTGGTTTTTATGTACCGCAGCACCCCCAAGGTTGGGCCACTGAAATTCAGGGATTGCAGTGATACGATCTGATGGGCACATGAGGGAAATTTTACAAATATATAATAAAAGTAGCACACTGTGCCTCCAGTTGTCTAAAGCATTTTATTCAACCTCTCAACCCCCAAGAGGGCAATATAAGAAACAGGTTGACTGAAAAATTGTCTTTGTTCCTTCGCTGACATTACCACCACTCCTCTATAGCCCTTTGAGGCAAACAAACAAATATTTAAGAAATGTGGGCCTCTGCTATACATGTTTGGCTGCCCCTATCTTGGCCACATAGGCTCCCTTCAGTCCTGCAGGTCTTGTATATTCTGGAGGTCTAAATCTAGTGCTACTGGCTCTTCAGCACCTCCTGACCTACCGACCACAAGGGGACAGTAGGATGTAGGTAGATAGTTCAGGATTTCCTTGGTGTCCACTCTTTGTCTATTGCTCTGCCTGTTCTTTGCATATGAGATTGCTAATTTGAGATCACTCCCTTCTGCTTTTCTTCCTGGCCATACATGGAGCACATGCTCTTGGACTCTCCTCCTGGTAAGATGGAGCTAGTTCACGCCTAAGGCAACAGGTGCCATGTTTTGCTCAGCTTTGACTGGAAATACATGATAGGGATAGGCACTGCATCTCCTTTCTCTGATAGTTATAAAAACCCCTTCAGTGTCCTTATTCAGGTCAGATTCCTGCTCACAGAGAATGCTTCAACCTCCAACAATATAAGACCATTTGGACTAATTAGCAAAAAGAAAAAACAAGAAAAGTGTGTCTATTTATTAAGAAAAGTATGCCTTCCTTTTTCAAAGCAAATGGTCATTGGACATGGTTTATGAAATATGTAAGAAACCATAGAAATAATTAAAACACATCCACAAATGCTAACAAAGGCAACATTGCCCCCATCCTGAATCAAAATGTCAATAGATAAAATATAAACAAAAGCAAAATGCTTATTTACAGACAGTATAGTCATAGTACCTTTTGCACATCTTCAGCTGCCTTAATAAAGTACTACCTCTATTGGGTTTCTTCAACAGTAAAGAGGAAAAATGTCAACCCTTTGCCTATAACAGTGTTTCTCAAGCTTGGCAACTTTGAGATGTGTGGACCTCAACTCCCAGGATTCCCCAGGAAGGCCTAGAAGGATCTCTTCCGCATTTCTTTAAAGAACTCAGAGCCATTTGTGACACTGTGAATGATGCAGGATAACTGAGCTTCAATTCATGGGTTAGTTTAAAATGTATAATAATATGTAAGTTCATGTTCAAATGTGAATTAAGAAACTTCTTCTCCCAAGTCGAGTAAACAAATGTGAGTGCCTTGTGGCTTTGCTGTTAAGCACACTGACTCTCCTGAAAACCTCAAAGGAAGTGCTGAATGGCTGCCACTTCTCCAATCTTGTGTTTCTTCTACCCTTTGAAGAGAAACGTGAGTTACTTTCCTAGCATCCTCTTGCAGAATTTTCAGTTGCAGGTAGACCTGGAGCCTGTTTGTTTCCTGATTCCCAACTTCCCTTCCAGCAATTATAGCGTATACTGCTGTTGAGTTAACAGTAAAATATAACTGGAGATGGCATGATTTTGAGTTGAACAAAAGCTTATCTACTGATCAGCATTCCAGGAATTATTTTTTAAAACTAACAGGCTCCACACCCTGAAAAAGTTTGGTTACTGTTTTTTGGCTTTTGCCTGTGAATTCTTCTATACTACCCAAATGTTCTATTCCTCTCAGAAGCATTTCTCATCCCTTGCTCATTTTTTCCGTCCCACCAATGGATTTCTCTCTACAGGGAACAGCTTTAAAAGGTTAACAATAGATTTGAAAACAAAGCGGCAATATCATGCCAAACAACCCCCATCCGGGAGATTGAGCATCGGCATTAGAACAGTGGGATAGAATGTTTTATATTAAGTAGATAAAAGCTGGCACACATTTTGGAATTCCTGCACAATTCTACGCTTTACAACCTGGCACCAATCCAAGCTCTAAAGGTACAATCCTAAATCCACTGACCTGGAAGTAACCCCTATTGAACTCAGTTTGATTTAGTTCTGAGGACAGAAGTATAAAAAATTCAGTAAAAGTTCCCCCTGTTAGTAAAAAAGCAAAAGTCAATTTTATTCTGGTGACTTGGAACCGTTTTGCCATGTGATGATATTAGGATAGGCCAGTAGCCACTGCATGGGATAATAGGAGAGAATGAAGGCTGATATAATATTTCTCTCTTCATGCAGGAGATGTGTATTTGTTAGGAATGATCACTGCAACTAAAATAACCCATTACTTCAGATTTCCTGCACTCCTTTTTTTAAATGTAATTTTTACTAAGACTTTTAATTACAATAGTAAAAACTAAGTCAAACTAAACTTAGAGGAAGGAAATACAATGGAAGGAAAGAATAAAAAGTGCAGGAAAAAAGAGAACGAGAAGAGAAAAAGAAAAGAATGAATATAATAAAGAAAAAGAAAAATATATAAAGAAGTGACTTCTAACCTTCATCACAAGTATAAACAAATTTAATAACTCTTCACCCCCTATAGGGTTAAACAGATATCTCTTCATCCCATATCCCATCCCTTATCTATAAGCAAATCCATAAAACATCAACTTTTCAATCCTGGTGTCAGCAAAAAGTCCATAAAAGGTTTCCAGGACATTGCAAAAAATGTCTTGATCAAATAAACCAACTTTATATTCTTTCCTTTTACTTCTAACAGTCTTAATCTTTAATTCAATCAAATATTGTCGTAGGATTTGATTACTCTTCAATTCTTCTTTATCCCATTGCAGAGATTTCTTCAAGGCTTTAACAAGCCTCTTTTGTACATTCAATAAGAAAACATTTTCCAGGTCATTCTCTTGGTTTATTATTTGCATTCCCTTTTAATTTTTAAAAGTTCAGCCAGTTTCTTTTGTATATCCAGTAAAGCGTCCTTTTCCAAATCATTCTCTTGGCCTGTCATTTGTAGTTCCACATTCTGTACATTCTCTATCTTGTCAGATAAAATTTGTTCCACATCTGTCATTCCTTCATTAATATCTTTTAGACATAGTCTATCCATAGAAGCAGACATCATTACTGACACTGTTAATATTATAGTTACTAACTTTTGGCTCCATTCTTCAAAGATCTCCTTTTATATTTCCAATGGTATAATGTTTTATGTCATTTTATAAGTCATAGTATTAGCTGACATCAAAAACAGACTTGTATTTTTTTTCCCTTCTGCTTAAAATCTTTAGTCCCTTCTAGTGTCCAGTTTCTAAAATCATCACTTATCTTTTATTATGACTTGCAATAACCAGGTTAACCAAAATAAGTCTGTTTCCCATGAGAGTTATTTATTTTTTTAGTTAATTCCAAAATCTTATAGTAAAAGTCAATATTCCAAATTTATCTGGACCTTAATCCATTTATAACTTTCTTAGATCAAAATTTTATTTAACTTTTTGCTGTTTATTAAGTTCTTAAGCCTGTAATTAATTTTTATTTTGTTCAGAATTGAAAATAAACTCACCTGAAGACTTTTCAAACTTGTCATTCCAAAGGTCTCTAATAAGATATTTAATAGGCTTTAAGATACGTAATAGGCAATTTCCTATTTTTAAGATATTTAATAGGCAATTTCCAAAAATAATTAGAAAGTGAGGTTTGCGTACTTAGTGTCCTTTAAAAGGCTCCACTGTGGTTGCGAGCAAGATGGCTGATCCCGTTGTCTCCCAACACTCAAACCTGCAGAAAATGCTATCTTGTGGTCTCATGAAGAGCAGCTGCTGGAGCACATGTGGGTGATCTCCCGTCCTCTCCTTATCCAGAGAGGTTCCAAGGAACCGGTTTGCCATACCTCCCCCGGAAGTCTGATTTGCCGCATTCCTTAAGAGTGCTTGTATTTTGTAGCAATTTATTCTACTTTGAACCCATCTCTAAATAAATTCTCTTACAGAGCACTTTTGTTAGTATCACCCTGAGCCATCTTTTGGCCCTACAGTTGGAACATAAAACAATTCTGTCAATGGAGAAAGCTGGAAAATGCAGCAGTGAAGACAGAAGTACATCAGAGCAGGATCCAGTTACAACTTTGACATGCTTCTTAATGAATTAGAGAGGTGCCTTTCAGCCATCATATTTAAGCCGTTTTGCTTCAATCCAAATTGTTTTGCTTCAATAAAAACAGTTACCTAGGTCAAATTACAGCAAAACTTTTTCAATATAATAACATTACAGAAAGTAAATGAGATATGCACATTTTAATAAAGCTATATTAAAGCCATAATCCTTACTATAAAAATCAGTAACAATGTTCCTACAAATTTTGCCCACTCCTCCATTTATATATTTTATTCAATACCTAAGAGGAAGAATGTCTTTTTCAGCCCAAGAGAAATTGTCCAAAATTTTTAAATGTTTTAAAGTAGAAGTTTAGGCATCCACAAAAAGTAAAATCTGTCTGGAGCACTTGTGGTTGATCTCAAGTCCTCTCCTTGTCTACTCACCAGCTCTTCATTCCACCATGGTCATTGGCTCCACATCCACCATTTCTTCCCTGGAAGTCCTAGATTAAAATTAGGTATTTCCAGGAGAAAAGAAGGTCCACAAAGATTAAAGCAGAGAAAAATTTGTTTCAAGAGGATTCTACTCCAGGAGAAATAGGTATACATTCTAGTCAGGAAATGCAATAGATTTTTTCCCCCTTTATAGTCCTTTGCTGTATGGTACTAAATTAAATATTTATTTATTTATTTATTTATTTTCCCTGTACAAGCTAATGAATTTTGTCTAATGTCAGCCTTTATCCATTTTTCAGAATGAGCATGAAGATATCACTTGCATTTATAATCTTATGATCTGTAATAATTTTAAAATCTCTGCAGCATTTTTTCAGATTCTGCCTGAGAAATTCTTATTTGTGGTAAACCAACACCATCTTGTGGTGTGCTGGGAGCATTACATTTCCTTTTGCATTATTTTTTAACTAAGCATTATTTTTCTCCGCCAGCATCTAATGTTTGTATTTCCAATATCTGAAGTTAAACATGAGGAGAGGGGGGAGTTTATAGTTTTCCTTTTCTAATAAAGGCATTTTTAATTCTGTGTGAGTTTGGTTTATCTCCCATGGTATGGGGATAAGGCTGAAAATTATTCTTACTCTTATTTATATTTCAATCATCAGAAAGGCAGCAGCGTTGTGAAAGCTCTCTCTCTTTCACATATCAGGGTTAGGTGGATGTTGCTAGGTGAAGATAGGTGGTAGCAGCCGAAACTGCTGCTTCAAAGCAGGAGGTGAGGCCAGGGTGTAAAGAGCCATAAGGCTGATGGGAGAGGAGGAGACTTTCAGCTTTGTATCCTACAGGTTAAGCCATTCTGCTACAGCTGCTTGCAAAATTTGTAAACCATTCTGGTTGCTTTACAGGAAAATAGTTTAGGAAACACATACACTAAATGTTAATGCTTCAGTCCCTTTGCAATAAAATCCATGTTAAATTACCCTGCACACTGCTCTCCATCTATGGTTTTATTGTTTTTTTGTATGATTTTAAGGAAAGGTTTGTTAGCATGAGGAATTAATGTAATGGATTCTACTACATCTCCCTTTTTCATTATATCTTTATATAGCAATCTTTTCCAATCTCTAGGCCATAAATCTTGTTTCATATTTATCCATGTACAGGGAAGGAGGGTCAACAAAAATAGCCTTTTTTCTTCTTTCATGAATGAAAATAAGTCTCTGTTGGATTGCCAGCCCATTTTCTGTTTCTCTCTATGTAAAAGAGGTATTCTGGATCCAAATTGTTATTAACACTTCCTTAAGTATATAAAAATCATAGCTTATATTAAATTAACATTATAGTTCAGAAAGATTACCAGCAGAATCAGTTATAAAGGAGGAAAATATTAGCTATATATTTGAAAAGATTCCTAGTCTTAAACTATATTTGTGCTCACTAAAAACAAACTGTGTTTGAATGTGTTTCATCTTGCATACATTTAAGTTACGTTCTGATGTCCACAACTATTCACAAGTTAGCATACTTCTGTGAGGGGACCTAGCTTAATGCTAGGAAGCATGCTTTTGTACCCTAACATTCAAAATACAATTTCCAGATAGCAAAGCTTCTGCATAAAATCTTGGGCAGCTGTTTCCACCAAATTAGACCAGCCTCCTCCAATACTGTGTAGTGCTCTACTCTCCAATCCAGATGTGTTAGAAACTTGACCAGGTGAGGTAGGAGTTCTGGATGTTGCTCCCCCAACACAAGTAGAAATTTGAGCCAGACTGGTGTAAGGCTAGAGTCTGAGGTCTGAATATTTAAGGCAGTTTCCTAAATCAAATACCTGTAATTCAGTAGTGAGCTCTATAAATTCTTGTTCTGATCAAGGAACAAAATGGGCATAAGGCCCAATTCTTCCCCTTCCACCCTGAATATTTTACATCAGCTTACTAGCTGATAACCGGCACTTGTTTGGTGAGCAAAAACGTGTCATACTGTTTAGTATCGAGAGGTACACACAGGAAAGCATAGCAGTTTAGTACCTAATTACCTTTTACAATCAATGAAATTAAGCAAATAATGTGCCAGAGTGTAAGATAATTATGAGACATCCAGAGTGCTATGTAAACAAGAAAATGAGCTGCAAAGCAGTATACCTCACACATTTCTAGGTGAAAAATCTGTTTTTCTGTTCACTAGCTCTAACTTTGAAATAATTAATTTCCTGCGTTTGTGAGAGGATCAAATCTATAAGCAGCCTTTGACCCTGACAGGTGTATTCAGCATCAATCGGGGATGGCAGCATACTCTTTATTTACTAATAGTCATCAGCAAAAGCATCCAAGAAACCTATAGTGCCATATAGAGACAGGACTCATTACTTCAGGATGGTGAGTCAGAATAATAACATAAAACAACTAAATTTATTCTGAACCATCAGAAAGAAACCCAAAGGAGCTATAGCAAAGTAGTTGAGCACCATGTTGTGCATGACAGATCTCTTAAGCATCTCCAGTTGGTGGTCACTATGAGCAAAGATCTCTATCTGAGATTTTGGAGTGCTGCTAATAAGATCCCAAATGCTCAGTTAGTTCAATTGATCATATTCCTAATTCTGAAGCTATGGATTTGATCCATATAGTGGACACAGATATACAAATAATTATGTTTTGTCCTGTTTATATTGGAAAAGATCTATAATCCATCCAGAAAGATGCATAGTGTGCCTCAAAAAAGAAATGGGGAAAGACTCATCTGAAATCTTGGAAAGTTCTTCTAAACATGTACGGGAAAACCCCTTTTATTTTCTAGGGTCATATTTGCTCATGGCTGTCTTTCTGCAGGCTGCATAGCTGCAGTTATGAGGTTGAAGTAACAAGTTGGCAAGGCTATCCCATAAAATCATAGAATTAGAAAGGACCATAGAGGTTCTCTAATCCAGCTTCCTGCTCCATGCATGATCCACTACTGCATCTCTGACAGGCGACAGATACAGTCTTCAGCTAGATACAGTCTCTAGCTGAAGGCCTTTAGCAAAACAAAAGTATTATCCATCCATCACAGTTATGTGTCATCTGCAGACCAAACAAATATCTTGTCAACTTTTTCATCCAAGTCATTGATAAAAATATTGAATAGTACATGGCCCAGGACAGAGCTCTGTGGCAGTCTACTCAATACTTCCCTGCAGACTGAAGAGGGATACTCTTTAATGAACACTCTTTGAGTGTAGTCATTCAGCCATCTATGAGTCTATCTAGCAGTATTATTTTCATTATCATTTTGTGAAGGAGAGTATCATAAGGCATTTTGTCAAAGGCTTTGCTGGGGCCCAGCTATGCTATATCTGTAGCATCCCCCTCATCTACTACACGTACAGTTACCCTGGCATGATCTGGTTACTGGTTACAGCAAACCCGTACTGGTTTCTCTTAATTGCCTATACAAGTGTTGATTAACATGTTGCTTGATAATCCATTGGAAGATCTTGCCTAGTATAGATGTCAACCTGACAGATCTGTGGTTTCCTATGTCCTGATTCTGCATTTCTTTGAAGATGGAGATGACATTTGCTCCTCTCCAGTCTTCGGGAAGTTTACCAGTCTTCTAAGGAATTCTCAAAGATTGCTGAGAGTGGATCTGCATCACCTCCTCTAGTTCCTTCAGCACACTGCAATTTAATCCATCTGGTTCTAGAGGCTTTAACTAATTAACTAAGTTATCTCAAGAGTTAACTTGAGAACAGTTTGGTATAGTGGTTAAAGGCATGAAGACAGCTGGGTGACTTTGGGTCAGTCACACTCTCTAGCTGTGGGAGGAAGGCAATGGAAATCACTTCTGAAAATGTTGCCAAGAAAACGTCATGGATTTGTCCAGACAGACTCAAAGGCAGCAAAAAAAAGTTGTCTCTTACACTCTCCACCCCAACTGCGGTTCCCTCCTTCCCTCAGTAGCATAACCGTGATTAGCTAGACTCCACTTCCCTTCTGAGAGAAGACAGGCACAAAGTAGAAGTTAAGAAGTTCTTCCTTCTCACCATCACACATTACTACTTCCTCTTTGCCGTGGACTTACACTCTCACTGACTTTCCTTTGATTTCTAACATACTCCAATAATTAATTTTTGTTGCTTTTGGCATCTCTTGCAAGCCTCAACTCATTCTAAGCATTAGCCTTTTGATACAATGCTTACAGTTTTGGGAGACTTACCTGTATTTTTCTTCAATTACGTGCCTCTTCTTCCACTTTCTATGCATGTCTTTTTTCTTCAACATTTTAAGAGAGCTCTGCATGTAACCATGCCAGATTCTTTAGATTTCTCCCTCTTTCCCTTCCTGTGGTGATTGTTTGCAATTATACCTTCAGTATTCTGTAGAATCTCCCACTTTCCTGGATACTTTTTCAGGATTTCAGGTCAGTGGATCCATTCTATGTTTGAAGTGAATCAAAATCCATATTCTCTTTTATACACCTGTTTTCTCTGCTTATGCTTTTATGTACATAAGCACATATGCCCATTCATACATTCTCAGACATAATGTGTATTTTTGCACCCATGTTTATAGGCATACACACACAGCAGACATTCATTAATGAACTTACATACAAACAACTGTCATCCCCTGCCACAGTAATTAGACTTGAGAAAAACATTGATACGATGTTTCCTTAAAAGTAATGATTATATAGGAGATCAGTTTTGATGAGTGGTGGCTGAAGAAGGGACAATTAACCCTTTATATGTACTGCAGTCTCCCTGTGAAAATTACTTGTGATAATTAATGTTAATGGGAAGTATTTCTTCCCAAGCCTGTAATTTTTGGGGGTGGGGGGTGGGGGAAGTTAAAACAAATAGGGAAGGCTATCTTCTCTTTCCAGCTTCAATGCATGTTTTAAAAAAATCTCTCTCACCAACTCAATCTTCCACTAGAAGTTTTATAAAGTTTAAGTATTTGCGCAGAGAGGCAGGCTAAGGAGCTGAGTTCATAGGCTGGTTAGGAAGGGCCTATATTCTGCATCACACACGCACACAGAGCCCTGCAACACTCCAGGTATTGGCTTTCAACTTCCATCAGTTCCAGCTGGTATGATCAGTGGCAAGTGGGTATTAGAACTGTAGCCCAAAACAACTGAGAAACACAGTTACCTGTCCCTACTGTGACCAAGACAGAGCTACAGTATCCAGTGGTCTTCCTTGGGTTAAGGTTTATATGGTCATACAGTGATGAGCCACATTAAAGCTTTCTCTCAGTAGGAAAAATGGAAGTATGTTTTTTTTCCCTTCTATATTTAACATATAAGCATCAGCAACAAAGGAGGCTTCATAACTACCTATAAGATTTCTAATAGGTATGGACAATCAATGGCCCTCCAGCTATTGCAGAACTATAACTCCCAGCAGTTCACATCCACAACATTGTTTCTGCTGGCTAAGACTGATTTGAGACTGTCTTATTTAGAGGAAAGATTTGCCTTTGCTTCTGGGTTTTGTATAACACTGTAG
The DNA here is from genome assembly GCA_030867105.1 of Liasis olivaceus. Classification (NCBI taxonomy): domain Eukaryota; kingdom Metazoa; phylum Chordata; class Lepidosauria; order Squamata; family Pythonidae; genus Liasis; species Liasis olivaceus. Next base: position 39,525,494 of record CM061349.1, read on the forward strand.
AGATTCAAAATATAAATACAGTACACTGGAATATTTGTATAGCCTTGCATAGTCCTTAATATTGATCCATTTTTTCCAAGAGTGCAGATAATGGATTTTTCCATTTAGAAAGTTCTTATAGGTGTAGTCAGCATATGCTGAGGGTGCACTTACTTAAAATATAACATTCACCTCCAGCTTTGTGTTTAATAAAGATATAGCACAGTGGCCTAAAAGATCTGGGCATCATGCCCTGAAGTAAAGTATGAAATGTCAAGATTTTGTTCGCAGTACAGCAATGTTATACATGAAAGGGAATAATAAAAAAGAATGATAGAAAATTGCAAGTGGCAAATACAGCTTTTGCAAACTGTACTGTTAATATTTCTTTATAGTTAGAACTGATAATATTACTTTATATGTACTTACCTACCTAAAGGGATTATAGGATGCGGCAGTCAACTCTGTCTGATTCCAGGAGAGGTTTTGTTTTTTTTTAAATCAACATTTTTTTTACAAAAGGAAATTTCTCAGTGTTGTGATTAAATGTAGGAAGGCTTTTCAGTTATTATTGAAAGCCATTGTCGGTGGCTCAAACCAAAAACCTCTAGGTCTAAATGTGGCTGATGCATCTAGTGAGCCACTAAGTAATAAGCAATTTAGTAAATGTCACCCAGGACAGGTAAGACAACTCTCTCTTCTAGCTAAATTTTGCTTGATCAATAATGTCTTCCTAAATTATGGTAGGGTCACATGTCATCCTGATTATAGTCCTTAATCCTTCATCCTGGACTGTCTTTTAGCTCCCACTGGCTACACTTTAGCTTCAGGTGTAATGTCTTTTGGCCAGGGGCTCCCACTTGTGGCTACACTTTAGCTTCAGGTGTAATGTCTTTTGGCCAGGGGTGCACAATACTTTTGGCTTGCCTTACTTTGTCATTTCTTGAACATGAACTAAGAATGTTCAAATGCAATATAGTATATTCAAGCAGTATAAATGTAGAAAGAGCCTCTTCCTTGTTGAGGGATTATGGCGGGTGAAGTTTTCCACAGCACAACATGCTCATAGGCACAAACAAAAAATAACCACTGTGTTTATAATATGAGCATTATTGTGGGAAAAGCAGGAGATGGCCATGTATTTATGGTGTCCAATAACACTGCAGCAACAGGTTCAGTAGCTCCCATGTATGTTCACATTTTTAAAATCCAGTTTTCTGTTGGCACATTTTCAGACCTTCAAAACATAGTACCTTTGTTCCTACATATTGGATGTAGTTTAAAAAAACACAAAATAAATCAAATGTTCCCAGTTTCTTGGAGGAAATAGAGACTGAAGCATAAACTTCCTACTTCTGTCCTTTGGCGCATTGTGTCCTATCTACTTAATTCTACAACTTGACCTTAATCACTTATAGCCAGTATCCTTTCTAGTTAGTTTCAATCCTTTCTAGCCAGCAGTTTCACAGTGCAGTAGAAAACTCTGTGACTTGATTTTTCTTGAAGTAGCATGGAGGTTTCTCTCTAGCTTTACCCTGCAAATGAAACTAATTGTATTGGAACTTCAAAAATATTGCACTCAGCAGTGCATAGAAGCTGGTCAGATTTCAGTGTTTCTCTCTATTCCTTGGTGTTCTTATAAATTCCATATCTTATTGAACTGCAATTTTGAGGCATTTGTTTTTAACATTTCTCTTTGGTTCATATTTTTGTACTGTAAGTTTTATTAGGTGAGCTAATAAATCCACTTTGATTTGCTAGCTTACCTATCACTAGCAGAAAGGGTCTGCATTGCATCTACAGTTTCAGCATCTTAGTGAGAGCAGAAAAGGGGGAAATCCCATTGATATAAACAAGCTCAGCTTTATTTCTGCAAAGCATGAAAATAAGGATGGCTCCTACATTCTAATTAAGATGCAGTTGAAGTAGAGCAAAACTCTCCAACTGATATTTATCAGGTTTGTAACTGCACTAAACCTGAGGTGACAAATATAGGAGTTAAACTGATTGGTTGTCTATTTGCAATACATCTTTATATTGTTCTATAAAAAAGCAAAAATTTAAAAATCTCTCAGAGTTTTTTTTCCTAAGCTTAATACATCATGCATTACAGTTCAATATAATAAAAATGCTGTTTCTAGAACATATCATTCCAAATTGCAACTGATACAGTATTGAACTTGCTTACTCATGTAAAAAGTCCCCCATACACACACACACAAACTGATAAGACCAAGATGCAGATTAGAATAGAACTCTGGTATCTGTTTTAGAAGAGTTTTATTTGTTACCAAGAACAAAATTCAATCACGTTTTGCCTCCTCCTAAGATTTGTCAAGAGATTTGCTATACTTTATTTAAGGATACTGCTTTGTATGTATACTTGGTCCAAATGCAATATTACATTAAAACAAGAATCAAACAACTCCTTTATTGATAAAAGTACATCAAGTTTCATATATAATTTAGTTCCTATAGAAATTATCTGGCAGACAATTCAAAGCATAATTTGAACCAGAACTCATCAGAGTAATTTTCAGCACCTAAGTCTGAGTTCTAGAACATGTAAAGTTAGCAGCAGTCCTTTCTACAATCTCTCTTAATAGATGTACTTGAAAATACACTCTAGGGTGACTTGAAGAATTCCTTTCCAGTTAGAATATTTGAATACTTGGACTGGCCTAAACTATTGAGAGGTTGAAGATGAAGACACCATCAAAGAGTCATGGTTAACTCAATAGATCTGATTAGGGGCCCGATTCATTATTTTGACAAATGTCATGATGTAAATACACTTTTGGAGTATTTTCCAGTTCTTGAATGGAGCTTGCACAAGCCAAGACCCACAAAAGGTAAAAATCATGGGAAGGAGCAGATCACTGAATAGCTGCATGAGAGCTGTTGAAGTGGCTTCTTCTTGAACCAGTGAATGATCATGCTGCAGGTCCCTTGCCACAAAACCCAAGTTGAGTTAGGAGAGGAAATTCTGTGGAATGCAAGTGGAAAAGTGTATACGGGGTTGATTCAGGAGTTGATGACTATATTTTGTCAATAATAAGACTGTTCCTAGTTTAGCCTGTGACCATGAGAAATGGAATAAATGAGCCTTAAGCTATTTCTGTTAATAACTTGCATTCCCTCATCCGCTTCCCTTTCCTGTTTTTGCTCAGCCAGCTGTCTCCAACAGAATATTTGTATGCATGGGGAAGATGAGAACATAAGGAACTCTTCTACACAAATGCTACCACAAAAGAAACTAGTAATCACCTTCTGCTTCTATGCATTTCAAATTTCCATGTTGCTATTTCAAATATGATTAAAGTTTTCTGCACTGACTAGGCTGAAACTACACAACAATCTTAGTGTGCTATTCCAGTAATTTCTATGCATTTGCATGATTACTATTCATCTGTGCACTTGTTTGGTTGATGAATATTAAATGCAGCGGGGACTTGCAGTGTATTATGGCCAATCAGCCTTAAAAGCACCTCTGTCTCATAAAAGACTATTAACTGCTAAAATCAGTCTCTGGCAAAGCAGGGGTGAATCATTACCTCATTGCAGTTGATAGGTTTTTGCTGATATATTTGGAGATATTTATTTTTACTTTTTAGTTAGCAAAATGATGGCTGCAATATGCAAAATATATTAAGCAATAAAATCCATTACATCTCCACAATAAAATCTAAGCTATAAAACAGTAGTAAAAATGAAGAATGCAGCAGTCCAAGTTATTTCCTAAAGCATGACAAAGCAGATAAATTTGAAACCAGATGTCACAAAACTACCAATAGATATTGCAAGGCAAACTTAACATTTCCCCATGATCAGATAGCATTAATGCTTTGGGATCCCTCTGCCTGAAGTTCCATCCTTCGTAAAGCCTCAATTATTGGGTCCACACATTTCCCCTGTAGTTGCCACTTCAGGATGTTCTATGTTGAAGCTTCAGAAGCATGGCTTTGTTCCTCCACCCCACTGTGATTCTATATTCTGTATTCTATATTCTAGCTGAATAGCTTTGCCCAATTCCCTTCTCTTCCAAGTCTTTTCTTTTTTCCTTCCATATTTCGTTTCCACAGACCTGTGATGGTTCTACTCAGAGCTGCTAGTAACTCAGGGTCTTTACTGTTCTTCTGAATTAGGCCATTTCTGTTTCTCTACCTTTTCTCCTCATTCCATCTTGGCTGCCTTGTCCAATACAAAGATTCTAAGAGTAAAAATAATCATTACAAAATCTTAAATCAATTTATTTGCCTGTCTAAGGAAATAAATTATTCCAGGCACTCATTTATATGTCTTTGATCATTGTGTGTGTGTGCTGAGTATGTGTCTTACAAAAATATTTGTCCATTAATTGATAAGCAGAAACTTGTAAGCACAATTGTTGGTAGCCTTCCAGATGTTGGTAAACCACAATCCCAGCATTTGTCATTAATTTCCAACATATAAGCCTAATTAGTAACTTGCTCTCTGTTTTGTTTCTTCAAAGCTTTGGGCTGGAGCCAGAGTTTTATTCTACCTACTGTAGTATGATCCTATTAGGAATAAGTGGAGAGGGCATTTTCACAAATTATTCTCTCTATGCAGTCCTTAATGCAGCATCTCCTCTGTTCCAGAGAATAAGAAAGAGAAAACAACCTCTTCTCCTGTCCATCCAGAAGAAAGGGACTGTTAAATCAAGAGCCTCCAATAATTAAAAAACACATAGGAGGCTTCTTTTACTAAATAATCCATACAATTGTCCTGTCTTTTTTAAGGACAAGATCTGGATAAAGTGTTCATCTTATCTTAAAATCATGTTGATTAAAAATAGTACTTTCTGATAGTAGGAAAAAAAATAGATAAGCTCAGGCCAGAGCAAAGAGCTACAAAAACATCTTCTGTTTGTAATTTAGTATAGCAGCTGAAAAATGGTCTGTTCTGCTTTCCTCTTTTTTCCCTGCTTAATGACACATGGCTTGCACATATTCTTTGTGAGGAACCTACTTTGACAAGGCTTAACTGTTTGGGCTGTGGATAAGAAAAGTGTTATTTTATACATTTGGGGGTGGGGGAGAGTAGCTATAGATGTGGACAAAAGTATTGATGCCCCTCCACTTTTTCCCAAAGAATCCCAATTTGCCGTGAAATAAGTTGAAACTGACAAGTAAATGGCATCCACCATTCTTTATTCCATAGTCCATAGAACAGACATTTTGCTTTTGATGTATAACTTAACATATTAAGCCATACATCAAAATAAAACAAATGAAAACGGCATGCACATAATTATTGGTGCCCCAACCTAATATTTTGTAGTACACCCTTTTAAGGCAATAACTGCAGAAGTGCTTTCTATAGCTTTGAATAAGACTTTTTCACTTCTCAACTGTCAATTTGCCCTACTCTTCTTGAGCAAACTGCTCCAAGTGTCTTAGGTTTGATGGGTTCCTTCTCCCAACTTTCCATCCGTTCTATTGGATTCAGATTAGGACTCATAGCAGGCCTCTTCAGAACAGTCCAATGTTTGTTTTTCAACCATATTTGGATTCTCTTAGATGTGCTGTATGTTTGGGGTCATTATCCTGCTGGAGGACCCATGACCTACAATCGAGACAGAGTTTCTAACACTGGGCATTATGTTTCATTCCAGAATGCCTTGATAATCTGATTTCATTGTGCCCTCTACAGATTCAAAGCATCCAGTGCTAGAGGCAACAAAGCAATCCCATAACATTATGGAGCCTCCTCCATGTAAGGATGGTGTTCTTTTCTTTAAAAGCATTGTTTTTTCTTCTGTGAACATAGCCACTGTGACTTACCAAAAAGCTCTAATTTTTGTTTCATCTGTCCCAAAGATATTCACTGAGAAGGACTGTGGCTTGTCAACATGCATTTTAGCAACCTCCAGTCTGGCTTTTTTCTGTCTGCCTTTCAGAAGTGAGGTCTTCCTAGGTCTTCTACCATGGAAGCCACTTTTGGTCAGACAGCAATGGATAGTGCAACTTGATATTGTTGTACCTTGACCTTCAGTCACCCAGGATCTGTTTTGAAGTTCTCCTTGTTTCTCTTTCCACCATTCGAACTATCCTTCTGTTCAATCTGGGGTCAATTTTCCTCTTGCAGCCACATCCAGGGAGGTTGGCTACAGTCCCATGGACCTTAAACTTCTTGATAATATTAGCAAGAAGTTGTCACAGGAACATGAAGTGCTTTGGAGATGGCTTTGTAGCCTTTACCTCCACCATGCTTGGCTATTACCTACTTCCTTTCCTCCTCAGACAACTCTCTGCTTTTCTTTCTCTTGTCCATGTTCACTGTGCTGCACACAATGACACAAAACGCCTCAATGAATACTTTTCTCCATTCAAATAGATTGAATGACTGATTATGAGAGAAGAAATGAAAGAAGCTGCATTGGACCTACAAATTATGCTAGATAATGTTTTAATAATTAAAGGGGATATTCAGATTATAAATCAGAAGAGTGACTCTGAGAGCTATCTTATTCTGGATCCACAGAAGGGAAGTATGAAAACAGGGAGAACATGATAAGAAATTATCATGTGGGACTTTATTTGAAGAAGTGACTGAAGATCAAGCCTCTTAAAAAGAAGAAACAGGAATTCAAAGTGGACTTATTTGATCAGAGTTAAACTGTAAAAATTGTGATTCTGGGTTACTATTGGAATCTTTTCTTATGACCAGGACTGTAAGATGAGGATTTAAAGTTTTTTCATAAGGGATAAACTTTCTATGTCCTATTTGTTAGAGAAAGTTATAGGTTTGAATGTAAAAGGGACTTATTTGATTTAGTTTAAGATATGTATGGTACTACTGTTGGTATTTTTATCCCTATGGGGATAAATATTTTATGTTTTACTTATTAGAGACAAATGGATTTATTTGTCTAAGGTTAAAATATATGGATTATTATTACTGGTACTCTTAATACTTTTGCTGTGTAAGATTGATGCATTTTTTATCATTTGGTTATTATTAAGGGATGAATGGGAAGAAGAGTTTTTTTTTTTCTTATAATACTAGAGAAGGTCTTAAGTTACTGCAAATGTTTATACTTGTTTGGAGAGAGGGGGGAGTCACCTTTTATATGTCTTCCTTTCTCTTTCTTTTCTCTCTTTCTCTCTTTTTTCGTTTTTGTTTGTATATCTTTTTTAGTTCTATATTAGCTTTTATCTATGTAAAACTTTAATTAAATATTATAAAAAATCAATCAAATAAATGCCAATGCCCATCAGTTAAGTAATTATTGGAGCAGCAAGAAAAATAGACAAGAGGAAGAAGGAATAGAAAACTTCTAACAATGTTCTGTTTCCAGAAGATAGACAAACAACTGCATAAAGACAAATGGAGGCAAGAGACAAAACATCAGCAAAGAAGATAGCTGCTGAAGCAGAAGCAGAAGGCCGCACAAGGTCAGATGGGGCATGGTTCATGGTCTCCCATTGTCCGAGCACAGTGCTTATCAACCTTGGGAAGTTTAAGATGTGTGGACTTCAACTTCCAGAATTCCCAAGACATCTTCCCAAGAAGATGTCCACACATCCCAAGGTTGAGAAACACTGTCCAAGAGAGTATTGTCAGCAGAAGTCTGTGTATGTAAGCAGATTTAGCTATGCTCATCAGTATCAGAGTCAGACAGAACCCTTTTGGGAAAGGCAGACAGTTTTCAACACTGCCTAAACTGAAAATCTGAAATTTCAACCTGATGATTGGCTGTTTGCATTTTGACATTAACCATCATGTTGATAATCTACTATCATTTCTTAAGTTTGAAGTCCCATGTATTTGGAGGATACCACATTGCAGAAAGTGATCTGGAATTCAGTTTCCCCAGAATCTGTTATTGGTCTGGTGCATTCATCTTTTCAGAAATCTTATTCATTGTGCCTTCTCCTCAATTTCAGTAGAAGATTCCCTGTTGCTTCCCCTTAAATTGCAATCCTATACCTACTTGTCTTGAGAATTTAACTCATAATTTTTACTGAGTAGACATTAATTTTCCCTTAAAGGAATATTTGATTAGGCTTTTATGTATAGCCCCATGAGAGCTCTATAAATGCAAAGTTACCATTGGACAAATACAACAACTGTTCAACTGAATTTAGGATACTGTCATACAAGAATTCTGTACCACTTTGAAAGCAGCTCGAGAACTCCAATGCACTGGCAACATGTGAGACCGGTAATGATTTATTTCTGGGTCAGCTCTGGTATAATGTATACCTGAAACCACCACAAAGCAAAACTTTAAAAATGCTGCAGTTCTGTAGAGCTCATGGGTGGCATGTTTCACGATTTGTAGGAACACCTGCCTTTGTCTGCCTCCTGGGCTTCAGCTGCTCTAACAGGTTGTTCAAGGAGAAATCAGAGGGCATGCTCTGATTTTATATAGCATAAAATCAAACATATACAATGTGAAACAGGAATATGGATGGTAGTTCAGAGGTGGGATGGAATGGCAGATTTTGTATAATGCTAGTAAAGGGTTAACTGGACACTTTCTTAAAAGGAAGTCAGAGCAGAAAGCTAAGCAACTTGGAGAAGGTTAGAGAAGAGCTGATAGACTATAAGGGGAAGAAGAAAAAGAAAAAGAGACAACTAGCATTTATAAAAGACAGGACACTTGTGGCCCTTATAATAAACTATGAGTGTATAAATAAGCATAGTTTTGTTCTGTATTTCTAAACAGAAGCAACTTATATCCAGACTAATTGTTCATATAATGTTATTTTTAAATAAATTTGTCATAGTTTATGAACAATTCATCCTCTGGGGTGAATGACAAAGTATACTACCCTCCCTCCCTATTTTTAAGGTGCTAACATTTTTAGGAGAAGAACCAAAAAGAGAAGAGACAAATTCTAAGAGAGGTATTTTATTGGGTTGGTGACAGTGAGATTGTAAACTATATTTATTTGCCCCCAAAATAAACATAGAGGAAATTCTGCCACTTCTGACCAAATAAACATGATTTCACCACAGCAGATGTAAGCAATTCATTCTTTTCTTCTTGTATGGGGTGGAGGTAAGGGAAGGTCTCTTTTTGCAGGACTTGTGCTCATTCAAGCAGGGTCGTGATTGTTCTTCATACTCAGCTTTATAAGAACAGTACAATAAAATTATGGGTAGTCAAACTGCTTTTGAAAACCTGAGAAGTAAAAAACTGGTGGTGTCATCGGTCCCTCAGAGCTCTTTCAGCTTTCATTAATTGCTGTCGGGCAGATCTTTTTCAGCCTAAGCAAAACAGTCAGTTTTTTAGTAACTAGCCCAGCCTTTTCAAATCCGTCCTCTGTTCACCCAAGTCAGCCAGTGATTCTATTCCACTGGATCATTCTGCCTATCCGCTGGCATTAACATCCTTTCTCATCTTGGTTCCTTTCACTGAACAAATCCACAGCTCATCTGGTTTTTTGCAAGTCTGCAGAAAGGGAGATGAACTGTGGATTTGTTTACAACTGACTCGTCCTGACCTCTGCTTCCACCTTCTCTAATCTAATTTTTATTAGGGATGCTTACATAGGTAAAAGATAAACAAGAAAACATATGAAGAAAAATTAAAAAAAAGAAAAAAGAAAAAGTGCAGGAAACAGTACAGATAGGAAAAAAAGAGGAAAAGATATATAAAGAAATGACTTCCAATCTTCTTTACAGCAGTTACAAAGAAACTTTTTATCTCTCCTCCCTCTTTAACATTACATTACATGGTTCCCTTCTTCCCATATTCAACCCTTTTTAATCAGCAAATCCATAAATCACCAATTCATTTCTTTTTACATTTTCAGCAAAAAGTCCATAAGAGGTTTCCAGTCTTTCAGGAAAGTACTTATTGTTTTATCCCTGATCAAACAGGTCAATTTTGCCTTTTCTGCAAGTTCCATCATTTTCACAATCCACACCTCCATTGTGGGTATTTCAGTGTTTTTCTGTCTTTGTGCATATAGTAATCTTGCTGCAGTTACCATATACAAACCCAATCTTCCATAAGTCTTTTCTAATCGGCTATCCATAAGTCCCAATAAAAAAAAAAATTGTTTCATCTGAATATTAATCTTCAAAATTCTTTGTATCGTTATGTGTAATTGTGGTATTTCTCCAATGTTGGAAATGAAGCGTGGGGGGGGGTGTGTGTGTGAGTGTGTGTGCTTCATTTCCAACATTGGTTAGAAATAGCTTTATACATCTTAGATAGTTTCTCTGATGTCATATACCAACAATACATCATTTTATAAAAGTTGGGACACACTCTTCTGCATGGGCCAGCACCATCACAGCTGATCTTAAACCTGACCTTGTATTAATATTCTTGTATTACAGACTGAGTTGACAGAAATAATGAATTGCCCACAGAAGTAGTGTTTTTTTTAGAATTTAAAAAAAAATAGGTTTTTTTTTAAGTTATTCTAGAAAGAAAGCAAGATCTTGTAATTACAAATCTTGGAGCAAATACAGCATTTACAATTTCCTCTTCTTTATTGGTTTACATTTATTTTCTAGCTGATTCTTCATCTCTCTTTTATTACAACTTTTTTCCTTTTCAAGTGATTATTTGTATGTTCCTGCTTTGAATCTATTGTGAATGGCTGTGCAGCTGAGTGTTGACTGCAATACTCTATAACCTGTCACTGAGAGGTTGTTGTGGGTTATTTCATAAGAGATGCTAGCAATCACACAGGAGATCAGGCTTTTATTTCAAAAGGTACTTTATTATACAATTACATAAAAAATACCAAGATTTCTTATTTGTTTCCCTGTTAAAACTTCTACCTCTACATTTCGAGATGAATGTTTTTTTCTATCTCTTTTTAACTTGATGTTCTATAGAGTTGTTAACCTTGAAGCTTCCTTTCTCCACCAAAACATTAAGTTTTTCACCCCCTCTCTTGTTTTCACTCCTTCCTGCTTATTTATCTCTGTTAACACTTTCTTGACTCTTTGATTGCTTTACAGCTTAGCTCCTGGACTTTAATTACTTCATTTTCCAAATTTTAGTTTATAGAAAGAAGACAGTTATGTTGTAACCATAGAGTAAGAGGTAAATTTATAATTGTACTTATAACTGCTGTAAAGATCGGAAGTTGCTTCTTTGTATCTTTTTTCTTTTCTATTTTTCTTTTACTTTTTTCCCTTTCTTGCATTTTTAGCTTTCTCTTTGATTTCTTTTTTTCTTTTTCTTACTTTATATCAGTTTGTATTAGTTTTTATCTTCCTTTTGAAAAAAATCTTTAATAAAAATATATTAAAAAAGATATAACAACATATCTATTTTAACCTTGTTCAGATAAACCATCCTTATATTTCTTCCTTTTACTTCTAACAATCTTGATCTTTAGCCCATTTTTTCTTTGTCCCTTTCTCACAAAATTCTTCAAAGCTTTAACAAGTCTCTTTTGTAAATCCAGTATAGGAAAATTATCCAGGTCACTCTCTTGGTTTGTTATTTGTATATCCCTTTTAATTATTAAGACATCAGCCAGTTTCTTTTGTATGTCCAGTGTAGCATTTTGTTCCATATCTTTCTTGTAGCCTGTCATTTTTAAATCTACTTTCAGATCAGTCTCAATCTTGTCAGGTAAAACTTGTTCCTCTTTCATAACATTTTTGAAACACAGTCTATCTATAGAGGCAGACACTATTAAAATTAACTTCTGGATCCATTGTTCAAAAATATCCTTCAATATCTCCAATGTTAAAATAATTTGCTTCATTCTGTATTAGTAAGTCAAATTTAAGTGTTCTTCTCCTTTAATTGTAATCTTTAGTTCCTTCTGGTTCCCTCTAGTGTCCCACCTTCAAAATCTCATCCTATCATTTTTTTAGAGAATTCAAAAGAAAAGCATTTTCCCACAGGAAGGATTCTTATAATTCCAAAATCTTATTTCAAATCTATCTGGACCTTAGTCCATTTGTAACTTTCCAAAATCAAAGTTATAATCACCCTTTTGCTGTTTATTCCAAAAGAAGAAGAAAAAAATAAGTCCTTAAACTTGTATTTAAAACTTATTTTGCTAAGGATTGAAGGAAACTCACCAGGTGCAGTAAAACCTGTTGATCCAAAGGTTCCTAATAGCTGAAAAGCAGTTAAGAAGCAATTTCCAAAAGTGATTCTCAAGTCCTCTCCTTGTCTGGGAGGAATTAGGAAGAGGAGGTCTACTCTCCAATTCTTCATTCCGCTGTAGTCATTGGCTCCGTTTTTAGTGGAGCTGTTTTCAGTTCACCATTTCTTCCCCAGAAGCCCTCCCACAGAACATGCACTTCTGTGGGAGATGCTACCAGATAGCTAATGAACTTGGTGAGAGACAGGCAGAGACTCCCTTCCCACAGAGGCCCAGCAAAACCAGGTGTGCACTTCCCCCACCTAGTCCCTGACAAACATATACTTACATAAGTAATGCCATTTTCAACCTGTGGTCAGGCCTGAATTCATTCATTCATTCATTCATTCATTCATTCATTCATTCATTCATTCATTCAATGAATTCATATAGCCGTCCAACTCACACAGTGACTCTGGGCAGCTTACAAAGTAAAATCCCCAGTACAACAACCCATCAACACCCACCCCCACAGTGGCCAAAAGCACAATCAAAACAACCACTTGATTGGCTCCTTTCCAACTTGGGGTTCCCAGGCCTACTGGCAAAACTATGTCTTCAGGGCCTTCCAGAACAACATCAAGGTGGGGGCCAAATCTTAATTCAGGGGGAATAACATTCCACAGGGAGGGGGCTACCACAGAGAAGACTCTTCTTCATGGTTCCATCATATGTACTTCCCTCAAGGATGGGACTGGCAACATACCCAACCTCCCCGCTCTGGTGGGCTGGGTGGATGTAACTGTGAGATGATGAAATAAAGTAAAAATAAAACATTTAAATAAAACATGTAAAACATCATAAGGACGAACTTTCAATAACAGTTTTCCCTTCCTTTCTGTTGTCCCTAGCCACTAATCACTACTTAAGTATTTCTACTTTTGAATATTGGAGATTGTTGCTTATACTTATTTAAATCATTTTGTCTGATTTTTTAAATTTATACCTTCATTCTTTTTCTTGAAAACTGTCTGAGCCACCCTTGCTATGTGACATCCTCACTCACATTTATTTTTAGGACCTCGACCATGGTAAAGAGCTAAGGGTAAGCCATCCATATCCAGATCACCATGCAACCAGCGATCCAACCACCAGCACATAGAATTGAAGCTGTCATGTCAGAAATGGGGGTTCTCACCAAATTGGTTACCTCAATCCACCACAGTTGGTAATAGCTCACCCTTCCATTAACAGTCTCCCTCCCTCAACATTAGGCACCCCTTCCTTCAGACAAAAGGTGGAATCCCATTCTCTAAAATATAAATAGAAATGTCAAAACACTGTAAACATTTAAGCATTAAAGGATGGTATTATGAAAACAACATCTTCAAACTGAGTATCAAATTCAAGTATTGGACACTGATGTCCTCCACAGCGTTTCCTTCTTCCTGCCAGCAAATGTCACTGCCAATTGCCAATTGCCACTTCCGGTTTTTGGTAATGATTGCTTTGGCCACCATATTCACTTCATCTGTCTCTGCGTTCATCACCAATTCCCACCTACTAGCTAGCCCTCCCCGCTTGCAGTCTGTTATTTTGTAATTGCTAAGGCTGCCACTGTCATCACATTTGCAGCCACTTGGGAGAACAAGGAGAATTTAACTTCCTTCGTCTGCCTTTCCCAGCAGGGAAACCAACACAGTGATCAGCACAGACATTCTGGTTTTCATAAGCTGAGGATTCCTCAGAGGTAGCTGGGCTGGTTAAAGAGTTAAGCACCAGAGAGAAATACACTTACTTTTTTGTAAGTTGAAATCTCTGGTATTGGAGGATGATGGCCCAAGTATTGTTCCAAAAGAAAAACAAATGTAGATGCAATTTTAGTAATAAAGGAGATTATCCTTAAATGAGAAATTTAAGGGGAAATAATATATAAGAATTCAAATCTGAAAAATACTAGTAAAATAAGGTAGTACAAAGGAATGGAGAAGAAAAACAGCCTCTTCTCATTTTTTCTGGTGGTAAGCATTTTGGATGGGCAGCGAGTGCATAATTGCACAACAGTGAACGGAGACTGCAAAAAATTACCCAGCTCGACCCAGAACAAGGAAATAATGGCTTTTCTCATTCATTCTCTCTCTCACCACATACAAACATACATGCAGAGTTAAGTTCTACTAATGAGCTGGAGTAAAATGCTCCTCTCCATATTAGAAGATGCAAAACTGAACAACAGAAGAAATTGGCTGCAGGGAATCCCTAGCATGGGGAAAACTCCTGCAGTTTAATAAAAATGTCAAGTAGCAGGCTAAGGAGGCCCAGTTGGCTTTTTACTCTGACCACCTGCTTGAAAAGCAGTTTTGCTTCCCATTTCATAATCCAGACTGTTGCGTTGACAACATATGTTCAGGTCATGATGGTTTTTGTTTTAAGGGGTCTCTCTGCTCATTTGGGGAGACTCTATTTCTATAAGCATGTAGAAGATGATGAAGATAATGATTTTACATAATACTCTCATACTTAAAAGATTCATAATTTGCCTTTTAGGATATCCCTTCTCATGCTGTTAAACAACAAACTTAAAACCAAAATAAAATACAAACACTAGAAAGAATAATAAAATCAAAATCAGTAGTCCAAGCCAAAAAGCACCAGTTATATATCAGCTGTGTTCACATAACACAATTGATCCATCTATTGCTGCTCTAGAGTAAATGACTTACCTGGTGAAGCAGGAACAGATCAGCTGAATCCCAAATTGCTCCTTATTATATGGGGAACATCTATTTTGGCTGATGGAACAGCTTCTTTTTGGAGGCTGGGCAACTTTTTGTTTACTTATAAGCAAATACATAAAAATCTGTAGGGTGCCAATTGATCTTCATGCCACCACTAGTGGTGGTGGTGGGTGATTTAACTTTCTTCCTCATCCTTTTGTCCCTCTGTGGACCTGCAGAGAGGAGGACCCCCCAAATAGTAGAGACTGAATGCTCAAGAAGCTCTGCTTTTAGGGGACAAGTCTAGGTTCCCATATCTGTGTGCAGCAACAGGAAGAGAGGGTTAATTTACATTAGCCTTGTGTGTTTCCACAACACAGATGACCACAAGAGGTTATTTTAATTCAGCTCAGCCCTAAGTCTGCTTTGAGTTAAATCTAGCTTGCTGACAGGCGTTTTGAGTTTGCATGACATACTAATCCTGCCCTTGATCCAATTAAGGGCCAATGTCACCAGTAGAAATCCTTACTCAGTTGGAAATGGCCATTTAAATATCCTTGATTCAAACCATTTAATGCTTTCAACACCAACAATTTAAATTATGCACAGGGAGTCACTCCTGCTGGCATAACATAGTTATCACATGAGCTGACACAAGTATCATTCACCAGTAATTTATGCAGTGCATAAACCATTTTTATGCCAGTTTATACTGTTTATACTGAAACAGCATTTCAAACCATTTTTCAAGTGAATATCCTGTTACAATAAGCCTTGATGCAACTAGGGCATAGATTATTGTTAACAGCCTAAAGTAGTATAAAATGCTTTTGATCATTCTTGCAAGTGCTTCTTCGATTAGCCCCTGTATATTAAACTTTCTACACTGCATATTTGGTCCTTTGGGAGAAGTGCAACATTGTCTGGGGCAACGGCTGGTAGAACAGTCTATCACCATTTTACATTTATTTAATAGCATGTTTACTGTAGACTATTCTGAAACTGGACATAGAGGATATGACAAATGTCATTTGCAGAAAGATGTTATCAGATATGGCATTGTGCTCAGATATGGCATCTCAACCAAGCCTCCAGATGATTCCTCCAAGTTGTTAAACAGTGTGATGACAAAATGAACCTTAGAGCATCTCATTAGCTAATGATCATGGTGGTTTCAGCACTAGTACATGGGCACCATCTGCTGAGAGGAATCCTGTAAGTTTACATTCTCATAAATTCAGTTCAAATCATAAATCATCCAGTAAAGTGACTAAGCCCTTTTCTATCTCAAAATGGACATGAAGGTAGATTACAAAGGTTTTAAATCAGCATCATCCAATATTGTCCCTTCTATATTATCTTTAACTGGTGTTTCTGCTTTTTAAAAATAACTTTACAAGCTTCTTTGATGCAAGAAAGGCTGTCCTTGAAATAGTTGTAGATATTTATGGTTGTGTTTCTACTTTTGGAATCAATGATTTTGAAGGGAGTAAAATTACATCACAGATTACAGTCCTTCACAGAGACTTCAGTGCAAATGGAACTTAATTAGGAAATAATCTACAGGCTACTAAAGCCTTGCTCAGCTGTATTTTAGTTACCTAGGGGAACAGTGATGGGACTATAGTTTCCTTCTCATCTCTTGCAAATGAAGAACTCAGGGTCAAGTGGGAGATCTCTAGATTGTGGCATCCTCTCATGTCAGCACATTCTTTTCAAGGAATAGAAGATATGTTTACATAAGAGCCTCAGTGCCCTTCTCCTGTAAAACTGAGGATGTTGCAAGCAATTTACAAACCACAGGAAGCAGCTTTTCTGCAAGAGGTCTTCCACTATAAACACAACCTGATGGGGTCCTGTCACACATGGTAATTCTACAAAGCCTGGGTCTCTATACATGAAGTGGACGTACAGTGGACTGAGCAAGATTATAATGATAGTCACATTTTTAATGTTACCTTATGTAAAACAATTACTTATATGTAGAAATGTAGAAAATGTAGAAAAATAGGGAGCTTCAGAACAATTCTTCTAAACTAGATTATTATAGTTGCAGCAGTTTTGATATAAAGAAATATTTTAAAATGCATTCTTCTTCCTACAGAATAAAGCAGTCCAAACCAGAACTTTTCCTTTTAATTCCATGTAACTTAGTGTCATTTCCCCATTGGCAAAGATAATCAGATGTTATCAGTAAAGGGATGCTGATTAAACAACACTGACCCCGTATTACAAGTCACACGCATGCTGCTATGTTTCAGGAAGACTGCCACTATATGAAGTGTTTAACTTGCCCTAATAGAACTTTCCCACAGAGATGGATGGTTTCTGAATCATCTCGTTATGTCATACTAAATGAACTAAAGGTGGATTGCTTCAGGGCTAGCCGATTCGCCTGTTCATTGGTGCTTACTTTAAAAACTGACAGCCCTCCATGATGAAAGCCTGGCTTATTGATCTGCTGTTCTTGTTAATCTAATATAATGAGGACATAGTAATATACAGGTGAAACTCGAAAAATTAGAATATCGTGCAAATGTTCATTTATGTCAGTATGGCAACTCAAAAGGTGAAACCAATATATGAGATAGATGCATTACATGCAAAGCGAGGTATGTCAAGCCTTACTTTGGTATAATTGTGATGATTATGGCGTACAGCTTATGAAAACCCCAAATTCACAATCTCAGAAAATTAGAATAGTGTGAAAAGGTTCAATATTCTAGGCTCAAAGTGTCCCACTCTAATCAGCTAATGAATCCATAACACCTGCAAAGGGTTCCTGAGTCTTTCAATGGTCTCTCAGGCTGGTTCAGTAGGAATCACAAGCATGGGAAAGACTGCTGACCTGACAGTTGTGCAGAAAACCATCACTGACACCCTCCCTAAGGAGGGAAAGCCCCAAAAGGGAATTGCAAAAGAAGTTGGATGTTCCCAAAGTGCTGTATCCAAGCACATCAATAGAAGGTTATGTGGAAGGGAAAAGTGCCCAAACCAAGTACTGAGTACATATGCATGCTTATACTTTGCAGAGGTCCGATATTGTTCTATTTCCAATCCTTGTGTTATAGATGTCGTAACATTCTAATAATCCTCGCTTTGCATGTAATGCGTCTATCTCATATATTGGTTTCACCTTTGGAGTTGCCATACTGACATAAATGAACATTTGTACGATATTCTAATTTTTCGAGTTTCACCTGTATTATGTATCCAAGTAGCTATCTGCCAATATTCAAATATACTGGCTTACAGAGAGGGTAAAAAGAGCAAGTACTTTACTGTATTAAACAAATTCTGCATGCAGTGTGGCAAACACATTAAAGGATCGCAGCTTGAAATTCATGCTCAAGTAGTTGATATTTCTATCATCCAAGAAGAATAGATGCGCTTGCCTAATGTTTTCTTAGGGACTCATTCCATAATGCCATTACAATTGCACCAAAAACCAAACAAAACTCCATCTTTTATCAGTCATTTTAAAATAGTTATTCCTTTGCTTTTTCTGTTCTGCATTTGGGGGAGATCTCAATACAGAATTTTAATTTTCACTTCCAAATCAATCAAAAATCAGCCAACTGTTACAATATTTGTTTTAAAATGAACCGTATGTTTCTAAACATGTGTAAAAATTAAATTTGTTTGCGCATACCTATGTATATTTGCAACAAAATTGCTCATGAGTTGATAGATAGCAAGGTGCCACAGAGCAGTGTTAGAGACTGGGACCAATAATCATACTATTGAATCCATTTACTGATAATTCCATTATTACTGCTGCCTAGAATCACTTGTATGGTGATATGGGCAGCATATATAAATTTGAAAAATAAGTAAATAAATAAAAATTACTGGGATTTGAAGACATAATGGCTCCAGTATTTTTCTTCCAGAATTTTCACAATTTGTGATCTATTAAAAAAAGATTCAAGTAATTATAAATTAGAATTTATTTTGTTATAAACAGTTTAAAAATATACATAACTACATATGAAAATTTAGGCATATGGAATTATTTCAGATGCCTTCAATAATTTAAATCAATGCTGAGTACAGTAAAATCAAAAACATAAATGCAAGATCTATTTCCACGCAAATTAACCTGATGGGAATAGGGCTAAATTTCTGCAAATTTAGAAAAACTTTAAATTTAAATTTTTTTTAAAAAAATTAGAAAAAATTTTTTTTTATCCCGTTTCTTTCCCTCATCTGATCTGAGCCAGAAATATTGGAATTTTGTTTGTTTTAGCAAATACAGCAGGAGAATGAGTAACTAAACTCCAGTAAGAAACAATATGGAGATTGAGTGGTAGGAATATCCCCTTTAGAAGAAATGGAGGAATTTGTTTTTGGCAAACTGGTAATACCAGTTGCACAATCATCTATAGGAGAAATTGCAACTGGAAATTGGTATAGACAGTGGCCTACAGATGCCTATGTTCTCTTGTTCTTTTTAAACCTAAGAATTTTTAAATTGAATGATTACTTAACATAGTTTTTTAACTTCAGCCAGATATGCTGGAAATCTCTGTAAGTGGTAGATTTTAGATTTAGATTTTTTTTATCTCACCTTTATTATGTTTGTAAATAACTCAAGGCGACGAACATACCTAATATTTCTTCTTCCTCCTATTTTCCTCACAACCACCACCCAGAGAGGTGAGTTGGGCTGAAAGAGAGTGACTGGCCCAAAGTCAGCCAGCTGGCTTTCATGCCTAAGGCAGGACTAGAACTCCCAGTCTCCTGTTTTCCAGCCTGTGGCCTTAACCACTAGACCAAACTGGCTCCATTATATGCATTATATAACAGCTTCTTGGTCTGAGAAGGCTATATAGGAAAAGAGAGACTGTTTAATTTTAACAAACTTGATTGACCTCTTATGGAAGTACATACAATGCAATGGTAAATAGCATTTATAATTTGTAACAATAAAAAGACACAGGGAAGTTATATAACATAAAGTTAAGATGCTCATTTTATCTACAGGTGAAACTCGAAACATTAGAATATCGTGCAAATGTTCATTTATGTCAGTATGGCAACTCAAAAGGTGAAACCAATATATGAGATAGACGCATTACATGCAAAGTGAGATATGTCAAGCCTTACTTTGGTATAATTGTGATGATTATGGCGTACAGCTTATGAAAACCCCAAATTCACAATCTCAGAAAATTAGAATAGTGTGAAAAGGTTCAATATTCTAGGCTCAAAGTGTCCCCCTCTAATCAGCTAATGAATCCATAACACCTGCAAAGGGTTCCTGAGCCTTTCAATGGTCTCTCAGGCTGGTTCAGTAGGAATCACAAACATGGGAAAGACTGCTGACCTGACAGTTGTGCAGAAAACCATCATTGACACCCTCCCTAAGGAGGGAAAGCCCCAAAAGGGAATTGCAAAAGAAGTTGGATGTTCCCAAAGTGCTGTATCAAAGCACATCAATAGAAGGTTATGTGGAAGGGAAAAGTGTGGTAGAAAAAGGTGCACAAGCAGCAGGGATGACCGCAGCCTGGAGAGGATTGTCAGGAAAAGGCCATTCCAAAGTGTTGGGGACTTTCCCAAGGAGTGGACTGAGGCTGGAGTTAGTGCATCAAGAGCCACCACACACAGACGGATCCTGGACATGGGCTTCAAATGTCGTATTCCTCTTGTCAAGCCGCTCCTGAACAACAAACAACATCAGAAGCGTCTTACCTGGGCTACAGAAAAAAAAAAAAAAAGAACTGGTCTGTTGCCCAGTGGTCCAAAGTCCTCTTTTCTGATGAGAACAACTTTTGCATCTCATTTGGGAACCAAGGACCCAGAGTCTGGAGGAAGAATGGAGAGGCACACAATGCACGATGCTTGAAGTCCAGTGTGAAGTTTCCACAGTCTGTGTTGATTTGGGGAGCCATGTCATCTGCTGGTGTTGGTCCACTGTGCTTCATTAAGTCCAGGGTCAACGCAGCCGTCTACCAGGAGATTTTGGAGCACTTCATGCTTCCTTCCGCAGACGAGCTTTATGGGGATGCTGACTTCATTTTCCAGCAGGACTTGGCACCTGCCCACACTGCCAAAAGTACCAAAACCTGGTTCAATGACCATGGGATTACTGTGCTTGATTGGCCAGCAAACTCGCCTGACCTGAACCCCATAGAGAATCTATGGGGCATTGCCAAGAGAAAGATGAGGGACATGAGACCGAACAATGCAGCGGAGTTGAAGGCCACTATTGAAGCATCCTGGTCTTCCATAACACCTCAGCAGTGCCACAGGCTGATAGCATCCATGCCACGCCGCATTGCGGCAGTCATTGCTGCAAAAGGGGCCCAAACCAAGTACTGAGTACGTATGCATGCTTATACTTTGCAGAGGTCCGATATTGTTCTATTTCCAATCCTTATGTTATTGATGTCATGTAATATTCTAATTTTCTGAGATTGTGAATTTGGGGTTTTCATAAGCTTATGCCATAATCATCACAATTATACCAAAGTAAGGCTTGACATATCTCACTTTGCATGTAATCTGTCTATCTCATATACTGGTTTCACCTTTTGAGTTGCCATACTGACATAAATGAACATTTGCACGATATTCTAATTTTTCGAGTTTCACCTGTATGTATTAAGGATCAACTGCCCTTAGAATTATAACAAACAAATGATCCTTCACTAAAAGCAGCATTAGGAAAAATAACAGAAAATGCATCAGTTGTCAAAAATATCCACCATATAAGATGGAAGTTCATTTACTGCAGATGTGCACACTTCTCAAAGCTCTCACTGCAAATGAAAATCCAGAATTCAACTTGGATTCAGAAATGAAGGAAAACTAAGAAGGGTAAATACTTCATACTTCTGCCTTTGTTTCTCGAGGGAACCTATCCCATTGGGCTCAGATATTCAGATTTGTACACACTCCAGGTTTCATTGCTTTGAAGATATAGATCCAACTGTAGCTCTCTTTCTGTCTCTGTTTCTTCATTAATACCCATTTAGACAGTGTAAGGAAGAGAAAACAAGCTCTTCTTTGCAAATGCCAACAACTTCTTTTGTTATACAGCCTTCACTGATCCTGCAACCATGAACAAGAGTGCCATGAACTGACACCTGGAGTCAGCACATACCAGACTTTGGGTATTAATAATACAGAGGTACATGTATATTCCTTAGTTCATCACTAACAGTTGTGCCTTTCATATAATATATATAATAATATATGATCTTCCTAAATAAAAGTTACATTCTAAACCTGCTCTGGTGCAACAAAAAGTTAAACAATTTTGTATCTGTCACTTGAGCTCACTTACTGTGACAAGATTGTTCAATAAAACCACTATAATTAGGTAGTAAATAAAGAAGAAAATGCTTCCTTGAAAAAGGAATAAACAACATGTATTCATCCTCAAACAAGGTTACATTTATTTTTTAAGCAGTTCTTGTATGGAAATATTCCCATTACTCATTATGAAACTTGCCTTGCTCCACTTAATATACCTAAAATGAATGCTGCCACTAGACAGGAATTCTTTTTAAAAGACAAGACTCTGCTACGCAGCTTTTAACCATCTGAAGATAGTAACGAGCTTCAGTTTGCACCCAGTCTGAATAGAATCCTCAGAATATAAATGTAAAAATATTCTGAGAGTAACATTAACCCTCCCCTTTGTAATTTTGCACAAGTCTGCAGTTCTGAAGAAAACTAATTAAATATTTTCATTGATGGGAGGTACATCAAACTCTGGCAAAGTGCTGTTTTAACTGCTTAATAAGTTGCTGAGTATCCACATGCTCTGGAAAAGTTTCTTTGGACTTCTGAGCTGCTATATAGCTTCTTTGGAGATCTCCAACCTGCAGAAAGGCATGAGACCAAATGACATAGAAATGTTACTAACAGCCTTATATGCTAGATTTCATCCCGTGATTCACTTTTAAAATGTTTATATTCTAACATATACAGTAGGCACAACCCTAATTTGGCTTTAAAAAGTTCATGTCCTACTCACTTTGAGTGAGATTACTTTAAGGCATTCTGCACGGGGCTGTCTTTGAACACAGCTCAGATATACTGGCTGCTTAGATTGGACTAGAACTAATATATCAGATGGGCAAATTATAGAGGATCTCTGCAGTTAAAAACGAATTCAAAAAATTTGTATGTCAAAAAAGAATTTTGTCAAATCTTCTAAGTAATACACCTGAGGACAGGGATATGTCTTATCATTATTTGAAAACTGATCTAGGGACTTCTTTTTAGGCAAAGTGTGGGGCAAAAATACTTCAGATACACAAACTAACAGATATATATGAAACATCATATATATTAACATCCTCTCTTGTTCTGTGTACTTCTTCATAGTTTTTATAGTTTTAATAATGACTGTTTTATATGTATTTATTGGTTTTCTTTTTAACTGAGTGTTGTACGCCACCCAGAGGCACTTTTTTGTGAGATGGGCAGCTAAACAAATATGATAAATAAATAAAATAAGTAAACACAAAAATAAAGGGTAATGACATTACCTTTTCAGACAACACAGCAAAATTGAAATGTGGCTCATACATATGAGGTGCTATTGATGAAGCAGTCTGCAGAAACACTCTTGCCTAAAACATAGAAACAGTGTTCACCTGCATATTTGTACAGGTCAAGACACCCAACACCACTACATCCCCTTTCCATCTTGGGTTCTCCCATGTTATTTTAATATAGGAACTTATCTTATACCAAGTCAGATCACTGGTCTATTTAGCTCAATATACAACACATCATGGCATAATTTAAATACATGGGGAACACTCATATTATCTGTGTTTTACTGATTTAATTGAACTGAACTTTCTGTCCTCCCCTCACACTTTCTCAAGCAGAAGCAGTATACCTTTCTTTATTAACTTCAATATTTCCTACACATTATGTAATGTTATTATTCTTATTCTTTAAATTCATCTGCTGTTCAACTTCTAGCAACTGGGCAGTTTACAAATAGTTAACAACATGCAATTATGCAAAATTATACACATTCACACTTAAGCAGTAGAACATACTCTGAAACTGAGAAGCTGTTTTTAGCATTAGTCCAAAACCCTGTGCTGGAAAAGATGCAAACAGAAGCGCATCTATTACAAAAGCCATTCCCTTGGGTGTCTACCCCACAGCTTTATTCTTGTGACAAGTGCTTTATCCTATGAAGAGCTGGGAGGGCAAATCCTTATCTCAGTGCTCAACCCCACCACCACCACCAATGACACCAATATGAATACATCTTTCAGAAATATCTGAAAGATGTATTCATATTCAGCTTTACACTCAATCCAGATAATGCTAATTTATCCAGTGCATGAAGAAAGCTAGAATTTTAAAACCATCATTAAATTAAAAAATAGCTGGGGGTCACAGTAAAAATAAATGGTGGCCAAGAGCCACACTGAACAAGTAATGTTGTAGTGATGTCACTGCAGTTAATAAGGTTGGGACTTTGTAAGAGACTCATTTCTTCAATGATTCAAATGATAGTTTTGATTGTATTTGGTGTGTTAAACTTGTATGGTCATATACCACTTTTTCTTATTTTCACCAAAAACAATTAGAAACTGCTGCATTTCTTGCTGAAATCTGGCAGTATAATTGAAGGGAGATTTCTAGGGGCCAGAAAAAAGGTTTTGCACATACCTAGTTAAAACAAACCTTTTCCTGCCCCACTATGGACTGGTTAAAAGCATTTTTCTACCATTGATACAGCCCATGCTTCAGGTTAGGACTTCATTACCATGGTTCTCATTTACCTCAAAAAACAGTATTGCTAAAATACATTAGCTATAAAAATTTAAGATCCCCACCTTCCTTTAGATTTGATACTAACCTGCTCAATATGACCTTTTTGCATTTCCAACACAGCCAAGTTATTATAGGATTCTGCATGGTCATTGTTGTTGGCCAAAGTCAGTTTGAAACACTGGTAAGCCAAGTTTGTATCACCTATTCCCTGAGAAGTAAAAGCACAGAATATATCATAGTTTCTATATATAAACTAATTGCCCCTATTCAGTTACTAGGACTCTGGAAAGGAGATATGGGTATACGTGCCACTCTTGCCTCCTCTAGTCCTGACTTTCCTGGATTGAAGTGGAGTATCTCAAGAGAATGTAAAGATGTTCCATAAAGTGGGAGCGTACTTTAAGCAGGGTTTGTGATCACACGGGGGCTTTTAACAACAGTTCGAAGTACTAGGTTAGGGCTTCCATTCAAACCTTTTCTGTAAAAAAAAAGTGGGAACAGAGCCTTTGAAATTCTTCCTTTTCGTCATTGTGGAAAACAGGATGTGGTACTACCTGTAATTTTGATTGGATTCAGCAGAACTCCTGTTAAATTTCTTGAAAGCATAAGAAAGGAGGTGATATCCTACAATATTTCAGTTTAAATGAAAGGAGTTTGACAAAATTACCAAGTGTTATGATCAAGCACTTTCTGCCAGAAATCATTTGTAGCTATAGGATATGAATGTATATTTGAACTGGGAAATTAAACCACTAGAACTAGGCATGCAGAGAAATATGCTAATTCATGTAAATTTGGAATGGACATCTTTCCCTTGGTTGGGGGCTGCATTTTATTTATTTACATACAGATTCCCATATTTCTTTCCCTCTTGTGGTATTGTCATCATGCATCTTGGAGGGTTGCAGGGGATACTAGGGTGTCTTTAAAGGAGCAGGGCCAACATTTCTTGCCCTCTTGGGAAGTTTTGGGTGCTGCAATAAAAAGAGTCTCTAAAACTGCAGATTACTCATCCCTGAGAAAAATGTTCAAATCTTTACTAAAGTTTCAATTAGTAAAGCGAATTCAGCAAATTATAATGAACATTTACTGGATCAGTACTAAAACCCCTATGTTAGCCTACTTTCATTTTTCAATCTGATTATTAACACTTCAGTTATCAATACACAGAAATGAGATATATTTTTTACAAGAAAGTTTTCAGAAGTCACTTTATCCTAGAGTCAGCAGAACCAAGACTTCATCTCAAAGGCTGCTTCTCAATGAGAGGTCTTGCCCTAGAAAAGTACATGCTGTGAAGTTCTGTTTGAAAAATTTTCAGGCAGGCTACATCACTCTCCCTTATAGCAACAAAATTCTATTGAGACGTTTTCTATCTCCTTCAAGATGATATAAATGTATTGTGATATGCAGCATGCAAAAACATTTATTTTTGCATCTTTTTGATAGTTGATAAGCAGATTATAGGCCACCAAAGCTTTCTGGGATAAAATCTTATCATTTCTGCATAAATATTTCAATAAAGTATTCTTAACAAACATTGCTCTTACCACAGCTACATGTCCCAAGTTGTACCACACATCTGCAGCTTCCTCCTCACTTTCTGCTAGAGATAGTGCACGTTCAAATGAACTGAGAATCATGTCATATTGCTGGGCATAGAAACAGCAGAGGCCCAGATTGTTAAAGAGTTGGCTGTTATAAATGCCCATCTGCAGGAGCCGCCTAGTTCAACATAAAAAGTAAATAAAGTAACTAGGACTTTTGTAGCATGCTTCTTGAAAGCTTCTTGTGCTACATGCAAAATCCTTATAAATATAAACAAGCACATTTCTCCTCCTTCAGCAACTTGATTCCTGCTGACTTCATTGAGACATCCATGAAGTTTTCTTGGAAACAGTATAGTCCTGCCTCCTCACAGATACTCTTGATTTCCCAGCCTAGCCTACTATAGAGAGCGTAGGGAATGGCCTCGAAAGAAAAGGAGGAAGAGCTACTACCAAAGCAATGATAGGACAAGCACGGTTTGAGCCCATTCCAAGAAAGTAGTTTGAGTAAACATCTCAGACAGGCCGCTCCCTAGTTTACACTAAGATAAAGTGAGGGGGGGAAGCACATTCAGACTTGAAGATTCTGTCATTATAAAAGTAGCCCTGACCTATATGGCATTGGTTTCTTAGACTGATCTGCCTTACAGGACTGACATACAACCTTAGCATTCCTTGGTAGTCCCTCATCAAAGTACTCCCAAGGTCTGACTGTTCTTAGCATCCAGGTCCAAAGAAGAGCAGTCAGGTGCTGCTGCCTGTTGAGGCAACCTACAAAAAAGGGAGTTCTGTGTAGTATATCTCATGGCAAGTAGTTGTTACAGCAGCCCCATCTCATGGTAATATCACAAATTACAATCCATGGGAAGAATCTATACAGCGAGTCTTTCTACAAAAATGTCACCTCTCCTGGACTAGGGAAAAAACATTTCCGAGGATAATGCTAACCAGGGTGCGATAGCTCTTATACCCTCATTTTTAATATGATCAGCATTTTCTCTCTCTCCCCCTCTCCCTCTGCCTCGAATGAAGCCTTGCTGACTAGAACTGTCAAACTTTGCCTTCTAAAAAAGCACCCCTGCTGTAAAGGAAATTGCTGTTCAAAACACTGTGTAGTACCTTAAAGTCTAACACATTTATTATATCATTAGGTTTTCATAGCCTTTTGACTATCTGACAGGCATAATAAAAATAAAAAGCTTTTCTTTTTAATTTTCTTCTCAGGCTGTGCTCCCATCCTATCTAACAGTAGAGCTAGTCTGACTGATTATTCTGTAAAGTCAGGGATATTGTTGCAAATAGCCACCTTGTGTTACTGAGAAATAAATACAGAGAAGCTCTCCATCTAGATGTAAATGAAGTACATTATTTACAGCGCAAATATATACTCTGAACAAGAAAAAAATATATAATTTTGAGAAAATATAACAGAAAACATGCTTGCCACATTCTCCGGAGATATTATCAGGAATACATGAAGCAATGTAATATAAACTATATGAAGATAGAAACAGTTAAGAGAAGAACAGTAACAAATAGCAGGGGTATTCCATATAAGGCATTTTTACCTCTCCCAAATCAACTCCACACTGGAGCAATAAATCAGCATCTGAGCCAATTTATTTCAGGCTTAGTTGCAGGACATTCCAGACTGCAGTTTCTTGAGATGCTGAATTAGCTTCTCTTGAACTCAGCCTTTCCCTCTTTCCCACAGAAGTTCAGCATCTCTTAGGTCTTCCTAATATGTTATTATTTCAAATGCAAGAGAAGAATAGTGCCCTAATGGCTTTGTAGACCTTCCAACAGTTGTTTATTTTGGTGGAAAAAATCTCCAGGCAAATGTACACAAAGTAAAAATATAGGTGAATCGGTGGGACAGTTTGAATGCCATTTTTATGTTGTCTGATTAATCAGCTGGGGAGAGACCACCAATCAATTCATGTGTTCCCAGTGTTTCAAGGTTGGTGGCAATGAAGGTGATCATGAATCTGTTTTAGGCTCCCTTGAGACTGTGGAATAGAACCAGCTGATATGTAGAAGTATTTTGAGATTCCTTTGTGTATTTTAAAGATTTCTACAAACACCTATTATAGATGTCTTAGTACAAAAATTAGGCTGTAGTTTCTTTCTAGGTTCCTGTCAGGGCTATAATTCTTAAGTTTGACAAATGACTCACTGAATTGGTCTACAATTTAACACTTTTTTCACATATTCATCCATATTGGGGTTTTTATTCTATTATTTCACTATTTCAAAAAATAATGTAGATTCACTACCTTCTTACCTGTAAAAACGTAAAGCTATCTCTGGCTGGTCAGAGTAAAAATGATTACTTGCAATGCATGCAATGGCTTCCACGTGGGTATTATCTTGTTTTAAGACATCTTTATAGCATTCTGCAGCGGCAGAAATGTTGTTCATTTCCTATAAAGAGATGAATAAATACAAAGAGTTTAAATTATACATGATTAATAAAAACAAAAAGAGTGTTGTGATTCCTTAAATATCAAGGAATATTATAGCAATTAGATGAATAATGATCTGAGATTATACAAAATATAGAATAAAATTTTTAATTCTAGAATTTTATTAGTAGCTATGTAGTACTACAGGCTTGCATATTATTTTGTAAATGCTTCTCTTATCATATACTTATTTTGTCATTCTTTGGTTATGATTACTGAATTTTTTTACATTAAATATCCCTGTCATCAAATACACAGTTAATGATACAAAATAATACCTCCTTCTCTCTCTATCCTTGGTATTGTCTATACCAGTGTCAACTTTACTTCTGTTGATTTGCCTTTTATTTAAAATCCTTTTGCATTTTAAGTAAGTCTAGTGAAAAGGGGGGATTAGAAAGAGTACATTTGAAGATAAAATAAAACTGTATTGGTGGTGCAAAGGAGTGCCTAATAAAGATAGAGCAGCAGGTCTTCCATGCCTTATTTAGCCAGACACTTAAAAATGGATCTTCCTTCTCACTTTTTTCTAAATGAGCTGCAAGGAACATCAATCAGTTTGATGACTTTCTAACTCTTTGGCGATATACTTGCCAGTGAATGTTGTTCTATAAAAATTAGGCCCTCGGTTTTTCATGCATGTTCCATTTGGAAGATATATGCCCTCCAGAGTATAATAGTCTGGAGAAAATAATAGAATTTGATTTGTGTAACATCGTATTTATGCTTATTATTAATTCTTTTCAAAAGGAAGACTGACAGTCCCAGAAAAGGTGGAAGAAATATCTCACCTTCTGTAGCAGCACCTGGGATGCTCAAGCAGAACAAGGAGACCAATGGCTGGATAAGGTTGGGACAGAGCTCTAGAGATAAAGTTTTCAGAGCAGTTTTCCACTGATGGTTTAAGTTTTAAGTTAGTTGTTCTACTCAGACTGAATATATCCAATGCCTGCCTACAGTCCTCAGACAGCATTGTACAGAGATGCTGGTCTGCAAAGCTTTGAAGCTTTTATTATAATTCTCAAATATCTGCTGCACCAAGCATATCTGGGTGAAATTTTTAAGCTGTAATGTATGAATTACAATGTAACTGAGAATGGCAACTTGAAATTACCTTTGGAATTTATCATCTCTGGATTTGAAAACATTATCCTTCAAAAGTAATTAGGATGGATGAAAATATATCTTATGTACACTTTACTGCCAAAGAACAAATATATTTGAAAAGATGTGCATACATGCGTTAATCACATATAATGATAAAATGTCATTTTATGTTAACCAAGCTGTTTTGTTCTAGCCTACTCACAGTAAGTAGCCATATGTTTTGGGTTCTTTCCTCCTCCTATTTATAGACTACTGTTGGATAAACCACTACTACATAACAGCATCAGTTTTCTTCAGCAAAGAAACAGCCTTTTCTGTTTGTTTGTATAACTTTCTCTGTCAGTCGTTATCAAAAGATTTTAAAAAGATTTATTTCCCACAGTGGAAGGCATAGCAGGCCTCTAATCTCTAAAGATGCAATCCTATACTCACTTAGCTTAGGTAAGAGAACATCAGTAATTCATGAACAGACTTCCAATCACACAAAAGTGTACTATATCTGAATGCATACCTTTCTCAGCATTACCAGTTTGCTCTTTATGATGATTTGGGAGCTTAAACTACTATACTTGATTTGAGAGCTTAGACTACTATTTGAATTCTTGGGGAAGTTATGTTTCTTTTAGCCTACTGGGAAACAGGTATTTTGTGACTGACCATGCCCATTGGGCAGCCACTTGTAAATGGATGTGCTCCTTTCCAAGCATTCACTTTATAAGCACACTCATAATATTCTCTGAAAAATCCAAGTGTTTCCCAGTCCCCAAAGACTGAGGGCCTCTAATAAAGAGAAAATAGTGCCTACAAAAGTGAAGTTCATATATGTCCATGCTCAAAGGAAGGCTAATGTTCCGGGTTAAAAAACTTTAATTGAAAAACATTCAAAGGTATCTAAATTCCCATTATAACTCTAACTGCATTAATAAACAGTATTCAACTTTAAGATATGCTTTGCTTATGCTGTTTATCATATTTAAAAATGATCCTTCATTTCAGCAAATTTTGAAAGAAGTGCTTCTCTAAAAAACAATTATTTGTTATATTCCTCCTCCTATTTTCCCTCACAACAATAGCTCTGTGAAGTAATTTGGGCTAAGAGAGAAAGTCACCAGGGAGCTTCAATGGCCAATCCAACATCTTATGCCCCACACCACAATGATTCTCTTAACCATTTTGTAATTTTTGAAGTAATTGTACTTTGTGGTAATTCTTACTAATGTACATGCATTCCTACATTCTCCCAATACTCATGAAATCAGTACTAAGTTGCAAAGAATTCAACTAGCTGACAAGTTCTATATGTCTTTATTGCTTGAAACAAACAATGAATACTAGAAAAAGATCTGGTAATGACTCCATTGTCCAAGCATAGATGTGTCTCTGAAACTGAACTATAAAGAGCTACTTCAGTGGAAACTAGAAGAGCTGTAACTCAGTGATAAACTAAAAGATACCAAATTTCAATCCCTGATACCTAGATTCTGAAGCCCAGAGCCACTACAACTCTTTTGAAAATACTAGTGAGCTACTGATTGCAAAGGTCAGCTCTCCATATTCTTATATTTTAGAACAAAGAAGCCACAAGCCCAGTCTTAGAGTTGTTAACTTCCCCCATTCTGCCTCCTTAGCATTAATTCATTTGCACATCTAAGTACTGAAATTTAAAGCAGAAACTGTTTGAGGGTGTACTCATCAATTATGCTCCTTATGCATGACAAAAACCTGATTTGCATACCTCATGAATCCTGGCCATACCACAAAGGAGGGAAACTTCTCCAGGAAATTGTTCTAAACCTTGTTTGAAAACATTTAAAGCTGTCAAAGGCTGATCCAAGCGGGAATATACCTGGGCAAATAAATGGATGTAGCTCTATCAATGCTAAGATTTTTACAATGGCTATAGCTGTGAAAATAAGCTGCCAATTAAATCATGCATGTGCATGCACACACAGATATACACAGACATACACACACATATATATACATATGTATATACATACATATACTGTATATAGTCTATGCATGCAGCTACATTTAAAGCTAGAAAACTACTCTCCACATTCTGGCACTGCCTCTACATATTTTTCAGGACAAAATTCAGATAATGCCAGAACACCATAACAACATGGTTTTAAAAAACAGCGTCATTCCTTTCACTCCTCTAAAATATTTAATGCAACTGTTTTGTGTCCTTCTGCACAATTAGTTCATTCAGTCCAGCACATGAGAACCATCTGTTACATTTTTCTAGGATAGGGTGCCTCTCTACTTGGCCTTCAGCAGGACAAGGCAGGCAGTGAACTTTCAAGAGTGATAGGACAGCGGTACAGCCTTGTCAAAGGTACCTAATGATGCCAGCTAAAAAATGCTGGTTACTAAATATAAGGCTGGGTACTACCCCAATATTTATATTGTCTTTTAACTGATTTCTACAATCACCTCTAAAGAAAGATTACAAGGTAGTCTATCAGCTGTTTTTTTATTTGTTCAAGATCAGAATTTGGCAAGGGTTGTTTTAAAATCCAACTTCTCTAGGAGAATGATCTCAGATACTTAGCATATTGGTCAATGCATACACGTGGGGGGAAATTATACCGAAACTTTTCAATTGCACCCAGTGACAGAGCTGAACAGGCAATGCAATGACATTCTGAAACTTACTTTACTGCAAGGGTTGCAAACAGCTGTGGAAAAAGCTTCCAAATTACCCCTTTCTATAGGATATCTTTAAAAAAAAACAGCATTAGCAACTGAACAACTAATTATTTTAACTAGCTGCAAAGGCTTAAGAAATTATAATCCAAGAGTTCCAAACTATTTGTCTAAAATGATAAATTTTTAATTACAAATGCTAACTTACTTTTGCCAAATACAGTATTGTATCTACCATAGCCTGTTGTCTGAGAGCTGACTTAAACTGCGTTTCTGCTTCACGATATAATCCTAGTCTGGACAAATATATAATGAAAAGTATGTTAAAGCTAACAAACTGGTAGAAAATTGATTATATTTTACAATAATTCAATATTATGACCATTAAAAATATTAGAGAATTTACATTCTACAATTTAGCTGACTTGTAGAAATGAAATTAGAAAGGCTAAAGATCTGAATGAGGTGAGGTTGGCAAATGATCCTAATAACTAAAATGTGTTTGTTTATGTTCCAGATAAAATAAAAGTAGCTACTCAATGAAGAAAAGGCAGAATGACAGAACTCCTATTTTAGCTCAGTCTTTTCTAAAAAGAGGACAGATGACAAACAATTATGAAGAGTAAAATGAAAGAGCAGGATAGAAAACTGCAATTGACAGAAAAATATATATTTTAAAAAATTAAATTACAGCACTTGAATGAGTTAAAATCTTATTCTTTTGAATCATAAGATATTGAAAAAACTTGCTGATGGTCTGGCTGAACTTTATGTATTGAGAAATTCTAGGAAATGGGTGAAGTGCTAGACAACTGAGGTGGTAAATATTGTCCCTAACTTCAAAAAGGATGGGAAAGGAATTTAGGAAACTACAGAATAGTCAGCCTTCAGCAAAGTACTTACCTAAGTACCACAAGGCAGCCTTATTAGCAAGTTAGCAAACTATGGGCTGGATGGAGTGATAATTAAGTGGATTTGCTTGAAAATCCCATACAAATAGTGCTCATTAATGATTCCTCATCAAATTATGAGGAAATATAAAGTCAGTACCACATGGTTCAATCTTGGATTCTGTATTCTTCAAACACTTTTATTAATGATTTAGATGAGAGGTGGAGAGAACATTTATCAAACTCATAGATGACATAAAATTGGGTGGGATAAAAAGGTAGACAAGCTTGGTTCCTGGTACCTATACAAAAATATTTCCCATTGCCTTCTGTCAAGAGTTTTTTTTTTAAACTTCCTAATCCCAGGAACTCTGGTACTCTACCATCCAAATATTAACCATATCTGACTTTGTTTAATTTTTTTTTTTTTTTAGAACAGCTTAGTACTGCCACCTGCCATGATCTTAAAAGATAGAAATGATATTCAAAGTAAAATTGAAAACAGGTTGAAAATAACATAATTAAATTTATTAGAAACAAAGGCAAAGGTTTCACTTAGGAAATAGATATCAAATAAGGGACATCTGGCTTTTCAGAATGCACATGAAAAAGATGTTAGAACAGTACTTGATTGCAATCTGAATAAAATGTGATGTAGTAATAAATATGGGGAATCAAGTGTTAGACTGTCAACAGACTAGTTTCTAAATAACAGGAAATTAGCATTCCACTCTGTTCTGGGTTGGCGAGACACCATCTTGAACACTGTGTTCAGTTCTGAGCACTACATTTAGAAGGATTTAGACAAACTGAATTGGATTCAGAGAACAGCAACAAGCAGGGATACGACAGCACTATTCAGATATCTGAAAGTATGTCAAACAGAAGAAGGTCAAGACTCTACTCCTCAGAAGGATACACAATAATTGATTTAACTTACAGGAAGGGAGATTCTGGTTTAATGTTGGGACATATTTCTTAACTGTAAAAGCCATTCAACAGTAGAACCAGCTACTCAGAAAAATGTTTCTCTTCGCTGGATATGTTCAAACAGAGGATGAACAGCAATTTGCCATAGATGCTTTCATTTGGAAAAAAGGATTGCAGTCAGTGGCCTCTTCTAACTCTGCAAGTTTTTTATTCTATAAAATATACTGCAATCTGACTCAACATGCGAAATTAGCATGCTGAGTCATCATCAGCATGCAAAATTAAATGTTTCATTTTTCCCAAAATGGGCAAGGCATATTGATATTTTTAATGAAATGAGTAAGGATTGCTCAACATTCTTCTTGTTGGATAAACCTATTAATTCACTGATGCAGTAGCAAAGGAATATACATCGATGTGATAACTTCAGATTATGCTAAACATGATTCCTTGCCTCTTAAGTTTGCTCCAGCATTTTAAACTAAGTTTGTAGAAAATGAGCAGTACCTTTCCAATACCTAAATTTGGCTACTTCTGTCATAAAACTCTTCATATATAAAGATTAAAAAAATAACAGAGGTAATGGAGTATACCTATTGTAGTAGCACAAGAACTAAAATTAGCAACTTATCTTTTAACTCCTATGTGTCTTTCATTTCTGCATTATTTACAACTTTAAAAAATTACAGATGGCAGACAAGATGTAGTATATTAGTAGTTTAATATACTTATGCCAATGATGCAAGTGTAATATTCCACCATAAATTTGGCTTATTTGTGGCAATGATTTTGCAAGCAGTTTGCCATTTTGAAATGTGTTTTCTTCAAAAACATCAATGTGATATCAAATGTTTTTTTAGTCAAGTTCAGCTGGTAATACTTTGCTTCCCCTTTCATTACATTTTTAAATTAACGACTGCTTTTTAAGTCCTCTGCTATCATACTCATGTTCAATTCAAGATTCAACTGTTATGAATTTGATATTTCAAGCCTCAGAACAAACACCTATAAACATAAAAGTAGTGGCTCAGGGTGGGATAAAAATTTCACTGTTTGTTTTTAATTTTGGCACAGGAAAGGGATTGTTAGATGAAACACCGTATTTTAATTGAAGCAAATTTGCTTCCTTTTTTTTTTTTTTGGTTTTGAAGACTGTGTCTAGTTCTATTGAGCTAATTTCCCAGTTTAAATATATGTTTTGAAGATCTGCCTAGAAATCTCTCTCAAACTGGAAGTATATGTTATTCATTACATGAGACTGCCACCAAAAAAGCAAGCTTGAAGTTCAGATTTTAAAATGGACAGTTTACCTGTAATAACACTTCCCAATTTGCACTTTCCACCACCAGTCCTTGAATTGGGCATGCTGTGTGGCATATGCTGCCAAATCTAAAGCCTTGAAAGGGAAGCAAATTTATAAAGGTCATCTTCAATTTTGAGAGAAAAAACATATGCAGTCAATGTTTAGCAGGATGTAAAAAAATTATAAGATTAAAATGGAGAAATATACTAGATTTTCCCTTTTTTTCTATTTTGTCTCATGAGTTGAAATGGCAAAGGAATCCTTGATGGCATAATTTTAAGCCATTCAGAACTGATGGCTTTCTTGATAAATGCATTTTAAAAAATACTCAAGTCCTTCTATCAACTATATAGTTTAACTCATATAACAAATTATCTTCTCCATTTTTAATATTAATTCCTGTTAGGGTTGGATTCCTCTTAAATTAGATCATTCCAACCATTTAATACATGCGTAAATGAATACTGAAAAAGGTTATACAAATTCTGTGCAGTTAATTGCAAGTTCAGCATTCTGTGCAAAGGTGTAAATACTTCCCTAATCCCTCAGATGCTCCAATTCTTGCATGAAGGAACATATCACATCCCAAATTCAAAATAGCTTCCTCTATTGATATGAGGGCTAAGCATACTCTTACTGAAAAGCAAACCTACAATGGGTTTAGATATATAAGCCACTTTTGTTAATAATTTGTTTTGAGAAAAGCATCAAGAAATGTGAATGGTGCCATGAATTAAAATCCTAGATGGCAATTGGGGAAGAAGGGAGGGACTAATATGTAACTGCTTATGTGTTTTATATACTGATAAAGTAAAAAAAGCAATATATCTGTTTTGGCTCTGAAGTCACTAATAATGATTTAACCAGCATTTGATCACACCAGATATCAATATACTTTTCAGTGTCACCTTTGGAAATTTTAGCAATTAGATTATTTCTAGATGATTAGGTACCAGAAAGTGAAGAATAAATGCCAGTTCCCAGCATGTAGACATGCACATTATTCCTATTAACAATTATATAGAAACTAAAAGATAGTAGTGAAGAATTAATTTTCATCATAAAATAAGCCAGGAGGGAGATAGCAGGAGCTTGAATGCAGCTGATATGAACAAATAAAGCTATATTGTACAGACAATCTAACCCTTAAAAAACGTATTTTCTGCATGAGTAAATGATCATCCATTGTTTTGACATCCATAAAGCAACAAAAAACACTGCAGATGTGGAAAAACGTTTAAATCGGCCTTGTCTCAACTGCAGATGAAAGCCACCTGTATTTCTTGGCAATTGTCAAGAAAAAAAAAAAGTCTCTTCATCACAGCAATGAGGGCAACATTATTAACTCCTTCACAGGACAAAGGTGTAATAATTCTAATTCTTCTCTGTGATCAAGATTTTAAGTCACCATTCATTTGTAATATTGGTTACAACTGCTGAAAGTCAATATATATTCATTTTAGAGTCAGGAAATGTTTTACCATATTTATAGGCAAAAATAGACTGCCAGATTTAATTTACCCTTGAACTCAGTAAACTCCAAAGATTTTCAAGATACAAATGGTTTCCAGTTCCTACTCTGGAACTCTAGTGCACTGCAATGGAGAGGGGATATTTATAGGATTGTATGGGATGCATCAACATCTCATTGCTGCCTAAATCTGATACCCAACCTTCCGCAGACATGCACTAGGAAGGAAAACCAAGAATGGTACGCTGGTATTACTTCAGAGTAGTTTTCTTGCTTAACTGAACTACTTACTGCAGAATCTATTGTAAGAGTCCAAGGTATCCTATTGTGATACTTCAGAAAAATGTGAACATTTGCAGGTTGTACATTACAACCTCATCCTGGAGCCCTGTTCATTAATACAGCTTCTATTATCCTCTACCTTTTTTTGCACATATAAAGTTTCTATATACTGCTATGCCTCCCTTAGCAAAACAAAAGGATATGTTTCTATATGCAGTGAACTATACATTCATATAATTTCTTCCTGTTTGGAACTAATAATAATTTGATATTCCTTCTTTCATTTTAATACTTCACAGAGATGGTTTCCCCTAAAACCTCTTTCAGACATTAATATATTTCTTTAAGCTGAAGTATCAGGTTAAGGACTGAAGGAAATCTACTTATGTGGCTGCTAAGAATTGACACTGGCTTAATGGCAATCAATCAATCAGTATTTCTTTAACAAGAAATGGCAACTGTTTTCAGAAACTATATACCATCTGTTGATTTCAACTGACCACATATGGGTTTTTTTGAAAACCAAAATTATTTGAAAAAGAAATGATTAAGGAACTAGTTTAAACTATGTAACATGAAATTTCTGAATTCAAGCAAAGGCAATACATTTTATATTTTTCTGAACTAAGAAAATGCAGTATCATTATTCTGATGAAAGACATAAACCTGTCCCACATGGAGCTACTTTTCTTTAACTGTTAAATATTTATCTCACACTCAAAATAAAAACAGCAGAAAAAACATTAACATTTTAAAAATAAGTATACTTACATTCTTAACATCACTCTCATGATGAAAAATGTATTCAAACAAAGTCTATTAAGAAAACAAACTCAAAATATGTTGTCAAACTGGAGATAAACAAGATCTATTTACATTTAATTAGAAATAAGCACTTTATGAATTCATTTAAAATCACAAGCAGATTTCACATAAAATATTGAATGCAATAAAAAATTCACATCACAAATATTTGTATAATGTTACTGCCGTATTAGGCAAGAATTCTTAATCTTACACCTGAAATTTATTTATTTACACATACATATGTACAATTTATAGGCCACCTGACTCCCAATGACTCTGGGCAATTTACAATTAAAAGTAAGGGAAAAAATAGAAATATAAAAACAAAAATATCATAAGCAGCCCAAAGGAAAACATGTAAACCAAAAATCAACAATCCAACAGAGGCTTTACCATCATTCTGCTCCAAAGCCTGGGAGAAAGCCTGGGGAAATGGGGTATCTTTTATAATATGCCACACTTACTGAACTTAACAAAGGGGGAAGCGGGGGTCACTGCTGAAAAGTTGGACGCTCTGAAAATTATCTTGGAAGATCAGCCTTTGCTTGGGAAAGACTGCTTACATTGTAAATGTGACTCTTCTGTATGGCTTAAACAAAGCTTCCTCTCTCCTTTCCTTCCCAATGAAACAATCCTTTCCTTCATCCCATCTCCATATTATTTTTCTTTTCTTTTCACGGAACTGCTAAAAGGATGACAAGTAATGTACGTGTGTATTTCTGTGTGTCAAAATGAACTGTGTGTCAGAAAGTGTGTTTATATGTACAATTATTGTACAAAAAGGAATCCATTACTTTTATAAATGGGTACTTGATTTTACATCATATTTATTTATATTTATTTATTTATATTTCAAATTTGTCAGCACCCATCTCACTGCACAGAGACTCTGGACAGTTATATATATGGTACCTTAATTTTAATTAGTAGTTATTAATTCACTTAAATAGCCTGCCCCCCCTGCATGCGCTGTTTGAAGTGTGGCTTCTGGCAGGTATACTTACCAGAAGCCACACTCCAAAAAAGGACACAATCAGGATTAAAAAAAAAAAAGGAATGTACACTGTATATGCCTCTTGTTGGTAGGCTTATAAACAGAATGTACAGGCTAGGTTATCAGTCATAGCTGTATCTGTGCCACGTGCAGCATTCCTCACTAATGGTATGGGCTACAGTAATTACTTTTGATACATTTTAGCCAGTATGTCACAAGTGCAACCAAAGCCCAGTTTTACAACAAGGATGCTCATACTGTTCGGATCTGTTCTAGAAACTATCTTGCAAGCCAACACACTGTTGTCCAACTCAGAGAGGAATAATACAGTGTACTGACATAAATTCCCACTACTAGTTATGAAGCTTTGTTGTTGTTCAGTCATTAAGTCGTGTCCGACTCTTCATGGCCCCATGAACCATATTGTGCCAGGCCTTCCTGTCCTTCACTGCCTCCCTGAGTTTGCTCAGTTTCATGCTCAAGCTGTGAAGCACTGGAACCTTAATACTACACCAGATTTGGCAGTAGGATAATGAATGCCGGATGCTATTGACTTAAATACTTTTCACTTCCCTTTCACATTCAGATAGGAAGCTCTGGATCATAATTTGAATATGTTGTTGAAACAGAGTTATCCCTACATGTGCTCATTAATTCCACTGCTGACATGATCATGAGTAACCAGGATTCCTTGAAATCTTGGTTTAATCTTAATTAATATTAAATGTGCTCCAGTGCAACTCTTCCTTATGAAGATATGAATTGAGCCTAGAGAATGCAGGCAGTTCTTTTAATTTGTTCCTGATTGCTCTATCCTGGCTAAAAAATTGCACTATACTGAATCTGTGCATCTCTCTTAGGAAAAAAATCAGTAAAAAACCAAAAGCTACAGAATATTTATTAATATCTGCTTTAAATTAACAAATAAAAATTTAAAATAAACAAATCAAGAATGTTATATTAAACAAGCACATACCTTCGCCAACTTTGGTTTTTGAGCATAATTATTTAAGTTCAGTTTAGATACATTTATGAAAGGACCATCAGGATTAGTGAGCATGGAGGCCTGTAGTGGGAAAAAGCATCAAACTAATTGACATGCCATGTTTGAATTACTACTAGGCAATACAATATAAAATTCTGAGGAAACCAATATGATGCCTATAAAAAGTAATACATGAGAATAAATTCTGACACTTGCACAACTCCCAACTCTTGCCACTGCTCCTTCAATTAAGTCAATTAGACTCTCACCCACTCCTCAGCAGCAACAGCAGCAACAGAGCTTAACAGTACACTGACTCTCCAGCACTCATCCAGGCCCATATAGCCTGAAAAGACCCCAGTAAAGTACAATTAATAGGAATCTTTCCCTTTCTGAAAAAATACTGATTCACTTCAAAATTTTCTTCTATTAATAATTAACATATCTAAGCTACCCAATAACAGTTCCCTGGGTGGAATGAAAAGTTATTTAATTTTTTAAAAGTTATTAAGAACATTAAAAACACCAGTAAATCAACAGAACGATGAGCACAATAAAATGAAAATAATAAACAGCACAAGAAAAAGTAAAACATAATATTTGTTATTGATCACAGTGCAGAGCAGGTACAAAACTGTAAGAATGCATGAAAGAAGATGAATATTTTGGCCTGGAGCTGAAAGATCAACTAAAGCCTGTAATTTCCTGAAAATCCAATGAAAGACAACTGTGAAAGTGTAATATGAAGTGTTGTAAAATTCAGTGGGGCTTACATCTGAGTAACTCACAGGACTATACTACCAAACTGTATTTTTTCCTCATTACTGTGCATAGACAATGTATTTTTGTCTATTTTGTGGAACACTTGATCTTCATTGGTTTAAGCAATAATGAGCAAAGTCTATTAGTATTATATAGAACACTCATATTTTTCAGAAGTGTGATAATCTAAACAGACATAAAGATGCTATTATTAATAACAGTTATTAATATAGCAGAGAAAAAAAGTAAGAACATGAGAAAAAAAAGTCCTATCTAGTCCTTGTATGTACATGTACTT
Source organism: Liasis olivaceus (assembly GCA_030867105.1). Taxonomy (NCBI): domain Eukaryota; kingdom Metazoa; phylum Chordata; class Lepidosauria; order Squamata; family Pythonidae; genus Liasis; species Liasis olivaceus. The sequence continues at coordinate 39,566,480 of CM061349.1, forward strand.
CCAATTTCTAAGAATACAAACAAAGGATCCTTACTGTTCCAAGCCTGACATATCTCCCTGAAGCACTAGTCATTGGACGGGCAGTGTGAGCAGTTCTTGGAGTTTTTATGGCCTGTTCAATGCTACCTGGTCTCCCAGCCTGTGTGCTAGGCCGCACAAAACCTGTCAGGGGTCTCCCTGTTTGAGTCAGTGGTCTGAAATGATCCAAAGATGGAAAAACATCATGATAAAATGATAAAACAGCAGTTTTTATTGCTATTTGTAAAAACAAAAAGTGTACAGATTGGCATATGGAACTATTAAGAAAGATACATATGCATTAACTTGATTTCCTATATATGCAACAATGTATTACATTTATCATTATTAAGTGAACACTCCTATAGGGTTTACATGAAAACTACTACCCCATTAAATGTTACAATAGCATAATGTCTCTTATAATTTTCAGGGAGATTACCTGTGATATCCTTTACAATGTGCTACTTCACTTTCATATTGCTATTTTTGTTTATGCTTTTACTGCTTGAAATGGTTTCCCAAATTTATTTGGCTATGGAACATTTTGGGCTGTGAATATTTTGACAAAATGCATACCTACTAATCCTAGAGTAGCTTCTTGTCTCATTAAGGACTACAACAAAATTGTGGATTTGTCATCCATAATGAGATAGGAAGACATCCCAGCACTTTCTGTCCCACTATAGAGAAATAAAAATCAATTTAAGTTTGTAGCCTATTAGAGCAAGGAAAACACATTAAAGAAAGAAAATAACAAACAGACCTAAGCTCTCCGTCAGCTAGTTGTCCACTCAAAATTGCCAGGTAACAAGGCAATCAATGATAGTTTTTTTCACAGAACTTTATTAAGTCCCTGAGGAACTCTGGTGTTTCACAGAATGTAGTCTGGAAAACTGATTTCAAACTAGATATCTGTTACATTTTTTTTAATTAAAAAAATTAACAATATATTTTTACATGTCTATGTAAGAAAACACAGCTGAATAATTTCTTGACCCATAGTTCAGTCCATAGTTATAACTTAAGAACAGACAATTTCTGAAGAACAACATATGAACAACCACAAAAGAACTGTGAAGAATTGCCGTGATTCCTGAAGTATATTTAGAAAGACTTAAAAAAAAATTATAATTCCATTCTTTAGCAAAAAGACTTCTAAAGTAACATACAAATATGATTAATTAGATAGCTCTAGTCAGTTCTCAGGCTTACAATCTACAAAATATAATGCAAAATGAAAACAGCTGGAGAGAGAGAAGGAAAAAACACACCAACCCTTAAAGCTTATCTTGACCAGTTCAAATGAAAAGAGTTCAGGTACATAAATGGTAGCTGCCAGCTGGGTGACAATTAGGTAGTCTCAAAACAAAGGCAATAAAATACCTCTATTTCTTATCTCTGTTATACAGTCTGTGTAATGATTATCACTTAACTACAAAGAACAGATACCCAGATCAGTTAACCCAACTGAGAAACTGAATACCTGATGGCCTGGCTAGGCCCAGCCCCCTGACCAGTTCCAGGAGCTTTAAGTGAAGTACCAGGTCCTATCAAAGAAACAAATAAACAAAACAAAACAAAAAAATCATGATGTTTATGTTTTATAGATACTTTCCTATACATATTTCTTCTGCCATTTATCTTTTGGTCCCCTCTCCCAAGTTTTTTTTTTTAAAAAGAGGAAAGATTCAAATCACAGATGACTTTATTTTAGTGAGGTGGCACAAATAAAATCTAATGCTATATGCATTTGTTTAAAAATGCACTGTTTCATTTAACCACAACATCATGAGTAGACTCAGTATCAGTCAAAACTGTAAAGAGAAGATAATTCCCTTCTGGAAACAAAATGCCACTGGATGTACGTTCACAATAAAATAATTAAAACACATGAACTTTAGTGCACTGGAGATTTTTCTTGAAAATCAACTTCCTAGCTGGTTGCAGTATGGACTGAATACAAGGTGTAGATGAAGATTATTTACTCACTAAAGGCAAGTGATATTTTATAGACATATGAACATTCTAACAAGAAATGCAATGTTGAATTTGAAAACTGCAATATTAATTGACATAAAAATGTATCACTTTATCAAAACCGAGGATAATAATTTTAAAGAGAAGAAAAGACAAGATAACAGTTTAACTGGTAGCAATCACTCATTCCATAGGACAGCTTGGGGAAAAAGAAATTAACTATTAAAAAGGAATGTTGGCGTCCTGGGAGGGAATCATAAGCTGCTTCTGCCAATACATTTTGGACCATATAGAAATGCAGCTTACGTGCAACTTGTGCAATTGCATTTTCATCCAGCATCATTTCAGCTATGCCTTCCTGATCCACTTCAATTTCATCCACATAAACCATTTCAGTTAATGCTCGCATTTTCAAACACCAAGCAGCCTAAGACAGAGAGGAAACAAAGCCCAGTAATTTAAAACATCTACAAAATACATTCAACATTTTAAAAATCAAATTGAATAGAACACAGATAAGGCAGCCCAGCAATAGATTACTTGGCACCTGTGGGAAAGGAAAAAAGAAAATGGACTGTGGGATACTGAGATCCAGTAAGTGTTGGCTGGATTATAACCTTCAATGCAAGCATTAGATGTAGAAAACATTATCTGAGAAGAATATGGGAGGAGAACCTCAAAGAAGAACACAGAGAATATATTCATGCTGTTGTGAATGTATCCTCCTTGCCAAGTGACAGGCTCAGACATTCACAAATGCTCAAACATCCCCAGTGAACATTACAAGGGAGAGATGTTCTCTGTCATGTAGACTGAGGCAGATTCCTCTACTACCTCCCTCACCTATGAGCCTATAGAAAAAAATTTCATTTAATATTAGGCAGAACCTGAGAACCAAGACTGGTAAAATGATTGGTTTCAATCTCCTCAGAAGCCTTAGAATTAACTTATAGGAATCTCCAAGAAGCAGGAAGTCCAGGACTACACAGAGGAAATAACAGCTAAGTTTGAGAATGAAATAAAAAAGTTTAGCCAGGAATTAACACAGAATTCCTCGCTAAACTTTATTAAGTTCTTGATTTATTTTAGTGTGTGATGTTAAGTGAGACTTCATAATTTTATTAGGCATTTGGGCATTTAATGTTATCTTTTTTCATGCTGCAGGCTGGCTATGAATATAGCATTTTTGCTTTAGAATCTTTCTGACTTCCATAATAGTAATAATAATAATTTTTTTAGAAACCTTAGGTCTCTTTGCGAAGACTTTGTAACTAGCCATTATATAGTCTGATCAGAGTACTGTATCTTATTTTGGTCTTTTCTTCTTTTTAACTCATCTGGAAGCAGCTGCTTTATCAAGGGAACTCTGTATTTCTTCCCTTTAACAGGGAATGTTTAAAAGAGGTTGGACAGTCACACCTTATGGATGGTTTAATTGATGTTTCCTGCATATTGCAAATGGCTAGACTAGATTATCTTCCTCCACAGTTCTATGATTCTATGTTGTTTTCTTTACTGTCACTCTGCACTGAAGTGCCACACCCTTAAGAGTATTAGTGGAGAACTTCCTTCTACTAAAACAGACAGAAGCTTGATAAATCAAAGTATTAATTAATGTGTGACCAAGAGATATTTCAAAGCATAGTATTGATTTATTAATAAATGTGTTCCTTGTAATTCATATTATTAAAAAAATCTCACAAACTACAACCCAGATGAGCAATTTATATTAAGTAAAACAAGGGTAATGTTGGTATATGTATAGAACTGGTTTAAAAGACTCTTATGGTAATTCCCTACTTTGTGCATGTTTGGAAATGTTTTTAAAAAAAAGTTTTGAGAGGTAGAACTGTGTCAAAACCTACAAAGGAAATTCAAAGAAATGGGTTGCAGGGGGAGTTGCATCCCATGCACTTTCTGGATTAGATCCAGATTATTTAAATTATTATAAAATCTTGTGGCTCCAGGAGAGAGACATATTTGTAAAAATATCCAAACCATTGCAGATCCACTATACATATCCATCAACTCACAAATTGGCTCTGGGGTACTCAAGTACTGATACTAGTTATGTTTACTGATAATCCGAAAGTATTTAGTACAAACCAGTCTGTTTATGAAATAAGACCAAAAATAGCTCTCACTTTTAGCTGAAAAACTCTTGAAAAAAGGAGTGCCTTTCCACATGTTCTCTTGATACCTTAATAAAAATCTAAGGAGCTCAGAGAAATCAATAGCATGGTAAAGTGGAATTGCTAAAATAAAGAACAGGCCCTTGTGTTTTTGCAGAAAACCAAGATAATCAAAATAACTTTATTCACTACAGAAGTATGCTAAAAGTAATGCAAATCAAACATTTCAAACCTTAGAAAATATCAAAGGAAAGCTTCTGAATTATGGAAAGCCACAGTATTTCACATACTTGTTTTTTTTAAACACAGGTTAATTCCTCACACAAATGCTACATGCAGAATATTAAATCCAGGAGTAAAGGCTTACATGAATAGTAAAAAAAAAAAAAAGGGGGGGGGAACATTTAAGACAATTCAGTGGCTAGAAGAAAAAAACATCATGTAACCAATTCTGCCATATTTTTAAAACCTACAGCATTTAATAGGAGGACTAAGATGCTTGAAAGATTTGATTCTACACCTTCATTTAATTCCTACTAAAAACTGTGCACAAAGAGGTGACACCTACTGATTATTAAATTGTAATAGGGAAATAAACAAAAGGAATTGTGCATTTTAGAACTCAATACAAATCAGTTTGACTCTGTTGGTTGTATGCTGCTGTTTCATGAGGTATCATGAAAGTTCCTAGAAAGCTTTTTCACAGCTGCCAGATTCTGAAGAGATAAAGACAACCAAGACAGCGAGTCACCTTCTCCCCCATTCTTTCCAGACATCTTCAGAAACAACACCTCAATCTAGGAATAATATGCTGATCTCTCTCATTAATTTACCTTGATGGCAGGTGGAGGTTTATCTGCTTTAAGAACAAATAACAAGTTTAATAAAGTACTAGGGTGGCAAAGACTGTTACAGGCCTGCTTTATGCTACTGATTCATTTTGCTACTTTTTAAAATACCATACAATTTTGGTACCAAAGTAAACTTAACCTGAGCCTATATGTTGTTCACTTCATAGCACGAATCTAACTGTATGAAGTCGTTTTAATATGACAGCAAAGCTGAGAGGAGGATTTTAACAGAAAGTCCCAATAGATATTACAAGACTACATAATGACAGCTGAAAACTCTGTTTCCACTTAATGCTTAGTGAATCTTACTTCTTTTTTAAACAAAAGTATACTTGACTTAATATAAACAAAAAATAAGGCCTTCCTTTCTCTTGGAGAAGAAAGAGGTGGCTTGATGATATGCCTATTATTTCTGACCTCAGTCCTAAGCCATAATGTGATTTATTTAGTATTGTGTGCAAACTAGGCCACTGTTTCTACTTCTTATATATAAACTTAGCCACTGACTAAATAACAATGACTGATTCAGAGATTAAATATATAGCCAGGGCCCATACATGTTAATCCAGGTTTCCTAGAAAATGATTTATTGAATAAAACACAACATATTAAGTCATAAATCATAGCTACTTGACCACAAAAGCTGGATTCACGTAATGTACTAAATCAAAATCAAACAAACCACATTATGGTTTGGCAAAACATAAACATAGATATAATGCAGATCCAAATTGAAATATTTGAAAGCAGTAAACAACTTTAAACACATTTATTTTAAATCAATAAAATATAATAAATGAAGTACTTAATCTCTTATAATTTTCCAGCACTTATTAGAAAATGAAGACATAAGTCCTATCAGAGGCCTCAATTATTATGTAACCTCTTAAAATACTGGTTCGTAAGGAGAAACAAATAAATATCAGAAGGATCTTTCCATTTTTGTAACGTGCTCTGGAATCTATGGTGAACTCCACTCCAAATCTATGACTTATAAAGAATAAATCAGCTTTTGATAAAGGAATAAAATATTGGAAAAAACATGAGTATTTAACCATATATATTGCACCTAGTAAAATATTTAACACAGTCTTTTATGCTATGACTATATTTACACCATTAGAAATTGTTATAGCAGAAAATGAATATGTCCAATTCATTAGCTTCAGTCATGAAAGTCTACAATACTGATAACTACTGAAAATGCTCTTGCTAGTTTTAGCCATCACAATACTAATTTTAATGGAATTTTATATTTTCATCCAAATATATCACTGCTATGGCTTCAGAGTTAAAAAAAACAAAAAAACCTCTTACTATAAGCAAGTTCCAAAATGAACTCCTATTAAACTCCCATTTAAAATATCCTTCATATAAGGCTGGGGTGCCATGATCGATATTATATAATCTTCCAAACTCCTTCCTAGTCCACCTGCTATTAGAATTAAGTTACCTAAGTTTAAGATGTTATTATAACTTTAATGGAAGATGTTATGCAATTTACATTTTGGGGGGAAAAGATTTTGGATTGGTATTTTTCCCCAAAACAACACCGCAATCAGCTTTTCAGTGAATCATGTTATATATAATGCAATATGCTTAATTTTAAATACAAAGATTTGAAACTACTTAACTTCTTTAAAAAAAAAAGAATTAAACTGTAGTAAACTATAGTTAATACAATAAAAATAAACTGAGTGTGAAAAGTTAAGCTCAAATATGCTTTCCTGGAATTAGAAGGGGGCATGAAAGCAGAGGCCCTGTCCAAGGTCACCTAATTAATTCATAGGATAGTGACAGAATGAAGATTTTTCTTCTTATCAACTGGCATGAATTTACACACTTCTTTTCTAATGTTTAATATTCTATATTATGCCTCCCCACCTTTTCCTTATACGTTATTACTAATCACATATTCAGAAGGCATGAAAGTGAAATCAGCAGTGAAATACAGTATCAGGCAGAGGTAAGAAAGTTTCTCTAAGATCAAAATCTGAAAGCCAAAATATTATACACATTTGCCAAAAAAAGCACAGAATTATGCAATTCAACATAAGCTGTCATCTATTTTTCCTGTGTACTTCAGTACTAGAAATCAGTACTGTTTCCTGGTCTTTAAATTGACATATGGAACATAAAGAACAATAATCAGATTAGGCAGGTGATCAGGATGATCAACCAAGATAGTAGGACAGAAGCACGTTCCTTTTAGGTCATGCTATGGTTATAAACAAAGAAGCTGCAGTGAGTTTAATAAGGTTAATGAAAGATTATTTCTGGTAGTAATAGCTGATTCAGACCCTCTTTCAAAAATTAATTTTAAATAAGGTATGTTCACTTACAAGGAAGTCCTACTACATTTCCTGAATCCTACTCTCTAATAAGCATTAGGAATACAGTTTTAATTAATGTCACAATGCACATTTTGCCATTTTGGCATCATCATGGTTAAGAATGGATATACATGGCTACTTCTGGGTGAGTCAGCCTTCCTTCTGAATTACAGAAAGTAAAATAAAGAGGAAAAAAATCCTTTAAAAGACTTTAAAACAACAGCAAAGAGCTTAATCAAGATTTTGACTAAGAAAGTTATAAATGGATAAAGGGGATGGTATTAATTTGAAAGATAAAGATTTTGGCAAAAGTGCTTTTGGTATTATGGGGAATTTATTAAATAAACAGACCAGACCTTCCTGGGAATGTTGATTGTCTGACATCAAGGGGAAAAAATAATTGGTGGAATTTACAAAACAAGGAGATAAGCATTAACAGGAGACTGACGGTGTCATTAAAACTACAGAAAGACAGAATGGACTAAAACCTTTAGGGTATAAAGAAAGCGAACCCCACTCCCCTGAAAAAAGGAGAGAGAAGCCTGCCAGACAATTATACGTGCAAAAATGGAAAGATTCTGAAATAGCCACGATGAAGGAATGGTTGGTGATGATGACAGAACTAGCAGAGATGGCAAAATTAATTTGTTTGATCAGAGAAAGATCAACAACTGTATTTATCAGTGACTGGAAATCCCTTATGGACTTTTTGCTGAAAAAAGAGAAAAACGAACATGTGATTTATGGGTTTGAAGATTAGAAAGGGTAGCTTATAGAAAGAAGAAAATTATGATGTAACCTTAGAGAGAGAAAGTAAAATGTAAATGCATTTATAACTGCCGTCAAAAGAGATCGGAAGCCGCTTTATAATCTTTTTTCTTTCTTTTTCTATTTTCTTTCTTACTTACTCACTATTCTTATTTTCTTTGTTTCTTTTCTAATATATGTCTAGAAGCACATTACAGTGCAGTTCCAGATTCTGCAGCAAATTGCTTTTATCCCTTTCAGCAGAATATTTTAAAAACATAGTGGGACAGTATGAAATAATGATAATCCTTCACATACATAGCATATATGTTCCTTGATCACTCCTGCTTGATTGCTTCTATCAATGTGGGGTGGAGGGAAAGTGGAAGCTAAATAAACTAGGAAGCTCTGTCCAGGGTTATTTAGCTTCATGTAGAAACTAGGACCCCTAACATGTTTATTTATTGATTAAATTTATATACAACCTGACTCCCAACAACTGTGCAGTTCACAAGTTAAAAAAAAATAAACATGTTCAGCTCCTAACCCAAAGTTTTAAACTATGGAAACCTAAATTAAGGATACTGCTTCTTGGTTTTTTAGCTACTCCTGCTGGTAGAAAGAAGCAAATAGGAATATTCAGATACTATGCACCAGAATATTTATTCAATCATTATAAACTGAAGTTATAAAGAACTGTAGCTTATCATTTAAAACAATTTGAATACCAGTTTTCACTCTAAACATTCAATAATCCATGCTCATCCATTTTGAGAAAATCCATGCTCATCCATTATGAGAAAATGTAATATTTATTTGAGGTTATTATAGTTTTAGATTTTAATAGCACTATAAGTCTTTTTAATATGGTTCTGCATTTCAGTTAAGCAAACTAATGAGCATCTGCAGGCAGTGGAAAATGACAGCATCATCACAAATATGTCGCTATTTTGGCTTCATCAGTTTCATGGTTTGTTGTAGATGTGGAGAGACCTGAAGCTTTCACCCTATATAAATTTTAGCTTTAATGACATCATGAGAGATAATTATGTATTTGCTGGGTTCACACATCAAGCTCAGGCATAATGTGGTTTGGTTTTGACATAGAGTAAGGTAACATACAGCAACTGTGATTTGTAAGCCATAGTTAATGACTTAACATTATGTGTATATCAGACTACTATGGTTGTTAAAACTATGGTTAAGCAAACCACAGTTTAGCACCATTGCAGGGTAACACCTCTCCTGAAGTTGCTGTATAGGCTACCAGTAGGCTTCCAGGCCCAATTCAAAGTGCTGGTAATAACCTACAAAGTTTTTGATGCTATAGCACAGCATCACATTAGGCACTGCCTTGTCAGAATTCAATCTGCCCATTGGGAAGGCCTGTTAAGAGTACCGCTTCATTTGAAGTTAGAGGGACATGGATCAAATGAGAGGTCTTTCCTGTGTCTATTCGCAGACTCTGAACACCCTGCCACCGGAAGTTTGTAATGCCCCGTCTTTCATGCCATTTACAAAGAACACACAATTATTTTATTTTGTTCAACCCTAGTTAAATGTTACTGGCATCCATCTTGGAGAAGAATTGGTATACAGGTGGTCCTCATTTAACAACCACCTGTATAGCGACAGTTTGAACTTACAATGGTGCTGGACAAGTGGTAGTTATGACCGGACTTTGTACTTATGGCCATCACAGCATCCACAGAGTCACATGGTCGCGATCCAGATACTCAGTGCCTGGATCGCGATTATAATGTTGCAGCATCCCAAGGTCACATGATTGCAATTTGCAACCTTCCCTACTGGCTTCCCACAAGCAAAGTCAATGGGGAAGCCAGCAGGAAGTCGGAAGTCATGGCCATGAGGCCCTCACTTAATGACCCACACAATCCTTGTTTAATGATGGCAACAGGGACTGCTGGAACTGCTGTTGCTAAGCAGTGCAGTCACATGGTTTTTCCACTTATGACCATGTTGTTTAATGATGGAGTTTCTGGTCTCAATTATCATAGTTAAACGAGGGCTTCCTGTATTATTATTTTTAAAAAAATGTGTTGTAACCCACCCAGAGACTTTTGATTGGGGTAGGTTATAAAATTGTAAAATAAATAAAATAATGTACAAGCTAGGTTACTGAGGTCAACAGAATAAGGATACAGCTACTAGGCCTGGACTACAACAATCCAAATGAAACTAGAAGGCAGCTAAGAGTTTTTTGTAAAGCTTTGCTCCCACCTATGATCATCTGGATTTTTGCAGCCTATATCTGACAGCCTTAATAAAGGCCAAGCTGATTCATTAATTTCTCTGGGCCAAACAAACATCTTGTGATACAATAAGTGAGGCAAGACTTGGCACCCAACTTACATGCTATATGGCCTGATCTTGAGACCTGCAATTCACAAATAAATTATTCTGCTATCACAAACAATTAACTTTTACTTATTTCTTTAAATTCATGTTAGTATCTTGTCAATAAATTTCTCCAGCTATAAATCACAAAACAGCCCACACTGTATCACATGAAATTATATTACTAATAAGAAAAGCAATACAGATTTTGGAAACAATACTTGTCTTATTGTTTGAACCTGAATAGCTGATTTTTCTTAAACAATTAGCCAGTGAGAATTGAACCAAATCAGAATTGTGAGATTGAGGAAAAAGGAAAAGAGGGCTTAACAATTTACATCTGTTATCCCAATTAGAATTCCTTTCTTAACCTTACTACAGGTAGTCCTCAGTTAACAATACCAATTGGGACAGGAATTGCCATCACTAAGCAGTGCAGTTGTAAAGTGCAATGTGACGTTGTTTTACCACTGCACTGCTTAGCGATGACTAAGCAATGACTTCCGGTTGCCGTCATTAAGCAAATCCTGCACCATTATTAAGCGAGGACATTATGTGGTCACCATTGCAACCTCCTGCCAGCTTCCCCACTGACTTTGCTTGTAGGAAGCCAGCAAAGAAGGTCGCAAATGGCAACCATGTGATCATGGGACACTGCAACAGCTGGAACTTTGAGGACTTGTGTTAAGTACCATTTGTTCATCACTGTCGCAAGTTTGGTCACTGAATGAGTAATCATTAAATGAGGATCACCTGTATTTGAGATCATGTCAATTATTAATTGGATTGTAACCTATCCCAAGATTATCTAGATAATAAGCCATAAGTATTTTAAACAAAATTAAATAAATTAGAACTATTCTTCCATTATGAGTAGACATACTGGGAAGTAGGGATTCCAGTTATGAGCACAGTTGGAGTTAAAACCCTCTGGGTTATCTTATTCCAGCTAATTAGCTACACGAGACTATGCATGGGGATGGGGGGGTAACATAGCAATATGTGCTTGGAAACTGAGTTTTACAACTGAGTGTATTGTATGATCACAGCCACTTGCTCTTTAAAGTCCTCACAAAATTCTCCCAATTTATAATATAACATGAACTCTCTGACTTCATTCAAATGATTTCTGAACTTGTTTTTCCCTACAACAGGTTAAAGCCCTATTTTGAATACTGCAAGGAATTTCTTTTCTATACGCTTTGTTAAATCAAGATGTAAATCACAGTTTAAAAGCCACAACAGAACTCAAGTCATTTTTCTGGCTTAGCATTTATATTTGAACCTGGACATTATGACAGAGTAAACAAACTGTAATTCTGAAAGCATGGCTTGGTATAATATATGAAACCAGCTGTTAGAGCATGAAATGTTCATTTCACCCAATATAATATTACAATTAATTATTATATGTTGGTTGGTTACATGGTACCATCATGCCATCTGGGTATTCTATTTACCTGGGGGTTTGGGGGTTTATAGGAGTTGTAGCCCACAATACCTGTAGGGTATAAGTTTGGTAATGTGTTTTTGTCTCATATATTAATCATTTTGTTTTATCAAAGAAGAAAACTAGACAAGTTGAGTATGCTTTGCTCTCAAGGCAATCAAAATATTAGCATTCTTCTTGTTTTTTTGTATGTGCTTCAATTATTTTAGAATCTTCATTTTAAAGACAAGCTAAGGAGTTGTGTCAGGCTTTCGTCATCTTTTCCATTCTCAATTATTCCAAAACATTTGGATACTCTATATGAGATACACAGAAGATACAAAGACAGCTGTTACAAAGGAATTTGCAAATTACTAAAAAATTAAACCAGAGACACTTAGTACTGTAATTTTAGAACATGTTGATAATATGAAATCCTGTCAGGACAGACGACTACCTATCTCCATTTCAATCTCCTCTTTATTGTAACCGTATTTTCTTGTACATTAGTAACAGCTATTCTGAGGGTTTTAAGGATAAAGCCGCCTCCTAGTCCAGCTTGACTCTTAAGGATGCACCCACGAGGCTTTCCTCTCATGATACAGAAGTGGTCTGTGACTGCCTTCTTAGGGAATATTGTTTCAGTTTCCTACCTAGAACTGATACCTTTTAAGGAACTACAACACATTTTCATAAATGCAAAACGAATCATCTTCATTCGGGATATCTGCGTGCCTGCGCGGGCAAGAGGAAAAGCTATGAAAGGCAGGAAAGGCACCATTACACGATCTTTACAAAACGCTCGCGCAAGCAAGATAAGTAAAAAGACCTGTAGATATAAAAAAGACAATGGTTACTGAATCAAAGCATCCACCCAGGGCCCGGCTTTACATTTTTCCCGAACTCGGTTCGATATCACATCCATGCTTCCAGCTCCTACCCTGCCTCTCCCCATTACCTGGTCGCCGGGTTCCTTTTCCAGCAACTGGGAGCACAGATCCGAGCAGAGCTGGAATTTCCTCCGCCTGAAGTAACTCAAGGCGTGCAGCAACGGGTCCATTTCCAGCCCCATAAGCGAGTCACACGGCAAACGGCTAACAACAAAGCCACGCTACCCTTCCCTCCTGCCTAGGCCCGGCGTCGCAGCTTCGCTTTGCCCAGCAACGCTAACCAGGGTCCTTGGAGAAGCAAAGGCGACTAAGTAACTGCCTGAAGAGCCAGAGACTGGGAGCGCGAGCTTGTGTTGATCGATTCTTCCCTCTTGTCTTTGGGGGCGGGGGCGGGGGGGGGGAGGCAGGCAGGCAGGCAGGCAGGGAAGTTGAAGGGCTTCTTTCAACGCCAGCAATGGCTGCTGAAATTTTTCGGGGTTGCGGGCCGTGTCCTATTTCTCTGCCTTTATGCTTGATTTCCCCCGCGGGAACATTAGGGGTTTCTGACAGGTTTCCTCTCGTTACGTGGCACGAGAAATGCTAAAGTGGCAGCTTTTTGTAGCGTGCAGCATTTTTCATGTGTTGATGGTTTATGATTTGAACTTTATGAACTTTGCAGAGGAAACTACTTGGGAAAATAGAGTTAAAACAATTTTATTTCGATAGCTGTTAAAGAATTATCTTTGATTAGTCACAAGAAGATAAATGCATTCCGTGATTTTTAGCTAAATTAAAACTTGAGAGGCTAATTTATTGCTTGATGTGAGAATGTACTGTGTGATTAATTTATGGTTCAGTGTGTTATGCAAAATCCCGAAAATTAGGTTAACTCTGGAAAATCTGGGGACAATTTGTCTCTGCTTAATCTACTTCAAAGGGTTATTATTACTGAGGATAAAATGGCGATGGGAAAAGGGAGGGAACTGTCCTTCACCCCTGCCTGAATCCTAAAGCCTACTTAAACTAATAATCTGATTTAGTGATGTTTCACACATCAAAGTAAAGTGCAATTTCCTTAACTGTGGTCTATTCAAGAAACCAAAATGAGGTGAGGAGTTCAGAGTCTGACAAACAACATTTGGATTTGGATTTGGATTTAATCCCCCACCCTTCTGAGATTGATTGATTGATTTATTAAATTTGTATGCTATTTGTATGTATGTAGATCAACATTGGAGGTCCTTCCCTGCTTGTCTATTTCTCAAGCCCATTGGGCTGGTGGTCATGAGGTATAGAACTCTTTTAGTAGTGTTCCCCCCCCCCCCCAGTTCCAATGAATGTCTACCAAGATGGGTCATTACAGGCTTTCAAGTGAGTCCTGAAATCTTACCTATTTACCTATTTATAAATTTTATAAAGCTAAAAACCTGTTTCAGTTAAAACTGACTGACTCCCATCTTTGTATATTCAGATCAGAATAATTAAATGAACATAAGTAATAACAGTGTAACATGTCCATAGAACAAACAGTATGTAAAAACTTGGAATATGCAACTAACAACAGCCCAATGTTAGAAACACCATTCTTTGCCAGAAGGACTAGTCACAACATTCCAGTTCTCAAGGCCTGATAAAACATCCATGTTTTTATTGACTTTCTAAAAATCAGAAGGCAAAGGGCCATTTAGACAAGCAGGGGCAAGCTATTCCACAAAAGTGTGGTCATAATTGAAAAGGCACTCTTCCAAGTTCCCTTTAGATGGCTATCCCTGAGGGAAGAGACCTAGAATGTGCCCATCCTACTTGATCTTATGGGTAGATAGTTGTTACTAAAAGAAGGTAGTCTCAAAGATGTTCAGCACTTGAAGTGCTTTAAAATAGCATCTTGCGCTCAGAAGCCAGCTGGTAACCACTGCAGTATTTGAAGCAGACTGTTACATGAGTTACTAAGGTATGCTCATAATCACAGCATTCTGAACTAGCTGAAGCTTATGAATACTCTTCAAAGACAGGCTCATGTAAAACACATTGTAATAATCCAACTGAGTGTTATGACTGAGTTATAACTTTATAGTGCCATTCTGATATTTCATCTGTTTAAGTCATTGATTTATCCTTGTCTTATTGTACCAATTAATTAATTAATTAATTATGGGCCACCAAATCATTGCCTCTTAGCAATCTATAGATAGGTTTTCTCCATGACAATCTGTCCCTAACCTGGGTCTTTCAGGTCTTCCAAACTGAGTATCTACCTTGCAGCTGGTTGGTCTTCTCTTTCCTTCCACCTTTCCCAGCATTAGAGCTTACTCCAGAGAGCTAGGTCTTCACATAGTGCATAGTAGGATAATTTGGGCCTGGTCATTTGTGCCTCAAGTGAGAACTCTGTATTGATTTGTTCGATGATCCATTTGGTTGTTTTCTTGGCTGTCCATGGCTCTCCATTCTCAGGAGTCTTCTCCAATACCAAAGTTCAAAAGTTCATCAATACTCTTCCTATCCTGCTTCCTCGAAGTCCAACTTTTGCTTCCATAGAGTGTCACAGGGAATACTATGGCTTGCATGATTCTGATCTTTGTAGATATTTAATATCCTACAAAATTGTTTCTTCTTTGAAAAATTAACCCCCCATAATTTAATTTGGCTTTCAAATTTTCCTAAACTATCTTGTTCCAATAATTGTTTGTCTCTACTGCCATCTGTTATGAATGCATCTTCCTTGCCAGTAACAGGCTCAGACATTCACAGACTTAGATATCCCCATATCCACAAGGGAGAATCTTCTTTGTCATGTCCACACAGATTATCACAGCCTCTGCCTTCTCGAGGTACAGAAAAGTGGCTATCCTTTTAAAACCAATAAGTTGATACTGGACTATGATTGAAAAAAGAGGAGACTAACATCATTCCCAGAACCTCAGATTAAAGTTGGAATTTCAGGAAAAAGAGACGATTAGGTAAAAGGAAACAGGGGCCTTTACTTCAAGAAAATTGATTTGTATAGAAAGAGGTATATGTTCTAGCCAGAATTTCTGTCAGTTACTTTTTTTCTCAGTAGAGTTAAGATCACTGAACTTGGAAGGACATAGAATGCAGAATTCCTTATTGTTATTGTTAGTCATGTTGCACCTCAGTAAAGGAGTGATAACATGACCCATCTACAAGTTCATTGACCCTTGTTTATACTTGTCTGAAGATGAAGTTAGTTATTGTTGACATACTGCATTTTTGTACATTATTTACAGCTGGCTATGTATTTAGAAAAGTATTTATCACACGGAAAATGGCCAAACAAAGCAGATTTAAATAAGGTTAAGCAACAATCATATTCAATTAACTATTATTAGGGGGAGGATGCCACTAAAATGTCACCTGGAAGATAGGTGGTGGCAGCAGGAACTACCTAGCCACTATCCCAAACAGGAGGTGGGGCCAGGATGTAGAGATCCACGGGGCTCCTGAGGAGGAAGTTGGAGACCTCCAGCCTTCTACTATATGGGCTGAACCAATTCTGCTACATTATCCTTTCTCAATGAGGAGAAATGAGATGCTTAAAAGTACCTTATGATGGTAACTTGGCAGTAAATTTAGCAAACCTCTTTTAATTATTATGGATCTATTTAAATCCTGTACGTGAGTATTATTAATTCATTTGTTATATTTACTGAATTTCTAAATAGTTTGTTTCCCATTGCAGCGGTTCCCCATTTACTTAAGACAGTCCCACTAGAATCTGCCCATCCATATCACACAGTGCATTAACCCCATATGGTATTTTTATGTTTTATTTCAAGATCCCTGTTAAACAATTCCTCCATGGTACTCTATTTTTAACTGTATTAAGTGTTCAGTGGAACATTTATATGAATCAATAAGTTCTTAATTGAAACACTTTAGAATTTCGTTTTATTCAGTATGTGCTATTATTCTTATTCAATAACATCTAAAAAGGGGGAAATTCATAATTAAAGTATTGTTTAAATGTTGTTTTGGTTTACAAAATCTTAAACCACAGTGTGCTTTATTTTCTATTGCAATCAGAAAACCAGAATTTAGAAGAGTTCTGTATCT
Organism: Liasis olivaceus; assembly: GCA_030867105.1. Classification (NCBI taxonomy): domain Eukaryota; kingdom Metazoa; phylum Chordata; class Lepidosauria; order Squamata; family Pythonidae; genus Liasis; species Liasis olivaceus. The sequence goes on from CM061349.1 coordinate 39,583,268, forward strand.
AATTATGCTGTCAGTTCAAATCAGATTTGGCTGAGAGATGGAAATCAGATTTTCCATGAAAAAAACATTCATAGGAAAAGCAGCATAATTAACTCAATCTGGCATTATTTTATTTATTTATTTGTCATTTTAAACTATGTTGAGGTTTTTATATGCGATATATGTTGTTGGTGGTTAATATAAATGTTTGCATCTAGTAGATGTCGTACACCTATTCATAAAAAATAGCCATGTTATGCAAGTGTGCTGAATGTTTTTCACAATGCTTTTTGTACCTAATGATTTGAAGGATAGTGCTGAGGGGGGAAATGTAAAATAGCTACATTTTTTTTAAAATCACTGCTGGGTGTTAGTAATTTGGTCTACTTCTTCTGCCTTTAGAAAAAGAATTAAGATTAATCTCTTCAGTCAATACTCTGAATTATTTTATGATGTTTGATCATCTTATTTAAGGGAAAGATTGGGGCATTTACCATATTTTTCCATCAATAAGACGCCCCCATGTACTTTTCCAACCCAAAATTAAGAAATCAATATTTTAAAGATAGTGCAGAACACATTTTTATTTAGTAATTAGTTAACATTTACCTGATACACTCGGTGGGAGGAGGTCCAAACCGTCTCTCTGCAGCTCTATTTCCATGCTCTTTTGCATAACTGATTACATTCAGTCACGAGTGAAACTGCCGATAGCTTGTCTCTGCAAACAGCCTTCCTCTAATTGGTTTGTTCAGCATCAGCTGACGTCAGTTACATAAGGCTTGTGATTGGAGGAAGCCTGTTTGCAGAGTCAAGCTATTTCACTCGTGATTGGAGGCTAGCAATAGGAGGAAGCCTCTTTGCAGAGACAAAGTATGGGCAGTTTTGCAACTGCCCGGTTCTCTCCTCGGCTGACTTCCTTGAATAAGACGCCCTTCAATTTTTAGGGTAAGGATTTTAGAAAAAAGTATCGTCTTATAGTCAGAAAAATACGGTAATACTAGTGGATTAAAACATTAAAATGAAAAATGATAGTTTATCATTCAGGACACATTTTCATTGGCTTTTAGAAATATTAAGTCTGTATGCTTATATATAAATTCTGCAACATTAGATAGTTACTCAGAGCTTTATTGTGACTTATTCCCTAATGCAATTGTAGTATATTAACTATTAGTTAGGATCTTAGAAATTGTCTGATACATTAGGGATTCCTTAGTTTTGAACTTTGCAACTATACAATATATTTATGCCAGAAATAATTTCTCCAATTCCTGTTTGCCAACAAAAAGCAATTTACATCGACAAATAGTTAATGAATTCCAATATAATAACACATAATGTAAAATATGGAAAGCAGTTATATTAGAAATAGATAGATCTCTTCTTTGTGAATGCATAACATACAAATAAAGTAAATAAAATAAATAAAATAACTCAGGAATTTTGCCATCTACTGGTAAATAAAATATACTTAGCTGGCTGTATATTCCAAAGATCTTTCCATATAGAAGCTTGATATATTCATATGCTCTCTATGCATATGTAAAAAGCTTGTTAATCTTTTCATGATTCTCATCTGCAAAGCAGATGGGGAATTAATTCTGTCAGGAATAATGCAAGATAGATTTTGTGTGCAGATAGCCTGGGTTTACTGCACCATTAACCACCTAGAGCAGTTCCATTGTGTACAATGCATCTTAATCAGCTAATTTTAATGCAAACTGAGCCTATCTGTAGTCTAGCCATTCTCTTTATTTCAGTTTTTCTGTAAACTGGGAAAAAGTGTTGCCAGCAACACAATGGGAACCATTATTCTGGTGGCCCAGTTCAGTTTGCTATTCTACAGTTCAGTGCAATCATTTATAGAGCTAGGTAATAGGTTGGTGTCTACTCTTATTTGGAATCTGATTCATTCACTTCCTCTTCTATATGGCAGTGCCCCATCAAACTACACATACCCATTTCCTTTAATCACCCCTTGCAGGACTTGATTTCCTGTCCCCTCATTATCTTGGTAGCTCTCTTCAGAACTCTAATTTGTTGAGGGGACAATTGCTTACCATGATCTGGACTCTGTGTTCCTGTAAATACATCTCAAAATGACATTTGCCTTTTTAGCAGCTGCATCATGTTCAACTTATGATACGCTGTGTCATCCAGATCTTTTTCATGTGTAGTATTGCCAAGCCAGGTCTCCCCTATTCTATACTTGTGCCTTTCATATTTTCTCCCGAGATGCAGGACTATACTTCCTGTTCATTGCAGCCTATTGTTCAAACCTGTTTTTACCTTTTTAAATCTCCTCTTTCTTTTCTAAAATATTAGTCACTCCTCCTATTTTGTGTCATCTGCAAAAATAATCAACCCCTCAACCCCTTCATCCATTAGTAAGAAAAATATTGAACAATTGAAGTCCCAAGACAGGAACTTGTGGTACTCCACTTGATACTGTTCCCCAAGCTCATGTGGAGCTATTTAAGAATACTTTCTGGATGTCTTCATTCAGCCAGTTATGTACCCATCTAATAGCAGCAGCATCTAGAGAGACTTTGTTGAATGCTTTGTTGAAATCAAATACACTATGTCCACAGCATTCCCTTGATTTGTTACGTTAGTAACTCTGTTGAAAAAGGAGATCAGGTTAATTGGCTCTTGTTAACTGTTGCATTGAAAGTGCTAATAAATATGCTGTTTAATAATCTGCTTGAGGATTTTGCCTAGGTCTGTAACTTCTCAGATCATCCTTGTTCCCTTTTTTGAAGATAGGGACATTTGCATTTCTCCAGTTTTTTGTGACCCTGATAGTTCTCAGGAATTCTCAAAGATTATTTAGTTGTGTTTACCTTTGTTAGTTCCTTCATTACCCTAGGATGTAATTCATCTGGCTAATTTAAATTAGCTAAGTGTTCTTTTGCCTCCTCCTTGTCTATCCTAAGCTGCAGCTTCTTTCTTCAATGGCCAGCTAGAGCTTTGTTGCCTGAGTGAAGATAGGCGTAAAATACCATTTTAAAAAATCTGCCTTCTCACCATCACCCATGAACAATTCACTCCTTTTTTCTTGCAGTAGATCTATACTCTCTTTGGCTTTCTTTTTGTTTCTGATATACCTGAAAATGTTGTTTTGTTATTTGAGCCATTTACTGCAAACCTGAGGTCACTCTGACCTTTAGCCTTTCTGACACAATGTTTAGTTTCTGGAAATTGCCTTATATCCTTCTTTGGTTATATGCACCTTTCTCCATTGTCGCCCCTCCCCCTTTTTTCTTCTTTTAAAAAAGCATTTTAGAAAGTTCTATGTATACTCACACAGACCTCTGAAGAGGCCTCCCATTTTTCCTTCTAATACAGTAGGTATCTTTTGCAATTGCATTTTCAGTATATTGTTTCAAGGATTTTCCTTCTTTCCTGGACACTGCCCTCCTTCAGGATATCAAGCCATTGGATCTGATCTAGCTTCTTTTTGAGTTAATCATAATCCACTTTTCTTCCAGTATGCATGTCTGATTCTTTCATCCATGCTGCTATGATATCATGAATACAAGGATTACATGCTTACTTTCTCACAAGGTTCTGGTCACCTTCACTTCTTCAAGCTGTCTCTTCCTGTTGGTAAGTATTTGATCCAAGGTAATGGATCCATTTTTATCTTCTTCTGCCTTCTCTAAATAAAGTATGTATGCAAGGCTTAGATGGTGATGAGATGTAGCAAGACATTAAACTATGGATTTTTTTTTCTACCAGTGATTTGTCAATGTTTGGACCTGATTTTTTTTTTAGTTGTAGTGTATGGCATTTATTCTTTGTTTATACTACTTCACAACAGTATCCCAAATATAGGTGTGGATGAGTGAGGGATTAGGAGTAAGACATCCACATCCCAAAGACTCTACTAATCACATCTCCTATTGCCCCTTCAACGAGCCCATCATGTTAGTGAGAAACGCAGTCACCCTGGAAGACATTTATGGGGTCCCCCCAACCAACTTTCTAGACTGAAGAAGCTGCTTGGACAAGCAGCGAAACATATCAAACCAAAAGAAAAGAAGTCCAGTTGCCATGACTCAACCTCCAGATAGTCTGCAAATGAAATCACATGAAATTATTCCCAAATAAGTGAGCAAATAGCATAAGATCTTGACAATCGAGTGCAGACTCAAGCAAAGACCATCCAGTAGCCTACCCTAACTAGGCTCAGATTTTCACCATCATTATTAAATGCTCTGTAAGAAAAATCCAGAATTTAGTTTTCTATTTTAAAATGTTACTCATTCTGTTTTTTTTAAATTGATAGGATAGGATGTGTATCCTGAAAGTCTTGATATAAATAATAATGTGCATCTGTATATGTATTCAAGTCTAGCATCTGGAGTTAGCTATTTATTCACTGAACCACAAACAGTATCTCTCTGGCACTTTAACATAATTGGCTCCATATCAGGATAAAAACCATTTGTAAATGAATTGAGAAGCATCAAGGAGAGCACAGAATATTTTACCATGCTGCACTTTGAGAGTGAATGATTAATGGAAAGTGTTTCTAGATGGCTTAAAGAAGGGAAAATAACAAAAGTACCTTTTACAGCAAATTTCTGTGTGATTTTGACATGTTTGCTTTTAGGTAGTTTTGGAAACAAGGCTTCAGCTGCACTTAAGTGCTGTATTTTAAAATGCATTAGCTGGAAAACTTTAAGATACACATAGCTACAGGCTATGCTGTTTTACAGTTTGAATGTTTATCCATACTTAGGATGAAACTTTGCAGAAGCTTTTCAAAATCAAATGGCATCTCAGGACAACGAAACCTGAAATCTATGTTTACAGACATTTTACTATGGGAAAAAGAGAGATTCTGCCAGGTTTGCAATCGCAGTCTGGTTCCTTACTTGGAAGGGTGTTTTGTTGTTGTTTTTAATTTACATTCTTAGGAAAATCTTTGCTTTAGAATCGCGTTCCTCCTTCTCCCATTTGCAAAACAGCTTACTCTCGCAGGCAGCCTCGCTTCTCTTTCCCCCTTTTTTTCTCTTCAAGTGGCTCGAAGGAGACGAAAGGACTGACCAGGACCGCCCGGGGAAAACTTGGTTTTGAAGGGCTGCCTGCTCAAAATTTTTTTTTTTAAAAAAAAGGAAAACCGGCTAGCCGTTGACCGAAGTCCCCGCAAGGAAGGGGCAAGACCCATCCCGCCGACGTCCAGGCAGCCTTCGGGAGAACGAGAAGGCGAGCGCGGGTCGGCGCCAAGGTGAAGGGACTGCGCAGCCGCGGTGGGGAGAAGGGGGAAGGATTGACGTTGCGGGAGAAGCGCCCGCGGGGTTCGGGAGGACGAAGACGCAGCGAGGTCGCCGCGCGCACCTCCGCGGCGAGGACGGGCGGGGATTTCGCCTAGCGTGCCCTGCAGTTCTGCCTCCGTCGCGCCGGGGCGGCTGTCGGGCCCAGCAGGTGGCTAATACAGTAGTCGGACAGTGGGGGCCGTACTGCCGCCGCGCAGCCATGTCTAGCGGCGACAACAGCAGAGGCGCTGCCGGGAGGAGCGCGGCTCAGCGCGGTGCGCGACGCTTTCTGTGAGGCGGACGGATTGGCGGCGGTGGCGGCGGCCGCATGAAACGATTCCATGTTGGCGGCTCAGGATTAAGCGGAGGAAGACCCCAATCCTGGCGCAGAGGGCCGACTGAACTCTCCAACCCTCCCTCCATCCCTTGGGGCACCGGCGGGAAGGATCCGATCTCCAGTGGGGAACGGAGCGGCATGGCTGACCGAAGCCCCCCGAATTGCCACTTGAGGCTGGAATGGGTTTATGGCTACCGAGGTCACCAATGCCGCAACAACCTTTACTACACGGCCGCCAAAGAGATCGTTTATTTTGTGGCGGGGGTTGGAGTGGTCTATAGTCCCCGGGAGCACCGGCAGAAATTCTACCTGGGGCACCAGGACGACATCATCAGGTAGGATGCCCCTTCTCCTCCCTAGCCTACTCCCTTGTTTCTGTTCCAACCCTTCCTTAAGAGCCGTCCTTGCAGGAATTACTACAGGACAATCAGCGGGCGCCCTCCGTAGGGCACTGAGTCCCCGTTTGATTTCTTTCCCTGGAAGCGTTGCATTAGCTGGGATTCTTCGAGGCAGTATTATCTCTTTCCTCTCCTTCTTTTATGGGACTTCTGTTTATCTGTTTATTTGTTATCATAATTCCAAACATTAACATTTAGCATTTGTTCATTGCAGTTCCTCTCTTTTTCTCAGATCTACTGAAATAATCTGGTGGAAAAATCTTCAGTTTATTTATAATTACACTGTTAGCAAATGTGATCTCCTTTTCTTGAGAATACGGTAGAGGTAGAATCCATTTACTTTTGGCTGATTTAATGCATACAACCAGAATTTACATAATGTATACTGCATCACTTATTTCAATTCATATGTCAACCCGTCTTTGAATTAGGAGACAACTACAGTATTCTTGCATGAAATCCACAGTCTCCTTTGTCAATTGTTATCTTGCCTCTACTGCCTCTGTTTCCAGTCAGTAACAATAATTGACTTTCCTCCGAGGTACAGGGTTATAAGCCTAACAGATTTTACGCAACATGAGCCTGCCCTTGGATGGTATTGGAATAAGTACTACATTAACACTGGTATGGCTGAGAATGATTTAAACCCGTCTCTCTTGGCTTGGGACAAGATAAGATCTATGTCATGCGGACATGGCAGAAGAAAAAAGTTGACAGGGTGTGTTGATGCCACGGCCAGGTTCAAGTGGGGAAAGGTCTTCAATTTCTTTTTTAAAAAACATGTCAGTCATCAGTGATCTGTATGTTGCACTTGTTAAGATCACCGAGGGTGCTCTTCTAATGTACCAACATGTTGTTTTCTTGCTTCTTGAATATTGTCAAAGACAGCTTGAAAGACATTCTTAGAGTGCTGCTTGTTTTCCTTCCACTGTCTTATGAAATTGTCTCCAATTGAGCTGTTTCAGCAGTGTAAGTTTTGAAGCATTGTAATCCTTATGACTGTCTGACTGGAGATAGTATGTACCTTGTGCTGAACATGTGTATTTTTCCATTCCTGCCGAGTATGCTGTTTCAGTTCAAATAATATCTTTCTAGTTTTATTCTCTTTCATTGATTAATAAACAAATGTGACAGACATGTACCACCGAAATTTTTTTTTCTCTATCCTGGGCAATGAATTTTTGTGATTCCTCACTTTAATTCAAATCAGTAAACTTGCAGAAGTTTACTGTTGATGTATTATGTAACTATGACCCATTTTTTCAAGTTTTTGAATATTGTCTTGTGCCATTAGTGTTGTATGATATGAATGAATAGAATTACACTTTTATATAAGTAATATTGGCAGTAGTAGCATAACATTGGCAGAGTCTTGGAAAATAAAATTAAAAACATTGTGTTTGGAATCTGTTCTCACTTAGGATTTAATGAAACTGTGTATTACATTTGAATGTATACATACAACTTCCCAAGTAGAAATTAAATATTACTTCTTACAGGATTCTGAATTTCTGATGGTCTTATATTTTCCCTTAAACATTAAGCTTCCAGTGTCTGACAAGTGCTTTATTAAAGCTCAGAATAAATGCTTTAAACTCTTTCATAAACTTTCTGAGAACTATCAGGAAGAATAGACAATATTTTAAGGGTGTTAATTCTGAGGTATGATTTCAAACAAATATTTGATTTTTATTGTGTTCACTCATATTTTAGTTCCTATTTACATATAAATAAAAAGTATATTTTCACTGGAGTGTACCATTAACTGAAGCATCAGTGTCAAAATAGATATTATTGCTGTATTTTCAACAAAAATATTCTCTATAGTATTATATACTATACATTTATTGCTATAAGCATAACTGTAGTGTTGTTTTTCAGACTAAGCACATATTAGCCTTTTTATCTTCTCTTTGGTTTTTATAATCTTTTAATTATGTATTTCCAATTTTAGTTTGTTGTAAGCTGCCCAGAGTCCCCCGTTGTGGGGAGATGGGTGGGGACAAATCAAATCAAATCAAATCAAATAAATAAATAAATAAATAAATATCATGGAATTAGTTGCTCATATATTCCAACATTAATATGTATTTCCTTGAACTTCTACCCTGATTTTAAGCCTGATATTTCTCTCATGTGCACAAATCAGTAAGTACACATTGTGGGTCTCTGTGATTTTCTATAGAGTAAGAAAATAATCCAGCAGCTAGGTAATGTCAGATTTATTTAAAAACAAACACACCTTTCTATCTCATATGGCTGTAAAGACACATTTGTAATCAACATGTCTAGTGAAACCTCATAAGCCAGGGAAGGACTCAGGAAGATGTTCAGTGGTGGGATCTGAGTATCCTCCTTAGCTTCATGTACTGAAAAAAGCATATCTTTATAAACAAATGTGTTCTGTTCAGTAGCTGAGATTTCAGCCTTGTTGCAGCTGCATGGCCAAGGCACTCACCTTGCGGAAGGAACAGAAGCAAATTCCATGGACAGCAGAGGAGCTGTCCAGCATAAAATGATACTATCCAGTGTAGAAGGAAAGCAAGTCAGAGTTCCGATCAACATGGGAGCTGTCCAGCCTTTTTTTTAGATATTGGGTGGCGAGGTAGGTGAGAAGAATTATAACAGTTATAACTTATTGTTGGATTCAGAAAGTTTCATGACCAGGCCTTCTGCAGAGAGTCCTCCAGATTTGCTTTCCTTAGCAAATAGCAATAGCAGCATGTATAGCTAACCAAAACTCTTAAATGTGTAGAGAAGCTTAGAGAAGGCAATTTATATTCAATAAGAAAGAATATTTAGAATGAAAATCCTAAGGCATATCTTATACAGGTGAAACTCGAAAAATTAGAATATCGTGCAAATGTTCATTTATGTCAGTATGGCAACTCAAAAGGTGAAACCAATATATGAGATAGACGCATTACATGCAAAGCAAGATATGTCAAGCCTTACTTGGTATAATTGTGATGATTATGGCGTACAGCTTATGAAAACCCCAAATTCACAGTCTCAGAAAATTAGAATATTACACGACATCAATAACAAAAGGATTGGAAATAGAACAATATCGGACCTCTGCAAAGTAGAAGCATGCATATGTACTTGGTACTTGGTTTGGGCCCCTTTTGCAGCAATGACTGCCGCAATGCGGCGTGGCATGGATGCTATCAGCCTGTGGCACTGCTGAGGTGTTATGGAAGACCAGGATGCTTCAATAGCGGCCTTCAGCTCCGCTGCATTGTTAGGTCTCATGTCCCTCATCTTTCTCTTGGCAATGCCCCATAGATTCTCTATGGAGTTCAGGTCAGGCGAGTTTGCTGGCCAATCAAGCACAGTAATCCCATGGCCATTGAACCAGGTTCTGGTACTTTTGGCAGTGTGGGCAGGTGCCAAGTCCTGCTGGAAAATGAAGTCAGCATCCCCATAAAGCTCGTCTGCGGAAGGAAGCATGAAGTGCTCCAAAATCTCCTGGTAGACGGCTGCGTTGACCCTGGACTTAATGAAGCACAGTGGACCAACACCAGCAGATGACATGGCTCCCCAAATCAACACAGACTGTGGAAACTTCACACTGGACTTCAAGCATCGTGCATTGTGTGCCTCTCCATTCTTCCTCCAGACTCTGGGTCCTTGGTTCCCAAATGAGATGCAAAAGTTGTTCTCATCAGAAAAGAGGACTTTGGACCACTGGGCAACAGACCAGTTCTTTTTTTTTTTTTTCCTGTAGCCCAGGTAAGACGCTTCTGATGTTGTTTGTTGTTCAGGAGCGGCTTGACAAGAGGAATACGACATTTGAAGCCCATGTCCAGGATCCGTCTGTGTGTGGTGGCTCTTGATGCACTAACTCCAGCCTCAGTCCACTCCTTGTGAAAGTCCCCAACACTTTGGAATGGCCTTTTCCTGACAATCCTCTCCAGGCTGCGGTCATCCCTGCTGCTTGTGCACCTTTTTCTACCACACTTTTCCCTTCCAGATAACCTTCTATTGATGTGCTTTGATACAGCACTTTGGGGACATCCAACTTCTTTTGCAATTACCTTTTGGGGCTTTCCCTCCTTATGGAGGGTGTCAGTGATGGTTTTCTGCACAACTGTCAGGTCAGCAGTCTTTCCCATGCTTGTGATTCCTACTGAACCAGCCTGAGAGACCATTTAAAGCAGGGGCCCTCAAACATTTTAAACGGGGCCAGTTCACGGTCCCTCAGAATGTTGGGGGGCCAGACTATAGTTTGAAAAAAACATGAACGAATTCTTATGCACACTGCACATATTTTATTTGTAGTACAAAAGAAAACCAGGAAAAAAACAATACAGTAATTAAAGAACAATTTTAACCAACATAAACGTATTAGTATTTCAATGGGAAATGTGGGCCTGCTTTTGGCTAATGAGATGGTCAATGTCCGGTTCCATATTTGTCACTGCCAGTCGTAACAAGTGATGCAAGTGTGCATCAGTTAGTCTGGATCTGGTTGGAGATTTCAGATGTTTCATTCGGGAAAAAGTCTGTTCGCAGACATAGGTGCTTCCAGAGATGGTTGCCATTTTGAGTGCATGGTTCCTGAGATTAAGATATGTCTCAGAGGGGAGAGATGCATAGAAATTAGTAAGGCTGCTTGACTTGAATGCATCTTTCAGAGAGTCACAATTCTGTAGCTCGGCCAGTTCCATTTGGTAAATTGGATCAGCAATTTCAATGTCAACAGAAAATGGGTTCTGGAAAAGCTGTATGTCCTGTTCATGGAGATGAAGCTCTTTAAATCTAATTTGAAATTCCCTTTGCAACAGTTCCAGTGAATCCACACATGTTTTGTTTGGGAATGCAACTGCTGGTTTTTCAGCCAACAGGTTTTGAGTTGTGGGGAGATGGCAGAAGTTTTCCTCCTTCGTTTATTTAATGAGGAGGTCCAATTTTACTTGAAATGCTTTCACATGTGAATGCATATCACAAATGAGCTTCCCCTTTCCTTGAAATTGAAACTGTTGAGTAGCTCTGTTACATCTGTTAGAAAGGCAAGGTGCCATTTCCATTCTGCATCTTTGAGCTCTGGTACTTCTTTGTTTTTTGAAAGGAGAAAAGCAGAAACCTGTGGAAGTAAGTCATAAAAACATTTCAAAACTCTCCCTCGACTCAGCCAACGGACTTCTGTGTGGTACAGAATATCTTCATAGGCAACATTCAGCTGAGACAGAAACTCCTGAAACTCTCTGTGGTTTAGTGCATGAGCTCTAATGAAGTTAACACAAGACACCACAACTTTCATGACAGAGTCGTACTTCAGAGATTTACAACACAGCGCTTGTTGGTGAATGAGGCAGTGTATGGCTATTGGACGCGAATGGTTGTGTTTGTCCATCTCTTGTTTAATGCGTGCAACCACTCCTTTCATAGACCCCACCATGCTAGGAGCACCATCAGTTGTCACACTGGCTAGTTTAGCCCAGTCCAGCTCCAAATCATTCATAGTTTCACAAACCTTTTTATAGATATCCTCTCCTGTGGTTGATCCTTTGATGCTTTTCAGTGCAGCAAGCTCCTCTGTGACTTCAAAAGAATCATTTGTCCCATGAATGAAAATTAGAAGTTGTGCAGAATCACGAACATCATTGCTTTCGTCAAGTGCCAATGAAAAATAGCAAAGTTTTTTTGAGGAGTTTTACAAATGCTGATGCAAATTGTCCCCCATTTCTTCAATCCTTCGTGTAATTGTAGGTCCTGAAAGACTCACTGTACTAAATAAATCAGTCTTTTCTGGACACATCTCTTTGGCAACAGAAAGAAGGCATTCTTTTACAAATTCTCCCTCTAAAAATGGTCTGCCAGTGCATGCTATTAGCTTGGCAACTTGAAAACTTGCTCTCAGTGATGAAATATTTAGCTGCTTCTGCTTCACAAAAATATTTTGCTGAGTTATCAATCCATTTTTCAGTTTTAATATTTTGTCTTTTCTCACTTGTCCGACCAAACAATCATATTTGTCTTTATGTTGAGTTACGTAGTGTCGACGCAAATTGTATTCCTTGAACACAGACACTAAATCCTGGCATATCAGACAAACAGCTCTTTCCTTGTACTGCATGAAAAAGTAATTGTAAGTCCACTGTTCTTTAAATATCCTGCACTCGGAGTCAATTTTTCTTTTTCTTGACATAATTGTTTTCTAGGGATTCAAAACACAGGTGTCACTGCACACAGGTGCTGGGGGTTAACGTTCACTGCTACTGACCACCAATCCGGGGGGGGGATGGGGGAATGGCATTCACTGACACTAAAAACCAATGGGGGGGGGTCGTCAATATCAGTGAATGTTATCCCCCCACTCCCCTCTCATTGGTGGTCAGTGTCAGTAAATGTTATCCTCCCCCCATCCCATTCCTCCTGCCCCCTGCCCCCCACATTATTGATCAGTGCCAGTGGCCATTCTCCTACTTGAGGGGCAACCACATAGCCCAAATGGAGAAAATAATAGGGTGCCCTGGACCCCACCGATCACCCTGCACAGAGGATCCCTCCTGTGGAATATGAGGAAGTATGAGTTGAAGTGCCCCTGTGGTTGTAAGTGTGGACGGGCTGCTAAGTGCCCGACTTTTGATCATGTGACTGCAGGGGTGCTGCAACAGCTGTAAGTTTGGGGACTGAGCATAACTACTGAATGAATGGTTGTTAAGCGATGACTACCTGTACAAAGAATTTGAGATGATGGAACAGGTCTGGGCAAGGAAGAGGAGTTTGGATATAAATGCAAGGAACAGAAGAGAAGAAAAAGTGAAACAGAAACTGAGTACATTGCTTTCTGCAGTCCTGATAATTTGCAAAGAAGTAGGCTGACCTGATTTCCAAAAATAAAAACTTGGATATACGAATATTAAAAATGCATACATGTATACAAATCTACAAGTCAATTTCCCCAGTCACAGGCAAAAATTACCAGAAAAAAAAGGACACAAAGATGTTTAGAAGAGCTTCTCTGGAATGAAGCAACTTTAAGTAGTTCCAAACATTCCTGTTCCCTGTTGTGCTTTTACACTCTGTGAAAAATTATTTCCAGGCCAAATTAATTTAATAAATGACTAACAATCAATTGACCACTCTCTCCATCATAAGGCTATCAGACCTGATCTGCAAAAATCCATTAGTTGTCAACAAAGAGATACAGGAAACACTAACTTTGCTTCTTATTCTGGATTTCTGCAGACTAGTACTAATCAAGCAGCCAGTAAAATGGATAATGGAATAGCTTCATTCCCACGTTCCCTTCCACCATAAGGTACCCCGAGACTTGAGGAGTAATGAAAAGACATCATTTCTTTGGCTACTTGTTCCCATATTGTTCTGCTTGCTCTACCTTGAGCCCTCCCATTAGTTTGAAGATACCTTCCCCAAAATCAGGACTGTCCCTGTAAAACTGGAATTTAATCTTGGAAATAAGTTTCAGGCACTGATAGTGCCTTCTGTTGACTAAAACCTAGCCATGGCAGCAGGTTATTGGGAATATTTTAATGACATTCCGAATGAAATCCATTGTGTGGGTAAAACAGGAAGGAACATAAAATGCAAATGCGAAGCATCATGAGAATGGGGCTCCTGCTGTTCTCCAAATAGGGCGCCTGTACTCATGAGACCTGGGGAAGACCAGATGGTTTCCGAAGGATTGCAAGAACGGGGTGGGCAATTGGGAGAAAGAATGAGACAAGCAGCTTGGAGAATGACACACCGAGAGGAGGAGAGCCGCAAGATGGCCCGGTATACCTGTAATGTAGAATACTCTGGCTCTGCAGTCTCCCTCCTCGTGCATCGCCTGCAGCTCCCGACACAGCCCTGACAGACAGCAGCGGCGGCCAATCAGGCACCCTGATTCAATCAATCACCCTGCACAGAGGATCCCTCCCATGGAGTACGAGGAGAGGAGAGCCGGAAGACGACCCAGTATACCTGTAATGTAGAATAGTCTGGCTCTGCAATCTCTCTCCTCGTGCATCGCCTGCAGCTCCCAACACAGCCCCAACAGACAGCAGCGGCGGCCAATCAGGCGGGCGGGCTGGATAAATGACCCTGGCAGGCTGTATCCGACCCGTGGGCCGTAGTTTGAGAACCCCTGATTTAAAGGCTCAGGAACCCTTTGTAGGTGTTATGGATTCATTAGCTGATTAGAGTGGGATACTTTGAGCCTAGAATATTGAACCTTTTCACAATATTCTAATTTTCTGAGATTGTGAATTTGGGGTTTTCATAAGCTGTACACCATAATCATCACAATTATACCAAAGTAAGGCTTGACATATCTCGCTTTGCATGTAATGAGTCTATCTCATGTATTGGTTTCACCTTTTGAGTTGCCATACTGACATAAATGAACATTTGCACGATATTCTAATTTTTCGAGTTTCACCTGTATCACTAATACATCAATGTTAGGGTGGAAAAATGCTGAAAACAGAAAGTAGTAGGCCACTAGATTATTTTGTATCATTACAGTATTTATTTGCCTCTACATTATTCTAATACCACCATATTACGTTACTCTACATTATTTTTGTGTAGTTACAAAACATTGTAATTTGTCAGGAATTAGATTTTAAAAAATCAAAGATCAATAATTTTTAGCTCGCTATACATTGTTTTTTTCCTGATATTTATGATAGAAAAAGAATAAATGATGAATGGATAATTATTCATAGTCATTCAAGTCTGGAATGTAGTTGAAAGATTTTAGGTTCTAGTAGAAACATGTCTTGTAACTTCTAGCTCTCTGGAAATCTTTGTTAGTCAGCATGTGAAAATGAATTAAAGAATACATGAAGCTTTGAGATAACTAGTTTAAAACATCAATATAATTCTGTAGTATCCATTTTTGTCTGATTTCCTGCATTTTTCTCTGTAAAATTTTCTCAGTTTATTTGCTCAGCTGCAGTAAAGCATGTGTGTATGGATACTTTTCTCTTCAGATGGGATTGTAGGAAGCTGCCTTATACAGAATACAGCCACTGATTTATTAGGTCACCATAGTCAATGCTGTCTGGCATTAGCTGTTCGAGATTTCTGTCCAAGTTCTCTCCCAGCCTTATTTGGAGATGCTGAGATTGAACCAGATTTATTTGTATGTACTCTACTATGAAATTGCTGCTGAAAACAGGGCACCCTGTTTCCTCTATTTCCTGTTGAAAATGATGTGATTGTTTTATTTTATATCAAATTCTTTTATTTTAAAATATTCACAATGAATTAAAATAAAAAAAGCTTTAAAATATGTAACCTGTTTAGAGTACTATGCCAAAACAACAGGTTGAGGAGCTGAAGTTGGCAGAAAATAATAATTTAGCCTTTATACTTTACATGTAGCTAAATTAATGGGATAATTAAGTTACAGCAAATTATTCAGCTTATTTTGAAAATCAACCATATTTTTGCTGCTAAACAATCAATGGGCTCCAGACACAGTGACACTTAGAATAAATACACTGAGGCCAATACAACATATTTTGCAGCTTGATATTTGTTAAATGAAACAGACTACTGCATCTTCCTAAATTAGCAGTAACACATTTTTACGGATGGTACAGTATGAATGCATAATAGGAAAAAAGAAAGCTGGCTTCAGCTGATCACACCATTGCTTTCTGATCCTTAAAAACTAATTTCACCAGGAGTTCTCAACCTTTTTGGTTCTTGAACACATTTCAAAATTTGAGAAACTGTCATGGATACCATCTGTATAATGGTCATGAAGTCCTCCCTAGTCACAAACATATCCCTTTCTCAAGAAACTGAGGTTAGTCAGGGCTTTCAAACTACTTTCTTGATTTTGTAAGGTATTGAAAAATATAATTCCCCCAAAATACTTTCAAAACCTAGTGGTGCTCAGAGGAGAGGGAGGACAGAAGCTTGCTTGATTTATCTATGATATGGGACTGCTTCCAATACCACTTTGTTTAGGTGGTCAGTTGGCAAACTGAGACTCCCTTTTTAGTATGTGAGAGCAGGTTATGGCTTGCCTCTTCTGGATATAGCAGGGAAGCCTTTAAATGGCTCCCTTTCTCTGCAGAGAAGATCAGTCATTTTTCAAAGTAGACTGTTCCTCTCAGTGTCAGGGAAGTGGACTGTTACCAGCTCTCCAGTGGGATCAGCAGGTCATATTGGCTTCTCATATTGGCAATGTTGCTACATTCTCAACAAGTTTCAGAGTGGTTTTCAAGGGCAGCCTCATATTATTGTGGTATGGGAAACTTGACTGGGGAAGGTATGCCTCTTTTTCAGTATATCTTTCATTACTTGATCAGCTGCATTTAAGGCTGTTCTCTAGACTCTGAAACCAAGATCTATTCTAGGAAATAGAAAGTTCTTGAGAACATTTTCTTTTGCCAGAGGTCCAGAGTAACATATCAGTCTTTTAGCATCTGATGTGGATAATTTGGATGGGACTTCCAGATATCTGGCAGATCTGTAATCATATTACCACCAGTGTTATTATGAACTGAACATACATAACTGAGTCTCACGCACATATGCTATGCAGTACTTTGAAGTGAAAAAACATATTTAGAGCACACATGGCAGCAGTTTCTTCAGACATGCCCATTCCCATGGTGAATGAGTGAAGCTTCTAGCTCTGAAAGTAAATAATAAAAGTTGTAAATCCAAATTTATTTCTATATGTCCTGAGTCTCTGGATAATTAAGAATAACAAGTAGTAGCACTGAAGATGTTAGAAAACCATATTATAGCACCTCATGTGACATGTCTAGAAGCCCAAGTGTTAATAAATCCGTGCGGATTATGAAAAATATTGGTTTTTTAAAATATTAATTTCCAAGTAATGGCTTTCTTTCTTCCATGCTTCTGTCTTGTGCCAATTTACCATTTGAAAAGTATTCTTAAAAGTAATTCCTTTGAGACACTGCAGTTCTGTTCAGTTAGAAATGTTCGTAACAAGGTTCATAGCAGCATGTTACACTGAAGGTTCAAAATAATTATAATTTCAGGTATGTTTAAGACATGCAGTGAAATTCAGACCACAGATGACCTGTTCCAGAAGTTACTAACTTTTGTCTGTGCTTCTTTTTTCAAGCCTTGCTTTACATCCTGAACGAGTGTTAGTAGCAACAGGTCAAGTTGGGAAAGAACCATATATCTGTGTTTGGGACACCTACACTGTGCAGACAGTATCAGTAATGAAAGATGCTCATACACATGGTATAGCTTGCTTGGCATTTGATGTAGATGGTCAGGTATGTATATTTATTAAATATTCTGTTTAATTTCTGCATAATTTGTTGTAAATTCTACTGTATAGACTAGCTTTGGATGATAAATTGAGATATTTAATTTTTTAAATAAATATATAGAAACATTGGTAAACATGCTGAGAAAATTAAGGCACATTTACATAGTCAAAACTGGTCTATCATTCTAATAATTGGACAGCATTATGTAGCACTGCTGTGTAAATTTAGCTTTTGTGTAAGAGTGAAATTCTGAATTTCACAATCAGCTTCATAATTCTATAGAAAAATCTAAGCACCTAAAGTTGTCCTGAGGCTTCTGAAGGAAGACAGATCATGACAGTCTCTAGTCAGTGCAATCTAACTGTAAAAGGAACTTATTTTTAAGACTGCAAATCCTGCGCTTGTTCATATGTACGTGATACCTTGTTTCACAGGATGTCCTTATTAATAAATCAAACCAAACTCTCTTTTTCCTCCCAAAAGCCACATACAAATATTTTTATTTGTCTGTATACCATGCATAGTTATTTGTGGTCCATAACAGATTTAAGAAAATAACATTTGATTTGAAATATATTTTCCTCTTTGGCCATCTGGATTCAGTTTAGGCAAACATCATGATTCTCCACCAATATAGTCTATACTGTAGTTTCAAAATGTTACTTTTAAAAGGCAATGTTTATTTTAAACAAATTGTT
Source organism: Liasis olivaceus (assembly GCA_030867105.1). Classification (NCBI taxonomy): domain Eukaryota; kingdom Metazoa; phylum Chordata; class Lepidosauria; order Squamata; family Pythonidae; genus Liasis; species Liasis olivaceus. Next base: position 39,601,172 of record CM061349.1, read on the forward strand.
GAAACATACATAGTTTTTCATCTACAATTTCTGTCACTCCCACATGGCAGTAGATATGAGGACAACTACCAGTTATTTCCTATATTAAATATATTACATACAGCTCTGCAGAAGACATGTCTATCTACTGGCTTTACTTTGAAATTCTATGAATTTCATCACATTTCTTTAAATGTAAAATTGAAGAACAAGATTAGGACACTTAAAATGCTGAAGCAAAGGGGGTTCTATGACTCTGTCAGGTTCAGCCCAAAGAACTCCAAGAAACAGTACAGATACAGTTCTATTGCATCTATTAGCTTCCACCTACAAGACAGAATCTCACCAGACTGAATCTAAACTTCCCAAGCCAGCAAGCAAACACTGCAAATTCCATAGGGTGGTGCCAGTCTCATCCTCTGCACCTTCCCACGCTCACTCTGGGGGCTAAGGAAATGCTTATCTCCCCGAGTGCGGACTTCACCAAACCATTCCATCACAGACTCCATCATTTCTGTCATTAGTCAGGATGGTACTGTTTACATTGTAAGATGTGGATATAATAAGAGGCATTGAAACTTCCCCAAAACTTTTCTATTGTGGTAATTTTATGCCTAAATTCTGAACTTATTAGTTTATGGTTTTTAATTTTTCAGTCAGCTATTGTCAGCTATTTGAACAAGTAAAATATGTCTAGAGGAACACATATTATTCATTAAAATTATTATTCCAGAACAAAACAGTTTTGTTGAGATGTATTTCTATCTATCTTCTTGAATGATTACCCATTCACAATTTTCTTCTTTGCTTTTTTTACTTTCTTTAGTTTTCCCAATAGGCTCCTCTTTTTATAATGCATTTTACTTTTACTGTCCTTTCTTCTTCTCTGGTGTAAACTGTTTCATTGCCTTTTAACCAGCACGTCCACAAGGAAGGTCAATAATTTCAAAATGTGGGTGTGATGGCAAACAAGGCCCTGCTGTTTTTTAACAGGCATCCCACATTATTTTCTATGTGATGGCATAAAAATATGCTTAATAACCAAATAAAAAGAGGTGGGGCTTTGATCACCCAACTGTACCCACCATTTTGTTGACCCCTCCCCCAGGACGGTTCTACTTTTAATTGTGTTTAAAATAAATATGCATTTTATTTTATTTCAAATTCATATTTAAAATATGAATCATGTGTTAACCACTGGTCTGATTAGATTACATCCCAGCTGGTTTTAGACTGTTAGAGGTCCCCTGATATGATTGTGAACCAAGATGAGAAACTCATTTTGAAAGTATATCCATCATTGATCACTAATAGAAATCATTCAAGGGCTTCCACCTTTTTTCAGTTCATCACAAATTGAATGATGTTAATAGGAATAAGATTAGAAAAGGAAGTCTGCCAAATTCTAAACATATAGAAGCAGAGGTTTATGTTCGAGGTATCTTTACGTTTTGCTTTTTTATATAAAAAGGTAATGTTTTTATTTCTTGGTGAAATTATATAAAATGTTTATACAAGATTATCCCTTCTCGTAGGATCCAGCTTTGCAAAGTTAACGTTAATAAGCTGAAAGGAGAAATGTGCAAGAATTTAAAAGATTAGTTATATTCTGAGGATTTCCAGTCAGGGTTGCTTATGAGCTGGGAGTCCAAAAAGTCAAGGTGGTGGGTGTACCCGCATTATCAAATTCCCACCCTTTTTTAAATGTATGTCATGCCTTTTTGACTCCCCCATGACTGTCTTTGTTTCTAATAAAGGGCATTTATATCTGTTTTGCTTTTTTTGTCAGCAGCATTTATGAAAGTGACATACAGGATAAAGATGTCCTTTATGAATACATATCTAAAAGTTCAGAAAGATAGTAGTAGTGGTATCCTTCTGGTAGAAGTATGAAATCTTCAGCTTTGGGAGTAGAGTGTAGATGATTTGCTTCTTCCTTCTCCCATAGTTAGTTGTTTATTTATTTTAGAGGTGGCAATTTGCATCTAAGTAGTATAAATCAGAGACATGTAATTTTCATTAATTATACCTCCAATTAATTTCATTTTATAATTAAATCTATTTAGGAGGTATAATTAATGAAAAATATTTAAGAGACTCCCATGACATGCTAAATTGGTACCAAAATCATAGAATGTTTAATAGGACATTTAGTGAAGATGCATGTGTAGCAAACAGAGAAGCAGAAGTTGAAGATTCAGCATTTTCCATGTTGACACACTATACTGCAACCCTCTGCGCCCGAAGACAATCTACCAAAACTCTTTTAACATTATTATTTCTAAAGAAAAGCTGGTAAAGAGCACTGAATTTTAGAACAATCCTTTATCAACATTCCTTGAACTTTATGATAGCAGATCTTGAGTTAAACCATTCAAGCTGGAAGGATCAATGCCAAAACTACACCTTTCTCGACCTGGAGTTTTTCTTATATAAGGAGAGTTTGAAAAAAAATGTATCAGTTTTTACAGACTAAGTTTGTTCCTAAAAAATTCAGTTTTTTTGACAGTTTGGCAAGATTCAAATCAGATTGGATTTCAGAAGAATTCTGCTTTTGATTTGGGTACCTCCAGAATCTATTTAAATCAACTGGATTTGGGTCAGGATTTAGTTGAATCCAAAGCGTACCTCTAGTTGAAAACTTTCTAAAAAGCATGTTTTCAAAAGCTGCAAAAGAGGGAACCTGATTTATCACTAACCATTATTAGAAGTATTGCCTTATAACTGCATTGAACCTTATAGTACAACTTCCTTTTTTCCCCTTCCTTTCCCTTTGTGCAGTGCTGAAGGCTCCCCAGTAGAAAACATGGTAGATGATTCTGAAGGGAACAGAAGCAATATAATTTTAATAAAGCTTCTCCATGTGATACTTTGGATTTCACTCTCTCTCTTCAGGAACACTGTAATATATTATTTACTTTTTAAAATGCTGTATCCTTGATATATCTATTCTTTTCCCTCATCTGAGACACTCAGAATGTATTATCATTTGAGTATTAATATTTTATTTTATTCTCCTTTGACATTTTGGGAATTTTTAGCGCTTGCTTTCAGTTGGTTTGGATTCAAAAAATACAATCTGTGTCTGGGATTGGAGAAAAGGAAGAATGTTGTCCATGGCTCCTGGTCATACTGACAGAGTGGGTATAATTTTATTTAATTTCTGTGTATATTTTAAGAACCCTTTTCTGTGTCTGGCAAGTTAAATATAACCATTTCTGGCAGCACCATAAATAAGTGACAATACATAACTTTATACTTCTGATTCTGTATGAGGCTTTTACACATATTTGCTTAGGAGAAAATTACAATGAATTAAATGAGGTGGTTACTATTAGATTTATGTCTCATGTTTTTTGCAAAGAGCCTTGGCTGGCTTTCATGGTCACTTAAATTAACAAGCTTATCTGTTTGTATTATAAATCTACAAATATTTAAGAAGTTTAAGAAAACTTTATTGGACAAAAATATTTCCAGTAAACCATTCTGCAATGTTTAGATTAGGAGACGTGGATATATTTCTGTAAATATATCTACTTTTCATTATAATTAAAAAGTCATTTTCAAGACCAACTTTTTTTTCCTCTGTCCCCTATCCAGATATTTGATATTTCTTGGGATTTGTACCAACCAAACAAACTTGTTAGCTGTGGTGTAAAACATATTAAGGTAAGAAAACATACATTTCAGTTCTGCTTGCAGAGATGCATGGATGCCTTACATTTTTGAGGGACATGTCCTCACAGTGTTACCACCATTTCAACCCCAGCCTGCTGAGGCAATCTGAAATTGATTTTAGATATTCTGATGTGTAAATGGACTTTTCCATTTTATCCTGACACATTTTATATCTTTTATTTTTCTAGATGCACTTGATTTTTTATTGTTTGGTGTTTTGAGGTGTACTGTAAGTTGCCCAGAGTGTTCTAGGAGTTGAATGGTCTCCACATATAATAATAAAAAATAAATAAAAGAAACTTTTTTTTATGTGGATAATGTAGGACACCTCAGGGATGAACCTGGGGATGATACAGAGTCAGTGATATGCTTAACTCCAGCTGGCCCAGCAGGTCTGCTGTGGAAATGTCCTTTCCCAGTCGCTGGACTTGCCATCTCCATGGGTACAGTATTTGGCACAATATTATTTAATCTGAAGTCTTATTGGACAGTTTAAGCAGTTCTACTCTTGGCAAAACAAAATAAAATTAATTGATAAAAGTTATTATATATGTACAACTGTTCTTTCTTTAACTGGGTTATACAACTGCTGCCAGCTGGAATCAACCCAATTAACTTGATTGTCCCAGAAGAAGATGTTGGTAGTATCTCATTTCTATGAAGTGAGACAGGGTGAAATGCAGAGGTAATGTTTTTATGTGGCAGTGCCTGCGGTTTGGAACAGCCTTCCAGCCACGATCAGGAGGGCTCTCTCTGTGTGTTCATTTCAGAAGATGGAGCTCTTCCAAAAAGCTTTTGTGAACTGAGCAGCTGTCATCAAGGTTTTTTGTATTGTTGGTCTTTGGTTTTCATTGAATGATCATTATTTATTTATTGGTACACTATTAATATTTATTCTGGACATTTTTTGTTATGAACATTTGTTTGTTAATGACCTGGAGTCCTACCAGATTATAATGATTACTGGTCAAATGAATAAATATATAATATGAATATATTATATTAATATATTATATATATTCGTAACATTATATAGAAAATGCAATCCAATCCTCAGATTCAACACAGTGCTTAATACAGCAGAAATCACAACAGAATCAAAGTTTTTCTGAATAAAGTAATCTTTGCTATCCATCCAAAATCAAGCAATGATTGAGCCTAGTATTAGGGCTTCAAGAAGCCATTTCAAATTTTGGATATCACAACTGGAAAAAAACATTCTAGGATTACCCATTCAAGTGGATATCCTCCAAAGAATAATGTGTACTTCTTGGTCCCATTTAGTGAAATGTTGTTTTCATAGTCTATTGATTTCAGTGGCTACTTCCTACTCAGTTTTTACTTTCAATTGAGTTTAAAAGTAGTCAGTTAAAAACAATAGATAGAAAAAATATGATCTAAACTGGCAATTTCTGTCAGAACTGCTTGTGGACCTGTTGAAACTTTCACATTGCCTGGGTTCACACATCATGCTAAACCGAAACATACTTTATATGTTTGTGCCTCGGCATATTATAGAATCAGAAGGGATCTTAGAGGTCATCTAGTCCAACCTACTGCTCAGTGAAGAATTCTATAGAGTATTTCTGACAGATGCCCATCCAACCTTTGTTTGAAGACCTCCAAATAAGGAGAACTTCAGGTGGCAGCCTGTTCTACTGGTTGACAACTTGTACAGTCAGGAAGCTCCTTCTAGCATCTTGCCAGAACCTACCTCCTTGAAGTTTTAACTCATTCATTCATCCTTTCCCTCTTTTATGTAACAACCCTTAATGTGTTTAAAGACTGCTATCACATCTCCCTTCAGTTGTCTCTTAGGTAGGCTAAACATACTCAGATTCTTTAACTATTATTCATAGAGCTTGGTTTCTGGACTCTTCACCTCTCACCAGTGTAACCTAATAATACACTTATAGTGTAAACTTAGCCAACTGTGGTTTATTCAACAAAGTATGCTAAAGTAATCATTGGCTTAGTTTAATATGGGAAATAAGTCTTATAAGAAAAGAAAGAACATCTAACAAGGAAATGATAAGCGCTTGAGCTTTCATGACTAGGTTTGAATTCTTTAGGAAAGGACTCAGTTACCAGACCTGAAAGAGTTAATAAAATGTATCATTGTCATCAAATCTGTACCTAGAAATACTTCCAAACTGCAAATATATTACAATCCATTCAGAGCAAGGTGAATGCTTGATTCAAGTGTTTCAGAACACCCAAATAATAGTACTTTCATTACCTTGATCCTTATTTTAACTTCCAGATTGGGAAGGAGCCATTTCAATTTTTTTCCTTTAGTGATACTCCAGTAAGGTAGCTGAGAAGCATACTATGGTTGATGATATGGAAAGCCCAAGAAAAATCAATGAAGTCCTCATGTCTGTGCTATGGAAAATGTTATCTAGGTAATAAAAGTACTTTCACTTCCAAGAATTGAGTTTGGAAAAGATCCAAACATACTATTGCAGAAATATTTTCCAGGTTTCATGTGTGAGTCATCAGTTTTTGTACTATGAGAGTTAAGAAAATGCTGCAATACCAGGAAGTTGGTCAAGAAGGAGAAGCAATGAAGTTTTACCTGGTGGCCTGAAAAATGTTTTCAAATGCTTCACTTTCCTAGAAATGCAAGGGAGAATTAACTTTACAGCTGTTGGAATATTTAAGATGTGTATCATTTGGGCAAAAATTCTTTTCAGGCTATGTCATCAAACATAGCATGATAGATGAGCAGGATATTTAGAAGCAGGGAAGCAACAGTTCAGTTACATAACTTGTCTTGAAAACTAAGCACTAAAGGCTATAACTGAGGTTAGGAAGGATCATTGACCAGGTCTGAATTGTAGTCAGCCATAAATATATTCCACTTAGCTAGTTACTTCTGATCATTAACTCTCTGGTTCTTCCTAATGGTGGCAATCAAGATACCAAGTAGTAATGAGTAGTTAATGTTGTAGGCTAGAGTTAATAAGGATGCAGCCTTAGCTATTCTTTTATATCAAAGACAAGCTGTGATCATAGAGATTTATTGTGGGTGGTGTTTCCTGTCCTCTCCCTTACTGAAACAGACCACTGCATGATTTGGAAAATCTCATTGTGTATGGGAAGAAATGGAAGTACTTGCCATGTCAGATCTTAAGCACCTTGCAATGGGAATATGGATTATGTTTTCCTCCTAGTTGGAGTGATCTGCTACTCACTTCATTTCCATGAATATCATCAGAAAAAAGGCAGGCAGCTGACTTTCAGATAATAGTCATACTACTTATATAAACTTCTTTCTACTAATTTTATTTTCTATCTATGCATTTCCCTATCCGTAGGCAAAGATGCAACCAGTAGCTTTTCAGCAACCTTCACTGGAAGCTTTGGAATGCTGTCCATAGGCATCTGATTATTATTGACACTACATATGAAAGTCGTAATTTTAGGCCTTAGTTTTATTGTATTTTAATTTATTTTAGAACATATTACAGAATTTATTAAAATCATTTAATATTTTTAATAGAAGCTTAGTATCTCAGTTTTTTAAAAAGGTCTAATTAAAAATTTTTTAAATGTTATTTTATATCAGTTTCTTTTGAAAAATCATTTTTTATTTCCTTCAGATCATAGAAGTGAATGGAGCACTCAACCTTTGCTTAGTCCAAAGGAGTCATTTCATAATGCAGCTGTATATTATTTTAAAGGCCAGATTCAAACCTCTTTATTAAGACAAACACTTGCAGTTTACTCTGCCATTCTGTTCCCATTAATTGGATAATTAACTCAACTGGGTTCAGTGGGTTTACTTTTGCTCTTGCATAAGATTGTAATGTCAGTCTTATAAAGATTTCTGATAAAACGTTACTACTAACAAAGTTTTAGAGAGCACTTTGCCTATGATAAACTTTATTGTAGGCTTGTGCAATTTTTAAATTAATTTCCTTAACCTTTTTAGCTGTACTGAGTTTCTGAAAGTAGAATGAAAAACAGGACAATTTGTTATGTCTCGCTACACTGAGAAGGCTAAATATATGTTTTCTATCTCATTTTGTTATTTAAATATGTGGATAGTAGGATGAAGTATATAATTTTGCTTAATTGTATACAGTTAGCTTAATTGCTATCACTCTTTCATCCATATAAATATATAAAAGTACTGTTTCTGTGCTCAGAGTTCTGTCAAAGCCTATTCATTTTATAAAATGTATTAATTTTAGGTATAACTAGTTTTTTTAAAATGTTCTGTTAAAAAAATTCTTGAATCTAACCTGAACATCATTCCTTTCTACTTTGAGATGTAGGGGTGGAAGCAATCATGGACCAAAGTCATTTGGATCTTACACAATTGTAGATATGAGTTCATAGTCATAAACCTAAGTAATATAAGAAATTGGTTGATTTAAACAGTTTTAATAATCCATTCCCATTCACTCATTCATTTGCTCTTACACACCATACCTCAACCAGGTTGATCAGATGCACAGGCTGCTAAAACTTGAGTGGAGGGAGGATATGCAGAAATGCTAACAGCCAGCCAGACAGCAGCTGGTATTAAACTTTTCGTCTCCCAGCTGAGGACCATGAGACAGAGAAGGGAGAAAAGAAAGAAAGGAATGTATGGAAACCCATCAGTGCACCTAAGCCTCAAGTCACAGAGCTAAATCCAAGTTTACATCAAGGCTACACATCTGCTCCTTCAAGGATTCAATTCCATCCAGACTAGTAGATCTACCCAATTTCTGAATCCATGAGATGCCAATCCACAGTTCCTCTGAATTATTCATTTATTGGCTTTCATGTAGCGCACTGCAGTTTTTAAAGACCTGTCCAATATCTGTATCAGGTGATTTTGGTGACAGGCAAAAATAGACCAGGATACATATTGGCAGCCTCCAGTTTGAAACCCCTGATGCCCTTATTCAGTAGCTTTAAAGAAGCCTCTATGCCCTCTTTGATATACAGAGCAAAACTATCTCCTTCTCTGTCCTTCCCATATAAAATGTATGTCCAGAAAGGACCAGATTTCATTTATTTTCTTCCTTTCATCAAGTTTCCATTATATTGATACTTGTATAGTGAGATGGGTGGCATATATACATTTGAATAATAAACAAACAAACAAACAAGTTGATGTCCTTCTTTAAAATGAAGTATTTCAGACTTCCTTCTAATATGATGTGGAGATGTTTAGCATTTCCATAGCAAAACATATTCTTCAGATGTTCTAGCATACATGCACCTTTTTCTGCGGCCTTTTGGGCTTTTTGATTAGTTCTCTTGTTTTATTGTATGCTTATAATTCTTTCTGTTCTGTCCTTTGGCTATTTTTGTCTGAATCAGATATTCTCCAGTTCATGTCAACTTTTTACTTATTGCATGGCAAAGCTATTGAACAAGCAACCTGATAAATCAGCAGCAGCAGCATTCAAATACTGTAAATAAATCAATAAATACTCTAGATCAAAAAGCTAGTAACTCACATTAGAGTAAAAAATCAGGCCAATATTCATATATGAGGTTCAAGCAGATGAGATATCAAGCAGCTTCAGAGTTAAAAAGGCTCAGTCAAGGAACTAGGATATTAGTAAACAAGGTTAAGTCAAAAATGTAGCACAATCAGAGGTTCATGAGATATTATTTCCTGTACGGGCCACTGAGGTTTATTTATTAGAGTGGCTTGGAGCTCACCTGTGGTCCAGGTGCTAGTTATTAACCCTTTCAAAAGAAACTCTTTACATGAAGAGCATTGGTCCTTCATTTGTCATGGTCTGGGGAAGCTCCTTCCAATTTCAAAATATGGACTGAAGCTGGGCTTACATTTCCTAAGTCCCTATTTGTTTCTGAGGGAAGTTGTGCTACAGCATGTAGAGTGATTCATTCTTGACTTTTAAGAAACATACCTGCAGATGAGTAACAATGTCTCTAGAGTTTAGTATAAAAGTTATTCTGGAAGCAGAAACTATGTAAAGGATGTATTAATGTTACTTATGTTAATTTTGCATTATTTGCTCCAAAAGCCTAAATATTTTGTACTTTCTCTATCAGTATGATTTGCTCTGTACTTTCAGTTATACATGGTATGCTTCTTGCTCGAATGATTTAGATTTGAGGAGATCCACTGATACCAGTGGAATTTTTAATCCTATTATTATTATTATTATTATTATTATTATTATTAAACTTGTATGCCACCCATTTCCCCCAATGGGTGGCTCTGGGTGGCTCACAATAACAAAAAAGAAAAAACACACCAATCCCTCCAACAGTGGCTAAAATCCAGAAATAATTAAAATACAAACATACATTAAAAATCTTCTAAAAACCCCCTGTATATTTTAGCACTAACAACCTTCAAGATGCTGGGGGGCAGGCAGAATCCATCACCCCACCAGCCATCTCCACAGATGCGAGCCCCCATCCGGCCCCCAGGCCTTCTGGCAAAGCCAGGATTATTTCAGTGGCTCATCCTGAAGTATGTGTATGTCTGGATTTACCATACTGAATGAAGAATAAATAATAGTGAATTCGGCAGTATTCTCTTTCAGAGAAATAGGCATAAGATTAAGTTCTGCATGCCCTTTTATGTGGTCTGAGCAAATGGAAAATAAAAAATGTGAATGCCATTTTTCTAGAAATGTGTAGTTATTATGATACGACTATGTTTCCTGATTTCATCTCTCTCCTGTAATAATATAATACTATATTACTAATACTATTAATAATACTAATTAGTATTATTATATAAATATACTAATAATAGTATATACTAATAATAGTATTAATACTAATCATATATTAATATGATGATGTTATGACATATTATAATATATCATAACATCATCATCATACTTCCATATTTCCCTGTCTCCATATATAGAAAAAAAATGACATTGAAGTGCAGTGGCATCATATTGTGAGCTTTTAGTTACTTAAATATATGACAGAGTGGAAGAAAAAGAAATCAGAATTGGGAGCTTTGTCTTGGCAGCCATCCATCTCAAAAGTTTGTGTTTTAGTGGCTTAAAATATCCAACATGAATAATGTTACTAAAGCAAATAATTTTTATGCTGCAGTTCTGGAGTCTCTGTGGAAATTCATTGACACCAAAGCGTGGTGTCTTTGGTAAGACTGGTGATCTCCAAACTATTTTGTGCCTCGCCTGCGCAAGAGATGAAGTAACATATTCTGGTGCACTTAATGGAGATATTTATGTATGGAAAGGAATCAACCTTATACGAACCATACAAGGGGCACATGCTGTAAGTATTATTTTGATATGACGACTGATTATTTTTTAAAAGATTTTTTAAAACAGGTGGGACAAACACAGATTTGTAAATGAATTGCAGTGAAATTAATAATTACAAGACTCCAGGATTTTTAATAAATTTTGAATTAAAAGTTGAAGCTTCATTTGTTCAGTCTTATGAAATTTATGAAATTATGACAAGTTTTCAGTAGGCCTTTCAGTTTAATGTTTAGTGGCTATTTGTCTGGAGTTGATGGCACTAACTGCACTGGGGCAAAAAAAAGGTATTTTGAGTTGCTCCAAGTTATGTTCTGAGTTTCTCAGTAGACAAAAGATAGACAGAGAAGAAGAAATTTAACTGCATTATTCTGAGTGCCAGCTCACTATTCCACTCCTCAGTCTGCAGAGTAAATATGCATTTTTAATGAATGTAATTGATTTAATGTATTTTCATCCTGCCATTTAGCCAATAATTGCTTACAAATATTGATAACTAATCAGTGTCTGTTCTCAGGGGTATAAATTGAAAAATACAACATATAGACCAAAAATAAAAAATGGAGGGAGGGAAGAGGATGAAAGAAGCAAGTTCAGCACCAGTTCTTAAAGTTATAGTTCTTATGATTACCTGGAATTAAAATAGTTCCATCAACAAATGAAATGGCTGCTGGCTATTTGGGGAGATGCAGAATTCTTCTTCCTTTCTATAAGAGATACCACATTATGAATCACATTTGTAGGGTGTCAAAAAGTTTTTAAAACATGGAGGAGGTATGATAGAATACAAAAAATCTGTATCAGTAAAGAGGCTTGCATTATTTCTAATTAGAATGCAATACAGTTGCAGTAGTACGACCTTAGAATGTGATCGCATACTTTAGCCTCCCAAACCAACAGACTCTTTTCGTGGTTGTACTGATGTTTTCCTTTGTACTTTAGGATTTTTTTTTCCAGATTTACTATTTGACAGAATAATAATTCACCACCAATACCTGGCTCTTAATAGTCCTTTCACATTAGTATTATTATACTGGCAAATGTTTCCCTATGCTGCGTTCTTTCCTCCAATATAAGATAAATTTTATCTACCGTTTTTACATTGGGTTCCAAAAGCCTAAAGGTGGTTCATTGATTAGGAAATGAATATCATTTGGCTTTTCACCACACTGTCAATTAACCTTTAGCCTAAGGAGGCTTGTGAGTCTGTAAGAAAGACATTTGATTCCTTTCATTACTTTGACCCATAAAGAAAGTATTCCTTTGTATATCACCTGCTGCAGCACCCAAGGGAAATTGTTCCTACTTTTCATTCCCTTATAGTTGGATAATAACTATGTGGTAGGTGTTTATGTATTTGTTTGGCATCCTACAATATGTAGAGCACTATATTTAAAAAGTTTGTGTTTTCATGTAGGTAAAAAACAAACAAACATGAATATCTACATTGAAAGAGTTCATAAAAGTTGTATTTTTTAAATCCTTTTAACTTGTTGACAACCCAGAGCTGCTTGGCAAGTGAGTGGCCATATAAATTGAATAAATAAATACATAGACTTAAAGAAGCATTTTACCTCTCATGTGGATTTGGATTTTTTTTTTAATCATTTAGAATTAAATAACAGCATTTTTGCTTCTGTTGACTCCTTATGTAAAATCTCTTGCACACATAATTATAATAAAGCTGGATGAATATTTCATCTGCTAATTTAACATACAGTACAAAGAAAAAGTAACATGATCCACGAAAAGGAGAATATGACTACGGACAAGGTTGAAAACCTGATTCACAGGAGAAACAGCTTCCCTCCCCTCTTCTTTCACTGGACAAGCCAGAGGATGTTCCCCCCGCTAAAGAGGTGGGACCTCTGCTTGCCAGTGATCCCCATTTTGCAGCCCATGCTGCACTGATTCTTGCAGTCTCCTTGCCAGAACTACAAGCTCCCCTGCCCCCTCATGAAGAGAAGAGAGGCTTGATGGCCAAACAGATGGCAGAGAAGGGAGAGCAGGAACTTGATGGTACCCCACCTTCCTCTCCACAGAGGGAGACATAATTACAACCATCCCATCATCAGCTAATGTGAAGCTACCACCTCCGCCCAAATTATTCATCCAGCTCTGTTTCACAGTACAACAGCTTGACATCCAAGTGACCAGCATAAGGTCACCCACCAAACCTGGCTTGCTGGTTTGCATCCACCAGAGATCCTTGTTTTACTGACTTCTTCTCCTACCATGACATATTGATTCAAGAAACATGGACCGCTGACAAACTGCACCTTAATGGATTTCATTCATTTTCAGTTGCATCAGAACCAGGGGTAAAGCACAGAAGATCAAAAGGGGGCCTAATCTCCACTACTCTATGTGCTGCATCAAGGCCCCTCCCCTCATTCAGGTCATATACCATGGCAGTGTTAATCCAATTCAACACTGTGTTCTGTTGGTAATAAATGCTTATGTGTTCCCAGCGTGTAGTAGACACAGAGCGCCAGTTGGATATAGCCAGGACCTCAAGTTCATTGCCAGTGAATCCAACAGATACTCTGCCTCCCCTATGGCATACCTAACTAAACTTGAAGTACCTAAACACAGAAGAGCCTTTACTCTAGCATGATGTCATGCCTTCCCCTCAGCTGTCTTTGAAGGTTGATACAGGAAGATTCCTTACCCGCAGAGACAATGCCCCTGTGACTCAGGGCACACAGAAACAACAGAACATGTGCTTCTCCAGTGCCTGTACTACTGAGACATTCGTACTAGCCCATCTTACCATTACTGCATAAATATCCAGGGTGCACAGGACAGTTAACACCACCCTTTCTTTCAGATATCAACCCTGCTATAACATAAAATGTTGCCAGGTTCTGTGCAGCAGTGCTCAAAATTCATCAGATGACCTGTGCTATAAACTAGATTTAATGAGCACCTAGTTCACCATATTAGAGTGCTTTGTAACTTAATAGATATAATCTTCCCCATACTAACCTTTCATGCTCCTCTGCACCCATCTAATGCTACTGCCCCTTCTTTTAGATTCTCACTTTTTATATATATGTTCAATTTTTAATTTGTATATCTTTTATATCTTCTAGTTTTTAATAGTTTTTTAAGATTTTTATTTTTACTCTTGTATCTTTTATGCTTATCTAATGATTATACCCCACCTTCCTTGTCTATGACCGTAGTACGTTTTTTATTTGGTTTGATTTGTAATCCTGTCCATGTATGTAATCCTGTTCATTTTTGCCAAAGTTAACTGAGAGGACATGCAAATATATTTAAGGAATTATGATACGAGGGCTGGAATGTTAAACATGGTATAAGAACAAATGCTTTTCAGTAGGAAATAAACTTGAGCAATCAAGTGCACCTTTTTAACTAATAAATGATCAGTTAATTATTGGTTAAATTAATAATTTAACATACTCTAGTACACATTCCAAGAGAGTCTGATATTATATTATACTTCTTACATTTCTTTTTGGATGTATGGGTTGTCATAATTGTGGATTGTATGGGTTGTAAAGTGTGGATTGTTTAGATCTGAAATCATTCTAATTTTCTTGTGGATATGGTATAGTAGTGCTTTCTGCTGTTTGTTTTTCTCTCAGGATTGCAGTGAACTGGTTTCTGAGTTGTCATGCATTTGATATGTTACTTGCATAGGATAGAACACATTGGGACAGTTCCTTGATTGTCAAATTAGCCCTGATGTGCTGTGCAGTTCTCAATAAGGACATTTGTTGGTCAGCTTCTAAACAAGTTTGCAGAAAAGGACTGTCCTCTAACAGTATTTGTATATACTGTATGAGAGATAATTTGATTATACTAGTTTTCACTTAGGCATATCTATGTTACTAGTACATAAAGTGTCTACTCTCTGCATGGAAAGAATCATGTAGTTATAATTAGCTGATCTGTGATTAATTTCTCTGTCTAGTTATTGTAATTACAGAAATTAAAAAAATATTTGAGGTACATTGATGCTAGAACAATTGACTTAAATGAAACACATATGGTAATCGAAAGTATTATTAGAAAGACAGATTTTGCGTATTCTTATTTCAGTTAGCAGGTTACTCAAAAATCACGGAAAGCTGTCAGTGATGTTTTGCAATTGTGTAATGCAGTTGCATTCAAGGAAGGGTTTCCTAGAAATACAGAAATACAGAAATGCATAGAGTTATTTTCTGTTTTAAGATACAAAATCTCTTGTGTAATTATCCTGAAGCATTATAAACAAAAAACATTTTAATTCATATGAATAATTATGGTACTTGCCTTGAAGGAGACTCTACCTTTTACAATCTAGCTCTAATTAAATATGTCCTTTTTTCTCTGCTAGGCAGGAATTTTCAGCATGAATGCATGTGAAGAAGGCTTTGCCACTGGTGGCAGGGATGGCTGTATTCGCCTTTGGGACTTAAATTTTAAGCCCATTACTGCGATTGATCTCAGGGAAACAGACCAGGGGTATAAAGGTAAAAAAAACCCTGATTATTTTAATTACTTTACCTAAGAGATCATTTTTTTCAAGTGTGAAGTGGAAAAAAAATGTTCCTATAGGAGGATTGTGTTCCAAATGAGTAGCTTTCAAAGCTGGGGGTGGGCAGCAGAGTAGTGGTACTTTTTCATCAATAGGTAGTTCTGCTAGTTGTTCTTTGTACCTTGTTTGTGATAGAGGAATGGTTCCCAGCCCTTATCACAGTCAGTGTTGAATGTGAGTGTGGAACAATTAAAACCCATGTATAATTCAGATTTAAGCTGTGCTCTGCCAGGCTGAGAATGCATCTGGAGTAATAATGAGAATGTGATAAATTCCATGCATGAAGTGGTTTTCCAGCTTGGGTTTAAATTAATGTAATTATAGTTTTGCTCACGTTTTCAGTCTGTCAGTCCTGCCTCCTCTTATCTTTCTTCTCTCATGTTCCTTAAAATTATTATACTGAAATACTGCTGTTACTGAGTCATAACATAACATGTTTACTAATGCTTTTAATCACTAAGACAATGTGGAGGTATGATAATTGGCATGTGAAGAAAATCATGAAGTTTGATGGATTATGACTTTGGTAGAATTAAGCTAATAACATAAGCCAAATCCTCAATAGAACTTCTCATTAGAATTCTGCCAAAATATTTCTACAAAAGTTAGCCTTTTGACAGGAAGTTGTGATAATGTACATTTGGCATTTATCTGTTGAAATTTAGGTTTAAACAATAATCAAATACACATCCTCTTAGAATTTAAGGAGCTACTTAGTGTAAAAACAAATTAATGTAACTTTGGTTTCAATAATTTTGAGCATAATTCACAAGCAAAAAAAAATGTTAATTTCTCCTGCCGAGCAAGTCATTTACTAACCCAAGCTGGATGCCAGTCTACATCCTCTAGTTCAGCTTAGATCACCTTCTTTGTACCAATTGATGCTACTATATTTTGTTGCATCTTTAACTTCCAGTATGATTTAAATAATCAGTTTTCTTCTGTTGATTATTGGAGCATCTTGCAGACAGATTCTAGAGTCTAGTTTGGAGCCTTGGAAATGGGAATACCTGAACCAATCACTTTGGACATACTGTACAATGAGCAGATTCATTCTCCAAATATGTAGGAGTTTAGGTAAAACAAGGCTTCTTAGGTTACAGTCATATGTACTGTTCTCAGGAATGATTCCTGTTGAACTTGGTAGGAGTTGAGTGGCCTCTAAATTGTGTGTATATACATAACATCTTACCAGATAAGGTAGGTATGGGTATTAGGACTGTGCCCATTTCAAAAATAATTTGGAAGAAGTGTTACAGACTCTGCACAAGCACAAATGTTCTTGGCTCTTCATTAAAGCTTTTGGTGTTAATTTGAAAAAAAAGTGCCACAGCTTAAAAAGTTGCATTAACTTTACTGAGTACATTTCCTTAAAGCAGTACCAGTTTTCTTCAGGGTTATGGCAGCCTTAGAAAAGGCTTTGCTGAAAAGCAAGTTTTGAGACACTTTTTCTGAATTCTGTTTGAAGCATGCACAGTGCTAATATATTTGTGATATGCTATCAAAAATATTGGCTGCAACAATATTTGTTGCAGATAAAACCTCTCTTTGGGGTTAGAATTAATCACTATATGTGATTTAATTAATTTTCTTCTATCTTGAATAGCAGTTTTGAGTGTCTAAACTGTAGTAATAGTAATTACATTGAGTATGAAACATAGGCTTGAGCAAGTATTTTACTTTTTCCACAGGTCTGTCTGTGAGGAGTGTTTGCTGGCGAGGAGATCACATCCTAGTTGGAACACAGGACAGTGAAATTTTTGAAATTGTGGTGCATGAACGCAATAAGCCTTTTCTTATTATGCAAGGACACTGTGAAGGGGAGCTTTGGGCCCTGGCAGTTCATCCTACAAAACCATTAGCAGTGACTGGAAGTGACGATCGATCAGTTAGGTTAGCTCTGTGGATTTCTAAAAAGATATGTGATTCTATAAAGTGTTATTTGAATTCTAAAATACAAACTGATTATATTTGCGTCTTATTACACAAATTATTGTAAAAGTATTGCTTTATTGTACAAGCAGCTTTTGATGCTATAGCATGACTATCATGATTAAAACATTTGGAATAGGATGCTCATAAAATTATGTGAAATTTATATAAAAGTTTCTATATTGCATATGTTTAACAGACTGAATCAGATAAAGACGTTTATTTCTCCCCCTTCTTCCCAGTGCCTCACCTACATCCATTCCTTATCAGGTTAATTGTGCCTATGCAGGGATTGTACCTAGTTGTGCATTACTTGAATGTGTGTTATACAGCTGGCCGAATAGTAAATGGAATAATTATCTAATTGCTACATGACATGGCAGCTTGATTTTCAGTATGTGGTAATAATAGCATACCTAATTTTGAACTGAATGGAAATTGATCTTCAGTCAGACAAAGCAATTAGATAATAACTTTGCCATACAGCCAGAGAACTATGCACTATAGTACTCAGGTATATTTTGAGATGATGTGAATTAACTCTCAATATCAGTCTGATTTAGAATACAAAGAAGAAAAATTGTCTGCTTGTAAAGGGAAAATAATTTATATTTTCTGCTATATAGACAATAATAATATTATATTGCTTGCACTAAATACTTTTCTTATAGAATATGGAGCCTTATAGATCATGCACTAATTGCACGATGTAATATGGAAGAACCAATTCGTTGTGCAGCTGTTAGCACGGATGGAATTCATCTTGCTCTTGGAATGAAAGATGGTTCTTTTACAGTACTTCGGGTTAGGTAGGTTATGCATTTGGAGCTTTTATCTTAAAATAAACTTTGCTTTCTCCAATGAATAGTAATTTTCTTTACCCCCTGCTGGCCAGCTGCATGACATAAGTACTAAATCCATTTTTCCATTTGGACTCATTTTTAATGTAGTTGCTTATGGATGCTCACATGTGTCGCTGTGGAATGTAAAAAGTATATTTTTACAGAAGGCTGCTTTTTTGCCTTGATCAGTAAGAAAAAAATCATATTTTTCTGCAAGATAATCACTTTTCTGCTTTAATCTGATTATTTCATTTATTTTATTTTTAAACTATCCAGTAGTCAAAGCTGTTTGATTTACAATATAGCAAGCACGTGTGCACACTCACACGTGAAGAAGTAATCCAGTTCAACAAAATATATCCAATAAAATAGAATAAAATACAAAATAAAGACACCATACAAACTAGGCAGCAGCAAGATTGTAATTAGTATCTTAAGACAATATGAATATGCAATTAGAATATGATTAAAATACCATTAAAATGCCTGGCAAAATAAAAAGGTCTTCACTTGGCACTGAAATGATGCCAATGTCAGCATCAATCAGACCTTTCTGGGGAAGGCATTCCATAAATACTCAGATCAGTATGTATATCTGCTTAAAATTCCATGGCAGGTTTTTAGGAGTAAAAATATTTCTCAACTTGGGTGGAAGCAGTTTAATGAGAGTATATATGGAGAATAAGGAACATAAGAAGTGCCCTGCTGGATCACGTGCAACTTTTTCAGCCAACCTTCTGTGTTATACAGAGGCCAACTAGAAGTTGGTTATAGCTCCTCTCATTGTCACTTAATGAAAGCTAATATTTAGGGCATTCTGCCTATGATTTAGGAAATAACAAAAAGCTATGAATATTAGTATTATAGTCTTATCTGAAAAGTTGACCAATCCCATTTTGAAACCATTCAGATTGTCTACCATTATCACAACTGCTAGCAACAAATTTCACACAGATTTTAACAGAGCTCAGTTATAATATATTATGAAAGTATGTATTTTTAAATGTACCACTTCCCAGGTAGGTGGTAGTATCTAGTAGACTTACTATGAATTTAAGCAGGGTTGAACCCAATTAGCATTAGAACAAGAGGCTGAGAAGTACCAGGGGCATAGTCTAAAAAGGGAAGTAAAACAAAACAAAAATATCCCAGAAGGCAATGGCAAGCTACTTCCATAATGTTGCAGTACATAGATCTATCCATGAAGTGATGAGGAGTTTAGCTTGATTTGAAAGAGATTAACCTTTTTAAATGTAGTATTAATCACTTAATATTATTCATTTTCTGTATTACAGAGATATGACAGAAGTTGTTCACATTAAGGATAGGAAAGAAGCTATTCATGAATTAAAATATTCACCAGATGGAAATTTCCTTGCAGTTGGCTCCAATGACAGCTCTGTTGATATTTATGGTGTTATTCAACGATATAAAAAGGTTGGGGAATGTGTTGGATCCTCAAGTTTTATAACCCATATGGACTGGTCTTTAGACAGTAAATATTTGCAAACCAATGATGGTAGTGGAAAACGTCTTTTTTATAGGATGCCTGGTGAGATATTTTACTACTGTTATATAATCCAAGAGAAAAAGAAGTGAATTATGTGTTGGGTTGCCTAATATGCCACATTCTTAGTAGAATATCCTTAGGAACTGAAACTGTTATTCCTCTAACAACTCTTACCAAGCTTAATCCTATTTGAGAATAGCATGCATAAAAGGGTAAATCACTCAGTTCATTGGTTAACTTTATGATTCATAACAAAATAGCTATGTTCAGAAAAGTATGCTAAACTTTAAACATGTGTTAACAAAACAAAATTCCTGGGCTTAAACTGGAACCCATATAGGCTGGTGGTAGCATAAATTATGGGATTCCTTAGGCTACAAAACTGCATCAATATTTCTTGGGAGTAAGCTATATTGGCATTTACTTCCAATTCAAGTAATATTATGCTATTAGACAGATTTAGTTGTTCTTTCCTCCTGTATAACAATGTTTTTAACATTTCCAGTATCTTTAACAAATGTGCTGTTAACTGTTGTTCTTTTCAGTGGGCCTTATATAGAGAAAGGAGATCCTGTTCTCAGCCTGGTTAAAACAGCAAGGCTCTTCATGTGAAATAAACCAACTTTTAGGTTCAGAATTTACTTAAAGCAATTAATATTTTTTATAATTGACATGGGTCATCAAGCAGGTATCTTTTTCTATTTAGGTGGAAAAGAAGTAACAAATAAAGAAGAGTTAAAGGGCATCCAGTGGGCTTCATGGACTTCAGTTTCAGGCCTTGAAGTTAATGGAATATGGCCTAAATATTCAGAGATCAATGATATCAATTCTGTTGATGCAAATTTCATGGGCCAGGTTCTTGTTACAGCTGATGATTATGGAACAGTAAAACTCTTTCGGTATCCCTGTATAAGAAAAGGTAACATTTTTTGTATGGTACTTTTAATGAAAATAAGTTTTACAAAGTAGTAAACCAAAGAAATGTCTTTTCAAGGGATCAGTCCTAACTAAAAGAAATATGTGCTGGTGGGGAAAGAGTTAGTATAAGGCACTTGTCACTTCTGCCAGCTGAAACACACATACTGTATCTATAAAACCTACAAGTTTCACAACATGTTAGATCAGGCTGATACCCCTAAACAATTTTCGAACACGCTGGATCCAATTGGAACTTAAAATAAATTCCCTTACAAAGTTCAGAGAGGTTTGGATTCAGCACAGATTCAGTCAACCTAATGTAACCTTTGTGGGTCATTTACTAAAGAATGTAATTGTGTGCCACAGGTGTCTAGCCACAGATTGATTAGACAGATACAAATCTCTCTGGTAATAGGTTGCACCATTTTTAGGCTTCAGTATCTCTTGGGATCCTATATTATTATTTATTTATTTAAATTAATTTGTCACCCAACTCCAGTGGACTCCAGTGGACTATATAAGCACTATCCATGCTTAACATGAAAGAAAGAAAAAACTGATTTTATTCAAATATAAAGAGATTAAAAGTAAGTTTAATAGTAATAATTCAGTTATAGGTCATACAACAATAATAAAACTTCATAAATCAGAAAAATGTGTTCCTGATACAGAGACTAGCAATTCTTATCACACAGTGATGAGCTTTTGGGCTAAATGGCCAGAGTTTAGTTTGCCAGTCCCAATTGTGGTCATTACGTAACTACCTGTACTGTGTTTTGTGGTTCTAACATACACCTGTCCACAACTGCAAAAATGTGGTAGACCTCTGATGATGAAAGTGGATTTCTGCCATCCTTGGGAGATTGAATGATGTTCTGAATCTTCCTTGATTATTGCCTTGTAGATTGTTTTTAATTTATAAATTTATTAGTCACATTTATATAGCCGCCCATCTCACACAAAGTGACTCTGGGCAGTGTACAACAATTAAATAAAACAACAAATAGATAAAAAACAATCAGTATAAAAAGATAAAACGTGATTATCAAAATAAAAATATTATCAAAAATTTTAAAGTATACAGACCCCACGGAAAGAGCAGCATATCGATGATAGTGGAGTCATCTAAGAATGTCTCTGGTTCCCAAAGACCCCCAGGCCTGATGACATAACCAGGTTTTGAGGGACTTCCTAAATGATAGCAGGGAAGGGGTGAGCCTTCAGGAGGGAGAATGTTCCACAAGGAGGGATTTAATTGTGTTTCTCTAATAGTTTTCTAATACATTCTGTGACTTTCTCAATATAGGGGAGAAAGATATTTCCTAATGGAAATGTTTTGTCTTTGGATGTATCTTTATAGTTGTTAGATTGCATTGCCCACTTGATCTCATCAGCAAAATACCCTTAGCTTGTAGAGCATTATCAAGATATCTCATTTGCTAATCTTTTGGGCTCACAGATGCATCTGGCACAGTCACTGAGAGTTTTAATTATGCTTTTTTTCTGGTGGGAGTGATGGTTAGAACTTTTATGTAGATAGCAATCTGAGTGTGTTAGCTTTCGATATACTGTATGTCCTAGTTGTTGATTTCATTTCTGAATAATCAGAATGTTTAAGAATCCAAGTATGCCATCCTACTCCTTTTCCATCATAAATTGAATATAAGGGTGGATGATTTTCAGAAGTTCCAGGAATTTCTCAAATTCTTCTTCACCATGACTCCAGATCACACAAATGTCATTCAGATACCAGCACCATCCACCTGGTTCTCTGTTTAAAGGAATGTATATAGTTTCGAAGCTACTGGCATTAGTATTAAAAGTTTATAAATATGTTAAAGTTGGAACCAAAATGAAACTCTGAAGGGGTAAAAGATTCTAATTCCTGGATGAATCTTCTTTTGAATGGGCCTACACACACACACACACACACACACACACAAAGATATACTGTTTTTCCACTTATTAATTATATTAAGTCATATTGGGTTGTTGTAATTCTTGGGTTTACTTTAACTAAAAATTAAGTCTTAAATCATTTCTAAGGAAGGTTTATCCATATCAATAGTAATAGGCCTGGCTACCTTTGGCCATCTTAGCTAGTTAATGATTGGCTGCTGAAAGAAGCAGGTATCATGAAAAATGATTTTAAGGAGTGCTGCCAGGTCAAGTCTTTCTTGTTTGGTCATTTGGGATTCACAATATTAGTGTGACTCTGTCAGAAGTTCTGAAATTTTTCAGGAATGGTTGGTGAAGATGACAGAACTAGCAGAGATGGCAAAATTAACTTGTTTGATAAGAGAAAGATCAACAACTACATTTATCAGTGACTGGAAACCCCTTATGAACTTTTTACTGAAAAAAGAGAAAAATGAACTTGTGGTTTATGGGTTTGAAATTAGAAAGAGTAGCTTATGGAAAAAAGGAAATTATGATGTAACCTTAGAGAGAGAAGATAAAATGTAAATGCATTTATAACTGCTGTCAAGAAGATTGGAAGCTCGGTTTTTATTATCTTTTCTATTTCTACTTTCTTTCTTACTTATTCACTATTCTTCCGTATTTTCTTTGTTTCTTTTGTAATGTATTGTTTTTATCTTGTTAAAAATTCCTTCAATAAGAATTATATTAACAAAAAAAGAAGTTTTATGTACTACCAACTGCTTTACATACTACTAAACATGGCATTGTTATGGATCATCTGGAAGATAATGGGAATAGGAGCATTGCTTTGGAGTACTTCTGTTCCTATCTTTCCAGGATATTTCTTTTGGGATCGGATGAAGACTGTTGCTCTAGGAAATAGAATTATTATATGGTGTTCCTGCTCTGCTCTTTCTCCAATATCTAAATTAAGCTGTTGAGGAGATCATCCAAAAGATTGGGGTGGTTACTATATATGTCATCACTTATAAAGCTCTATATAGCTTGGGACCTGGGTATCTTCAGAACCAACAACTCCCAGTGTTTTCAGCCTGTCCAATAAAGTCTGGGAGAATGGGCTCTTTCTAGGTCCTTCTCTTTAGGGAGAATCACTGCAGGGACTTCAGGGATGAACCTTCTCAGTTCTGCCTTCCTTTCTTTCTAACAGCATTCCCCCAAAGATTAGCCTTCCCTGTTAACTTTTGGAAAGTCATTAAAATTGTGAATGACAAAACTCTTTGCTATGGTATGTGTTTGATTATTCTTTTGGTGTAGATTTTATTGTAATTTTGTTTTTGCTTTTGCAGTATGTTTGGATCTATTGTCTTAATCATCTTATTTGAGAGGGTATTGTAGGCTACTCAGTACTATTGTATACTACTACTTTATTTATGTATTAACATAAATTGATTTCAGTGTTGTTACTATTATTTATTAAATATGTATTAAATGAATAAATAATAATAATGACACCCAAATTGATTTCTCTGTAACATCTCCACGTATTGTTATGACTGCTCTGAATATTGCGCATGGTTGATAATGGGTTGGGTAATAAATTGAAGCTGAATGAAGACAAGACAGTATCTTTATTGTGATGGAGGGGAGCAATTTTAGGGAACTGTCTTGAGTACTGTAATGTGTCTTACACGTAGCTTACTTTATGTCTTACCCAGAAATTTTAGTTAATCTAAGAACTCAGCAGCTAGGCTGTGGTCTTTGGAAGAACTCAGTATTACACTTGTGCTAAAACCATTATATTCGTTTCCAATTTGTTTCTGGACATGATAAAAAGTTGGTAGTTTGCTTTTTAAGTAAAGAAAAGCTTTACAATATTATGTTTCAACCTTATTGCCACTCAAATGACTGTAGGTATTTGTGATTTTGGCTTATGTTTTAGACAAAAGAAATTGTAAGGTTAGACTGACGTTTCAGTGAAATCTAGTACTTAAGGTTTAAATTGACTAAGTTGGTAATAAAAATTAATGTGCTAGATTCCGGCAAGTTTCTTTGTGCATTGTGTCTTTTATTTTCTCCATATCTTCTCCATTTCTCTGTGAAATTCAAAATGTCTGGGAACTTTCTTAATCTATATTTATTGGGGACATAACAGATTACAAGTGGGAGATAGTTTGCAGAATTTGGTAGTTATAAGTTCCTTTCTGCTTATGCAGTACATCATACATTAGATCAGTGTTTCTCAAACTTGGTAACTTTAATGGGAGTTGGTCCACACATCCTTGCGAAGTTTGAGAAACACTGCATTAGATAAATTGTGTGAACTATACTTTGAAATGTAATGAACCTATATTTTTTAATAGGAGCAAAGTTTAAGAAATACCTTGGTCATTCAGCACATGTGACAAATGTCAGGTGGTCACATGATTATCAGTGGGTTATTTCTATTGGTGGAGCAGACCACTCTGTTTTCCAGTGGAAATTTATTCCTGAAAGAAAGCTGAAAGATGCTCTTCACATAGCACCACAAGGTGAGTGAGCATATACAAGTTAATATGATTTCAAGAATAACATAATATGCTAAATGTATTAGGATTTATACAAACTTTCCATGATGATATCAAAGACAGTTAAATGTTCAAGTTAAATATGCCGCTCCTTCAGGAAAATTAGTTTATAGGCTTCTCTGAAATCTAACTTGATAAAAATATATGCATTCTGTAAACATTCCAAGAGTTCAGAATTGAGAGGAAGAAGATAGTGATCCCTAATTGGTTAAAGTTTAGAAGCAGGTAATCCTGGGCAGAGGAAACCATCCTTCTTATCAAAAATGGTAGGAGCACTTGTAGAGGTGTAACATAGGCAAATAAAGCCTGTTTGTTTGTTTGTTTATTCTAATTTATTAGCCACTGAACTCCAATGACCCTTTTTAAGGCAGTTCAGTATTTCATCTCATAGTCTCTTTTTAAACTAGTTGATTAAGCCTCTATCATTCCAGTCTACATCCTGAGATAATAATTCATCAGTTTTATATTATCATGCAGAGCACTTACCTTGTCACAGGCAATGGATTTTGTAGGTGGCAGTCTTCTATCTGTTTGAGGGGATTGTTGAATATAACTTTCAGAAGAGTCACAAATTGCTGTAGTTGCCCAGGTCCAGGCTCTTTTATTTCAGAACAAGGGAATGTCCATTTTGCAGCTTCCTTGATAATCAGAGTAAATATAAATCCTACATGAAATCAATCAGTGAGAAAATGTTCAGGTCTTTGGGATATTATATATAATTCACACTGAGAAAGTAACAAATCTGCCAGGATTCCAGTCACCCTTGTCAGACAGGAAAGCAAGTGCTTAATATTGGATGGCCACTACAGCAGCAGGGTCTGCAAGGTCTTCAGCCAAGAGTGGTACCAGAACTGCTGCTTCTTGCAAATACTGTCCTACTTGCTGAGCTAGCTGGTTCATAATCTGGGTTACAGGTAGTTCTCAAGTTAAAACCATTTGTTCAGCAACCGTTTGAAGTTACGTTGGCACTGAATGAATGGTACTTGTGCCTGGTCCCCAAAGTTACGGCCATTGCAGTGCCCCCTGTAGTGACGTGATTAAAATTTGGGTGCTTGGCAGCCCACCTGCACTTATGACTGCAGGGGCACTTCAACTCCCCCCACCCA
The DNA here is from genome assembly GCA_030867105.1 of Liasis olivaceus. Classification (NCBI taxonomy): domain Eukaryota; kingdom Metazoa; phylum Chordata; class Lepidosauria; order Squamata; family Pythonidae; genus Liasis; species Liasis olivaceus. The sequence continues at coordinate 39,627,363 of CM061349.1, forward strand.
CCTATCTCCCCCCATCTTTGCCCTTTTGGCCCCCTGCACTCTGCAGCCCCTGCCGCTCTGTACCTCCAGCTGACCTTCACCATCTTCTTGCTCCAAATGCTAACCAAGCACACCCAGCCTGGCCCTTTGCTAGGCAGCTGCTGGCTGTGTGAGGCTTTATTTTTGAGGTCGCACACAGCAGTTACCTCACGAGACCTGGGGAAAAAGGAATTGCATGGCTAGCAGCTGCTTTGCAAAGGGCCAGGCTGGGCACAGCTTGTTGGTAGCGGGAGCAAGAAGACAGTGAAGATCAGCTGGGATAGTGGAGTGCTGGGGGGCAAGGGGGGCTGCAGCTGGGGCTTTGCACTGTGTTGCTGGGCTGGGGCAGTTGGGGCTTTGTGCTGTGGTGCTGGATTGAGTTGGCTGGGGCTTTCTGGGGCGGATGCAGCTTCACACTGTGCTGCAGCCCCAGGCTGGGCTGGCTTGGGCTTCATGCCATTGTGCTGGGCTGGGGCAGCTGCAGCTTTGCGCTGCAGTGGTGGGCTGTGCTGGGACAGTTGTGGCTTCCTGGACAGCTGTGGCCTTCACATTGCACTGTGGCTCAGGGGCTTCTTGCAGCCTCAGAGCCATGGTGTGCCAAGAGGCCCCTGAGCTGTAGCACGGCAAGCAGCCGCAATGCCACAAGGTTCTGGGCCTGCTTGCCACCCTGCAAGGCAGGGTGCAGGGTGACCAAAAGGGCAGAGATGGGAGGGGAATAGGCAGTTGGGGGGAGTTGAAAGGGAGGCAGTCCGTTATCTTGGAAGAACTGAGGCTCAGGGCTGGGAGGGACCAAGCTGGGAATGGCTTGGACCAGGGTGGATCCTCAGCTAATGACTGGTGGGATTCAGTTAACAATGGGAACAGGGAGTGCCTGGATTGCTATCACTAAGAAATGCGGTCATGTGATATCGAGCTTTACGACCTCATCACTTAGCGATGTTAATTCCGGTCTCAATTGCCATGGTAACTCTTGGACTATCTGTAATTGGCCCATCTGGGTTGTAACTTGGTGAAGGAAAACTTTGGTGACCTCATTCGTGGTCAACAGCATTGCCCAAGCATATATAGATATTGGTTAATCTCAAAGGTAGGCTGTCCTCCTGTAATGTTAGGAGTAGTAAGAGGGAAAACAAGATCTCAGGGCTAGGTATCTTTATAACATTTAAACTTTCTCCCTGCTCCATATTCCCAAGCAGACATAAATAAATTTACTGCAGAGAATTAGGGAGCCTTATAGTTTGAAGAAGGTCTCCACAAAACAGCACCCTGGAATCCTAGGCATCTTCTTCTGTCTTTTTTGAGTCAACAGCCATGTACTGTAGGTGCTTGTTTCCCAATCTTTCAGGTTTCTGTTACCTGACCATTTTTCTGATGTGAGAACCCTTACGTTCATAACTTGAAGGCCCTCCACAGAATTTGCTTCTGTGGGGGGTATGTATAAGATTGCTCTGCTTCTTGACTTGAATTTGATTTTATTTTTTCAGTATTTTCTCTACTTTTTATTTTTATTATAGAAAGCCTGGTTGACTCCAATAGTGAAGAATCGGATTCTGATCAATCTGATGTTCCAGAGCTGGACTCTGAAATTGAACAAGAGACTCAGATCACTTATCGACGACAGGTATTAATCCATGCCATTAAAGAATGGGCTAGAAGCCCTCTAGATTGATTCTGTTTGTCCTAATAACTCTGGATGCATCTAAAATATTCATATCACAATTATATTTGAGTCACTTTTATGCCATAGAAGTAATTGTCTGCCTGTTATTTCTGTATAGTCTGCTGCTCAGAATCAAGAGGAGGGAGGGGATGGAATATGGAAAAGAAGTTGGTTCTGGAGATGTTGGGTGCTAGACTTTCCCAGTACCATATGTTAATGACCAAATGCCACCTAGCAGCAATCATGAGAAGCACAAAGCAAGATTCTGCTAAGCCATGGAAAAGACAAGAAGTGCCCAGTTTAAACTATAGAGGGTATAAGAAGGGGCAGCACTCTCATGTTGGCAGAGGTTAATCAACTGCTTTAAGTGGTTTTGTTCTAGTATGCAATAAAGGTTCTTATCTAGCCATGTCATATTGAGTGTCTGTAGAGCTTCTTCCAAATTCAAGACAATTAAAGGTAGGTCCCTGAAATTATGTCCCCTGAAGCATTGTATCACTGGATAAAGTTTTTGCTATCCTCAAAAACTGATTTTTAAAAATGCAGAAATGTGCTTGCTCTATATAGCTAGGTTATTCTTTAACCACATCCCTTTTATTGGCTTTTAAAAGCAATTTCAGCTCTTGCCCCAAATACTTAATGTTAACATTTGACATGACAACAGAAAGTAAGCCATTATATAGCACCTATAATTACTCACTTCCTATGTTATGACTGTTATGTAGCACCCATAATTAGTCACTTCATATGTTATGATAGAGTTTGTACCTTATACATTGTAATTCTAATAAGAAAAAATAGAGATGTGCAGTATTCAGATACAAAGCAGTTAGTGGTGCTTCAGATCTGGGCTGAACACCTTTTCTCTGTCTGTTGGCTGTACTTTGAAGAAGCCATAGAAACAAACCCAACAAGACCAGAATAAGGTTGGTTTCTTTAAGGAGTAGTTATGTCCATGCTGGATCTGAAATACCCTTGTATGCTTCAGATCAAATTACTGCCTGCCACTAAAAGACTTCATACAACACCTTTTTTAAAAAAATAGAATTTATATCAGACATCATGGCTGTTGATGATAATGTGTGTGTGTGTGTGTGTGAGAATGCACGTGCCCCTTTGAGTCAGTTTTGAATCCTGATGTCTTCGAGTCAGTTCTGAATCCTGATATCTCAAGTACATACAGTTTTCTTGGTGATGTTTTTTGTTAGTCCTGCGAGGTAGTCTAGACAAGAAGCACACCCAGGAGCACTAGCTCTATCTTTATTGTAAGATTACATTAATAGAATCTTGCAAGACTGAAATTATTTCTCCACTCCACTCCTTTCCTTTTACTCTCTGGAAAACTAGGGAGGATCCTTTCTGAAACATTTCCCAAACCTCCCTCCTTCTGAGGGCTGAGACATTTTACATACCAGTTGTCCAGTCTGCGGCTCTCCCTCCTGTCTCCCAAGATAATTCCCACATACATTACATTTTCTGAAGTGGTTTGCCATTGCCTTTTTCTCAGGATTGAGAGAAAGTGACTGGCCCAAAGTCACCCAGCTGGCTTCACGCCTAAGACAGGACTAGAACTCATAGTTTCCCAATTTCTAGCCTGGTGCCTCTAACCATTACACCAAACTGTCTCTCTGCTAAATATTTACTATTGCTTTTTCTTTTCGTCATTTTGAAATTAATTTATCCTTTATTTCTGCTTAAAACTGCAAGGCATACTTCATTTTTCTTAATTCTACCTACATAACTTTATTTACAATGAATAAGTTAAAAACAAGTTTACACAGATAAAGATTCTAGCAGTATAAAAGGATAGCCATGGATCCTTATGACTCCTGGCTGTCTCAAAATGTGTAGTGTAATAAGCTGCTAGTAATGGCAGTTGTTGCACAGCTCCTTAATTATGCAGTATCCTAGTTCTCAGTGGATTCTATCCCTTTAGCGCAAAGATTTGAATTTAGTAGGAAATGTTACTCAAAATGCTTATTTGTTGATTATGTACTATCAAGTCAGTGTCAACTTAGCAACTACATGGATAGACTATCTCCAGGACAATCTGTCCCCAACTTGGCTATTAAGATCTCTGAACATCACCTTTGTAATCGAGTCTGTGCACTTTGCTGCTGGTCATCCTCTTTTTTTTCCCTTTCCTTCCCCTTTCCCAGCATTAATAGATTTCTCCAGAGAGCTACATCCGTGCACAATGTGTCTGAAGTATGATAATTGGAGACTTGTCAATTGTGCCTTGAGCAAGAACTCTGGGTTGATTTGTTTTATGATCCATTTGTTTGTTTTCTTGACTGTCCATGGTATTCTCAGCAGTCTTCTCCAACACCAAAGTTAACAAGGATCAATATTCTTTCTATCCTGCTTCTTCAAACTCCAGCTTTTATTTCCAGAGAGTGTCACAGGGAAAATCATCGTCTGCATGATTTTTTATTGTAGGTAGAGACACATTGTAGCTTCTGAATATCTTTTCCAAGGTCTTCATTGCTACCCCACCAAGAATTAGTCCGAGGCATATTTCTTAACTGCTGGTTCCTTCATTTTTGACAGTCAGTCCTAAAATGTAGAAACTTTCTACCAGTTCAGTATCTTTGTTTTCAATTTTGAGGCAGATTGTACCTGTTGTCATTGGTTTGGTTCTCTTTATATTAAAGCTTAGTCTCATTTTTTTACTGTGCTCTTGACTTTCAGTACTAGAGCCTGAAAACCATTTGCATTTTCAGCTATCACAGTACATATACTAACAGAAAAATCAGTCCTTTTTAAAATACTCACAATTCTTTATTCTTATAATTCATATTATTGCAATAACGTGGAACTGAATACACTAAAACTGTGGAGATGATTGTGGATTTTAGGAAGAACCCTTCTAATACCCCTCCCCTTACCATACTCGACAGCCCTGTATCAGTAGTAGAGTTCTTCAAGTTCCTGGTTTCTATAATTTCCCAAGACCTGAAATGGACGCTTAACATCACAGCCATCATCAAAAAGGCACAACAAGGGATGCTCTCCCTGCGTCAACTTAGGAAGTTTAAATTATCTCAGGAGCTCTTGGTACAGTTTTACAGGGGAATCATTGAGTCTGTTATCTGTTCCTCTGTAACTGTCTGGTTTGATTCCACAACCAAACAGGACAGGCTCAGACTCCAACAGATAGTTAAGTCTGCAGAAAGGATAATTACAACCCACCTGCCTTCTATAGAAGAACTGTATAGTGTGAGGGTCAAAAGGAGGGCGGTGAAGATATCTGCAGACTCTTCACATCCTGGACATAAACTACCGTATTTTTCCGTCAATAAGACGCCCCCATGTACAAGACGACCCCCACTTTTCCAACCCAAAATTAAGAAATCAATATTTTAAAGATGGTGCAGAACACATTTTTATTTAGTAATTAGTTAACATTTACTTGATACACTCGGTGGGAGGAGGTCCAAACCGTCTCTCTGCAGCTCTATTTCCATGCTCTTTTGCATAACTGATTACATTCAGTCACGAGTGAAACTGCCGATAGCTTGCTCTGCAAACAGCCTTCCTCTAATTGGTTTGTTCAGCATCAGCTGACGTCAGTTACATAAGGCTCATGATTGGAGGAAGTCTGTTTGCAGACTCAAGCTATTTCACTCGTGATTGGAGGCTAGCAATAGGAGGAAGCCTCTTTGCAGAGACAAAGTATGGGCAGTTTTGCAACTGCGAGGTTCTCTCCTCGGCTGACTTCCTTGAATAAGACACCCTTCAATTTTTAGGGTAAGGATTTTAGAAAAAAGTATTGTCTTATAGACGGAGAAATACGGTATTTCAACTTCTTCCTTCAGGATGTTAAAACATCTAGACACCGGAACAGTTTTTTCCCTCATGCCATTGCTCTGCTAAACACTACATGATAAGATATGTGCTGGACAGTGGCTTCTCCTTTTGAAAATGAACAGGTTCATGGCGGTAGCGTTGTTCTACTGTGTAGCGTTACTGCTTATTATCACTCCTCTTTCTATTGTTATCCAAACGCACTGTTGCTCTTGCTTTTTGTTTTTTCACCAAAGATAAATTCCTTGTATATATTTTATACTTGGCCATTAAAGTAAAGTATTCATATCTTTCTAATAGTGCTGCAACTATATCTAATATGCTGTTCATATAGACAGTAAGAAACTGGCCATAGTTTCTATTCCTCAGAGAGATCTGTTTTTCAAATATGCACAATTACAGAAAACCTTTTTATTCTCTGCTAAGGTTTACAAAGAAGATCTACCTCAGCTTAAAGAGCAATGCAAAGAAAAACGAAAAACTGCAGCCTCAAAAAGAAGAGAGAGGGCTCCAATCAATAGTATAAGATTGCATTTTGTTCATGGGTATGTAAATCTCCTTCCTTCCTTCCTTCCTTCCTTCCTTCCTTCCTTCCTTCCTTCCTTCCTTCCTTCCTTCCTTCCTTCCTTCCTTCTTTCCTAAAAAAAACAATACCTATTATTTACTTACTCTGATGTGGACCCTCAAAGATACATTCTATGACTGGCTGTCCTGCTTTATTTTTTTTTTAAATTAAAAGCAGCCTCATAGGTTTATTTTGAATGGGACTATACTACTGGGGGAAAGTATTATTTTTCCCACGTTCAGATTTCTTCTGTAGTTTTCTTCCTATACACACCTAATATAACAGTTTGAAGAAGGAAGCTGACATGAATCACATTAAGTAAATGTACTATGCTTGCATTATTTCTTCTACAAAAAGTAGCTTTTCTGTGGAGTCCTTGGGGTTCTCTGAACTTGGTTGTTTTCCTGCAAACATTACCCACTAGGTAACATCTTCAATGCACTGAAGATGTTATCTAGCTGGGTAACAAAACATTTGCAAGAAAGCAATCAAGCTCAGAGAACTCCAAGGACTCCACAGTTCAACCCTGAGCTACATATATTCTCTTCTATTAGTAGCTTTTCTGTTTTAAATTTACTAGTTATTATTAAAAACAGTTTAAGATAGTGAGTGTTGTCCCAACAGTCATCAGGAAGTAGGCCTAAGTTGACAGCACCTAACTAGCTAATCTTTTTAAACAGGGCAAACAGTTCAAAAGAAAATTATTGATATAACTTAGTTTGATTTGTATTCTACGGTACGTACCTAATTTGGTTAGGGCTATATATAGGAGTGTGTTTCCACCCACTTTGTTACCTGGAAGTGAGAATTGGATATACCAGGAGAAGCCAAAAAGGAATTTAAACACAGTAGGAATGGTGGCCCTTAAATGTGTGGTAAAACAGAAAGAAATATGGTCAAGAATGAATGGGTGATAAATGAATATGGACTGCATACAAAAATAAATGACTGTTATGAATAAGAGAGAACAGTTTGAGAGGAAGAGGACGACTGAGAAAGCTGTGTTTGGATGAAGTTGATGAGATATTCAAAAAGAGAGAGGGGAGAAGCTTAGAGAACAAAAGGCAAGGTATGAACCTAGTGAAATAAGGATAGAAAGGTATGGTGAATAGTATTGGTGTAAACTAAATTTAGTTAGATTTCCTTTTCTTCTCACTTCTCTCCTGCTTCTCATTCTTTTTTCTGCATTTTGTACAATGTGGCTTATGTTGAAGAGGAATAGCATGTATGCATGTATATATGTATTATGTAAAGAAATATGCTTCTTTAATTCCATGTTGTTTTATTAGTTACAGAGGCTATGACTGTCGGAGTAATTTATTTTACACTCAGACTGGAGAAATTGTGTACCATGTTGCAGCAGTTGGAATAGTATACAATCGGCAGCAAAACACACAGCGCTTTTATTTGGGTCATGATGATGATATCCTATGCCTTGCTATTCACCCCCTAAAGGACTATGTGGCTACAGGCCAGGTAGGATGCATAGGAGAACTAGAGATCTAATGTTATTTCAGTGCAGTAAGTCTATAAAGGAATATTTAATACATCTGTATTATATGCATCTACATCTATGAAAAACAAATCAACGTTCTCCTGCTATAGAAAATGTATTTGGGTTAGTTATGCTGCATGAGAAAAAGTAATAAACGTAGCTTTCTTGGATTATTCTTGGGCTATACAAGAATAGGAGTGGCTGGAAATCAGAAGCATATTTCTTCCTGCAAAGGGAAATGTTCTGTGGACCTGTAGGAGCTTTTCCACTGCATGCTTTACACTGAAAAACACTAAAGCAGCCAGACACAGAACTTCAAATACATTGAAATACTTTGATGCACCCATGCTTGATTAGAACCAGTGGGTTGAATCCATTGCATAGATGTCAAGGGAGGCAAAAGATACATCTTGATGGCCTGATACAAATGATGTGAATTATGTACTGGCATCACATGACATTATGTCCTATATAAAGTGCCATTTGCATGATTATGCTGTGAAAGCATCGTTATTTTGATAACATCTTGGTTTGCTATGGATGCCTATGATCAAATGGAATAGTGTCTGTTTTCTAAACAGTTATTAGAAATTGTTGACCTAGTGGTTGTTTCCAGTAACATAATGTACCAAATTTTATTATCAAAAAAATTCCAACACTAATTAGAATGGCAGACAGTATCATCCCAAGAGCAATGCTCTGTATACTAAGGTAACATTTAGTTACCTATTTGCACAATTTATCTATTGCCTCAATCCAAATAGACTCTACAGAATGTACAGGTACTAACAAATTAAGATACAGTATAAAGTAAAAATAATAATCACAATAATATAGAATGTAAAAATTAAAGCTAGGCTGATGGCTCCATGTTAATCAAACTCAAAAGGCCTTCTTGAGCAGCCAAGTTTTTGCAAGCTTTTAGAAGGACATGAAAGTAGGAGTCATCCTTGCCTCAGGGGGAACAAACTCTAACTTCAGAAGAGGGGAGTTCACACAGAGAATGGCTGCTGTGCTGCACCCACGCACCACACCTCCTGGTAGGAAGAGAATTTCAGCAGGTATTCTCCAGCCACCCAGATTGGATGGGCAGAGTCAGTCTGGAAAAAGCAGTCTTTTAGATACCCAGGCACATAGCCATATAGGGCTATTAAAAGTAGCAATCCGCACCTTGAATTACCCCCAGAAACAAACCAGCAACCAATGGAGCTTCCTCAGCACTGGTGTAATATGATAGTATAACTCAAGTTTCCAGGTGGTCTTCAAGGGTAGACCCATGTACAGTAAATTACAGTAGTCCAACCAAGAGAAGACAAAGACATGAGTGACTGCCTTCAGTGAGTCTCTGTCAAATAAGGCTACAACTAGCATAGCCAGCTGAAGCTGGGAAGAGCCTTTCCGGGCATCAATTCTACCTGTTCCTCTAGCAGATGCTATGAATCCAGGAGGATCCCTAAATTGTGAGCCACCTCTCTTTGGGGGAACACAACCCCATTGAAAATTAAAGTTGGAATTGTCCTGCAATGAGACGGTTTCTGAATTAACAGCCACTTGCTCTTGCTTGGCTTGAATTTGAGCCTGTTTCTGTCCATTCAGGCCCTGACAGCCTTCATGTACCAGACCAAAACTTCTACTGCACTTCCCACTGATCCCAGGGTTGAGATATGCAACTGAGTATCATCTGCATATTGATGATACTGCCTCCTGAACCAACAGTTAACTTTTCCCAGCAGTTTCATGTAGATATTAAATAGATGAGGAAAAGGACTAAGTCCTGGGATAAATAGAAATAATACAATCATATAAAACAACTGTATCATCATCATCATTTTAAAACTGAGTATTGTTGAGAAGAACCTGAGTACATTTAATTTATGCAGAGAAACAGTGGAAGAGAAACAGGGCAGCAGACAACTATCCAGTTCAGAAAGAGAAGAAGTTAAATATAAACCTCAGTAAAATCCCCATCCATCTGGAAAGCTGTAATTGCTCTAAATTCCAGTTCCTTTCCATTTGTCTCCTGTCGTTTCAACTAACAATCCAAAGGAAAGGATTTTCCCCTGTTGGTTGCATACAAGCTGCTCTGAGAGTATTTGGGCTGAAGAGTCTGATAAATTCTTTAAATAACTAGTCCCTAAGTGCCATCTTCTGGACATAATATGATGGAAAGGACAAGATTCACTGAGGTACAGTCATCCCAAGGCCAGTTCCTATCAGGCTACCCTGAAGCTATCATAGAGTGAAAAGTTGCCACGAGGTCAAGAAAAGATGAGGCTACAAGTTGTTGGCATCTGCCCGGAAGCTGTTAAGTCCAATGGCTTATATATGAAGACAATTTGATGATGAAAATACAGTGAAAATTTCTTAAAAATTGAATTAAATTAAATTAAAAGTTAATTTTGGTTTATCAACTATGACAGAACAATATTTTATTTAATTATTTGAGTTAAAATGCTATAATATGAATGGGTGGCATGGTTAGGAATTGGGTATAATAGAAAAATTAGAAATGTTAGCATGGTTTCTGTTATATACTTTGGGTTTTTGAAGTTAACCTTATAATTGCATGTGTAAGCATATATCATATTCAAGTGCTCAATTTCTTATATAAGGTTGGCCGGGATTGCTCAACCCATGTTTGGGATACAGAGACAATCAAACCACTGTCAGTATTAAAGGGCTATCACCAATATGGCATTTGTGCTGTTGACTTTTCAGGTATGTATGATTACCATATTTTTGTAAAACTGGAGACTGTATAAAGGTGGCATTGTTTTACTGAGTTTAAGTTGCATTTTTGTATATAGCGATTTGTATTAGCCATCCTTGAAGTATTTTACTATTGGAATGTCTAAGTAGTTTATTAGGAAATTTGGTAAATAAGCTAGGTTTGCCTGAGAAATACGGTATATGCTTTTAATAGTAGGCAATGATTATTAATCCGTTTACTGAAGGTGTAGAGAAGTAGATCTAGAAAATTAAGCAGCCCATATGCAACTCTTAGGCCTTGAAATTATGGAGAATGATTAAATATGCACGTTTATTTTTTCAAACAACAATGAACAGAGTTACTGCTTAGACATACAAATATGTGACAGTGAGAGTTCAGACATTCAGAATGTCCCCATATTTATTGCCATAATTTGCTAGGTATTTTGCTGTTTATAAAGCAATGATTTCTACTTATTCTGTTTTATAGCTGATGGCAAACGGTTAGCTTCGGTTGGAATAGATGACAATCACACTGTTATTCTTTGGGACTGGAGGAAAGGAGAGAAGCTTTCAGCAGTAAGGTAAAAAAATTAGCTCAATTATTTTACTATAATCATGTATTATAGTTATACTGAAATTATAATAAAAAGCAGGAAGCAGGAAATTTCTGGCCTAGTGTTTATTATCTCCTAATGCACAATGGATGGTAAATTTCTTCTCATCATGTATGTTGGTGAATTATACAAACCATATCCAATCTGCTTTATTGTGTTTATATTCCTAGGCTTTGCATATGCACTTATAATCATTCAGCAAGATAAAATGAAGATAGTACAACCCATTACGATTAACCATCAGTATGATGGTCAGAATTTTTAAAGATCAGTAATTTTTCATTTACTGATTAAGGTGCATAAGTCATATTTTACTGCAATCAAGTTTTTTTAAACAGATGGAAGATGTTTTCAGACTTTTTAAAAATATATTATTGTGCATACAGATGCATGCTGATCTAAAAAAAACTCAGAATGTTAACAAGGAATTTTAACGTCTGGATTCAGAATCTGCCTCTTGCAGATGAAAAGGCTCTTTAACTAAATTTGTTGTCTAAATCTTTCATTAAATGTATATGAAATGTATGCATCTAACCATATGTATTTGAAAGACATGGAAAAAAATTAGGGTTTTTCTTTGACCACAAAGGGCATTCCAGACACTGAGAGAAGCAGGCAAGGTTAATGCTTTAGTAGCTCTCTAAAGAGGAGGGAGCTATTCTTTCACTTTCTCAATAAGCCTGGAAGAAGAACCTCTGTCTTGTTATAAGTATCCATCCTTCAAGTACAGAAATGCAAGTTTCCGTCCTGTTACTCATACATGTGTAAACTTCTTAGTTTAGCTATAACCCTGGAATTTTCAGGTAGTCTCCCAGTAAGTACTAACCAAGTTTGATCTTGCCTAGCTTTTTTTCAAGATTAACAATACCCTTAGCACTGTTCTGTTACCATCCCTAATAGCACTGGTAATGCAAGAAAAAGAAGTAGAAAACTATATAATTTGCTAAATAATCAGATACATTAGAGTAATTATGGTTGGTTACATCATGGCATAAATTCAAAAGAGCAATAGCTATTTTGGCTCCTACAATATTATGATCAGAAATTCAAAATGAGATAATTGCCTTCATCTCTTTAATAAACCTTACAACCATCATATCAGGAAACATCCAGAAGGATTAGAATGATGTGGAGCTAACATCATTCAATAAAGAAATGTGAAAAAGGGTATATGAAGATATTATAACAGGACAAGAAGAATTTTATATTGAAATAATTATACAAAAATCTGTATTTTTCTATTTTGTCTTTGCAGAAAGTAAAATGGAGAATGTCAAATTGTAAATTTGAAAGATAAACAAATAATTCATCTATTGATCTTAATACAATATTTGGGATTTTTATATTGCTATTTTAATATAAATACTTTTTGAATATGTTGTTTTGTCTAAAATTTATTGCATGGAGAAAATATTTTCCCATGTGAAAGTGAAAATATTTTAAAATTTATTTTAGGGGGAGTAAAGACAAGATCTTTGTTGTTAAGATTAACCCTTTTATGCCTGATAAACTAATTACAGCTGGAATTAAACACATAAAGTTCTGGCGAAGAGCAGGTAAGGACAATATTTTAAAGCATTTAAAAATATTTTTAAAATTATTTAAATTGCTTTGAATAATTATCAAGTTGTACCAATCACATTTTGTTTTCTCCTTGTATATGACACTGTCATTCACTTGGGGATTAAATGAAGCTAAACCTCATAACAAGCTGCCTATTTGGCTGTTTAACATAATTTGCTTTTGAGACAGATGAAACTGATCCAATGATGAAAAGTTCTTTGGCTAGAAATTTTTATGTGCTGGATTTTATGTACTGAAGATACAAGATATTTGGCCCAGAGAACTTTCACTGTTTATGACAGACTTGCCAGGTGCTTGGTTGTGGCATCTTTCTTTGAGAAATTGCTGGTGCATTGCTGATGTGTGTGAATGCAACCATGAGTATATGTGTGTGTGTGTGTTTGTCTATTCGGTGTAACTATAATATTGAAATTCTACCCTCTCAATCTTAGGAGTACATTCCTTCCCTCCCTCGTTGTTTGAACATGACATATCCCACCTGCCTCCTTAATGCCACAATGTTGTCCTCTCTACCTTCAGTTGCTGATGTCCTTGGCTATTTCTCCATTACTCCAAATTGCTTCTGCCTGCAACAAAACAATCCTGTTTTATTCCAGACACAGACCAAAACACCTTTGAAGTAGGTAGTGGAACATACCCTTCTTAAGAAACCATTGCTAGACCAAATGATACTGGACAATTTTCATCCAGTCTCCAACTCTCCTTTTAGGGAAGGTTGTTGAAAAGATAGCTAGGTTGGAACTTCAGAAGGCCCTAGATGAAGCAGATTATCTGGACCCTTTCAGAAGTTTCAGGCCAAGACGTAGTACAGAGATGTCATTGGCCTATGGTAAAACCAGAAGAGTGATGCAACTGTCCTGGTTCTCTTTGACTTCTCAGCAGCTTTCAGTACCATAGAGCATGGTATCCTTCTGGACTGTTTGCAGGGATTTGGAATGTGAGGCACAGTGGTTCTTCTCCTTTTTCTGCGCTACTTGCAGAGAACTGGGGGGGGGGGGGTGTCAAGCTGGAGGCCCCTGACAAGGGTGGTCACAGAATTCAACCCTGTTGCCCCTACTGTGTAACATCTATATGAAGCCCTTGGATGTGGTCATCCATCAACATGAGGGTGGGTATTGTCAGTATGCTGTTGATACCCAGTTATGCATCTCAATCCTGGGCCAGCCAAGTGATGCTGTCAAGGTCTTGTCCCAGTGCCTGAAGGCTGTTGGGGTCTGAATAGGGAAGAATAGGCTGAAGCCTAAACCTGACAAGGCTGAATGGCTGTGTGTTTTTGCTTCTCCTGATTCCACTGATTGAATGAGGTGGCACTCCACTATACAGAACTGGTGCACAATTTGGGGGTCCTCCTGGACTCACAGCTCCTGCTTAAAGCATCTTGCATGTGGACAATTGCAACACATTCTACATTGTGCTGAACTTGATGACCAATTGGAAATTGCAGCTGGTCCAGAGTGTAGTGGCGTGGGCAATTATGGTATACCCATATAACATCTCTGCTGCACAAATTGAATTGGTTATCAGTAAACTTCTAGGTACATTCTAGGTGCTGGTTGTGATCTATAAAGCCCTTTATAGCATAAGCTGTGGCTATTTAAGAGACCACCTTTCTGTCATTGTTTCTACCCATCTGGTAAGATCTGACAGACTGGGAGCGCTCCAGGTCTCATCTTTAAAACAGTGTCATCTGATGGGACCCAATCAGTGTGCCTTCTCTTTCACAATGCCTGCCCTTTGGAATAACATTCCCCCAGAGGTTTGAATTGTCCCTACCCTGCAACTATAAACGGGACTTAAAGACCTGATTCTTTACGCAGATACAGGATTAGGCATTATGTGCCATGGGAAGAATGTTATTAATGCATGAGTGTTTCAGCCCCCGGGTTTTCTCCTTCTTTTGGCTTTTTACTGTATTGAATGTTGTTTTTACAGTGTGTGCTGGCCAGAGGCATTATAAGTTGTGTGGCCTATAAATGTGATTTATAAACAAATTTATTTATGATTTATACTTATTTATAAAATAAGTATAAATAAAACATATAAATGTTATAAATGTTTATAAATAAATGTTTAGGCAGAGTGTTTATAAATAAATGTTTATAAATAAATGTTAGGCAGATTCATTATAAGTTGGGCAGCCTATAAATCACATTTATAGGCTGCCCAACATATAATGACTCTGCTTAACTTATACCAACTCTGCCCAGTGTACATTTTAAAAACAACATTCAATACAGTTGATATATATAGAGGACTTGTAGATATTTATAGATCTGAACGATCTCTCTTCCATGTCTCTCTTGAAACAGATATTAGCACTAAAATTCTAATTTTACCAATAAATCCTTCTGACTGTATTTTGTTTTTTCTCTAGTGTGTATATCATTACAGCCAAAATTCTTTTGATGTTGTATATGTTTCATGGTTTAATAATAAATCCTATATGTATTCTGTCCAAGATTTCGCAATTGAAGAAAGTGCAAATTATTCATTGTAATTAATAAAAGTAAGAAAAAAAATTAAAGTCACTGTTGTGTTTTACTTTAAAATACTTTCTGTGTTTCTATAAAAAAATGTTCAAGGTCAAATATAATAATTTGGTTTTATTTGAATTTCAGGAGGTGGACTAATTGGTAAAAAAGGTTATGTGGGTCCAGTGGGGAAAATTGATACAATGATGTGTGCAGTTTATGGCTGGACAGAAGAAACGGCATTCTCTGGAACTTCAACTGGAGATGTGTGTATATGGAGAGATATTTTCCTCATCAAAACAGTAAAAGCACATGATGGCCCATTGTTCAGTATGCACGCATTAGAAAAAGTAAGTAAATTATTATTGACTGTACATTGATTTTATTGCATTCAAGCCCAGAAGTTAGATTATGCATGCCTAAAGGATTTGGCAAGCCCACTGTTTTTCATCTTTTTTCCCCCTTAACTCATCTTCAAAAGGTATAAATCAAGGGTACTGTAATAAACTGGGAAAAAAAATCATAAAACCTTTGCATCAGTATGAGTCAGTGGTGAATTTGCAAAAAAAGTCAATTTAGCTTTAGATCACATTGGCGAATAAAATGTTCTAATCGTGATAAGTAATAGTTTTACTTTATTCTGCATTGTGTCCAGTTCTGGGTACCACACTTTAATGAGGAAGATTATGAGATTACAAACAAATTCCTTTGAAGAGAGGCTAAAAGAATAGGGAATGTTTATCCTTGAGAAAAGAAGAAAGCAGAATGATACTGTTTAAAGCAACTACCAAATGAATAGTTCCAAATCCAGATTGTGTTTCCTAAGGATCCATGTTTCAAATAACTACCAGCCTCTTCTTCTTGATCACCAGGAATTGTAGCAGAGCCTTAAATAATGAATGCAAATGAAGGACAAACTAATGCTGGTATGCTATTAAGATACATTGCTTTATTGGAAAAGAGGAGATTTCAGTCAAATATTTCTCCTTATTTTTTTCTTGGAAAAAGTTTTATGCTCAATAGTACTCATAACATATTTTATTTCTTGGTATATCATAAGGCTTATGATATGGTATATCATAAGGCTTTTTAGTTTCACAAATATGGGATTGGTCATCTGGAATTATATTTTAGTCTTTGAATTCCAAGCAGAATTTCAGGGTTTGATATGAATTATATTTTTAGAATGGTGAAATTAGCATTTGAATGCTTAAACACAGATAAACTAAAACATAGCTTTCTGTTGTCTTTTCTGAGAGAGATTGCATCTCACTTTTTGAAATTTGGACTTACAAAAGTATTTTGATTTTATCATGATTTTAAATGATTTATCATTGCTTTATTTTACTTTGTGGTTTCAAATTTTGTTCTATAAAGTCTTGGGAGGCCTTTCTCTAAAATGCTGCCTATCAACAAAACATAATAAATGACGTTCTGCCTGATGTGAATTCTGTGAGTGTTTAGTGGCTGACTTTCAAGTACAGAGGGGTCTCCATATTTGTGGGAGCCTGTGGAAGAGCAGGGTGCTTGGCAAAATGGCGGGCACCTGTGCTGCCTTCTTTCCCTCCCATGTGAGCCTTTCCCCCAGCCTCAGCATGGCAGAGTTGCCATAAAGTAGCAACCTTTACACAGGAGATGTGTGTTTTTGGAACTCTGCAGCCACCAGCAAACAGAGGAGTGCAGCAGCCAAAAGAAAGAATGCATTTTTCCTTCAGAGGGAGTGGACAGTCCAGAGAAAAAAGTGGTATAGAGCCCTAGCAAGGCAAAGCATAGCGTGGAAAGGTGCAAGAGCAATACATGCTGGCCATTAACAGAGAAGAAAAAAGTAAAAGAAATCCCAGAGAGAGGAAAAAAAGACAGAACAGGCTCCATAAGAAGGAAACATTGAAGCATAATTGTCTTTAATTGGTTCTTAATTGGTTTTTAATTGGTTTTAATGGTGGAAGGCTATGATTGTTATCTGTGTTTTAGCTGAGTATGCATCACTCAGAGTTACATGCAAGTGAAATGAGCGGCCATATAAATTTAACAAATAAATGAATAAATCAATAAAATAATAATAGTACAGAGCATAGTATATAGATAACTATAACAGTATATAGTATAGAGGAAACATTGTAATAAAAGTAGACCTTGTTTAGTGACCACAGTTGGACCCAGCAGCTCTGTCATTAAGTGAAGCGGTTGCTAAATGGGAAATCACATGACTGCAACTGCTTTCCTTTTCCCCACTCCCCCACCGTTTGGAATGCTCACCCTGGTGCTGGGATAATTAGCAAGACGGGAATTAATGTTTGTATTTACATTCATTGGAGAGGAAGGGATTACAAGAGAGTAAGCAGGCACACAATGGGGAGTACGCATTGAAAGGAACGCGGTAGCACCAGCTGCCCTGAGCACACTCAGGACTGGGAGCTACAAGTGCACTATGCAAACAGCCGGTGTATTTCCTATTGTATTTTTGCTTACTCTCTTGTAATCCCTTCGTCTCCAATCTTTCCACTCTGTAAGGGGTGGTGGTGGAAAAAGGATCAGGCATGGGAGAAATTGTGTAAAGAGATTGCTTGTTTTTTTTCTTTTTTTTCTCCCCCCCCCCCATTTGTTTAAGCAATCTCTCCACTTTTCAAGGAGGGAAAAAAAGAAAAAGCAAATGAACAAGTGATCTCTTTAGAATCCATCCTTTCTCATTCAAAGTAATCACTTTCTTGGCCCTTTTAGACTTTTTTCCATCACTAGATGCACTTTGTTTGGAACCCATGGGTATTCAATATAAGCACAGTAATATTTTAAGCACAAGTAGCCTAGGGCACACACACACAACACACAAAGGTTACAAGCCATCCTACTTGGATGATGCTTACTGTGAGACTGAGCCACCATCGCTCAGGGTGAATGTAGCATGCAGCAGCCAAATTTTAATACGATAAATTTTGTGATCAGCACCACAAAAACACAAATCTGTGCATATAGATCCCATGAATATGGAGACCTGACTGTATAGTTAATAAAGACAGCAAGAGAGGGACTTCCAGGGAAGAATGGTGGATAAGACAGCTGCACAAAAAGCAGAGCCAATGATTGTGGCTAAGAATAAGGAGCCAGTGAATAGATCAGCTCCTTTGACCCTCTCTGGAGAAAGAGAGGATGCAAGATTGCCCATATTGTGCTTCATACAGTTGCTCCTCATGAGGAGGCTGCAAGACAGTGGTCTCTGGAGGGTGGAGAACTGGGAGACGTGGGAATTTGCCATTCTTGCTCCAGCCGCGGTTGGAGCTTTCAAAGAACACTAAGTTTGCACTTCCTTTGCTAATCACCTTTGGAAATTGCCTATTAACTGCTTTAAAGAAGTTGGACACCTTCCAAATGACAAGGCTGGAAACACTGGGTGAGTGCCTTCAATGCTTAATATAAGAAAATGAAACTCTATAAGCTTTAAGAATTCAAAATAAACAGCAAAAAGCAAGACAAGGTTTTGGCCATAGAAAGTTTTAAATGGATTAAGGGCTCAGAAAAGTTGGAATATTTGATTTTGAACATTAAGGCTTTGAAATTAATTTTAAAGAATAAATGTATTTTCTTGCAGAAGAAAAATTATTTTTGATAATGGAGATATAACAAGATAAGCAACTTATAATGGCACTCAGAGATATTGTTGAGGAATGTCAGCTATGGTGATTGTTTTTATGAACACCCTGTTCCCAGAAGAAGCTGTTCACAGAAAAAGATTTGGAACAAAACTTATCTGATGTGATTATGGAGAACAATGTGAACAAGAATTTATCACTGGATATACAAAAAGAAATCAGATGAGGCTTTAAAAATTAAGAAGGAAATAAAAATGCTAATTCAAGAGAGTAATTGGAATAATTTCTTCCTGCCAGACTTACAAAAAGGCCTGTTAAAGCTTTGAAGACATTTGAGACAAGTGATGATCATTTGAATGGATTAAAGAGCAAGATTGTTTTATGTAAAAAGAAGGAACATAAAGTTGGCTTATTTGATCAGGGTTAAAATGGGATAAGTTGTTATTTTGGGGGTTCTTTCTGGACTTGCTGACATTTGGACTGGAAATGATGTTATGTATTGGATGTGCTTGCAGTTAAGAGTTAGATATGGAATGATGAGTTTTCTCAATCAATCAATCAACTTTATTGATTTAGTCTATTGACCATATCAAGTATAAAGGAATAAAATAAAAAGCCATTGTAAACATACAGCTTTGTGCAGTGGCAGTATCATAGCCAATGAGGTTTATCCAAGGCGCGATTATTGCTAAATGATGATTTTTATATTTGTTAATTACTGTGATTATTTTAGGGCTCTGTTTGGACTTTTTGCTGACACCTAGATTGGAAAAGACATTGTTTACTGGATTTGCCTATAGTTAAGAGTTGAGTTATTGTCAGCCTTACCAGGTAGACCAGCCAGGAAACATGACCAGAGAGCTAATTCTACTTTATTGTAAGGCTACATTAACAGAATCTTGCAATTCTGAAAGTACAATTTTCTCCCCATCTCCTTTACACCTCAAGAAAATTAGGGAGGGTTTCTTCTGAGCCACTTGCCCCACTCACTATCCAGCTGCTGGCTATGCTGTCCCTTATTTGACTGTTCCTTAGGCACCGTCTCTGGGCTCCATCTCAACAAGGTCATTCCCACATACCATTAGAGTTATGGGATGAAGAGTTTTATATCTGTTAACTAAGAGGAGGTGAAGAGATAGTGAAGTTGTTTATACTTGTGGTGATAAGGGTGGGAAGTCACTTTCTTAGGTTTTTTTCTTTTTTTCTTTCTTGAACCTTTTATTCTCTTTCTCTTTTTAGTTTGTATTATCTTTTATTATTGTAGTTAAAATTTTTAATAAAAGTATTATTTAAAAAGACAGCTATAGAAATGTTAGTCAGACTTGTGGCAATGGAATAAGACATGAACAAGTATAATATGTAAATAATATCCTAATGTTGTTTAGAATCAAGACATAGAGAATATGTTTTATATTCTATTTCTCATTCTCTTTAGGGATTTGTAACTGGGGCGAAAGATGGAATTGTGGCTCTTTGGGATGACAGCTTTGAACGGTGTCTGAAAACATATGCCATTAAGCGAACTGCATTAGCCCCAGGCTCCAAAGGTAATTTGAAGTTTTTATAGATTATTATAATAGAAACTGTTTCTACTGTTTTAAAATAATGACTTTTGTGATCTGATTCAGCTGGACATTTTTGAAGTGTGAAAGCAGGAAGGAACAACAGATGGGACTTCTGAGTAGTTGAGAGCTTGTCATGTAATTCCCATAATGTGCTATATCTGCTTTCATGCAGTGAAAGGGGCCATATTGGAACTGAATGTTACTATGTAACTTTGAGTAAGCCAGGTCCTAAATCAGACAGCTCAAAGACTAGTTGGAACTCTATTATAGGGTATAATAGCAGAATCTTGAAAGCCTGCCAGAGTTTCCCTCTGTCCCCTCTTCTACCAAGCAGAAGCAAGATGAGTTTATTCTGAGTTTCTTTCTCATGCCCTCTCCATTCTCAAGACTGAATTGTCATTTACTTTCTCATAACAGTTCTTGCATTCTTTCTTCAAAGTTATCTCTGAATTCCTCTACAGCAACCTTCTGCCCTTCTGCTGCATAGGGGTCAGAGGCCATGCCGTCGCTGCCATTTCCTTCACCTTCTCCTTCTCATGGCTTGCTCTCGGCAGCACCAAGAGGGGGACTTGTTGCTCCACCCATGCTGAGGCAGCTGGTGAACTCAGTGCCAAAATGGCTACCCAAGGAGGTGGCAAGCACTCATAAGAGCAGCCAAAGAGATGGTTGCTCTCTCCCTCTTTCTTGTGGGCCAGGTGGATATCTTTCTTTTTGGAGCTATGGACCAGATGATTTTGGGTGGCAGGTCACATCTGGTTCATGGGTCGTGGGTTGCCAACCCCTATCCTACAGTAACTAAAAGATTAGAAGAATCAGTTGTATTCAAATATTTGTGGCTTTACTCAGTGTGTTCCTATTTTCTTATGCTGCCTGAACATTTTATACAGATATTGAAAAGTAACACAAAAACATTGCAATATAAGGTGGTAAAATCATAATTTTTAGGAAAAGATAGATGATGTTCTTTTGATATTAAATATTTAATCATTCACAAATAAATTATATAAAGTGCTATTTGTTTTAAATAATGCTGAATTTGTTGAGCTCTGAAATGTGTACAGTAGTGCTATAAATGTTCTCAATTTCAGTGTAGACATTTTCATAAATAGCAGTTTATTAGACTTTTAATCCAGTAGTAAATAGATCTTTAAAAGTTTTTTATATATATAAATTAATTTAAAAAAATAATTAGAGCCACCCATCTTACAGAAGTGATTCTGGGCAGCATAGCAAAATTAAAGCCACCAAAACAGTATATAACACTATATAACATAACTAGAACAACACCCCCACCCCCACCCCCACCCAAACAAAAAGCCACATCACCAGCAGAACTCACCTAACCTCCTGGCCCAAATGCCTGGGGGAACAGCCTGTTCTCCAGAATTTTAGGAAAGCCTAACAGGGTCAGTGCCATTCAGATCACTGGTGGAGTGCTGTTCCACAGGGTAGGTGCAGCCACTGAGAGGGCACGACTTGAACAAGATGGCATTGTTTGATGGACCCAGAACATGCCCTCCTTGTTAGATCTGATGGGGTGGGCAGAAACAATTATGTCATTATGCTATGCATGTCTGCAGAAATATGTCCCAGTAAGTTCAGTTAGACCAATTCGCAGTAAATAGGCATTGGATTATCAAAGATTAATAAGAAAACATTGTATTTTTTCAAGCCAGGATTATATTAAAAATTAAGAAACAGAATATAATGTTCCAATAATAAATTGGTTTTATTTATATCATGGTTGTTCAAATGGAATTCTTTATTTTCTTTTACCCATTTAGGTCTCCTTTTAGAAGATAATCCTTCTATCCGTGCCATATCATTAGGACATGGTCATATTTTAGTTGGCACAAAAAATGGTGAAATATTGGAAGTTGATAAAAGTGGGCCAATAACTTTACTAGTTCAGGTAAATATTAACAAACAGCTTCTCCTTTTTAATAGTATAAGTTTTGAAATGTTAAAATAGTGAAGTAAAATTGTAGTGAATTAGAATTAACTTGATAACTGTGTGGTTGTATATAAAGATACCTCATGGAGCTCACTTTTTGTTCTTCCTGTTTGCTTCTCCCTTCAGTATTAAACTAACTTACTACTGTTTTTAAATAAATATAAGCAAATAAAAAATTGTATGTTGCCCTTCAAAACCTGATGATAACTTACAACCAACTATTGCTATGTTGTTGTTATGCTTTGTTGAGTTTAGCCAACTCCTTGGTGCCTCTATAGATAAAAGTTATCCAAGCCATCTATCTCTCACCACATTATGCAATCTTGCAAGTGCATTTCTGTGGCTTCCAGTACTCTGTCTATGTACTTGTTGGTGTCTTCTTCTCTTCTTTATCGTGGGTATATCAGTCCCATGGTGTGTCTACAATATGATAATTTGTTTCATGATCCTTGCTTCTAATGAGTATTCTGACTTATTTTCATCTAGTATGGAATGGTTGGTTCTCTTAGCTGTACAAGGAATACAAAGCAGTCTTTTCCAGGACTATGGCTCAGAGGAGTCAATCTTCTTTCTCTCACTCTTGCGCAGAATTGATCTCTTGCATTTGTACGTCATAACAGGAATATCAGAGTTGACACCATTCTAAGTTTTGTTTTGACTGAAATGTCTTAGTCTTTTATGAGTGTGTCGGGATCCCTTCAATGCCTTTATACCCATTGTCATTCTTTCTTGAATCATTTTTGCACATTTACCATCTTTATCAATTCTAGAGCCTAGAAGATTGGAACCGTCAACTATTTCTATCATCTCATTATTTATCTTAAATTCTTCTAGTTTTTATGTTGACATAATCTTAATTGTTTTGATGTCAAAGAAAGCCTGGCAGTTTGGATGCCCTGTTTTACTTTTAGAACGATTGTTCCTAGGTCTTCTTCAGTTTCTGCAACCAAGGTAGTGTTGTCCGCATATTTCTGGTTATTGAGATTCCTTCCACCAATTTTGACTCTAACCTTTAGTTCCGCCAGATCTGTGGCCCATAAGTTAATTCAGTGTGTAGGTTGAACAGGTATAGTAATAGAATGCTACTCCTTTTTACTCCTTTTGTGATGGTAAACAATTTAGTGTTCACAAATTCTGTTCAGACATTCAGGCAAAGTCTTTGAAGATGAGCACAGGGTACAGGTAGGAACACATATAAAAACAAATTCCTTCAGAAATAAGTTGTTATAGTTTAATACCAGCATATTAAACTGTAACTTGGGACCAGCAATAAACTGCGACCCATTGTAGATCATACAAGGCAGTACAGTACGGTAATATACAGGTGAAACTCGAAAAATTAGAATATCGTGCAAATGTTCATTTATGTCAGTATGGCAACTCAAAAGGTGAAACCAATATATGAGATAGACGCATTACATGCAAAGCGAGATATGTCAAGCCTTACTTTGGTATAATTGTGATGATTATGGCGTACAGCTTATGAAAACCCCAAATTCACAATCTCAGAAAATTAGAATAGTGTGAAAAGGTTCAATATTCTAGGCTCAAAGTGTCCCACTCTAATCAGCTAATGAATCCATAACACCTACAAAGGGTTCCTGAGCCTTTAAATGGTCTCTCAGGCTGGTTCAGTAGGAATGACAAGCATGGGAAAGACTGCTGACCTGACAGTTGTGCAGAAAACCATCATTGACACCCTCCATAAGGAGGGAAAGCCCCAAAAGGGAATTGCAAAAGAAGTTGGATGTTCCCAAAGTGCTGTATCAAAGCACATCAACAGAAGGTTATGTGGAAGGGAAAAGTGTGGTAGAAAAAGGTGCACAAGCAGCAGGGATGACCGCAGCCTGGAGAGGATTGTCAGGAAAAGGCCATTCCAAAGTGTTGGGGACTTTCCCAAGGAGTGGACTGAGGCTGGAGTTAGTGCATCAAGAGCCACCACACACAGACGGATCCTGGACATGGGCTTCAAATGTCGTATTCCTCTTGTCAAGCCGCTCCTGAACAACAAACAACATCAGAAGCGTCTTACCTGGGCTACAGAAAAAAAAAAAAAAAGAACTGGTCTGTTGCCCAGTGGTCCAAAGTCCTCTTTTCTGATGAGAACAACTTTTGCATCTCATTTGGGAACCAAGGACCCAGAGTCTGGAGGAAGAATGGAGAGGCACACAATGCACGATGCTTGAAGTCCAGTGTGAAGTTTCCACAGTCTGTGTTGATTTGGGGAGCCATGTCATCTGCTGGTGTTGGTCCACTGTGCTTCATTAAGTCCAGGGTCAACGCAGCCGTCTACCAGGAGATTTTGGAGCACTTCATGCTTCCTTCCGCAGACGAGCTTTATGGGGATGCTGACTTCATTTTCCAGCAGGACTTGGCACCTGCCCACACTGCCAAAAGTACCAGAACCTGGTTCAATGGCCATGGGATTACTGTGCTTGATTGGCCAGCAAACTCGCCTGACCTGAACTCCATAGAGAATCTATGGGGCATTGCCAAGAGAAAGATGAGGGACATGAGACCGAACAATGCAGCGGAGCTGAAGGCCGCTATTGAAGCATCCTGGTCTTGCATAACACCTCAGCAGTGCCCAGGCTGATAGCATCCATGCCACGCCGCATTGCGGCAGTCATTGCTGCAAAAGGGGCCCAAACCAAGTACTGAGTACATATGCATGCTTATACTTTGCAGAGGTCCAATATTGTTCTATTTCCAATCCTTGTGTCATTGATGTCATGTAATATTCTAATTTTCTGAGATTGTGAATTTGGGGTTTTCATAACCTGTACGCCATAATCATCACAATTATACCAAAGTAAGGCTTGACATATTTCTCTTTGCATGTAATGCGTCTATCTCATATATTGGTTTCACCTTTTGAGTTGCCATACTGACATAAATGAACATTTGCACGATATTCTAATTTTTCGAGTTTCACCTGTATTTATAACACTGAATTTCTGTGAATGCTACACTCCTGTTGCAGTATTTAACTGAAAGAGTTTTAGACTTTCAATGGCAACCTTGTGTATCACTGTGATCTAAACAAATAGTACCCAAGGAATACATTAGAATAGAAGAGCTATCTCCATTCAAGTAGAGATGTAACTAGTTTGCCAACCTATGTTGGTAAAACATCTTTTGTGTCATGTAGAACATTTGGGTCTTTCTGGATAATGCTGGATCTAGCACTTCTCCAAGCACAAACTTAATGTTTTAGGGAGAAGGTACTCCAACTAGAACAGGCTGAACATCATTCAGTTGGACAGATAAAGCAGCCACTAATAACACTTCTAGGTATATTAAGCTTTGGCTTTATGGCCCTCATCCAGTCTGTTACCATGGCCAGGCACTGACTCAGGATTTCCACTGCTGAATATATAACAGTGATACATATGTCTATAGGAGATAAAGCTGTAGTGCTGCATATCATCAGCACTGCTGGCACTTAAGTGTCTTAATGATCTCATATAATAGCTTCATGTAGATGCTAATCAGCATGAGAAATAAAATGGAGCTTTACAGACTCCCCAGAGTAAATGTCCTGAAGTTGAACAGAAATCTTCCAACACCACTTTCTGGAAATGGCTATCTGGTACTGAGTGGAATTACTGTAAACCCTAACTACTTCAAATAATCATTTCAAACATATGCCACTGTTGATGGCACTGAAAACCTCTGACAGAACCTGAATAATAGGGCTGTGTTCCCTTTGCCCCTGTCCCATCAAAGATCATCCCATGGAATTTCAAATGAAGATTTGGTCTTGTTTATTTATTTATTCAATCAATTTGTATATCCCCCCATTTTGCCAGTTGTGACTCTCGGCAGCAAACATAAGATCAATCAAACAACCCCGCAACCCCCAACCCCCCAAATAGCCAGATAATACAATAAGAACCTAATCGTGCCCAAATCCATATAACAGCAGCCATACTAAAAAATCACATTGAAAAATTACATTGACAGGATCATCCATGTCTTGCTTTTCCCTTCATGCATAACCTTAGCAAAAGAAAGAACATTTGTATATTGAGGATGGAAAGGAAGTGGGATTGTGACATCTTAAATCCTGTACCCCAAACATGGCATTTGTGGGCACAATGTTCCTGATGACAGATGTCAATTTTTTTTTCATGTTAATTTAATAAAAATAAATCATATGTTACAAAGCTAAGCTCCAACTTTAACCATTTCTGATTCCAAAAAAGATTGAGAACATTTTGGGAAATAGAAGGGGATAGAAAGGAGGAATCTTACTAGTTTTCCTTTTACTAAATGGATACTTTGTGATTGGCCACACTAACTATGGTAGCCATTTTGTGAGAATGCCCATAACATGCTTAAACATTCCAAAGATGTTCAATGCTCTTTTCCAAAGGCCCATGTTATAATTACGTCATTATCAGCTGTTGACTTGCAGAACAAATTTTGTTTTACAGGGTCATATGGAAGGAGATGTTTGGGGTTTAGCTTCTCACCCTCATTTACCTATTTGTGCCACTGTAAGTGAAGATAAAACCTTAAGAATATGGGATCTTTCACCAAGCCACTGCATGCTAGCTGTTCGAAAACTGAAGAAGGGTAAGATTTTTTTTTTTTTCCTTTTCCAGTCTTATCTACATCTTTGTACTTTACCTAGATTCCAAATAAATGACATATGACAATTTATCAAGAATTAAAAAACTAAATGAATTTAAATTTTAAAAAATGGAATCAGAATGCTAGAATGAAATATGTTGCTAACTTTCATAGAGCTACCTACTAAAGTCTGTTGTGCAATTAATCATAATACTTACTGCAGCCTCCATATCTACTACATAGATATCAAATGCTGGTACATGTAACTGAGTAGGCATTTCTTCATAATAGCTCCTTGAAAACATGTTGAAGGCATCTGGGGTTTAAGTTTGATGCTTCTGATGAAGTAAGCTTCAGCTCATGTCTTCAATACAATACAAAAGGTGCTGCTGGACTCTTTCTGAATAAAATACTGAAAACTTGCTAAATGCTTAACATTTGTCTTTACCAGCAAAATTATTAGAACTAAGTATGTCTTTTTGTATTCGGCAGGGGGAAGATGTTGCTGTTTTTCACCTGATGGAAAGGCATTGGCAGTAGGTCTTAATGATGGCAGTTTCTTAATGGTAAATTCAGACACTCTGGAGGATCTTGTTTCTTTTCATCACAGGAAGGATGCTATTTCAGAAATACGATTTTCTCCCGGTAAGTAATTGGCTTCAGATAAGGTGACATCTGATGATAATAGTGCTTCACGTTCAGAAGAATTAAAACGAATGTTTATGAGAGAGAGTGTATTTCACTACAGTGACAGGCTCCATTCTGTATACATGAGGATCTATGCGTACACAGTCAAAAACCTTGGAAACATCAAGATTCACTCCTTTAGGAGGAAGCATCATAGATGAGCCCACACTGTTAGCTTTGCATACCCATTGGAGCATGTTAAAACAGATTACTAGTCCATTTAACTCAGTATTGTGTCTATGCCAGTTGTGAGCAGCCCTTTTTTTCAACCAAGGATTACATTGACTTTTGTTTGGTATGTGAAGAACTGCATTGAAAAGTGGGTGGGACCAGTGAAATAATGGGCATCACTACACATTAATTTTCTATCCATAATACAATTGAAAAGACATTTTAATCAATTTTAATTATTTTTCCCCCTTCATGGATCACTGCCTTGTCGTGGCGAAGGGGCTTGTGTAACTCAGTGAAGCCATGAGCTATACCGTGCAGGGCCACCCAAGACGGACAGGTCATGACAGAGAGTTCTGACAAAATGTGGTCCACTGGAGAAGGAAATGGCAACCCACTCCAGTATCCTTGCCAAGAAAACCCCATGGACAATGTTAAAAGGCTAAAAGATATGACGCCGGAAGATGAGCCCCTCAGGTCGGAAGGTGTCCAATATGCTACTGGGGAAGAGCGGAGGGCAATTCCAAGTAGCTCCAGAAAGAGTGAAGCGGCTGGGCCAAAGCCGAAAGGACGTTCAGCTGTGGATGTATCTGGAAGCGAAAAGAAGGTCAGATGCTGTAAAGAACAATATTGTATAGGTACGTGGAATGTAAGATCCATGAACCAAGGCAAGCTGGATGTGGTCAAACATGAGATGACAAGATTGAACGTCGACATCTTGGGAATCAGCGAATTGAAATGAACGGGAATGGGTGAATTTAATTCAGGCGACCACTATATCTACTACTGTGGGCAAGAAACCCTTAGAAGAAATGGAGTTGCACTCATAGTCAATAAGAGAGTGGGAAAGGCAGTAATGGGGTACAACCTCAAAAACGACAGAATGATCTCAGTGCGTATCCAAGGAAAACCATTCAACATCACGGTAATCCAAGTCTATGCCCCAACCACTGATGCCGAAGAAGCTGAAGTTGACCGGTTCTATGAAGACCTACAAGACCTTCTAGAACTAGCACCAAAAAAAGATGTCCTTTTCATCATAGGGGATTGGAATGCTAAAGTAGGAAGTCAAGGAGTAATCGGAATAACAGGCAAGTTTGGCCTTGGAGTACAAAATGAAGCAGGGCAAAGGCTAATAGAGTTCTGTGAAGAGAACAAGCTAGTCATAGCAAACACCCTTTTCCAACAACACAAGAGACGACTCTACACATGGACATCACCAGATGGTCAATACCGAAACCAGATTGATTACATACTTTGCAGCCAAAGATGGAGAAGCTCTATACAGACGGCAAAAACAAGACCAGGAGCTGACTGTGGCTCAGATCATGAGCTTCTTACTGCAAAATTTAGGCTTAAATTGAAGAATGTAGGGAAAACCACTAGACCACTCAGGTATGACTTAGATCATATTCCATGTGAGTACACAGTGAAGGTGATGAATAGATTTAGAGGATTAGATCTGGTAGACAGAGTGCCTGAAGAACTATGGACGGAGGTCTGTAACATTGTACAAGAGGCAGCAACTAAAACCATCCCAAAGAAAAAGAAATGCAAGAAAGCAAAATGGCTGTCTGATGAGGCTTTACAAATAGCTGTGGAAAGAAGGAATGCAAAAAGCAAGGGTGAAAGGGAAAGATATAAGCAACTGAATGCAGATTTCCAGAGAATAGCAAGGAGAGATAAGAAGGCCTTCTTAAATGAACAATGCAAAGCAATTGAAGAAAACAATAGAATGGGGAAGACTAGAGATCTCTTCAAGAAAATTGGAGATATCAAAGGAACGTTTAGTGCAAAGATGGGCATGATAAAGGACAAAAAAGGCAGGGACCTAACAGAAGCAGAAGAGATTAAGAAGAGGTGGCAAGAATACACAGAAGAACTATACAAGAAAGATCTTAATGTCTCTGATGTCCATGCTGGTGTGGTCACTGACCCTGAGCCAGACATCCTAGAGAGTGAAGTCAAGTGGGCCTTAGGAAGCATTGCTAACAACAAAGCTAGTGGAGATGACAGTATTCCAGTTGAGTTATTTAAAATACTAAAAGACGATGCTGTTCAAGTGCTGCACTCAATATGCCAGCAAGTTTGGAAAACGCAACAGTGGCCACGGGATTGGAAAAGGTCAGTTTACGTTCCAATTCCAAAGAAGGGCAATGCCAAAGAATGCTCAAACTATCGCACAATTGCACTCATTTCACATGCTAGCAAGGTTATGCTCAAAATCCTACAAGCTAGGTGTAACGAACTGCCACTTGTTGATCTTAAAACCAGTAACTTTCCTTGCAACCAATATTGATTCAAAAGAAAGTTCATTTATTAAGAATAAGTGTACAGATCCAAAGCATTGCTGAGACTGAATAAAAGCGCGCCAAAAACTGCTTTTCTTTCTTTTCCCCCCCTTACTTCGCCCTTAGTTCTTGTCTTCTGATTCCCTTGCTGGCATGGCCTTGAACATTCCAGGGTTTGTGATAAGAAACCATCTGCATCAAACGGTCTCTCCTTCCTACTCCCCCTCCCCTTTTCCAATGGCAGAACCGCAGCATGTAAAAAAAATCATTTTTGTAAACTAGCCATATAATAATCTATTATAAAATCTTGCGAGGATTCTGACATACTGCCCCTCCACAGAAAAGGATGTCAGTCAGATGATTCCTCTTTTTCACTCTAAAAGGAAAAGCAAAGATACACATAATACAATAACCAATCTAATTGTTAAGGCTTTGTAGGATAAGCATCATAAAATTTTTTAACTAAACGTGGGGCCTTTACATGTTTCTTGTCAACCCATTCAGCCATTGACTTGGGAAAATGTTTCCACTGAATTAAAAATTGAACCCCCCCCCTGTGCTTTCTGCTGTCCAGTATTTCTTTAACTTCAAAATGTTGTTCTCCTTCAACCATCAATGGTTTAGGAGGTACTGGAGAGGGATGCCACTGAGAAGACTCCTTATATGGTTTAAGCAGGTCGCAGTGGAATACTGGATGGATTTTTTTAAAGGTGGCAGGCATCTGTAATCGTAGTGAAACTGGATTAATTACTTTATCGATGACAAAAGGCCCTATGAATCTTGGAGCGAGCTTTCTGGAAGGTTGTAATGATTTAAGATGTTTAGTAGATAAAAGAACCTTATCTCCTACTTTCCAGTCTTTTTCTGGTGTTCTCTTAGCATCTGCAAATTTCTTGTATGTAGCTCTGGCCTCCTGCAACGAGGCAGCAATCTGAGGCCATACTTGTGTCATCTGCTGGATCCACTCATCAACCGAAGCGACTTGAGTGGTCTGCTTAGGCAGTTCTGGGATGGGTACAAAGTCTTGTCCTGTAGCTATTTTAAAAGGGGTGAGACCAGTGCTTTGGTGCACTGCATTATTATAAGCTACTTCAGCGAATGGTAACAGTTCATCCCAATTGTCTTGTTGGTAGTTAATGAAACATCTCAAATATTGTTCCAATACTGAGTTCAGACGTTCACATGATCCCGCTGTCTGGGGGTGGTAACCCGAACTCAAGCCTTGCGATGCCCCCAGTAGTTTTAGGAACGCTCTCCAGAATTTGGCAGTAAACTGGACCCCGCGATCCGAAATTATCCGTTCTGGGACCCCATGAGCTCGGTAGACATGTTGTATGAATAATTTAGCCAATTTGGGTGCTGATGGAATGGCTTGGCATGCCACAAAATGTGCTTGTTTGGAAAAAAGGTCTGTAACTACCCAAATGACAGTCTTTTTGTTGCTTTCAGGCAGGTCTACAATAAAGTCCATGCTTATTTGCTTCCAAGGAGCTACAGGGTTTGCTACTGTCTGTAGAAGCCCCATTGGTTTGCCCCCTCTCTTTTTGGCCATAGCACACGTGGGGCATGTGGCTACATATTCCCCTACATCTTTTCTCATTGTTGGCCACCAAAATTGACGTCTGATCAGATGTAATGTTTTCACAAAACCAAAGTGCCCAGCTGTTTTGCTGTCGTGACTTCTTTGCAAAACCCACTTTCTAGCATCTGCAGGGACATATAGCTTGTCTTGCCACCACCATGCCCCTTGTTTGTTTACTAGCAACTGGCTGTTGCTTTTGAACCACTCATCCTGAGCAATCTGGGCATTTAATTTTACCAATAACTCTCCTTCTGGTTGTCCTTCACCCTTTTTTTTCTGAGCTCTAGTGACCACTCTTAGGGCTGCTTGGGTACATGGAATTACTGGAGCGACTACTTCCTCCCGTTTGCTATTGTGTTGAGGCAATCGAGACAGAGCATCTGCCAGAAAATTTTTTCCCCCAGGAATATACTTCAGGGAGAAGTTAAATCGATGAAAATATTGTGCCCATCTCATTTGCTTTGGTGACAGCTTCCTCGGTGCAGTCAAAGCCTCTAGATTCTTGTGATCAGTCCAAATTTCAAATGGATGGGGTGACCCCTCTAACAAATGCCTCCAACAAACTAACGCCCAGCGTACTGCGAACGCTTCCTTTTCCCACACCAACCAGCGTCTCTCAGTCTCTGAAAATTTCCGGGATATGTATGCACAAGGAAACAGTTCCCCCCCTGCCCCCTTCTGCAACAACACAGCTCCCACTGCTACATCCGAAGCATCTGCCTGTATGACAAATGGCTGTTCTGGATCAGGGTGTTTTAAGATTGGTTCAGCCGTAAACAGACGCTTTAAACTTTGAAACGCCTCCTGGCACTCCTTAGTCCAGGCTAAGGGGGCTCCAGGTTTTGATGCCTTCGCCTTGTCCTTGCCCTTGGTTTTCAACAAATCGGTGAGTGGGAGTGCTACTTGGGCAAAGTTGGGTATAAACTGCCGATAGAAGTTAGCAAAGCCCAGGAAACTTTGAAGCTGACGCCTGGTTTTGGGAGCCTCCCAACCTGTAACGTCCCTCACCTTTGCTGGGTCCATTTCAATTCCCTGATGCGAAATTCTATATCCTAAATAGTCAATTTGCTGTTTATGAAATTCACATTTGGAGAGCTTGGCATACAACTGAGCTTCCAGTAGCTTTTTTAGCACCTTCCTGACTAATTGCACATGTTGCTCCATGGTTTCAGTGTAAATCAGGATATCGTCCAGATAAACCAACACCCCCTGGTATAAATACTCTTGTAACACCTCATTTATAAGTTGCATGAATACCCCCGCCGCTCCTTTTAATCCGAACGGCATTATTTCATAACGGAAGCACCCCAGAGGCGTATTAAAGGCGGACTTCCATTGGTCTCCTTCACGTATTCGCACCCTGAAGTACGCCTCCCTCAAATCCAGCTTCGTGAAAATTTTCCCTTTGGATAAATGTGCCAACAGGTCTTTCATTAAGGGGAGTGGGTACCTGTTGTCAGCAGAAATGGCATTTAGCCCTCTATAATCCGTGCACAAACGTAGGGAGCCATCCTTCTTTTCCCTAAATAGCACCGGTGCAGCAATTTGAGAATGCGTAGGTACAATAAAGCCCCTCTTTAGATTCTTGTCAATGAACTCCCGCAATGCTTCCAACTCTTTGGGTGTCATTGGATACATTTTCTTCCTTGGGAATTTAGCCCCCGGCTCAATCTCTATGGCACAGTCACTGGCACGATGGGGGGGTAGCTGATCTGACTCCCTTTCGCTAAACACCTCCTGCAGGTCGCGGTATTCCTTGGGAATCTGGATTGCAGCTTCCACTGCCTTTTCCCCACTCACAGCACCCATCTCTTCATCTGACAACGTTTCGGTAATTCCTTCAACTTCCACTCCCCCCTCCTTCGGGAAACGCAAGATCTTCTCCTCCCAGTTCACTTCTGGGTTTTTCCTTTTTAACCAGTTCATGCCCAGAAGCACTGGGTTGCATGCCATGGGAGTCACTAGGAATTTAATAGTCTCTCTATGGTCCCCCATAGTTAGTCAGTTATTCAGTCTCAGCAAAATGTAACAAACTGCCACTTGTTGATCTTAAAACCAGTAACTTTCCTTGCAACCAATATTGATTCAAAAGAAAGTTCATTTATTAAGAATAAGTGTACAGATCCAAAGCATTGCTGAGACTGAATAAAAGCGCGCCAAAAACTGCTTTTCTTTCTTTTCCCCCCCTTACTTCGCCCTTAGTTCTTGTCTTCTGATTCCCTTGCTGGCATGGCCTTGAACATTCCAGGGTTTGTGATAAGAAACCATCTGCATCAAACGGTCTCTCCTTCCTACTCCCCCTCCCCTTTTCCAATGGCAGAACCGCAGCATGTAAAAAAAATCATTTTTGTAAACTAGCCATATAATAATCTATTATAAAATCTTGCGAGGATTCTGACACTAGGCTTCAGCAGTACGTGAACCGAGAACTACCGGATGTACAAGCTGGGTTTCGAAGAGGCAGAGGAACTAGAGATCAAATTGCCAACATTCGCTGGATCATGGAGAAAGCACGAGAGTTCCAGAAAAGCATCTACTTCTGCTTCATTGACTATGCAAAAGCCTTTGATTGTGTGGATCACAACAAACTGTGGCAAATTCTTAAAGAGATGGGGATACCAGACCACCTTACCTGTCTCCTGAGAAATCTGTATGCGGGCCAAGAAGCAACAGTTAGAACCGGTCATGGAACAACCGATTGGTTCAAAATAGGGAAAGGAGTACGACAAGGCTGTATACTGTCACCCTGCTTATTTAACCTATATGCAGAGTACATCATGAGAAATGCCAGGCTGGAAGAATCACAAGCCGGAATTAAGATTGCAGGGAGAAACATCAATAACCTCAGATATGCAGACGATACCACCCTAATGGCAGAAAGTGAAGAAGAACTAAAGAGCCTCTTGATGAGGGCGAAAGAGGAGAGTGCGAAAGCTGGCTTGAAACTCAACATTAAAAAAACTAAGATCATGGCATCTGGACCCATCAATCCCTGGCAAATAGAAGGGGTAGAAATGGAAGCAGTAACAGACTTCATTTATTTGGGCTCCAAGATCACTGCAGACGGAGACTGCAGCCCTGAAATTAAAAGACGCTTGCTCCTTGGGAGGAAAGCTATGGCAAACCTAGATAGCATATTAAAAAGCAGAGACGTCACCTTGCCGACAAAGATCCGCATAGTCAAAGCTATGGTTTTTCCAGTAGTAATGTATGGCTGTGAGAGCTGGACCATAAAGAAGGCTGAACGCCGAAGAATTGATGCCTTTGAACTGTGGTGCTGGAGAAGACTCTTAAGAGTCCCCTGGACTGCTAGGAGGTCAAACCAGTCAATCTTAAAGGAAATCAACTCTGATTGCTCATTGGAAGGATTGATAATGAAGCTCAAGCTCAGATACTTTGGTCACCTAATGCGAAGAGAGGACTCTTTGGAAAAGACCCTGATGCTGGGAAAGATGGAAGGCAAAAGGAGAAGAGGACGGCAGAGGATGAGATGGCTAGATAGCATCACTGAAGCAATGAGCATGAAATTGAGCAAACTGAGGGAGGCAGTGAAAGATAGGAAGGCCTGGCGCAATATGGTTCATGGGGTCACGAAGAGTCGGACATGACTTAACGACTAAACAACAACAACAAATTATTTTTCATTGATCAGTTAATTCACTGTACCCAAGATTGAACTTATTACATTCTTACAATTTTTAGCCTTTGAAATGATTGTGGAATGGAAATCATTTATACAGAGATCTCTGTTATTAGACTTAGTTGTGATATTGTGGAAGTAATA
The DNA here is from genome assembly GCA_030867105.1 of Liasis olivaceus. Lineage (NCBI taxonomy): Eukaryota > Metazoa > Chordata > Lepidosauria > Squamata > Pythonidae > Liasis > Liasis olivaceus. The sequence continues at coordinate 39,662,485 of CM061349.1, forward strand.
GCGATTAATTAGGGAAAACAAAGATGTTCAGCAATTAATGAGGTGAAAGGACATTTTGTGTTAATTTCATTAAATGAGTCACATAATTATCTGTACTTAAAGCTAAATATTTTAGTTGCCAAAAGAAAAAAAAGGAGGGGGGAACCTTGCAGGGCATGTCCATGAAGTCACCAAGAGCTGAACTCAACGCCAAGGAGACCTTTTTTCATGAAATACTTATTAAATATTATTAAGGTACTTTCAAAACTCAGAGGGAACTTTTTTTGGTTCTGTGAGTTAGGTGGTAAATTATTTCTAATTTAGAGAGTCACTGAAGACTAATTAAACATATCTGCAGTCTTTATCACATTTAATCTTCGTTCACTCTTCTTTCAGTGGTAATTCTTTGCATATTATCAGTGTACATCTCCTAGAATTATGACATTCTCAGTAACATTGCAGTTGTGAATCCATGCACTGATACAGTCACCATTAACTGTGAGGTAATCATATGGAAAATCCACTTAAATTTATAAAAGAAAAATATTTATTAAAATGTGAGGTAATCCAGATTTTGCAGAAATACCCTCCCCAGCTGAATTCATGAAAGAAGAAATTAGCCAAACATAGATTATGATGTTTTGAAAAAAAAATAAGTTTACAGTAAAAAAAAAAAGTCTCTTTTGAGTCAATCTTGATTCAGTGACTTCTTCATGAACACATCCATTCTTGGCAACAGATGTGATTTGTCATTGCTTTCTGCTGGGATGCTTTTCAAGCCTGCAGCTCTAGTATTCCCAGTAGTGTCTCATCCAAGTACTAAGCAGGCCCAGCACTGCTTAACATTTGAACCTAGACAGGTGATCCAGATGTTGGCATCTGCTGAGTGCACTTAACTGTAGAATACTGAAAATGATGCAAAAGTATTTATCTCCTTATAATTGCATTGCAGGTGCTGGAAAATACTTAGCTGTAGCATCATATGATACTTTTGTAGATATCTACAATGTAATGAGCAGTAAAAGAGTTGGAATCTGCAAGGGAGCCTCCAGTTATATAGCTCACATGGATTGGGACATAAGAGGTAAGGAAATGCAATTACTGTAAAATGATTATTCTCAGCGGCTGCTGGTGGGGTAAATAGCAACTAGCCGCTGACAGAGCCAAGCTATGTAATGAATGGAGCCATTTAGATATAATTGTCTGCCATCTTCTTCTCGTGAAAAATGCTAAGGATACTTAAGTACAATTAAACTGACCCTCCAACTTTCTGAAGCATATTCTGTAAAGATTCTGTAGTGAAGCTTGCCAATAAAGCCTTTCCTCCTCTTTCATCCCCACTATTTTTCCTAGTCTGATGTGCTTTTCTATGAAGGAAGCCTCAGGGTGGGGACTTTTATCACTGATATCTCTTGGGGATATTTATATTATATCTCTTGGGGAGCCTCTCTTGGCTGAAGAATTTAGTCAAATCAATAGACTGGAAAGATGTTTGAAGCCATTTGTGTTTGAAGCAAAATGAACATTCCCTGGGAAGTTGAGACGATTCTCTGCTCTGCTCCTTAGTCCCCATGGTGTATAGAGTCCTGGTGACCTGGGTGGTTTCCCAAATGCTGAAGTGCTGATTACTCTGTGGGCAGCCTTTGTGATTTGGCAAGGAGCTGCTTTCCTCCTTACTGGCTTTGGGAGTCAAGTGTGGTGAAATGGAGCAGCTTCATACCAACATCTGACCTCACTGCTGCCAATTTGTTTGGTAAATGTGTGACAGATACAAAACAGCAGCGGTGTTCATACAGTCTGCTTGATGCTGCTGAATACTACTGCGGCCTGGGAAATTGCAGGGGTCACAGCTGTTGAAGGAAATCTCTGTCACCCTGATTCCAAGCAATTGTCCCTGGTTACAGTTCTATAGTTTAGAAAGTATAAAGCTATACAGGGTAATTGCCTGGTAATTCTGAAGGATTCCTGAACAATTTCCAAATAGTAGTGATAAATATCTCTCAAATCCCCTGAGTAAGTGTCATAATAAATATTCTGTGGACAATCAAGCCTTTAGTAAGATAATCAGTGAACTGTGTATTTTTTGTTTGTTTTTTCAGGCAAGCTTCTACAAGTCAACACTGGTGCTAAAGAACAGTTATTTTTTGAAGCTCCACGGGGGAAAAAGCAGATAATTTCTACTGTGCAGGTAAAATGATACCCATCATTTGGTTTAGCTATGTTTTATTTGGTTATTTACATGATTATTGTTTTTTTTTTTCTGGACAATTCAGTTTCAAATAAAAAGAAGAATGGAAGTTGACTTTTTATTATAATCTAGCAGAAAATGGGATTTTAAGCATACCTAACATAAACCTTTGTGTTTTGAATGACACTTCTCAGTATTAAAATGAAGTAGAATATGATGCTAAGTTTCTTCTCTTAATTCATATTGAGGCCACAACTTAAGTGGAATCAGGTTATATCTCTTTATAAAGATAGAATCTGTTAGGTCATGTCTTCATATAAAGAATGCTAAATGATAAAGAAAGTAGCTCATTGCAAGGATTATATGAAAAAGAAATTTGAGGATTTTTATGAAATATGTATTTTTTTCAATAAGGCAAAGCCTTTGATGCTAAAAACAAAGCTATAGTTTCTCTTTTCAAGTTGTCCAAAATTTAACTTGATTATGTAACATACTGGTTAAGTTTTACTGGATCTTGAATTTTTTGGGTAATCTGCTGCACTGAAGCTCCCTTAAATGCCATTGAAACTAGAAGAGATATAGGCAGAATAGTGACAAAGAGGAGCAGTGCGCTCCTGGAATTTTTTTTTATTTTTTAATTTATTTATCATATTTATATAGCTGCCCATCTCACACAAGGTGACTCTGGGCAGCGTGCAACAATTAAATTCCTTGATGTCCTCCAGGTTCGCTGTCTCTTATGTTTTGATTTTTTAAAAAAAATGCTTAATTTTTGTTAATGAAAAGCTAAACATAAATTTCTACTGTCATCTGTATTTATAAGAATATCTCTGGTTTTACGTGGGCTGTTCTTATTCTTAAGAAATAAAAATGGTGGATGAATATAGCCCAGTCTTTTGTTTGGAAATGTACCCCTCTGCCCCCCGCAAAAGGAGAAGTTATCTGAGCTTATAGGTTACTGGGGATGTAGAAAAGGAGGTGGGATATAGTTATATATGATAAATGGGTGGTTTTGACCGGCCTTACTCTTACCGGCAGCCACAATTAATAATGTGTTTTCCCTCCCTGGCAGCCATTTCTTGAACATATCCAGAGTACAATCTAATACCCAGTAAAAAAGATTGTCTATTTTCCATTTAAATCCTGAAATTGCTTTCTATTACTAAATAACTTTTCTTTCCATGCTTAATTTACAAATTTTGATTGTGAAAAGTGTTAGTATTATTTCTTCCCAGAAAGCTAGCATCCCTGCTTAATATTATGGTTTGCATCACTGAAATGGCACAATAGTCACTGGAAACAAGCCACTAGAAACTACAAATAAGCAATTAAAGAAATTTAATAGAACAGCATAGAATAGCATAGTGAGTATTACTGTGTTGCCCTTTCAGGGAGACTAAGAAACTCATCTCTATGAATTCAGTTCAAATGCTACAAGTATGATTTACACTAATCACCAGCAAGACACAGGAAGTCAAGGTATGTCCAGGGAATCTTTATGATTTCCATATAAAGAAGTTCTTCCCAAAACTTTCATACAAATGGATAACAAGAACATAAAATTCACCAAGGTTGCAGTCCTATGTACATTATATAAAAGTAAGCTCTGGTTAACTGAGTAGGGCTTATTTCCAAGAACATTTACTGGACTGTGCTATAACGACTGCAGAAGTGTTTTCCCTGCAGTTTACCCTCTGTCATTCAAGCCATTCACGTAAGCGGCAAATGTTCATTGTTGGACATAATGGCAGTGGACCCTTTATGTATAGTTAACCATAACAATTTTGTAGTTGAACCCACTGTGTTTACATGTCAGCTATAAGCCTTCACTTAGTCAGAATAATAGTTACAATAAACATGATAACATTACGTCTCTGTAAAGTATTACAGTTGAAAGATTCCATTCCAGTATTTTATGCTAAAGTTAAAATAGTATTAATGAGCAAATTAATGGTCAGGCATGTAAAGGTAAGATCTCTTTTGTGATATTTTGGTATTTTGAAGTGAAATAAATTCAGTTTAAACTAATATACTGGGTAGTAATTAGGGATATGCATCAGATTTGACCAAATCTCGATCCCTGGAAAAAGTGGGTTAATTCAGAATAGATGTTCATTTCCTCAAGGAGGAGTTGAAGGATCTAAACCAAGTTTCTGCTTTTGAGCCTCTAGGAAACTCCAGTCCTTATCTGTTTCTCTGGAACTTGGGTGCCAGAAAGGAAAGGACTACAGAAGCTGCAGCCAAAAAAAGAGATGACTCTTTGTCACATATCATAAGGAGGGAAAGAAGGGAGAATATTTGATTTCAGTGACTGACAAGAATGCTTCTAAACCAGAGTGATCTTTGTGATCAGGTTACTATCTTTGTAGGCGGAAAAGATTTCTTGGGCATCCTGGACAAGTGTTTTAGGTTCGTGTTGTGAAGGAATATGGCCAATAATTGGAGAAGTCACAGATGTAACTGCTTCGTGCCTCAGCAGTGATAGTACAGTCTTGGCGACAGGAGATGATTTTGGATTTGTAAAACTTTTCCGCTTCCCTGCCAAAGTAAGTAAATATGTAATGCTTGCATGATAAAACAATACAATCCTATAGTTTTTACATTTAGCAGTGCACTAATTGGGAGGAAACGCTATTTTTATGTTATCCATGATTGCAAGATAAGTGAATAAGATTCACTGCAGATTGCAGACTTAGCTTTCACATCATGTCACATTTTCTCAAATGAATACTTTCAAATCAAAGCAGCACATGTATTAGCTACAGGTTATCCTATATCACATTACCAAGTGATATATCCATATCACTTATTTTTTATTATTATTATTATTATAATTATATTATTTTATATATATATTTATATATATATATACACACACACACACACACACACACACACACACAATATAATATAATATACAATATAAAATACATACTATAATATGATTATTATATCATATATAAATGATATAGATGTAGATATATGGATAAACTCCTAGTTATCTTAAGTTTCATTTTACTTCTTTTGTTAAACCAGGTCTGTTTCAAACTGCAAATGTTCATTTTATTAAAATATTAGCAAATGCATGCATTTGCCAAATTAGAAAGTAGAATATACAAACTTTTTGACAATTTACTTCCTGTTTTTATGAGACAGATTACAAATACGTTATCAATTAATAATTTTAATGTGTTAAAAACTCATGTCTCAACAAACATTACAGTTTTCAACATGTTATAGTTGTTAATTATACTTGTTACCTATCTCATATGTAACCTGCATTTGTGTAACCATCCTCCCTTCCCCTCCCACCCCAATTTAAATCATACATCAGTTGAACCGTTCCATGCATTTAATGAAGTAAGCTGCAGTTCACAAAAACTTTTAATAAAATGTGTTAGTCTGAAAAGATACTACTAGGCTCCTTCTGATTTATAGCAAAAGTTAATTCATCATTATATGAAGATAAGGATTTATTGTGCATGGAGAAGGAGCAATGTTTTCAACATTGGAAAGATAAAATTACTCCAGACTTACAATCTTGGATGGTAAATACATGCTCACTTTGCATTATGAACTGGCTTTCTATCAACACGGCGGAAAGACATATTAATTATTTTGTGTGGTGACAATTTAATGATTTTTTTAAAAATTAGGCTGAATCTTACCAGTTGTATGTAACATGCTTTTTGTGTGTGATTTTTTTCTTTCTTTTTTCTTTCTTTTTTCCCTATAATAATTTTAAACAAGGAGGAGTTCATGCATATTCTGGAATATTCAGAAACATTTCAATCAAGCTCTGTAACTGTGTTAATGATTAGAAATAGTTCTGATGTTAAATCTGAACTCTTACACTTACGCATTATAGAATGTCCAAAGACTAAAGCTTGTGCCTATCACAGGATTATTTTGCCAGATATCTGCAAATTTAGATTTTAATTTAATACCACATTTGTCTTTATATCTGCTCTAGTAAGAATCCTAACACTGGCTTTGACTGCATAAATCAGTGTTCAGAATCTGCAGATAAAGCAAAATGAAACAAAAAGCAAAAATCACTGACATTTTAATGTGATTTTTAAGATAATTATTTTTATTTAATTTTGAATTAAACATTCATTACTTATATATTTCATATTTAGGGAAAGTATAGCAAATTTAAGAGGTATGTGGCTCATAGTACACATGTGACAAATGTTCGCTGGACTCATGATGACAGTTTATTAGTCAGTATCGGAGGTGGAGATATGTCGCTAATGCTGTGGACCCATGAGATGGAGGGTCATCGAGAAAGTAGGCAGTGTGATAGTGAAGAATCTGATCTAGATTCTGAGGAAGATGGGGGTAAGTAACCATACCAATTTTAAACAGATTTATTTCTTTTCATGAAATCTGCAGTATGAAATAGCAATATCTGTTTAGGTTCCATTGGTTAATTTTTATTGTGATTGGACTGTTCCTGGGGTGGGGAGTATGCTATAAATAATCCTTTTGTTTTTTTGTTTGTAGCTGTACCTAGAACATTTTCTTGTTTAGCATTGTGAATACTTGCTTAAATAACATAAAGTAACATAAAATAAACATAAACTTCTAATTTTATCTGTAATGGCTTGGATCCAAAGTTCTATCTTACTAACTCTTTGCAAATGCTTTGTGTCCCTTAAAATCTACTTTTGAAAATAAAGGATTCTTTATAGCTGTGTAAAGTGTGTATGTGTGGGTGGGGTTAAACATCAGGGAAACCTGCTTTCCTTTCTCTGAGCAGAAACTTCTGTTATATTTAAAAACTGTTTTTTAGACTCAAGGGGATCTTTTAGGAAGAGAAAGTTTCTTTCTGTTCTTTGAAAGACTATATTAGAACCAAACTACTGACTTTATTGTCTTTGATAGTCTGGAAGAACCCTTACATAAATAAAATAATATAAAAATAATAACTTGCCTATTTCTTTGCTCCAATAACTATTAGGATTGTGAATGTTTTATTAGGATATGACAGTGATGTCACAAGAGAAAATGAAATTAATTACACCATTAAAGCCTTATCAACCAACATACGACCTATGTTTGGAATCAAGCCTCATCTGCAGCAAAAAGAGCCTTCAGCTGATGAAAGGTACTTCTAACTTTGCAAAAAACAACAACAACACCCTATTTATTTATTTACTTATTTATTTACTAACTATATGGCCACCATCTTGCAATAGCAACTCTGGGCAGCTAACAACATATAAAAACATTGCACCAAATAACAACAAAAACCAACCAATGTACAAAACCTAATTCATATATAAATGTCTAATTCTGTGGGATAGCATAATAAAAAGAATTGTGCATAACATAAATAAAGGGGGGCTGTTGCTTATTTGGCTTCATCCTTGGTAATGCTTTGTTTAATGTGCATGGATTAAGAAAGTTCCCCTTCATGGATCACTGCCTTGTCGTGGCGAAGGGGCTTGTGTAACTCAGTGAAGCCATGAGCTATACCGTGCAGGGCCACCCAAGACGGACAGGTCATGACAGAGAGTTCTGACAAAATGTGGTCCACTGGAGAAGGAAATGGCAACCCACTCCAGTATCCTTGCCAAGAAAACCCCATGGACAATGTTAAAAGGCTAAAAGATATGACGCCGGAAGATGAGCCCCTCAGGTCGGAAGGTGTCCAATATGCTACTGGGGAAGAGCGGAGGGCAATTCCAAGTAGCTCCAGAAAGAGTGAAGCGGCTGGGCCAAAGCCGAAAGGACGTTCAGCTGTGGATGTATCTGGAAGCGAAAAGAAGGTCAGATGCTGTAAAGAACAATATTGTATAGGTACGTGGAATGTAAGATCCATGAACCAAGGCAAGCTGGATGTGGTCAAACATGAGATGACAAGATTGAACGTCGACATCTTGGGAATCAGCGAATTGAAATGAACGGGAATGGGTGAATTTAATTCAGGCGACCACTATATCTACTACTGTGGGCAAGAAACCCTTAGAAGAAATGGAGTTGCACTCATAGTCAATAAGAGAGTGGGAAAGGCAGTAATGGGGTACAGCCTCAAAAACGACAGAATGATCTCAGTGCGTATCCAAGGAAAACCATTCAACATCACGGTAATCCAAGTCTATGCCCCAACCACTGATGCCGAAGAAGCTGAAGTTGACCGGTTCTATGAAGACCTACAAGACCTTCTAGAACTAGCACCAAAAAAAGATGTCCTTTTCATCATAGGGGATTGGAATGCTAAAGTAGGAAGTCAAGGAGTAATCGGAATAACAGGCAAGTTTGGCCTTGGAGTACAAAATGAAGCAGGGCAAAGGCTAATAGAGTTCTGTCAAGAGAACAAGCTAGTCATAGCAAACACTCTTTTCCAACAACACACATGGACATCACCAGATGGTCAATACCAAAACCAGATTGATTACATACTTTGCAGCCAAAGATGGAGAAGCTCTATACAGACGGCAAAAACAAGACCAGGAGCTGACTGTGGCTCAGATCATGAGCTTCTTACTGCAAAATTTAGGCTTAAATTGAAGAATGTAGGGAAAACCACTAGGCCACTCAGGTATGACTTAGATCATATTCCATGTGAGTACACAGTGAAGGTGATGAATAGATTTAGAGGATTAGATTTGGTAGACAGAGTGCCTGAAGAACTATGGACGGAGGTCTGTAACATTGTACAAGAGGCAGCAACTAAAACCATCCCAAAGAAAAAGAAATGCAAGAAAGCAAAATGGCTGTCTGATGAGGCTTTACAAATAGCTGTGGAAAGAAGGAATGCGAAAAGCAAGGGTGAAAGAGAAAGATATAAGCAACTGAATGCAGATTTCCAGAGAATAGCAAGGAGAGATAAGAAGGCCTTCTTAAATGAACAATGCAAAGCAATTGAAGAAAACAATAGAATGGGGAAGACTAGAGATCTCTTCAAGAAAATTGGAGATATCAAAGGAACGTTTAGTGCAAAGATGGGCATGATAAAGGACAAAAAAGGCAGGGACCTAACAGAAGCAGAAGAGATTAAGAAGAGGTGGCAAGAATACACTGAAGAACTATACAAGAAAGATCTTAATGTCCCTGATGTCCATGCTGCTGTGGTCACTGACCCTGAGCCGGACATCCTAGAGAGTGAAGTCAAGTGGGCCTTAGGAAGCATTGCTAACAACAAAGCTAGTGGAGATGACAGTATTCCAGCTGAGTTATTTAAAATACTAAAAGACGATGCTGTTCAAGTGCTGCACTCAATATGCCAGCAAGTTTGGAAAACGCAACAGTGGCCACGGGATTGGAAAAGGTCAGTTTACGTTCCAATTCCAAAGAAGGGCAATGCCAAAGAATGCTCAAACTATCGCACAATTGCACTCATTTCACATGCTAGCAAGGTTATGCTCAAAATCCTACAAGCTAGGCTTCAGCAGTACGTGAACCGAGAACTACCGGATGTACAAACTGGGTTTTGAAGAGGCAGAGGAACTAGAGATCAAATTGCCAACATTCGCTGGATCATGGAGAAAGCACGAGAGTTCCAGAAAAGCATCTACTTCTGCTTCATTGACTATGCAAAAGCCTTTGATTGTGTGGATCACAACAAACTGTGGCAAATTCTTAAAGAGATGGGGATACCAGACCACCTTACCTGTCTCCTGAGAAATCTGTATGCGGGCCAAGAAGCAACAGTTAGAACCGGTCATGGAACAACCGATTGGTTCAAAATAGGGAAAGGAGTACGACAAGGCTGTATACTGTCACCCTGCTTATTTAACCTATATGCAGAGTGCATCATGAGAAATGCCAGGCTGGAAGAATCACAAGCCGGAATTAAGATTGCAGGGAGAAACATCAATAACCTCAGATATGCAGACGATACCACCCTAATGGCAGAGAGTGAAGAAGAACTAAAGAGCCTCTTGATGAGGGCGAAAGAGGAGAGTGCAAAAGCTGGCTTGAAACTCAACATTAAAAAAACTAAGATCATGGCATCTGGACCCATCAATCCCTGCCAAATAGAAGGGGTAGAAATGGAAGCAGTAAAAGACTTCATTTATTTGGGCTCCAAGATCACCGCAGACGGAGACTGCAGCCCTGAAATTAAAAGACGCTTGCTCCTTGGGAGGAAAGCTATGGCAAACCTAGATAGCATATTAAAAAGCAGAGACGTCACCTTGCCGACAAAGATCCGCATAGTCAAAGCTATGGTTTTTCCAGTAGTAATGTATGGCTGTGAGAGCTGGACCATAAAGAAGGCTGAACGCCGAAGAATTGATGCCTTTGAACTGTGGTGCTGGAGAAGACTCTTAAGAGTCCCCTGGACTGCTAGGAGGTCAAACCAGTCAATCTTAAAGGAAATCAACTCTGATTGCTCATTGGAAGGATTGATAATGAAGCTCAAGCTCAGATACTTTGGTCACCTAATGCGAAGAGAGGACTCTTTGGAAAAGACCCTGATGCTGGGAAAGATGGAAGGCAAAAGGAGAAGAGGACGGCAGAGGATGAGATGGCTAGATAGCATCACTGAAGCAATGAGCATGAAATTGAGCAAACTGAGGGAGGCAGTGAAAGATAGGAAGGCCTGGTGCAATATGGTTCGTGGGGTCACGAAGAGTCGGACACGACTTAACGACTGAACAACAACAACAACAACTAAGAAAGTTTTCATTAGAGACTGTCACACGTAACAATAAATAGTAATAAACTGCTTGGATTTAGGGTTAGTGGTTTAGTTAATGGCCTAATGGGGCTGCCATTTTTTCAGAAATAATTTGCATTACTTCACATACTTCAAAATGTGGTAATTGAGTCCTGCTGCATTTCATATTTGCAGTTCCCCTGAAAATTCATCTGAATGTAACCCTGGATTTAGCCATGAACATTAGCCTTAAAGTTCTGTGTGGCATCATTAGATAGGATGACCAGTGCCAACCAAAAACTCCACAGTAACTCTTACTGTGGAATGTTTGTGATAATATTTCTCCTACCAAGTCTAATAATAACTTTGTTGTTCATGCATTATTCAGGCAGACATTTGAAAGTGTCAGTTCTAGCACAACTGGGAGCAAAACATTTCGAGATTTTTAGGACATTTTTATAGGAAGGCTGAAAGAGAACATAAACTAAATAACTCTAGTAAAGGAAGGATCAGTGCAGATGTAGATTCACTCAGAAACCACAGTCTCCTTGAACAGTGCATGAGTGAAAAATCTAATACATTTAAAACACTTTCCGGTGGCACTAGGGAAAATAATTCTTTATTTCTAAGTGATTTACTGAAACACACAATACATTGTACATCCTGTTGTCCATTATGCTTTACAGATGCATTTTGTATTTGTATTTAGTATCAATATCTTTGTTCAAAATTTACCTTGGGAATCAGTCCAGACAGAGACTTACTAGTAACAGAGTATGAAACTTACATGTAGTTATGTTAATATCTTGTTAAATATATCCTCTACAGAATACTATTCATTGAAATTTTTAAATATTAGTGAATCACACTGTTTCAATAATAATGTAAGTTGAGGCAACTATCTTGTCCTGTTAATTAATTTCAGTTCTCTTTACAGTACATTTATAATGTACATTGTTTGTATTTTAATTTTCCTGTTTGATTTTTTATGCTTGCTGTAAAGGCAAGGAGTTGTAAGGTAAGTAACTCTTTATAAAATCACTATAAAGTACATTTCAAGTCAGATCTCATTAGAAAAAAATGAGGTTTAAATTTAGAGAAGTGACATTTGTCAAACAGGATTCTAAGGAATAGTATGTTGAAAAGATATTGTTTTCTTTGGCTATGTTTACAGGATGATTTGAATGTGAGATTGTGGAGTCCTCGGTGCTCGCTGAGCTTGGTTGTTTGATTGCAGATGTTTCATTACCCAATTAGGTAACATCATCAGTGCTAGTCAGTGTGGGGTTTGCTCCCTGTTTATATACAGTAGCTTGCCCTACCAGTGTTGGTGGGGGTGTGGTTTTCTTCTTGGTAGTTCCTTGATTAGGGTATTGTTTTTAGGTATTAGATATTATTCAAGGATTAGGTATTATTCAAGGAACTGGAGCAAGCTACTGTATATAAACTGGGAGTAAACCCCACACTCACTAGCACTGATGATATTGCCTAGTTGGGTAATGAAATGTCTGCAATCAAACAACCAAGCTCAGAGAACACCAAGGACTCCACAGTTCAACCCTGAGCTACATATATTCTCTTCTATTGAATGTAGATTACCAGGTTTTAATCTTTAATAGAGTAATCCTGTGATTGCTGGGGCACCAATCATTATGTATGTCAGAGGCTATTGGATGTATGAGTTTCTTCCCTCTGAGAGTGACTGTTTCTGCAGTCAGGAAATCACCATCTTGGAAAATTCAAAAGGAGATGTGAGGCTGGATGATTACTGTATCTACTAGATCCTAGACCTCACACACCTATCTGCCATATATAAAGGTTGGGCAGCTTTGCTTCAGTGACGATCTAATAGAAGTGTCTTCTGTCCATGCATGGTCAGAGAGTGTGAGGAAGTACACCAAACTTTTAAGAGGCTATGTTGCCTCAGTGCTTTGAATAGCAGTTTGGGTGGGGTTCTTTGATGGCTTCAGGAAGGGATTGGCAAAATCACCATCTTGGAAAATTCAAAAGGAGATGTGAGGCTGGATGATTACTGGATCTACTAGATCCTAGGCCTCACACACCTATCTGCCATATATAAAGGTTGGGCAGCTTTGCTTCAGTGATAATCTAATAGAGGTGTCTTCTGTCCATGAATGGTCAGACAGTGTGAGGAAGTACACCAAACTTTTAAGAGGCTATGTTGCCTCAGTGCTTTGAGCAGCAGCTTGGGTGGGGTTCTTTGATGGCTTCAGGAAGGGATTGGCAGAATGCTTTGCACAATCTGTGTGTTCATGTTTTGTTATAGTGTGAGGGTCAGCATAAGATAGGCGATGTACCAATAATTATTTCAATTTTTGTGGACTAAACAAGCATGGCTGTTCTATAAACCAAGAGTTGTCCCTCATTCTTCAGATTGCCAATTGAATTGGCTGTGGAACTATATTAGGGAGAGTTGGGAAAGAAGCTTATTTTAGGACAAATCAGATGTTATGTTGAATAAATTACTGCCTTGCATATCTTTACTTCTTAAAAAAACACATCTGAAGAGTAGAGTTCAGGGAGGGGAGCACAAGGAGGTGGATTTATAATCATATTTCCTCTTTGGTTATGAATATTGACTACACTACACAAAGGGTAAGGAAGACGCTGTGGTCAACCAGGTTCTCCTAACAGTTTCCACACAGAGCAGATAACAATTGCAGCAGGATTTATTTTTTCAAATGAAAAACACATTTATCTGTCTGTCTGTCTGTCTGTCTATCTATGGAATTTAGAGGCTTCCCAACTCCACAAGACTCTGGGTGGTTTACAGGGTTAAAAGCAAAAAAACAATAAGACTGTAAAAGGATAGTGAAGGGCTGCGGCTTGATCTCTCCCACCTGTTAGCACTGGCTGGAACTGACCCCAGGGAGAGCAGGAGAACCACCGCAACGTGGTGTCCTGCAGTCCCAATCCCCACAGTTGGTTCAGAAGGTTGACATGATCAATTGTATCAAAAGCCACTAAGAGATCAAGGAAAACTAGGATGGCCACACCACCCCCATCCTGGCTCCACCAAAGATCATTGACAAGCATGATCAATGCTGTCTCTGTACTATGTCCTAGTCTGAAAGTTGACTGAAATAGGTCCAGATAACCTGCTTCCTCCAGGATCCCCTGGAGTTGCTGCTGGACCACCTTTTCAACAACCTTCCATAAAAAGGGTAAGTTGGAGACTGGATGAAAATTGTCCAGAATTGTTGGGTCCAGGGCTGGCTTCTTGCATCACTGCTTCTTTTAAAGCTGGAGGAACCATCCTTTCCCTCAAAGAAGCTGTTACTGCTGCATGGACGCAACCACATGTCACCTCCCAGGCTGCTTCAACAACACAGAAAGATCTGAATAGGTGGCTGAGCTCACCGTTTTAAGGATCCTGTCTACTTCATTAGGAGTGACAGGCTCAAACTGAGCCCAGGTAAACCTACAAGATCATGCCTCAAATATCCCAGTTGAACTTGTCCAATCAAAATAAAACTTTGAGCAGATCTGAATGAGTTTATTCGCCAGATAGAGTATTCTTCACAGCAACCTTGCAGATGATCCTGTTGCTTGTTCCTCCCCAGGAAGGAACAAGTCACCCTAAACAAGGCCACTGGATGGATATTTGTGGACATAATAATAAGGGTGGAGAAATAATCACATTTTGCTACCCATATCACCATAGTGTAATCCGAAAAATAGGGTTACATGTGTTTGGTCAGATTTGTTCTTTGCTATATGTACAGATCATCTGTTTTCAAATGAATGTTTCAAGGAAGCAGGGCTATATCAGACCATAAAGTTATATATTTGTTACTATAACTAAAGATCTAATATCAAGCAGTCTCTTTAAATTATGCAAGTTTTAGAATGTAGAGGGTGTAGTACTGCCTTCAAATTACCCATCCCTGGTGCAGTTTTTTATTTGATGAAACTAGCCCCTATGGTGGCAGGAGAATTTTAGGAAAGTATTTAACAACTGAAATGAAAATGATACCGAACCAGGAGTATTCCTATGAGGAGATTAAGTAGTAGATGGAACTGATTGGAAATGTCTATAATGCAGTTTGTGTATTATAATTTGGATGATATATAAACTAGATTAATGCATAGTATTGTAAAAAAGGATGGCAAATTGCAAATAGGTGCATCAAAATTGCATCTGTAGAGTTGCTTCCAAAAGGATTGCTGCTAGTGCTATTAATCAAATGACATTATGTAGCTGTTCTTATTTTCTTTCATACTAATTTTATTGTGTGGAGAAAAACATTAAAGAAGTGATGGGGAAAGCATGGGAAAGTTACCAGTGGAAGATGGCTATTCCTCATGAATTTCTGTGTATGAAGCAGGGTAGCCGCATAAAGGCTCATATGGAATTGCTCAGACACTGCAGTTCTGTTCAGAGGTTCTGAATATTTTTTGGTGATGGTAAGAGGCATGGAGCTCCACACGTCACCCCCTTCTCCTGATATCTTTCTTGATGTGTCCAGTGGTAATATCTGAACAGGCGTTACTCACAGTAGCTTGAACTTGACTAAAGCTGTTCATCACTGGGGATCCCAATTAAAATAATAATAATAATAATAGTAGTAGTAGTAGTAGTAGTAGTAGTAGTAATAATAATAATAATAATAATAATAATAATAATAATAGACAACTGCCTATCCCAGATCATTGGGAAGGACTCTATAGGTGGATAAAAATGCCAAATCCAGTCTAAACATCTGGCTGACTGTGCAACCAACCATAATAATAGAAGAGAAAGAACTGGAGAAAATCACAAAATATAAAGATCTGCAAATAGAAGTAGAACAACTATGGCAAAAGAAAGCAAAGATAGTACCAATAGTAATAGGTGTCTTGGGTGCAATCCCAAAACATCTGGAGCACCACTTGAAGACCATCGGCATTGACAAAATCACCATCAGTCAATTGCAAAAGGCAGCTTTACTTGGAACAGCTTACATCCTGTGACCTTTAACACCATCAAACAACAACTGCCTATCCCAGGTCCTTGGGAGAGACTGGATAGGTGGATAAAAATGCCAAATCCAGTCTAAACATCTGGCTGACTTTGTGACCAATCATAATATATTAAATGTATATGCTGCCCACTCCCAGCAACTCTAGGCAGTTTAGAAGTGGATCCTTGGTTATGCAAAGGATTCTACAGGCATTCAGGACTCTTCCTTCAGCCTTTTGCCACTTGGTAGTGATAATTCCTTGAAAAATCTTTTAGATTCAGGCGTTGTGTTGAAGAGAAAATAAAAAGAATTCTGAATAAAACCTTTTCTATTATGGGGAAAAAAAGATTGATTAAAAAAAAACTTATTTTATTGCACAACTTTGAGATTAGATTAGAATAAGTAATCATTTTCTTTTTCCTATCTGCTGCTGAAAAGAGGTTCCAGGTAATACTTTCTCTTTGATCCATCTACTCCATATTTCCATTTCATCTTTCATTGCCCCACAAAGCTCTGTGGTAAAGTAGTGTCATTATTCATTTATACCTGCACTTACCAACAGTTATCATGCTATGTTACTTGCATACATAAGTAAATCTCTGCAAATTAAATGTTGTTATTTATGTGAACATACATAAAATAAAACTGGAGTATGAAATTCAGTCCATTATCAAAGACATGATCACATGGTATGTTTTATTGGAAATTTCATATATGGTGCTAGTTAATTTAACTCCCTACTTCACATTTATTTTTAAGAGGTGAGTGAAACTTCTGACTGAGGATAAAACAGGTAATAGCTAAATCAAAAAATATGCAAGAAACTGGTTCTCCGTGGACTTTTTAAAGAAGTATTTAATGGCATTTCTTTCTCTGATAGAGAAAGAACATTTGGCAATTATTCTTTCCATCAGTAGAAGACAGAATCATCTTGCAACCTGATTCCTATGCTGGCTACATGGGGGGAAGAGCTGGCAATCTTACAGACTGTCTCTGCCTCATAGTTAGGAAATAACTAAGAATTGTCACAGAACAAAGTTACAAATAAAATACATTAAAAATAAAATAAAAACAAAACAGGATAAGAACTTTTAGTTAGTGGTGGACTCATCAGTGGGCAGTCAAGGTATGTCTAATTTCACAGGCAGAATAACAGAATTTGGCTACGTTCAAGAAAAATAATCATACTGATCTGATAACTGTCCATAAAAAAGATCAGGATTTCCTGTGTGTTTTACCAAGTATACACAGTTGCAAGAAAAAGTATGTGAACCTTTTGGAATTTCATGGTGTTCTGCATTAATTTGTCATAAAATGTGATCTGACCGCCATCTACGTCAAGAGTATTGACAAATATAATGTGCCTAAAATAATAACACAAAAACAATTCTGATCCTTCATGTCTTTATTGAGAACAACCATAAAAACCTCATAGTGCTAGTGGAAAAAGTATGTGAACCCTTGAGTTGATCTCAAAAAAGCTAATTGGAGTCAGGTGTTAGCATACCTGGAGTCTTGTTAAGCCTTGGAGGTGTGGACTAGAGCTATGTTGACTGATAAAAACCACTCAAACTTTTTGAGTTTGCTCCACACAAGAAGAATACACTTATGTGAGCCATGCCTTGCCAAAAAGAGCTTTCAGAGGATCTACGATCAAGAATTGTTGATTTACATAAAGCTGGAAAGGGTTACAAAGTGATTTCAAAGACCTTAGAAATTCACCAGTCTACCATTAGGCAAACAATCTACAAATGGAGACACTTTGGGACTGTGGCTACTCTACCAAGAAGTGGGCACCCAGTCAAAATGACCCCAAGAGCACAATGAAGACTCATCAATGAGGTAAAGAAACAACCCCGAGTGACAGCCAAAGATTTGAAGGCATCATTGGACCTGGCTAACATCTGTGTTCATGAGTCTACAGTACGTAAAACATTGAACAAGCAGGGTGTCTATGGCAGGACACCACGAAGGAAGCCGCTGCTTACTACAAAGAACATTGCTGCACGCCTGAAGTTTGTGAAAGAGCACATTGACACTCCACAGCAGTATTGGCAAAATGTTTTGTGGACTGATGAAACAAAGATTGAACTATTTGAAAAAAACACGCAGCACTAAATCTGGCGTAAAAAGGGCACTGCATATCAACATGAAAACATCATCCCAACCGTAAAGTATGGTGGAGGAAATATCATGATTTGGGCCTGCTTTGCTGCATCAGGGCCTGCCCAGCTTGCAGTCATTGAGAGGAAGACGAATTCCCAGGTATATCAAAAAATTCTTCAGGATAATGTGAGAATGTCTGTACGTCAGCTGAAACTCTGTAGAAGTTAGGTGATGCAACAGGACAATGACCCAAAACACCGGAGCAAGTCCACAACAGAATGGCTTCAGAAAAACAAAATCCGCCTCCTGAATGATGTGCAGGTTTGATCCACAGCTACAGGAAGCACCTGGTTGAGGTTATTGCTGCCAAAGGTGGGTCAACCAGTTATTGATTCCAAGGGTTCACTTACTTTTTCCACTAGCATTTTGAATGTTGAATGAGTGTGTTCAATAAAGACATGAAGGATCAGAATTGTTTTTGTGTTATTATTTTAGGCACATTATATTTGTCAATGCTCTTGACTTAGATGACGGTCAGATCACATTTTATGACAAATTAATGCAGAACACCATGAAATTCCAAAAGGTTCACATACTTTTTCTTGCAACTGTATAATATATAAGGCAGGTCCTAGGATCCTTATAGAGGGTACAGTATAGCAGGACATGAGCTATAATTTTTAATAGCCTTTTGTCCACAGGAGCACAGTCTTAGCTCATAAGGGCCTTTTTTACACTGGCCCTTCAAAACTCTTGTGGGAAGAATGTTGAAGTGTGGTGGTGCTCTTCGGAATTTGGGGATGGTTATATGATGTAAATATCTTGCTGGTTTGAAAAAGAGGGCTTAACTGCTCAGAAAAATATTTTGGGTAGAGCAGACCAATCCTTTTGGGCTTCCAGGTCTTTAATACATTGGTTAAATGTACTAAGTGCGTGCTCATAACCATCATTAAGAACATCTCCCTGGAAAATGATTTTTTCTACATGCTGCGGTTCTGCCATTGGAAAAGGGGAGGAGGAGTAGGAAGGAGAGACCGTTTGATGCAGATGGTTTCTTATCACACGCCCTGGAATGTTCACGGCCATGCCAGCAAGGGACGAAGTAAGGGGGGGAAAGAAAGAAAAGCGGTTTTTGGCGCGCTTTTATTCAGTCTCAGCAATGCTTTGGATCTGTACACTTATTCTTAATAAATGAACTTTCTTTTGAATCAATATTGGTTGCAAGGAAAGTTACTGGTTTTAAGATCAACAAGTGGCAGTTCGTTACACTGAGATGTTGGAGATTTTGTGAAATTGTCCTGGTCCATATTGATTTGTAGCTGTCCTCAATAAGGAAAAAATGCTAACCTGTGGGAAAAAACAGTATCTTCAAGCCAGTGTGCTATGATCCATGCACCTGTTTCGATTTTAGTCAGCCCTGCTTCCCTCCTTAACACTATGTTTGGAACATAAGGGGCTATCTAGAATATAGCCCTTAGCAATTTAGATTGGGTCCTTTCAAGTGGAGTAAAGGAAGTGTAAGATCCCAGCTGGGCACTGAACAGTAGTTGCACTTAGCTGAACATAGCTTCAGTGTTCAGTCACTCCTCTGGTAAAATGAAAGGATTGAATTGCAGCCACTGTTTTTTGAGCATTTTGCATCACATGATGTTGGTGTGCACTGCGTTTGGTGGAACTGTGGAAAACCATGCCCAGGTATTTAAAGGATTTTACTTGTCTTGCTCCTCTGTAAGTTGGAATCTCATTAGTGTGGTGGCTTTGCATACTGCATCTGACTTTGATTCTGGAGTTCTTAAAGAGATAGCTTTAAGCTTTATAGATAGCTGTCTATCTATAGAGGGGTTTATAACCTTAGTTCATAACTTTGCTTTGGGAACTAGATAGAATGTGCATCTAAAATCAATAAATGCAACATATAATGCTGAGTCTGTCCTAGATATGTATTTTTCAGCCAGAAGTTGAACTATAAGAGCATGACCATAGATAGAATGTCCAGTCCTAAATCCACTTACTAGTTTGCCAATATGTGCTCTAGGTTGATCCAATCAACTAATTTGTTGTATACTTAAACCTAAGCATCTTTAACAAACTCAGATTTCATCTGCTGTATTCTGCTGTGGTTACTTGAGCATCATGCTTTCTTCCTCTCCACCGTATCCTTGTGCTGCTTGTGTCATGTCATTGTAGAATAATGTACAGAGGGATCTGAGAAGCCTTCAAGGACTTTGCTCCATCGCTGTACGTCTAGTGATAGCATTCAGGACGTCATTTTTTTCATGTATAGCCTATGCCTTTGTCATCTGATACTAAGGAGCCAACCATATTTCATTCTTACATGTTGCCACCAGTCTCAGAAATCAATAGGCAGTATAGTAAGGATTGAAGAAAATTCTCTCTATCTAGGATGCACAACCTGTTGTATTTGCCAATGTATATTCATTCTATGTTTTGGACACTGATGGGAACATCTTGAGATATTTTAAAATTAGATGGTACCTGTTGTGTATAAGTGTATACTATAAAATACTACCTGTCAGGTTTAGCCCAGGAAACTCCAGGAGACAATACAGATTCAATCCAGCAAGGTTTATTGGCTTCACCCCCATTACAGAATCTTCTCAGACTGAGAGCAATTCCCAGGGTCAGACTACAAACAGCCTTAGCATTCCTCAGGGAGGGGCCAGTCTCATTCTCTTATCTCTTGTCCGCTCCTCTGGGGATGAGAGTCCATGTTTCACACCTCTGCTCCACACTCCCACACTACCCTGGATTACTATGCTAATTCAGCTCTACTTATTCATTCAAACAAGACTTTATAATATATTACCTAGATATGAGCAGAATAAAGACAGTATTGGGAAATTGATAAAGATCTAGAAAGTGGGAAGGCAAATTCTGCCAAGAAAGTTTACATTTCTGTGGCTAATAAAAACACTAATAAGCAAAGAAAAAAAATCTAGACTAAATTAATTCCTTTATCTCAAGACTGAATTAATATTGTCCATGTGATGACAAAATATATTTAATTTTTATTTGATTCATTTATACAGTTTTTAAACTGCCTCAATCTTAACACATGGAAGGCAATTGATTAACAAAAATAATAATATATGCACAATTAAATAAGAAACTTTTATATATAAAATGATTCCTAGGATATTAGCTAGGTATGCTAACAGTTTTTATTGTCCAGGTGACAGTTCAAAAGATAATGTTTTATATTGAATAGGTGACAGACAAGCTTTTCTTATTCTCAGTTCTTTGTTTCAGACCACCAGTTAGTAGGGCACTGCCTCAGCCTGAAAAACTCCAGACAAATAATGTTGGGAAAAAGAAGAGACCTATAGAGGTAAGAAGAGCTGCTGGTTTTTAAAACATATTATTTAAGATATAATTCTGAAAACTGTGTAGGATCTATCACATTAAAAAATGTTAGACAAGTGTCAGAAGCTCTATTTGGCCAGTGGAGGGAATCAGTTGTAACACATGATATTTTATTCTATGTCTACTTAAATCTTCCAATAATTAAAACAAAGAGTACTACAGGGTTAAAACTGAGGAACAGGGTGAGCTATCCTAGAAGTAGGATGTTTAGAGGACATATCTCCTATTTGTTGTCAATTATATATGCGGTAATGTAAGTTCTTCTCAATGTTTGGGGAGCTTATTAAAAGTTGTTTAATACACATGTTTAAAATCTTTTTTTTCATATGAATCTAGTGATCCTAAATCTGTTTTCTTAGGATTTAGTGCTTGAATTGGTATTTGGATATCGTGGTAGAGATGGCAGAAACAATGTGCACTATTTGAATGATGGTGCTGACATAATTTATCATACAGCATCAGTTGGGATTCTGTACAATGTGGCAACAGGTAGGAAAACTCTGTATCTATGAAAGAACATAGCATGAAAAACTATTATTCATGTTCCCTTCTATAGTGATAATGTTTTTCTTTTTTTCCCTCTCCAGATGTGATACTGTGCTTGAAATAATACATATATATTTTTCTCTTTTAGGTTCTCAATCTTTTTATCAGGAACATAATGATGATATTTTGTGCCTCACTATAAATCAGCATCCCAAATTTGTCAACCTTGTGGCAACTGGCCAAGTAGGTATGTTTGAATTTTTTAAGAAAAAAAATATATAACTATGAGCAGTTAGCCAGGTGAATTCATAGAAGAAAGCATTTACTTAACACTGCTTCTTTTTACTGAGTTACTGGAGCCAATTAATTTTTTCCTATTATCACTGAGAATTATTCATAAATGTATTCCTGTTTTTACAGTGCTAATGATATTTTTGTTGCAGCATTTATCAAAATGATTATTAAATTTGTTGAGCATTTAAGCGTAAATTGTTTTTATTCTACAGTCAAGAACATAACAGTATTAATCCTGCTATTTACAAACTATTTTAACTAATAAAATAGTCATAGCTATGGAATGAAGAAAAGATTTCAAGGTATACTGGATGCAGAGCAGGTTTCTATAGCTTGTAAATAAACAAATTATATATAACCACATGCTCAGTAAATCTAATAGCACAATTAGATCTCAAATTTCAGTGCACACAATGCACAAAAATCTGCTGTGATTTCTGTCATTTGTGTTATGATATCAGGATACAAATGACACAAATATACAATCTATATCATTTGTTCAGTGACAGAAATGATGTAATTTGTGTTATGTGCATGGTAACATAATTATTCAAATCACACATTATACAGTTTACATTAATTTACATCATCAGTATTATGACATCATAATCTAAATGACCCAAATGGCATAATTTGTGTTGCTGCGATGGCATTCTCTTCAGTTTACTGAACTTTGGGGAATAACAGTCACCCTTCTCTAATTAGTTTGTTAAATAAGATTTCACTGTACTATTCTTTATTCTTTCATCCTAATATGATTCCCTGAAGATAATTAAAGGAACTTGTTGGGAGCTCACCCATCCTAGGCTATGTTAGGAGGAATAAGGATCATTCCAAATAAAACTAAAAAAAGTGAAATAATTGAAAAGCAATTACTGTAAATAATCCTGACCCCCTGTAATTAGAACCTATCTTCAGTCAGGTTGGATAAAAACATTGTGCACATTCCTAATTTTGAGGAAACTACAATTTGGGAACACCTGTGGAATTGCATGGAATCAGAAGAAGAGAAATTCTAATACAAGAGCAGTTTTTCATTCATATAATATTGCATTTCACTGTTTGGCATAACTTGTGGACTGCCTCAAAGTAGCTAAGACGATAAATTTACTTCACTTCTGTGGGTTGCTTCAGAAAGAACAAGATGATTTGATCTGTCTTTAGACACGTAACATTTCTCTGCACTGCTGAGAATTCCGTATAATTTAGATGTGAATAATCTGTAACAAGACTGATGTAAAAGAATCTCTATGTTTGGTCTGAACAGTATATCCTGTGCTTGGGAACAGCAGCTATCTATATAGAGATAGTTTAAGTTTAGATTTATTTTTGAAAATAAATTGAAAATATACACTTTATACCACACATACATAAATTATTATCTTTTTTGTTTGTAATGATTTTTCTACTGATTTTCCATTACAGGAGACTCAGCAGACATGTCAAGTAAGAAAAACTAAATTTTAATATCTTCAAGTATAACTAGGCATTTTCAGTTACTTAGTGTGTTGTAAATAACTGATTATATTTACATGATATTAAAACATATCACTGGTTCTTTAGTACAAAACATAAAATTTAACAATTTTTAAATGTTCAAGATTTCCCTTAGTTGAAATAAAAATATCCATTCTTAGTAATTATAATGGTATTGTTAGTAATAAACCATGTCTGAACTACATTTTGGTTAAGCTTTTCCTTTTGAATAAGTTGTAGCCTGCCAAGTCTATGTTCCAAACATGTATGTCATCCCATCAGGTTTCAGTGGCACCTGTAGCATCATATTTGTCCTTCTTGTCAGGCTTCTGGGAGCAGCCTAGGTTAGACGAGAACAAGTCTCTGAGTTCTGATTAATAAGATTTATTAAGGAGAAGATTAAAGTAGCAACGTAAGATTTCTGGCAAGCCCTTTACTTTCAAATGAAAAACCTGTATATAGGCAAATTAAGGCAGGAAGGGTTTGCTTATTTTTCTCAAATGCTTTCTGAATAAAGTAGAAGTTTGCCTCTTTTGTAAGGGAGGAGCAGACTGTGCCTGATGATTGTCAAATGGCTACTTGATCAATATGAGAATGAGGTCTCATGATCATAATGTGATTCATGAGGCACTTGCCAACCACATCCTTCCCAGTCTGTGGAAGATGCCACCCATCTCTTGCCAAGATTCCTTCATGTAGGTAGAGCAGTCCATGGTTGAGGAATCCAAACCCCTCTCAGCAGCACCATCTGCGTAGGCAATTCTTCGCTTCCAGGATCCTGTTCTCTCCTGTGCAGTGACAGTCAGCCGGCAGGATGTTGAAAATACAGTTTGAACTTCCAGTTCCTTTACCTTCCTATCCAGAGCCTGGATATCTGGATATCTGGAGTCTCTGGAGATCAATTTAAGGGCATTATGGCCCACAACTAAAAACTAGTGAAACATTTCTAGAAAACTAAACTTTAAAATCATGAATTGGCATTTGGCATAAAGTACTCTTGATTAAAACACTTGCTCCTATACGTGCTTTCTTGCATTCTTTCTTTCAGATTTAAAATGAGAGTAGCATTGCAAGAGAGATCTTAGTAGGAATGTGGTTATGTTTAATAAATGTAATTTTTTTTAAAAAACAAATGTGTTAAAAAATTGAAAGGTTTTTAAAACAAATTTGAATGCTTTCAATATTAAACATCCTGCAAGCTTTCACTAACAAAATTAATTATTGTTGTTCTTGTATTTGTTCAGCAACAGCTCCTTGTATTCATGTGTGGGATGCAGTGAACAAACAGACGCTGTCTGTGCTACGATGCTACCATTCAAAAGGAGTTTGTTCAGTTGGATTTAGTGCCACTGGCAAGCTTCTTCTGTCTGTTGGTTTGGATCCTGAACATACCATTACCATTTGGAAATGGCAGGAAGGTAGGAAAATATTTTGTTTTGTAAAACATGTCTTCATGTATTGACAAGAAACATTCCCTAGAAAAGTAAAATTAAATGGTCTAATTAGCAAACTAAGCATGTGCATGAACAATACCAAATCAACTGTATATCTCTTACACTTATGGGTTCTGTGCCTAACAGAATTCAAAAAGCCTAAGATTTTGGCTGGAGCCCTACTCAAACATGCAACAGTCCCTCTGTCTCTGCTGAGAATTTTAGGATTGCAATAGCCCTTGGCACACTCTTTAGATAGTGTGTTCAATAAACTACTGTCCTCTATAGATACTAATTATGCCTCATTTGCGTGGATGAGGGGGTGGATTTGTGCCCACACTGTCAGACCTCTAATAAACAGGACCATCAGAATTACTCTTTGTGTCACAAACCTTTGGGAACAGGACTCAGGGCCGTGAAATTTCATTACTAGGCTGGCTGCAAACAAGGTCCATCCATTGCTGTTTTTGGCTTTTTCCTATCATTCTACTACTTCCCACTGTGGTAAAGAATTACCTAGGAAGGTAACAGCTCCATTACCTGCAACACTACCACACCTTGCAAAGTTGCTTGAAATTAAGCCTTCAACCTCAGGGAAGTAATTGAACCCAGAGCACAAATATCATTCTGATATAATGGCACATAAGAAGATGACTCTGTGATGGGTTCCAAATGGAATTTTAATGCCACCAGCCTTAGACCCATTGATACCAACAAAGCTAACGCTGGCTATGATATAGGTCTTATCTTTCCTACTGCTGTTATTATCTCTTCTGATACTGCAAAGAGAATCCAACTGCAAAGAGCAGCCAATTTGACGACTTTATTTCAGAGAAAGAGATACAGATATTCTGCTACTTCCTGTGCTTAGTGCTTTATAAGCCATGACTGATCACTGCCCCCACCCATGCTATTCATTTCCTTCAGCTTGATTGTGACACTACAGAGGTAATACCGATATTCTCAGTCTTGATGGCCTCCTTCATATTGGATTCACTAGTGTCCATGTATGAGGGTTCCTCATCTTGGCCACAACTGGCTGTTTCTCATTTACCAGTAAGAACAACTGCAACATGTTTAATCTTTGGGCTCTTCCTTTTGGTATTGTGACACCTCTGTATCTTTGCAGGATACTATTGTAAAGGTAAAAATAAAAATGTTACTATTAACAATAATGTTGTTGTTGTTACCAGCACCATAAAGAAAATGGCCAAATGTTTAAATTCATTTTTCTTTTATTTCCTGAGGTTGGTTGGTTTTAGGAAGATGTGGCTTTAATGGTAGAAAGCAATGATGCCACAACTGTAACTGAAAGAATATTGTTTAAGACAGTATTTGTTTACACTATTTCTTGATACAGTTATGTATATCTGAATGTTAAGTATCATTAACTCTTCCCACTAGGTGCCAAAATTGCCAGTAGAGCCGGCCACAACCAGCGTATTTTTGTAGCAGAATTCAGGCCTGATTCCGACACTCAGTTTGTTTCAGTAGGAGTAAAACATGTGAGATTTTGGACCCTTGCTGGACGAGCCCTTCTTAGTAAGAAAGGACAGACGAGTTCAATAGAAGATGCACGAATGCAGACCATGCTCTCCGTGGCATTTGGAGCTGTACGTAATTTAAAATAATACTTTATTATATTGATCATCTTTAAAACTACTCTTTGTACTTTGCTGCTTGGCGTATTTTCCCACTCATGACTTGCAGTCTTCTAAAGTCATCCAGCCAGGCTTCTGCAAAAAGTCTAGGGTAGGCTGTATATTGCTTGAGCAATGGCTGAGTGATGCTATGAATACAGTATGTGTCATTTGTCGGGAAATGGTTATAGTTTTAACGATAACATACAGGTGCCCTTCCAAAAAGCACAGTGTTGCTAGATTGTTCTCACATAAGTGCCTGTATAGTGCCAAATGTTCTTTCAACCAATTCCATTAGCGGCAAAGAAGAATCACTGGAAGGCACTTAAGAAGTGATAGTAGTGCCTAGGAATCCCTGTGAGCAAAAGTGTAGGTAAAATCTCAGATCAGTTTCTGAAGAATAGTACATGATCAGTGCTATTAAAAGCCAGTAAGAAGTGGAGAACCACTAGATTTTTTGCAGTTGTCATCAGTTCCAAAATGACTAAAGTTTTTTTCTAAAACCCAGAACTAAAGTCAGGTTGGGATTGTGGATTAGGCACTGTGTTCTGTACAAATTGTCCTTTCATAGCAAATACTTGCATTGATTCCTTTTTGAAATCAGATGATGGACATATTTTTCCCCCTTTTCAGAATAATTTGACATTTACAGGTACCATCAGTGGAGATGTGTGTGTTTGGAAGGATCATATATTGAATCGAATTGTGGGCAAAGCTCATAATGGTCCTATATTTGCAATGTATACAACACTCCGTGATGGCTTAATTGTAACTGGAGGCAAAGAGAGGCCGTGAGTCCTGCTTTCTTATATGAATACATTTTACAGAACTACTAATGGCTACAAAAATGCATTATAGTAAATTCTATTGTAGTAATTCTACTTGTAAAGTATTTAAAATGGATTATGCATCTATATTTGTACATTGACAGATATGACTAATCAATAGCAGAGCAAGCAGTAGATTCAGCCATGGCCATTTCTAGTTACTTTCAGGGAAAAAATGGTGTATATTCTGAGTAAATCAAAGAGATGGATTGCAGTCTTTCTTTTCCACCTGATAGGATGTGTTTGGAGCTGCTGATTTCACCCCCTCAGTGGTTCTGCATGACTACTTGTAAGCTTCTAGTCAAGTAAAACAAATACTGCTTATAGAAAAAGTAGTAATTGCCATGTGACTTTCAGAAATAATCTTGCATCTCTTTTCCTATTCTCCTATGTATCTAGTGCAGTTAAATGCTTTACAAATTGTGGAATATGGTAAATAATTTTCTCTTGCAAAGGAAATACTTAATTGTGTGCTTAAAGATTCTAAATCAGTGTTTCTCAATCTTGGCAGCTTGAAGATATGTGGACTTCACCTTTTCTGGGAGTTTGAAGTCCATACATCTTCAGGCTGTCAAGGCTGAGAAATTCTAGATTGTATTAAAAGTTTAGGGAATCTTTGTACCAAGTCAAAGAAATGTATAATTGAATCATCTTGTTCTCAGGTAGTCATATAGCAGCCTTAATTTTAATAATGTCCTGAGATCATTAAATACAAACTCCTACAAAATCAGATGCTACCTGCTTAATAGCCATGCAAAAATAATTTTGGAGTTATGAAATTGGCTTAAATACCATAATGGATTATGGAGACCACAAACTTTATTATAATTTTTATAATTATAAAAACATTATAATTTTTCAAATGTTGGATTTAAACTTCTGTTGAATTGTCTAGTAGTTAATGAAAAGTTATACATATATTTGGTTTTAGGCACTTTCATCTATTTTCTCTGAAAAGGCTCTTTCTTATTTTGGCTAGATCAAAAGAAGGAGGCGCAGTTAAGCTATGGGATCAGGAACTTAGAAGATGTCGAGCCTTTAGATTAGAGACAGGACAATTAATTGACTGTGTCCGTTCTGTGTGCAGAGGCAAAGTAAGTGATGGTTTCAATAATGCAATATGGTACAGTGTGCCAAAAGTAGACATACCAATAACTGGCATTGTGTCAGCTTCCATGTTTTATTATTAAATAGATTTAATTAAAACATATATTTAAAAAATATTAACAAATCATGTTAATTCCTATTGCTTCATAGCAGTTTGGGAAGATGAACACAGAATTTTGAAACCATGTTATAGGTACTGCCCCCAAATGGCTGCCATTGTGAATATTTCCAATCGCAAAAGATCTATTTATGAGAAAGCAGTGATAGGTGGGTCAGAGTAGGTGCGGCAGCCACACAGATCTCTGGGGGAGTGTAATTCCAGAGGGCAGGCTCTGTGACAGAGAAGGCATACTTCCTGGGTCCTGATAGATGGCATTGTTTAATCGAGGGGATCCAAAGCATACCATTTCTGCCCAGTCTTACCATGGGAGATAGGCGATTCCTCAAATAATGTGGTCCTATGAAGGTCCCATGAAGGGCTTTATAGATGATAAGCAGCACCTTGAATTGCACCTGGAAGCCCACTGGATTGGCAACTAATGCAATTTGCAGAGCAGTGGTATCACATGGGCATAATGAGACATGCCCAACGCTGCCTGAGCCACTCTATTCTGGACCAGCTGTAGCTTCCAAGATGCCTTCAAGGGTAGCCCTGTGTACAACACTTTGCAATGACCCAAAAGCTTATCATCATCCTAGCTTCCAAGGAGGAAGTTTACCTCTCTTCACTGCAAGCGAGTGCATTGTCAAATAAGGCATTGGTCTGTAGCTGCCTATTATTTTATTTATTAAGAGGGCTGACTGAGTTTATGACGGGGCTGGGTATATTGTTAGAAATATAAATGAAGGTTAAGGTTGGTGCTTTACAGCATGCCAGCTGCCCATTTACTTATTCTTTAATTAAAAGAATAAAAGCAATCATGGGGAGGGAGCTTGGCAGGTGGTATGGGAAATTTTGGAGAGCGCCTGGTGTTTACAGATGCCGCATTGGAAAACTAGACTCTAAATCCAGGAACAGACAACACTTCGTGGGCCGATGTCCATGATGCCACATAAGAGGCAGGTGGGGATTTTCATGCGATGTTTTTTGTGTTCTGTGAATTTCAGGTAGTTCTTTACAAAAGCTTTTAGGTGAGCTAGCAAATGTATTTACAGGCTTATAGGAGTTTTTTCTTTGCCTACCTTTTAAATTGCACCTGTTGGATTTGCCTATTTGTTGCCAAGTGGTGGCACAATCTTCCAGAAATTGCCTTTGAGGTTTCATTTTCAGTGTGTTAAAAGTGGGAAATTACTACATATCTTGAAAGCAATTATTTTGTCTTCCCTAATTAAATTAAGTTTAAACTTACGTTAAAAGAAGTCAAATATATTTACTTTATCCTAACCACTTTGAGACACCATACTTGGGCTGCGGCATTCATGACAACCACAAGATGTCAGCAAAGAATTAGAGTTTCTTTGCAGTATTTCTTTGCTGTCTAGTAGGCATCCAGATTTTTGCAGCCCCCATACAGTAGCCCTAGGATAACCCCTGGCACATACCTCTCAATGATTAAATGCAGCTTCCTTTTGCCCTAAAGTGTCAGGAAATATCTTCTTTCCTCTTTTGGAGGAACTTTTGAATAAGGGTTAAATCATACCAAGAGCCTAGCATTATTATTCTGTTATAGTCCTAAACTTTGATAGGTGGTAAAGTCAAGATGGTGACCGTGACCATGCAATCGAAGCTGCCGTGGTGTCATGCACGGCACATAAAAAACAGGCAGAACTTCAACTGCACTGTTGCGGCCACTGTTTTAACATTTTTTTTTAACCACATTCATGTATACCCCTGCTTTGGTATGTTATTGCTGACTACATAAATAGCAAAAATAAATGCCAACAATAATGCTAAAGATGAGATATTACAGTGCAATAGAAGTATCTTATTTTTAAATAGCTGTGTAGATCTACAGATTGTGTGTGTAGTCACCAGAAATAAACCAGTAACTAGGGATGCTGAGATACTCCTTTTTCTAGCTTCTTTGTGCTGTGATGGCATCCGTAACTAATGCCATCAGAGGTTCCTTCCTTGTCCCTCTTTCTTATCGACTGATTAAACTGCTCAGCCATTTACTTCCTCCACTTTCCCTTCTACCTCCATTAAACCGCCTTACAGTTTGCCAGAGCAGTATTTTAAAATATTTCTCTATGACAGCACTGAGGTTATAGAACATCCTGCCCCCCTGGAATCTGATCCTGTTGGACTTCAGAAAATATTAAAAACAGGAGGATTTAAGAGAGCCTTTGATTTATAAATGCTGCCACCTGTTTTTATTGCTTTGTAGTTTATGACTTTTTGTGTGATTTAATTTTGGGGGGACTGTGTATTACTTACTATTATGTAGTTGTACTGTGAACATTTTATTGTTATGATTGTAAACCCACCAAGAAACCTTTTATGGCAGTGAGTGAAAAATGAAATTAAATAAATAAATAAAATCAGTTTCCAAACTTTCAGTAAATTTATTTATAATTCCTTTCATTTTTTCTTTTCCTTTCATTCTTCATACATGCACTTTTGGAGAAATATGTACATGACTGGACAAGTCCCTGTATTTTTCTTAGCAAGATTTCAGAAGTGGTTTGCCATTGCCTGCTTCCTAGGGCTGAGAGAGAGTGACTGGCCCAAGGTCACCCAGCTGGCTTTGTGCCTAAGGCAGGATTCAAACTCTCACGGTCTCCTGGTTTCTAGCCTGGTGCCTTAACCACTACACCAAACTGGCTCTCTGTTTATTATATATATAATATTATTAAATTATATAATCTCCATTAACTCACTGTTGTTCTAGGGAAAAATTCTTGTGGGGACACGGAATGCTGAAATCATAGAAGTTGGAGAGAAAAATGCTGCCTGTAACATTCTGATTAACGGGCACATGGATGGGCCTATCTGGGGATTGGCAACACATCCGTCTCGTGATGTTTTTCTTTCTGCAGCAGAAGATGGAACAGTCAGACTTTGGGATATTGCTGACAAAGTAGGTGTAAAAATGTTATTTAAGAAGTTAGAGTAATTGAAATAAATTATACATTTTTCAACCCATTTTTTTAAAGTATTACCAGGAGTTAAGCAAGTATCTACAGTATATAAAAAAAGAAAGCAGTGTGTAACTTAATATGCTATTCTAATTTTAATGTTCCTTTTTTAAAACTATTGCAGAAGATGGTGAACAAAGTCAATTTGGGCCATGCAGCACGCACTGTGTCATATAGCCCAGAGGGTGACATGGTGGCTATTGGCATGAAAAATGGAGAATTTATTATCTTGTTAGTGAACTCACTGAAGATATGGGGGAAGAAAAGAGACAGACGATCTGCTATCCAAGACATCAGGTGAGAAATCATATATCTCTCATTTGCTCCAGGAACAAATGTGACATCTGCCCATGGGTTATATTACTGGATATGATGCTTATGCGGATGGTGCTATTGCAGTGCACTCATCCATGAATGGCTTGACAGATGCGGAATTCTAGCACTAACACTCAGCGTTTTCGAGGGGAAGGAACTGAACTGAACTGAACTGAATCCCATCTGAGTCACACAATCAACAACAGTGATAGTCTGTAGGAAAGGTGTACAGTATACACAAGCCAGAAGAAAATAAAAGATCCTGACGTATGAAAATGCCATAGAATAGGGGGAAATAGAATAATTTTCAGCACGCAGCCGAAAAGTTTCAAACAGCAGTTTAATATCTTGAGCTTTTTGATGAGTTATTTGTGTAAATTAAAATGAATTTCAAACTTTTTATCTACATAGGTTCAGCCCAGATTCCCATTACTTAGCAGTGGGGTCGAGTGAAAACGCAGTAGATTTTTATGACTTGACCCTGGGGCCTCCTCTTAACCGAGCCAGCTACTGCAAAGACATCCCAAGCTTTGTTATTCAAATGGACTTTTCCGCAGATAGCTGTTATCTTCAGGTAAGCGTGATAATGTCGGTTTTTGTTATGCAGTTTTTTTCATTTATATCATGAACATTCTTTTTTAAGGTTACATCTTGGAATCTTTGACTCCAGTATGAATCTATAAGAGCCTGGCCTTGAGACAGGCAGTTTCCTGTTGTTTTCAACCAGAGCTTCAACAGCCCAAGAAGAAACTAAAGCAGAACTTTAGAATGTTTGTTGTTGTAGTAGTTAATAACTTTTGGGAGCTTTTGGAGACTTCAGAGGTATACAAAAGTAATAAATACTACTCCTTGAAAATATCTTATTTTAGAATTCTTTGGGGTTACTCCCATCAACTTTCTTATTTGAGGCAGTGATAATAGTAATAAAGATACTTAGTTCCAAGGCTATTGCATAGTTTTGAAGGTAGCACCCCAGAGCATCCAGTGTCCTTGCTTACTGACCATTCGTTCAGCAACTGTTTAAAGTGTGTGACAGTGCTGAACAAGTGGTACTTATGACAGGTCCTTGAAGTTCCAGGAGTCACATGATCACGATTCGGGTGCTTGGCAACTACCTTGCACTTACGACAGTTGCAACTGTGCTCATGTGATCGCTATTTGCAACCTTCCCTGCCAGCTTCCCACAAGCAAAGCCAATGGGGAAGCTGGCAGGGAAGGTCGCCAATTGCTCTGGTAAGTCCCCCTCCACCTCCTTGGGTTTGTGCTGAGCTGTGGCCTCCTTGCACTTGCACTGGGCCGTGGCCTCCTTCCCCCACCCTCCCTACACTCATGTTGCAATGCAGCACCCCCTCCCCAACTCACACATGATCTGCACTGAGCCTCCTCACCCTCCTGTGGATCCATGCCTTACTCTGTAGCCTCCTTACTCCTGCAGCTTCCCACTTAATGACCCGCATGTCTTGGGGTTACAATGGCAACTGGGGCTGCCTGGATTGCTGTTGCCAAGCGATGGGGTCACATGACACCATGCTTTAAGACCGCATTGCTTAGTGACAGCAATCCTGGTCCCAATTGCTGTCATAACCCAAGGACTATCTCTGGTAGTTTAGATAAGGCTTCTCTGGATATAGTTCTGGACCTTCAGTTTTTGTACCATGTTGGTGTTGCAACTTAAGAATGCAAAGTCTTTCTTATGGACTACACAATTTGTATTAAATATGTTAGAACACTTATAATTAAATCTATATCTCCCTATATGTATTCTTAAAGGTGTCTACTGGGTCTTACAAAAGGCAAGTTTATGAAGTGCCTTCAGGAAAACAACTTCTGGATCAAACTGTGATTGATAGAATAACATGGGCCACTTGGACCAGGTAGATGAACATTTCACTGTCTAAAAATATGGCACATCATTTCCCACTGAAAAGAACATAAATTTATACACTTTCTGCATACAGGTAGGTCACGATTAGTGCAAGTTCAAATAGTGCGATATTCAACTTAGTGCAAATTATAAATTGATGGCAGGTCGCATTTAATGTGAGCCAAAATTCAGTTAGTGTGGGGTTAGTGCACGTGGAGTTAAGGCTAGTGCATGCACAGTTGCCATTGGGGTTTTAGATGCTAATCGTCATGTGTGCAAAATGGAGAAAAGGAAGGTTCCGTTCAAGGAAAGCTGAAAAAAAGAACAACTACAGCAGAATACAGGAAATAGTAGGTACGCATTGGATATGGGTTTGTCCTCTTTTACTGTTGTAAAGTATTTCATAATAAATGTATAAAAATTTATGTTTAAAAATTTTAATTGCCTGTTTCCATTGAGCTGGAACCAATTACCCTATTTTCCATAGAAAAATCACTTCAAATACTGTGAATTCGTATACTGTGATGCGACCATTTCATGGGATTCATTAACCACACTAATCGAGATCTACCTGTACATTATGACAAGAGAATTGATGTTTCAGAACTACAGCATCTATCACCATTAGTCATTCTGGATGGGGCAGTTTAGAAACATTTTGGAGTTCTGCAGTTCAGCTTTTTGGCACATTGAATTTCCCCAAATAAAGGAAGGGCAAGAAATACATACCTCTTAGCAAAAAGCTAACATCTGGAAGCTTCAGCTAATCCAGCATGCAGTGGTGGGTGCAGTTCTGGGTATCTGGCAGTTCACCCGAGTTATACCGTTGTTGCACAAGCTGCACTGGCTGCCAGTTCCTTTCCAGGTACAATTCAAGGTGCGGGTTATCACCTTTAAAGCCCTACGTGGCATAGGGCCAGGTTATTTGCGGGACCGCTTCTCCCTGAGGGGATCTGCCTAGCTCACTAGGTTAGATAGGGTGGGCATGCTCCAAATCCCTTCCCTCAAATGTTGTCACATACTGGGACTTCAAAGGCGTGCCTTCTGTTTAAGCACCTCTACCCTTTGGAATAACCTCTCACCTGAGATTCAGGGGAGCCCTATGCTTTTAGCTCCAGAGGACTGTAAATACCTTGCTCTTTCCCCAAGCACTGGATTAGAATGGGGTTGAATCATTATGGGTATGGGTTGGTGGGAAGAGTATGATGTGTTTTATGCTGTTGTTTTTACTGGCTGCTGTGAGTGGCCCAGGATCACTGTATAAGATAGGTGGCCGCATAAGCTCTTGAAATAAATAAAATAAAGTTATCTCTATGCTATGGATGATGCTCCAAAGAACAACTTAAGTCTGTTTGGATGGTTTTGGTAGCCATACATACCACGAGCAGATCAAAATCAAACACTTGGTGCAAATTCCAGGATAGCTATATATTTTTATTGAAATAGCAGCTATCTGAAGCAAATGCTTTTCTGCTTCAACTCCCTGCGTTTTCTCAGCTTCATGGGCCTACAGCTGCAACTATGTTATTTTTTCAGTGGGCAAACTACATAATGTTTAAGCTATAATTGTGTAACCCATATTCAAAGAGATTTTCTTTTAGAAAACATCAGTCTGTCTGTCTGTCTGTCTGTCTGTCTATCTATCTGTCATACCATTAATTATTACTTTGGAAACAATGTGTGTAATTAAGTTTTTAAAAACAAAGAAACAAACATTCCACCATTTTCATGAATGTCTAGTAAATTATTTGGGAATATTTAGGCAGATAACCAATACAGACAGTCCTCACTTACCGACTCAAACTGGGATCAGCAACTCCATCACTAAGTGACGTGATCGTAAAGTGAAATGTCACATGACTGCACCCAACTTACGACATCAATTTGTCAGTTCTGGCTGCATTCCTTAAGCGAATCACCATGGGTCGTTAAGTGTGACGACACTCGACCATGACTTGTGACTTGCTGCCAGCTTCCCAACTGACTTTGCTTGTTTGAAGCTGGCTGTGAAGGTGCAAATGACAATCACATGACCGCAGGACGCTGCAACAGCTGCAACTTCAAGGATTGGTTGCAAATCTCCTTTTTCAAGGAGTTGTAACTTTGTACGGTCACTGAATGAGTGGTCAGTAAGCAAAGACTACCTGTATAAGGTTATGAAATAATGATAATAATAAATAATAATATAATGATTTGCCTCTGACAATATAGTGTACCTTGTTCTTTATTTCCTCCACTACATCAGAATATGTCCTCTTAGTTCCTTTCTCTTCCCTCTATTTCAGCATTTTAGGAGATGAGGTTGTTGGAATCTGGTCCCGGCATGCTGAGAAAGCAGATGTAAATTGTGCCTGTGTTTCTCACTCGGGAATTAGCCTTGTAACAGGCGATGATTTTGGCATGGTCAAGTTGTTCGACTTCCCTTGTCCAGAGAAGTTTGTAAGAGCTTTTTCTTTCATTCAATCACTAGGTCTTCTGATGGCTAATTTGAAAGCTACCAGGGGTGTCCGCATGGTGTGCTCAGAAATACTAAGACGGTGATCACGATGTTGCAGTTGAAGCTCTGCCTGTTTCTTAATGCGTGTTGCAGGCAGAGCTTCGATTGCACCATCATGGCCACCACCTTGACTTTTTTTTTTAACCATACCCTGTGGACATGCCAGAGAGGTACAAATGTCATTACAGTTAAGTTTAGTCAAATAATTTACCACTCATCTGGAACAGTTGTTTTTGTCCCTTGGTGAAGAATTGAGCAACAGCCCGTCTTTGCCTTCTTTTTCTGCCAAAGCAACCCAAGAAAACTGGTATAAAGCAGTGCAAAGGAGCAAAGGAAAAAAGCATATACAGCTGCTATAGAATTGTGTTGAATTTATCTATCCAGCAGGTGATGCCATATTTAAAGCAGTGGCAGGGATAGTTTTGCAGCGGGGGAGCAATAGAAAGAGAAGGAATTCAGTAATGAGTCCAGCTTAATAATGGTTTCAATAAAGTCAAGGTGATTTTTAGAAAACGTTAAACTAACATGGAGATTTTTGTTTGTCTAAGGCAAAACATAAAAGATTTTTAGGTCACTCAGCTCACGTGACTAATATTCGCTTTACAAGTGGAGACAGATACATTGTCAGTGCTGGTGGAGATGACAGCAGGTACGTCAGTCTTCGTCTGAATACAAGAAAGAGACAAACTATCGACACACCTTTTCTTCTGTTCTTTCTGGAACTGCACTCAAATAAGTAATTGCTGAACTAGCAGAAACCCATGTAATAATTGCTGGTCTGCAGTATGCTTAAAGTATTTTGAAAATAATGTTTTCCCTTTTAAAATTCATTGACCTTTAACATGCCTTATTCTTTTTCTTTCCCTTCCCCTTTGAAAACACAGCATATTTGTCTGGAAATGTGTCCATATGCCTCATTAAGAGCCATGGAGACCTTCCCCAGAGGCTGTGACGTGGAGGAAGAGTTATTAGTGCTCTGCTGTTGCAAAAAGAGTTCTCCAGTGCCCCTCACGCTTCAAGATATGGTGCTGATAAAGACAGGTAGCAGTCTGTCTGTCTGACTAGAGTCTATCAGAAGAACGAACTACTGCAAATATTTTGAAATTAATCCTATTTCTAGCATATCAGATAGCCTATATCTCTTTCCCACTCACTGCCAGATACTGAAATACTTCGATAAAGGAGGAGTTTGGGCTCAATCTTCAGTGCCCCAATAACATTGTGGCTTATACTCAAGATATATTATTTCTGATCTAATTCTGTACAGTATATTGATGTGTTTACTTTCATCATGGATGTTTAAATACTGGGTACTCATACTCAACAGAAGAATCCTTATTTTATTACTGAAAAGAAAACTACTGTGCTGGTCTTAAAACTTTTTTTTTTAAGGTGAAAATAAAATTGAAAAAAATGAGTGGACCTCCAAAAGATTTGCTTAGTTCACCCAACCATCCAACCAATTAACCGCCCCCGCCCCAATTGTTTGCTTCTAGAACCTGCATAATTATAGTGATTTTAAGGCCTGAGTTTTAATCCTATCTGGTGAATGCTGTTAGACATGCAGGAGCCCATTCTTCAAGGCAAATGTAGTGTTTTTGTATCATTTGAGCATTAAATAAATTCTGTGAGCAGAATCACATTTGCTCACATTTTGAGTGCCTTGCCCCAAACCTGAAAGATCTAACTCTGTTTTTTGCCTTGTGAATGTGTTATCAATGAATGAGAAAGTGCTGTGCTTATTTGCAGAGCAATGCTGAACGAAAGGGGGTTGAGTTCATTTTAGTTCAGGTGTATGGAAGGTATAGATTGTCAACAGTTGCAAAAAAAATTATAGCAATAGGAATTATTTCTTCCGTATTCTTTGCATTACTGGATTAAAACTTTATAAATTCAAAGTGAAATCGATAATTCAGATGTATTTTACAGAGTTTTTTTTAATAGAAGAAATAAGAATGGTTAAATTTCTTCAAGTCATCTTAGAATCAGCTCAAACATGCAGGCTTCCATTATTTTTAACCTCAGAACAAACATTTGTGATTATTTGTTTCAAAGCAGCCTGTATGAAAATGTACCTACACATAGAAAAGTTACAGAGTAGCCAATTAAGGGATTTTGATGACTTATGGTTTGGCATCAAAATATAACTTCAGCATAATCATGTATGCTGAAAACAGTGGCAAATGACAACCAAAACATTTCTGTAACTCTAAATCCTTGCTACCAGGGGAGAAATAAGTCTCCTCAGTAAAAATGGATGCCATTGTAAAGTAGACCTTTATCATGTGTCCTTGAAAACAGTGGTACTCATTTTAGGAAGTAAAACCGGAAGCACTGTTACCTTGTAGAGGGGTCAGTTAGTGTTTTATCTAGAAAACAGGAAACAAAGTTTCTGTACCTCCCCTCCACAAATCTTATTTTTTTTAAAAAAAAAAAAAAAAATAATAATAATAATAATAATAATAATCCCTGCATACCGTTTCTCATTGTAAAAAACCCAAAGTCATTGACAAAGAAATAAAAACTCTATTACCAAGATTTCAGAACCAAAACACACCTTCAGACCACTAAAAAGACAAATATTAGGGTGAGTTAATGACCCAGGAATGCCATCATAAAAAAATACATTTTTAAAAGATACCTAACAGCCTATTTAGACGTGTTTAATCTATGTTAGGTAATCTGGGATTCCAAAGAGTCTCCTTTTATGTTTGATGTTCAGTACAGAAGCACCCCAGAGAACATGGCATCAAAATGAACCTGACTACTTACATAAGAATTCTCTTTCCATCTTTGAATACTTGACAGCATATATAATAATATCATTGAGAAGAGTGGCAGGCATAGGTACCTACTACGGTATCTTTTCAATTTATACCCTCACATTACAGATAATAAGATATAGGTTGGGGTTGCAAAACTTCAGCCAGATCAAGCACTGTACCAGCTTTCCATGGCATGCCAAGGGTTCCTAGCCCACTTTTTATTTTTTCCCTAAATGGGAGCAAGGTTGGTGTAGTGCTTAAGGTGCCAGACTAGAAACCGGGAGACCGTGGGTTCTTGTCCCTCCTTAAGCACAAAAAGCCAGCTAGGTGACCTTGGGCCAGTCACTCTCTCTCAGCCCTAGGAAGGAAGCAATGGCAAACCACTTCTGAAATCTTGCCAAGAAAACTGCAAGACTTGTCCAGGCAGTCACCAGGAGTCAACACTGACTCAAAGTCACAAAACAAAACAAAACAAAAATGCATGTTATTAGTTCTTATTTGAATGGGCTTTTTGATAATAGTAAAATTGTCATGCACTCAGGTAAACTGCAGGCCTTTTCCCTTTATGAGTTTTTCAGCAATCCCTTTCTCTCCACTGATGAAAAATAACATTCACAGCCGTTTTCTTTTAATAGTGTGAAGAGCCAGTCAAAGAGGGAGTCTCCAAGGCTTTGGGAGCTTTACGGGGGCCTGCAACCTAACCTCTCCCAACTGGGCTACGTGTGGCGTACAGCTCAGAGACCTCATTTCTTGCATGTCTCGTATAGGTTCTACACTGAAAGCATTGACAATGTTTGAAGAGAAAAGTCCTTTAATTTTCCCCAGCTGGTATTTATTTATTTATTTATTTATTTGCATGTTCAAAATAACTAGGCATATTGCAAAATAATAAAATGCAACATTTAAAAATAATAAACTTACTACAATCTAATTTAAGATTAAATTACATTACAGCCTGAGTTCACTAAAGCTAATTTAAGTTACATAAAATAAAATCTTTCTCGAGCACAGAAGATATCCCAAGAAACTTTCCCTTGCTAAGAACAGACCAAAGAATTTGATGTTGGGCAGTTTGGACTATTTATTATTATTTCATTTTTTAGGCCCCCCAACTCCACAGCAGTTCTGGGTAGCTTACAGTTTTAAAGATTAAGATAAAGCAGCATATATCAAAGAAATAGTATACAGCTGACTGGAAGACAAAACCAAAAACCCAAAGGGGCTCAAGCACCATCCTAACCTGGGAGAACAACCAGGTCTTTAACAGTTTGTGGACATTCAAAAGGGTGGGAGCAGTATGGATCTCTGGGGGAAATCATTTCTCAGGGCACCAACCATCACTGAGGAAGCACGTTTCCCACAAGGTGATACTGCTTCATCAATGGGATTCAGAGTGTGCCAGCTCTAGCTGGCCTCAGTGGATGGGCAAAAACATGCAGAGACAGGAACTTCCTTGTGTAGCCAGGCCCCATGCCATGAAGGGCTTTGTAGGTGGTAACCAGCACCTTGAATTGCACCCAGAAGCCAACTGGCAACCAGTGTAGCTCACAAACTAGTGGGGCCATATGTGCATACCATGACACGCCTATCACGTCCTGTGCCACTGCATTTTGGAAGCTGTAGCTTCCAAGTGGTTTTCAAGGGCAGCCCCATGTAGAGTGCATTACCGTAGTCCAAGTGAGTTCATGAATATGCTGGGTGGAAACTCAATTTGCTAGTGCATCTCTTGAAACATGCTTTCAGGGAGAGGAAAAACAATATGATTCTAGTTGTTGACAGCTGTTGTGACTTAGGATTATGTGTCTGTTCTTACCCTTTGGGAGAAGAGCAGCCATTGGCCCTTTAGACTGTGTTATTTTACCCAACCATTGCCCCCAAAATATAAATTCTTTTACCAAAAGGAATTTGGTGAAACTAAAAGTGTATCCTTTTTGTGTTACAGTTTAAAGAGACTTCAAATGTACCCTCTTTATGAACAAACCATAAATTCATTCACTCCCCTTTCCCCCTTTTCACTAGCATTCCCCATCTACTTAAAGGTTCTTATCTTGATTACTGTATAACCATCTATAAGAAATGTTTACCTTTCCCAAACATATTCATGCAATTTAAATTACTTAAGGTTTTATTTATTTATTTATTCAAATTTATAAGATACACCAAAGCCATTAAAAAGCCCTAAATTCTTAAAATATGACAACTTCCAATCTTAACAGTAGGATCATTGCAACAAAACTCAATTTCTAGTGATGCTTTTGCTTGTGAATTTTGACTCGAAAATGTTCTGCAATAGTAAAAAAAAAGTGTAATGGATACCTGAAC
Source organism: Liasis olivaceus (assembly GCA_030867105.1). Lineage (NCBI taxonomy): Eukaryota > Metazoa > Chordata > Lepidosauria > Squamata > Pythonidae > Liasis > Liasis olivaceus. Next base: position 39,703,821 of record CM061349.1, read on the forward strand.
TTATGAACTTCAGCCTAAATACAGAATCCTGAAAATGGTAGGGGATTCATTGTGTAAATGTTTCTTATTCTAAGCTTTGCTTCCTCCTGTCTTTGTTCATCAAGTCACTGTGAAATGAGCAAACCAAATCCAAGTGTTCTTATTTTTTTGAGTCCTAGATGTAAACCTTGGTTTTGAAATGTATATTTTTAATACTAAAAAATACTAGAGGATAAACCAAGAAGCATGCTTTAATGGTTCAGTTAGGACTAATTTGCATGCTTTCTTGGCTAATGCATATATAACCTTCCCACTGTTTTCCTGACATGTTTAACAGGTGCTATAAGTTGGGTATTTCCTTCTTCTCTAAGAGGAAATTATTGCTACTCTGTAGTAAAAGGAGAATGCTGCATTAAGAAAGAATGCAATGTGATGTTTATTATGTAATTTTCAAATTTCTGCATATATTATTACATAGAAATAACACTAAGGAGTCTATATTATGATGAACTGTGTAAGTTTTAGGTGGGGTGGGGGTGGGGCTTATGCCATATTACAACCTGGTTTAGAATTTTGCTTTGGTTTTAAAACCAGCTTCACATGAGCCGTAGAGGACTGTCATTCCAGAGGGAAAAGATGACAGTCCCATTCAATATGTTGAACTATGCCAATGGATTATTTTAAGATGTATTTCTTGGCTGTGAAACTACATTTCTTTGATTACCCTAGGCACTCATATAACAGCTTTGAATAAAACTATGCTCATTTGTGGTTGAGTTGAATATAACATGAGATGGAAAGATTTTATCAGTTTATCTAAATTCTTTCTTTGTAACAGTAAGGGAGGTGATATGGTTGAAAAACTGTTGCTAATGAGAAAAGTTCTTAATAATTATAATAAACTTTTTGGTGGTTACACTGGTCTATGGCATATAAAAAGCAAGTTGAAAGATCCTGTCCAAGTCATTACACATGCACCTGTATATCTTGAATATAGTAAATGTTGACTACTACTTTTTGCTAACAACGTCTGCGAAATGTGAAGACAATTGCTGTGGCTAGGGTCCACATTCTATAAGCCAAGCAAATTACAGACTATAAATATGGGTCAAAATTTTATATTGATATGAGAAGAAGTACTAGATCATAAATAGTTTACTGCCAGACAAGCATAATATTCATTTATCATTTGACCATTCTATTTTCTATCATGCGAACATCCCAGAAATAAAATTTTGAGTCTCCCATTTGTAGTGGTAAATAGGCTGTTCATCTGTCCATAATTATCTATTCAAGATCTGTGATCAAATGTTTCTTAATAGAAATAGGTGTAAAAATCCATGTAGGAAGAGAAATGTATAAAGAAAGGAAGAAAAAAGAAGAATTAAGGAGCCACAGGAAAACAACTGATGCTTGCTAGAAAGTGATCTCTAATCTTGAATAAAGGCTTGGCTGCACCACAGCCTTCTGTTTTGCAGATAAACAGCTTATCCCTTGTTAGTCAGCTCCCTGCCCAGAGTTTATGAATTCCCGAGCAACTATTTATGCACCTTTGGGGATACTGATTTTATATTCCTAAGAACAACTGAAGGATACAATATGTTCAGAAGCAATAGAAAGGGAAGTCACACTGTATATTATAAATAAGTACACCTGCTCCAAAATCCAAGTAAATGAATTTAGCATTACTATAGAGATTATCAGGGTTAAAGTTATGTGCAAGAATTTATGGTGTCTCTTACTGCCTACCCAACCAAGAGGTACATAATGCTTTCCAAAAGCAAATGGCACATCTTTCAAATTGCAAGTTGAAGTAGTAATGATGGGGACTTTAATTATGTGGACCTTAATTACTCAGTATCTGAGCTTAGGTTAATGAAATATGTCAAGAACAACAAAAATCACTTCTTCAGGTATGTTCCAGATGTAAGAGAAAAGAATCAATATATCAATTGCTCAGTGGAGATGGCCAAAAGGAAAGCTACTTAGGCATAGTCTTTTCCAATCAGAGGGTATGTGTTTCACCAGACAATTGCGAAGGGCAGAATGAACGTGCAGAATTGAAATTTTGGAATAGAAACATGGACAGGGAATATACTCAGAATGAACATAAAGCTCTAGGGCCAGATAAATTAGATCCCATGGTAGTGAAGGAGCTTGTTGTTTTGATGTTATATATTATCTTTGACAAATCCTGGAGAGCAGGAGTAGCAGATAACTGGAGGAGGCCAATTTCTATCCCTATCTTCAAAAGCTGGTATATGGGGGGGGGGCGGAGGGGGGAGGATGCAGGGTACTAAAAATCAGTCTGACATTAACACCTTGGGAGATTCTAGAATAGATTCTAGAGACCGATTTGAAAATATCCTGAAAACAGTGTAGTAATTTATAATCAGCATGAATTTGTCATTAACAATTGTTTTCAGACTGACCTTGTCCCATTTTTTTGATTAAGTTCTTTCAGATGTTATGGGCATGCTGCCGATGTATTTTGATCTCATTAAACCTTTTGACAAAGTACCCCATGAGATGTTGATTAGCAAGCTAGTTAAGTGTGGGATAGATAACATAACAATTGAGTGGATACATAAGTGGCTTGAAAATTGTTCTCAGAGAGTGCTGATCAATGGTTCCTCATCAAACTGGAGTGAAATTTCAAGAGGAATATCACAAGATTCAGTCCAGGGTCCTGTGTTCTTCAACATTTTTACTAATGTCTTGGAGGAAGAGATGGTAGGAATACTAATCACATTTGTAGATGATACAAATTTAGAGATAGCTAATTCCCTCTAAGAAGAAGAATTCAACATGATCTTGATCATTTAGCTGAAAATAACCATCAAAAAGAGATAAACAAAATCTATACTAGATTGGGGAATTCCTGATTTGGCAACAGTTGTGAAAAAGATATTGGAATAGTAATTGATTACAGGAATGTTTAGCCTTGAGAAAACAAGACCGAGGGAGAATATATAACATTCTTCAAATACCTGAAAGATGTCATTCACGATAAGCCAAGACTTATTCTTTATTGTTCCAGAATGGAGGAGATGGAATAAAAAATTCAAATTACAGGAAGGCAAATTCCAATGGAATGTTAGGACAAACTTTCTAAGCATGAGAACAATCTGAAGTAGAAACAATTACAGACATATGCTAGACTCCCATCTACCAGGATGTATTGATGTCACGATTAGCCATTTGTCAGGGATGCTTCAGTTTGGATTCCAGTACTGAACAGGAGGTTGGACTTGGTGGGCTGAATAGCACCTTCCAACCCTACAGTGTGTTCTAGTTGTACGAGATTTGGAATGTTTATAATCACTAAGAAAGTATCATACTTTTGCCACTAATGGAAAGCTGTTGCTGTAGGGAGACCATTCTTTAAGAATTCATATAAATTAGAATTAGTGGTAATGAGTCATCCTTTAATTTTTAAAAAATACATAACACATTAAAATTGCTCAAAAGGCAGTATAAAGTGCAACATAAGCATGTTTCAAAATGTCTTTTGGTAATATAAAAATACATCAAGCACAGCATTCAACTTTCTTGAGAAGCATCATTTTAGTTCCAAAGCTTCAGAGTGGATCCAGCCTGGCCATGAATATTGCTGAATACGCTAAGATGTCTGTGGGCCATTTTTTTAAAACTAAATCTCTGTATGCGTGAAATATTGCACAAACTCTTAGTGTATTTTGAAAAATCTTGGTGCTATCAATGCTCTCCACACTTACAAGATTTTTTTCATTTTATTGCAAATGTTCCATTACGCTGTTGTCCTTTGAGTCGTGGAGCAGCTGCAGCAATCGAAACAGAACTATCAGTGGGTTAAATGCAAAGTTTATTTACTCACTGATTACATCTTCCATACAGAATCTCAACTTGGAATTGTATCCAATAGGCGGTAACTTTTAACATGTACTTTAAGGTTGAATTGACTCTTTGCTCTGTGTATGGAATTAAATAAATACATTGTGAGGGGCACTGTTTTTAAGACCTATCGCTTACTGAATGTTTTCTTACATTTGATAGCATTTACTGTTTGTCCAAAATTATATAATGTAGAAATAAGTGAACCCTATTTCCTTAAACTAATTTAGCTTTCATGGAAGAACTGAGAACATGCAATGTTGTTGCAGTTTTATTTGTTCTATGTTTATGTTTTATACTTTATTGTACATTCTTATTTTGTGAGCCACGGAATCCTGTGATTGCAGCAGGATAGAAGCCTGATAGATAAATAAATATTAACCATACAGCAAGCAACCTTGCACAATCTTTGACAATCAGAGTGAACTAAATTCATCAACTATAGTTACTGACCTGTTTTTAAAAATCAGGCCAAGCATAAGAGTGGGTGAGCCAAATAAAACTGTCAAGCAATACAAAGCACTGCAAAAAGGAAGAAAACATTGTTAAACAACTGGCAAAGTGAAACATGGCTGATAACTAGATAAAACTGGTGTAAAATATGCTTGTTTCGATTTAAAAAAAAAATTAGCTGTTAATCAGGAAAATTATGAAAAACAGATGGTCTCTTTCTAACTGCTGCTGATACCAAGTATTTGTGGCTCTGTTTTAAAACTTCCAAGTAACCTGCACTAAAGGCAATAGGGTGGACAGCCTTATATTCATTTACATATATTTTAGATCAAGATATGAAATGGTGGGACGTGCAGTTAAAAGTTGAGAAATTCTTTTATCTGAAACTAGATTTTTTTTCCCAAAGGAGGAGGGAAGATAAATGAGATACTGATGTGGTAATGTCCAATGGAGAAAGAAAGTTTGTGAACCCTTTAGAATTATCCATGAAGTTGTAGACTCACATTAATACAATGATTCTAGTTAAACTAATAACACAGAGTATTGTGTCATAGCTTTATTGAAGATATTCAACTAACATTCATTGCCTTTGCTTGATTTTTTTTTAATAGTAATTGGTGGCATCTTCTTCAGCAGCAGTGGATTACCCAACATTTTCTGAATCTCTTAATAAATTTTGTACATTGGCATGGAGGTATATACAACTTCTTCAACTCATTGATATTTTTGTGCTATCTTGCACTGCTTGCTTCAGGCCATACCATAACATTGCAGTTGGATTAAGGTCAGGGCTTTGACAACCATTCCAATACACCAAATATCTTCTGCTTCAGCTGTTCTGTTGTGTGTGCAGGACTGTGGTTGTGTTGCACGATCCACATTCTTTTAAGCTTCTGCAGAGTTTCCCGGTATGGTCCAGAAATGGTTATTCACTCAGTGACTATGAGCTGTCCCAGTCCTGAGGCTGCAAAGAAACCCAAATCATGATACTCCCATCACTATGCTTCATGGGTCAGGTTAGGTTCTTTTGTTAAAATGCAGTGTTTCATTTTCTCCAAACATCAATTTCTCATTGATGCCAAAAAAATCCACATATGACTAATTCTTCCATAGATTGTTGTTCTACTAGCCTACTGAATCAACTAGGTGTCCTCCGGCAAACTTAAGGCAAGTAGCAGTGAAAAGCAGTGGTTTCCTCTTTGATATCCTCCAAGACATACTACTCTTTTTTTCAGGGAATGTTTTTATGGTGGCCTGCAAATTTTTGTCATTAATCTGGAATACTTTGCAACTTTCCAGAATATTGTACATCTTGCTTTTGGTGTGGTTTGTATTGGACACCTTCTGGAAGGAGTAACAATGGCATAGTATTTTCTCCATTTGTATATTATCTGCCTAACAGTGGACTGATGGAGCCAAAGTATTTGACAATGGTTTTATGGCCCTTTCCAGCCTTACAAGCATTGAGAACTTTTTAATGAGGTCTATGCATATCTCTTTTAACTGGGATATGATTTACATCTACAAATCTGTGATGCTACTCCAATGGTAGCAACCAACATGTGCTTTTTATAGGTCATGGCTCCTCAAACTCACATTTAATTATCATCTAATTGATTGGACAACTTACAATCATTAAAAGCAAAAACTATTTTAAAAAAACATTAAAAAATAACAACTAACTAGGTAATAACAATAGAACACAAAGTACACAATACAGTCTCACACAATGTCCTGGCCCAATAAAAGCTACAAAGGATTTAATTTAAAAAGTATTAATGTTACTGCTTAATCTTTTAATGCTATAACCCAGGGAGCCCAGCAGAACATTAATTTTGGCCAATGAGATTCCAGAAACTTCTGATAAGTGTATTTTCAAATGCAATATAAAGCTAACATTATAATTTATACAATTATAATGGCCCCATCATGTCTTTCCTAGGAATTACAATTCATTTTACCCATGTCTAAAGCTGAGTATAGATGCAATATAGAGCTCTTAATAAACTAGAGTTAAGGGAATAAAATAACCTGGAGGACTGTGTACTCGCACAGCCTCTGGAGCAAATCACCTATTTCCTCTATATGTCTGAAAAGAATCAGTATACATAGCTGACCAGAACCGGTTTTAATTGAAGAAGCCGTGAGAACTTACTCGCAATAGATCAAAAAGGAGGAGAAATGTAGGGGTCCTTTCTTCTGTTAACCCAGAAGAACCCAGAAGGGCAAGTAATGAGTTACCATAAATTGCTCTTACCAAGGTAGGAGCCCTTTCCATACCTTTAGTGAGAGAAAACCTATGCATCATATAATCCCTGGGATACCCTCCCAGGACCCATAGGACTGCAGTCTTAATTCTCCAATTTCAAATCCTGACCTGAAATATTAGTGCATGAGAAAGAGGATTGCTTTTAGCCTCCATGCTGACTTCTGTTCTTAATATAGTCACTCTAAGGTAAGAAACGAAAATTCAAGAGAAAAGTCTGTGGGGAAAAAATGCTCTCTGTCATTTCTCATGAAAACAGAACTTTCAAGAAAAGGCGTTTTCCTTAGACATATATGAGCTATTCTACATAGTTCAAGACCTATTTTTCAAGGAAAAAAGTCTACCTTTTCAGTAGTAAAAAAAGACAGTAGCCCAACATAAGTAGGACAAAATCCTTGTCTTGGTATTTTAATTAATTAAGGATTAAAGCAAATTTTCTCTTTCCTACAGACAATTTTACAGTAAAAATATGTAAAACCAGTTATTAAATATACAACAGTTGAAAATTACACATTTCAAGTATGTAATCAACTTCATTTTATGAAACAATACATATTCAAAGCCTGGAATATGTGATAAACTTTTACAGCCTCTTGTACCATCAGCAAGCATCCTTCCATCCTCACAATACTATGATGAAAATTGAATGGGGGTCTCTGAATTATTCACTGGAAGACAAATACAGAAAATTAGCAAGGTTTTACTATGTACTAACTTTACATAGGTTTTATACCTAACTGGCTGCACATTTTCATGTTCTTTTAAGAGATGTAAATAGAGAGAGTAAAAGGAATTAGTTACCTAGTTTGAGTTCGAGTCCATTTCAAGGCATGACGTGGTGGTACAGAAACAGCAGGGTGGTAGAATGTGCAGTCGACTCTGGTACACTGTGTGTTAAACCTACAGTGCTAATAAGATAAACGAAAGGCTTTAAGAAGTGCTTGCAAGACTACAGTTTGGCTTCTTTTAATTTATTTAGTATATGCTTTTTCTTTAAAAATTATGAAATCCCCCAGTGGAATCACTCAAGCATAAATTTCAAAAATAAATAAATAAATAAACCTGAGCCAGCTGAACCTGAGTTGGAAAATTTCTGGGATTGTGGTTTTTTTAGAGTTAACTTCTAAGCCAGTTAAAAAATGCACATGATACAAACTCCTATTTTTTGTGACACTAATAGTGCATTCAACATGTGCAAGTCATCACTGAAGCTGCAGGAGCTAATATGCATATGGGTACTCTATCCTAGAGTTTAACACAATATGGTATTACTAGAAGTACCAAAATGCTGAATTTGAAAAATATTATAAATTTTATTGTATGGGGAATGTATTGTCTTAAAGGAAGATGAAAGTTGGAAAATATTTATTTTTTGTTTTTACTGTAAACTGCCCAGAGTCACTTCCTAGTGAAATGGGCGGTGACCAAATTTTAAATAAATAAACAAACAAGCAAATAAATATCCTGTATAATACAACAGCAGAATACAAAATGAGAGAAGTCTAGGGGGTTACCTAGGGGGTTACAAGCTAACATAAGTTGCTGTTGCTATGTTTGCCAGTTTTTCTAAACACAGACTACCATTTTGGTTTCCTGGTGCTAATTTCTACTTTACAGGTTCCAGTCTTCATTACCAAAATCCTGCAACTCATATTACAATTTATAAACTCAGATCTTAATAAACAAACTAATATTTCACGTGCTCTTCTCTTTCCCATAATTAATACATAACTTTCCTCTCCCCACACATTGTTCTGTCTTATGGATATCATGTCTTATATGTATATTGTCCATTTGTCTTCTGTATGGATCATTCTTCCCTTCTCAAGTATCATCACCCATTTTTCCTCACCATCCCATCTACTTCTTCCAGACACACACACACACACACACACACACACACACACACACACACACGTGTATATAAAGTCAGTACTAAATATACTATTTTATCAAATGCACTGGGATCAAAATGAAATTTCTAAGAGTAAACAGCACATGCTTAAATTTCAGTCTACTTTTCCAAATTTTCTCTGCAGATAACTCAATCACTTACTTTGGGATGGTAGAAAGGACATTCCATTTTCTTACACGCAGGGAAAAAGCGGCAAAGCTGGCTGGTAGAGGATGCTGGTGGAGCTGGAGCTGAAACTGTTAAACCAATTAATAAAAAAAGAAACAGCTATTCCAAAGGCTATTCCAAAGTCCAAAGGCTAATCTTTAATTAAAGAATTTCAGGTATTACCATATATATATATAATTTTAATTGTCGGTTCCTACAATTCCCAATGTAATAATTATGGGAAATCACACAGCTGAAGGTGATGAATCTGGACCTAGCCACTGGCAGAGTAGGAGGTAACTATGGAATTCAACAGGGACTGCTATGAATTCCAAAATGTAAGAAATATAGATTTCCTGCAAGCTTTAGGAATAAGTCATGAGAAAGAATGGCATGAATAATGCTATGCCCGAGAGGAGGGGTCATAATGTTCTGCACATATAGAGTGATTCGTGCTGGGGATTGAAGCTGGCCCTGTCACAGCTGGAGTAAATGAAGAAAGAGGGGTTCTCATTATTCCCTCTCCCCTTCCCTATGATCAGTATCTGACAACCAAAGCATAGGAACTGGACCCGCATCCTCTGCTCCTTTTGGCCATGCTAGATATGACCAGACAGCTCATAACCAACCAACCGGAATTTAGTGGCTGTTCTTAGCCAGCAGTTTTATTTTGACAGTATGACCAGTAGTTATAATGATCTATGAGCCTTTAGATCCAATTCTGCTGTCACTGGCATATCCTAGCAAGCTCAATTTTTTTGAAATATTAAGAAAATCTTACCTTGTTTAGGAGGTGGTAGCGGTGCCCGTCGACTGGCATGAGTATAAGGGCAGTCTGGTTTGGTGCATTTGGCATCATATTTACAATTTGGGTGGATGAATAAACACTTGTCAGCAAACTTGCAGCTTGGAAAGACTCTGAAATATAGAGGTAAAACAGTTATTATTCCTGCAGAATGAGCTTGCCAAGATGCACCCTTTCAACCCCTCAAGCTTCAAATATACTTTATTAAAATTTGGCAGAAGTCCCTAAGACTAAAAAAAAAATCAAAGTGGCAAGAAACATACCCATGTGTAGAGGCTAAGCCAAAATGTATAGTTTGGTGGTTCTTTTTTTGTGTGTGTGTGGGAAATCCTCAAGTCGCAACTGGACCGAAAAAACCAAAAAGGCCCAAAGGGTTCCCAAGGATTGTGAATTTAAGTACCCAATTATATCACAAGGATCTTTACCAATGTGCAATTGTGCAATGTGCAAAAAACAAAAAAAAAAGAAAAAATAATTTTCACATTTCTGGCTAATGAATCTGATTTCCCAGATTAAGAAATGGGAGGCGGGCAATCTATCGCTACTCTGACAAATTTATTTATTTTATTTTATTTTATTTATTAAACTTGTCCCTGCCCATCTCCCCCCAATGGGGGACTCTGGGCAGCTTACAACATATTAAAACAATAAATAAATATATAGTTAAAATTTATAAGAGAACACATTTACAAAGAATAAAAGGAAAAGGAAAAATCCAGGAGGCCAATGGAAGCAACACCAGGCCTCTAGGGGGCTAGCCAACCCCATATCTGATGACCTCCCTCCCCATCCCAGGCCAGATGGCAGAGCCAGGTCTTCAAGTGAAATGAAGACAAATGAAACAAGACTGGGGACACTGAACAATAGTGTCAATGTAAGAGTGGTGAAAAAGGGGCTGCAGTGCCTTTCGGACTAGCAGAAACTAATATTCAGCTCTTCCCTAGAACTGGGTTGATAGGAAAACAAAACAAAACAGTATAACAGCATTAACTGCATTTCCTCTCTGTCTTTCTAACACAGAAGTGGAGAAGACTTGATTGATCACTGATTGTTCAGATTATTTAAAGATAAGTGCTTTAATAGAATACCTCTGTCTGAACTCCTATCCTTTACCCAAATCAAAATCATGCCTGAAGACACGGAACTATCTTTGCACGCACACACCCTATCATCTTGCTGCCCCCTCTTCTCTCTGATAATTCTTCACTGAAAGTTAGAACGTAAGCTCTTGGGGCAAGGTCTTTCCTTTTTTTCTTATGTTAGCATTAAGCTCCATAAAGTGTGGCAGTTATTGTTACATCCAGAGTTCCATCAAGTGGGTTTGCCAGATGGCCAATAGCAATTACATATCTACAACCACTCAACCTTGATTGCCAAAGTAATGCTCGTTTCTCACCCATCTGAACTCTTCCCACAATGCAGGGGAGTCAGAGGTGAGAAGTCATCATCTCTCCTTTTAAATTTCAAGAACCTGGCACAGCTCTGGGCTCCTTTCCACAACTATCAATTACATATGAGGAATAAGAGCTATAGAATAAAATAACCAAACAAATCACCAGAATATGCAAAATCTGGCTAACATAAATAGGTCAACATCCATCTTTTCTTGGAAAAGAATTTAACACTCTAGATTCAGCATTTCCACTCTTGTCTTGGTCTTGCCTATGCTATAGTTGTTCTGCTGATGTAATACTCCAGGGCACTAGGACAGTGCAAATCCCCCTTTTTTGTGAGTATGTTTTCCCAAAGGTCCTCGTGCAGCAAGCACAGCAGTGACTATCCATTGATTCAAGTCAAGTTCTTTATGCCTACTAATAAGAAATATTCAGTAACATCTTGATAACACTTTGGAAGCTACGTACAGGTAATGACCAGCTATCCTCCAATCCCTGTTTATCATTTTAGCTACTGGCTGCAGCCATGACCATATTCCATGGCAAGGAAATTCAATTTCAGCACAAACATCTTCTCCTCCTCAGTGCTGGTGGTGTGGCAAACTTCTTTTGCACTAATTTCTGTGCCTGAAAGCTAGGGATGTGCCACTTACTTGCATGGCAGTGTGGGATGATGGAAGGCACATTCATCTCCATTTTTGCAGGCAGGCCAGTATTTGCAGCGCTCAGGAACTTTCTCCACCTTGTGTAAGATGCCTATTTCTTCCATCTCTACTGTGGAGAAAAGCCAACGAAGCAATGTTAAACATCTGGATTGTTCAAGAGTTTTGACCAAAACAATGATTCAAATAGACTGAAACCATACAGAATGAGATTCAGAAAAGTGGAAATATCCACAAATACAGAATAGGTTTGCCCCAAAGCTATTGGTATAATTCTAAGGTCACCCAGGCTTTAGGCATATTTTCAGCACAAATGCTTACTTCGCTGCCTAATAGCAATCAAATTTTAATCCAGAGCTGGCTGCAAGATATTTCAACAACTAAAGCAGAAATTCCAAATGAAGTCTATATCACATTTAACTATTAATTAACTGGTCCTTCCCATTCTTTTTACAAAATTTACAGAACTGACTAAGTGTTTTACGTGCAGGCCAATATCGTGATTCAAATTCACGTCATCCAATTTTCTTTCCTGTAGATTCTTTTATATTCAGGGTATGATAAATACTACTTTATCAAAATGGCCAATTACATGCTAGTCTGTTTTTCAGAAGCTCATGAATGAAGGTGTAAATATCAAAATACAATAGAATGTTTCTTTATCGCCTGCAGTTCCTGATAGCACTGGTGGTAGAAATAGTAGGATGGAGGATAAAGAATAAACCTTCATTATTACTGTTACGACTCAAATCTCTCATAAATTTCATTCTCTAGAATTGCCTGAAAGCCACTGATCGAATGGAACAGAATCTTTATTTTATACTTTCACTTCCAAAGACTTTGAGCAGCTTAGAAGTAGCAATATAACATTAAAGCCTTAAAAGTAGTCCTCGTTAAACAACCATTCATTCAGCAACTGTTCAAAATTACAACAGCACTGAACAAATGGTACTTATACCTGGTCCTCAAAGCTGTGGCTGTTGCAACGCCCCTGCAGTCACATGATAAAAATTTGGGGGGTTGGCAGCCAGCTTGTATTTACGACCACAGGGTGGGCTTCAACTTCCCCCCACCGCTTATCTCCCCCCCATCTCTGCCCTTTTGGCAATCCTGCACTCCTCTGCTCCTGCCGCCCTGCACTCCACTGCCCCTGTAGCCCCTATTGCCCAGTGCTCTGCTGCCCCTGCCACCCCCAGCTGACCTTCTCCATCTTCTTCCTCCCACTGCTGATGAGACATGCCTGGACTGGCCCTTTGTGAGACACCTGCTGGCCATATCAGGCCTTCTTCCCTGATGCCTAGGAGGAAGGCCTCACGCAGCCAGCAGCTGCCTCACAAAGGGCCAGGCTGGACATGCCTTGTCAGCCTCTTTCAAGGCAGGAGGCAACACCCCTCACTCAAGAACGTATTTTCTGCAATCTGCACCAAGCCTCCCATTACCTTCTTGGTAGCTTTCATTAACTAGGTAGTACAGGGTTCAATGCAAAGTTAGCAACACAGAGAATCCTATCAACTACCTCAGGATCCACAGGTCCAAACCTGTCCCAGATAAACTCACAGGATAAGGTCTCTATCATCTCAGCTGGATCTGCCCAGCTGGCATCTACCTGTGAAAGGATGTAAGTGATTTATTGCAAAGGCTCAGCAGTTGATCTTCCAGCTCAGTTTTTCTAACAAGGACAAGTCACTTTAAATGATGCTACCAGGCAGCTATGTGTGGATGCAATAAAAGCAGAGGAATAAGCATGTTTTGCTGTTCCTACTGCCATACCATAAGCTCAAACTTGAGCTCTTACTTGTGTTTGGTCACATTCACTTTTCATTTTATACCAGTGTTCTTCTAAGAACACTTCTGAAGCTGTTTCATATCCTTGGAGCTCCTTGGTAAACCAAGGAAATCCCTTGGATCAATGGTCAAAGGAAGCCACTCAGGAAGAATCCTGACTGGTGCCACAATTAACCCTTTATTCCAGAGGCCAGCAAATGCCCTCTGGAAACCAATAGAGACCATCAGGCATCTGAGATGACCCAATCAAAGATATCCCTCTTCCCTGCAGAGATCCGTGGCACCAACGAATTCCATTGTAACCCCGAGTTAGCTGACGAAAGGGGTTGATGGAGTTGTCCCCCAACATCAGATCAAGTCTCAGTTGCTCTGAGACAAGAAACAATGCATGTTGGGCCCATGAGTTCCAGGAACAAGCCCATGATTGTCATGGTGGCCTCTCTGCATCCCAGTGAAGTAAACTTGAAATCCCGCAAGGCCAGAGGTCTAGGGGGTTCCAATATCAACCTGATGATGAGATTAAGCAGCTTGGGTAGGGTAGAAGGTGCGCATCAGGGAGTGTAAGCAGCAACAATCCTAGCTTGTCTCTAAGGCCCAACCTCACTAATAGCATCTCACATCCAGTTATCTGCAGGACAATGTATCTGTCATCTGCAGAGTAATCCTGATGACAATCCATTCCTCCTCCACTACCATGGATTTGTGGCTGATGCAACCCCTGAAACCTGGTTGGGCAAATCTCGGAGATGAGAATAACAACCTCCTTGACAGGTTTGCTCTCATCCACAATAAGGTTGAGGATGAGGAGAGATTTATTACAAGCAGATGTGGCATTCAAAAACAGCCAGAGCTCAGGCAGTAACAAGGCTCAGCTACTTAATTCCTAAAATGAGAATAGGAATACAGAAGCAGAGACTGGCCTTAGGTTTTCAATCCCCTTCCCCAAGGGCAGGTCATCCCCCCTCCTGCCATATCTCCTTCTGAATACTATATATATTAATAAAATCTCCCCTTAAAGCTAAATATGCTGTTTCCATGTGCCACGGTGCTGTTTCTTAACTACATCCAGGCAGGGTAGATGTGACAAATCTATGCTCTTCTCAACTCAGAAAGTTTTTAAAAAAAATAATATATCCTAGGAAATTCGGCTTACAGGTTAGTCTTTGCATTCCCGCCTTTAATTTAGTTTTCAATTGCCAAAGATATTTTGCAATCAAGTTAACATAAAGACCTTATCAATGAGGATGAGAGTGTTACCATCTGTGCTGTCCAGTTGTCTGGATATAATGTGCATCTGTTGTGTGCGAAGGCTTCTTAATCCCTTGCTGGCTGTTGGTTTGGATGGAATAGGCCTAACTCCCTCCATAAGACTCAATTCCTCCTCCTCTTGATCAGATAAGTACCCTGGAGGGCTGGGGACTCCATCCAAAGTGACTATGAACTTGGGACTAGCAGGCTTCTCTGACAGCATAAGCTGCTCTCTATAACAAAAGGATAAACCAAGAATTGTTTAAGCTACTAAAACAAGAAGAAGAAAGGAGTGGTAATTGATACCAACAATTCAAGTTGAAAACGACTTGATGGCATATAATCAATCAATCAATCAAACATAATTCATGACAATCAACACAGCACAGTTATTTATAAAATACTTTTTTAAGACCTAAAAGACTTCAGAGGCTAAACCACTTTCCCTGAAAATATACAACAGCTGTCACACCCTTACAGTGGAAATGACATTTGAGTCTCACACCCTTAGTTTATGTAAAGAAGGAAGCCTATCCACTCCTCATAATTCTCTGTTCTGGGCATGCTTCTGGACTGGAAAAGTTATGACTAGTAGAAATATTTGGCTAGCCATCCATCCAACCACCTATCTCTGAGGGCAGAAAATCCTTTTGAGCTTCAGCATTAGGAATGATTGAAAATATTTGATTGCATCCACAGCACAAGGCACAACCACCAGTCCTTAGTACTTCTGTAGATGGATCCTGGGGAGTCAATGGAGTCTAATGTTCACGCAATTCATTTTGTGTAACACACTATAGTTTCGGAATTACTGGCATAAACTAATCTGGG
Source organism: Liasis olivaceus (assembly GCA_030867105.1). Taxonomy (NCBI): domain Eukaryota; kingdom Metazoa; phylum Chordata; class Lepidosauria; order Squamata; family Pythonidae; genus Liasis; species Liasis olivaceus. Next base: position 39,719,179 of record CM061349.1, read on the forward strand.
GCTTAAGGAAACATCTGAAACAAGTCTACCACCTGCCTTGTCTCTATATAAAGTGTATTACCTTCACAGCTAAGACACCCAATTTGCAGTCCTTTGCTCAGCAAAAAAATAGTTCACTATTTAGACATACTGCATGAAGATGGCCAATTTCCAAGTTTAACTGTTTCCTAAACTGAAAGGAGTGATTTTTTACCGTGTTTGAATGAGCCGTCCTGAAAGCGCCTGCAAGGCATCTGTAGCATTGTTCCCCACTTCCAAGTTTCTGGGTGTGGTGACCTCCTCAGATAGCTTGGGCTTCTTCAAGATAAATGATCTTGTATCTGTATGGACCACTGATTCTAAGTCATAATAATCTAAACCAGAGAAAATGGCAGATGTATTATAGACCCTTTAAATCAACAACATACTGTAAATGGAGATTAAGCACAAAGCTACTCAATTAAAATAAGTCATAACTACTGATCATCAAAAAAGTGACAAACTTCTCTCTGCTGAACAGACAAAGCTATATAAACAATGATTCTGAGGTGACACTGCATTTGGACATGCATGCATTTGAACCAGCAAAATTTTAAAGACTACAGGAACGGCCATGGTTTACAGTTTAATTGGCAGCTTCTTAGCACAGGAGCCCTAAAGAAATAATAAGCATACACGTGCTACAGCACAACGAAGCCCAGTAATAACAATACACTAGATACAAGATAATATATATAAGATAATGCTTAAAAAAAACAGCCACAATTAACCTTGAGTTTTTTGTAACATCTCCTCAATGCCTGGCTCAATCTGGAGACGGGAAAAGAGTTGCCTCTGTTGGGTTCCTAAAATAAATTAAGAATGAAAATGATGTTTCCTTTGTCTTCAAATTAGGGAACCACTTTGTAGTAACTTTCTTCATTTTTTGCAAGTGCTTATGTTTCTGTAAGGTATGGCATTCTACTGCAATCAGTGTTAACTTATTCTTACCATTAACTCAACATTTTCTGCATCTATTTGGATGCAAAGCTTTCCCAGATTCTATTTAGTAGGAAGCTGAATATAGCCACTGGGTTTGCACCTTACCTCTTTATTCTCCTCTTATTCTTTATTCTCCTAACTGCATCTCATAAAATTGAGGAGCTTAGACTGAATTTTTAAGTTTTAAAAAGGGATTAGACAAATTCAGGAAGGAGGCAAATTCAGAGTAAAAGCATACATATTTCTGGACCACATTAGTTTTACATAGTTCTATCCACCTTATGTATTAAGCTGTAATTTTAAATAAATCTGGTAAAAAAATCATTTATTTTCACATGCATCATTCCCTAATATACATATTTCTTATTTATTTTTCAAAACAAGAATTGTATCTCAGAAACTGGAGAAATAAAAAATGGATAATTGTGTCCCAATTCCTATGAATCAGGTTGGTTTCCTTCAAAATATGGTACAAACTAAATTCCTCCCCATCCCAATTCCATGCTCAGAAATTTTATCAGGAGAAGGGGAAGGCATTGTCTTAAAACCGTGTTGATGAACTTTCTCAGAACAGTGATGCCCTACAATGAGAAGCAACATGCTAGATCACATGGATTTTTGAGACCCAAAGAAGCTTCTCTAAATATATAATCTATATAAAATCCACCTGGCACCACCTCTGTGTTTTTGTGCTTATCTGAGTATGCATGAACTATTCTGGGTGTGAGAGAAAAGCTGAAAAGTCTTCCTTCAAAGATTATATCAGAAAAGGCTCCATGACAATATCTCACTAAATTAATCAGGTATAATTGAGCTTTCAGGAATTACTTGAGAATATGGCAGCATATTCAACACTACCTGGAACTCTCCCTAACGTCTGTTCTCTTGGTTCTTCTTCCTGTATCTGGGAGTTTACTCTGGTCGCCTGATTCTGGCCATGAATCACTTCAAGGAGGGCTTCTTCATGGGAGGTCCGAGTTCTGGGAGCCACAGGAACTGTCTGCTTTGGTGGGACTTTCCATAAACCAAAACAAAGCATCCAGTGTGTTATATAAAGAGCAAACAATGACAGATTTTTTATCCCAAAAATTCTGGTCTCTTAAAAACTCTGCTAAATTTAACCCAAACAATACAGGTTCCTAACTAGGAAAGCCTTATTTTCAATGTGTTTTAGATTTTCACTAAAAAAGATTGGTGGAACAATAGCTTATTGAGCAATCCAATGTGCATATATAATAGGGAGGGCTTTGGAATCATTCAGATATTTCTCAGTTCCAACTCCTGGCATCCCTCATTATTGGCCAAGCAGGCAGGGATTACTAGGAGATGGCCCTGCTCACACAGCATGCTTACTAGTTCACAGTTAGAGGGGATAACCCATACAAGTTATACAAACTGCTTTACTAACCTAGAGAAGTTAGATTAGTTCCAAACAGACATAGTCTGCTTTTGTGAACTTCTTACCAAGGGTCAGTTAAATCTCTTCACTTCCAAGACAGAGAGGTCCCTTACTGACTCCTCAGTATTCACCCCCACCCCACCCCAGCAGGCACACAGGTGGTGAAAAAAGGTAGAAAGGAGGTGGGCAAGAAAAGAAATAAAAAATACAGGAAGTGGAAAGAAGGAAAAACCTCCCAGCCTGTCTGCAGAACTAAAAACATGGCCACTGCATGGGAAACTCAGTCATCCTTGTCATAAGCTGCCAACAGACAGTAGTGAACCTGTTGCCTGGAGAAAGATATAGCTGGGTTGTTCATGATGGGCAATTACAACTATGACTTCTTTAAGCTCCATTCTTTCCAAACCAAGGATGAACCACTTATATCCCTCAGAGGCCTTTCCTCTGGACAGCCTTAATTATCTTTACTACCGCAATGTAGTTCTTTAAACTGCAAGTAACTTTTGAGAATCTTTGGCCAAAAGAGGAAGGATATACATCCAATATATAAATTATATCATATTTTGAAGATTTGAGAATATATCAGCACTAGGAACTTAAATCAAATTTATAATGATTTAATTTTTATGACCAAAGAATTTGGGAAATGTAGTTATAAGCAATATAAGTTTCATAAGCTTTAGCTTAATTACATTTCTGAATTTTTTATGTTCTATTAACCTATTTTATAAGCAAACCAGAACCATTGTTTCCATGTAACAAGTAGGGCTTTGCTCCCATTTGTTTTGTGCCAAGTTATTGGCAAATTTTTGCTTGTAAATGGGCTATTACAGCTCTGGGCTAAAAAGAATTCAAAAGGGATGGGCATGTTAACGTGTTGCAGCAAAAAGCATGGGGCACTCTAAACCTAAACCAACTCATTATGCCCTAAGCTATCCTTTCATGAAATGTGCAAAGTGTCATTCTACATTCACACTTGAATGCGCACAGAGATAATTCACAACAGCAGTAACTGATACTGTAACAGTTCAGATACCCAAATACTAGTAAATGAATAATACCTGTGCTGGATAGAAAACTATCATGATGGTTCACACCAGAGGGAATAGCACTGAATTCTATGATAAATTCTTAAGTTATGCTTTGCTTCCCACATCACCAACAAAAATTAACTTGAGATATGAATGGGGCTCAAACATCATGTATCTATGTCAAATTAATCTACCTGTAGCATAATTAGTTGTCTTTGTAACCGATTCCTGAGCTTCAGATATAGCTTTCAATATTAAATTCTTATTAGCTTGTTTGGAAGGTGGCAGTGAAGGCCTAGAGGATTGAAATAAAACAGATAAAAGGATGTTAAATTAATACCTCCATTTGTATTACATATTCAAATATTCCCATATTTTATTGTCAAAAATGGATTGAAATCCATGGAGATACATTAGTGGTCACCCAACAATAAGCCGAATGGTGGCCCTTTTTTCTTCTCCTCATGGATATACTTCTATTCATCTGTGCATATCTCACGGCCTTGCAAAGTATGCTGCATTTCACAGCAACTTTATAAGCTGGGCCTCAAAACCGTTATCAGCAAAACCCAGTGCGGACAGACACCTGCTTTCTGCAGAACCACCAGAACATATGAATCTAAATGTACCCTGCTGGATCATACCAGAGGCCTACCCAGACAAGAATTCTGTCTAAAGAAAAGCACGAACAGAAGGGGAACAGAACACCGCCACTCGTTTCTCAGCAAATGGTTTTCAGAGACATGTTAAACTTTAGCACAGAACTACCCGTTTATAGCCACTGACAGTCTTATCCTCCACTTATTTCTTTAATCCTGTTTTAAAATACCCCATGCTGACAGCTACAATTTCATCTTCCAATAGTAGATTTAGCTTTGTGATATGTGAAAAATTAGTTCTTTTGTTTATCCTGACTCTCTCACCATCAGCTTTATCTATCTATCCCAGGTTTAATGAGAGACAGAAAACATCTTTCCTATTCACTTTTTCTGCATTATGAACAATTTAACCTATTTTAGTCTTATTCCCCATTGTTTGATTTTTGTTCCTAATTTTATCTTCAAACTGTATCGTTTTAGTTACAGTTCAATTCCAGGAACTTTCTTTGGCCTTTTATAAACAGTAGCATAATTAGAAAACAGGTTTGATTTTTTTTTTTTTAAAAAGATCACTACCTTCTTTCAGGTTTTGCAGGCACAGAGACACTGCTGGAGATGCCTCCCAGTCGCAGACCATAGTCATCTTCCTCCTCCTCCTCCTCCTCTCCATCATTACTGAACCGTTTCACTTTGACTACTGAGCTTACAACTGGGAGTTTTCTCTTCCTCAAAGTTTCTTCCTGCAGGTAATAGGATAATATTTTATTTGATAAATCTGATCCGCCTTTCAGTCAAAGTATTTCCAGGCCAGGGTAACTCCTATGTCTATTTTAATTTGAAGATTTATGTAAAAGAACTCCTGCTGATTTTCAAGAGCCAACCATTTTTTCTTTGTTTTTGTACCTCCTTTCTGCAAACTACTAAGGGATCATACAGCAAGACAAAACAACACCATACAATTATGTATACTGAGAGTGACCTTATGCACCATTGAAAATAAGAAGTCTAAACTCACCTCCTGAATACTTCATTAAAACTACATGATGCTATATATGAATTTACTTTAAAAAATATACATACACACACATACAGAATGTATGTATGTATGTATGTATAAAGCAATTTAGAAGGCCAGATAAAAAGTTAGCCTAGCTTAAATAGATGTAACTCAGCTAATCACATACTTTGCCATTTGCTCCAGACACCCTATTTTCCTAGATCAGGTTTCAGGGAAGATACAAAGTAGAGAACATTGTCTATTTAAGTGTGTGTGTGTGTGTGTGTGTGTACTATAAATACACACGGCACAAAATGGCTAAAAACCACAAAAAATGCAATAAAACCAACTAATATATTTAAGCAACCATTCCAAGATGCCAACATTGTAAAATGAAGAAAAATTCAAAAATTCAATCCATTTTTTTAAAAAAATGATGGTATAAGCAATAGAAGCTTTACATTCACACTGTTAAAGCTTTTTGGAGACTTTTTAAAGCAGCAACATTTTCTCTCTTGTTGGAGATGGGCGGCATACACATTTAATAAATAAAAAATAAATATCTCAAAGTTAAAAATGAGATAGCATTGGAGTTTGTCAAATCGCAGTACGGAGGATGTGTAATTTTTGTTGGCTCCCTCACAAGGCTGTGTTTAGCATGTTGGGAATTGCTCTCCTTAAGTTGGTGGAGCCATGGCTAACTTTGGGAGAGGATTTCAGAAATTTTAAGGAATGAAATGGGTGCCTTAAACATCTGCAAGCCTGAAGATATTTTTGCCCCTTGGGAACTCCATAATGCAAAAAAGGGCCCAATTTTTTGCCCCACCCACCTCATTGTGGGCATTTTCTGGGGCTAAGGACAGGGATACTAATGAGCTATATGTGGCCCTAACTTACTTTTTGCACTCTTGAAAGAAACAGTGGTAATCATCATCAAGAAGACTGTTGGCCCTGATCAAACCACAGAATTCAGGACAGGACTTTAAATTATGAACATGTGGAGAAGGAGGAGCAGGCAGACTTTAAGGAACCAAGTTCCCTAGATTTCAATCATATTATAAAATAACAATATAATCAAATCTGGACAGAGTAAAGCCGTGATCAAACCTACATTTAATTTTTGAAGGGAAAAAAATAGTTTTCTAGCTTTGTTTTGCATAATAAACAGTAGAGTAACAGTAGAGTGAAAATAATGATAAATTAATTACACTTAGGGGGAGACAAAATCTGTTTATTGATTTTGTTTATATAATTAAATATTTCTACCCCACCTGCAATGCATTCCATCCCCAGGCAGCATATAAAATGTAAACTTCTTGTTCAGGAGAATATCAAAGCTCACATTTAGAATACAGACAGTATTTTTTTCTGTATATTCTGTATATTTATTTTACACCCCCATGCCCTCCAAATGTTGTTTCCATACAAAATGTCACAATCAAGAAACCGTACAGAGATTTACGGAAGCACTGCTCAATATTCTAGCACTATTTTTCCATAAAATATTTTTGATTTAAAGCCAACTTTATTATATTGTAGCCTTCTCCAACTATATACTGGGCACATGATCAGCAATTACAGATATTTTAGTCTGATGCACCTGGAGGGCAACAATTTTGTTTCAAAGGGTTAGAATCACAGAGCTGAATGATTCCCAGTAGATCAATTAGTTCAACTCTCTACCCTACACTCTTATATAACAGAGCTTATATTTAAAGCAGTGCCAAATGCTTGGCAAGAAGACAGATTCTCATCTTTCCATTACTTTCTTTTCTGCTGCTTTATCTTTCCAGATTTTAAGGTAATAACTACATTTCACTGTAATAAGACATTTCCAACAGGCAACATTATATTGCTGGACTTTCAAAATTCAACACATTTATATCTCCTCTTTCCTTTAAGGAATTAATATAAGCATATTTCTCCATTTGATCTCCATGGTAGGGTAGTGCAGTATGCTGGGGAAAGAGGTAATGACCAAAGTTGCTCACTATATTTTGTAGAACAGGATTTGAACCTGCCTTCCTCATTCAAACTAATCATGCTCAGTATCCCTTAAAATCAAGAATTGTATACAAATACTCAGTGCTGGGGAGGATGCAACATATGTACGTGCAGATAAAGACACAAATCACAGGATTTTTTTTTTTAAAAAAGAGTAAATTCCATTATCCAAATAATTCACCTCAAATCTTAAAAAATGCAGAGACTCAAAATAGCTGCAATGGCAAGAAGGTAATATTGACTAGATTTGAGTTTTATCTAGGGTTACAAGATTCCCAGAAATATTTGTGAATGATTGTTTATCTGTCTGTACAAGTTACCGTGGGGGAAGAAAAGATAAAGATTAGGAAAGGCAACAGCTAGCAAAAGATCATATGTGTGCTTTTGTGAATGAATTACAAAATGCAGCCTACCTAACAAGCTTTTAGGCCAGAATCCCACATGGTATACCAAAAGTCTTCCCTCCAGCATATTTGAAATATTTACGTTTATTTATTAACAAACCAAAAGGATAGAAGTGTTCTTTTCCAAAGAAAGGTAAATTGTAGAATCCTCAAATTCAGAATCAGCCTCTCTATTCAGTGTGAAATATGTTATGTTCAGTTATCTTAAAAAGCTCTACTGAGGTCCCAAATAATTATTTGTCCATTGTCAATGCCTCCTGAAAAACTTACATGATGACATATGGTCATACATCACGCAGGTACAGAAGTCATTAGTAACAGTATATACTTAATGGAGGAAAGGCAGCAATAATTATCATCCTGACAGACCAAAAGAACATGAGGTTAACTTGCTCTGGTAAACAGCTGTTAAGGGAATTTGTTTTGAAAAATACAGGAACCATATCTTAAATGAACAAAGTGCTGCTCTTTGAATTTTGTGCTAGAATTCCATTCCTACAACAATAAAATTTGATTCTTAAAAAACATATTACCCCATCTATAACAAGGGAAACTGACAACAATCTGGCAGATCACATAGTAAACTCACAAGCAGTTCTGTCCAGAATAAATCAGCAGTTCCCAACTTCCTTTCCTTTATGTGGAGACTACATTGGCATCAAACTTTTTGACAATCTCCACATAAGACAGGTGTTAGCAATGCAGTGTTTGGGGATACCATGGGACACATGACTCTGCTTCATACAGCCCCTGAAGGATCCCTACATTAAAACTTTACTTTAAAACTGATTGAAATCTTATGAGATTTCAAGAATGGCAAAACCCCACAGGATTTTAAGTGAGAAAAATATTTTTTTTCACTCTTATGTGATTTCGTTACTTAAATTTTGTGGGGAGGGGACTTGTACTAGGGACCACCTGCAGTCCCATCATGGACTACCTGAATGGGAACCATTTGAGATTATGACACTATGTACAGGATGACTTTTATAAAAGGTCCAAAAGGCTTACAGTCTAAACTTGACAGAGGAAGAAACATTAGAAAGGGAGAGGCAAGGGGGACAAGAGATGAATATTTTTATTAATTTTCAGATTTGTTTCTCAGTCTTTCAAACTGATGTACAAAGATGAAAATATATGACAGAAAAATAAGGTAAAGTACAGACTGTAAATGGCAACAATCAGGAACCACAAAATACACAGTAGACAGTAGAAAACACAAGTATCATCTTGGAGACCCTAACTAAAAATACCCATGAAATGAAGCAAACTGACTTGGAAACTTCAAACCCAAAGCTGATGCACCTTCCTTGTATTTAATTTCATAATCTAGCAATTGCACCTCTGTGGATGGAATTGCCTTAGAAACGAAATTAAGATTGCCAACAGATTCAGTTTATATGTAGAGGAATAGCATCTAAGAAAGGTCAGGCCCATGCTCTTTAGGGATTTAAAGGCTAAGGCCTTGAACTGAACCTGGAATAGATCAACAGCCAATGAAATTTGTGTAAGACTGCCATTTCCAAAATTAACATTAGAGTGCCAATTATACCTGTTGCTGGAGATGGTGATGCATGCTTTAGTTATATCCCAATTTGTACCTCTATAAGCATTTTGACACTTCAGCTAGCCCAGAATGGTGTGGCTGGTCACAGGAGTTAAGTTACAATTTCACTGGCTTTTAACCTGTTTCTGTGGCTATGACAAACATTAAAATTACTTGAACATTAAAATTATCAGGAGGAACTCTTTTCTCAGTCCTACCACTACTACTGCACATCTTCTAAAATCACAAGAAAAGGCCTATTGGGGGGCATCCCCAGGCTTTGGAACCCTTGCTATCTGAGGTTAAGCTAGCATCCTCCTTTCTTCTCTCTCTCCCAAGTTATCTGTTTCATGATCAGATCTGTTTGGAAAACTTCTGGGATACTTCTGGAACTGCCAGATCAACGTGGCTAGGAGAAAGAATGGAATGTTCCTGAGTTCCATAGAATGTTTTTCACATACCTAGCTGGGAGTGTTCAGCGGCACATTTTCCATTCAAATAGGACAGTGGTAGCCATGTTTGTTTGTTTTTTGGACATGTATTGTATCTCCCATCTAAAGCATCAATATGATGTGCATGGTTCCATCTTATCCTCACAACAACCCTGTGAGGTAGGCTGAGAAATAGTGACTCATAAGGTTTCTTGGCTATGTGGACAACTGAACTGAGAGCAGCAGTGGAATGTAGCAGTGTACAAAACTAGTAAAGGAAATAAAGAACTAAACTTAGATCTCTCAAACAAGAGTCTAAAACTCCCATTATATACCACACTGACTCTCTAAGAATTGCCCACCCATGACTGTTATACTCCACAATCTTGTACAATGCTAAAGAATATTACCATGGAAAGTGTTTCCTAATGGCAGAATGTTTGAAACCATTTGATTTAGTATTAGTTAATGAGCACAGCTTGTCATGCTGGAGTTTTACAAGCATTGCTCCCAACTATGCCAATCAGCAGAAGAATTAAATTACAACTTCTACTTGCCCTCTTTTAGACTAAGAACACATACCCACAAACACTTTTCACCTCTAATCCATAAAGCAACTAGAGCCTGGATGCCACAAAGTTTACATGCCAGTCATGATATATTTTTGACGAACATCGCTATGTTTAGAACAGGAGACCTCAGGTATCCATGGAGATCTCTGTTTGTTGAGAACATGTTAAATACTGGCATAGCTTGGACTCACATACTTACCTCACTGCTAATTTTATCAGCGTTCCCTTTTGAAGGGGGCTGGTAACTCTCGGCCAAGCTGTCAAATGCATCTGGATCACAGAGCTGGATGGTTTCCTGTGACCTATCACCCTGTATATTAAGCTGCTTGCCAGCCTGGAGGTTGCTTGACTGTGGCAACCTCTGCAAGTGAACATTGCCTTCGGTACTTCGACTAGCGGGTGGACGGTAGATTTCAGCCGTTGGGCGGGAAGAGCCATATGTCACTGTAACAAGAGGCTTCTTCCGGGATAACCGATTCTCCTGTATAAAATTCAGATCTTCATCAATGAGATCATCTGGCTCAGGCTTAATGTCAATCACAGCTTCCAAAGGGGAAAGCTCCCGTAAAGGTTTTACAGTTGACATTAACAGGGATGGTGAACCATCATGACTAGGCTGCCTGTGGAGAAGAAGAGATATTAACTTTGTCTTACATCTTCTAAAAGACATCTTTGCTATAAAGAAAATAAGAAAACCAATAATAAAATATGCACAAATATAATTTATAAACTCTGTTCTTCACTTAAGGGCAACAATCTACTCTGCTAATGGCATTTATTTGATTTGGCATTAGAGGAATTCTCCATTTTTTAATTATTTCCAATGGCTTTCACAACTATGTTATTTGCAACACATTCTTAGCAGAAGCAGGTCTTATTGAGCTTAATTTATTCTAAGGGTATAATTACTAACACAGTGCTTTCTGATGCTTTCCTGGAACCCGCCAGGCCAAATATATTCTTATTTCTCTTTTAATTGAAAAAAAAAAAGATTAAAAAAACTAAACAATTTAGTTAGGCTAAAATTTAAACTAAATTCTTTTTTAAATTAAAACAAATTAGTTTAATTCTTTAAACTAATTTTTAAGCATAGTTTAAAAGAAAAATAAGCTAGGGTGGGTAAGTGAGGGGGAAAACAAGGCAAACAAAAAACAAAGTTCATACTTGGGAGTATACATACATATGAACATGAATATGTAATTTTAAGAAGAAATACAAAAAAGAAAATTATCCTATTCAATACTTTTATCCATAACAACTTTTGTACAGATGAAGACAATCTTTGAGGAGAACCATTCTTAGCATACCTAATAAATGCTGAACAGGGTTAAGCATATTTAATCTTCACTGTAGGATTTTCAAAACATTTCATTAATTTTTCAGACAGATTATTTGTCATATCCAATGAAAGATACTTATTAGTCTTCCAGTGTTTTATGATATTTGCAGAATCAATATTTTATGTTGCATCAACTTATGTGCCTTAGAACATATGGATAATACATCAGTAACAGAATTCATTGTGAAAGATTACTGAGTGATTTTCCCAATTTCTTCCAAAATTTTCTATTAGAAAGGGCTGCCTGATTAAGCATAGCCACTGAAGTTTAGGCAATAGATACCAATTCCTTATAATAACACCACCATAATTTAGAAATTCTACTATATAGTATAATTTTTGCAGAATAGACTGCTACCTATGGATTATCTTTGTAGTCAATTTTTGATAACTTGGTAAAAGAAATTTAAAGAAATTTCCATATAGTCATTAAGTTCAAATCCCACCAGATTTTTAGGGCCTTCAAGATAACCCACTGTGCTTAACCTAAGAAGTCTGTATAACACTGATTAGATTTCCTGGCTTTACATGAAGTACTGTACCAATGTGAAAGGCACATGATCCTGAGTTTAAGGCAATTTCACTCTACTCAAAAGGAAGAGTAGACAGAAATAAATAAATACAAGGAATAATTTTTTAGTGACCACAACTGGGACTGCCAACTTGGTCGTTAAGTGAAGCAGTCACTAAGTTAAAAATCATGTGACTGCAACTGTGCTTATGATTTTACACAGGACAATGCGTACTGACTGAAATGGCGAGCACATGACAGAGAGAGAGATGCTGCAAAAGTTGTAAATGCAGGCATTGATTGCAAAGTTACTTTTTCATCACGGTTGTAACTGCAAACAGTCGCTGTCCGAGGCAGCCACTAAACGAGGACTACCTGTTCTTTTTTTTGTTACATTAAGGTTTTCAGCTGAAATCAATTCCCAAATGAAGGTGTTTAGGTGATGTATTAATATATGCATATGCCAATATGTACATTTGTGTATATATACCTATCAGAAAGCAAAAATCCATAAAGAACAGAACAGAGTGAGGGCAAAAACAATCGTATTAATTAAGTTACTAATTAATATTAATTCCCTATAAAGCAAATCATTTAATAACTAATAGCTGCACTGGGAAAACAAAGAAAGGGAAGAACAAAACTTGATGAAGGTAAGGTGAGGGGCACAGGTCTCTGGACAGGGAAGAAAATAAAATAAAAGAGATTTCTTAATAAAAATAAGAGAGAAGCCCTCATTAGCCATTACAGAAAGGGTTAAGTTTACCAGGCTAACACTCCTGCCAAGTAACAGGTAATCTTCAGATTTATCTTCAAAGTCATTTATTTATCCATCTGCACTTTTACCCCTTTACCCTGTATCTTCTTTTCAGTGAATTTAACACCCTCATCCAGGTAATTATCGAGGGTGGGAAGCGGGTATGCATGTGTGTGTGTGTGTGTGTGTGTGTGTGTGTGTGTGTATTCAAATTCAAACGTTAATGGCTTTAATTGGCTTTCTTAGAAAATAAAAATGAGTGGCTTCAACCCAGTGCTTTGTTCGTAAACACGGTCATTTAGTTGGATAGACAGACCTAGGTAAGCTGTGGAATAATAATGAACTACCTGGGAAAGCAGAGAAGATGCTCAGGAGTAATTTCACTAATCTGAATGGACAACCCCCTGCTCCCATGATTCTCCCTGCCTTTCTTTATGAGTGTCCAAACTGTCACCCAAGTTTTTTGAATTCTCAAACTGTCAAATGTGCCAACTGTCCCTAATCCAGCTTTAAAGGCAAGTGTACATTGAGTTGCAGTGCCTCATATTATTTGAGTAATCATTCCATCAACACTTTATCACAGATAATAATGCAGAATGTGTGCCTCATTTTAAGCTGAATAACCAACCATGATTTATGGACTGTTTGTGTGCTGCTATGTCCCATAATGTTTTCTCTCTCACACCTCAAGTTTTTTTATTCCCTCCTTATCTCCAATTTCAGAGAAAGCCATCCTTCTGTTTTCAAGATTGTAATTTTAATTTCAAAGTAGGTTTGCAATTCTGAAGCACATACAAGTTACTGTATGCATGAATCACCGTTTCCTAGTCTGGTTGCAACAGAAAATAGTGTTTGTCATTAAATAAGAACAGAGGGAAAAATACATAAGGGAAGAAGGCAGAACATGAACACAAAGCTTTAGTTATATGGGATATTATACATGAGGGAATCTAAGTAACATTAGCTGTTCTTAAAAGCACTTGGTGATTTTATGATGTAGCTGAGATCTCAACCAGAAATGTCCTGATGTACAGTTCAACTGCAATATATTACCAGTTCCTAACAACTAAGTGAGAACCTTACCGAAGAGCAGCAGCTCTCTGTTCCTGAGAACTAGTAGAAACTCGGAAGTCAGTCCTTTCAGGTCGAGAACTTGAGACTGTAAGAGGCTGTAGGATTTCTTCTCCAGTCCTTTCCTCATTCCCAGCTGATGTGCTTTTGCCAGAAGACAGACTGCTCTCAAAAATGTTGGATTCAGAAGATTTTTGGTTTGCGGGCTCTGGGAAAAGAAGTATAATTGGTTTCACCTCAAAATTAAGGATGGTACTTATACAGAACTGCAACTTGTCTTCCACTGTGGATCCAATAAAAACACATCTCCTCTTATTGATATTGTACAAGACACAATTTTTCAACTTCATATAACACTTTCTATAGCTCTCCTTGCCTAGACCATTATAACCTCATCTAGATAAATACTTTTTAAAGAATGGCAAAAATGTATATGAAAACATGTGCACACAGATTCTTTTCTCAAGAGTTATTTCAAAGATGTCATGTAGCCTTTACTTACCTGTAGTTACAGATCGAAGCTTATCTAGGACACCATGAAGCCTGAAAAAATAAGAAAGTATTTTAATAAGTTTTAAATTACAACAACCCAACTCAAGACCCCAGAGCTACGTGTAGCTACTGAAGGCCCTGGATGCAGCCACAGAACTGTCACCAAACTGTTTTTTATTGGGAAAAGGGGACTATTCAATGTAAGTGGAGTACTCATATTATTTGCAATTACATTTCATTACATTTTAAGTTTAAATGAAATCAAATCTAACTCTGTTCTGACCCTTTTTTCCCCCTCCTAATCCTGCCTACTTTCTGGCACCAAGTGTACCACACAAAGGTGAAATATGGTTCCCAGCTCCCCAAAACATGCATACTCATTGTTTTAAATAAAGTTTCTGAAGGCACTGTGAAAGGGCTTTTTAAACATAATTTATATTTAAATTAGTACCCGATACTTTCTTTCAATAATCTTGTGTTGCTCTGTGCATCTTAAAACAGACTTGCAGGAAAAAATCCTTTAAACTCCAAAATCATTAGACTTGCTCTGCCTACCTTGTTAGATTTTTTGTTTCTAACCCATGAGTATAACTAGATTGCTGTCCATTCCACTGCATCCTTTTCAGACCGGTGTGGGAATCAGAAAATATTTAACAAGTTCACAGAAATGAAGAGAGCCCCCTATCAAAAAGGTAGCAACCTGTCTCTTCTCTAGTGAAAATGATGGGGACCCCAAGAGAGAAGTTTATCTTGTTTTTGCAAGTATCATTTGTCTCCTGAGCATGCAAATTATAATGTCCCTGTCCAGAAAAAAAATATTTTTGGTGCAGTTTTCAGAGATAATTTGAGAAGACTAAAATATTTCAATGTAAGAATTCTTAACCTAAAGATTTTATTTCTGTTTCTAGAAGAAAACATTCCATAACCAACAATGTTTCCATTTTCCAATCCTTTGCAACAGAACAATAGCAAAGAAAGACCTAGAGAGGGAAAAAAGCCAGGAAAAAATGTATTCCACCCCTTCTCCACAAGGCTTTTCATCTTTAAGAATGATTTTTCTGCAGTGCTGTACTGCTGTATTATTTGCACGCCTTATAATAAGCACATATCTCAGTACTGTACATGGAAACAGATGGAAGATAAACATACCATACAGTAAATCTGACAGTGTTGTTTCCTAGAAAAAGAGAGAGATCCTCTGTCATCTGTTCCTGGCTCTTCTTATTGGCCACCATGACCATAATATAATCTGGCAGTTCTTCATCTGATTTAAAGAATAGAGAATAAATATAAATATTAAATGTTAAGGCAACAACTATAGTTTTATCGCATTTACAATGCTTAGTCTTAGTCTTAATAGCTAATCAAACTATTTTCCCATGTTCATTATAAGTGTATGAATGTGATGTACAGAGAGCATAAAGAACAACTCGATCTTCATAACCAGTTGGACCACTTTTTTTCACATCAATCTGTCCAAAAAGATCATTATCTGAGGCCTTTTTCAAGCGCCACGCCTTTTTAATGGTAGCTCTTCAAACTTTGGAATGCATTCTATTTTTTATTTTCCTATGCTTTTTAGAACTGCTAATGTTAGCAACTCTATGTCTGACGTTCCCATTTGCTTGAAAAGAATGCTGCTAATCTAGTTTATATGGTTTGCTTTATTTATTTCCTATTTTCATATCTATTTATTTGTAGCTGCCCTAGAAAACACATTTATGGAAGAGGCAAAGGATACAAATCATGCAAATAACTAAACAGTGCACACCAATGTTTTGCATATTTTCTATTTTTACAGGTAAAGCTACCATCAAACTTACCAACATATGCTCCCAATTCCTGTAGCTTTCCCTTTATAGCACTCTATATGAAGAACAGGACAAAAAAGGGGAAAAAATTAAGAATGCATAGTTTCAAACCACAAATATTATGAAGTTGTTCCAAACGTCTCAAAAACTACGTGTTAAATAAGTTGTTTTAAAGGATCACATTAATAGCAAGACATTTTTTAAAATTTATAAAGAATTATATTGGTATATATGATAAGGCTGTACATTCTTTGAAATTTCTTCAGAAGTACTCTGGACCTGGCATCTTTTTGCTATTCATTAAAGTACACCAAGTTTTTTTTAGGCTTCAGTGCAAGCCTGAAAAAAAGTTGCAGTTGTTTTAGAGTTGCATTAACTTTAACGAGTAAACTCCTTAAATCAGGCATTTTTTCCCACACTTGCACTGAAGCCTGAAAAGGTCAGGCTGCTTTAATGAATACTAAGGAAATACTCTGCTCATTTGAGGTATGAAGCACCTCTTCCAACTTGTTGGAACTTTTTCCAACAAATGTACAGCCCTGATTGTTCACCAGTTATAAGAGAACAGGTTCTTAACTTGAAAAACTTATCTAAAACTCAGCACAAGGGAAACTAGAAGAAGAAGATAAGGCAGAGCAAGAATTCATAGGAGATGCTCCATGTGCATGAGAGGGTAAGTTTTTTTTTAATGATGTGTTTACGGGCTGAGATACAACATGGGAGCTATAGCATTTAAACTGAATCTTTTCCTTTTTGGCTCAAAGATGATCTAATGAACATACTGACCTAGTTCACACATATTATGATACAAAGCAGTCTGTCTGGTTTTGGCTTAACGTGATGCATAAATTAAACCCCTATAATGATCTAAACTTAATATAGTAAATTATAAAAGCAGGGGAAGGTATTAATTACAAGACAGCTTTTATGGAGACCTATGATCATAGACTGCAATATTGCACACTATTACCAGATTATTTTATAGATTAAGAAAATTTTGGAGATATAGTATATTTGTGCTCTCAGCATCCTTAAAGCTGGGAAGAATTTAAGGAGAAGTACCTGCCTTATACCAAGATTAAAACCAATTATAAAATTGTCAATTTAAATTATACCACAATTAGACTTTAATAAATCAGACTTTAAAACAAGAACTATAAGAAATACATTGAGAAATAGGATCAGAAGGAAAAATTAAAAACAGAATTGATTCTGGGCTGCCAAAGGAGATAACAGAATCACATGCTGTCTACAAGTTAAAGGTTTTGCAAGTAAGATAAAGCTTATGATATAAGCAACCGATGGACAAGTCCCAGACAGTTAAACAGATCAAAGAAAGACCACAAAACTTCTGATCTCTGAAAAGCTCCACCATACTCTGAGGGAGAGCCTCCTTTGCTGTATTAGTGATTATATGTAATTATCAACAAGGAACATTAATAAATAATATCCTAAATAAAACTCAGTTGATTAAATGAAAGTGTAGATCTCATCCTTGGATTGTTCCAATCTCTCTCCTAATGATCCTGCGGCGTAGGACTATCCATTTTGGATTATATAGGAGGGTGAGGTTAAATAGAATTGTGCCTTAACTTTGTGCCTAACAACTCTATGTGCAACATACAGAACCTGTGCACAACTTATCAACACATCATGAACTGCAGGCAACCCCACCCACCCCCTGCCTAGCATTGCATTTGCAGCCCTTGAAATATATTGTGATCACACTGCTGAATTTCTGTGGGAAAAAAAATTGGTAATGGAAGTGCAAGGCTTCTACAAGGCGGAAGATTCTCAGACCAACCCCTAAACCTGAAATGGAGCACATATATAAAAAAACTTCTCAGCTCTACCGCTTCAAGTGATATCACATCTTCAGAAAGCCTTCTATGGCATGTCAGCAGGTTAGAAAATGAAGTTAAAGACTTCTAACCCAGGGGAATTTGCTTATTTCTGTACTGAGACACAGCATAGTTTAACTTGGCATTGTATTTTCAAACTCAGACTATTGTTTAAACTAAGATGGAGCATCTTAATGACAACTGTACTCATAGTTTGCTTTTGGTTTATTCTCTTTGCACCATCCATCACTGAAGCCCCAACTGGGGGGGGGGGGGGAATAAGGAGAAGGGGTGCTAACCTTTAGTTATTTCCTCTTGTCTTCAAATACAGAGCCAAAAGCAACTACTAAAATCATACTAAGGGTAGTATTATGTACCCTTCTAGAAAATTCTGGATATTTACCCAGAAGTCATTGTCCAATGGGATTGATTACCAAGTAAATATGCACACACCTACATCATTATAATTACCCATTCTGAGTCTTGCTTAGGATCTTTGCTCATGTAGAAGACAAACCAAAATCTGTTTTATGTAGACATAAATCTGCAATACTAAAAGCATATAGCCTACATAATCCAAGAATTTAGATCACATTCCTAGGAGAAATAAAACCTCTGTTTAATTATATATGCTTTAACTGTTCTGAAAACACAACTCCAGCATGGGATTATATGATTTAAAAATGAGAAGTGAATTGTGTTCCTTGCCCACCTTACATAAAAGTAAATCTCACCTGCCTGCATGTAGGGTTTCTTTCAAGTAATAATGCAAAGAATTGCACTGTTACTTATTTTCCTGACAAAGAAACAATCCATCCCTAAAACAGGATATTGTACACACTTAACACACCTACCTAAATTAAATGCTTGAAAAATTACCCAAGATTATGCCTTCAGATGCTATTCTGATTGTTATACTATTGGTTATATTAACAATGGAAGGCTGTTAAGACCTGGCTTTTCCCCCAGATGCTGGGTCAGGAGGGGAAGTAAGCCTAGAACATGTGGTTTTGTGATGGGACTGTTATGGTGCTTGATGTTATGACAGAGTTTTAATTTTTTTTGTATTGTTGTCTGCTTGTTGTTAGCTGCCTAGAGTTATTTTATATAATATGGGCAGCCACTGAAATCTTTTAAATAAATCAATAAATCAAAAAAAATCACAAGATCTAGCTCTCTATTATGATTGTTCAGCCCTTCAGATTCAATTGCCAAATTATGCTTAAGAGCATTCAGGAGCAAAAATATAGCATTTATCTGCTATATTGTACGATCTCAGGAAAAGGTGCAACTTGGTTGCTTAAAGGTACTGCCAAATGGTTGTACAGTTGTGCTTCTACATCCTCTGAAGCACCTTTTGGAGATCAAGTCCAAAGCACTGCACAATCCTAATAGTTAGCTCTTTGATATAAAGTTAATTTCAAGCAAACAGCTTTCATAATTTGTTTTATACGCAGAACAGAGAGATCTGTATGACTGAAGTAAGCATTTTTGGAGTTGTGGACTGTGATGAAATGGTAGGTTATTGTTACTCCTGCAGAAACAAATAAAGAGCTAATTAATCACTTTCTTGATTAAGCAACATATCCTACACTATCTGTTCATGCAAAGTTACTGTTAGATAACATTTTAATTATTCATACTCAACAGGTTTGTTGAGTAAATGAGATATAATAAAATACCCCTACTGCAGCTACTAAGATATCATGCTACCTGGGAAAAAACAGTTAATGGAAAAGATAACTTTGTAGGAAGCAATATTTTAAAGTACACTTATTATAAAATAAATGTAAAAATATGCCATTTCTGATCAAATAAACCTGGTTTTACTACATGGACTATTTTGTTCTTTAACAACAAAGCTAATCAAAGCCAAAGAAGCTTGCTCTTCAGGTTACTATAGTAACCATGCTGAGAGGATTTCAGTACCTTTAGGAATTGCATAGAAGAGAAAATTATGCTAGGTAATTTGAGAAAATGAAATAGAGCTTTTCTTGTCACAACAGCATTATGACAGAAATTGTGGCATATGACTAAATGAAAAGCTTTACTTTGACTAGAAATGTATCCATTCACTATTTTTCTATATAGCTTCATTTGCATCAACATAATTATTTTCTAAATCAGTACTGAATACATGGGGATTTCTAATCTACATTTTTTTTAAATAAAGAGACTATTTTCTGGATTTACTTTTCTAGACATTTGCTATCTATTCAAATCTTTTATAAACTCCTCTGCCCATAAAAAGTAGAATATGTATTATTAATGACATCTGTCTGCAATTCTGTAGTTATAGAAACTTCACTCATACTTGCTTTTAGTTTCAAAAACTTGTGTTAGTTTGAAGAAAAAAAATATTCTGAAAGTATTATAGCACAAGTACTGCTTGTTTTTAAATGAGTAGGCCATTTATGAATACAATTCATTATTTTACCTGCCCTATCAATCATAAGATGTATTTCAATCCATAATTTAAAAATTAAAATAATTAGAAAACTGTTATCAGTTGCTCTTTTACCTGGAACAGCTATAGTCCTATTCACATTTACAGGTAGTCCTCACTTAACGACCGTTCGTTTAACAATGGTTCAAAGTTATGACAGCCTCGGAAAGGATGCTTTATGGCCTGTAAAGCACTTCCAGATACCATAAAACATTGCGCCGCCCCACCCCTGCACTCACGTGGCCGCATTTTGGATGCTTGGCAAACAGCTCATATTTACAACTGGTTGCCAAGTACTCTGCAATCATGTGATCACCATTTGCAATCTTCTTTGCTGGCTTCCCCAGATTTGAGCTCCATTCCTGCAGCCCCATGAAGGATTTCCCTTCCGTGCATGGAGGGGAGAGGAAACCCTTCAGCGTGCTACAGAAATGTTTGAGCGTGAAAGGACTGCCTGCCAGGATTCTAGGTGGAGCTGAAATCCTTCAGCAGGCAGCTCTTTTGCTCCATCCACTTAATGATACAGGAGACTGCTTAATGACCACAACCAGGAATGCCTGGATTGCGGCTGTTGAGCGAAGCAGTCACATGGGCATCTTGCTTAATGACCGCTTTGTTCAACAATTGAGATTCCAGTCCCAATTGTGATCATTAAGCGAGAACTACCTGTAAGTCCTCCTCACATACTCCTCCAAGTATTGAGGATCACAAGCATATGAATACAGGGGACCATGCAGTGCACCAAGGCCTTACATCCTCCCCACTTTTTCATTTTCAAACTTCCTGTCAACCACAGGAACCTGAAGAACTGCACTTTCATCTGCTTGAACACATGGCCATCTTGGCATACAGCAGAATGAAAAACTGGATTCACATTCAAGTAAATATGAGTACAGCTCTCTTTAGACTTCCTTGCTCAATATAAGGAGGTTTAAAAGTAAAAAAAGGCAAAGCTGGCACAATAGAAGGAATAACACATGCACCCCAATCCCTTGTGCCTATGGATTTGAAAGAATTTGTGAGATGGGCTTCAGCTGTACACCAAATAAAAGTTCACTAGAATAATATATGAAGAAAGCTACAAGTTATTTAGGAAGGGAAGGAAAAGACTCTTGATTAAGACCAGTCAAACTGCTAAGAGCAAAGAGCACCTTCCTATGCTGAAGTCAATTTCTTTGAGCTCCACAAGATTTAATTTAATGAACTTAAGAACTGTGCTGAATCAGACCACAAACCCACCTAGTCAAACATTCTGTTCTCACAATGGATGGCCAATCAGATGCCTTGAAAAAGCCAACAAGCAAGACAACACCCACCTGCTTGTGCTCCCCAGCCAAAGATACTGTCAGACATATTGCTTCTGATATTAAAGGTACAAAGCCACAACCATGACTAATGGCCACTGATTATCTTTACCTCTCCTCCATGAATTTGACTACAGTATTCTCTTTCAAAACTCTCCAAGTTTACAGGTGCCACTGCTTCTTGTGGTAGTTTATTTTCATTACATGATAAGTGAAGCAGTACTTTCATATGTTCAGAACTGTTCACTATTCAAGGCTGTGAATGATACCACAGGCTACTATTATGAGAAAAAGAAAAACTCTGATTACTCTCCTTGCACCATAAATAACTTTTTGTATGTCTGCCTTTTAGTACTTCAATATTATAGAAAAATTGATAAAATACATTTTTGTACACAAAAGTAAAAATAGCAGTTTTAAAGGATCCACACAACCACAAAATCACTAAGCATATCAATAACAAAGGGAAAAGTGCCCTGAAAGCAATGTTATAAACAGAACAACTCCAAAAATGTGATCCTATTGCTTGAACAACTTTTTATGTCTTTGCTGAAAAAAGACTAGTATATCTCATCATCAAAATTATTTCTTTAAAAAGTCCCAAATATTGTTTCCTTATAGGGCAGCTGTTCGAGAACTTTCATCACCTGGAACACCTCTTCTGCAGTTTTTTTTCCCAATTTGAGAACATGTGGTTTGGAGCACAGTGATCAGAACTGTGCATATTACATTCACAACATTTGAGCCAACAGACTTTAAGACTGGGCTGCACGCTACTTTATTCCCTTCTCTTTGCGCGAACTGGCAAGTCAAAAAGTTCTTAGAAGATGCATATTCAGTTATTAGATTATATATCATTTTTCATTCAGGAGAATGAAATAGCATACATAGTGCTCCCTCCTCACAACCACTTTCTGAGGTGGGTTGAGTTGAGACAGAATGACTGGCCCAAAGTCACCCACAGGAGCGCCCAGAGATTTGGGCAAGAAGGGAGAATAGATACGTTTATTGAGAAAGACACCGACTAGCCGTATAAGGAGGGAAGGTTATGAAATTAAAACTGATGAATATGTATCAAGATAGAGTAATAGCCACAGCTTTAGGATACCTGCAGAAAAATGACAGACAAGTAGACATTTTTCAATAGATTCCCACTCTACAAGTCCCGCAGGTCCTTGTAGCAGCACGCAGCTTGTGGCGCCCATCAATTTCTAGAGACGAAACGGGGAGGAGGGAAGGTGAAGCTTGCACCTCGGAGTAGCACCCGAAAAGAAGCCAACGCGCGGCAACAGTTTTGGACAAAGCAACTTTCGGCCCTGCCATTGGTTGCGGGGGAAAATGAAGGGAAGCGAGTGGGGGTTAAGGCGAAAAAGGAACGGGGGGGGTAATCGCTTCATCCCGCTCCAAGTTTCCTTCGCTCGCCTTCCCCTTGAGGGGCGTCCCCTGCAGCCCCCCCAACCCTCCGAGGTCTGCGTCTCTCACCCGAATCTTCCGGCTGATCTCGGTGCCGATCTCCATGGCCACCGACTTGGCCAAAGGCTGCCCGTCCCCACTCTTCCCGAAACCAGCTAGGCCCGACACGAATCTGGCTACAGGCTGGGGGGAGAGAGAGAGGAGAGAAAGAAGGAACGAGACCCAAATAGGCCTCCGCCGGCAGCGCCCCCTTTTGGAGGTGGAGGATAAGAGGGGGCGGTGAGGAAAGAAAACTCCTCCTGCGGGCCTTACTAGACGCTAGTCGGAGTAGAGCGCCTGCTTCGTTTGAGGGCCGCGGCGGCTGGTACTAGTGCACCCTCCGCAAGAGGCTTCTCTGAGCTGATTGATGCTTTTCTCTGGGGAGGCAGCTGTCTTGCGGGTTGATTTGTGCAAGGTGTTCAGGTCTCCTGTTGAGTTAAAAGCACAAGTGTCAGCCAAGCTGCTATTCCCCCTTCGATGGGTTGTTATGGCAACATTCACCACCAAAGGGTGTGTCAGTGAAGGTAGATCGAAGCCCATTGCCAAAGGAAAAGAAGGGACTCTCTTCGAATATTTTACAGTGAAAGGCACTGTAAATACAATTTGCGATAACATGCAACTTAGCCAGTTTGAGGACTATATTTCCTTGTTCTTATATTTACTGTACATGTAGTTCCATAATGTTTTCCTCCCAAGCCAGGGTACGTTTTGTAGGTGTGCTTGAAAGAAACTTTAACTGAGTTCGAGGGTGTGTCTTTTTAACCTGATCTTTACAAATGCTTTTACTGTGTATTCACTGTATTTTGCTTTAGTTTTAAAACAAGCAAAAAGTTCTGTGGCAACTTAAAGTTCCTAACATTATGAAGTATAAAAAATGTATTAGTTCTGATGACAAAGCAAGCTTTTTTATAATGCAGCTATGTTAATCATATGTGTACCTCCACTAGATATGGAGAATGGAAAACAGTTACAAATAATTTACTTTTTTGGTCATGCTTATTGTGATCTAAGGTAGTATTTCTTTTCTATTGCTTCCTTAGTTTATCTCACCAAAAAGGATGCAGTGGAGATGAAGGGACTGACCAACTAGTACATTTCATGGGGGGAAATATCAAAACAAGGGTAATTTATAAAGACATTGTTTTCTGTTATCCTGGTTAAGGCCAGGTGGTAAATTATCGCTGAAGGGAGGAGTCATAAGATTTATGCATTGGAGTGAAGATTCTGACTTTTTTGAGAAATTACTCAGATTTTCAGTTATGCCAACAGTGGGTTGGAGTTCAAATTAAAAGATATTTTCAAAGACTTAAAAGGCTACAAAGGACTCAAATACTTAGGACTATTCTAAGGAAATAATAATGCGAGAAAACCAATAGATCAATTCTCAGCACCAATAATCTTGTAGCAGTGAAAATCATAGAGAAATTTTGACTTCTGTTCCTGAAGAAGTGTCCAACAGACAATGCTTTCAAGAAGTATCCATACTCTGCATGTAATTATTGATATGTAAAGCCTTTGTTTTTTCTAATGTGGCTGCATTTGTGTTCTTCCTTCATACTTCTTTCTCTGTAAGTATCTGCAAGAGGGCAGCTAGATGTCTTAACACCGTTATCAGCTGACAAATCATAAATATTTTTGCTTCAGATTAGAGACATTTTAAAATGTGTCCACTGACCCATTTATATTAACAGTAAACCTAATTTAAGGGGAAGATTAAAATATTTCTGGGAACTATAAAAATAAGACCAATGCATTTGGAAAGTCTTACTTTAATCAGAAAAGCTTAGCATAATGAAAAAGAACTGATCAGCTGCTATTTATTGTAATCCCCATATACATTTCTGCAATGGCCTTTTAGCCAAAGCAGCAGCTGTTCCATTGCTGACATTCTCGCTGCTAAACGTTCCAACTTTCTAAGGTAATGGCTGCAAGTGTACATAGTCTTCTCTCTGATGAGTGAAACTGATGTCTGCCACTGTAAGATATGGCTTTCCCACCTCAGTTTATATTGGATTTTTTTCCAGAGCACTTTTCAAAATTAATTTTTAATTACTGTATTTCACTATATATTTTCCTTTGTCTATTGCTACTACTTTTGGTTCTATTTGTCTTTCACTGTCTCATTTATCTAACTACAAAGGGCACTGTTATTTTCATTAACATAGAGTTGCATAAATGCAAAATCACTTACGCATTTTCTTCCATATTACAGTCCTGTGTCCCCTGAAAACCCATGCCTGATTGAGGAAACTGCCCAACTTTTTGTCAAATCCCAACTGTAAGTCTCCCTCCCGCCTCCACCCACTTCTACTTTATATTCTAGATTTTCCAGAGGCCCTTGAATTTCCAGAAAAGGGATTTGGTATACGTGGGATTACACTTGGGACAGAAATCTTTCATTCCACAAGTATTTGTGTAACTCTGGGTCTAATCCACTGAATTTGCATAATAGCCCATGATATGTCTCACTATTCACATAGGACAGATGACTGAGAACCAGAGTAGATATTATGTGTAAATGTTTACTTTGTCAACCTGTTTAAGCAAAGAAGGAAATAAAAATGCTTCCAGAAGGTGAATGGGATCCATGAAGAGTATAGATAAAGGAAGGGCATAACCTTTTCTCATTCCTCAGTTTCTTGCTTTTAATTGGCCCCAAG
Source organism: Liasis olivaceus (assembly GCA_030867105.1). Classification (NCBI taxonomy): domain Eukaryota; kingdom Metazoa; phylum Chordata; class Lepidosauria; order Squamata; family Pythonidae; genus Liasis; species Liasis olivaceus. The sequence continues at coordinate 39,744,806 of CM061349.1, forward strand.
TGGTTCGTGCCTCCACCAGATATTAACTTAGAGAAAAACAAAGGGTACTGTTCTCTTATTTTATGAACTATTGACCCCATTTACTTTTGTGATAGCAGCTTGACTCCAACAATGCTGAATTAATTTAGCATTGCCAGGAAAAAGAAATTTGAGGTCTTCCCTGTCACAGATGGAAAAGGACAAGGAGGTGAAACCAGAGCTTTAGAAACTGAGCAGAGTTTCAGAGTTTTAATCAACTCTTTGCTCTGCTTCATAGAGCTAATATAAGATTCTGTAGTTTACTTAGCCATTGCCTTTTGTCCATTTCCCATCATTTTGGGGAGTACATCTTATTGAATTTAATTGGACTTTTGTGTGTGTGTGTTGACTCCTGACTTGATAAGTCCTGGACAAGTCCCTGCAGTTTTCTTGGCAAGATTTTCAAAAGTGGTTTGCCATTGCCTTCTTCCTAAGGCTGAGAAAGAGTGATTGGTCTAAGGTCACCCAGCTGGCTTTGTGCATAAGAGGGACTAGAACTCACAGCGTCCTGGTTTCTAGCCAGCATCTTTAACTGCTACACCAAACTGTCTCTAACTGGACTTAGTCCTGAGCAAATATGCATAAGTTCAGTTTGCATGATCATTTTTAGTCAGACTCTGCACCCTGTGCTGGCTCCTCCAATCTCTAGACTTTCTGTTTATACTCATGGAAGGAAAAATAGGTTGAAATGTATTAGATCACAATAAATGTTTTTCATATTCGATATGATGAGAAATTATCTGTATCTTAATAGTACATGCCAGAATATAAATATTGTATTGTAGCCAAAGAAAGAAAGAAAGAAAAATCACTTAAACTGGGGTTTAAATCACTGTAAAATGCTTGGCGGTTATTTAAAACCATAAGAATAAACGCTTGGTTAGAGCATGTACCACAGATTAAGAATAGTATTAGCTAGTCTAATGAGATATTTACATGGTTAACCAAGAAAAACTGTAAAAGATAAAAAAAATGATTTTAACATGTAGAAGACTTACCCAAGCAAGAAGAACAACAAGTAGCAGAAACACTAGCAAACAAGTGTAAATTGTCAATGAAGCAAATATTTTGAGTTAAAGACTATATTGCTAAAATTTTACACATTTTTATTTTAAAAAATTATTAGATTAATAGAAATAGAAAAACAGCCAGAGAAATGGTTGGATTGCTAGACAACACAGAAATGAAAATATTACTAAAGAAGGATTGACTGTTTTTTAAGCTAACGATAGTATTTACGTTGGCACTCACAGTTGTGTTAGATATCTATGTCTGAGTTGCAGTAGAGAGGAAAGTGGGTAGAGCAGTCCTATATTTCATCAACAAGAAATGGGAAGAACACTGCTTCTACACTCCTAGAAATTCACCGTACCTACATGCATATACACACATTAAATATCATTGCATTTTTTCCTAATCAAAAGCTTACATTATCCCAATTTAAATAGTGGTTTCATCTCCTTGTTTCCCTCTCCCAGAAGGGGAACTAAATTGGCCTCCAATAATATTGTCCCTTTGGAGCATTTTATCTTTGCTGATGCTGCTTTTAAAACAGCAGTTAACTTGGAGATTGTGACAAATATAAAAGATGCTCTTTTGCAATGTTTCCTGTTTCTCAGACAGTGAGTCAGAGAGTGATATAATCCTGCTGGATGAATTAGGCTAGATGGGTTAAGTTATGATGTGTGGAATTCAAAATCAGATTTTGGAGTTTGTGGACTGAATGAAAGGCACCAAAGAACACCAAAAACAAATAAGTATGTGTTTCACTGATTATAGAAAGGCCTTTGATTACATTGATCACATCAAGCTATGGAATGTGATTAGTACTGTACAAAAATGGAAATCCTAGAACATCTCATTGTCTTCACGTGAAACCTATATACAGGTCAGGAAGCCACAGTATGGACAGAACATGGCGTTAACAGACTGGCTCCAGTTTGGCAAAGGAGTGAAACAAGGCTGTATATTCTCCCCGTATTTGTTCAATCTTTATGTTGCATATATATTAAGGGAAGCTGGATTGGAAGGAGATGAGTGTGATTTTAAAACTGGAGGAAGAAACATCAACAATCTAGGCTATGCTAATGACACTACTTTGATAGCCAAAAATACAAAGGATCTGCAAACTCTACTAATAAAAGTCAAGGAGCACAGTGAAAAAGATGGAACTAACATTAAATATAAAGAAGATCAAACAAATGACAACAGGTAGAACAACTAGCCTTAGAATTCACAATACAGGTAGTCCCCAGGTTAAGAATGCCCAGTTTACAGATGACCCATAGTTAAGAACAGAGCCTACTGTAGCAAAATTCAAGTTAAATACACAATGATTTGAGTCAAATACACAATGGTTAGAATTACAGGTGAAACTCGAAAAATTAGAATATCGTGCAAATGTTCATTTATGTCAGTATGGCAACTAAAAAGGTGAAACCAATATATGAGATAGACGCATTACATGCAAAGTGAGATATGTCAAGCCTTACTTTGGTATAATTGTGATGATTATGGTGTACAGCTTATGAAAACCCCAAATTCACGATCTCAGAAAATTAGAATATTACATGACATCAATAACACAAGGATTGGAAATAGAACAATATCAGACCTCTGCAAAGTATAAGCATGCATATGTACTCAGTACTTGGTTTGGGCCCCTTTTGCAGCAATGACTGCCGCAATGCGGCGTGGCATGGATGCTATCAGCCTGTGGCACTGCTGGGGTGTTATGGAAGACCAGGATGCTTCAATAGTGGCCTTCAGCTCTGCTGCATTGTTCGGTCTCATGTCCCTCATCTTTCTCTTGGCAATGCCCCATAGATTCTCTATGGGGTTCAGGTCAGGCGAGTTTGCTGGCCAATCAAGCACAGTAATCCCATGGTCATTGAACCAGGTTTTGGTACTTTTGGCAGTGTGGGCAGGTGCCAAGTCCTGCTGGAAAATGAAGTCAGCATCCCCATAAAGCTCGTCTGCGGAAGGAAGCATGAAGTGCTCCAAAATCTCCTGGTAGATGGCTGCGTTGACCCTGGACTTAATGAAGCACAGTGGACCAACACCAGCAGATGACATGGCTCCCCAAATCAACACAGACTGTGGAAACTTCACACTGGACTTCAAGCATCATGCATTGTGTGCCTCTCCATTCTTCCTCCAGACTCTGGGTCCTTGGTTCCCAAATGAGATGCAACAGTTGCTCTCATCAGAAAAGAGGACTTTTGACCACTGGGCAACAGACCAGTTCTTTTTTTCTGTAGCCTAGGTAAGACGCTTCTGATGTTGTTTGTTGTTCAGGAGTGGCTTGATAAGAGGAATACGACATTTGAAGCCCATGTCCAGGATCCGTCTGTGTGTGGTGGCTCTTGATGCACTAACTCCAGCCTCAGTCCACTCCTTGTGAAAGTCCCCAACACTTTGGAATGGCCTTTTCCTGACAATCCTCTCCAGGCTGCGGTCATCCCTGCTGCTTGTGCACCTTTTTCTACCACACTTTTCCCTTCCACATAACCTTCTATTGATGTGCTTTGATACAGCACTTTGGGAACATCCAACTTCTTTTGCAATTCCCTTTTGGGGCTTTCCCTCCTTATGGAGGGTGTCAATGATGGTTTTCTGCACAACTGTCAGGTCAGCAGTCTTTCCCATGCTTGTGATTCCTACTGAACCAGCCTGAGAGACCATTGAAAGGCTCAGGAACCCTTTGCAGGTGTTATGGATTCATTAGCTGATTAGAGTGGGACACTTTGAGCCTAGACTATTGAACCTTTTCACACTATTCTAATTTTCTGAGATTGTGAATTTGGGGTTTTCATAAGCTGTACGCCATAATCATCACAATTATACCAAAGTAAGGCTTGACATATCTCGCTTTGCATGTAATGCGTCTATCTCATATATTGGTTTCACCTTTTGAGTTGCCATACTGACATAAATGAACATTTGCACGATATTCTAATTTTTCGAGTTTCACCTGTAATTACACAATACTACTTATACAGTATTATACAACAGTGCTGTTCCGGCTCACATACAAATTTGACTGAAGGACAGACCTTGGGAATGGAACTCATTCTTAAACTGGGGACTCCCTGTAAAGACATTGAAGTGTAGATAATTTCTCCCTTTTAGAATCAACCATCAACAGTAAAGGACCAAGCAATAAAAAAATATGTCACCCTACTCTAGCACTAAGTAGAGTAGCCATGAAGACCTTGGAAAATTTATTCAGATATCGTGATGTACCTATACCTACAAAGATCAGAATAGTGCAGGCAATGGTATTCTCTGTGATACTCTAAGGAAGTGAAAATTGGACTTTAAAGAAATAGGCTAGAAAGAGTTTTGGCACTTTTGAAATTTGGCATTGGAGAAGACTGCTGAGAATATCATAGCTAAGAAAACCAACAAATGGATCATTGAACAAATCAATCCAGAGTTCTCACTCAAGGCACAAATGACCAGGCTGAAATTATCATGCTTCAGACAAAGACCTAATTCTCTGAAGAAGGCTCTAATGCTGGAAAAGGTGGCAGGAGAGAGAAGAAAAGAATTACCAGCAGCTAGGGGGATAGACTCACAGCAGTGATGGGTTCACTGCTGGAAGACCTGAAAGACAAGGTTAGGGACAGATCATCATGGAGAAAATCAATCTAAGTGATTGCTAAGAGTTGACACTTAGAGGGCACATAATCGAAATATTCCTATTGATGCAAACTTGCCTTCCTCCATTTCCTGGCTCTGAGTTCGAGCCAGCCTCTCCCCCTTCAGTCACCTTGCTAACTTTGCCCCTTTCCCCTTGTAGCAGGACAGCTTACAAGAGAGTTCCATCAACACAGAGTGCAGCAGCTGTATAAAAAGGGCAATTTCTATGCCAGGGATCACTAGGAAACAGACTGAAAATAAAACTACCAACTTTGCAATGCCCTTGTATCAATCTGTGGTATGTCATATCTGGAATACTGTTTATAGTTCTGGTCCACCTTGATAACCATTAGGATAATGCCAATCGGTTTGGGTACATCTTGAGTATGCCGCAAGCACAAGTGAGCCCAGTTTTCCCCTCAAACATGCTGACCCTGTTCTATTTAAGCTAGAATCTTTTAATCTAGAGAGTGCTTTTCAAGCCAACATATTGTTGCCTACATCCCCCCATATGTAGACTGACACAGCCAGGAGGCTTGGGACAATTAGCATGACATAGAAGATGTCCACAAAGAAAACTGTTTCCTTCTCTTGAAAGGCTATGATCAAGGGCCATCCAGTGAAGCTGATTGGAAGGAGATTCAGAATAAATAAAACACTTCCTCATGTAATGCATAATTAACCTGAAGAATTCATTGCCACAAGATGTAGTGATGGCTGGCAATTCAGATGGCTTTAAAAGGGAACTGGAGGATAGATCTGGATTAGGGGCAGCATACTTCCAAATACCAGCTTTCAGGGGAACAATGGTGGATAAAGGATAGGTCTCCAGCTCCTGCTTGCAAGGACTTCAGAGGCATCTAGTTAGCCAAATGTTGGACTAAAATGATCAGCAGAGCAATTATATTCCTATGCACATCTCCTCTCTCATAGATAACCCTTTTTTAAAAACAAAGCACCAGGAAAAAAACACATGAAATAAAGATAGCAATGAGGGGCAGCAGGGATTGATTGGCACTTTGCGCTTTGTTTCTATCCCTCCTATCTGGCCAAGCTAATCCAAGTCCCATCTGCAAAGGTGTGTTGGCTGGCGGGGCTGAGGAAAGTCTATTCTGTCATAGCACCTGTCCTCTGGAATATCATCCTTTTGGAGAGCAGACTGGTCCTGTCCTTGCTGGCCTTTCACAAGACCCTGAAGACTTGGCTCTGTGCTCAACCCTGAGGCCCTGGGTGTGTGACGGAGCCCATTTCAGATGTGTGGCCATATAAACCAACCAACCAAATAAATAAATCCTGTCTTTCCACTGCTGGAGGAAAAAAGATGATTGACTCAGGTTGTTCTCAGTACTTCAAGGTCAATGGCAATGAAGATGTCGGTTGGTTTCAAGTTGCTTTTGCATGACAGGGCATGGGAATAGTAGCAATATGGAATTTTTCATAAAGTCATTATGAGAGGCTGTCAGCTATAATGATGATGATGAATATAATTGTCAGTATTCAGCCAGAAATGTTAGTACAGCTAGGACAATTTGATTTGGAATAGATTATTTTGATGATGTGAACATTGAACCTGGACTTCTAAAGCCCTATTTAGAATGTTACTTTACATTGCTTAATTTTAACGAAATATATCCAAGAAAACAGTGTTTTCCAAGCATTGTCCACATAAACACATCCACTGTGGATATTATATTTTGCTTGAATTACAAGGTTTAAAATAAATGGAATAGAAAATAATCCTTCTTGATTCATCTCTTCTTGACAAATTGATTGATTACCAAGTTGCCATCAAGTTGAGGTTGACTCTTAACAACCACATAGATTTTCTCGATGATGATCTGCCCTTAACTTGGTCTTTCAGGTCTTCCAATGGGGCACTCGTTGCCAGTATAACTGAGTACATCCACCTTGCTGGTGGTCATCCTCGTTGCCAGTATAACTGAGTACATCCACCTTGCTTGCTGGTCATCCTCTTCTTTTCTTTCCTTCTAGCTTTCCCAGAATTAGAGCCTTCTCCAGAGATCTAGGTTTTTGCATAATGTGTCCAAACTAGGATAATTCAAGCCTGGTCATTTGTGCCTTGGGTAAGAACTCTTCTTGACAAATATCAAACCAATAACATGTAACTGGCATTCATATTTGCCACCTCTGTTCAAAATTGTTTATTCTAAGTGTTTGAATCTGCTAGAATTTTCTCATTTTGGAATAACAGTTAAGGTGTTGGACTGGCACTGACCCAGGTTCAAATCCACCCTCAGCCACAGAAGATCACTGGGTGACTTTGGGTTAACCACTCACCCTTCACCCAACCTATCTCACAGGGTTCTTGTGGGAAAATGGGAAGACAGAGCACTGCTTTGAGTTCGTGAATGAAAGGTAGAAAATTAATCCAAGCAATAAATGCATAAATACACATTTCTCAGTTATGTTATTATCCAACCATTGTTGTAACAAAGAATCACTAATGAAGGCAGGCTTTTCATATCATCACACAGTGATGGCTGGACGATGTGCTTCCCTAAATCAGTAACGCTAATGCATAAACACTCACAGAAGAACAGAGAAACAGAAGACCCAGGAATAACTCTACCACGGCCGAAGTTTTCTTCAGATGTAATGCAGGAAGAGGACCAAAGCGTAAGCCTGTCAACGAAACTTGTCAGTTGCCTGAATATAGGCTAGCAAAGCAGCCCACATCACGCGATACCAATCACGCCTTTAGTTTGTTATTCATCTGTCCAGTGCTTTTTTTCTCGCGTAACGCCACTCTGGACGATAAAGGGATTTAGGCTGCCCGGTAAAAACTGAGACAATTCTGAGGGCACGAGTTTTCACGGGCGAAAGGCTTTGTTCTTTCTGCAATGGGCGAAGACGACGAAGAGTAATGGCAAGTTAGGGACAGACGTGCGCCTTCGGCATCTCCCGTTCAGCCATGCCAGCTCCCAGCCTCCGCCTCCGCTCCTTCCAGCCGGGGCAGTGGCAGCAGCTGTCCCATTGCTGACATTCCCCCTGCCGAGCATTCCAGGCCTCTGAGGTAATGGGGCTTCAAACACAGAGGGCTGTACTTTAATGACCACACCGTATCCTTCCGCATGGCTGGAGCCAAGGGGAACGCCTCCGAAGGGGGAACGAGGAAGGAAAGTGGGGGGGCGGGCAGAGGCGGGGGAGGGGAAAACCTTGGGCGCTCAGAGAAAAGCTCGCCTTGTGCTCCCGCAGCCTTCCTCTGTCAGAAAAGGTGCCTGGCGGAGGGGAGCCCGCGTTGATTCTCCTCCTCCTCCTCCTCCTCCTCCTCCTCTCCCTAACTTTTCGCCGAGTGGAATGATATCCAGACTCAATTTTTGGTGCTGTTATTGTTGAGAGGCAGGAAGTGAGGCATGTTCGCACTCTGAACGGCTGAGAGAGGAGCCAAAGGCGGCTCTCTTAGACAGGACCGTCCTCCCTTCCCCCTTCCAGAAGGAATAACCCATGAAATGGCTTTATCTGAAGCGCTCTCGGCGCTGCTCCCGGGATTTTGCAGCTGAAGGAGACCCCTTTGCCTTGGGTTTTTGCAACAGGTAAGGTGAGCCAGCCGGTGGCGACGGTGGTGCCGGGCAGAGGATATGCAGGATTGCTTCTTGAGGTTTTATTTTAAGATGTTAACATTTCCAAAGTAGGATTCGTAGTTTCTTCACCGCTCACTTTTGAAGACTCCGAAAAGGTTGCACTAAGGAATAAATGGCAAGTGGATTCTCCCCTTGACATAATTAGGAGAGGGCGGGGAAGAGCGTTATTTCACAGTAAACTTAACTTAGTCTTGGATGGCAGAGGGGATCGCGACATGCTCTGTAAGTAAATAAAATCTGATTACCTTTTTTCCCCTAAGTTTTCCTTCCTTGATGCCTGTTATCCCTTTTAATCTCTACCTGGTTGGTTCTGATTGAACTGTATAAAATGTTTTCCTAAATAAGTTTGTCCCCTGATTTGCACAGTAAATCTCGCAAACCACAGAAAGGAAATGAAGCATCTTTTGTGCATAAAACTAAACCGAGTTATGTATGCAGAGCTTTTCCAAGCAGTTATAGTGCTTTGCATTCCCGATGGTCTCTTATTATTAATTCTAATGCTAAGCACCAGTAAGAGGAAAATAGTAACTTTCCATGTATTACAGCTGAAGATGTTTTGAGGGCTGCTTTTGATTTGTGGATTAAGACTGAAATGGTTTGAGACTATCTTCTGTCTTGGCTCCTCCCATTCTTAATAGAAGAACATTAACATTTTCTCTTATTCTTTTACTATAGAATGTATTTTAAGGGAATGAGTGTGATAACATAAATATGCAAGTTCCCCCCACTTTTTACTTCTTGAAAAAAAAAATAATTAAGCTGAAGAAGGGAGATTTATAATTTTTCTGTTCATATATGATACTTCCCATTTGTTTTATCACTGTATTAAATCCTTATGCAATCCGAGCGGAAAATAAATACAAGTTAGATGGGAAACATTGCTGGTTATACTTTGCATATTAAAACACATAGGATAAAATAAATATATCCATGTAAAGAGTTGTAGGACTGCTAAATAGAGAATAATGATTTCAACATACATTTTATTGGATTTACTAGTGTGTCTACTAATGCCTTTAACTATGCAGAATGGAGGGTATTTGAAATAGGCGAATATGGCGAGGTCTAACATGACAGCAGCTGGTAGCAGAAAATAACAGCTGCTAAACAAAACTGGTTGTGCTGTGTTAGCAAGAATTGTGCTTGGCTAGCGTGGAAACTTGTTGAATAGGATTGAAGCACGATACCTTCTCCACCCATCCTCTGGCATTTTCTAATTGACTTGCTGTAATATGACTGCATTCTCTGTGGTTCATTTCTGGAAAGTAAAAATGATTTGGAAAATATGGTTAAAATGTTCTGACCTTCTGATTTTTTGGTGGCGTAAAAATAGGATTCATAGTCAGGAAAATTAAGATTTTAAAAATCGTTGTAAGTCAAATGTTGGGTATATTTATAGAAAAACAACAGTCTAATAAAGAGTGAATCTGATAGAATTTGAAACATGGGGCACAATCCAGCCAAAATTAAGTGCTGTATTGCTATACATTGAATTCAGTGAAAGGAGGATACAGACTGATCTTACCCATGTTCATTCAAAAGTGAGTCCTACTAATTTAAAGTAGAACTTAGTATCACATTAAATGTCTATAGGTTTAAGCATGTGCTTAATGTTTCTAAATGAGGACATTAGAACTATAAATACTTGTTGGAATATGCAATATAAGGAATAATTGAAGAAGCCTTAGAATTTCATGCATTAATTAATAATTGTGTGTGTGGTTAGAGAAGTATGGTGATGTCAAACTTCAAGCATATTTCTGAGACAGCTATTCAATATATAGTTAAGAGCAAGTCATGTAGAATGTTGTAATACAGTACTTACATCTGAGCAGAATATGCAGGTTTTGTATTGTACTGAGGTTGAAAATGAACATGATGGGGAATGACAGAAGTTTAAATGGTGAGCATTTAAAAGATGGTTCAGTTTTTAATATATTAATGGGAACAGAGCTTTGCTGCCAGAGGACTGTAGTTTATATGTCCAAATGTAATACTTCTAAGGTCAGTGTTTAAGCTTCTTATAGTTGGCAGTGCTACAGATTATTACTGGATATGGATCCATACTTAGAACATCTTGAATAAGAAGTAAGCAGAAGTCAAAGTTGTAAAAATTATTGTTGAAATTTCCTTTAATGTGATAAAAATGTAACTTTCCCTAGTAATAGCATTTGTAGTGTTCACAAGGGAGTGTCAAAATGTCTTCAACAGACAAGAAACAAGTTGGACTATTCATGAGTATTCCAGAGACTTCATCAGGATGAATCTCACACTTGATTAATAGCTCAAGATGAGCTTTTTTCCTTTTTTTTTTTTTTACTGTATGCTAAACTTTTTAATAATATTTTATTGAAATTTTAAAGTTACAAGGTTAAAGTTAGAAATGAAAAAGAAAATTGAAAATACAAATTATAAAGAAAAGGAAAAGAAAAAGTGAGATAAATTAAAAGAAAAAGAAAAAAGATATGAAAAATAGATAACTTCCAATCTATCTCTGGTCTTAGGAATAATAAGACTATCATAGGTGCTAGTTTTTAATACATTAAGTAGGAATAATTCTTTGTCAAAACATATCCCATTACATTTATAATCTAATCTTCAAATCCCCATGTAAGCTTCACCCCACCCCACTATTTGCATTTTGCAAATAGTCCATCAATGGTTTCCATTCTTTAAGGTTATAGTTATTTGAGTTTTCTTGTAATAAGCAAGTCAGTTTATCATTTTCTGCCATTTCCATCAGTTTTAACAACCATCCTTGTATCGTTGGTAGTGTCTGGGTTTTCCAAAATTGTGCATAAAGAAGTCTTGCTGCGGTAATCATGTATTGAGTAATTCTAAAGATGAGCTTTTTTCATTTGCCATTCATGCAATTATCCATGAGACCTAGGTATATTTTTTACTTGTAATCTCTCATTATTATTATTATTATTATTATTATTATTATTATTATTATTATTTAAATTTATATGCTGCCCATCTCCCCCAGAGGGTGACTCTGGGTGGCTTACAATTAAAATTTGAAACAATAAAAACAATGAAAATATAAATATCCGCATTAAAATAACTAGTAACAATTCTATATAAAAAGCCTATATACAATTCAAGATGTTTTTTTAATATTTCTATTTCTGTTGCTTCTTCTCTTTTGGTATTTGGCTTTTTTAAAAAAAGCTTTCTTTCAAGCATATTTTAAGAAGGAAAGCTGTGATAGTTGCAAGCATGTCCTATGATTGACAGCACTAAACCTCACTGTCTTAAAATACTCTTGCTCTATAAGAGTCATAAATGGAACTGCCCTTGATTGAATGAATTGTGAACTGCAGAAATAATGTAATACATATTACTGCTTCATGAAGAAGATGCAATTTCTAGATTATGTTTTCAGGTTTAATATAATATTAAAAGTTAAGGTTCATATACCACACTGAGGCATAATGTAGCTTATTTACATTACAGAACAGTAATGTAACAGTTTTTACATTACATTAACCAAAACGGTTTAGCACAGAGGTGCACAACTGGAGGCCCCCAAAAGACTTGGATATGGCATACAGAGATCTCCAGAAGTTCTTATCATATTATAATTTTTCATATGATAGGGAAAATTAACAAATACATGGGATAATAACTATTTAATGTAATTAAATATAAATATAATTTAGTACTATTTAATTTTGTCCATCAGTACTTTTTGGAACATAGCCTCTGACACAGCATCAAAGATCAGGTGAGACCTCTGGCCTGCAAAAAGTTGGGCATCTGTGTGTATGCACATTACATAAAAATGTGTATAAACTTGTTGCCATCTAGTGGGATATAGGTAACGTGCTTTCTTGGTAGCAGCCCCTGCACTTTGGAACACCCTTCCCCCTCAGAATCAGCAGGGCCCCAACTCCTAGCCTTCCCAAAAGCCCTGAAGACCTGGCTTTTCCCACAAGTGTTGGGTAGCATGTGACTGGAGCTCAGAAAAATTGTTTGTTGGATGTGAGGGATGTGTTGCTTTGGGGGTGCTAGGAATTTTTTTTTTGTTGGTTTTTATGTTTTTATTGTTTTTATGGGCTATGCTATCTAAGATGGGCGGTTATATACATCTAATAAATACATAAATAGCCTTATAGTTTGTAATCAACATTTTATGGTTTGGTGATTTTTGTGAATACAGCCAGTTGCTTATTCAAGAAACTATATTTTGGCATAGCACTATCTGTGAACCCAGTTTAATGCTGTTATATGAATATCCTCTAAGTTATAATATCTGGGAACATACAGAATTAATGGTGAATTTTTCTGTGTGGTTTAATTATTGAAATGATTTGTGCAAAATATAATCTATTGTTGATATTGCTATGATTTTGTTTTGAAAATAGATTGGTGCTAGTAAAGATTTCTAATAAATCTAATAAAAGATTTTCCTGGTATGTTATTTATTTATATATTGCCATTTTTAAACCACCCAACAGCTGACGCTCTCTGAGCAGTTTACAATAAAACACACTCAAAAAGAAAACAAAAGCAAATTAAAACATATACAATAAAATTTAAAAAAAATACAAAATAAGGTCACCATAAAAACTAGGCCATAGTAAGGCAGGTGTCAAAATCTGAAACAATACAAATTAAAAGACGATTAAAAGATGATTAAAAGGCTTGAAAAAATAAAAAGGTATTTAGTTGGCACCAAAATAATGTGGGGGGACGCGGTGGCGCAGCGGCTTAATGACGCTGAAAGTGCCGGCCAGAAATGGCTGAAAGCTTCAGCGGTTCGAGTCCAGCCTCGCGTTAACAAGGTGAGCTCTTGTTTCTATACCCGCAGCTTCTGCCAACTCAGCAGATCAAAAACGTACGTGAGTAGATAAATGAGCACTCTCACTCCGGTGGGAGGAAAATGCTGGCAGCGGCTCCACAGAGAGACGGGACAGTTTCTCGTCCGAAAAAGGGGCGCGAAGCAACGGAAATCCCGCCTCCTGTGCTGCCAGCTGGGCTGACACTCTAGGAATTAGGCTCTGGCAAAGTCTAATTCCGAAACTAGAAAGATGCAATTGCCTTGAAAACCGCTAGGGGGCGGTCACTGCAGGGTCAGTAATGACTGTTAAGCAGATTAAAAAAAAAAAAAATAATGTGAGCACCAGTCAAACTTCTTTGGGGAGGGTATTCGTAAATAGGGTGACACCATAGAACAGGCTGTCCCTTGTAGAGGCCCATCTCACCTCCTTTGGTGGGGGCACCTGGAGGAGGATCTCCTTAGAAGATCTTAAGATTCAAGTAGCTACATATGGGAGAAGATGGTCTTTCACATAACCTGGCCTTAAGCCATTTAAGGTTTTAAAGGTCAAAACTAGCACTTTGAATTGGGCCCAGAAACAGACTGGTTGCAGTGCAGATGGCAAGGTAGTGACATAATATGTGCATACCAGCCAGTCCCAGTGAGTGCATTAGCTGCTCTACTTTGAACCAACTGAAGTTTCTGGAGAATTTTCAAAGGCAGCCCCTTTTACAATGCATTGCAATAATCCAGTTGAGAAGGTACCAGAGCACAAATAACTGTTGCAAAACTATCTTTCTCCAGGCAAGGTTACAGGTGGTAAATCAGCTGCAACTGGTAAATCAGATGAAAGTCATTCTGTGCCACTGAGGCCACCTGGGCTTCTACTAACAATGATGGATTTACAACTATACCTAAACTGCAAACCTACTCTTTTAGGGTGAGTGCAGACCATTCCAGGACCAGCAGGGCATTGCTCAGCTGGACAGGTACCCCACCCATAAACAGTATCTCCATCTTGTCTGGAGTCTCAGTTCATTGATCCTCATCCAGTCTGTTACCCTTCCACAGTACTGGTTCAGAATGCTAACTGCCTCACCTCCGTTAGATGAGAAGGAGAGGAAAAGCTGGGTGTCATCTGTATATTAACAACACCTCAGCTCATATCCCCAGATGGCCACTTCCAGCAGTTTCACATAGATGTTAAAAAGCATAGAGGATAACCCTGAGAGACTCCATAGCCCAAATGCCATGAGGCAGAAGAATAATCCCCCAGCACCATCTTCTGGAAATGGCCATCCAAGTTGGAGTAACATCATAAAGCTCCCACATCCTAACTCAAACAGCCTGTCCAGGAGGATACCATGGTCAATGATACTGAAAGCTGCTGACAGGTCCAGGAGGATCAACAGAGTCACGCTCTGCCTGTCTTTTTCCTGACACAGTTCACCCCATGTATTTTTATTGATTGGTTTAAACAATTTGAATAGCTGCCCATCTCACTTGCAGTGATCCTAGGTGGTGAACAGAGGGCAAAAACCAAAAACACAATATAAAATAAACATCCAGAACAAACAGTATAATGTGTGCCAGAAGTAAAATCATCCCACGTCTAATCCAAAGACTGGAACTCACAAATTAATCAACCAACTGGGCTTGCATAATCTCCCAGTCCAAAATCCTGAGGGAACAGTTAGGTCTTTAATGCCTTATGAAAGGCCAACAGGGTCAAGACCATCTCGGTCTCTGGGTGACACTGTTCCAAAGAGCAGGTGCTGTGGCAGAGAAGACATGATTCCTAGGCCTCACAACATGATACTACTGAATAGACGGGACCTGGAGCATGCCCACACTGCTGGTTCTGATGGTGTGTGTAGAGATAATTGGAGATAGTCCCACAAATAACTTGGTCCTGTGGTATGTAGGGCTTTATGGGGCAGCCCCTAAAATTGCACCCAGAAGCCTACTGGGAGCCACTGCAGCTCACAGAGCAGAGTTACTACATGAGCACATTGTGAAACTCCCAAAACTGCCTGCATTTTTGCATTTTGGACTAGTTGTGCCTTCCAAATTCTCTTCAAGGGCAACTCAATGTAGCATGTATTAAAGTAGTCCAACTGGGAAGGGAGTAAAGCATGAGACACTGGAATAGAACCTCCTAATCCAGAAACCAGCATAATTGGTGCTCAAGAAGAACTTGTGTAGTTACCACCTACTTTTTGAGCAGGAGGCTGTGAGTCCAGGAGGGCCCCCAAATTGCCCATACAGACCCCCAGAGCCTCCAGACACCAGGAAAAAGTTCAATAACATTACTTGGCTGGTCTGAGGCAGAGATGGGTATTGTCAATGTACTGATGATGTCTTGCCCTATGTCAAAACATGACTTTGCTCAGTGGCTTCATGTAGAGGTTAAACAGAAGTAGGGAGAGGGTAGAGTCCTGAGGAACCCCATAAAGGTTAAATCCTTGGGTTCAATCTCTTCTTCACACCCCCCATCAACATGACTGGAACTGGCCCTGGAGAAAGGAAGAGAACCATTGCAGTACTGTGCCTCATATAGGGAATACAGACACATCCTGGTTGTTCAGATTGATTGTAGACTTCTTTGCTCTGGTAAAAATGTTCTGAAAACTAGAGAAGGTTGATAAGTATCACGGTCTCTTTTTCACCATAATCAGCACATACGTTTATAATGGAAAAAAAGGCTGAGTAACTCTAAGCCTGGGACAGAATGTTTAAATCTATTCCATTTTCTATTGAGAGAAAGAACCATTGAAACAATGTCATTGTTTGGAACCTCAAAGGCATGCCTTTTCAGTGGCAGCCCCTGCTTTTCAGAACAATGTTCCCTCTGATACAGATGGCCCCAACCCTTCAGGCTTTCAGAAAGGCCATTAAGACCTGGCTGTTTCCCCAGGCCTTTGGGTCAGGATGAGCAGAGTTCCTAACTGGGTGAATTATAGCAAATTGTAGTTGTGGCCACTATTTTATTGTTTCAGTTGATTTTTAATGTATATATTGCTTTGTTTTGTGTTTGTTGATGATTTTGTATACCACCCAGAATCACACTGTTTGAGTTGGGCAGATATAATTGCTCCAAATAAATAAATTAACCACCATGAAAGATTATGGAAATAAGAAATGTCTTTAAATGTTGGGGATCAATGGGATGTTTCCATTTAGCCCACTTAATCTTACACAATACATTTTGGTTTATTTCTTGCTTTTTGAACTAAATGTGCAAATGCACATACATACAGTACAGACAAGAGTGGACAGTTCTCTGCAATTCTGAAGTCTAGGGCTTTCCAGAATGATTTTGGAAATTGTCACATCACATAATATTGTATGGAATCATTCCCACAATACTTCCGAAAGTCTAGGGTTCACATTAAAAAAAAAATGTGCAGGTAAGGACAATAGGAACTGGGGTAATAATAAGTGAGACCACTGAAGTATGCAAAGCTGTGGCATCTGGCTGGATGTTTTTTTTCAAGTTTTTGGGAGGGTGATTTTTTTTGTATTTGTTTTCTTGGTGTGTGAAGCCTGAATAAGGTTTACACACTATTTATTTTGTTTTTCCACTGAAAATACACAGGAAATTGCATCACCATTTCTCAGTGCAAAAACCGGGGGATTTGGGTCAGATAATGGGTTTGGGAGCCTCATAAAGTCCATAACCCACAATAATATATTGAAGTGTTTTATATTGAAGTATTTTATATTTCTAGAAACATGTGTAATTTCTATTTACATTTGATTACCAAAAATTGTTTGGTTATGGAATGTTTACATCCTTGCAACACTTAATTATTACACAAATTAACATTATGTCCCAGGAAAATTTAAGAGACCTGTTAAGAACATGAGGTGGGAAGATTTCAGTTCAAGTTTTATCTAAACCATGAATTTATGAGAGGTGCTCTTAGCCTTAATTTTTTTTTCTCTTGTTTTGTTATTTGTTTAAAATGAATAATATTTATTGTAAGGATTTCAGTAAAAGTTTATGGAAATGCTACTTAAGTAGTTGAGGAATATTAGATAAAAAACAAATTATACCATAGCAATATTTGGCTGGTGTAAATTATCCTTGTAAATTATCAAAATGTGTAAATACTTCCTAGTCTAGTTTTAATTAACTCCTTCTCTCCCCCTTTTTTTTCCAGAGTTTTTATGGATGCTTCCTTTATTCAGAACTTGGAGGAAAACCTGCCACTTTTTAATGGCTGCTGCTGCCGCCGCTGGATGATCATCTGCAACTCTTGACTTAACAGAAGAGAAAACATTGCCGGATGGTTTTTTGTGACTTCTTGTGAATGAGTGAAGGAAGAAATGCCTCTACCTTTTGGGCTGAAGTTGAAACGAACTCGACGCTACACAGTATCTAGCAAGAGCTGTTTGGTAGCCCGTATCCATCTACTTAACAATGAATTTGTGGAGTTCACACTGTCAGTGGAAAGCACTGGGCAGGAAAGTCTGGAGGCCGTGGCACAGAGGCTTGAACTTCGAGAGGTAGGAAAGGTGGCTGTTTGGCATCTCCATCCTGGAATATGTGTGCTCAGAGGATTGAAAACTACATTTTATTAGGTCAGACTAGTTTTAGATCTACCCCAGTATTGCCTGCTGTGGCTGGAAGCAGTTATGCAGTGTCTTGAACAAAGAGCTGACTTGTCACCTGTCACATAATTATTTTTGACTGGAAGTGGCAGGAATTTGAATCTGACCTTCTGTATACAAAGCAAAGCAAGTATTCAGTCACTGATCTAGGGTTCTTCCATCATCTTTCTGTACAATGTGTTCTCCAGCATTCACATTCACATAAACAGATTTGGATTGTGCAGATCAAAGATATCTCTATAAGTGTGCCCATATTAGCATGTAGCAAAAGCTGTAAAGATTCTTGACTAATAACAGATTGTGCTATAAATATCTGAGAGATTACAGTTAGATTGCCTGGAGTAATAAGCTTACAGTCTAGAAAAAGAAAATACAGGTAGCCCTTGATTTACCACCATTCGTTCAGCAACTGTTTGAAGTTACGGCAGTGCTGCATGAAGGGACTTATAACCCGTGTCTGAAGTTACGGTGATTGCAGTGCCCCCACGGTCATATAAACAAAATTCAGGTGCTTGGCAGCCCACCTGTACTTACAACTGCAGGGGTGCTTCAACTCCCCCACCCGCCTATCTCCCCCTCTCATCTATGCCCTTTTGGCCCCTGCCACCCTGTGCTCCACCACCCCAACTGACCTTGTGTGGTTCTGGGTCTGCTTCCTGCCCCACAAGGCAAGGTGCAGGGTGGCCGAAAGAGATGGGGGGAGATAGGCAGGTGGGGTAGTTGAAGGCAGTCCCTTACCTTACTGAGGCTTGGGGCTGGGAGGGACCAAGCCCAGAATGGCTTGGATTGGGTGGGTGCTCGCTTAATGAGCCACGATTCTTGGTTAACAATGACAACCAGGACTGCTGGGATTGCATTCACTAAGCAATGTGGTCACATGACATCTTGCTTTACGATCGCATTGCTTAACGACAGAAATTCCAGTCTCAATTGTGGTTGGAAGTTGAGGACTACCTGTATGAAAAAGAAGCAGAGAAATAGAAGCAGGAGTGTTCTCAACTTTAGCAATGGCAATTCTCTTACTGATTGTCACATTTTTGAGCTATCCTTCAATGCTAATATTCTCAAAATGGTTTAAATTGATTACAGAGAATAAAAATATAAAATGAATCAAACAATAAAATTAAACAGTGGAAACAAAGTAGCAGTAAATATTATATTTGAAAGTGTGGGAAAATAAAAATATTTTAACCTGGCACCAGAAGGACAACAAAGAAATGTCACGTGAGCCTCACTGTATGCAAAATTATAAAATAAAGTGCCCTAACTTATTAAGGTGTTCTTCTGAGTTATCATTCATCAACTCCAACAATGGGGACAATTCTCATGATGTGAGGATAAAGGTGAAATGATGTAAGCATTGCCTAGAGACATTGTTGGGGTAGAGAGATTCAGCTTCATATTCACTCTCTCCCATGAGAATTACTGACAGGGTTGTTGGTACTGGCTTGAGCTCATGGTGGAAATAAAAAATACAGTTATTATAAGTACATAATTATTAATCCAGCAATTGGACAAAATGTTGCAGTATGTAGTATCCTGTTCAGTTTTCCAACCAGTCACCCAGCCACGTGTTTTCAGCATATTTAACTCCCGCTCAGACCAGATTACAGACCTGGTGTTGATAACACTGAACATGTTCAATACAACAGGTGTGGCTCATTAGATTTATTTGCCCCTGAAGATTCTTCCATTTCTGTAAGTGTAAATATTGGAGTTAACTCTCTCTTGTTTCTCAGTAATCTATTGTTCGTTAGCTAATTAGCTAACTCAGGACATATTTGAGTTTGTTGTTCATTTCTTGAATAATAATTTAGAAACCTGGATGGCTTTGAGTTCTGCAGATTAAGGATGTCTCCGTTTTCCTTCACTCTTTTAGATTGGCTAGTGGGAGGAGATTATAGACATAGGTAGTCAAAAACAAAAGCAGCCTGGTTCATTTAGGTCTCTTCCGAGGGCTGAGCAGGAGTTCCTTGGTGTGGCACGAGTGTTTTGTTGCAACTGTAATACATGGACCAGTCCAGCTGTATGTGGCAAAATAAACACTGATACCGGACTCCAAACAGGATGCTTGATATGCTTTCTCTGCACATTGGAAAAATGAATCTTACGCAGCCTTCCTCAGTGCACAGTGAAATTGGAGGGCAGTCTGAGTCTACTGCAGAAGTTTGGTTGTATACAGTATATCTGTGAGTGAACTTCTTCCATATTCTCCATCTTTTCTGTTGGACTTAGGTTAATAGTTCCTTACTTTCTTCTCTTTTTTTCCAAGCAGCTCAGTTTGGCATTCATGATTCTCATGTAGCTCCGTTGTGTCAGAAAAATGGAATGTCAGACTAAGAGATGGTGCTAGGTCATTCAGTGAGCTTCTTGGTTTAGTGGGGATTTGAATTTGAACCTCACCAGTTCTAGTACAATATTCTAATTGTTACACCATTAAAAATCAGATTTAGGGTATGAAAACCAGACTACTGATTTTGAAAGGGTTCCCCTCCTCCACCTCAGTAAGCATTCTTGCAGGGTTTGTTTACGAAGTATGGACAGGAAAGGGAAATAGGCAACATGCAAACATATAAACAACTTTCTTCAGAATATTCATTGCAAACTGAAAATATGTCTGTCATCTACCCATGTTCATTTAAAAAAGCTTTTGTTTTCATCACTCCTCCACCCCCAGTCCTTACATTACATAATTTGGAAGACATTTTGATAATCTTCCAAGTCTTGGATGTTTGTGAGGAAAAGTTTCCAGACCAGTATTTTCTACTGTAACCAGACATCTTGCCTGTTTGAGGGGTGTTTTTAAATTACATTTTATTTCCACTTTATCCTAAGAAGCCTAGGAAAGTATACCTTAAAAATGCAAGGTAGATTAGGCTGAAGGAGAAAAACTGACTTAATGACTAGATTCACACGTTGTGCTAGGCCTTGTTTTGTTTGAAACACAGTATAGTTTTACTTATAATGCTGATTCTTAAATCATGATTGACCACTGCAGCTGGATTAACACATCACTATGACAAACCTGAAGAAACTATACTGAAGCTTTAGAACCCCTTAGGGAGATGCACAGGAAATGGAAGGCAGTGGAGCATGGATAATGTCCTTGGAATGAACATTGAAATAGTAAGTAACCAGGGGAGGCTACAAACAAGGCAAACTGATGGGTGGCCTCTCTTCCTTTCAGGTTGCAGGCTAACTAAGAAAGTCAACATGACAACAATGATGATCCCTGCAATCTGAAAGTCATGTTCTTTAATTCCAGATCACTTACTGATAAAAGGAGTATTATCTATGATTTAAACCTAGATGAAACAGCTGAACTGGAGACCTGGCTGACAGAAGAAGTGGAAGTTCATCCTTCACAGCTTTTTCTGTGTGGCTATTTTGTGGTACAGCAGACTAGTAATGGAGAATAGAGGGATGGATTGATCATGGTCTACAACATTCTATCTTGCTGACGAAATGCTTGGCATTCTGCCATTTTTGAGTGCATGCTGATGGTTTGGGTGTAGGATTCTATTAGTGAAAAATTCCAAGCATTTTGAAATCAGCATTAATTCATGCAAGTTGATATAATTTAGCTTGCAACTAGAATATTGTATTATCTGGTTGGAAGAGAGTTTGCTGTTCTCCTTTGAATCTGAGTAAGTTGAAATTAAGGACTTTTGAAAGTAAGACATTTTCAACTGTATTTTGTGTTCCATCTCCCCCACCTTTTTTTAAACAAAAATATGTTGTGATATAAACATGCTGGAAAATGTTAGTTACATAAAGTGTTGAATGCTGAGGAGCATCTGTTGCAGTATTTGCAGAATGTGAATTGCAGGGAGTGTAAATAAAATCTGGTTCTCCCACCCTGGCCAAGAGGCCAAGTGGTAAATATGCCTTCATTAAATTCCAGGAGTCAATGTGGGCAGAATGCAAAGATGATTGAATGGAGTACATTATGTTGTCATAGAATGTTTTAGAATTTGAATGCTCCTTGAAATAAATAATATTCAAACATGTATCATGTTTAGTGACAGACAAGCCATGGTGTGGAGTTCTCTGTTTCTTACTTTCTTTTAAAAATGAGAAGTAGCTATGGAAAAGTATGATTGTGAATATAAGGAAGGAAAAAGCGCCTTAACACATCTTCTGTAGGCAACCTTTGAGTAAAATTTCTCATCTGAGCAAAAACAGACTTTTTTTTTTTGCATTCCCATAATCCCTTTCCACTTCTGGCATGGCTTTGAGTGTAGAATAGTGTCAACAGTTATCTATATTTTGGGTTTCACCTGCTGTCTTCCCCACATTTAGATAATGGCAAGGGATTGTAAGAATTAGAGTCCAAAGTATCTAGAGTAGACCAGACTGCCTAATCCTGGTTTAAATTATTATAGTTTATTTTTATTTATTTAAGCATGTTTATGGAGCTGTCCATCTCACAAACACGTGACTCTGGGCAGCATACAATACAACAACAGTTAAAAACTCCATAACAATAAAAAATAAACAAACAGAAAAAGTAAACAGATAAAATAAACAGATAATCCAGAGGGGGAATTTTGAAATGCGGTGGAGGCTCTCTGGCTTGTTCTAGCCCCAAAATACCATCACTTTGTATTTGAATGTAACAGAAGTACAAATACAGTGGAACCTCGGTTCACGAATTTAATTCGTTCCGTGACTCTGGTCGCGACCCGAAATGGTCGCGACCGGAATAAAATTTTCCCATAAGGTTCAATGTAAATACAGTTAATCCGTTCCGACCCCAAATTTGGTCGCCAACCGATTTCTGGTCACGACCCGAGTCAAATTTTCCCATAAGGTTCAATGTAAATACGGTTAATCCGTTCTGAACCATGTTTTTTTTTAAAAAAACCGCAAAAATATGACACAAAGTACAGTACGAAGAGAGAGAAAGCTAACCTTGCTCGGGAGGGAAAATGGCCGTGCTTCCTGCTTGGAGGGAGAGTCCCCTCCCTACAGGAAGTCGCGACCACGTGACACGGGACGGAAAATGGCCGTGGTTCCTGCTTGGAGGGAGAGTCCCCTCCCTACAGGAAGCTGCGACCACGTGACACGGGAGGGAAAATGGCCGCGGATCCTGTTCGTCACCCGATCCTTCGTTCGCGACCGGAGGTAAATTTTTGCGGCCGGAGCTGGTCGTGACCCAAATTGTTCGTGAACAGATGCGTTCGTGAACTGAGGTTCCACTGTAGTTTGGTAGCTGGAGGCTGCATTACAGGGGGAAGAGGGGATCCCCTGGGGCACTTCTGGTAAACCATGAATGTCTTTCAGGTTTTCATAAATGAAAAATGGAACACTTCTGTGCATTAGAGAGATGGGACCATGGAGGGAATCAAGCAGCCTCATTGTAAAACGAGAGTTAGTGGAAGGATGAACACAATTC
Source organism: Liasis olivaceus (assembly GCA_030867105.1). Lineage (NCBI taxonomy): Eukaryota > Metazoa > Chordata > Lepidosauria > Squamata > Pythonidae > Liasis > Liasis olivaceus. Next base: position 39,767,850 of record CM061349.1, read on the forward strand.
AGATATACCACCACCACAAAAAAGAACTAAACTTGCATTCAAACAGATGGCTCCAGATGCTATTTTTAAAATCTTTCTAGATTCTTGTATCTTGAGATCTGCAGGTTCTTCCCTTAAATTCTGTGTACAAAAGTGTTTCTTATCTGGTAGATTACAGGTAATAAAATCAAAACATATGTCTGCATATATTTTGATCAGATAAAAAATTATGATTGACATGGTTGTTAAAGCAAACATTTCTCCCAGTCTAGGCTGTGATCTGATCCCCTAACTAATTAAGAAAGCCTGCTCTACTAGGAATAGAATTTGCTTCAGTTCTTTTGCTGTGGCCATACCTGTTTGTGAATTGTAACCTAAGAAGTGAATACTTTATCAGAATATAGAGCAAAGCGTAATAATCAAAAATTAGTTTTGGCTAATGTTGTGTCACATATCAGAATGGATTTCAGCCATTATTTTCAGAACTGGAAGTACAAAAAAAAAATTGGTTGTGCATTTTGAATTACAATCAATTCTATGTTTTACTTTTTATCACTTCATTAACAAAGCACTGAAACTTATTTTTTTGAGGTAACACCCTCAAATGTTTAACTTTCTTTATATACTTAATGCTAATAACTCTGAATAGAAATATGTGAATGTCTGTAGTTAATGCATATTTCATCTGCTATAGGTATTATTGAATCTGTTACGAGCTACAGATGAATATGACCATAATGAACAGAGGTGAATGAGCCATTTGTTATTTTTAAATTTATTTAACATTTTGCATCTTTGCCTTATGTCTCATTAGGCTCTAAAGTAGCCTAAAGAAAGGATAAAACACCATAATAAAACTGTACAATGATAGATTAAATATTATATAACTACTTTGTTAGACAATGCAAAAAAAAAAACTATCTTGAATGAAATTCCCAACAATCTTTGATATTTCTTACATAAGCAATAAAATAATCCTTGGTTTACAGCATCCCTAGAGGAGACTTCCTTTCATGCCCTGCATTAAATCTTAATAAATAACAATATTGAAAAGCTCCAGATATGAACATTCTGTGGCTATCATTTATTGATTATGTCTGTGCAAAGGAAAGGGCTTTTTCTATGGTAATACATAAAGGAAGGTCAACTGGTACTAGCATCAAAATATTTTTGGTGCTACATTAAGATATATTTATCTACCCAGACATGTGATGTGATTTTATAGCATTTGCCTGCAATTTACAGATTTCGTTACATCTCAGTTTGATGGAGGATTGTGTTTCTGTTTTAATTATAGTACTCTTATCTTGGAATCCATTCCGATGAATGACATACTAGAAATCATAAAAATGAAATAAGAAATGTAAACCATGCTTATCAGTAGACTTTTCAATGGGATGTTATCTAAACCAAGACTGATATGGAGATGTTGAGATAGTCTCCTGCCTTGGCACATCATTAGTAAATAAAGTGTGGTCTTGCAAACATCAGTGTTTCTAGGTGCCAGTTAAAATCTCTCCTCAAAACATGGGATTTGAAATATCATGGACATTATCTAACACTTGCATTATAGTGTATGGTTATGTTTCCTATTTCTAGATTTGTATTCTCTGTTTTGAACTTTGGTTCAAGTTAGTAAAAGAGAATAGGAATTAGAATAATTCATTTTTTGTGTGTGGCTTACTTTATACAAGTACTTATTAGGAGCTTTAAAAATATTCTGGGAACAGATATTTCTAGCAATCCCAACATCTCGGACTAAGTATATCCCAAGTTTCATGTTTCTAGTTAGTTGAAAATGTTAACATCCTTCTAAGTGAGCAAGCCACTGAGTCCTAACGTTTTTGAACTACTGCTTAAAGCAACTTGCATTCTGCAACTATAGATACTTGCTTCTAGAATACTAGGACTGCATCACATGGGATTCTTTGCTGAGAGATAAATAGATTCCTGTGGTCATTTGAACTTAAAAGCTAGTTGTAGGAATTGAGGTTTTCTTCCTTGGCTTGTCTTTGCTAATCCTCCTTCATCTGAGGCTGCTTGAGTCAGTCCCCAGCAGCTGGTGTTTTGCATTACTTTCGTGAAGCTATTTGTTATGAGGTTTCAGCTGTCTAGATGGTGTGAAAATATCTTAACCATATTCCGAAATACTTTGTGTTCCCAGTTTCAAGTAGATAATTAAAAAAAAACAACACCTAGTTTGAGTGTTCCTAGTTATCAAGATTAAGTGAAACTATTGTAACAGTCTTAATACCGATATTAAAGAATGAGTCAGCACAACATCATGCTATATGTAAAACAGATTGAAATATATATTTTTATGTTGCTTGTTTCATACTGTATTGCCTGTCTATAATAATTACATTTGTCCAGAGCCTGGTCTATATTCTTTACTTCTATGTGAAGTTTGCATGAAAAGACCATGCAGGTAGTCGTTGCTTACTGACTGCCTCATGCAGTGAGCATTCAGAGTTACAACAGTGCTGAAGAAATAACTTTGTGACCAATCCTCGCATTTATGACCATCGCAGCGTCCCTCAATCGTGGGATTGCAATTCGCATGCTTTGCAACCAGTGCACATTTTTTGCTTGCGACAAGCAGAGTTAATACAGTATGGCAACATTGTAAGCCCAGTAATGATTCACTTAGTGACTGATTCACTTTGTTTCACGATCAAAGGGGAAGTAAGGTGTAAGCCCAGTCATGGTCACGGGATTTTCAGCTGAGTGACCACATTGCTTAGTGGCCAGGTTGCTGGTCCCAACTGTAGTCACTAAGTGAGGACTATCTGTAGTGAGATGAAGAAACATGGTGCTATCTGTATCATGCTTACAAAGGCAAAGTCAGATTGTTATAACAGATTATGGATCCCTGCCTGAACTATCGGCTGTCCTAATGCAGAGCAAGTGTGAATACACATGAACACTGGAGGATCTAGATAAGGCTGAGAAATGCTAAAAAAGGTCCTGCATGTCATATAAGTGAATTCAAAACAGATGTAAGTGAAGTCAAACAGTGTAGAAAAATACAGATTAAGATGTATTTGCAAACTTTGCAGCACCATGATGCCTCCAAATGATAAAGGAACCCATGTGACAAGAAGCACCCACCCTCAATAATTTTCAATCTGTATAGCAAACAAAACAATAATAGAAACCTGCAGGCTAACAAAACACAGCCAGTTTGGTGTAGTGGTTAAGGCACCAGGCTGGAAACTGAAGCTAGCTGGATGACCTTGGGCCAGTCACTCTCTCTCAGCCTTAGGAAGGAAGCAATGGCAAACCACTTCTGAAAAACCTTGCCAAAGAAAACTGCAGGGACTTGTCCAGGCAGTCTCCAGGAGTCAAAAACTGACTTGGAGGCACCAAAAAACAAACTTTTCATTTGAAATAAAGAAGAAAGCAACTAAATTCAGAACCATTCCCTTCAACGGAAAGGATCAGCCTGCTCAGTCCTGTACAACTCATGAAATTCATGTTGCACTTTCAGGGCAGTCACTCTCTTCCACCCCCGCTTCCCCTTACTTTGGAACAACATTTGTTCTTTGCCGCAACAGCTATGTGAAATGCCAACCTGTCCAAGCAGAGTGGGAACAAACTCTGACAATGATTCAGCCCCAGTTTTGTGTGCTGTAGGTACTCAAGGCTCGATCCCTGCAGCATTGTGCCAGGCCCTCTTTCCAAACAGTGATCCAGCCATGAACACAGTCACCATGGGCTTCCAGGCCTAGATCCCTATGGATCCATGTTGAAGCCTGGTCAGATCATATTCCTACTCTGCCTGGAGAAATGCCTGTCTAGGCAGATTGGGAGTGAATTCTGGTAGTGACCTTATCCTGTATGTGTAAGCTCCAAACCCTTTCTGGCACCCCCCCTTAAAACTGCTCATGAACCCCCCGTGACTAAAAAATAGTTTGTATAAGGAGGATATAAACATTATCATTCCTTTTACCCACTTGACAAATTAGTGATTTTCTAGATATTGTTAAACTACAGCTCCCAGCCTCTCCAGCCAGCCATTGTCAATGATGAGGGATGCTAAAGAATTTGTAAGAGTTTCTTCTCACACTGATAAAAGGGCTGGCAGGTATTAAAACAGAAAACACATGCAGACTTCTTCATACAGGTAGTCCTTGATTTACGACTACAATTGGGACCAGAACTTCTGTTGCTAAATGATGTGGTCATTAAGTGAGTTGCGCCCAATTTTACGACCTTTTTGCTATGATCATTAAGCAAATCACCACAGTCGTTAAGTGAATTTGGCTTCCCCCATTGACTTTGTGTATCAGAAGCTGACTGGGAAGGTTGCAGATGGAGATCATGTGACCCCAGGATGCTGCAACTGTTGTAAATACATGCCAATTGCCAAGTGCCCAAATTCTGATTATGTAACTGCAGGGATGCTGCGATGATCATACGTACGAGGACTGGTTGTAAGTCACTTTTTTCAGCACCTTTGTAACTTTGAACAGCTGTTAAACAAATAGTCGTAAGTTGAGGACTACTTGTAGAAGAGGCAAGTTTCCAGCCCCCTATATTGAAAAAAACATGAGAAAATGAACAACAGTTTTGCCACCTTAAACTATCTCTATGTAAGTGTCTCACTTGAAAGTAATCACTGGAATTTTTGTGTTATAACTTTAACCTTTCTTCCAATAAGTATTTTTCAGAACTCGTAGACTGTTTCTTGAATTAACTGTTTCCTGTCAGAAGGAAGTCTGACAGAGTTATAGTTTCAGCATTAAGTGAAAAGTCACAACCCTCCATCCTTTCACTGTCATTACTGAACTGATCTGTACAGAAAGTTCTGAAGTAGAAGAAGGATTTCACATGGATCTTGATAACAAACAGGGTTATTACTGTCATGAGACAACAGAACTTTTCATGTACTTTCTTTTTTGGAGGAGGAGATTTCATGTCAATTAGAAGACTGTGAAGTGATGCAGTCATGCAACTGGTAATGAGGAGTGTGACTTACACTAGGTAGTAGTTGTTTATATAGTTCTAGCATCATGTTTTGCCCATTCTAGGTTTGGTTAAATTGCAAATTCATCTCAACAGGATTTAAGTGTACTGACTGGCAAATTTCTGTTTGCAGAATATTACGCATTAACTTGACAGATCAGCAGAATGCTAAAACTCTTGCCTGATTTTCAAAATACTGTAGGCATTTATACTTGCTTTTGAAGGACATATTCTTTGTCTTATTTAAAGAAGGGTTAAATAGCATTGTACTATTAGCGTTTCCACATTGGCTTTTCATATGTTCATATATTTGCATTAGTTCAATCCATTGCTAAGCATTCCAACCTCCAATATTCTTTGATACAAAATCTATGCCATTTCTTGAGTAAATAAGAAAAAGTGCAATTAATTATGTAAAATTCTGTCTAGGGTTGATTTACTTCCCAGAGATTGAATGGTGAGTAAGTTGTTAAAATTAAGAAGCCTCACCACAACATTATTCATAGGAAGCTTAAAATATTTCTAGAATTATGTCATGTTGTTTCTGTAGGACTGGTAAATCTCTTCTGCTAATGATAGCAGTTTGTTTAGACATGATTAAAATGTTATTGCCTTTTAATACATTTAGCATTACGGGATTCTTAAATGCAATCAGAGCATCTGAAGCTAAAACATACCATTGCAGCCATGCATGAGTACTGGAGAGAGCATATTTTATTCTAATTCATGTGGGAACCCCTGCCATGAATTATCTAAGTATCCAAATTGGATACTTTTTTCCTTTATAGTTCTAGATTGCTGTAGAGAAAGTGAGAAATGAGAATGTATTATGTCCATTTTATAGAGGCAAGGTTTTTTTAAAACTACTTAACAAAAGGAAAACATAAATATGTGCAACTTTATTAATGAAATTGATGATGATGATGATGATGATGATGATGAAGAAGAAGAAAAGAAAGGAAATAAAAGAGGCTGGAAAACTATGTCATAAACAACAACTCCAAAAGTTTTCATTATTTTGCTCAAAAATCTCCTTCATTGTCTCTTTGCTAGAAAAGCCAACCTTAATTCAAACATTAACAAACAATATATATTAAGAATCCATTGTTGCAAATCAGGCATATGTTTCTCCCTCCAGTGATGTATGTTAATATTTTTAGCCATCCCACATATCCCCCAATATAGTTAATAACTTGATAGACTCCAAATACTGGGGTTACTGTATAGCCAAGAAGAATATATGCATTTTTAATATATAGGATTTGATCCAGTTATATTAACAATCATGTAGGTCAATCATGTGACAATAATAGGACAACACCAAATTATATGTAGTAATTCTGCAAAAGTTTTAAAACCAATTTCCATCAGGTGAGTTGATCCAAGTAATGTGAGATGCCAGTTTATCCAAAAAATAATTGGGCACTATTTTTAAATTGAGTTCTGTACTTCAGAGTATAAGGACAGCTGCTTCACATTGATAATACAATTAGGGCTATGGTTTCAATACATCTAAAGTGCCTGATTGAATTAGACAGTTAAAGTGTTTTTTAATAAAATTATTTGGCCACAAATCCTTCCTTTAATTAAGAGCACTATATTATATTAATTCACTTTTTCAAATATATGCACACAAAGTCCTCAGAAGGGCCTATGTGCTGCTCGTTTTATTTATCTCTTAGGTATAATTATGACTGATCTTTGATACTAAGCAACTGTAGTTCAGAAACAATCACTTAAATACCAAGAAGTCTCATTACCTGCCTAAATAGTTGCATGGAACTGAAAGGTTAGTAGTAGCCCACGTGTGTTACCATAATTGTCAAGCCAGTTAACTGTATTTGTATTTGGGTGTACAGAAATCACCTGCAGTGACAACCTAGTGTAATAAGAAGCATTACTGTAACGGTAAGCAAGTTCCTGCCACAATAACCCTCCAAAATGTAAGCTAAGGTAGCCATAGATATCTTGGAAAAAAAAAAATCAGAATGATCCTACAAGTCCAATATTTCTGAGAAAAGAAAAAGAAGCGACAGCGTAATGATTTCAATGATTCATTGCGAAGGCATGGCTTCTTTTAATTAGTTTCCTCCCTTACTGCTGGCATATTTGTGTAGAGTTGAAAAGATGTAGAAAGTGGTCAAGCAAAAGGTTTGGAATATATCACAGATATATTTGTGACTTTTTAGTTTGGAAAAAAGATGTGTATATACAAACATGATAAAATTATGCGTGACATGGATAGTGATAGTTTCCCCTCCTCGCCAAAAAAAGGGAAAAAAAACAAAACAAAACTGGTATCTGAGCTACCCACGTACTGGTGGAAATTTTAAAGTAGATAAAAAAGATTCCAATAGAGGAGAATATACTGTATGGAGCTCAGGGTTGAACTGCGGACTTCTTAGTGCTCTCTGAGCTTAGTTGTTTGCTTACAGATGTTTCATTACCCAGCTAGATAACATCAGTGACTCTCAGTGACTCTGATGATGTTATCCAGTTGGATAATGAAACATCTGCAAGCAAACAAACTCAGGAAGCACCAAGAACTCCACAGATTAAAAAGCATTCCACACAGTATATACACTAGTTAAAATATGGAATTCAGTACCATAACATGTAATGATGGCTAGCAAGTTGGATGGATTTATAAGGGAATTAGGCAAATTTGTAGAACATAAGACAATCAGTGGCTCTAAAAATGTTAACAGTATATTATTTCCACTATCTGAAGGGGTGTGCCTTTCCGTTCATGTGATACCACAGAACAGAAGCAGGAAGGTGCCATGTCCTATTTGAAGCTTTCCAGAAGCACCTGACTGGGTACCATGGGAACTGAATTCTGAACTAGATCCAGAAGTTTCTTTGAGCCAGAATAGCTGTTAGAGATACGCAATGTTTCAGATTCAAAGGAAAAAAGGTGCTTTTGGAGGAAATGGGCAGACACACACAGTATCTGTCTGCCTCTACTTAAACCAGATGCATCTTTTCTTATGATTTTGTTGCAGTTGCAGATGTGCAATCCCAGAAAAAATATAGCTACTTTAAAGATTTGCAGACAGGTACTACATGTATTTCCCTGTGTACTCCTAAGCTCTTGGTGATAACATTAGAAGTTGCCTTTCACTGTTTGTTTGGTTGCCCCTTGTTGCCTAAGAAGCGATATAGCCCTTCAGATTTCATCTCCAAAAGATGATTTGCAGTGTGCAGGAGTGCCAATGTCATACCTTCCCCCGGAAGTGAGATTAGCTCCATTCCCTCTTAACATTCTGTAAGGCCCTCAAGACCTGGTTATGTGATCAGGCCTGGGGCTCCCAGGGAACCGGGGAGATTTTATGATGGCTCCCTTATTAATTTTATCCCCTCCTATTTTGTGTGTTTTTACAGTTTTTTATGTGTAATTGTTTTTATGTATTTATTTTTTAATTGTTGTACGCCACCCAGAGTCACCTTGTGTGAGATGGGCAGCTATATAAATATGATAAATAAATAATAAATAAATACATAAATAATACCTACATGAAATACTTTTGTCTTTTTCCAGATCAGGTGCAGTTGCTTTAAGGTGTGGCAGATTTGCATTCATGCACACAGCTGTCCTTCGGAAACAGTTCTTTGTTCTTCTGTTTTTGGATATAAACAGTTGAATCTGTTTTTGTTTTCACATGCAAAATTAGTACCTTACTATTGGGCTTCCAGGGGTTTTAAAATGATAAATATTTGACTGCTGGAATGATCTTTGCTTTCTATTTTAATACAGAAAAATATCCTTCAATTGTCAGTAACCTGAGAAAGGCTTCAAGAAACTGGTAAATTCATCAGCAGTCTCCACAATGAATTCTGCTACTGGTTTCTTAATTTTTTTTCATATTTGCTCTGTGCAAATATTAATCACTTTTAAGGATTTTTAATCTGTGAATATATTAGATTCATTTTAATGGTTTCATCTAGTGCTTTATCACTGTTATTTTGTTTAATTGTACTTATCCTATACATACTTCAGGAGTATTCTGAACTGGACAATAGGACAATAGTTATAAATAATGCCCCCCATAAAATGAAAAAAGAAAAGTATATATACATTTTAATAAGATTTGTCTGTTGCCCAGAGAGCAGAATGAAATAAACTAAAGAGATAATTTTTAGGATAGATTTTGATTGAATGGTAAGACAAATTTCTTAATCATAGGAAGAGCTGGACAATAGAACCAATTATTTATAGAATTTTGAGGATGGGGAAAAGCATTTAAAGGGACTTTTTCAAGTGATAAGGATTTGTGTTTGAGTTGAGGTTTTTTTTAAAACTTTTTCTCATGATGATCATTATGCTGTGTATGTTAACATGAATTAAAGATATATATTGTTCTAAACTGTTTGATGTATTAGTCTATTTACTATATATAAACGATTAAAAGGACTTTTTTTCCCTCAATGTGATATACCTTCTTTCATTTTTGAACATGTAACATGCTTCCTTTTCATGTTTTCCCTTTAGATTACCTATTTTAGCCTTTGGTATTTCAACAAGCAGAACCAGCGCAGGTGGATAGATTTGGATAAGCCTCTCAAAAAACAACTGGATAAATATGCATTGGAGCCAACTGTATTCTTTGGTGTGGTGTTTTATGTGCCTTCTGTCTCTCAACTTCAGCAGGAAATTACCAGGTGAATCTTATATGCTGGCATAGAATAATTCTAAATATAAAGTAAGGAAATTTTACATGGCCCTATTGAATGTGATTTCTGTTGTTTCCACATATCTTTACAATAGAATAGTCCTCCTGGATCTGAACAAAAATCTTGCTGATTAACATGTTATTTCCTACATGGCCAATTATTTTAGCTCAGATAAATACAAGCACATTACCTTTGTTAGATAATAAAAGCTATTATCCTACTAAGCTGTTGAGCAGAGTTTCAGATTTGATGTTGAAATTCCTGGCTGCTTTTTGTCCTAGAACATAGGAGAAACTACACTGGGATGACACCATTTGGGGAACACTGGTTTACACTGCATGGGGCAACTTAAGAATTCAGAGTCAGTTATTTCCCAGACCTCTTTAGAGATGTCAAGCATTGAACTACAGTTATGTGAATAAGCATTTGACCCTTTTTTGATTTTCTGAATTTTGCATATCTGAATGTCACTGAATGTTATCAGTTTCATGGATCCTACTGATATATAGAGGGGGAAGGGGAGTCGATCTGAGTTAACAAGAAGTGCCAAAATTTGGAGTCTCTATTTATTCATAAGCAAAGTCATCCAAAATGTGATGTGCCAGTGTGTAAAAAGAAATGAGCAGTTCATGCTAGAAAATCTTTGAAGTGTGATTGAATTGAAGCAGTTTACCATGGAGAAGTGGGCCAATATTTCTACTGAATTGGTGAGAGAATGATCACCAATTACAAGAAGTTATTGCTACTAAATGTGGTACAGCAAGTTACTTCATTTATGGGGATGATTACTTTTTCTCACTAGCACGCAGTACATTGAAGAGACTTCAACATCAAATCTGGGACATCCTTCACCAGCTTAGATTGTTTTAATTCCAAAATTATCAACTTGAATGCTCAGCAGTTCTCTGGAGTCTCACCTACAGATTTTCCTTATTGTCTGCTGCTTGATTCTTTTTTAATGGAAATGCCATGGATTGAACTTGGAACTTTCTGCATATGCTCCTCTGCTAAGTTATGGTATCTGGCCTACCATATATCACACTACAGATACAGCTTATATAATATTATTTATTTTATTTATATACCCTGCTTTTTCTCCAGATGCTGAAAGTCATGTACATACTTCTTCCATAGAATCATATCAGCAAAACATTTGCTTACAACCTAAATTGTTGATAGCTGAGAAGTAGATGTATGTATCTGTTTCTGAATGTTTCTGAGTGTATGCATTTCCATGAATCAGAGGCAGACGGAAAAACATTTTTTTTCTCATAGATACCAGTATTATCTACAACTGAAGAAAGACATCTTGGAAGGAAACATACCTTGCACATTTGAACAAGCAATTCATCTTGCTGGCTTAGCTGTTCAAGGTAATCTCCACACTTGCAATCATGTTTAGCTTATTTTAGGAGGAAGGGACTTGTATTACTGTTTGAATGAACATTTTGGAGGAAGTGTATGGCCTATTGACTGTACATGGGTTACAACCTGTGTTCCTTAAAAAAGCATTAAAGCATAATTGGGATATAAGAATACAAAAAGCACAAAAAGGGCCATCTTGGATCAATGTATTGTCCCCCATAGTGACCGAACAGATGTTTAGAGGAAGCCTGTTGGCAGAACATGAAGGCAGTAGCTGTCTCCTGTTGCTGCTTTACAGCTGCTGATATATATGGAGATCAAGATGTCTAGTGTTATCCTGTATTAAGGCTGCACAAGCAATTGGCCCAGGAGCTTTACAAAGAATATTGGTATGAATGAAGCACCTTTCCTCAAAGCTTTAAAGCAGTCATGTCCTCTGATACAATCACTCTGATGACTGTCCTTGTGTGTGTGTGGTTTTCTCTCACTGTGTGGTTTTCTCTGTGTGCAGATACATGTCCGTTCACAGACAGCATTACTGCTGGGATTGCCAGCAAAGGAGCTGTTCCATAGAGCCTGTGTGACAATTAGTTCTTCAGCAGGGGAAGATCCCTTAGCAAATTAGAGAGAATTGCAAACTTTTGGTTCTCAACCTCTCCTGCATATGTCTTTATATTTTATTGTTAGCTTGGACAATTGTATTCTGTCTTTTCTTCAGAGAAATATTTTACCGTTATAGTAATCCATTGTGGCTGAATACTGTTTTTGAGTAAGGCACCCACAGTTCTTTTCTCCCAGAAGCATGTTAAACTTCTAATGGTTTACTATAATATTGGACAGTCTGGATTTATATCATCAAAAGAAAGTCATCCTTTATTTTGCCCATGATAATCTTCATCTGTATGATGCAAATCAGATCGCTAAAGCATTGTAACTTTCAACTCTATATAATACAGTGGTACCTCAAGATATGAATTTAATCCGTTCCGTGACTCTGATCGCAACTCGAATTGGTCACATCCTGAAGCAAATTTTCCCATAGGGTTCAATGTAAATACGGTTAATCCGTTCCGCCCTCCAAATTTGGTCGCACCACGAGGCAAATTTCCCCATAAGGTTCAATGTAAATACGGCTAATCCGCCCTCCGAATTTGGTCGCACCATGAGGCAAATTTCCCCATAAGGTTCAATGTGTCAGCCGGCGTTGCAGGGCTAAGAAATTCCCCAGGCGCGCTTTGGTCAGTTTCACCGCTCGAGTGCTAGCGCAGAAAGAGGAAGTGCTAATGAAAGGGCCACCTGGCGCCTCTTCACTAATCTGTTAATGCCAGAGGGCCGCGGGTGCTATGGACAAAGGAAAGAATCACGGAATTGAGAAAGAGCAATCAGCGCGCGAGGAAAAGCTCCCGCTCCCGGCTGTGTGCGTGGCAAAAGCCCAAGGAAAGCAATGACCACGCCAAGGGCTATGGACAAAGGAAAGAGCCGCGGAATTAAGGAAGAGCAATCAGCGCGCGAGGAAAAGCTCCCGCTCCCGGCTATGTGCGCGACAAAAGCCAAGGAAAGCAATGACCACGCCAAGGGCTAACAACAATTAAAGAACAATGGGACTCAGGCTGAACCTGCCATCTGGACAATTAAGGGGGATCATTGGGGCGCTGATAATCCGAAGCCTGTAAGGAGGGGAGGTATAAAGGAACCAATGTATTGTACCAAGCCAGTCCTGGCTTTGCTTGTAACTGTTGCGTTACGCTTGAGTAAACCTCTTTTGTGAACTACACGTGTCACGGGAGTTTCTCTTGACGAATGGGGCAAGATCTTACACAATGTAAATACATACGGCTCTGCATTTTCTTTGGAGCCATGCTGACAAGCACACCAAAAACCTCCCAAACGCCACAAAACACACCACAAGCCTCACCGAACATCTCCTTGCTACCGCGATCTCGCCCACAGGAAGCCGCGACCACGTGGCAGCAGGGCAAATGGCCGCGGATCTGGTTTGTAGCTTGAGGCGGAGTTCGCATGTTGAGGTAAATTTTTGCGGCCGGAGCTGGTCGTATCTCGAAATTTTCGTAAGGTGGGGCGTTCGTATCTTGAGGTACCACTGTATTTTACAACATCAAGGAGAGTATACAGGTGAAACTCGAAAAATTAGAATATCATGCAAATGTTCATTTATGTCAGTATGGCAACTCAAAAGGTGAAACCAATATATGAGATAGACGCATTACATGCAAAGCGAGATATGTCAAGCCTTACTTTGGTATAATTGTGATGATTATGGCATACAGTTTATGAAAACCCCAAATTCACAATCTCAGAAAATTAGAATATTACATGACATCAATAACACAAGGATTGGAAATAGAACAATATCGGACCTCTGCAAAGTATAAGCATGCATATGTACTCAGTACTTGGTCTGGGCCCCTTTTGCAGCAATGACTGCCGCAATGCGGCGTGGCATGGATGCTATCAGCCTGTGGCACTGCTGAGGTGTTATGGAAGACCAGGATGCTTCAATAGCGGCCTTCAGCTCCGCTGCATTGTTCGGTCTCATGTCCCTCATCTTTCTCTTGGCAATGCCCCATAGATTCTCTATGGGGTTCAGGTCAGGCGAGTTTGCTGGCCAATCAAGCCCAGTAATCCCATGGTCATTGAACCAGGTTTTGGTACTTTTGGCAGTGTGGGCAGGTGCCAAGTCCTGCTGGAAAATGAAGTCAGCATCCCCATAAAGCTCGTCTGCGGAAGGAAGCATGAAGTGCTCCAAAATCTCCTGGTAGACGGCTGCGTTGACCCTGGACTTAATGAAGCACAGTGGACCAACACCAGCAGATGACATGGCTCCCCAAATCAACACAGACTGTGGAAACTTCACACTGGACTTCAAGCATCGTGCATTGTGTGCCTCTCCATTCTTCCTCCAGACTCTGGGTCCTTGGTTCCCAAATGAGATGCAAAAGTTGCTCTCATCAGAAAAGAGGACTTTGGACCACAGGGCAACAGACCAGTTCTTTTTTTTTTTTTTCTGTAGCCCAGGTAAGATGCTTCTGATGTTGTTTGTTGTTCAGGAGCGGCTTGACAAGAGGAATACGACATTTGAAGCCCATATCCAGGATCCGTCTGTGTGTGGTGGCTCTTGATGCACTAACTCCAGCCTCAGTCCACTCCTTGTGAAAGTCCCCAACACTTTGGAATGGCCTTTTCCTGACAATCTTCTCCAGGCTGCGGTCATCCCTGCTGCTTGTGCACCTTTTTCTACCACACTTTTCCCTTCCACATAACCTTCTATTGATGTGCTTGGATCACTTTGGGAACATCCAACTTCTTTTGCAATTCCCTTTTGGGGCTTTCCCTCCTTATGGAGGGTGTCAATGATGGTTTTCTGCACAACTGTCAGGTCAGCAGTCTTTCCCATGCTTGTGATTCCTACTGAACCAGCGTGAGAGACCCTTTAAAGGCTCAGGAATCCTTTGCAGGTGTTATGGATTCATTAGCTGATTAGAGTGGGACACTTTGAGCCTAGAATATTGAACCTTTTCACACTATTCTAATTTTCTGAGATTGTGAATTTGGGGTTTTCATAAGCTGTACACCATAATCATCACAATTATACCAAAGTAAGGCTTGACATATCTCGCTTTGCATGTAATGCGTCTATCTCATATATTGGTTTCACCTTTTGAGTTGCCATACTGACATAAATGAACATTTGCACGATATTCTAATTTTTCGAGTTTCACCTGTACTTTTTGTAATTTTGAGTAACACTTTTAGATAACATAATTTGTACTTGTGCCAAACTTCAATCAGGAATACCACCACAACTCCTTTCTGCTCATTTGATCATTTTCTTTCTTTTTTTAAAACTAATTTGCCATGCTTGGAACAGCCCCTTAAAGGCATAGCAAGCTTTACACCATAGCTTGGCAGTAAATCATAGATCAACCTTTCTGAGCCAGTGTGCTGATGACTGGTGGCCTTGAACAACAACTAGAATATATTTTCATAATGGTTCTTTCCAGCCTGAGAACAGCTGTGCTGGTTTCAGTCCTTCTAAGATGGACTTCCTTCTAAAGTACTAAGTACTAAGATGGACTTCCTTCTAAAGTACTATGATAGACATTTATCTTATTAAACTATTTAATTTTAGTTTAAGATAATTTTTAAAACCCTGTGGTACTAAGATAGTACTTTACTATCCATGCTATGTTTTTGCATATGTTACTTTAGACAGATGAAGAGAACCTGAATGCCTGGAATTTTGAAGAAGCAATGGTGGGTAATTAAGGTGGAGATACTCATTTACATGACATTTAAAAAAATAAAAGAGTCAGCCTGGATTTTCTGACTGTTGAGCATACTCCGTCCTTATTAACCTTTTTGGATTTTTTTTTTTTTTTTGTACTTCCACAATTCTGGAATTTCCCCAAACTTTTGATACCTTCCTGTTGTGTGGAGGTAAATTGTTATTTTTGATACATAATCAACAGCTAGAAGACTAGATACAAAATATGTACCACAGGGTTTTAAAAATTACCTTAAACTAAAATTAAATTTGGAGTCTATGTACCTTCAGTGCTTCATTGGTGAAAGATTTTTTTCAATATAAACTGGGATTCAAATACAGTGGTACCTCGGTTCATGAACGCTTCTGTTCACGAACAATTCGGTTCACGAACAGCTCCGGTCGCAAAATTTTGCCTCCGTTCGCGAACTCTGCATCAGGTTATGAACAGGATCCGTGGCCATTTTCCCTCCCGTGACACGTGGTCGTGGCTTCCTGTAGGGAGGGGGACTCTCCCTCCAAGCAGTAACCGCCTCCCCACCCGCCTTCCTGTCCTCCACGCCAGAAGTCGCGTCGAGCAAGGTTAGCTTTCTCTCTCTTCGTACTGTACTTTGTGTCATATTTTTGCGGTTTTAAAAAACAACAACATATGGTTCAGAACGGATTAGCCGTAATTACATTGAACCTTATAGGGAAATTTGATTCGGGACGCGATCAAAAATCGGTTGGCGACCAAATTCGTAGGGGTCAGAACAGATTAACCATATTTACATTGAACCTTATGGGAAAATTTGATTCGGTTCATGACCAATTCGGTTCGCGACCAGAGTCGCGGAACGAATTAAGTTCGTGAACTGAGGTACCACTGTAGTTTGACTTGAATGAAACATGGCAAGAAACACTATTTCTGTTTGCAGCACTTTGTTTAGTTAGAAAATTAGAACAATTGCCTGTTGATTGTTGCAGGATTACTGCTTACAGTACATGCCTTTTTCAGGGTGTAAAAGTTATGATCATGCTAATCATACTTTGAGAAGATAACGACAAAATAATTGTATAGTCTGTTGAAAATCACTGATTTTTTTTGAAATGACTTTCAATATCTCACTGATTTCTTTTAGTATTATGGCACATTGAAGGGATATACAATTCAGTACTCATGATGTAGTTTTTTTCCCCTTGCAGTCTTCATTTTTCTTTGTGCTACTTGAAAAATAGGTATATAATTACAATATAACTGAGGAAAATTTGAATGGAGTTCATCTCTCTCTCTCTCTCTCGCTCTTGCTATCGCTCTCTCTCATTCTCTCAGTTCTAAGAGTTTACTTGACTTCTCCCTCTTTATATCTGGGAATATAAAAAGGTCTTTATAGTCTAGCATTCTCTTTCTGTTAGTGGTCAACCAGATGGCCCTGGGAAACCCATAAACAAGATTAAATCACTTTCATCCTTCTGTTCATATTCCCCAGCACTGATATTGAACAGCATATTATATCCAATATCAGTGCCCATGGCTGACTACTATAACTCTCTGTACATGGTACTACCCTTGAGACCACCTGGAAACTTCAGGTGGTACAGAATGCAGCTGTCCTTGTACTAACAGGAATGCCCCAATATCATCAGATAGCATCAGCATTATGGG
The DNA here is from genome assembly GCA_030867105.1 of Liasis olivaceus. Lineage (NCBI taxonomy): Eukaryota > Metazoa > Chordata > Lepidosauria > Squamata > Pythonidae > Liasis > Liasis olivaceus. The sequence continues at coordinate 39,784,766 of CM061349.1, forward strand.
TTCTCTACTAATTGCCAATTTGTTTCTTATTGCAATTTAGTGGGATGGTTATAAATTAAATAGTCCTATGTAGCTCAGGACTTGGGTATTATTGAGACTGCTTCTTCCAAGCAGAATATGCCCACCCAAGATATGCACGCTAAGCGTTCCCTCCTCATGAAGTACAGCAGAAGAATCAGAAGCAATCATTCTCTGCCAGAGCTCCCCTCCTGTGAAACCAGTTGCCCCCAGAAATGAGATCAGCTTCCTCACATTTATAAAACTTGTGAAATAGTGGTTTCTTAAGCATTTGGGGAATATAGACAAAAGTATTTACCTGGGGTACACGTGGGCACTGCTTATTGTTCTTTTGCTGTTATTGTCAAGTTTAAATATGTATGTATATGTATGATTTTTTCCCCCTATATGGTTGATTTTTTTGTTATATAGTTTTGTAAGATGCTTAGATTTACTTGACTGAAGCAGCAAAAAACAATGAATGAATGAATAAATGAATGAATAAATGAATGAATAAGACATACCCCATCTGGTCTGCAGAAATGTAGATGACCACTAGATGGGTGCATGAAGAATGTCTTTCTGTATCTCTTTGCTACCATCTAGTGGTTCTCTTGAGTGTAAGTGAGTGGGCTTTAGTTTGAGAATAGTGTGTTGCAAATATACCCTGATTTTGATCTGTGAAAATGTTGGATGTATGAAGATTCCTTTTAAACCAGTAATACTTTTGCATAGCTGTTTGTGATGGAATGGACTTATGAAGGCCATGCTCAGGGAGATAAGCGTGTTCTTAGCCCCCAACAGGAGCATGGGAAGTTCAAGAAAATGAGGCTGGCACCTCCCTAAGGAATTCACGGTGTTGTGGCTGGCTGACTTGGGAACTTGGGTTCAGTCTGATGAGATTGATGTCAGGTTCAGCCCAAAGAACTCCCAAGAGACAATGCAAATACAGTTCTGTTGCGTTTATTAGCTTCCACCTCAAAACAGAATCTCACGAGACTGAACCCAAGTTCCCAAGACAGCCAGCCACAACACCGTGAATTCCTTAGGGTGATGCCAGCCTCATCTTCTTGAACTTCCCACACTCCTGTTGGGGGCTAAGAACACGCTTATCTCCCTGAGCCTGGCCTTCATAAGTCCATTCCATCACACTGTTATAGCAACTGTTCTATGTTATAGAAGAGATTGGCAAAAAAGATGAATTGTTGGCATGAGGAAGGGGGAACCATGAATATTCATTTCATTTGCTGTTATATTTTATATGCTTAGAATAGTAATATTGTGCTATACTGAATATATTTCCAGAATGTTGTTTTGTCAGTGTGATAGAAGAAATACATCACAATAACTTGTTTATGTGACAAACATTCTGCCTGTTTTATTTATCCCAGTTGACTCTTAAATCATAGTGATTCAGTAAGTAATTACCTAATTGCTCTTGTATATCATGAAATAGCTTTCTACATTTCTGTTTTTTAGATAAGAAAACTAAAAGTTGTATAATATATCCATTTGTATTGTTTATATGACTTCTGGGAGTTTGGATAGGAATGTTCTGTATGCATGCAATAATTTAATTGTGGTCTGTTGCTCATCTGTCAAATAATACTTCATTGTTAATTGGTCTGTTCTTGACAGAATTATTTTCCAACAGAATTGTATGTTAAGTATTTAATTGCTGCCTGTTTTCTTTTAATTCCTCAGCTGATTTTGGGGATTATGACCAGTATGAATCACAAGAGTTTCTACAGAGATTTGCCTTGTTTCCCGTGGTAAGGACTGTCCAGTTTCCCTTGCTTTTTTCCCTGTTGGAGATGTTATTTAAATAATAATTTAAAAAGTGAAATTAGTCCTGCATGCTATTATTATTTTGAATGTTCTTGTTTTATCTATAGAAACAAGCACGCATTATGATAGCTTTATTATTAATTGCTTCATGTTTTACCAATTTTTAAAAATCAATATTCAGAAAAAGGTTTCTTTGTGCTGTTCTATCAGAAAGGTTTATATGGATTTTTTATTGTTCTATCAGATTTTTATAGTGATAGTAAAACCTGCTATGTAGATAAAGAGAAAGTTAGAATACTCTGTCATCATCCTACCTCCAGTGGGACGAATCTGATTGTTGAAACCAAGGTGAAACCAGGAATATCTGGTATTCCTGAGGATGTAAATCTGCTGTTACCTTAGGAGTACTCAACAACTGACTGAGAGAGACTAGCCCAACCTCCCAGAATTTATGTTTTCCAGCCAGAGGCATGTGTGTGTGTTTGTGTGTGTGTGTGTGTATGTGTGTGTGTGAGAGAGAGATCATTAGCAAGATGGTGGACAGAGATTTACAATACAGTACAGCACCCCCTTCCCTTTTGTATATACTGTAAGTTGACCATGTTTAAAAGGGGTGGGGATGCTCTGTTAGCCATCTTGCTAACTTTAACACATATATCCTGGGATGCCATTTCATCAAGTCTGGAAGGATCTGCCTTTTTTCCTCTTCCCTCCAGGTGATATCCAATACATGGTTGCCTTTGGGTGTCTGAATTTTTGAATATTTTTGAATATTTGCCTGAAAAGAGTCATATAAATATCTCAAACGGCTACCCAGACATTTTTAGCATTGCCTTTGTGGTTCTGAAGATCACCCTACTAAAATTTGGTGGCCAAAAAACTGATGTTCAGCTGTGTGAGAATTTAACTTGGTTTGGAGAAGTTTTAAAAGTAAGAATGAGAATACAAGGCCTTCATGAGTTAAAATGCTTCCATTCTCATTGTTAAACTGCCCCCATCCATCCATCCATCCAAACAAAAAGATTTCCAGTCCCATCATTTCCAATGTCATCACCCTGAAACTGAAAGACTTGAGGTCCATTAGTAGTTTTACCTGCATTCCTTGACTGAGACGTTACCTACTCTGCCTTGAAGAAACAATTGCAAGCAACTCTACAAACAGCAGAACACAAAAGTGCTTCCAAATTCTCTCGGATACATCCAGATCACTTGCAATATATTAAAAAAAACCCTCCAGGTTAAAATCTTACATGGCTATATGCTCTATGTGCTCTGATGAAATAAATGGGTACTTTTGTGGAGGTTTACAAATTTATTTACCCCTAGGTCATTCTGGATGACTTGTGACATTTGAACTGTGAGGGATAGATTAACACAGATCAAACTACTCAATATGGATCCCATCTGAATTCCTTTAGACACTGTAATGATCAGGATGGGGAAATCAAAACTGATGAGCTTCTTCTGATTTGAAGCAATGCATATAAATTTACCTGATGATTTTGAACATGTTTGTACAAGCCAGATTAAATGTTATTGTTTATATGGTTACCATGAATATTTGATCACTTTATGTGTTTACTGTGGTTATTTTAGTTAAGTTGTTTACTGTGCATGTTTTAATTATTGATCTTATTTAAGTTGCCATGAATCTTTTGGTTTGATGACATACAAATATATGAATGACTGAAAGTAAGACGGAATAGTAGATATACATACTTTTAATTAACTTCTTACAACAAATGAAGTTTTGAATGTTGACAATGGATACAGGAATAAGCACAATTCTTTATTTTCCATTTTTAAGGGTTGGTTGCAAGATGAGAAGATCTTAGAAGAAGCAACTCAGAAAGTGGCATTACTCCATCAAAAATACAGGTATTGGTTCTGAATTTGTGACATTGTTTCAAGCCTGAAGGTTGCCAGATGATGGCATGCTGAATTGTTGCTATAAAGTAGGAAATTATTTACATTTGGACTGATTATGAGAAATACACAGGTCCTGTGTTAACAGAAATCAGCCTTGTTAATACACAGTCTTTCTACTGGCCCTGTGATTGAAATTGGTGGATCTGTTTCTCATCAGTTGAAGTAGGTACATCAAGAACACTGTAAGCTTACAGTACATTTAACACTGTATTTTAAGCTGTGATCCCCACAAATAAATCTAGGAAAAAAGTACTTCATTTCTCCAGCCTCAGCTCTGCCTGATGTGGCTCTTAGGGTACCCAAAAAAACCCTGATACTGTAATAAACAGTCATAAGCACTGTCTTTAATACTAGCTTCCATTGATCAGAAAGTCATGATAAATGGTGATAACTTATTCTGGTTTAATGGGAAACCTTTTTGCTTTAGTAACATTATTGTACTTACAAGCTGTTTAAATATGGAGCATGTATGCCTGAGGCTGGCTTTAGAATCATTAACTACAGTTTTTAGAGGTCCAGCATGCTATTTGCATTGGCCCCACATTTGGAATTTGCAACAGATCTACTAAATTCTGCTTATTATAGATTTATAAGAAACCTCTGAATGTAAATATGATCTTTGTTCCTTGTAAACTTTTGTATTTCATGTGCTATTTTACAGCTGGATTTAAATAAGACACTATTGTGATTTGCTTGTTTGTAGTTTAGTGTGTTATATGAAACCAACTACTCTGGTTTATAAATCACAAAATTTATTTAAGCTGGTTACTGAATAAATCCATTGTTTTGGATTTGCAGAATACATTGAATCATAAACTAATTCAGTAGTTTGAGTTCATAAAATATGTTGAACTACTATATGTATGTGTGTGTGTGTATGTATGTAGATTTATGTACATATCTGCTAAATCTTTGCTGATCCACTTAAGTGTATTGTGTGTTTGATCAGAGAAAAATCACATTTTTTGCACCAATGAAATATTATACTCTGGATTTATTTATGTAAACTTCAAGGAATATACCCTCCAAAAAAGTATTCTTGATACAGTTACAGACAGAAACTAAGTGTTCTTGTAGTCAATTGAATTTCTTTCTTTCCTTCTTTCTTTTGAAGGGGCCTCACACCACCTGATGCAGAGATGTTATATATGCAAGAAGTTGAGAGAATGGAAGGTTATGGTGAAGAGACCTATCCTGCTAAGGTAAAGTTAGCTTTACTGAAGACCTGTGCCACTGCTTCAGTGTTACACAAGTATAATAATTAATTTGCCTTCTGCATTTATAATTTTCTTTTAAAAGATATTTTTTTTCAGAACACTGCTAATGTTTCTGTTAAAACGTTTAGCAGAAACACTCAGATGTCAATCCAGAAATAGGATTGGAGCTTCTATTTAGAAAGCAACATTCTACACTGAAAATATTCTGGATCCTATGTTAACCAATAAATGTAGCAAGCATATACTTGTAATACATAAAAACCATGTTCTATATCTAGTAAAAGCAGAATTTCAAATATATAAACCCTATGTAAATGAATGAATTATGTGTATAGTAATAACCCAGATTTTGAGCAAAAACAAGGGGTTATAGAGACTAGAATGTATGTTACACTGAACTAACTTGATAATTATTATTTTAAAAATATTCATCTTCATATTCTTTTAGAAGGAAGCCATTCTAATTTCAATCTGCTTCAGATTTTATTATAGTGCAGAAATAGTCAGGGTTGCCCTAACTGATGAGCTTTACTGGGGCAGAGGAATGCTGTTGTATCTTCTGGATTTCTTAGTGGTCTTTGACATCACTGATCACAGGATATTGCTGGAGTGGGTTGGTGGGTTGGAAATTGGTGTTACAGCGATTCCATTTCTATCTGCAAGACAACTGTCGGCAATTGGTAGTAGTATATTTCTGTTTGGATCCAAGTGTTTATGTAGTGGTATCCCACTGCATTTTCTGCCTTCTGTTTTGCTATTTGGGACTACATCATTATTTTTCAACTATGGCAACTTCCAGATGTGTAAACTTAAACTCTGAGTATTCTGCAGCCAGCATGGACATTCTGTGAATTCTGGGAGTTGAAATACACACATGTGGAGGTTGCCAAGGTTAGGAAAGACTGATAAACATTAAAATGTTGGAGAAGATTGTCCAGAAATTTGGAGTACAGTGTCATCAATGTGCAACTGACAGAAGAAGTTGTGCAGGAACTTCCTGGAAGAAGTAATGTACTGGATGAGGGCAAACAAACTGAAGCTAAACTTAGATAATGGGTTCTCAGTCCAGGGAATTAGGTAGGTGACTTATTCTAGAATAGGTAGCATTCCCTCTGAAGAACAGGTACATTGCTTGGAAGCTAACCTTGATTCCCAATTGTCACTAGAGGCGTCACTGGCCTCAGTGGTGATGAAAAGATAAGCCTAATTTTGGCTGGTGTGTAGGGTACAACCCTTCTGGACTAGGACAGTCTAGCCTCAGTGATCCATGCTCTAATAACTTCAAGTTTGGATTACTGCAATTTCCTTTTCTGGGCTATTCTTGAAGACAGTATGGAAGCTGCAGTTTGTACAAAGTATAGCTATCTGATTGCTAAGTGAATTGGTGAATGAGATTGTAGAACACTGGTCCTGAAAACATTGTGCTCTTTGCCAGAAGGTTCCAGGGCAGTATTTGAGGTGTTGACATTAGTCTGTAAAATCCAAAAAGCTGAGAACCCCAATATTAAATATGAGCTTCTCCAGGGCTATAAAATGATGCTGCGGAAGACCTTCCAGTAGTCCCACAAATTGGTTTGGTTTACAGTGCACTGGGTCTTTTCAGTGGCAGGATCCCAATTATGAAAATCTCTTCAAAGGGAAATATGGATGGCTACAAGCTGTCTTCGTTTAGATGACAATTAAAGATATACCTGGCAGATGGAAAATAACTAACCTGGGATCTGTGTTTTAGGTTGCATATTATAGAGGCAGTCCCCAGGTAAGATACATAATTCCAGTGTTATGCTTAGGGGCATGACTAATGTTTTTTATATGCAGAAATGGCAGCCACTATTTCTGGGCACAGTGCACAGTGTGCAATCCAAAGTTTCCAAGAATTGGCTTATAGGACTCTCGTAAAATCCTTGCAGGGATTGCCTGCATTGCTTTTTTTAAATTAACTTTAAATTAATTTTTATATTTATTAATTGGCAGGACTTTTGATTAATCATTTATTTAATATTATTTATATTGATAAATTGTTCTGATAATAATAATATATTTTCAGTACTATTTTTGTCATAACTGAATGTTGAAAGCATAAATTATATAGGGAATTTTAGGGGAAGTGATGTATAAGGGAACAAAACTATTTCCTTATTCTAGGAAGCATTGTCCTCAGTAATATCCTTGAATTGATACATAATCCCTTCTGGATTAGGATCACAGACAATCAGGTTAACATGTAGAAAAATATGTTGGTATATAGTTTTTACAACATAATTTAAATGTTCATCTAGCTGTGGCTGAATGGTTGTCCTACTAACATCATCAACTTTTTTTTTTCATTATCATTATCTAGGATAGCCAAGGAAGTGACATATTCATCGGAGCTTGTCTTGATGGAATTTTTGTCAAGCACAAAAATGGTCGGCCTCCTGTCATATTTAGGTGAGTTTATTTCCCCAGTAAGATGGAAAGCATGATGTTTCATGCTTATATTCATAACAATCTCTAGATATTACAGCTAAATAAGAACATATTTTCCATGCCAAATGTGTATAGGATATAAGGCTGTATTCACACTACTAATGAGATCTGTACTATGATAAATTGATTATGTGCCATCAAGTCACATAAATAAATTTTCTCCGTAATAATCTGTCCCTAAGCTGGTCTTTCATGTCTTCCAACAGTGCACTCATCACCAGTGTAAGTGAGTCTATCTACCTTGCTGCTGGTTGTCCTCTTTTTCTCTTTCCCTCTACCTTTCCCAGCATTAGAGCCTTTTCCAGAGAGGTAGATCTTTGCATAATGTGTCCAAAGTAGGATAATTTGAGCCTGGTCATTTGTGCCCAGTGAGAACTCTGGGTTGATTTGTTCAGTGATCGATTCGTTTGTTTTCTTGGCTGTCCACTGTATTCTCAGGAGTCTTCTCCAACATTAAAGTTCAAAAAATCAATATTCTTCCTGTTCTGCTTCTTCAGAGTCCAGTCTGTACTATGAAATGCTTGTTCATCTTTCAGTAATCACTGTAAGGATTATTTAGTATGCTATCTGTGACCTTTGGAATTGCATTCTAGGAGAAAGTGATTGCTCCATTTCCCCCTTCCAAGTTAGTAGATAGGACTCCAACTTTGAGGGATAAGTTTAACTTTAAATCAGCTACCCTCAATGAGAAGCTCTGAAATCGGTGAATGCCTATCTGAGAAAGCCTCAGAAGGAACACAGAGGAGTAAGGTTCCAGAAGCAGTTGGACAGGAGGACTGAGATCCAAAGGATTCTAACTCTCGTCTCCTTTTTCTTCCCACATTCCTGTTGGATTTTGCCCACATCAATACTTAATCTAGAAGGCTCACAAAGAGAAATTCAAGGACACAGCTCTGATAAAATAAATTTATTGCAGATAATACAAAAGCCTTCAGTAATAAATAAAATCAGCCATTGCAAACTCTAAGATTCAAGTGGTATTCGCAGCAGTCCCCAGATTCAAATTGTACATCACTTTTCCCACCCCTAGATCGTAATGGACCTAGAGGCACTTGTTTCTCAGCAGGAGAGGTAGTTGGCACCTGTGCCTTGTTACTGGTTTCAGGCTGTTAGCTTTGGATCTTACCAGCTCTAGCCCACACGGTTGCTGACCAGGAGGAAATGGAAGGGTCGCAAATGCTGATCCTCCTACCCTGTCTGGAATTAAATGTTAAGAATGAAATTGGTAGGACTGTGTGGTGCCCATGATCTTTGTCCTTAACCTCAGATATGTTGTTAATTCAGTTCCTGGAATCTCTTGCGTGGCGACTAAAGCATGTGCAAAAGCAACCAACCAAATGATTGCAGCTTTGAAGTTGAAATGTGCAAGGTAGCTAATAAATTCTGCAAATGTGTAAGAAATAGTAACAAATTAATATATATATTATGCAGGGAAGTATAGCATAATTATTTGTGAAGGCTATGAGTGTTTATGTTTCTCTCATTCTTCTTTTCATACACAGGTGGCATGACATTGCTAATATGACCCACAACAAATCTTTTTTTGCATTAGAATTGGCCAATAAAGAAGAGACAATCCAGTTCCAAACTGTGAGTGAGCTTTTATTTCAATGTATTTGATACGAGGAAGAAATCATATACTCTCTATATGTGTGTGTATATGTTTGTGTATGATAATGTGAGTTTGTATGTATGTAGGAGAGAAAGCCTGTATCTGAGAGGTGATGGTCTCTTACTTTTTTCTATTTTCTTAAAATTAGAGCAATTATTAGCACAAGCTGTATAACCTATTAGCAGCCAACATAGTTGGGCAGGAACAATTCCCTTCATATATTCTCAGTATCAATATCAATATCTATCAATCATATGTTCTCTGCTTTGTCATCAAGAAACATAACAGCTATAGCATTCAATGAAATAAAAATGTACTTACATTTCTCTTAGGAGAACTCTAGGGCACCACCTGTATGTTCTTTAAACACTTAGGGTGTTTCCAATCCAGGTTTTTATCATGAGATCATTCTTTTTTATTCAGAGATACAGATTGCATCATATTTTTATCCTTTTTTTTCTACCTCTTGGTCTGTTTTTTTTCTGTTCATGTATAATGTTCTTGCCAGGAACAGGTGAACAGGTGGGTCTGTCTATGGCAAAACATGATATGCTATTACTAATTACCTCCGTGTCTGGCTGATACTGCATTATTAATACTGAAACATACTGCTGAGTTTTATATGTTTTTAAAACTCTTATCAGTTTTTATTGCATTTTAATTTTTTTTATCATAATGCTACATTTATATGATAGAAGGTACTTTCTGATGCTTGGCCATAAAAGCTTAAAATATTTTGATTAGAATAGATAAAAAAGGGAATCACTCATATCTCGTGAGTATTCTATTACTACATGTTTCCAAATCCATAGGGTAAAAAGAAAATGGTCTCAAGGATGAATTTGTATTATTTAATGGAGAAGCACTCAGATTGTAGTTCATTTCCCAAACAACTTGGCCATTGTGAGTATTATATATAGTGCAAGTATCAGTGACTAGCAACACAATGCCAGATTTTTTTTTTTTTAATGGTGGTAGTCTTGTAAGATTTGACATTCAAAATCTCATTATATACAAGAATAATATCTCATGAAACATAGCAATTTTACAGGATTACAGCAGAACTTTCATTTGAGACATACTTCAGAGTTGCACAGTGCCATGGATTTTTTGAGATACCACTTTTGTAGCTCCTCAATATTGATTATATAGATAGAATATTTGGGTTGGGAATAGGCAGACTTGTATGGATATCCCTATTTATCTATTAAGTTCACTAGTTCACTTTGGGTTATTTAGTCCCTCAGCCTCATCTATCCTTTGCTGTGAGGATAAAATGCAGGAAGACCTGTGTGCGTGGAGAAAGGTTAGGATAACAGCTTTTTATAAATAAATATAACTCATGGATTATTTATTGGCTTTCAAATATTGAGCCTTTTTATCAGTCATGAGTATTCACTGGAGAAAAAATGCATCTTAATTTGAATGTGCTGTGATAAACATCTATGAGCTCAGCTGGGGCAGGCTATTTGCTGAAGTGATGCTTCATAAGTAGCAGGAACAAGATCTTGCAGGTGCCTATTTGTCGATACTATCATGCCTCCTTCTTTGCAGTCTAGACTGGAAGCAAGAATCTCAGAGCTCTTATTAACAGTTTTATTAGATGGAAGGATAAGGGGAATACAAGAATTCCAGTGAATACCCTCCTTTCACATGAGACACCTACAGATAGGGAGTTTAAGAAAGCAAAACTCTTATCCATCTCTTCCTCCTTTTCCTGTGTATGGATCTGGAAGCTTGCCTATTTTGTAAAGGAAGAAGAGTCTGCATCTGTTTCCTGTTTTGATAACTGTTATTTCTATCTGTGTAAGAAGTAACTCTCACAGATAAAATAGTTGTTTTATAATAAATTCTGAGGAAGCCCAATATAGACATACATTGCTATAGTAGTAGTCTACATGCAATGTGTGACTTGAACTTGTTTTGAACTTGTTACATTTGATTTTTCATATGTGGGAATCATAAAGAAGACATCTCCACGTGGCTCCAGAAGGAGGCAGGCATGTGTACTGGGTGGGATTCTGCTTCTCTCTGCTGTGCATGACCTTTATATAGCAAACATATTGTCCAGTCCAGGTCAGTCACTTGGCCCTATGAATCTGTAGAGTAGGGGAGTAATTTAAATCTCTGCTGGGCCCACCCAAGAACCTGCTTTGTTTCACATGTATCTTTTCTGTTTGACAGGAAGATATGGAAACAGCAAAATATGTGTGGAGGATGTGTGTGGCCAGGCACAAATTTTATAGATTAAATAAATGTAGCCTGTAAGTACCATATCTTTTAGTTTCTTTTTCTGTATTAATTTGATGTTCACAAACAGTTAACTTATTTTCTTTCTGAATGCATATTCCTGATGTTGGGACTTAATTATCTTAGAAATTTTATTTTCAGCATTCATGTACCAGCTGTATAAGGCAAGAGGTTTTCTTGCTGCAGGCTCTGACAAAAATGGTTTGAATCAAACTGTGAGAAAATAATACTAGCACATTCTAGAACTATTGTACAAGAACTGGAGTATAGATTTGCAATATAACTTCTCTGAGCATCAAGATGCCTGCAAGATTGTCAGATGGCTTCCCTGGAACCTCAGAATTAAAAAAAAAAATACAATTGAAAGAAATGACATGTGATTTCTGGCACCCTAACCCTTCCCTTCCCTTCCCTTCCCTTCCCTTCCCTTCCCTTCCCCCCTTCATTGTGCTATCACTCAAAATAAAGCAGTAACACCCACCTGAAAAATGGCTGCGCTCTGATCTAGAGGAAGAATTCTTGCAGTCCAATGGCACAGTTTGTCAGGGGTTTCAAAAAAAACAAAGAGTGGATAATGAATACTGTGTAGCATGTATTTTAGTAGCCTCTTAAAAAATCTTGAGAACAAGTTCATTCAAGGTTTTGTAGAAGAGTTTGTACAAGTAAAGACATTGCTCTGGATTTGGGGTCACTTCTCTCAATACTCTTCTGTTACCAGAAAATTGTGATTCTGTGATGTCAACTAACAAAAGGACATTTTGGATCTGGCTTATACAATCATCTAATAAGGCCATTGCAAATAAAGTCCCTGAAGCTCCAAAGATGCTTATATTTCTAAATGAACATGTGGATTAAATTAATGAAAGCATAATATAATCATCACAGCAGCATCTGTTTACCTGCTGACAGATTGTGCATCATTTTAATAGCCACATTCTGAATTGTCATACTTCAACAGGCTCTTTATAGATTTAAAGAGAATGATTAATCATAATCCATTCTTCATGTTCTGTCTTTTATAAAGAAGAGCCAAGTATAGTGCATTTCAGATGAGAACATTCTTACTCTGATTTGCTCTTTACCAGTTCAGAGACTAACACTGAAGGAAAAATTATTAGCCTGCCTTCTTTTGGAAATTAGGAGGAGGAAAGAGTATTGGTATGTTTGCTACCTTGAGCTGTATATGAAAAAAAAGGTGGGATAAAAATCGAAAAAAAAATGGCATACAGTACTGAAAACATACTCGCCCCAGGGCTAGGCAGAAGGTAGGTTGCTCAATCAGTATACACTTCGGCTTTATGTTTTAACTTGTTTAGCATGTTAGCAAACAGCTTTCTTTCAGACAATCTAATTTCAGAAGAAAAATGCCTGTTTCGGGGTGTGGCTTAGCCTCTGTAAGAAATGGCATGATGAAGGCCTTGCTGGTTCCTCAACCCACCATGATTAACTGCTTACCTACATAGAATTCCCTTCTAAAACAGTTAAGAAATGTAAAGTCTCTAGGAGAGGTGTTTTGCAATAAACTAAAGGGATCAAAATGTACATGAAAGAACCTATGGATTTTGAAATATTTCTGGCAGATGCTGAAGATTGTAACAGACAAAATAACCTCTGAAGTAGAGGCATTAGTGACAAAGCTGAGAATAACATGATAGATTACATAGTAACATAACTTAATGATCCCTTCCCAGATGTACATTTGTCTGAAAATAACATAGGACATGCATATAGGGTTCAAAACTCCAGGCTTGCAAAATTGAAAGAAAAACCCAAGGGATATTATAATTATGTTTCTTAATGAATGCACCAGAGATAAAATTATCCAGGAAGCCCACAAGCTGAAGCAAAGAAACTGGGGAGAAGACGAAGCTTTGTTTTTTCAAGACATTAGTCAAACTACCTTACGAAAAAGAATTGCATTCAAACCTCTAACAGAACTGTTGATAAAAGTGGGAATTTGTTATAAATGGGGATTTTCATTCAAACTTATAATTTTGAAACCATGCGGAAATGTCAGGCCCAGCCCAAGAACAGCAATGAAACAGTCCAGTCGAGTATAGTTCCTTTATTTGCTTACACCTTATAGACAGCATCTTGCCAAACTAAATCTATACTACAGCAATTAATGGATATACCCTGGGAGATTCTAGGGAGTGGCAGCCCTGGATCTCTTACTTTTCCCACGCTCCCCCTGCGGACTGTGTTGTCTTTTGCCTCCTTTCCCTTGCTGGAATGCACCCCCCCTTCCTGATAGCCTTGATCTTCCATATCACTCTCCTCCTCACAGATTCATTCCGTCATATCACCCCCCCTTCAAAGTCAGACTCCCCCTCCAAGTTCTCAGGGGAACTGGGCAGTGGTGGTAGAGATGAAAGCACAGGTGTGGTGCTTCCCTCTGAGTTCCCTGATGACTGCACCATGTCAGGTAGCTCCTCCTGAAAAACAGCTAGAGAGTTAGGAAAATCATCCCCCCTTCCCCTTGGGAGATGGATGCTGGAAGTCAAAGGCTGAGCAATTTCTGTCTCAGTACTTTCCTGCCCTAGGGCCCCTACCAGACCTTCTGCCTGTTCACTCACGACCTCCTCTGCTTGTTCTTGAGCATTGGAAGATTTGGGTAGCTTGTGAGGCCTTGGCTTGTTAGGGAAACACTGATGAAAGTGGCACACCAACACAGGAGTGTGTACATCCCTTGCATTCTCCCACGAACGTTCTGCCTCTGGGTACCCCTTCCAATGAATTAAATATTGAATTCCCTTCCCTCTCCTTTGTGAGTCCAAGATTGCTTCCACCTTGTACTCCTCTTCCCCATCAACTATGACTGGTGGGGGCGGCGGATCCTGGGATCTCAAGGTGCTTGAGGGTGCTTTCTTGACTAGCAAGGAGCGATGAAAGACAGGATGGACTTTCATTGAAGCAGGTAGTTGCAGATGGAAAGCAACTGGGTTCACTTGCCAAATGACAGTGAAAGGCCCCACAAATTTAGAGTCCAACTTCCTAGATGGCCTAGTGGAAGTTAAGAATCTAGTAGAAAGCCATACCTTGTCCCCTGAAATCACTGGCCCCTTCTGCCTACGTGCATCTGCTGCTTTCTTGTATGCTGCCTTTGCCTCCAGTAGCTGCTCTTTCAATAGCTCCTGAGCTGCCTGTTGCTCTCTGAGAAATCCTGCTGCGCTTGGTACATCTCCCTGCTGTATGGTTGTGGGTAAAACTCATGGGTGTACTCCATACAATGCTTGAAATGGTGACATGCCAATCGATGAGTGCACTGAACTATTATATGCAACTTCTGCTAATGGGAGGAGTGCTGTCCAGTTGTCTTGGCTATATGTGCTGTAGCACCTTAAATACTGCTACAATACCTGGTTAGTCTTCTCCGCTTCACCATTTGTGGAAGGGTGGTGGGTGGAAGATAAGTGAATCTGCACCTTCAGTAACTGGAAAAAGCCCCTCCAGAAATTGGAAGAGAACTGACTTCTTCTGTCTGTTATTATGTGCTTAACCATTCCTCTGTACCTAAATATGTGGTCTAAAAAGAGCTGTGCTGTGGCCTGTGCTGTAGGTAACCCTTTGCACGGTATAAAATGATCCATTTTTGTAAATAGGTCTACTACTAGTATTGACGTATATCCTCGCACCGGGGGTAGATCAGTGATGAAGTCCTTTGACACCATATCCCAAGGCTGGGGAGGGGGTATCTAATGGCTGCAAGAGTCCAGCCAGCTTCCCATAAACCAGTTTAGCCCATCTGTACATGTGGCAAGCTGCAACAGTGTCTTTAATGTCTGTAGCCATCTTTGGCTAACAATACTCTCTTAGAGTCTTGTGGAGTGTTTTAAAAGCTCCCCCATGGCCAGCTGTCTCATTGTCATGGCAAAGCTGCAATACCTCCTCCCGCAAAGGTAGGGGAACATGCAGTCGACCCTTATGCCAAAGTTGCCCCCCTTCCACTGAAAATGGGGAAACAGTACCTTGTTGGGTCCCCTGGAGGTCACCCATTCAGGTCCTTGCATATGGGTCCCATAGCTGCTGTGTCTTTATCCGTGCAAAAAGGTCACTGGCCTGTCGACCCGCCCCCAGCTTCTTGGGCCTGTAATCCTTGCAGTGCTGCCTAAAGTTGTGGGGTTGCAAGATTGCAGTGTGGGTGGGTGGTTGTTGAGCCGTTAAATATTCTGGATTATGGGAGAGCGCATCTGGTAGTAGGTTTCAGGAACCAGGCACATACATTATGTAGAAGTCAAAACAGGAGAAAAATTGGCTCTATCTTACCTGTTGGGGGGTGAGTGACTGTATGTTCTACTTAGCTCCAAGTTCTTGTGTTCTGCGCAAACTTGTATGGGAAATTTTGCCCCCTCCAGCCATTGCCTCCATTCCTGGAAGGCTGCCTTGATTGGTAGCAACTCATTAAATATATCACAGTTTTTCTCTGCGGGTGACAGCATGCGAGAGAAGACACATGGCAGCAATTCTCCTCCCTCTCCTTTCTTGGCCTGTAGAAGTACCACTCCAAGAGCAGCGTCCAAAGCATCAGTCTGGAGGACAAACTGCCACAAGGGATCAGGTTGATGGAGGAGGGGCTGAGAGGCAAAAAGCTGTTTTAACTCCCAAAATGCCAATTGCTCCTGTGCTGTCCAAGCAAATTTCCTTCCTTTCTTTAAAAGTTGTGAGAGAGGCTTAACCCTGTTAGCAAAATTAGGAATGAACTTTCTGTAGAAGTTAGCAAACCCCAGGAGGCACTGCACGTCTTTCACATTACAGGGGAAGTGCCATGACAATATTACTTGCACCTTAGCTGGGTCCATTTGCAACCCCTCTGTTGAAATCCTGAATCCCAAACAGTCTAATTGACATAAATGCACATTTTTCCAATTTGGCAAAAAGCTTATTCTCCCTCAGCCTATGCAAAACAGTTCTGACGTGCATAGTATGAGGCTTTGCATCCTCAGAATAGATTAAAATGTCATCCAAATAAATCACTACATAAGAATCAATTATGTCAGAAAAAATATGATTCATGAATCTGGAAAACACCACCCCACAATTAGCAAGTCCAAATGGCATTACTTTGTACTTAAACTTTCCATACCTTGTATCAAAGGCAGTCAGGAATTCTTGCCCCTCCTTTACACAAATGAGGTTATAAGCATTCCTGAGGTCTAACTTTGTAAAGATGCGTGCTTTCTGCAGCTGATTCAAAAGATCAGACATCAATGGAAGTGGATAATGATCTCGTATCATGACTTTATTTAGGTCCTTGTAATCATGGATGGTGCTCATGGGAGCTCCGTTGCTTGACCTATTCATTGAAGTCATCTGTGGGTCTGGCTTCTTTGGAACAAAAAATGTGGGAGCTGAGGCTAGTGACTTTGATGGTCTAATAAGTCCCTTCTTAAGGTTTACATCCAAGTATTCTTTCAGAATAGCTAACTCCTTGGCAGACATAGGGTATTGCCTCCTGGCAGGGATCTTTGCCCCTGGTTTCAGATCAATAGTGCAATCACAGTCTCGATGGGGTGCAGTGCAGTAGCCTCCCCCTCCCCAAAAAGTCTGCAAAATCAGCATACTTGGTGGGCAGCTCCCCTTCCCGCACCTGGATGTTTACTTTGGGAGTGGAGAGACTGGCCATTTGTGCCTTGTAGTGTTGGCAATCTGGGGAGGAGGAGGAGAGGGTCCCTGTGTTCCAATCTGTTGTAGTCCTGTGCAGTCTTAGCCATGAAGTGCCTAATACTATGGGTACTTGCAAAGAGGCTGTTATGTAAAGGGGCAACAACTCTGTATGACCATTGATAGTGAACTGCAGTAGAGTAGTGGACCACACTACAGGACCCACCTTCAAAGGTTGGGCATCTATAGTTTCTACCTCCATGGGTTTCTTTAGGTCTACCGTAGGTAATTACCATCTCTGTACTGCCTGAATCATAGAAGTTTGTGGTAGCCCCTGAATCGATAAGAGCTTCCAGCTTTATCTTGCAACCATAATCTAGGGTTATTGTAAGAAAAAATGCTTGCCTATTCTCTTCAGACTGAGCATTCCTTATCTGCTTGACGGCCCCTCTCTTGAGCTTTGTTGAGAGGTAAAATTTCCCTGGTTTGCGGCTGTGGTTGAAGCTGTGCATTTAGTGGAGGTTTGCTCTGGTTGTCTAACCCCTGTTGTTGAATTCCTTGTTGGACATGCTCTGACTATGTAGCCCAGGGCTCCACAGTAAAAACAAAGGCTTAGTTCTCTTCGCCTCTGTCTCTCCTCCACGGAGACTGATCTCTTGGCAGCTCCAATTTGCATTGGCTCTCCCACCCCTGGATCTGAGGTTACTGTAGGGAGAGGAGGGAGAGCTGTGAGGGGACACCCATAGGCACTTTTCTTTCTGACACCCCAACTCTGCTTTAATTCCTCCAGCCGGGTGTCAATTATCACACAACACTGATAAAGTTCATCCAGAGTATTTGGGGTTCCCTGTCTTACTAGCTCATCCTGAAGGTCGTTCAACCCCTCCCTAAACTGGTCAAGAAGAGCCACCTCATTCCATCTGACATCTGCAGCTAATAGTTTAAAATCCGCAATATATAATCTTACTCTCTTGTTGCCCTGTTTGAGCTTCCGAATCTCCCAATTGGCTGTGATTCTCTGGATGGGATCTACAAAACGGCCTCTAAATGTCCCGAGAAAATTCTGATAGTTGTTGAGCATCATGTTGTTGCCTTCTATCATGGGAATGGCCCATTTCGCTGCTGACCCTTTTAACAAGATTAACCCAAAGGTTACCTTCATGCAGTCTGTTGGGAACTCTGCAGGTCTGCTGTCCATGAACATCCCACACTATGTAAGGAAGGTCCTTAACTAGTCCACGTCCCCTCCCTATTTCTCTGGCAAGCTTCCATGAGAACGCAAGAGCACTGGTGGTCCGGCTGTGGCTTGTTGGGCATTTTGCCTGAGCTGTTGCACCAACTGCATCACTGTGGCTTGTAAATTATTTATTTTTTATAAATTGTATTATGTTTTCAAAAAAAGTTAAAATACAGAAAAATCAAGAGAAAGGAAGGGGAAAAAAGGGGGGGAAGGAGGGGGCATAAGAAAGAGTAGCTTCTGACTTTCCTTGGTACAGGTATAGATACAGAATATATTCACCTCTTACTCTAATATCTAAAAGTTTACATAGTAAAAAATAGTTTTTAATCTAATATTAAAAAAGATTCCTAAAATCAATCTATTTGGATAATACATATAATTTGTACAAGATATTTCTATAAATATAACATCAATCAGCAAATTCCAAAATCAAAGTTAGATTTTTTTTTGAGTATCAAATAAAAAGTCTAAGAGTGGTTTCCAATTAGAGACAGAGTTAGACAGTGCCCTGTCTTTGAGGAGAGCAGTGAGTTTCGCCACCTCCGCCAATTCCATTAATTTCAATATCCATTCTTCAGCAGTAGGTATTTGAAAATCCTTCCATTTTTGCGCATATAGAAGTCTTGCCACAGTTATCATATAAAGAAATAAATTTCTGTATTGTCCATTTGTTTATCCATCATGCCTAAAAGAAAAGTCTCTGGTTTAAATTGCACGTCTGTTTTCAAAATCTTTTGAATCAAAATACATATCTTATTCCAATATTTCTTAGCCTTTTCACAAGTCCACCATAAGTGATAGAATGTACCTTCACACTGAATACATTTCCAACAAACATTTGAGGCTCCTTTATATATCTTTGACAATTTATCTGGTGTCAAATACCAACGGTACATCATTTTATAGAAATTTTCTTTCAACATATAATTGAGAGTGAACTTTAACTGGTCCATGTCCCCTCCATATTTCTCTGGCAAGCTTCCATGAGAATGCAAGAGCGCTGGTGGTCTGGCTGTGGCTTGTTGGGCATTTTGCCCGAGCTGTTGTGCCAACCGGATCACCATGGCTTGTAAATTATTGACCTGTGTGTCCACTTGCTGCTGGTGCTGTAGTAAGGCTGCTGCTAGACTCTATGGAGTTAACAGAGCTCCCTGAGGATCCGTAGCCATGCTCAAATCAGTAATATATAATGTAATACTCTTCTTGGGAGTATGAGTTTGGCAAGATTGATGTCATGCCCAGCCCAAGAACAGCGATGAAACAGTCCAGTCGAGTATAGTTCCTTTATTTGCTTACACCTTATAGACAGCATCTTGCCAAACTAAATCTATACTACAGCAACTAGTGGATATACCCTGGGCGATTCTAGGGAGTGGCAACCCTGAATCTCTTACTCTTCCCATGCTCCCCCTGCAGACTGCCTTTTGTCTCCTTTCCCCTGCTGGAATGCACCCCTCCTTCCTGATAGCCTTGATCTCCCACATCACTCTCCTCCTCGGAGATACATTCCATCACAGGAGTAGAGATAATTTCTACTATTCAGGACATGAATAAAACTCTTGCAGACATGAAGAGGACTCCCCCTGATGCCAGCAAAAGGAATGATGTTGGAGATTAAAACAAGCAGACACAATTACAAAAAGATGATTATAGACAAAAGAGGATTTGAACACAAGCAAGAGCAGAAGGGGGAAAAATAACAAAACAAACTCTTTATATTGACCAGTTAAAGATCTAGCATAGCATGTAAAATTTGAACTTGCATTAGGACTGAAGAAGATATACAATTGATTTATTCGGACAAGTATATACTTTATGGGGGGGGGGGGGGGAGAACAAGAAAACACTTTCTCACTTAGACTGCATAGAGGCTCAGAGTGATCCCTTGTAAACCCCTGTTGATTCATTGCTGGTCTAAGACTAAACAGGGAGGGGTGAATAAATAAATAAATTCAAATTATTTTATAGGATGCAAGGTATTTAAAGCAGCAATGATATTTTATCAGTGATATCTGTAAATGTATTTTATTTAATATTAAGGGGATGAGGTACACAAAAAGATATAGGATATTTAGATATGTAAGATCCTTTTCCCCTTTTGTTATATTACAAAAAACCTATAGGATAGGCAGTGTAAAGACAAATATTTTGATAAACAGTATTTTGCTCTAGGAACTAATAAGTTAAACGGGGTTGCAAATCTATTTAAATCTGGTTTAAACTTCAGAATTCAGAGATTATTGAAGGATAACAATGAAAGCTTTGAATTGATTAAGGGACAATGAGATAAATTACCAGTCGCTATCATTTCAAATTATTCTACAAACAAGGTCAAGTACAATTTCATCTGAAAGTGTTAAAGAAATTAATACAATTTTGGGATGGAGAATTTGATACTAGGAGGAGATTTAAAGGCACCTTTAGGGCAAAATAGGCAACCTGAAGTACAGAAGAAAGTATCTGCAGTATTCTCATACGCTAACATTATTGCATACTCAAGGACTGACTGACACATGGAAAATTATGAACTCCCAATTAAATAGATTCACATATTTGGATAGACATAAATATGATTCCAGATTATATTATATATGGGTATCTAAATCATGTAGGCCTAATCCAACAAGCAGCAATAACACCTATTTGCATATCTGACTATGTTCAGTATTTTTAGAACCAAAACTAGAAAGTACTGCTTTTTTAAACACAGTTCTGGTGATTTAATCCAATACTATTGACTATCCATGAAGCAAAAGAAACTCTATCCCTTTCTAAGTATTTTAAAGAAAATAATGCAAAACAAACATCTCCAGTGATAAGATGGAATGCAATTAAACCAGTAATAATAGGGGAATATATTAATCAAAGGAATATAATTAAAAAGAAAAAATCATATGTATTTCATGAATTAGCTATCCCTCCTCCTCCTCCTCCTCCTCATAGTTCAGTGAATAAAGGAGGCTCTTGCCTAAGCTGCTTCTGAATATTATCTTGTAGTTCTGGACGTAAAAAAAATGCTGCAGCTGCTTTTGCCTAGGTATTGGTTCCTGCATATCTCCATCAAGGTCATCTTTCTTACTTCTACAATATCATGTCTTTGGAAGAATGTGCTTAAAGAAATGTCTTACATAAGTAGACAAAAGATTCATTTTGCACCCAAGTGTAGGTTTGCTACTCACATTAGATGGCCAGAATAAGACATTGCAAACCAACCCCCCCACACACACACATTAAGTTTTTGTTTATGGCAGTCAAATTAGTTACTGTTAAACAATGAAAATATCAGGGTAACATTTCAATGGATAGATGGCATGATAACATCTGGTCTGTAGCTTTGCTTGATAAAGTATCTGATAAAATGGATTGTATGACAGGCCAAAGTAATGAATAATTGTTTTACAAGGAATGATGGAATTTCATTGTTTATGTAACAGATAAGCATCCTGGAAACAGGTTGTATCAAACAACATGGGCGTGTTAAAATGTACCAGCACAATCTATATTTTTGAAATTCAAAAAAAAAGTTATTTTAATGTAAGCAAAAAAGAAGAAAGATGTCTGCTTCTAAGAACAGCCAAGGAATGGAAATGGAGCTTTAGGGACAGCCATGTTGGAGGATATGATGCTTATTACAATCCCCCCCCCCCCCCTTCTGTGACCTGAAACTTCTCTCTGAAACTTTTCATAATTTAAATAGTCAAGCACCTTTGCTAAGCTTCTTAGTACTAGAAAACCATAACTTTACAGACTTTAGCTACTTTTTTTGCACATTTTTGCATTTTCCATTTAGAAACATTTTAAAGCCTTTGCAGAGAGTGGAGACACATCTATTTTAAGCCATAAAGTATAAAAGAAAGAGAAGGAGGGTTAATCATACTAGCCAAAATTGCCAGAATTTCAGTGTTGGTCCTTGGAGGTCTGAAGGTTGCAAAATGAGACTGGAGGTGGTGGTGGTGCTTTTGCTCTGTAATTGTATGTAATTACTCTATTTGTATGTAGTTCATGTTATTGATTTAAAAAAAAAAGAATTGTTCATGGAAGATGTTGCTGAGTTTCAGATCATAAACAGGATTCATGCATACCTTAATATGGTAGATGTATACCATATTAAGATGTATACCAAACCAACAGGTTTGCTTCTCAAAATAAATGTACAACCAAATAAAACACTTTTCTGCCTAATATTGGACTTGGGATTTAAGCATGTATTTGAATATTTTTTTGTCTCCTAGTTTGCTTAATCTACACAGCTCGCTTTTTTTTCTAGCTATGAGGATGCAAAATAGTTCTGTACTGTTGTCAAGAAAACTATATAAACATGTCCATGAAGTCAGCAGGAGTTAAGTTTAGCTCAAGGGAGTTTTTACCTTTTATGTGGATTAGGAATTCACATTTTAAAATAGTAGTACTCATTCTTTTCTTTTTAACTCAGGCCTGCTGGTTAAAATCAGAGATCGCGGGTTTTCATAGCTGTCTAACAGAACTCTTCTGTAAAAACAAGTTTCTGTTTGCATTCTGCTGTCCAGGAAGGGTTGGGAGGTCATAACCAAATGAGAGATGTCACCCTTAAGATATCCACTTGAAAATCTATTATGATGTCACGTTTGCTTATAGCCAACATCCTTTTTCTCAATGTGCTATTTCATAGCCTACATTTTATCTGCATGTACCTTGTCTTTAGAGACTCCCCAGATTCTTCGCCTGAGGAAGGCTCTCAGAAATCTTTCCTCATTCTTGCCTTTCCACGCTTTCCAATCCTTTCTCGTCCTTCTCTGCCCAAAGGGTGAGCCAAAAAACAAACTCTTTTTCTTTCTTCTTTCCTCCTGCACACTTTGCATGTCTAGTATTTGTAGTGCTCCCATATTTACTTGTGCCCTCACAGTGATATGATTCAAAGAAGCCATCCCTTTGAACATTGAATTCCAAGAAAAACACAATTTCCCTATCTCTGTCTGTGTCCTTAAACATATGAAGGAGGTGGGGGTGGGTATGTCAGGTTTGACATTTTTTTTCAGAATAAATATATTAGGTTGGCATTGCAAACAGAATGTGCCAGGCCAGGTTTTTATGAAACTTTGTTTGCAAGAATAGGCAAACATAATGTTGACGAGCCAATGATTTCTGTCATAGGGCCAATTAATATGGGATACAAGATATGCAAAAAGAAATTGTGTAGATGAGCTTCTGCACAGAAAATTATCTTATTTCAGGGATCCTTAAACGATGTACTGCCCCTTTTGTATGTGGGAACAGAGCTCGGTCAGAGAAAGTTCAAAAGCCAAGAATTTCATATAGAATGGATACATTCACATGTCTTAAGCTATAACAGGTTTTAGCCATGGTTTGAGGAAATTAATTGTGAAATTAATTGTGTAAAAATTCAAAAAGATGATACCTGGTATTTTTGTTTGAAGCAGCTTAAATCACAGGATTAGAATAATATTGTTTTATTTTTCAATTGCTATGACAAGCTATGTGGAACATTATATGAGATGCTTTTCATGCATCTTACTATATATTTTGTAGTATATAGTGAGATGCAAAATTCCATTTTGGAATAATTTTGATCGACATAATTATATCACAGCCCAGAGAAATCCAATCAGTGCAGTCATGGCTTACTTGAAAAGTGGGCATGCATGTCTAGCGATGCATACAGCTCTATCCATCTTTGCCAGTCTATCCTATTCTCTGTTTGATGAAGTTACATATGGCATTGTGATTTGACAAAAATAAAACTCCTCTCCAGCATTTAGTCTGTCAACTAACAAGGGAAAGGGGAAGATTATTTTGAAGTTTGCTTAGAAATTCACCAGTTATGATTAAGCATATACTTGTTATTAGGTTGTAGCTGGATTAGCTACAACTCAAGTAGATGGACTCTGCTTATGGCTAAGCAATACTGTTCTGTATATCATTTTTCATAGTTTGTTGCATTTCTGCAAACCTAAATGGTTTTCCCCCTGGCATTCTAGTGTGAGTGCAATATTGCTGTATCATCTGATGAGTATTCATAGTCTTTCTGACTGCCACTGGAGAAGATGCATTTACTAACATACATTATTTTGATTTGATGCAATATGCTTCCAGCTGTGGGGGATTAAGCCTACATTTATAATGTGGTGGCAAGTGGTTCTTTGGGAGAAGAATCATCTTATGAATTTGAATTATTACAAACTACAGTCTTAAAGACGCTCCCGCTAAGCATTCTGAAACTAATGAATATACATGAATAGGATTGCACTGTGATTGATGTGACTGCAAAATATGTATTATGTCATTATGCTTTGTAGACAAGCTCAGACAGTGACAGTGAATCCAGTTAGAAGGCGATCATCTTCCAGAATGTCTCTGGTAAGCACTCTATGTCTGAGCTGTTTCTTATTCCTTGGGTTGCTTTTTTTTTTAAGACCTATCAATGATACTAAAGCTAGCCATTAACAAAGAAAGTGTTGTTGACATAAAGTAATTGCTGATGGAATCAGAGTTTGCCTATATAACTTTCAAACTTTTGGAAATGTGAATTGATGTCTCCTTTCAACTTTAGGTTTTCTTGGCAATGCAAGTTTGAGGCCATTGCTAATGTACTGATTTTGTTGACTAATCCAGGTTTTGCACAGCTGAGCAAATCCACAGTAGTAGCCTGAATTAGTTAATGTATATGCTTGGCTTAATAGACTTATTGCAAATTCTAGGGCAGAGGAGTGAAAGGTGGTACAGCATATTTTATATAAAATTCAAGAGATACATTTTAGCTGTTCAATATTTGGCTGTACAGATATCTTGATTCAGGTTTTTTTTTTATAGACAGGAACTCTGAGATGAACCCAGATCCTTCATCTCTGCAAAACATTCTTGTAATTTTTAATTATATTAATTAGCCAGAATCTTTATTCTTGTGCTCAAAGTACAAGTGGATGTTAGAATTGGAATAAAGTTTAAGTTTCTATTATTATCTGATGTTTATGTTTGCTTACTTCAATCTCTCTCTAGCAGTCCAAACCACAGCCTTATATGATGCCGCCACCACCTCAGTTACACTACAATGGACACTACCCAGAACCATATACATCCTCGCAAGGTAAAGTTTCGGCATTTTTAGGAAACGGGAATACTCTGCAAATGAATCATTGAAAAATTTGGGGAAAAATAGATTCTGAATTGCCATTATGCTGTCTTCCTTAACCTGGCTTCCTCTCAATGTGTTGGGATCATATCTTCAAGAATTCTCAAAATTTGATTATATAGGTTGGGAATTCTGGATGTTGTAGCCTGAAAACATTGGGAAGGCATCATTGGGGAACCATTAATAGTTAATGCTAGGCAGTTCTTGGCATAGTCAGTGGTTGGATTCACATGAAGTCATAATATAGTATGTAAATGCAACAACTGTGGTTTATTCAGTAAACTATGGTTAAACAAAACATAGCTTAGGAGAACATGCAAACTGCTTAGTACTGAGTAAGAAACTGATTGTATTGCTCTAATGTAAGAAGAGAAGATGCTGCCTTGTCCCAGATCAAATTGTTTGTTAAATTAGGTTGGCTGTTGAGACTGGCAACAATCTTCAAGTACTCCTATCAAAATCTTTTCCATCATGTGCTATCTTGTAGACACTGTAGGAGGAGAGCCATGTTTTTCTATGATGGCAAAACAAAACAAAACAAAACAAAAAATCTGAGGTGTCTGGCACCTTTTGTGGCTGCAGCCCATGAAAGCCGATGCCTTTTGATAAAATGTGTTAATTGAAAAAGGTGCTACCAGACTCCTTCTGATCATGTGTTATCTGTATCTTTAAACTGGAGGCTCAGGAGATTGAACCTAGCTCTTTTTACAAAATATATGTTCTACCCCTGAGCTATTGTCTCTTTTTACTGCATATTACCGTAAGTTTCCAGCTGGAAAATACAAGAGCAAAATAGAACCAGTGAACTTTATAATTCATAGTCATACTATTAAACTATTTTAGAGGGAGAGTAAGAAGTAATTACTAAAAGCTTACTTGTTCAGCTGGTAGGCAGGGAGGATGATTTTTCATTACAAGAACAGCATTCACTCATAGGTAGCCTTCTGGAAGCTATATGCCAGTGGTGTCAAGGGCCAAGGTTTCACACACTTATGTGTACTGTATTTGCAGCACTTAGATTTGAAAAAGTCTCCTAATATTGCCAGTAAAAAGCCTTTAAGCAATTTTACTCTGTTCTTTGGCTGAAAAAAGCCACTGTAGCTGATTACAGTATGAGGAGAGCGTTGGGAAGAAAATAACAGCTGGAGAGGGATGCTTTTCTTTTCACCTGCACCTTGCTTGCTCGCTCTCTCTCTCACACACACACCAGTCTACTTCAGGCTTTCCTTCTCAGAATGGGAAGGCTGGGGAGTGAGCAGACAGGATATTGCAGGTGGATCTGCTCATGTACTCAAATGAGCAAAATGAATGCCTATGCATGGCTTTATTTCATATATATCCATGCATTTCATTAAGTAGAATCTGCTTTTGGCAGTGGCCTTGAATTAGCTGTCTTGCACTTTAAGTATTTAAGTATTGACAATGAAGTTGTCATTTATTTACCCGAGAAGGCATGGCTTTATTTTTAATTGTAAAAACTCATTGGTGAGGTGGAGGATTGATTCTATGATAACTGTTTTTTGTCTCTGTTTTACCATTTTGTGGGTATAAATAGATGCAAACATTTGTATTTCAGATAATCTCTATGGGACTAACCAGAATGGCTATTACTGTCACTCTCAGACCAGCCTGGACAGAGCGCCGCATGACTATAATGGCAGAATCCGCAATGGCAGCGTCTACAGCGCTCACAGCACAAATTCCTTGAATAACCTGCAGCACTATATGCAGCCATCACCTATGTCCTCCAACCCAAGCATTACTGGCAGTGATGTCCTCCATTCCGATTATGTCCCATCGCATCGGCATAGTGCCCTGATACCACCTTCTTATCGTCCTACCCCAGATTATGAGACTGTGATGAAACAACTAAACCGAGGAATGATGAATTCAGACAAACAGAGTCATTCCATGAGAAATCTAAATATAGGCAATTCATATGCTTACAGTAGGCCTGATGCCCTGGTGTACAGTCAGCCTGAAATTCGAGAACATGCTAACTTTGCTTCCCCTCACTCTAGTCATTACCCATTTAACCTGAATTACAGCTTCCACAGCCAGTCCTCATATCCGTATCCTGCTGAAAGGCGCTTGGTAGTTGGAGCAGTGAGCGTTCCTGAGCTAACAAATGTTCAGTTGCAGGCCCAAGATTATCCTGCACCAAATATCATGAAGACTCAAGTATATCGCCCCCCACCTCCTTATCCACGACCCGCTAACAGCACGCCAGATCTATCTAGACACCTCTACAGCAGTAACAGCAATCCTGATCTCATCACCCGACGGGTCCATCACTCTGTCCAGACGTTCCAGGAGGACAGTCTGCCAGTTGCCCATTCTCTTCAGGAAGTGAGTGAGCCTTTAACATCAGCCCGGCATGCTCAATTGCAGAAGAGAAACAGTATTGAAATTGCTGGCCTGGCACACAGTTTTGAGGCTATGAGGATTAAAGAGAGAACCATGTCAGCATCAACTGCAGATGTGGCTCATCCAAAGGTGATCCCTGCTGGATCACAGACTTCTGTTTTCCTAGAAAGGGCAAAACGAGAAGAAATTGAGGAGCAAGAGGACAATGTGAATTATGGGCATAAGAAATCTCTTTCAGATGCGACTATGCTTATTCATAGCAGTGAGGAAGAGGAAGAATGTGAAGAAGAAAACAAGGCCAATCCAGCTCTGCCATTCATCAATGAAAAACCCCAGCTCCCTTCCCTAATGGCATGTTATCCAACTGAATCTTTATTGAACTATCCTTATAGTTCTGTTACTTCTCCACCTGGCCCTTTACATATACATGAGCCTAAATTGCATATTACTGAGACTGACAAGAGGGTAAAAGATGTGAGTCCCTCACACATCATGGGTGACTCTCAGGTGCTAAGGAGAGGAGATGGGCTGTTAACTCCATCTGTGTCGGAGTCTGACCTAACCATTTCTGCCCGGTATAGAGTGCGGAAGGATTCTGTAAAGAAGAGACCAATGTCTGAATTACTGTCAGGGAAGAAGAATATTGTAGAAGGGCTGCCTCCTCTAGGGGTGAGTTTTCTCAAGATTTTCCTCTTTTCCCTTTTTATGTCATATTTGAAAAGCTCCTCTCCTGAACCAATCAGGAGACCAGTGGACATTGTAAGCCCGTGTCTCTGTCAGGTCCACCTATTGTTAGCAGCTTTTCATGGGATTTGTAGGCAACCGAACATGGAAGGAATGTGGTTTATTTTCAGGCTATGGCCCTTTCCCATTATATCCCATGGACTTCTGTCAAGTTTAATGGCAGAAAATCTATTTAACAAATTACAAAATTCCTTTCTGGATTAGGTGCTTTATGTTAATATCAGCTTTTCTATGTAGTTTACCTTCATTGTACAAACCTTTTTTTTCTAACCTGGCATCCTCCAGATGAGCTGGAGTGAAAACTCCCAGTATTTGTAGCTAGCGATACATTTAGAGGGCACCAGACTGGAGAAAGCTAGTATATACAGGGGTAACATGTTAACTATACCGAGATCTCATGTTAATACCCACATAGAAATTGATCCACATGGAATTGTTTAATGGTCCTACTGAAACACATCATGTCTTCCTGCCTAGCTGCACTAATATCTCCAAGTGTTCTATCTTTCACCAGGCACTCATTATTCTAGATTCTTCCCTGGCTTCTGCTTACAATTTTTTCTTCCCATTAGTATTATTCTACCAAATAAATTATTTCACTTAGATTTTTCTCCTTGCTTAGCTTATTTTGTTAGTACCTGCTAATACATTTAAATTATAAACTTATACTTCCATGGGAGTAATTATTACTGTACTGAATTTAGTGGATCTTACTTCTGAGTAAACCTATATTAGGTCTTCCTACAGCATCAGGAGCAGGTATGTTACAATTCCCCTTAAACAAGCTACAGTAATTCAACACTTATGTTTATCCCATTACATACTTATGGCTAGAGCATTCCCTTAATTAGTTAACAATCAGATCTGAAAATAAGTCCTCAGATGTGTCACGCTTGGGCTTTAGAATTGATCTTTTTAAAGAACCCTCCCCAACTGGGCTTTTGCTTTTATATTCAATGGTATAGGAATTACCTTCATTGTTTTTTTACTTTAGCTTTATGCTCTAAGCAGGATAAATCCAGATTCATTGGTAAATCTCTGGGTTTACTTGTTGATTTGTAAAGACTTCTTTCTTGTATGTATTCAGCAGTGTTAGCAATGAATTGAGTCCCCCCACCCCACCCCACCCCACCCCAGAGTTCCCAATTATATTGTGAAATGTAGAAAATTTGTGATGCAAGTTTTAAGTAGTAAGCAAACTCCTGGATTTATGTTCTTTAATTTGAAGTTACATCTTTTTCAACAAGAATTGTTTATTGGATTTTACATTTTTGGTTTAAAAAAAGCTGCTTTTAAACCTAAAGACTGCCCACCATTACAGCTTTAATATAGTTTGTCCTTGAGTGCTGTTTGTATGTTTGTAATTATCTCTTCAGCTAAGTTCCTTTCTCCCCCTCCCACACCCCTAATCTTTCCTTGTTACACACACCTGTAAAGCATGACATATGCTCAGACCTCTATTTTTAGCTTTCTCTCACAAGAATACTATTGATATCCCAGGGTATTTTTGGTGTGCAATCTTAGGAAGGTTTTTTTTCTAGCATAGATGTGTTCAAAAATTACACCTGAAAAAAGGACTATTATATTCATTTATAGCTAACAGGAAATCATGCTTTCCGTCTGTACTTATTTTCCGATAAGCAGCATTGAATTTTGTTTTTATTAGAGTATAATAATTAGAAATTACCTGTCAAGCTGAAAGTTCAACTTGCTAACCTCACAACTTTCTGGATTTTGAAAGGTAAATAGGTTGAATTTTTAGGATCTTGCATATGTCCTAACAAAGATATTCAAATTCTGGCAGTTAAATACTAATTGGTATTTGAGGTAGTACTATGTGTATTCTATGATTTTCTAGAAAGATAAATGGTCAAAATATGAATTTAATTTCCTAAGGAGCCAAACTCATTTAAGCAGTTTTCTAGTACTTCCACTGCAGAAAATATATCTGAAATCTGCTGGTAATACTTCATGAAATTTCAAAAACCAGAATTGTTAGTAAATAAAAGTGCAGTGCTAGCTGTAGAGTATTAGAATGACAATGTGCTCTAGATATATTTCTTTCAATTGCTTCAGTGTGCTCTGGATATATTTCTTTCCCCTCTCCCATGGTTTAATAGAAACTGAATCAGAGTTTTCTATACAAAATAAATTTGAAAATAGCTTTTCCTGAAGTTTTTTGTTTTGCTTACAATTTGGATTCTTTGGTGAGGAGTTTACAGTGCAATACTAAAAAGCATAGAGATATGTATTTTTCAGATTAGTATTTTGAAGTTAGAGTGGCAGTTCTCATATAATTTCCATCAAAGTACTTTCTTGCTACCATATATATGGTTAATAGCCAAGAGAAGAACTATAACATGCAATTGATATAATGGATGTGTGAATTGGGCTTTTATTCCCCAAATGGCTTTACAAGCATTCCCTTGTCACTGACAGGCCATGTCTCATGTAATTAGCACACAATTGGGTAAGCAGGATATGTTTGGGGAAAACATAGTTACCTTTTTGTCTAGATCCTTGAAGCTTTGCTCCAGGAAACAAGCCACAGGCAATGAAGACCCATTGCTACTTTCCAGACAATAATGAACAGAAAGGAAGGACTCTCACAGGTGTAGGGGAAAGAAATCCAGTGCAATCCACAACTTTTCCTAACTTAGTGTTCTGCAGATGCATTAGACTATGCTGGTTAAAGATGTAAAAAGAGTTGGTTAATATTGTTTGTTGTCATTTGTTGAGATGGGGGTCCATAGAATTGATTAAATGAATAAATAGTTGGGGGGGAAAACCCCTTCCAGGATCCACTGATCAAGGGTGGTAGGGCCTCTGAATGCCAAAAGGCAACCCCCATCCTTTCTGCTGTATCTAAGTGACTAAGGGGGGGGGGGGGAATCTCCACTAGGGATCCTTTATGGAGAGGTTTTTTTTAGTCCCTTGTGGAGAGATGGTTTTTTTTTTTTTTGCCTTTCTGTAAGGGACCAAGGGGAAAAAATAATCCTCTCTACAAGGAACCAAGGCTTTTTTCCCCTTAGTCCCCTGCAGATAATTTTTATCCCCCCTGACCCCACAGAATCTTTTCAAGTCCCCAGTTTTGTATTTTATAGTTAGAACAAGGATGGGCAGAACAACTCCTGTCACTCCTAGCCAGCACGGCCAATTGTTACAGATGGTGAGGATTGCAGTCCAAGATTATCCGGGGTCTTGGAGTACTAGACTTGGAGGGGGAAGAGTTCATATCCTTGTTTAGCTGCAAAGTTTGGGCTTCTGCACTCTAAGCCTCACCTATCTTGCAGGGTTATTTTGAATATATATAGGAAAGGATTTATATCTGCTTCTCCTTGAGTTCCATGAAGAAAAGAGCAAGATTTTAAAAATTCTTACTGAATAAATTGATATCCCTGTGGTTGTAGCTGCTGTACCCTAATGCTCAGTTGTTGATTATCACTGTTCATGAAAGTCCACTGTTTTGGGTAAGTCTGTTTATTAATCCTGTGAAATTTCAGAAACTGAAATTGCATCTGGGCAATATGGGAAGAATACTGCTTTGCTATCATTATCTGTAGAATTTTACTAGCCAGAGGACCTGATGGTGTGCTCTTACTTAGTGCTTGCCAAAGTAAGGCTACAAGTGTTTTTCTCTCTGGTTGTGCCCCAGTCTTGTTGCTCCTCCAGTATTTTGAAAGGTTGTCTTGTTCTAACAGGTAATGAAAAAGAACAGAGCTGAAGCTAAAAAAATGGGACCTTTGAAGTTAGCAGCTCTGAATGGACTAACATTATCTCGTCTTCCTCTGCCAAATGAGGGAAAGGAGGAACCTCCCAGAGCAACAAACGATGAGCGGGTTGGTCTGATGTTTTCCTAGGACTGTGATTATATGTTGAAAATTCATATCCAGTGTTTAGTTATTCAAACTTGGCTATCCAAATTAATTTTTGACACAAAGATAAGATTGGTCATCAGCCTGTCAAGCTTGTGCCAGAGTCTTTTAACTGCTTAGAGCACATGTATGTTTGAAGCTGGATTTATTTATTTTTGTTTAGTCAATTATTTCGTCATTAAAAATGGTTATCCTGTACTTACCATGACACTTGTTTCCTAGGCAGCCTTCATTCAGCAGACAGTTGGTATATGAAATGGTAGATACCAACCTCTATATTACAATCTTCTGATATTGGTTCCCTGATCTATGTGTCTCAGAGTAGGGTCAGTGGCCCTAAATAGAGCACAGGGCCTGTTCTGTGATGGCACTGAGCTTTCCAAATGATCTTTGGCTTCATCTCATTTCAGTGGCTTGGCTGTTTGGAGGTTCAGTGCTACTTTTTATTATTACATGCATGTAAATTATTCAGATTGTTTTAGTATGTTTGCCATGGTTTGTAACAGTGGGAAGGAGCATACAAATATTTTAAATATGTTATGAGCCATTGGGAAACCTGGCTTGAGGAGAAAGGCAAGGATGTTTTAGATAAATTCAGAAAATGTAAAATGGGAAGTTATATATTAATTAGTTTTTAAATAACCCATGTTTTTATACTACCATATATTTGTGGAGGGGAAAAGCCCTAGTGTGATTCCCTCTATTTTTATATCTTTTTAGTTTAAAGGTTTGGAACAACGGTTAGACCAAGGGATGGTGTTTACAGAATATGAACGGATTCAGAAGAAAAGGCTTGTGGAAGGTGACTGTTCAATAGCCCGTCTCCCAGAAAATGCAGAAAGGAACCGATTTCAGGATGTGCTTCCTTATGATGACACCAGAGTTGAGCTAGTCCCGACTAAGGAAAATAATACAGGTTATATCAACGCATCACACATTAAGGTAGAGTCAGAAATAAGACTCTATTTTCCTCCCCCCTCAAAAAACCTGAAATCATACTCAAAATATGTATAAGCTAATTTAACTGCTCAATAATGCCAAAAAAAAAAGTAGTCTGACACAGCAAGAAAGCGCAGATTGGGGAGTGCTGCTTAGCACTATATAAGCTCAAGAATGTAAGCATAAAATGATTTCTTAGCCTTATCTTTTCCGTGAAATTCACTGAAAAAGGCATTCTCTAATTTTTTTTTTTCCTGGAGGTTATGGCCCCACAAAACATCTTTTGATCCTTCTGATTGGTATGGAAGGATCCATGTTTAAGAGAAAAAAATGAACATTTATTTTGTTTCCATTTTTAGCATTTAGCTATTACAAATCTCTGTTTCTGGGATTAAATACAGAGATTAAAGAATATGGCTAGCTTTTTCTCCTTCCATTTCTTGCATTATGAACTAGTATCCTTTCATAACCTTGGTATCCATATCCTGTTTCTTATTTTACAGGTCTGTGTTGGGGGTATGGAATGGGATTATATTGCTACCCAAGGTCCTTTGCAGAATACATGCCAAGATTTTTGGCAGATGGTGTGGGAGCAAGGAGTTGCCATTATAACCATGGTGACAGCAGAAGAGGTAAATCTATCTTCCTGAATCATATCTTCGCCCTCAAAAACACAATTATGAAATGAATGTATGGGTTAGCCTTCTGTTTAAGCTGATTTTGTCTTGATTGGGGTCCAGAAAATGCTGTAGAGAACCAGTATGGAAAATCAATCAAAACCAACACATAGTTTCTCCCAGTTTGGTGCCTTCTAGATGTTTGGGGACTGTAACTACTAGAATTGGCAGCCAGCCTCATCCTGTCTAAAAATGTGGAAGTTGCAGTTCCAATATATTTGTGGGATTTCAAGTTGAGATGCAGCTGTTGTAGGAACAAGCAATACATACATGGATACCTGCTGATCCATGCATCTCATTGGCCCATGAAACTCTCAGCCCAATTTGGATTACAAGTTATTTGAAGAGATTAAATAAGGGATGAAACATTACTAACTCTTTGCCCCAAAATAATAAATAATATATTAAAAATAAGTGTTGTGGAACATTCTACAGCTATGCCCAGGCCATGTTTATACTTTTGCTGATTAAACGTAACGTTTGCAGGAAGGTGGCCGTGAGAAAAGCTTCCGATACTGGCCACGACTTGGTTCGAGGCATAACACAGTGACCTATGGGAGATTCAAGATTACCACTCGATTCCGGACAGACTCTGGTTGCTATGCCACCACAGGTTTGAAGATCAAACACCTCCTCACAGGACAAGAGAGAACAGTTTGGCATCTTCAGTACACTGACTGGCCAGAGCATGGCTGCCCAGAAGACACAAAAGGGTTTCTGTGTATGTTTTTATCTTTATTTTTGTTTTTTATTTATTGTTCATCTTCTGTTATTTCTTCTCTTATGTGAAAGCACATAATGTAGGAAACCTGCTGAAACAAAATAGGTCTGGGGCTGATAATTGCCTGCATGGAAAACTGTATAATCTGTATGCTGCCTTTAGTTTAAATGTTTAAAAGGCCTGTTTGTAAGGCTGGAGATATGGGGGATATCTTAAGAAAGCCTTGAATAGCTAGTTTTGCCTTACAGCTATGATATCCCAGGCTGTGTATGAAATCTAAATATACACCTTCCACTATGTGCATGGTGATCTGAGTGCTGTTGCATCTAATAGTAAGGTTACCTTATCCCAACATTACCCTAAATCTCAGAAGATTTAGGTCAACTCAGCCCTGAGATACATTGTAAAAATGCTGAAATCTTGTAAGGTTTGATGTTCTCACAAGATTTCAGAGTGTGTGTATGTGAGTGTCAGAGAGAGACAGAGAGAGACAGAGACAGAGACAGAGACATAGAGAGCAATTTATGTGGTATGTGGACACTGTCAATGGCTGTTTAGCCTCTGTGCTAAAACAGAGTTTAATATAATATGAATCATTGTGCATTTTATACATTACCCCTAATCTTCCTCCCACATTGCTGTAAGAATAATTGAGGATACTTTTGTTTTCATTCCTGTTGCTTTGTTTGGAACTTCAGTCATACTTCCAAATAATCAATCATGACATTTTAATCATAATTTGTCAGCTAAGAGAAAATGAGAAATTGTGGTTAAGGAGACACAGAAGCAAATTCATCTCATTTCAGAAGGGAAGTTTGTGAGGAGCATACAAGCCTGAAGCTTACTGAAAGAAATATACCAACATTTCAGTGGATAAAGTTAATTATAAGTTATGTAAATAAATTCCTAGTTTGAAGGCAAAATATTTAAACAGAATGTATATTTATTTGTTTGTTACATTAGGCTGAATAGACATATTTCCAGGTATGTATGTAGCACTGCTAAATTCTCTCTTGAGTCAACTCCAAGTGATTTGAGGGATACATTCTTGTAGTTTTCTTGGCTGCAATATAGAAGTGGCTTGCAGTATCTTTTTCCAGGGTGTTTTGCATCATCTTATCCAGCCTACAGGCCTGATGTTCTCTTAAGATCTCCCATCCAAGCACAGTGGTACCTCGGTTCACGAACGCTTCTGTTCACGAACAATTCAGTTCACGAACAGCTCCGGTTGCAAAATTTTGCCTCCGTTCGCGAACTCCACATCGGGTTATGAACAGGATCCGCGGCCATTTTCCCTCCCATGACACGTGGTCGCGGCTTCCTGTAGGGAGGGGGACTCTCCCTCCAAGCAGTAACTGCCTCCCCACCCACCTTCCTGTCCTCCACACCAGAAGTCGCGTCGAGCAAGGTTAGCTTTCTCTCTCTTCGTACTGTACTTTGTGTCATATTTTTGCGGTTTAAAAAATACAACAACATATGGTTCAGAACAGATTAACCGTAATTACATTGAACCTTATAGGGAAATTTGATTCGGGACGCGATCAAAATTGGTTGGCGACCAAATTCATAGGGGTCAGAACGGATTAACCATATTTACATTGAACCTTATGGGAAAATTTGATTCGGTTCATGACCAATTCGGTTCGTGACCAGAGTCGCGGAACGAATTAAGTTTGTAAATCAAGGTACCATTGTACTAAGCCCAATTTTGTTTAATTTCTGAGCTCAGAGTTGAACAGTTCAATATACAGTTGGAATTCAGATATACCAAGCACATTTTTCTTACTACAAAATCCAAAAAATATATCAGTGATATCCAATTTAAATAATTTTCCCTTTCTTCTTTTCCACTGGATCCAACAGCATATTTGGAAGAGATACAGTCAGTACGGCGCCATACCAACAGTACCGCAGACCCTGCAATTCCCAACCCCCCTCTGCTGGTGCACTGTAGTGCTGGGGTAGGAAGAACTGGAGTGGTCATCTTATCAGAGATCATGATTGCCTGTTTGGAGCACAATGAGGTTATTTCTTAATTTTTAAACTAGGGATTATGGGAGTCAAAGGGGATACCCATTGAGGAACCCAGCTAAAGATTATTTCATAGAGTGCTAATCCTCGCAGTGTGGCCAACCTTCTTTCAAGATTGGGGTAACTATTGGATAATGGTGATTAATCGTAATGTGCTTGTCTCCATCTTAGATTGGAAATTACAGAGTTAGGCATCAAAAACATACCAGTTGCCTTTCTTCAAACCAAAATCTACAAAAACTAGCATGTTTTCTCCAGGAAGGTTCCTAAATACCTCTTGTCAGAGCAGAGCACAAATAGAATATCATGTCATTTCCTTCCTTTCCTGTCTCTTTCCATCCTCTGATATTTAAAGACTTGTAACTTAAGTATCTATATAGTTGTCAGCCCTTCAAGGTATTCCAGACAAGAAACCAAAATCATGAGTACTAACACTACCTTTACTGTATGGTTATAGTAACACAATCTTGAAAGTCTGAAAGCACTTCTCCCCTTCCTTGCCTTTACTTTCCAGAGAACTAGGGAGGGTTCCTTCTGAGATGCTTTCTCCATCCCCATCCCTTCTCTGGGCTGAGATATCTTTTGCCTGATCATTGTCTAGGCTGTGGCCCCTCCTCCTGTCTTCCAAGGTTATTCTCACAGCCCATTACATCAGTTGCTGCTTACTATCACCACATGAATAATCATTTTCCAACTTGTGTGTGTGTTTTTTTAGGCACTGGATATCCCAAGGATGCTAGAAATGCTGAGGCAGCAAAGGATGATGATGGTGCAAACCCTAAGCCAATACACGTTTGTCTATGGAGTTCTTATCCAGTTTCTTAAGAGTTCAAGGCTTATATAAGTTTTCTCCACTCAACTTCAAAGTCTCATTCTTTGCAAGAGTTTACAAAAGCAGAAGTTTGCCTTCCAGGAGAACATGCTTCTCGTGTAGTTTGAAGATTCTGAATGCAACTTGACATTGCTTTTGCAGAGCAAGACATGAAGTGCACGGGTTCCTCCCTTCATTCATGTGGAAGAGGAAAGGAATGTGTGTGGGTATTTTGAAATGGGAATATGTATTGTAATGTATTGAGTGATGTATTGTATTTTTAATGTACTGATAAGACTGCGTTACTGTAGGCACACAACTGCTGATCCTATGAAGACACTACTGCACCATACTGAAAATCATGATGGTTATTTTTTTATTAATTAAAAGCTATACCTATGTATACTTGTAGATATACTGTGTGTGAAAGAAGTGTGCCCTGCATAAACAGTAGTCACAAATAGCATCATTGTGCTTGAGTTTCATACTTCAGTCTGTGTGTGTCTGTGTGTGTGTATTATACTGATTTTATAATGGATCCAGCATCAGCAAAAAGCCATGAAAGGAAGCACTTAAGGCAGAGAGTGCTGGGTTTTCTTTTGCCGGGGGTGGGGCACTCCTCTAGAAGCTGCAGGCTACAGTCAGCACACAATAAAAGTAATTGAGTTTTTTGCTTAAGATTTGTAAAGGGAAAAAGGATTAAATGGAAGATGATAATGGTTGGTAAAGTTTGTGGTGTCATAAAACAAGTAGTTGGCAAATCTTTGAAGGAAACAGAAAGAAAATGGGATGGCAAAAACCAGGACAAAAAGTTACAGCTGCTCCTGTTTTATCCTCCAGCAGATGATTGTTGGGTCACATTCTAGACCAAAAAGAAAAGGAAAAAGTATTGCAAATCCTATATAGCTCTTCAGCACTTCAGAAGGTAATTATTGATGAAGTGTAGCTTCAGAATGATTTATTTAAAGAACAGTTTGCTACTTCTGGTTGAAATCAAGCTGAATACAGGTGAATATTTAAACACTTCTTAAATATTTTATTTATCTAGGGAAGCAGTATGTTTATCTGCTTAGCATGCTGTACTAAATTTTCATTTTAGTAAAAAGTTTTGAACATGGAGTGAGTACAAAAGAACTTGGTTTAATGTGGAATGTGGCTATTGGTTTGCATAATTTAGTAAAGTGGCTGCAATATTGCTTTTTGTAATTTTGTAATTCCCTATCAAGAAAGTAAAAAAAGAAAAAGAACAAACCTTTTTGGAGTCACCAAATTTATTTCTTTTCTCCCCTGGATAACATCCCTAAAAGCAGTCCCTCCGATAACCTTGTAAGATTAGAAAATGTTCTTGCTTCTTAAAGCAGAAATGATTCCTGCTTTAACTGAGTTATAGCTGATGGAAAGTATATATATGAAAAGCAAAAAAAAAAAAAAAAAGTATTTTCCATAACACTGTATACTGTGTCAAAGAGATTGGAGGGAAGGAGGGAGAGGCAGACGGGGATGGATGGATGGATGGATGGATGGATGGATGGATGGATGGAGCGGTTGTACAGCACAGTAAGCATAGTGTGATACCTCAAATTACACGGGAACTGCTTCTTCAAAGCAGCACTATCTGTGCCTTTGAGATTATTGTCTATTGTTAAGCCAGAAGTCAAATTGATCTGTTTGTGGTGCAGACTCTAAGTAACATTTCTTTTAAACTTTACCAAGTCTGTTCTTGTGTTATACCCTCTCCAGTGAGATGTCAAAAGATGTTTCTCAGATGCTCTGAGTATTTGATTACTCTTCATGGCAAAAAGAACAAGCATAAAAGTCAGATTGGTCGGTACCAGTGATGCTAATTTCCAGTAAGCAAACTCAGTTTTCCTTGTTTTTTTTTACCACTTGAGATCTGTGTGTATGAACCAGTTTTCCAGATAATTTTTACCAGGTGACAGACAGTAGCAGTTTTTGAAAATGATCTATTTAAGGTGTGGGCTTTTGCCTAAATTCCTTGAATAAGCATTTCATTTTGAAAACACCATCTTCTTCAAAAGAGCTTTTTAGCAAGTTAGATATCTTGCATGAACTCTTAAAGGTGGGATGGGGCCATGCATTAGAGGGCTGAAGATAAATTTGGAAGCCTTTGTATGTACAATATTGTACAGCAATTTGCAGAATGATATTCCTAGGGCATTCATTTTAACTTTTGAAATGCAATATGATATACAAACATGTAGTCCAGGTCTATCAAGGTGTGTTCCGAATACTTTTTGAAAATTCAAATTTTAATTTTTAAGGCTTGGTTAAATTCTATCTTTTGGCTCTTCTATGTTCTGTGGAAAAATATTCAGTGTAATTTTTCTGTATAATGAAACTGTTCTCTGTTTATTTTGGCCTGGCTTGTGCAGCACAAGGTAGAAAGGGAGAAGTGGAATTTTTATGTTATGGATTAACCTATTTCTGAGCTGAGTTGAAACAACAGTGGGTGTCAGAGCTCAAGGATTCTGCTCTTCTCTGTCTCTCAGGTTGGATGTCTTCTAACAGTGATACTTACTAAGATGTAAGAAAGAACAGGTTGATTTCTCTGCTCTGCACTCAAATGACCCATAGCCTTAATTAGCGTGTACTATAGAGCAAAATGTACTGCAAAGTGTAGTCATATTAAACTGATCTACAATTATATGCACCTTGTTAAGTGATTGCCATGTGAACGATGACAGACTGTTGCAAGCAGTGTGATTTATATGGTTGCTTTGCTGTTTGTGATTGTATGTGGTTTGCAGTTCTTAAAGCTAAGCTCAAGATCAGATTTATAAGCTATCACACTTATAAGCAAACATCTGAGATTACCTATTTCAGTGCAATGAAGGGAAGAGTTCAGAAATCTTAGTGGTACAATACTGCACTGTTCAATCTAGGTACAATCCAGAGAACTATGGAATTACTCCTTTCTTTGTAAGGCATACTCTTTTCCTTCCTATCCTGCAAAAAGCAATCGTAGGTAAAGTTGCTGCAGGTAAACTCTAATATTAGTTTGGGCAGGAAGGGAAATATTTTGAAGAATGTAACAAAATGGAAAGGGGAAAGGATGCTCTCTGAATTGTGGATCTTGTTACTACAATACTGTAGGGACCAGTTTCTTTGTCTTTCTCTTGCCTTTTTGCACTTTGGAAAAATGTGCAGGCCAAGCTGTAATATTGGATATTCTAGATCTTTGACTGAAGCAAAGCCCTCTTGCAGTGTATAGTGAGGAACTGGAATCTACTTCTTTCCAACTCAGTTCTTGCTGTATTATTCTGAATGTATCCTTTGGGCATAATTTTCTTGAAAATGCATTTTATGTATTGAACAAGCTACTAAATGAACTAGTATGTTGTTTGGCCAAAATCAATTGTGACATGATGCTGTGTTACGAAATGAAGAAAATGCCACTGTGTTTGTTTTTTCCTTGAAGAAGTCCCATGGTGCTAAATAAAATAGCATTTGCTTTAATATAGATGAAGCAAACCTCATAGTTTTGGTTAGTGTATTAGAATGCATGTCTTTTAGAAATTCCACTACTTTATTTAATCCTCTAATATTTGTCTGAGCACAGATTGAGAAGAAATTATGCCTAAACATATGGAGGAAAGTCATGTGCCATTTCACTTTATTAGAGCCACCTTTAAGCATATGAAGGAAGTTTGAAACAATCTAAAATGAACTTCCAGGTTCCAGAATAAAAATGAGCAGTTAGGTTTGCTAAACTATGTTCCTATTAAATCATCATAAAAGCTTCAAAAATAACCAAACCTTGTTTAAGCATACTTTTTCTTTACAGACAAAATACATAAAATTAGAAATAACAGACTTTCTTCATGATGCTGTTTTCTTGTATTAATCTTGGACCGAAAACATGTCTGACCTCATTTGTTGAATTACTGTGAGACACAGTTGGATTCATAGGCTACTACAGTGGCATAAGATTTATTTTGAATTATTCAGGTCTGTGCTTTTTCTACAAAGGAACTTTGTGGATAAGATAAATGAACAGTGGTGCGCATTCCCATGTCAGTAGCATCCTTCCAAGGGACTGAACAGCCCTTGTTTGGAAAGGACCTGCATTATGAACATCATTCATGTCCTACCATTACTGGAGAGACTTGGGGTTGGAGTCGAAGAAAGCAACTCCCACGTCACTCTTCTAACATGTGAACATGTGGAGCTGAAAGTTAGTTTGGGGGGAAGGGGCTGATATTGCAAGGTATGTTGTATCTTGAAACAGATACCTCTACATCCCACTAGCCTTAAGCAATTAAATCTATGCAAGTGAAAGAGACGATGGTTTTTACACAATTTCCCCTCTTCTTTTTATGTCAGTATACAAGGATTTTTGCAGTACCTTGCAGTAGTATGTCTCAAAATTCAAGTATTATTTTTTTAATGTCAAGCTAAAGGGTTTTTTTTTAAACAATAAGCTCTGTTTTGTCTCAATCAATAGTGTAAAAATGTATAATTGCTACAGCTTTAAATCATGTACAATTGAGATGGGTTTTTAAAACAATGTGCAGATTATATTTGATAGCAAGGGTTGTTTTTCTTTGATATGTAATATATGTGAAATGAATTATATCATAGTCTATTTTTGCCATGAAAATAAATATTTGAAGCGCTTCAAACATGAGTTGTTCCGTAACTTTCCTAAATATTGGTCTTTTTGCTGCTGCTGCTGCTGCTGCTGCTGCTGCTGCTGCTGCTGCTGATAATAATAATAATAATAATAATAATAATAATAATAATAATACTGAATATAATATAAAAACCAGTCAATTTCATAATCCAAAACAGGATACTTTCAAGCATGTTGCATAGAATTATTTATTATAACTATTTCCAACTGTGTGTTGCATAACATTTTAGATCAAGTAATTAGTTGCAGACATTCATACTAGAGAAATAGTATCCTTTAACATTGGCAAAGACTGAAGAAAACTATGCCGTTTCCTGGGAACTCTGTGCTGGTATGGGGCTCAAGATCAATT
This sequence comes from Liasis olivaceus, assembly GCA_030867105.1. Classification (NCBI taxonomy): domain Eukaryota; kingdom Metazoa; phylum Chordata; class Lepidosauria; order Squamata; family Pythonidae; genus Liasis; species Liasis olivaceus. The sequence goes on from CM061349.1 coordinate 39,827,166, forward strand.
CTGTGTTTCCAGTGTGTTGTCTTTGAGCATAAGAAATAAAGAGTTTGGGCAAATAAAGTTGTAAATGGCTTCCTTCAATGGAAAGGAACAGTGCTGTAAAACCTAAACAGGGATTGTAACTCTTCTGTTTGTTTTGGGCATTAAAATACATTTTAAAAAATTAAAATGTTAATATCTTACAAGGTTAATGTTTTTACCTGGTATTTCATGAGATCCTATGCAAGAATGTGGAAGCCTTGCAAGATTCTGACCATTTCTAATTTTTTAAAATACAAATTGGGTGCTCTGCCAACATCATGAGTGTTGCAGGAGCCACTTTGTTGACTTCTAAATTATAGGTGGGATTAATAAAGAGAGGTTGGATTCGAGGCCCCACTGAACTGTGAAGTTCAATAGAGTGGCCAGTTTTTCGCTGCCTCATTGTCACAAGATTGTTGTGCAAGAATTATTTTGGGAAGAAGAGGAATCAATAAATTGCTTTGTTTCTATGATACAAGCAGTTAATAAATAAATATTAGAAAATTGTATGCAGTGCTGGACACCACATTTTAGGAAGGACCTCACAGACTGGAATGCGTTCTGGAAGAAAACTTGTGAGGAATAGTTGAAGGCCCTGGGTATGTTTAGACTGGAAAATAGGGAGAGATGATAGCTGTCTTCCAGTATCTGAGGGGCTGTCATGTAGAAGACAGGGCAGAATTTTTCAGAGTTGTTTCAGAAGATGGGGCAAGAAACAAGAGATTTAAATTACAGGAAATAGATTCCTGCTGGACATCAGGAAAAATTTCCAAATGTTAAGAACTTTTCAGCAGTGGAACAGACTACCTCAAGAGGATTTGGATGCTCCTGCTGCATGCTGTGGTTCTGCAATGAGCAGGAACTTAAGACTAGATGATCTCCAAGGTATCCACCAACCCTTACATTCTGATTCTTACATTCTGATACTAAAAAACAAATTATGAGCGTCAGGAGATCAGGAGATCAGGAGATTGTGTTGTGGTGGCTCCTGAAAGGCAAACTAGGCAGAAAACAAAAATATTACCAAACCCTTTTGACATCACTACATTGCTGGCCCTGCTTTAGCCAGGACTGTAGTACACACTGAGTTTCCTTTAATATTTTCATGTCCCAGTGCAGTCTTCTTCAAAATCCAACTACACACAGTCAACTGAGAGAGAAATGTTGGTGCTAATGTAAGTTCTTTTCCCAGTAGTAACAGCTTGAGAGTTGGGGGGTGGATTGTCATCAGAGAATTTGCTTTCCTTGCAAGGCAGAATCCTGATCCTCCATATACAGGCACACTCCTTATTTAACTTTTTTTGAGAAATGGCAAGTAAGCAGAACTGTTCAAATTAGGTGGATAGAGTTTGGAGCACATTTGCTACTTTGAAAGAACACCTACTGCTACTGAACTGTTCCTGTTTTTAAGAAGTTCTCATTCTAAAATTGTGGCTATCACTCCCACCCCAAAAAAAGAAAGATGAAGGGATTTTCAAATTATCCTTGATTGGGCAGGATAATGATCTGCAGCCATATGGGTTTTTTTCCCCTTTTTATTTATTAAAAATGTCTTCCCTCCCTCCCTCCCTCCCAGGGGGCTCAGATGATGCATTCCTCCCCTCACCCAATTGAAGTATGAAACATCATAAACATGTAAGCCTGTAGGATGGTGCTGAGGGGCCTGGTTGCAAAACCTTTTTGTATTATTGGGGGAAGAGGTTTCTCCTGAGCAATCCAATTTAGTAACTCAGGCCACCCCAACACTTCCATCTTTGACTAAGTCACAGCTCCAAAATTACTTGTCCCTTTGAGTGGCAAACATCAAATTTAAACCAAACACCTGCCATCCTTGACATAGCAGTCTGGCATTATTTATACTGCTACATATTTTCAAGATGTCTGCATTTAATGAACAAAACAACTGGGAATTTATTTTTTTTTAAAGCATGCCAAACAGCTTGTTATGACTATTATTTTTGGATCCCTTTAGTTGAGATTATCATTAGTAGTTCTAAAGTGGACACCATGTTCCTTCAGTAAATTTAGAACTTCGAAATTCATTTGCGGACACAGCTGCTTTCAGTCAAACAGAAAACAGGTTTCTGAATATAAAACAAAGATTTCTAGAATTAAATTTTGTCAACTCAGCTCATTTATATGTTTAATCTGAGCCTGATACAAATACCAGCTAGATTCAGTGTGATCACATTATTTGCTTACTCTTGATTAACTCAGCCATGGTTTGCTTCCTCTGAATCTCTTTTCACCAGAAGCCAACTAGCTATGGCCATTCCATCCAGCTGCAGAAGATTTAAGAGAAAGGACCCAGGCCATTTAAGATTGGCTTCAGTGTGTCTTTTGTCTAAAGTTTCCATTTAAGCTAGTTTGGGTAAGAAATCTATAAACTTTAGGAAAGGAAAAACATTTTCTCTTTCCTCTCATCATTTCCATTTGCTTTTGGATCATGTCCCTTAGCTTGCATGTCTGTGGACAACTACATTTTAAAAATTGTTCTTCCACAGAGCTTTTGACTGAAAAGCAGTGTAAACATACCTATTTTCCAGTGTTATCAGTAAGTGGACATTATTTTCATAATTCATTCAACAAAGACTATTGGAACAATACTGTGTGTTATTCCTGGATGCTTTCTGGGAAAAAAAATTAGTTGCTGTAACAATTCTTTGCCACAAGATCAAGAGAAGCAGCAAAGAAGCAGGAACAAAATGGAACATTTTGCTGTCCACCTTCAAATAGACCCATTACCACCCATGATGTCATACAGCAGCATCCACAGGGAGGTATCAGATTGATCAGTCTGTTGAAAGCATCACACTATTGCAACACAAGCCCCATTCCTTCTGTGCATATATCAGTGTTGCAGGCATGTGCATATGCATGCTTGTGTGATTCTGCTTTTGTTTTGTTGCACAACCTCTCTTTCTTCCTGATACCCAGAGTGAAAGGAAATTAAAATCTAACAGATGGAGTTCCTCAAGGTCTTCACACCCTGTTTTATGTGGTGGGAACTTTATCATGGAGCCTATTTGGAGAGAGTTACCAATTTATGCAATAAAACACACTACTTGTATTTGGACTATTGTCTAAAGGCTTGACTGATCAGTATATTAACCACCCCTGATAGAGAACTACTATCATCATGCAAACAGTAGTAAGTTAATCTTCTCCTTCCAGCTGCAAGTGAAAGAAGACATCAGAAAACCGTTTAACACTATGACTGCATGATCATCCATTGTTGGTAAGACAAAGGCTGGAATCAGTCCCTCATATCAACTGATTCCTGCTTTAAAAGCTGAAAGGATTAGTCCTTCATCTGAATATTGCATTTCAGAGGAGGATTCTTCTCCATGAAAAACAGACAAAACAATCCTGGTTCACTAAAGAGCATGTATAAATAGATGTCTGCACAGATGTAAGAAATTTCTGGATCAGGGTGTATATCTACTGCAACAGAATTCAGAAGGGCAGGCATATTAATTTAGAGACAGTTTTTACTACTGCAAATATTATAGTCATTTATTATAAATGTTTTTTGATAAATATACTACCCTTTAAAATAAATGTTATACCACAAAACTATATGCCCAGGTTTTTCAGCAGTAAATAACACTGCATTATATTACACGTGACAAATTTGTCTACTCTCTCTTACAATGGTTTAGTGCCCAGTTCAGAAAAGTCTGACTTCTAATATTTCAAGTTCTTTTGCAATAGCATCCAAAGAGAAAATTTTAAAAGGCTGATTTGCTAGCATTTTATTTAATTTTCAAAGTTCAGATCTCTGCACTGCTGACTAGATGAACTGCCCTATTTGGTGCTTTGCTGCTGGTTGTTTACTACTGGGCACTGTCCAAAGATATGGGAAGGCATTCCGCCATGCTTTCTTTCAGTTCATCAACATCTCTCAAAGATTCACTTGTTTCAAAGTCAGCATCACATATGGTTGAACTAGAAGTTGGTGGCAACGGACATGTGGTATCTGGAGTTTCATCAGTCTTCAAGGAGGGGGGATTCAGCTCAATGTTCAGTAATTCCTTGAGATCTTGGGAAATTTCATCCTGGTCTTCCACTTTCTGGAATTTATTGTGTACGGTGGGGTCACTTGCTATTACATCCATTGCATTTAAAAGCTCTTCACTTTTTGACACTTTGCTCTGGGCTGTACTGGGAAGTTGAAGGTGCTCTGCTGGTTCATTCTGTAGATGCCTATATGCGTCGGACACCCCTATGGAGTTTTCCTCCTTGCTGCAGCCCAAATCTACTTTTAGAATCTCCAGCAGGTGGCGCATTTTGTTCTGAGACAGAAAGAGCAAAAAGATTAGGTGGTAGTAATTAAAAAGATTATGCCCTGTAATAAAGAATTTTAAAAAATTAAAAATCCATCAAGAAGTTAATCAAAGGGTTATTTTCACGAATCAACTTGGGTAGTCATGCACTAGGAGCTGATATCAAAGAAATTCTTATTCCCTTGCAGGGTATAGCTAAGAATGGTAAACTTGTTAAACATTCTTAAGAGGAATATGGTTTATTTATATGAAATTGAATACAGAGAGATTGGGGGAGGGGAAAGGTTGTATAAAAGACGAGCAATAGCTCAATTTAATTCAATTCAATTCATTAAACTTGCATGCAGTCCGACTCCTAACAACTCTGAGTGGCTCACAACTATCAAAATAAAGCAATTACAATAAAACTAATCAAAGGAAGAAATATAAAAGATAGCAAGGACGACAGGAATGAAGCGAGGGGTCTCACTCCCCCTTGCCAAAGGCCTGGATGCAGAGCCAGGTCTTCACAGCTCTTCTAAACAACAGCAGAGTGGGGACCATCCGGATCCCTCATTCCAGAGAGCAGGCACTGCTACAGAGAAGGTGCACTTCTGGGGTCCTGATAGGTGGCATTGTTTAACTGAAAGAACTTGGAGCGCACCAATCCTGCAGGTTCAAATTGGCTGGGCAGATGTTCTGGAACACAGGCAGTCCCTCAAATAACCAGTCCCTGTGTTATGTAGGGCTTTAGAGGTAACAGCCTGCACCTTGAATTGCACCTGGAAGCAAACTGGCAACCAATGCAACTTGTGAAGCAGAGGTGTTACATGGGCATGCCTCGTCATGAACATCACTGCTCATGCCGCTGCATTCTAGACCAGTTGAAGCTCTGTCTAGTCTTCAAGGGCAGCCCCAGGTAGGTCATGTTGCAGTAATCAAGCTGTGAGGTGACTAGTCATGAGTGACTGTGTGAAGGGCTCCCCATTCTAGGAAAGGGCGAAACTGGCACACCAGATGGCTGTGCAAAGGCCTTTCTGGCCACAGCTGCCACCTGCTCTTCAAGCAGGAGCTGCAAGTCCAGGAAGCTTCATACACACGACATTAATCCAGGAAATATTATTAAATGAGTAACATGTTCATACATTTAGTACTTTGTATGAGTGATAAATGAAAGTAGAGACTACTTATTAAAATATATAATTCTGGTATGATGGTTTATTCCACCTAACCATATTACAGTTACCAGTTTATCAATAAATATTCTTGACAATTTTTAGAAATATTTTTTTTATTCTTAGTACTTTAAAAATGATCTTTCATATACGCAGCATACCTTATCTAAATGGTTCTTGTTTTGTTCTATGTGACGTTCAAACAACCTTTCCAAAGCCCTTTAAAAACCAAAAATATTGGAAAGGTGTTACTCAGGAAGTAATTTTTTTCAGAAGGAAACTATTAAAAATGATCAACTCCAAAATGTTAACAGATTTTCTAACATAGAAACAAAATAATTCTCCCACTCAAGAGTTAAATTCTTTTATCCTTGGCCTTCTGATCTTTTTTCCTACAGAAGTCTTACTTTCTGTTCCTATAGTTGTTCTTTTACTGTGTAGTTTCTTTCACATCTTTCCTATTCCTTCATGTTCATTCTTCCCAAGATCTACTCTTGAAACTACCAAATAATGGTCTGCCCCACATTCAGAACCTCTTATCACCTTGTATCTTTCATTAATTTTCCCAATCTTTCATCATAAACCATCAAATCAGCCATGCTTCTAGACTTACATCGATTCCTTATCTGGGCATGTGCATGAATAGACTGGTGCTTAAATCACACATTCAAAACCAACAGACCTTTCCCAAGCGGACAGTTGTCAGTTATCCTTCTCATTCATTCGTAGGTCTCTAAATGGCCTAGTCACTTTTTGTTCACTATCTCATCTTATTCCCACCATTCATGTTCACTTTCTCATCTTATTCTCACCATTCATGTCACCTAGAGAATAATTTTTCCTCTGGATTGCATTTATTCATTATGTTGGACATTTCTCCCCCCAAACCCTTCTCTGGTTCTTCTGTTATTTACCATTTACCAATGCATCACTGCAAAAAATTTAAAACTAAGGAACTTTAAATATATCCAACCTGTTGGAAAATAATCCAAGTTTCAGAATTTCATCTGTTATGTCCTGAATGAAATTTAAATACAGCAGTTCTTCTTCTCTAAACAGACAACATAAAAACTACTTTTAGTCTCCAAATGAAAACACTGATCAAACTTTTTAGATGCTACCAACCAATCCCCATTTATGATCTTGGATCATAAATACTAACATCAATAAATGAAGGCAGATAAACTAATATGTTTGGCAGACTAATTTATCTCTAAGTCTTACTAGGAGTGAACTTGCTCTACTTCCTGCCATATTTTTCTCCTCTATAAATCAGCACTGGCTGTTAGTACAAATGTGTACCTCTATATACAGGGCATCCTCCCTGCAGCATCTGCAGCAGCCTCAGCTGAGTGTGTACACGTGCATACAGAAATGGCGTCCATAATATACTCATTGACTCGAAGATAATACATTCATAGCAGAAGGCTAATGTGCAATTCACACTACAATTAACAGTTGCATGAACAATATCCACTTCTGCAGGATTAATAGGAATGTGCAATTTCTTCGCAAACTGGATTATGTGTACGTATGCAAATGGACTACATGTACCTGGATGGCAGGTGATGAAGTGCTGAATTAGTTTTGTTATTATATTTTGTTGTCAGTCTAAGCAGCATTTATACATTTTTTTAGAAACACATGTAATGAAAGAAGAGAAAATGTTGCAAGGGAAATGATTTTAACTGCTCAGTTATCTGAACACAAGCAAGCAGATGCAAACTAATGCAATACATACACAAACATTTAATAGAAATAAGCCATCAGCAAATCTGCTAATACGTTGCTAAATTTCCTCTTATATAAACAATGGTGTCTTTAAAGGAGTTGCTTGAGTGAAGAGTATTAATCAACAAACAGCTCTGGCATATACTCCACTGCATCAGTCAGAGCTGGAAAACATCCACTACTGGCATTCTGTTCAGTTAATGTATTGCTAAATTGTCTGATTGTAGTGTTTTGAGAAGACTCATACAATGCCTTCTCACTCTGAACTTCAGGTAATGTGGGAATAGAATAGGTTTGGGAAAACAAAGACTACCCATGAATCAGTGGGCAAATGGATCTTGTGGGCAAACGGATCTTGTGGGCAAATGGATCTTTTAGCTGGGATACAAAATTTTTGGGAAAAAAAGTGTATGAGACAATCTCACAGGTCATAAATGATCCCATGGTGGCCCATCAGATGCAACGGAGTGGTTTATGTTGCATCTTTTGTACCAGTGTAATATTGTTCTCATGTCCAGCTTGTAGATTTTTCCTACTTATATAGCCCATAAATAAGCAAACCTAATACAACATACCCCTTTCTTTTCTCTTTGCATTTGCATAACATTTTCATACAAATAGGAAAGTGAACTGCCTCATATAGCATTTCATGGATTTTCTATAATGTAGCTTTGGGCCCAAAAGCAAGAAAGAAAATAAGAGAAATGCAGAAAAAATGGAAGTAAAATGATGCAATGGTGAATATAATTTAAATCAATCAGCCAAACAGGGTTGCAGTCTCTTGTGTCCTTAAACATGTGAATGCTTTATGTTATGTTAGATAGTCTCATGTTGTTATGTGCATCGAAAGGGCATCAAGGGGTAGTGTGGGGAGTAGGGGAAGAAAAGAAACAGCACCAGTGATATGGAGATAATCTGGTAGAGAAAAGCTTACATTATACAAAAATGTTGCTACTGATATAAATGGATCCAGTGAGATTGTAATTTGGTAGTACCCTCACTTAAAATGTCAGCTTCATTAATGTTTTGCATTTCTGTAACGTAGAAATTAAAGAGTTACTTACTCAGCCTGGATTTTTCTCATGGTTGGGGACTGAACAGAATGTGGAGAAATTGCTCTAAGCCACAAGGAGGAAGAAACAGTGCAAATCAGACCCAGAAGGCAGAATACTATGAAAATTTACATTATTTCATATAAGGCAATGCTCAAATTGGTCTCCATGCCTAAAGGAGGAAAGTGCACAATATGATCATTCTTTGATTATTACTGAATTTTACTCAGCCTGCCTTCCACAATGAACGTATGGTGGAAAGAGAGTAAATAAAATCATATAATCACTTTTAGAATTATTAAATGGATATTATTCAATAACTCTCTGTGTTGAAGGGGGAGAAAACATTTCAAGATGTTCAAATACAAAAAGGTTTAAGTTTGATTGATTAACTTGTCAATCTACATAGTGGGCAAGGACTAGTAAAACCCAGGAAACTCAAACCCTGAGCAACCAATGAGGAACAGGAAGGTGTTTCTCTCTCTCTAAGTTTTTTAAAAAAAGACGGGACCAGCTTCATTTTGCCCTTGCTATTTTGTTTTTGTCTTCTATCCCAGGATAGATTCTGGGCAGTGAACAAATAAACAACAATAAAACCACAGAACATAATAAACAAAATAGTCAATAATAAACAAGCTTGCAAATAATAGGGCACCCCAGTATAGTTCTGACACATGCAAAGAGATAGAGGAAAAGCATTCCAAACTGTGGGGGCTGCTACTAAGAAGGCTTGCTGTTTGTTCCATGACCTCTGTACTTCTCAGCATCCCTCCTCTAGAAGTTTGTTGTGGATGGGCCAATTTGATTCTGGCAAGTTGGTGCTTAATGAATCCCAGTGCTCTACCATATAGGGTTTTAGAGGTGATAACCAACACTTTGAATTGGGCCCAGTGCCTTCCTAGCAACCTGTGCTGCAACCTGGCATCTTTGGCTTAGCCTGGGGTGGTTGAGTGTCAGCATACCAGTGATAACTCACCCTGAATAGATTACCTCTCCCACTGGTTACATTTAGATGTAGAACAAAATGGGGGAAAGCACCAAGCCCCATGGGACCCCATACTGTTGTTCCCATGAACTCAAGCTCTTCCCCCCATGATCACCAACTGGAACTGCCCACTTAGGTGGGAACAGAACCACCATAAAGTGGGTCTCTAACGTACAATTCTGATAGGCTGTCTAGAAGAATACCGTGGTTGAGTGTATGGAAAAGTGGTGACAACAAACTTCAAATTCATTCCATGTTCCCTCAACAAAGGCAAGCCAATATTATCTCTTTGTTAAAAATGGAAACTTTGAATAACTTTGGCCTTACAAACTATTTTTACCCATATTTTACCTCAAGTAAACAACTACTCATTGAAGGTGGACTAATCACCCAGTTATATCCAAGAAACATTTTATCACATTCTCATTATTTACTAATTCATTATTTATTAATCAAAACAAACTTATTTCATCTTTCACATTGGCTTTTTACTTTATTTGCCCTGCTACTGAAATTTTGTTTGAAGGAAAAGATGCATATTTGTACTTAGATAACTTACAGCTGTAAACCTCATGAAGTACATCCTTCTGGACTTCACAGGAAAGCATGGTGATGTGCCATCAGCAGTGAGGAGAAAAAGAGTCAGAGTGTGTGTCAAAAAAGAAGGAAAAAGATCTAGATGTATCCTTCCGAATACTGCTTACCTTGGAAAGGATAACTGAGAAATAGTTTTCATTTCATCAGACTTCTGTGCATTAGAAGACATGGTGTCTTCTACCTATATATAAAGAATACATCTGTTACTGGTGCAAAATTCATTTGTATTGTTATTACACAAAGAGATGGATCATTAAAGTGAGAGAAAAGGATGAAGTTGGGGTGGTGGCTGCTAAAAGCTTTAAAAAAGATGTATAACAGAACAGGGAACCAATGCCCAATTCCTGACTTCCTTGTACATGCTTTACATATTAATGTATCTTTTTCAAATATGTAATTGCCTCCCCCTACACCTTGTTTTAATTCCACATGCATAGACTAAAATGTATTGTATGATTTATTTCCACATGGGCAAATCTAAAATCTATTTTACAAAACAGAAACCTTGACTTAATGCAGAAGTCAGGACCCCATGGCGGGTCCCAAGCAACATGGGGGGGTTCACAACTTAAAAAAAAAACAACTTGGCCATGCTTGCACAAGTAAAACAAGAGCACTGTTAAAACTCAAGCTGTGCTTTGCTCCTTGTTGTGCAAGACTATATTAGGCAGTTAGTAGTGAGAACCCTCCACCCTTGGAACATAAGAGATTCAAGTTCAATTATTAAAAGTGATATCTTTATTTTTTGCTCAGCCTTGCCCTAATGAACTCACTGGCTTTATTCATGGGAAAGTCACACAAGTTCATTTATTGTCTTAGGGGGTCATAGTACAACATTTTAGAAGCTCTGCCTTAATACAAACCCAGTTGCAGAAATCAGGAAAACAATTTTCATTGATCTTCCACATTTACTTACATCCCCTAATTATTTTAGACTGGTTTGGAACAACATAGAGCTTCAGTATGGAGGGAAGGAATGGAAAAAGTTTTATCTTTCAATTTGCTGAAGTGAAAGCACTGTCTACTTTGCACACATGGACGATCCATAACTTGCCTGCAGTCCAGAGTGGTCTGGAGTGAGGCTCACCAAGGTTTTCCATGCCATCATTAATTTTTGCCTTCAGGAGCTCCTCTCTGAGCAGTTCCACAGGTAGCAGAACTGGAGTATGACACAAATATGGGGATATGACAATTCCTGTCTGGTGAAATCTCTCTCTCTCTCTCTCTCATACACACACACACACAGAGTTTATCAATATGGAGGGGATATGTTTGTGATAAAGGACCATGGATGGAAGGAACTAGCCCTACTCCCACCTTCCCCATAAAAATCACAGAATGTGAGAGAGAGTTTGAGTGTGTGTATGTGAATGGGAGAAGCCTCTGGGTTTATGGAGGGTGGAAGCTAGTCCTGGCTATTCCTTCTGCTGTTCCAGCTATCCAAACCATCAAATTATTCTGATCTACTGCTATGAAGTCTATTACACTTTGCCCACTACTTCACTAAGGTTAAGCCACTAATGAATGGAATTCAGTAGAACATATCTATTTGTTTTTAACTGCTTTTAAGATGTTACCAGCTTGTCATGTTTTGGACAATATACAGGAAATAAAAAGTTAAGAATATAAAAATAGTAATGTAAATATAAACTACATTACTAAACTAGAAGTGCACTAAAATGTTTTCATTAAAATAAAATTGCAAAATGCAATCTGGCTGGAACACCACTGAGAAGACCTATTTATACAGTCAGCAAATTTTATAAGTCCAAGCAGAAAGTGAGCAAGTAGCACCCTGCACGATAAACAACATATAGGCAGATTATTAAATGTTTAAAAGATTAGAAACAACATTTTGAACTGGGCCTGGAAACCCAAGGGCAACAAGTTAAACTATCATGGTATAATATAATGTACCCTTTTGTCCCACATTAACGATTCAAGTGGTCTCATTCTTCACCAGTGGAAGTGTCCTAGTTATGATCATTATAATTCCATTGTAATAATCCAGCAAATGAAATAGGCATGACATTAATTTTTCTTAGTAAGGTTGGAACTAATGTACCAAAACAACGTGGAATAAAAGGCACTCCTAGTTAGAGCAATCATTGTGTTTCTATAGAAAGCATCAAATTAAAAAAAAAAAAATCCAAGCCATAAATGAGACCTTTTAGGGTCAGTACAACCCCTTTCAATATGGAATATAACCAACTATCCAGAGCAACAGCTTTCTCTTTAAAAATGGCCTGATGACTGGTACACAAACCAATAGATCACTTGAATTACCTCCTTTGTGATCTTCTGAAAATCAGGCAAATTCTTTTTTTCGGCTCCTTCAGACTCTGCTTGAAAACTGCAAAATATAATTATCTTATGCCATTTTTGCAGAAACATTTTTGCAGAAATAGTCCCATATACTATTTTGAGTATCTATGTGGCAGAGTATATTACCATCTGGGTTCAGAAAAAAATCATTGGAATTTTAATGCTTATAGATACTATACCCAGGTGTTTGTAAGATGAAAGACAAATGGCCCATTGGAAGAAGAAACACACATAATCCATCTGCTTGTATAAATCTTTTTTTTGTAATAAAGTAAGGAACTGCAACATAGATATGAAAGGCAGGGAATATTAGCAGTTACTATAGAACAACTATGGCACCTCTGGAGTTAAGAGTATTCCTATAGGGCCTAACTCTTCTAATCATGCCACAATCATTTCCTTGCATGGCATTACATACAATGGAGTTGCAGGGACTCTTAATTGGCTATAAAATTCCAGTCCTAAAGAAGACAGTGAATTGATAGCACTCAACAAACCTTTAGATTAGCATGACAGAAATCAGCAATATTATATTTGAAGGAGATGTAGTTGAGGCAGAAGACATCTACTCAGTATTATCCTCTATTAATATAGATGGAAATGAATGAATTAAAATATATGGGAGATCTGTGTTTGGCAACTAAATTATAGGCATTTACTAATATAATGTTGTTAATATATATGGCACCATACAGTGCAAGAAATTCAAACACACACTAACACAAAATATAGATGCCTTCCTGAAGGAGCTTCTTGTATTCATAGTATCAAATCCAGAACTTTGTTGAACTGTGGCTGGACATATATCTTTGTAAATCCAAACTGAAATATAGTAGTTGCACTTAAGTAATTGTAAATCTGTTTTCAAGATAAGAATCAGGGCAGTCCTAACATTACAATATTGGCCTTGAATCTTCAGGGACCTGGCTTCAAATTTCCTTTAAAGATAAATTCAAAAATAACTTTAATCAAGTCACATTGTCTGCACCTCAGTTTACTATCCTATTTCTTTAATTATGAACATTCCAACCTTTCTTCTAGAGCAAAGTAATTTCTGCTTACTACTCTGGAACAGAGCTTACTATCTGTATGCCATGCCAGGAAACAGATAAACTTGATAGAACGTTATTAACCAATATAAGGAAAGTATCATAATATGCTTGGATGCAGACTTGTTGGAGGGCATGGGACAACTATTTTATCCTAATTACTAATTCCTCCTTCCCTATGCCATTTTCCATGTTGTTCCAGAGTTTTGGGGAATTCTCTCGAAAAGCACTGGAGGTGATGCAGGCAGGGAACACATCATCCTCTTTCTTCAATGGACATTTTGATTTTGTCTGTAAATGGAGGAAAGCTTTTCTATTTGTAGACAGGCAATTCTGGATCCAGCCCAATCACCCCCACCATATTCTATTGAGAATAAAGTTAAGCAGGGTTTAAATTATTTATATAAGTATGAAGCCATAATATGACAATGGGACCTCTCTGCATATGTAAACACAGGCTTACAGGCATAGCAACTAAAATATAGGTAACAGCAGGCCATCTGCTTTTCAGAGAGCAGAGGCATGGGCTCCTAATCCATACAAACTGCTCTTTGGAATGGTGAACATTCCATGGATAGTGCACTTATGTCTTTCGAAAGTGGCGTCTTTCAAAGAGAACAATGAAATGCAGCAAATACCAGGTCCTTGTAATTGTCTGTTGCCTCACATTTTAAAGGTTCTTGTTTACACTGTAATAAAAGTCACTGGATGAATTGTTGCATTCATATACTATTATAGTATACTATTCTTGGTCATTTTTCATCCATCTATTTCTAGCAATGTTATATATTTTTTTAAGCAAAGTACATTAGTTGCTGCCCACCCACCAAGTTTAGCTTTTCACTGTTAATCTGAACATGAGGCAGCAATTCAGTGCACCACAGACCAGGTTCATGCAATGGCTAAATATGACTTCCTTAAGAAAATTCTTCACCTGGTTATGTCAGTTTGTGCTTCTGCTTCCATCTGTTGCTTCAGAATATCCCTTACTTTCCGTCTTGCTGGGGTATAGTATCTGTACTGTGAAAGAAAGGATTTAGCATCTGACTTTAAAGTCCGTGGAGTGAATGGTTGTTGGCCATTGGTAAAATGTTGGGAATGCTTGTCGAGGAGATCCCCACTACATATTTTGGATTCAGGGTTCTGAGCTTTTGAAGAATGCTTGCTTGCAGTAATGTCAGAAGAACTACAGGAAATTTTGGAGTGCAATTTTTGTAGGCTTGAACTGCTGGAGCCTGAGCTTTCAACTGATACGTTGGAAAATTTTGGACCAGCTTTTTTGTTTGTTTTTTCTGTACTTTGAAGGACTGTGCTTTGCCTCTCTGGACTTGATAGGGAGCCCAACACACACTGCTGTTCACATGATGCACTTAAGGGTAGTCGCTCATTGTCTTCTGTTTCTGATGAATCCTGGGGTGGGGTGGGGAGACATAAAAACCACAGGCTATTTGATTGGGTTGTTCTTTTCATTAAAAGCAAAGGAAGAATAAACAGCAAATGAATGCTATTATCAGCAATTTGTTTGTCTCATAATGAAGTGCTTATAAAAGAAACGTATTCAAAATACAGAGATACTGATTGGACTCAGAAACTCTCTGTTTAGGCTGAGACATCCCCTCTGGCCCCACAAAGTGATAAAGACTTTCTGCCCCAGAGACTTCGGACCTGCCAGGTTTAGTGTTCCCTTGCTCTGGGATATGGCTCCACTGCTAGCAGCTACTTCATTTAATTGTTGCTGAAATGGAACAGCAGTAAAAGAAAAAAAAATCATCCGAGCATTCTACATATGGTAATATAAACCAATGGAAATATTAATATTAAACTGACAAGCTGATTTCTGCCCTACCCCCATAATTGTTTCAATTACTTAAATAACTGCTTTTGAAAACAGTGTTTGAACAAGTATCAGAGATATAATTCTGTTTGTTTTATTTCATAGTTTCCATAAAGTATCTCACTGGTTATGCCTTTATTTGTATATCAGTTTGGGGTCTAAACCCCTCACAGACACATGCCTAAACAATCTGCAGTGTTGTAACTGTTGTGGATTTCCTTCCAGACCCAATAAAGGCACAGCCAAAGAGAATCGTGCTGAAGTATGCTTTTACTTGGCAGCCAAGGATCAATAATCTCTTCTAGCCTATGGATTAAAAAGACAAACACTCAGAAAATGGCTTCTTTATTTATATGATTTGGTATAATTATCCTGCTCAACAATCACGAGGCCAGTCTCACCTCAGGGGGGAGAAGATTCCACAGCACAAGTGCCACAGCAGAAAAGGCCTGCCACCTGGGGCCTGCCAAATGTATCTCCTGAGGTGATGGAACCCGTAACACGCCCTCTCTGCTGGATCAGGTAGGAAGGGCAGATGAAATTAGGGAGAGACGATCTCAGATAGCCCGGGCTTATGCCATGAAGGGCTTTAAAGGTCAACACCAGCACCTTGAATTGGACTTGGAAACAAACTGGTAACCAATGCAGCTCACGAAGCAGAGGTGTAACGTGTGTTCTACTAGAAACACACATAAGTGCTCGCGCCACTGCATTTTGCACCAGCTGAAGTTTCCAGATACTCTTCAAGGGCAACCCATGTACAGCACATTGCAGTAATCTAACGGGGAGGTGACCAGGGCATGAGTGACCATTCACCATCACCAGAACCCACCCACATGACACCCCCCGGGCTGCTTTCACAAGCCAGGAGGGGCATGGATCTAGAGACCAGGTGGCTGAGCTCACAGTCCTAAGGACCCTGTCCATTTCATCAGGCCCAACAGGTTCAAACCATTCCCAGATAACTGGGCAAGACTCCACCCTAGGCATCTCCCACAGACCTGCAGCAAAGCCAGTGTCCAACTGCGAACAAATCCGAGTGATTTTATCTGACAGATGCTGAGCAAATTCCCCCATATGACCCTGCAAAAGGTTGTCCAGGCCCCCTGTACCCAAGAGGACCCGTATCACCCGAAACAGGCTGCAGGGTGGCAATCTGAGGATGCAATAACGGCGGAAGAGCGCTCTCACTTTGCCACCCTTACTGCCACTCGGCAGGCCTTAATAGCAGCTCTAACCCGTGTTTAGTCGAGTTTGTCCTTAGATGAGCGCCAGTGACGCTCTAGATGCCACTTCTCTCATTTCATCTCCCTCAGCTCCTCCATAAACCATGGGGAATGACGGGATCCATGGGAGGGGAGAGGTCGCATAGGCACGATTCAATCTAAAGCCTCAGCTGCCCTTTTATTACAGGCAGCAATCAAGGCTTTAGATGAGCCGTGCAGCAGACCAGCAGGAACAGCCCCCAGCTCCCTCTGGAACCCCCCCGGGTCCATCAGTCGCTGGGGGTGGACCAATCTAATGTATATGCGTACTCAATTGTGTATACACTTCAAACGTGTATCATTTGCTTAATTACTTTTTCAAAACCAGTTCGAAACTCCGCTCCTCTATTCAACTCAAGAAGGTGTGTGTCAAACCCACAGGCAGAACTTGATTTTCAATTCTTGGTCCCAAATTAGATTTACATGAAAAGACTATCTGCTTCTTTGAATTCCATTTACCACCATTTTTGCTGCCTTTTCTCTGTCATTGCTCCATTAAGTGCAGGGTGCTTGTAAAGGCACTAATTCCCTTTCCTCAAAAACCTCTGACCATGGTGCTGATTATGGTTGTTTTCTTCCTGCTTGCAGGACCACTGCCAACTGCAATTGCCAAGGCTGTGTCAGTTCAGAAGAAAAAGGACTAGCCCAAACTCTAGCAGTATGCAATCATCAAAGCAAGCTGCAAATAAACTATGGGCAGCACTAGCATCTAGCAGCACGATCAAGAGGTTGCTCCACTGAGATCTGTACAGAGTGAAGGAGCAACTTGACCCAAGAGAAGTGATTCCTTCTATCACCAGCAGAGTGAGTCATTCCAAAGACGTCCAACTGTTCGGAAGAAGCTTGTGAAGCCTCATAACTGGTCTGAACCAGTGCAATCTGCCACAACTGAGTGAGGAGTAGTAGCAAATACAGTAGATAGATGACCTAACCCTTAAACATGTACTTTACATACATGAAAAAGTCTTTCTGCCATTTTGTGCATATGCAAAGTAACAAAAAACAAGGCCAAAGTCACAGATACATGAAAATTGTTAAGTGTATACCAAACTCTGATCTGTATTTATCAACTGCAGATACATAAAACTGTGGATACCAAGACCCAGATGAGAGCCATCTGTAACAATAGGGAAAACAAGTAATGATACCCTTCTCAATCACATTCATTTATAAAAGCTTGATTTTCCTTTAGTGCTGTAGTTTAATCTTTCTAGCGGTCTTAAAATAGCTCTATGGATGGCTAAAAAAATGCAATATGCTTCATCATCTAGATTCCTAAACAATTAAAGCTTATGCCTATGAATTCAAAATCTGTTTTGTTCCTAGTAATAGCTGATGCCTAAATGTGAGATGCAGACTTTGAAAATGTAAGGCTTTTTAAAACCTTCTTACAAATAATTGACAATTAAATCAGAGGCAGGAATAAACATGTTCCCTTTTCCTTAAAATGCTAGTTTTCAGCAGGTGAAAGTTTTATGGATTTCTGCAATCCTCCATCTGTTCTGTCAAGTAATCCAATTCCATGAAAACCACACAATCTTCTTAAATGTGTGCTGAGATTCTTTAGCTTCCCTTGGAACAACAACTCATGTCCCTGCAGTCAGTTTCCCATCTTCCAGTTGACTCCATTACTGTCATTTGACAGTGGTAGTGTACAAATGCTCTCTATATAACATTTATTACCTTTATACTCAACTTTTCTGCACCCAGCCTCTAAAGTGGCTTATAAAACTACCACAACAATACAAATAAAATGAAACATATTAAAATAGCACAGTGTAAATAAAACCAAACTAAGAAATTAACTAGCATAATAACATTGGTTGCTATTATATGTATTACATTTTATATTGTTCATAGTTTTATTTTAAAGGTTGTTAGCTGCCCAGAGTCACTATGGTAAGATGGGACATTTTATGAATCAAATAGATAAGAATATACAAGCAAAATAATAGTACACAACTGTCCACAATCTGAGATTAAATATTATTATAAATGCCTGAAAGTATTATAAAATACTTTCTATCTCATGGCTAAAGTAAGAAATATTATCTTGCTGGGGGGAGAATGCCACAATCTGGAATGGCCTGCTTCTGGTAGCCACTGCCTTATCACTTCTCCTACATAAGGGCATATGAAGCAGACCCTCATTTGATGGTATCAGTGCATGGCTGGATATAGCATGCTAACAACTAAATGGAATTGTAATCATGGTAAAGATTTGCCATGGGAAAACTAGTACTGTATCAGGGAATACAGTATGTAGATTAATGTATCTTCCTGCTCCTATTTGTAAGGTATAAGGCATATACATGCACACACACATGTACACACTACAAAATAAAAAATTTCCCAGTT
Source organism: Liasis olivaceus (assembly GCA_030867105.1). Taxonomy (NCBI): domain Eukaryota; kingdom Metazoa; phylum Chordata; class Lepidosauria; order Squamata; family Pythonidae; genus Liasis; species Liasis olivaceus. Next base: position 39,845,820 of record CM061349.1, read on the forward strand.
GGATAGCCAAGGCTGAAAAATAGTATCTGAAACCTGACCTATAAAACTGAACACTCCATATCATATGGTAAGTTGGGCTTCTGCACCAAGCTATAGCATGTCTCATTTATTATCTTTGCTTTATCTTCTGCCTTTACTCCTTAGTGGATTTCATTTACTAAAACAATACAAGTACGGTATCAATAAAATTCAGACACTGAAGTTTATAGCTATATAAAAACTTTTAAACTGTTTAAATTCTAAAAGCTTTCCAAAGTTCTAGATGTGATTCATTTTTGATTATCTGCTAAGGGCACATGCCTGGTCAGAATACAGGTAGTTCTCACTTAATGACCCTAAACTGGGTCTGACAACTCTGTCACTAAGTGAAGCGGTAGTTAAGTGCAATGTCATATGACTGCGCCACTTAGTGACAGCAGTTATGGCAGTCCTAGTTGCCATCATTAAGCAAATCCCACATGGTTGTTAGGCGAGGACCTACCCTGATACAAGCCATTCCCAACTTGGTCCCTCCCAATCCTGTATGAACTGCCTCCACTTCAACTTCCTCCACCAGCCTATCTTCCCTGCAACTCTGCCGTTTTGGCTGCTGTGCACAGCATGGCCAAGATGAAGAAGCCATTGTATTCTGCTTCTGCATATACTTGCTGCCACTGCCTGCTGACCTTTCTCCTTTCCTCCTCCTTGGTGGGATTGTCATGTTCTTGCTGTGCTGTGGCGCTTCACACCACAGGGACTTCACGCTTTGCACTGTAAGACTCAGGCTCTTGTAAGGCATGCTCGGTAGCTTGCACGAAGTTAGTCTGGATGGAGCCCTCTTTGCCAATCTGGCATTCGCTATCAACAGCTCCAAGAGAGGAGGACCCTATCACTTGTACCCTGTCCATGTTGTGTGCATGTGCTTGCAGCCGTCTCTCTCTACTTCAGACCCAGTGTGGAGCAGAAGGCAGTGGTGAGGGCAAGCCCAATGCTGACAGAGCCCTTGTACCATGGGGCTTGAGCTGTTGATGAGCCCAGCAGAGGGGAGGGTGAGGCAGAGTCAAGGAGGAAGAAGAGGAGGAAGGTCCACTGGGGGTAGTGGCATAAAGCCCCAGTGCTGTGGCAAGAACATGATGATCATGCTGAGGACAGGGAGAAAAGTCAGCTGGGGACAGTGGTGGGGAGTGGTGGCAGCAGGGGGTGGTCATAAATGCGGGCAGGTTTGAATTTTTACCACATGACCACAAGGGCACTGCAACAGTCATAAGTTTGAGGACTGGTCGCAAGTCTGTTTTTTCAGTGCCACTGTAACTTTGAACAATTGGTGAACAAATGGACATTAAGTGAGGACTACCTGTACAATAACATTTTCCTCTGATCTACCACAGCCTTGAAAATAGGTTCCGAAGATATTTTAAAAATGCATATTGAAGAAGAGAAATTGAGGTTCAAAATACCCATTGGAGGGGGAAAAAAAGATTAAGGCTACAAATTGGGTGTACACTGGACATTACAAGAATAGCACTGTCTTGCTAAATAAATAACCCAGGCAGCTTCTAAAGCATGATGTAAAGCTTCATAGAAATATAGCCATTACGTTATTCCTTTTTGGACTAAGCAGTGTGTCACAACCTTCAGCAATCAAAATATTAATATAATAGTTGCTTGCTTTGTTTCTGCCATTCTTTAGGAGGGGGGAGGGGGGAAGTGAAAGGAGAAGGAACTGGGGCACTATCAAAGGCCAGGAAGATGGACTGTTATCAGAGGCTAGGAATGTGCAAGGTTGCACCTCTGTGAGAACCACATCTGGTGGTGCCTGGAAAGAGCGGGGTGAGAAGCATGGGTAAAAGTTAAGTGGGAAAAGCGTGGGCTTTAGTTTTAGCAATGCTTTGCTTAGAGTTGCATGTACGTTCCAATAAATGAAATCTTTTTTGAACCTAACTTGGGTTGCACGAGATTTTTCTTCATTGGGATTTGAACATCACAGATCTGACACAACGTTATGCAAAGCACAAAGACTGCAAAGTCATGAGCAAAAGAAATTAAAGGCAGAAGACAAAAGAAAAGAAAATGTAACTAAAACTAATATACACCAACACTATTCATTATACAGGTATCTCTCCATATTTTCGCTTGACACTGTTGATTTCTATGTATTCACTTGCAACCCAGCATGCCACAATGAAAAAGCATTACAAAAGTTGGCTGCAGATAAAACTAGAAACTCAGAACTCTTGAAGTTTTTGACAGACTATGAAATGGAGAAAAATCATACAAAATTCTCCAAAGCAATAAACCCGAACAAAGCACATTTTCTATTTCCTGGGGATTATTTCTAGTACTTATAATCTATTTCAGAGTACAAACCAGGAGAAAGATACTCATGGAACAACTAACCTTCAACAATATATGTATATGTATATTTCACACAAATTCCCAAGGTGCTATTGAATAACCCTGATAGCACAAAACAAATGTTAAAGCTTTCTAGTTTTGTCTTTCTACTGAAACACTCAAATAAGATCATGAAAAATACTGCACAAATGGGGGTATGTCTTACCAAAGAATCTTGTGACGCTTGTTTAACTTGATGAATTAGAATATGCCAAGGGCACATAGGTTTTTTAGTGCAAGGTGTTTGCTTGTAGAATGTCTAAGAATCCATGACAGAAATCTAAATAAGAATCTGTAGCACATCAGTGCGTTTTGACTCAAAAGTGTGCTGGTTGTTACATTAACGCTAAACCTTGTCATAACAAGGTTTATTTGCTAATCCCTTTTCTCTTGTGTGGCCACAAAGGAAAGATGGAAGTTTTTGTTTCCATTTTAGATTAACCACAGTTTACCATGTTATCTCAGCTCAAACAAATGGTAGTTAATCTTAAACATGCTTGGTGGAAAAGCCAGGTTCGAACCACAGAAGTATTGATCCAGAAAAATGTATTTCTCTGTGTATGATTAAGAAATGAAGTCATTATTGAGATAAACTAAAAGCCAAGATATTTCTATCATTCACCACTGGATGTTTGTAATATTCTATAAAACACACTCATACATTGTAGCAATTATTTCATAACTTTTCATTCTCTATAATTCATTTTACAGTCCCCAGTACCCAAAATATCATTAACAGCCCTAAAAAGACGAATGCTACCTAGTATGTAATCTCTTTTTGTCTTACCTATTTAAACAGCTGCCTACTTAAAATAAAATGCTTTTATTTTTCAAATATAATACAATATAACAAACATTTTTGAAAAATAATCCTGCAGCCCACATTTTATTTTCTTATAGGAAAAAAGTATTATTTAATTCTGCAGCATTAATGTATATATTTTCTGTGCTTGTAGGCCAGACTATTAACAAGATAGCGTACTGGAAGGAAAAGAAATGAATTAAAATTCAGTGATAAATGACAATGAAAAACAAAATAAGAAATCAAATAACAGAGAATAACTTAAAACTAAATCAAAGTTTAAAACAAGGGAAAATATAAACAAGTATCTGTCTGGTATTGGCAGGCTTCACTAAGTAATAATGTTTATACCTTCTACAGGTATATGGATGGAAATTGTTTTTGGTTCTGTTACTGAATATGAACTCAAGGTCATAATCCCAAATGTCTTTTTCCCATTTCTAGTTCTTAATTGAAGGGGGAAGACAAAGACATGTAATAATAACAAGCCTAATAACCAAGCTTTGCACCCTGACTAGCTCTGAAATGTTGGCAGCAATATATCTTGGAAGGCTTTTAAGAACAAGGACTGGAGAAAGCATTGGTTAGGCTTGCTTCTGAGGAGCCAGGCTCTAGTACCAGTCATGGCAGAAACAAACTCCACAGCTTCTTACTCTGCATTCATGAATTTTGACACTTAAGAACAAGCTTGCTACCATGAAAAAGAAAGACTCTACCTCCTCTCCGAAGGAGGTTGAGGAAAGATAACACTTGCCCACCTCCACATCACTCAACAAGATGTATTAGTCCTAGTTGCCATCAGCCATGAAATATTGGAGGGAATAGAAAGGAAAGGCCACACAAAGATCACTCTCTTCAGAGACCATCCAAAAGGCTCTAGGAGAGCTTTATTTACTTACAGGTTCCACAGTTGTGGCCATCTTCGTCTCCCTAAACAACATCTAATCTAAACTTGATGAGTTCATTCAAGTTCTAACAACTCCTGTTGCTAGTACTTGCCATACCACAACATCTAACGATGTTAAGGTCCTCTACTAAAAATTAGCCTGAGGGTATAGCTAGAGGGCTTCAAAAGAACCAGGCTCTGCTGTCTATCCCTTTAAATAGCCCGTTTGCTAGGAACCTTACACATCGGAAAGCTGTAATAAATCTGCTAAGCAAGCTCCTAAACTGTCATCCCAAGCATATAGATTTGGATACATATAATTTTTTGCCTAGTTTTATAGGGCTTAAAAGAATCTCTCTTTTTTATAAGCCATATAATGTAAATAAAATTTTTAGGGTGGCAGAAACTCTTCAACAAAAATAGTGTTTTTCCTTCTAGAATTTTTAAAGACACCCCAGACCAGTCCCTGATAAAGCCACATTCTCCTCACTTGCTCAAAGCTATAGCCTACTGCCAAGAGCAGAGGATAATTACTACAGAAACCAGTACTTCAGTGCAGAGAGAATGCAACTATCCTTCTCTCTCCCCCAGACTCATTTTATGCTCAGTTAACAGATCTTCAGAACAGACTCCAGATTTTAAAACAACAAGCCTCCCCGTTGACATCTCTTATCCCTCAGCCTGACCTAACTGACAACAACTTAGAGGACAGTGCAACTTCCCAACTTACCTGTTCAATGCATGTGACGGAAATCCAGGGTTGTGAGAAATAACCATCTTTGTGCGTATTTCTCCGTTCTCTATAGTAGGTGGAAGAACCTCCTCGTTCGTACTTCTATGTGATGTTGATAAAACATTTATCGCCCGCTAGAACTAACTTCGTGATTAGATAGCCATAAACCTTTGTATTAGGTGAGAGTGTGGGAAGGAGCCCTGGTTTGTATCCCAAACTGTAACTATTGTAAAGTCTGTTTAGTTAATCAGGGTGGGATGCTAAATTGTTAACACCTGTGGAGACGGGTGGAGGCTGAGTCTGAGAGGGTATTTAAGATTAGCCCTGGAGGAGAACGGGAGGCGCCGGAGAAGCAAAGGTTGGCTATGCTATTGCTGCGCTGCATCACAATAGACTTTGGAGAAAGCTGTGGTTTGGAGTTTTGCTTCGGCTGCAGGAGAGGGGACTCGCTTGTTTCATCCTCTCGCTGTCAAGACACGTTCACGTAAGGCTACTCAGGCAAAGAGGGCTTACACTTCTGCCTTTAACCTTTATATTGACTGTTGGTCCATATGGAAGGACTTTTTATCTGCAGCTTATTTTATCAAACCCTTTTGGAGCAGTGAGTAAAGCCTTGCTTGAGAATTTACTGCTTGTCTCTTGAGTTATTTTGTCATCGCACCTGCACATAACCAGAAAGAAAAGAACCCGGAGAGAAAAACCGGGGGAAATTCGTCATAATGCAGTTCCAAAAATGGGAAATTACCCCTGTAGGCTTAGAGCTGCAACAGGACCCAAGAATTATAACAGTATATTCCTCAAAGGCAAGTTTTTTTTTTCCACCTTGGATATTGATTCTGATTTGGACTCTGTTATACAAACTAACTTGTTAGATAATAATGAACTATCACCCTACCTATTTAGAGGGAAGCTGCTAACTTCTGAGATTTTACTCCAGATTTTATTTCAATTTAAAAAAAGGCTGACAAAAACCTAGCCCTCCCTCATCAATCTACTACACATCCATTGTCACCCTCAGAATTGGATGAAGCCACTAATCATGAAATCATGAGAAAGGGGTCACCAAACACTCAGAAGCTGCTTATAGATTATCCAGAAGAGACGGAACCTTCAATCTCAAAAGCTGCATTACAAAGATGGAAGCAGGTTAGTGTATCACAAACAGAGTACACCATACCAGAGAGGTCCCTAAGAGAGACAGAATTCTCCTCTTGCATCTCCTATATACAGAGTTCTCCTCAGAGCCATATAGAGGACTGACATGAGGCCTACCAGAACAAAGGTACCCTACTTAGTTGGAATATGGCCAATTGGTTGTCAAAACGTAGAAGTAATAACTTCATAAGCTTCATAACTACATTCAATGTCATCTTGCTGCAAGAAACCTGGCTTCCAACAGATTTGGCACTAAATGGATATACAGCTACTCCCTAAATGCTGTAGCTGGGGAAGGTAGAGGTAGACCTAAAGGTGGCTTAGGTATATTGATAACCATCAACCTGAATGTAACAACTAATTAACTCCTGTCACTTAAATACTATGCCATATCAGTAAAGATTCAATCAGGACCCCATACCTTAATTATAGTCAACATATTCCTTCCACCATTAAGAAGAAAATATGAGATCAGGAACTTATGGAAGGAACTGGAATGCTACTTAAATACTTTACTTAATGTATACTGTAATGCGCTCTACATGGGGCTACCCTTGAAGAGTATCCGGAAGCTACAGCTGGTGCAGAATGCAGCGGTGCAGACAGTTCTCAATGCCCCTAGGAGGGCACGTATAACACCGCTGTTGCGTGAGCTGCATTGGTTACCAGTTTGTTTCCGGGTCCAATTCAAGGTGTTGGTCGTCACCTTTAAAGCCCTTCATGGCACGGGACCAGGTTATCTGAGGAACCGCCTCGCCCCGGTGATTTCAGCCCGCCCCACTCGGTCCAGCAGAAGGGGCAGGTTGCAGACCCCGCCAGTCAAGGAATTTCAATTGGTGGGGTCTAGGCAGAGAGCCTTTTCTGCTGCAGCTCCCGCCCTATGGAACATCCTGCCTCCTGAGGTCTGGTGTGCCCCCTCCCTCATGGCCTTCAGGAAAGGGATTAAATCCTGGCTCTGCCAGAAGGCCTGGGGGCCAGAGGGGGGCCCGCACCTGTGGTGATGGCTGGTGGGGTGATGGGTTTGCCCCCCCCCAGCATCTTGCAGGTTTTTAGGGCTAAAAATTATAGGAGGTTTTTAGGGCATTTTTAATATATGTTTTTTTAATTATTTATAGATTTTATCCATGGCTGGAGGGACTTGTGTTTTTTCCTTTTTTATTATTGTGAGCTGCCCAGAGTCACCCGTTGGGGGAGATGGGCGGCATACAAGTTTGATAATAAATAAATAAATAAAATAAAATACCCACTGGCATGCATGCATGCGTGTGTGTGTGTGTGTGTGTGTGTGTGTGTGTATATATTAATATTAATAGGGGGAAATTTAAATTTCAGGCTTGCTCCTGATAATGAAACTATACGCACAATACCATCTCCACCGACCCAGTTCAGAATGTGACTTCCTTCCATGTACATATAATCAAAGGATCTGAAAGCAAACTTTGCAGGCTTATGCCTGGCCCAAACAACTAATAGTTTCAATCTTTATATCTTGAATGGGTCCCTTAAGTCAGACCACCCTGCAGAACTTACTTTCTGGAATGGGTCCAAGAGTGGCTCTATAGACTATGTAATTGTATCTGGAAATCTTCTACAGTTTCTTGATTATTTTAAAGTTTTGCCCCAAGTTGATAGTGATCATTTCCCACTCACTCTACACTTATTACCCTACTTTGACGGATCTCCACCAAATCAATGCACCAGTGTAATGTTTTCCCAACTACTACATCTTGCAGAGTAAAATCGACCATTCAACTCAATAATTTAATTGCAGAACTTGCTACTACACACTTCTCACATGTGCTCCCTCTTTGCTACAACTGACTCAATCAATGACCTTCTAGAATTATACAATAACCTTGTGCAGAAGCTTCAGAAACACCTACTTCAAAACAATACAAAGACCTACAAGCAGCCTGCACATCCATCAAAACCATGGTTTGACACAGACTGTATAGTAGCCAGGAAAAGATTAATAGCTAGCTATAATTCACATAAGGCAAATAATAGCAAAATTATACCACAAGAACCAGAAGCAACTCTACAAGCAGTGAATTAGGCAAGAGAAAATGGAGGACATGAAAGCATTATGGACTTGTCTTATTCAGTCAGTTAAAACAAATAACTCATCCCTTTTCTGGTGTATTACTGCAGGACACCCTGGCCCTGGCCTGTGTCAGCTGGATAACTTTATACTGCCAGATGTATGGGAAAATCACTGCAGAGAACTCTACAAGGACAGCTCAGTGTCTAACAGATCCCCACATATTGCCATAGAAGAGCTTCTTATTTGGCAACCAATAAATTCCAAGGAGGTTATAATTTCCCAAGATAAATCAGGGAAGGCACCAGGTGCAGATTCTATTACACCTGAGCTAATTAAAAATAATGCAGCATGATGGGTCCATATACTGGCATCACTCTTCACAGCAATTGATAAATCTGGCTGCATACCTAAGGACTGGAGTCTAGTGATCATTGTATACCTAAACAAAAGAAAGGGAATAAGACTGACCCCGCCAATTATTGACCTATAAGCCTCCTTAATATTATAAGTAAACTTTATGCTTTATAAAGACATCTTCAGTGGAAGCTCAGAGATTGAATGGAACAGGAAGGACTAGTGGCAGAGGAGCAAGCTGGTTTTAGGGAAGGTTGTTAAACAATTGACCAATGTCATATACTTCAATACCTTATTGAGAAATATATCTCTTAGAATACCGCTTACCTTTATGCAGCCTTTGTTGATCTTAAGGCAGCATTCAACTCTATATCTCGGATTAAGCTATAGAACAAACTGTATACCACCATCGATCACTGACTGTTGTTTCTTATTCATGCATTACACAAAGAAACAGCACTTAGAGTAAGATGCACCTCTCAAGGACACGTGACAGCATCCATTCCAATTTCCAAGGGCATAAAACAAGACTGTGTATTGGCACCTCTCTTACTTAAGTTTTATATAAATGATGTGGTTGATAGGCTGAAGAACCCAAACTTCCATCCACCCAAACTAGCAGAGAGACATACAGTCAGGACCAGAAATATTGGAACAAGGATAACTGTTTTGGCATTTGGCCTCTGTACACCACCACATTGAAGCTGAAAGGAAACACACCCAGATGGGAGCGAATTTCAGCTGTAATTCAAGGGGTTTGACAAAAGCGTGGCACTAACCATTCAGATAGTACAGTCAGTGGCATACACATACCCTCATCGTTGGTGGCTCATAAGTAATGGAATGAATGGCTGACAAGCCAGGTGTGGCCTGTTTCCTGGGTACCCCATGACCAATCAAGCAGATAAAAGGCCTAGAGGTGGTTCTGAGTGTTACATTTGCATTTGGTAGCTGTTCACTGGAACTCTCAACATGAGGTCCAAAGAGGTGTCCATGCGAGTGGAGGCGGCCATCATTAGGCTGAGAAAACAAAACAAACCCATCAGAGAGATAGCAAAAACATTGGGAGTGGCCAATACAACAATTTGGAACATCCTGAAAAAGAAGGAATTAATTGGCAAGCTCAGCAACAGCAAAAGGCCTGGAAGACAACTAAAGTGGATGACCGCAGAATTCTGCTCATGGTGAAGAGGAACCCTTTCACAACTTCTAGCCAGGTCAAGAACGCTCTTGAGGAGGTAGGCATGTCATTGTCAACATCTACAGTCAACAGACGGCTTTATGAATGTCAATACGGTGGCTTCACAACAAGGTGCAAACCACTGGTAATGCTCAAGAACAGAAAGGCCAGATTAGACTTTGCCAGCAAACACCTCAAAAAGCCTGCCCAGTTCTGGAATAAGATTCTTTGGACTGATGAAACCAAGATTAACTTGCACCAGAATGATGGGAAGAGAAAAGGATGGAGAAGGAAAGGAACAGCTCATGATCCAAAGCATACCATATCATCTGTCAAGCATGGTGGAGGCAGTATTATGGCATGGGCATGTATGGCTGCCAATGGAACCGGGTCACTGGTGTTTATTGATGACCTGACTACTGATAAAAGCAGCAGGATGAATTTTGAAGTGTATAGGGCTATAATTCCTGCTCAGATTCAGCCAAATGCTGCCAAACTGATAGGACTCTGCTTCATATTGCAGATGGATAATGACCCAAAACATACAGCAAAAACTACCCAAGAGTTTCTCAAGGCAAAGAAGTGGGATGTTCTTCAATGGCCAAGTCAGTCACCTCATCTCAACCCAATAGAGCATGCTTTTCACTTACTGAAGACAAGACTGAAGGCAGAAAGACCCACAAGCAAGCAGCAGCTGAAGGCAGTTGCAGTAAGGGCCTGGCAAAGCATCTCAAGGGAGGAAACTCAGCATTTGGTCACGTCCATGGGTTCCAGACTTCAGACAGTCATTGACTGCAAAGGATTTTCATCCAGGTATTAAAGGTGATCCTTATGTTTGTAATGATGTTGGTTTGTTCCATTACTTATGAGCCACCAACGATAGGTATGTGTGTATGCCACTGGCTGTACTTCCTGAATGGTTAGTGCCCCACTTTTGTCAAACCCCTTGAATTACAGCTGAAATTGTAATCCCATCTGGGTGTGTTTCCTTTCAACTTCAATGTGGTGGTGTACAGAGGCCAAATGCCAAAGCAGTTATCCTTGTTCCAATATTTCTGGTCCTGACTGTATTACTGTACTATGCAGATGATGCAGTAATCCTCTTGAGGACACCCACTGGACTCAAGAGAGCTTTGAACACCTTTGCACGTCATTGTAAAGAGAAACATCTGGAAATCAACTACTCTAAAACTAAAATAATGGCATTTGCAAATCGGCCCAAAAAGTGCTCCTGGACTACTAACAGCTATGCCATTGAACAAGTGCAATGTTTTCGATACCTGGGAGTAACCTTCCAGGCTAATGGAAATAAAAGGGGCCATGCTACCTATGATTCACAAAATGCACACAGGAGTGCAACAGCTATTTTAAGGTTTCATCACTCCAGAGGAGGTCATTATATACTGGCAACCACTAAGTTTTTTGAGGCCAACCCCCTAGCATAATTATTATATGGCGCCCAACTTGGACTACCCCCCAACCTTGCAGCACTGGAACTTGTTCAATGCTTTACTATGCATGGAGGCAGAAATGGTGAGAGTGGAGACTAGAATATGGCCATCTGTGCTGCACTACTGGCTGAAGCTGACACTTTTCCTATAAGCTTAGTGCCACTGACATTAGAGGACAGATTTCAAAGTGGGTGGAAACAAGCAGTTTACAACAAGCTGTCTCTCCTAGGACTTTGTCCCATTTATCTCTGGGCTATGAGCAAGCAAAAGCCACACTTAAGCAAGTCTGTTTGACATAGACCATCAAACAAATGCTGATAATACTTCTCAGCTTCCCATGGCAAATAGCCTAAGATACGGTCTAGTACCAGCTATGTATCTCACACAGTTTAACATCCCGAATCAGAGAAGGGCCTTCACCTTAGGTATAGCCTGATATAATGCTCTCCCTTCAGCACTTTTGGCTGGAAGATATAAAAAGATACCATATCCATTATGAGTATGTCCCTGCAACTCAGGACAGGTCAAAACTATTGAACATCTTCTTCTGTATTGCCAGGTTTATACACAACCTCAAAATGCTCTAATTACCCCACTCCTGACTAGCAAAACAGGATTCACCAATCAACAGTATAAGCAATTTCTACTTTCCAACATCGACCCTGAAATAACCTACAAGGTTGCCAGGTTTTGCATGGCGGCTTGCAAAATCAGGCAAAGAATATAGGCATACCTCGGAGATATTACAGGTTCGGTTCCAGACCACCGGCATAAAGTGAATATCACAATAAAGTGAGTAACATGAATTTTTTGGTTTTGCAGTGCATATAAAAGTTATGTTTACATTATACTGTAGTCTATTAAGTGTGCAATAGCATTATGTCTAAAAAAATGTACATACCTTCATTAAATTTTTTTTAAAATAATACAACAATGAAGTTTGCCAACTGACTCTTCCTTTCACGAAAGATTTCTCTATAGCATGCAATGCTGTTTGATAAACGCAATATCCATGAAGCGCAATAAAGTGAAATGCAATAAAATGAGGTATACCTGTAATTAAGAGCAATTGAATCTTCCTGAGTACGGATAGCCAGAAATGGCTCAGCCTCAGCATTAACCATTGGCTACTTTTTAACTTTTTTTATGCTTTGGTGTGTACATGCCATGTCAGCTATTGTACTATATTCTTCTCAGGTTTGACAGGGGTCTGTAAGAGAAGAGGTTTATAATCCTCAAATCCCTTTTGGATAATTTTATTGTTTCATCTACCAATTTTTTTTGCATTTCTATTTTATATTGCTATTTTAAATTTTATACTATCCAGATTGCTAATTTTAATCTCTTCTCTTTTGTCACACATGTATAGCCCGAGCAAGCATCTTATCATATTTTGATTAAATATTGCCTTTTAGCCAAAATTCTTTGTTTGTATGTACCTTTCTACTTACCCTGATATTGTGAATTTAGTTTTGGCTATTTGAATACCAATTCCCTTGTGCTGGTTAATGACCACAATAAAGTTATTTCTTTCTATCTACTCCATACATGTCATGGCATCATACACGTCACGGCATCATACACCAAATTTGACAATAGAGTTTATGTGCAGATTAGGACTGACCCACAATATAGCAGTTGCACAGAGTTTAACTTGGGCCAGTTGCAGTTCTAGAGCAACTGGGCTATTCATAAGAACATCCTCGCATATTAACAGGAAAAGCTGAGACTGAGCCTAGTAATCACATTCTCCACTACCAACATCTTGAAGAGAAGGAGCACTACATGTGTAGCTCTTCCATGAGAAAGGGATTAAGACATATAAGACATGTTGATACCATGATATGGGTCAATTATCCATTATATTACAGGGGATAGCTGATTAGCTTTTGGAGGCAATCAGAACCACCATAATGTATGACAGTTATGATCTGAGAGGCTTTGAGATGCCATTTTCTGTTTGGTTTGGTCTCACATAAATAAATAGCATATTCCTTTTAAAGTTTTAAAGTTTGACAAAAGTTGCATCAGATAAATACATATTGCAAATCCTACATTTATATGATGAAATCACTAGTAAACATAGAGGCTTTTTATTCAACAATCAGAAATGACAAAAACTTTGATGGATGACAATAATGGTAATGAAATGAATCTCAGATGTTTAATTTGCTATTTCTCCCTTTTATTTCAAAATAAGACAAAACAAAGCAAAAACAACAGCATATTGTATCTCCCACCACCACCAGTCATGAATAACTTTCCAAAATAGGGTGATTATCTGGAAATGTTATCACTCACTCTGTCAGCTACCAAGCAGTCATGTAAAAATCAGCCAACTAATGACCAACATTATATAGCAGCTGGATGCCAAATACACTGTTATGCATATTTTAAAATGAAAATGAATCCCACCATTTACCTCTCTGCATCTACTATGCAAATAATATTCTAGCTGTCTGACTATCAGAGATCATTCTCCTAACTAGTGTTATCCTATGCAGTGCTAGTCACAACTATGGTTTATTTGAGCAATTTATTTCCTCAATTCATATCCCTCTCTCTTTCTATATATACAGTATATAGCTGGGAAGAGGTGCATACATGAATATAAACAGCCAATTTTCATTTATAATCTAAATCTGTCTTCTCCAACCAAGTTATACTTGGACTACAATTCTAAGATTTAATGATACTGGCTGAGAAATTTGGAAGATGCAATTTCAACACATTTTAAAGGCATCAGATTGGGGAAAGGCTGAAGTAAATAACATTTTTTTAAAAAAAAAATTAAGGACACAAACCAAAGAAAGCTAAATGTTTCAAAATCTCAGATTCCAGTAAGTGAGTAATCATGTACAGGTAGTCCTTGAGTTACAATCATTTGTTCACTGACCATTCGAAGTTATGTTAGTGCTGAACAAATGGTACTTATGCCCGGTCCTCGAAGTTACGGCCACTGTAGTACCCCCGCAGTGACGTGATCAAAATTTGGGCACTTGGCTTATGTGTCTTATGACCGCAGGAGTGCTTCAACTCCCTCCACCTGCCTATCTTCCCCTTATCTCTGCCCTTTGGCTGCCTAACTCCTTCCACTTCAACTCCCTCCACCTGCCTATCTCCCCCTTATCTCTGCCCTTTGGCTGCCCTGCACAGCAGCACTGCACAGCAGTGGTGGCGGCACTGGGGCTGAAATAGAGGCCCGGGGCCTTCAGCAGTCTCAGTCAGCCACCCCAGCCTCCAGATCTGTACTTCAGCCCCAGCACTGCTACTGCAGAGTGCTGCCTCAAGCCCTGCACTGTGGCTCAAAGCCCCAGGTGCTTCACCACCCTGCGTTCTGCTTGCTCTGCTACACCTGCCACCCTGCACTCCACTTGCCCTGCCACCCTGTGCTCCACTAGCCCTGCCTCCCTGCTAGCCCTGCCAGACTTGCTGCCCTGCACTCATTGACCTTGTTGTCCTGCGCTTGCTGGCCCTGCCATCCTGCTGGCCCTGCCGCCCCCGGCCAAAAGGATGGGGGGGGGGAGATAGGTGGGTGGGGGGAGTTGAAGAGGAGGCAGTCCCTTACCTTACCATGGTTCAGGGCTGGGAGAGGCCAAGCTGGGAGTGCTGGGGTGTGCTGGGATTGCCATTGCTAAGTGATGCGATCACGTGACATTGTGCTTTATGACCACATTGCTTAGCGACAGAAATTCAAGTCCCAATTACTGTTGTAACTCGAGGACTACTGGTATTTATATCATACATATTTACATCAAGCATATCTCTAAATGCAGGTGAATTGAAAACAGGCGTTGTAGGTTTATTTTGCAAGACAAAATCACACATGATTTAAAAATTGGGGGGGGAGGAGCAGATTCCTTATTTGTGCTAGACAAAAACGGAAGAGAGACTGAATTTCATCTTCCTCATTCTGAAGCAGATAAATGGTGAGGACAAATAATAGGGAACAAACTCCTGTTGCAGTTTGTTAATCCTATGAATTATTACTCCCCCCTCCAGCAGATGGAAAAAAAGCAGAGGTAGAATTAAGTGAAGCTGGAATTAAGAAACTTCTTATAAATAGGTATGAACCATGTATAAAAATGTAAAGAAAATTTTCATTTTTTTTTAATTCACAAGTTGATACAGCGGAAGTCCAGAACAAATTTAAAACTGGAGAATGAGAAATTGATAGAAACAGCACTGGAGAATTTTGTTCATTCCTATTCAGCACATAATAAAATTACAGGAATTACACTACTGCATTTAAAACATAAGTAATGTTTTTGCTTATGCCTAAAAGGAAGTACTTTATTTAGGAAAACATTTCTTTGTGATTGTAATCTGTTTAGTACAATACCACTATTCAGTAATGTACTAAAATTTGGAAGGAATCCTCCACTAATAGTAATGATTTAAAAAAAAAAGAACAAATTATACCTACTTTTCTATAGGTGGCAGACAGCAGTCTTCTACTCTCCCTGGAACTAGATCGGGATACTTGTTTAGATGAAATCATCTCCTTCTCACATTTTTCTACCTCTTTCTTCAGTTTTTCTCTTCGTTGCTGATCTGAAACTTAAGAGGAAAATATCAGCCAGGATTAAAATACCAGGATTAAAGTTTTTTTTTTTTAAACTTAAATTACAGGATTACTATGTTTGGGTAGACAAAAATTAAACATTGTTTTCAGCTAATGCCATTTTTTGGCAGTAATAAATATGAGATAGTGAGAAACTTGCAATGCTCTATAGACACTATATTATTAAAACTTCAGTAAGTATATTTAATATTAACTAATTTAAACATAATACATTATTTTGGAAGATGAAGGCAACTTTCTTCATGATAATAAATTCCAAATGTAATCATGAGGACAGGATTTAATATTTACTCAGGTTGAACTGTTATTTTATTACATGAAAAAAGTTAATGTCAGTTGTTTTTGAAAAATGAGTTGATTTTCCTCTAAAATGAATTATTTTTTCTGTAAAATGCATAAAAAAACAAAATATTATATGGAACTGAGTCATTCATTCTGTTCTAAGTCTGTGAAGTTAACTTACGAGAAATGATCCATGAATCATTATTTTGAATGATACAATAATTATCTATTTATTAAATTATTAGTAGCTCTTTGGCTTTATCACCTGATGTTCCATCTGTAATCTGATATACTATCTTGTTCTTGAATGCATATATAAAAAAGATAGTGAATGTCTACATTATGATAAATGAACATATAATTTTATTCTACTTAATGACCCAAATCCAAAGTAAGAGTATCGCTTTAAGTTTGAATTCAAATTAATGGGTTAGGGATTATTCACAATGGGAATGTCCTACTGATTTTCTATAACAATAACCATAGCTAGTATGATAACATAAGATAAGATGATAAGATAACTTTGTTATTCTCTTTGGTCAGCCAACTTTGTATGACCTGACTTCAGCTTGTGATACATAACTGGGAGAGGCAGAATTTGTTCTGTTGCATTTTCTGTTTCAGTTAATTTTCATTCAGTTATTTGCAGCACATTTCTATCTCCAAACTACCCAGATTGTTTTAAATTTTCTTTCTATTTCTTAGGATATTAGATATCCCACTCAATGTTGTAACATCTACAACTTTGATAAACATGATCTGCTCCAGAATTTCCCCAGGTAGCAATGTCAGACTGATCAGTCTGTCATTTCCTGGATTTTCCAGTCCCACATTTTAAAATAATTTTTATTGCCCGTGACAAACCAAGAGGAAAAAAACCACAAACTAAAATAAACTAAAAAAAGAAAAAGAAAAATACATATTAGAATATGAATGAATGTGTGTATGTGTCTGCATAACAAAAAGCCAAGTTCCTAGACAACAAATTAAACATTGACCAGACAAAATAATATTGATTGATTTTTCCATAACGTTCTTCTTTTCATTCATCTTTTCTTCTTTGTTGAAGAAAGGGACATTTTCTTTCCTCCAGTCATCCGCATTGCACCAGTTCTTCAGGATCTCAAAAATAATACAGAAAGGCTCAACCAGACCAACAATTAATTCCAGTGTAATTTCAGTGTAATAGTGTAATTTCAGTACACTAGGATAAAATTTATCAGCTTGTGAAGATTGAAACTAATTCAAAGAGGTATTTCCTGACCATGTTTCCTCAATCTCAAGCTTCAGTTTTTCTCCTGATCCTATCCTTCATATGTTCACAATATCCTGGTGGAACACCCAATTTTTTTGTTGAATAAGACTGAACCAAAGTAACCGCTGAGTTGCTCTGCCTTTTGTTGGTTACCTCAGAGCATTTTGCCATCTTCATTAAGTATCCAGTATAATTCTTTTTCCTTTATTTTGAACATATCTAAAGAAGCCCTTGTTGTTATTCTTAGACCCCTTTGCTAACTTCAGCTTATGTTGAGCTTTGGTTTACCTGATACCAGAACTATATTCCAGGATACCTGTCTACTTTTATCTGTGACTTGGTCATCTTTCCTGTATGTACACTTTTCTGTTTTCAAATCTTCATTAAGACATTGGAGGTACCAGAAAAAAAAAATTAAATAGCTAAAGGATTAAAATGCATTCCTATGTGGGTGAACTTTGTCCTACCCTGCTAGATTTCCAAGACAAATAATGGTACATTTCAATTAACTATCCAATCCTGATTAAGTCCTATTATAATTTGTGTTGCTGATTCATAACCAGATTCTTGCTTAACGTACAGATGTTTCTGTTTTTACCTATAATACTTTTTGTGGACTGCACTTTTGCCCAAAATAATTCTCAGTAGTCTTATGCTTATTTTCATACCATTTTATAAGACAGTGTTTCATTATATAGAATCATAGACCTGAAAGGATTGGAAATACTTTCAAAATCATCTAATTCAATCCTCTTCCCAGTGGAGGAATCCTCAACTGTAGCATCCCCAACAGAGAGTTTTTCAGGCTCTTTTCAAACACTGCCAATGAAGAAGAGACCACCTTCCAAGGCCACCTCTTACATTGATTGATTGTTTTAAACAATATCTATAGCTGCCCATCTCACCAAAGTGACTCTAGGTGGCATACAGGTTAAAACCAAAATAAATAACACAATTTAGAAAGCAAAATACACAAAAGCCATAATACTGTTGAACAGTATTACTGAACAGTATTGGACAGTTATTACTATCAATGTTGAACAGCTCTTGCTATTAAGGTTATCATTACATTTGACATGTATTTCTATAATATGGTGATACAAAACAAACACAGATTTTTATCTCTCTATCTATCTAGCTATCCATCCATCCTCACTAGACATACAGTCTGCACCATGCTGGGTTGAAACATCACAGTTCAGTGTATTTTGTGTCATGGCTAATTGTGTTTATCCACTGACAGACAGCGTCCGCCAGAAATAAAGGCCTTGCTCTACATTTCAAATCAACTTAAAAATTTGAAGATAGGAGGAAATGAGAGGAAATGTTATTGCACAAGCAGAAAAGTGCAACTAAGAATAATTGTGGATGTAATTTATAGCAAATGGATGTTTTAGCAATACTTTCACTGGATCTTTTAACCTATGCAATGCCATTTGCACCAAGTAATATATTGGTTGAATCCAGGTATATATAAGTAAAGAAACAGTGATCTATTCACTATTGCTAATAATATTCCTCCTGGTTCATTCCTCATTCACTTGGTCTTTCTGAGGAATGGTTTCTATAATATCAAGTTTTAATTGCTGCTGTTGTTAACATTTGCCAAGTTTACAAAGTAGTAACCTAAAGATAGTTATGCGCAAAACTGTGTTTGTCCTGGGTCTTCCTCTTTTGAAAGATTTATTTTCAGAGAAAAAGATAAACCAGTTTGCACATTCCCATGTACAGATCCTGAAGGTGAAGTTTTGGTCTACAAAACTGATAAGGAATGTATTTAATTTTTAAAAGTTAAAACTTATTTAATTAAAAAATAAGACTCCCAAGCATTTTGAAACTCCTTTGTTTTAATTTCATTCTCTAAATCCTCTGAAACGTCATAAGCAAACAAACCAAACTAAATTTCTGTGTGCCTCCCCCTGTACTATACAGTATGGTGTACTGTACTATATTTCTGGCTCTGAGCTAAAGCAAAAAACTGTTGATTGATCTCCAGTGAAATCCTGGATCAGATATGAAGGAGAATCAAGCAAACAAAAGAATTGCAAATTGCAAAATAGAGAAAAAATACATTGTTGTGGGGTTTGTTATGTGCTCTGCCAAGCAGGAATGCAATTAGATGCTATATTTTCAGGTGTAGGAGTATAAAATACAATATTCGTGGTGTACTTTGGGAACATTTTAAAATTATTAACAAATCAAAGAAAATACTTACATTTTATGCTGTTTAATCTGCTTTTTGGTAATGAACAGTCTATAGCAGCTGAAAAGAAACAACGCAATTAAAGTGAATTAAAAAGTAACTTATTTTGCAATAGCCTTTGCTTGACATTGGCTATCAATATGAAACTACAAAATGAAACTTTGAAGCACAACTTGTTCATGCTTTTAAATAGGTTGTTTTTTAATTAACTACCTATCTACCTGCTTTCTTACTATACTTGTACGCCACCCATTCTTGAGGCTCCAGACAGCTAATAATAAATTGTTTTTTAAAAAAACCCAAAACCCACATAAATAAGCCAGGCATGACATAGAGCCCACTTCCATATTATAAAGCTCGTCTTCTTGTGCCAACTGGAAGACAAAAGTTTTCATAAGTTTCCTGAAGCACAGAAAGGATGAAGCAGACCGAAGCTCCACTGGGAAGGAGAATGAGGACAGCAATGGAAAAAGCCCACTTCCAAGGCCCTGTCAGATGTCAGTCCCACAAAGAGAGGACCTGAAAATAGTTGACCCCATGAAATCTGGTTAAACAGGTACATGAATTCCAGAGGAGTCAGTCTCTCAAATAACCAGGATTGAGCCATAGAGAACCTTAAAGGTAAAAACCAGTACCTTGAATTTAACCCAGAAGCCCACTGACAACCAATGGAGCTCTCAAAGCAGGGCACACCCATCATTGCCTGAACTTCCACATTCTATACAGCTGCACCTTCCAGATATTCTTCAGGGGCAACCCCATGTGGAATGTATTATAGTAATATAGCCAGAAGGTGACTAGGGCATGAGTACCGTGAGCAGGCCTCCTGATCCAAGACTCGTTGCAGTTGGCACCCCAGATAGAACTGTGCAAAAGCCCTTCTAGTTACAGCTGCCACCTACCCTCTGAGCAGGAGCTGTGAGTCTAGGAGAACTTCCAAATTGTGGACCATCTCTGAGCAGGGGAATACAACCCATTTAGAGACAAAGATGGCATTTATTTATTTATTTATTTAATACATCCACCCATCTCAAATACATCTCTGGGTGGCTAACAATAAATAAAAACAAGATAAAAACATCACAACAAAATAATAAATAACATATACAGCAGCCAAGATAAAAACCAACTAATGATTTCCATGGAATTGTTAGGCACACAAACCCAGAGCCACTCCATCTTGGAGAGATTCAGTATGACTCTGTTCCACCCCATCCAGACCCTGACAGCCTCCTGGCACTAAGTTAGCACTTCCGCTACACTGATTATTTAGCCCAGGACTGAGATGTATAGTTGAGTATCATCAATATATTTATAGGGAACATATGCTTTAATAAATATCTCCTATAAACTTATGCCATGGTATACTTCCAAATCCATGAAAAATATGCCTTCGTTATAAAACAAAGCATTATGTAAGTGTAACTCTAGATTTATATCCTTCTTCCTAACAAGTAATACTCGATTTAAAAAAAAAGTTTGTTGTCTCATGAAATTTTCTTGAGAACTGAATTTATATTTTTCCCTCCATAAGGCAGTTGCTGGGAATGGAGGTAACGATGCATGAAAAGTAAAATAACATTTTACATTATCATATTTTAATGGAATATTCATTCAAGCCAATACAGTACTCAAAGATGTATGTCTGTGCAGTTAAACCCATGAATCTGCCCCCTCTGAAAATATGTTTTTTTGGGGGGGGGGCAGCTTATTGATTACTCAAGATGTTCAGGAACACAAAAGGGGCTTCTGTCATCCAATTAATGCACACATATTGTAAGTATATTAGAAACAAATGAGCATTTAATCCTAGGCTGGACAGCAGCTGATCATTACAAAGTTACTTTTGCTCCTCACCATTTGCTATGTGTGGCAAAGTAATAATTTTTTAGATACAGGGGATAATGGAGAGAAGAAAAGGAATATATTGAATGCTTGGGTGGTACAATCTGTGGGACACATCCTTATGGTTAGAAAACTGGAAACAAACTCTAAGCTCTGCACATACCTTTGCTGAGTTACTAGAAAACTTCTAACCAGAATTGGCAAGCAGAATAAGAACAGATTAGCAAACTTTGGCTCAACTCATAATCTGGTAACATTATACAGACATAATACTGCACTATGATTAGCCATGAAAACAGGCAGATGGACAGCAGGAGAACATCCAGAAATGGTAACCTGCTGAAACCAGAAAATTAATACCCCCCACCCTTTTTTTAAAATACAGGACAAAACCTATTTTTACTCTGTATCTCCAGCAGCTTTTGTGGAGAGTTACAATGAATGTAAGACTGACATGGTATCTTGAACAGGGGCTATTATCTGCCTTCAGATAAAACTTCTGGTCTTCATCCAATTCTCTGTATGTTCCAAAATGAAACCTTCTCATTTATATCTAGCAATGATTTTTCTCACCTTAGGAGAGCTTAAAGATGGGGAGAAAATGTGTATACTGAAGGAAGTAACAACAGTGTAGTGAGCTGTCAGATTGATCAGCAACATGTTAGTTAGAATTATCAATTAAACTCTTCTGGGTTTCATCTGAATTAGTCTTAGAAACTCAGTCTTGGAAACTATTTAATAGTTTTTTATAATTATGACCCAAGACCATCTCTGAGCATATAGGAAAGGCCAGGCTATCATTTCTTACTGTAAGAACCCTAGCCTTCAGCACTGGCAACAAGGCTTCCTGATCACCTGACCTAACTTCAAATTAAAACAGCCAGGCCTCTAATGTTAATGCAGATGAGATCAACTGCCATTTGATTACTTTCCTGCCAAAACTGTCCCCATCAGCAGCCATGCCAAAGGGAGAGAAAGAGTATACAACTACCATTTTATTTGCTTAGCACATTCCCTTCCCCAACTGCTTCAGGCAGCAGCCATCAGAGGAAGAGATTGGTGGGGTTATGAAATGTTAATTCAAAACCCATGAGGAGGAAAGAGGATTCATTCCTACCTCATGGAGAGCCATGAGGAGAAGAGTAGGAAAAATGAGGGAAAAAGGAAAAAAGGCGGGCTCCAAGCCCCTCCCACACAAAGCAGAAAAGCTAGGCTGCAGTGAAGCCACCCCTCCCTTTGTGCTCGTGTGAGACAGGCTTGGTTGAAACCCCATATTTTCCAACACCCCTTCTTTTCAACCTTGCATGTCTCTGTGTCCCATAATATTTAGTTTTTCTCTTAGTTTCTGATAACTGGTTCTCAACAATGGCTTTGTGAAGATGTCCGCTGTCATGTTTCCTGTGGGATAGTAGTCTAGTTTGATTAACCTTGTTGCAACTCTCTCACCACATGATGCTTTACATCGATGTGCTTACTTCTCCCACCTACTTTCTCTGACTGTGAAAGTCTGATGCAACTCTGACTGAATTCAAAGATTTGTATAGGAGTTGGTTCATCTATACCCATGTCTGCAAGCAATAATCTAAGCCACACAGTCTCATTACATGCATCTGTTGCTGCCACATACTCTGCTTCTACAGAGGACTGTGCTATTGTGCTTTGCTTGTGACTTCCCCAGCTCACTGTTCCACCCCATAGAAAAATACATAGCCACTGGTGGACTTACGGTCAGCAATGTTTTCTGCCCAGACTGCATCTGTGAATCCCACTAGTCTAGGATTCTCAGTGGCTGGCAGTTTTAGTTTTAGGTGCATGGTCTCCTTTAGGTACCTTCCCACCCGCTTGATACCAGTCCAGTCTCTCTGTGTGGGTGTGCTTGTCTTTCTGCATAGAATGCCCACTGCAGCTGCAATGTCTGGTCTAATGGTGGTGGCTAGATACAACAATTTTCCTATGGCACTTCTATATTCATTGTTCTCTGGTAGGAAATCGCTGGGTTCTTGTTGCTTGTGGAAAGCCGTCTCCATCGGTGTAGGTGCAGGATTGGCATTTTGCAATCCTAAGCTTTCCAACAGTTCTAGAATCTTTTGGTTCTGACTTAGAAGAAAGCTCCCAACTTCTTCTCTCTTGAACTGTATTCCTAAGTAGTAGCTGGCATTGCCCAAATGCTTTACTTCTACTTCTCTATTTAGTTGAGAAACAATATAATTTAAGTCCCTCTTGTTATTGTGGCAAATCATTAAGTCATCCACATAACAAAGTATATACACATCCCTCCCATTTCTGTGTCTTGTGTATAGGCAGGGATCAGCTTTTCCTTGAACAAAACCCTGGTCAAGAAGTATTTGGTTTAACTTCTTGTTCCACGCTCTGGCTGCCTGCTTCAGGCCATAAATTCCCTTCTGAAGCTTGCAAACAAGATGCTTGGTATTGGGATTAGTGAAGCTTGGAGGCTGTGTCATGTAAAGTTCTTCTTCTATCTCCCCATGTAAAAATGCAGTTTTAACATCTAAGTGTTTGACATCCGTGTTCCAGGATGCTGCTAGACTTAGAGGCATTCTAATTGTGGTGTGTTTCACAACAGGAATAAAACATTCATCATAGTCCTGTCCATATTTCTGTGAGTAGGCTTTTGCTACCAATCTGGCCTTATACTTTTGTACTTCGCCATTCTCGATTTGCCTTGAACACCCACTTACAACCTATGGCCTTCTTGCCTTTTGGTAGTTTAGTAAAAGTCCATGTTTTGTTTTTGTACAGAGCATCTAGCTCCTCCTGTGTTGCCCTTTTCCACTTACTTACCTCATCTGCTGGCATTTGTAGCACCTCGTTCTACAATGCGGGTTCACTTGGTAGCGACAACCTTGCGAGGTAGGTAAGTCTGTCAGCTGGAACTCCTTTGTTGGGTCATGATGAGCATCTCAGAGCAGGTTCAGGAGCGATGACTGGTGGTTCACACTCTTCTGCATCCTTGGCCTCATCATCTGTCTCCGGTGGAGTCTCTTCCTGGACTTCTATCTCCCTCTGGGTTGGTGTGGTTGTGTCTTCTGGTGCCAGGCTGAACATCTCAGGCTGGTAACTGCTGCTGCTGGTTTCTCCGCAGTCATTATCCATCTGAGTACAGCAGCCTCTCTCCCTCTCATCAAAGTATACCACGCTGCATACGCTTACTCTTCCTGTCTTTGGGTTCAGGATTCTGTACCCCTTGCTTCCTGGAGCAGCCAATCATGACCCCATCTTCAGCTCTAGTGTCTAGTCTGGATCTCCTTTCTTTTGGTACGTGGGCATAGGCCTTAGATCCAAACTCTCTTAAATGTTTGACACTTGGGTTTTCGCCCATGCCAAAGCTCAAAAGGTGTTGCCTTATTGGCTCTGGTTCGCAATCTATTTTGCAAGTATGTAGCTGTGATAACAGCATCTGCCCAGTATTTGTCAGGTAGATCTGCCTCTAACAGCATACTCCTTACCATGTCCATCAATTATCTGTTTTTTCATTCTACGACTCCATTACTCTCTGGCGTGTAAGGAGTGGCTAATCTCTCCTCTATGCCTAGTTGTGTTAGGTATGTCTGCATGGTGTTAGAAATGAACTCACTGCCTCTGTTGCTTTGAAGGGCTTGAGGGGTCTGGTTGAATTTATTCCTTACCATAGCAATGTATGTCTTTAGCATATCCCCAGTTTGGGACTTCTCCTTCATCAGGTAGGTTACACAATACCTGGAAAAATCATCTATAAAACTTATTATGTATTTGTTTCCACCTGCTGACGTTTGAAGAGGTCCACATAGATCAGTGTGGATAAGTTCAAGTGGTTTAGTTGCGTGCCTTTCCCTTTGTTTGGGTATGGCAGGCCTTGTTGCCTTTCCTCTGATGCACACTACACATTTTGACTGGTATTTTTCGCAATTGCTCAAGGTCTCTTACCATATTTTCCTTCTTCATTCTAAAAACTGCATCAAAGTCCCTGTGTGCAAACCGCTTGTGCCATATGGTGGCGCTGATGTCCTCCTTTTTCTGCTGCTGTTGGCAGGTGAGGCTGACATCTGGTGGTGGCTGTTCACAGTTCACCTGGTACACTCCATTTTTCTCAAAGCCTGTAACATAAATCTGGCTACCACTGGTTACTTCACATGTTCTATTGGCTTTAAAGATTACATTGAAACCTTTTCTGTTTAATGATCACACACTCAGTAAATTGGTTGTCAATCGTGGTACATAATATGCATCTGTCACTATGAGGTCTTTGTATTTTTCTCCATTAAAACATCTCAAGGGTATTTTGCCTTTTCCTGTTATTGAGATGCAATTCCCATCAGCAAGAGCAATGTTCCCTTCATTCAGTTCACTAAAGTTATCTCTGTTCCCACAAACACGTTGGCTTGCACCTGAATCTAAGATCCATTGATTTTGGCTTCATTAGAATTAGCTCCAAGAGCATTTTCTGCTCTGAAAACTGTATGCAGAGCTAATTTTTCCTTGGAATGCCTTCCTTTTGAAAAAAACTTTTTGTCTTGGCTTTTACAAAATCTAGCTATGTGCCCTGGCTTGTTGCAGGAATGACAAACAATGGGTTTATTGTTGTGCTGATGAGCGATCAATAGTTTCTGCTCACGTTTCCCTTTTTCTGCCAGGTAACCCATGTCTTTTGTTGACTTTCTATGGAAATACAAATAATTTTTCTTCCTCCTCGCTTCACTTCTAATTGCTCCAAACAATTGAGATAAATTCATCCCTTGTAAATTCTGTGCTGCTACAAAAGGGTAATATTTGTCAGGTAATGAGCTTAATAGAAAAGCCATTTTTAGTCTTTCATTCATGAGATTTTGAATTGTGCTCAGCCTTTCAAAGATAGACTGCATTCTCAATAAATGCTCGTTAATACCTTCATCTTCTAAAAAACTAGATGCAATCAGTTCCCTCAGTAACGAAATAATCTTCTGATCATCATTTTCTAAATATAATGTCCTCAGGTTCTCAATCATTTCTTTGGCAGTGGGAAGATCTTTTATTTCTGCCAGTCTGTGATCAGGTAATGAACTAGAAATTAAAATCATGTCCCTTTTGTTTTTCTGTTCCCATAATCTCTTGGCTTCCTCAGAATCCCCTGGTTGTGGTTGAGGGGAATCTAAACAATCTAGGCTGTCCCGAAAGTCCAATTGTAGCCTTAGTCTGTATAGCCAAGCTGAAAAATTATCTTCATTCAACTTTGGGATGGGGGGAAGCCCCTCCTCCCTCTCCATTGTTAAAAGGAGAGAGGGAAAAAAAATCTGAACTGAGCCTTTAAAAATGTGCAAGCAGTTTCTTGACTGTAAGACCAAAGAAACCTCCTGGGCTGATACGCTGGGCCCATAACCCTATGTTGGGGTTATGAAATGTTAATTCAAAACCCACGAGGAGGAAAGAGGATTCATTCCTACCTCGTGGAGAGCCGTGAGGAGAAGAGTAGGAAAAATGAGGGAAGAAGGAAAAAGGTGGGCTCCAAGCCCCTCCCACACAAAGCAGCAAAGCTAGGCTGCAGTGAAGCCACCCCTCCCTTTGTGCTCGTGTGAGACAGGCTTGGTTGAAACCCCATATTTTCCAACAGAGATGAGGTGGAGGTTTTTTCCACAGGTCTAGTTTGGCCTAACTCTTATCTGCCTCTTCCTAGAACCATGATTTGCAGTTCCATTATATTATCATTGGGTATCAGGAGTGGGAAATGGCCTAATTTCCTGCAGACATCAGCATAATTTAGCTCTCTGAATGCTTTAAATCTTCTGTACCATAACGATGTGCATGAGTAAATAATGAACACAGCTTAGAGAAAAACAGCTATATCACTGTAATCTCTAACTCTGCCCTTTATCATCTGTAGGCCCCAACTGACTTTCTGGGGGTCAACAGTGCCTAGAATTTATTTTCCTCTTAACTTCACTCCTGTTTCTTTTGCTTACTAATATCTTCAACTAAATAAACTTGGATGCTGACAGAAATGGCTTATTTAAATGTAGTCAGTAAATGCTATAGCTTCCAGGCAAATCTCAGTTTGGAACTGTAAAGTATCAATAGAATTAAATGAGTGAACGAACAGGCAGAGTACCAGGCTTATAATGATATTCCATGTCTCTGTACACATCAGAGAAAAGTATTATGATCAAGCTGCGTATTTTCCTTTTCTTCCTCAGTATAGCACACTTTCTTTTCATCCTATATATCTAATTCAATTTGGATTATTACCCTGTAAAGATAAATTACCTCAAAGTATCTCAGATACTCCATCTCATTAGAAAAATAAATGTCCTGCTGCACAGAAAACAAATGGGATATGCTAATTTAGTACATTCCATTTACATATTTGTAATTTAAGCTGCTTTTCCAGCCAGTAAAAAAACTCATTAGCAACTAACTACCTTAAAAAGCTACTTTAAGAAGAATAGCAGGCCACAGGGGTGTTCATAAAATAGATTTTGTTTTGTTTTGTTTTGAACCCAAAACAAACCATTGCATTGTAAAAATTCCGCCAAACCATTTTGGGCCAGTCGTGGTTCAGTCAAAACAAAACCCAGAATGTTTGCATGGTTCCAGTTCAGGTAAAACAAAATGCAGATGGGATGATGATGATGATATTTTAATATAGCAGTCCACTCCAGAAGACTCTAGGTAGCTTATAAAATATAATACTAGATTAAAACAAGTAGGGCAAGGCTGGTCCCTGCAACCCCTCTTTCTCCTCAGCAGCTGCCAGCATGGCATAACCCCCCGGTCCAGCCCCCCATCATCTTCCCAGTGTCTCCCTTCCCTCAGTAAGCCGTCACAGAGGGGCATAACTCACCGCCCCCCCGCCAATATTCCCAGTGTGAAAGCCAGTTCTCATTCAGACAAAAATAAAAAATCTGATATCTGGGTGCTACCTAAACAAAGAAAAGATAGAAACTCCTAAAACAGTAATGTTTATAGTCCTTTACATAGAATAGGCAGGGGAAACAGATGCAAAACATGTGAACACTGATTGTTATAAAGAGAACTTGAAGCTGATACACAGTTTTTAAGTTTTCTACAATACAATCCACTTGTCGGAGGTTCTTTGACTCTTGTGTGCCTGTTTAATTGTATCCAGTCCAGCCTGCTGGGAAGAACTTGACATCCACCTCTTTCCTTTCCTTCCTCCTTCAGCCATCATCGGTGTTGCAGTGTCATATCCCATTTGCCCACCTGTCCTTGATCTTCCCAGTAATTTCTCCCTTTCAACTGCTGTGACTGCTGTGGTTCTGGCTTCCCCCAACTCTTCCCCCTTCCCAAACCACTTCTGCCCAGAACAGACCCATTTTGACCCATGCCCTTGGACAAACAGTCCCATTTTGTTCTTAGCACAGCCCCCAAAACCTGAAACATACATATTTCACTGTGGCCATGGACCATGCAGAAATAATTCTATGTATGGAACATTTTATATATCCTTAGTGATCCAGTACCTCAAGGCACCCCTCTTATGACAGCTACCAATTTATGCAGTTTTAGCTGTTAGAAGGTTAGAGCATATACCTATAGCCCATGAAATAAGCCTCAATGAACTCAATGGAATTTACTTCTGAATAGACTTCTACAGGAGTATTATTTTTATTTATTTATTTATTTATTTGACTTGTCCCCGCCCATCTCCCCACAACGGGGGACTCTGGGCAGCTTACAACAAACTAAAATCGGAAATACATAATTAAAATTATAAAAAAGTTTAAAAGTTATAAAAACCAGAATTTACAAAGATAAAGATAAAAAGGCTAAAACATCCAAGAGGCCGATAGAGGCCACACCAGGCCACTAAGGAGCCAGCCAACCCCATTTCTGATATCCTCCCTCCCTGCCTCAGGCCAGATGGCAGAGCCAGGTCTTCAAATCCCTCCGAAAGGCCTGGAGTGAGGGGGCCTGTCTCACCCCCGGGGGCAAGATGTTCCAAAGGGCGGGGGCTACAGCAGAGAAGGCCCGCCTTCTGGACCCCACTAGTCGAAGTTCTTTTACCGCAGGGATCCGGAGCATGCCCTCTCTGTGAGATCGGGTGGGACGGGTTGAAATTGTGGGGGCGAGGCGGTCCTTCAGGTAACCTGGCCCCATGCCATGTAGGGCTTTAAAGGTGATAACCAACACCTTGAATTGGACCCGGAAGCAAACTGGTACCCAATGCAGCTCACGGAGCAAAGGTGTTATATGGGTCCTTCTTCGGGCCCCAAAAATTGCTCGCGCGGCCGCATTCTGGACCAGCTGAAGCTTCCGGATACTCTTCAAGGATAGCCCCATGTAGAGCGCATTGCAGTAGTCTATCTGGGAGATAACAAGGGCATGAGTGACTGTTCGCAGGGCATCCCGATCCAGGAAAGGGCGTAACTGGTGCACAACCTGAAGCTGTGCAAAAGCCCTCCTGGCCACGGCTGCCACCTGCTCTTTGAGCAGGATCTGTGACTCCAGGAGGACCCCCAAATTACGCACTGGGTCTGTCTGGGGCAGTGCTACCCCATCCAGAACCAACGATAACAATGTCCCGGATACAGAGGAGCCATTAACCCACAGCCACTCTGTCTTGCCAGGGTTCAGCCGGAGCCTGTTGTTCCCCATCCAGACCCTCACAGCCTCCAGGCACCGCGAGAGGGCGGTCACGGCATCACTTACCTCACCAGGGATGGAGATATATAGTTGAGTATCATCTCAACTAACTCATCTTATTACTTTCATCTTGTTGTGTAATCTCTTTATAAGAGTTGAAGAAGCTCACTGCTAAATATTAATTAGGATACATCACCACTTTGGAGAATAGATATCTGTCCAATGATCCAGGAAGTAGCATATTATGAAATAATTATTTTATGTAACAATCATCTGAAACCTTCAAACTTTCATTAGTATTGGCTACAGATGTCCTGTCTATAGCTTTTATGTCTGTTGCATTTTTAGTGAGAAAATAGTATGTTCTCAAGATTCATAAATACTTCTGATTAAATCAGAAGTAGGGTCATTAGAATGAATGGTAAGTGAAAATATTGGAATTTTTCCCACTTCTAAATGATACCCATTAAGCCAATGCTTTTTAAAAATATATATATAAATAAAAGGAAAACTGCATTCTGAAACACTCTGCAAAGAGAAGTGAAAATAATAATAACAACAACAACAACAACAATAATAATAAATTAAACCTGTATGCCGCCCAACTTTTAACGACTCAGGAGACAACACAGATAGAGCTATATAGTTTTGGACAATAAATGACCTTCTCACTTGAGTCAAAAAAATATTGCAAGGACATGCTTGATCTGCACCTCTAACCAAATTTTCATGAGTACATCTGCCTCAAAAATCTTATTTTCTGATCACAGAATATTTATAATACTTTATCCTTTTTTCTTCCTTCAACAAGTTTAAAGTGGTACACACTGCTTCCCGCTCCCCATTCATTTTATCTTAACAATAGTATTGTGTGGCTCAAGCCCATCTACAACCTTTATGACCAAGTGGGCATTTGAATCTGATCTCCTGGGTTCTAGTCAGACATTCTTACTACCATACCATATGAGTATTATAATAAATACAAGAGTCACCCGTTGGGGGGAAATGGGCGGCATACAAATTTAATAATAAATAATAAATAAATAAATAAATAAATGTTTAAACGTAATTCAAGTATGGGTGTTTTTACCTTTGGCTGAAAGTATTTTATTGTAGTGAACAGCCATGTGATCCCTGATGAGGTACTGATTACTGAGTCTGCGAGAGGAGGAGTCAATGCAGAAAGCTATAAAAGTAAAACATATTTGAGCATTAGGATAAAATGCTAATAATCTTGATTTACAATTGCAGATACAAGGCAAAACTGAAAACGTGAATGAAGAGGGCATTAAAATGAAACAAAGAGGAGAGTACAGCTGGACAATGTTGTATATTGCTTTCCTTGGAATGCATAAACTGTATGAAAAAGGGAGAATGATGCTGATTGTGTCCAATGCCCATTTGTGAGAAAGCAGAGTAATGACCTAGCCACATGACCTTATTATTTCAATGATTATTTATAGCCAGGTTTTTCTGCCACAAATTAGAGTTGTCCAAGGCGACTTAAGTTAAAACTTTTAAAGTAGCTAAAACAGAAATAAGAGATGAAGACACACAAAAGGAAACTAGACATACTATACTTAAACTAAACCAATGTAATTTAGATACCTTCATTTGATCCAAAATGTTATTAAGCAGAAAGTTAGGTGGAGCCACAAAACAAGGATTGCTTAGATAGAACCAGAGAAAAAACCCTACCCAAATCCAGAAGGTGGCAGTTCGTATACGAGACCCTCCTTCCTCTCACATCTAAGAGAACAGGCAGGTTCATGCAATTCTTAGCAGAGAATCCTTCCCAAGATTTATATAGCATTCTCTGAGGTGCTTGTTCTACATAAGAGGTGCCTATTTTATAACAGGAATATTTATTTTGTAAGTCTTATTTAAAATGAGCTGAGAAATGGGTCTGGGAATACCTGATGCCGTAGTGTTGCTTGCAGGTGTAGGTTTTCAAGCTGAGAGATCACGGAAAACCCTATGTTAAAGCACTACATTTTACAAAGATTAAGTTACTATTCCTGCTTTTTTAATTAACAGTATACATAAATAAATTAAAACGCTTTAGGGCTCTAAACATAATGATGTTTCATTAGCCACACCTATTTCTTACTAGGAACCAATTTAGCTTAAACAGTATGACATTTCTTTCAGATCCCTTAATGCTTTTGATGCAAGTGAGCTTCAGCTGTACTTGCTGGGATCACAGATTCCAAGAAGTCTGTGGACTTCTGTCAGCAGGCTTATTCAACAATCTTGCTTTCTTGATCCTTTCAACTTTCTTGGTTTGTTAATACCATCAGGGTTCATAGCTTATGCTAGGACAGCACTTCCAACAACTAAATCATCATATATTAAATAGACAAGCAGTCTAAAATCAATACTCACACAAGACTGAGATTATTCTGTTCCTGAGCCATGAACATGAAGTGCACTAATCACAGAGCCATTTCAGCAATGCTTCTGAGAGGAAAAGTTTATGTCTTAACAGCCAGTGGAGCAGCACATATCCTTGCATATGAAACTAGGATGAGATCCTCAAAACAGCTACTCCAAGAATAGACCCATTATGAAGTCAATATGATCACTCTGAGGTAAAGAGGCCTAAGGACTGAAGCTTGAAGGTTCTGACAACAGATGTCATGCCAATGAAGACAGAAAGCACTGATGGGCCAAATGGTGAGAGAATTTACTTAAATATACACAGAATAAATATGGTAGTTTTAATTCACAAATCTTGAAAAAAGAAGCTAACTAAAGCACTATGATATACATCTTTTGAATTATTTAAGTTACATGGTTTTCAAAAATATTTAGCCATGCTTTTTTAACAGTTTTCTCTAGAGTGAAGGTTGTATTATTTATTGTTAAAAACAGAAGATCAAGATGGCTAAATATCTTTGCCTTAAACAACACTATTAAAGTTTGGGTTTAATTTCTTGGTTAAAGCATAACTGATGTTATTAAACTCTCCGTCAAACTAATGCTTAACTAAAAAATAAATCATTTATTTGGAAAGGCATGGTTTCCAAATAAATGATTATTTACCGCATCTCATAAATTACTTACCATTACTTTTTGTACTTAAATGTCCTTTAAATGGGCTTGCTAGTCCATACCTAGGAATGGTCAGATATTCAATTACTGAAATAAAAAAGAAAAAAGACAATTCTAGATTATTGTA
Source organism: Liasis olivaceus (assembly GCA_030867105.1). Classification (NCBI taxonomy): domain Eukaryota; kingdom Metazoa; phylum Chordata; class Lepidosauria; order Squamata; family Pythonidae; genus Liasis; species Liasis olivaceus. The sequence continues at coordinate 39,878,723 of CM061349.1, forward strand.
ATTACCTATTGTTAAAAATATGAGGCTGTAGGATTTTTTTAAAAAAAATTACTTTAATATTTTGCTATCAAGAAAGTAGAATTTCATTAATGGAGAATGCTATGCTTTCAGAGGCTTATTTTTTTGTGCAGATGCTACTTAAGTTTAAACTGTGATGAAAACAAATGGCATAATTTTTCCTTTTTGTTAATAACCAAATATACACTGCCTATTCTACTTACTGTAATCTTAACAATTTTATTATGGTGGAAAACAACACAGAAGCAATTGATGCACTCTTAGCAAAAAAAGTGTTTTCAGCAAAAAATCCTTAAAATTTAACACTGAAATTCACAGAAAATGTAATAGCTCAGCAATCAGAGAAATATTAATTTGAGAGTGAATTTGGCCTAAGACCAGAATAAAGTTTGTTAGTTTGTTAGCATTATAGCTAAACTAGTCCCTTGTGGCAGCTACAATATACTGAAATCAGAAGAGCAAAACAAGAGCTATATAAAAATGAATCTTTTCGGCTCTCGAAGATGTTACTAGTAGAAGGACAAATGGGGCTTGCAATAATAGCAATATATCTCTCCTTACTTTTCTTCTATTTCCATGAATATGAGGGTACTCAGTCCTGACCGGATTGTTTGGGAAGGTGTCCCTTTGTTTGAATGTTATAAAATAACTTATTGGGATGTTTGCACAGTTGGGGTTCCTATATTGCTCAGTAATTCCATCTGAGTTCTACTTTAGGTGTCAGTCATCAGCTGACTTTGGTAATAGAAACAGTAATGTAAAAAGCCATGCAGACTACAGGTAGTCCTCACTTACTCACCACCTCATTTAACGACCATTCAAAGTTACAACAGTGTAAAAAAATCAGCTTTGCGACCAATATTCGCATTTATGACCATTGCAATGTCCAGCGGTCACGATTGCTATTTGGGCACTTTGCAACCGGTATGCATTTATGATTGTCACAGCGTCCCACAGTCACATGATTGCCATTTGCATGCTTCACAATCAGCTTTCAACAAGCAGGGTTAATAGAGAAGGTGGAAGTAAAATCACAAGTCACAGTTACTGAATGTGAAGTGACACTGTAAGTCTGTCATGATCACATGATTTTCTGCTTAGTGACCACAGTGCTTAGCGACAGAGTTGCCGGGCCGAATTGTGGTTGCTAAGTGAGGACTATCTGTAATTTTTCTCTGGGCAGAAAGAGGCACTGCTACAAATTTTCACCTGGATATCATCACTATTAAAAACTTTTGTCAGACAGAATGGCTTTCTCATTAATATTTTTAAATATTTCCTCTTAATATGTGTTATACATGCTTAAAAGGAAACTGAGACTATTGTGTGAGATCTTCCATATCCTTTTACTTTTCTCAGAATGTATGCAGATCCTATTTTGCATTGAGAAAGTTAAGATGGTACCAAAAAATCCCTTCCATTCCACAAAGACTTTTAATATGTCTTTAGGAAATTACAATATCCATTAGTCAGTGGATTACAAATACAGTGGTACCTCAGTTCACAAACACTTCTGTTCACGAACAGCTCCGGTCGCAAAATTTTGCCTCCGTTCGCGAACTCCACATCAGGTGACGAACAGGATCCGCAGCCATTTTCCCTCCCGTGACATGTGGTCGTGGCTTCCTGTAGGGAGGGGGACTCTCCCTCCAAGCAGTAACCGCCTCCCAACCCGCCTTCCTGTCCTCCACGCCAGAAGTCGCATCGAGCAAGGTTAGCTTTCTCTCTCTTCGTACTGTACTTTGTGTCATATTTTTGCGGTTTAAAAAAAAAAAACATGGTTCAGAACGGATTAACCGTAATTACATTGAACCTTATAGGGAAATTTGATTTGGGACGTGATCAAAAATCGGTTGGTGACCAAATTCGTAGGGGTCAGAATGGATTAACCGTATTTACATTGAACCTTATGGGAAAATTTGATTCGGTTCACGACCAATTCGGTTTGCGACCAGAGTCGCGGAACGAATTAAGTTCGTGAACCAAGGTACCACTGTATTCTGGTATCAGAAATTATTTCTACCTAGAGATGAACAAGTCTATACAGATGCATGTACACTAAGTTCTTGATTCAAAAGACTTCAAATACAATGGACAATTTTTTCATACAAATTTCATCAATAAACTTCACCCATTTCATGAACTGTTAGGGTCAGACCATTAAGGTTTGTCTACTGAATTAAAATTTTATGGCAAATGATGACATTTATATCAATTGCATAATTAAGCAAATGGCATAAAGTGATGCAAATGACCTACATCTGGATTTAACACACACTCAGATTTAATGGACATCCTTCTTGAATGATCCTTAAATCAAGGTTTCACTTTACTAGTGTAGAAACTGGGGATATAAAAATTATGGTCCATCATCTTCTTTTTGTTATCCCAAGAGCAATCTCTCCCAGAATGGGTGAGGCCAAAATTTTCAGCCCCCCTTTGCATTTTTGGAATTATGGAAGAGAAAGGTCAAATGCACTAATTTAATCCCTTAACCCCTTCCCAACCTCCTCCAATAAGTGTGGCCTGGGCCCACTCTCTTTTGGAGCATAGCCCAAATGCTGATGTAGCCCTTAAAACTGATGAAGTTGCATATTCCTGGTGTAAATTAATTATAGTACAACATAATTTAACTACTTGCAGTTTAATATTTATTTTCTAATATGACACCAAGATGGTGATGACAGCAAATCTGAAAACAAAAAATGAATAAAAATATCCTAAAATATTTCACTGTCATATATTGCATGCCATAAAAGTACTTAGTCCAAATATCCATATCTATAATTAACTTTGGATCACCCAAATTATATACCCTGTATCCAGGGGAGTGTCTTTGGTGTTATTATGTAGGTGTTATCCTGCCCAAAGTTTTCCATACAAAGAAAGCAGCCCCAAGCAGGTATTCTTCTCACATTGTTAAAACCACAGAGAAGCAATCAGAATGCTGGCTGGGAATTTCATTCATTCATTCATTCATTCATTCATTCATTCATTCATTCAGTCACCCATCTCACTTTTACATGACTCTGTAAAAACAGTATCTGTAACAGTAAAGTATCCTTAACAGCTAAGGGCAAAAGATTTGAGGAGACTGTTTCTACATTTTAAAATAAAAGATTTAGGAGGTTGTTTCTACATTTTAAAACAGAGCCAGGCTATCTAAAGAGCATTCTTGGTTCACATTAACTTCTGAGTTCATTAAGATTTACTCAGGATGCCATCATCTGCATTTCTTCAGCGCATACCTTTTATCTAGCCCTGGGAACGTTGACCCTGTCCTTCAATGGTGGGAAGGAGATGAAGGGGATGAGAGGAAAAGATGATGTCCTTTGCCATTTAAAAGAATAAACTCTTGTATACAGGTAGTCCTCAACTTACGACAATTGGGACCGGAATTTCTGTTGCTAAGTGATGAAGTTGTAAACCATGATCTCATTGCTTAATGACAGCAATTCCTGCAGTCCCAGTTGCCGTCATTAACCAAATCCCATGGTCCTTAGGTCAGGCAACTTCCTGCTGGCTTCCCACAACCAAAGTCAGTGGGGAAGCTGGCAGGAAGTTGCAAGTCCCAGACTGGCAGGCAGGTAAATGGCTGCTGTTGGGTGGGGGAGGGAGTGAGGGGGTGTGTGGGAGAGTTGGAGAGGGCGCGTGGGGTACGCGAGAGGCCGGTACAGGTGCAGGGGTGCATGAGGGGGTGTGCGAGAGGTGCGTGGGTTGGGGAGGGTGTGCGAGAGTTGAGGAGTGTGCGAGGGAGGGCATGGAGAGAGTCAGAGGGAGTGCACAGGGGGGGGTGTGTGGCCAGCATGGCAAAAATGCAGAGGGGCTGGGGGAGGATGTGTGGGTGGGGGAGACTTACCCCTCGTGACTTGCAACCTTCCCTGCCGGCTTCCCCATTGACTTTTTGGGGAAGCTGGCAGGGAAAGTTTCAAATGGCAATCACGTGATTGCAGGGTGCTGCAACCGTCATAAGTGTGAATGGGTTACAATGCGCCCAGAATGCGACTGCATGACCGTGGGGTGATGGGACGGCTGGAATTCCAAGGACCAGTTGTAACCACCTTTCATTCAGCACCATTGTAACTTCTGTCACTGAACAAATGGTTGTAGATTAAGGACTACCTGTAGTTTATTATGTAATAGTTGTCAAAACTATGCAAAATTTTTATTTGCATTTTTTTTCACAAAAAGACATTTACAGCTTTGGGGAAAACATCTTCTCCTCCCAAATATTAACATCTATAAATGTTACATGTATTGCATCAAAAATAGATCATGAATTATTAAATCTATTAAACTACTTCTGATTCATAATCATTCATGTGTGTTATTAAATTACATCAGTTATGAAGCATAAAGGCATCTTTTTAATCAATCTACTCCTGGTTTGTCAAACTGAAGGCTTTTTTGGCGGGGGCAGCTTGAGTACTTACGTATGCCTAAGGCTGCTATTCTAGATGATTTTAAGGTACAGAAAACAGAAATAGCTCAACATGATAAACTAGAATAATTTCTGCTTCTATATAAATTAAACATTTCTTTCTGAGAATGTTTCCAGGTGATAAGATATATGCAACACTGGCAAGACTGGTACTGTTCTGATCTTGACAAAAGGAGGATTTGGCGGGGGGAAAAAGAGAACTAGTTTTGCCAACATGAATCATGAATTTAAATCTTACGCAACATTGAGCTTGTGGAGTGCTGCTTTGTCCACATTTGATTTCATGGTAGGCTATACATATAGTGCTGCTTGGATGCTTCCTGTGATTTAAGTCACTGAACATTAAAAGAATAAGCAATGTAACAGCTAACTTCTTTGTATTTCCTGCACTTTATGAATCCCTGTATATTGAATGTATTATAGACCTGGCAACAATAATAAAATTGTAGTATTTGCAGTTTACCCATGTATAGTTAATTTTTAATTGGAAAAGGTGGAATTAAAAGTGCTTTTAATTATGCTAGGTGTCAGCTTATGCCAATGTTCTTTAATTGTTCCATTAAAGACTGCTAATAACTTCATCATGGCTGACTGCATGTTTTTTTAATTCCTCAAAAGTAGATGCCCTCCAAACAAGTTGCACTCTTTCCTGTCATCTTCAGCCATGCTGGCTCAAATTGAAGGAATTGTAACCCAAGGTTTGGGCTGTTTTATTTATTTATTAAGCCTGTATGCCGCCCAACTCCCAAAGACTCTGGGTGAGCACAAGTAAAAACATTAAAAAATACAACAAGAAACAAAAATAAAGAAAAAAAGGTGACAAAAATCAGACAGGAACCAAAACAAAAAACAACCCATATAATATAAGGGGGCTTCATTCACCCTTGCCAAAAGCCTGGGACAAAAGCTAGAGTTAGAACCGCTTTCAGAGCAACAGACTGGCATGTGGTATAAAATATAATCTAAACCATTTGCAGTAAAATTCTAAGAATTAATTCTATTTCATTATTCTATTATTTATTTTGAATTTACATTTTAATGTTCTGTTTTAAAGCACATGCACTTCCAAAATTTTCATGATTTTCTTTCTTGCTGTACTGGGAAACAATTGTTTGGATCCAGAATATGAGCTGTAATTACCTATGGACACTATTCCAACACTCAAGACTTACTACAATAAGAAAATGCCATGTATAAAACAGAACAAAATTAACAGAATTATAATTAAAACCAACATTAAAATAAGCCATTAAAATAATTAATAGTTAAAAGTTTGGAGAAAGATTTTTAAAATAATCTTCTTGGAGGAGCCAAATACACCTCCACGGTGAATATTTCACAGCCTGGGAGCAGAAGTCCTTTCCTGCATACCTAATAGATCTTTTAGCAGTGGGGTATCTTCAGAACAGCATTTCCTGCTGAACTGAGCAACTGGACAGGTTCATAGCAGGAAAGGCAGATAATCAGATCCTGAGATCTTCAGGACTTCAAAGATCAACACCAACACTTGAAATTGTGCCTTGTAGGCAGCTGGTAGTAGTGCATCATATGATCCATCTATCTTGCACCTTTTAGCATCAATTTCAAATTCAATACCTTTTTCAAGGGTAACTCCACATAAACTACATTGCAGTAGTCAAGCCAGGGTACAATCAAGGCATGGATAACTGTCGCTAAATCTGACTAGCACACAAATAGTGCAGATGGTACACTGTTAGTGTGTGAATAGGTTCTTTGCCACAGCTACCACCTGCAAATCCAGTGACATCTGGGGGTTAAGGAACACTCTCAAACGCTGTGAATCTGCTCTTTCTGGGTATTTCAACTTCATCCAGAACAAATTTCACTACACCCCCAGAGATCTAATCAACAGTACTTCCAATTTGTCTAGATTTAATCTCAGCTTGTGCTTCTTTATCCAGAGCATTCTCAAGATTAGACAATGCTCAAGGGTACTTACTGCTTCATTAGAGTCAGAAGGAAAAGAGCAGTAGAGCTGAGTAACATTAGCATAGCGATAGTATCCCACTCCACAGCTCCAAATGATCTCCTCTAGTGGTGTCATTTAGATGTTAAATAGCAGATAATGGCAAGATAGAACACTGTAAATCAATGGCTTAGGTGTTGAAGTCTCCCAACACCACCTTTTGAGTCCATCCAAATAGGAAGTATCAGAATTGCTACAGAAGTGTCCCCAAGGTCCAACCCTACCAGGCAACGTAGAAGGATAACATAACTGATGTTATGGAAAACCACCAAGAAGTCAAGGTAAACTCCACCCATCTAGTTTTTGGCACAGACCATCTGCCAAAAAAACCAAAGCAGAGTCAATAAAATATCTCAGATGAAACTACAACTAAAATGGGTCCAGAAAATCAGGTTCCTCCAGATGCATCTGGAACTGTAATACCACCACTTTTTTAATCGTCTTACCCCAAAATTCACATCTGTTGTGTTTGAACAAGCAAGATTCCAAGACACAAAATTCAAGCTAGGGCAAAATAGTTAACACTACAGACGAGATACTATAAATCATTTATTTCCTACAACTGTATACAGTATCCCATCTTTCCTCCAACAGTGTAACGGAGCTTACACGAGGTCCTGCAGCAAGCAATGCAAAAGAGGGAGGGGCTGTTGTCCAGTGGTAAGAGGCATGGGTTGCTTTGAAACCCCCGATTGCTGGTGTCAAGTTCCTGCCGCTAACTACATAGAAAAGGTGTCTGATTTATAGGATAAGGACTTCTTCTATGTTCTAGCAGTTACTGCTGCTGTGGAGATCATCATGTTGGGAAATCCTCATGCTCCCATCCTTCCTTGCGTTATCAGGAGCAGCCCAGCACGTTCGGAAAGCTTTTCCACCACCGCGTCCTCCCCCGCGAGCCTGAAACGACACATTCTGGAACTTCTGCGGAGCCGGGAAAGCAATGCATGCTGGGTCACAGAACCTCGGCCGGCGCGAGAGGGAGAAGGCGCGCAATCTCTTGCCGCGCGAGGGGAGCCGCGGAGCTCCGCGTTTGCATCTGGGGGGGGGGCCCAGAGAGGCGTTCGCTCCCACGGAATACGGGGATCTGGCCCGGAGCCGCCAGCCACCCACAGAACAAGCGCTTCGGATCAGCGAGGCAGCCCTCGCTCCGGCCGCAGCCAGCGGGGAGCTCTAGAAAGGAAGGCGCGGCCAGCGGTGCCAGTTGGGCCCCTCGAGAGACTCCTCGGGCGCCTCCTCCCCGGGAGCAGATCCCAACCCCGCTGGCCCCACCGTGCTACCTGGGCAGCTCCGCCTCATCCTGTGGTCTCCACTTTCCTCCATCCTGACTCCCATGTTCCCGGCCTGGATGCCGGCGCCTTGCCTGCAGGGCCGGCCCCGGGGGACCCGGCACCTCTCGGCTGTTTCCGTCTCCCTCCTCCTCTGCGCAGGCGAAGCAAGGCAAGAGGCAGGCCTGGTCGACGGCGGGGTTGCTATGGTCACCGTCGCTCGCTTCGCCGCCGGGAGCGTTATGTCCTGGGACCAGGAAGGGCGGAGAAGGGGCGGGGAAGATGGGCGGAAAGGGCACGTCCCCCTCTGGGCACATGGTCTCCGGGACAAGCCTCGAGTCTTTCTCGCCCAGCGTGGCGGCTTCGCCCAACTGAGGGGCCAAATTTCCTGTCCCGTAATTGTCAGCAGCATGGAGAATATACGCCTTGCAGTTTCTAGAGGGCACCAGCTTGGAAAAAGCTGCCGAAAAGGAAGAGGGTTAAAGAAAGGGGGTGAGAAAGAGGATAAAAAGCTCCTGCCTCGACTTAGCGCGCTATCCTATCCGTACCTCCTCGGGAATAAAGCCTTATGGTCTCCAGTGGAACGTTTCTAAAATGGTTGACTTAAGCTTTGCTTTGGGCATCCCGTGTACAACCCCACTGAGCACAAGAAAGCTTAATCCTGCATAAATAATATTTAGGAAGTCTGCAGAAGGATTTCAAGGCATGATTACCAACCCACATGCACTTAGGGTTACCAGATATCTGACCAGGCAAAGGAGGACATGGACAATTAGAAAGGAGGACAAATGGGGGAAAGGCGGACCCACTCTTTAACTTCCTTCGCATTGGCAACAAAAAGTAGTGAAAAACTGTAAAAAATAAAAAGTGCTTAGGCCTATATGTATATGAAATTACTTTTTCCATCATCATGATTGGTTTTTCAATAGGAATGTGCTAGAGGAGGCAAAAGCTTTCAGCTGTGTAACTGATTTCTTGTCAATTTCAGGCAGCAGTGCCAGGGCAAGCCAGCCAATCAACTAGCTGAGCTTGTTAACTTATGGTTTGCTCTTGCTGCTCATGAAGAGACAACTTGTAGATACTAAAAAAGCTGGAGAATATTTGATTTTAAGGCTATGCCTGCCAGAGGGAGGACATGAGGACAAAAAGAAGGGTATGTCATCCTTTGGTTGGATGTCTGGTAACCTTACGTGCACTTGCCTGGTGGTAAGATTCATTGGCTACAGTTGGCATTGCTTTTAAGAAAACTTGCTTACAATTAATTGTTTTTACAAGACAATAGTGTTGCCTGATATTGAGGCAGATCAAATTTGTACAGGTAAATCATGGGAAAGCCAAAATCCCTTTCAGCGCCATAAAACAGAAGTGTATTAATGCAGTTCTGGATCTTAGAGATTCCTATTTGTCTTGGAGCACTATTAGGAAAAGACAGTGAGAGATGAGATAACAAGATGTTAGTAAAAACTCTTTTGATTTGCTGAGAAGTCAACCCCCCCCCATTCCATTAATACATCCCCCCTGCATTAGTGGTGGGGGTGGAGTGGGAGGAGAGTTAGTTTTGATTTTATGGTTTCCAGCTGCTATTTCCTAACCCATTTCTGTGATAAGGGAGACACTATAGTAATGTCTGTTCATAGTGCATTTGCACTGTCCAGATAGGTGGGAAATTACCACAGAAGAGACTGTCAGCCCCATCACTGCATATAATGTGGAAACAGAAGGTAATAAAAGCTTGTCCCAAATTACAATAGGAATTCCAGCTTCAATTAATTCCAGTTTCAATAAAGGACATGGCTCTTTAAATGAACATTTTATTTAGCAGGTACAATCATTTTCATCCGTGAAAGATACCCCTGAATAAGGTGCCCTTGCTGTATTCATACATTGATAAAGCAGGTATGTTTATTTTATTAACAGTTTATTCTGCTTTTCTGCTTATATAAATGCTCAAGATAGCTTACAACAATAAAACAAAAGGCAAAATATCAAACATAGCTTAAAATCTATTAAAATCCATATCATTAAAATCTATTAATAGTTAAAAGCTTGATGGAAAAGATATTTTGTGCCTTGTGATTTTGTAAAAGTTGAAATCTTGAATCTTAATGGATTTCATTATTTATTTGCTTTGTTCATCTTATCCCTCCCGGCCTTTCTTCCATCATAGAGCTCAAACAACTTCCAGAGAATCTTCCTTAGAAACACTGAGTATCACTGCATTGTGCCCTGTTAAGATCATGATTTTCTAACAGTATATAAGGGAAGTACTTAGAAACAAATCAAATTTCAAACATGAATGAGGTCCACTTTTGCTCACCTCATTCACTACTCCATTAGAAGTGATTTCCAAGTAACAGCCTATTAAATGGAATATTTTCATTCCAAGGATAAACAAACTCTAAAGAAATGTTAAAGTGCTGACATAGACAAATTCTGATAAAATAATATGTATGCAAAACAGGTTCTATGCCTAAATAATCTAACTTTAATTGAAAATCAGCATGAATGTGCTTTCTGTTCAACTGCCTGAATGGTAAACTAGCACAGTCTGATGTTTATTTAGGGAGCTATGCACCAAAAATATTAAGTAGGAAAAAATGGATATGTTGAAAATCTGTGGATATTCAAGCTGAAAGACTTATCTACTTGAAAGTAGAACCATTTGAATCAACCATAATTAAGTTTTAAAAAGAATTAACAGACAATAGCACCTTTAATTCATAATGTTATTTTTATTATAAAGTTTTGTATTAATATATTTGAGCATGTTACTAGATTTTTAAAAATAGTCTGTAATTCAGTTTTGAGCATTCAGTGACCTTAAGCATAATAGTTCTGTACTAGATTGTTCCTGAGTAATATGTATGATGACCTTATTTTCTTTTGAAATTCTAAAATGTAATAATTTAATAATTTCTCAAGTCTATTGCTCCCTTACCCAAGTCCAAATTGTCCATTTGAGCATCATTGGAGCGCACATGTAAAGATAAATTCTAGAAATAATTTAATATGATTCATTATATTTAAATCAATTGAACATAAATGTTTGTATATTTTTAAAAAGGCTATTATTTTAATGTAGCTGAAGTATGCTAATTTATTTCATTTTTCCATAAAAATACAGAATTAATGTAGGATTAAAATGTTACAAGAGGAAGAGTTTAACTATCAGGTCCTACGGCCAGGAACAAAATAGTGCATGCCCTCCCATTTGATATACAGAAATAAACTGCATTAGCAGTTAGATTTTGCATCAATCCTGGTGACAGAACATTTTCCTTCACAGCATCTTGGGATGCCAAACTAGTTTAGAGGGTGAAGGATAGCCATATAGCAATGCTTCCCTGACTCCAACAATGAGAAATGGTCAAAGGCTCTGACTCTGGCTATATATTATGGCAGAGACCATAATGCAGTGTCTAGAAACTATTGTATAGCACTCCCACACATACAACCAAAGGTATGGATCCAGTATGTAGATGGCACCTTTGTCATAATAAAAAAGGAACAGTCAGAGAAAACACATGAAACAATCAACAACTTCAAAGGAATAAAATTCACAAGGGAAGAAGAAAACAACAACCTACCTCCCAGGGTTATTGGGGAGAAAAATTGGAAAGGGACTGCTATGTATATCACTCTATGCTTCTGAAGGAAAGGCAAGTTATTAATCTAACTGATAAATTCCAAATATAATGGGTGGTAGAAACAAGTTTTCTCTAAGGATTATCACTTCTCAGTGATAATGAGGCAGCAAATATACCAGCCTTGACTTGGTGTAAAGTTTCATATTCATCATAGATGTATCATGAGGTGAAGAGGCTCTGGATAGCATGCATTTGTACCATGCATGACCTCACCATGTTCCCACCCTACTTTAATCAATTCCACTGGCAAAGTGATGGTGGATTTTGGTTGGAATAGTGGCATAGTTCTGTTGATCTATCTGCCTGTAAATGGATGTTGCTACATTCTAAACATCCTCCACCCATCAGAGAATCTTCAGGTTGGGATTCCTCTGCTAGGTAGCAGTTATGCCAACATTTTGCCTGGAGCAGTTACTTTGCATATTATGAATGCAGAGCTAAAATAAAGAATTCTGTAGAACTCAAGTTGTTTTGTTGGTTCTATAATTCTGATAATGGTTTTGTCTTACTGCCACTTTAATTTACTAAGAGCAAATTCCAGGAATGTTAGAAAGCAACATGTTGATTGACATTGCAGAAAGGAACAGAGGCATGGTCTCATTCACAATGCATTTTTTTAAAAGACTCTGACTTAGCATACTAAGCATTTTAAGAGTATTCCAATTACTCCCTGGTTACTGGGCAACACATTCCTATTACCTAAGGAATGTACTAACTTCTTTCCCTTCTGTCAATAGCCACCATTCAGTAGAACTGCTCTTGTTCTAGAATTCTGGCCCACTCACACTTAGTGCTTTTCAGCAGAATGACAGCAGCTTGAATAGGTTCTTTACCTTTTAGACCCCTTTCAAAGTCAATGCATGCATGCATGGAATGGCTTTTAGATTAATTTTAGTTTACTTATGGAAGAAGTGGAAGGTTGAATGTGTTATCTATGTCATTTGCTCAAAAGCTAGTCAATGAACTCATTATAACCTTGACTACTAGAATCTTTATTGTACAAATTAATTAAATTGTATATTCTATGTTGCATATGCAATCCTACAAATAATACACATGATCAAGGAAGCCAATTATTTATCACAAAATTGACCTAACTTTTCTAATATATGGAGTAATCAGATTTAAAAATTATTTGGAAGAGTCTGATGTCCCAGAATCTGTAAGTTGAATTAAAATGGCAGTAATTTAATACAGAATTCAGTGATTGGCATGTAGAAACCTCAATTTGCTTCTGGATTTCCCTTTGAAGTACATCATTTTTCCATTTTCTTTTGCTATGTCCTATAAGCTTTTCAGAATGGAATTAAGGACATGAGAAATTGCAACTATACATTGTTTCTATTTGAAATGTCAAGCATTAAAGAACACCAATGCTAATTAGCAACATTAAGAGAACAAATCAAGAAATTGTGAATCTGATTTTAGTCATCCAAGCCAAAAATTTTGAGTTTACATCTTCTGCAATATGATTCCAGCCTTATGTCCCATATGCAAAGGCTTATTTGCTAATTAACCATTAAGAAAATGTATGTCCCCAAAGAATGGTCACACGTCTTAATTGTTTTAAATCACAAAGTAATAGCCTAGATTTTTAGGAATAGCAGAGACCTTTGTGGCACTACAAAATCAATAGATTTATGGTGTGATCTATCTGCATACACTTGAATCTATATACTACTAAAACTCTTGTGTCTGTAACCATCACCTGGGTGAAACGGTGCACCATAGGGGAACAATTTTTGAACCAAAGTACCTTAAATGGGTTAATTTACAGAATGCAACCAAAATCGGACCCATGACTCCCATGGGATTGAAATTTGGGAAATTTGTGGCTGCTTCAGCACTGCTGTGCTGCCACGTCACCACAATCATCTCAGTTCACGTGATCATTGTGGGCATACCTCCGACCTCTTTCCTGCCTCCCTCTGGCCCCTGCACCAAATCAATTGGCTGCTTTGGAAATGAGGCAGAAATTTGAAAATGGCGGTGGCTGTTGAGGGAAGGATGAGGGAGCAACTTGGATGCCTGCTGGTGAGGTAGGGCTGGCTGGGGGGGGGTGCCGGTGGTCAATGGGTGACCCCTCTTCGTCCCTGGAGGGAGGGGGCCCTTGGGGACACACCAGAATGGGGAGCAGGCATACAGTCTTCCTCATGGTCCACAGCTCCCTTTGTTCCACCTTTCCCCAGCAAAGTGGCAGGCAGTTCTGTGGGTCAGCCGAGGAGGAAGAGGAGAAGGAGGAGGAGGAGGTTTCACTGGGGCTCTCCTGAGAGTTGTGAGGGGAGGGCAAACAATGCAAGCCTACATTATATGTGGGGAGGGAGAGGGAGGAAGGAAGGAAGGAAGGTTGGTTTCTGATGTTCCCTGCCAACTTCCCATAAGCAAAGTCAGTGGAGAAACTGGCAGCAAGTCATAAGTTGCTCACACTCCCACTGCCTTTTTGCCCTTGGTCATTCTGTTTCTCTGTTTAGGTAAGGAAATATGGATCATGGGTTGTTGAGTTTAAAAATAAATTCCTCTGATTTCTTATTGCAAGTAAACACATTCTTAATTATAGTATGTTTTGATAGATCTGGACATTCTTCTCCAAAGACAGACGGGGAAACCTGTAGGCATGGAGGTCAAACTCTACATGTACATACAGCACATTTTGTGGTATTCTAGGTACTTTGGACATAGAGAAACCAAAGACTAGCTGAACCAGAGAGAATCCATGTTTGAATGGAATGTAACCTTTGCAGGCTTGCCTAGCAATTAACCTTTTATAGTGATCATATGAATATGGATATGGATATGAACTATATGATGAATACTCTGTCTAATGAAGTACCTACAATCCATCTGAATGCATTGGCACATGGAAGTGCAATAGCATGCTAAGACTAAAACAACAATGGAGTCCTTGGGGTTCTCTGAGCTTGGTTCTTTTCTTGCAAACGTTTCATTACCCAGCTACGTAACATCTTCAGTGCTACAATGGGATGGGGTTTGCTCTCTCTTTATATGCCCTGCCAGTGTTGGTGGGGGTGGGGGTTTTGGTTTGTTCCTCTGGTAGTTCCTTGATTAGGGTATTGTTCACTGCTTGATTGTGTGCCTGGTGGTAACCTCTGCTTATCTGGGTGATGATTGCTGGTGAGGAGATGTTCTGGTCTTTTGTTTTCTTTTCTATTGTCTCTTTTGAGTAGTATGCAGATGCTGTTTATCTCTATGTGTCTGTTGATTGCTGCCTTGTCTGAATGGGTGTCAAACGCTCCAGAAAGCACACAGATGGGAGAAATTTGCATGCAGGCAAACCTCCACCAAGGAACAACTATTCTTTCTACATGAATGCCTAAGACAGCATACCCTGTCCACCAGCGTCAGATACAAACCTCCAATAAACAGCACAGCTGGATGGAAAATAGCTCAACAAAATGGCCGCAAAATGGTAAGACTAATCATCATGGATGCACACCACAGACTTAACAAGTACCAGCATACAATAGACAACCTCAAGGAACAACTAGAACTGATCATGACCCCAGAGCATACTAATATACTGATAACCACCATCCAGAACACATCCCAAAGACAAGCAGAGAAAAGAAAAACTAAACTTCAAACTAAGCTACTCAAATTAAAACCTGGAAACAAAGAGGTACCTGAACCAGAATGGGTAATCAACATGTCCAGCTAGCCACTATCCACCGCAGAACACAATATCCTCCAGAAAGGCCTCAACTATAATGTGGAAAACACTAATCAACTAGAATTCTGCGCAGCCCTAGAAGCAGCATTCAAAACCACAGGACTTAATCAAGAGACCCAAGAAAACATAAGGCAGACAATCATACCACAGATCAGAAGAACACGGTATCAACACCAACTCAAAGCAGAGGACAGACCAGCCCTCAATAGCCTAAGGAAGGACCAAACCATCATCATCCTCCCAGCAGACAAAGGCCGAACCACAGTTATTATGGATAAATCACAATACCTGCAAAAAGCCAAATAGTTATTAGAGGACAAAGAAACCTACATCCCAGTTAACACCAACCCAATACAGAAACTAGACAACCTAATCAATAGAACCCTTAACGACCTAACCAAGAAAGGCCAGATCACAAAGGAAGAACAGTAGTGGATGAAAAGCAGTGGATCCATCCTCCCATGCTTCTATGGACAACCAAAAATACACAAACCTGACATACCGCTCCGACCAATTGTAGCTTTATCAGGGACTCCAACATAAAACATAGCGAAAGAATTGACAAAAAAGCTTGGACATCTCACAGAGAAGAGTGAGTATTCTATCAACTCCTCACTACAATGCCTCCAGAAAACCAAAGATGTACACATAGATGAAGATGAATTATGGTCTCATTTGATGTCACAGCAAACAAGGTAATATCAGAGCATTTCAACCTCCCAGGACATTCTAATGATTGATTTATTATATGCCATCAAGTGAGTATCGAGTCTTAATCATATAGATAGGTTTCCTCTGAGACGTATCTCAGTGTTCTGAGTGGACAGTCTATGGTAGACCTCAAAGTGACTGTTTTGGAAAAGGGGACTTTAAAAGCACCATCAAGTGAGAAATTGCTGATGCATATATTGCTGATACATACATCAAAAACTTTCAGGCAATCTCAACAAACACAGTGGGTTTCTGACCCATTACAATTATTGATAGGGTACTTGTAATCTGACTCACATGTAACCTGAATCTGCCTAACCAACCTATCTTCCCCTTCCTCCCCCTTCGCCAACACACCACAATTTAAATCCTATGTCAGTCTAGCCACTCTGCATCTGATGAGGGGGGTTGCAGCTCATGAAAGTTTATGCCTAATAAAATTTGTGTCCTGTCCCAGGCCTGACTCACATACAAGCAAAGGAGAACAGTTGAAAGGCTTTATTCTGGTTGAGCAATTACAGCAGTAGCAGCCAAGACATGCATGCAGGTGCACGTACAGTCTCAAGCAGTCCCAAATCTCTTAGAAAACTTACAGGCAAGTTCACAATAAACAAAGCCCAAGCAGCGGCAGAAGCTTTGTTAGGGCACAGTTCAGAGATCATAGCATCATTAGGTCATCAGCCAGTCTGGGTCCGAAAGAACAGTTTCCATGGGCAAGAGTTTAGGACAAAACAACAGAGGTTTTGGTAAACAGAGTAGTTCCCAATGAAGGGAGCCAGGTTAGCAGTTGCTTCTAAACAGAGCCCATGCCGGTGAATCTAATCAAAGCTAGGAATGCCCCTGGTGTGCAAGATGTGCTGAATACTGTTGCTCTGCTCCCCATTGCACGTGGTGCGCTCTGGGGTTGGACAGTCTTTCCAGCTTCAATTCCTCATCCTCTGAGAGTGGAGGCAGCTGCTTCTGGTGACTGCCAAGTGGAACAACCTTTGGTGATTGAGGGCTCAGAGTTTCCTCAGGCTGAGATCCAACCAGCTCTTCTGGAGCAGGCTCCTCTCAGACTCTTCTGAGTCAGAGCTGGCCATGACAATTTGGTAGTCTGAAAAGGTGCTACCAGACTCCCTCTGATTTTTTGCCAGACTAACACAGCTCTCATCCTATAACAAAAGAATAGCTGTATTCAAGCTTTGATTAACCTATACAATTGTACTATGTACTATTGTTTTCTGTAGTGATTGTGCCCACTGGGGAAAAAGATACTGAGAAAGGAGGGAAAAACCCACCCAAGACCAATGGCTTGGGGGACATTGTTGATATTCGGTCTATACTCTTTCTGCTTGAAAGTCTGGTTTACAGGATACTCTTTGTTACAAACTCAAACAGGACTTAGACAAATAAATGCTTTAAGGTACTATGTGGCAAATGCCACATAGATGCCTCATAAAATGATCTAATACCCTGAATTATCACACAAGCAGACTTTAGGAGAAGTTATGTTATTAAAGGACATAAGATAAAGAACAGGCAATTACTCTGTGGAAAGCTCCAGAGGAATTCATTATTGCAACAAATGCACTACAGCATCCATGAGGATTAAAGAATAGTGCATTCGTTTTGACATAAGTTTTTAGGGCCATGAACCCCATTGACAAGCCCCAAGTTTACTTGGGCTTTTTCATTCTACAGTCCTTTTTTACCTATTTACCTTGTGACGAGATGGGACTGAATTGCAAGAGAGAGTTAAGAAAACTTCTAAAGGATGAACATCCAGCATTCTGTGTTCCACAGGGACCAACTACAGATGTATATGCCAGTCAGATTCATGAACATTCCAAAGATGCCTTGAAAAAAAGAATATTTTCCAAAATGTGTTCCTCCCTCTCTCCCTTATTTCAGTGCCTGCTCTCCTCTTTCAGTGTTCCACTGTAGCAACATGTAGGTGTTTTCAGGAAGCTCATAAACATGAAAGTGAAGATGATACCCCTCTTCCCTGTAGAAGCTATGAAGATCTTGGCTTGTGTAAGGCTCTGCAGACCCAAAGTCCTTATATGGTACCATCAAACTTTTTTTTTGTGGGAAGCACAGTACAATAGAGAAATAGGTAGATTAGCCTCTACACAAGTAGTATTTCCCCTCCTATAGTGGAAAGCTGAAAATTCCAGCTCCATCCTCTGGAGATATCACTATGCCACTGTTTGCCCCCCATGACCCTTGACCACCAGAAAATATAAATTATAAGTGTGGTGCCCATCACAACAAGACCACCTTTGATCAAGTTTGAACATTAAGATTGGTTGTTTTTTTCAGTATTTTGTTAAGGGCAGGGGGCCAAAGTTTGATTTTTTTAAAGGACTACTTGTCTGAAGAGGGTGGCTTTTGCAGGGGCAGGAATATATCCATTCAGGTGGGATTGAGAAATGGTTGATAGCTAGTTTGAGTGCAATTTCCATCCCTTAATTTAGGCAATTCTTTGTAGCTTCAGGACTTTCTCTACTATTATGTGGACTAGAAATTTGCTTTAGTTTTTTTTTAAATTAATGGTCAAATTGTGAAACACAGATTAAAATCCATGTTCTGTGAAATCTTCCATCTGTGTGGATATTTGATCACCAAAGCCCCCAATTAAATCTGTAAATAATTTGATTGGTGTAGTTCTAGGGTTAGTGACAATTTAAAAGTTCCCTCAACATAAAGAAATATGGCTGTTAGGAAGTATTGTGTATTTTGGTGAATTTAGGTTTGCCTGCACTATTAAAAAACTGATGTTCTTGAGTGTCAATATATAGCAGGCTATTATAAACAGAAAAAAACCCCTGTGAGTCAGTTCCCATGGTAGCATTTGCAGCTGTAAAACTGCAATAGACAGACTGTTGTGAGCCTAATGTTTGCAACAGCTGATTTCCTCCTCTTGCTCATGAATAAATAACTAACAAGAGGAGGCAGTGATTCCTAGTACTTACTCCTGTTTAATGAATAAGATGATAAAACAAAAATAGATAGCAAGTTATGATGCATGTTTCCTATCTATGCCAGTTCCAAAACCTGGTGCCACCCGTGTGTTGGGCAGCTATAGCTCCCAGAATTCCCAGCCATATGGTCCATTGCCTATGCAGCTAGATATTGCAGAAAGTTACATTCCTAACTATCTACATCAGTGTTTCTCAACCTAAGCAATTGGAAGATGGGTGGACTCCCAGAAGGGGTAACAGCTTAGAGCAGTGTTTCTCAATCTTGGCCACTTGAAGAGGGAATTGGCTGGGGAATTCTGGGAGTTGAAGTCCACACATCTTCAAGTGGCCAAGGTTGAGAAACACTGCTCTATATGTCTGTACACCCATTTACATGCTTATTGATACTAAAAAAAACTAAAATGCTGGTGAAGCAGGATTTATTTTTGAGCAATCCATGCTGATTTTTATTCAACAAGGCCTGTTCCTCTATGTCCTTAGTCATTTTTCTTCCATTGTTTACAAATTTCCCAAGAACCAACGTTAAGCTTACTGGCTTAACGTTGGTTCTTGCTCTAAGGTCCTTGCTGTTACGTAAGGTTCTTGCTGTTATGCCTTCTGGGAGTCCACCCATCTTCCAATTGCTTAGGTTGAGAAACACTGATCTAGATAGTTAGGACTGTAACTTTCTGCAGTATCTAGCTGCATAGGCAATGGACCATATGGCTGGGAATTCTGGGAGCTATAGCCGCCCAACACACGGGTGGCACCAGGTTTTGGATAATCATTTCCTGTTATCTCCCCACCCTTTTTTTAAAAAATGGTGTCACGCTGGCTACCTTCCAGTCCTCTAAGAAACAAATTATGTAGTTTGGCTACGTCAGGAATGTCACTTTTGAGTTCTTTGAGGACTTACGTGGATGCCATCAGAACCTGCTGACTTGTTACATGCAGTCTTTCAAGATGTCCTAGAATATCTCTAAATACGTTGGGATTATACTTCCTTGGTTGAGAACTGTGGGAGCTGTATTCCCACTCATTTGGCGGATATCACATTGGGGAAGATGGTGCTGTTCTGTATTTTCTAGATTGCCCCTTGATAAAATATTTTTGTTTACTAACTTATGGTACATCTTCCCTAGAAATTTGTATCAGCATTTTGTTGGGTGACTTATCTGCTGGTCACTGCTTGCAGTGTTTAGATAAGCATGGTGCCTGCTTTCATTTGCAATAATAAACAAGGTACAAAGTCCTACAATCCTCTTTACATTCCTCAGAGGCAATTACTATTCCACTCAGAAAGTAAATACCACCAGCACTACTTCTATCATTGGTGCTGCCAGGTTTTATACTGGGCTGGGCTGGGCTTTGGGAGGTAAATTTAATATATTTAGTACCAGGTTTTCTCTCTCTTGTCAGGTAACATAAAATAACTATGCAAATCTAGTTGATTCATTAAAACAGAGTTGGGTATAATGTTGCTCTCCAAGGTTTGGGCTCCAATTTTTATCCATCAAAAATGTTTCTAAAATGCAAATATATTCTAATGCACTTTCTGATCACATATCTTGACATATTGCCAGATGTTGTTTTTTTTTAAACTATGTGCAAAATCTTGCAAAGTTGCTGCTCTGGTTTGTGGTGAAAATGTCAAATGATTTGTTTGCCACAATCAGCCAACCACTAGGGGAAGAAATAATCAAACTGATGCAATGTTCCTTCTTGGGATTTCATTATATGTTGCACAAGTAGTTTTATAGTATTTGTTGCCATGAGGTATGTTTGTGGCCAGAAACTTAGATGGCCTTAAAGTAAGATTAGACAGATTCATAAAAGATAGTTTATTATTTATTATGTTATTATCCATAATGAAATAGGTTCAGAAGCAGACACTCAACTAAATACCACTTGCTGAGATGGGGGAAACCATGATGGAAGGGCTGACTATATTTGGTTGACACGCTGCATATCAGGATCTAGAACAGATGGACCTTCAAAGTGATTCTGAAAAATTCTTATTATGTTCTTACCCCAGCAGTGGGATGCACCAGACCATAGGCATTTTAATTTCCACTAATAAAATGAAAATAAAATGTATTATGAGGGTGAGTGATGCATACACTTTGCTTCCTCCAAGCTCTGGTTCCACTAACATACAATTTATTTACTGCAGCAATATTATTTTATTTATTAATCAAATTTATATGGCTGTTTGCATGTGTGGGCACTTCACAAATACTAAACTTTATCTTTACTGATACATTTCAGAAGGTAAATTTTCGTTCCAAATTATATGTATGTATGTATGTATGTACGTACATAATTACCTGAGTATTTGTTCACTAGGTATGCTAGGTGTAAAGGTACTCCATCCAGATAATACTCTGTAGAGAATCTTGGGGCTTTTTTCCTAGTTAATTTGCATTATGAAAGCTGTCCACAATAAATAAATACAAGCTATTGGATTGTTTCAGAACCTTGGACAGCTATGAACATTATTCTTTGGGAGCTCTGAATAATATGAATAAATTATTTTTGGTTAATTTAAGTAATAATAATCGTAAAATTCTCTATAACCAAATTTGTAGCAACTCTACAATTTCATTGTTGAATGTATCAGTCAAGTAATTATTCTTAAGACTGAATCTCATGCCTACATATTTAGTGAAAACTAATTGCCTCCTATCTGTTGAGAAAATTGTGACAGGAGTAAATATGCACTTGTTTAATGTCTGGTAATTTACACTATAGTGTAGTATCGTAGTTAAATTGTTGAACGTGGATCAGAGAAATCCAGATTCAAGACCTCACGAAGCTCACTAGGTGACTTTCTCTCCTCCTAACCAATTTCAGTTGTAAGATTAGAATTAGGAGAGCCCCCATTTATGCTGCCTTGAACCCCAAGAAAAAAAGCAGGATATACATACATACATACTTTTATCCCTATCTATCTATCCAATCTACCTATCCAATTTGGGGAATTATAGCCAGCTGAGAGAGAGGTGTGTATGTGTGTGTGTATACACACACACACACACACAGATGCAGGCTGCCAATTTTTTTTTTTATAGGGGAAAAATGCACCTTTGCCTTCAAGAACATCTGCATACTTCTCTTACAGCTTAGTTCACAACATATACAAATTGTTTTTTGAATATTTGGGTTTGCTGTTTCACATAACAAGACAGTCTTCCACAGCTTAGAGCCCTGGGATTACAATTCCCAGAATCTGATTCTGAGATGGAAGGTAGAGCTGAAGTTTTCCCTCCCTCTTTCCCCTTTTCTTGAAAATTTGGGGCAATGGGTCTGCACATGCCAGAGGGAAGGGCAGGCTGCATATAGTTCCTTGGTTCCTTCCTTCTCCAATTTTTTTTTTCTTGTACAGCAGTTGGCAGCAATAGAAACAAATGAGGCTCTGAATTGGCCATCACTTCAGAGTTTGTATGAAGAAACTCTGTAGAGAGAAGACTTCCCACTTCAGAGTTTGCCCTGAAAATGAAAAGGGCACTGGGAAGGGGGCTTCAAGATGCTCACGTGCAGAGCAAGTACTTATTCTCATGCATCTTCACAGAGTTTTGTATGCCAGTTTCAGAATATCCGAAGAAGGCTATAATGCCATATCTCTCATTGGAGAAAGCATCATAACTCAGTGGTAGAACATGTGTTTTTTTCTTTTACAGATAGTGCCAAATTCTGTATTTGGCCTTTGCAAATACATTCAGACAAATATGTTCTTGTCTGAAAATCTGAAGAGCGGCCACCAGTTTATATAAGTAAGAGGCAAGGTGAGTTGTGTGCTGGGAGCTGCA
Source organism: Liasis olivaceus (assembly GCA_030867105.1). Taxonomy (NCBI): domain Eukaryota; kingdom Metazoa; phylum Chordata; class Lepidosauria; order Squamata; family Pythonidae; genus Liasis; species Liasis olivaceus. The sequence continues at coordinate 39,901,234 of CM061349.1, forward strand.
CTCCAAAAGGTGATAAACAAAATCTAAGTTTGATTTCATTATATACCGCATTTTTCCGACAATAAGACGCCCCCATGTATAAGACCCCCACTTTTCCAACCCAAAATTAAGAAATCAATATTTTAAAGATGGTGCAGAACACATTTTTATTTAGTAATTAGTTAACATTTACCTGCTACACTCAGTGGGAGGAGGTCCAAACCGTCTCTCTGCAGCTCTATTTCCAGGCTCTTTTGCATAACTGATTACATTCAAGCACGAGTGAAACTGCCGATAGCTTGTCTCTGCAAACAGACTTCCTCTAATTGGTTTGTTCGGCATCAGCTGACATCAGTTACATAAGGCTCGTGATTGGAGGAAGTCTGTTTGGGAGACAAGCTATTTCACTCGTGATTGGAGGCTAGCAATAGGAGGAAGCCTGCCTGCAGAGACAAAGTATGGGCAGTTTTGCCACCACATGGTTCTCTCCCCGGCTGACTTCCTTGAATAAGACGCCCTTCAATTTTTAGGGTAAGGATTTTAGAAAAAAGTATCATCTTATAGTCGGAAAAATACGGTAAATGAAAATACATACATTATTTGCTCCAGCACACAGCAGTGCCCAGCTGATCTCAAGAGGAGGACTACACCTGGCTTCTATTCGAAAGGGATACTGCCAAAAAGGCCAGAACTGTAGACTAGACTGGGAAGTTGAAAAAAATAGTCCAGAAGAAGCTAACGTCTATCATGTTAAAAGGAGTTGAACTCAACACGAGATTCTATCCATTCCATATCTATATTTAAATAAAATTAAAATTGATTTGATTTAGTAATGTATTCAGTAGTGTTCTTCTTTATTATTGAAAATTACAATTTAGTAAAAAGTTTTGGAACTCTCTGAAGGCCATACCCAAAGCATCTGGGGACTATATTCAGCCCTAGGGCCACAGATTGTGTGCTTAAGGAGTAAACCGTACTGAATTGGATATGACTCACTGTACAATGGCTTACCATGTTTCTATTTTGTTTCTAGGTCTATATGCCTGAATTGTCTTGCTGGTAGTAATGTATAGAGCAATTTGCATCAAGTATTTTGGACTTGCTTCCCATGAAAAGCTGCTCTACTGCTCAAGTAGGATGCTGCCACAGCAAGAAATGACTCTCTAGAAATATCAGTATGATACCTTCCATGAATATGGTTGTATCAAAGATGATGATTTACAAGAAATCTTTTGAGGACCTATTGCTAAATGGGCCTAGGTTTCGAATATTATGCCCTCAGGCTTAGTTTTAGTAAAGGATAAGCTTGAATTCTCCTAACTTTTCCAACTGCAAAGTTATTATACTACAGTGGAACCTCGAGTTACGAACGCCCCTCCTTACGAAAATTTCGCAATACGACCAGCTCCAGCCGCAAAAATTTGCCTCGCCATGCGACCTCCGCCTCGCGATACAAACCGGATCCGCGGCCATTTGCCCTGCTGCCACGTGGTCGCGGCTTCCTGTGGGCGAGATCACGGTAGCAAGGAAGCTTGCTCCACGAGGCAAATTTCCCCATAAGGTTCAATGTGTCAGCCGGCTTGCACGGCTAGGAAATTCCCCAGGCGTGCTTTAGTCAATTTCACCACTCGAGCCCTAGCGCAGAAAGAGGAAGTGCTAATGAAATCTGAGCGCGCGGGGGGGGGGGAAGGCTTTTGTCATGCGCGCACAGCCGGGAGCGGGAGCTTCCCCCCCCTTCCTCAAATCTTTCCTTTGTCCATAGTCCTTGGCGTGGTGCGCGCGGCAAAAGCGCAGTGAAATCAACCAGCGCGCGGGGGGAAAGGCTTTTGTAGCGCGCACAGCCGGAAATGGGAGCTTCCCCCCCCCCACTGATTCCTCTTAATTCCGCTCTTTCCTTTGACAAAAGCGCAGTGAAAGCAATCAAATCAGCCCTAGCGCAGAAAGAGGAAGTGCTAATGAAATCTGAGCGCGAGGACAAAAGCCCAAGGAAAGCAATGACTACGCCAAGGGCTATGGACAAAGGAAAGAGCGGAATTAAGAGGAATCATTGGGGGGGGGAAGCTCCCGCTCCCAGCTGTGCACGCACGACAAAGGCCTTTCCCCCACCCCCGCGCTGATTTGATTGCTTTCACTGCGCTTTTGTCAAAGGAAAGAGCGGAATTAAGAGTAATCAGTGGGGGGGGCCGCGCGCTGATTGATTTCACTGGGCTTTTGCCGCGCGCACCACGCCAAGGGCTATGGACAAAGGAAAGATTTGAAGAAGGGGGGGGAAGCTCCTGCTCCTGGCTGTGTGCGCGCACGCGACAAAAGCCTCCCCCCCCCCGCGGGCTCAGATTTCATTAGCACTTCCTCTTTCTGCGCTAGGGCTCGAGCAGTGAAACTGACTAAAGCACGCCTGGGGAATTTCCTAGCCGTGCAAGCCGGCTGACACATTGAACCTTATGGGGAAATGTGCCTCGCGGAGCAACCAAATTTGGAGGGTGGATTAGCCGTATTTACATTGAACCTTATGGGGAAATTTGCCTCGCGGCGTGACCAAATTCGGAGGGCGGAACGGATTAACCGTATTTACATTGAACCCTATGGGAAAACGTGCTTCACGTTGCGACCAATTCGAGTTGCGATCAGAGTCACGGAACGGATTAAATTCGTAACTCGAGGTTCCACTGTATGACTGCAAAATCTAATATAATTCTGTTTTCCACTCCAGTTTACTAGACATGTGTGACTGCAAAGCCAAGAGCCTCTTTCGATTTCAGTGGCATTTTTCTCTATTCAGAAGAAAACACTTTGTGAACCATGAAGTTTTATTCAAGTCTTACAGAACACACTCACAAGTCATTCCTTCCATAAGTCATTGCTCTTTACATTAGTGCCAGCAAGACAATTCAGTGTCTGCACCCAGCAACTCCTCTTCCCATTGTATGCCACAAATGGGCTTAACATGCAGACCAGAATTAGAGGGGAGAGAAACACATTGATAAACCTGTATGGGTCTTTCTATAATATAACTGTAATTCCAGGAGCATCTTTTCATCTCACAAAATCAACACCATGCCAATTTATATTGTGCTATCATTGTGTATATCATCCCAATATACAAAATTTGGGAAGATTCCAAAAACGCCTGGGTAAGATAGGGTGAGAGGGTGTTTTTTTTTTTGTTTCTTCTTGTATCCTTTGTCTTTAAAGATAACATTCCCTGATCTGAGATAACACTTCAGTGCAGAGGCTGAAATTCAAAGGCTTCATGAATTGGTCATTCCACATCATGTTTAGTCCTAAGTCTGAACTGTCAAGTATCTGATTCAAATGAGGCATCAGTCATACACTCCAGGATTTATACTTATAACTTGGTTAATTAATTAACATCTATAAGCTGAAATATTAAGAGAATTTTGCTTGTACCTTCCATCCTTGTGTCCTTCTATTGGTATATGCACCTCTCTACATACCTAAATTCATGTCATATTTGCTAAGATATATGTAAGAATCCAGAGATCTTTTAGCAAGGATCAGTATGTACAGAACAGTTTATGTATTCTATTACACTTAAGTGTGGAATAGCTGCTATTCTAGAAAACATCAGCTCATACAATGGTTTAAAGGATATGAGCTTTTATTTTAACATGCTCATACATTATATAAAACATCTTAGTACACTAACTAGTTGAAACACACTGAAAGAAAACAGAAACCAAGGACACTTGCAGAAATGAGACAGAGGAGAACTAGTTATCCAAAGCATTCAGAACAGGGGTCTGCACCATCTGCATCTATCCTGGTTAAACTGCACTAGACAAAGGTCAGTTAGTGATCCAGATATTTCGCTGCAAATTTTGCATATCACAAATATTTCTAATATGAATTAAACAGTGGCTTGCCAAATAGTAATTTATGTTTGGGAACCCAGCTGTCATTAAAATGTTCAACATAGGCATCAATGGTTTATGAATAAGGTGATTATATAAAGGTATATTTTTATGATCTCTTCCTGGACTTACTTGGCATATATATGCAATTTATTATGTCCCTTCTGCATGAACCAGCTATCTAGATAGCACTGAACAAGTACTACTCTCTTTATATAAATCAATTCTCTTGAGTGCTTCTCCTTATACAGCTAAAACAACCCCATCCATGTACAAGAAGGAAATATCAGCATGGTTCAAGGAACCTTTGCAAAGGTACAGGATAAACTTTAAAAAACGGGAAACTCCTTTGCAGATAGGATCTCTGTCCTGTCTCCTGAAAGGCAGTCCTATACCTAACAAATGCTCATGGAGGGAGAAATGGAAAACATGAGTGAACGGAAAATACAATGGTGTAATCAAGAGAGCAGCCAACCAATCATAAGAGAGTACTGGACAGCAACATTTTATTGCAGTTCCCACTTGTATCCTTTGAACACTCACATGGCTTGCTTTTGTGGTTTCCAGTTTAATGTGCATATTCAGTCTGTGCAAAGGAAGAAAGTGAACCAATGAGACATAAATTGCTGACAGGGCTAAACAACTACACAACTAGTTCAAGTCTCAAAGGAACGCAAGACTGACTCATTTTGTGTGTGGGAAATATAGCCCCAGAAGACTGTTGCGACTCTAGTACCAGCTGATCCTCCCTTGGGGAACTCTTGGTGCCAATCTGTCTTTGACCAGAAACCAGTCCCAGAGTGGGAGGAAAAAGGCAGAATGAACAACATTTGTAATACGTGTAACCTGGAAAGCAAAGGAGAGGAGACAAACATTTTCACTGTTCTTAAATTCTTAAAAGTGTGGGAAATATGATAGAATGAAGTATTTTTTCAAATGAGTGAAAATTGAGATATCTGCTTAATTTTTAAAGTAGATGTTCTACAGGTTCCTGTTTTTGAGTACTACTACTGCTACTACTAATAGATTTGTAAGGCCACCTAATTGTCAAAATGTCGCAAACGCCTTCCAGTCATCAATGCTTCTCTTCAGACGTGTGCTTCCATCCTACCTGGGTGACTGCTCGCTTACCTCACTGCTGATCTGCGCTACAAAAGTGACAAAGGTGCTGCTTTGCAGAAGCTTGCAGCTGATCAGACTGAAGTATATAAAACTTATTCCAAAACCTTGTTGTGTCTATCCACTGTTTTTGTTTTAAAAAGGGTTTAAAAGAATATGGAGGGAAATGAACCAATATAGAAAATTAACAATGATAATTAATTTTACAATGTTATGCACATTTACCTGGGCCCTATTGAATAGTCATGACATTTACTTCCAAGTAAGTACATGCACAGGTCTGGGCTATCACAGGGGAAACCCAATTTCTACGGCATCAACGCTACAATTAAGCCCTACTTGTACTTGTATATTTGATTTTACCTGCAGCAAGTCCATACTTTCTCTGTACATGAAATGACTGGGTGCTCTTTCGAAATTTCGCGCGAAGGAACCGCGTCCCAACTTCAGTCTCGTGATCCCACAGCCTCGCGCGCTCTTGTTTATTCCCACCTCCAAACCTGCCAAAGTATCTGAGTCTTTTCGCCTCGTGGCCTTTTGGCTTGTTTGCGCCACCGCTAGAGAGACGAAGAAAGAGGAACATGGCGGCATTGATATGGCCCACTAGGCTAAAATGAATGTCTAGTCTGTGGCTCATTGTGTCGTGCGAACACAGCCAATATCCGGATAGACCAAAGATTATAAAGTTCTCGAGCTCTCCGTCCTATGTCTCATTCTCTTCCTATTATTATTATTACTAGTGCAGGAGCGCCCTTCGAGCTCTGAGGTCTGCCCCCGACCGCCCCGCGCAGCAGTACCGCTGCTACGACCGCTTCTCCTACCCAGCCAAGCGCGTCTCCGCTGCAAAACTCCACCTAACAACACTGCAATGCAATCTCCTCCTCCAGGCGAGAAAGGGAGCCAGTAAGTAGCCAGCCACCATCAGCGCCCCCACCCCAATAATGCAATCGGAGCGCCACCCCCCTTCCCCTTTTGCTACCAAGGCCACTGACGCTCTGGCCCTCCTTTGCAGCCTCCTTTCTCCGCCAAGCAAGGTGCTCCCGCCGAACTCTGAGAGCAGCCGGACTAAAGCCGAAGCGGCGAGTCTGTGTTTCCTCCTCCGCCTAGTTTGCACCTTCTGCCGCCGCCGCCGCCGCCGCCGCATTCATATAGGATGATCTCCCGCACCCTCCCACAAGCCGCGCGGCTGCAACTCCCTTCAGCGAGCGGATGACTTCTCTTTTCCCCTGTTCCAAGCTCTGCCTGTTCTCTCCAGTTCTCGCGCGCCATGCATAGATCTCGAGCGAGGCTCTTGGTCCTCTCCGGCAACTGCGGGTTGCCTAGTGGTGGGGCGGAGATGAGCTTGTTCAATGCATTCTCCAGACGTATTAGCAGCCCACAGCAGCCTGGCTGGCAGGCGAGGCTTGCCTGAGTGGCTGACTGGCGCGATTCCCGGGCACTCGCAGCTCTGCATCTGGCTGAAGGACGCGTTCACGTGTGCGCCGCCAGCCCAATGTGTAATGCTGCAGTGGGCAACCGGGGAGCATCTGCAAAAGGACAGGAGGACTCAGCAACTGCTCTTGGAGCCCATATAAAACCAGGAAGCGCCTTGAATCAGACTTCCCTCTTTCTCTCCCGGGCTATTTTTGCCTTTCTCAGTTATTCCAAAGCTCACTTTGGCATTTGCCACCGTTCCCACTTGCTCTTCAGAACTACACTCCCTTCTTCCCTTCCCTGTTTTCACGTGTATTTTATCTTTGCCTGGCAGCTACTAGTTTATTTTTCCCTTCCTCTCTTGAAAGGCGCCGTCTTCCCTCTGACCCGAAATTAATTTGTTTGTTGACTGCAGCACTGAGGCAGGAAAAAAAAAAAATTGGGAATTCATTTAATCCTTCCCTTCTCCTTGTGCAAAGAAAGCAATGAAATTTCCAATCGAGACTCCAAGAAAACAGGTGAACTGGGATCCTCAAGGTTGGTGTTGCTTTTTCACTTTTTCAGTAAATAAATAAATAAATAAATACATGCAATGTTCGTCCCTGTCCGCCTTCGCGAGTGTATTTGTGCTTGTTATTCTCCCAGCCATCTGATGCTTGAGAAAAAGAAGAGGATTTGGCTGAGATTTGGGGAGGGGGGGAGGCTTTGTTGTTAATTGCAGCTCTGCCCTTCTTTCCCTGTTGACTTTCCTGTCTTGGAAGATGGTCAGTGTTACTACAGTCTTGGGGACTGCAGGGTGAGGGGTGGGGAGGTGGAGAAGGAGAAACTTGTCTAACTGAAAAAAAAGCAAAACAAAACAGAAAACAAAAATGTGACATCACTTCTCCCCATACACATTATTTTTAGTCTTTCTGATACAGACTTGTCTTGGGATAATAGGTCTTGTGGGAGGGAGATTCTTTATCTTGATGCGGGCTTCCTTTGTCACTTCTGGTGATCTTTGTCTCCAGTAAACAGAGCAGTAGATACACCCAGAGAAGATCCACTCCTGCTTCCTCAATGTCAAATGTCTCTTGGCAGCTAGGTGGGATGAAATCTTACTGCAGTGGACTCCCATTGGGGTGCCCTGGTAAATAACAATGGTTAGGGGAGACTAGACATTCAAATGTTTTTCTTCCCTATTAACAATGGAGTAGCACTCCAAGCTTGGTGGTGGCTTAACTCTAGGCTTAAGAGGAAGCGAGGTTGTAGAAAGACTGGAGAGGGTGAATACATAGGAGGGGACTGATGTGTGCATCTCTCCTGTGCTCTGTTCTGTAAAACAGTTGGAGTTGTTTAAAAACCATGAGTTTGCATGCCTGTGCACGCACACTTACACAGATGCTTGCTTTTAGTTTAAATGCATATGTTGATTCTTGTTTTTCTGGGGAAAGTGGTAGAGATTACCTCTGTGAATGTGTAAGGATCACTTCATGATTCAGACTAGGCTGAACATCTAGGCTTTTAACCTATAAACAGCAACAGTGGATGCTAATATCTTTGCAGTCCCAGGAAGACTGACAGATTTAAATGTTTTCTGAAGGACTAGGATTGGCTCCTAGTTTTTACCATTCCTTTCTCACTCTTTGTTTAACCTGTCAGTGCTCTGAAATGGCCAAAATGTCCAATTCTGTGTTGTCTTCAGACATAGTAATGGATTTAATAGCACAAGAACTGAATTATAAAAATATTCCGGATGCTTGAATTTGAAATGGACAAAGGAAGTGTATTTGTTTCTATGTTTCATAATAACTTATTTTCACCTTAAGAGATGATGAAATTGATGCTGATTCTAACATCTTTATTGGGGGGAAATAGACACTGGGAAATGTGTGCTTTCATTTGCTAAATTTTGTTGTTGTAAAATAAATAAAATGAAATAATCCCTAAACATCGATGATGTCCTCTGTGCAGCCAAAGCCCAATTAATCAGTTTAGTAGGGCTTCTCAAGCTCAACAAGTGGTGGACTCCAGTTGCATTAAAAAGTTCAGATAGTAAGTAATTATTCCTATGGTGTGATTATTTTCCTAATGTGTTGCTGAGTCAATTCCCATATTTATGCTGATATCATATATTTAGTTATGAAAAAAACAACAACCAGAAAAAAATAAAAAAAAAGCCAGCCATATAAATGAAGCTCTTTTGCTAACACAAAACCCAAACAACTTTAGGTTCCCTTTTAATATAGCAGCAGTTGGTATGTTCACCAGTTTTCTGTCAGTTCAGCTGACAGCTCTTCTGTAAGATTTAAATGTCTGTCGCATGAGAACAGAACCAATTTTATAGGTCTGTAACCAGTTGTCACCAGTGATCTCAGCCATATCTGTCAGACTGTACCTTAAGTAACAGTATGAAAAAATATAAGAAATAGTTCTTTGTCCTGAAACCATTCATGGTGCTATTTTTAAATAGCATTGGGTTATGCCCATTGCCTTCTTTGGTGGGGATTCGGAGGAGACCAAATGTTCTGCGACAAATGAATGGATCAGTACAGACTAATATGTCTATCTTACAAAAAATGCTTTGGACCTTGCTTCTTATACTGGCAGATGCTGGGGCCAAAACCTCATGGGCGCCTGATTCTGGCTTGAGTTCATTGTTGGTGGAGTTAGAGTTGGTTTAAGATGATCTAATGCTCCTGCATTAATACAGAAGGAAAAGATCTGCTTTTATTTTTTTTACTGCATGAACGAAACATCTTTTATATAATTAAGATAATTTTTTGTTCACAGATCATTGGCAGGATAGCAGAAACAATTCTTGCTAATCCCTCCTCTTCTCTGCAGCTTCTGGAAAACTGTTCTAGACAACCGGGGGGATTATCTAAACTGGGAAGTGATACAGGGTATCAGAAGAGGGCACTTCCCATTTTCAATGGCAGCTTCTGTTGGATCTCAGTTTCTTGTCGAAAGGAAGTAAATGTTCCATCTGAAAAGAACACTGGATTTAACCCATAAAATGAGAAAAAAGTTTAAACATTTAATATAAAATTATGCTGACTTTTTAAAATGAAAATGCTTGGATGACTAGCCAGCTCAGAAGTTGCTACTCCAAGGTTTCAACTTAGACTTGAAATCAATATGACTTGAGTCCTAATTAACTACAGTGGGTTTGTTCCACATATGAGTATATTTGGGTGCAACCCTATGTATTTTAATATGCTATATTGGCAATAACATACATTTAATTTTGAAAATGGTTCCATAATTGGAGTCATAATTTTGCACTCCAATTAATGTATACTCAAAATCTCAAACTTCACAAATCATTTGAATGTGAGCAATTACATAAATTTTCTTAAAGTAAGTATATTAAGTCTCTGATTCAAAGAATGTGCCAAATTATTTTATTTGTCTATGTTCAGTACATTTAGACAGTCATGGGATAATAAATCATATTGGATATATTGTTAAATTTAATTACTATCTGTTAATCTGATTTGGTGCCCCTCAATGGATGGAACAATACAAGCCATATTGCATTTCTGATAGGATGTTAAAACACTCAGATAGGATGAATGTTGAATGTTGATGATTTTATGGACTCAACTACATTCATTTTCTGAATATGTGTGTTGTGAAATTTCTGCAAGATGCAGCTAGATGTGTCTAACTCCAGAGCCGCCCAGTCACCCTCTGGGGGAGATGGGCGGCATACAAATTTAATCAATCAATCAATCAATCAATCAATCTCTCTGGATGGACTCTGATAACTATTTTAATATGGCAAATCATAGTTTGTTTAATAATTACACAAAATGTTTAAGATACTTTAAGCTTGTACGCTTAATAATTGAGAGAATTAATTATTAGCTGTTTCATTTTTTTGCCCAGAGGCATATGCAAGTATAAATTTGATATTCATGAAATGTAACCATGCAACTTTTGTTGAGTTTCAGAATGAGCAAATACTGAGTAGCATATCTGAGTTTGTCTCAGTGTAATATTGGGAATGGCCCTCCAAGCATGACATATAAAATATTAGCTGATGACAGTTACACTTTTACACAGTTGATATGAATAGAAATAGGGATGTTACATGTGCTAAGGTAACAGAGGAAAAATCTTTAGCTCAATTGACAGAAATGCAGAGAAAAGAATATTTTTCTAAGATTAATTTTAGAATGCTTCATCCCTGGTTTGACGTTTCGAATTTCTATAAAAGGTTATGGTTGTATACCCTGAGAATATAAGATATGTATGGTTGCTATGGTAACACCAGTTATTTGGACCTGTCTTTGTTGGGAAGAATGAGTTTTCAGCCTTAAAAAGAAGTTTTTGAGATTGAAACACCTGTCTACCCATTCACCAGCAGAACCAAGTACAATAGCTCATTATTATATATTTCCTTTTGTTTTTGGGAAGCCTTACGACAGACTAGATATATATTCATCTAGACAGTATTAACCTCTTCACAGAAAACTGTTTATGATAGATTTTACATAAAGAGTAAGCCCAACATTTCCTTATATTCTACTGAAATCAGTGATATCATCAGCTACATGCATTAGAACAAAAGAAACTGCCTTATACTGGATCAGATCATTGGTCCATGAAGCCTCACTCCTGAATCTCAGGCAGGAGATTTCCTAATCTGCCTGGAGATGCCACAGAATTACATCAGACTTTGAGATAATAGAGATACTGCAGCTGGTCCCGTGAAGTACTGTAAAGAGAAGTTATGTGAATCAGGGAGCCACACCACATTCACTAGCATCCAGTCCCCCTTTCTTGGTAGAATCATGCCCACATATGGCAGGAATGTGGCTATAGTATTAGTGATATTGTGATAAGCAACCCGGCAGGCCTTCAGCGTTACTCTGAGCACATCAGTTTGGCCTAAAGATTGTATTGTAGAGTGTTCAATATGAGCAGTTTGCCCTTGATAATGTCAGGTCCAGCATAATAAGCAGGGCAACCTGAACAAATGCCCAGGACACCAGCACGGATACATCCCAGAATGTTCAGATGTCTGGGGTTTATACAGAACAGAGCAGTTTTTTGCAATCAATCAATCAAACTGGTGTTTTGGCTGTTGTCCCTTTTTTTTAAGTTGAACTGCAGAGTAATTGCTCATCATTTCCTTGCCTTGAAATTTCTCTCCATACAAGAGTAGTGTATAACTGTATCAAGTTGCCCATTTAATAGTGACAGGGCTGGACATTGTTATGTTCTGTCAACCCCTTGTCTACACTTGGATAAAAGCAAAGTTTGGAGGAGGGAATCTTGGAAGAAAAAAAAAGTGTTGTCACAGAGCAACAAGTGGCACTACTATAGTGATGCCATCCCATAGGAGTCTTCTATGCCGTGGGTATAAAACTCTGTGATTTACTGGAGCTGCAGAGCTCATATCCCAGAAGAACTGACTCAGACCTCTTCTGGGAAGGTAAGTAGAGAACTCTGCAATTCTTATAAAGAGATATCCAAAATACTTTTTAAAAGTGCTGTTTGCTCATTTTCCCCTAGCATTCCTTGAAGAATCCCAGTGCTATTCCAGTAAAAGTAACAGAATTGAACAACAGCATGTGTCCCATGAGGCTCGCTCATAGATCTCTCTTTCGATTAATTTGTAAGAAGGTCTCATAAACAATTACACCACCTTTCCAAACTTGCTTTCCCTAACTGCTGAGTCTAAAACATCCCAAATTCCAAATCAGGATAGCCAATGCTGAAGGTAGTCACAATCTATCTGGAAAGTGCTACCTTGGGGAAAGTCGTTACAGATTATTTTTTTAAAGCAATTAGAAAGGAAGAGAAACCTATCAACTTCATTCATGTATTGTTTGAATCAGCAAAGTTTCATTGTCATTGCTATGGTGTATGCAGTGATGGCTGCATTTAATTAGCTTACAAAATGTGAGGTATTTGTACTGCAATGGCTGGCAACTGCAGCCTCCCATATCAACAAGCAATTGCACAAAGGTCCTGTTCTTGAAACCAAAATCCCACGGAAGTCGGTTGTTGTACGTGCTAAACCGTTTGTTCTCTTGCATAGAGCAGAGGAACTGGATTTACTGAATGGCTGCAAAATGTGTTCTCTGATGGCTTGTGCTGATGTAGAAAAATTGGTAGAACTATTTGGCAAGCAGCTCAGCGTCTATAGCAGGCCCTACTTTATTCAGATTTCAAGATGCTGTAGCTCAGCTTATTTAACGTTGTTGTTTTGTGGACATGAACTGGCAGAAACTATGACACCAGTATCAATACAGGAAAAGGAAAAAAAAACACTCTACTGAAAAGATTCTCCAAATAGAAAGGAAAAAAAAATCATTGTTTGGGACCCAGTATATTTTTGAAGATTGAGACATTGTGAGGATATTTAGCATTCATGGACAGGGTACAAGTCTGAGGTTTGTGTTTGAACATAACTCCATTCTCGCCAGTTTCTGAAGATGCTGGAAACATATAAAGCTATATGAGTCATCATCATCATCTTGTATGGTGCCTGACACCCAAATATCTCCTTTGGATGTTGGAATATCAAAGTTTGATATATGCCTTTATAACTTAATTCTGCAATTCAAAATGTAAATACCCATTATGAAATTTCAGAAAGGGAAAAAGGATACAAAGTGCAGGGCGTTGTTTCATTTAAAATGTGGCTGTTTGAACATTATGCTTAACTAGTAGGCTGTACATTGCTTTGGATTTAGCTGCCTAAATGCACAAGAGCATGATTGTATCCTCTGTCTGCAACTTTTTAATTGCAACTCTTTAATTTAAAAGCCATGCCTTTTCCAGGGATTATGCAGCTGTTTTAAAGAGTTGGAGTCTGTTGCTATAGCTGCACTTCTATGCAATCTGATGCACCTTTTCTGAATTTATTCTGGAGTGCTACACAGCTCTATAATGTAATTACAAACTGGATAGGCAAATGAAATTGGTATCAAGAAGATTATTATTATTGGATTTATATCCTACCTTTCTTTCTACAACTCAAGGTGGTGCACATAATACTCTTGCCTTCTGTTTTCCCTACAACAACCACCTAGTGTGATGGCTGAGAGAGAGTGACTGGCCCAAAGTCATCTAGCTGGTTTTCATTTAGCCTAAGGGAGGGCTAAAACTCATGGGCTCCCAGATTCCAATCTGTCACCTTCACCACTACATCAACCTGGCTCTCTCTTTCTCTTTTCTTGTTTTGATTCTTTTCTATGCTACGCATGAAAATGTTCTCAAAGGAAATTTAATGTATTTTTAGTTCCCTACTAGCACAACTTGTAATCTTTTCCATCTGTGTGAGAAAACAGTATTTTTGGGGGGGAGCCTTAAGATATTTGTTACCAGCGTGCAGCCTTTATATATCTCTGCACTGTACCATTAAGCATTTCCAAAGGTGGGCAACCTTGCTTGGTGCTGAGAGCACCCAGCTTTCTGGGTCAGATATTGTGTATACATGGACATGGACTTGTTTGCCCACCAGAAGGAGTCTGCTAGCACCTTTTTGAACTGTAGCTTGTAAAAGCTTATGCCTTTTAATAAAACTGGTAGTTGGAAAAAGTGCTACCAGACTCTTCCTGATTTTTTTGCTACCATAGACTAACACAGCTTTCTTTCTACAAGATCACCCCCTTTAATTCCTTTTCTCATCTCTACCTCTCTCCCAGTGTTCTTGAACAGGCTCAGTGAGAGGAAAGAAGAAACAAATGAAGCTTCTTCTCAGGGAGTCTCTTTGAAGTTGGTTGATTTTCCCCGCTGCAAGAAGTCAGCAATTTTGAGCAGAGTCTCTTGGACCTTGGTGTCTTCCAGTGATCCTGCTGAAAACTGCTGGTATTCTAGTATTACTGGCAGCAGGAATCTTGTAGTTTGTATCTGTCAACTCACTGAACAGGAGGGAAAAATGGATCAGCTTCAGTGTTATTCCATGGGTCAAAGATTGCAAAATTATTGGGTAACATGTAAATTGCACGCATGGAAGAGGGAATCGCTGTGCAAATCACAGAGTTCCTCAGCATTATAAATTCCCAGTGTGTTTCCTAGATTAAGCTGATATTGGGAGACAGACAAAATAATCACTTTTAAACTAGTATAATTTGATGATATCAGCAGTGGACCAAATGTTTTCAATTGCTTCCACCTAATACTGCCTGCTGTCTTGTCAAAGCTAGTTCTTCATTATTGGTTTAAAGAGCTTATACAAATATTTTTCATACTTAAAGTCTTCTCCAAGTAAGGCTCAACTCATTATGATTACATGGACCCATCCATATTGTTTTCTTGGCAACAGAATGAAAGGGTCACTGCTTTCTTTGGGGTTGTTTCTTCAACTTCCTGGTCAAGTTGTTAGCTGTGGGATTTCTTGGTGGTCTCTGATACAAGTATTAACCAGGTCTGACCCTGCTTTAGTGTCTTTCAAGATCAGCCAGAATTGGCTAAGTGCAGCCACCTGTTGAGACCTCATACTGAATAGGAATCTGCAAAAAGAAAAAAAAACATAAAAAATTGGGTCAATTTAAGCTGCAAAGAAACCAATAATACTTCAGAATTAAAAACACAATAACTGAAGTAAAACAAGCCATATATGGCTAACATTTTTAACAGGTACAAAGGATTCCTTTCATTTCAATCTTTATGGCTGTACTTTACCACCAGGATTAAAGGCAACATATCTGGGATGGCAAGCGATCAGAAGATTTTGAAGCTGCAAATACAACAAGCAGATACCATTAATTGCTTTAGAAGAAACTCTGCTTGGTAGCATGCAAATGTTAATTGGTCCTCAAAGAATATGTTGAGCTAAAATGCACATTATGTTAAGAACATTATTTCAAGCCATAAAAAGTTGATACATGTGCAAAAGCATGTCTCAGTACATGAAGTTAGGGTTACAGATTGGAATTGCAGTATAAGAAAGAAGTTAAACTTCCCTATTTTTGTTCCCTTCAAAAATAAATTTGCTTAGCAACGAAAGCTCCCATTAATGCCTAATAAGACCATTGGAGTCACTGGCATAGGGTGGTTTTTCTCAAGATTGTAAGTCTTGATCTGGATTAGCAGCCATAAACTGGATTGTCCCTTCTTCCCCCTCCTGACAGAGAGAGAGAGAGAGAGAGAGAGAGAGACTCTAACCTAAATGCTACTGTAGATTTAATGTAACATATAGCCACTCATAGAAGGGTATTGCAAAAGCCCAAGAATTTGGAGAACAGCAACTTCACATGCTGTTGATGGCTATCGTTTTTTGGAGTTCTATGCAGTATGGTTCCTGTGCTCACCCAGCAGCATTTTAGACTTTTGGAAAGTGCTCTCCAGGGTGCTGTAGTCTTTCTCTAGGCTGACAGGAGCTGCCAGCTCAGTAAAGTGTGCAGTGCAAGAAAAGGGAGAAAAAGGAGCAGTTCATGCCTCAGACTTTCAGCATGGAGACATTTGGTAGCAATTTGTGCTATTTTGTAAAGTCTGCCTTGTAGCTTTCTCACCATTTGTTGCTCTCTTGAGTGATTCTTGTAAAATGCCCACCTGGGCAAGCTTTATATTCTTTATATTGCTCGCAGTAAGGATGTTTGAGGGACTGTCTCTCTCCAGTTATCTCTGTCCATCCTGGAAGATCTGAGGTGGCTGACATGCCCCAGGTTCCATCAATTAAACAGTGTCATCTGATGGGACTCCAAAGCATGCCTTCTCTGTTACAGTGCGTGCTCTATTCCCTCACCCCCAAGATTTGGCTGGTCCCAAGCCTACCACTGGCCTTTAAAAAAGACCTGAAGACCTGGTTCTTCCCCCAAGCACTGGGCTAGGAAGAGATATGAGTCCACCTTAGGGGTGTTTGTGTATGTATGTATGTATGTTTTTGCATGTTTTATTCCCAGTGTGCTGTATTTATTTTTTATTGTTGCATTTATATTATAAAATTGTAACTCTGTTAGCCACCCAGAGTTCTTTTTCCTAAAAAAAACTGATTAAAAAGCAAGGAGCAGGCAATTAGATAATGTCCTTAGGAGAGCAAACAATGATAAAGAACTTTGCTGAAAACTTACATGCATTTATATATGTAATCCATTCATATCCCGGTTTCTTCCATCATGACATTCAATACTGTAAGTGGATTCCTTTCTAGACTCTTATTTGACCTGTTCTGCTTAGTTTCAGGATGGCTGCTGCATCTTTGCTGTGATTCTAAATTTGTGCAGCTCCTTATTGTTGATATTAAGACTTCTTATATTAAGAAGTCTGCTAACTTGCTCTTTAGAAATACATTTTATGAATTCTATCTCCAGAACCATGTTTTCAGAATACTTTTATGTATTATGTATTATGTTATATTGCTTTTAAAATGTATATATCCTCTTTTATTCTATATAGTGCATACAGATCCAACCAACTGTTTGATGAGTCATGAACTTTGATAGAACCACTGTTGACAATAAAACAACTTGCCTCTAGTGGGCAAGTATAGTCCATATTAAGCATGTAAGGGGTTATTGTAACATACATACATTATGTGTGGATGACATGGAGTCAGAATTTAATGATTATTTTGTATAATCACTTCATTCTCTGCACCTTTAGGCCTGTTGAGTACCAGCTGCTGTGCACTGGAGGGGGTATCAGCTTCATGTCCTATTTGTGCATTTACAGAGACATTTGAGTAGCTGCTTTTGGCAACTGACAGATGGAAGAGGTGGCCTTTTGGAATTCTTACTGTTTTTAGATTCTCATATAACCGGGAGCTGTTCTGCTGAGTAAAAAGAGAATAGGCTTAAAACCTAAACTGGATTAAAACGATTAATATATGCAAAGAATAATGCATATATATTATCTGGGCTGTTCTAATTTGAGTATCTCCACTGAGACTGGTCATGATTTTGATCCAAAGCGAGTAGTATGAAAATTCTGTCAGTAATGCTCATTTTCTTATGCATGATACTTCATATTTTAGACAAATATGAATCAGCCTGCGTTTCTCTCTGATCTGCAGTTTCCTTGCTTACTATTATTGTTGGACTACTGTTTTCCACAAAAGCAGTGAACAAAACATCTGCAAAATATGGGTTTTTATTTACTCTGTATATGTTACTTCAAGCTAATTAGGACCTGGTTTAATCCAAGAAATATTAATTACTGGGGTTTCAATTATAGCTATGTCACTTTTCCAAAAACTAACCAAAAGTGTACTACCAGACACTAGATGATAATATACAGAAATAGTCATTGAAGGATTGTTTTAATGTGACAGTTTAGAGTTCTCTTTCGAAATAACTCTTGGCTGAAGTGACATTTAAGCTTTGTTTCCACATGGATCTCTTGACCCCAAAGAGGAGATTCATATAACAAAAAGATTATTTTTACATGAGTCTATCCAGACCTTACGTGATACTGTCTTTTGGGGAGTGAAAATGATAGTATTGAAAAGATAAAATTATTAGGAAATACTTAGACAGCCAAAGAGTCACTGAGTGTGTTGGGGGAAAAAAAAAGCTAAATGCATGGATAGAGAAGGGAGGCTCTATCATAAAGCTTGAACTGTTATTTCGTTATTCATTCATTCATTCATTCATTCATTCATCAAATTTGTCACTGCCCATCTTGTAAAACAACTCTGGGTGGTTTACAACAAGATAAAAATTCATTAAAATACAACATAAAAACAATCCTAAAAATAAATAAATTCCAAGAAGATAGAAAATTGGCAAGTAATTTGAATATCAACAATATCTTGAATTGTTGGTATTCAAATGTCCCTGGAGAAGTTTCTCTTGCCCTCTCCCCCAGCTTTAAATAGATACTTTACACCCTCTCATTTAGCAACCACAATCCTTTCCTTAAATTGGAAGCAAAATGGTTGCTAAGCAAACACGTGACAGAGGAAGAGCGTGATGCTGCGAAGATCACTGGTTGCTATCATCTCATTCAGATAGTTCTCTTGTACAGTCTCCTGTGCTTGGTGTATCTGAGTTTGACATAGTATGATGGGCAAATTCAGCCAATTGTGGCTTATTTGACAAACCATGGTTAAGAAACCATAGCTTAGAAAGATGCATAAATCCAGTCTATGTCTTGACATACAGTTCCATGATCTGTGAATGATTTCTGGGCTCTGAAAAGCTATTGTTTTGATCTATAAGCTGATTAAGTTTGCTTCCATGCAAAATAAGAAAAATCGTGTTTGAACAGGGCTCAAATCCACTAAGCTGAAGTCTCAAGTCCCAGTTTCAGTGTTGCCTGGGGGAAAAAAAAGACTCCTGGTCATTTTGTGCAAGCAACTTATGGCAGAAAGTATGTAGAGGACTGACATTTAAAGTCCCAGAGTCTTACATCACTGGGGACTTCCATTCCTTGCCCAGATGGACTAGTAATAAAATACAATTTGCTCATTTGGGGTGCCAGACTGATTATTTTCAGAGAGAAAGTTAACCAAATGTATTGGTACTAATAGCAGTATTTGTTGCAGAGTGCTGGCATATTACTGAACTTAGCAGTGCTAACACTGCATTAGAATTCACTTTAGGGAAATGGAGCAGCTGTTCTTTTAGTTTATCTAGATGAACTGCATCTTCTCACTGTTATGTGACTATTAAAGTGCAAATGATCTCATCATGGCAGAAAGAGAAAGTTTTCTTCCCACTGCCTTCAGGTGTACCTTGGTCTGAGGTGCAATTATTCTAGTGTCAGGAAATTCTACATGAGATAACTTGTAACATCTCCTATTGCCACAATTCAGTAATTTTTTTTAAAGTATATTTGATTCTGTAGTGGGCACTTTAATTGGACCATTAACTATCAATTTGCAAATATAATGAAAGAGTGGAAATGAAGTTAAGGCAAGAGGGCATTTCCTGAACATTAGTACCTTTCTTTTTCAGCATCAATTAAAAAGCTAAGCTAACCAAACTGCACCCCTTTAAGTTTTCAGGGTATGGTTCATTTTTTATTTTATGCATTATTGCATTTCTATCCCAGCATTCTCCTGAGAGTTCAAGATAGCATATATGGAATTTCTTCTAATTTGATCCATACAGCAACCCAGTGGGATAGATTGTTTTAGGAATAAAGCTGGTGAGGCAGGAACCAGCAGTTCTCGGGTTAGAGAGAACCATTATGTCAACCTAGATCAGGTCTCTGCAGATAAAAAAAATCACAGCCTGAAGAGGCTATATTCCAGCAATAGCCTGCTTACAAAGTCTTTACAATGGCCAGTCTGGGTGAGCAGAATCATTCCAATGCTTGAGAAAGGTTTGTTCACTAGGATAATCTCCCACAACCTGGTGCCCTCCAGATACATTGGGAGTGCCTCTCATATCAATTCCAGTTGATATGGCTATGCTAGTTATGAATTCTGGGAACTAGTAACAACACATCTGGAGTGCACTGATCTAACTTAATCTAGTCTAAGGAAATATGACAGACTAATGCTCTTATGGCTTACTATATAAGGACTAATATTCATAATTAGGGCCACTCGCAGTTGCTAGTTCAGACTAAAGTATGCCGATGGGCAGTTTGCACATTTGTCTCTTCAAAGGGTACTTTTTTTCTGGATACTTATGCTAGGCTGATTAACATACCTGTTAAATATTTTACAACTATAAGTAACAATTATTAACACTACTTCTCAGAAATCTACCAGGTTCCCAGCTTGGGAGCAGAGAGAAATCTGCCAGGAATGCAAAATGCATAGTTAAACACATTGTGATTGTAGTCCAGAGTATTAGGAGTAAATAGCTAGTCCTCATTAACTGAGAGTATCCAGTTGTACAGTCCTAGGACCCAAGTTCTTAAATATTTTTCAATATTTTCACTTACTTAGATAAAACAGTGGAAGGAATGTGTATCAGATTTTCAGGTGAGACAAAATTGAGTAGAATGGCAAATACTCTAGATGTAAAACCCAAAATGATTGGTTAGAAATATCAGCTGAAAAGAACAGAATTAAATTTTGCAGAGATAGATACCCAAGAAAAATAAAATATCCAGAAATAAGATGGGGAATATTAGGTCTGATGATAATATATGTGAAAAGGAACTTGGAATTGTAGTTGGTCTCAAGCTGACTATGTATCAGTAACATCAATTCCAGCTAAAAAGGGAAATGTAGTTTTAGGATCTATCAATAGATGTATAGTTTCCAAAATATGGAAAATAATAGTTCCACTGTAGCCTGCATTGACCAGACCTCACCTTGAGAACTGTTGTAGTTCTAGTTACTATGTTTGGTTTGGGGCATTGCATGTTTAAGTTAAGTTTAAGTTCAAGTGATCAGGGGGCTGGAAACCTGGTTTTAGGAGGAGAGACTGAAGAAATGGGATGTTTAGCTTTGAGAGGAAACAATGGAGGAAGATGTAAGACCTCTTTTGAGGTGTCTGAAGGGACGTCACTTAGAAGAAAGTCAAAACCTGTTTGGTATCATCCTAGAAGACATGGAAGAATGGTATCAAGTTACAGGAAAGCCAATTCCAATTGTATGTCAAGAAACACTTCTTAACAGTAAGAGTAATTTAACAGTGGAACCAGTGACTAACAGAGCTGGTAAGTTCTCCCTGCTCTGGATACATCTGCAGGATGGGGTCAAAATGGGCAAGATGGCAGAAGGAGTGTTGCGATACAAGCCCCACCTCCTTTGTATATGCATGCATTGATGCACATACAAAAGGGGCGGGCTGGCATCATAAAACTGCATCCACCATCTTGCTGGTTTTGACTCCCTTCCATTCCCAGAGGCTGCTGACATTTTCAAACAGAAGCTGGGCAGCCACCTAATCATTAGACTCTTGAATTGAACAGGGGGTTGGGTTCAATTGTCCTACCACACAGTTCTGTCACTGTATTGCACCTTTGTTGTAGTAGCTCACTCTTATATTACGTTGCTTTCGCAAAGATGTCCCATCTAAAGAATTGGCCTGATCTGTATCTGCTTCAGCTTCAGTTGTATTTTCATACTTTTCACTAGGACCAGTATTTAGTTATTTTTAATTGTTGCTGGCATCTTAGTTTTAATATCTCTGCCTTTAGTAGCAGTTTGTGCATTTTTATTGTTTTAAAGTATGATTATTTTTATGACTGCATTATTTTGCCTACTTTAACTTTATGTGGAGAAGTGATTCCGAAACACCAAAACTAAAATGAACTAAACTGGTAAGGCTACAGAAGCTGACATTTAAAATAGCATGGCTACTAGCTCCTGAGTACAATATCCTCTCCAGACAAACAGGAACTTACCTTTCCCCAGTGACATCATCTGTGGCACAACACCTGGCAAAGTCCCCTTTGAGGCATGACAATCTGCCAATTTAAAGTGTGTATTGTATAAACTGAGATTTGTTACCATGTTTAATGAGAGAGTTTAAAACCTACTTCATTATGACTTAACAAACTGTAATGGAAAAGCAGATTCTTAAGAGACTTTTCTAGACATCAGGCTGATGAAAATTTCTTTTTTGGACTCAGAGGCAGGTTGAAAGTACAAGTCCTGCATGCTAATTAGGGCTATGCAATAATCTGAATTAGAAGAGGAAAAAGTCATGTGGGTGTCTGGGTATCACCCCTAGGAAGCTCCTTAAACAAGAGTCCACTGGAGTTGGGTGGCCAATAAATGTAAATTTAAATAAATAAATAAAATTTTTAAAAAGAGTCCTCCCCTGGCATCATGCCAGTCAGTCTAGAGGGCCCAGACTGAAAACTGCTGTATGTGGTAGCTCTTTTCCATGGAGGCAAGAAAATGACCATAACAGAATAATACAGAGGAAAAAATCCATCTGCATTATAACATCTTTAGAAAGCTCTTTGGGCATGTAGATCCTATTATAAGCACATAGTGGAGGCAGAACCTGCTATTTATGATGGTTATTCCTCTCCCAAGACCTCCAACTAAGTTGGATACTTGGTTACTTGTTAATCTATCCAAGTATACCAGATAGTGAATCTCCAGTGGAGAATATTCTGCTACTTCATGATACTGATATGTGGAACCTAGGAAGTTGCTTTAGACCAGTATTTCTCAAACTTGGCAATATGTTGGCTGGGGGAATTCTGGGAGTTGAAGTCCTCATGTCTTAAAGTTGCCAAGTTTGAGAAACATTGCTTTGGGCTGAGTGAAACCACTGAGCCATCTGGTTCAATATTGTTTACACTGACTGGCAGAAGTATTTTTAGAGCCTAACTTGAAGAATGTCAAGGGCAGAATTTGAAACCTTTGGACGAAATTTGGTTCATTGTAATTGAGTTGTGGCCCTGTCTTATAAAATGAACCAATTCATCCCACTCAAGCTTGCTACAGTTATTATTCATTTCTAGCTGGAGGAGGGTTCTTTTCACATTTCCTTGGGACAATTTTTGTTTAACATAAATATTTTCCCAAGCAAAAGTTTAAAGCATATTAATTGAACAGAATTTCAGCTGTATTTCTGGTATGTCATATGTGACAGGACGTGTGGCATTGTTTAAGCACTTAAGCTCCCAGCCTCTGAGGAAATTTATCTCACCTCCTGCTTTGTTGACCTTTTACTTCCGGATGAAATTGCTTTGGGGCAGTTGCAGCCTTCTTATGACTGATCCTGGAATCAAGTGGTACAGTGGTACCTTGGGTCACAAACTTAATTCGTTCCGCGACTCTGGTCGCAACCCGAATTGGTCGCAACCCGAATCAAATTTTCCCATAAGATTCAATGTAAATACGGTTAATCTGTTCTGACCCTTACGAATTTGGTCGCCAACTGATTTTGGTCACGACCCGAATCAAATTTTCCCATAAGGTTCAATGTAAATATGGTTAATCTGTTCTGAACCATACGTTGTTTTTTTTTTAAACCACAAAAATATGACACAAAGTACAGTACGAAGAGAGAGAACACTAACGTTGCTCGAGGCGACTTCTGGCATGGACAGGAAGGCGGGTGGGGAGGCGGTTATTGCTTGGAGGGAGAGCCCCCCTCCCTACAGGAAGCCACAACCACGTGTGTCAGCAGGGAAGATGGCCGCGGATCCTGTTTGTCACCTGATGCAGAGTTCGCGAACGGAAGCAAAATTTTCTGAACGGTGCTGTTCGTGACCCGAATTGGTTGTGAACAGAAGTGTTTGTGACCCGAGGTACCACTGTATTTATTTAACTTGATCAGTTGGGCTGTTGGAGTGTGGATGTGTGCTTTTTTTGGTTCACTTTTTATTTTTATTTGTATATATATATTTTATTTATTTAGCAAATTTTGAATCTGCTTTTCTTTGTTAAAAACAAACCCCAAAGTAGGATTTGTTGGCTATATTATACATATCAATTGCTTTTTCCTATTATCATTTTCATTCCTCCTGCCCGGAGCTATATAATTAATGAATGATTTGGTTTTACCCCTAACAATTGCTCCTAACACTATCTTATTTTTATATTTAAATGTTTTAAATAATTAGTAATTCTTCCAGTAAACTCTAAAGGGTTTCTAATTCTAATAATAGTGTTTATTTTCCTTTAATGCTGTATTGTTAGCTGCCATAGGCAACTTTTTTTTAAGTGGAAAGATATTAATACTCTTACAAATAAAAGAACATATTGGAAAAAAAAAGATTTAATTTTTACTGAAGTGGATATTTTTCAAGTAATCAATTTTCCCATTGAAAAGAATAACAGGACCTCCATTCAGTAAGAGGACTAGGTTGCTCGTTAATCCCCCATCGCATTACCCTCTATATCTCTTTCGGACTTTCTGAAAAACAGGGCAATAGGCAGAGGCAAAATTCTGAGCCTCACAAACCTAAAGTAGGGGCATATAAATCTTTCAAATTCATGCTATTTCAAATTCAAAACACCTCATTTTAACATTGGAAAGTCCATAACATCTGTTCCTTGTGTGGAATGGGCTGTTTTGATGATTTTGGAAGTACAAGAGAGTATATGTAGCTCAGGGTTGAACTGTGAGTCCTTGGGGTTCTCTAAGCTTGGTTATTTTCTTGCAGATGTTTTGTTACCTGACTAGGTAGTAGGGTACAGAGAGCAAACCCCACTCCCTTCTAGCACTGAAGATGTTACCAGGTTGGGTAAAGAAATGTCTGCAAGAAAACAACCAACCTCAGAGGACACCAAGGACTCCACAGATTTTGGAAGTATTTTGACCTTTAAATGGGGTGTTTAGAATTCTGAATAGTTCAAATTCAAAACATTTTGTGGACCCCTGCTGTTGTATCTCTTCCTGAATTATAGTTGAAGAATCTACTACAATAGTACTAATACTAGTATTTACACAGATTCTTTTGCAGAGTGCTTAAAACACCAGTGCTCCTATATTTTCACTTGGGAGTAGGCTGAAGTTGAGAAGGCAGCTGCTTGCAAATATTTTTGCTTATTCATAGCTCACTCTTGCAACTATTGTACTATGGTAGCTCTTAAGGGCAGAAGAAGAGCAGCTCTAAGAATGTTGGCTTCAGATCTAGGACATTTATTCCAAGTCTGTGATAGAAACCACATGGCTTCCTTGGCACTTTGCATCATTTTTCAGCCAATGATTAATTAGAAAATCTTCTCTTAATTTGTGGGGAAAAACAGTTTGAGCCATGGTCATTCCACATCCTATGCAACTAATTGCTACTTCCCAGGAGGTAGAATTTCAATCAGAGAAACAGTATGTGTGTGCGGCTATATATTCTCTGGTCCAGTTCCCCATTTAAAAAATTGCATCCAGTTACTCTTTCCCCAGAAAATGTTAATTAGCTGTCTAATGCTAGACTATATGCATTATCATCACCAAGGATTTATTATGGAGGTACCTAGGTACCGAGGCCACCCAGTCTGCTCCTTATTGTGTAGGAATTAAAATGAAGTATTTCCCATGAACTGTGGAAAAACGATTATCATTAGCAATAACTCTGAAAATATAAAATATAAAAGGGCTGTAACTTGGTGATAGAACCAATTATTCATATGTAGAAGTAGCATGTTCAGTCTTTAGTTAGGCTAGAAAACGTCTCCAGATTTGGATAGTGCTGCCAGCCAGTGTTGGCAATCAACCAGCACTGTGATTCGGTGTAAGACAGCTTCCTATATGTCTAAAAGGAAAAGCCAGGATACCATACACAGATTTAACATAGCAGTTTTGTTTTCTATTTCAGTGATTGTGCCGGCAGCTGTTCCCTCAGGCTGTGAGCCTGAGACCAATAAGACTAATATTCCCCAGCCGGCACCACGACTCTCTATTTCCTCTCCTCGGACAACTGTGATTGCCAGCATGGAAACCCCCTCACAGGGTTTGCAGACGGTCATGAAGTGGAAAACAGTGGTAGCCATCTTCTTTGTGGTGGTGGCCTACCTGGTCACAGGGGGTCTTGTGTTTCGCGCTTTGGAACAGCCAGAAGAAAGCAGCCAGAAAACCAGAATAGCCAATGATAAAGCAGAATTCCTCCAGGAAAACAACTGTGTATCCCAACAGGAGTTGGAGGCACTGATTAAGGTGAGAGCGCAAGAACAGATGCTACACATTGGGAAATTCGCTTCTCAGAAATCTAGATGAGGTATAACAGAAAATTGTTTCCTATTCTGCGTGTGGTTCTCCCCCTTCTGTTTTGTTGCTATGAGAAGGAGCTCAAAAGTATCTGCTTTTGATTTTAAGAGAAGTGCTGTTGTCTACAGTAAATTTTGTTTAAATATGGGTGCATAACCATTTGAGGTTGAAGGTTACTTTTGAGCCCTGTGCAACATGTTAGGAGCCGCACATGGGCCTGGCAAAGAGAGAAGGTGTGGAAAGGCAATCAGAAAATTATCTTGGATGCTAAATCCACATGGTTTTCTTTTCAGTTTTTGCGTCTCCCTTTCTCTGCTTCATAAGTGCCTCATGCTCATATTCTAATTGCAGCAAATATTGTATTGTTCTGTTTACCATGTACCTTGTGAGTAGCAATTATGGCTTGGAAAATTATCCCCATCAGGATGTCCTGAGATGCAAAAAGGCATGCTGGGTAGATCTTTTCCTATTCATACAACTGGCAGAATCCTGTGCTCTCCTGCAGTGATAGACAGAGCAAGTTTTTGGACTGAGCAACTAAACGGCTGATGAGTTACAAAGAAATAGCCAGAATGATCTAGTTGAGGAGAAGAACACTAGAAATTGCATACATGCTGACTACAGTGTGAACAGTAGGGCGAAGTTATATTGCTGTCCAAGAATCATTGAGTTGAAAGGGCCATTTAGACCAGGATTCCTCAACCTCAGCAACTTTAAGATGGGTGGACTTCAACTCCCAGAATTCCTCAGCCAGCCTGGCTGGCTGGGGAATTCTGGGAGTTGAAGTCCATCCATCTCAAAGTTGCCAAGGTTGAGGAACCCTGATTTAGGCCACTGAGTCCAACTCCCAAGTCGTGAAAGAAGCCAGATTGATGCATCTTTACAGATGGTCCTCCAGCTTTTTCTTGAAGATATACATGGAAGGAAACTCCACCTGATTACTCCCTTGAACTGCTTTGTAAGGAAGTTTCTAAAATCTTAGAAGCCTTTGGCATTATACCTGTATGCAAAAAAAAAAAAAAAAAAAAATTAGCCATCTCTGGCCAAATTGCTTTTCAGCAAGACACCAATATGAAACATACCTTCAAATTAACAATGAAGTGCTTACAGAAAAGAAAAGTAAACACTTTGGAATGGCCTTCATAATCCCTAGACTTGAATATTACTGAAAGTCTGTGGGGAGATCTCAAACATGCAGGGAGGCCTAAGAATATTTTTGTGTTAGAAAAGTTCTGCAAATGGGGAAAAAAATCCAGAACCAAAAACAGAAAGACTCTTAGCTGGCTACAGGAAATGTTAGGAAATTGTTATTTCTGACAAAGGGGGTGTTACTGTGAAGATGTCCAAACTTTTGCACCTGTCATGCTTACTGTTTTCTAATTCTGAATCTGTAAACAACTGCACCTGAATAATATGTATTTAAATTTGCAGAAATAGTTTGTGTTTAGTTTTGTACCATGTACAGGTTGTATCAGCTTCTTTTCACTTAGGAATTCATTGAAACATATAATCTGACTAGGAGTATCTAAATGTAAGCCACTCAGAGTCATGTTATATAAATGTCAGGTATATAAATAAGATAGATAGATAGATAGATAGATAGACAGACAGACAGACAGACAGACAGACAGACAGACAGACAGACAGACAAAATATGCACGCAGCTTTATGAGCTAGCTGACTTTCATGGATGTAAATTTGAAGCTAAAAGGAAAAAAAAAGGAAAGGGTTGACAGAATGGCTATATATTACTAATAAACAAAAGAATACTTCTGCTTCTGAGGCTCTGAAGCTAATAGATCAAAAAGTCTATGGAGACTCATCTGATGAAAATTTCCAGCTTAATCTCTTGATCTGAATTCAGCACTTGAGAAGCAACCTAAGGCAGTTATAATCTGACAGCGGCATGCAGATCTGTATAAAATATATTTCGTCATCTTGCTATGGTGACTTTAATTTCTGAACTTTCCTTGTGACACCAGGCAGAGGGCCAGAGTATAAGTACCTGATTTTCTTCTGTACCTTCCAGTGAGCTTTTCCCCTTACTATTAATGGGGTGGTGAGGAGGAGGAATGCTGTCCTCTAGCTAATCATACTGTGTGTGTGCTGTTGGTAAACGAAGAACTTGACTTGGCGCTTTTAACCTGACACTTTCATTCCAAGTATGTTGCTTTTAAAAGCAGCAAAAGTTGATTACAGTTACTGCTCATTAGGCCAGTACAACTGACACACACACACACACAGACACACAACCTCTCAAATAGATGTTGATGAAAAGAAAGACATATTAATTAAAATGAGTGTCATACTAATCCAGAGAAAAGAAGAATGAAAAACATAATATACAGTGGTACCTCGGTTCACAAACACTTCTGTTCACGAACAATTCGGTTCACGAACAGCTCCGGTCGCAAATTTTTGCCTCCGTTCGCGAACTCTGCATCGGGTTACAAACAGGATCCACGGCCATTTTCCCTCCCGTGACACGTGGTCGCGGCTTCCTGTAGGGAGGGGGACTCTCCCTCCAAGCAGTAACCGCCTCCCCACCCACCTTCCTGTCCTCCACGCCAGAAGTCACGTCGGGCAAGGTTCTCTCTCTTCGTACTGTACTTTGTGTAATATTTTTGCGGTTTAAAAAAAAAAAACATGGTTCAGAACGGATTAACCGTAATTACATTGAACCTTATAGGGAAATTTGATTCAGGACGCGATCAAAAACCGGTTGACGACCAAATTCGTAGGGGTCAGAACGGATTAACCGTATTTACATTGAACCTTATGGGAAAATTTGATTCGGGTCACGACCAATTCGGTTCGCGACCAGAGTCGTGGAACCAATTAAGTTCGTGACCCGAGGTACCACTGTACTTTGAATATATTTCATAAACAACTTTGTAATTCTGGGTTAATATTGGGACAATCAAAATTCACCAGGCTTTTTAAAAGAGGAAACTAAAAGAATCATTGATATTTTACTTGCTATTCCTTCTGGGCCTCTTTTTCATTGATTTCCTCCTCCCATCTTCTCTGGGTACTGAGTTTGAGAAAGTATTTGTAAGATGTTGGGAGTTTATGAAAAGAATAGGGCTTTAGAAAATGCTGATTTGTACATGGAACAGTAATCCAAACGGTATAGAACAACTGCAGGTTTTGGCAGTGCGGTGTCTCAGCTCTCCTAAATGGTTCCTACAGAAACTCCATTTTTTAATATACACACAGGGTGGGGTTTTTTTCAAAAAGGGTGGTAGTTGCAACCATGTGATTGCAGCCCTACCTCTTTGTATGTGCATCTGACATCAGTTCATGTGCACAAGGCTTTGATCATATAGTTGCAACTGCATCTTGACTTTTTCACTCCCACCTAAGGATACTGCTATATACACACATGCACCCGCCCACATGCATGTGCACACAGACACATAGCTGAAATCTCACAAGATTGCTAAATTATTGTTGGTCACACAGTCAGCCAGATGTTTAGACTGGATTTGGCATTTTTACCCAACTATCCAGTCCTTCCCAAAGAGCTGGGATAGGCAGATGTTGTTGTTTGACGGCGTTAAAGTTATCGTTGCAGGATATAAGCTGTTCCAAGTAAAGCTGCCTTTTACAATTGACTGATGGTGATTTTGTCAATGACAATGGTCTTCAAGTGGTGCTTCAGATGTTCTAGGATTGCATTTAAGGCGCCTATTACTATAGGTGCTATCTTTGCTTTCTTTTGCCACTGTCATTCTATTTCTCTTTGCAAGTCTTTGTATTCTGTGATCTTCTTCAGTTCTTTCTCTTCTATTCTGCTGTCTCCAGGTATTGCAATGTCCACTATCCAGACTTTTTTGTCTTTCTTATCAACAGTTAAGTCTGGGGTGTTGTGTGGCAGGTGCTTGTCTGTTTGAATTCTGAACTCCCAAAGCACTTTAGCGTCTTCAGTTTCTATTACTTTGTCTGTTTTGTGATCCCACCAGTTCTTGCTTGCAGGCAAATGGTATTTCTGTGGAGTCCTTGGGGTTCTCTGAGCTTGGCTGTTTTCTTGCAAACGTTTCTTTACCCGGCTAGGTAACATCTTCAGTGCTTGAATGGGGTGGGGTTTGCTCTCTGTTTATATATACAGGTGAAACTTGAAAAATTAGAATATTGTGCAAATGTTCATTTATGTCAGTATGGCAACTCAAAAGGTGAAACCAATATATGAGATAGATGTATTACATGCAAAGCGAGATATGTCAAGCCTTACTTTGGTATAATTGTGATGATTATGGCGTACAGCTTATGAAAACCCCAAATTCACAATCTCAGAAAATTAGAATAGTGTGAAAAGGTTCAGTGTTCTAGGCTCAAAATGTCCCACTCTAATCAGCTAATGAATCCATAACACCTGCAAAGGGTTCCTGAGCCTTTCAATGGTCTCTCAGGCTGGTTCAGTAGGAATCACAAGCATGGGAAAGACTGCTGACCTGACAGTTGTGCAGAAAACCATCATTGACACCCTCCATAAGGAGGGAAAGCCCCAAAAGGGAATTGCAAAAGAAGTTGGATGTTCCCAAAGTGCTGTATCCAAGCACATCAATAGAAGGTTATGTGGAAGGGAAAAGTGTGGTAGAAAAAGGTGCACAAGCAGCAGGGATGACCGCAGCCTGGAGAGGATTGTCAGGAAAAGGCCATTCCAAAGTGTTGGGGACTTTCACAAGGAGTGGACTGAGGCTGGAGTTAGTGCATCAAGAGCCACCACACACAGACGGATCCTGGACATGGGCTTCAAATGTCGTATTCCTCTTGTCAAGCCGCTCCTGAACAACAAACAACATCAGAAGCGTCTTACCTGGGCTACAGAAAAAAAGAATTGGTCTGTTGCCCAGTGGTCCAAAGTCCTCTTTTCTGATGAGAGCAGCTTTTGCATCTCATTTGGGAACCAAGGACCCAGAGTCTGGAGGAAGAATGGAGAGGCACACAATGCACGATGCTTGAAGTCCAGTGTGAAGTTTCCACAATCTGTGTTGATTTGGGGAGCCATGTCATCTGCTGGTGTTGGT
This sequence comes from Liasis olivaceus, assembly GCA_030867105.1. Lineage (NCBI taxonomy): Eukaryota > Metazoa > Chordata > Lepidosauria > Squamata > Pythonidae > Liasis > Liasis olivaceus. The sequence continues at coordinate 39,932,101 of CM061349.1, forward strand.
CCACTGTGCTTCATTAAGTCCAGGGTCAACGCAGCCGTCTACCAGGAGATTTTGGAGCACTTCATGCTTCCTTCCGCAGACGAGCTTTATGGGGATGCTGACTTCATTTTCTAGCAGGACCTGGCACCTGCCCACACTGCCAAAAGTACCAAAACCTGGTTCAGTGACCATGGGATTACTGTGCTTGATTGGCCAGCAAACTCGCCTGACCTGAACCCCATAGAGAATCTATGGGGCATTGCCAAGAGAAAGATGAGGGACATGAGACCGAACAATGCAGCGGAGCTGAAGGCCGCTATTGAAGCATCCTGGTCTTCCATAACACCTCAGCAGTGCCACAGGCTGATAGCATCCATGCCACGCCGCATTGCGGCAGTCATTGCTGCAAAAGGGGCCCAAACCAAGTACTGAGTACATATGCATGCTTATACTTTGCAGAGGTCCGATATTGTTCTATTTCCAATCCTTGTGTTATTGATGTCATGTAATATTCTAATTTTCTGAGATTGTGAATTTGGGGTTTTCATAAGCTGTACGCCATAATCATCACAATTATACCAAAGTAAGGCTTGACATATCTCGCTTTGCATGTAATGCGTCTATCTCATATATTGGTTTCACCTTTTGAGTTGCCATACTGACATAAATGAACATTTGCACGATATTCTAATTTTTCGAGTTTCACCTGTACTGTGGCATGCCCTGCCAGTGTTGGTGGAGGTGGGGGTTTTGTTTTGTTTTACTTTATTTTTTCTCTCTGATAGTTCCTTGATTAGGGTATTGTTTACTGCTGATTGTATGTCTGATGATAATCTTGGTGTTAATCTCTGCTTATCTGGGTGATGATTGCTGGTGAGGAGATGTTCTGGTCTTTTGTTTTCCTTTCTATTGTCTCTTTTGAATAGTGTGTAGATGTCGTTTATCTCTATGTGCCTGTTGATGGCTGCCTTGTCTGAATACCAAGCTTCCAGGACTTCCCTTGCAGTTTTGGATTTAGCTTGGTCTAAGATGCTGACAGTTTCCCAGTTGAAACTATGGTTAAGTCTGTCCATGTGTTGTGAGATTAAGGAGTTTTCATCGTGTCTTCTGACGGCTAGTTGGTGTTCATGGATGCACTCTGCCAGCCTTCTGCCTGTCTGTCCTACATAGTGGTTGTTACAGTCCTTACACTGTGTGTTGTAGATGACACCTGTTTTTTCTTCTTGGGCTACTGGGCCTTTTGCACTTAAGATGTTTTGGAGGGTTTTAGTTGGTTTGCGTGCTACAGAATACTGCTTTTAGTACTGCTTCAGTATTGTTGACAGAGGAATCAATGGAATGACAAACAGTAGTGGTGATAGTGAGGGTCCTTGAAAGATTCCTCTCTTGATATTAACCTCTCCCAGTCTATCAGCATTGACCATTGTCTTCCATTGTGCCATTGATTTTTGCACAAAGGTTCTGATGTTTCTACTGACTTCTGTTATTTCTAGGCACTTGATTATCCAATCATGTGGCAGGGAGTCAAATGCCTTGTTGTTGTTGTTGTTGTTATTTTAATTTATATGGCTGCCCATCTCACATATGTGACTCTGTGGCACCTCTGCTTTCAGGAGATCATAGATTGGTTGAGAGACAATAAATGGAAGCTGAATCCAGACAAGACTGAAATGCTTTTTGTGTGGGGTCACAATTTGACTCCTTCTTTCAAGCACCTGATGCTGTTTAATGTTGGCTTACATAAATTGTAGTTGTAAGGTGATATAAGACAGACATATAGGTTGTATCTAACAACATAGTAGAAATATTATTTAGTTTTATGTAGATTTTTCTTGATGTCACATGTAGCAATCACTGTAGAATCATTTTACAATAAACGACTGGAACTAAGAACCTTTTAAAATAAATCAGTAGGGTACATTGCTATAATTTATCACCCATCCCACCTTAAATAATGCTCCACTATATATGCAGTTCATCCTACTTTAAATTGTGAAGAAGAAATTCTCTCAGTGTTTGTTTGTTTGTTTGTTCCTAATAATCTGTACTAAACAATGCTGCAGTCAGGATTCTTATTTAATAGGTCCTCTGAGTAGCATATGGTCTTCTGAGAGAAATCACTCTGAGACTCTCAGACCTGAGTTTGCTGCCAAAAAGGGAAGAAAGATGACATAACCCTTACAATAGCTTAAGTGTAGTTAATATGTGTCAGCACTTTAGTTACCTCTAATGATGCTTATATTAGGAAATAAAGCATAAAAAATGACTTCATGCTGAGTAATGTACATTGCAGCTGCCTCCAATACATGTTTTATCTTTTTCTGTTAAAGGTAATCTATAAAAAATTTACCCAAGTCTGTTGTACACTCAGTTTAAAAATGATATGTATGCTTAATTTTTCTTTCCAGGCAAAGAAGGAACATACATCTTGCATTAAAGGAGGGGTCTGGCATGAACATTCTACCTCCAAGCTGTTCAGAGTCTGTAAAATAGCCTGGGTTAGAGGCACTTCTGCTATATTCTTTCTAGCCGGTAGAAATATTTATTGTGGTTAATAAGCCTGAGGTTATTTTTGGACCTCTAGAAAACAATAATAAAAATTATCTCAGCGGCATTGTCCCAAAGTCTGTAACATCTTCTGGAAAGAAAACCCTGTCAGTTGCTCCAGAAAACAGGAAAGGACAGACACAAGTATTGAGAAGGAGGAGATGAAGATGAGAGGAAAAGCAAGATCTCTATCATCTCTCTCTCTCTCTCTCTCCCCATAAAAAGTGAGAATAATTTAAAATATCAGTTTTGAATTTTCTAAAATAAGACCTTATGGATAGATGGTTCTTTGATCTAATGCAGGTGTGTGCATTAGTAATCTATGTATGTGGGAAACTATTTGTGTGGTTATATTTTGCCTTTCTCTAAGAGCTTAAAAAGGCTTACATGGACATCTCCATTTTACCCCCTGAATGAAAGAGTAGACGGAGAGTTACAGAAAATGACTGAAACATGGAAAGAGATAATAGAGAATTGAGAGAGTGGAGGATGTCACAAAGAGACAGAAAGGCACAGAAAGGAGGAGGAGGTTGGGAGATGTGGTAAGGTGAGGGTGCATAGAGACTCAGTCCCATTAAAAGCAAATAAGACACCCCAAATATTTTAGCTCATTGTCTATTCCTAACCAAAAGAGGCTATAAACTGGACATCTTCAGGAAGTCCTGGAGAAATGGTAATCTTGAAATATTTCCTATATAGCAATTGGGAGTGTCTAGGCTAGAAAATATTACTACTACTGCTGCTACTAAACTATTGCCTTATGTTGATGTTCCTATGGCTTCAGATGTCTTTGGCATAACAATCATCACCTGTGAGAATTGCCTGCCTATACTAACTCAGGAGATAGAAACTATGACTAAAAATGACAAGTCAGGGAAGGATGTATCCTGGATATCCAAGACATTTTTCCTGAGCATAACAGCTTAGAGCAGTGTTTCTCAACCTTGGCAACTCGAAGATGTGTGGACTTCAACTCCCAGAATTCCCCAGCCAGCATACTGGCTGGGGAGTTCTGGGAGTTGAAGTCCACACGTCTTCAAGCTGCCAAGGTTGAGAAACACTGGCTTAGAGTCATACAGTTGGAAGGGGCCATTTAGGCCACTGAATACAGCCCCTTGCTCAGTGCTGGAATCTAGTTAAAGCCACAACAAATGTCTAGCCAGGCTCAGCTTGAACATATCCAGCTAAGGGAGCCTATCATCTTTCTGGATAATTGCGCCTGGTTTTCCCCCATGCGTTATTGTAGCCTGAGCAATTGAGATTCTGCTTTTTGGCAAGCATGGGGCATTTTGTCCTGTCCTTTCACCTCAGTCTGTCAAAGAATCATCTTTTGCTAATGAAAAGGCAGGCAGTTTCTTTATCGGAGCCAGGTATTCGAACAAGTTTCACCTCAGGGGAATTCACTTTTGTCCTTGGGCATTTTATAGGCCCTCATGGGAATTGTTTCTGAAAAGTAGAATAGGTTTAGCTGCTTGTCTCATAAAATGGCTGGCAGCCAGAAAGTGTACAGTTCTGGAATGGATTTTAGATAATTAAAGAGGGGAATAGTTTGGGATTAGGGTAAGTATATCTTCCAGAGATAGAGATTCTACATATAAACTGCCACCAAAACTGGGCTTCTGGGTGAAATGAATAAAAATAATAGTAACATGAAGAATTAATCACTTTGCTATTTATATCCATGTGGATTTTTAAAATTAGGGTTTCCTTGCAATGGGTACAGCAACATTCTCCATTGTACCAGGTGCTGTCTGCCTAAGAAAAACTAAAGTTTAGAAGAATTAAGTCAAGAGACAGAAGAACATTTTACTTAAACAATGATGTCCTAGATCATGCATTTATTGTTCCATTTAAGCAAGAGTTTTCCTAACACTCTGAATTTTGCTTGCAGTGTTCAGTTCTGCTTGTTTAATGGCCCTCAGAATGGCAGTATAAAATTCTTTTGAATCTACAAATGAACATAATTGAACAATTCCAATATATAGCAGGTCAGATTTTAGCATAGTCCTCTTTGGTTCAGTAAAGATGAACCAAGAACTTCTCACCAAGAGGGAAAACATTCCAGCATGGATTTGTTCTGTCATTTGTATTGAGAAATACGTGCTCATTGTACATTCTAATTTGTGGTAATACTGGGGTTTTACTAATTATTAAGTCTTCCCTACACTTGTTGAGCTGTTTGCATATTTTAACCATTCATAGCAGGTAACAGTGAAAAAACTCTACACAGGACAAGCTTGAATTCCATGATTTTCTCCAGTATCTGAAAACTTCAATACTTCAGTTTATAGAAATGTAAATGTTTCCTACATATGCATATGTTTTAGTATGATTTGAAGCTTTGATGTGCTGCAGCAACAGCTTCTGTTAGTAACCTGGGATGGAACAATAGCTACCCAGAGATTAGCAGAGTATGTGACTAAATTGTTGTTTTTGCAAAGGGTTACTTTCTCCTGGACAAATCTTTTGATTCCCCTAGTTTATTTACTTCCCAAGGTCAACTTGTAGCTTTGATGGTCTGTTGCTAATACCCTGCCAGAAGCATACACTTATTAGGAGCCCTTAATAAACCACCAGTGTGCTATCTTTTCTGGTAGGATTAGGTTATCTTTGCTGTGCAAGACATGTTGTGTGTGGTTGCTGTTTCTTCCTAGCAGGGCACCGCAGTTGCTAGATGGACTCCTTGTTCATTTCATGCATGAAAATCCATTTGTGAAATGAATACAAAAAACATTTAACAAGAAAAACTAAAAGTGTAGAGTTGCTGGTCTAGGAACTCAAGATGGGTTTTGTGTCAGCTCCTGGGCAAAAGAAAAAGATATAAAATAAATTGTATTACTAATGTAGTAGGAAAGTAAATGTTAAGGGCACAACCTGAAATATCTGTGGCACAAGCTTTTTGAAAGAGAATTGATTGATTAATAATATAACTCTTGATTCAGTTCTTATGAATTTCAGTGCGTTTTTATGAACAGCTTGTTAATTCACAGAAATGTTCTTCTGAGTCATTGTAGAGTTGGGCAGCCTTATAAATTTCTAAAGTAAAATATATTTTATGTGCCTAACTATATGTTGCAGCTCTATCTGGGCAGAGATAAGGTAGTACCGATCATAAACTCTTGCTTAGATTGCTGAAATATGTTGCATGTGGAACTACATTTGAAGACAATGGAGGAACTTCTCTTGGTTCAAAATAGATCGGATAGGTTATTGATTGGGATAACTTGGCAGATCATGTGATGCTTCTGCTGGTTTCTATTACACTGTGCTTCAAAAGCATGCTAGCTCTCTTTCTTTTTAAGACTACTTCGATATCTGGAATTGTACTGATTTTTGAAACACTAAACCTTATAATAGAAGAAATAAAATTACATCGGATACTTAAAAACCAGGGAAAACAAAAGCCTCTTTACCTGGCTCCTTCAGAGCTATTAGCATATGTACCAGGTAAACTTTGGGGAGGGAGTTTCCTAAGCAAGAGACTACAGCTAAAAAGGCCTTCTCTCTGGTGGCCAATTGCCTCAATTCAGGTCTTGAAAGCGTCTACAGGAGTCCTTCCAAAGAACATCTTTATGTTCCTAAAGGCTGATGCAGCATTTTCTGTTATGTATTTATTAACCAATTTTTTTATACTAGCCAGTCAAATATTGTAGTCTCATAAATGTCACTTGATGAAGACCAAGTGCAGTGTGCTATTAAATTGTGCACAGCTTTAATAGATCACTACTTGTTTACTTGTTTTCACACCAACAGAAGTAATGTGGGCAACTAATTGGCCACAAAGGAAGATCATTTTCTTTGTTGAATAAGTTGTCTGACAACTGTTGTCCAAGATTTTTACAGGTCTCGTTTGTTATTTTCACTTTTATAAACATGTTCTTACAAAGTGTGTCTTCAGTGTGTGTTTGGGGGGGGGGGGTAATGAAAAAGATGATAGCTGAGTCCAAAATGGCAATTTAAATGAGGACTTTTGCATTGTATTTATTTTCCAAAGGAGGGGAACTGGATTGACTGAAATTTTGCACTGAAACAACATCAACATCCTACACAGAAAAGAAGACCTTAAGCAGATCATGTACTTTTCATGCTTTGTTTCATTTGCTTGGAAAACAGCTTTTGGAGAATTTGAGTTTTCTAGATTAATGAGGACCATACAGAAGAAAATGGCTTTAAAATCAGAGCCCCAAGGGAGAAAAGGCTGGACAGCAGGGGCATCCGGAGGAGGGGTCAACAAAGTCAAAATGGGGGGCACAAATGAGTGATTGAAGCTCCATCACTTTTTTGTGCACACAATGTATGTTATGCATGTTAAAAAGGGGTGGGTTTTCAATTGTCCTGTTGCACCCTTCATTTTGACATTGTGGATAGACCTTTTGAGCAGGCAACAGTAACTAGGGGAAATGCTCTGGTCTGCCTGAAAATGTCAATTTGAAAGTTCAGGTTATCACTCAGAGAGAATATATAACTGATAAGCACATGGTACAAGACTTAATCTGTTGCATTTCCACATTCAAATGGGAAAAAAAATCTCTCTGGAATCCCAGATTCCTGTTGCTTGTATCCTGAATACACATTAGAATATTGCATATACTTGTAGTTGGGAAGCAGCCAACAATATGTTGACTTGCAAGATAGTCTCTAGATTATCTAGATTGTCTTCCTATATACACGGAAAGGGAGCAAGAGTAAATGCAAAATTATGTTAAATTGTTAAGTGTACTGAGAAAGTTGTTTGGCAGAATTCTGATTGAAAGGATATGAGAGACAGCAGTGAGCAAAATTTGGAAAGTGCAGCAAAGCTTTCTGCTGTGCAGAAAGTGTGCAAACCAGATTTTTGTTCTTTAGGATACTGAGAAATGTATGAATATGAGAAAGAAAGTTTATTGTAAGGTTGTCAATTTAGAAAAAATGTATGATGAAGCAAATAGATTTGAATTATGGAATGTTTTGCATGACTGAATATAATAAGAATGTTACAAGATAGAAGTAAAGTATGTGTGAGAATTAAATTGAATGCACAGTAAATGGTTCAATGCTGTACAGGCAGTAAGACAAGAATGTGTGAGGTCTCCTTCATTTTTTATTGTAGTTATAGATAAAAGTATAAGAAATGCTTGTAGCAATGGTAGATGTGTGTTGATTAGAGACATAAATGCACACGTATTTTCATGAAGCTGTGTTATATAATGAGATTGAATGATTTACAGTAAATGTGAGATTGCATGATGAACTGAGGAGTGAAAAATAAGGTATTAAAATAGCTACATTTGAGAGAGAAGATGGAGCAAACAACTGTGTTGTATATAAATAGTGAAAAGTTAGGCCAGAATTAATTTGTGTATCTTGGTGCAAATGCTGGTAGAAAGGTAATGTGTGATATGTTGCAGGAAATGAATGTTTGTCAAAAGAAGCAAAAATAGCCATGTATAAAAGGATGCTTCTGCCCACTTTATTATATAGAAGTGAGAGTTAATTATGTTAGAAGGAACATAACATCTGTTTTAAAAAAGAGCCAGAGTCAGATATGAATGGGCGCTGAATAAAAGAACTGAACACAAAAGTGAATGACCAGTACAAAGAACAGTATTGAGGTGGTTTTATTATATAGAGACAAGGAATGAGAATCCACTTGGAAAACAGATATAAGAAGGAAGAATGAATTGATTGAGAGGGAGGGCAAGTTCAAGAAAGTTATGACTGGATGAAGTCAGTGAGATACTCAAAAATAGATGAAAAATGAAAAACAAAACAAAAGGACATGTATGAAGTTGTGAATGAAAGTGGTGGATGATTTCCAAGGAAAGCTTGTGGTGGGGATGTATAGGTGAATGATGTTGGTATAAACTGATTTTAGCTATGATCCTTTTCTTTTTCTTCCCTCTGTCCTTCTATATATATTTGGCTTCATATTTCTTACTCCTTTACTGGGCTCTTCCTAACATTGCTTACCCTAAAAGGTAATAGTGTGATGAGTATGTATCTACATATGCATATATATACAGGCTAGTGGGACCTTATTGCCTTTACACTTACAGTACCTCTGTCCATTCTGTTCTGAGTTAAAGGATGAAGAGAATCTCATTCCTGTTCTCCTTAAGCATGGAGAATGGTCTTTGCAAAGGAAGGAGAGGACTGATGGACCCTTTCCTTTATCTCCGCAGAAGGATGACCTCTCTTGTTCACACAAATGGGGGCTGGAGTAATCACTCCTAGTTTGCATCTCAACAGACGGATTGTTTGTTTATTATATTTATATACTACCACAGTCAGAAACTGACTCCCAGATGGTAGATGAGAGAGGGGGTTCCCTTTCTTAGTATCCCATCTATGATGTCATTCAGCCTGCTTCTGGACAGGATACAGGCCTCCAATTCTAGTATAGACAACACTAAGCTAAATGGACCAAAGATCTGACTTGGAATAAAGCAGTTTTCCGTCCCCCAATTTTTTTTTTTTTTTTTTGTGCTACTAATTCAATCTCAACTGTTTTTAATCAGTTAAAATATTAGGTTTTCTCAAATGTTGATGCTAATGTTTTTAAATGGGAGTTTGTATTTTATTAACCCTTGATTATTGAGGTTCTTTTGTACTAGTTTTAAATTATAAGGGAATTGGTCCTGAGAGATAGAAATGAACTCATCTAAATTCATAAACAGAACAAAATGCCATAAAATTAGGGCCAAAAATTAGAGGAGGTTTTTTAGGGTATTTTTAATATGTTTTTAATTATTTGTAGTTTTTAGCCATCTTGGAGAGAACTGTGTTTTTTATTGTGAGCCGCCCAGAGTCACCCGTTGGGGGAGATGGGCGGCATACAAGCTGAATAAATAAAATAATAAATAAATAAATAAAAATGCATAGATAATATCATAAGAGAAAAGCCCAAGGGAACCTGTTACTGAGGGATACTTCCAGCTGATAATACATTTCCAGAAGTGCACTGCACACCTTTGGCTGAGCAAACTTGTTAGCTATGAATGTATTTCTAGCATTATGTGTCATGCCAGTATGTTGCTTCTGGAAAAGGTACAATATGTCCCTTAGCATAAGACAGGGGTTTATTGATAACATATTGATTTTATCTGGCTCATCTAGTTGTCTGTTCAGTTGATTTATGGTCTGTAGGGAAAATAAATGTTTTCTTTAAGATTGAGCTACAAACATAGGAGCTGCAAACATTGTATCTTTAAATGTTATAAATCAGCTCTGCTGTTGTCTTGGTTTCCATCCCATCTTTTTCCCCTCCAAAGGTATCTGGTGCAAGCCATGATATCATGTTCATAATGATGTATGACATATGATGCAACTGATGCAAATTACATAGTTTGTTTCATTTGTACCATGATGTCATGATGCATGTGGCATCACACACACACACACACACACACACACAGGCTCTGTGGATGCCCATTTTCCTTCCCCATTTAACTTACGTTCTCTAGACTTCAGAAAAATTAAATGATCCAAATATAACTTTCACTGAGGCAGAGTATTTAAAGTATGATGATCACTCCATGGCCCTGAAATGTTGTCCAACTGCAAATCTCAGCATTCTCAATGAGCAGAGCCAAATGTGAGGAATTGTGTCAGTTGTAATTCCCTTTTATCAGAGCAGTAAGTTCCTTACCTCAACATTAGAGGAACACCTCCTTCTTGCCCAAATAAAGAGGACAAAGGTAGTTAATATTTTTTTTATAAAATACCCATGTATTTGTTTATAGCAACAGATGCAAATTTAAACATAATTACTATAATTTAAATAGAAACAGAACAGAAATCATAATAAGGAAGAGTAGCTGGAGAAAATATATGTGTGCTCAGTCTGCTTTTGATGGATGGATTCATGATTCCCTTTCTAAACTTTCCATCCAAGGCTTTCTAAAACGGGAAGCCTTCAAACAGAATGTCTTCCAATAAAGGCCTGCTCCTTGATAGCTCCTCCAGCAAAGCAGGAAAGCCTACAGCTCTCTTAGACTTCATGGCCAAATTTTGATTTCCTGCCATGTGATAAGAGATGAGCATAGAAATAGAATTGTAAATATGAAAATGAAAGAAAAATCTAAGCTGTTCCGCAATAACCTAGAAAAAAAAACTCTAGAATATCACTGTTTGTTTGTCAGATTTATAAAGCCACCTGACTCCGTACAACTTGGGGGAACATTGTGACAGAAAAGACCCACAATACCACTTACATGCATGGCATGGCTCCATTCATACTTGCATCTTTACCACCTTACTCAGCTCTCATCCTTCCAGTAAACCATTCAGTATGGCCACCAAAAGATTGGCTACCTCTGAGAACCAGGATACACCACTGAAAAATAGGATACTTGACTGCTTAGTTCTCCTAGATAAGCCTTACCACTTATTGAAATCTTCTGGACAGGGTCTCCTCCCTGTCCTGTCAATACTTGATTTATGCTTTGTTGGAAAACCAAAGAGAGGCTTTTCCATGGCTACGCAATAGCTTGCTCATTCTTTGATGGCCTTCACTGTGATGCAATATATTTATTATTTATGTTATTATTTGTATGATAGTTCACTAAAGTTTAAATGATCTAATAAAATTAGCCCATAGAAAATTTTTAAACTGTTGAAAAATGGATGGAATAACTGTTATAGAACTCTGCATGTATTAATTAAAAGCCAGGTTGTTGATTTTGATGTTTGTGGAGACCAAAGTATTTATTTTTGATGCTTCATTTACTTTTCCATTTGATTATGAGCTACCTTTAAGCCTTTCTTTTATTATATTGTAATTAATAAATAACAAGCAAACAGCTCAAAGAATCTTCCCCAAATTGATGCCTTCCAGAAGCACAGGAATTACAAATTCCAAAATTCCTTCCAGCATGGTCTATCAGTTCAAAGCCAGCTGGGAATACTAAGGGTTATAATCCTAACAAAGGTGAAGGTTGCCATATTGGAGAAGGCTTGAATAGGAAGGATGACCTAAGAAGATTATTTAAACAGGGTAGTGCACAGCTTAAATATGTACACAGGTAAGTTATTTTCCTGTGGCCTGTACCTTGCTATATCTTGCAAAATGCAACATCCTGCATCTTTTTGAGATGTATCCATGCAAATCTATGTAGTGCAGAGTACCCATGGTGTTTGAAGGAGACTTTATTTTATTTTATTATTTAAAAGTGTTATAGCCACCCAACTCCATCTTAACTCAGTGATAGAAGAACAGAGCTTTGCATGTAGAAATTGAGAGATTAATTCCCAGGCATCTTGTATTAGGAAGGTCAGGTAGTAGACAATGAGTAATTCTTTTTACTGCCTGAAACTTTAGAGAGAGGCATTGGCAGCAAGCACTGTCAGTCTTGGATTTGGAAGACAAGATATTTTGTTCAGCTACAATATACCGTGCTCTCATTTTGCTTTTAATTTCTTTGTAGCGGGTTATTAATGCAACCAATGCAGGAGTCAACCCTGTTGGAGATTCTTCTAATAGCAGCAGCCACTGGGACCTTGGAAGTGCCTTTTTCTTCGCAGGAACCGTCATTACCACTATAGGTATCTATTTATGCATGTATATAAATTTATATTTCTGAATGATTCTGTCTTGGTATGACCAGATGTGGGACTCTGTGTATCCTATCAACTACTACTTCCAGAGGGGCTCTGAAGTATGGAGCCCAGGCCTTGAGCCTAAATAAATAAATAAATAAAACCACTCCAAATAAGATGAATTAATCAGAGAATAAAGCTATAGAATATTCTAACAGATGTATCAACCAACATTGAATAATAGCCAGTAGCCAAAGAGGGCAAAGAAAGAAGATTCCCAAAGACACAGCATGAGACAACATATGGCTTGATAGAATAATGGGAGTGACTCTGCCAACGATGTAAAAACTCCAGATTTAAAGTAGAAGATTTTCCTGAACATCAGCTGCTTTAGTTGTCACCTTTGCCGTATTTCTTGAAATAGAATCAGAACAGTCAGCAGAGGTTACTGCAAGCCTTCATTCTGTTGTGTGCATAAGTGTGCACTTACGCGCACACAGACATCCATATCACCCAGTTTACCTTTGGAGACAGTAGAAAGCAGCATCTCCTTAGAAAGCAAAAGCTGACTTCTACTTGCTCTGCTTATTAAACTAAAAAAATGCTAGCATTTTCTGATGAAATGGCTCTTATAATTCAGCCCATACTATCTGAGACTAACAAGTGATCATTCTGGAAATAGAGCAGAACTGTTGTTCATTTGAGATATGGCAGGGCTGATGTTGTGTGATGCAATTTAGCCATCTCATTTGAGAACTGTTTTCTTCTGTGTTCCTCACCAGTTGCAGCTCCTGGACCAATTTTCAAGGGTTGCCCCATGTAGAGTGCTCTGTAATAATCCATTTGATAGGTTACCAGGATATGGATCACTGAAGGCTATCTTGGTTTAGGGTCACAGCTAGTGCACCAGCTGAAGCAGATTATAAATCTTCCTTGTCACTGAGGCCTCTTGTATCTCTTGTGATAGACTGGAATAACTGGAGAACCCCAAGCTTTTTCCTTTGGAGGAAGTGCTACCTCATTCTATACAGGTCACTTTTCTAATTCTCAGGCCTGAGAAACAATAACCAAAGTACTTCTGTTTTATCTGGATTCAGCTTCACTTCTTGGCCCTCTTTGAATCCATCACAGCCTCCAAGCAACTGTCAAACATCTACATAGCCCCTCCTGATTCAAGCGTGAAGGAGAGAGTTAAGTGTTATTAGTGTACTTGCACTATAGGAAAAAAGAACAACTGGTTTTTTTTTATTCTTTGCTAATATTGCTTTTTACTGTTTTAACATGTTAAAACAGCCACCCAGAGTCATATTCGCAAGATGGGCATCCATATAAATCAAATAAATAAATAAACCCAAGCATGATGGGGCCAAACTGTCTCTCTCTGGTTATGGTCTTACAGGTAGGAATGGGATTGCCATAACTGTGCCATGAATCCACCACTTACTGAGTTTATCCAGCAATATCCCATGATCAGTGGTGTTAAAAGCTGCTCAGAGATCCAGGAAAATTAGCCTGGTAGCATTCCCCAAGCGTCTTACCCAGTAAATGTCATTAATCAGAACAACTAAGACTTTTTATGTGCTATATCCAGGCCTGAAGGCAGAATGAAATAGGTTTAAATCAACTGTTTCCTAGAAGAGTTGTAGCTACATCCAGGCTAGCAACTTTGCAATGGTTGTCCAAAAGAGTCTGGAGAGGGTGTTTTCAAGAGAGGCCATACCATCACTTCCTTCAAGGTGATGGACATATTTCCAGATCCACCCTGCTAGAATTTAATCAGGCAGCACCCCTAATTACTCTCTAGGATCTACAATGTTGCTGTTGTTTTTTTAATTTGGAATGGATATAAACAACTTTGCTTTTAAAATGTATTGCAAACTTATCCCAATAGGCTACTGAGGAAGTGGCCACTACCTGAAAAAGTCCTGTGTTATTCAGTGAGGACCAGGGTCAGACAGCTTCAACCTAGAGAAACTAATCAAACCTGCTGATGGCCCACCATTCTTCCAAATAATCTACCCATTAGGTCCAGGAACCAAAAGGGGTGGACTATTGACCTTCTCACTCCCCAAAGGAGTAACTTGCAAGGACCTTTGGGTCTCCCTTGGTGTTAGTTTGCCAGTGGCGGCCAACCACCAAAGGTAGGCTGCTTAAATGGTCACCACACCTGCAAAGAGCTATAGCTGGAACAGAAATAGTTTGCTGTCATAGGATGGGCAGGACCCTCTGCAGTTCTCCCAGAAGTATGGGGCTTAGTGCAGCAAAACAAAAAACAGAAAACCAGGGGGTGATGAACACCAACTACTTTCCACTCAACAAGGTCCTCTTTATCCAAAATATGTTACCAAGTTATTAACAATAAAATTAACTAAACATTAAAATCATTATACTTTTATATTTCTAGCATTATTGGCAACCTTTGAATATCTTATATGCATTGCACCTCATATTCAAATCAATATCAGGTTTTAAGGTAAAAATATATAAAGCAATGTATATGTGTATGAAGGAATATATGGATGGCTTGAACATTTAAGATATAAAAAATCTGCCACATCTTTTTTTTTTTTTGTTACCTGTGATATCCTTTTAGAGTACAAATATTTTTTCGTAGCCACCCAACATTTCCTACTATTGCCTCTGTTATTTAATTAGCACTACGATTTAGGAGGCATTCACATTTTGTATATTATTTACCTGTTAGAAATATATATTTGCCATGCTCTTCTGTCTGTCGATGCCCATTCCAGCCAGCTTGCAGCAAGTATTTATATTTGAACTGGTAATATGGCCAACCAGGTACATATATTGCTAATCAAAAATATTAATGAAAACACTGGAACACCATTCTTTATGGGACAAGCCAGTAGTAAGATTTTTCACTATTCTTTGTAAAACTAAGCCCCAAAGTAGCTCTTGTAGGCCTGACTATTTTGGTTAACCCTCCCTAAGTCCCTCTCGCAAATAGACCTCTGCCAGTGATGTTGTAATGTCGCTGTCCCACTTCCTGTTATTCATCCCTCTGTTAAGCCAGGAATGTGGTCTGCTGGTTTTGCTTTGATGTGATAATTTTGAAGCCATGTTTCAAAATTTAACATTATGTATGATCTCGGCCACTATGATTTGTTTAACAAACCCCTGCTTAGTGTGACACAGGTAGTCCCCAGTTTAAGAACGAGTTCCGTTCCCAAGGTCTGTCCTTAAATCGACTTTGTATGTAAGCAGGAACATAGTATTGTGTAATGAACTCAAATCATTGTGTATTTAACTTGAATTTTGCTACAATAGGCTCTGTTCTTAACTATGGATCATCTGTAATCCGGCTGTTCTTAATCCGGGGACTACTTGTATATGAATTCAGCCTCATCTCTGTATAAAATCTGATATTCCGGAATATCAGACCTGTAATATCAGGAATGTGATGTTCTGGAATATCGGATCTGTCAGGTGAGGTGGCTTCCGGTTCTCACTTGAATTAGAGCCTTGTTCACTGGCAGATTCGCAATTTCAGAATAGCTACAGTTCAGTGGCAGAAAAAAATTATGTCTCTTAAAAAGAGTGCATGCAAGCATACCCCTCTTTCAAGTAAGTAGTATGTAAGGGCAAAGGCAGATCTGCCAGTGAATGAGGACTGCATTTCAAATTCAGGAGAGGCATTCTCCCAACCAGCAGATTTTATGACGAATACACATCCCAGATCTGGAGCTGCAGGCTTACTAAAGAAATAAGTGTAAGAAGCACCCAGCTGGGTTGGAGCAAAGGTCTATCAGGTTGAACATCTGGTTCCTCACAGTGATCAAACAGCTGCACCCAGGGCAACAACAAAGTTAGTCACATGCTTCTTTAGTTATAGAGGAATTTAGAAATAAATGACTTCAACCCTTATTGAAGCTAAGCTTACTGAATTATCTGTGCAGCATAAAACCAACAGTCCTGTCTGTCATGGTTGCAGATTTGGGTCTTTCTTCTGTAAGAGAAGAGAGCCCCAGATTGTGTGTGTTGGGTTGGGTTGGGATGGGTTGGAGTGGGATGGGGAGAAATTCCAAAGTCCATTATCATTGTATATAAATAAGTCCTAAATGGTACAAGACTTTCTCAAAGATTCAAATAAGATGAACTGTTTTAAAAAAAATAAATGGAAATTTCACTAGGCTGTGATGAGTGCAGATTTTAATTTAAAATGGCTATGCAGCTGTGTTGGCATGCATTGGACAATAGTCTCAATCGTGTGGCTGAGCTATTTAAGTTAGATCTAAACATGTTTTTTATTTAGGATAAAGATTGGATAATACTTAGGGGAACTAACTATAACTATAAGGGGTTGTTAACAATAATAAGCATTATATAAAAAGCAAAAATCACCATTAAACAGGCTCAAATTGAAAGGGAAAAGAGCGGGGGGCTGAACAAAACTGCTGAAGGAGTGGATTCGCTGAGCTTGCAAGTAGGCCCCCTCCATCTGCCCATTTCAGTTCACTGGAGCATTCCTTGGACCCCAGTTAAGCAAAGAGATGCCTCAGCCATCCCCAAATGCAGGACTGCCACACAGGTCAGTATTTTTCAGGTACGGGCGATAATCCCTGAACAACATGCTAATTGCTGCTTTACAGCCATGTGTGTTGCAGAACAACAGCAGTGTGGTGCAACATTTATAAGTACGTCATTGTAAGCATATTATGAACTGCTAGAAATCTTGCCACGTAGCTCATTAACCACAGATACAGGTACAGTATCTGTATTCCAGGAACATACAATCCCAATCTTTTTTATTTTGTCAGCCGGGACTCAATCTCGACTCCCTTTTTTCCTTCATTTAGTCTTGTGGTTTGTATAGATACATTGCGTATCTTAAATGTGTTTAAAAGCTTCTGAGTAAAGATAAACTGGAAATATATGAAAATGAAATGAAAGAAGATACAAGGATTAAAATCATGCTGATAATATATTTCACTTAAGATAGTGGCAAAAAATAAATAAGTAAGGCATGCACACTCATAATTCTAAAAGTTGAATTCCTGGGCTGAATAAAGGGAATACTTAATAAGGGGAGAGTATGAAACAGTTGGCATATAATCCTCATCCCATGTTTAATCATGGTTTCTCGTATCACAAGGCGAGGAGGTGCTTGAATTTCCATGTCATAGTGTCCTACGACAGCTTTAGGCTAGTTTCAGGTAGTTGAGGTTTTACTTTTAGAAAATGGTAGCCTGAGAGGCGTGTTATAAAATCATAGAAGTGGACAGCAGTGCATTATGAAATCACATTTTTTCCCCTGTTTTTAGTGGCACATGCTGGTTATAGGGTTGTGGCAGGGTTTTTCAAATTTGGCATCTTTAAGATGTGTGGACTTCAACTCCCAGAATTCCCCAGCCAGCTTATACAGTTACATTTATAGCTGACTGGAAACCCCTTATAGACTTTTTGCACGAAATGGGAAAAAAATGCACATCGTGATTTGTGGTTTTGATGATTACAAAAAATCTGGATAATAGAAAAAAGTGAGGGTTTTTTTTTTTGGTAATCATAGAATAAGAGTTAATTTTGTAATTGTATTTATATTTGCTGCAAAAGAAATTGGAAGCTTCTTTCTTCTTGTTCTTTTTGCCCCTTTTCTTACTTCTTTCTTTCTTTGCTCTTTTAACTCTTTATTAGCTTGTGTTAGTTTTTATTTTCTTTGTAAAATCTTTAATAAAATTTATAAAAAAACAAATTAAAGTTGCCAAATTTGAAAACACTAGATTGTAAGGTTATAGGGTACACTGAGGCTTTCCAGAAACTTAGCACATTTTATTTATTTGATTTTCTGTTAGAACTCAGCAAGACATTGCACCATCATTTTTAGGCAATTTGCTGCCAAATTATAGCAGTGTGTTCAAAGGGAGGGGCCTGGGTGTCTTCAGAAAAGGGGATGGAGGGCATATGCAGGTTATAGGGTGCCCACCCTGCTTTAAGAAGATGCAAGGCTTTGGCAAATGGAAAAGAGTTTGTTTGAATACATCCACCCCTGTTTAGCTTCATTCCTGTCTCCTCCTTGAATCTTCAGAAGTGAAAGTTTACAACAAACTTCCTCTTTTTTCTCAACAGGTTATGGAAATATTGCCCCGAGCACAGAAGGTGGAAAAATTTTCTGTATTTTGTATGCCATCTTTGGGATCCCACTTTTTGGCTTTCTGCTGGCTGGCATAGGTGACCAGCTTGGAACCATCTTTGGGAAGGGCATTGCACGAGTTGAAAAGGTCTTTCGAGTAAGACTGAGCTGCTTAATCTTTTATTTTTTATTTTTTAGCTCTGAAGCTTAATGGCTTAGCACATGCACTTCTGGAAAATGTGGCTTGGTTGGGCGCTGTGATGCCACCTACCTCATAGATATGTCTTTACAACTGATAAAAAATATACAACTCTCTAGCTAGGTAGCAGTGTTTAGGGACTTTCAGGAAAAAAGTAATGAATGTGCATGTTGCAACAGAACATCAGCAGCTCTGTGTTTTGCCAGAGGGCATTCCTTCTAGGTATCTCTGACTCGTCCAATAGTTTTCAGTCTGCCAGGTAACTTTAAATATAACATATACATGCGGTTAAAAACTTACTTTTTAAAATTTCCTACTTCTTCCTCTGGCATATTTCTTTAATCCCAAGGGATGATTCTCTCAGCAATTAATTCAGTTCGTATCTTCTGTTTGAAATTGTTTGATAGTTCTGCAGGAGAATTTCAGATTTAGATCAGGAAGGGAATGACTTTATTCCTTGCAATTTAGTATCCTTAAACAGTGTGTTGTTATTTGTGTGTGGGGGAGTTTAATGATTCAGTCTAGAGTCATCCCAGTTCACATAAATTGCCGAAGAAGTGAAAACTATTCACAGTCTAAAGTGCTTCAGTCAGCAGATGGGAATCATCCAACTGTGATTGCTTTTCCTGGATTTTTCTTTCTTTCACTTTCTTCAAAACGACAATAGCATTCTAAGGTTAAAAACTAGTTTAATATTCTTCTCTTTGAATGCTGATTTTCTTTGTGCAGGAAGATTTTATCTGAAATAGTCTTCAGTCATGCAAATGTTTACCTGCAGTCTAAAATCATATGATCCCTGAAAAATTTATTTACTTCATCTGCTGTTTTGTCTGAGCAGACAGATGTTCAAGAGAGTGAAAGGTGGGAAAGATGGGAACCAATCAGAAGACCTTTCATTACTACATAATCTCTGCATAGCTTTCCCTAAAACTGTGCAGTCTAAGGAAACTGTTCACCTCTGAAAGTGGCATTCAAAATGAACTACACCACATCCTTGTCTCATAACAAGAGTAGACCTGGAGGTGGCTTGGAATGGATCATTCTCTCCCTGCCAGCCGCTAACTAAATTGGCCATATTTCACAATATTTGTGGTTTATAATCTTCTTTTGATACTTCCTGTTTGACCTGAAGGAAAACTGAGATGCTCGTTTAACTCATTCTGATCTCCTCAGTTGCATATTTCATGTTTGAAGTATCTTCTCTATGTAAGGATGAATGTTTGTATATTTGTATATGTGAAAGTGGGGAGGAAGGGAACAACAATGCAATATGATATTTCATTTCATCAATGTTCTATAACAGCCTTCCCTAAGTCAATAATTGTCCAAATATATTGGGATTATACCACTAGAATTCTCAGCCAGCATGACCACAGCTGATTGTGAATAGTGGGAATTGGACTTCCAGCATATCTGGAATACATCAGTTTGGGGAAAGCTAATTTTAAAGTTGTCCTATCCCAATGCAATTGAACTTTATTTGAAACCAATCCTGCTATATTTGGAGGTGTTGCTTGCACAGAAGAGAGAATCCCACTCTGGCCAAGGAAAATTTGCTTTAATTTTGATACTTATATATTGATGACCAGCTTTTATACTGTTGAGGATGACTATATCATTTTAGTCATTCAAGGGGAGGGTGGGCAGTGAAGTCCAACTCCCTTGCTATTGAATCAGGCTGAATAATAAAATTATCAACCTACAATTGATAATGGAGTTACAGGATGACTGATATCATGTCTTTAGGATTGAGCATGTCCCCCTCCTTGATGTGAGGGTTGGCTGTTCATTTGGGATGTGCAATTTTCAAAGGTATGGTTTGTTTTGCTGAAAGTAGATGTGAAGTACCCCTCTGAAGCAGCTTTGCAAAACTTTGCAAACTACATAGCCTTCTGCAGTGAAGCAGCTGTACCATTGTGCCTCACTATAGGAATTGGGTTTCTGTTCATGCACTATGGGGCATACTGGCCCTTATATGATGTGAAACACTTCAATAAAGAAATTGCCCCCATGCTTTGATGAGGCAGAGTATATCTTTCCTGTAGGTCCCATCCAGGTGAATTGTACTGCCCTCTTGGACCTAAAGCTCATATTTCTGCAATGCAGTCAGAGTAAATGATGCACGCATACTGTATGAAGGTTCATTCTTAGGTGTGAAACCATGAATGGCTAAACATTTTATCACACTTTGATTCAAATACACACACATGAAGTATATTTCCATTTCCATTATTTTTTTTTCTACAACTGCTTCTATTCCTATTTGAACAGCAATTGTGACGCTTCTGTAAAACTCAACATTAGTAGCCACTCAGTCTTCTCCCGGAAGGAGTATTATGAACCTTATCAGTAGGAAGCTGGACAGTGGGGGATGTACTGTGGGCCAATATCTGTGATTTGATATAAGATTAAAATCTGTATTGTGTACTGCTCATGTTTACAGTCCAACTATAACTCATAATGAATGGATGGTTTTTAATTTGGTATTGCCAGACAGCAATTTATTTTGTGTCAATTTCTGGAAACAGTGTATTGAAAACCACAAATGATGATCATTTTCTTTTGCAGAAGAAACAAGTGAGTCAGACAAAGATTCGGGTGATCTCTACCATTCTTTTCATCCTGGCCGGATGCATTGTTTTTGTCACCATTCCAGCTGTCAGTTTTAAATATATTGAAGAATGGTCAGCGTTGGACTCTTTTTATTTTGTTGTCGTCACTCTGACCACAGTTGGCTTTGGGGATTTTGTGGCAGGTGAGACATCCCACCAAGTTGTTTGTTTGTTTGTGTATTGCAGTGAACTACTGTACATCCCATTTGTCAAGAGACAAATCTTACCAACCTGGCTTACAAGTAGCATGTTAAGTAACTTAATGAATCCCCCTCCCCTCCCCCTCCTCCTCCCTCCCTCCCTCCCTCCTCTTTCAAGCAACAGCAGGAATCTTCTCTCTTTTGGAGATCCTTCCCACCAAGCTGTTAGTGGCAGTGGCCCTATAGCGCTGGATGGAACTAATCTTGTTTGAGCAAACTGATAGCAAATGCTAGATGATCCATTCTGAGAAAGTGGAAAACAGACCAACTTGGAGTGTTACAGAGCAACTGATATTTCCAAATAGATGAACTTCATACATTTTGTTTTGCTTGATAAGTATAATTGATAATATGAGTTAAGAAGACAGAGTATTCAAAAGTGACTTCTACAGAAATACTGTAAAAGAGTAATGCTCACATAATGTTCTTTTTTCATTGGTGTTAAAGCCATGTCAGAGCTATGAGAGTCTGCCAGTGGAGTCCAATTTTGGCATATCTGAGTGAGAGTATGGTTAGATCAGGAACTGCCAATCTATGGGTTAGATCTCAAGCACTATCAGACAATTTTACACAATGCTCAGATACTTACATAAAATATCCCAAAACATGGACAATCACCAAACCTTATGAGATTTCAACAATCTCATTCAGTTGTCATAAATAGTACAAAAGTTCTTGTGCAAGATTCAGCATTCTCATGAGCTTTCAGCATTCCCATGTAAGATCACCATAATCACATGAGATCGGGTCCAAGATAAGCTGAGTCAGTAGAGAGCATCCTGGAGGTTATATGGGGCAGTTTCATTTATATGTCTTTTGATAAGTAGGCCTTTTCTGACAAGCTATATCCAACATGGCATCAACTTCATGATAGGCAAATTACCTACAATAGCAAATTGTTTTGCTATTCCATACAACATGCTGTTAAAATTCTAGTTCAAAAAGATTTCCTACCGTGATCAGCTTAACATTTGTGAGTGAAAGCTTGATGCATGTTATGTTCTAATAGTAACAGGTTTTCGAAGAACAGTTGAAATACTATTTGAGAAAAAAATTACATTCAGAAGTGGAAGAATGAACACAAGTATGAGTTCAACCAAACAATTATTACACTATATTTGCGAAAGAGACATGTATATCTGTATGTGCAGCAGCTTTTTAACAGCCAACTTGTAAATTATGTTGTCTCCTCTTAATAGAACTTTTGGGCCCAAATATGTATGTTATAAAAACAAATTGACATTGGATGTGATTACAAAAAGGAGGTATCTGAATTGTTACATTATATACTTACAGGAATGAAAACACTACAATATTAAGCCATAAATATCTGCTTCTGTCAATTAAGTAAAGATATGCTTTCAAACTAGAAACTGAAGGCATATAATTGTTTTGAAAGTATTTTTTTACAGCCAGTAAGAGGAAAAAAATGATAGGGGGAGGCAAATTACATTTGTGCCCTTGCAGGTTTCAGTACTGAAAACAACATATTGGACAAAATGGTGATATGATTCAGTTGTGATATGAATCAGAGGTTCTTCTGATACTCTTGTTGTTTTTTGGTGTATTATCTTATTTCTATTGCCATTTAGTTTCCATTCTTTCACTGGGTTGCCCATGAGTGCCACAGAGATTGAAAACTGGCCTTTCTGTTATTCTCCCAGCACTGAAAATGGGAAATATTAAGAAAGGTTAACAAATATCCTTGGACCTTTGACCGCTGTACTGGGGGCATTGTACACATGCAAGTTATCCTTTTGTTGCCAGTGAAATGCCACTAAACATTGGCTAGATTACTCATTATGAGTGAGATTCCAGTTATTAACAGTAAAAGGACTTTTCAAGAAGCAAATGCCCATATCTGCTGTAAGAAATAAGGCTGGTAAGGCAGGAACCAGGAGCTGTCATGCTAGAGAGCACTGTTAGCTCAGTAAAGGCCTTCCAAGGCCATCAAACTAAAGGCCAATTTCCATGGACTAGGAAAGGCAGGAGAATGTAAACACTGGAGTATACACCTATATAAAGGGGTTGATTTCTCTGTACTGCAAGGAACACATCTCTATGTATATGGCTTGACTCCTGTCTGCAATAAGGAGACTAACTTTGTGTTCTGCCTGGAAAGCCAATGTCTGAGTAAGGGATGAAATACTGAAGATTTACAGCTGTGCCTGTGTAAAGCCTGATGGCTATATTTGCCCATTCACTCCTCCCAAAACTGTGGGATGTGAGCCTTTGCCTAGCGACAATGATACAGGCTCTGTTGCAATGCCACAGACTGTGGATTAAGCCACCAATGCCTTGCTCCAGTACAAGAGCCAAGTGTCAATTCCAATGGATTAGTTAGCACAGATCAACTAGCCCAACAGGTAGGCTACCATAACTGGTGGTCCCTTACCAATCCCCATCCTAGACCCTGTAACTATTGATGATTGATGCCAAACGTCTGCTGACCTGTTTTAAACATAAGACAGGAATCTGGACAGATGCACTACCTTCCTCGCTCAATGTGAGCTAAGACCTAAAGATTCCCATTGATTGTTCTTGTAGAGGGTTATAATTGACCTGATAATTGAGGAAGTTGAAAGATGGGCAGTCCCCCTTCAAATATAGCACGACCGTTTGGACTTGGATAGCTATACAATTTTGTGATACTCCTGAGGACTACATTCAGCGATCCTGTTCATTAGGTAATCCATCACCTCTGACAGGATAAGCGTTCTATGCAAGCATATGCATATGGCTTACTTGTAGCTCAGGATGTGGCTGAAATGAAAGAGTCTTGATTGACTAGTATAAAGAGGGACTATCACATGAAATATTGGACTAAGTCAATCATTCAGGGCACCCCATAGACTATCAGCATTAATCCAGGTCTGCTTAAGTATCTATGAAAAATTCAAGGAGCAGAATAAATGGCAGAATAAGGTAAGGTAAGACATCACCATTCTTTTTTCTTCTCTCCTTCTTCCACCCATATATCAGAGACTTCAGAAGTAGTAGGAGTCTTTAACTGTCACTGACCAGAATTCTGCAAGTTAACAAAATAATAATTAAAATAATTACACAGTTTCTATTTGAAATAAAATAAAATCACCATAAAATTATAACTGGAACATTGAGGCGACCAGGCTGTGTCTAGTTTTACAGACAGTATAACCAGTGTAGATATATTCAGGAAACAAAATCATATCAGTCTGATAAAAGTAACTGTACATAAAATAAATCATAATTATCTAGTTACTTAGTATGGAGTTAAAACAGGCCCTTTTGTCCTCATAGAAGGCACAATATAACAGGATATGAGCTATGGGTTCCAGAGATCCTTCTCCACAAGAGCATGATTTTAGCTTGTCAGGGATTTTTTTTATATTTGCCCTTGAGAAGAGCTGTTGGGAGTTCAATGAAACATGCTAATGTTAGTGCTCTTTGCAGTTTAGAGACAGTTATTTGGTTTAAATATCTTGCTGGTCTGAAAAAGATGACTTGACTATTCAGGAACACATTCCTGGGTTGGGCAGATTGATATATTTGGGCTTCCAAATCTCTAGCATATTGCTTGGGTGCAATAAGTGCTTGATCACAGGCCATAATCAGAACCCACAGTGTTGCAGGGTTTGTAGGGATGTTCTTTACTATGTTGATTTATAACTGTCCTCAGTAAGCAAAGAACCTAGACCTCCCGGAAATAAGTTGACATGGTAATTTAGCCATTCCTGTAACTACAGATTCAGATTGGCTCACAAGTTGCCTGGCCTGCCACATTTTGTACCAACTGGTGCTTCTAAATGCTCTTCAAAGACAGCCTTGAGGAGAGGATGTTAGAGTACTCCAAACAGAGGTGACTAGAGTGTGAATGACTGTGAGCAAGTATTTCCAGTCTAGGAATGGTTGCAGTTGTAGCTGAGCAAAAGCCCTTCTAGCAAGTAGCAACTACGAGTCTAGAGAACCTGCAAATTGTGAGCCACCTCTGAGCAGGGGACTACAGTTTTGTCCAGAATAAAAGATGGAATTTCCCTGAAATTGTTAGGTTTTGTCCAAAGCCACTTGGTTTTGGAGGAGTTCAGTCGGAGTCTTTTCCTCTCAGTCCAAACCCTGACAGCTCCCAAGTACTGGGTTGCATTTCTGCCATATCACCTATCCAGCTTGGGGACAGAATATATAACTGGATATATCACAATTACATTGAATCCCCAGCTGACAGATGACCGTATCTGGAAATTAGAAAGGAGTAGAGAGAAGAAAGATCCCTGAGGCATTCCATAGAGTAGAGATCTCCAGGCAGATAGAACCATTGCAAAACAGTGTTCCCCCACTCTAGTTCCTTGGAGATGGTCCAGAAGAAAACCATGGTCAGTGGTATCAAAAGTTGCTGAGAGATCAAGAAGAACCAGAAAAGTTGTACTTTTCTGATCCCAGTCTCTCCATAAGTAACCCACAGGTACAGCCAATGCAGTTTCTGTACTGTATGCTGTCCTGAAACCTGACTGCCAGCCTTCCAAATAGTCTGCTTCCTCTAGGTCTCTTTGCAGTTGCAGGCCACCACTTTCATCACAAACTTTCCTAAAAAAAGAAGGTTGGATAAAGTTGTCTAAAACAGAATGAGTGAAGGCTTCTTGAGCAAGAGGACACCACAGCCTCTTTTACAGGGGAAGGAAACATCCCCTTGCTCAAAGAAGCATTGATTACTGCTTAAATCCAGCTTCCTGCCACCTCACAGCTGGCCTTAACCAACCATGAGGGGTAGCAATCCAATTGGGAAGTGGTAGAACTGATTGCAGTAAGCCTTATCCACTTTCTTGGGACTCACAGATTCAGAATGATCTTAGACCATTTCACAAGATGAAGAAGCAGTCATCTCCAGTGGCACTGTCCAGATTAAGTCCAGCTCCTATCAAATTTGAGTGGTCTGTCTACCAAATATGGTGAGATATTTCACTGTGGCCCTCATATGGTTTTAGCCTACTTCCTTCCCTAGAAGGGAGCAGGTTGCCTTAAAAAGGGCCATTGAGTATCATTTAGCAGATGCAAAAGTGTGGTAAAATAACTCCTTTTTACTGCTTGAATCGCCACTGGATAAGCTTGAATGTGAACTTGTACCAGTGTCTGATTAGACTCAAGCTGATCAGCAATGCTCTAGGTGTCTCCTCTGCCCCTTCATATCCCTGAGTTCAGTAAACCAAGGAGCTGCAGTGGATCAGCAGGCAGCAAATGACACTCTGTAACAATCAAATCCAGCACCTTTATTCTGGATGCCCCTTTATTGAGCGAACTGCAAACAAGATTCTTGGGAAACTCTCCAAACTGAAAACTAGCAGGATCCAGCAGGTATGGGCCTCTTGGGCCCAACTGCATCAACAAAGTCTCTCATCTGGTTTCTGTGGGTAGTACCTATTGATGTCAGCAGAGTCCCTTGAGTGGCAACAGCTACCCTCCTCATTTAGGGAGTGTCCTGTCCCAGAAACCCAATCAAAAACTGCGAAAAGATTGACCTGGCAAGATTTGTTCTTGACAAATCCATACTGATTTTTCAAATTTATCACATATTTTTTATGCTGCTCACAAATATATATCTTTATGATCTGCTCTAAAAGGTCCAACTTATTAGATGACTGATTCCACATGAGAGATTTGTAAGCATTTCCTTTCTCCTTGTCTATTAAGGCCAGTCAAGGCAATGAATTTAAGTGAATGCTTGGGCTAAATGTGACAGGAGTGAAGGCAATCAACTGCGAAAACCATAAAATAAGCAAGCTCATTAGTAGAATTGTTTTTCATTTGCAATTTTTCTCTTTAAAACTATGGACTTTGAAGGTGCTTCTTTCCACTTCCTGAACAAGATGCTATACATTTATATTTAGAAAACCAGGAAGAAAGCTGCATCTCCTGTTCCAAGCAAATTTCCAAAAAAGTCAGATATTCAACAAATGCTACTACCTTGTAAACATGCACAGGATTAGGGTTACAGACCAAGTGAAGGAGCAAATCTGAAGATATGAATCAATTGCAGAACATCTCTATACATCTCATTTATGGGATTCTAAAGGAGACATAGAGTTGGTGTGATGGCCATGTATTTATGGTGTTCTGAAATTAGTGGAAGTTACTCTGCTGTCTGAGATAAAGAATAGTATTGGCCAATGGCAAAATAATCTAATCGCTGATTATATAAATGATTAAATGAGTGATTCAGAAACATAATGAATAGTTCCATCTTTCCTTTAAAAACACTGTTTATAAAATGTGAAATATGGCACGGTGGGAGAGGGCAGAACAAAAACTAAATTTGATTTGATTTCATTTACCTTTAAGTGAAATTAAAATAACTAGCTAATACGATTATTTTCCAGGCATGTATTTTATGGTTTTCCCCTTCTGGCTTACTCCTATGTACAGCATGATAACAGCTTTTGGAAGATCTCATCTAAAGCTTTCAGGGATTGGATGTAGTCTTTGAGCCTTGGTTGTGCACTTCTGCAGTAGAACACTGACATTTGCAAATTTATACCAGAGTCAACTTCTTTATGTTTATCAGTCTGGAAAGGAATTTGTCCTGTTAATTTGATTGTGGGGAGCAAGAAAGAAAAATGACAGTCAAATACAAAAATATTGCACTGATCTAGCTGGAAAATAGCAGCATTTATTTTATAGTGCCTGCTTACTCCGTGCAACAGATCACTGCTAACTGTTTATAGTGATTCCCCCCACAATCTGTGATATATGATCAGAAGAACATCACCAATTCATAGAAACAAGGACACAGATGCTTGCCCTTTGTTATACCTTGACAGCTGTGAAGTCATCACAATACATCTGTTGAAAGATAATTGAAATCAGAAGCAATATTTGAGTCTTTGCCAACACTTCTATGCTTTGATTCATATATGAATCTTAAATCATTATAAGCATACTCATCTACAGGCTGCTTAGAATGCACCTTAAAGATTCATTGCAGTGTTTCAGATTGCTAACAGGCTATAAAAGTGCACAAGGTCAGGGAAGTGGAAGAGGGAAGATTGAACAACATTATAGAAATAAAAAATTGAGTTCTCTGTGCAGCTGTATTTAAATAAATGACATTAACTGTACAGATCTGTCTGTCTGTCTGTCTGTGTAGCAGTTAGGCCCACTGAGTTCAAAGGGACTTGTTCCCTGGTGAATAAATGCAGCACTGTAATGCACACTGTACCTGAGAGTAAAACTTATTGCTCTTAAACATATATAGGACTGTACTGCAAATAGCATTTATTTGGACATAGCTTTAGAGAAAACACATTCTGCAAAATATTGTGCTGATAGCTAGCTTGTCTTGTATCAGAAATGAAAATTATCACAGAAAAGGGGGAATTTACATTTCAGATTAATGAGCCTTAACATCTAGCTATAAAGAAAATGAAAATATTCATAACTGAAAATTTGCATCTGATTATGTATTGATGAGCAAAAAGCTTTATCATACTAAGGAGTGTTCCATAAAATAGTCAACAACTGATTCTGATCATGCATGCATTCTTTATTTATTTACTTCTTTGAAAGAGTTATATGCCCATCTTGTAGAACACAACTCCAGGTGGCTCACAACAATAATAAAACCAAAAACCAGAAAACCAGGGCCCCAACCATCCCCTCCAATGCATCAATCTATGTAGTCCTCACGTTCTAGCCATAGCCTATCCCGGCGTCTTGGGGAAAAGCCAGCCCTTTATGGCTTTCCAGGAGGCTAAAAGAATGGGGACCTGCTGGATCCCAGCGGGAAGTGTGCTTCACAGGGCAGGGGCTACTGTGGAAAAGGCACACTTACTTGGTCCCACCAGACGGCAACGCTTAAGGGACAGGACCTGGAGCGTGCCCGCCGTATCTAGCCTAGCGGAAGGGATATATACCTACCCTTGTTATATTAACAACTTTAGAAAGCTCATTGAATTTAGCAAATTCTAATAACCGCACAGATTTATGGAGGTTTTGGCTATCATCACACTCCTTAATTTTATTTTTTACAACAATGCCTGTTTTACTGCCTTTGTTTCAACTGTATTTTTTCCATTCTAGTGACCATTGTGTATGTTTTTCTCTTTCCAGACAAAGATTCGAATCTATTTTTGCAAACGTTTTGCAATATAATCGACCATCACATATTTCTAGGCAAGAATATTGGTTACTGAAATACTTATACCATTGCAGTGCCTGTGGTCAATCACTCTATCTCACAAAATGCTGAACAGGCACTAACAGAGAATACCTCATCAATTTTTGTGACTTTATTTTCTTCATGATTCACATTGCTGTTTTTTAAATCTTTCTCTTTACAGGTCTTCTTGCTGTAGGCTGTTAAGCTGAGCTGTTTGGAATGTTTCATGCTGTACTGAAATACAATATATTATTTCAAAATGGTTTAAAAAAAACAACTTGACAATTATGTAGAGTGTAATTTGGCTGAACTTTATGAGGAGTTGCAACACCAAGACCAAGTCTTGGTCAAACTTTCCAGGGCTATGACCACCTAAAATTTCAAATAGGATTAATCTTTCTGTCTGCATTAAATAATACAACTTGAAATCCTAAGGGATGCAGTAGTTTTGGAATGTAAGAGTGACAGAAAAAAAAATCTTCCATAAGATTTTTTTTATGGTAAAAGGTTTTAAAAAGTTGGTTGCTTTACCCAGAGGATTGAAGACATAAGGAGAAATAGCTCTTGTCTTTGTCTTGTCTTAATTTCAGTCACAGAGAAAGAATTGTATGCTACTCAGAGTTGGTTGTGATTGGACTCTATAAAACAAGCAAACTGATAAATAGCTTGATACTCCTCTTGTATGTAGCTTGATGTACTTTGTATAACTAAAACAGGGTTCTTGTAGCTCTTAGTTTGGCCACTTCTGTGTTAGATCTGTGCCCCTCCTGGCTGGTCAAGGCTACCCAGGAGAGGACACGTAATTGGGTCTGGGTGGTGGTTAATTCCTCTTTGAGGGAGGGGGTGGTCCCGCTGGCTCTTAAGGAGGTGGTGGTACACCCAACTAATCGCTTGACCCAACTAATCTGGATAGTTTTCGTCCAATCTCCAGCTTCCTCTTTTTAGGGAAGGTTGTTGAGAAAGTAGTTGAACAACAGCTTCAAAGGGCTCTGGATGAAGCAGATTATCTGGACTCCTTTCAGTCAGGATTCAGGCCAGGATATGGGACTGAGACAGCATTGATCACATTCTTGGATGACCTCTGGCGGGAGTGGGATAGGGGCAGTGCTTCCATCCTTGCTCTTGACCTCTTGGCGGCCTTCGATACCATCAATCATGGTATCCTTCTGGACTGGCTTTGGGAGTTGGGAGTGGGCAGCAGTGTGTTGTGCTGATTTTCCTCCTTCCTCCAGGGTCAGTTCCAGTCAGTGTTAGTAAGAGGGGAGAGGTCCAGTCCACGGCCCCTACTGTGTGGGGTGCCACAGGGCTCGGTTCTCTCTCCCCTCTTACTTAACATCTACGTGAAGCTGCTGGGTGAGGTGACAGTTCAGGGTGAGGTATCAGCTTTATATCTCTTCCCTGGGCTGTCTGAGTGATGCGTATCTCAGTGCCTGGAGGCTGTAGGGGTCTGGATGGGGCGCAGTGGGTTTTGGCTCAACCCAAGCAAGACTGAGTGGCTTTGGATGTTTGGGCCTCCTAGTACCAAGGTTTTTCCACCTTTGGTCCTGGATGGGGTGGCTCTGCCCCAGATGGACCCGGTGTGCAATCTGGGGGTCCTCTTGGAGTCACAGCTCCTGCTGGAAGAGCAGGTGGCATCTGTGGCTAAGAGGGCCTTTGCACACCTTCAGGTTGTGCGTCAGTTACATCCATTCCTGGACTGGGAGGCTCTACTCACTGTCACTCATACCCTCGTGACCTCCTGTTTGGACTATTGTAATGCGCTCTACATGGGGGTGCCCTTGAAGAGCATTCAGAAGCTTCAGCTGGCACAGAATGCAGCTGCTCAGATTGTAAATAGCGTCGGTTACCTGGCACATGTAACACCACTGCTTTGGGAGCTGCACTGGTTGCCAGTGTGTTTCTGGGTGCAATTCAAAGTGCTAGTTGTCACCTATAAAGCTATTCATGGATTGGGACCGGGTTACCTTAGGGACTACCTTTTCCCTGTTGTTTCTACTCACCCAATCCAGTCCAGAAGGGTGGGCATGCTGTGGCGCCTGCCCTCTGGAACATCCTCCCTCCTAAGATTAGGATGGCCCTGACCTTTTGGCTTTTCGGAAGGCCTTGAAGACCTGCCTTTATGCCCAGGCCTGGGGCCCCAAGTGTGTGAAGGGCCCCGTTTCATGGTTGTGCTGATACCAACGTTTTTTTAAGATCTCTTGGCTGCATTTATATTTAATTTTTTTGTACTGTTTTAAATGTTGGCTCTTTTTATTGTTAGCTGCCCAGAGTCACTGGTCTGAGATGGGTGGCTATATAAATTGAATAAGCAAACAAACAGTCTAAAAGCCTTTACAATTTAAAAGGCATTAGCTGCAGTCATAAACTCAGTGGCCATATTTCTGCACAGAATTGGGTTCAGGTAATTATATTTGGTATCCAGAATGCTACAACTAAGTAGGTATGTGAACACATATACAGTATACTGGAGAAAATTCATAGATGACAATTATGCACATCATTTTATTAAAAAGGAATCAGTAGAGGTTCAGTGCTTCACTATAGCTAAGCAAAAAATTCATGTTTCTCTGGCTCTGCCTTGGCAATCCAGCTGTCAGTTTGGAGAGGAACACTCGTTAAGATGGGTGGCCATATAAATTGAATAACTAACTAACTAACTAACTAACTAACTAAACAAACAAACAAACAAACAAACAAACAAACAAATAAATAAAATAAATGCAGCCCTGTTAGAGCTCTGGCTTTGCCTGTGCACACAAAAGCCCAGTCCCTGTCAAACTGTTCTGTGGGCTTTCCTCCCATTTTGCCTAGCAAGACAGCTGTTGGTTTGTCCAGGCAGAGCAGGAAAAATGTGAAGGCTTAGCTTATCTAAACCCATGGTACAGCTTTTCTTGTGTGCAAAATTTTAACAAGTAGCCCACATGAACTGGACTGAACTGGCTAGATAACACCTTAAACATAACCTTGATCATAAATGTGATCATAACCCCTATTAGTTTTCGAAGATAAGAGAACCTTTAGAATAGATTTGGGACTTGTAAAGGGGTAGAGATGTCCATAGCAGATAATGAGTGGAGTGGAAAGTTTCTTATTCATTGTTGTCAATAGATCAGAGCCTTGCTTTTCTCTTTCATTTTGAAAAGAAACGCTTTTCTGTTTTTGTGCCAACCCAATCCCCTGTTTTGGATGCTCAGTGGCACCCATGGCACCAGTGTGTCCATTGATATTTCTCTTGGAGCTTGCCAGACTACCTATCCCGCTTGACTTCTACATTTAAAGAAACACCTATTTTATTTTTTAAAAATAAGTTGACATGCAGAAATAAAAATGCCAGCTTCCAACATTTAAAAATGTATCTGGGGTCCAAATGGGCATCTTAGGAAATTGAAATTTGGGGACAGAGCTTAGTTTGGAAGCATGCCACCTGCACAGAAGAAGGACAGAAGGTAGCAGGGGTAGCAGGGAGCATTTTGCAGAGTTTAGTGTGGGGATGGCAGATTACATTCTAGTAAATCATTGTTCTGTAAATGGGTATTTACGTTATCACTGTTTTGTGAATGGACAAGCCCCTACAAGGCAGTCAATGTACAAGAACATCCACAGCTAGTACTTACAATTATAAACATGCTAGCAAGTTCAAAGGTTTGGTGACCCTGATTAAGTGCTCCAATAATAACAACAACAAAGCAAAATATGACAAAACAAACAATACTACAATTGATCAGAGGAAATAAGTCATTAGAGACCAGCTGTATGTTTGTAAAATTAAAGCATATGCTATGTTTCTGTGAAACATGGAGAAGTTTCATGCATCAAACTTTTTCTTGACTAGATTTTGAATGTGGTGATTGTTCTGCCATAGAATTGCTCCCCCACATACATGTAACAGTATCCGAGTGCAAAATTGTAAATAATAACAGCAACATTACTTGGAACAGCTTACGTCCTGCGACAATACCTTTAACACCATCAAACAACAACATCTGCCTATCCCAGGTACTTGGGAAAGACTTGATAGGTGGATAAAAATGCCAAATCCAGTCTAAACATCTGGCTGATTACGCGACCAACAATAATAATTTAAATAATAGATTTGGAGGCTGTCCTGGGCAGCTTACACTTAAAAAATAGAAAACAATTAAAAAATTGTATGCACCCAGACAGATCACACTTCATATACTATAAAACACAACCAACAGGGGCTCCACAAGGACCTACTCCAAGGTCTGGAAGAGCAGTCAATTTTTAAAAGACTTCTGGAATATCAACCAGATGGGAGCTATGCAGATTTTATATGCTAAATATCTCAATGTGCATGACAGGACAATATAAACGTATCATTGTGAATGTGCCTACTGAGGCGAGTTAGTCAATAGTCTTGCTCAAATATTGAAAGTAATGTGGATTGTGAACATGAAAATGGTGATGTGTAGTTTCACCTTGAGATATGTTCTGCATCTACATTTCTAAATGTTTTATTGTGACTGTTGCTGTTATCATTGTCATCATCATCTTACTACCTTAGGAGGAAATGCAGAAATCCCTTACCGGGAGTGGTACAAACCCTTGGTATGGTTCTGGATCCTTGTGGGCCTCGCATATTTTGCTGCTGTCCTCAGTATGATTGGAGATTGGCTGCGAGTTCTTTCAAAGAAGACTAAAGAGGAGGTAACTATTGGCAAGTAGCTTATATTGCAGGAGTTTTCATGTCATGTTAAGGCTGCCTTCCATTTGCATTTTACCATGCCAAACCAGTACTCAATATAGGCCATAACAAATTTGAAGAAAAAAATATCCAGTATCTGAAAGAAGAGAATAAAACAGAGACAATCCTAAGAGATTTAAAAACAACATTAAAAACAATTAGTTGTGTATTACAACTTTATTAGGAAGTAGATTATAAGCTGAGGGTCACATCTAATTTTGAATGACATGCTAAAGGCTGCACTCAGAAACTGACATTTATTGGGTAGAAAAATTCAAATTGATTTTCATCTCATGAGAAATTGGCACATTAGAGTAATTCTTATTTTTAAAAAGCTGATAATATTTTTTTAAAACCCAACCAATCATGAGCCTATACGGGTATTGTAACTCACAATCAACTATTAAGTAATGGTATATTTAAAAATTTTGAGATTTTACAAAAGGACTACAATTCACCTAGAAAGGTTGAATGGCAAGGCTTGGAGTTAAAACACTTGTTATATTCATTGTTTGGCCCTGATGGCCTTGCAAGACTCTGAAAATTCAGAAGAATTGCTTGTGTAAGAGATGATCTTTGTTGAATCGAGACCCATGATTTTGTATTACCAATGTAAAAAAAAAAAAATCAAAAACTAAATTTGGAGAATATATAAGAAATTTGGAATAGAGAATTGGATAATCCTATATTGTTCAGTCAATGACTTCAGGTTTTAAGAAGTGTTAGATATGTTTGTTGCGACCTAAAACTCAGCAAAAATTCTCTTTAGGGTCTCTTGGAGACACAGAGAATCTTTATAAAAAAGTTGGCTCTGATCCTTTCTATGTTAGTGATGTAATAAAATTGAAGAGATTTGGTATGTATGTTATGGGTGTGTCTGCTTGTAATTCTTTATTGGCTAGGCATTATTATTATGGTGGGCCAAGTTCTAAGGCAGTTAAGGATTAAAATGTTAATGCTTTGTTAAATTATACCACATAATTCTGGAATTTTTCAGTCTAAAGAACTTAGCATATATTGAGTATGGACTGTTGTGAAAAAGTGATTATGTGCTCATGGAAAAATGCTGGTGTCCCAGACTCTAAATTAGCTTAACAAAATTAGTCAAGTCTTAGAATTTGAATCAGCTGTGTACTAAAGGAGAGCCATGATGGACAATATGATTTGTATGGTCTAGGTTTAATTGAATCATATTAAAAAAAAAAAGAATATATAAACGTGTGTGTGTGAGAGAGAGAGAGAGAGAATGAATGAATGAATGAATGAATGAATGAATGAATGAATGGTATCAACCCAAATCAACCCACTGTAAGAAGAAGCCCTCTTCACTGAAGATTATGCACTATAATATACCATACTGGTCCAGCACAGGCTTGTGGCTAGATGTTTGTTGACGTCCCAATCTAGGGCTGAGAGAGAGTGTCTGGCCCAAAGTCAGCTTCTGTCACTAAGGGAGGTTTAGAACATGGGTGTCCCTATTCCTAGTCCAGATATACTCATTCTTAATGGGTGCACATGCACACACACACACTTAATATTAATTACAATTTAGTTGGGGAGGTATGAAGAGGTTTTTAGTTTAGTTTTATTTTTTGGTTTCCCCCTATTATTTTACATGCTATTAATGCAATATGGAAATAATTGTTTATTATATAGGAAATGAGTGTTTATACAGACAGAAACATGTTATTCAGAAAATTGAATAACAAACAAATAAAAATAGGCAACCATCAGAAATCAAATGAATACCTGATTCTGCTAATTGTTTTCTTTATTTCATCTGCAACTGGGCGAACAATTGTTTACTTATGTACTGAACCAGTTTATATGGCTGCCCAACTTGCAGATGTGACTCTGAGCAGCTAATATAGGATTGAAACAGAAAAAAATGAAAAATAATCAACAGGACTAAAAAGAGCAAAGAATATAATACAACAGAGGCCAACACAGTGATAGCCTCAACCAATACAAAAGAAGCTGGCCCAATGCCTGGGGAAAGACCCAGGTTTTCAAGGTCCTATGGAAGGTCAACAGGGTTGGGGCCATCCAGATCTCAAGGGGTATGCTTTTCATAAATAACTGTTTAATTAATTGTGTTTTTTTAATTTATTCTGAAATTTCCTCTGTTATTTTACTTGACTTTGGTTTTCTGCGACAGGTTGGTGAAATAAAAGCCCATGCAGCAGAATGGAAAGCCAACGTGACTGCAGAGTTCAGGGAAACACGGCGGCGGCTAAGTGTGGAGATCCATGACAAACTTCAGAGGGCAGCCACCATTCGGAGCATGGAGCGCAGGCGTTTAGGTCTGGACCAGAGAGCCCACTCCCTGGATATGCTCTCTCCAGAGAAACGTTGTGTCTTTGCTGCCTTGGGCAACAGTCATTTCAAGGCTTCATCTCAGGAAAGCATCAACAACAAGCCTAACAACCTGCGCCTTAAAGGGTCAGAGCAATTGAGCAAACATGGTCAGGGGGCGTCTGAGGACAACATCATCAACAAGTTTGGTTCTTCATCCAAGCTGACCAAAAGGAAAAACAAAGACCTGAAAAAAAGTATCCCGGAAGATGTGCGAAAAATATATGAGACCTTGCGGCACTACTCCTTGGATGAGGAGGAGAAGAAGGAGGAGGAGGAGGAGGAGGAGGACTTGGAGAAGGTGTGTCACTCGGCGCATTCTAGTACTGCCATTCTTACCAATTGTATTGAACAACACATGGACCTAGAGAATGGCATGCTCCCCACTGAAACCAAAGAAAGGGAACATGAAAATAAATCATTACTTGAAGACAGGAATTAAATGTAGACCATTCTTTGACTCTAATGAGCCAGTGTTAGTCTTTTATATATGTATATGATATATAGATATATGTATCAAGACACGTGCCTTATACAGACCTAGTTCAGTCTGAATTACATAGCATCCTAGAATATTTCACTGTGCCATAATGACCGAAGCTTGCTCTGCCAAAAGAAATCACAGATAATACACTGGAGAATGGCATCTGAAGGTGGAATATTGACACCGTCAGCCTACATATGCTTACAAGGGGGGGAATTCAAAAGGATGATAGTAATGCAGCTGGAAAGGTGAACAGCATGGGAGGAATGTGTGAGAGCAGAGGCAGACACATTAGAAGATCATTTGGGGAAAAGAGGAAATAGAGCTGGCATGAGTCTTTCCAGCGGATCGCAAGTTCCTTCTCTCACTGTTGAATACTTTTGATTGAAACATAAAATAAGAGGCTGAACTGTCAACTTTAAGGCAGTGTTTCTGTTTTGGCATAGGATCCAAATATGAGTGTTCCCTCATTTTATGTTTTGAAAAATCAATGAGCCTTCAGTGATCCTTGCTCCCCAAATTAAAATGTTTTTATACACAAGAAAGGCATCTGGATGCTGGGGAGATATCAGTAAAGACAGCAGAATGC
This sequence comes from Liasis olivaceus, assembly GCA_030867105.1. Taxonomy (NCBI): domain Eukaryota; kingdom Metazoa; phylum Chordata; class Lepidosauria; order Squamata; family Pythonidae; genus Liasis; species Liasis olivaceus. The sequence goes on from CM061349.1 coordinate 39,969,500, forward strand.
CCTTTTCAGAAACATGAAAAGAAAACACGTAAAAACAGCTCATTGTGAATATTTATCATGAAAAATGAAAAATTGTAAAGGGAAAAATGAAGAAAAACCTCTGCCTTTGGAAGAAATTCATCTTATAAACTAATACTACGCTGGGGGGAAAAAACTTCAAAATTGAGCAACTGCAGTGTTTTAGGAAGGAAAATGTAATCTTGTGCTTGGGTCAATAAGCAGTGAATTTTTTTTAAAAAAATTGCGATCATACTTTCTATCCCTGAAGGAGCTTCAGTTTTAACACTGTAATATGCTAAAAATAGAAAGTGAAACCTTTGCATGATGTCAACAGTTTGCTATTCTCTGTAGCAGAAATTCATTAAAAAAGACATGTGCATATACAATGTATAGTAAAGGGTGGGGCAACTTCCAAACCTCAGGGCTTTGTGTCCCTATTGGTGGTTAAGCTTAAGGTAAGAGACAGACAGCTGTCCAAAATTCCATGATGGTGACAAGGAAAGTGGTGGTAATATTTGATTAACTATTTTAAGTGCTTAGAGCTTTAAGTGCGATTAATAACTTCATATTGTGAAGTGTTTAATCACCTATTTTTCAAATACCTTCCTTTAAAGTTTAAGGGTTTTTTTTTCTCACTTGATTTAGTTTTTGTTCCTTTCTTCTTTCCACAAAACTAAGCAAATTCACTTTTGGTGTTATAGCAAACAAGAAAAACACTATTGCTTACATGTTTTTGTCCTTTCCATGAATAAACATGGAAAGCACAAATCATTTCAGATTTCAAAACAGATGTTAAATGAAGATGATAGGAGAGAGTTGATTAGTTAGAATTATTTATAATGGTTGGGTATCTCTCTCTCTCTTTCTGTAGGTGTGTATGTGGGATGAGGAAAGATAAAAAGAAATGAATTCTTGGTGAGGGTTTGAATAGAAATTTGCTTGGAATACACATGCAGATTGACATATATTAGCATCTTCAGATACCATTCAGAGAACATCTGTAAATACTATAGATTTCCCCAAATACTATTTGTAATGTTTTTAAGGGATACCAAAGCCATTGCTGCACTTTTTAATTTCCCTGCTTTCATATGATCAGCCAAACGTAATTTATGGAGAATGTATTGATAATGTCATCATTTCATGCATCTCAGTCGTTTGGACCAGGCTATAGTTAAAGAAATCCTTAACTCTTTCTTTCTTTGCTACTCCTGTCTAATCCATAAAACATGTAGACCTGGGATCAGAACCTTATTCAGCTACAGAGCTTACTAGATTGCCTTGGGGATATAATTCTCTCTCAATTTCCAAGGTTGCACAGAAAAAGATTATCAGAAAAAAATTAAATGAACTGAGAGAGACACATGATGTACTATCTTGATCACCTTGGGGAAAAGATGTGACAGATTATACTTCTTTAATGTATTGCCCACCTGATAGGTTGAAATAAAGGTCCCATCATCTCAAAAAGTTCAGAAGAATGAACGTTTGGTATGTGGGTGTTGGACATTGTGTTCCATGATACCAAGGGTTCCAGGTTAAGGAAAGCCGCAACTAATAAATAATGGAACAGAGCCTCCACCATCAATTCCCCCAAAGAATGCTCATGCTGTGCTTGTGTCTTAGCTCACATTGAGAAAGAACACTTGGAGCAAAGAAGAGAACTGTAAGAAAACCAGAGTTGCTGCTAATGGAGGAAGAAATGTTTTTAAATTACCCCAGAGCCAGACTACACATAATTTAAAATTGGCTTTGTATAAATCTTAATCTGATCATCATAGGTGCCAAAGAATCCTATGCAGGAGAGTGTGCAGGAAAATGGAGGAGAGATGGAAAGTGCTGTCCTCTCCTCCAGGTATAGAAAATAATGATGTGGGCTGCTTGAGAAATGCAATTGAAGGCTGTAGTGGAGTTAGTCCTCTATTCCCAGCAGCTAGTAACATTTGTCAGATTATTACATTTGCCGGATGAATCCAGAACCCTAGTTAGTTCCTGCCTTTGCAAACCAGATGCTTATAGGAATCCCAAAAGTAGCACATGAGAACCATCAACTCCTATAGCTTGTGTTCCCCATGAAAGTTTTTTTTTTAATTTTACCATGCCATAATTATGATGAAAATCTATTTCTCACACAGAGACATGCACACAAGCTATATTTGCCTTAGGAGAGAATTCAGTCCTGGTGCCATGACATGTGAAAATGAATCAGCCTACCTGTGTTCACCACAGTGCATAGTGGCTTTCAGTTTAAAGGAATACATGAAATAGGTTCATACTGTTTAATGATCCTCAGTTTGGTCTTCTGCTGCATGAAGAAGTTGCGGTGCACGGCAAAGGAGGCACTTGGGACTGGATATAGAAAACCTTGCAGTCAGAATGGGATGATTTGCTGCTAGGTTGACATTTTCTGGACAAGCAACCTGAAGCCAGCTGGTCCAGAATATGACAGATAAAAATATAGTAATGCTGTATACATTCATAGGTTAAAAATGCAGAGTGATGTCACTTCAAATGCACACTTTTAAAAAAGGCAAAAAAAACCCTCAACTTGCCTTTACAACCCTTGAAATCTGTGGATTTATAGAACCAAGACAGCTACTAAATGCTGCCCAGTTGCCCTTCACAAGCAGAGACTGGGAATTACATTATCTTAACATGCAATCTTGTATGGTAGCCTTGAGAAGGGAATACAGACTAATCTGACGTGATCGTATGAATCTGATATTTTAAATGCCTGATCTTTCAAACTTTCAGACTTGGAACATTATGTAATATTTTAGGAAAATAAAGGTAAAGACTTGGTTAAATTGAACATGACTTCTGGTGCCTGCGTGGACACGTCAGTAGCTTTTTTAGTAACATGCGTCTGTGATGTATTTCAATGTACCAGCCTGGTCTGCAGCCCTGGGGTTCCCTGGGGTCTCCCATCCAGGTACTAACCAGGTCAACCCCACTTACCTTTTTTTCAAGAGAAGCCAAGGTGACTTTAGGAAAACACTTACTTCTACATGCCAGATGCTATTAAGCAACCTGTTTTTTCTTATTGGAGGTGATCTCAAAAATGTATCATATCAAGCTAGGAAACAATTGCAAGCATGTTGTAGGAAGTTAAGTAAATAAATAAACAAATAGTTTTGTGAGTATTAAGTACTATTGTTTAACTGCTGAAAACTTCGAGTTTGGTGGGAGGGACACATTTCTGGGAAGCAAAATTTACCATCTCCCTCTCTCAATTCCTTCTCATGATTGCTAGTTGGTATGGCCCCATTTTTTCTCCCTAGTGATATTGGTTTTCCCAGCCTGGAAACCTTTAAGATGTGCAGTCTCCATTCCCTAGAATTCTTAGTCATAGTCATGCTCGCTGAAATCCACATACCTGGAGAACAACCAACTGGAGAATTCTGGTGCTCTAGCATTATTCCTGTAGATCTAAAAGAGGGTGGGGGATGACAATTACCAAAGAATTCTAGAAGCATCCAGTGAGTTTCCAATTCATCTTAAGTATCAGTTTAAAAGGCCTCTCAGTTTAACTGCTTCTAGATGGAGGTCCTTTATGGTTCAATCCTACAGATTCCACGTTTTCCCATGATGAAATTCAGACAGTCTGCATCAGAATTTTCCCACTAGATAACTGACCAGATCTAAACCTGCTTAGTATCATTAAAATTGGTGTTGATCCTCCTGCATCCAGAAATAAAGATTAATAGGTCCAGATTAGTCTAAAATGAAAACTATTGAACTTATAACTGGTGTCATAAAGCTTGATTCTGTAAAAATTTTAATCAGAGCCAATTCCTGACTTTCAAACATCAGGTTGCAATGGGAGGCAAAGGAAAAAAAACAGTCCCAAGGCACTGGAGTAGGGCCAACTTTAGGCTAAGGCCAAGTAGGCATTGGCCCAGGGTGCCAAAGCTTTGGGAGCCTGAGCATTATTCTTCACGTTGGTGGGAGGTGGCAACATCAGTCAATGTAGCCCAGGGGCACCATGGACCCCTGAGCTGGCACTGGGCTGGAGTGTAGGCCCTTGGCAGTTGCTTATCTCCAATGAAAGTTGACGCTTGCCTTAACATCTGCTTAAGTCAGGGCATGCAACATTTTCTGGACTAAGGACAACATTTGGCATTTGAATGGTTTGCCAAAAACTACCTCCCAACCTGTGATGGGATTAAGACAAAACTTAAATTTTATTTAATTTCATTTATGTATATTTAATTTAATTTAATTAAATGTAGTGAATGCAATTGCTTTCAAGTCAGGCAGTTAACAATTTTCCCCATCTGTTAATCTAAAACTTAAAATTTAATAACAGTTTTGTGAGTTTTGGGGGGCTCAAGACTTGCGGAAGCTGCATGTGGCTCTGTGGTCTCATGTTAGTTATCTCTGGCCTAGGTCGAGCTATGGTGAAAGTACTGTAACCTGAACATCTGGAAGATGTATCTTAGAATTTCACCTGATAAGTGAGGTGGCCCAAATGGGATTCATCATTCCCATACATATTGTACTGCTATGCAGTTTTATAGCTCACATGATTGATAGTGAAGTCAGTGAAAATATCTGCTTAGTAAAAGAACCATCTATTCTCCATCAAGATAGTTTCATTTCAACTGTAAGACATGCTGATAGGACCAGAAAGGATATGCATAGCATTGAAAATTGCAGCCTGACTTCACTTGTATTTTTCTATAAATAACTGATTACTGATGAGGGACATAGGGTAATGCAAAAAGTGACGTCAAAACACAAGGCAAGTTATATGACATGTTATAGAAGGGGATATATGCATACGGTGCTATTTTTGGTGGTAGATCATAGTCATGCTTGATATTCTCCACAGACATGGTAGTTAAAGATAGTAGACCAGATGTGGTATGCCCATACATCTAGAATATTGTGAATTAATCAATCAATCAAGTTTATTACAGCCCTTAGGCCACATAAGTCAAAATATCTAATAATAGCAGTATTACATCCTTCTACATGTATTTGTGTGTGTGTGGGTGTATAAAACAGAAAAGCAGTAAATATAATAGGGTCTAAACTAGTTAAGAATAAAAATACTAAAATAGATCAAAATAGAATACTATTGTAAAAAATTCCAAACCTAGGTGATGATGCGGCATATCATACAGATGGTAGCACAAAACTGGGCAACTTGGGCAAATATTTCTGAGTCCTTGTCTGAAAGAAGCAACATTAAATAAAAATCACACTTCCTACCTGGAAATTTCTTCAGGTTCGGATATATCAGAGTCCTTATATAGGGAGCAATAAAGTAGCACGTGGCTTAGAGTTTCTATTGAGCCATCACCACATGGACACAACTGAAGGTGCATAGGAGTGCCCTTAAAACGTCCAGAAAGGACTGCTGAAGGCAAAGCTTCCATCCTGGCTAAGGGGAAGGCCTTACAAAATTTCAGAATTGTAATGGATGATAAACAGGAGGCTGCAGCGAACCTTTTTGAGAGAAAATGGGAAACATTGGGATGTAGCATCTTACTTAAATTTGTTTGGAGATCTATATCCAAAATTTGTTGTTTAATGGTGGTTCTAGCATTATCAATACCTAATGAGCACAGACTTTCCATAGAGAAACCCAGCAATTGAATTTTATATAAGGCTTTTTTAAGCCAAGATGATTTAAAGCAATCTCTAAATATTATTGGGGCTAAACCTATAGGAAGTAAAATTAACTTTAACCAGAAGGTAAGAAGAAGAAACCATGCCCTAGCATCCAAAGAAACTATACCTATTTCTACACGTAGGATGGCATTTTGGACACTTTTTGGAACCACCAGTATGGCTCTAATAAACTTATTTTCAATGGTTTCAATAATACTAAGCTTTGCAAAGGAGCAAATTTGAGAGCCATAGAGAAGCTGAGGGACTACCTTGGCTTGAAAGACACTGCAAGCTGCAGGGATATAATGGGCTACTTTCGAATGGCAAAATTTTACAATAGCTGAAGAGGTACGCTGTGTGACAATTATCCGGAGAAAAAAATGAGCATTCCAGGATAAGGAAGCATGGAACCATACTCCGACGTATTTATAGATGGGCACCCATTCAATTTGAATCCCATTTATTTGCCATTTGTGAATTTTATGACAGAGTTGGCCAAAAACGAGGACTTTGGTTTTCTGATAATTTGTTCATAGTTTATGTTTTGTGCAAAATAAAGCTGGAGCCCTAAGTGCTTTTCTCATTCCCACCTGTGAGATAGACACAATAGCTGCATCATTGGCATATAGTAGGGCTGGGATTGCACAATCAGCCAAAATGGGTGGATGATGGGCTGGAACAGCAAGTGCTTGAATTATTGGATTTAGATATAAATTGAAAAGTAATGGAGCTAATAAGCAACCTTGTCTTGTACCTCTATATGTTGGGACTGCTTTAGATAAACGTCCCCAAGGGGTACATCTAATTTTCAGGGAGGTGTTTAAATAAAGTGACTGAATAAGCATGAGGAACCTTTTATCAATAGCAAAATGTCTCAGACTATCCCACAGTCTCTTCCTTGGTATTAGATCGAAAGCTGACTTAAAATCAACAAAGGTTGCAAAAAGGGGACCATGAGGGTGTGTAGAATATTTTTCTGCCAAGTGGTGGAGAACCAAACAATGATCTAATGTTGATTGTTCCTCCCTAAATCTGGCCTGTTCTTCAGCAATAATGTTTGCATTTTGTACCCAATCCACTAATTTTACACAGAGAAATCTAGTATAAAGTTTATTTACTGTGTTTAATAAACCAATGGGCCTATAATTTGTAGGGTCCAGTCTATTTCCTTTATTTTTGTATATCAGTACAACAATGGCCTGATTCCAATCAAATGGAAATTTTCCTGTGTTATTAATGTGTGTGAATAAGGTGACCAAAACTGGGGCTCACCAATCTTATTTTCCCTTATTAATTCTGGGGGGATAAAATCACCTCCAGATGCTGTACCTGTTTTTAATTGGGCAATAAGATCTTTAACCTCAGCTATGGACACTGGTGGCCAATCCAGGAGGTTGTTACAAGAGGGAATCACATCTGAAATTACAGCAGATTCCCTTTGAAAAATGTTATAGAAAGGATCTTCCCATTTATCTGCAGATATCTGTGTGAAAGGACCAAAGCATCTATCTGTAAGAGACTGATTTATTAAACGCCAGAACCAAGTGGAGTTCTTGAGCTTTGCTGCTAAAATTAAATTCCTCCAATTCACTCTTACAGCCTGCTGTTTCTTTATCTTCAAAAGATATTTATAATTTTTTTTTAATCTTAAATAATTTAGAAGCACTCAAAGAAATTTCCTGGCGAAAGGAAGTTATTGCATTTAAGAGAGTCTTTTTAAGCTTCAATACAGTCATTATCATACCAGGATTTAGACCTTTTATGTGTATAAACACTATTAGCTGTTGAAAATCTTGTCAGAGGGACTTAAAGATTAACAACAATTGACTGATACAATGACATTACTTGTTCATATGAATCAGCTGAGCAGATCTGGGTGTGCATCTGAAGCAGAGGCTCTGAAGTCAAAAGCCCAGACAAAACTTTAGCCAGACCTTGAGACCATTTGTTCTGTACTCGCCCCTTTGTTGTAATGTCAGTGGAGCAGTGGGCTACTTCTAATAATTCATGATTTGTTTTAGAATCAAAAAGACAAATTAGTGGGAAGTGGTCACTATCAGGGTGAGTTCCAATTTAGAAGTAAGTTATGTGATGTACAAAGTTTCGGGAAGTCATAATATAATTGACCACACTGGTTCCATTAGGGCACCAGAATGTAAACTCCCCTTTTAAGTCACCCCTGACAGTGTCATTAAGTATAACTAAATCTAAACTGTCCACAAATTGAGCCAAACAAAATCCTGCAATATTACAGTGCTGGTCTTTTGATTGTCTGGCCAATAAGTAGCCCACATCAATTTGGGGGGGCACTGGCCTTTTAAAATAAGATTGTAGAAAGGCACCAGAATGGCCAATATGTGCATTAAAGTCACCAGCTATTATAATTATAGAGTCTGGGTATTGATATAATAGCAAATTTATATAAGTATCCAACTGATCCCATAATTTATTTATTTTCCTATGCCCACAAACTAGGGGAAAATATAAATTAATTATTAAGACAGAGAAGAGTTTAGGTCTGAGTAGGAGGACTAGAGCTAAGTTTGAGCAATACTTGAGCATAAATATTGGGACATTAAGTTTAACAGAAACCATAGAATACAGGCCACCTGATGGTCTGCCCTTTTTTGTACTGGGTACTGCATTCAAAGTAAAGGGAATATACCCAGGTATTGATAGATCCTCTGTAGCCCATGTTTCTTAAAACAAAAGAATATCAATGGAAGAAATATATTCTATAAATGAAACATCTGACATCTTTGCTTTCCAGCCTGCAACATTCCAGGAAAGGATAGAGATGCCCCCTTTTGTAGGACAGGGTCATTCAGAGTCTAAGGGAACCATCAATTAATTAGCTGTACATACAGAGTCTTTCATCTGGAATGGGGCTGGAATCAGAATTTCATCTAGTGTTGCCTGTTGTAACACCACCTGGGTTTGATGGGGAAAATTTGCAATGATGCTAGGTATGGTCTCATCTTAAATAGCATTAGTGGGATAGTAGACTGATTAAAAGATAACAAAATCTGCTTTTGGTTTTGAACAGTCGGCGGCCATCCAATGGCACATAAATCTACCTGTCCATATTGACAGTGAAGAAGTTGTCCTAAAGAAGTTTTAATTGCCCTCCTAGAATCCCAACGTCCAGTACTGAGACTGTTCAGGGAGACACAGAGAGCAATCTGCTGGGCCTGAAGTGAACGGTTTAGCTTGCAGGGAGTTTCCTTTTTTGTATCCAGAGAGGTGTTAGTATGTATACGTAGGACCACCACTCTTTACCTTGTCAGAGAGTTTTTTTTTTTTTTTGTCTGCACTCAGTCATTACTGACCCTGCAGTGACTGCCTGGACGAGTCCTTGCAGTTTTCAAGGCAATTTTTTTCGGAAGTGGTTTGCCAGAGCCTCCTTCCTAGAGCAGAGCCCAGCTGGTGAGCACAGGAGGCGGGATTTCCGTTGCTTCGCGCCCTTTTCGGGCGAGCGCGGTTTCGCGCTTACCGGCAACTGGTCCCGTCTCTCTGTGCAAGGCGCTGCCAGCATTTTTCCTCCCACCGGAGTGAGAGTCCCCATTTATCTACCCACGTGACTTTTGTCAGCTTGCTTTAGTTTAACGACTTGCCCTGTATCAGAGCGCATGTCAGAAATGTATTGCTTTGCCAGAGCTTCTGCATAAGCTTTAATGAAGTGGTAGGTTCGGCTCTATATTTTTGAACGAAAGCCTCAAAGTCTTTTTTCAGCAAATCTAGGTTATATTTGATAGCTGACATCTGTTCAAATAACGAGATAAGAGTTTGTGTGGTAAGAAGGCATTGCTTTGCCATAAACTCCATTGTATTTTCCCAAGGGAGCCTCTTCAAATTCTGATTTTGTATCTTATTTTTAAACTTTTTCTTTCCCTTGAGGTTAGCAAGTGAGCTAGCTAGTTGTACTGGAGACATACAATGAGAAACTGGGAGGAAATCCACATTTTCATTTAACTCTTCCCTGGCAGATAGTGAAAGATCTAACAACTGTTGTTTTTCCAATTCTGTTTGAAAGTCCCATTCGAGTGCTTCAAAGCCTGCAAATTTGTTGGAGGAGGGAGGAAAATTTGTTTTACTTACAGATTCCTTTCATGTAAAAAGTTCTTCTATCTTTGGTTGTTTAGCAGACTTTGATGAGGAGAGAGAGCCCGGACTGATGCCATGTCATTTCTTTCTTTTTCCCACGCTGTTTAAATTCACTCAGACTCTTTTGCCTGCCCTTTTTGCCTCCACAATCGTCATACCGTGAATAGTTATGAACATATTTAAAATAGTCTAGCAAGTCCAATAAAAATCTAATTAAAATCTACAGTAACCTAATATACTTATTTTAACTAAAATTAACTAAAAGAAAATGAAAGTAGCTAAAAATACTATTTAAAAATTAATATAAAATTGGAAAGAGCAGGAGCATGGAGAAATGTGTGTTGCTGGACTGCTGTGTTGGCTCCCTCCAGCAGAATACTATGTAGAAGTCTGATCATTACATTTTTTAAAAGGATAAAATAGAGCTGGAAAAAATGGAGAAGGGGACAATGAAAATGATCATGGGGGTTGGCCACTGTGAGAAACAAAATACTGATCTATGATGAGCTTTAGACAGAATTAGTTGTATTCTTAAACATGGTTAATGTTCTTAGCCATGGCTATATGAGTTGAAGCCCAACACTTTTGGAGTGTATCTTGGTTAGGGAAAGATGCTCTACCGTCTAATTCAATTTGCCCACCTTCCAAAAAGATTTTATCTCAAATCTGACAAAAATAATTCAGAAACATCTTTAATAATTGAGTAATAAATTCTGCCCAAAGCTATTCTTGAAACCAAAGGCATGCTGGCCAGATATAAGGCTAGGGCAGAATTCCATAAACTATGGTTTGTGAGGAATTTGACTTAGACTCTCTTTTAGTTCATAGAAAGTCTTCCTAAACTTAATCATTTATAATTTATAGCAATAACCAAGGTATTGGGATAATTTCACCTAATCTGGTAGAAGAGAAGTTCCTTTGGAAAATTATTTTTGGAGGCCGAAGTTTTTATAAAAAGCAAAATATGCATAGGCCTGGAATACATAAATCAATGAGACTATAAATATTTTGTTCATGCTTCCACACTTGTATTAGTCATTTCCAGTTCATTCATCTGTGTCCATCCTCTTATTTATTGATATTGGTTGATAAGATATTACTTTTCTTCAAAGCAAATATGATCTACTTTTCCTTTCTACCTTTGTGTAAATGGTTTTCAGTATTTGTAGATACATCACTGTTTAAATAATGAAAAATAATGACAGTCTCTTAAATGAGTTCTGAGATATTCAAACCAAAGTGAGCACTTTAAATACAAGTAAAAAATAAAAAGCTGCCAGTGAAATCAAAAGTAAAATAAAGTAAAATAAATAGTGTAATTTTTCCAATGCCTACTTAAAAGATCTTACTGGGACCTACTTCTCAGTAGCTATATTTAGTATTGTTTTAACAGTGTAGTCCTGTCTTTTGAGGATCTGTCTACTGCATGTCTACTCCGAAGGAAGCAAATTGTGTAAAATAGTCCAAAGTAAGTGGGCAGCATTAAACTGCAATACGGTTTTGGAAGCCAGTCTTGCTATTTCAGTGGGCTTTCTTTCTGAAAGAGCATGATCAGAGATCTTTTATCTTTTGGTTCGTTTTATTTGAAAGTGATTTTGTCCTTTCTGCCCTCTTATGTGATAAAGAGAAAACTTAATGTGAATAGATGCTACAATGTATAGATGAAGTCTACTCTTTTTATTCAAGCGAAATCATGAACAGTTATCTACACATAATTACATAATTATGAACAAGCTATTAACTGTATGGAAACATGATGTGGGTGTGATAATGCCTGTATGTGCATTTATTTTGATAAAGTAGACACCTGTCTTCTACTTACCCCTATATTTTATTCTTTCCTTCTTTCTTTGGATTGATGGTTGCAAAATAACTTACCCTTTAGTGCTTAATTTTTTTTGAGCTGCTGCGTGTCAATTTGCTAATCACTCTCAGCCAAGAATTTGCTGTATGAAATATCAGTGTTGCTTACATTTTAGAGAAAGTGAGCATCATTTGAGCACACTGTATAAGTAAAGCACAGAAAGGCCTTTTAACTTTTTCCTGGTATGCCCGGGATAAGAATGTCGTAATAAGATTGCTGGGTGCGTAACACACACTCTGCCACATGCCAGTCATATCTCTCTGCCTCTCCCTTTAACAGAAAATGAATGGTGCCTAACAAAATATGCAATTCGTATATACCAGCCTTCAGCATATCCCTTACAAACTTCCAAGATCAATGAGAAAATTTACATGTTCCCACATAGCAAGGAAGAACATGGCATGGAAGTGAACTTCAGTATGTGGAACAATGTAGATGGGGATATATGACTTACTTTGAAATATATTCCAGGGCTGATGTATGTATGCAACTTGATGAACGTCTCTACCTTCATTATAATATTCATCCCAGCCCAGCTGGGTGAATTCAGAGTTTGATAAATTCATGGTTTGATACAAGTGGGGATGTATGTTCACATCTGATGCAAAGCTGGTGCAATGCTTTATTCCCTTAGGTAAAGTAGTTGCTCCTGAATCCATTCCATGTACAGTTAATGGAACGATGTTCTTCACCATGCCACATGAATATACTAGTTTAGAAGGCTACAGATGAACCACTCCTCTTCCTTCCAATGTAGGGAACATCTGGCATTTAGGAGGAACAACTTGGACACTCTTCCTCAAAAGCTACTGAACTTATCTCGTTCTTTCAATGATAGAACTGCCCCTGAATGTGTTAAATGTGGAATGCTCATGACTGCTGTTGGCTGAGGACCACTGTGTGAATTTTAAGAGTGGATAAAGCCTACTTCAGGATAAAAATGTACTTAGACCTAGTTTCAACCTGTTTGAAGATGAGGCTGTCATTGTTATTGTCATATTTATGACTTGAATGAGTGTTGAATTTTTTACAAAACCCAGAAGATTGAACTGGTGGGATTGATGTTAGTTGAAGTTTCCTAAAAGCACAATAGTGGAGATTATTGGGCATATAATAGTATCCTCTCTGAACTATTACTAATGACTGTTCTTCTTTCAATAATACTTTATGTTTTCCCTTATTTTGTATTTTTCTGATTTTTTTCTCATGGTGCTTGGCAAAAAGCATTTTTAGAATAGAACACATGGATTCTAAATACTAAATACACTTGTTACTATCTTAAAAAGTTCTGCTAATATCCTTTTAAAAATAATTATAATGTAACATTTTTTAATAATGGATAACACTGCAACAAAGACTTTCTGGAGAATCACAACTATCTTTCCTGTTGTTTTCCTTCTCTCACATCTTTTAATAGCCGGATCCCTTTTGTTTACCTCTTGCACTTCAATATTAATGTCTCTTCAATATCATTAAAAGGTTGTGGCTTGGTCAACAGGAAATGATCCAGATGTTACAGCAATTCTCTGAGGAGAAAAAGTAGAAGGGCATAAAATTACATGTGGTATATGGAGAAAACGAATACAATTTTTTTTCTCTCTTTCTCATCATATTACAGCTCAGGTCAGCTAATAAAGAGGAATGGTGGAGATTCAAGGTAGCATGCTCAGAAATGCTGCTTTCTCTGCAAAGCTGTCTGTTAATGTTGCAGGGACATCCATTGAGGGTGGTGGTTGTAAAGTCATGGCAGATGTGATTGTAAGAAGCTCTGCTCCTTTTTTTACACATGTTGCACACATGTCATGCCCCCATCTTGACATTTTTGAACCTCCTTGTGGACACCCCTGCAAGGTAGTATTTTCACAAATGCAATCTGATCTGCATGCAGCACCAGCTAAACAGGCACAATCAGGTTTCTTGATGCATAGGTGATATCGTTTGTTAGATACAGAGAAATGTTTTGGGACTTTTTTATGGAAAAGTCAGGGGAGGGCACAGTAATGGTGGCTGAGAGTTGTTCTTTATCTTAGGAAGGGTATAAAATCTAACATACCAGAAAATATTGGAAGACCATGTACCTCCATAAAAGCAGCATGCATACTAATATCTTTTTACAAAGGTAGATTAGATGTGATCACAAATGTAAATTAGGAATAAATGATCAACTACATGGTCAGAATGCTGACAGTGATCTTGAGATGGTGAAAGAGATTAGAGATGTGTGAAAAGAAAAAGTAGTTGTACTAAATAAAATAAAATATACATCCATGCATACATACTAATGGGGGACACAATTACTGGCCACTAAAAGGAAAAATCAGTAGGGTCAGATCTCTTCATAGTGCTTATTTAAAACCACAATAATTGAAGCTCAACTTCCAAAATATAAGAAAAAGCCCACCAAGTTAGTAGCATTTAGTCTGTAGAAGTGAAGCAGCTTTCCTTTAGGAAATGGAAAAGCCTGTCCTGAAAAGATATATGATAATAAGGGATTAGCCCCACCCTCCCAAATAAACCCTTGAGGAGTGAATGAGGGGAAAAAATAAAGGAAACAACAAGAACTTCCTTATGTATATATTCAGAACAGAAAACCTGCCAGAAAAGCTATTAGTGACAGGGATGCTGAAGATGGATGTGGATATAGGAAAGAAACAGTGAATTCCTTACATTTGTCTTTACTGTAGAAAATATGGAATAGATACCTGAGTCTGTACTGACTTATCCAGTGAAGGAAATGGAGTGACTGAAGCAACTTCAGGTGACATGAGATTTTAGGACAATTTAAGAGACTGCACAGCAACAAATCACAGGATCCTGAGGGCATCTGTAGAGTTTTTAAATTCCTCAGATATTAAATTGCTGTCCTCCTAGGAAATTCATGTTACTTGTTCCTCAATCTGAGTTCAGTATCAGAGGATTGGAAGGTAACCAGTGTAACACAAATATTTTAAAAGGGGCAAGGAAGGAGCTGGAAAATTATAAGCTGATCAATTTACGATCTCTTTTAAGCAAATTGGTGGAAACGGTAATCAAAGAAAACATAGTGAAACAAGTCTTAATGAAAGAAAACCATGATGGTTTTTGCAAAGGTAAGTTCTGTCTCATCGACTTTCTAGAGTTTTTTGAGAATGATAAAAGGCATCTGGAGGGAGGTGACTCTGCTGACTGTGCAAAAATGTTTTAGAAATCCAAGTAAATGAAGTTCCTAAGCCAGCTGGGTGACCTTGGGCCAGCCTCTCTCTCTCAGCCCTAGTAAGGAGGCAATGATAAACCACTTCCAAAAAATCTTGCCAAGAAAACCGCAGGGACTAGTCCAGGCAGTCACCAGGGGTAAAAAAAACTGACTTGAAGGCTAAGTAAATAAATAGTTTATAGTTCATTGTGACAATGCAAATCTAGAAAATCATAGTTCATAATTAGTAAATGTGCCATGTGATTGTTGCCAGTGTTTTAGGAGATTCCACTAGCATGTGGATTCTCCAAAATTTACTCATGTGTTGATTCTTATAGTACAGTGTTGTCCAAACTTGGCCACTTTAAGATGAGTGGACTTCAACTCCCAGAATTCCCCAGCCAGCCATGCTGGCTGGGGAATTCTGGGAGTTGAAGTCCACTCATCTTAAAGTGGCCAAGTTTCGACAACACTGTTATAGTACATCACTTTTAAACTTAAAAAAATATATATTATCATCATTTCTCCATATATTCATTGATTTTATTATTCATGGAAAGAAAAAAATGTAAGAGATAGTTAACAATTTCCACTGAGTTGTCTAGAATTAAGAATTGCAGATAGCACTGAAGATTACTAAAGCTCAGTTGCCTGGGCACGTTATGGCTAACTGCACTAAATTATGAAGGAAATTCACCCACTGCATATCAGTTGGCTGATCCCTCTTCTCCATAAAAATTGATGGACTTTATAAACAAAGTCACATTACACATCACAGTAAATTTCCAAATTTGTGGAGGGGCTCTGGGGAGGCACAGGTATGCATTCTTGATTAAAACAGAAAGTTATACAGTTACAAATTGCATCTGTGTTTACTTTAGATCTTTCTTACTGAGTTAATAGGACCTAACGGTACTTCTCTTTGTCTGGGTTTTCACCAAGTTTGTGGTGAAAATTGCAATTTGTGTTGATGGTGGATCAATTTTAGAACATGGCATAGTAGAAGAAAGTCTGTGACTTGTTATCCATAATGAAAGAGAATGTTGTGGTTTTAAATAGCAATTTGCCACAATTTTCATAAGGTTTTTCATATTTTCATAAGGTTTTCTTTGAGCCATCCCATCACAGCAGGGATAGAAAAAGAGAAAGACATTGCCATTAATAATGCAGTATATTTCATGCCTGGATTTTAACATGACCTGATTTGCTACTGTAAGCACTCATCAATATTTTTCCTCTCTAGCTGAAGCTGCTGAAGAAAAATGGTTTATAATCTCCTCTCTCCTCCCCCCCCCCCTTTTTTTGGTTTTTATTTAACTTCTTTAGTTAGGCAATGTCTTCACTGCTCTTTAGTGCTCAGCTGCACTAATAATATCTTGTTGGTGACATCCAGTTTATTCAGCATTATGATGTAAATATTTTAACTCATTCCTTTGAAAAATAATACTCTACAATGAGTCAGATCAACAGTTTTTCTAGATCAGTACCATTTATCCAGAATGATAGTTACTATTTTGTGTCTCAGGCAAAAATATTTCTGGACTTCTGAGTGAAATGCTCAAATTATGGATTACTATGTTTCCTAATTCACAAAACATACTCTGCTCTGGGTAGAGAGGAAAAATTATGAATAACCAAAAGCTTGGAATGCCTTGCTAGATTGCCTTGAACTTTATAAACTTTTGAATACAAAATTAGAAAAACAACTCATGGTGGCTTAGAATTCTGAAAGTTGTCATGTTTCAAGCAGGACTTGCGTTGCCATTAGACAGAATGAAGGAGCTGGGGGACATTAACGTCAGCCCGCTTTTCATCCATTTTTTCCCCCTTCTGCATTATTTCCATCCTAATGGAGCTGTTCTGGAAGCTCTGGTGCTTACTTGTGGCTGCTTTGACTATGTCATTTAGTTGCCTTCTCTATACCTGACAAACAGTATTATTTGTCAGGTTCAGCTGGCACGGCACTGCTAGGAAGCCCGGCCAGCCGCGCTGAGCCAATTCTACCGCCCGCGTGCAAGCTGGGGAAAAAGAGGAAGTGCAAGCCGCGGCTGATTAATGGGCCACCTGCGCCCACTTAACAGGAAACTGCAGGGTGGAAGTTTTGTATCCACCCTGATAAGCGGCGTGCGCCAACAAAGAACGAAGCCGCGAGCCGCGGAAAGGAGATCACCACGCGATCAAGCAAACCCTGGTTTTGCACACAACTATAAGGACCCCGAGGAAACAAGCCCACGCCGGAGGGGCAGTCAATCAAGGGACAATGGGATACTGGCTGAACCTGCCATCTGGACCATTAAGGGGGATTATTGGGGCACCGATAATCTGTAGCATGTAACATGATGACGGGGCGAAACGCGGGAAGGGGAGAGCTATAAATTGTACAATGAAATGTGCCAAGCCAGTCCTGGCTTTGTTTGTAACTGTTGCGTTATGCTTGAGTAAACCTCTTTTCTGAACCACATGTGTCACGGGAGTTTCTCTTGATGAACAGGACATTCCTTACATTATTGAGATATTGTTGCAGAACTACACTGCTAGCAGGTCCACCAAACCTGATTCATGCTGAAGGACACAAGGAGACTGGAATACAATACATTACCTATTACTGGTCTCTGCCCTTCTCATAATTTCTCATGTGTAGGGCAGATTCTCCTCCCAGCTAAGGAATATCATGAAACCCTGCTTTTGAGTTTCCATGGCTCTACTACTGGATTATAATAATTGTGTCTATTTAGAATATTTTCTTACTTACAGAAAGAAATGGGCAAACTAAACAACATATATTTTAATCCATGAAATACAACCTCTAAATATTTTAAGCAGGAATCCACATTTTGCAATATAGCATAGGTAGAATGAATTTATTCTGAAAAACAAGAGAAAATGCCAACTTGGTTTATTATTCCTATGCTGTTTGGTAAACTGCCTAAAGGAAAAAAATTGTAACCTGATTAAAACACTATATTTATTATCTAATTGGAAATAATTTTATACTAATACAAAATTTCTTAAAAATCACACAAGTATACACACAGTAAGGACACATATCTTTAAAAACTCAAAGCTATATCAGAAATTGAATAAATTGTATTTACTTTGATTTCTTAAACTTATTTTTTTCCTAATGTTTTCATCCTGGGCAATTTTAAATGTATACTACATTCACAGCTATATTTGTACCTCTTGAATGAAATGGAAGGACAAAATATCCTGCCATTATATAAGTTTAGCTGAAATGGGTCCAATCAGTGTTTTGCTAAGAAGCCGCTGGAAAGGAACCTCTAAGACAGGGATGCACAATTTTTGTTTAATGCAAGGACTGTGCTTTGAGATGGATGCTACACCCCTCCAAATAGGTTGAACTCAGGATAAAGAAGTAGGAAGTGGGAGTAAAAGATCTAAATGTTATTTACATTTAAATTAAGCTAGATAAATATAGTAAAATATTCCAACAGAAGAGAATATGTGTAGCTCAGGATTGAACTGTGGAGTCCTTAGTGGTCTCTGAGCTTGGTTGTTTGCTTGCAGATGTTTAATTACCTGACTAGGTAACATCATCAGTGCTAGTGAGTGTGAGGTTTTCTCCCTGTTTATATACAATAGTTTGCCCTGCCAGTGTGGGTGGGGTGTGGTTTTCTCCTGGGTAGTTCCTTGATTAGGGTATTGTTTGCTGCTTGATTGTTTGTCTGGTGTTAATCCCTATTTATCTGAGAGTTGGCTACTGAAGAGGATGTGCAGAAAACAATGCCCTAATCAAGGAACTACCCAGGAGAAAACCACACCCCCACCCACACTGGCAGGGCAAGCTACTGTATATAAACAGGGAGCAAACCCCACATTCACTCATGCTGATGGTATTATCTAGTCAGGTAATGAAACATCTGCAAGCAAACAACCAAGCTCAGAGAACACTAAGGACTCCATAGTAAAATATATTACTCTTTATATGTTAAATAATTTCCTCTTTCTATCAAACACAAGCTCCAATTTGGCTATAAATTTTAGAGGTGCTTTGGGGGCTATAACCAAGCTGTTGGGCATGGGTGTCCATGTGGATGGGTCAAAACAGTCAAGATGGCAGTCCTTTTTATATGTGTTACATGCTCTTAGGTGCCATATGGAACTCTGGGGCCTCTGATTCTGTTCTCAGATGTTCAAGAAAAGATACTGTGTATAACCAACTAAAACATTTCCTATCAGGGTTTTCTTAAGGCTTTAGAGCCCACCATCTGTTTTATTTTGGTTTACTAAACACAATATCTTCTCACTGTAAACTTGCCAGAATGAAAGAATACTAGACTTGACAATGCCAGAGGTTACTGATGTCAAATAAAGCCATTTGTTTTATGTTTGAAGAACAAATCTTTCATGTATCACTAATTGGCTGATTTGAGACTAACTGAAACCCTACAGTACCTGGGTGTGTTTGCAAGGCTGGTGCTACCATTAAGCAGTGAGACGATTCCCTCGGGTAGCAATTTGGGTTACCACTGTATTTTTACTGCCATCAATGGGATTAAGCATTGTAGGATTTTCTCTCTCACGTACTAAGATAACTTGTTGGATTTTAGATACCGTGAAGCTTGATTTTGGTAGGTGTGGGGCTCTATTTTCTGCTTTGCCTTAGAAAGCAAATGTCTTAGTCAGGGCCTGAGTGTTTACGGTTTCCATGCAGATCTGTCTCATGATGCAATGCTTACTTTCAAAATAGATCACTTAGGGGATGAGTAAATCTCAAGAACAGTTACCTCACCAGCATTCCTGGCCCTCAAGCAATTTGACCTAGACACGAGAATTTTAATGTGATCTAGCTGGTTCTTGATCCTTCAAATGTTGAAAGCTTCATATGTAACTGGAATATACAAAAGCACAATTATGGCACGTGAGTGATAGTAACAACCTCAGAAATTAGAAATAAAGGCACAATACTAAGACTTTATAATCAAATTTCTTTTCAATTTCAAGCATCTTTTTAAATTCTACCCCTCACTTTTGCTCAGAGTCAATTAGGAGGCTGCACTTCAGAACTTCTCCAGACAAAATTATATAAATGTCTTAATTACTGTTAGCCATTTGAGAACTTTCTTTTCTTTGAAAAATGTAAGCCAGTTCACAGCTGAATAGGTTTTTCTTTTGTTCATAAAGCTTTGGAGCAGCCACATAGATCTAATGCAGTTTCCATGGCAGATTTATAGTTCCTTTGATTAATGTTCTTAGACCCTGGCATGTTCCATTATAAGCATCTATGAAAAAAACAAATAAAGAAGACTTGGAAATCAGGTACCTTCCTTGCCTTTAAAATGTATAGCAGCACTAAATTAGAACTTCCTTACAAAAAGCAAAGGACTAAATTTTTCACATCACTCCTACATGTTCTTCCAACAATTTCTCTATAGGCAGATGCAATGGAAAAACAAAGTCCCTGGGATTTGCACCATCACATCCTTTCAATTAGTTTTCTTTTAATAAGATTGTTGTGTTCTCCAATTACATTATATTGGAGCTATTTCCTGGATCTGAAACTCAGTCTAATATTTACAATGTAGAACAGTCAAATAAGGTCATAAATTATACAGTTGTAGATGGCTTTCTATATGAAGATTAATCACTCTTTGAATGTAGGAACAAAAATCTACTCCAGATTGCCCTCTTTTGAGCTACTTAATTCAGTATTTTCTTTTTAAAATAATTATTCTGTGCCAGTATGGATGTGGAAATCTATTTGAAAATTAAGACAATTGATCTTCAAAGTGTCACATTTTTATGTGTAACAGTGTATTCTACCACCTGCAAGTGATTATTTTTGATCTATAGGAGCCATTCTTTATGTAAATTGGAACTCATTGTTCAGACTCATTGTTCAGTGTTGTGCATTACATCATGTGGGTGCAATCTGGTTCTCAGTCTGGGATGAAAGACCTTATGTGAATTTATAGGAATGGTGCACACTTCAAATTAAAAAAATCTGAGATATTAAAAAAAAAAAACCAAGATTGAAGGGTTAGCAATCTACATGACAGAGGGACTCTTCTAGGTAGAGAATAGTTGGCTAATTCAAAGATAGCCTTGGAATGTATAATTTGGGAGTAGTAGTTGAATGCCAGGATGAATCCCCCCTCTCCAGCGCATATAGCAACTGTAAAAGCATTGGAAACTATGCAGTGTTACCCACGTCTAATACATGAAGGAAATGAGAAACAAAATAAATGGAATATATTTTACAGGTGAAAACTATGAATCTAAAGGAGCACTCATCTGGCTGCATAAACACGCAGACACACACATATCTATGGCATACCATTGCAGTGACCAATTCAAGAGTTCTAAATTGTAGAAAGGATCTACATACTGTAAATGGTGTGAAGTTCCCTCTTCAGTCTTTCCACCTATTACCTGTATGGTGGAGTGGGAGGTAGCATATGTATAAGTCAGCCCAGCCCCATTCTCTCCCCATTCTTGTTAAATGCCCAAATAAGGCTAGAGTTGGATAGGCGGTATAGATACCTCTGTTCTTCCAAGCAGTTGGCAATCCAAAGTTATTGAGAATGTAGAAAACTTGGATTCGCTCCTTCCTTCATTCATCACTTTTAATTTAGAAGTTTCTATCATTCAAGAAACCAACTTTTTAAAGCAAATATAAAACAACAGGACTAGCTACTTATGTTTTCTACTCATTGGCTTATTGATGGATGCCCACATATTGTGTTTGAATGTTTCTCCCTCTTCTAGTTTCCTTTGGTGTTGCCTCATGTAGGAGATGGGAACTGCAATTTTAATTAACCACAGTTTAAAGCTGGCAGTTTAAACCAATCATTTCTATACAGCTTTTCACTACAACCTGCCTCAATTAGAAGCAAAACTTTCCATCCAGATTCCCTCAACTAGATGCATGGGAGGAGAAAAGAGGTAAGCATATCAACCAGAGGTTCAATGAGGCTCATTCTTATAGAGTCATGAGAATCAGTGTTGCTGATTTCCAGAAATTGTGTCTGCAGGAGGAGCCTGGGAATTTCAAAAAGGGGTTACAAGAGCTGTACGCATCCCTGCTGCCTCAGCTTCTTCACCCATCTTAAAGAGCAGTGTTTCTCAACCTTGGCAACTTTAAGATGTGTGGACTTCCACTCCCAGAATTCCCTACCCAGCCATGCTGGCTGGGGAATTCTGGGAGTGGAAGTCCACACATCTTAAAGTTGCCAAGGTTGAGAAACACTGTTAAGGAGTGTATGCATTTTTAGAGCACTTCCACAGAAGGCTTATGCACCATTTGCGGGCATTTCTAGACCTGTATGTTCACATGATGTCATCAGTATATCTGACTCAGCTACAATGCATATGAAGTGGCTGCAAGGCCAGATTTTTAAAAAGTCATTTTTCTCTTGGAGGGAACTCTTATCTCACCCCTTCTTTTGGCTTCCAAACTTCAGGCCCTGTAAGAGAAATGTTAGTTTGATTGCTTTACAGCTCTACTTCAGCGCCCTAAGCAAAAAGAGCGGTGGTGAAATTGATTAATCTTGACAACCACACACCTGCAGTAAAAAGAAGACTTTAATTCTTTCCTTCCAACTATTACTCACCGGGATTTTTGCAGCCCATATATGGCAACTCTAATCACTTCACCTCTTCTCTTCAACAGTGAAGGAGCTGGCATGCAAAGCACCAGGTTAATGCTTGCTTGCTTTCTTGGAGTGGGAATGAAAGGCAAGGCAAAAGTGAAGATGATTGCAGATTGCCTTTGAATTGTTTCTGAGGGTTTGGGAATGAAAATATTGGTGGTGCAGAAATGCCTTGAGTAAACATCCATAGGTTTGTATGGTTAAGTTGAAGTCTGAAACATCAAAAATACTTATGCTAATTCTGTAGCAAGAGCACCCTCTTTATTAATTTATAAGTGGTTTTGTGAACCTCAAATCCATACTGGGGAACCTTCACATAGAGACGAGCTATTTAAATCTTCTTCCAAATTTCAGCTCTTGCACAATGTTTCTTTCTTTTTAAGTGATTTTGCAACAACGGAGGCTTTAAAAAATCTGCTTGGAGGGAAGAATTTTGGGGAAAAGAAGCTGGAAATGGAAGGTATAAATCTCTCCCCTACCCCACAGCTTTCCCTTTCTTCATTTCCCATTTCCTTTTTGCTTTCTAAAGTGAGCAATCTATCTTTTTAAAAAGCACAGCTCTTTCTTAGGAATTTGCTCTCCTTCCATCTAGAATATTTTAGGGGACTCTGCTGTCCTGGATAAAAGGAAAGGACAGAGGGAAAAACTTGGAAGCTTTTATGACTGCCAAGCAGCTACAGACGGCTCTGGGCTAGGAATGGCTTTAATTGCTAGGTGTAAATGCCTGGGAGGTGAACCCGGAGTAACTACATTTGGGATGTTGTAGATGGAATTTACTTGTAGGCTGAAAAAGATGCTAACTATAATGTTTATAATAAAATGAAAACACATGCTCTTAATCTAAGCGTAAACATCCAAATCTTTCTTTCTCCACTCTGTTGCAGATAGCCATGAGTAAATGGCATTGGTGCCTTTTAATTATTTAGCATTCCTGTAAGCCTTAAAGCTTCAATTTCTATACTGAAATAGCAGCCTGAAAACCACTTAAAATGTAACCTTGTCGCCAGAATTCTAAAGAGAGAATTTTGTTTAAATTACTATCTCTTGAGTTTTACTGTTTTAAGCACACCACCTTAAACCTTTATTTGGGGAAACAAACTCTCATAGGGCTATATAATAAACCGGGGTGGGTAACTGCAACTTTTGGGTTAACCTGTATAGGTTGTGCATCAGTGGCAGAGTCTTTGGTGATATATTGTTCTTTTTCTTATCTTGGCAACCTCCATGGAGGATGAACCACAATTTCTGTTGTCATTAACTTGCCAAGTATGTTAGGTTAGTTATGATAGGAGTTGTAGCTCACCACATCTGAAGGGCATCTTGTTGGAAAAGGCTGCCATAATCCTCCCACTGTCTCTTGATTGCCATCAGAACTTTGCTTGCAAAGTTCCAGATCTGCTTAGGTACTGAATGATAGCTTCCTCATGTGCATTTAGATTGTATATTTCTGTTGGCTCAATATAATATCAAACCCAATAATTAACATTCAATAACATATATCAGACTTTTGAATCTCACCTGGGAGGTTACTCCACATCCATTTCATCTCAATATGGTACATGAACATGTGTAAGTGGGAAGGGCTTTGTGCACAAGACCTGCCTCCCCCCCCCACCCCCAACCCAGAAAACAGATACACTGGCATCAGGTTTCTACCTGGGTTCTCTGAAATGTAATAGAAGCTTCCATTCATCTAGGAATTCTGTTTTGTAACCATGATATTGCAGATGAAACTCTATCTAATTATTGCTATTGTTATAGAAGAAGGAGCCAGCCAGCTAGAGCAGGCCTTCTTAGTAGCACTAGGAAGTAGTACCATAACAGAGGGACAGAGAAAGACAAAGAACTGATGTTGTGAATGGTGAAGCATAATTGATTGATTAATTTAATTTTTCATTTCTTGATCCTAAGCTTAAAAATGGATCCTGGAGCACCCTTGATTCCCACTTCTCTTTTTACAAGCTCTTTGGGCTACATTTCAACCAGCAAAATACTTAATTAAAGGCTCCTAATCTCCTCCTTCCCTCCAATAATCTGAGCACTGAGAACTGAAGGTAACATTCCGCTCATCTACTATGAATATTCAGCAGGCTAATGCATGAAGTGTGACTGGAGTTGGGAACCCTTTTGCACACCCTTCCTTCTAATTCAGATGTTCAAAAGGTGCCATTGCTTATACCTGCAAATGACAATACTCATGTATAAGACAACATATCAAAACAAGAAAAAAGACAAAGCTCTAAAAATGAAAAATCAAATCTGCTCCAAATAAATTAAATGTATACAATGGTCAACATAGAGGCCATTGAAATGTTGACTACATTGAGGGGAGGGTGAAGATAATTGAGGGAAGGAAGCAAGAAAATGGGGTGCTGTGCTTAGAATTCAGGGGTTTGCTCTTCAAGAAACAAAACATTATCAATATATGAAAAAGTTACAGCTGCAGCGCTGTTGTTTAGGGTTCCAATGACATTACTTCATTTTCTCTCCATTTCAGATCCAACCATTTAACTCATTCACTCTTGGCATGGCATTAATGAGAGGGCAGCTGCCAGACAGTGTCTGCGTCATTATATCATGCTTCCTGAGGGAAACACACACAAGCATCATATATTTTCCTGGAACTGTATTCATGGCAAGTACAAATTGAGAGCAGCAAAGTTGTGCTGTTTGTTTTAGATGGCAATTCCCTCCAGCAGCAAGAAAATATTAGGTTCTGGATCACAGCCATAATAAGGAACCCTCAACATATCCATCCTTATAAGGGGTTCAGTAATACTTTGATGCTTAATTTGCAATGTGTGTGTGTGTGTGTGTGTGTGTATTTGTCTGTCGGTCTATCCTGAAGAACAGTTACAACCAAACTGAATAGCATTTTAAAAAGATTAAACAATTCAGTTTGTTCAGTTCATGGTGTAGGAAAAGAGGGAAAGGGATTCCCCCCCCCCCCCCTTTCATAATATGAAAAGCCAGTATCATCCAACACAGTTGGAGGGGGAAATTCAGGACAGGCAAAAGGAACTACTGTTTCACAGGTCAAACTATGGATTTCTCTGAAGTAGGGATCATCAGCTTGATGGGGGTTGAGCTGCGAGGAAAATTGGTCTGGTGCCAGGGGGAAGGGTACTTTTGTTTTTAACTATGTTTCTATAGATTGTTGTGAACCACCTAGAACCATCATACAGTATAAGAGATGTGGCCATATAAGTCCTGTAGAGAAATAAATAAACAAACAAACTTGGATGGATTTAAAGTAGAATTAGATAAATTCACTCAGTATAAGGCTTTCAGTGGCAACTGACTATGATGGCTACATATTACTATTGTAAGTGTTATAGACAATTGGCTAAGGGATGCAATTGCCCTGAACTGTGAACAAGAAAGGGCTACTGCACTCAAGTTCCCATGGGTAATTACGACAGGAAGAGAATTTTGAACTTTGGTAGACCTAGGTTATTGAAGTACTTTTCCTCTCTGTATTTGCTTAGGCTAATAGAACTAGTGCTGTTTTTTCCTGAATCAGTGATTGAATTTGTCAAACTTAAAGGGATTTGCTTCTGATTAGACCAGTGTTTCTCAACCTTGGCAACTTTAAGATTTGTGGATTTCAACTCCATGCTGGCTGGGGAATTCTGGGAGTTGAAGTCCACACATCTTAAAGTTGCCAAGGTTGAGAAACATTGTATTAGACTGATAATGGATTGTTTAGATTATGTATTTGACCCTTCCTTTTGCTTTCCTTCAAAATTCACTTCAGCTATATATCCAATTTGCTTTATGCATTATTTTCCAATAGAATTCTTGAAAAAATTATTTTCTTTCATTTTTCTCCTATTAGTCATACCTCACATTTTTACACTAGTAAAAATTAGTCATACCTCACATTTTTACATACCTCACTGTACTTAGTTTAAAAACAAGTTTATTTTCCAGTTGTAAATTTACCCTTTCTGCAGTCTCATCAAAAGTTTTACCATACCAACACTGTTTTTCATTTCTGGTTACTTTTCTTCCTAGATGTTAAAATATTTATGCTTGGTCTTTTTTGGAGGGGAGGGGAGGAATATTATATGTAGAGAGCTTTTTACTCAGCACAAGAAATATGACAATAATTGCATTTCAGCATAGTTTTCAGTGGAGTGAAAAATAATCTTACTAGTCAGTGAGAAAGTGATCTTGAAAAAATCAAACACATTTCAAACATTCAATACTGATTTAAAAAAAAAAATCTTCTAGCATCCAGCAGTGACTTTTGAATGACCAAGTATGCTACAAAGCTGGAAAAAGATGGTACAATTGCTGTTTTAGTCCAAAACCTAAACCAGAAAAATGAATACAGGAACTACACTATAGTATATAGCTCTGTAGATAGCTGATTTTTAAAGAATCTATTTGCTCATGCCGTCCAGCTTCCCACCTCTGCTTCCTAGCAAAATAATTCTAAGACCACTCAATAGAGCTGTCAATGGTCTATGATTGATCGTTGGTGCTCCTGCAGTTTCTCAGGTCCTAAATTTCAGCTATTCTTCTTCAGGTCCTAAATTTCAACTATTATTCCTTCAACAAAGGTGTTGTTTTTCTGCCTTGCTTTAACGTAGTGTCATGCTGCTATAGAAAACCTATCTGATAATTAATGGCCTGGTGGAGGAACAAGGGCACTGTAAAACTGGGATCTTTCTGGATTCTGACTTTTAGTTAAAAGACACATACACAATCAGTAGGTTATATTTTAAAGTGACAGCAAAGAAAACACTGTGCTATTTTTTTAACATACTGTAGACACAGGTTTTTAAAAGCCACATCATGTCATTTGTTTCATATGATATCAAAAACAAATTTCTTTAAGTAGGATAACAAATTTATTATATTGAGAAACTGGAAAGGTGATATTATTCCAGACATTAAGAACTGGCTCTTAGAAATGCGTAATTTATCCATTCTGGAAAAAGCAATATTTTTCAACTAATCAGAGAATGAAGCAATATGTCTTTCCTGGTTACACATTTTGTGATATTTTACAATAACACAGTGGTATTTTTATATAACATCTTTTTATTTTTTGTATTTGATAATAATATAGTTTTATAAGGTAGCTTTTTAAAACCAGTAACATCTATGTTTAACATACATCTTAGATGTTTAGTATTGCAATCTGTTAAATTTCATTGGTCATCCACCATTTTATTTCCTAAGAATGCCCCATTGAATCTGTGTGGGTCCAGAAGAATTCTTTTATGTAGTCATAATATTGTGCTAGGTAAGGATGGTGGCTTTAATCTACCAGATCTTCAATGTTACCACTGGGCTTTTATTTTAACATCTATATTCATGTGGAATGACAATTTCTTTGTTTCCAGAGGCTCTCTACCAACTATTTAATTACACATTCCTGACATATTATCAAATGTGATAACTTTTACCACCGTCAATGCTAATAGGTGCCATAGGACTGATACATCTGTTAAAACTAGTAGGAGACATATCAAATTATGCAGGAAACAATTTTAGCTATGTGAACAGAATATCTTATTATTAACAAGTGATTAATATGAAATGAAATCTAATTGAATGCATAAAGTTTCATGATGGATATGAAAACTATCTGGTTTAGAATTTCAGAAAGCTACTTTTATCACTGTTAGTGTGAAAGCTGTTTGGAGCTGTCCTTGGTACCTTTCTCATCTTAGATTTAAACAATACAATGAGATCAAAAGTATCCCCTCCCCAAAGATAGAAAGAAAAATGGTCCATTAATTATAGATTAATTTATTTGTAGCCAACAGTCTTTCTCTGGTTTGCTTCATTTTATTTTAATACTTTATTTAGAGTAAAGACTGCTCAAAGTAAATCCACAAAACACACATGAAATCTGAAAACAAATGTTTAGAATTATTTTTCAAAAGAATTTAAGAAGAATGATTATTGCCTTGTTAATCAAAGTCCCTTTGCAGAAAAGTATTCTACATGTCCCTAAGTGGGATATAAGCAGAACAAGGCATCACAGCACTTATAATAAAATCCATAAAACATATTGATTTTCATGAATTAATCCTACATCATCTAATACACATTAAGCATACACATTCAGTGATGGTACCTTAATTTGCTCATGTATCTTCCTGTAATTTTTGACCAGTAACAATTGAGAGATGAACTGCCTGGAGCTAAACAGGATCTGAATCCCTGATAAACAAAGCAGTACATAAAATTATTAAATGGTTCTTCTCACATTAGAGAGCAATAGTCTCACTGAGAAAGTCAGGCAAGCAAGGAATC
Organism: Liasis olivaceus; assembly: GCA_030867105.1. Taxonomy (NCBI): domain Eukaryota; kingdom Metazoa; phylum Chordata; class Lepidosauria; order Squamata; family Pythonidae; genus Liasis; species Liasis olivaceus. Next base: position 39,998,148 of record CM061349.1, read on the forward strand.
GGTTAAGTCCTGCTGCATACTGAATTAGCATTTGTGCTACATGCTATGTGTTCAATCTTCTTCCCAAGTTGAAGTGAAAATGCAGAGATCTGTATCTGAAATTAGTAAAGGTGGAAGGCAGCAGAGAGAGGTTCACTGCAGCCCCACCCCTTCCATACACAATCAAAAAGTTTTTAGTGAAAATACATTTGTATAAAGGTGAGTACATCTGTGCTTCTCTCTGGGCTAAGAAGGCAAGGGTTCTAATTTTATGGAGCTTTGTAATTAAGGTCAACTAAACAAATTTACATTTTTGTTACAGACCTTTGCATAATCAAATAAGGCTTGTAGTTGGACCACATAAATTTTCCTAGTTTCAGATGTTGAATTGTTAAAACTGGGACAGATTTGTCAAAATCATTCTGGAACCATATATAAAGAGTTAGACTGGTATAATTTTAATGATCTTACTGTTGTAATACATGGCTTATTTTCTTGGTCAATCCTTATAGCCTCACCAAAATAGATTTTAAGGATTTTATGCTATAAAGAGTTTCCAGCTGATGCAGATCCTAAATCTGGACTGTTTGGGGGCCAGTGCAGGATAGTACAGGCTATTATACTCTCCGAACATTTAATCTGGCTTCAAGGTGAGTTAAGTGGCCTATGTACAACCCTAGTAATAGCTGACTATGAAAATAAAATAAAAAATTATTTCTTTTGTGGGGACAGGGCAGGGAATAGTGATTAAGATGATTAACACTTGACACATTTTACTTTTTCCATTTTGGGACAGTTTGACTGTTAGTATTTTAATTGGAGTGTTTGACTTTCCTGGGGGAATAATTTTTAATCTTCAAATCAAACTAATGTATAAGATTAAAGTAAATGCACAACTCCTGCTGTGTCAATTTTCCTCTCAAGAGACATGGTTTTGGATTGGAAGCAATGTGATTCGCTGCTGGTTAAATTATAGGTGAAACTCGAAAAATTAGAATATCGTGCAAATGTTCATTTATGTCAGTATGGCAACTCAAAAGGTGAAACCAATATATGAGATAGACGCATTACATGCAAAGCGAAATATGTCAAGCCTTACTTTGGTATAATTGTGATGATTATGGCGTACAGCTTATGAAAACCCCAAATTCACAATCTCAGAAAATTAGAATATTACATGACATCAATAACACAAGGATTGGAAATAGAACAATATCAGCAAAGTATAAGCATGCATATGTACTCAGTACTTGGTTTGGGCCCCTTTTGCAGCAGTGACTGCCGCGATGCAGTGTGGCATGGATGCTATCAGCCTGTGGCACTGCTGAGGTGTTATGGAAGACCAGGATGCTTCAATAGCGGCCTTCAGTTCCGCTGCATTGTTCGGTCTCATGTCCCTCATCTTTCTCTTGGCAATGCCCCATAGATTCTCTATGGGGTTCAGGTCAGGCGAGTTTGCTGGCCAATCAAGCACAGTAATCCCATGGTCATTGAACCAGGTTTTGGTACTTTTGGCAGTGTGGGCAGGTGCCAAGTCCTGCTGGAAAAAGAAGTCAGCATCCCCATAAAGCTCGTCTGCGGAAGGAAGCATGAAGTGCTCCAAAATCTCCTGGTAGACGGCTGCATTGACCCTGGACTTAATGAAGCACAGTGGACCAACACCAGCAGATGACATGGCTCCCCAAATCAACACAGACTGTGGAAACTTCACACTGGACTTCAAGCATCGTGCATTGTGTGCCTCTCCATTCTTCCTCCAGACTCTGGGTCCTTGGTTCCCAAATGAGATGCAAAAGTTGCTCTCATCAGAAAAGAGGACTTTGGACCACTGGGCAACAGACCAGTTCTTTTTTTTTTTTCTGTAGCCCAGGTAAGACGCTTCTGACGTTTGTTGTTCAGGAGCGGCTCGACAAGAGGAATACGACATTTGAAGCCCATGTCCAGGATCCGTCTGTGTGTGGTGGCTCTTGATGCACTAACTCCAGCCTCAGTCCACTCCTTGTGAAAGTCCCCAACACTTTTGAATGGCCTTTTCCTGACAATCCTCTCCAGGCTGCGGTCATCCCTGCTGCGTGTGCACCTTTTTGTACCACACTTTTCCCTTCCACATAACCTTCTCTTGATGTGCTTTGATACAGCACTTTGGGAACATCCAACTTCTTTTGCAATTCCCTTTTGGGGCTTTCCCTCCTTATGGAGGGTGTCAATGATGGTTTTCTGCACAACTGTCAGGTCAGCAGTCTTTCCCATGCTTGTGATTCCTACTGAACCAGCCTGAGAGACCATTTAAAGGCTCAGGAACCCTTTGCAGGTGTTATGGATTCATGAGCTGATTAGAGTGGGACACTTTGAGCCTAGACTATTGAACCTTTTCACACTATTCTAATTTTCTGAGATTGTGACTTTGGGGTTTTCATAAGCTGTACGCCATAATCATCACAATTATAGCAAAGTAAGGCTTGACATATCTTGCTTTGCATGTAATGCGTCTATCTCATATATTGGTTTCACCTTTTGAGTTGCCATACTGACATAAATGAACATTTGCACGATATTCTAATTTTTCAAGTTTCACCTGTATATTGAGAGTTTACTGTCATAGGTTGTAAAAATTCCTGCCCGCTAATCTTATATTTTCCAAATTAGAGTACCATTTAATAATTGCTGTAGGCACCCATCTTAACATGTTCCCACAGACAAATATTTTCAACAGCAAAATACTGGCTCTTAAACATTTGAACAAAAGAGTTTGAATGCTTCCTTATTAGAGGCGAATATTTGCAGATTTCCAATCACTCTCCCTATTGTTTTTTCACAATAGACAGTAGATAGTGAATGGTCAGGTTCAATTCTTTACAGGGTTTTCTAAGTGCTATATCCTTTTCTGCAAGGCTATAAAGAAAATCTGTGCATTAATAGGACTGTCAAAATAATTCATAATATGAAATTGTTTTATCTGGAACTTCATCATAACCCATCACCAGACTTCCAGATGGCAGTGACCCTTCGGGATTTCTGATAGAGATTATTCCCACCCTATCACATGCCTTTAAAACAAAAAATTGCAATACTAAGGATTGTAAAACATGCAGTCTACTATGCAGCCCATCTTCAGATTACTATCACTGTCTTAGACTGATTCAGTTGAACTACTGGTTCTAATTCAGTATGGCTTACTTACTTTGGCAATTGTTTTCCAAAGTCTTGAGCAGATACCTTTGACATTACTGTTACTTTTTTGTGTACAAGTGTGCCTTTGGGAGAGGCTGGACTCTTGGCAACTACATGGGGCAAGTCATGAAGTTTTCTTGGCAGGATATTTAGCAGTGGTTTGTCTTTGCCTTCCTCGTAGGACTGAGAAAAAGTGACTAGAATAAAGTCACCCAGCTGTCTTCTGTGCCTAGGACAGGACTAGAACTTGGCTGTCCCCAGTTGTAGACCAGTGCCTTAAACAGTGGGACAAACTGACTCTTATTTTTTCTGTTTATCTAAATATTGAACTTGGGGCTTTCTGCCTATAAAATGTGCTCTGTCATAGAAAGATGGCCTTTTTGCCTTGGTTACTTTGGGAAATAGGGTACTGGCTTGGACAGGTCTTTTGTTGTTGTTGTTTAGTCGTTAAGTCGTGTCCGACTCTTCGTGACCCCATGAACCATATTGCGCCAGGCCTTCCTATCTTTCACTGCCTCCCTCAGTTTGCTCAATTTCATGCTCATTGCTTCAGTGATGCTATCCAGCCATCTCATCCTCTGCCGTCCTCTTCTCCTTTTGCCTTCCATCTTTCCCAGCATCAGGGTCTTTTCCAAAGAGTCCTCTCTTCGCATTAGGTGACCAAAGTATCTGAGCTTGAGCTTCATTATCAATCCTTCCAATGAGCAATCAGAGTTGATTTCCTTTAAGATTGACTGGTTTGACCTCCTAGTAGTCCAGGGGACTCTTAAGAGTCTTCTCCAGCACCACAGTTCAAAGGCATCAATTCTTCGGCGTTCAGCCTTCTTTATGGTCCAGCTCTCACAGCCATACATTACTACTGGAAAAATCATAGCTTTCACTATGCGGATCTTTGTCGGCAAGGTGACGTCTCTGCTTTTTAATATGCTATCTAGGTTTGCCATAGCTTTCCTCCCAAGGAGCAAGCGTCTTTTAATTTCATGGCTGCAGTCTCCGTCTGCGGTGATCTTGGAGCCCAAATAAATGAAGTCTGTTACTGCTTCCATTTCTACCCCTTCTATTTGCCAGGGATTGATGGGTTCAGATGCCATGATCTTAGTTTTTTTAATGTTGAGTTTCAAGCCAGCTTTCGCACTCTCCTCTTTCACCCTCATCAAGAGGCTCTTTAGATCTTCTTCACTTTCTGCCATTAGGGTGGTATCGTCTGCATATCTGAGGTTATTGATGTTTCTCCCTGCAATCTTAATTCCGGCTTGTGATTCTTCCAGCCTGGCATTTCTCATGATGTACTCTGCATATAGGTTAAATAAGCAGGGTGACAGTATACAGCCTTGTCGTACTCCTTTCCCTATTTTGAACCAATCGGTTGTTCCATGACCAGTTCGAACTGTTGCTTCTTGGCCTGCATACAGATTTCTCAGGAGACAGGTAAGGTGGTCTGGTATCCCCATCTCTTTAAGAATTTGCCACAGTTTGTTGTGATCCACACAATCAAAGGCTTTTGCATAGTCAATGAAGCAGAAGTAGATGCTTTTCTGGAACTCTCGTGCTTTCTCCATGATCCAGCGAATGTTGGCAATTTGATCTCTAGTTCCTCTGCCTCTTCGAAACCCAGCTTGTACATCCGGTAGTTCTCGGTTCACGTACTGCTGAAGCCTAGCTTGTAGGATTTTGAGCATAACCTTGCTAGCATGTGAAATGAGTGCAATTGTGCGATAGTTTGAGCATTCTTTGGCATTGCCCTTCTTTGGAATTGGAACGTAAACTGACCTTTTCCAATCCCGTGGCCATTGTTGCGTTTTCCAAACTTGCTGGCATATTGAGTGCAGCACTTTAACAGCATCGTCTTTTAGTATTTTGAATAACTCAGCTGGAATACTGTCATCTCCACTAGCTTTGTTGTTAGCAATGCTTCCTAAGGCCCACTTGACTTCACTCTCTAGGATGTCTGGCTCAGGGTCAGTGACCACACCAGCATGGACATCAGGGACATTAAGATCTTTCTTGTATAGTTCTTCTGTGTATTCTTGCCACCTCTTCTTAATCTCTTCTGCTTCTGTTAGGTCCCTGCCTTTTTTGTCCTTTATCATGCCCATCTTTGCACTAAACGTTCCTTTGATATCTCCAATTTTCTTGAAGAGATCTCTAGTCTTCCCCATTCTATTGTTTTCTTCAATTTCTTTGCATTGTTCATTTAAGAAGGCCTTCTTATCTCTCCTTGCTATTCTCTGGAAATCTGCATTCAGTTGCTTATATCTTTCCCTTTCACCCTTGCTTTTCGCATTCCTTCTTTCCACAGCTATTTGTAAAGCCTCATCAGACAGCCATTTTGCTTTCTTGCATTTCTTTTTCTTTGGGATGGTTTTAGTTGCTGCCTCTTGTACAATGTTACAGACCTCCGTCCATAGTTCTTCAGGCACTCTGTCTACCAAATCTAATCCTCTAAATCTATCATCACCTTCACGGTGTACTCACATGGAATATGATCTAAGTCATACCTGAGTGGTCTAGTGGTTTTCCCTACGTTCTTCAATTTAAGCCTAAATTTTGCAGTAAGAAGCTCATGATCTGAGCCACAGTCAGCTCCTGGTCTTGTTTTTGCCATCTGTATAGAGCTTCTCCATCTTTGGCTGCAAAGTATGTAATCAATCTGGTTTCGGTATTGACCATCTGGTGATGTCCATGTGTAGAGTCGTCTCTTGTGTTGTTGGAAAAGGGTGTTTGCTATGACTAGCTTGTTCTCTTGACAGAACTGTATTAGCCTTTGCCCTGCTTCATTTTGTACTCCAAGGCCAAACTTGCCTGTTATTCCGATTACTCCTTGACTTCCTACTTTAGCATTCCAATCCCCTATGATGAAAAGGACATCTTTTTTTGGTGCTAGTTCTAGAAGGTCTTGTAGGTCTTCATAGAAGCGGTCAACTTCAGCTTCTTCGGCATCAGTGGTTGGGGCATAGACTTGGATTACCGTGATGTTGAATGGTTTTCCTTGGATACACACTGAGATCATTCTGTCGTTTTTGAGGTTGTACCCCATTACTGCCTTTCCCACTCTCTTATTGACTATGAGTGCAACTCCATTTCTTCTAAGGGTTTCTTGCCCACAGTAGTAGATATAGTGGTCGCCTGAATTAAATTCACCCATTCCCGTCCATTTCAATTCGCTGATTCCCAAGATGTCGACATTCAATCTTGTCATCTCATGTTTGACCACATCCAGCTTGCCTTGGTTCATGGATCTTACATTCCACGTACCTATACAATATTGTTCTTTACAGCATCTGACCTTCTTTTCGCTTCCAGATACATCCACAGCTGAACGTCCTTTCGGCTTTGGCCCAGCCGCTTCACTCTTTCTGGAGCTACTTGGAATTGCCCTCCGCTCTTCCCCAGTAGCATATTGGACACCTTCCGACCTGAGGGGCTCATCTTCCGGCGTCATATCTTTTAGCCTTTTAACATTGTCCATGGGGTTTTCTTGGCAAGGATACTGGAGTGGGTTGCCATTTCCTTCTCCAGTGGACCACATTTTGTCAGAACTCTCTGTCATGACCTGTCCGTCTTGGGTGGCCCTGCACGGTATAGCTCATGGCTTCACTGAGTTACACAAGCCCCTTCGCCACGACAAGGCAGTGATCCATGAAGGGGCAAGGCAGTGATCCATGAAGGGGTCAGGTCTTTGGTCTCATCTAAAGCAGATTCTTTATATCTTTTTAGGCCTCAGATCCAGGAGAAGGGACAGCAATCAAGGAAGGACTGTACTGAAAAACATGCATTCTATTTGTGACTTATTCCTTGATACGCTTTCTTTCCAGCTGCCACTTTAACACAAGTCTGCTATAAAAATAGCAGGGCAAACAAAAATTGGAAAGTAACGTTTTTTAAAAGTTAGACTTGTACTTATCTTTTTGTATTCTTAGCTATGTGTTACGAGATCAGTTGACATTACAGTACTCCCATTTTTGCCATTTAGAAAATAAGAGACTGCAGGCAGCAGCCTTATATCAACTCAAATAGTAAGCTTGAGTGAGTTCAGCTAGACTTACTTTTAAGAAAATGTATACATAGAATTGTTAAAGAGAAAGTCTTTGGATTTCACAATAAACATTCTCCAGATAGCGATGTTATGATTGAAAAATAATGATGTTTTACAGTAATTGGATATGTCATAACTGAGCAAGAATTTCAGTCTTCTGCCTCTGTTGACTTTCAAGTGAATTTATGCAAGAGAAAAAGCAAAGGGTTAATCTTATTTCTAATGTAAAGTGATGGAATCAAGTAAAACCAGAAATACATCTAAATCCAAAACTCTAATGCTATAGTTATAATACTCAGAATTAGATTACTTCTTGACAGGAAAGATTTTTTTTTTTGTATTGCCTAAAATTAAGCATTCAAAGAAGTAAATGTGGTTGCCATGGTAACTGACATTTCAGATCAAACCACAGCCAATAAAACTTTCTTTTAAAAAATGACTAAAAAACAGGAAGAATTCTTATAGCAAAGCAATTAGAATCAAAAGTACTAAAATGGTAGTAGATCTGAATATTTACCCTCATTCACTTCCTCTTACAAATTTGCTTTAAAATTCAAGGTGGGAAAAAAAAAGCCCTGGCTTTTAAAATGAAGGGTGAAATATTTGAAGTATGTATTTGAATATGTAAATGATTCCTTCAGTGCTCATACTATTCTTCTTCAAATCACACCCAAGAGAAGCTACTGGGATGAAACTTAGCTGGGAAATTTTACTTTGGTCCTCTGCGTGCAGTGCATAACTCTGTCACAACATGGGGCTATGAGGGAAGCCATTTCTAAAAATGAACCTATATGGCATCTGGCTAAAACAAAAGTGATTCTTTCCCAGCATAATTCTCACATAGTCCTTTTGGCAAAAGTTATTGAGAAGGAAGGGATAGGATTATAAGAATTCTGGCAACTAAACAGTAATATAACCCAAGGGACAATTGTACAGATACTTCTGTATCTTCTTTCTAACTACCTTCCTGTGAACTAACAAATCTTTTTATTGATAATGAAGGAGCTTGCAGCTGTCTGTCTGCATAGTGACCTCCTGAATCTTTATCAATCTGGGAACTATCCATTAAAAGTGATCACATACGGTAGCTTCACTTCTATTGATAATTTTCCTCTAATTTTGGGAGCATGTGGCCAAGAGTCCAACCTCTTTTGTTGTTGTTGTTCAGTCGTTAAGTCGTGTCCGACTCTTTGTGACCCCATGAACCATATCGCGCCAGGCCTTCCTGTCCTTCACTGCCTCCCTGAGTTTGCTCAGTTTCATGCTCATTGCTTCAGTGATGCTATCTAGCCATCTCATCCTCTGCCATCTTCTTCTCCGTTTGTCTTCAATATTTCCCAGCATCAGGGTCTTTTCCAAAGAGTCCTCTCTTCGCATTAGGTGACCAAAGTATCTGAGCTTGAGCTTCATTATCAATCCTTCCAATGAGCAATCAGGGTTGATTTCCTTTAAGATTGACTGGTTTGACCTCCTAGCGGTCCAAGGGACTCTTAAGAGTCTTCTCCAGCACCACAGTTCAAAGGCATCAATTCTTCAGCGCTCAGCCTTCTTTATGGTCCAGCTCTCACAGCCATACATTACTACTGGAAAAACCATAGCTTTCACTATGCGGATCTTTGTTGGCAAGGTGATGTCTCTGCTTTTTAATATGCTATCTAGGTTTGCCATAGCTTTCCTCCCAAGGAGCAAGCGTCTTTTAATTTCATGGCTGCAGTCTCCGTCTGCGGTGATCTTGGAGCCCAAATAAATGAAATCTGTTACTGCTTCCATTTCTACCCCTTCTATTTGCCGGGAATTGATGGGTCCAGATGGCATGATCTTAGATTTTTTAATGTTGAGTTTCAAGCCAGCTTTCGCACTCTCCTCTTTCACCCTCATCAAGAGGCTCTTTAGTTCTTCTTCCCTTCTGCCATTAGGGTGGTATCGTCTGCATATCTGAGGTTGTTGATGTTTCTCCTTGCAATCTTAATTCTGGCCTGTGATTCTTCCAGCCTGGCATTTCTGATGATGTACTCTGCATATAGGTTAAATAAGCAGGGTGACAGTATACAGCCTTGTCATACTCCTTTCCCTATATATCTATCTTTCTTATCTGTTTTGTTTTGGACCCATCTACTTCGGGAGCAGAGACCATCCTATGGGGGACAGGACTAGAGGATGCTGGTGATTGCATTCCAGTAAATTATAATTTGTTATTTCCAGTTATAATTTGTTCCAGTTTCATATAAAGTATTCCATCCATGGCTTTGCAATATTTGGACGCTCTTCTGCTATGTGAAATTCAATAGCATCAAATATCTTCCACTGGACTTCTTCGTCCTTTGAGATCTTTGCGTATAGATAATACTGGAATGGAAACAGAAAAAAAAATCAATTTTGCATAAAGACACAGAATCGGGCATGCAATAAGAAGAGCAACTATTCCATTATTTCCCATGATCTTTTGTCTTCTCCTGCTGACAGAAGAATATATTCATCTTCATCTTCTTTTGGATGTATTTTGTCCCCTCCTCAAGAGGGCAGGACCCTGGAGCCTAGCCCATGTAGTCAATAGACACAGGCTGGAATGATGTGTCACATGTACAACCAAGCATTATAAAGTTCTCCTCCTCCTCCTCCTTCCTCAGAGAGAGAGAGAGAGAGAGAGAGAGAAGTGAACTTGTGATTTATGGGTTTGAGGATTAGAGAAGGTAAAGTATAAACACATTAATAACTGCTGTCAAAAAGATTGGAAGCGTCTTTCTTTCTTTCTTTCTTTCTTTCTTTCTTTCTTTCTTTCTTTCTTTCTTTCTTTCTTTTTCTCTTTTTCTCTTTTTTCTTATTCACTATTTTTTATTTTGTTTGTTTCTTTTCTAAAATTTGTTTTGTTTTTATCTTGTTAAAAATTTCTTCAATAAAAATTCTATTAAAAAAAAGCCAAATAGTGCTTTCTGAATCACCTTTGAATTGTTTCTATTTTCAAGTTCTTTATCTTCATCTGAGTTTCAACACTTTTTAAGGATGGATTTTATGCAGATCTGCATATTTAGCAAATATGTGCATTCAACTTTCCCCAGGATTTGCTTTCCTTGTACCTATAAAACATGTTAGATCGATCCCTTCAGAAAACTTAAATGTAATCTTCCCGGAAAGCTACTTAGTACTGAGAACATTCATTTTCTGCTGTGCCTGAGCTTTCTTGATTTTGTACATTTGGGGATGATGCCCATAGATCAGTTCTTCTATGAAATGGATGGTTGGGTAAATATTTGAGTGAGATTAAATAAATCCTTTCTTTTTTAAAAAACAGAATACAAGCTTTGATGACAGATAGGCAATATCCAATGCAAGAATATCTGCTTTGGTCAACATGCTATTTGCTAAGTTAACCAATATTTTGAGCTCTCTCCCTCTCTTTTTTTAAATAGTGATATAGATCTATCCCTTTCAAGTAGAAGAGAATGTATTTACAGCATTTGTACCCCATCCCAGTCTAGAGAACCTGGAAGGCTCGCATACATAAAAGCCAAAAAACCCAGTTAGGGTAGCATATCTTCCATGTAATTAAAGACCCTTAAAATTCAAGCTCCAATGAAACCATAAAAGCATCAAAATTTAAAATAAACATTACCAACAGTCAGGAATAACTGTATCTGAGCCCCAGATGTGCCTCAAAAAGAGAACTTAGGAAAGTCAGCACTGCAAAAATCTGGAGAACTGGTAGATGGCAGCATAGCCTTAGATGTTGAGGTATGTTAAGTTTTTGGGGTTCCCCTCAAATGCCAGTTGTGTTTTTATATTATGTTGTGCATAATCATATGTATAATGCTGTTTTTTTTCCAATCTTTTGATGCCCCCCAGACTCATTTTGGGCAGCCTAGAAATTTGACAAACAACTTGTGATCTCTTCCATCAGGCAAAATGATAGAATAGATTAATGGTGGGAAGAGGAGGGGCAATAATGCTGCTACAACATTCTCCTAATCTTCAAAGTTTACTCTGCTCTGCAAATTTTTTGTTTCAAGGACTAATTTGTCATTTTTTTTCAGGGGTAGGGAACTGCTCTTTGAAGTATTATAATATATGTTGTGCTTCTCATGTAATTATTTTAATACTTATTTTGAAAAGGTTTTGATTTAAAAATTTTGAGCAAAGCAAAGTGTAGGAAAAGATGACAGAACAAGCCTTCAAAGCTTCTAATGTGGAGCCAAGAGAAGTTGGCTGAACCAATGCAGTGTCCTACTCCAACTTAAAAATGTAAATGTTCAAGACATGTATTGAAATTTGAACTTCCAAAACTTTTTTTTTTTTAAGTGTTTTTCTTTTCACTAGCATTTCTGGGTGTTGATTCTGATCTATTTTGGGCAGATGGAAGACTGACAAACATGGCCTGTCCTGGAAAAGACCCCTCGACATTGGCTTGGAGGGAGTGCCAGGAAGCCTAGCTGCTTGGCAAGCTTGATATTTCCTGGGAATGACCCCTTCAACACTGCCAGAACTAAGTTGTAACAAAAGTTGTGACGTGAAGGCAATATAATACAGAGGCAGCAGAAGCAGCATAGCGGAGTGAGATCAAATGCCACAGAGTTTGGCAAGATACAGAAATATATGCTAGCACAGAATGAACAGCATCTATAACCTTTCATGAGGAACAACTTTCAAGTAGAAGTTGTGATGGAGAACAGTTACAACTATTATGACACTTGGTTTTTACTTTCTCTAAAATTCAATTCCCACCCACCCCTCTCTTCATCAATATTTGTTTTTTCATTTTGTCCCAGGGCAAAGAAAGTCTCCCTAATTGTCAGTGTAGAATCCAACAAATTGAAGAAATTTAGAATTTAGGAGATTTTCAGGAGAAAATTGGTTGTGCTGAAAAGCTGGACTTATCCAGGACTACATGGGAATGATTTGATTTTCCTGTAGAGTAGGAGATGGTTATTTTTTTAAAGCCAGCTAAAAAGCTGCTTTTTGGATCGTTACATGTGTTCTTTTTTAATTTACCTGTATTTTCATATAGTTTGTTCAAACTAAAATTTAATGTATAACAACAACAAAAAGCAGCTGCATGCTACAATTTTCTTAAAAGTTCAGAGTCAAATATTGACAAAACAATTTGATTGGTGGTAGAAGTTCACTATAACAGGCAGAATGTTTTGAAAGCATTGGGACAAGGATCATATTGAATTTTATAATGCTAGTCTGCTTGTCAGAGTCTAGAAAGTAAAGCCAGCAGAAAGTGAAGAGAATATGATTTGCAAACAAGGTAATACTCTTTAAAACACACATATAATTTATTTATTGCATCTTTGTTCCACCAAAGAATTTTTAATTCTTAAGTCTTTGAAAGGTTTTCCCAAGAAGAACCAATTTTATATGATGGAGCATGACAGAGTTGGATCACACTGACAAGTGGTTCCCACGTTACTTATGTCTTGAGGGGCATCTTTTCAGCTATATTCTCCTTCCCTGCATGGTACTTAGATAAATTGTTGCCTGTAGTTATGCTTACTTTGGAGGGCAATAGATGGTGCTAATTTTGCAAGATTGCCAAATCTCGTGTGATTATAAGTTTCTCACACTCATCTCACAGGATGTGAGTGAGGATTCTGTCATGTAAGATCAACAAAGTATCATGCAAAATTTCACAAAATTTCTGTATTCTTGTGTAAGATCTTAAGGTGTCACTACTAACGTCTCACGAGATTTAGCAATTTTATAAGATTTGGGGTAAATTTGGAGGGAGTTCAGGTGCAGTGGTATTCAGGAACTGAAAAGGTGCTAAACTCTGAAATATATCTCACTGTCTCTTTTACATTTTCCATCTCTTTTGCCTACATTAACCCTACCCCCACTTTCTCAAGTTAAGAAGGTTAAGTCTCTATGATCTTGACAAGCTATCAAATACTCTTTTCTGGGTTTGTCAAAGCCTCAAGTACTTTGCCTTCATTGTAGGGAGGGGCCCATCTCTGATTTTTATTCAAATTAGTTTCTTGAAATGTGAATAATTTCTTTGGGTGGCTTACAAAGGGTTAAAACAAAGTCAACCATTAAATATCAATGAGGCTGGAGGTACAAATCAGATATTGGTCATTGCTGGTACTTAGTGGCACCACATATAAAACTAAGAGCCTTCTGGAAAAGTCAGGAAAATTCCTTCTTAAAGACCAGGACAGTCAGGGCCGTGTGGGCCTTGAGAGAGATACTATTCCCTAAAGTAGGTATGGTAACAGAGAAAGCATACTTCCTGGGTCCCATAAGGTGGCATCAGTTAAGTGATAGGACCTGGAGCTTGCCTGCTCAGCCAGGTGTCAAGATGTAAAACTGGGTATCATCAGGGTATTGATGATAGCTGACCCCATACTATCAAATGACCTTGCCTGGCTGCTTCATGTAGGTCTTGAAAAGAAGTAGAGAGATTGTTGAGCTCTAAAGAACCCTGCATAGCAGGGGTCTTGGGCTCAATCTCTTGCCCCCAGTCAACAATTACTGGAACCAGCCACACAGAAAGGAGAAGCCTCACTCCTAAACACCATAACTGCTCCAGAATGTTATCATGAATGATGGTACCAAAAGCCACCAACAGCCTCAAGAAGGTCCATGATAGTTGTACCACCCACATCCCAGCTTTGTCTGAAGTCATCCACAAATACTATCAATGCTGTCTCAGTACCTAAAAAGGAAAGATTGGGGACTGGTTGGAAATTATTCAACGTTATTGAATCCAGAGATGGCTTCTTGTACCGCTATCTCCTTTGAGGCAGGTGAGACCATCCCCTACCTCAGGGATGAATTCACTACCATTTGGAATCAACCACTTGTCATCTTCTGGAAGCCCTTGACCAGCCAGGAGAGAGATGGATCTAACATGCATGTGGCTGGGTTTACAGCCCTGAGGACCCTGTCTGCTACCTCAACACTTATAGGATCAAATTCTTCCCATATAACAGGGCAAAGCTTTGCCTCAGTAGGACCTGCCTAACCAGAGTCAGATCAAATCTAAGCTATCCCATTTACAAGCCCAAGAAAAGGGGGGGGGGGGGCTATTCTGATTCTTCAGTAGCAGATTCTCAGTGAGTGATTTTCTAGATGTTAAGGAAAGCTTTCTGTTTCAGTCAATATTTGAATGAGGGAAAGAATAATAGATTCTCTAGAAACAAATATTTTTACAGTCGGGAAAAATAATATAGATAACACACTTCATTTTTAATGCTGCGATATAAAGTATTTAAATAACAGAGAAAAATGAGAATATAAATTGTTTGGAGCTATTGCCTCAGAGCAGCAAAACAGAGCACACTGTTCAGATACCATCATTGGATTGTTCTTATTTGTCCACTCATCATTTTTATGGATCCTACAATACTGGTTGCTAAAAATGAATCACTTTCACCTTCTGATTTTAGCATCAAGTTCACTGAAATCTGTTACCTCACTGATTAACTGAAAAAAAAGTTCCATCTTATAAATTGGAAGAAGACACACACAGACTTACAGGGAAAAGGACTTAGTTTAGAGGCTGACCATTGAAAGCTGCCTTATTTCTATTTAGAAATAGAAATAAGGTATTTCTGTCTAGCCCAATGTTGTTTACTCTGATGGGCAGTGCCTCTTCAGAAGTTCTTAGGGAATAGACTTTTCCCATTACTTGCCAACCTCTTCCCAGATGGTAGAAACTGAACCTGAGAATTTTTGCTTCAATGGTGCTATTCAGTGTCATTAAGAAGTGCAAGTCCATTCCCTTAACAGTGTTTCCTTACAACATTGTTAAGGGAAAAAATATCAGAATAGGTCCAGCACATTGCAGAATGAAGCTGCAGTCATACAGACCACCTTAATTTCTCCAGAGGATCTCTAGATTCCCACATGTCACCATAGGAATCCTGGAGACACCAGGATGACAGATACATCTGCAAATTCATTTTATGCTCTGTCTAAACAGCTTTTAACATAATTATTTAAGTTTATGCTTCAACCATGGATGCAGAAGAAGAAGAGGTTGAGTTTTATGGTCAAGTTCAATCTCAAATTGATAGAACATGCAAGCAAGATATGCTTCTCGTACTTGGCAATAATGAGGGAAACACATTTAGATTGTATGGCCAAGGAAACAGAAATGAAGCAGGAGAATGACATATCAATTTATGCCTATCCATTGATTTCTTCATTGCTAACACAGTCTTCCAATAACCAAAGCAATGCCTATATACATAGACCTCACTAGATGGAATACACAGAAATCAAACTGACTATATTATTGGTATAATGAGGTGGAAAACCTCCGTCATAACGATAAAGATGTGGCTAGGGATTAACTGTGATATAGATCATAAGCTGCTTATGTGCAAGTTCCAGTTCAAGGTAAAGGGGAAGAACAAAGCCAACCAGTTTCCATAATATGATCTTGAACATATATAAATTTTTGATGAATCACTTGGGAATTGCAGAACATCATATTGTTCTCATGAAAAACCTATACACAGGTCAGAAAGCCATAGTATGGACAGAACGTGGTGAAACAAACTGTCTCTAACTTGGCAAATGAGTTAGACAAGGCTATAAACTCTTCCCTTATTTATTCATCCTATATGCTGCATTTGAGGAAAGTTGGATTAGAAGAAGATGGGTGTGGTTTTAAAACTGGAGAAAACATCAATAATATGCACTATACTGATGACACTACATTGATATCTGAAAATGCAAATGATCTGCAGGCTCTAGTAACGCAAGTCAGGGGGCACAGTGAAAAAATTAAATATAAAAAAGACCAAACTCATGACAATCGATACTGCAACCAGCCTTAGAACTGACAATGAAAATATTGAAGTGGTGGGTAATTTCTGCCTTTTATCTTTACTTTGATCAACCATCAAAGTAAAGGAACCAGCAATCAAGAAATATACTGAAGGCTAGCACTTGTAGAGTATCAATGAAGGCCTTGGAAAAGATATTCAGGTGCAGGGATATGTCTATACCTAAAAAAAACAGCTTTGTGCAGGCAATGGTTTCCCCTGTGACACTGTGGAAGTGAAAGTTGGACTTTGAAGAAATGGGATAGAAAGAGAATTGATGCTTTTGAACTTTGATGTTGGAGAAGACTCCTGAGAATACCATGGACAGCCAAGATAACAAACAAAATAATCATAGGACAAATCAGTCCAGAGTTCTCACTGAGGCAAATGAAAAGGTTCAAATAATCTTAATTTGGACACATTATGCAAACTCTAGCTCTATTGAGAAGTCTATAATGCTGGGAAAGGTGGAAGGAAAAAGCAAAAAAGGATAACCAACAGCAAGGTGGATGGACTCAATTACAGCAGTGAATGGGCAGCCCATTGGAAGATTCGAAGGACCGGGTTGGACATAACAGATTATCTTGAAAAAGTTCTATCTATGTGGTTGTTAAGACTCAACACTGACCTGGTGGCACATAATCAATCAATCAATGAATCAATCAGTGTGCAGAATTAGGTAGTCAGCTATGTAAATTCTTCTGATGCATGGATGACAAATGGTATTATATATGGCTTGTTGGTCTTTCCTTATCCCATCTGACCTTATGTTGATGAGAAAGTTTATAGAGAAGAAAGATTTCCAGATGCTTGATTAATCAGACTTCAAATAGTTGCTGTGTTCAGTTTTCATTCTGTACTGGCTTCTTAGGTCTTGCACTCTAACAAGACTCATTATTCAGTTCTCTTCACTGAAATAATCTTATAGTCAGATGCATATGTGCTAATTACTGTTATTTTTGGCACCTGTCTCTTCTAAACTGCCCTTATTTTGCTTTTAGGGAGCTACCATGGAGATCTCTCTCTCACTCTCCCCCCCCCCCCCCCCCCCCGTTTCTCACATCTATCTATCATCTATTTCTATCAGTTTGCAACTAAGCTCCACAGTTCAGCTATCCCCTCTATATCTCCAAACCTAGGTAGGAAGATAGCAAAATAGAATTTTAATACTTTTATGTATGACTTGAGCAGAAGGGTGATGGAGTACATAGGATAAAATATTCACCTGAGACAGATGGATAGGAATATGAATTGTTTATCTTCTATCCTTCACCACGGCCTAGTCTAAAACACTAAAAGGGACTGGTTGCATTATAACATTATTACATCTTCTTCTAGTCTAGCAGGCATACACAGGCTCAGGTAAAAATTAATCCAATTTCCCACTTCTTAAAATCCCTGTTCTCCAAGGCCTGTAGGAGAAGACACGCATAGCCAATATATTAGTCTCTCTTGACTGAAGATAAATAGTAGAATTGTAGAATTTCTGCTTGACTAATTATTCAAATAAGTGGTATTTGGGGGAAGCATTCTTCCTTCCAGAATGCATCAAACATACTTTCCTCAGGAGCTTCCCTATCAAGTGATTTAATAAACTAAAACTGCTGAATATCTGTCTGGATCCATCACTCCCCATCCCAAAGTTGACCAGAATGACTTAGAGAAATGATGGGTGCATGGATCCTAATTGTAAAGTAATCACTGTATATAAAAGTGAAGAAAGTCTTTACACATGTGGTACAGATCATAAATCTTACAGTCCTGTTATATGGAGGCTTAAAGCAGTAATAGAAATTTAAAACATCTTATAATGCCACCATAATCGGAATGATTTTTGATTAAATATATAATGCCTCAGGTTATCTAGTTAAATATCAGTATAGTGTGTTTGAAGGGTAGGTCTCTGATATCATCCAACAGGTACAGCAAATAAAAATAAAGTTTCTTGGCCAACCTCGACTCTTGATGATTTCACAGGCATGTCTATACAGTTTTCTTGGCAACAATATGACATTGCTTTGCCATTGTCTTTTTGAATGTTTTTTCATCATCCCAGTTTAGTTTATGGTCTATCCCCTGGAGGAATCCCATTCAGTTACTAACCAGATCTGACCCTGCTTAGCTTCTGAGTTTAAACAAGGTTGACCATCTGCTGCCACTTTTGTACAAACCACTGGAGAGTCTTTGGCAATAAGTGCAGATGTTACTGCGCTAGATGAATTAAAGATTTTACTCAATATAAAGTAGCTTCTATGCTCCCACAGCAGTCTCTCTCTCTCTCTGTATGTGTGTGTTTGTGTGTATATATATACCGAGAAAGTTGCATTAATAAGACATTCATTGATGTATTATATTCAGATCTATCCTACCATCAATATAATAATAATATAATTAATCATTTGGAATAGGAAAATCATACACTTAATCACACAGATTGCAATTTATATTCAACATTTATGTTGATAAATTATTCTATAATATTATTAGCTGAGGTTAAAGGTTAGAGATGCTCCATGTGTTGAGACTTTCATTAGTTAGAGTTAGGCTGGTATACTTCAAAGGACTTGTCAGAATCATCTTAGGGAATGATAAGCTTTTTCAGGAAATGTATCTAAATGACATCTATGGCATGAAGAACATTTGTTGAGAATTCTGGTGATCTGCTGGGTTACTTTCACATGTAGGAAAGTGTACAGTTCAGGCAAGCTGGCAATAACTATTAATTCATTAAGAATGTGATGAGATTATGTATTATTGAAATTGTTTAAGGCAGTTCTCTAATCTCTAAAATCTTGGACTAAAGTTCTTGGTATCAGGAGCTAGCACAACCATTGTCTCTGCTGTTTTAAGATTTAAGGTAACTAAAATGGAAATAGATAGGTTACAGTCCCCATCTACAATTCTTCAGAGGTATGAAGGAAATAAACTTACATTTTGTAATGATTCCTAGATTATAAAATTGGGGTGCGGGTTTTAGAGGCAATTCTGAATATGCGGATTATAAAAATATAGAATGATAGAAATCAACTTGGGAATCTGATAATAAAGATGAGAAATAAACCTAAAACCTACATTTATTTGGATATACTTACACTTCTTAATTTTTATTTCTTATGGTTAATGTTTGAATTCTTTAATTTTTTTCTGCTTAAAATGTCTTCTGAATAACTTTTTAATTTGCTGCTTTACTACATTTTTAAGTAAAAGCAAACTTTGGTTTGTAATACTCATCTTGAGTCTTTGTTATTCATCTCATACCTAATTTACTTTGCTACATCATCCAGCAGAGAACAATGAGTGAGCTCAAAGAATTGTCTAGCAGCAGCCATGTTTTGGTGCAAGCTAAAATTCTGCTTTTGTTTCAGTGTCCTGACAAGATATTTCTAATGATCAGAATAGGATTCTCTGTATTTAATGTTGTATATTTTAATTACAACGTGGTCTCTTTTGAATAGAGAACTTGTCTTACATGGTATTTTTAACTTCCACACATTACAAACAAACCAAATTTTGTATGCTTTGTCGTCTTTTTAAAAATTGGTTTTCTTTTGTCCATTTGCCATTGTAGAATTCTGACAAGTTGGAAGGAAATGGTGATCTAGTTTATGGCTTTATGCAAGGCAACATGATTTTGTTTAATATTGTCTAATATAATAGCAAGATTATATTGTCTAATATTCCAGCAAGGAATGCTAAAATTGGTGTTTATATATGATAGAACTCAGTGCACCCATTAAAAGAGTCAACAATGCCCTTAACTAAAAGAAGTGCTTCAGGAGGATCCCCACAAATGAAGATATTCTTTAGTAACTAAGATAGTGAATATACAATATATTACTCAGCCAAAGCTATCTTTGTAAACTGGGGATAGAAAGGCAGGTGGAAATGTTCCAACATCCACAATTCTGTACTTTTTGCCAACTTTGGAAGGGATCCACTTTAGCCATTTCCTCTTATTTGGATGTCTTATATGACTGCCCAATGGAAACAGTCTGCTATGTGAAACCTAGTTTTACAATTGCTAAATCATCACTGTTCCTCATGAACAAAGTTCCTACTACAGCCAACTTAAGATGAAACTGATTTTGAATGCCCTTGAAAACAATCACAATATAAAGCTTTAATCTTGCATACATAAACCAATAATGTATACCTTGGTTGAAATTCAGAAAGAAATATGGCCTCATTTATCAATTAATATTGACTCTTCCTTATTGGTTCTCAATTGTAGACACAGCTAAAATATTTCTGAGGGATGAAAATAGAACTGATCAATAACACCCGTTGGGGTTATCAATGTGTTTTGTTGACTGCTTCCAGAAACACAAGTCTTTACAATGGAAACAAAAGTGTAGCTGCACAATTCAAGGGGTCAAGGTCCTAACTAAAATTCTAAGGCAAATGTTAAGTTTATTTCCTCTTAGGTATACAGACATACATAGCTTTAAACTATGTATCATCTGCACAAGAGTTTTACTAGTTCCTCCCTATAGGCAATGATAATTATAAGAAAGAGAAGGCTGTGCAGTCTAGTCGGCTTTAGATGGAGATTAGTATTTTGGTTTCAATATGTAAATTTTAGATTAGTTCATACAGTACCTGTTTATTGCTTGGCAATGTATTCTGAGGGACGCGGTGGCGCAGTGGCTTAATGACGCTGAAAGTTGCCAGCCAGAAATGGTCGACACTTCAGCGGTTCGAGCCCAGCTTCGCGCAGCAGAGCGAACTCCTCCTTTCCCCCCAGCTCCTGACAACCCAGCAGTTCGAAAACTTACGTGAGTAGATAAATGGGTACTCTCACTCCAGTGGGAGGAAAAATGCTGGCGGCGCCTTGCAAAAGGAGATGGGAGCAGTTGCAGGTAACGCGGAAGCCACGCACGCCCGAAAAAGGCACGAAGCAACGGAAACCCCGCCTCCTGTGCTTGCCAGCTGGGCTCTGCTCTAGGAAGGAGGCACTGGCAAACCACTTCCGATATGCTTTCCTTATATCAGGAGGAATGCAAGTTTATGTTGTACTTGTGTTTTCAGAATCCAAGTACATGGGGCATTGTTGGAAGAACATTAAAACAGATTGTTAAGTCTCATAGTTTTGGGAGAGGGAGATAGAGTGGAGCAGCCAGTGTTTTTCTCCATTGCATTTCAGTGATTTCCCTCACTGTGTATTATGTGTAAATCAGAGATAGGAGCCATAGCCATATGCTTCTCCTTATGACTTTGGTTCTATATATTAAGCCTTATTCTTTTTTTCTATCTCCTTATCTTTGGCTATCCAACAGGGTACTAAATCAGATTTATGAATTCTTCTCAGCAGAGTTGTATCATTCTGTTTGTAAGATATAGACAATGGAACTAATCGCAGATATCAGAAACCATTTATTTTGCAATAAGAACACTGTAAGAAACCATATAACTACCTCACACTTTCTCTAAAGCATGTTATTGACCTTTCAGGCAAAATGAATAACCTGAAAGTCTAAGCTTTGCTAGCATAATTGGGAAAATGGGATCAGAAGAGAACAATTGAATTTCTACTTGATATGATTGGAAATCAATCTGAAGCAACCACTGAAGAAATAGGGATTCAGTCATTTTATCTAAAGTTTAATTTTGAAAGAGAGAATGATTAAGATATAATGATGCAATACTATTGTAAAAAATGAATGTGCTAGATTTTATATATTCTTGAGATTAATATCTATCCTTTATAGTGGTCATTGATTGTTGTTGTTCAGTCGTTAAGTCGTGTCCGACTCTTCATGACCCCATGAACCATATTGCGCCAGGCCTTTGTATCTTTCACTGCCTCCCTGAGTTTGCTCAATTTCATGCTCATTACTTCAGTGATGCTATCTAGCCATCTCATCCTCTGCCGTCCTCTTCTCCTTTTGCCTTCCATTTTTCCCAGCATCAGGGTCTTTTCCAAAGAGTCCTCTCTTCGCATTAGGTGACCAAAGTATCTGAGCTTGAGCCTCATTACCAAAAAAGGAGATTCATCACCAAAAGAAGGATGAAAAGGATCTTGATTTGCATGGACTAACGTATATGCATAGATAACAGTTTAGACATAATTACCTGCTATTAATTAGAAATATATATTGCTGTAATAGAGAAACTTTTACCAAATGATCCAAGAGCCTATTTAATTTGCTGTCTAGGTGCAAACCATTAACGGGTAACTAATGATCTCCTTATATCACAGAGAGAGGACACCTTCAGACAAAAAGTAACACTTTAAATAGAGAATTCTTCTTTGTAAAATAGATATACAGCCCTGTACTATTTTTTGATAGTGAAAGCTCCATAGATAAGAAGAATGTCTTTTTGGAGGATAGTACAGGGTCATTCCAAGAGTATATCACATATGAATGAAACAAGGGAATAGAAATCAGAAAAGGAAAAGTAGAGTAAGATGGGACATCCATCACATATGCTGTGATAATTAAACAGAATATATTCAGAGATAGTATGCTTCTAAATGTATTACTTTCATGCTTTGTATTTGGCTACTCTTGGAAATAGAATGCTGTACTAGATCAATCTTTCTTCAATTTATAAATGGAAATTTTAAATACAACAACACGGTGTGTGTGTATGTGTGCATGTGCAAATGTGTGTGCATATACATGTACATACATACACGCATACATACAATATTTTTCCTCCCAGAGCTTATTGATCCCTAAATGAAGCAATAAAACATTTTGTGGGACTTGCAGATTGTATCAATTAACTTGTTGCAAAGCATTACAAAAGATGCTTTTGTAAACTTCACGAGTGTAAATGAAGCCCCTTTCCTCAAAGAACGACACCATTAGAAGGCCTGCTCAGCTGCTCCAAAGGCTGTCCCCCCTTGTCTCTCTGTGTGTGTGCATTCACAGCCACTTGCTTTGCTGGAAATCCTAATGGGGTTGTTCTTAGTGCATGATCATGTATCCATCAATACTGTACACTTTCATAACTATTTAGGTTTGCTAGGTTTTTAAAATACTTCTATATTTGCAAAAAGAAAGGAAAAGGAAAAGAAAGCCTTGAGCCTATTGTACCATGCAGCAAGAGAAAGAGATTCAAGAATTTCAGGGCTTGATTTCTTTTTAGCAGTCACTGAAATGCTTTCTTAATGGCTTTACTGGTTTCTGCAGTAAATTTACTCATCAGAGATCTGTATCCTTGCATCATTGCTGCATAACTTCCTGTTCTAGTAGCAGCTAAGAGAAATTTGACATTGTACTCAATTCTCCTTCCTCAGTATCATAAATCCTAAGATGATATGTTCAATTTCACCCAAGGATTCCACTATATTCATGTCATCAACCAGCTTCCCCCTGTTTGTGGTGATCAGATTAAGATGCATGTTTCTTCTTCCACTTTGGGGAAGATGAAACTGTCAACAAAGCAAGTCAATATTTCATTTAAGTGGAGTTTTTAGTGGATATTTAATTTAAGTGGAGTTGGGCTTCCATCAAGTATCAGAGTAGTATCTTATTACTGCTAAACAAAACATTTAATAATCTGAATTACTAAAATATCATTCCACTATTCTGCCAGCTTGATGGTTTGCAGCATATCACATAATACTCCTGTGTTTTTAATATCTTTTTATTTTTACCCAGATGGTTTCAACAGGCTTCCCATATCTGGATCATCCCATGGATACCTATATCCTTTGAACAGCTGATACCTTTCATTTCCAGTATGCCAGGCAGGAGTTTCATTTAATAATATCTAACATTTCAAGTTCATCCTGTAGTCCAATATGTCATGCATGTGGAAAATCATGGATTGTCATTCCAAATGTTTTCTTTTCTTTCATATTAGTAGACACCTGCACTATTGTACCAGTTTCTTAAGTTCCCTGTCCTTAATGTCATGTTACCTTCTGAAATGATGTCACCTTCATAAGATTTAATTTAATGGTCTCAGATCCAGTTTTGAAAAACTCCTGCCAATTTTTTCCAAATTTTGTAAAGTTCAGCCAATTTCTTGCTAGAATATTATCTATATTCTGAGGTTGCACAAGCTAGAAAATATCCATAGAAAACTTGCCAGATAGAGTCTTAGTAATCACTAATAAAAACCATTGTAATGCAGTTCATCAAAATAGTATCTACATTAGAACAGATGAAATAATTTTATGTGCTATGTGTATTGCAGATTGATTTGAGAATAATCTAATCTAGGTCTCACAAAGTCAACTAACACATCCTGACATTCTAAATTAGGCTCTAAACAGAGCTGGAGTGGATTCAGTGTGATAATTTAAGTGTTATAATATATATTTTAATTTCTTGGAAGTCAGCAATTACACACTGGATCGTCTGGTGGAAGTTCCTTTCTTTGAGAATAATCACTTAATGTCAGTATCAAAATTTGCTGGGAGACGAAATGTTGTATTACTGGTTTTTGAATCAGTGGCATTTGCAGGAGCTAAGAATCTTTTGTATGTGTGTACAATATCATGATCCATGTACAAAAGGAGTGGGGCTGCTTTCATCATTCTGACCCCCCGACCCCTCCCCAGTGTACTCTGCTGCTTTGAATACAAAGTCCCTGGGTTAAGAACACCCAGTTTACAGATGACCCATAGTTAAGAACAGAGCCCATTGCAGCAAAATTTGAGCTAAATACACAATGGTTTGAATTAATTGCACAATACTACTTATACAGTATTATGCAATAATACTGTTCTGGCTTACATACAAATTCGATTGAAGGACATAACTTGGGAATGGAACTTGTTCTTAAACTGGGGACTACCTGTACCTTCCATACTGATGTCAAATTTGTGCCCAACTGCTGCCAGTTATAGCACTTTTCATTGAAAGATGAAAAAGTGAATCTTTAATGTTGAGTCCGACATTATTAGGTCTTACAATAGTCTGTTGGCTATGTAGACAGGCTTTTTGAAGTCTCTGATCCCTATAGTCTATTATGTAGCTGTTGTTGCTAATAAATAGCTGTTTGAGTTTAGAGGGCTGCCTGTAAAATAGGAGAGATCTGTCATCCAAGTCAGGAAGGAAGTATTATTGTCCATGAAAGGATGTAGATCAAAGCAAGAGTTCCATGTTCTTCATCTTTTTTTTCCTCTTGGAATTCATCCTTATGAACATGACAAAATACAACCATTAGTATGACGGATGTGCTGAGGCAGACAAGTCTCTTCCCTGCTACATCCCATTAGACCAATTGCCCTTATTTACATGTGGTGCACATGTGCGAATACTGAAAGGTAAATGATCATTTATTTTCATGATATTACCATTTATTTTGAAAGTTACACTGGAGACAACAATCTCACTGTGAGATTGATGGATTCATTCACAAAATAACTACGAGACATCAGAGGCTAAATCATACACTGTGCATGCTTTTTTTTTTTAAAGATGTGCCACCTTTTTCAGTACCAGGAAAAGCTATTGACAAGAATTGCTTATATAAGCAGTTTAGCTTTTGTAAGTGCAGTTGGTACATTTGTTTGTCCCCTGACACTTACAGTCAAAATATGCTATTTTGCTGACCTATTCACATAAGATTAAAAAAAAGACCTAAGGTTCAGAGATTCCTGGAAGACCACAACCTCAGACTGTAATTTTGCTATTCTATTTCTGTAATTCTAGGTCACTGGGCTTCATGTTCAGCAGTGTGAATCTAAAATAAAGCTCAATGCTTGGTTAGCATTTCTTTCCAGGAATTCTGCCTATTAAGGTTTAGTTAGATCATTTTCGATGTGCCAAATCCAGATTTAAAATCTTTAAATCAGAACTAAACACATTTGTCCTTACAAGACAGGACTGCCCCTAATGCCCCTTGGGATTAGGGTAATCAGATTCAAAGAAGAGCAGGCCTGGTCTTCCCTAAGCACTTCCTAGGTCAGGAGTCAAGGGGTCTGCAGTGCCTGCAAACACAGTAGTGCTCATGAAACCTTTAGATCAGGGTTCCTACATTTTTTGCCATCCCACCTCCCTTTAGTGTAATCTTAATGTACATACCTCCCCTAAAAATCCAAACAGCAAAATGAACATAAATGAACAATGAAAACAATACAATGAAACTTTGGCGAAGATGGACTTATTGTAACAATTGTGAAGGAATGGTTGGATGAAGGCCGCGCTCAAGGAGATAAGCATTCCCTTAGCCCTCAACAGGAGCGTGGGAAGTTTAAGAAGTTGAGACTGGCACCACCCTAAGGAATTCATGGTGTTGTGGCTTGCTGGCTTGGGAAGTTAGATTCAGTCTGGAGAGACTGATGTCAGGTTCAGCCCAAAGAACTCCCCGAGACAGCGCAGATACAATTCTGTTGTGTTTATTAGCTTCCACCTCAAGACAGAATGTCTCCAGACTGAATTGTGAAGGAATGGTTGGATGAAGGCCGTGCTTGAGGAGATAAGCATTCCCTTAGCCCTCAACAAGAGCGTGGGAAGGGTGGTGCCAGTTTCATCTTCTTAAACTTCCCACACTCCTGTTGAGGTCTAAGGGAATGCTTATCTCCTCGAGCGCGGCCTTCATCCAACCATTCCTTCACACAATGTACAACTAAAAGGTTCTTCACACCTCCTCAGGACTTGGTCTGCACCCCTTCCCCAAGGGAGGTAAGAACTCACAGTTTGGGAAACGCTGCCTTAGATGGAGCCACTGAACTCTAAAATAAACATTAACAATTATGTACTGATATTATTAAAATTATACATGGCCAGTATTTTGTGAGATGGCCAAATCTCATGAGATCTCTCTATTCTTAAATGTGATTTTATGA
This sequence comes from Liasis olivaceus, assembly GCA_030867105.1. Classification (NCBI taxonomy): domain Eukaryota; kingdom Metazoa; phylum Chordata; class Lepidosauria; order Squamata; family Pythonidae; genus Liasis; species Liasis olivaceus. Next base: position 40,024,855 of record CM061349.1, read on the forward strand.
ATCGCAGGGCATTTTTAATATTTTCTATTCTCTCTCTTTCTCTCTTGACATTATGCAGAACTGTGCATTTGGTACTAGCTACCTAAAAGGATGTTGTCTTTTGCTGTAACAGTTGAAGAAAACAATACATTTCAATTCCCTTTTTTACATCCCAACATGAAAAGCTGCCCTTTGGTTTTCTATGGTTTTCAATTAACAGAAATATATTCTGCTTTACACCTAGCTAGTGCACTTTCAAGGAGGCCCCCAACCATCAGTTTTGTCATAAACTTAAAAACATGATAATCTCACACTACATAATATAGATCCATCCCTTACATACAATCTCAGGCGTTAGAAATAATATTTTTCTTTCAAACTATTAGTAGTTTTATTTGAATTATATCTTGCCTTTCTACCCAAGCAAGGACTCAAGGTGCCTAAGGCAGTAAAAATAAATAAATAAATAAAAATTGAAATATAAATTAATATTACTAAAATAGATGAACTATTTAAAGCCTGGTGACAGAGATGTCTCTTTACAGATTTTCTAACCTAAAAGAACCTCTTCTCTCATGTGCCAAATACGTTTACCTCTGACAGGGCATCTTTTAATGCCCAGACAAGTGCATAATGGAAAAGAGGGCCTCAGAATTTGTTCTCAAAGTGGCAGGCAGATAAAGAGTTGGGCTAGTCAGAGCATCAATTCCTGAAGGGAAGTTACCTCTATCCTACTTAATTTCTGTATCAGGTCTCTTCCTGCCAAAGCCTATTGCCTTTGCTTTCTGAACCTATCACAAAACAACCTTAGTTTTTCTTTTTCTTCATGTATTGTTTTGCTTTGGATCATGTCCATGTTTTTTTTTTTAAGAGAGTCATGACATGTAAAAGTAGGAGGGGACCTTGGAGATCATCTAGTCAACGTCTGCCTAGTGTAGAAGTCTCCTGCTACAGCATTCTCACAGTTGATTACCAAGCTTCTTTTTAAAAACATCCAGCAAAGGAGACGCCACCATGCCTGAGGCAGACTGTTCTGTAGTTGAACATCTGTTATTATTAAGGTTTTTTCCCCTGATGTCTGACAAGACTCTATTTCCTTATAATGTAAGCTCATTGTTTCTTGTCCTATCCTCTGGAATAACTTTGAGCAATTCTGCCCCATCATCTACATGACAGTCTTTCTGATACTTGAAAAGTGCTATCATGTCCCCACATGATGTTCTCCATATTAAACATTCCCAAAGGCTCCAAGAGTTCCTCATAATTTTTTTCTTCCAGATTCCTTATCATCTTGGTTGACATTCCAGTTTGTCAATATAGTTCCTAGTGTGTGGTGTCCAGGGACTTCCTGGGGAAGATGGACTGAAGACAACTCCGTGAAAAGCAGAGCCGATGTCTGCAGACTTTAATAAGATTAAAAGACAGAGACAGCAGCGCCCAAGCTGTTAGTACTTACTATTGCTCCTTTTCCTCACGGAGTGACCACAAGACAGCAATCTCAGGTGTGTGCGTGTGGGTGTGTGTGGGGAATCAGGAGACCGGGGAATTCTCCACAATTGCTGAAGCTGCAAATGGAGCTTTTTAAAAAGAACACTACTTCTCTTGCTAACTACCTTCTAATTGCCTATTAACTGTTTCAAAGAAGTTAGACACCTGCAAAGTGACAAGGCTAGAAATAGCCAGTGACTGCCTTCAATCTTTAATATAAGAGTATGAAGATTTATTTTTATAAAATTGAAGAACTTAAAATAAACAGCAAAAAGCAAGACAATGGTTTTGGCTATAGAAAGTTTTAAATGAATTAAGGACTTAGAAAGCGTTGGAAATTGGACTTTGAATATTAAGACTCTGAAATTACTTTTAAAGAATAATTGCATGTTTGTGGGAAAGCGAAATTATTTTTGAGACTGAAGACATAATAAGACAAGTAATTGAAAATGGTGTTTAGAGATGTCTTCGAGGAACTGCTTAGGGATATTGAAACAATTATGTCAGCTATGTTGTGTTTTTCTGAGAACAATTTGTTCTCAGAAGAAGATGTTATAGAACAAGATATGCAGCAAAACTTACCCAAGGAAAACAAGAATGAGAATCTAAATAAGAACTTTTCATCAGACATAAAGAAAAAACTGGATGAGAATTTGAAAATTAAGAAGGAAATAAAAATGACAATCCTAGAGAGCAATTGGAATAATTTCTTTTTGTTGGAGTCACAAGAGAGATTGTTTAAAGCACTGAAGAAGTTTCCAGCAAAGGTCAGCTACCATCTGAATGGATTACAGAGAAAGATTGTTCTGTATAGAAGAAAAATGGAATATAAAATCAGTTTATTTGAACAGGAATAAAATGGGACATGTTGTTATTCTGGCTGGTTCTTTTTGGATTTGCAGTTATCTTAACTGGAAAAAATTATGGTGCACTGGATTTGTTTATACTTAATAAGGTGTTTAAGTTCTTTCCTTTATTGTTATTATGTTTTTCTTAATGTCATAGTACTCAATTTGGCTTTGTATTTAACTGTCTTTTTACTTAACATAAGGAAGCTTGATCTTGTTTTTTTTAAGGAGAAACTATTTCTCTTTCTTATGCTAAATTTTAGTCTTTTGTGGATTTGCTTATAGTTTAGAGTTGAGATATGGATTTTGAGATAAACTCAAAATGGATAATAGGATAAGTTGTTATTTAGGGTACAAATGTTGTGTATTGGAGCTTGTCTTTTGGGTAAAGAATAAATAGTCTCTTTTTGTTATGTTAAACTTTTATTTTGCTGTTGGGATATTGGGACCATTTTATGTCTTTTAAATGGGATTTTGTTTTAGTTAAGATGTGGAATGTTGAATTTTATATACGTTAACTAATGTTATTTCAGAGCTCTGGACTTTTTGCTGAGAACTGTATGGGAGAAGAGGTTACTTATTTGATTTGCCTATTGTTAAGAAATGGGTTGTGGAATGTTTTATATTGGTTAAATGAGAAAAGGTGAAGAGATTATGGAATTGTTTATACTTGTCATGATGAGGGTGAGAAGTCACTTTTTTAGGGAGAGGGTTTTTTTTTTCTTTGCTTCATTTTCTTACAGCTTTTTTTCCTTCTTTTTTTCTGCTTGCATTCTTTTATTGTTCTATCTAAAGCTAAATTACAAGTTTATCTTTTAATAAAATTTTTGAAAAAAAACCCTAATGTGTGGTGTCCAGAACTAGATGCAATATTCTAGGTGTGATCTGCCCAATGTAGAGTAGACACAAATGATCTCTTGATCTTTACACTGTATTTCTGTTGAGGCAGATTGAGACGTCATTTGCTTTTTTTGCTGCTGCCTCACATTGTTGACTTGTACCCAGCTTGTGATCCATCCAGATATCTCTAATAGCTACTCTGGAGATCAGTCTAGATTTAACAGCCTTGACAGAGAATACATAGGGTTTTGAAAAATAGCACAAGGACACTGAAGAAAATCAACAGTCTGCAACTCTGCAGATATTCAAAATGATTCCATTGTCCATTCCACATAATTTTTCATCTCATGATTCTCAGTTATTCATCAGCATAAATCTGATATCTGCCTCTACATTCAGAGGATGTTTGATTTGATTCCATAAAATGAAATGGACTTAGAAAATAGAATAACTGACACTATTAACTCATTTGTAGATGGATTTCATTATAAAAAACCATGAACATTAGAAACAAGTATTGATCTTTAATTCAAAAAAATTATAGAGAGGCTCAATTTGCTAGCTGTTATCAAGCCATTTTTAGATGCCATTATACTGGTATCATGCTGCCTAATTTTATTATGACTGAACATCAGTTTCTTTCCTAATGATCTCCAACCTACTGGGCTTCCACAAACTCCACATGTGGTAATGTGGGAAACATTAAATATCATCAATTTCTTTTTTTTCCATAAGACCAATAGTACACGTAAGATCATATATCAAATCTGCAGTAAAATTATTGGTAGCTTAAAAGTGGAAAGAATGTAATAAAATGTGGGAACTGTAAAAAATTATGTGAACATTGGAAGGAGAAACTTCCTGAAAACAAGAGTCCCAAGAATGTGGTCAGGGGCTAAATGGATACCTGTGATACTGGGATTAAGATCAGGGAAGTTGCCCAATCTCCCTAACCTACTATTAACCATCCCTATTCCTGAGTGATGAACAGAACTTCTGTGCAAATGTCAAATTAGAGCTTGTGCAAGAGTTGTTGTGCAAGATATAACTTGTTCTAAAGGGTTAAGCATTTGTCTTTCTGAATCCTTTCTGGGGTACACTTTCAATACAATTTAAGTCAACCTGAGTCAAGGGGGACACTAACACTGAGTTGGACATTGTTTATTAAGAAACAATATGGAGAATAGGAGTCTTCACACTGCCTGTGGGAGTGCATCCGGATCTTCTTTTTAAGAACAAAGGAAGGTGAAATATCTGACAAAGTTAAGGTGAAATTCTGACTGGTATTTCAGTCCAGTCCAAGCCTTTCTTACTTTGATTTTGGCTTTCTCCAAGATGGTGAATTTCTGGTGAAATGCAAGATAAAAAATCATAATAAACACTGGGACAAATCAAACTCATGAGAATGAGTATGGTTTAAGAAAACAGCTAATCATAAAATGCTGCATTTATTTTTAAAGAAAACCTAGTATTTGTGTAAAGTATTTAAGCATCTTTGTAACTGTTAAACCATAATATTTACAACTGCCCTGTAGTTAGTTACAAATTTAAAATATATCATAGAATCATAGGGTTGGAAGGGACCTTGGAGGTCTTCTAGTCCAACCCCCTGCCCAAGGCAGGGGTCCTCATACCATCTTGGACAAATGGTTGTCCAATATTTTCTTGAAAACCTCCAGCGATGGAGCACCCACAACTCCGGGAGGTAAGCTGTTCCACTGCTTAACAGTTCTCACTGTCAGGAGATTTCTCCTTATTTCCATGTTGGATCTCCCTCTGATGAGCTCCCACCCATTGCTTCTTTTCGTATGTTACACAGTGTTACACACTGTGTTACACACTACATTACACACTTCTTGTCCTATGTTACACACTGGAAACCAAAATGGACAGAATAGTCACTGGGCTTAAACAACCCTGTTAAATGATGACTAATTCATATGGACTTGAATTTTCCACCTCAGTTTTGTATGTACAGTACTGACTTAAGAGTGAGTCCTGCAGACTTCAGAGGGTTTTCCTCAAAGCTAAGTATATAAAATTGGAGCCTCAGTCACTAAGCTATAAGCTGCTCTATATGTTATTAACACTGTTCTCTCTTTCAGGAGAAAGTCAACAGGATATATATAGTTGAATGGAAAGCTTCTCTGGGCAGTATTTCTTAAACAGGGGACTTTTTGTCTATAGGAGCTGGATTCAAGCCAGACATCCTGAGATATGAAAGAACTTTAAAAAATATGACCTGAATAATGGAATTATATACTTTAGCCAGTATGTGGCACTGGTGTTTATTAAATATATGGGTGGGCTCACAATTAGTTTCTGCTGCTTTAGTCTTCCAGTTTAAGGAAAATAGTACAGTTCCTGCCTAGCTTCTTGGCTGGTGTGTCTACATCTCTTCCATGATAGATATCCCATCCGATCTCATCCCATCCCATCCCATCCCATCCCATCCCATCCCATCCCATCCCATGGTATTAAAATGACTTTTTGATATGTTCTATGAAATCAATATTATCAGGGCCTAGAATTGTAATTACTTTTCTAAATCTTGCACTTCTATGCAGAGGAAAAACCCTGCATGGTTTGAACTTTGAAATAGACTTATCTAAGCATTAGATCAATGTTATACTTTAAAAGTCCCATTAATGGATCTTATGCCTGTAAGAAGTATGAGGTCTAATTAGGCTGTGTTGCAGATGAATAATGTAATACCTTTCCTAGCATGATGCTAAGCTGCTCTCTGGTAAAAAAAATGCTTTAATTTATTCTGCCTAACATTAATTGGATTTGCATTGCTAGGCTGAGTGGTCATGAGGTTATATTTCCTTCTGAGAAAGCATGGCAGTGAATATTAAGCAGATACATTTTCTATCTTTTGGTTGGTTGGTAGTGTTAACCATCTTTTTTTTTTTTAATCAAGCCTCATAATCACACTATCATTTGAGGAATCACATCCTAAAAGGTATTTAAAATGAGTGACTAGTTATACACTAATATAAAACTGGAAGACTAAATAAAGGAATATTAAGACAATGGAGGAAGGGTGGCCACCCACAGGTTGAATGTGACCCGCAAAGTTTTGCAAGCCCCATAGACCCACAAGTTTGTGCTTCTGAAATTAAGTGGCAAGTTGCAGGAACAATTTTTCACTGTGTTTTATAAAAGTACAAACTAAGTTAAAATAGTTATGTTTAAGCCACCAGCTGATTTGAAACACCAATAAAAACCAACCCTCCATTTCCAAAGAGTCAACAATTTCAGGCTATCTCCTTTGATGACATCACTGCATCACTCTCATATGACCTTTGCCTCTAGCAGGCAGATCTTTTTTCCTTAAAGCCCATGCAACCCTTTGTTACAAAATGATTGCTTATCCCTGCATTAAAGCCACCCAAAGTGACTTCTGTATTGCATATCTAAAAGGGAGCATGAGACCTGGCCTATCTCTCTTGGACATTAGGCCTGGGTTACCATTAAGGAGAGAAAAACAGCTTCCTCCTGTAGATAATTTTAAGTATCCTAAGAAGACATCAAACTGCTAGTTATTTTAATTTGTGTCTGTTTAATATTGTTACTGCCTGGGAGGATGAGGTAGGCACTTGAGGATTTTCTCCCTCAGATGCTAAAATAACTTGACTGACATTAGCTACTAAGCAGTGGCTTTTGCCTTTTCTTCAGGCAGCAAAATATATCTCATTACTTTTGTGGGAGATTATTTCAGATTTTGGATATTGGAGCCCAAAAGGCCATCTTTGGAATACTCACTTACCATGTATATGACAGCAGAGAGTTCAACAGAAGTTCCTTGAAAGTGAAATGGAGTTTGAGGGCAAATTCAGGCAGAGAATAACGATATATGGTTTTAACAGTATAAGTCATGTTTATATTTTCTAACTTGTTTTATTTCTCCTCAAAAATAAGTTCCAGTAAACTTTCTTCCAAAAGAATGTAGAACATGTTTTTAATGTCAGATTGTCACATGGATAATATTTTGCACTTCTTTACTGTATACGTACCCCACTCTGAGTTATTATCTTATCAGCCAGCTCTTTTTCTCCGTTCATTTACCCATGTTTACAATTTCTCCCGTCTTTTTTTTTTAATCTTTATAGAAGCCAAATGAATACTTGACCCAAGTATCAACTTCAGTCCAGAACTCTGCTTTCAGCCGTGACCCACCAGTTAGAGTCAGTCACCTTAGTCCATCTGGAATTCTGGGAATGATAGGACCAACATATCTAGAGGACCCCAAGTTGGGGATGGCTGAGATAGAATGGTACAAAGTGTTGCTGTTTTTTTTTACAGTGTTAACACAAGAATTTTTGTTGATATTTGAGCAACATGGTGACCATTCCATCCCCCCCAATCAAGATGCATAATAGTGAAGATTATCTGTGTTACTTTGTCACTTAAGACAGAAAGTCCTCAGAGCATCACTTCTCATCCATGAAAATCGAAGTATAATAACGGTGCATTAACTTATAAATGACAGTTTGCTGAAGACCAAAGTCCTAACATGCCTCTCTTACTCTAATGATAAGGCCCTGTGTTTTCATAAAAGATAATAATCTTTGTTTATTTCTTTAGGTGTATTTGTTGCTTGATGGATATACCTGTTCAGGAAAAGATAGCCTGAGCACTGCAATCAAGACACCCCATGTTCCTTAATAGTATTTTCAAGAACTCATTTTATATCCAAGTATTAAGCTGCCCTCTAGTGAAAGAAGTGCTCAAAAGCTTTTTGAGCTACATTGCAGAAGAAAAAATGCAGAAGACAGTCTTTGGAGATACAAATCATATAGTACAGGAAGTATTCCAAATCCTGTGTTTAGTTCACACTGCTATGACCAGTGACTTTAAATGTTCACAACTTTTTAAATCAAACTGCCTTTTAGCATTGTTGCTTCTAGGACAACTATCGAGCTTATATTAATAATACAGAATCACAGCAGTTAATTAACAAAAGCCATGAATTAAAACCTCGGTTAAAGAAAACTGTTCTCTGTCTTCTCCTCCTCTGTTCCTCTCCCTGCATAGCAACAGAGATTTTGTTTTTATATTTAATCAAATTAAACTTAAATTGACTTTTAAATTTATTGTGTAGTCTGTTGAAGTTTTGGTATCATTTTATGGTATATGATATCTTCTATTTTGTCTAATAAGAATATTTTTACATGTATGTTCCCTATTTCTGAGTGGTGAAAGATTTTAGGTTAGAGTCAGTCACCTAGAATTTAGTTTCTCTTGGAAGGACATCACAGAAGGTTTGTAATATTCTGGAGCATCCCCTCCCCACCAATATACAACTTAAGATAAGATGGCTTTTCTGGCATTCATTCAAAGGAAAAACAATCATTACTCACTCATCAGTTTTTAAGGAGGGCATCTAGGCTCCATAATGTGTTACATTCTGGAGTCCAAGCTTATCATATTTTTATGTCTCTTTTTTTCAAGCTTACTCCCCAAATATGAAGTTTCTCCTAATATTTTGTAACTCTGTTATTTAACAGAAGGAAAATAAATAAGTTTAATTTCTCCTGCCCGTTCCTGATGTCTACTTGTGCTATCTTAGCTCAGATGCTTCTAAGACAAATGCTCCTCCACAATGGAATTCCAATTCTTTAGAACTTTGGGTCCTAAATTTCATAGTGGGTATTGCAATATGGTAGCAACTAAGGATGTGACAAAGATGCTTACTTTCTTTTCCCCTCTGCAACTCCTTAATAAAAATCAAGGGGATTGTTGAATTTGATTACTGCAACTCTGTTTCACTTGCTATTCATTAAAACTCATGTTGGGGCAAGGTTGTTGTTTTTTTTTTAATATGATGACCAAAAAAGACAGTATTTTCTCCTACCAACAGATCATTTTGTCATAAGGATTCCCTGAATTGGATCAAATAAAATAAATTGTAATGTACAACTTATTTATTCTTAATTGAACTGAACTGAACTGAATTTAGGAGACTAATGCTGTGATGAATGAATGGAAACCAAGTTTTTCCAGGGCAACTTACACATTAATTTAACTTATGTGTTTGTTGCCCCAATTAGGCACATATTTATCTAAACTTATTTATGGTTATTTAAATGAAGAATTAAGAGATTCAGCTGAAGCTGGCCTTACCAGTGCTTTTGATTTCCTGCCTAGGAATGAACAAAGTAAATAATAAAATAGGCATTTATATCTATGTACCTGCCTGCCTGCCTGCCTGCCTGCCTGCCTGCCTGCCTGCCTGCCTGCAAACTAGTTGGCTTAAACTAGCTCATACTTTGTTCCTGTTACTTGTATTTTTATGAGTAGTGACTTTCCCACTTCCAGCAAAGCCTGGATTTTGGTCCCATGGTCAGATACTTTACTTTTTTTTGTTGCTTGAATTTACAAAAGCAGGAAGAAGGATAAAAAAACAAAGAGGAAACAAAATGAACAGATAATATATTAAAATCTCATTTTTTAATTACAGCATGGCACCTTGATCACATAAAAGTAACATTTAGCAGACTTTCCATTAACTCATAATCAGAGAATAAATATCAGTTGAAAATTGTAAATCTAGGATAGCACAGCTTATTAGAAAAGAGCAATCCTATATGCAGTACCTCATACTTGGTAAATTCCATTTACCAAGAGTATCCATTAGCTGCCTGATAAGACAGGTCAATAATTTCTGGTTCAATCCTAGCTGAATCACAAATAGTTTGCATTGTTTTATGTTTCCTGAATTCGTCTATTCCATCTTTCAAACCATCTACTGTATGTTGGTATCTATCAGTATATTTTATGTAATATTTTAAATTTATTTTAATTATGGGAAAAACAAAGAAATCCTCCAATGAAAAATACGAGGAAAATCCAGAACATTGCTCAAATTTAAAGCAGAAATTGCTTAGAATCAATCCAGATTTCCCAAGGACTTATTTAATTCACACATAAAAAAATATGTGCAAGGAGGATCAATATGAACCTAAACTGCTACACTGGGAGATAGGTCATTTGATTCTTTCTAAGCAACTTAGGGTTATACACACATCCTACTGATCTTAGTGAGGAGAAGCCTCATTAAAGCCTCATTTGTCGAGGACACAATATTATAATCAACCTGCTCTGACCTGTTGTGAAGGCAGCCTCCACCCATCTTTTGTGGCTCTATTTCAAAAATGGTACTTCCACTTTTGGAAAACAACTCTGATGCTCCATTCCAATTGGACAGTGTACATTTTTGCAGGCTTGACCGGGCCTGAAACCTGACTGATAAGGGTCCAGATAATCCGTTTCCTCCAGGACCCTTTGGAGCTGTGAAGCCACCACTTTCTCAACCACCTTCCCCAAAAAGGGGAGGTGGGAGACTGGACGAAAATTGTCCAGTACAGTGGGATCCAGGGAGGGTTTCTTGAGGAGGGGGTGCACCAACGCCTCCTTAAAAGCAGCTGGAAACACTCCCTCCTGCAAGGATGTAGTAACCATTGCCTGTTTATCCAAGCAATCACTATTATCCAAGCAATATGTTCTATACTGAGGGTTATTACGTACCGGTCCCCATAAGAATAGAATAAGAATGGGAACTGGTATATGATTTGCTTAATGCTACCTGTACAACATTTATTTTGTGGAGAGATTTGAGCTAGAGACCTCTTGACTTACAGCTGTCTCTCATAGCAGCTCATTTGGTCCAGGATTTCAAATGAACAGCCTCACAAACACACTCTTTGAAACTCTTAAAGATTTCTATTATCAGATGAGGTTGCTGGCTGCTGCTGGATCAGTGAAGATACATGTGTTAAAAAATATAAGGTGCTTAATTAATTCCTTATAGAGGGCAGCTGCAGGCTACACTAACAAAAACCACTCCATAAACTTTGGATAATACTGTTCTTGTATTATGTCCTATAGCAACATACACTGCAGCTCTGACTTAAAACTGAAGGTAATTGGTAAAGGGAAATAACATCAAGACACGTGCATACTATATATATGATGCTGTCCCCTTTGGAGCTAAGCAATGTTATATAAAGCACAGAAAAATTAAGCCAAATAAATTAAAGATAAAAGAAAAAGGGAAGGAAATACAGTTTAATACAGTATACAGGGGTTTTCATAAGCTGTACGCCATAATCATCACAATTATTCCAAATTAAGGCTTGAGATATCTCGCTTTGCATGTAATGCGTCTATCTCATATATTGGTTTCACCTTTTGAGTTGCCATACTGACATAAATGAACATTTGCATGATATTCTAATTTTTCGAGTTTCACCTGTACATCAACACCATTCACTATATCTCTCCACAATTTGATAACATCTTAATGTAACAGCCTCCTCTCCATGTAGAAATGTGATTGATATCACATTGATATAGTGATCTCTCTCTCTCTCTCTCTCCCTCTCTCTCTCTCTCTCTCTCTATATATATACATATATATATATAGAGAGAGAGAGAGAGAGAGAAAATGCTTTTTCTACTGCCCAATCTGGCAATTTTCAGATTCAATACTTCATCTGTTTGGTTCCCCTCAAATATTAACCAGATTGTTGATGGGCAAATGGAAACTGGACTTCTTTCTAGATGTACAAGACAGCTGAGAGATTTCTTCCAATTTTATTTCAATTTAAATAAATAAAAATTAATTATTAAAAAACACAGGGTGCAGCTTTTTGCAGAGAGGTACTTAGCTTTCTCTGGTGCTTACTAGAATGACCATGTGACAGGCGGTCATATAGTTAGACTGAAGAGGGCCGCAGAAGAGCCTAGTACTGTTGTAAACATGCTGAGCTTTTTAAAGGGTCAAGAGAATTAGAAGGTCCCAGAAGATTTACTTTGAGAAAATTAAAACGCTCAGTAACCATGCCTTTCTTATGGCTCCAGTTCAACCTGCCATGGATTTCTCTGGGAGGAAACCACTAAATGCCAATCCCAGAAGAATTATGTTAGGAATTCTTTTACATTCACCAAGTAGATCATCCACTTCCTTCTCCTTGTTACTGCCAAGTTGACTACTACAATGGAGACTAGTGCTCCCATTGAAATGCTTAGCAAGAGCTGGTGAACAGGCAGTAACAGGGATAAGGAAGAGGAGGGGGAGCGGGTTCAAGAAGCCCAGGGGTCAGCAGTGGGCTAGGTGGATAACCAGTGATACCAGCTCTTAATCCCAGTACATTATGGACACCTTGATGTGTTCTTAATATGCTGATTATAGTTTCTTTGATCATCTAAATTAACTATGGTAAGAGAATGCATTGAAAAAGGAGGCTTTTTATAATGTAAGTAGCTGTTTTGGGAGACATTTCAGATCCTTCCATTAGCCATCTGTAGATCTCACATGTGTAGATCTCAAAATGCAAGGAGCAGAGAGTAGTCCCTCTCTTCTCCAAGTCACACTGATGATATCACTGTAGAGCTAGTCTCCTTGGGTACAGCATGGTTGTCTGCAGCACAAAGCCTTTGACTGTATGTGCAAAGGCTCCTTAAAAAGCTGGAATCCAGGAACTGATCCTTCAATGACATTACCAGCATGCCTTAGAGAGGCATAAAATATGCTATTTTGCATATTGAGATCTACATGCTGGACAAGGCATTCTTTTAAACAATATTCAAATATTGAAATGAAGAGAGTTTAACTTCAAAGCACATGGAATGCTGAAATCCAGAATGTCTGGAGGTCCCCTAGTTGGGAAAAGCTGATTATGCCTCAAAATAGTTGAAAATTGTAGTATCTTTTAATTTAATTCCATATTTTTTTACACAATGATATAGCATGAGATATAAAACAGCCTTAATGAGAGCCAAATACTTTAGTTTTACAACATAGAATATGCAAGTCATAAGTCCATCACAGAGATATAGGCTGGTTCATAATTTATTCTATGGTTTTTAACAAAAGCCACAATGGGTGATAGAATGGGGCTTTCTTCTGGTTCTTGGCAGTTAATGATCCAGATTCCTTCTTCCTGAGATAAACAGAAAAAATTGCAGGAGAACTTGATAATTTAAAGATGTGCTGCTAATCCCCATAAGTAGCCCTGTGTTGATCTGCAGATGGATCTGGCTCTTGGTTAGATGTCAGGACAAATAAGACTATTCTTGCATTTTATTTTGGCAGAGTGCAGCATTAAAGATATACCAAAGATAGAAACCCCATGACACTCCAGATGTTGGTGAATTACAACTCCCAGCATGGTTCAGCAACTTTTGGAAGACCACAGGCTACCTACTCCTGGATTATATGAATTCTGAAGATTCTGAAACGTTTATGGACCTGTTTTGTGAAACACTGGACTTCTGTGCTTCTGTCTGGCTCATGAAAAAGCCACATTTGAATAAGTTCCAGATATCTGCTCTTCCAGTTTCATTCACAAAGCAGTAAAGAATTGGGTCAGCTATACAATTTATGCTTGTCAAGGCTGTTGTAATTCTATAAGGTATAAATACATTCTGGGCATAAAAGCAGTCTTTCTCAAAGATACTGCGCAGAAGCAGGACAACATGATATGGAGTAAAACAAACAAAAAAGGTTATGATGATGCCTAGTAATAAACGATTGATTTTCTTCTTGTCGCTGTCTTGAGTTGCTTGATTGTGCTTCACAGCTTGATAAATTTTGAGGTAGCAGAAGACCATGATAGCTAACGGGAATGCATATCCCACACAGATGCGGTAAAAATTGAACTCAGCGTGCCATACTTGTTGAGGATATGTGTCATAACACCAAGTATGGTTGCTTGCATTTGCAACCCTCAGAGATAGAGAGTGCAAGTTACTTTTCCATAAAATCTCAGAGTTTGACATTATTTCAAAAGCCCAAACTAAAAAGGACATTAACAGGGCAAATCTTCTTGTTCGCAAACAGTGGAACTTCAAAGGATGAGCTATGGCTAAGTATCTGTCCATGGAGATGCAGGTAAGAAATCCTGAGCTGCTGTAATAATTTAGATATTGGAGAAAGGCAGATAACTTGCAAAGCTCTTCAGAAAATATCCAGTTATCCCTGTTCTGAGCATAGTAAATCCATAATGGTAGGGTCATAATGTATAATAGGTCAGCTAATGATAAACAGAAGAGATAGACGCCCAGCTCATTTTTTTTCTGGATCTGACAGCAAGAAATATAAAGTGATAGTAGATTAGCAGGAATGCCGATAATAATCAGAATGCTGTAGAGAGTAGGAAACAATTTTTTATCTAGTTCGTAATTAATACTACAGTTAAGAATATCCTCAGAAGGGTTCATTGTTAATACTGGTTGACTCAACTGGGAAGGAAAGGCACAGAAGGTTATGTATTTTTCATTGTCTTCATGATTGGAAGGTAGGAGAGGTGATCATAAATTCCTGTTCTTTGGATTATAGCTGTTCAGTTAAAAATTCCATCATTTAGGCTGCCAGATAAAAAGAAAAGATTAAATAGGTTATTTAGCTTCCTTGAGAAAGAGAAATTTCACAAAATTTCAAAGCATTTTAAAAGTGATGAAATAATAATACCTCCTCCTCCCCCACCCACCCCCACCACCCCTGGCAGATGACTTCAAATCCATTTCTTCTCGCCCTTTTAAAAATATATTAAGCGAACAAGCGCTCAATTGGCTATTGAATTACATAAAGGATTGGCTACATAAAAAGGCAAGGAAAATCTCTGAGAGGAAAAAATAGTCTTATATATTTCCCAATACTTTGGCAGTACTCAGAACCACATATAAGAGGAATCAGAACAACAACGAAAAGCTACTTAGCTTCACTGAGCCAAATGGGAGAAGGCAGATAGGTAAAATAGTCCCACAGACTGCAGGTTCCTCATCTTTGAGCTAAAGTTTCTGACAACGGAAGAACAACTGATTGTCTTAACTATCTGCATATAAATAAATGTGCCATTGCTTTAATTTGGATTTCTGCGCTAAGCAATGGTTTGGACTCCGTGGCCTAAATGTTCTTTTCCAGCTCAAGGGTTCCAATGATTCTACTGTACTAATTGTTGCTGCATTTCCCATATGGGAACTAAATGAGAGAGAGTTCAGAAGGGCCAGGAATGGAGAAGTGCAGGTTTTTCTTTTTTCCTTTCCTTTCCTTTCCTTTCCTTTCCTTTCCTTTCCTTTCCTTTCCTTTCCTTTCCTTTCCTTTCCTTTCCTTTCCTTTCCTTTCCTTTCCTTAATCTTGTAGATACTAGTGTGTAAGCATTTGTTACTCCAGAATTGGCATATTCTGACAGAAATGTACACGCTGGGGAAAAATGGTCATTTCCAAATAGTTGAACATTGTGAATTTGTTGATACTTGAAAAAAACAGCTTTGCAGTGATGGCCTGTGAGAGTCAGGAGAAGAGGGGTTAAGAACTTACTCTCATCACCAGAACCACGAGGAACAGATAAGAGGATGAGACTGGCCCCTCCCTAAAGAATGCAAGGGAGGTTGGGAGAGTGACCCTGGAAATTACTCTCACTCTGAGAAGATTTCTGTAACGGGACTGAAGCCAATAAACCTTGTTGGATTGAATCTGTACTGTCTCCTGGAGTTTCCTGGGCTAATCCTGACATGGCCTCAGTTAATGTCATCTGGAAGCAACCTTGAAATATTAACAGTTCTATTATCAAGAACTACTTGATTTGGCTTCTGCTGATTTTTAATCTAGTAAAATTACCGTATTTATCGGCATATAACACGCACAGGCGTATAACATGCACCTTAATTTTAAGACAGAAGTTTGAGTAAAAAAACTTAAATTTAAAATAAATGACTTGGAAGCAAAATAAAGGGAGCTCTGAACTTTTTGTTTATTAATATTTATACCACTTATAAGGTAAATATGTAATATGAAAGAAAAAGCACCTCTTTTGTATGTTGTAGACTGGCTGTGTGTAGTGTGTGTGTACCACTAGTGTTTGTTAGTTGTGTGTAGTGTGTGCTAATGGTAATCTGTTTATTACCATACTGGTACTTATTCCCTGCCTTCCTGCTTACCTGTCTGCAGGTGTGTGTGTGTGTGTGTGTGTGTGTGTGTCGCGGAGAGCAGAGGGGTGTGCGTGCGTGTCTCACTGAGAGCAGAGAGATGTGTGTGTGTGTCTCGCCGAGAGCACAGGAGTGTGTGTGTGTGTGCATGTCTCTCACTGACAGCAGAGGAGACACCGGCTTCAAACAGGAAAGCCAGGAGCTCCCGGGCAGAGTGGGGCGCCTCCTGCTGCACCGAGTCTCTGACTTTGCCCGGGCTGAGGGACCGTGAAGTCTGGAGAGGTGAGCGCAGCGCGGCGTGAGTCCGAAGTTCCCAGACTGTGTCAGAGCAAACCGCAAAGAGCAGATCCGTAGGGTCAGAGGCTGAGTGTGGCAGGAGGTGCCCCGCTCTGCCTGGGAGCTCCTTGCTTTCATGTTCAAAGCCCGTGTCTCCTCTGCTCTCCGTGAGTCTCTCAAAATCACTGGGTGGTAGGGGAGGAATAAAAACCGCACAAATGCGCGGACGCGCGCACACTCACACACACATCGGTGCTTAACTCTTCCTCTTCTAGGTGCAGCGCACTTGGGACAGCTGGTTTGCAAAGTGGGAGGCCTGGGAAATGGGTGCTGTGTGACTCCCTGCCCACCCCGGTTTAGCAAACCAAGGAGCCCTGATCCCCTCACCGGGGTGGTGCGGCACGGTGCAGCGCGTGGCTCTCACCTGTCCAGACTACACAGTCCCTCAGCCCCGGCAAAGTCAGAGGCTCGGTGTGGTGGGAGGCGCCCCCCTCTGCCTGAAGCATCTGGCTTTCCTGTTCAAAGCCGTGTCTCCTCTGCTGTCGGCGACACACACACACACACACACACACACACACACTTAACTCTTCCTCCTCCAGACGCAGCTCACTCCAGACAGCGGCTGGTTTGCAAAGTGGGAGGCCTGGGGAATGGGTGGCGCGCGGCTCCCTGACCGCCCTGTTTTAGCAAACTGAGGAGCCCTGCGGATCTGCTTTTTGTGCTTTGCTCTGACATGGTCTCCGGACTCTCCCATGCTCCCAACGGCATGGTTGAGCCCTTGGGGGAGGGAGCCTCCCCTCAGTGCCAAAGTTTCTCCCTACGGGAAGGAGGGAGGAACAGGCGAGGCTGCGGGGAGCCGGAGGAAAGGCTGCGTCTTCCACGCTTGCTGGTCCTGGGGCGATCCAAGAGGGGTTGGGTACAGCTCTCGGCAGGTGGCCAGGGGGGCATTGCGCAGTGCGCCATGGGCTCCGCACCTCCCTCTGCGGCCATCTGGAGCAACAGCGCTGGGTTGCAGTAGCTGCAAAAAAAAAAAAAATGCTTTCCTGGCTGCTGGTGCTTTGCTCTCCCAGCCCTGCCACTTGAAATGAGAAGTGGCAGGGCATATCAGTGTATAACACGCAGCTAGGATTTCAGCCCCAAATTTTAGGGAAAAAAGGTGCGTGTTATACACCAATAAATATGGTAGTTCCACTTAATATAAGCATAGTTTAGTTTTTCTGCTTCCCTTCCACTTATAAATCATTGAATTGGAAGGGAGCTAAGAGCCCATCAAGTCCAACCCCCTGCCCACTGCAGGATTCACTACACAATCTTTGATAGATGACTATCCAGTTTCTGTTTGAAAACCTCCAGTGAAAGGGTAGAAATCATTCCATATGGTAACCTATTCCTCTGATTCACAGCTCTTACTGTGAAGAAGTTCTTCCTAATGTCTAATCTGTATCTACATCCTTGAAGTTTCATCACATTAATTCTAGTCTTACCCTCTGGAACAAGTGAGAATAAGTCCAAATCCTCTACACTGTGACAGCCCTTCAGGTATTAAAAGACAGCTATCTTTTCTTAACAATGCAAAGCTCTGATGGTGGACTCTGAATCCTCAGTTATGCATGACTGATAGAACTTTTTAAAAGTCACAATTCCAATCAAGGCAAGGATAACAACTGATACCATAACTGGTCAGGAGGGGATAGTTTTCCTTCCTTTTTGGACCAATATTAAATTGACTACTGTATCTCTCACCTTTTTTGCAGACTGATCTTCTTGTTTGAAATTTTCAGGAAGCCATGCTGAATGGTACAAGTCAAGAAATGTACTTTGAGGTTCTGCTTCTTTGTAAGTTTGAGGTTTCTGATTTAATGCAGTTCTCACAGGGAACGGAAACTGTTGTGGGCAGAAAAAAAAAAGGAAGCCATCTAGGGAGGAGACTTTTAGCTCCCCTATTCCCCACCCCCACCCCAACACTCTTGCTTTTTAAGTTCCAGTTTTGCTCAGGAGATCTCAGATCTGTGCCCACAGCAGAGTTGTTGTTTTTTTTTTAATTTATAGAGCTATGCTCGTCCAAAATTTTTTATCATATACTAAAAATAAAGCAACAATGCATACTGTAGCATAATACAGAGTTCTATCAAAATTAGCTTACAATTATAACCTCTTTATTCTGAATCCTCTAATCCAGAGGATCTTCTTGTGCAATAATAAAACTTGAAAGCCTTATTTGTTTGCCAAAGTAAAGAAAGTTTGTCAAATGCTCTGATGCACAGCAGATTACATTAGCATTCCAGGATTGAAAAAAGTTCAAAAGTTGTCCCCTGCCTTCTCTCAGTGTCCCCCATCTACTATATTATTCAAAAATCTATATTGTCACTCATAAAACTTGGTCTAGTACCAAGTTCAGCCTCACATCTTTTAATCTATTTATTTCTCAGAAGGGGCTCTTGTCTGGCACATTGATAAAGATACCGTCTCTGACTGCAATCCAACACAGGCATAGATATGCTTACTCATTATTAATGGTCCTAGCCATGTGTAAGTCTGTGCATTTTAAGAAAGGAAAATACTCTTATTTAACCATGATTTATGAATTGTGTGGGAACAGCTCAGTTCTGCTTCATAGAAACTAATACAATTCTACCTAACTTTTCACAGAAACCAAAACAGAAAAAGCTGCACTTTGCTTTTTTTTTTTTTTTTTTAAACAATGCAAAGCATCCAGTTTTATATCTGGGGGAAAAAAAGACTTAACAATCAGAACTGTTTATTAGAACAGTTATTAGTTATTTATTAGTCTGCCTAGAGCTATTGTCAAGTAAAGTCCACAGTGAAATGTGCTGTTGTCTGGAAGATTCCTATTTAGAGTACTCCATTTCATCCCCCCATCCTCTCAGTTTATTCAGCATTTTCTAGGCTTTTCCTGACAATTACATTAAAAAAAAAAAAACTCCAGCTTCTTATCTTCTCAGCTCACACAAAACCAATGGAGAGGATTCAAAAAGAACATTGGTACTGATTATCTTATTTACAAGGCTTATGGGCTTCTCCAGTCACCCAGACTCTGAGTGGCATAAAACTCCCATATCCCTAATTTGGATCAAAACAAATACATAACAGGCAAAAATGAAAACCAAGTACATACAGTATAAAGAATTATGCGCAGCAGAATTCTAAAAACACCATTTTAAAAGTTGCTCATCCAGAGGGACAGTCATAACAGCCCTGTCCCTGAGGCTTGGTAAAATATGTATGCATGTATGTATTTATTGAATTTATATGGAAAATGCATGATTCTGGGTGGCAGATTATTCTTAAAAGTGGAGTAAAAACAATATATGGGTAGTCCTCAACTTATGACCATTTGTTCAGCGACCTTTTAAGTTACGACAGTGCTGAAAAAGCAGACTTACGACTGGTCCTCGAAGTTGTGGCTGTCCCAGAACCCCCATGATCACGTGATTGTGATCTGGGTGCTTGGCAACCCATTCACATGACCAGTTGCCAAATGCCTCACAATCACATGATCACCATTTGCAACCTTCCATGCCAGCTTCCCCAGAAAGTCAGAGGGGAAGCCGGCAGGGAAGATCACATGTTGCTGGGGTAAGTCTCCCACACCTGCACACCCTCCCCCAGCCCCATTGCACTCACGCCATGCAGGCCAGTCGTGCACCCCCACGCACCCTCCCCAACCCACACCACACCCCTGTGCACCCTCCCTGACCCACACAGCCAGTTGTTCACCCCCAGGCACCCTCCCCAACCCTGTGCATATCTCTGTGCATATAAAAGTCTTGCTGCTGTTGTCATATATAAGAACAAAGTTCCATAAGTTTTTTCCAGCTGTTTGTCCATCAAACCTAAAAGAAAAGTCTCTGATTCTGATTGTTTGCTAATCTTTAGAATCTTCTGTATACAAATATGTACCTCATTCCAATTTTTTTTTGCATTTTTACAAGTCCACCAAAGATGATAAATTAATTTAGAGTTTTGTATATGCGAAGTTAATAAAAAGTAGGAATCAGTTTCTACAAGGAATAGTGAGGAATTTGGCAATTGGAAAATTGCGTCTTGCATCTTCAAATTTATCCTACAGAAGATTTGATTAATTATGTGCCATCAAGTTGCCATCAAGTTGTTTTCAACTCCTAGTGACCAGACAGATAGATTTTCTCCATGACGATCTATCCGGGCCTTGATTCTAAACCCAGATTAAGATCTGCTTTCAAATGCCAAATTTCCCACAAAGAACAAACTTCTGTAGTTCTCAGAAGCATGCAGATTGCTTCACTTCTCACTCTGGATTGTCTAAGACTTGATGATTCATAATTCTGTGTGAACTGATTCTGTGACTTCAAAGCTGGGGGAGGGATATCCTTTGTTCTTGAGGACTGGGTATAATCATATATATATGATTATACATATCTCATACTCTGCATTCAGTTCACAACAATCATCTTGGCAATGACTTTGAACTTCTTGCCTAAAAATCTGCTCCAATTTCTTTCTTCTTTCTTCTTTTTTTTTGTAATGTCTTGCCTGATCAAGAATTCTGGAAGCTCCATAGCTTGCACATCCTTTTTGTGATCTTGATAAAAGTATCACTCATCTCTAAATTTGAATATATTTCTTTTCCTGTGGACCAACATGACTGTAAATGTGTGGTCTGAAAAAGCACTGCTTTGAAGTGGTACAACAGATGATGTTATTTGAAACAGCAAAGGAAATTGTCTCATTTTGCCAAGCCAAAGCACATAATATCTATTAATTACCATAAAGGACATACAGATGGAGCATGTAAAAGAAAACCAAATGTTGCTGGTAATGTAGATATGAAAACTGAAAGTTCAGACCCTTATAACAGGCTAAAGACACTTCTCAGTATGGCAAGCCAGAAAGTTTAATACATTACAATACTGAAGGCCAGCCATATTTTTTTATCTGAATCAGAAAATTTCACAACTACTTCTGTCTGAGAGTAGAAATACTGTAAAAAAATTAACTAACTGGTAAGTTTACTGCCTTTTATGAAATTAAGGTCATTTGCCTCACTCAGCCTAATGCAGGTCCTAATTCGTGATAATTCAAATTTCTGTAAAATATAAGTTGTGCCAGCACAGCACCACCTACAGCTCGCTGCTTGATGTTGCTTTAATGAATCAAATCGAACAAAAATAATTCTTTGTGTAGTTTGCTTTGGGTTGACTGCACATGTCTTTCTTATTTGAGATATGAGTGTCAAGAAGCCAGAAATGGCAGTGGATTTCTCTTGCTCACATAAACCGCAAAATAAATTGTCTTCAACTGATATATGTCATTTGTTGTTGTTGTTGTTCAGTCGTTAAGTCGTGTCCGACTCTTCGTGACCCCATGAACCATATTGCGCCTGGCCTTCCTGTCCTTCACTGCCTCCCTGAGTTTACTCCAAAGCAATATATACAATTATCCCAATTAATTTAGAATGAATGCGTGTCACAGGACTAGGGCAAACACTTTGCAGCCTCCTCATCCAAAACAAGTTTATTTTGGAAACAAGTATCATTTATTTTACTTGGAATAAGTAAGCAATTCTATAGACTTTATTGAGCCAATTCTATAGATTTTGACTAGGGAGTAAGTCTTACTTTACTCAATGGAGCATGCTTCCAAGGAAGAATACAAAAGATTGTTGCCCAGTTAAACTGATACTAGGCAGGGTTAAACACCCTTAAGGCAAATTCTTTCATAATAAATGTTTGCATAAGGCAGTGCTGAAGACTTTAAAAGACCTTGGCAATAGGAGTAATCAAAAAGAGGAAACCAAGGCGACATTTCATCACATAAGCTTGCCTGGTTCATCTTTTATAACCTGCATGTTTCAAAGCATAAATCATTAATCTTTCTAAATTAGAAGCAATTATCTTTCAGTCTTTGACACAAGGTCAGTGTGACTTCAGGCCAAAGACAGATCAAACGTATTGATCATTTTGTTTTGGATCCCCCCATTATTATATACCTTTCCTTTATCTAAATTATCTAACAGTATTTATTTTGAGTACTGAAATCTATCGGCAGTTTACAATAAAAGAAACTGAGTTAAAAGCAGAGATATTAAAATCAAAATTAAAATAATGAATTATATGCCAGTTTAAAAATGTTTGTTCATAAGCCTTAAAAAAACAAAAAAAGAAAAAGATGAATCTCCTCAATTAAGCAGAGAGACCTCAGCTACAAAAAGACAGCTTGAATCCATATTGCAACAAGAGGAGCCTGCAGCAACTTTAGGGTATCCTCCTTAGATTATGTCAGTGATGGATGGGGTGGAGTGGATCATATAGAAGGTACCATTCGGTCAAACCATTTGGACCCATACTTGCCATAGAGAACTTTAAAAATAACTAGACAACTCTGTGACCTGTTGGGTCATCTTTTGAGAGAAAGGTAGTGCAGTCTGATGTAACCAGAATGAACATTAAATTTTGGGTTGACCATATTTTTTTTAATCCAATGCTGGATGGTACCAGTATTATGATACTCTTCATCTAAGAAGAATATATATTATAAATCCAGTATATATTATAAGTAGAAAAATAATTGTAGTGGCAAATGAACTTCAATAATAAGTTAATATTTACTTACCTAAACAGATAAACAGAATGACCATGGGCAGGCAAAAAAGCAGTGGGAGTGGAAGTGACTTCCAACTTCCTGCCAGCTTCCCATTGACTTTGCTTGGGAAAGCTGGCAGGGGGTGTTGGAAATCATGATCACGTGACCACGGGGACGCTGCAAAGGCCACAGCTTTGTGAATAAAACTGGTGTGAACGTTGTGGAAATTGCCATTTCACAGGCATAACGGGGCCCAGTTTTTTAATGCATTCTTCAAGTTAATGGATTTTAGGTACCTTGATTAAAAAATTGTTGTGGTATAATGCACCCTTTGGGCTACCCTGAGGGTACAAACAGAAAAACAGATAAACGCAATGAGAGTTTTAGTAGTATATAGATAACCACCCTTTTATATTTCACATTGGCACAAACTGGCAGACAGTATAATGCCTTCAGTACAGATGTCCTTTGGAGATATGAAAGAACAGTCAAAGCAGTAAGGTGGAATCAGTTTCTCATAGGTCATGCAGCACTGTAATTGCAAGCAATTTTACCCTATTCCAGCTCCTTGTATATGAGGACAAGGAAGTCCCCTTTTTAAGGCAATGAATGCAATTTTTTTTTTAAAAGCCCAATATCACTGACCTGTTCTGAAGGATGATCTATCTTCTCATTTCTGCATATTCTTTATTTGGTCTGTCTTTCAGCTCTTGAGATCCCACTGTACTAATGTGCTGGCATGGTTAGGAAAACAAAGCCAGTGCAGACATGCTTGTGCACCAAAAGTGGGGAAGGCTCTCATGACGAGTGTGAACACTTGGGGAGTTTTCAGTGTATTTGTTTATATTTTCTAATAATCCGGTTTCTTTCACACTGCTTCACATTAAATTTCCTCTGGGACTTTATTAAAAAGCAATAAAACAAATATTAACAGTACTATACTATACTATGCTATGCTATACTATACTATACTATACTATACTATACTATACTATACTATACGTTCTTACTAATACAATTACCGATATATTATGCTCTATACTATTACTAGTATACATCAATGTTTTCTTCTTACAGACCCTGTTCTGTTGTTTTTCCTCTCTCTGGGATTTCTTCTATTTTCCACTCTGCCGTTCTCAGTTGATTCATCAGGATGCAACACAGGATTCTAAGAAAAGCTCTGATTATCTCTTTTAAGTAAGGAGGCATTCTGCTTTCCGGACAGTAGTACTGATAATACTAACTATAACATTCCTAATAACCTGTGGCTAGAAATTACAAACCAAGAATTAAGAGAACAACTAGGTAAGGTACTACTCCCAACACCCTATCCACATCTTTGGATATCACAAATGGAAATTGATTCATTCTAATCATAATCAGTACATGACTGATTCTGCATCAGTGCTGGCATTTGTGCAAGCCTGAATGCATGTGATTTTATCAGCAAAAACCCAAACCCAAATCCAACAAAACAAAAAACCGAAGAAACACCAAAACTTTCTATGATTAAACTCTAAGAGTTAAAAGTTGAAGGGAGGACAACCTGAACAGCCTAGCAAGCACTTAGCTTGCCAATGCAGTATATTGCTTCTCTGCTGCATGTATTACTACCATGTGTGCTCTCAAATGGGTTTTATGCTGTATCTTCCTGAACTGTGTCATCTTCCACCTGCTCTCTAGCCATCTGTTAGTGGCATTGCAGAAAACTATTGTATTTCGAGGAATGTAGTGTTGTTTTCTGATTTCTCCTTCATATTAAGAAAATTCTAGAAATTTAGAGTTCATTCTGAGTCATAACAATGTTATAACTTCCTCGTTTTTCGTTCTTGCTTGGTAAATAAAGAGAAGGGTGGAATTCTCACACAGTTGTAGGAGGACCTCAAGATGATTTAAGTTGGCACTGGCTTATCTGTATAGTTCCCAGGTTCTTGGTTTATGTTCCAGGGTTCTATCAGTTTACATGATCTAGCCAAGGTCAGGTCCTGCAACCTCAGTACCATGGAAACAAGGTCATGAGATTGTGGTACCAGGTTTAATAAGACCCTGATATTATCCTTTGAGCTGGGACCTTTGACACAGACCTAGCGCTGCATGCTGTGTGGCTTGGCTGTTTTGGGGTCTCTCCACTGTTGTTCCACTGGGGCTTCCAGTGAGCTGAATGGACATTTGTTGGCATCTTGCTTGGTATGTTATGCTTTTGTGTTTTTGTTTAAATCTGTCTGCTACAGTTAACAATAAAGCTTAAAATCTCCTTACTTACTGGTGTGTTTATTGTCTCTGGATCCTCAAAGAAGCAATTGTCTGGCACTTGGCCATTGCCTGGCACTTGGCAATATATTCTTGGCACTGCAAACAGGATTTGGTAACAATGCCCTGGTGGGGAAGGACATCTGCTGAGCAAGGTGGAAGTGGCCAGAGCCACATTCCTGGTTGGCCCAGCACAAGTGCTTGGGGGCCAGTAGCTCAAATGTTGAACTGGTTGACCCCACTGGTGTGATGGGATTCTGAACTGGCAGAATTTGCAGGCTCAACTTCCAATGCTGTGCTTACATACATGCAAATTGGGAGTGGGAGAGAAAGGGGGGCGGAAGGCAGTGGTGGGGTTTGGATGGATCTTTCTTACTGCACTCTGTAATGTGTGGGAACAGTTAGAAGCCACTCAGAGGAAGGTCAACAGCAAGCCAAAGAGATGACTGCTTTAAAGATCAGCAGGCTTTTCTGAGGGAGGCACTGGAAGGTGCCCAGGGGAGAGGAGATTTAGCAGAGGAGGAAGCTACAATCATGGCTATTCAGTTTGCAAAATTCAAACATTGCAAGCAGGCAAAAAGAGGGTGCACACTCAACACTTGCAAAGTTAGAGCTCTAATTTCATCCCGGGAGTGGAATCTAGAAACCTGGGATGGAGATGTGTGGGATTCTGGAATTAGGCTGGACAGAAGCGGATGATAAAGAAGATGAAAATACTTGGGTGGCTGAGGCACAACCTTTGGTCACCAACAAAACCAAGGGGCTGCCCGGCAACCCATAGGCTGCTCTGGCAACACATATTGTAAAGGATTACACTCAGAGCAGATGCTATCTGACATGTCCAAGACTAATAGGCAGGAACTGGGGGAGAGGCTGAGCCAGTGGTTAATAAGACTGTGGGACCAAGGAGCTAGCAGCCTTTACTTAACTGGAGAGGAATTAGTTAAATTGGGGGCATTATCTAAAGACACCTTGATTAATCAATATCTGAGATTGCCTAATGGTGCTGCAGTAGGGCCTTTATTTGATTGGTGTGTGCTGGCTATACAAGCCAGATACCCTGCTTCTATGGATTGGGAAGAACAGATGCCTTCATGGCATACCACTGAAGAGGCAGTAGATCAATTGAGAGGAATGGCTATGCAGGCAGCGATTTACCAGCAAGGGATTTTCAGGATCTGATACTCAACATCTTACAGCTGGGATGAGGGCATGCTTAATGAAAGGGGCTCCAGCCTACATGAGTGGTCTTTTGATGGCATTATTGGGTCCAGCACAGGGAGCAGTCACAGAGACAAAATGCCCTCAGGCCCCATAGTCGGGTAGCCAAGGAGGGAGAAAAATTTGGGAAAAAGCAGTTCAATAATAAAGTGACATGGAAACAAACGTTTATAGAGCTGCTTGAAATAGGGGTGCCAAAAACAGACAAAGATGGCATTCCAACCTCAGAGATGTAAAAATGTGGACACAGAAAGTGCCACTAATAAGAAAGGAAATTTACAGGTGAGGGGAGCTACCTCAACAGCCCCACCTGAAGAACATTATATCCCTCCTTACCTAGCAAAGGAATCGGGGGATGGGAGATGCCCCAGACTCTGGATTAGGGGTGTGGTAAGGCTCCAGTGGTGAGGTTAATAAAGACAGCTATCCCTGGAGACCAATGCTCTCATTTTATTTATTTATTGTCTCTGGATCCTCAAAGACCCAATTGTCTGGCACTTGGCCATTGCCTGACACTTGGCAATACACCATCTAACTTGGTTTTTCAGCTTCCAGAGTTGGTACATCAAGGAATCATTTGTGAATGATTAGACACATGACAGAAATTAGAAGTGATTGTGTGAACTGCACTAGCAATTTCCATACTCCAGGGCATCAGTAGATTACTAGTGAGGTTAACCACAAACCTATCCAAGTCCTCTTGAAATCCAATTTGATCTACAGACATTTTAGGAAAACTATTCTAATAAATCCACTGCTCTTACAGAAATGAGATGTAGCCATTAATCCAACCATAATCAGAATCAGGCCCATTCATGACAATCACAAGGCATGAGGCATCCCCATGCATCAGACAGGATGAAATGTTAAACTTGTGTGACTTGTATTGTGTCTTGCTTAGGATAAGCCTAAAGTTGTCATTGCTGCTATGATCTCCTGACCTGCTCCAGACAAACCAACTCAAAGTGGTTGCTGAAGTGACCTAGCACTATAAAGCTGAAAGACATGATAATGACATCTAAGTATGTAAACTAATTTGAGTAAAGTAAATAGTAAAATAGAGCCAAAATAGGTCTGTCAAATTTAGAAAGGTAATATTTAGAGCTTGGGGTTAAGGAAAGTTTGGGGATAGAACTGGCAGAACCAAACCATCAGCAGGAATTGCTCAAAGCAGAGCTCACAGTAAGCATCTAAAGTGCATAACATGAAATAAAAAGTACATCCTCACAAGGTTCCTGACCCTAAGCAAAACATTCAAGCCACCACACATCATCCTAAAAGAATCCAGACTGACTGCTCTCACAAACACATTGAAAGAAAAAAAATGCATGTATAATAGCAATGTACATTTAAAAGCACTATATTATTAAAGCACTACACATTTAAAACAGATTTTAATGAATATCTCTGTTAGGCTCCTATGAGAAATGTGCAAAACAGTGCTTACAGATTTATTATCTTGTAATACTGCAAACTTGGTATTTCAAAATCTTCTTTCCCAAGATCCCTTCAGGGATGTGCTCAATGCGACCAGATTGCTGAAGTTATTGTATGACACTGACACTATATATTTAGTTGATGAATGATCTGATGACTGTACACATCTGCATTTTTTAAAAAATTATGCTTTAGGTGGATAAACTGGTCTGAAGTTCCTTTACCTCAAATTATCCAAAGCCATCTGCTTCTCAAAAATAATTCTCTGCAGTGGCAAAAGATTGAACAGATGGAATGGACGTTAAAATAATACACTTTTGTGGAGTTGTTCTGGTACAAACGTGAGGAAAAAAATAAGTTAAGGGTCTCAGGACTCTGCCCATCAGCAGCATAACCCTCCCCAAACAGCATGGAGTAGGACTACATTTGGTGTGGCAAGAGAAGCCAACAAAAGAAGGATCAAACTTGAGGATGGGCAGGATCAATGAAAAACTGTCCCTTCCACACACACACACACCCCGGAAAAACCCCACAGCGCGACAGCTCCGAATGCTCCAGAACCCTCCGTTCTAAGCCCCCTCCCGCCTTTTTCCTGGTCACCTGACCAGGCACAACCGCCCAAAGTGTCAATAGAGGGAAAATCAAACACGCAAACAGACCGACCCGCCCCACCCCCGGGTACTTCACACACAAGAAAATACAGAGGACTCCTGTGGCTAGAGGGGCTGGAACCAATTGCAGAAGCCACGCTCTGCAGGCTTTCCCTACCTTATTCCCCTGCAGTATCTTTAATAGTCTATCCCCTATAGCAGTGTTGTCCAAACTTGGCCACTTTAAGATGAGTGGACTTCAACTCCCAGAATTCCCCAGCCAGCCATGGCTGGCTGGGGAATTCTGGGAGTTGAAGTCCACTCATCTTAAAGTGGCCAAGTTTGGACAACACTGTCCTATAGGGTTCTGAGGCTATCGTACAAGTAAGCTGATTCTAATTTCCTGTTAAAATAACTGCAAAACACTTTAATGTATTGTCGAAGGCTTTCACTGCCGGCATATGAAGGCTGGTGTGGGTCTTCCAGGCTGTGTGGCCGTGTTCTGAAAGTTTTGTTTGTCCTAAAGTTTCGCCAGCATCTGTGACCGGCATCTTCAGAGTGCAGGAGCACAGACAGGAGCAGTTCTCTCTGTGCCCAGGATGATGTGACCCTTTTGTGGGTATTTATAGAGATCTGAAGGGGGGGGGTTGGGGGGATTAGGGGGGCTCAGGGAAGTGGGGGGTTGGGTTACCAAGTGGCTGCTTGTTTTGGTGTCAGAATCTATGAACTCCTCAGGGGCATTACAGTGCCTCCGGTCTGCAGTGATTAAAATCGCAAGGATTTCGTGCACGAGCCCTCTTTGTGCATACCGTAACCCGGGATCAAGAGTCCCCGCCACATGACCTCGAGCGGAGTGACTCGGCGGTTACATCATCGCTGGCGCGGGCGGGCGCGCGGCTGTGCGGGGGCCGGCCCATAGCTGCAACGCCACTCACAGACCTCGCTCTCTTTCCCTTCCGCGCTGCCAGTTGCCCGCCTGGTCAGGTGATCGCGTGTCACCTGACCGTGCTGCGATCTGGAGCGGCGCCGCAGCCGCCTCTCGCGGATTTGCTCCGGGAGCGGGGCCGCGGTCTGTTCTCTGGTCCTGGTCCTGGTCCTGGTCCTCCCGCGCGCCGCAGTTCGTTCGACCGGCTAGAATGCGGCTTTGGTCTTTGGTCTGGCTGCTGGGCTGCAGAGCGGCTGCTTGGCGGAGCGGCAATTACTGGCTGGACGATGCCGTCGGGCTGGGGCCGCAATTTGATGGCATCGGAGCCATTAGCGGCGGCGGGGTGGGTGAACTGAGCGGCCGCGCGGGCTGGGAGCGGGTCAGACCGCCTGTGCTCGACTAGGGGCGGCGCTTTTGCACGGAGCCGCGGAGGCTTTTCAGCGGGACGGAGACCTGACAGTGCCCAGAGAGAACCTGCGAATGGTCCGGAGTCCAGGTCGCTTCCTTGTCCGAGCACCGCTGATCGCCCTAGTCCTGCGTCCTCTGTCGACCCCAGGGGTGAAGTAACAACCAGGCTCGGATCCCCTAACGCCAAGCGGAGAACCCGTTTGGCATTCAGAGGCATTTCCTGTAAAAAGGATCTGAGCTCTCAGCTTGTAGCTGAGAGCTCAGATCCTTTTTATAGGAAATGCCTCTGAGGGGATCTGAGCCTGGTTGTTACTTCATTTGGTCCGTATATTATATGTGTGTATTAATTGAGTTTATTGTTCATGTATTAGATGCACATAATACATACATAATAATAAATAGCTTGAGGGGCTAGTTGCTGTAACCAGTATCACATTTTTGTATTTTATTTTTCCAGTGAGGGTGCTTGCATCATGAACAGGGTTTCCCCACAGTGACAGAGCTTATAATATCTAACAGACAGATTTTATTGTGCCAGAAGTGTCCCAGGTTGAGTAGCCATTTCGTCAGGTAGGGGCTAAAGAAACAGACCAACTTGGCAAGTGTGTTGCACGATGTACTTAGGATACATCCTATTGTGGGGGAGATGGGCGGGGGAGAAATCCAATAAATTAAATAAATAAATATATTCCTATATTCCTTCCCTAGATGGGAAATTTGTTACTGCCTTCTTTAGGGATTTTTTTTTTTTCTGAATTCCTTGTCTAATTTACAGATCTGGGATTTTCTGTTGACTTTCAATTCAGGTTTGAGCCTATTTAGTGTTTTGAGATCATCAGCCAAGGTTGGCTAGGTGCAGCTATCTGCTAAATTGAGTATTTTCAGAGGAAACAAGGAAGTAAAACAAGGCTGGGAGGAGTGTTGAAAATAACAGGGATAATGAAAGAACTGTTGAAAAATGGTCTCAAAAGATAAATGGGGTTAATATAATTATTGGACCATAAAGGTACTTCTGAACAGTATTATCAATGTGTATAAGTATTAATTCCAAACATTTTTCTTCCTATTTTTTTTCTAGGCTACCTCACGGCTTTTGGTGGATTACCCAGAACCTTATCGGTCTCAGATTTTAGATTATCTTTTTAAGGTAATTATTGTTTTACTGTTATTGTGGTTTTTTTTCCCCTGCCTCCGCAAAACCCTAGAAGGATAAATTATTGTCACATCTAGATTGACTTTAAGGTAGAACTTTAATTTTTTCCTTAAAAGTATTAACAAAAAATTTATGTGATACAAATGAGAGTGGCAGAAACATGGAAAAAAGTTTCATGCATGTGTTCAGGTCCCTTCCTGTGCATTCAGTATTTTGCCATGGTATTCATTTCTCTTGTTGGCTGATATATGAGATATTGCAGCTGCCTTTCTGCTGTGTACTCACAGTGTTACTGTGGCCTTTTGGATTAGCTCAAAGCTGTGTGTTGTAACTGTGGCACCCTTAACCACTTAGACTACTAGAGCCATTCAGAGACCCAAGAATGAATGCGAATAGTGAGAATTTGTTAAGTATCTGCTTAGAAAAAGGTCTGTTTGGAATACTTAGCTTAAGTATACAGATGTACAGGTATAAAAGGACTGAATATAAATCTAAAAGCATGACTGTGATGAAAGTTTGAGAGAATTAGTGAAGGACCCAAGACTCATGAGAGGTTCTGAATATGGGACAGATCACTTTTTGCTATATCAAGAAGGGATCATGAGAAAAAGTAGACATTGAAGGAAATGAAGGTAAAAGAAATTAGAGTGAAAATTGAATGACTGCAAGAAGAGAAAATACAAATCCCATATCAAAAAGGTATTAGAAGTTAAATTAATCTCCCAATAAAAAACAAATGGAACCTGGACATAAAGAAAGAGGATGTGGAAGCTGTTTGGAACAAAGTGAAATGAATTACTAATGGAAAGTATGAAGATGCTTGGTAGAATGGTAAAATGAAAGAGGATGTGGATTTTCCTTCCCCTTCTCTTTCCCTTTAATTTCTTTTCACTTACAAATTTACTCCTTTTCTGCACTTCACATAATGCTACTTACCTTGAATGAAAATGGTATATTGGGTATATAATCTGGCTGAGCAATGAGAATTATTTTTGAAGACACTGAGAGGAAAAATATTAATGACTGGAGAAGGCAGAACTGTTTTCCTTCCAAGAAGTTTTATAAAATATTTTCAGAATCCCTTTCATAATTCTGGTGTTGCTTGGCAACTAGCTCCCAAATGATGTAAAACTGGTTGTCTGAGGGATACATTTGGTGTAAGCCCAGTAGTGTCTGTTACACCAAAATGATCATGTGAGTAACAGTCTCAAAAGTGATGCAAATTTACATTCTTGACATTAAATGTCTTGACATTAACTTTTTAACCCCTTGCCAGTTGGCAGAGCCAGGTCTTGACTGCTTTCCAGAAGGACAAGAGAGTTGGGGCCTGCCTCACCTCTAGGGGGAGAGTATTCATAGGGTGGGGGCCACAGCAGAGAAGGCTCTCTTTCTGGACCCTGCCAGTCGACATTTTTTCATCGACGGGGTCCGCAGCATACCCTCTCTGCCTGACTGGGTGGATGGGTGGATATAATGGAGATGAGACAGTCCCTCAGGTAACCTGGTCCCATGCCATGATGCGTGAATCCTACTTAGTGAGTTCATTTGCCTGGCTGAGTCATCTATAATGAATAGAATGTTTTGCAAAATGTTCTCTAAAGAGAAAAGTTCTCTAAAGTTTCTTAGATGATGCTAACGGCCCTGATGAAAAGCAAGCAAGCTAATGTAGAATGTGGGCAGGCTGCCAAGCACCCAATTTTGCATAAAACATGGAGAGGGAGGAAATAATGTAATTATTCTTTTTAAAATCATGAAGGAACAGTGTTAATTAGGTGAAAACTCATTAAAATGGGTGAGATAGCAGTGGAATGTTGTTTACTAAATAGAAATATTAACACTCTTTTTCTCTCATTCTCTTGTTTTAAGCCAAATTTTGGTGCCTCTTTACATATCCTCAAAGTAGAGATCGGTGGTGATGCCCAGTCTACAGGTATTTGAACTTGGGTTTTGTAGGAAAAGTTCGTAGCATTAGTGAATGAGATAAAGTGGAGTAATTGTGTTGATATTTGCTGTTCTGCAAGTGAATGGTTTCTTCATAACCCTCTCTTGCACTCCTTTCTTGCATATATTCTCGAAGGCACGCATGGGAAATCTTGTAGTACCCCGATGTGCACTTGGTTAATGTTGGATGCAGCTCTTGTAATGATAGGCCCTTAATTCAAACATGCTTACTTCAGATTTGCGTGACATACCATGCTTTTTCCCTACTTCCTTCCATGCAAGGTTGTATTAACTTCACTAATTGAACAAAATAGGGCTAATTTCTCTCTAAAAAATCTCAGCAAGTAATCTGATGCCAACTATTGGAATTGTGAGGTTCCTCCTTATAACAGGTTTATTCCAGTGGCTTAGACACGTGGAAAGTGGAAAAATATGCTTAGCCTGTGGTAAAGCAAACCTATATTATGAAGGCTTAGTATTGCCAATGGTAGATATTTGAAGGACAACTTGAGGATCCGGATGGTTGCCAGTCAGAGTGTATTGCTGCCCATAAGTTCTATAATACGCTCTGCCTGTGTGACTGCTGATAGAAGAAAACTCTAAATCCAGTCTGAAATTTGTATCAGGCTTTTAGTTGTTTCATTTTTAAAGTTCCATTTTGAAACCTATCTCTAAAGAATAGGAGTGACCCGTTCCTGATACAAAACACTTTTCCACTGAGCAAGTGCTTTGTAATCTATTATTACTAGTTAGTCATACAATTATGTTTTTAAAATGAACATTTTGAATATGAATGTGATATGGAGAATTATCTGTATTAATGCTTCTGCCCTTGACATTAGCTAGTGGGCTATTCAGATTCATTGCACAGGTGTGGTTTTCGTACGCTGTTGGAAAATATGCTGGAGTAAAAATAGGTGACAGGTCTTGCATTTAAGGAAATGCAAAGGTAATTTTTATTTTCCTTTCCTAGATGGCACTGAACCCTCCCACATGCACTATGAAAATGATGAAAACTATTTCCGTGGCTATGAGTGGTGGCTGATGAAAGAAGCTAAAAAGAGGAACCCTTCTATTAAATTGATTGGTAAGAACTGCAGACCTTTGAGGTGTGATGCTTTTGTATCTTGACAATATAATTTGAAAACAGCTCTGTGATTCATTTTTAACTTTGAGCTTGTCTAATGCCATGTGCAATATCCAGCTCATGTTATAAATAATTTTACTCTGTACTCACCTGGATTTCAGACTAAGCCAAGTTCTTAGTCATTGTCTCTGCACCCTGGCTGGCAGTGCATAGGAACAGGAACAGGTTAAAAAAGGGCTGGAGCTTTCATCACATGGTTGCAGCAATCATTTCACCTTTTTGGATCTCCCTCCTTCCATTTCCTGTTCCTGGCTAGGAAATAAACCCTGTATGTTGTTTTCTCCCTTATCTAATCAGGGAACATAGGCACATTATTTGGAATGGAGACAGTAGCTGTGGGCATTGCTCTGGACTCTTGGCCATTAAGGCCATTAACCTGGTTCAAAGTAATGTGTCAGTATGGTGGTAGTATCCTGTACCACATTCTGAAATAAAAGGGTTCTCTAGAAGACTAACTTTGCTACTCCTCTGAAAGCCATACTATAGTGTAAATATCCATGCTGCAATAGATTCACCTCGGTTTTACAGCAATATGTGCATGCATTTGTTACAGAATAAAACAGAACTGATTCATTTCTTACTGGCTGACTTCTTTGAGAGTGGCATCCTTTGTGAGTCACTTTGGATGGAGAATCTAGAAGATATTCCAGCTGCTGTTGTCAAATCATTTATCAAATGCTTATTTTTTTTTCATGCTGTACCTCAGTTAGAAATAAATCAGTCTCTGCCTACAAGCTTTCTTTAAAAGACAAAAATCTTTGTTAAGTGAGCATTTACTCTAACTCTAATTATAGAGAAAGAGGCAGCAGCGTGTTGAAGCTTAGGTCTTGGTGAGTTGATAACAGGGCAAGGGTGTTATCTAAATTAGGCAATAAGGAGTTTGGAAATAAACATTCCCCTTCCCCCAAATTTTCCCTGAGTCTTCCTGCTGGCCCATCCACTCCAGTCTTCCCAATATCTTCTTGCTTTTGCTACTGATTTTCCTCACAGCCTACCTCCCTCCCCTCTTCAACTGTATGTTTTACAACAATTGTAAAATTTATATTCAGTTGTTAAGCAGAGTTAACAAGCAAGATACCACCCTTTTACAGGGGTAGAGAGAGAGTCTGTGTTTGAGGGATGGGAGGTAATTCATCCTGAACCCTATGATTTCCTGGAGAATTTGCTGACTAGGCTGTATACCTGTCAGGCCCAGCCCAAGAACAACGATGAAACAGTCCAGTCTAGTACAGTTCCTTTATTTGCCTTATAGACAGAATCTTGTCAAGCTAAATCTATACTACAGCAACTAGTGGATATACTTTGGGAGATTCTAGGGAGTGGCTATCCTGAATCTCTTGCTCTTCTCACGCTCCCCCTGCGGACTATGCTGCCTTTGGTCTCCTTTCCCCACCTGGAATGCAGCCCCTCCTTCCTGATAGCTTTGATCTCCCACATCACTCTCCTCCCGTAGATACATTCCATCACAATACTCTACACAATGTTTATTGACACTCATGACCATGGAAGACCTGTACTGCACCTGTCTACTACTGTTTTCTGGACTTTAACAAAAACCCTAGCTTTTTTTTTCTTTGTATACAGTACAGATTGTTGTTTAGTCGTTAAGTCGTGTCCGACTCTTCGTGACCCCATGAACCATATTGCGCCAGGCCTTCCTATCTTTCACTGCCTCCCTGAGTTTGCTCAATTTCATGCTCATTGCTTCAGTGATGCTATCTAGCCATCTCATCCTCTGCCGTCCTCTTCTCCTTTTGCCTTCCATCTTTCCCAGCATCAGGGTCTTTTCCAAAGAGTCCTCTCTTCGCATTAGGTGACCAAAGTATCTGAGCTTGAGCTTCATTATCAATCCTTCCAATGAGCAATCAGAGTTGATTTCCTTTAAGATTGACTGGTTTGACCTCCTAGCAGTCCAGGGGACTCTTAAGAGTCTTCTCCAGCACCACAGTTCAAAGGCATCAATTCTTCGGCGTTCAGCCTTCTTTATGGTCCAGCTCTCACAGCCATACATTACTACTGGAATACAGTACAGATAGTCCTCACTTAATGAATGTTCAGAGTTACGATGGCACTGAACAAATGGTACTTATGCCCAGTCCTTGAAGTTATGGCCATTGCTGTGCCTGCGGTCATGTGATCAATATTGGGCGCTTGGCAGCCTGCCCACATTTACGACCATGGGGCGTGCTTCTGTTCCCCCCATCTCCCCCTATCTCTGCTCTTTTGGCTGCCCCATGCTCTGCCACCCTGCTGCCCTTCGCTCAACTGCCCTTGCCGCCCTTCGCTCTGCCACCCCTGCTATACCTAGCTGCTGTCTCCCTCTTCCTGCTGCTGCTGAGATGTGCCCAACCTTCTTCCCAAGGTCATGCATGGCCTTTCTGAGGCCTTGAGAGGCTTCAAAGCCACCTGCAACCTCGGCAGGAGTGGCAGAGTGCAGGCCAGCCAAAAGGGCAAAGATGGGGGAGATAGGTGGATGGGGGGAGTTGAAGTAGAAGCAAGTGCAGCACGTCAGGAGCAGCATGAGGTGCTTGTCTAACAACATCATGGACCTGGCCTAACGACCGCAACTGGGACTACTGAAACTACCTTTGCTAAGTGGTGTGGTCACATAATGTTTTGCTTAACCACATTGCTTAGTGGTGGAAATTCTGGTCCCAATTAGGGTCATTAAATGAGGACTACTTGTAAGTAAGGAGATCCCTGTCTGGAATTGCCCCACTTCAGTCATGGTTTTTTTGTTAGTATATACATTTATTTGCAACCATAGGTTTTAGCAAAATTCATATAAAATTACAACAGTTTCTTTCTTTACCCTTATATTAACTGATGGAAGGGCCACTTCTGATCTTAACACTGCTGCTGGTATACATGGGGTAAGGCTAAGACTGATCTCACAAATTATTCTGGACCACTTCTAATTCTTCTAGTTTACTGAAACCCCAAATTGGGGCCCCATATATCAACTGTGAGACTGTTTTCCCTGGAAGATCTTAAGTGCAGGCTATATTAACCATCCTCCTTTTGAGTAGAAGAAGGAGCAATGGCTCTCATTAATCTCATGGCTGTTGTTCTTGTGGATGCTACATGTGTTTTCCGTGATAGTGTTTCAGTAAACTGGATACCCAAAGACTTAAATTACCTCACTTGTTCTATCTCCTTACTATCTAGTGTCCCTCTATGACTCTTTGGTCTTTTAGCAAATACTGCTACCTTGATTTTGGAATAATTTATCTGTAAGTATTCTTTCCTAGAATAAGTGCTAAATTCTGTCAGGATTCTTCTCATTCTAATTAATGTTGTCGACATGAATACTATATTGTCTGTATACAGTAATATAGGGACTTTTCTACTTCCAAATGTTGTTTATATAAAAATTAAAGAGAAAGGGAGCAAGTATACAGCCCTGGCAGACAACTTTTGTGGTTTCAATCTTCTTTGTTAGAGAGTTACTCTGGTTTATCCGTACTTGCACATAAGTGTCTTTATATAATTTATATATTAGGTAAAGTAATCTTCTATCTATAGCAATAGCTAAAAACTTCTCCTGTAATTTTCCTGTATTTATTGTGTCAAAGGTAGACGATAAGTCAATAAATGTTGCATACAGGCATTTTGAGGAGCCATTCATTGATTTGTGAATCAGATGTTATAAAGTGAAACACTGATCTATAGTATTATATCCCTTTCTGAAGCCTGCCTGTTCTGCCATAATCTGCCTGGTATCTGCCCAATCAATATTTAAAAGATACCTTGTATATAACTTACACCCTATATCAGTGAAGCTTATAGGGTGAAAGTTAGTGTGGTTTGTGGAATCTTGCTTTTTAAATATTGGAATTACTATACTATTTTTCCAACCTACAGGGATTCGCCCAGTGGCATTGATATAAGTAAACAAAGAGGCGAGCATAGGAGCCCACCAATCAGGGAATGCCTTAAAAATTTCTGGTGGTAACATATTTTCTCCTGGGGCTTTGCCAGCTGTTCTTTTGTGAAATTATTCTTTTAACTTCTGTAGCAGTTACTGGGGGCCATTTTAATGATGTTTTAAATATATCTGTACCCATTAACTGTTGGTTTGTTATTCTAATATCCTCAAATTTATTTTTAAAATAAGCTATCCAAACCTCAGGTGAAATATGTGCTTCTATTATTACTTTTATTTCTCTCTGGCCTTGGGAGACTAGTTCCCAGAATTTTGTATCATTATTTTGTAAATAGAACAGTCTTAATTCTTGCCACTGGCTTTTATAGTAATCTTGTTTACTCCTCCTTATCAGTGCTTGATATTTTTGGCATTTCTCTCATTGCCTCTACCCTGACCAATGATGTTTCCTTCTTAATTTGTCTGACTAGTCTAGCCAGTTTCTTTCTTTCATGTCTACATTCGTGGTTAAACCACGAAATTCTGGTTTCAGTCATTTTCCCTGGCCATGCTTTACACACCAGATATTTAAGATTGGTAACCACATCCTCATATATAATATTTGCATTTTCCAGTTTTTGAAGTGTGACCCTCTGCTGTAGCATTGTTGGACTGTATAGCGCTGATCTTACAGCTTTGGCCACGGGAGATGTCCACTTCAATTGTTTCTGATTCTTTATAGTGCCTTCTATATTGTGACTTTCTTGTGCTACTTTATTTCCACTTATCCACATTAGGTCCAAGCCAAGTGGTCTTGGTGATCACTCTTGGCTCTATCTATAATATCAAAACACTGTACTAATGGGATCAATGAGGGCATATGAATATATAATCAACAACAGCTCCCTCTCTGTGGCTGACTGATTTATAAGAACCCCCAGATTGATCCCATTGTGATCCATGTAAACTGACCATTTATATTTTATACATTAATTTAAGTAGTTCTAGTTTGCGCTTATTCTGGATTTTATTGTGTGACATATGACCCAGAGGGAAAATGGCCTCCATTTCAAAAAAGCCTTTATCCTTTAAGTTCAGTATTTCCAAACCTGGGCCAATTCTAGCATTAAAATAATTAAATCTACCCTTGTGGAATGATGTAACATATCAACTAATGACTGTTCCAGGTTATCCCAATTTACCTGTTGTCTGGGTGGCACGTAAATGTTAACACATATTAACATTCTCCCTTTAAATTTCAGCCTCGGTATTTGAATTTCATCCATATCATAATTTCCAGGATTAATTTCTTCTATTCTCACATCAAGATGTACTGTGATTAGGCTCATTAAACCCTTTTAGCATGCCCCATCGTTCGGTCCCTCTTGGCCCATTTATAAAAACACGTATAGCCAAGTAATGCTATCATAAGTAATGAACCAAGCTTGACTCTACTGTGTCATTGGATTGAATCACAATGCCCAAGGAGATTTCAGAGACAAGCTGAAGTATAGAGGCCAAGCAGAAGAACCATTACCTAGCATTACTTGGTTCTTCTGTTTGACCTCTGTACTTCAGCTTGTCTGAGATCTCCTTGGACATTGTGACTCAATCCAGTGACACAGTAGAGCCAAGGTTGGCTCATTACTTATCACTTATCCCCCACAGCTCAAAGCAAAGAATTGGAGAAGGCTGTAATCCAGAACATGCTTTCTAGGGAATAAATCCTGTTGCATCAGATTGGAATTTGTCTCTGATCAAATCCTTCCCCAGTCATTCTAAACCTTAGAACAAGGGAGTTTGTAGTTTTTTAAAGAAGTGTTTTTCCTAACTTTTGCTGTTGGATAAAGGTAGAAGAATTGTTAATAATGAAGTAATCCTACAACATTGAAAAGAGTGCAGCCTGAGCATACTTTCTGGGAGTGAGTCATAGTGCACTGCAGTGGATTGAATTTTGAGTACTCTTTCTTATTATTTTACTACCATCCTAGATTAACAATACCATCTACTTCTTCCTCTGCAATGGCACTAGGCTTTTCAGGATATTAATATGCATGAAGTATATTAACTAGAGCTGGAATCAGTGATAATTGTGCTTCCACGATCTTGCTGCTTTCGTAAGAATACTGAAAGCAGCACTGTGGCAAACTCTGCCTCTTTTTGGCATATGTACACATCACAAGGCACATAGACAAAGGGCCGGGCTGATATCATGAAGCTGCAATGCTCCGTTCATCAGTCTGAGTCCCTTAGGCTCCCCCTGCCTGAAGATGCTGCTGCTTTCAAATGATTTGGGGGAGAACAGTTCTCTAGCAGTGCAAAAGCACCCTAATGTTGAAGTAGCTGATAGAGCTATGCATGCTTTGAAAGAGATTGAGAAGTGGTTGGGACTTTGCATGAACCCAACACCTCTTTTGTTCTTCTTTCATTTAAAGCAGTCATGTCCTTTTTCAGGCTTCTGGGCAAGCTTGAATAAAGATGTGGCTTGCTGTAAGAGTCACTTTGTTTCTTAAAACATCATCTCTTTTTCAGGATTGTGGAGGAGCCTGAAAAAAGAATGTACTTTTATTAGTAACAATACTGCTTTAATTAGCAACCATTGTACTGTGCTTTTGTGAGGTCTGAAATACCCCTGAGTTAACTTCAAAGTGTACATTACCCTAGTGGCCAGGGTCCCTAACTTAACTTGTAGAATAAGCTAATAAGTTATGGATCAGTCTCATTTTCTTTATCCTAAGTTTCCTCCTGTTGGTGGGGCAAGAGAAACCACAACTTAATTTGAATGAATGCACGTGTTCCAGTGCTATGACCAGTTTCAGCCCAACAGTTTCTCTACCCGTATTTCAGTTTGGGGATATAATAGGAGATCTGAGTATCCTCTCCATCACCATGATTTTTTCAATGAGTGAAGTGAGCTATACAGTATGCAGGATTTTTTGGTAGACACTGGAACACCTAACTGGAGTATTGCTTGGAAAAGGAAATAGAAGCAAGTGATGCATGTTGGGGCAACATACAGTTACAAAAAAATTACAAAAGCATTTGTTACATTTGCAAAAAAACCCCCTGCATGATTGGGAAGGAGTTGCAATCAGTGTAGATATATACATGCTTGTAGCCCTTATGAACGATATAATATATTCTTCCCCAGCTAACCTTCTCCATAGTGAGGTTAACTGACCTATACTTTAAACTGCCATCCTCTTTATGGAATGCTGATAGCAACAACATGTTGACTTGTCTTCCTGTTTTTGTTCACCTATACAATCAAACTGTCATTTCCTGATTTCTTGTTTTAGCAAGCTAGTTTTTCCCAGGATAGATACGTTAATATTGAAGCTTTGCAGAAGCAAATGCACAATGTCCGAAACATACTAGGACTTGGTGAAGAGTTCTAAAATATTGGAACTTGATAGAGAGAATGAACTCTCTCTTTATTTATTTGTGTGTGTGTGCGTGAGAGAGAGAGAGAGAAAGACAGAAATTTACAAGACAATTTAAATATAAAAAAAATTAGAACAACAAAAAACAGATGCTATATTTAGTGTTATTTTGTGTAATAAGCCAAGATATCAGCAAGCTTTTTGCATGAGAATGTAGCCCCTTTCTTCTTCCCTTTTTGACACCAATGAACAAGCCAGGAGGTCTTCAATTAACAATAATTTCCCATTTCATTTCAGCTGGATATTGAATTATGGTTTTTAGTTGGATTAATTATCTTATTCTAAGGATGTTTGGAGGTTCTTGGAAAGTATGGTTATTTGTATTCTTCCGGATTTAGTGTATTTATCTGAAAGAAATATTAGTTTTCTTTTTTTCTAGAAATAATGTCTGTTTAATTCCTGAAGTATTACTTTTCATCTAATTTTGCATTTTGAAGGTGGTGATATTAGGGTGGTCTACTTTTCAGATGAATATGGTTATTGACAGGAAGGTGAAAACAAAGTAACTTGGGATACAGGTAGTCCTTGCTTAACAACCATTCATTCAGTGAGTGTTCAAAGTTACAACGGGGCTGAATGAATGGTGCTTACGCCTGGTCCTTGAAGTTCCGACCATTGCACCACCCATGTGGTCATATGACCAAAATTCAGGTGCTTGCCAGCCCACCCACATTTACTATCTCAGGGTATGCTTCAACTCCCCCTGCCCACCTACCTCCCCTCCATCCCTGCCCTTTTGGCCACCCTGCACTCAGCCACTCCTGCTGCCCTGCACTCTGCTGCCACTGCTGCCCCTGCTGCCCTGCACACTGCCTTGCTCTTCTGCCACCCCTGCTGCTCCCAGCTGTTCTTTGCTGTCTTCTTCCTCCTGCTGATGAGGCGCGCCCAGTGGAGGAGCAGCAGAATGCAAGGTGGCGGGGATGACAGGGGTGGCAGAGTGCAGGATGGCAGGGTGGCAGGAGCGGCAGAGTGCAGGGTGGCCAAAAGGGCAGAGATGGGGGGGAGATAGGTGGATGGGGGGAGTTGAAGTGTACCTTATGGTTGTAAATGTGGATGGGCTGCCAAGTGCCCAAATTTTGGTCATGTGTCAGGCCTAGCCCAAGGAACTCCAAGAGACAATGCCAATTCAGTCCAGCTATGTTTATTAGCTACAACCTCTAGCAAGAATCTTCCCAGACTAAAACCCCAGTTCCCAAAGTCCTCCAGCCACAACAGTGTGAATTCCTCAGGGAGGTGCCAGTCTCATCCTCTTGTTCCTCCCACACGGTTCTGGTGAGCTAAGAAAATGTTTATCTCCTTGAGCTTGGCCTTCATAATTCCATTCCATCACATCATGTGACTGTGGGGGCAATGCGATGGCCATAACTTTGAGGACCGGATGTAAGTACCATTTGTTCAACACTGTTGTCACTTCAAATGCTAGCTGAATGAATGGTTTTTAAACAAGGAGCAACTATATAGCCCATACAAACAAAAGCTCTTTTGGGGAACTCCATAATTTTTAAAAGTGAGAAGGGGGCCTGAGAGAAAAAAGTTTAAGAAACACTGGTATGTAAGATGAGGTATGCTAGTCTTAAATCCACCCAGATCAGAATCCCAGGAAGTTAAAACAGTCTGCCCACAATAAGTAATCATCTAACAAACAATATTTTTAACATTGTCACTGAACTACATCTGGTATCGACTGAATTAACTTTTATTACTTTCATGGTGCTTTCTATTCATATCCTTCTCCTTGTCCTTTTGCATGTCTGTCTGATCTACTCTGAAGGATCCTCTATCTCTCAAGCAGATCTGTGAGGACTTTGGAAAACAAATTGGTTATATTAACAATATCTCTTCTGCTGGCAGATGGATCCCATTCTATGCAATCTACT
Source organism: Liasis olivaceus (assembly GCA_030867105.1). NCBI lineage: Eukaryota > Metazoa > Chordata > Lepidosauria > Squamata > Pythonidae > Liasis > Liasis olivaceus. The sequence goes on from CM061349.1 coordinate 40,068,061, forward strand.
GATTCTTTTCTTAATCAACTATTTTTGTTATCAGTTGTTTGCTTATTAATTCTGTGTGTCTGATCCCACTCTTCAGCTATTTTGTCTTCCATTAACTCCAACATCTGACCCCTCTTATTCTCTCTCCATTTCTAGCTCAACTGCATTTCCTGTTTTTTATAAATTGCATTAAACGTTTTAAAAAGAACATAAAAACTAACACAAACTAATACAGAATAAAGAAAAGAAAGAAAGAAAGAGAGGAAGAAAAAATAAAAGTGCAGAAAGAAAGAATAAAAAGAAATAGAAGAAACTTCTGATTTCCTTTGCAGCAAATATAAGTATGATTAAAAAGTTATCTTTTACTCTATGATTACAAAAAAAGCTCACTTTTTTCTATTATCCAATTTTTTTCTAATCATCAAAATCACAGATCATAAGTACCTTTTTTTTCTGTTTCATGTAAAAACTCTGTAGGGGTTTCCAGTCAGCCATAAATGTAGATACTGCCTTTTCTCTGATCAAGGACTTTAATTTAGCCATCTCTGCAAGTGTCATATTCACCAACCATTCCTCTATTGTGGGTAATGTTGAACCTTCCCACTTTTGAGCATATAATAGTCTCGCTGCAGTTGTCATATATAAAAACAAGGTTCCATGACTTTTTTCTAGTTGCCTGTCCATTAGTCCCAAAAGAAAAGTCTCTGGTTTCCGTTGTACTTTAACCTTCAAAATCTTCTGAATTAATGTATGTATTTGTATCCAAAATTGTTTAGCTTTTTTACACATCCAGCAAATATGATAAAACGTCCCTTCATTTTGTTCACATTTTCAATAAAGATTTGAAGTATCTTTATACATTCTAGACAATTTCTCTGGTGACAATTTCCAACAATATATCATTTTATAAAAATTCTCTTTAAGGCTAGAACATATTGTAAATTTCAATCCTTTCAACCACATATTTTCCCATTGATCCATTTGTATATTATAACCAAAATTTTTAGCCTATTTTATCATACATTCTTTTACTTGTTCTTCTTCTGTCTCATATTTCAGCAAAAGTTTATATATTTTAGCAATAACATCTTCATCATTGATACATTATTCTGTTTCAAGCTCAGTCTCACTTTGCTCAAAACCATAAAATCTTTTATCCACTTTAAATCTTTCTGGTAATTGTACGTAAGACGACCATTGACAAGTATATCCTTCTGCTGTCAAATCTTCTCTTGATTTCATTTTACAATCTTCTTGAGAAAATTCTAGTACATCATGATAAGTTAACCATCTATGTTTAGTTATCATTTCTCGTCTATAAAATGGTTCTTGTGCTGATAGCCACAGAAGTGTTTTCGGGCATAACCTAGATTTATATTTATTCCATACTGTAAAAATGGCTGCCTAATAGCTCATCTGCATTTCCCTGACTTCTAATCAACTCTTTTGGTGGCCAAGGATCGCGTGAGAGGAATGGGGACCACAAAGTAGGTGGGGCCTCATCACTCATTTCATGTTTGTTTGTTTGTTTATAGAATTTATAAGGCTTCCCAATTCAAAAACTTCTCTGGGCAGTTCACAGTATTGAAAAAAGGTAAAGGCAACAATTAACAGAAGATAATACAGTAGTGACACAGAAGAATCAAAACACTCCCACATAGGCAAGACCACTCTGAAGGACCCCACCATCCCAATTGTCCCATGTCCTGTGAGAACCAAAGGTTTTCAGGACGTTTATAAATAAGACAAGGCCATTTTAAATAATTTTCAAAACAGTAATATGCCTTTTTATACAGCAGTTTTCAACTACTTTCTGCCACAAAATGGCAGTTTTCAGCAATTGTAATCAGGGCTCTAAGGTTCAGAAAAATATACCCCTATTTCTCAGCTTGCTCTTAATTCTGTTCATTGTTCCATCCAGCTCTTGTTGGCAATTATTTTCTGCCACTCATTCTTCTGTTTCAGTGAATTATCCTGTTATTAGTAATACAAACTATAACACTAGCATTATAGAAAAAGAAAGTAAAAAATGTGTAGAATCTAGTGATTCTTGTATGGGTGTGATGAATGTTTACAATGAATAGGGGCTTAGAAAATGTGGATAAATTCAACGCTTTCTACAATAACTCTGTTTAGTAATTGTCTTTTTCCTCCCACACTATCTACATTTTAAAGAACATTTAGTTCCGTGTAATTGATGTGTTAAGCATAATTTTCCTTTGTGCTTGTTTATTTTTTTGTTTGTTTCCCTTTGCAGGTTTGCCGTGGGCTTTTCCGGGATGGATTGGGAAGGGTAAGAATTGGCCCTATGATTACCCAGATGTCACCGCTTATTATATTGTCTCCTGGATTATAGGTGCAAAAAGATTTCATGACTTGGACATTGACTACATTGGGGTTAGTAAAGGAGTTTCTCTTCACATTGTTTTTTTTTTTAATTTAAATACAACTTGTGTGAGAGAATATTGTACCATATGGTTTATGATGCAGGCATGCTTCCAAGTGTTTTTTAAAAATCTTCCTCTCTTTGCATTAAGCAATGTATCTGTGAGCGGTAATTGGGATGGTGAAACAAAAGTTAATATAAAAGACAATTCATCTAGTAAAGTGAATTTGACTTGTGCTAAAATGTGTCTGATCCATAAGTAAAAATAGCTTTAGACAACTTTAGACTGATTGCAGAGGAGAGTCTGCATTCCAGTAAGCCATGTTTTTTTCTTGAATGCTTAGAATTGTGTAGATAATATGCAATTCACTGATTCAAAGTAGACTTTTAAACAACTTCACAATTTTTTGTATTGGTCTACATAGAGACTGGTTTTAAAAGTCACCACTTTGTCCAAGTGGAGATGGCCAGTATAATCCATCCTTCTGCTACACCATCTCATTTAGATGGGACAGCACAGAAACCAAGTAGGCTGGCAGCAGAAGGAAGGAATAATCTGTCCATCCTATGTAAAGCCTATTCCTTACGTGTATAGAAATCCTGCATCTTTAGCAATCAGACAAGCTTTTACATATGAGGCTGATGTAAGTGTAATATTTGGGTTGATGATCTGGATTTAAGTTTGCATGCTTTGAAAATGCAACAGGTAACACCAGCTTTACTTCATGCCAGGAAAATTTAAATCTTCTCAAACAGGCAAGCTAAGTAATTTGCTAGTGGTGTGGGTAGACATCACTTTTATTTTGGGTTTGCAGAGAGCAGTACTCTTAACATGGTACAATTGCTCAGCTGTTTATGAAACCAAATTGTGAGTCATCTTCCAGAAAGATTATAGCAAACTGGCAACGCCTAGTCAAAGGTGTTCCTCATACTGATATAAATGGTCTCAGGTAGTGTTTATTTCCTCTTATATGTTATGGTGAGTTCAGCACTCCAGGAATGCTTGTTAGAATAGGGAAACACATTCCACTCAGGAAAAGAAGTCATTAGTCTTTGCTCTAAGATAAAGATAGGCAAGTTGTCTAGTGCAGTGTTTTTCAACCTTGGCAACTTCAAGATGTGTAGATTTCAACTCCCAGAATTCCCCAGCTAGCATGTTGGCTAGGGAATTCTGGGTGTTGAAGTCCACACATCTTAAAGTTGCCAAGGTTGAAAAACACTGGTCTAGTGGAACTGCTGCCAGTTGACTTCAGAAGGAGAGAATGAGCAGAGAGAGCAAGCAGGGAAGAAAGCTGGTAAAACCTTTGCTCCGTGTGGGCATCATGCTAAATCACTATTTACGCAAACATACGTGAGTCTTGCACTCACCTGCCTGTTTCTCTGGCGTAGCTATAGTTTTCAGTTTCATTTTTGTTTGCAGAATGTTGTGGTATTATGGTATCTGAATTGAGAAATGATGGTAATGATTTATTTGAAGATAGCCAATTTAAAATCATGAGAGCCCTACATGGCACAGGGCCAGGTTACTTGTGGGACTGCCTCTCCCTGCCCACCCTAGGTGAGATAGGGTGGGTGCACTCCAGGTCCCCTCCCTTAAATATTGTCACCTGATGGGACCTTAGAGGCGTGCCTTCTCGGTGGCCACCCCAGCCCTCTGGAATAGCCTTCCATCTGAGATCAGAGGAACTCTTATCCTCCTAGCCTCCCAGAGGGCTGTGAAGTTGAGAACAAAGTTGCATCTCTAAGAAGAATATATGAAATTCAAAGATCAGGTGTTTAAACAATGCCACAATAATAAAGCAACATTAATTATTATCTAAGAAAACAGGCCATAATTATAAGTGACTTGGAATGCTTCAAAGTAGTCAATTATATTTTAGAAAATAGTGGAAAGGACATGTTAAAATGGACCAAAAGGATCTTCACTGGTAGGGTATTTCAAAATTTTGGTACCCCTGATAAGAAGGCCCTGTCCCTCACTGGAACAGAGGACAGGGCTTCCAGTGCTAAACTTAAGGGATACACATTTTTAAAATTTTATTGTGAATGACCTAGGTCAGTTTTTTCCAACCTTGGCAACCTTAAGAAGTATGGATTTCAACTCCCAGCATGCTGGCTGAGGAATTCTGGGAGTTGAAGTCCATATCTCTTAACGTTGTCAGGGTTGAGAAACACTGACTTAGGTCATCCAGACTTGTTGAAAAAAACATGTGGCTGAGGCATTCATTTGTTCCACTTATGCTTCGTACTTTGACTGTTAGGATTCCAATTCAGGTTACTGTGCTTTGGGGTTGGGAACTGGATTTAGTGGGATTTTCTTGTAATTCCTGTTCTAGTTTTGATGGAGATTAAATTTTATTATTAGTTTTTAAGCAACTTTATAACACTTCTAAATTTCTTTCCTTTTCTTCGTTTAAGATTTGGAATGAGCGGCCTTTTAACAGCAAATATATCAAGGTATGTCAATTACTACCTTTTTTTTTATTTACCCAAGTAGGATTACTGTTCTGGCTTTAACAAAACAACAGAGCAAAACCATGCAGCAGAGCAAGAATGTAGACTTACTTTACTGCAGCTAAATAAGCGATGACAAGTTGCATGACTTGATGTGTATTAAAAATGATTTCCATTTGCATGCTTTCCTCTTTACTAGTAACATCTGAGTCATTTTGTATTGTCCATATAACACTGACTGGAAATTGAAAGTAAAATGTAATGATGGTCATTTTTTGTGACATTTGCCTTGAAATATTTTTAATTTAGATGCCTCCACTAGTGTCTGCTCACCATCCTACTGGCTCAGAAGGCAGTATCCTGGTCCCAAGTTGTTTAGGGCCTTGAATGTCATAGCCAGAAACGTGATCCAGGCTCAGTAACTAATTAGTAGCCAGCGCAGTAGATTAACCATGTTAGTTGCCCACTTTACAGCTGAGTTACTGCATCCTACAATAGCTGAAGCTTTTGGACCAAGCGTAAGAACAGTTTCACACAGAGTATATTAGAGTGGTCTACGGATGAGGCTATCAGCTCATGAACAGTTGTAGCTGGATTGTCCCTCTCCAGAAAAAGCACTTGGTGCTATATTATTCAAATTGACATTAAGCACTCTTAGCCATGGAGAGCTTGGGCCTTTAGTGACAATGATGAATCTAGGGACTTTTCAACACTATAGAAAAGAAGGCATAATTATTATTTTTGTATAATATTCATGTGTCACTTAATTGAATGTTTAGCTTGAAGAATGTTATAGAACTTAATCTCAAAGAAAATGGCTAGGGTTTAAAAGAAGTATTTCCTATCTTGATTAGATACACATTTCTGCTTTACAACACTTGTATATTTAAATATGACTGTGTTAGTGTTACATTTCTGCTCTTTGCTTTTGAAAATAACCTCTTTAGAGTACTTATCTAACTTGTTAGAATTCATCAATTTATGGCTAATTTAGATAAGGTTTAATGGTGATTTAAAATGTAAGGCTATGGAATATGTAAAGAGGGTAAATATTTGATAACAAGTGACTGGACCTGAAGGCTATAGGCAGCTGCCCAGTTCCTAAGAGGAGATCTCTGTAAGTTGAAATATGTAGGAAAGCTTTACTATTTAAATTTTTAGTAATTTAAATTGCAGCTGGCCCAGAATGTGGCAGCAGGTGTGGACAATGGACAATGGCTTCTCTTGAGGTCACCCTGTGTTGAGTGACTATACTGATTGCTATTTGTTTTATTAATGCAATTTAAGGTGCTTACTGTGGTGTACAAAGTTTCTTACATGATCTCATATTTCTTCAGACCTTCAGGTCTGCAACACCCCTTGCAGGTCCCACCACAGGTACATCTACAATTAACAGTACAGTGGAACCTCGGTTCACGAACTTAATTCGTTCCGCGACTCTGGTCGCGACCCGAAATGGTCGCGACCGGAATCAAATTTTCCCATAAGGTTCAATGTAAATACGGTTAATCCGTTCCGACCCCAAATTTGGTCGCCAACCGATTTCTGGTCACGACCCGAGTCAAATTTCCCCATTAGGTTCAATGTAAATATGGTTAATCCATTCTGAACCATGTTTTTTTTTTAAAAAACCACAAAAATATGACACAAAGTACAGTACGAAGAGAGAGAAAGCTAACCTTGCTCGGGAGGGAAAATGGCCATGGTTCCTGCTTGGAGGGAGAGTCCCCTCCCTACAGGAAGTCGTGACCACGTGACACGGGAGGGAAAATGGCCGCGGATCCTGTTCGTCACCCGATCCGGTGTTCGCGACCGGAGGTAATTTTTTGCGGCCAGAGTTGGTCGTGACCCGAATTGTTCGTGAACAGATGCATTCGTGAACCGAGGTTCCACTGTAAATTCTCCTTTCTCCATAAAGGGCCTTTTATTTTAGAACAAACTTTCATTGGAGTTGAGGCAGGCCTACACTGCCCAGAGCCATTCGGGAATGGATGGTATAAGTAATTTGCAATTTTAGTTATATTTCCATATATGATAGTCCTTGCTTACTGACCACTCGTTAGCAACTGTTCAAAGTTGTGATGGCAATGAACAAGTGATACTTATGACCAGTCCTCAAAGTTCCAGCCATTGTACCACCCCAGTGGTCATGTGATTGTGAATCTTGCGCTTGGCCACCAGCTTGCACTTACAATGGTTGCAGCACCCCATGATCATGTGATTGCCATTTGCAACCTTCCCTGCTGGCTTCCCATTCCCCCAGACAGAATTGGTGCACAGTCTGGGGGTCCTCCTGGACTCATGGCTCCTGCTTGCGCTCATGGTTCCTGCTTGTGGAGCAGGTGGCAGCTGTGGCTAAGGGGGGCTTTGCGTGGGTTCATCTTGGGCACCAGTTACCCCTATACCTGGACTGGGAGGCCTTCCTCATGGTCACTCATGCTCTAGTCAATGTACTCTATATGAGGCTACCCTTGAAGGTCACCTGGAAACTTCAACTTCTCCAGAATGCAGTGGTGTATGCATTTGTGGCATGTCATGGGTTGCCTGTGTTACACTGGTGCTGCATGAACTGTACTGGCTCCCAGTTTTTTTTCAGGTTCAATTCAAGGTGTTGGTTATCACCTTTAAAGCCTTATGTGCATGGGGCCAGGTTGTTTGAGGGACCGCCTCTCCCTGAGGACATGTACCTGTCCCACTAGATTGGATTGCATACAGTGGGCTCACTCAAGTCTCCTCTAATAAATGTTGTCATTTGGTGGGACCTACAAAGCAAACTTTTTCTGTAGCTGTGCCTGTCCTGTGGAACAGCCTCTCCCCAAGATATGGAGAGTACCTACTCTCCTTGTCTTCTGGAAGGCCATTAAAATCTGGCTTTTTCCTCGGGCATTGGAGCAGTATGGGAGGTGAGCCCAACATTGTGTTTTTCAGAAGATAGTGTTATGGTGTTTGGTGGTCTTATTTATAATCAAATAAAATGTATTAATATTTGATAATTATTAATTATCAATTAATAATTTATTAATAATTATTAAATTTATTTATTAATATTACATAAAATTAAGACAAAAACGGATCCTGGACATTTGTGTCAGATAAAACAACTTCCCCCAAAATCATCCCAATTTCATTAAGTTTTTTCAAATTTGTTTCTTTGTCTAAAGAAGACTAATTGAAATGTCTATAAACAACACATAACAGCAGACAAGTTAGTAATTCACGTATTGATTTATCCTTTCATGTTGTACTTAAAAAGGAGTTTTACTATTTTGCATCTGGGCAAAAAAAGTGATAGATCCTAGATCCTGGGGTCAGCCCTACAAGTAGACCAGACCAAGCATCAACTGTACAGGAAGGCTAAGACCACTTTTATTGAGAGTGGCTATAACAACAAAATCTTGCAAGTCTGATTGTGCTGTGCCTCCTCCCCTTGTTACACCCATGCGAATTAGGGAGATGTGTGTCTGAGCCACTTACTCATACAAGTAGTCCTTGCTTACTGACCACTTGTTCAGCAACTGTACAAACTTACAAGGGTGCTGAAAAATGAGACTTATGACTGGTCCTTAAAGTTATGGCTGTCTCAGCATTCCTGCAGTCATGTGATTGCAATTCAGGTGCTTGGCAACCAGCATGTATTTATGATGGTTACAGCATTCTGCAGTCACATGATCACCATTTATGACCTTTGCAGCCAGCTTCCAACAAGCAAAGTCAATGGAGAAGCCAGCAGGAAGTTGCAAGGTGTGGTCATGTGATATCATGGTTAATGACTGCGCCGCTTAGTGACAGAGTTGCTGGTCCCAGTTGCGGTTGGTAAATGAGGACTGCCTGTACTTTCTGTTTGTTTTGGATTTAGGTCATTTTTTTCTCCTCATTACTTTGGTAATAGATCTGGCGTATCTCTGTCAAGGTCATTTTCCTGACTCTGCATCTGGGGATGTAGCCAAGAGAACACGTGTGCCCTTGACAGGCAATAATTGCTCAAAAGTCATGTTGACAGTCCTTTGACTCTCAGAGCAAAATGGGGTAAAAGTAGGAGAAATTCACATCATGTGAGTTTGTTTTATCTGGAGTTTGAGTAGGTAGCATATAAATGCTGGTAATAAAAAATAAATAAAATGTTCAAACTCCCTGTATTGTATCTCCAGTAGAATTCAACAGTAACTTGATATTAACACCTTTAATTTACAACATTTTGCAAATACCTTTGCAAAATTAACTATTGAGTTAAGTACATAGAATTTTTAAGCTGTCATAAGTTATTCTTGTTTGCTTTGTTAAGTTTATGAAAGTGTGTACAATTTGTAGCAAGACTTTTGTTGAGGCAGATCGGTCTCTTTGCAGTCAACACTTGCTCTGTGTAATACATCTTATAGTCTATGAAAAACTTCTATCTTGCTAAAAATGGGAATTTATTAGCTGGTAAATAAAATAAAGCTTAATATTTCTGGGGAACGTCTGTAGAACACTGATTGTGATTAGTTTATTTTCTAAATTAAAGCAAGATACTTAAAGAATTCTAAAATTCTTGACTTCAAGATATGCTTCTTAGTGATTGGGTTAGTAAACTGATGTTCTGTTGATTAAAAACTCCAGTAATTTCATTTAAATTGGCAATTATCTGTTGTACTGTTGCCAGGATTGATCTTAAATTGGTATTAAATTCATATTAAATGGTCAGTGTTCCAGTTCTAAAATAAGAATTGATTCTGGTTAGGTGATGTTGGTATTGATGGCCTCTGAGTGCCCTTTGACTTAGTTCATGTAGTCCATAATTTCTTTTTTTTTTTGGTTGGTCACTTATAAAATGCATTTGGGGTAGTATATCAGTAGGTTTCAGTCTCAAGTGCTACCTAAATTTCTTCAGGCCAGTCTCATACAAGTAACACTGTTTCTTATTAATTGATTCTCACCAAAAAATACACAGTTCCTACTGAGGACTGTGGAATCTAAGCAAGCCAACAGCATATATGATTTTAGTTTTTTAACATTTAATTTCAGAACTAGATTACCTTGCTCTCATACCCCTTACTTGTTTCTTTAAGGTAATGTCATGCTCCTTAGTTGATGAAAATTATACTTCAAGTAATATTATCTGTTACCAAGGTACTACGCAAAACTTTGGACAGAGTGGGTTTAAAGACCATTGGCATCATTGCTGCAGATGGAAATTGGGACATTGCCAGTCAAATGCTAGTCGACCCTTATCTAAATGATGCTGTTGAGATAGTAGGGTAAGTGTGGAAATACAGAGGAACAGTGAATCCTCTACTGTCTTGAAAGCTTTGTATTAATTAGAATTTGGATGCAAGCTTGACTATCCTGCTCTTCTTATGCATGGGCTTTAGTACCATTTGTTTCCAGTCCTGCACCTGACATTGGGCGGCTGACTATTGCTGTGGCTTAATATGATACCTACATTCTTCTGCTATCTTCTATAGCTATGGGACTCTTCTTTTACATAGTAGATTCTTTAGATGCTCCCCGCAGTTCTTCTTCTGTGGGTAGCCTGAGAATCTAAGGCTTCCTATCTTTGAGATAGGAACAGAATTTTCAGTACCTTCACTATATGAGGATGGGAAGCTTTGACAATTGGTGGGGCAAAGTCTAAGAGTTACTGATAGGCTCATATATATAGGATTGTGTGGAATATTAAACATTACTGATTATCTCTGAGGAAGTTTCTTGTGCTTGCTTAGCCTTTTCAGTGATTGTGGGGTACTGTAGCTTTAGAATACTCTTCCTGTGGAAATCTGTTGGGTTCTTGCTTTGTCTTTTTCTCTCAAGTTTTAAGTTCTACTGCTCCATTTTTTTTGTTTTATTTTATATTGTCGATTTACTGTTTATTTGTGATGGTATATCTAATATATGTCATTTCACTTTTTGATCTGTATCTTAGTTGCTTTGAATACTGGAAATGTAGGAGGGTGCTATAGATTATGCATTTAATTGTCCCCTTCCCAAATTGAACACATTGCGTGGAGATTATGGTGACAATTTTCATGTCTGATTTACTAAACAGCATCAGCTAACATTATTCTCTATATTCTCACTTCTTTGATTTTTTGGCTGTCTAATGAGTTGTTTAATGATAAGCTAAGTGTCCAGCATTAATTAACTCATTGTCTAAGCTAAAAACTGTAGTTACAGTTGGCTTAATTGTGCATCCAACAGAGTTATTAATCAGCTTAAGAAAGTTACATATCCACCCACAAGTATCATTGTTCAGTGGATAAATTCTTTTAAAACATTTAAAATGGAACAATTTTTGATTTCTATTAAAATGAGTTTTATGCGAAATGATGGCAATTTGTTAAATAATAACCACAAAATTTATGCTTGAATGGACTAATGCCAAAGATTGCTATGGATCATGAGGTTTGTAGTTTGATTTTCTGCTCTTTCTTAAGAATTAAGAATAGAAACAGAAACTTAGAAACTTTAGTTGTGGGAATGCTTCTGAAGCTAAATCCAAATTCTGGATGTCTTGCTGTTAGCTGCTTGTTTGAAGTTTGTTTGCAATATTCAAGATTTCCTTACTCTCAGTGGCTTCTGGGGAAGAAATGGCAAACTGAAGACGGCTCTGCTAAAAGCGGAGCTGATGACTATGGTGGAATGAAGAGTTGGCGAATAGACTGGCTCTTCCTAATTCCTCTCTGGACAAAGAGAGGACTTGAGATTGCCCACAAGTGCATCATACAGTTGCTTCTTGCGAGGAGACTGCAAGACAGCTGTCTCCAGTAGGTTTAGAGCTCTGAGAGACGAGGGAATAGCCATCTTTTTGTTTAAACTGTGGTTGGTGCCTTTAAAAGGACAGAATTCGCATACTTTCTTTTCTAATCACTTTTGGAAATTGCTTGTTAAACTGCTTTTCAGCTATTAGGAACCCTTGGATCGACAAATTTTACAGCATCAGGTGAGTTTCCTTCAATCCTTAGCAAAAGAAGTTTTAAATACAAGTTTAAGGACTTAAAAAAAATTATTTTGGAATAAACAGCAAGAAGGTGATTAGAACTTTGATTTTGGAAAGTTACAAATGGACTAAGGGCCAGATGGATTTGAAATAAGATTTTGGAATTAATTATAAGAATCCTTCCCATGGGAAAATACTTTTGGTTTGAATTCTCTTTAAAAAAAAAATAGGATGAGACTTTGAAGGTTGGACACTAGAGGGAACCAGAAGGAACTAAAGATTACAATTAAAGGAACAGAACACTTAAATTTGACTTACTAATATAGAATGAAGCAAAATATTTTAACATTGGACATATTGAAGGATATTTTTGAACAATGGACCCATAAGTTAATTTTAAGAGTGTCTGCCTCTGTAGATACACTGTGTTTAAAAGATGTTATAAAAGAAGAACAAATTTTACTGGACATGATTGAGACTGATCTGAAAGTGGATTTAAAAATGACAGGCTACAAAAATGATATGGAAAAAGATTCTATGCTGGACATACAAATGAAACCTGCTGATGTCTTAATAATTAAAAGGGATATACAAATAACAAACCAGAAGAGTGACCTGGATAACTTTTCTATATTGGATTTACAAAACAGACTTGTTAAAGTTTTGAAGAATTTTGTGAGAAGGGACAAAAAAAAAAAAATGAAAAGAAATCAAGTTCTAGGGCATTATTTGAAGGGACTAAAGATCAACATTGTTAAAAGTAAAAGGAAGGAAGATAAAGTTAGTTTATTTGATCAAGGTTAAAATAGATATGTTGTTATCTCTGGTAACCCTTAATAGACTTTTGCTGATCAGGACTGATGATGAGGCTTTAAGGATTTGTTTATAGATAAGAGACGGGATATGGGAAGAGGAGAACATTTGTTGTATTTTAAGAGAAGATGATAAGTTACTAAAATTGTTTATACTTGTTGTGATGAAGGGGGAAGTAATTTCTCTCTCTCTCCCTATACATATACATATACATATACATATACATATACATTCTTATTTTTTCTTTCTTTTCTATTTTTCTATTTTTTTCTTTTCTGCACTTTCTATTTTTTTTATTCTTTCCTTTTTTTTTAGTTTGTATTAGTTTTTATCTTTTTAATTGTAATTTTTTAGTAAATTACTATATAAAAAAAGATTTCCTTACTCTCGCCCTCATCTTATTTAGTGTCCCTCCTAATGCTTTTTCTGCCAGAGATCATCTGGGAGGACATTAATGATGATAGGACTAGGAAAAATAAATGTATTCGATTAGATGCTGTACTGAAGTTCTCTTGGGAGCAAACTATACTGTAAAGACATTGTAGTGATTTGACTAACTTGAATTCAGTAAGATAAATGTCAGCTGCTGCATTCTTTTGAGGCTTATCTGATCCAAGACAAGTCTTAATGGGAAGCTCATGATTTTTTGGGATTAAACAAGGATCAGGGTAAAGATATATAGAATCAGTTTTGGACGCCAGCTATTGTACCATGGCTTGCCCGATCTAGATGCTTTCTAGCTCAGCAATGTAGCAGGTATTTCTGAGTGAGCCTCATAAAGCCAGAAAGCATGTGTGTGTGTGTGCACATGTGTATCTATTATCTATCATCTATCTATTTCTATCTCTCTATCTATCTTGGTGTAATAGTTAAGATACTGGCCTAGAAACCAGAAGAACTCTAGGTCTCCTTTAGGCATGAAAGCTGGCTGGGTGACTTTGGACCAGTTACTCTCTCTCTCAGCCCAATTCACCTCACAGGCTTGTTGATGTGGGGAAAATAGGGGGCAGGAGTAATTAGGTATGTTCTCCACCTTGAATTGTCCAAATATATATTAAAAAGGGAGGATAAAAATCTAATAATAATTACCTAGCTATCTACCCTGAAGAGAAGGTAAAGAGAAGGATGAACTATTTTGTACTGTTTCTTCTTTCCCTCTCCTCCAAAGCAGAATGTATAAGAAGTCTTATCAGATCAATGTTTAGGCAGTTGCTGAAGCTGACACCACCTCTGTCATGATCAAACTCCCAAGTGGCATTACTATCATTGCTATTTGTAGCTGTTAGAATTATTGTGTCTGACAATTGTTCCCCCATTCATTGGGCAGACATCACTGCTTCTAGATGGCAGGGTGACTATCTTCTAATCACCCAAAATGCAGTGCCCTCCGTTGACATTGCATTTGAGGAAAGTTAGTAGCAATTTTTTCATCTTGGCTTCCATCAAGACCACCATTTGCTACTAAGTTTATATCTGAGAAGAAATGGGTGAATCTCTGTTGCAGTATCACTTTAGAACTTCAAAATAATTATTCTGAAGTAAGTAAACAGAGAGACATTGATAGTTTAAATTTTTACCACCGAGCTTGTCAGTGCTTAACATTGCTGTACTGTATCAAATTTCCCCTGGATGTGAAAATGAGAATAAGATTATTGTAGAGTTCAGATCTTGCATCATCCTGAACCTACGCACCACATGATTTTTGACACCCTTGGTGTTCAATATCATGTTACTACTAACAGAAACAACAAATGGCTAACAGGTAAGCTGAAATGAAGGGTGTAATTTGATTTGTTCTTTTTAACTATTGTTTAAACCACAGTAGATAATAAGAGGGACATCTAAGAAAGATACATTTACTTGGTGTTCATTTACCTTCCTCATAACCAAAAAAACAGTATTTGATGTACTTCACTATTTGTGAATATTGCAGACATTAAACTAGTACACATTATATATAAAAAAATCTTGTCAAAGTTTAGAATGCCAGTGTTCGTAAATACCATTGATTGGGTTTATAGCATCTTTTTACTATGTAGGGAAAATACTTTTTTTCCCTCTTAGAAGCCATTTTCTTTTCTAAAAGTTACAAAATGCAGTAGGGTATTAAAAGTTTCTAGAATTCACCTGTTAGCTGCTTATTTTAGCTGCTCTGTTTTTTAGAGCATTATGTACCTTTTCTTGACCTTTACAATATCTCATTTGATTCCAGTATTTCAGTGTTTGTCAAGCCAGGTCTCAGATTCTTTTGTCACAGTCTATATGCACCCTATAAAGTTGGCTCAAATTGTACTCTTGTGGATAATCTCATGTCTTGAGCCTTATTCTGGGTCTCTTCTGTAAAAAGTCTTTTGTAGGCAAATTCCTGCCTTTTCAGATACCAGGATAAGAACATGAAGAAGAATAAACAAATCAGGGTAAGATCTAATGTCTGCTCACCCAACAGAAGCTTTGCAGAGGATTGTCAGTGTTTATTCAAAGATGGCTCATGGTCTTCAGTCAATAGGTGCACAAGAATTAAGATGCTCTGTGATTTTTAATGATATTCCTTTCATAATCTGCATTGCAATTTCATTGCAGATCTTTGTTACATTGCTAACTAAATACTGGTGGGGAAGTTCAATTAACTTGTTTCATTGACAGCACTGCTTCCATCAGTTATTTTCTCTTCCTCTCCCTCCACCCTACTCCCGTGCATCCTTAGCAACTGTTCTGTGGGTTGGGAGCAATTTCTGGGATAAATTTGGGGCAGGCAGAACACAGTTGGAAGGAAAGGAAGAAAACATTCTGTTGTGTGAGTGGACATTAGATCTTGCCCTGATTTGTTTATTCTTTTACATGTTCTTATCCTGGCATCTGAAAAGGCAGGTATTTGTGTATAAAATACTTTTTTAATGTTGCTGCAGGAGATATTCCTTGGTTATATTTGGGGAATGAGGCCTGCTTTTTTGTTTCCTCTGCCTGTCCATGGATGTCTCTTATGAGCTTTGTCGACTGTTAGAAATGTTTGAAACTGTTAGAAATGAAGCAATTCCCTGAAGACAGTGGCACCTTGCTCTGGTTTTCCCTTTGGCATACATGTGGCTACAGGTGTTATAACTTCACATTTATGCAGATGTCATACAGAGAGAAAATGCCTATTTTGCAGCTAGACTTCAGCTGAATAAATTGCACAATTTGGCTTTTTAAATATTTCTTACAAATGGGGAAAATGCTACTTTTTTGTCTCTTTATTTTAAAAGATTTTAAGATACACTTTGGATAAGCAAGAGCTTCAGCGGGTGCGGATCATAGCCAGCGATGACATCTGGGAACCAATATCCTTTTACACGCTTGTTGACTCTGAGCTCCGTGAAGCAGTCGATATTATAGGGTAGGGTATCTTTTCAAAGCTGAATCTTTCCTCATAAACCCTTGCAGTTACTTCTGATAAGCAGCACATTTTTGAAAAAAAAAATCTTTCTGGAATATTAAGTAATTACAATCTTTAGACTCATGAGCTTTCAAAGTGTCAAATGACATGTGCAAATATGACCGCACCCCTGACATTCTTTTGTATTTATTTATTTATTAATTATTTTGTTTGATTTCTTGTCTTTTTGTCCAGAGGGCAGTGAGTGCAGTTGTCAGGAACTGGTGATTTTGCATAGGAAAGTTCAAGGGAATGCTTTTGTTTTCTTTTTCCATCTTCTGTTTCACCATTCAGGCTGTTTATTCCCTTGAGATTCTTATACAGGTAGTCCTTGAGTTATGATGGCAATTGGGACTGGGATTGCCGTTGCTAAGCAATGTGGTTCTAAAGCATGATGTCACATGACCGCATCGCTTAGTGACAGCAATCCAGGCAGTCCCGGTTGCTGTCTGTAACCCCGCAGGTCATTAAGTGGGAAGCAGCGGGAGTCTCAGGTAAAGAGTGCAGGGGTGCCACAGGGGGAGGTGCAGGCCATGTGTGAGTTGGGGGGTGCTGTGGAGTGGGGAGAGCTGCAGAGTGGCGTGAACCCAGGAAGGACAGGGGGAAGGAGGGCACAGTGTGTGCAAGCAAAGGGGGGAAGGAGAGTGTGTTGTGTGTGAGTGAAGAGGGAAAGGAGGGTGTGGTTCATGCAAATGAAGGGGGATGGAGGGCAGTGTGTGTGTGTGAGCGAAGAAAGACCAGAGGAATGGGGGAGACTTACCTGAGTGACTTGTGACTTTCCCTGCTGGCTTCCCCACTGACTTTGCTTGTGGGAAGCTGGCAGGGAAGGTCACAAATGGCAATCACATGTGGGATGCTGCAACTGGCTATAAGTGTGAGCTGATTGCCAAGTGCTCGAATTTTGTACATGTTCAGGGGTGCGCGACGGCCAGAACATTGAGGACTGGTCATTAAGTCCCTTTATTCAGCCCCATCATAACTTCAAACAATCACTGAATGAATGGATGTTAAGCAAGGACTACCTATATTCATGAGATTTAACTTATGTGAAATATTGGAAGAGGGAATTGGAGGAGAGAATGGGAAACATTTTTCTGCCTATTATTTTCACTCAAAATTACCTCTTCCCCAAATGGTTTCATTGTTGGATGGTACATTTGTAGAAGGTGGTGGTCACAGTTGTACATTGAGAGGTGGGAGAAAGAGTTTTCTCAGATCAGGTAATTTATTTTTGATAGAAACAGATTTCTTGCCATATAGCAGGGATGGGCAACTTTAGGTCTCCCAAATATTTGGACTACATCTTCTGTAATCAGCAATTATGGGCCAAGTTGCCTAGATTGTATGGGAGATGTCGTTTCAGTTATATAGTTTCAGCCCAAATCATATGCTAATGATTCAGTGGCTCTTCAGTGAGTAAAAGTTGCTTTCCCTGTCTTTTGTACATGGTTATCATGATAGTTTGCATTCAGACATGGCTTCCTGCTTGCTGTTCATACAGGTAAAACTCGAAAAATTAGAATATCGTGCAAATGTTCATTTATGTCAGTATGGCAACTCAAAAGGTGAAACCAATATATAAGATAGATGCATTACATGCAAAGCAAGATATGTCAAGCCTTACTTTGGTATAATTGTGATGATTATGGCGTACAGCTTATGAAAACCCCAAATTCACAATCTCAGAAAATTAGAATATTACATGACATCAATAACACAAGGATTGGAAATAGAACAATATCGGACCTCTGCAAAGTATAAGCATGCATATGTACTCAGTACTTGGTTTGGGCCCCTTTTGCAGCAATGACTGACTGCCACAATGCGGCATGGCATGGATGCTATCAGCCTGTGGCACTGCTGAGGTGTTATGGAAGACCAGGATGCTTCAGTAGCGGCCTTCAGCTCCGCTGCATTGTTCAGTCTCATGTCCCTCATCTTTCTCTTGGCAATGCCCCATAGATTCTCTATGGGGTTCAGGTCAGGCGAGTTTGCTGGCCAATCAAGCACAGTAATCCCATGGTCATTGAACCAGGTTTTGGTACTTTTGGCAGTGTGGGCAGGTGCCAAGTCCTGCTGGAAAATGAAGTCAGCATCCCCATAAAGCTCGTCTGCAGAAGGAAGCATGAAGTGCTCCAAAATCTCCTGGTAGACAGCTGCGTTGACCCTGGACTTAATGAAGCACAGTGGACCAACACCAGCAGATGACATGGCTCCCCAAATCAACACAGACTGTGGAAACTTCACACTGGACTTCAAGCATCGTGCCTTGTGTCCCTCTCCATTCTTCCTCCAGACTCTGGGTCCTTGGTTCCCAAATGAGATGCAAAAGTTGCTCTCATCAGAAAAGAGGACTTTGGACCACTGGGCAACAGACCAGTTCTTTTTTTTTTTCTGTAGCCCAGGTAAGACGCTTCTGACGTTGTTTGTTGTTCAGGAGCGGCTTGACAAGAGGAATACGACATTTGAAGCCCATGTCCAGGATCCGTCTGTGTGTGGTGGCTCTTGATGCACTAACTCTAGCCTCAGTCCACTCCTTGTGAAAGTCCCCAACACTTTTGAATGGCCTTTTCCTGACAATCCTCTCCAGGCTGCGGTCATCCCTGCTGCTTGTGCACCTTTTTGTACCACACTTTTCCCTTCCACATAACCTTCTATTGATGTGCTTTGATACAGCACTTTGGGAACATCCAACTTCTTTTGCAATTCCCTTTTGGGGCTTTCCCTCCTTATGGAGGGTGTCATTGATGGTTTTCTGCACAACTGTCAGGTCAGCAGTCTTTCCCATGCTTGTGATTCCTACTGAACCAGCCTGAGAGACCATTTAAAGGCTCAGGAACCCTTTGCAGGTGTTCTGGATTCATTAGCTGATTAGGGTGGGACACTTTGAGCCTAGAATATTGAACCTTTTCACACTATTCTAATTTTCTGAGATTGTGAATTTGGGGTTTTCATAAGCTGTACGCTATAATCATCACAATTATACCAAAGTAAGGCTTGACATATCTCGCTTTGCATGTAATGCGTCTATCTCATATATTGGTTTCACCTTTTGAGTTGCCATACTGACATAAATGAACATTTGCACGATATTCTAATTTTTCGAGTTTCACCTGTATATCTATACAAACCAAGCAAGCGCTTTTTCTAGCTATTGGATAAGAATAGGGATAATTTAGTTTCCCCTCCCAGAAAAAAGGAGGGCTATTCTGCTGGCATTAGAAGTGAAAGATTAAAAGTCACCAGATGAACTCTGGGAAGGAGATCTGGGGGAGAACTTTATGGGGATGTGTAATGGCTGGCATTTAAGATGGCAGTAGACAGCTCTGGCTGTTGAAGATTGGTTGTTGGTTTTAGAAAACCACATCGATGTCTGATAATCCTAAAATGGGCTAGGCAGTGTTACACTGCTAAAGCTTTGTTGTTTCTGGCATGTTGGTTTGAGGGGAGTTTGAAGGCTCCTGAAGCACGGGAGGGCAAGTCCAGGGAAGACCTACAAAGACCTGAGGAGGAGGAGGATCTGCCTTTCACAGATGATATCTGATGGAGGCTGAAAATGATGGAAGAAAAATGTTTTACCAGCCTGAGGAAAAAAAAAGAGCTGCCAGCTTGACTGACAAAGGAAAACTGCTGGCCAGTATCTTTAAGCCTTCTATTAATTCTAGATAGTAGAGGGCAGAGGGTAGAATAATTAGATATACTCATAGGCATATACATATTAGAGAGTCTTATAGCGTACAAACATATATCCATGACATGGGCAGCCCTACAAATTTGATTAATAAATAAATCTTATTCAGGAGTACAGAAAAAAAATTAAGCTGCAAGGTCTTTTAAATCTTAAGTCATTAAGCAGGCAGCAGAAACAAGGGGGACAGGAGATGACCTTCGCTTGCATAGTGGTAAACAGTCTTGTTGAGGAAAATGGCTGGAAAATTAAAATAACTGTGCGCTTGTTGAAAAAAGGAAGAAAATTCTAAGGTGGTGTTTTGCTCTGATTTTTCTATCAAATCCTATGAACCAACAGAAAGCCTCAGTCATGGTTATCTCTAATGTTTGCTTCATCTCAATTTTCTTTTAAGAGTTGAGCTTCAGCATTTTAAACATAATCAGACAGTACTCAAACTTTTTAAGACGTCGATATTAGGTTTCTTATGTGTTTTATGAGAAGGATTTAGGTTAGACTGGCAAGACTGTCCTTAGAGATTTTTGTGCCAAGTTTTAGACTTTAGAAGATATTAGTTTTTAAATGTAGATAGAGGTTTAACTTATTTTGCATCTCTGCATTTCAAAAGGAATCTAGGCTCCTGTTTTAAGATACATACTGTAAATCAAAAGCACTGTGACCATAGACATTTAGGTCTCTGAATTCTGTTCTGTAATAATAAGAGAATGCTGGCATGTTGGTAAATAAATGGAACCCCAGACAACTTTATTTTAAATTGTGTCTCTACTTTGATCTCACTAGACAGCCATAAGAAAAACTGAGGCAAAGACTTGCCAACTGCAGTCCAGGGATTATCATACTGATTTACCCTTCAGGATTTTTCATTTCTGAGTTTTAAAATGCTATATAAATGCTGAGCATTTTTATTGTAAATGGTAGCCTGTAAGTGTTATTCCTGAATTCATGGATGAACTGTTTTGTTTTCTATGTCATGGATTTACTATTGCTGTAAATGTAAAAGCTAAGGGGAATAGAAGAGATCAAAAAGATTGCTGGAGTGTCCTTGGAAATGCTATGAGATATTATTTAAAACAAGTTGAGACAGTGCACATTTATCCATATACTCATCAAAAGCTGAAGCCTTGAAGAATACCACTATTAGAAAGGATACCACACCTTACATACTTTTCTAGAATGTTATTTAATTAAATGCATATACATTAGAGTTAAAACGAATACTTTTTTTTCTGTCTAGAGCTCACTACCCAGGGACAAAAACAGTGAAAACTGCCCGATTAACTCTAAAGAAACTCTGGGCTTCTGAAGACTACAGCACTTTCAACAATGAAGAGGGTGCTGGTTGCTGGGCTCGAATCCTGAACCAAAATTATGTAAATGGGAACATGACTGCGTATGTGTTGGCATGTCCGGTGATATAAAAGTGTATTTTATGACAATATACATGTGTGTCTATAATACTGTGAAAGCCTTGCTTAACTCTTTTGATAGTGGCAATTGGGTCAATATTTTTGACAAATGAAATCACAATATGCATGAAACTTGGACCAACTAATTTTTTTCTAAAGCTGAAATGACCATAACAAAGCATTTATTCTGAAGATGTGCTCGGTTTCCACCTGTAAGAGTATTTCTTAATATATGACTTGAGAAATACTCATGTTGTGCCTGATTGATCTATATATAGTAGCTGTTGTGCTGAATTTAAATAGGTTGATTTTTGCTAGACCACTTATTTGTATAAACATCTCTGAAGCTTCCTCCCCTTCCATTTTTTGCGCCATTGCCATCAACTGAGAGTCGCAAAAGAGAGTGAAAGGCAGGCAGATAAATGCCACTTCAAGCTTAGTCTGTGTCAGCATTCCCAACTTTGGCAACTATCCATCTATCCATCCATCCATCCATCCATCTAGATTTTATTAATGATTGCTGCTGTTTCCTATAAACTGACTCTGAAGACTTTGGATTATGAATAGTGGCATATAATTAATAATTTTCCTCCCTCTTTCTTATCCCCTGTTCCTAGTACTATTGCTTGGAATTTGGTGGCTAGTTACTATGAAGAAATGCCTTTTGGAAGATGTGGTTTAATGACAGCACAAGAACCATGGAGTGGGCATTACACTGTGAATTCTCCCATATGGGTCACAGGTACATTTTTATTTAGATGTCAACTTTTCCAGTTATTAAATGCATGTTGAGCTGCTGCTTAAAATGTTATTGATTATTATGCAACTGCTGTAGCATATTGAATATCTGTTGTTTTGGATTTTAATACTTGTTGGAGCAGAGCAGAATACAAATCTTCGTAAATGAATAATAAACAGTTTCTGCTAAGAATTATAAGAGTGTGTGTGAAGTAAAACAGTTTGTTTCAACATATGTGCAGGATTTTGCATGCTGGATAGCTTCATAGGACTACTGTCAATTTGAAAAGATTTCAGACATTTTGTCTGGTCAAGATTGAGATAGTACGCTCACTCTGTTCCCCGTGTACGGATTTCTGGCTCAGTCAGGTTTTGAATTCAAACTATAGATGTACTGATTCAATGAATACATTTTAGAAGCTCTTGTGACGTTATGAAAAAAGTGTGCGTTGTATGAGAGCATAATGCTATTCTTACTGCACTGCTTAATCATTCAAAATACTTTTTCTTTCAGATGGTTGACAATCAGGATTGATCTTTCCTAGCCTGAAGCCTTCCAGTTTACATAACCTGTGATCTGTCTGGGATTTATAGGATATACAATCCAAAATAGCTGGAGAGCACAGGCTGGGAACCATTGGTCTAAACTGTGGCAGTTTTATTGAGTCACAGACTAGTGCTGCATCCATGATCCTGCACATTATGAAGGAGCTCTTCTGAATTACATCCATACCCCTTTGCCTTCCTTGTACCCATCACTAGTCAGTATTGTAGGAAGTTCCCCCGTGCCTTTGTTTGAGTTGTAACTATGTGTGGGCACTGCAGCCAAAGGAAGATGAGCCCGCAAATGATTGCTTACTTGCAGGACAATTGAGCTGTTTTCTTTCTTTATGCCATTTTGTGTTGACTTTATCTCACTCTTCCCTTGATCTGTGCTGAAACCATTTTTTTCTTTGTCAGGACAACAGCTGGTTGTGTGCATATACATTTAGCTTAGGGGTTACTTTTAGATTAGATAAGTAGGACCTGCAACCAGCAGAATATTATAATCTTGCTGTTTGTGTCCAAGGTCCAAACTGGTCCCTCATGCCCTCTTCCATCTGATTCTCACTTGCTCACTGTTTTCTTCCTTCTACCATTCCTCAGCACGTTAGGTGCTCCTTGAGCATGTTCCTGTCATTGTTGAGTTCTGGAATGGTCTCCCACTCTCCAACTTTAGCCTTCTCTTGAGTTTCCCCATTTTGAGTGCATCAGAATCCACATCTGAAGAATGAATTTGCCATGAGAATAGAGAATTATTCTATCGGCCTTTTCTTACTCTGTTCCTGGAAATGTGAAGCGATAGCTGTTGCGTAGGGGAATCCTTTTGCCATTGCCTTCAGTGTGGATGAGTGCCCGCCCTCTTCTGCTTTAACTTTTGAGAATTTCTCCCTTTAGGGAAGGGTATCTCCCCCCCCCCCCCAAACAGGATTTCACTACTCTTTCTTGTTTTGATACAGCACACACAACGCAGTTCACACAACCAGGCTGGTATTACTTGCAAGTAGATGGGCATCTGGAAAAAGGTGGAAGCTTTGTGGCTCTGACTGATGGGCTAGGCAATCTGACCATCATCATTGAAACAATGGTAATGTTATTTGGCAAAGTTCGTCTAATGTAGAATTGGTTTCAAACACTACACGTTATGGAAGTATTACAATATGAATGCTATAGAAATTAAGTGTCCTTTAAGTTGCTCTTGACTCCAGCTAACTTCATGAACATATCCATGTCGTTTTCATAACAACAGTATGATAACAGTTTGTTGTTACCTTTCTCCAAGATGTTTTCTGACTTTCCAGTATAGTCTATAGCATGTATATATATATAGCAGTATAGTCTATAGCATGGCTGGCTGGGGAATTCTGGGAGTTGAAGCCCACACATCTTAAAGTTGCCAAGGTTGAGAAACACTGGTCTATAGCCCTGGTAGTCTCTGGTACCCTCCCATCCAAGTAGTAACCCTGTTTACAGTAGCTTCTGAGCCCTGACAAAGTGAGTTAAATGCTGCCACCTGCTGATATATTTTGGAAATAAGTACTTCTATGTAATTCTCTGTGAAGAGCGTGGTACTAGTGCTTTTCAGTTGGTCTAATGTAGTCCCTGAGACTGAGTAGTGCCTTTTTTGAGTCTCGGTTCTGATAGAGCTTCAGGAAGTGGCCTTAGACAAGCACATTTGCCTTCTGGGGATAATTTACTTTACAGGGTTGTAGTATAGATTATTGATATAAACTGCATAAAGGGCTTTCAACATTTTAACATGCCATATTAATGCTTATGTATATTAGAACACATTTTTGTAACTGCTGCTTTTTCAGAATTTGAGTGGACAATGAGGAGCTTATGACTTGTTTTTGGCAATCACAGTTGGTTCATTATATTCTCAACAGTCTTCAAGGTGTGGCCTTGAAATATGGTCTTGCATTATGCTTTATGAATTCAGCAGTGCACAACTGGTCTGTGTTTCTGCAAATTATGTGTATGTGTGTGTATTTTTTTTCTGGGTCATTTTAATTCCTCTTTTCACAATAGGCTGTGTGCTGTTGCTGTAGTTTCTACTTCCTGGTTGATTTGGCATGTCAGATAGGGTAGCCTAGTTCCCAGGATTGCCCCACTCCCAGACAATACTACAATTGATAGGGATGTCCTGGACATAAGTTGCATGCAGAATTGTTATTGCAGAATATTGCATTATGGGTTGCTCCCTCTTCAGAACACTGTAACTCCATTCCATTTGCTTTTTCCCTCTTTACTTTTCTGAGTCCCTAAGACAGAGAGAATCTCCTCCTCTTGCCCCCTCCCCCAGTGGCCAGTATTTCATGATCACCAAACATACTCAGTCCTCATTGAGCTATTCTGAGATTTCTTTCTCCTCCCTCCCCTTCACCCCCTCCTTTAAAAAAAGTAAAAAAAAAAAATCTAAATCCTTTTGTACCTTTGTGAACCTCAGAATTCTCCAGAACTTGCTAATTCCACTTTTCTGTGGGTGACATTCTTTGTCTAAATAAGCAATGCCATGTACAATCTGGATGATGGAAATAAAAGGAATGATATGTTTTCTTAGGCTGAGGTGATGTTTGATCTGTGCAACTTATTCTTCATTTTCAGACTTATAACCACTCAAAGTGCATCAGGCCACCACTTTTTCCCTATGCTGTGTCACCCCAAAAAGCAGTTTTCTACCTGAAAGGATCCTTTGTAAGTAATTGAGTCATACTGTGTTGGGTGCCTTAGAGAATATATGGTCAAAGCAGGATCAGGCAATACTTTGTTTCACCTTTATAGCAATTATAATGATTGGCATTTTTGAAGCGATTATGTAGCTGAATGTTACATATAACTAATTCAAAGACAAGCTCCATTCCTATGCATCTAATCTTATTGGCTGTTGTCAGAAGTTGTCCATGAACAAATAAACATGATGCAGTCTAGATTCGTGGTGCTTCAGTGTTTGGCTGCCTATGATCTGGTTACAGTCCTAATTTCTGCTACAACTCAGATTTCTATTTACTCAACATGAATTAAAGTGTGGTTAATTTATTTTCAATTCTGCTGCTGTGGTTCCACTTAAAAATTAATTATTAACTTTAAAATAAATATTTAAATTGATTAATAACTGATTAATAAGCTAATCATTAATTTTTTAGTGAAAGGAACAAGTACCCCAAATTTCCCTGTTCAAGTTAGGTCTTTCTTATGATAATGGGTTTAATTTTTCTCATTTTGAACAGTATTATGAGGCTTATTTATTAACCTCAATCATGCATTGGAATGGAAACAATATTGCATAAATACCATTGTGGGTTCAGCTTGAATGTTATCTATCTTGGCAATTATACTAGTTATAATTATACTATAAGAGTGATTTTTCTTTTCTTATTTTAAAATGGCTAGTAATACACTTTTTAAAGAAATCATGGACTCATAATGGAACCATTACCCTTAATCAACTGTTAAGTAATGGTACTTTTAAAACTTCTGAGATTCTACAAAAGGATTTTTAAATGGCAATAAATACCATTAAAATATTTGTTATCTACACGGTTTGCTATTTTGCCCTAGCATTAAGGGATATTTCAGAGATTTTTTTTTTTTTAAGTTTGGGTCTGTTTCTATGCTGGATTTGTAATAAATGTGAAGGAATTTTGGTAAATATGTAATTCCTTATTGGTCAAATATAGCCATGGCAAACCAGATTCTTTAAAGGCAGCTAAGGATTAAAAATATCAATGTATTGTTAAATTATCTTTCAAAAATATGGAAATGTTCAACCTGAGAAGAACTTTGGATTGTACTTAGATTGTGGCAAAAAAGATGATCATGTAGTCGTGGAAGAATGGTTGAATTCCAAACTGTAAATGTTGGTTTTATGAAATTTGTCAACTTTGAAGCCTTTGAATCAGCTTTGTATCAAGAGGGAGGCAAGACCAGACAATATGATTCCATATGGTCTAGGTTCAGTTCATCATAAAAAATTGAATTACATTGAAAAACTGAAGAAAGTTATGTAATTTCAATAGTCTGATATCTGTCAACCAAATAAAAAGATATTTAGGTGATTTGCTTTGTTATTTTGACTTCCTAGTTTAGTTTTTTTTTAAATTATTATTTTCTGCTGCTGTGCCAGGACTGTGGTGGCTGAGATTAAAGACCTATATAATCAGTATCCAGTGGGTCATAGTGGCTAAAAAGATACCAGCGGGTAGCCCACACAGAGGATATGAGCACAGTGGAATCCTACTGCTCACGATCTCTCTAGTAATTAATAATTAGAGACACAATAACCCTGGTACTGAAATGAATATACGGTCATCCTGACTAGTAGATATTGTTATCCTTCTCCATGCATTTGATTAATTTCCTTTGAAAACCATCCAGGTTGATGGCCATCAATATTTCTTGTGTCCAGGGCTATTCTATACCTGGACATTTATACTGAATGGTAGCATGTACCATAAATTATAATTCTCAAGGAAATTGCTGAGTATGTGTAGTTTTAAAATATAGGATGATTAAAAGATCTGTAGTTCTGAAAGATAGAATAAGATGGATCTACTTTCATAGAAAAAGTAGGGGTCTATATATTACTTAGTACCCTTGTCTAATCTGATAATTGCCCAAAGTTTAAAATAATAGAATACTATTTGTTCTATTTTCATTAGATTTATAATGCAGACCAGTCAAATATTTGAAGAGCATATTAGCATCCCATTGCATATTTCTTCTGAGTATATACTTTTTCTGTGTTGCACAGAGAAGATAAAGGGAGTTCATTCCTCAAAATTCTAGGTTGGTAACTTTGTTGAAAGAATCTGGATCTGCTTCTTTTCTCTCATTGGAAACCATTGTTTGTGCTAAACCGATTATGTACAGTCTTGCATTAGTTTGTCTGATTTGCACACATCCATACATTGATGTTAATGCAGAAATAATTGAATTCTCGTTATTCTGTTTTGTCATATTACCAAAATATATCAAATTGTTTTATTCTGTCTTGAATGCTACTCTGCACGTTTAGAAGGGATTTGATGAGGTGAAGGTGTTCCTCTGTGCATGCATATGTGTGTATTAGAAAGTTTTGTAGACCTTGAAATGGGAAATTTTAGATGAATGAGTAATAATAACTCCTCAGAGGCTGGCTTGGATCTACTGGATCCATAACTTGTGAGAGGACTTGGTGTTAACAAAAATGTCCTGGAGAGATCAAAATCAACAAAGATAATTTAGGCCTCTATTACAGGGGGCAGTCCCCATCTCCTGACTGACTGATTGCCTCTACTTTATTCCTCTCATTTAGGGTTGTTCCATCTATGCAGAATCAACTTATCCTCTTAGAATGATTACCTCATGTCATGCTGTATCATCTTTCTCTCTGGCTGGGCATTTTGGGAACCATAGCCCCAAAACATATGGAGGGGATGAGGCTTGATAGAGGTTTTGAGGGGAACAGTGGACATCTTTGACAGTTAAAAACGGTTTGAGATGTTATAAAGAAAAGCTAATATGATTTTTTTTCTCCTCAGAGCAAGTTGAAATCTCTTCAGATGTGGTATTCCAAGCTTGAATTTTCTACTGCCAATTCTACGTTATTTCAGTCACTGGGGCCTAAAAATGTGAGTGTGCCATAAATTATAGGGTTAATATGACTATGATAGAGTTGATGGATATTGCCTTTAAGAGTCTATCTGAAGAACTAAAGGTATACAAAGGAAGAGCTTTTGCCTGCCTATTTTCTTCTACAAAGCTGCTTCTATAACAAAAGAGGAAAGCTGTTTAAGTAGGAGGAGTCTTATGAAGTTTCCATGTCTGAAATGCATGCATCTCATCTTGTCACTGCAGGCAACTTATTTCTACTTTTAATGAGGCAACCAGAACTGAGAGAAGAAATGTGAGCACTCTCAGTTCCTCTCTCCCACTCAGAGCTGTAGCGTTGTTTCAATTATATAGCGTGTTATTGTGCTATATGTACCTCTTTTTGAGTGGCATAGCTCCATCTGCAGATGAAGTAAAAAAATGCAGTTTGAGTTGAATCAAGTGGGAAATTACTAGCTTCAATTGATACTCCTCTGTGTTGCATGTAGCTCAGGGTTCATACTTTTTTTGCACTCCTGTTTCACGGCGTATGTTTGATGCCTCATGATGGAACTGTAAGGCCTATTTATTTATTTAAATTTATCATATGCACCCAACTCCAATGGATGCTGGGCGGCATACAAAACCAAAAATTTAATCTGTCTATAACTCCTTATAGTGTCACAGTAAATTGCTGATTTGGGGATACTGTATGGCTAAAGCTTAATAAAACATTTGGAATAATACATAGTTTGAATAATTTGGAATAATACAGTTTGAAGCTAGAGCCCTATTGTTGTCAGTGTTGCAAGAATGAATCCTTTCCAATATACCCACCCTGAAAAATATCCCTGTATGTGCTGTTACTAGTGAGTCACTTGCCTTCCTTCTTGCTATGCAGATCTGTGAAGGAATGTTGACCCTGAACTTGGGCTTGGATGAGATCTATACTTTGACAACTGTAACAACTGGCCGTAAAAGTCCTTTCTCAGAACCTCCTCCATCTCAACCTTTTCCATTCACTTACAAAGATGATTTCAATATCCGTAAGTCAACATAAAGCTGTTTTGAGGGAACTCCTTACTTGATGATCCTAGGCTATCAGTCATCTTTGTCAAGGATGATGAGGGGCCCTCATCAGTAGTATAAATTCTCTAACATTCCTCATAGTAAATGAACAGAAACCTATAATAGTAAATACAGGAATCAATAGATTGGGAGAATCTATTGATATCATTAAGTCTAATCCCCTGTCTGGGACAGGAATCCAAATTAAACCATCCATGATAGATAACTGTTCAGTTCTGCTTGATGATTATTGCTGCAAATTGGGCACTCCGTGCATTTGTTCACTGAATTGCTTTCTGTAGCTTTCTAGTTTTGAAAAAGCCTTAGTTTGGTGTAAGCTCAGTGTAAGTCATGAACACTGAGATCTGAACTCACCAGAGTTCCCAATCACATGCAGATTTCAGTTGACTGTTCTTGGTGGCCTTTCTGTTTTTTCATTTAGTTTGATAACGATGAAGAGATGACCAGTTAAGACAGTAAAAATGAATTTTTCAGTATGTATGGCAATAAACTACTATAATGTATGTTTTTTTGGAACTAAGAAATTGCTGATTTTGTATAATGTGTACACCTGTGATTGTGAGGGATTGAAATAATAAAATTTATGTTCTTCAAATAGGCAACCCACCTTTCAGTGAAGCACCATACTTTGCTGATCAAACAGGAGTGTTTGAGTATTTTATTAATGCTTCAGATCCAGGGGATCATGTCTTTACGCTCCGACAAGTGGTGACTCAGAGACCTGTAACCTGGGTTGTAGATGCAGAGAACACAGTCAGCACTATAGGCAACTATAAGTGGTATGTAGTAAATATAGTACCTTGTATTCACAGTTTAGTCCAAAGTTTACTATGAAATGTGGTCACAACAGTGAACTTAGAGTTGCAGAGAAGAATCCTTTCTGATGACTTGCTTATTGTGGTTATTTTTATTTTATTTTATTTTAATTTAATTTAATTTAATTTCATTCAATTTATATAGCTGTCCATCTCATTTACATGACTCTGGTGGCTCAGAAGTTAAAACAACAAAGACAAACTCATAGAAATAAAGTAAAACAATTAAAACTATTAACCAGAAATAAAAACTTGTGGGAGAGTGCCAACCTACAACTTACAGACAATTCAGCCATCTTGCAGGGCCCCCACATCCATGGGATCCCCAGGCCTGATGGCACAGCCATGTCTTCAGGGACTTCCTAAAAGCCAACAGGCTTGGTGACAATCTGTCCTCAGGGGGGATAATGTTCCAGAGGGCAGGTGTCACAGCAGAAAAGGTTCTCCTGGGTCCTGTCAGATGGAACTCCTCTATAGATGGGACCCATAACATGCCCTTTCTGCTGCATCTGAGTTGTCCTCATGCTTATGTAAACCTAGTGCTATGTAATAATGTTTTAGTGTGATCCAAGATTGCCACCTACTTCCTCCTTCTATGTAATGAGAAGCTGATGAGCACAAGCCATTGCTAAAAGAGAACTGAACAGATTTCCTATGAAGAAAATTGTCCTAGCCAGTATTCTTGAAAGTAGGTATGTTACAAGAATATGAATTATACTTCAAAGTATGAATTACTTGCTCTCTTGGGTACTGGAGCCTTGCAAATAAACTTGCTGTATATAAACCTACTTAATTTATTTTAACAGACTGTGGTGCTCTTCAGTTTAAAAAATGAATACAGAATGGTTTACAAATAAATTTATAAAGAACAATCAGATAATTGCTTATTCTCTTCCCTACTGTTCTTTCCCTTGGCCTCATCTTTGGTGCTGTTTCTTCCTTGGAGCTATACCAAACTAGAAAAGAATGCACCTGGAAATCAAGTGGGGGCCCATATAGCTAGGATAGCATGGTAGTCAGAGAAATAGAACATTGCATTATATTTTTGGTTATCCTTTTAGATTCTGTTCTCTTAGAGAGGCTGATAGTTGCATCTCTGTTGCTCTGCTGCTCTTAGAGGTACAGTTTTTCCAATTTTATAATGATGATGATGCTATCTGTTCAGTTGTGGCTGATTCTCGGCAATTCTATGGACTAGCTCCACCTTTTCCAATCTTGTATGGCTTCTTTCAGTTGTTTTATGCTCTGGATGGTGTCAGCTTTGATGGTGTCTAGCCACTGTGATTTTTCCAGTGAGTTTGATCTCATGACATGGCTGAAATAAGTAAGGTGGAATTTTGTGATTTTGCCTTCCAGCAATATGTCTGGTTTTATATGCTCCAGAACTTGCTTGTTTGTCACCTTTGCTGACCAAGGAATGTGCAGGAGCCTTCTCCAGCACCACAACTCGAACTTGTTGATTTTCCTCCTGTCTAGCTTTTCATGGTCCAACTTTTGCAACTGTAGGAAACACAATAGTGCAGACTAATCTGCATTTTGTTGCCAGGCTGATGTCCTTGCTTTTCCATGTTTGATTCATGTTCATCATTGCTGTGCGATCTAGTGCAATTCAGTGCTTTATTTCTGGACTGCATTCACTGCTTTGATCGATCTGTGATTCTAGGAAAGTCATTTCTTGTACACATTTGATCTCTTCATCGTCAATTGCTATTTTGACATTTCCATTCCTTGCAGTGGTCATGGGCTTGATCTTTTTGATGTTTAAGAGGAGGCCAAATTTCTCCCTTTCTTCTTTAATCCTTTTGATCAGATGTTTCAGGCTTTCTTTTGTTTCTGAGAGGAGGGTTGTGTCGTCAGCATATCAAAGATTGTTGATGTTCCTTCTTCCAATCTTTACTCCAATTGTTGATTCTTCATGTTCCAGCTTCTAGTTGATCCTTCAAGTTTCAGTTGATCACTTTAGCATACAGGTTGAATAAGAAAAGTGAAAAAATGCAACCTTGCTGCACTCCTTTCTCTATCTTGAACAAATCAGTGTCTCCATATGGTGTTCACACAGTGGCTTCCTGATTTGCATACAGTGACTGCACCAACTAGACCAGATGTGTTGGCACCCCTTGGTCTTCTAGGGCTCTCCACAGCTTGTCATGATCGACACAATTGAATGCATTCTTGTGGTCAATAATGCAGATGTAGACGTTCTTTTGATATTCTTGAAATTTTTCCATGATCCAGAGTAGATTTGAAATATGTTCATGGGTGCTACGATCCCTCCTAAAGCCAGCCCTGGTAATTTCCTTTTGATAGTCAGCTCAAGATATTATTGTATGATCTTAACGAGAATCTTGCTAGCGTGTGGGATGATGGCAGTTATTCAATAATTGGAGCAGTCCTTGGAGTCACCCTTTTTTGGGCATGGAATGAACGCTGATTGTTTCCAATCCTGTGGCCATGTGTTCATTTCTCAAACTTTCTGGCACAAGGCTGTGATGGTTGTGGGTGGTACAGGCCTCAGCAATTCTGTGGGGATGGTATCAACACTTGAGGCCTTGTTGTTTGGCAGCTGGCTCATTGCCCTTATGACTTCTTCCTGAAGGATGGCTGGTTCTATTTCTGCTTCCCTTTCCTCATCATCCTCTTTGTTGTTGGCATACAGCTCTTTTGTATATTTTCACCATCTGTTCTTGACACCTTGTTGGTCAGACAGTTCTTTCCCTTGCTTGTTTTTGATGATGCTTTTTTGAGCAGAAAACAGTGTTTAAAAAGTCAATCCTTTGACTTGGGCAAAAGCATTCCTGATGTGGCCCTTTGTGCAGTCCTCTTCTATCTGCTTGCAAAACTGCTCCCAGTAAACTTTGTTGTCTTTCCTTGCTGCTCTTTGGAAATCCGCATTCAGTCTCCTTGCTTCCTCCCGTTTGCCTGCTACTTTGGCTGCTTTTCTTTGCTTGGCTATTCTGATGGTTTCATCTGAGAGCCACTTGTGCTTTTTCTCTGGTGTTCAACTGCTGTTTCAACGATGGTCGATTTAATTTCTTGCCATAGTTTGTCAGGCATCTTCTCAGCAATATCCAGCAGTTCAAACTTATTTTTCATCTCAGCTGCATACGTGGCAGGGACTTCTTTGGTGGTGCTGTCTTTTTGATGCTGCATAATTTGACTCTGATCTTAGCCACCAACAATTCATGATCTGAACTGCAGTTGGCACCCGGATATGTCTTGACATCGAGGACTGAACTGGTCCATTGATGGCTGCATAGGACATAGTCAATTAATTTTATAATAGAGATAGGGAATATAACACTTTCAATAGTCCTAGATAGTATTGAGTGAGCCCCAAATTAAATGTAAAAAACTCCTAAAATATTGTGAAGTGTTGGCATTGTAGGGAACAAAATTTCAAAATTTTGCAAGATACCAGACAATTTTGAAGATGGATTTTGCCTGGCCCTTACAAAGATTGTTGATTGATCGATCTATTTATCTGTGTCCTGCTTCATCTTCGCTAAAAAGTAATTTAATATGAAGCAGTTCCTATTTGGGAAGTCTTATATGGAATGATTTTTAGCACTAAATAAAGCGTCATCAAATTTAGAATATAACTTCAGAGGTTTAGGGGAGAAACAGGAAGAAAAGATCAGTCCCCTGA
Organism: Liasis olivaceus; assembly: GCA_030867105.1. NCBI lineage: Eukaryota > Metazoa > Chordata > Lepidosauria > Squamata > Pythonidae > Liasis > Liasis olivaceus. Next base: position 40,101,511 of record CM061349.1, read on the forward strand.
ATATTATAATTGTGATCTGGATCACCTTCTCCCACCCCCTTCTATGGTTACAATTCTAATTTCAGAATAGGCAAGAGAAAAGTCTATTCAAACATTAAGATTATTAGTATTCATTCCTAAAAAAATTCAGTCTGAAATTTGATCATCTTCCTTTTGTTCTTGCAGGGTAAATTTCACAATAACCTGTGACATTTATATAGAATCAAATAAAGGAGGAGCATTCATTGCAGGAAGAGTTAACAAAGGAGGCATATATATGGCAATTGCCAAAGGAATTTTCTTCTGGGTTTTTCCTGATGGCACATATCAAGTCACAGGAGACCTTGGTGAGTACTTACTTTTAAATATGTTTTGCGAGATGGGGAGTGTTGGATAGCTGAATTGCCCTCTATTCTTAGATGCTTGATAACTGCGCTGCAAATCTTTCATGCAATAGTTATTACATGCAGAACTGCATTTCAGAGCCTTACCCAATCTGGTGCTTCCAGATATTAGGAAGGAGGCAAAAAGATTGAAACAGGAGCATTTTCTTTTTTCAATATTCAAAACTGAAAATGGGCTCAAAGTGTGATGTTTAGCTACTGTGACATTCAGTCTAGCTGAGCAGTTAGCAGTCTGGCTTACAATTCCACAAGTCCTTGCCATTGTGATCAGTGTTCAGGGCTCGTACAGATCTTGTCCAGAGTATATAGAGGGTACCAGTAACCTGCCTTTCAAGCAGAAGATTGGATTTAGCACCTCTGGCTCACTCTAGGCCAGTCACCTTCCCTCTGCCTAACCTAATTCACAGTTTCCATTATTGTAAGGTTAATATGGGAAAGACAGTATCGAGAGCTCATTCATGAATGGGTGCGTGTGCGCGTAATAAATAATACGTGGAATCCAAGTGTTTGGCTATCTTACTGAAAAGTTATTAGCCTGAAAATGTTCTTCTGTATAATTTAGTTGGAACTTAAAGATCATTTCAAGAATGCAAAGATTTTTAGAAGTATAATAAAGCGTTCATATAAAAATGAAAAGATAGTCTTTTAGAAACATGTCATGTATCACTCTTGAAAATAGTATATTTGTACCAATTTGAAGTACCATTATTTCCCACATTTATTTGAAGAAGCAGATAAATGTTACTGGCACCCAAGCTCTAGAACTTCAATTAATCCCTCAGCTATACAACTCCAAGTAAATTACAGTATTGAAAAGTATCCTTTAATCTATGTATTGTCGAAGGCTTTCACAGCTGGCATACAATGGCTGGTGTGGGTCTTCCGGGCTGTGTGGCCGTGTTCTGGAAGTTTTGTTTCCTAAAGTTTCGCCAGCATCTGTGACCGGCATCTTCAGAGGGCAGGAGCACAGACAGGAGCAGTTCTCTCTGTGCCCAGGATGGTGTGACCCTTTTGTGGGTATTTATAGAGATCTGAAGGGGGGGATGGGCACAGAGAGAACTGCTCCTGTCTGTGCTCCTGCCCTCTGAAGATGCCGGTCACAGATGCTGGCGAAACTTTAGGAAACAAAACTTCCAGAACACGGCCACACAGTCCGGAAGACCCACACCAGCTATCCTTTAATCATTATTCTTAGCTTATATTTAAATTTGTCACTGTGTCCCAAAGTTTGAGAATTATATACTAATTGTACTGTATTCTGTTATGCTTTTAATTTTGTTTTGTTTAATTTTGTTCAGATTTAGAGTTTCTGTTATACATAATTTTAGTTCACTTCCTAAATAGAGAAAACATTTTAAAATGTTATTTGTTTGTAGCTGGTAATAAAATCTTGATGAAAGGGTTATCTGGTGTGCGAGCAAACAGATGGCACACACTCACTCTGATTCTTAAGGTAAGCATTGAAGTGCTATCCAAATACTGGTAAGCTGATTAACTCCTATAGAGGGATAAAGACCTGCTATCTCATTAAGCCACAGGTATTAAAATTCAACTACCTGACAAGCTGCAATTCAGTAGTATCATGCTGAGAGGTTCCTTTGTTCAAGAATAGCCTCTTACAGATTAGTACAAGAATATCCCGGCAGATTAAAATCTGCCTATCCACATATTTTCTGAGAATTGCACTTCCTGAGTTCAGATTTGGATTTATAATAATATATTTCTTGGGATGCAGTGTAGATATAAATTTTCATACTTCTAAAATCTGGACTGTGCAACATGAGGTTGCTTTTTTGCGGGTGGGGATATATTCTGATTTGTTCCTCTGAATGAGGTGAATAGAGGAAAAAACCATGTGGATTTCCTCCACTTAGTTTAGCTTGCAGAAAATTTGTTCCTGTGACATTGAAATGACAGGAATTAATCCTTATGGAAATACATCTGAAATAGCAAGATACACCAGCTTTTCCCTAACTGCCTGCCCCCTCCCCCCAAGTTGTGCGTGTTTTAATTTCCAGAAGTCTCAGAAAGGATCAGGCTGGCTGGGGAATTCTGGGAGTTAAAGTCCATATTTCTGCAGAGTATCCGGATTGTGGATAAGTATGCATGGTGCAGATAAAGGTCAGCGAGAGGGGTGACCTTTGGTTATGGAATGTGGCCATGATTTGGTTTCTTGTTTCAATCTAATGTAAGTAATCCATCTGGCAACTATTTTGTAAATTTGTTTTCAGTGGAGATCTTGCACTGCAGGTCTCCCTTAAAATGCAAGCTTTGCTAGCATTTGCTTTGTGGGAAACCAAAATATTCTCCAAACAGAGTAGATTTATTTTCTGCCTTATAACGTGCTTCATCATTATAACGAAAACAACATTGACTGCTGTAACTGAATATAAGTTTGTACTCTTCTCTTCTTTTTGACAGGGATCCTGTGCCTCTGGCATGTTGAATGGCTATCCTCTCTGGGAAAACGTCACCACAAAGAGTCCAGAGAATGGCTGGGCAGCAATTGGGACCCATTCTTTTGAACTGACACAATTTGACAACTTTCATGTTCAGGCCAGCTGAGGTTTCCATCGTACATAGTCAATTCTTTACTCCTTTGAGCCAAGTCAAACCTTAGTTTGATAGTAAATTATGATACTGGGGATTTTTTTTTGTTTCCTAGTAATATTAATAGTACATTCAACTTTCTTGTGTCTAGAAATTGATTTTCTTTCATTGCAGAAAGTATGAGATCAACATTAAAAATCTATGTTAAAAAAAATCTTTTGTAAGCTATAAATGGAAATGTGATACAGCAATATCTCTTTAATTGATTGAAATTTAACACTTTGTAGCATAATTTTAAGCAGTTTCAATTGGAATTGCTGCTTTCAATATTTCTGGGAAGTGTGAAGTCCGTGTTTTTGGTAAAATTCACCTTGCAATCAGATGAAATGCCTTATATATCTATTACGAGGCACTGTAATTTTTAAAGCTTTTGTATTTTTATCCAAGTTGATGGAATAAGAATTTCAATGGATTTAGATGTCTTCTCCCAGGAAATGAGATTTTACTCCTAGTTTTCTAATGTCTTAATACACTTACCTAATGTTATGGGAAAAAAAAATACCCAGCTTATGGTTGGCTTATTTATGAAGTGCCTTCTTTCAAACTACCTCTTGTTGACAACAATATAGCAACTGTCTTGAAATGTCTATTATTAATCTTAGGCTGATAACCCAATAACCCAGATTGCCTTGTAGTTTTCTTCTTTGTGCTTGACTAGATACATTGAAGGAGAAAAAAAGTGTAGCTGATGAAAATTCATGAGAGCTTTTTTCCCCTCAAGTCTGCAGGCCAGTATACATATGAAGGTACTATTGCACAATGACTTTATGAGCAAAGTTGTCAAATTTACAATCCAAAGAGTTGTGCAGACATCAATATCTGTGGATGATGTACATATCAAGGCCCTAGCTTTCATGAATAAGGAAGAAAGCAGGCATAAAAACAATATTTCACATGCATTAGCTTACAAATGTCAATGGCCCCCTATGCTTTCTGGTAAAATTTGATTTTCAAGGGTAAAATAATTTAATCTATTGACCTGCTTATATGAGTGGACCAGTTTCAGTTTATTTTGTTACTTAGCATTTTGAAGTATACAGGTTAGGTGCCAAATGCAAAATAGTGGAGAATAAAACTAACACAAACTGGCAGTTTATAGGGCAGAGCAAATAGGTCTCTATGAGAATGTACTGGGTCATCCTGAATATATAATTACAAAGCTATACTGGATTGTTATAGTTAGGAAAAAAATCTTAACACAGAATTCTAAAACTGCTCAACAGAAGTATATAAAGTTGTGCTCAAAGTCCAGTTCATGTCCATATTTTGCAGATGACAAATGATGAAGATGAGTGATGAGCAGTTTGTACAAGATAAGCTATGGTGGAGAGGGTTGTTGGGGTTTTGTTTTTTGGGTTTTTTTGCTTGCTATTGTAAGACTACTGGCCATCAGAAACCTTTGCGGTGCTGTTGCAGATCATACAGAGTGGTACCCCTGAATTTTGGTTTGTGTTTTATCACCTTTTATCTACCAGTGAAGTAACCTTAATGTGTTCCTTTCTCTGCTAGTGTTATGGATCGCTGGCTTCATAGAAAGAATAGGCAACTTCTTAAAACTGTACCCCTTTAAAATAGAATAGCTCAATTTAGTGCCTCTTTTTATTTTATTCTAGGCAACGTCAACTTACGGTATGCAGTAAAAACTAAATGTATGTGCTACCCTCAAAGTTGATTCTGATACAATTGTATTTGTACTGTAGATAGTGTTACGAAATGTCTTTGTTAAGTGACGCAGAGTTCTGCCTCTTCTAGTTCAAAGAGACTTCTGAGACAAGATGCTACAGTTGATAACATATTGGCTTACTAAACAGATATATGATTGTGTTTGTCTATTCCAGACATGATTAAACCACAACCCCCTAATTAAACTTTTTTTTCATGTCATCCAAACCAAAACACTTGTTTCCTAGCCAGGATATTGAATTTAATTTCAAACTTTAACAGTTTTGCTTGTAACTGGTAATAATAGTTGTTGATTACCAGTTAGGCAAAGACGAAATGGAGAAGTATGGTTATTGGAAGTTCCTTGTATGAGTAAAATGTCTGTTCATGTCTCAGCTTAAGAAGACAAAAGATGATCATTCAGGCATTGCCAATGGTAAATATACTTATGTGCAGCTAATAGTAACATAGGGAACTTCTCTCCTGTTTTGTGAGTTGGATATTGATGGTTGAAAAAAGTTTCTTCCGAATTATGGGCCAAGAAAAGTAACTGTCATGATTAAAGACTAATGGCTTAGCAACTAAATAAAAAAGAATATTTTTGAAAAATATCTACAGCTGTTTAAACGAAATTTTGATACCTTATATTGGTCAAATGTCCAAAACTGGAGGTTGAGATGATGTTTACTGTCTTTTCCCTTGGCAGTCTGAGGATATAAGGGATTTTTTGTTGGTATGTTTGCTTCTTGTCATTTTTTTTCAAATGGACTCCAAAGTTGCAGATTACGTCACTCATACCACCAGAGCAGACAGGGTCAAAATGTTTGGCTTTTTTGGGTTGGTTTTGTATGGGAAACGATGAGCAAAATGGGTGCCTTAAACTTTTGCCCCTTACTGCCCTTAATGACTTAATTGTCCCTTAATGCCCCCTTAATAACAAAATCAGCCTCGGGGTGGATTTAAGGGATGAAATGAATACATTAAAGTTACTAGGTTAATGACTACTGTAAGGCTGCAAAGTTAAGACTTCCATGTTGCTTTCTGGGGATCGCAGAAAGGCTACTAGGGACACATGATACCCTTTGCATGAAGTTACCTCCCCCAACCAGTTCATTCTGGGAAGTGACCAGTCCAGCTTGTTTGAAGGACATAGTTGGGGAAGACTGATACATGGATATGCCTTCCTGCCTGCCTTTATTCCAAAAGCTTTAACATTTTTGCACTGCATAAATGGTTCTGTTTTTGCATTGTATACTAAATATAAAATCAAGGATTTGGTTTCTTGTTAACTTATGGAATTATAGATGCTTGTTATAAAACTGGCTTGTCTAATTAAGAAACTGCTCTGATGTTTCAACAACAGGCTGATGTATGTGGTGGATTAATACCCGCAGCTTCTGCCAACTCAGCAGATCGAAAACGTACGTGAGTAGATAAATGAGTACTCTCACTCCAGTGGGAGGAAAAATGCTGGCAGCGACTCCACAGAGAGACGGGACCACAGTTGCCGGTAAAAGCGCGAAATTGCGCTCGCCCCGAAAAAAAAAGGGGCGCGAAGCAACGGAAATCCCGCCTCCTGTGCTGCCAGCTGGGCTGACGCTCTAGGAATTAGGGTCTGGCAAAGTCTAATTCCGAAACTAGAAAGATGCAATTGCCTTGAAAACCGCTAGGGGGCGGTCACTGCAGGGTCAGTAATGACTGTGAAGCAGACCAAAAAAAAAAAAAAAAAAAAATGTTTCAAACAAAGAATAAATGTCATTTAAATCTTTGATTTGTGTGTTTGTATAAGTGTTTGTGTGTATATATACACACACATAGTGCAGAACATGGCTCAAAAATAAAACTGGGAAAGAAATTTCAGTGACAGATGTCGATAAATCATTGATAAATCTCTGATAGCTCAAGATGGAACAAAAACAATCTGAAACTTATGCCAGTCAGTGGTTGGGTTACACATGATATGTTTGGTTTAGCTTAATGGGATGGGTAAACCCAGCCAAACAACTGGTTTAATGCAATGTGCAATACTAGAGTATTGACAATATTGGGCTAATGAGAGCTTCCTATTTTTAAACAAAGTATCTCCTGAGGTCTTCTCTAACCTGAACAAAATAACACAGAGAAAGGGAATTGGAAACAGGATGCAAAGAAGAGGAGCTGGATGTGCCTGTCATTAACAAAATGCCTTTGTTGCAGGGAAGAGATTTAATCAAACTTCCTAAGTGCTACAGGCCTAATACAATAGGCTTTCAATTTTAAAAGTGATTGCAACAGCCCTTGGGAAAGATTCTTCCTAGGCTCCCCAAATCCAGGGGGTTCTAATTCCTATGGTAGATAGTCCTGGGAGACCTTGATCAGCCTGAATGAAGATTCCATGGTTCTAAGTCAGAACCATAGTTCTAACCTTTAAAATTACCTCTTCTCCATTTTATTTTATTAGTATGTTTTAATGTGTTATTTTGTGTAATTTACACTTTTTCTATCTTTTGTACCCAGAATCACATAGTTTGAGTTGGGCAGCCATATAAATGCATGCATACACACATAAATCTTCATCTCTGTGAGACTCTTCAGGGAAATGGTACGGACCAACAACAGGCTGTTTTTATTTTCCCTGTGTTTTATTTAAAAAAAACAAACTTATTTCCTACCTTACAACTTCTTACTAAGCCTATGCTATCTTATACTATATCTATACTAACATCTATGTCTACACCTGTGTGTATTTCTTATCCCTAAACAGTCTATTCTTCTTTGTTGCTTGAGCTTACACCTAAGTCTTTAGCCACCTTCTAATTGGTTTCCATTGCTGTCAGCTGCTGTTCTGCATTGGCTTGGCAGTTTCTCAGTCTGCTGGGGTGAGAAAAGAAAGATGCTTTACCAGCTGCTGGCTGGCTGTAGCTTCTCAGCATTGCTGCTGGAGTGGTGAAGCTGCTGGGCTCTGCTTCTCCTTTCAGCTTGTCTGTTACTGGTTGGTTGAAGTCCAAGCCTACTCCTCCTTTACCATCAGTTGCCAGTTGAGCTGATAGCTGCTCTGCTCCCTCAACTACAAATTCTTCCTTTCTGTTCCCCCTACACAACACAAAGCTCCCTCCACATACACACCAATACTCTGTGCTCTCGGTGTTTTCCTTTTATAATTTGAAACTCGGTGTCGTGCCATGCTCTTCAGGCTGCCTTAAAGTCCCAGGGGAGGAAAAAAAGGGAAGGAAGAGCTCAGGCTTTCCTTCCACAATCTCCCAGCCTCACTTTAAACTTTGACTATTAACCTCTCTGAAATGAGATGGAAGAAAAGATGTAAGCCTAGTTCCTGCCTCCCTTTGCAGTTTATAGCAGTAGTATAAATGCCTGGCCAGAATCAACTTTCTTCCTTGGTCACATCCTGTGATGGAATGTATCTACGAGGAGGAGAGTGATGTGGGAGATCAAGGTTGTCAGGAAGGAGGGGTGCATTGCAGCAGGGGAAAGGAGGCAAAAGACAACACAGTCCGCAGGGGGAGCGTGAGAAGAGTAAGAGATTCAGGGTTGCCACTCCCTAGAATCTCCCAGGGTATATCCACTAGTTGCTGTAGTAAAGATTTACTTTGGCAAGATTCTGACTATAAGGTGTAAGCAAATAAAGGGACTATACTCGACTGGAGTGTTTCATTGTTCTTGGGCTGGGCCTGACACATCCCCAGCTCATAATTTTAGCATTCTTATTTCATATACTGAAATCAATATAGTTTTTCTTCCCTTGTTCTGGTACTATCTCAGAACAGCTTCAAGATGTGTACATACATACATATATAATGCTTTGCCACACCCTATCTAGGTGGCAAGGTAGGGTACCCTATTATCCATATGACCAGATGTGTATTGGGAGGTGCCAGCATGTTTCCTCTCCTTTGGTTGCTGTCCAGCCTCCATTACAGCTATTTCTCTTGCCTTTTCCTCTTTGTTTCCTGAGTTCCCATTATACCAGTAACCTCCCAACCCCCACCATTTTTGAAACCTGTGTCACTCCAGGCTTCCAAACAAGTACAAGTGAGCAGAATTCACTGTTTTATTCAGTGAAGAACAGTGGTTTGGATAATATTGCATTTGTATAACTCCCAAAAGGTATCTGGTTAGATGCTTTGTGACAGAGGTATATGGGTTTCAGAGATCTGATTGAAAGAGACACAATTTTCCAATCTCTCTCCCTGCTCTTTTTTTTTTTTTAAATCACTTAAAAGACAGTAAGAAGCAATTTCAGCCAAGCTTTATCAGAACGGTCAAGCACTCACTTTTCTAACTGCAAGTCTCACTAACTGTTGTGGTCAGATACTTGTCCTGAGTGATAGCCTGCCACAGCCTGTTGCAAAAGTATCAAACATTTTTTCCTCTGGACTCTTAACATCTAGCTCAAAGCCATTTTAAAGTAGCATTACTTAGAAAGTTACAGAATAATATAAAGTTAGGATATGCATGTACCGAGCACATATGCAACTTTCTCCGTGTTGCTAAATACTGGAACTATTTCTATCTAGAATTAAGAAAGGTCCTGATGTTATTCTAGCAAGCATTTTTCCATCTATCAGACTGGCAGCAGACGTGTCTTTGATCTTATTTTCCATCTTTAGCTTCGCCACAAGTTTTCTCTGTTGAGTAGAAAAGTCCCACAGGGTCTCCTCTTCATGCTTTTTTGAGTAGTTCCCAAATAATTCTTTTTGGTAATCTTTTTGGCATTTGTCCACAAGCTAATCCAACTCAGGTTTACCTACCCTTACTGGGTTTTATGAAAACCAACAGTCCAACTTCGATAGCCAGTTGCTGTCAAAGTCCATTTTAACTGCCAGCCATCATCTCCATTTCCGATGTTCTTTCCAGTTGTCTTCCCAGAGTCCTCCTCGATGCTATTTGACTCCACAGCTAATGCCAGTGTAGCATCTGATACTGATACCAGCCTACCTGCATCTCTACCTTTTCCTATGACAACTTTCATATGAGAATCTAAACTCGCTCCCTACTGTAAGCTCCTGAGTAGTAAAATGAGGACAAACTTTGTTTGGATAGATGCATTCATAAGTGAGCTGGCAAGACACTATGGTAGAGAGCAGGCTCATCGCATACAGCATTCCTGCTTTTCTGCATTATAGTCTTCTGTGGGGAAAAAAGGTGATGTTGGTTTCTGCACTGAGACAACCAGATGTTGCTCAGTTTCAGTGATTCAGCTCTATAGGACCTAGCTAGTGGCAGTCATTGCTGGAATGTGTCTTCCTTGTCTTCTGGGTTATTTTTACCTTGGTACTTCATTTGTTTCTGTCTGCATTAGAACTGTGTCTGTGTTACTTGTTTGAATTCAAATTTAATTTGTTGTTGATGTTCAGTCGTTAAGTCGTGTCCGACTCTTCGTGACCCCATGAACCATATTGCGCCAGGCCTTCCTATCTTTCACTGCCTCCCTGAGTTTGCTCAATTTCATGCTCATTGCTTCAGTGATGCTATCTAGCCATCTCATCCTCTGCCGTCCTCTTCTCCTTTTGCCTTCCATCTTTCCCAGCATCAGGGTCTTTTCCAAAGAGTCCTCTCTTCGCATTAGGTGACCAAAGTATCTGAGCTTGAGCTTCATTATCAATCCTTCCAATGAGCAATCAGAGTTGATTTCCTTTAAGATTGACTGGTTTGACCTCCTAGCAGTCCAGGGGACTCTTAAGAGTCTTCTCCAGCACCACAGTTCAAAGGCATCAATTCTTCGGCATTCAGCCTTCTTTATGATCCAGCTTTCACAGCCATACATTACTACTGAAAAACCATAGCTTTGACTATGCGGATCTTTGTCGGCAAGGTGACGTCTCTGCTTTTTAATATGCTATCTAGGTTTGCCATAGCTTTCCTCCCAAGGAGCAAGCGTCTTTTAATTTCATGGCTGCAGCCTTTGTCTGCAGTGATCTTGGAGCCCAAATAAATGAAGTCTGTTACTGCTTCCATTTCTACCCCTTCTCTTTGCCAGGGATTGATGGGTCCAGATGCCATGATCTTAGTTTTTTTAATGTTGAGTTTCAAGCCAGCTTTCGCACTCTCCTCTTTCACCCTCATCAAGAGGCTCTTTAGTTCTTCTTCACTTTCTGCCATTAGGGTGGTATCGTCTGCATATCTGAGGTTATTGATGTTTCTCCCTGCAATCTTAATTCCGGCTTGTGATTCTTCCAGCCTGGCATTTCTGATGATGTACTCTGCATATAGGTTAAATAAGCAGGGTGACAGTATACAGCCTTGTCGTACTCCTTTCCCTATTTTGAACCAATCGGTTGTTCCATGACCGGTTCTAACTGTTGCTTCTTGGCCCGCATACAGATTTCTCAGGAGACAGGTAAGGTGGTCTGGTATCCCCATCTCTTTAAGAATTTGCCACAGTTTGTTGTGATCCACACAATCAAAGGCTTTTGCATAGTCAATGAAGCAGAAGTAGATGCTTTTCTGGAACTCTCGTGCTTTCTCCATGATCCAGCGAATGTTGGCAATTTGATCTCTAGTTCCTCTGCCTCTTCGAAACCCAGCTTGTACATCCGGTAGTTCTCGGTTCACGTACTGCTGAAGCCTAGCTTGTAGGATTTTGAGCATAACCTTGCTAGCATGTGAAATGAGTGCAATTGTGCGATAGTTTGAGCATTCTTTGGCATTGCCCTTCTTTGGAATTGGAACGTAAACTGACCTTTTCCAATCCCGTGGCCACTGTTGCGTTTTCCAAACTTGCTGGCATATTGAGTGCAGCACTTGAACAGCATCGTCTTTTAGTATTTTAAATAACTCAGCTGGAATACTGTCATCTCCACTAGCTTTGTTGTTAGCAATGCTTCCTAAGGCCCACTTGACTTCACTCTCTAGGATGTCCGGCTCAGGGTCAGTGACCACACCAGCATGGACATCAGGGACATTAAGATCTTTCTTGTATAGTTCTTCTGTGTATTCTTGCCACCTCTTCTTAATCTCTTCTGCTTCTGTTAGGTCCCTGCCTTTTTTGTCCTTTATCATGCCCATCTTTGCACTAAACGTTCCTTTGATATCTCCAATTTTCTTGAAGAGATCTCTAGTCTTCCCCATTCTATTGTTTTCTTCAATTTCTTTGCATTGTTCATTTAAGAAGGCCTTCTTATCTCTCCTTGCTATTCTCTGGAAATCTGCATTCAGTTGCTTATATCTTTCCCTTTCACCCTTGCTTTTCGCATTCCTTCTTTCCACAGCTATTTGTAAAGCCTCATCAGACAGCCATTTTGCTTTCTTGTATTTCTTTTTCCTTGGGATGTTTTTAGTTGCTGCCTCTTGTACAATGTTACAGACCTCCGTCCATAGTTCTTCAGGCACTCTGTCTACCAAATCTAATCCTCTAAATCTATTCATCACCTTCACTGTGTACTCACATGGAATATGATCTAAGTCATACCTGAGTGGTCTAGTGTTTTTCCCTACATTCTTCAATTTAAGCCTAAATTTTGCAGTAAAAAGCTCATGATCTGAGCCACAGTCAGCTCCTGGTCTTGTTTTTGCCGTCTGTATAGAGCTTCTCCATCTCTGGCTGCAAAGTATGTAATCAATCTGGTTTCGGTATTGACCATCTGGTGATGTCCATGTGTAGAGTCGTCTCTTGTGTTGTTGGAAAAGAGTGTTTGCTATGACTAGCTTGTTCTCTTGACAGAACTCTATTAGCCTTTGCCCTGCTTCATTTTGTACTCCAAGGCCAAACTTGCCTGTTATTCCGATTACTCCTTGACTTCCTACTTTAGCATTCCAATCCCCTATGATGAAAAGGACATCTTTTTTTGGTGCTAGTTCTAGAAGGTCTTGTAGGTCTTCATAGAACCGGTCAACTTCAGCTTCTTCGGCATCAGTGGTTGGGGCATAGACTTGGATTACCGTGATGTTGAATGGTTTTCCTTGGATACGCACTGAGATCATTCTGTCGTTTTTGAGGTTATACCCCATTACTGCCTTTCCCACTCTCTTATTGACTATGAGTGCAACTCCATTTCTTCTAAGGGTTTCTTGCCCACAGTAGTAGATATAATGGTCACCTGAATTAAATTCACCCATTCCCGTCCATTTCAGTTCGCTGATTCCCAAGATGTTGACGTTCAATCTTGTCATCTCATGTTTGACCACATCCAGCTTGCCTTGGTTCATGGATCTTACATTCCACGTACCTATACAATATTGTTCTTTACAGCATCGGACCTTCTTTTCGCTTCCAGATACATCCACAGCTGAACGTCCTTTCGGCTTTGGCCCAGCCGCTTCACTCTTTCTGGAGCTACTTGGAATTGCCCTCCGCTCTTCCCCAGTAGCATATTGGACACCTTCTGACCTGAGGGGCTCATCTTCCGGCGTCATATCTCTTAGCCTTTTAACATTGTCCATGGGGTTTTCTTGGCAAGGATACTGGAGTGGGTTGCCATTTCCTTCTCCAGTGGACCACATTTTGTCAGAACTCTCTGTCATGACCTGTCCGTCTTGGGTGGCCCTGCACGGTATAGCTCATGGCTTCACTGAGTTACACAAGCCCCTTCGCCACGACAAGGCAGTGATCCATGAAGGGGTCAAATTTAATAGTGCTCAGTTAATTAAAAAAATATAGACCGACATTTTTGATTGGCAGCCAATTTGTTATATGCTTCTTCAGTTAACATTATTTTAACTTGCAAGATGCCCAGATGAAGGAAGGACAGACAAACCATCTTCAAGGGGTCTGCACTGTGTCTTGAAATTGTAGAATTATGTGGTGCTGTCAGGCTGATCCCATCCATGCTGCAGTGCCTAGTTGATGTATGTTTTTTCTCTCTCTGTCAGCATGTTGAAAGTGGACAGCAGCAAAGTTAGAGGAGAAAAAAAATAGCATGTTATCATAACTGGTGTACCTGCAAATTTGGACAATAAGAGTTTGGAAGGGAGTCACAGCAGATGCACCAGAGACAGGATAAGAACTGATGATGCAGACAGCTGATTTTATGAGAGCGTTGTTTTCTGCTGACACAAAGAAGGTAGATAGTATTATAAATCAATTGTGAGGAAATAGCTTGAGTTACTTCTTCCATGGCCAAGCCACTATCTGATCTCTGCCTCTATTGTCAGAATATTGACCCTAACGAATGAGGTTTTCTATACCTCTTGGCCTCATTGGGCTGGATATGAAGGTGCTGAAGTTTCCTTATTTGTACTTTAACAACTTTTTGAAAACTTAAAATGTAAGGAAATAGCTATAGTGTACATTTTCTGTTCTCCCAGTATTTGTTCTGTGTAATACAGATCAATGAAATGCAGTCAGGAGAGCTATGAATTGGCCTGGGTGACCTGAGCTCAGACACCTCTCGCTGGGAGAATTCTTCCATCTTTCCCAGCACAACCTTTTTATTAGCTCAACCTAATAAAAAGGAATTAATCCTATTAATTAATCATACTAATTAATTAATTCTCATATATTCTAAGGATGCGGTGGCGCAGTGGCTTAATGATGCTGAAAGTTGCCGGCCAGAAATGGTTGACACTTCAGCAGTTCGAGCCCAGCTCCGCGCAGCAGAGTGAGCTCCTCCTTTCTCCCCAGCTCCTGTCAACCCAGCAGCTCGAAAACTTACGTGAGTAGATAAATGGGTACTCTCACCCCGGTGGGAAGAAAAATGCTGGCGGCGCTTGCACGGGAGACGGGAGCAGTTGCCGGTAACGCGGAAGCTGCGTGTGCCCGAAAAAGGCGCGAAGCAACGGAAACCCCGCCTCCTGCGCTTGCCAGCTGGGCTCTGCTCTAGGAAGGAGGCTCTGGAAAACCACTTCCGAAACACCTTGCCTTGAAAACTGCAGGGACTCATCCAGGCAGTCGCTGCAGAATCAGTAACGACTGAGTGCGGATAAAAAAAATAAATGCTATTTTGAGCTTCTTGAAATGGCAAGATACAAATATAAGTTACAGCCAGTATTGTGTCTGCAGCTGCACCTTTTATAAACAAACTCAACATGGAAAGCTTTCTTAAGGAAAGAAATACAGTGCTGATACTTTAATTTTTCAAAGAATTATAACTGACTATTAACAGAATAACACACTGGTTCAGTGATGCTGGAAGTGGATTTCAGTCCACATACTGAAATGTTAAGCAAGATTATATTACAATGTTTTGGCTTTCCAGAAATAAGAAGGGCAGGAAAGAATAAATCTCAGGATAAGTTTCTAATGCTCTGCTTCAAACAGATATTCATGGAGGGTTGAAATGTTTTCTTACTCTGAATTAATTAGAGAATAGTGCGTAAGTGCCTATTGTCAAGCAAAACAAAACAGAAAATTCCTTCTTAGTTTATAAATATGAATCTCTTATTTTTGGTTGAAATGCACTGAAGCAAAAGGAATGGAGAAGAGCATGGATGGTGATAAATAAAACTGTTCCAGCAGCTAGATTATTCATTATGTTCTACTCTTTAGCCATCTTTTTAAGGCTTCAAATGCATATTCAGTCAACACAAGGAAGATGGAAGGGGTCATATCTACAGTATGCTTGTTAACTCTCCTCCCAGATTTTATAGAATCATAAAATTGAAGGAACCACAGGGATCATTTAGTCTAACCCTCCATATTGTTCGGGAAAGCCATTTAAACATTCATGAGAGGTGGTTAAAAACCTTCAGAGATGGAAACCATATTGGAAGAGAGTAATAGCAAATATCTTTGAGACTGTTGCCAAGAAAACTACATGGATGTATCCCTAAAATCACTAGCAGTCAAGCACAGCTCGAAGAAGACTTTCCTTACTTTCTTCCAAAACGCTTAAAGCAATTTGTATGTGATTTCCAGCTGGTGTTCCATATTCACATAGTTTAGTTTCAACATGTGTCTTCAAATGCTTTCTATCATGGAGGTGTATTGTAGAAAATGTACTGCAAATACTTATTACTGAGAAAATATTTCAGTTAGCCTCTGAAATGAACTTATCACTGAACAGTTCTTTTTTTTTTTTTTAAATGTAACCAAATACATAGACAATGTATTTTCAGCTTGGGTGACTGATTTGAAAAAAATAAGAAACACTGGAATATGGCACAAAACTAAATCATCATTCCCCATCTAGCTATTGGTTATGCTGGCTGCAAATTCTGCAAGTTGTAATACTGAGATATCCAAAGGCCTTCCTGTTGGGAAAGTCTGGAATAAAGTAACAGGTAATACATGACTGCAAGATCTCCTTGAACAAATTCTTCATGCGGCAGTGTAGGAAACTCTGCAGGATAAAAAACGAACAGCTCAGCCCTTCAAAACATTTTACCCCTTTATCATCTTCTGTCTAGTCAAGGTCCAGATCTGACATAATGGGGGAGATGACTGGATATCTACTACTCATTAATGCATGGGACCTGAATTTCTCAGGAACCATAGAATGGAGGAGGAAGCTCTTAACTAGGGCCACCGTATCTGGGTTGCAGAAATTCAGATGGCCTCTAGATGGCAGAAAATAACCCATTTGCTGGTATCTAGTGGACATCTGAGTTTCTGCAGGTAGATATGGTAGCTCTAGCTTAAGCCTTCCCCACATAGAAAACTAATATTATTATAAGAAAAATAGGAAAAACTGCCATAAAACATATTTGTCTCCTGCTGTATAGCCAGATTCAAACTCCTCTCTAGTTTTAATGTATCCCTTTGGAGGAAAGGAAATCAACAAATTAATGTAGCTCACTGCCACATTTGACCTACATAATTTATTTGTATATTTGATTGATGTCCCACCTTTCTGCTAAAGTGAACATTCAAGATGATAAACACCATTTTAAAATACAATATATAAGATTAAAACTGGAAAAAATGAATGCTAAAGGCAGTTAACAGCCTGCTGAAAGCAGTATGTCTACAGATTTTCTAAATGCTGAGAGAATGGGAGCGAAATGCTGCTTCTAAGGCAATATCACAGAAGAAGGTCTTCTTCTAAGCACCAAAAGACAGGCTTCAGCGGGCATCTTTAGAAGGGCCTTTTTACAGGTCATAATGGGCAGACAGGTTCATCATGAGACAGCCTGGACCAAAGCATTTAGGACTTTAAAGATCAATGTCAAAACCTTAATTTGTGCCTGGCAAGCAATTGGCAAACAGTGTGGACATCATGTGATCTCTGTAGCTTGCATTCTTTAAATGGTCAGACTGACATATGTTTAATATAGTACATGATGTTCAAGCTATATTACCTGTTGCTTTGAGAAATATATTGTTCCTTGCAACCATATATTGTAATGGATGTCAGTCTTGTCAAAATCAGACCATTGGTCAGTAGTACATTAACTGTTTTTGCAAACAAAATAAAAAAAAGCAATTTACAGATTTTGTGCAATGTTCTAGAAGCACTAAATCTGTGAACGTGGTGAGACTAGCTTTTGCATGTCACTGCATGTTGAACTCACATCCCACTGATATATGTGAACTAATCTTTCAGTTCAGCTATAAATAAAACTGTCACTCTCCAAGGAATTAAACATGTTGCCTCAATCAGCAGGCCTTTCTTTCATCCCTTTCATCCCTAGCTTTCGTGTATTAGCTCTGCTTTTTCACCACTACAGTCTGTCACAAGTTCCTAGACAGAGTTTGGGCAAGAAAGGGTGCTGCATTTTGTTTTTCATTACAAAGATGGATTGCAGCAATTCTCTGCTGTCCAGCCTCCCTGATGAGGCCTTTCAGCATCCATTGCTATTCTTGCTGCAGGGCACTAGTCTTATTAGGTCATCTCAAAAGCAAACTACATTTCAAGAAGTTGCATGGTGTCATGTGCAGCAGTGTGTCTTTTAGGCAGCAGTTGTTATTTAATGTCACAAATTAACTTGCCATGTCTTCACTGGATAGATTTCCTTTTAATCCCTATTGCTGCTGTCCTAGCAAGCTCTTTTTGTCTTTTTTTTTAAAATCAAGATAGGCAGGGTCGAGGAATTGTTGAACCATTGAAAGAAAAGACGATCTGGCACAAACGTTTTTACAAGAGGCAAGAACTTGATCCAGTCAAATTTTAAAATCTCACTGATTGTACTGGAACAATTCAAGCATTTACTTGATTTTCATCATAGCCACTTCACGTAGGTATTGTTATGGACCAAAATTAAACAATTTTGGGTGGGTCATGCCTGAAGCTTTTCATTGTTTTCTACTGAAATTGTGGCATGTCCAAGGTATATAAAAACACAAGTAATCAGCTAGCAACTCTTTGTATATCTGTCTTCTGTAGTGATATTTTAGCTGGTAATCTTAGAAGTTAATTATGTAATAGAATATCAGCAATGATATCCGGATTTGCTTACTTGCCTTTGTTCCATGTTCTTTTTGTAATATGTCAGTTAGTATATAAGGTATGAAGTATGAAGTACATTGAGGCAATGTGTTCCTGAGGTTAACTGGGCAACAATTGTGAAGACTTAATATGGTCACATGCTTGTGACAACGTTTACCCAACAGGGAAAGTTCATGGATTTGATATGTCTTCTGTAGGATGGCTGCCATGAGATAGTAATAATTTTCCTTCATGTATTCATTCTGTTAAAAATAACTTTCAAAGGAATCTAGCATTCCAAGTAGTCAATGTGATCTATGGCCCTATGATTTTTATGCATCTAATCACACCACTTGGCTGGGCAATTTGTAAGGCAGTAGAAGAAGAATCATGGAAGTCTCCATGCCTGGATAATATTCTCAGTAGAGTTCTCAGTACTGAACTCAGTAGAGTTCAATTTTTGAGTACTATAGTTTTTCTCATAGAAAAATGGGCATAGAAAAGAAGCTATTACACCAGATAACTTCCTCTGTTTTCTTATGGTATTTTTTTGGGTTTAGATGGAGAAGATCATTTTCAAAAAGGGAACTACCTTGGAATGCTTGATAGTACCAAAAGGAATAATTCTATGGCAAGGATGGGGACCATTCTCTTGGAAGGATTAGCTACTGAAAATTGCAACATTCTTTAAAAAATATTTTTATTGAAAGTTTTAAAAATAATAAAAGATAATACTAACCAAATTCAGAAGGGAGAGAGCAAATGAAAAGACAAGGAATAGAAAGTGCAAGGAAAGAAGAAAAGAAAGAGATTAAAGAAAAAAGAAAAGAGAGATAGTTAAAGAAGTGACTTCTGATGTTCATCGCAAAAAGTACAGGCAAACTTAATATTTCTTCCCCCCTTATAAGGTTGCATGGATATACCTCTTCTTCCCATAGCCCATCCATTATCCATTTACAAATCCATAAATCATTAATGTTTCAGTTCAGTTGTCACCAAAAAGTCCATAAAGAGGTTCTGGAACTTTATCAAATTATATCTTGTTTTAACCTGGTCAGACAATCAGTTTTAAATTCCTTGCTTTTGCTTCTAACATTTGATCCATTCAAATGCTGTCGTAGGTTTTGAGCGTCCTTCCTTCCTTTCTCCCATCTCTGAAGTTGCTTCAAGGCTTTAGCAACCCTCTTTTGTAAATCCATAAAGAAGTTGTTATCCAGATTATTATCTTGGCTTGCATTTGTATTTCCATTTTAACTGCCATCTTTATCTTGTAATCCACAATTTCTTTATTTTTTAGTAAATCTGAATAAGCTTGTTTCACCTCTTCATCCTGTAGGTCTTTCAAAGCATTTTCTTTGAAACTTTCCTTTCTTCTTTTGTAAATAATAAATTCATATAAGTAAACCTTATTTCTGCCATTGTAGCTACAAGTCTCTGAGAAGGTGAAACCAGTTCCTAATAAAAAAACTCAGACAGAAATGTTGTAAGAACTTCAGTGCAACTGCTCAGGTCTTGCTTTGTAATGCTGTTCTTACAATATAACCGAACAGTTCACAATAGTAGACCTTATCTGTCCATGTGTATGTCATTACAACTTCTTTAGAAGATCATTAATGTTAGCCCTCCCCCCCTCAAATTTGGTTTTTCTCATGTGTTCTTTCTGGGTAAGAGTTAAGTGGTTTTATGTTATTTATAACCATGGTGCTTTTCATCCAGTCAAGGTGAAATGTTCTGGGACTCTGCTATTTCTTGAAGTTATCATAGCTGAGAAATATCAGTGCAGAAAAGGGCTCATTTTTCAGATAATTTTAAAAAGCTAAGTAGATGCAAATGCTAGCTACATCTTATGCATTCATCTGTTTCTGTTTGGTTATGAATGATTGGGATCCTTTTTTTTTTTCATTTGTTTAAAAAGAAATATATTCTCTAAATTACCTTTGACTTCAGGAATGTTCAAATATCTCTTGTGTAATAATGACAGAATCATATAAGTGTGTTAGAGTAAAACAACAAGAAAAGAGTTGTCACTGACACAGTGTTGTAAATAATTTTAAATCTGCTTTCAAGGTACTGTAGGTAGTGAATTCTCTACCTACATAACAGAATGATTATTGCTATATGTTCCATCATGCCGCTTTCTTTCCTTCTGAACAGCTTCTAAGCTTCAGCTCTAAAGAGTTAAGCAGCAGTATCATTCCAGTGTATTAAGAAAGACTGACATCATATTTCAAAAATAATGTGGGCAGGAGCTGTCAGTGGGTTTACTTTATGCCTCCATCTAGAAAAAGGAGGTAAAAAAGAGAAGAAAAAGATCACCCCCTTCCAACAACAAAATTGTCCTGTAGTTAGAATGAATGAAGAATGTCGAGATCATGATAAAGATTGCTTTCCAATATTTAAAATAGAAAGTTGGCATGAAATGTAGATGATAGATAGATAGATAGATAGAGAGAGAGATAGAGAGAGAGAGAGAGAGAGAGAGAGAGAGAGAGAGAGAGAGAGAGAGAGATGATAGACAGACATATACATGATTATGTTGTAAGTATACTTTTTACAGCAACATGCCACTGGATGGCAGCATTACTTAGGTTAAATGTCCATGTAGCATCTTTAAAAATTTTCTCTCCCTCTCAGGCACAGGAAAACAATTTAATGTATGGCTACTTTAAGATGTCATTCTCTATACTTTTGAGATAAACACAATTTTGAAATGCTAGACTGGAAGAAAGTGACTGAGCAGGCAATAAATGATCAAGAATCTGTTGGGACTTTCTAGTCCAAGATATGTGTGTGTGTGTATGTGTTTGTGTATGTGTATGGCTCGAAAAGGAATTTCTCTATGCTTGCCCACTGCTTATCATCCAGGTAGTTGCTCCTGTCAATAATTGCTTGAAAAACCAGACCAAGGTTTGGCAAACGGAATGGCAGAATGCATAGCAACCATTGTGAAGAAAGTGTTGTTTGCTTATATCCCAGTATTCAATGCTCTTGGTTGCTACTTGGAAGCTCCATTTTGAAAGAGGGTATATACATTAAAAAATAAAATAAAATACTCAAAGTGGATAATGGATGAAAATGAACAAGATGGGTTTAATTCTAGACAAGACAAAGGTGCTGTTGATCAGGTGAACCCCTGAGGGAACTTGGAATTTAACTTGTTCTGTTTGCACTTAGGAATGGAGTTGGTCTGAATTTTGTATTTAGTATCATGTGCTTTCCAAATTTCAAAATTAATCAGAATGTGTTGTGCATTCTGTGATTCTAAAACACACATATGTAAATTGAGGACAAAAATGACTGTTTTAGAGAAAATATATTCCATGGTGCTTTACAGTAGGGAAAAATTGGGGGGAAATATGCCATTTTAGGAATGGGCATAAGGAGGGTACTGATTAAGAGAAATGTGGATAAAATTTTCTAAGAAGAATTTTGTGCAGTTTTTTTGGGGGGGGGGTTGAACTTGCTAATTGATGTAGACATGGGCTGAAACAAAAGTATATTGGGGACAATGATAAAATGGCTGGATTTGCACATTACATTAAGCTGTTGTTTAATCATGGTTTATTAATTGAACCACAATGGGCTAGCTTCACATATTGTACTAAGCTGTATACCATATAAAAACCTCACTGTCTTCAATGAGGACCGTAGTTTGGAAGAGCTTTTTGATTCCATTCTGATTCTGAAGTTTCAGGTAGCAAAATGTCTGAAACTGTGTTTGCACAATTCTCTTTAACATGCCAGCTCCTTTCTTGGTTACTCTGCCTTGATAATAGCACTGATTCCCATTATCAAGATCATACTGTCTGCCAATTGTTATTAAGCCTCAATTCAAGGTATTGGTTTTCCCTTCTGAAGTGTTGGGCCCGGATATAAAAACATTACTTGTCTCCTTATGTACCTGCCTACTTATAATATCTGCAGGAGAATAATTTTTGAAAACATCAGTAATATTCATAGGCTCATTTAGTGGATACACATAAAAGTGCTTTCTCTTGCATCATTCTTAAATGCATTGCCTTTGTAGCTGGTTTAGATGTCCACCTCTATGCACTGGGAAAAAGTATTAAGATGTATCTTTTTAATTTAATGTATTAAAATTGCTTTTCTGAATTTGGACCATTTTTAATAGTTTATCAATGAATATTATTATATAATTGTCTAACTGTTTTTAATCATTGCTATACTTCATCTTGATGACTCTTTATAGAAAGGAAGGAGAGATGGATAGAATAAATAATCAGGACTAAGGGGCATTCATGGAGGACCAGGCATAAACCTTCCCTTTATTGTAGACAAAACTGAGTTAGACTGTTCAAGGGACAAAGATAGAAGACAGTAACAAAATTCAGGAGGATCAGGCTGGAACCATGGGCAGAAAGCAACAAAATGGATTTTCACCGCCCAGAGTCACCCCACAGTTAGATGGGCGGTGACAAATTTGAAATATAAACAAACAAACAAATAAATAAATAAATAAAATTTCAACAGGGGCAAATGTAAAGTCCAACACTCGGAGAATAAAAAGCAAAAGCATGAGATGGGGGAGGCATACCAAGTAGAAAAGGAAAAGGATCTGAATGTCTTGGTAGATCACAAGCTAAACATGAACCCACAATGTGATGCACCTCCAAAAAAACAAACAAACAAACAAAAAACCCAAATGCTATCCTAAACTGCATCTACAGATATATTGTTGGAAGTTCAAGAGCTGTCATCATAGACATGATATAAGTGTTGGAAGGGACCTTAGAGATCATATAGTCCAATCTTCTGGCCCAATGTAGAAATCCTCCGCTACAGCACTCCCTCCTCAGATATGTGTTGAAACAACTCCAGCAAAGGAGAATTCATCACCTCCCAAAGTAATCTCTTCCATTGCTGAACAGGAATTATCATTTGGATTTTTTTTTCTGATGTCCATTCAAAATCTTGTTCCTCATAATTGAAATCCAATGTGTGTTGTCCTGTCTTCTGGAATAGCTCTGCCCCATCTTCTACATGACAAACCTTCAGATACTTGAAAACAGTTATCATCTCTCCCCACAGTCTTTCAGTAGGGTAAGTATACACAATGGCTCCAATAATTCCTGATAAGTTTTTTCTTCCAGGCTGTTTAGATCTTGGTTCCAGGCCTCTTAGATCATGGTTACATTTCTATGGAGAGTTGATTCAACAAGATGATTTCTGTCATCTCTTCCAATCTCTTTATTCTATGATGTCTTGTCAGTCAGTCAAGACAATCATATGTGAGATGGATTAATTGGAGTAATGCAGCTTTTGTAAACCACATGTGGGTAGACTTTATTTCTATACTAAAAAAAACAACTGGATCCAGCAAAACAGAGGTGGGATCAGTTACTTTTTGGAATCCATCCGCCTGGATGAAATGGAACTATATACAAATACAAAACTAACTTACTATAGCTCTTACTATAAGAACTCAGTTTAGGGGAACCAAAGTGTTGTGTTGTTGTTTAACTCCAGAAAGCTTTGGTACAAAATTTCCAGCAATCTATCAGTAGATTTACCCTCTGACTGTTGGAAGTTGAAATGTTCTGTGTGTGCTTGTAAGCACTCCCGAGAGAAGGAAAAGGATTAATAAGCAGGTTTAAAAGAAAGGAGATACTTTCAGGAAATCCATTATAAAGACAGGCAAAGCCTAGCACCTAACTAGCTACATCCTACTAGGAGAGAAGTCCAAGAGTGTGTGCTCTGTCTGTGTGCCTGGAAAAAAAGGGGGAAAAAAGTGGTCTTGAATTAGTAATTTGATAGGCAAGCAGCTAGCAGCCTTTTCCCTAAGATGAAGTGTGGGCAAAGAGGGACAAAAAGGAGTTAGTTTGAGAATCAGCTTCTCAGTTAATTATATGAACTCTTTGCTTGCTGACCAAAAGGTTTGATTGGCTAGGTCCTGGGTTCTCATGGTGTGATAGATTTCCTGTTGACTGTCTTAAACTTTGTGGTCCTTTGGGAGAGTGAATAGCAAATTCCTTGTAATGCTTTTGTACTGTTCAGTAATGAAGGCTTAGGCAGCTCAAAGTATTAATGTAGGAACAGATATTATTTTAACTGGCTTGTTATTATTTAATCATCCTTGAACTGAATAAAATGCAAGTTTTCATTTGTAAAGGCTTTCTAGATTATGTGGCAACTTTTCACTGAAGAAATTTCAAGGATATTTTAATTGTTCCAGGTGTATTTTGAAATGTTGCATTGAAATGTTGTACTTTGAGACAGAAGCACAAAAGCATATCAGGTTTTAAAAGTGATGGAAGAAGCTGGGCTGAGATGAAGGGGAAGAAGTAACATCATATAATCATTTCAGAGAGGTTCAAATGTTAGAGAAAAAATATAATCCAAATGCTTTAAAGTGATTCCTCTAAAGGAAACCAGAATAAATATTTTATTTTGCTAGTTGGAGAAGAGTATTCCAACAAAAAGATATTATAAAGCTGTTATTATGCCCAACCTTCAATTTCAAGTGTGAATGCATGAATTATGTATTTATCTGTACTAGATCTCTGAAATATCAGAAACAATTACTGTATTTTTCTGACAATAAGACGCCCCATGTACAAGACGACCCCCATTTTTCCAACCCAAAATTAAGAAATCAATATTTTAAAGATAGCGCAGAACACATTTTTATTTAGTAATTAGTTAACATTTACCTGCTACCGTCTCTCTGCAGCTCTATTTCCAGGCTCTTTTGCATAACTGATTACATTCAAGCATGAGTGAAACTGCCGATAGCTTGTCTCTGCAGACAGACTTCCTCTAATTGGTTTGTTCAGCATCAGCTGACGTCAGTTACATAAGGCTCGTGATTAGAGGAAGTCTGTTTGCAGACTCAAGCTATTTCACTCGTGACTGGAGGCTAGCAATAGGAGGAAGCCTCTCTGCAGAAACAAAGTATGGGCAGTTTTGCAACCGCCCGATTCTCGGCTGACTTCCTTGAATAAGACGCCCTTCAATTTTTAGGGTAAGGATTTTAGAAAAAAGTATCGTCTTATAGTCGGAAAAATACGGTATTGTGTTCTTTCCTTAATTTGTTTAAGTCTGACTTAAAAAACCCCCTAAAGCTGTTGTAAAGAGATGTATAAAAGTAGCCTGTCCTTTTACTCCTCATGAACTTCAAGTAAGTCTACGTTTTTCCTATCATGAAGAACCTGATGTTGTGTTACTAATTATTAAAGGATGAAGTTACTGTCCTCCTTTAAAACTAGAAAATTAAGGTTATTTCCAATATTTTTAAAAAGAATTCATCTGGTTTTTGTTATATACATCCTTTTAATGATGAAATATTCTAAATATTGTATTTCTTGATTTTATAAACATGCACATAATTTTTCTCAAAGATGTATTAGAAAGAAATACCACTTTATCCACCAGAAATAAAGACTTGTAAGAAAGGAAGAAGTTATAATTAGGCTAAAGAGAGAGTGGGCAAATCTTTATGTGATGGTTATACTTTCCGTTTTACTATTTCTTTAGCATTGGATGGTCACAGAAGATCTGACAGTGATGTGGTGATGTTACTCGGACGTTTGGTTGAATTTTTGTCTCCTTGTTTTTGCATTTTTCCCCCCATGGGTTAGGGAGGTAAGTTGCAAACATTTTGCATCTATTTTGCCGCATACATACATACATACATACACTTTAAAACACAAATATAATGATGCATTCTGAGAATTACTTGGGGAGTACAAACAAGGTAGGGGGCATATGCAGTTAATTGGCTGTGGGCTGCCCAGCTTGGGCTAATATGTGGTGAAAGTGTCTTCACTATGAAGACAATTCAGCAGCACTTATCACCATCAAAGTGCTTTGAAATACAATCTTTGAGAAGAGTATGCATTTACACAAGGGAAGAAATGTCTTCTACTATTTGAAGCTTCATCTATCACATAAATTGCCAACTTATTCATTAAAAAACAAAGCTAGCACTCAGTTTTTCTCTCTTGTTAATGAATTTCTCACTAAAGATCATTTGCCAAGGCCACTGCTTGACTGCAGTTTCTGGCCAAGAACTGCATGAGAATCTACTTCTTAATGAGCCTGTGAAGCTTCAGCCTTCAAAGAAATGGCCTGAAGGTCACCTTGTTCTCAATTTCCTTCTTCACTATCTAAAAGTCTGACTTCTTACAGGCCAAATAGATTCCAACTGTTGTCTTTTGGCAAAGTAGAACACGTGGCCACCAGTATTCATACTTGCCCATCATCACTTCACTTGATAGCCATATATATTCAGACTAGTCCTGTTTAGTTAAAAGCTGGCTATGTATCATCATCATCATCATCACCACCATCATCACCACCAGCACCACCAGCACCACCACCAGCACCACCACCCTGAGAATATCAATCATGGGTATATATCCCATATAGAAGTAGATAGATATACTTTTTTCTTCTTCTTTAAAACAGAGTATCAATAGGAGCCAGTTAATAATGTGAGGTGATACAAAGCTTGGAACTACTTATAATTATTTGGTATAACAGGACAGATCTAACATGTACCCATTCCAAAAATCAGAGCATTCTTCCCTTCCCCAAATGACAGCAAAAATTAAAATGTGGTATTTGAACAAATATAACGTAATATAGTATAAAGGGTTTTCTGATCATGGCAAAGCTTTTAGCATGTCTCTGTGTGAGTATGTGCGTTATAATCATTATTATAATTTAAACATATCCTGTTTTTACTTTTGCTATTTGCCAGCTTGGATAAGTGTTCCCACTCCAGTTCTGTTTCTCCCCTCCCCTCCCCTCCTATTTGTTTCAATCCCCATCTCTGAAGGCAGTGGCAAGGATAAAACAGTACATCTGAAAGA
This sequence comes from Liasis olivaceus, assembly GCA_030867105.1. Lineage (NCBI taxonomy): Eukaryota > Metazoa > Chordata > Lepidosauria > Squamata > Pythonidae > Liasis > Liasis olivaceus. The sequence continues at coordinate 40,128,238 of CM061349.1, forward strand.
TTCACGCTGGTGGAAAAGGACCTCCAAGGAACCAGATTCCAAACTGATTAGGATCTTAAGGTCAGAACCTTGCTACATGTGTGGCTCTGATTTGGCCCCATCAAATCACCAAAATGTCACTTTAAGTTTGTAGCATGTAAAAAGGACAGCCGCCTAAGTTGGGGTTGATGTCTTGACTCAACCCTATTTCCAAGCCCACAAAAGAAGAGGTAAGGTCTAAACATACTTTTTAAAATGTTTAATTATAAGTCTAACGAATATGTAAAAAATACATTTTACAAATACATAGAAAACAAAAATACTTACAGAAATCCCCCAAATACAATTATTACTAATGTTGGGTGTTCTGTTACTTACAAATTATGCAGTTCAGAATGTAGTATAGGATATGTCTGTAAAAACTGTTTTATTGTTTTTATGAAAACTAAATAAATTGTATAAATAGATATCCAAAAAAGCAAGTTTAAATATGATGGTTGATTAAATGCCTTATTAACACTGTGGGTATTGTCTTCGTGATTTAGTTAGATGAGCTTTGATTTTTCATGTGTGTTCTGCCCTAATTTTTTATACAGATGGCAGGGCACTAATACAGGTTGTTCTCAAAGTAAAATCACAATGCTGATATTTTAAAAAAATATTATTTCAGCAGCAAGAATAGGGGAATTTTCAGCCAGCTCTGATTTATCATTTTTAGATACGGTGTACACTGTAACACATCCAGGTGCTTTGGGATGAAATGAATTACCTGAATTAATTCAATCTGATTGGAGTTGGGATGGAATTTGTCTTGGTTGCCCTGGTAACCTATGTATGAAGGATGAAATGTGAACCTGGATCTCTGAGCAGCATTTTCTATGCTTCTGCATGGGTTTGGAGTAGCATAGACTGCTTTGTGTTACTTTAGAACAATAATTTCAGAAACTGGTTCTTGCAGAAATTATCCCGTAAGATTCTTCAGCATCCTATCTTGCCTCTTACAGCTTGTAATAGCTGCCTGAAACTGTTGCGTGAAATCAGTTAACAATATGGAGGGCAAAATAATGTCACCATTATATATTTTATGAAAATTCTACTAAATTCAGAGAGCACCAAGGACTCCACAGTTCAACCCTGAACTACATATAGTCTCTTCTATTGAAAATCCTACTAATTTAAACAGACCAGAATTGCCAGGTTCTAATTTCAGGTCAGATCTCTCATACTACTCAGAAGGATACCATGGAATTATATCAAAACCTCAAATGTCAAGAAGAACCTAGTTTTACTCTCTCTGTTGATGCCCAAACAAACATCACCATCAGGCTGATCAGTGCCATCTCAACCCTTATGTCCATCCCGGAGCCAGTTTAAAATGGTCAAGATAATCTGCTACTGCCAGTATTGCCTGAAGTTGAGCATTCATTACTTTTTCAGTCACCATACCCAACAGTAGGTTAGAGATTGGGCTATAATTGCCCATCTCTGAAGGATTGAGGGGAAGCTTCTTAAGAAGAAGTCTTCTTTAAACTTCTTTAAACTTACTTCCTTAAACAAGGAAGAATTCTGCCCTCTCTCAAACTAAGGGTGAGTCCCTGAGTTTGAGAGACTCTGAACTAGTTTAAGAGAGTCCTCATTGTCAGCTCAGAACTAGTTCAGACCACTCCTCTGGGAAAGTTTGCATCCAGTCATTGCATCCTTTGATGTTGGGGTTGGATGCAATGACTGGATGCAAACTTTCACAGAGAAGTGGTCTGAACTAGTTCTGAGCTTGCAATGAGGACTCTGCTTCAAGGCCAAGTGGTGGAGGAGCTGGGAGTATGTATAGAGTCCCTGAGAAATGTTTTTATTGATGCAGCCTCTGCTTTGTTCTACTAAATGTTCTCATGGATCTGGAAGAATAGGAAAAAAACTTACTCATGATTTGTCAGAAGAGCCAAATGCCAAACAACATATAGAAGAGGTAAACCTATGGATGGTAGGTTTTCCATAGTTTCCTCCCCACAGCACATTTACTCACTTAGTCATCATCCATCTATCCCATAAAATATATATTAATATATATGCCTGTTGCCAAAATGAAGTTCTCATGACTTTTACCAATACCATGGACTTGAGGGATGATTCTTCTCCCCTCAAATAGACATACTCATCATTGGCAGATGGGCATGTAATCAACTTAATGTTGAGATTGTTTGCAAATCTGCCACCTTTGATGGTTCACCAGCTGGGTTATGCAAACATCGGATCTGATCCCCATGCTGCACCAAAATCTTAAGTTAGCTGTAACCCCAAAAGTTGTAGTCAATACTTTACCCATTTGCTGCAACAAACTGTCAAGTATCTTGTTTGCAACTCTCTCACCCCTTCCCTGCTGGGTAAATCAGAGATCCCATAAACAGAAGCTCCTGTCATACAAGGAGTTCTCAGGATTTCCCAATGAATTCTTTGCCCTTTGCTTTATTCCAAAATTGGGCAAAAGGAATAACATCTTTATTTTTGGTGATAATATTTGTGATCATCAATATCTCCTGTCTCAATTTTCCCACTAGTTAATGGCAAGTGGAAGGAATGTTTGTTTTAGTGCTGCATTTTGCACCTGAACAAATTAATAAAATAAAGTATCTCCAGGGTGTTTTGAAATGGCTTTGAAAATACTTTATTAAAAGCAATATATCAAGTATTGTGATAGAAATGATTTAATTGCATCAGTTCAATGAGTTGTCTTTTTCCTTCTTTGAAAAGCCTTCCTTATATTAATAAGTTTGAAACAAAGAACTGGATTTAATATTTCTCAGCAATTTAATTTAGCATAAATATTGTGGGAAAGTTTGCTGAAATGAGCTTTGGTTTAGTCTACTTTTTATAGGTTTTGCAATAAGGAGGGTTTTAAACTCATTTGATTTGATGCCATCCCTCCTTCCCCACTGCAACTCGGTTTATAAACAAGAAGCCATTTTCAAGCTTATTAAAATGGCAAATTGTTCATAGGTCATTGCACCATATACCGTACAAAAGGTTGGTGAAGATATAAAACATTCACAAGAATGTTTGTATACTTTAACACTATGGGAACCAATGAGAAGAGCAAAATTTAAAATGTAATATGATTTCTGTAGATAATTATAATAACTGAATTAACAGCTTTGATATATCTACTCCAATAATATGCTTATTTATTTCATTCATTTTTTCCAAATCCCATTGAAAACAAAAGTTTCTAATATTCATCCCCTTATCACCTACAGTTGCATATTTAAGATTTAGCCTTACAATAATTGACTTTCCACAAGGCAGAACAAATCCAATATTTATAAGCATATTTTTATTATTTATTATTTCTATAGCCTCTTCCCACTGTACCTTAAAATCTAATTACATAATTGAATCTCTTCATGCCATGGCAAAGTTGGCTGATGATATTCTTATTTTATAGATGAAAAACTAAGAATGTTTATACATAGTTATAAAACTGATCAGGATCTGTGATCCAGTGACCTGAACATGAACATCTTCCTATCCATTGACGATTCAGCATTGGTTTTCAGTAGTGGAAGAAGGGCGATTATTTTTCCAGACTTCTTCTTCTTTTTTTTTTTTTAAAGAAAACACATTTCTCCTCCTGGAAGAGGCATTCCATTTTATGCAATCATTTATAATGATGCCTCCTGAAATATATGAAAGGGATATATTTTTTTTCTTCAAAATGGTTATATTAATGTGTATTTTTTGCAGATTAGTATATTGAAACTTGAATTAGTGAATAATTCAGTCAAATAATATACTGTACATTTACTTAAAATTAGGTATTCATTGGAATTTATTTCTGGGTGATTGTCTTAGTAACCTCAATTGGGTCTGTGAGTACCCTAATTTTAATTTAATCTAAAAGCGTTTTTAATTGAAAACAATTGGACAATTACCTCCAAATGCTATCTTCTGAATAAACAAATTATGCCCCCAGCTAATTTAGCTCATGTGTAGTTAAGGTATAAAAGGGAAACTTTTTTTAGATCTGAAAAAAATAAGTGATGTTTTCCTACAGCTATGAAGCAGATCAAATTCAGGTTTGAATGGATTCTAGAATCAAACACCCATTAGGCAGTACAAAACTGGATTAGAATGGGCAATTTTGCTCTCATTACTTCAAATCTATACAGCCTCATGAATGAAGGTGCTGTGCCTATATAGTTTCTGCTTAAAATAATATCAAAATAATTGTCCATCAGTGTCCTACTATTGTCCATTATGTTGAGACTTCAGCCCTGAGAATTCCATACTGGGAAGGGAATTTTGGCTGGCTGGATATTTGGACTGTGGTAGTACAAATACTTCTGCAAAATTAGGAAAGGCAACTGGGAGGTCTCAATAAATTAATTGGCATTAAATACTATCTTTGATTGCAATTTAGTGTACACCTAATCATGATGAATTTAATAGGATTTACTTTCAAATGCACATATTTAATTACATACCCCAAATGAGCTGCTTTGAAAGAAATTGAGAAGCTTCCATTTTTTATTCCCTGCAATTTCCAAAGAATTTTGAAGAGCTGCCCAACATATACAGAACCTTGTAAGTAAGGTTCTCAGAACCAGAAATGTTCTCAGCAAAAATACTATATTTGTTTTATCGTGTTTCATGGAACCACAGATGTGGTATTTCTTGGCTTTTTGGTTTCAGTGAATTAGAAGAAGAAACAGGAGCGCTCATTTCTGTTCACAGCTAGGCCCATGACTCCCTGAAGGCAAGGATTCATCTATTGAATCCAACCCCACACCTTTATAACATCGTTGTTCACCAGCAGAGGTACTGCTATGCATGGAATTTATGTCTTCTAGTTTTTTCATCTTAGAATAAAAGACAGGATAACTTGAAATATCTGATGGGGCATGATTAAATAATATAATATATAATATAATATAATATAATATAATATAATATAATATAATAATTATAATATGCTGTAGAAGACTACATAGTTTAGCATGACTGATCATTTCTACTATAGAAGTATATGTGGAATACTTTTCTGTAGGAATCCAGTAAGAGTAGTGATGATGATGTCACATATATCATGATATCACAGAAATGATGTAAATTACATAATTTGTGTCATTTGTACAATCACATAAAGTGTGTGAGAACATTTCCCCTATAGATGCCCATGTGTTTTTCTTATTGTCCGTACTAAACTGCTTCATATGTTTGCTATTTCTGCCACAGTATTTCCTTGTTTCCTCTCTACAAACCAGTGACATAGTATGTAGATATCCTTTTGGTTAGATCCCCCTCCCATCTGGAGCCTGCTTGGATCACTGCACATCTTTTTCTGCACTCACATCTTTTCCTGTCAGAAAACCTGCCTGAAAGTTCTGAAAGACTAGCTTTCCAATAGGCGCCGAGAGTAGATTCATCATCATTTTCAGAGCCAGATTATCAGAAAGGCAGCATTCCTATTGATCCCTGATAGGAGTGTCTTGAAGATTTTAGCTAGCTGTAACGTCAGCCTCTTCTCCAAAATGCTGACTTGTAGAACTCCATCACTCCAGCAGATGGGGGAAACATCTCTGGGAAAGCAGGAATGTGCAGAGAAACTAAAATGCTGAAAGCGAGCTCTGGAGATGGAATACCCATAATGGAAGGGGGAAACAGGTCAGGTAATGCTCAACCTTTCAATTACTTTAGAGATGTAAGGTGCTGAAGATTGCTCATTAACCAAGGTTGTAAAAAAGCACATTTGCTGTGTCATTATTCTTTCGAGCATTCATCTGACAGGCTTCTAAAAGGTTTATCAGAACTTGTTCTGACTCATTGGGAAATCCATGCGCTCTTTCGAACTGGAGCACTTTCTGCCTGTCTCTAAGCTGAGATTGAGTCAGATTTTAGCTTTTGTGGCCTGCTTCATACTTTGCCATGTCTATTCAAAAATACAGTCTTTGCATGGGAAAAGTATACTGATATACACGTACATGCAGGACTAATTCTTTTTCTGACAGCTGGTTTGAAACTCTTTTCCAAATTATTAGCATGAAGGTCTTTCCTTTACATAGCTATTCTGGTCCTCCCTCTTCCATTGCAATTTTCCTGTATTTTCTTGGAAGAAGATCTTGAAGTAGAAACCCAAATGCATTCAGCCAAATACTCTACCAAAGCTTCCTTTGATTTAATCACTCAAAATTTCTCCCAGATGAATGACTTTTCTGTCAGTGCTTTCTATCAGAACTGGGGTTTCAGCATTTTAGAAGGAGAGGGTTATGTTTTTCAGTGTGTTTCATTGGTTTGTATGATCTTTTAAAAAATAATTTATTTTACCTGAGTTGCACTAGAAATATTTTTAACCCTAAAAAGCAGTGACGGAATGTTTTAAATAGTTAAATAAATTCAATAATATTGGTAGGTTTATGATTGCACTGAGGTCTGTAATCACATTTAGGCTGACAAGATATTTAGTTTGGACCTTCTGGATAAACACAGAAAGATCACAGGTGTAGAAAACTGCAGAGTGCAGATTCACTGTCCTCCATGCCTAGTAATTTTGAAAGCCCACATCGATCTTGATCCACAGGGAATCCTATTATGTCTAATAAATAGACTTAATTATTTCAATTGGGATCTATCTATCTATCTATCTATCTATCTATCTATCTATCACCTACCTACATACCTACCTACCTGTTTCTAATTTATATGCCACCTGTCTCCCAACCACTCTGAGCAGCTACCAACAGTTACATTTACATAATCCACCTTGTACTTTAGAAAATGCAGGTGAAGGATTGGTGTTGAAGAATAGGCTTGACTGTAGTTCCTTTTAATGAGAATACTAAGCTGGCTCAAGCATGGTTTATTGCATAAATCACAATTAGGTGGGTTCATGCAAGATAGATGACAAACCACAAAGTGCTACATTCATATACCAGATTAAGACAAAACTAAACCATTTTATGCCTTAGAGGGCTGTGTGAATCAAGGCACTGAGTCACATTTCTGCTTCTAGCACTAACACCTATAGATTTTCCAGATTTTTTTCCACTTTCTTTCTTTGAAACAAAGGTTTACATTTCACAGAACAATTGCAGGTAACTTTCCCATCTGTTCTGCTGAGGATGTTGCCAAACAATTGGTTTACACTTGAATTTTCCTAGATTCTTGCACTTGTTTTTGTTGTAACTGGTCAGCTTTACCCTGAAACTAGCCATTACAATTTTAATTTAGTAGGTGACCTGGTCTATAAAAACACCAGAAGACTTGAATAGTTTATTTTCCAGTGTTACTACTTCATGCCTCTTTGAAAGTTTGCAATTTGTTTTTGCAAAGTGCATTCACATCTTTTCCTTAGTTCCTCCACTTATTTTAACCCAAATGCTCTCCACACTAAATTTATCACTTGGATTTCTGAGCAGGTATAGATATTTTTAACATTCAGTGTAACTTCCCCTTCCCATCCATCCTACTGCTTCTGTCTTGTTATATTCCAATCATGGGAATCATCTTATCAGGTCTTTGTTATCAGACTACCCTTGCCTTCCTGTGCTAGAGCTCAAGCTCATTTTGTTTGTTTCTCATACTCTTATGTTTTCCCACATTCAATTGTTTCTAAAGACATTTGCAAATTATCATTATTTTAATTCTAATGACATTCTTGCCTATTTGCACCAGCCAGAATTCAATATATTCACCTCTTCCCAGTATGGAGAAGACTAGGTTGTGTGTACCTTCCAAGCAGCTATTAAATATAAAGAGCCTGTCAGGGAAAAATAAAGAATGTGCAGTCATAACTCAACTCCACAAAAGTAGTTGCACACCCAGGGATTCAAAGCCAGATTTTCAACATGAAACTCAAACACAGTGTCCTGGTAAACAAATCTGGCAGTTTTGTTTCCTTCCATGTTATTTATTTATTTTAATCCAAATTATTCCTGTCACATTTTTGAAAAAATCTGCAGAATTTAGTACATTTGCTTATATAGGTATCAAATGAAATTTTTACCTATTTCTAATCAGTGATGGTGGATTATAGACTGTGCTTTTACTGTTGTCTATGTGTCTAATTTTCCAGGTGATAGTGTGTTTTCTGTTGAAATTTGCATCAGGGGAACTATAAAGCCTGAATCTGAGTGTTCTTGAGCTCATGCATGCCACTTATCAAATGTCAAGTCTAATCAGTAGAAGGACAGAAAGATTATGGAGACCTATTTAATGAATTTGCTGTATGATGTTCCTCTATAGCAGTGTTTCTCAAACTTGGCAATTTTAAGATGTGTGGACGTCAACTCCCAGAATTTCCAGCCAGCACTGGGAAGAAACAATCTGATATGCAGATTCACGTATACCTTCAAGTATAGATTTTTCCACAAACCAAGAAACTAACCTGGTTATATGTTTGGGTTTTAATTCTTAAATGTATTTGCTTGCCATGCCCATTGCAGATATACAGTCAGTCTTAATTGTTCCATTTTTACTGTCTTGGAAAGCACAGTAAATTTTGCTATGCTTGAACATTAAGAAGCCATGTAGTAGCTGTAGGGGAAAAAAAGCTTTCAAAACATTGCATTAGTAATAGCGTAATAACATTCTCAAGCTGTTCATCAGGATTTACACTGAATCTGAGGGTACAATTGTCCTGAGCAATTCTTAAAGGGGTCTTACAATCCCATCATATTCCACCCCCAGGACAGTTCTCTAAGCCTTGTCTCATCTCGCCCACCCTTTTCGAGACTTTCCGTCTTGAGAAAACAGTGCTCTCCCACTTTAATGATAGCGCTTGTTAAGAATGCATTCTGTTGTTCTCACCCTGTTACTCGTTCACACACTGTTTGTTTATAGCTCTCTGAAAACTCATTTTTAATAAGGTCAGATTTGCAATTTAAATTAATGTTAATATTTCTTGCAAACTCCAGAACAGTTTGTTTATGGAATGGCATGTAGATTCTATTAGAAATTTATGGGCTTTAGTTTTGTTTTTTTAAAAAACCACTTAATTTCTTTTGTTTCTAAAAGATATATCGTAGGAAATAGACAGCCGTGTCTTTTCCTTTTCCCATAAAAAAACAAAACCCAGAAAAACAGAAATGAAACAATTAAGTATTAAATTCAGAGTTTGAATTGACAAAATAATTCTTAGTGAGCCAAAAATGCTTTATGCAAATTAAGCATTTTTCTCTCTTGCAAGTGGTCTGTACTTAGGCAAGTTGATGAATCCTTGAAATAAATCAATAGATGTTTTGTATGAGTGGATTTCTATCTATTAATATTATTTTGACCATTGCATGTGTTTTCTTTTGTTCATGGGAACCAACATTCAAACATTTTAGCCTATTAAATATTCAAACTATTTTAGCCTGTTAAAAACATTGTTTATTTTGTTATTTAATACAGCTGGAGACAGATTGTCTGAGCCATGTGTTATAGTCCAGATAATCAAACCTGAATGACTAGACTTCCATATTTTATTATTTCTTCCCTTTCAAATGTTGCTTCATACTAGGTTCCTATAATATTAAGCTTCAGGAACCTTGGAAAACTCTTCATCTGCGCCCTCTCTGCTTTCAGTAGATACCAACCAGTTTATTCAGCTGGGTTTTGGGTAGCCATGTTTAGTCAGTCTTTACATTTCTTGCAAGGGACTAAGATGATACTAGATCACGAGCATTGAGGGAAATTAATAAGGTGACTAGCCAGGGCTAACTGTGGCTGTTTGGAGTGTCAGGCCAATGTAATGTGAAAGGTTGTGCAGTTCACAACAGTGACCCCTATCAGGGTGATATTGTTAAGTATCCAAGGTTGCCAGGTATTGAAATTGGCCTTGGTACAGTACCAGCTGAACTCCCAAGGTGAGATCTGTACCGATTTACTGCAAGGCATGTATATCTTTTGCTGTCTTTTTTTCCAGGAATGGCTGCTTCTTCCTGCAATGTCAGATGCAAATCATCATGGAACATTTCCACTCAGTCTCTGACAAAATGGCCTGTGAATATTCATTCAGCTGATAACTTTTTGTAAGGTAGAGATATAGGCAGCTAGCCATGACTTAGAATGAGGAAGTGGGAGAAGATCTAAAAGAATCACTGCCAAGTTAGTCCCTGGACACTGGGAATGAACCAGGAATGGGATATTATAGATGGCTTTTTAGATGCCTATCAAACAGAAACACTGGCCAGACTGAGTGGGGCAAAGCAGTTCTAGCCAATCCTTAACCAACTAGAGAAGTTTTCCAATTTGTAGGCCTGAACATTTATGATATAGGGCTGTTGCGTATAAAATAGTAAGGTCCTGATTCTAACTTTATAAGCAGTTTATAAGCTTACAAACAATTTATAACCACATGTACCTATTATATAATGAAAAACAAAAATGAAAACTATTCATTTCGGGCAGAGTGAGTGTTTTGCTTGCATAAACTCTCAGTTACAATCCTTGGGTTATTTTATTATTTCACTTTATTTTATTATTTTATTTTAGCAAATAAAATAAATTTATTTTATTTATTTATTTGAAATGATGCTGTCAGTCTGCAAATATTTTGGTTTCATGAATTGAGAATCTGTAATTGTATGAATGAAACTTTTGTCTGTTATTATGTCTCCGTGATAAGAGTTTCGATGTAAACTATTTAGAAAGTTATCAAGCAAATCCTCTTGCAATAGCTCTCTCATTTCTTCTGCATTGGAAGTGCGATATTCCTCTATTATTTATAGCAGTAAAGATCTTCCAGGCTTAGATATTAAATCAAGGAATGGCAGGACAATTCTACTAATGAAAATGAGTTGCAGAAAGAATATTGTAATTGGGGCCTTCTAGTCAACAGTGCACTCTGGTGATTCATCTTTACTTGAGACTTCTGTTGACTCCATTTGAAACCCCTCACTATATAATTGAGCCATAAGTTCTTAATGTATTTTGAAGGCGTGTGTGTATGTACACACATACACAAATACACACACACACAGTATATACATACCTACTCACACACACATACATACAAGGGACTAAGTAGGAATGAGTCTCAATCACATTTTAAAAAAAGTACTTCAATGGATTTGTAATATATGGTCACTTAGGCTTAACCTGATGAATATTTGTATTCAATTTGGACTGATTTGCACTTATTTTTACATTCCATCATAATTATGGCATCAGCAGTAGTGGCACTAGAGAAGATTAAGACCATTTCTTAATATAGTAGAATCTTAGTACAGTGACAGTCTTAGTGCAGGGACTTCTGCAGCAAGCTGAGGTTTTGTCAAAATGATGAAATAAGTGTCATAACATCAAAGGTAAGCTCTCTCATTTCCATGTGACATTATGGCACAAGTACAATAAATAGGCAGAGTTTACATTGTGATGCACATTTTATCACTTAACCCTCCTACAAATGCCCATGTGTTGATACGAAAATCTCTCAATATGATGGTAACAATTTCATTATGTGGTACTCTCCATATGTTGGGGTTCAATTTCCAGTTGTATCTGGGTGGCAACAAGTTGGAAAAACTAGCTTATTTCATTTAAGAAGTTACTCATATGTAGGAATGATTCTGAGTCAGTTTTGGACTAGCTTTGGTTAGCTAGATCTCTATATAAGCATGTTAATTAAATCCACTATTAACTTTCTATGACTGATGCATGATGGATGGACAGCTTATATTTGCACACAGGTGGCCAGTTAATTATTTTTACCTGCCTAGCTTTACATTTTAATGTTTGCTTACCTTTTAAATCATTTTTCACCATACAAACATTAATTTTTAAAAAAAAAACTGTCTTATCTGGCAGCTGTTTTAAAGTATAGCACTGCAAGTAAAATGGAAATATGAAATCCATCTGAAAAAAATATCCTTTGAGAATAAATAACAATATTTTTAAATGCCTGCTGAGTTTTAGAAAGTAGAATCTTTCTGTGGTCTCCATCAAACAAAATATTACTCATTGAGAGAAAATAGGAATAAATAAATAAAAATAGTTTTGCATTTTTTCTGTCTATAGCTTTGATTGTGAATCTTAGTGAAAAGTTCTGATTTTCAAAGAATATGTAAGTAATCCTTTCTGACTGACTTCTAGGAAGATTCTGCACTTGCTTGTAGCAGAAATTTCAAAAGCAATTCCTAATGGACGGTTAGTAAGACTTGTAATCAAATCCTACATGGTATACCTCTCTGCTTTGTTCTCCAGCTCCTATAATGCCTGTAAACCATCTTACAGTTACTGTCCAAAAACTTGTTCTGATGAATTGTTGTTATATCCAACTGTTGCTAATCCCTATAATTTTTTCTGTGACAGACACTCCTCTCCAGACATCTGTTTGGGGAGAGAAAGAGAGTCATTCTGGTTACTATTGAAAGCCTGGCTACCCACCCCCTCAGTTCAGTTATAGAGGCCTTCAAAGAGAAATGTGTTTTTGCATCTTCAAGAGGAGAGTGACATTCTGCTGCCATAAAATTGATAGCAAACATGCCTGCCCAGTCCAAAGGGAATGGCACATTTTAAATTCTACTGCAGCGTTTTTCAGCCTTGGCAACTTTAAGATGAGTGGACTTCAACTCCCAGAATTCCCCATCCAGCATGATTACTAAAGCAGATTAGTAAAGACATCTCTTCTAGCCGGAGGCACCATTTTGTTAGGAATCATCTACCTGGAAAATCTGTTTTCAGATCCCAAACAATAGGCAAGATGATTTGGCCTGAGATCATCTTGCAATAATCCTTTTACTTCAAGGACTTCATTAGGCTCAGGTTCAGAGTATCTTCTTTCAGTGGGATGGAGCTGCTCCCTCAAAACACTCCTATTTGTCTATCTTTTCAGGTAATCAGCCATTTCATTAAATACAACTCCAATTTTATTTTGAATGTTATCTATCCTCCCATTTCATCCCCAATAAATAGCAAGGATAGAATAGTGAAGTTGCATGTATTTTAAGGACAGACATTAATATATTGAGGATGCCCCTGGAATGAGGAATTGTTATGGATCACTTTGAGTCTTCAGATTCAGAAGCTGACTGAGTCTCAACCTGCACCACGGAAATTGAATGAAGAGTCTCAGACTGCACTCGTAGCCTGGGCTGGTCTAGGTCCCAAATCCAGCAACAGAATGATATGGAAAAAGATGCTACACTGGAAATACAAATGAAACTGGCCGATGTCTTAATAATTAAAAGGGATATACAAATAACAAACCAAAAGAGAGACCTGGATAACTTTCCTGTATTGAATTTATAAAAGAAATTTATTAAAGTTTTGAAGGATTTTGTGAGAAGGGACAAAGAAAAAATGAAAAGAAATCAAGTTCTAAGACATTATTTGATCAAGGTTAAAATAGATACGTTGTTATCTCTGGTAACCCTTAATAGACTTTTGCTGACCAGGACTGAACGATGAGGCTTTAAGGATTAAAGATATGTATGAATTTGGTTTAATTGTATTTTATACTATTTTTATTGTATTTTAATAAATATTTAAATAAATTAAGAAGAAAAGACCACAGGAAGTCAAGCCATCTATTTGACTCAGAAAATTAGTTAAACTGGTAGGCAGGGCCACATAAAAGAAACAGTTTGATTGGCTCTTTGTACCATCAGTCTTCTCCTCCTTTCTCTGTGATTTGCTCTATATGTTGTGCTGGATTACCTGGAAACCTGGACTGCAAACTGGATCTTCTGAATTTGAAATTTGTCTCCCTGGACTCTTCTACAAAAGTAAGCCATTGCACTTGTTTTCTGTGCAAAAAACTTTGCGTTTGCAATGTGCTTTGCATTACTTCAGTTAGAGATTTACAACTGCAATAAATACTCTAAGTTTGTAACAGAAGCTGTCTCTGTGTGTGTATAACTGGTAGCACAGAACAGGAGGTGAACATAGTGTGCAGTATTGCCAGAAGATAGCTGGGTGGAGCAATGGTAATCTGGTTTTCATGGAGAAAGGAGGGCTGTGAGAGCGCTAATTTTTCATAAAGTTTTTATAACTCTGCTTGCTATGCCAATTCTTACTATTTTAAAATAATTTTTATTAGAGATTTTCACATAAAATAAAAGATAAACATGAAATGTTATAAAGGAAGATTCAGAAAAATAAAAATAAAAGATAAGTGCGAGAAACAGTGCAGATAAAAAGAAGAAAAGATATATAAAGAAGCAACTCCCATTGGGGGGAGATGGGTGGGGGACAAATTTAATAAATAAATAAACAAACAAACTTCTGATCTTTTTTACAGCAGTTGCAAACAAACATATCTTCTCTCCCTCTTTAAAATTAATTAGATGGTTCCCTTCTTCCCATATTCAATCCATTTTAATCAGCAAATCCATAAATCAACAGTTCATTTTTTTTCCCATTTTCAGCAAAAAGTCTATAAGAGGTTTCCAGTCTTTTATGAAAGTACTTTTTTTTTTTTTTTTGGCTTTGATCAAACAGGTCAATTTTACCATTTCTCCAAGTTCTGCCATCTTCACAATCCAAGCCTCCATTGTGGGTATTACAGTGTTTTTCCATCTTTGTGCATATAGTGGTCTCACTGCAATTACTATATACAAAACCAATCTTCTATGAGTCTTTTCTAATTCTAATTATGGCTATCCATAAGTCCCAGTAAGAAAAATTCTGGTATTATCTGAATATTGGTCTTCAGAATACTTTGTATCATCATATGTATTTATATCCAATATTTTTTTGCTTTTTTGCAAGTCCATCATGCATAACTCTCTTAACAGATTCAGTCACTGATGCTGTCATTGATGCTGTAGCATTCTTCCCCAATTCTTCAAACATCTTTTGTAGTATCTCTGGCATAATCCCATTTTCCTGTTAATGAGGGTTTGTTCTGACATCCAGTTTGCTTTCTTCTCTTTCTTCATTTTTGGCAGTCTCTTTTCATGCTCATCCTCAACAACTTCTTTAACTTCATTCCATAATTCCTCTGGTTCTCTATCAACAAGGTTCAGGACTTCAAAGCATTTCCTGATGTTTTCCTTGAAAATGGTGGGTATACAGGTGAAACTCGAAAAATTAGAATATCGTGCAAATGTTCATTTATGTCAGTATGGCAACTCAAAAGGTGAAACCAATATATGAGATAGACACATTACATGCAAAGCGAAATATGTCAAGCCTTACTTTGGTATAATTGTGATGATTATGGCGTACAGCTTATGAAAACCCCAAATTCACAATCTCAGAAAATTAGAATAGTGTGAAAAGGTTCAATATTGTAGGCTCAAAGTGTCCCCCTCTAACCAGCTAATGAATCCATAACACCTGCAAAGGGTTCCTGAGCCTTTAAATGGTCTCTCAGGCTGGTTCAGTAGGAATCACAAGCATGGGAAAGACTGCTGACCTGACAGTTGTGCAGAAAACCATCGCTGACACCCTCCATAAGGAGGGAAAGCCCCAAAAGGGAATTGCAAAAGAAGTTGGATGTTCCCAAAGTGCTGTATCAAAGCACATCAATAGAAGGTTATGTGGAAGGGAAAAGTGTGGTAGAAAAAGGTGCACAAGCAGCAGGGATGACCGCAGCCTGGAGAGGATTGTCAGGAAAAGGCCATTCCAAAGTGTTGGGGACTTTCACAAGGAGTGGACTGAGGCTGGAATTAGTGTATCAAGAGCCACCACACACAGACGGATCCTGGACATGGACTTCAAATGTCGTATTCCTCTTGTCAAGCCGCTCCTGAACAACAAACAACGTCAGAAGCGTCTTACCTGGGCTACAGAAAAAAAAAAAAAGAACTGGTCTGTTGCCCAGTGGTCCAAAGTCCTCTTTTCTGATGAGAGCAACTTTTGTATCTCATTTGGGAACCAAGGACCCAGAGTCTGGAGGAAGAATGAGAGGCACACAATGCACGATGCTTGAAGTCCAGTGTGAAGTTTCCACAATCTGTGTTGATTTGGGGAGCCATGTCATCTGCTGATGTTGGTCCACTGTGCTTCATTAAGTCCAGGGTCAACGCAGCCGTCTACCAGGAGATTTTGGAGCACTTCATGCTTCCTTCTGCAGATGAGCTTTATGGGGATGCTGACTTCATTTTCCAGCAGGACTTGGCACCTGCCCACACTGCCAAAAGTACCAAAACCTGGTTCAATGACCATGGAATTACTGTGCTTGATTGGCCAGCAAACCCGCCTGACCTGAACCCCATAGAGAATCTATGGGGCATTGCCAAGAGAAAGATGAGGGACATGAAACCGAACAATGCAGCGGAGCTGAAGGCTGCTATTGAAGCATCCTGGTCTTCCATAACACCTCAGCAGTGCCACAGGCTTATAGCATCCATGCCATGCCGCATTGCGGCAGTCATTGCTGCAAAAGAGGCCCAAACCAAGTACTGAGTACATATGCATGCTTATACTTTTCAGAGGTCTGATATTGTTCTATTTCTAATCCTTGTGTTATTGATGTCATGTAATATTCTAATTTTCTGAGATTGTGAATTTGGGGTTTTCATAAGCTGTATGCCATAATCATCACAATTATACCAAAGTAAGGCTTGACATATCTTGCTTTGCATGTAATGTGTCTATCTTATATATTGGTTTCACCTTTTGAGTTGCCATACTGACATAAATGAACATTTGCACGATATTCTAATTTTTCGAGTTTCACCTGTATGTTCAAGATCATATTGTGGAAACTGACTTTCTTCTTTTTCTTTAGCTTAACTTGGAGCTTGCACACGAGCAGTTTGTGATCTGTTCTACAATCAATACCTGGCCATGCCTTTTATGCGGTAACTGAACTCCTCTGCCTACTTTTAGCAATAATATAGTCAGTTTGATTTCTATACACTCCATTTAGTGAGGTCCATGTATAGAGGTGTTGTTTTGGTTGTTTGAAAACAGTGTTAGCTATGAGGAGATCATTGGAGGGGCAGAAATTTGATAAGTTGGTCTCCTGCTTCTTTTTGGTTTCCTAAGCCATACAATCCAACTACATGTTCCTCTTTCACGTTTCCAACTTTGGCACTCCAGTCTCCAATCACAAGCAGGACATCTTGCTTGCATGTTCTGTCAATTTCAAATTGAACTTGATCATAAAACTCATCAACCTTCTCTTCTGGAAGCACTCATTTAACTATCACTGCACAGCTGCCAAGAAGGTGGGGCAGCATTCTGTTTATACATGGTTGTCATGGTGGGAATGGCATTCACAAAACACACATTTACCAAAGTCCCCTGTAGCCCCAGGACTTTTACTTTTACTTTTCTTCTGGAGAGATTGGTCTACTTCCAAGCAAAGCACTGAGCTACAGCCATCCCCCAAACCTTTTTGTT
The DNA here is from genome assembly GCA_030867105.1 of Liasis olivaceus. Lineage (NCBI taxonomy): Eukaryota > Metazoa > Chordata > Lepidosauria > Squamata > Pythonidae > Liasis > Liasis olivaceus. Next base: position 40,145,482 of record CM061349.1, read on the forward strand.
TGTTTTTTAAACATGTGTTGGGATCTATGAGAATCCCAAAGGCATTCTACTAACTAAAGATGGTACTTTATTTAGGGAATTTGATTTTTAATACATCATTTTTGTTGATTATCTTTAAAAGGGTGAGAAGCACACTAATGTTAAGTAAGCAACTTGGTAGATGACACTGGAGGAATCTGCAGTCTTGCTGGTTTCCATAGGTATCATGTTACCTACTTCTCTTTTTTATTTGTGGCTATATTACAATGCTGAAGGACTAATGATGTAGCAGGTAGCGGCTTAGCATTTCTGGTCACCAGGAAACCATCTATGTTTGAACAGGATTTGGCTTGCTGCTTTTGAGAGCATTTAGATGCGCTGTCTCACTTGTTTACCTGAATTACACTTCATTAATGTATTGCCATCTGCTTAGACCGGAGAGCCTTGTTGACGATCTATCACTTAACCATGATGGTGTTGTTCACTTCAGAATCTGGCTGGGACTTTTGGCTGAATTCTAAAATGGTAATTTTAAATTTTCTATCTAGATTTCCATCAACTTTGGCAGTCTTATTAATCCAGATTTATGCCAGTGAACATATGGCATTTCCATTTAAAGTATACTGTGGGACTCACAAGAGGGCATTGTGGAGAATGAGAATTTTTGTCCACATGGCTATGTAGACAGAGCATTAAATCTTGCCTTTCTATTTGCTGGATCCCCATAGGCCAGCACTATACTAATTATCTCCAGAATGATTGATGTTCACTTTTGCAGGTGGAATGTGTGTTATAATTTTTCATTCTTCAATTTATCTCCTTTTAACAGCTGATTATTGCTTTGTGCATGGGATTGTGAGAAGCGTTTCCAAAGGAAGTGCTTTAATAAAAAAAATTAAAATGAAAATCTGTGTGATGGAAAGATTGTTTTGCTCCCTCTTTAACATACAAATTGATTTGGTTGCCATTGGTTAAATTGCTGGAGGCTTTTTAGGAATAAAATGAGATGAGTGGATGATTCTGAACCTTGGTGGTGGAATTAAAAATAGTCTAAAAGTTAAAGAGACAACTGTGAGAATAGAAAGCTTTTGCTTATAGTCATTGGTCTGTAACAAATAGGTGATACTTCATAAAATGATATTCATGTTTGCTTGTTATGCTGGCAGAAGAATATATTCACACCTTCAAAGTATGAGGATCTTTCCCTAATTCTTTTCTTATTGCTGTTATAATATTAGGCCCAGATTTTTTAAATTACTAACCATCCATCATGTATTATTCCTCTCCAATGCCACCTCTGCCTCCAAAGGTGTAGAAAACTGCAACAGAGTAAACTGTAATGTGCTTTCCTGACCTGACCCCATAAGTGCACCAATTCCCTTCTGCAATATGTTCAGTTATATGGCCGGAATGGACTTTCTGTTTTTGCAGTCTTCTCTGAAAAACTCTGACCTGTAATTCACTATCTGGACAGCCACCTGAGTCATATCCCAGTAAAGTTGACTACAGTGTAGTGGCTTTGGGGAAACGGCCCATAAAATGAAATGTAAGATTTTTGTTCTCTTCTTAAAGAACTACTTTTTTTTTTTTTTTTTTTAAAAAGGAATCTCAGGTTCCACTAACATAAATAATAACTAACATCTTTTACTAATGTTCCACTAGAGTTTTTGTTAGTTCTACAGTTAAAAACAATCACATATTTTTCATGGAATTTCAGCACTACTGATATGATCAATGTTGATGGCCAGATTCAACTTCATTTATCCATGTCCAGTATATCATCACTGCAATATCACATGGTAACTTGCTTATGTGAATTGAACCATCACAAAGAGAACACTCATATCTTGCCACATCATCTCTGAATGCTGTCTTTTCCAGTGGAGTTAGTTTTCACATTTCACAAATACAGCAAAAGTAAGTGGTTATGAAGATAGCATGCATTTGTTTGTTGATGCATATCTGACTTTATAGATATAACGTTTCTTCAGGCAGTCCAGCATTTTCAGGTGCGAGACTCAACCACCAATCTGCAAAAGGAAAAATGTTACCTCTTAGAATGGGTGGGCAGCCTATAAAATACATGGCCTCTGCAACATCCCAAGATCTGCTAGAATTCAGTGGCAAAATGTTTTTTAGTGGTGCAATTTTTCTTTTTTAAAAAGATAGGATGAGAATGGAAATGAGAGGCCTCTAGGAGGCAGACCACTCCCATTTTCTACCCCTATTTGGCCATTTTGCCATCTACATTTCAGATGTAGGATTTTGGGCCATTTGAAGGTTCATCTCCTAGATATTTCTTGTTCCTATTACTACCCTTAATTTCCTCAGAAATTAAGGGTAGTAGAAAACCCGGCTTTGCCCATTCTGGTGACATCTCAAGAATACATCCTGTGGCTCTCCAGATTATTATAGGAATGAATCATGGTGACCAGCCAATAAAAATTTGCCCACCCCAGATTTAGAAGATGATTTCTGTTCACTGAGTTATATCTAGCTCTATCCTGCTCAGATTAGTCAGAGACCAATGTTATGTGGCTGGAGTGCTGTGCACAGTTGGTGATTTATCTCAGAATCTGATCATCTGTCATATTTGCTTGCTTTTGAGCTGTACACCTAGAATAGTAAATTTCATTTTTCATTTCTATTCTTGTTCTTTACACTGTTTTGGGCCCTGGAATATCTAGTCTGAATAATTCTTTGAGTGAAAATATGACAAGGTGATAATCAGTGCTTTAAATCTTTTGTAGTTAATAATCTAGCCATGATAGTGGTGTTCTCAGCACTCCAAATAATTAAGGTGCCAGTTTCCTGTCCAGGAGCAAGTTATTAATTTAATGAAATAAGCAATGATCCCAATTTATTTTATAATATTTTCACTGCTTTTAAATGCTTGTTAGCTGTTCCAAGAGTCTTTTAGTTTGAAGAACAAGAAAAGAAGCATTCTAAATAAGAGATCACTAAAAGTTGGAAGAAGAAAATTGGGCTCATTAAGGTTTATAACTTGCATCAGAACTTTTGCTTCACTATGAAGACTCTCTCTCTTTCTGTATATGTGTGTGTGAAATCATATTACTGAAATGGAACTTGCAGAAAGTCTAAGAAATACATTTAAAATAATAGATTGAACCAATAAATGGAACATCTTCATGCCTTCAAATAATTTTACCATGTAATATGTGCAAGAACTTACTACAAACAGTGGTTGGGAACTGGTGTTATATGGCACTACTGTAATGGCTTTATTGTAGGCCACTAAAGTTTGTACCAGCTGCATCATCTGGATAACCTTCAAAGGCAGCCACTTGGAACAATCTTCTCTCTCTCCCCACCCCCTAATATACAGTAGGCCCCCGCTCTACTGTAGTTAAGACTTAGCACTTTCTGCAGGCCCTTAGGTAAGGCTAAGTAGAATTCTCAATTGGTGGGATATTGTGGTGGAATGGAATTGTGGAGGCCAGAGTCGGGGAGTCAAGAATCCTCTTTCGTCTCCCGAAGTGAGGGGAAGAGATGAGAGGATGAGACTGGCACCTCACTGAGGAATGCAGGCACCGTTTACTGACTGACCCTGGGAACTGGTTCCAGTCTGGGAAGATTTTTGATAGAGGTTGTAGCTAATAAACCTTGCTGGATTGAATCTGCTTGGTCTCCTGGAGTTCCCTGGGCTAAACCTGACGGATATGGTATACTTTTAGTCCTGACACCATAAAATTGTTTTAGTTTGCTTTAATGATATGTGCTGTTTTTCTCTTGCATTTTTGTTTTGTCATGTTGCTTGAGTTGGGTGCCCATATCAATGTTCTAAATAAATAAATAGCACATTGCAACAGTCAATTCTAGATGTGATAAGGGCATGGAGTATCTGTTGCATTAATTAATTAATGAATTAATTATAGCTTTCTAGTGCTTAATTAAGATTTTAGTATTACTGTTTCTAATCTCCTTGTTGAAATCTTCTTAAGCTAGACAAAGAAAGCAATAAAGACTTATTTATTGTTGCAGGGTCTCATGTTCCAGGAAGAGTTGCAAGTGCGGCAGCCCTTATCTGCCTCTCAAGTGTAGCCTTGAGTCTAAGAAGGTCCTCAAGTTACAGATATGCTTTTTTGGGGGAATGCCTCCCTGTCCTGAGTTATCATTGGAACAGCAAAATGGCAAATGATATATGGACAAAAAACACCCTGTCTTGTTAGCATTCAATCTAAGCTTGTTTCTTCTCATCTAGTCCCTTATAGCCTCCAGGTCAAGCCTCCCACTACATCTCCAGCTTGGCCTGGTGTGGTGGTATATCATTAAGTAACATTAGAACATGGATGATACTGGACCCTAAATTGGTGAATGAGTTCATTCAGTAGCTATATTAAAAAGCATGGGAGAAAACAACAACCCCTGCAGCTCTCACCTAGATGACTTTTCCTTCCCCACTAACATCAACAAATACAGTTCACTTATGAAGAAGCAGGACCACTGTAAAACAGTTTTCCCCCTCCTAATCCTTGAAAACAACTTAGAAAAATACAGTGGTCAATGGTACTAAAGGCTGCCAAAAGTTCACCCCCATGTCCAGATGAAATCATCCACCAGAGTGATCAGCACAGTTTCTGTTCCATGACCAGGTCTGAATTCTTACTGAAAAGCATCTAGTTAATCTGTTTCTTCTAGAGTGCTCTGTTGTTGCATACCCCACTACTTTCTGTAGAAATGTCTCTAAAAAGAAGGTAATACCTGCTTAAATCTGGGTCTAGGGAAGACCTCTTCAGCAAGGGGAACACCACCATCACTTTCAAAGCATAATTGTCCTACAGGTGTGTGTTTCTTCATAAAATCTTTACCATTAACTATATCAATATGTTCAAAATATTTAAGTGGAACCAACATAGGCAAAGTTCTCAAACTATATATCAATATTGAAACCATATTCATTTTCATAATTTATTCTTCCTCACAGGCTCATAGGTATTTTCATCTATCTCTGTGCATTCCCTTTTATCTGGGTAATGCAGTTGGAAATACCCCAAGGTATTTAATAGAATCTGTGTGATAAACAAATCCTATTTTTAACCTATTTCTGTAGGTACCATTTTATCAATTGGCATAATACTGGAACTATTCCAATTTACCCAGAATATTTATCATATTGCTGTACTGTTTCTATTAATTTGGGTAACTATATTTAATAATAGTTAAGAAGACTCAAAATATCATCTACATATAACAACTTGTATTCCATTTCTGTTATATGCTCCATGAATTTGGCTAGATTATCCTCTTAAACACATCAAAGATTCTAACACAAAATTAAATGTTAAAGGAGGTAGAAGAAATCATTGATACTTCCACATTTTATATAAGGGAGATAATCCATTGGTAATTACACAAGAAGAGGGAATACATTAATATATTTTTTAAATCCACAAAATAAATTCTACAGGAAATCTGTTTTATTTATTCAAGTTTAGGCCACCCACTCACCAAGCGACTCTAGGCAATTAAGAGAAGGTTAAAAACACTACAGTACAAATAAGAATCAATAAAAGCACATTGTACCAGGGACAAATGACCCACATAAATGGGCTTACTTAACTTCCAGTTCCACTGTCTGGGGAAGAACCAGTTCTTTAATTAATTAATTAATCCACTGTCTGGGGAAGAACCAGGTCCAAGTAATTTCTGTTCATTGCTCCAAAAAATTAATTTGCCCTATAGTAGAGACTTTCCCCACATTCAACAATACCAAAATGACTGTTGTTTTTTTTTCTTGGCATACTAAGTTATTACACAAACCAAGAATCTAATATTATTGGAAGCCTGATATCCCATTATAAAACCAGATTGTACTAAGCGAATTATTATTGAAGGTAATAATTTCTGTAGTCTACACGCCAACATTGTTCTTAAATTTTGGCACTGACATTTAACAAAGACTTTGGATGATAACTCCAGCAATTCCTAGGATCCTTTCCTAATTTTAGGCTAATGTATGCCTCATAAGATAATGAACCAATTCTGACATCTTCCAAATTAAGACCACCTATCAAGTGTTAGGTCTAATATGTCTAATAGGTGGCCACTTATGTGAGTTGAACTTGAGATCGCATGAGACAAGCTTATGGTTGCCATGCTGGTTATGAATTCCCAAGTCTTCCTTGAATTCTTTCCTCTGAGGTGGAGGACTGAAAGCCAAGGAAATTCAATTAGCAGCCTGGAGACAGTCCAGGAGCTCAGGGAGGGACTCTATCATATAGCAAGATGGGCAATGCATTAGCAGGACTCCTAGCTTGTCTCTACTAGCTAGCATCACAGGCAGCCATTCACAGCCCAAAGCACTCCAAACAAGTGCTTTGATGTTACATAATATTCTAAGGAGGAGACAGAGCTTGGAATAAAAGTAATTGCCTGCTGGTGGTGGGAAAGGAAGTAGACAAGTTTGGAAGGGTGAATTTAACATGCATCATGTACTTTTTTTCTAAGTTAATTCAGTAATTAAAATCTCATGTATAGAATATTGGAACCCAAGGAAATACAATATGGTACCCTTATATTTACAGGAAAGCTTTAGTCTTAAAATACACCAATGACATAAATTATTGAAACAAACAGGGATGTAAAAAATCTTTCAACCATGAGATAAGACAGAATGTTGCCTTGTTTGTCTTTTGTTTCTGTTAGTTACAATTTCTCTGTTATTTGTGAAATACCTTTCTCTTTCTAATCATCCTGCTTGTCGTGAAATCCTCACTTTTTCTTTCTTTGAATTGATTTCCTTGGTGCTTATGTGGCAATTGATGAAGTGTGAGTGGATCTACTTAACTGATGAATAGCTCTGTATTTCGATGATTCTCATACAGGTATTCCTCAAGTTATGATGGTAATTGGGACCAGAATTTCCATCGCTAAGTGATGCGGTCATAAAGCTTGATGTCACATGACTGCATCGCTTAGTGATGGCAATCCTGGCACTCCCCATTGCTGTCATTAACCAAATCCCACCATTTGTTAGCCGAGGGCCCACTCTGATCCAAGCCATTCTCAGCTTCGTCCCTCCCAGCCCTGAGCCTTGGTTCTTTCAAGGTAAGAAACTGCCTCCCATTCAACACCCCCCAACTGTCTATTCCCCTCCATTTCTGTCCTCATGGCCAGCCTGCCTTGTGCGGCGGCAAGCAGGCATAGAACTGTGAGGCTCTGGAGCTGCTTGCTGTGCTGTGACTCAGGTGCTTCTTAGTGCGTCATGGCTCTGGGGCTGCAAAAAGCCCCTGAGCCACAGCATAGCGCAAAGCCGCAGCTACCCTGGGAAGCCCTATCCACCCCAACCCAGCTCAGCACTTCAGTGTGAAGCCCATCTGCCCCAGCCTAGCAGCATGGCACGAAGCCCCAGCTGCAGCCACCCTTGTCGCCCTGTGCTCCACTGCCCCAGCTGACCTTCGCCTTCTTGCTCCTGCTGCTGATGAGGGGTGCCTGGCCTGGCCCTTCATTTATTTATTTATTTATTTATTTATTTATTTATTTTCAGGCTTGTGTGCCACCCATCTCCCCCAACGGGTGACTCTGGGCGGCTCACAATAATAAAAAAGAAGAAAAAACACAGGTCTCTCCAAACATGGCTAAAATCTATAAATAATTAAACAACATATAGTAAAAATGCCCTAAAAACCTCCTATGATTTTAGCCCTAAAAAACCTGTAAGATGCTGGGGGGGGGACAACCCATCATCCCACCAGCCATCTCCACAGGTGTGGGTCCCCCTCTGGCCCCCAGGCCTTCTGGCAGAGCCAGGATTTGAGCCCTTTCCTGAAGGCCATGAGGGAGGGGGCACACCGTACCTCAGGAGGCAGGATGTTCCATAGGGCGGGCGCTGCAGCAGAAAAGGCTCTCTGCCTAGACCCCACCAATCAAAATTCCTTGACTGGTGAGGTCTGCAACCTGCCCCTTCTGCTGGACAGAGTGGGGCGGGCTGAAATGACCGGGGCGAGGCGGTTCCTCAGATAACCTGGTCCCGTGCCATGAAGGGCTTTAAAGGTGACGACCAACACCTTGAATTGGACCCGGAAACAAACTGGTAACCAATGCAGCTCACACAACAGCGGTGTTATACATGCCCTCCTAGGGGCATTAAGAACTGTCCACGCCGCCGCATTCTGCACCAGCTGTAGCTTCTGGATACTCTTCAAGGGTAGCCCCATGTAGAGCGCATTACAGTAGTCCAGCCCGGAGGTGACCAGGGCATGAGTGACTGTGCGGAGGTCCTTCATGAGGCAGGTACTGGCCACGTGAGGCCTTCTTCCCCAGGTCTCATGAGGAAGAGCCAGGCCAGGCATGCTTGGTCAGCAGTGGGAGCAAGAAGATGGTGAAGGTCGCTGGGGTGGCAGAGCGCAGGGCAACAGGGGCCTCAGAGTGCAAGGGGCCAAAAGGACAGAAATGGGGGGAGATAGGTGGGTAGGAGGAGTCGAAGTACCCCTGCAGTTGTAAGTGCGGGTGGGCTGCCAAATGCCTGAATTTTAATCATGTGACCATAGGAGGTTCTGTAACAGCCATAATTTTGGAGACTGGGTGTAAGTACCATTCATTCAGCACAGCTGTAACTTTGAATGGTCGCTGAACGAATGGTTGTACCTTAAGGACTACCTGTAATCTCATGGCCATTGATCTTTTGAATGATAGCAGCATTTGTAGTTGTGCTAATAAAAAATAATCTGAGCACAAACATTCAGCAAAAGATAAAGTATTATGAAGCATAGAAATATGCTTAAGAATTAATCTTCAAATAAATGTATAAATGTTATTGACCACCTTTGTTACTCTTTTTCCAACTGATGCTTTGGGGTTTTTTTTTAAATGTTATTGCTTTAATAAATATTTTTTGAAACAGATTTGGTTTAAATATAGATTTCCTTCTTTTTTCTTAATTGGATCAATATGTGCTTTTCTTTTTGCTAGCATTATTACAAATGGAATTATTTTTTCTTCTGTCAAGATGTCTCTTGACTAAAGAAGGATATCCTTTATCTTCTCTCATTTTTAATTTGATACTGAAATCATTGGCCTACCTTATTGGGCAAATAAGTCATTATTGGCATAACAGTTGCATCAGTTTAATAATGTATCAGGTTATTCAATTAACTGGAGTAAATGTCATATACTTCCTATAGGTTTTAATATTTCTATGAAAATGTGTAAAAATTGTTTGAAATTCCAAGGAACTATATTTTATGGATGCAAATATATCAAATCTCTGATAAAATTTGATATAAATGGATGGCCTTTGAATTTATGCAGAGAGTTCACTGCAAAAATGACTTTTATTTCAGGATTGATGCATTAAAGTTATACCTATATTAATACCTTTACGTTATTTTAAGCATATTGATAAGACAGGTTCTATAGGAAGGTCAATGTTCCCAAAGTTTTCTTTATCTAAATTACAGCTATCATATCACAATGGAGGTTTTTAATTTTCCTGACTTTCTGTTTTATTATTGAGTATATGTTTTGACTTCAGTTTCTCTGTTGAATGCAGATCATGAAGTTGCTTTTTTTTTTAAAGAAACACCCTAAGCACAATTACCTTTGACATCATGGTAGGAACTTTATTCCATATTTAGTAATAGCGCTATTGTATTTCTGGCATTAAAGGCTGCAAGGCACATTTGAAAGATATTGAGATGGAATATACTTTTGACCCTTATGGCAAACTTAGATACTGGGACAAACTCAGTTTGAAAATTGCAGATAATTTTTGTGTGTGTGGGAAGAGGAGTCATGGGCAAGTAGAACATTAATACTTCAGATCAGGGTATTGCCAACTGATGTATAAGTAGTCCTTGCTTACTGACTGCTCGTTCAGTGACTGTTTGAAGTTACGACAGTGCTGAAAAAGGAGATTTATGACCGGTCCTTGAACTTGCAGCTGTTGCAGTGTCTTTGTAGTCATGTGATTGCAATTCGGGCACTTGGCAACTGGCATGCATTTATGACAGTCGCAGTGTCCCATGGTCATGTGGTCGCCATTTGTGACCTTCATAGTTGGCTTCTGACAAGCAAAGTCAATGGGGAAGCTGGCAGGAAGTTGTAAGTTGTGGTCATGTGATTTGCTTCACAACCACAGCTGGAACTGACGTAAGTCTGGTGTGGTCACGTGACATTTTACTTTATGACCGCATCACTTAGTGATGGAGTTGCTGGTTCCAGTTGTGGTTGGTAAGTGAGGACTACCTGTATAGACCATTTCAGTTGTTGCAAGCAGAATTTGGATTTGCTAAAATTGCAAAATAACAATATAGTCAATTAGAAATATCTTGATTCCACAATTTGGTCTGAATACTATAATGGCATTTAAAACTTCCAAATTATTGTCACTAGTGGAATGTGTTTTTGATGACTCTATGTCTACAGTATTTTAAATAAAGAGTTAATAAATATGTCTAAGGTAGATACTAGCAAATTATGCATCCCAAACTTGGAACAAACCACTACATGAAGAATTATGGATTTATCAAGCTTTGGGCACCATGCTTTGCATGCGTTCCCTACCTTGTTGCTATCTTTTTTTCTCTAGTATATGGAAAAAATAATTGCTGCTGACAGAGTTTATGATATGGCTGTAATAAATATGACTACAAATTCCCCTCTGGAGTATTTCCCCAAGCATTAGCCACTTTAAGTAAGCCTTTAACTTTGGCTACCAGAAATTCATACATTATATATATGATGGTAAAATTGATGTTGTGAAAATGAATAGCCTTAAATGGTTCCCAAACTGGCAGTGAACAACAGAGGCAGGAGTCGCAATAAAGGTAGTTGTGCTTGCATTGAGAACAGGCTTGGGTTGGACTTCTGGGGGAGGTTTGGTGAACTGAAGACAGCTGTATGAAAGCAGAGCCAGTGACTATGGTAAAGACCAAGGAACTGGTGAATATACCAGTTCATTGGAACCTCTCCAAATAAGGAGAGGACAGGAAATTGCCCACATGCACTCTGGACAGCTGCTCCCCATGAGGAGACTGCAGGACAGTGGTTTTCCATAGGCTTGAGCCGGAAGATGACGGGATTAGCCATGTTGCTCACAACTGCAGGGGAGACTTTTAAAGGACACTAAGTTCACAAACCTCACTTTCTAATCACTTTCAGAAATTGCTCATTAAATATTTCTAAGCTACTAGAGTCCTTCAGAATGACAAGTTTGAAAATGCTGGGTGAGTCTGCCTTTAATCCTGAATGAAAGAAAATTTTAACCATAAGAATTTTAATTTTAAAATTTAAATTCTTAAATTTAACAATTTAAAGAATCTGAAATAAACAGCAAAAAGCTAAATAAGATTTTGATCCTAGAAAGTTATAAACAGACTAAAGGTCCAGATAAAATTGGAATATTGAAACTTTTGCAATAAGATTTTGGAATTAATTATAAAGTATAAATAGCTTCTCATGGGAAGTAGATCCTGTTTTGGTTTTTACAAGACATAACATAAAGATTTTCATGATTTCAAAAACTGGATATGGGAGGGGGGGGGGACTAAAGATTTTAGGTACAGGAAAGATATGCAGGTCTGAAAGATGGTGAAAAATGTTATGACTGTAAAAATACTGAAGGAGACTTTTGAAGAATGGAATCAGAAAATAGTAGCCACAATATCAACAATGTCAGTAATGATGCCTGCTTCTCTGGATAGACTATGTCCAAAAGATATTATTGCAGAAATGTTAGGTGTAGAACAAATTTTATCTGAGAAGATAGAGATGGTATCAGAAGTGGACTTACAACTGACAAGCCAAGAGAATGCTTTAGAAAAGGATGTTTCACTGGATCTACAAAAGAAATTGGCTGAAGTTTTAAAATTTAAAAGGGAAATATAAATGACAAACCGAGGGAGTGACCTGGATAATTTTTTTCCTGCTGGATTTACAAAAGAGGCTTGTTAAAGACTTGAAGAACTTCGTGCAATGGCACAAAGAAGAAATGAAGAGAAATCAAATCCTATGACAATATTTGAATGAACTAAAGATTAAGACTTTTAGAAGTAAAAGGAAGGAATATAAAGTTGGCTTATTTGATCAACGTTAAAACAAGATATGTTGTTACTTTGGGCAACCCTTTTCAGACTTTCTGCTAACAGCAGGACTGAAAAGATAATACTTTATGGATTTGTTTATAGATAAGAGATGGAATATGGGATGAAGAGATAAATGTTTGTAACTTTAGAGAGGGTGAAGAATTACTAAATTTGTTTATACTTATTGTGATGAAGGTTGGAAGTCACTTCTTTATATATTTCTTTTCTCTTTATTATATTCTTCCTTTTCTTTTTCTTCTCTGTTTTTTCTTTCTTTTTCCCTGTACTTTATACTTCTCTCTATTATCTTTTCTTTAAGTTTAGTTTGTATTAGATTTTACTATTATAATCAAAATTCTTAATTAAAATTCTTAATAAAAATTTGCATTGACAAAATCACCATCAATCAATTGCAAAAGGCAGTTTTACTTGGAACAGCTTACATCCTGCGATGACACCTTTAATACCATCCAACAACCACATCTGTCTATCCCAGGTTCTTATCCCTTATCTCTATCTGGATAAAAATGCCAGATCCAGTCTAAACAACTGGCTGACTGTGTGACCAACAATAAAATAGTAATAATTTATATACTGCTTGACTCCTGACTCTGGGCGGTTGTTGCTGATCTACCAATCCCACTATCCTTAGGAAGCCTGGCCAAAGGCAAGGAATGCTTGGAGTTATACTTCAGCAATATTTGGGATGCTGTAGGTGGACTACCTCAGACTCTGCTGTCTGATGCTGTTCTCAAGGAACAGATTTCCTAAGACTTTCTCTGCACCTGCTATGTAATCCTTTCAGCTGTTCCTTTGTTCAGTTGCTTCTCACTCTTCATGACTTGATGGATATCAGTTCACCAGGATTGTCTGTCAGTGACTGCTTCTTTGAATGTTATTAATGTTAGCATCTAACCACCTTGTTTTCTGTTTGCCTCTTTTTTGACTGATTTTTCTAAGCATCAGGGTCTTTTCCAATGACTCTTATGTGTTATGTGTTCAAAATATTTAAGATTTAGTTTCATTGTTAATGCTTTCAGTGAGCAGTTTGTTTTTACTTCCTCTAGTACTCACTTATTTGTTGTGGTACAATATATTCTGTTTTTTTGAGCACCACAGTTCAACAGCATCAATGCTTTTTCAGTCAGTCCTTCTGATAATCCAGCATTCAGTGCTATTTGTTTGTTTGTTTGCTTATTTATTTGCTGTTCAATTCCCAAGAGGTTCTAGGTGGTACACAATCTTTGTATGTCACATACAAAAATAAAGTAGAGAGAATTAAATTAAGGGAAAAGTGTTGTTGTTGTTTCTGTGCTTTGATATTTTGTCAAGATCTCTTAAGTTCTTTTTGCCAAGTAGCAGACATATTTTTATTTCATGGCTACAGTCACCATCTCTGTGAACATTTGAGCCTGGGAAGTTAGCCTGTTACTACTTCAAAATACTTCTCTGCCTTTTCTATTGATTTTGATTTGTCTGTACTCATAACTTTGGGGAACATTTGTGTGTGATTGGATTTTGCATTCCTTTTACCTTCAGCAACAGATTTCTTAAGTCTTTTTCACTTCTAGCCATCATCAAAGTGGTATCATTGGTACATCTGAGGTTGTTGATGTTTCTCCCCGCAATAAACAAACAAACAAACAAACAAACATGCATACTTACATACATACAACCATACATATTCATGGCTAGAGAAAGAAGAGGTTCCATGGTCATCTAAGGCACAGTTACATCTGTTTTGATGAAGAAAGATATTGGTGATATCTAGATGTTCAGCATGACTCAGCCAGTACAGCTCTATGAGAAGCTTATATGAGTGAGAATCAACATTGAATCTACAATTATTTCAGTGGCCTATAGTACTGTGGCAAGGGACAATGGAGGAGGTTCTCAGCAGATGTAGGGAGAAAACGTAAGGCATTCAGCAGCTTTATATTCAGATGTAGATTACATGATATCATTTTACTATCAGAAATGAAATGTGGAATATCCATAAAGTACTATCTAACTGTTCTCAAAACACTTTTTGATTCTTGATTCCCCCCCCCCCCCCAAAATATGATTAACATAAAGTTTGCTCCTTACTAAAACAAGACAAAAATAGATGTTCTATCATCACCACAGAAAAAGAGTACAGGACACCCTTCCTCTGCCAGTACATCCAAATCCCTTCTTAAACAAAAATAATTTCACAATAGGAGATATCATCATACTAGAGAAAGCTTATTAGAAGCAGACAATATGTAAATTAATCTTTCTAATTACACATTTGATGGAAGGAAATGTTAGCTAATCCAATATGGGATTCAGAGAAACTAAAATTTTCCATGATACCTAACAGGAAAAGACAATCTCAAGCAGAGCCCACCTGACTGCTTGTTAATTCTTTCTCTTTCTCTATGGTTATTTTTTGGTTTGGGAAGAGTGCTTAACTATCTGAGGAAGGGACAGACAGAAACCATGGATACTGATCAGAATCTCAGATTTGGAGGACTATAGGCCTCAGCAGGTGATAGAATTAGTGGGCCTTGGCTGATCAAGCAGTGTTGGGCCTGATTAGCACTTAAATTGAGGGCTCCCTGAGAATTCTGGGGCCAAAATCCCAGAAAAAGGAATTCAGACTGCTTCCGTATCATGACAAGACAACTGCATGGTTGTATCCATGCATGTATCCATGTAGTCACCAATGTCAAGATGTCAAGAGTAATTTATATATATAGGGCTAGGTCAGAGTGAAATGAAACTTTTCAATTTCTACCATTCTAAATGCATCCTTATTAGTCCTATAAATATGGTATTTTCATCCACTTGAAAAATAGCTTTATTACAAGAATAGTATCCATTTTTTGGGCAGTCTGAATAACTAGATATGGATAAGTTACCCTTTGCAAGTTTTTTCCAAGCTCAGTATATGCACAAGGATTTTTCATCAGCAATAACTGGTGAACATACCTCGATCTTTACTATTTACTACTTTTGTTTAAGCATTTTATTTACTTAAATTGTAAGTAAATTGTACTCAGCTAAAATCAGGAACAGTTCCAATCCTACTTATGTATGATTTTCCTCCTACTGTTGAGTGGGGTTTCAGTTCTCTACAGTCACCTAAGGCTGCAATCCTATATGCCAAGAGTAGGGAACATGGCTCTTCAGATATTCCTGAAATATAACTATCATCACCACTCACTGTTGACCACATTGGTTAGGGCTGCTAAGAGCTGAAATTTGACAATATCAGGAGTGCCACTTATTACGTGTCTTTGGTAATCACATTTTCCTCTGGAGGACTCCATAGTAAATCTTTGCATTCTGTTTTTCTGCTAGTTGGAGAGCTAAGCTAGTTCAGATTCTAATTGCCTGGTATCCATGTACATCTGCTTTATCACATCACAGAAATGCTTCATTATATTATAAAAGTGCCCGTGCCCATGCAAATTTGATTTATATTCCTAATGGGCCCTGCTACAAATTGATCTAAATCTAACAGAACTGTGGATTACTACAGTGCGACAGAATATAACTACTGATTGCTACGATATAACCCTGATAAAACCCTTCAGTTATCCTACTAAAAAAATACAAATCAAGAAACAGCAAGAAAGCACCAGCCAACAACACGCAGGAGCTTTTGTTCCACTTTAAGGTCCAATTTCCCCTGTACTTGTGACAACATGATTAGGGTAAGTGGCTCCTGTTACAGTGACAAGGGGACTTTGTTTTAAAGGAGAAAATATTTCAAGTAAATGACTAGAGAGAGAGAGAGCTTGGAGCCAGTAGCAAAAGCAGCATCAGCATGTTTGATTAATGAAGTGTTTTATTGGGCATGCAAATAATATGCAATGTCAGAAGACCATATGTCGTAGATTAGAAAAATATTAAACTTCTCTTGGTGCCAAGTAGAAAATTTAAAGTATCCTTCTGGTAAAATATATCCTTCTATTTTTTGTGTTTTAAATTACATGTTGGCATTGCTATTATTTATACTGTTGATAAATTACATGCCATGTTTGTTTAGTTCCAGGATAATCCCCCCCCCCCCCCCCCCAGATTTTAATGTTTTAAAACTTTGTTGGTGTTTACGTTAGTACATACTAAAGACATTGTATCTATCTAAACACATATTTCTCTTCTCTAACTGCAGTGACCTTTGAGTACAAATATGAAATGATAGATTCTGGCTGCCCTCAGAATCATTCTTGCCCTTTTCTCCTATGAACCCACATGGTCGGTTCTTCAGCCAGCAATGCATTTAGACTCTTATTGTTTCAAATGGAAGTAACCTGAACAAGAAAAAGAGCTTGATTTATATATCACATAGAGACGTATGTAGCAAACTGAACTTTTGGTATTTATAGACAGAAGGGAAGTTTGCAGACTTTATTGTTGCAAATAATCTCCTTGTATATATTTTAGGACAACTATTCAAGACTGTTGATACTATGTTCACTCAGTCTTCCTTGAATCTTGCCTCTTCTGTTAGAGGTCTGAATTCCCTTCCTTCTTAGTCCTCTTGCTACCATTTCTGATAGTCCTGCCTTTTTCTCTGTTTTAAGTTCACTCTACACACATTCACTCTCCTCATTCTTTTCTCTTCCCTAGCTCTTATTGAGCTCTGCAACACGTTTTGATATGAAATAGGCCCACACAGTCTTGTTTCATATTTTCTCCCCTTTTATATATCACCACACCCTCAGCCATATGATACACAGCCTGGTTTATGCAAGGGAGTCATTATCCATATTGGATAATGGTCATTCACACTTGTGCGTGTTAGAAATAATTTGAGGAGGAGCTGGAAAGGAATAGAAGGTAGATTGGTTTGATTGATCAACATGCTCAATGGAGATCTCTCCATAATTTTGCATAAGACGATGCTGATGATGATGGAAAATGATCCCAGATGATGAATTATATGGGAAATAAGCAATCTGGAGAACATAATTATAGGGGCATTTGCAGGGGGGGATGTCAATAGCATGTAAATGGTGAGTGCTATGTTTGCAATGCATGTTAAAAAGGGAAGGGGCTCAAACTACTCAGCTAAGCCTGTCATTCTGATGCTGTTGACCCCCCTCAGACACTCCTAGTTAGTTCTTGAGACTACATATGTGGATGCAATTTCAAAATATAATTTTGCTCTGAAATAATGAATAGAATAATGATCTCAACAATGAATATATGAGTCACCACTGTCATTCCTCAAGCTAGCTGCTCCAT
The DNA here is from genome assembly GCA_030867105.1 of Liasis olivaceus. Taxonomy (NCBI): domain Eukaryota; kingdom Metazoa; phylum Chordata; class Lepidosauria; order Squamata; family Pythonidae; genus Liasis; species Liasis olivaceus. Next base: position 40,162,725 of record CM061349.1, read on the forward strand.
TGTTTGAGACTCAGGATAAAATTGCCATGCCTTTGTGAAATTAATTACATTTAGGTTAATTAATTTGTAGAAAACTGCCTTGACAATTCTTATTATGGACTTCTGTTTGGAGACTGATGAATTGAGTAGAAGCGTTGACCTAGAAAATAGAAATGTCTCCCTGGAATAACATCTTCCCCTGATTTCCTTATAGTGCAATATTGTACACGTCCCATTGGCTTTGTTGCAGTTTGGTTCCAGGTAAATGGATATAGGATTGCAGCTTTAAGGAGATTTTTGCAGAAGCATTCTAGATAGATTTGTAGCAATTAAACAGTCCATTTCAATATATCTATTTTTCATCGGTAATAGGATGATGACCATGTCCAAAGTTGTTGGTAACTATGCAAATTTAAGCAGGATCAGCTTAAATACATATTGAGAAATCAATTTAAAACAAAACAAAACAGACAGCCCTTAGTGATTGCTGAAAAAAGTCATGCCTTCAGATCTGTACAACATATATCTGTTCTGTATCACTGTTGAGTACTGTGCCATAGTTTTGTATAAATTTATTCATATAAAATTCTTATTAGTCATAGCTGCAGAGAGACAGATTTCACATCTCGCTCCCTCCCCCTCCCTCTCTCCCTCCCTCCCTTCCTGATTCATATAGAATTTGTTCTGAACTTCCCCTTTTGCATGAGTTGGATGAGGGAAAAAATATCTCTGTGTGTGTCTAACAAGCTGGGAAATATCTACTACCCTTTTCTTGTTATAATACTTTCTTCATCTGTTACTTTTTGCATCTTTTTGTCCTTGTAAATGATTTGTGGGAGAACTTGCCAGAGTTAAACACAATTTACTTCCTAGCGACCCCAATAGGAGAATTACTCTCTACTCAATCCACTTTTGTTTAGTATCCTTATTTGAAGAGAAGTACAGCATTGTCAAGAGCTGAAGTGACAGGGGAGTTGAGATATCACTGCAAGCCCAGCAGGTGGTAGGTCCACTCACGTACTAATTACATTACATTGTGAACATGTGAGGGAGGCCATAAGAGATGAAGTATGAAATGCTTCCAGCTCCAGTATGAAGGGAACATTACTTTCAGAGACAGAAATTTCTCTTCTTCAAATGAAGCCTGGGAAGCAAATTTTTAGCTCTAAGCTAGTTTTATTTTACAGCACCCCATGAAACTGGATTGTTAAGTTAGCCAGATGAAAATAAATCCCATTTTAAATAGCTTGGAAACCAGCAACAGAGCAAACATGTTATTGGAAAACATGAGCAATATACATTAGTAAATCACCTGGAAGAAAACAAACCGCCATCTGCACATGGTAAGGAAGAGACGAAAGGAACTGAATAAATTATATTGTCTGAATTTATTTTTCAAACAAGATTATCTGCAATGAAGTCATGGAGAAGCGCCCAATTCCACAATTGGGCACTTTTGTAAAAGATATGAAGGATAATTTGAGAACCACATTTGCTGAATTGAATCCAAGTTCTTAATATAAAAGGAAGCTTTTCTAATCTTCTATGACCAACCAAATGCCATCTGGAACTGTAAAGGTTACTGAAAAAGAGCAATCAATTTTTGGATCTTCTTTTACAGTCTATTGACTGCATCAAATAATCCAGTACCTGGCTTTTAAGCCAGCTTTTATACTGAATGTTTGCTTCAGTGGATTTTCACACTTCCTCACACCCTTTTAGGTCCATATTGCAAATGCCGCTATTTTTATTGTAAATATGTCAAAACTCTCTTTATTGCTGCCTTCAATCATTCTGTCGCACAAACATTTCATCCTAGCAAACAATAGCTGATTTACGCTGTTTTTTATGCTGTTGCCACTCAGTTGATGGCTTCTTTTAATCACACCTTTCTATGTACTTGTGGAAAATGTAAAAATGCTTCAGTAGTCCCATAAAGCATTTGTTTGTTTTTTAAATGCTGCAGTGGAAAGAGCTCGGGTCCCCAAAATACCTGCAGTTGATAGTCCTGCTTCTATGGAGACAAAGCAGTTGAAGTAGTGTGGGTGTGGTTGTGCCTGTCTGTGTGTTGTGTGTGTGTGTGAAAGAGAGAGAGAGAAAGCACCAGCCTATGGAAAGAATTTTCCAGATTTTGGTAACAAGACAAAGCTTTGGGCTCGGGAACTAGTTACTCTCCTGAGAATCACTCCACAATGAAGGGGAAATGGCATGAATTTCCATGCCAGCAAGTTGAACTGCAGAAATACTTTTCAAAATTGCTCAAATTTACAGGTGAAACTCGAAAAATTAGAATATCGTGCAAATGTTCACTTATGTCAGTATGGCAACTCAAAAGGTGAAACCAATATATGAGATAGACGCATTACGTGCAAAGCGAGATATGTCAAGCCTTACTTTGGTATAATTGTGATGATTATGGCATACAGCTTATGAAAACCCCAAATTCACAATCTCAGAAAATTAGAATATTACATGACATCAATAACACAAGGATTGGAAATAGAACAATATCGGACCTCTGCAAAGTATAAGCATGCGTATGTACTCAGTACTTGGTTTGGGCCCCTTTTGCAGCAATGACTGCCGCAATGCGGCATGGCATGGATGCTATCAGCCTGTGGCACTGCTGAGGTGTTATGGAAGACCAGGATGCTTCAATAGCGGCCTTCAGCTCCGCTGCATTGTTCGGTCTCATGTCCCTCATCTTTCTCTTGGCAATGCCCCATAGATTCTCTATGGGGTTCAGGTCAGGCGAGTTTGCTGGCCAATCAAGCACAGTAATCCCATGGTCATTGAACCAGGTTTTGGTACTTTTGGCAGTGTGGGCAGGTGCCAAGTCCTGCTGGAAAATGAAGTCAGCATCCCCATAAAGCTCGTCTGCGGAAGGAAGCATGAAGTGCTCCAAAATCTCCTGGTAGACGGCTGCGTTGACCCTGGACTTAATGAAGCACAGTGGACCAACACCAGCAGATGACATGGCTCCCCAAATCAACACAGACTGTGGAAACTTCACACTGGACTTCAAGCATCGTGCATTGCGTGCCTCTCCATTCTTCCTCCAGACTCTGGGTCCTTGGTTCCCAAATGAGATACAAAAGTTGCTCTCATCAGAAAAGAGGACTTTGGACCACTGGGCAACAGACCAGTTCTTTTTTTTTTTCTGTAGCCCAGGTAAGATGCTTCTGACGCTGTTTGTTGTTCAGGAGCGGCTTGACAAGAGGAATACGACATTTGAAGCCCATGTCCAGGATCCGTCTGTGTGTGGTGGCTCTTGATGCACTAACTCCAGCCTCAGTCCACTCCTTGTGAAAGTCCCCAACACTTTGGAATGGCCTTTTCCTGACAATCCTCTCCAGGCTGCGGTCATCCCTGCTGCTTGTGCACCTTCTTCTACCACACTTTTCCCTTCCACATAACCTTCTATTGATGTGCTTTGATACAGCACTTTGGGAACATCCAACTTCTTTTGCAATTCCCTTTTGGGGCTTTCCCTCCTTATGGAGGGTGTCAGCGATGGTTTTCTGCACAACTGTCAGGTCAGCAGTCTTTCCCATGCTTGTGATTCCTACTGAACCAGCCTGAGAGACCATTGAAAGGCTCAGGAACCCTTTGCAGGTGTTATGGATTCATTAGCTGATTAGAGTGGGACACTTTGAGCCTAGAATATTGAACCTTTTCACACTATTCTAATTTTCTGAGATTGTGAATTTGGGGTTTTCATAAGCTGTACGCCATAATCATCACAATTATACCAAAGTAAGGCTTGACATATCTCGCTTTGCATGTAATGCGTCTATCTTATATATTGGTTTCACCTTTTGAGTTGCCATACTGACATAAATGAACATTTGCACGATATTCTAATTTTTCGAGTTTCACCTGTATTTATTTAGCAAATTTATATGGCTGCCTATCTCGTATAATGTGATTCAATAGTTGGACTGAGTAAAAATAAGTAATGCCGTCGATTATATATACCTTACAGAGCCATTCAATAAATATTCATTCAAAACTAAGTTCTGTTTAGTGGGTTTAAAACAAATATAGACAAGATTGTAGGCTTGCAGGATAATAACGTATAGATGGGAAATACAAAATGTCCTTGGCTTCCATTTATTTCTCTTATGCAAAACAGATAGTGTTTGTTCTTTACCATGACTTGTTCCTCTTTTTAACTTGGAGATATATCTAATATTTTATAAATTACATGATGTATTTTCTGTCAACCCCCCAATCTTTGGATGAATACTACATACCTCCTTGATTGAAACAAAGGTTGATCCCAGCCCCTTTGCTTCTTGCTGTTATGACAGAAGTGAACTTTGCCACTCCAGCCAATGAAATTGAATTTATTTATGATGAGCTGCCAATCTGAGGAGGGCAGTATCTGAAGTCTGTCCATAGCCTCCCCTGGGGTGTTCATCAGCAGGCTTCCTATCACATCCATCTGACAACCACATCAGAGGGAGCATTTTGCCTGGCCTTTACCTGCTACTCTCTCTGCCCCGGGCTGGTTTTGATATCACATCCACTGTGGTTCCTCATAGAACTCTATTATTATTTTACACCATGAAGGTATTTGCAGCTGTAACTTACCCTGTAGGGGAAATCATGCTCTGTATGACAGATCATACAGAAAAACAAATTTTCTGTATGACAGAAAATCAAAGGTTAAAACATAAAAGCACCATAAAAGCTAAAAAGTGTATTATAATATAAGGCTACAAAAGCAGGAATCCATCTACAGGTAGCCCTCACTTACTGATTGCAACGGGGACTGACAACTCTGTTGCTAAGCGGTGCGGTCGCTAAGCGTGATGTCACATGGCTGCACCAACTTACAATGTCAGTTCTGTCAGTTCCTGCTGTGATTGTTAAGTGAATCACTGCAGGTTGTTAAGCACGATGTCATGTGACCATGACTTGCATCTTCCTGCTGGCTTCCCCACTGACTTTGCTTGTTGGAAGCTGCCTGTGAAGGTTGCAAATGGTGATCACATGACTGTGGGACAGTGCAACAATTGTAAATGCCCACTGGTCTTCGAGTGCCTAAATCATGATCATGTGACTGCAGGGATGCTGCAACAGCTGCAACTTTGAGGACCAGTCATAAGTCTCATTTTTCAGTGCTGTGTAACTTTGAACGGTCACTGAATGAGTGGTCAGTAAATGAGGACTACCTGTACTTGTTACAGAGTATAAACTTGTCATGTAGTAGAATTAATACTGATATTAGAAATGGCCTTTCTCTGTGGGTAGGTCATCTGAATTTCTGTAAGAGAAGGGTACATTCTCCAACAAAGTGTGAACTCTCCTTTAGCAGGGACTACAAAAAAACAAATGCTGATGTTTCCTCATTGCAATTTAACTGAGTTGTGTGGTGAGCCTGGAAGAAGGCAGTCCCTTGGAAATAAGCTTGCACATTGAAAGGCAGGGACATTCATGCAGATCTCTTCCTGGGCTAACAGGTTTGGATTGCAAAGATTTGGATGTATGCAAGAACATTTCTTTGTTGACATCTGTTTGGACTTTTGCAGCTGAATTCTTGTAGCCCCACCCTTGAGATCTCATAAATAAGTGCAACAACTCCATTGTTGCCATTACAATTTCTCTGAAATTCTTGTCTCTTTTGAAAAAAAGAAAAGAAAGCATCAGACTGAATGAGAGGGATTAGAAAAAAAAAAACACAGATTCATTTTGCAGTCCAACACTATTTGAAACATCTCTTCAGAGTTTTGGATGCCTGTTTTCTCCTCTCTGCTCCCCCCAGGAAATAATTCAAGTCTTTGCAATAAGAAATACTTAAATTTTAAGTTTTCTTATATTTTTCCCACTTGGGATTAATAGCTTATCTTTGGAGTAACTGGGTTGATTTGTGTTGAGATAAATATCAAAAGCTTTTATAAAAAACAGAAAGACTGAAGTGAGCGATTTGCTATGATTCAGAAAAAATATTCTCTTTCAAAAGCTGTAATCTACTCTGGGAATGTTTTCAAAATATGTACCAATGTAAGAGTGTAGTAAGATGAAATATGTTTTTACTGATATAGTGGGAGTCAAATCTGAAGCTGGTATGAATTGGTGCTAACCCAGGGAAAGCAGAAAAAAAAAACCTGTTTACAATAAAAACAGAGGAACATTTCCCTATTTCAATAATACTTAACAAAAATATTTCATGGAACATATAGTTATAAATTCAAATCTGGAAAAGAATATTGCTCACATACCTATTGTAAGAAGAATTATGCCATTTGCAAATTGACTTTTTATACAAATACATTGGCTCCAATGTATTATTGTGCTTTAAATTCTTGAACGTGCTTCTAATTAAGACAACCTTAGGCAAGGCTGCCTTGTATTAAGGACAATATTAATGTAACTGTAAGATTATTTTAAGGCTTGCTCAGAAATATAGTAGTAATAGTAACAACAGTAAGAGGTTATACAGGTAGTCCTTAGCTTACGTCTATTCATTCAGTGACCATTCAAAGTTACGGCGGCACTGAAAAAAATGGACATACGACTGGTCCTTGAAGTTCTGGCCATTGCAGAACCCCTGTGGTCATGTAAACACAATCTGGGTGCTTGGGTGCCTGGTCTGCAATTATGGTGTCACAGGGAGCCTTAGTGATGTTACCACCATTTGTGACCTTCCTTGCTGGCTTTTCACAAGCAAAGGCAATGGGGAAGCTGGCAGGGAAGGTTGCAAGTCACTCCAGTAAGTTGCTCCTGCTTTTTCTCCTGCCTGTAGCAACCCCCACCCACATGCAGGCTGCGCCGGCCTTCCCAGGCCTCCCTCAGCCTCCCCACCCCCCTGTGGCAGCCCTGTGTGTCTTGGGGTTAGGGCGACAACCAGGATTCCCTGGTATTGCCGTCGCTAAGCAATGTGGTCATGTGACATCACATTTTATGATTGCATCACTTAGTGACAGCAATCCCTGTCCCAGTTGTCATCATAACCTGAAGACTACCTCTACATTGTTCTGTCATTCTTACTATGGAAGGTACTGATTCAATAGAAGCTTTGATGAATGAAGGGAGAAAAGGTAATTTCCCACTTTTTTTTCTGACAACTCCTCCTTCCTCATACCACTTTCTAGACTTTCCCAGAGAACTTTTCAGTTCTCTGGAGAATAGTTTTGGAAGGGAAGGTTTGGAACGGAAGGTAGACTCCTTATGTTCCCCTTTTATTTCAGGGTATTCTCTGTTGGATCTGAGAATCTTCTCTAACAGTGACATAACCAATACCAGACACAATAAGGGAAGTGCATTCAATTCCCCTAAATTCCAAACCGAATCAGGCTTATTTCAATGGATTCTGTGGTTTCCCAAAGTCAAATTTAATTCCCTCCATTACCAAAAGTAACTAGGGCCTTCATGAATCATTTACATGTTGGTTTTTCCTCTAGAACCTAGGCTTTTAGAATTGAGTCTGCCAGTTTTGTATTTTGTTGCAGAACCTAGTTGTATAGTGTTATATTTAGAAAATTCTACTTAAATTTATTTTACTTACCAACAGATACCTTTTCAATATCTGTGGTGTTCACAGATAAGAGCCATTAAGATTCTGTTGAGTCTCCCAATGCACAAAACCAATTGCAATTATTTTTCTGAAATTGGACAGAGAATCATAATAAGCTCCTTTCCCCCCTATTTTTCACTTAGGTTTGAACCAGAGACATTGGAAGGTATGTTATAATGAGTCAAACTATTGGTCATCTAGCTGAACACAAACTACAGTGATGGGCAGCAGCCTTTCATGGTCTCCAGTAGATATTTTTTCTAGTTTTGTCTGGAAAGACCAAGATTTGAATTTGGACTTTTTTGCATGTAAGGCATGTACAATGTTACCTTTATAAGATGAGAAAACATAATAGAAAAGAGCACAGATCTATAGGAGATGCATCAGGCTTTGAGGATCTAATTCTATGGAATCTTCTCCCATAAAAGAAGGCCTAACACCCTTCTTAAGTCCTTTAGAATGATGGTGATGATGATAATGATAATTTTTTATTCAATCATGAGAGACAAAAAGAAGTTGGCTATTTTATCTCATGAATGTGTTGATATGCAATTAGTATTTCCTTCATTTCTTTGCATATTATCCAACAAGGAGACAGGGAGGTAGTTGATTAAAACTGAAATTCCCCCTCCAGATGTCTTGAAATCTTCTATGTGTGCATAATCAGTTTTGGTTGAATTTTTAGGGGTAGATGTTATGATCCAAGCCCACATGCCTTTGACAGCTCCTTTCTGAATGTAATTGCCTGCTTCCAACTGGTTGAATGTCTGAACATCCCAGCTGCTGTGACAAATATTCTCGAGACATGCTGGCGCTCTTTGTACATTAGCAATGCATGATTATGTTAGAAGAGATCTCTTGTCTCTCTTCTGCCTCAGTATTAAAAAACTTCTTGAAAAATGTTTTGTGGGATGAAGCCTTAATGGCAGAATGGCTTGAAATAGCATCACCTTGCATGCATGCCATATGTTTGAGAAATAAATCTTCTTCCTCCCAACTCTGCTTTCATGTTTAAATGCATTGCAACATCACCACAAGGGAACGTTTATCTTGTTAACAACATCAATCTTTACTCTGACTTTTGTCCTTTCTGTTACCATGACCTCTGCCCCTCCCAGTTGGGAACTGTTTCAAATCTACCTGCTTGTTATAATATCTTCTGTATTTCTGACTGCCATCTTGATTTATCCCTTGTTAACCAATCAGGGCACATAACAAAACACTGCCTTCCAATCCAACTTTTGATGAACTGCTTGACTGCATTTTAATTCATAGCTGGGATTTCAGCAGAGAAGCTACAGAGGGAAGACAGATGATAAAGAAATTCAAAGCTATGTTTTGTGCCCACCTCTTTCCTAAGTCACGGGATTTCAGACCAGCCTCTTCATAGCTGACAGAGCAGCAGAAATTATTATGGTGACTGAATAAATATGTTGGTTAAGAATTGGGAAGGAAAAATACAGAAGTAGCAGTTGCATATGATATGGCAAAACTTGAGCTAATTCACATTTACATCTTAAACTTGGATATAAATATTATATCCCAATCCAAAATAAATCAAAAACAAAATTTAAAGAGTACATCTATATCATCAATTGTAATATGTATAAGTCAACAGTAGGTAAGCTTTCACTGGCCTTGGCATCCTATTCCAGATGAAGGCTGTAATGGGCATGGTTATGATGCTACATGGGTGGGAGCAGGTGACAAACATGGATAAATAATAAAGGTATCTCCCAAAATTAAGGAAATATAATTAAAAATAAGTTAAGTTAAAGCAGTAGAATTCCCTTTTCATCTTTTTCCGTCAATGATAGTGAAAAATCAAACTGCTGAATTTCAGAAGCAAGATTGGTGAGGGCTGTGAGGTCCATAAATTAGCAGCTTAGATTTTGTATATAGCCTGTAGACCACAGGTAGCTTGCCCATAGCTTTTAAATGGCTAGATATCATTTGTCAGGAAGAATCAAATCTATAAGAAGATCCTTGTTAGTTCAAGCCAAGGTCTATTTAGTTCTGTTTCTGAATGTGGTGCCCCTTGGAAACTTACAGGCAAGATACAAAGATAAAAACACTCTCCCACTGTTGTTACCTAGCAATTTGTATCCTCTAAGTAGCATATAGGAACCATAACTAGGAATCTATGATAACTTTATCCTCTGTGAATGTGCTTATCCTACTTTAAATCCATCCAAGACATGACTATGTCTTGTAGTAGTATGAAGTCCACAGTTGTAGGAAATAGTTCCTTTTGCCTATCCTGAATCTTGGATTCAATGGATGGCCATTGGTTTTAGTATTATGAAAGAACTCAATTCACTATTCTATGCTTAAAGATACAAATATTGTGATCTTTCTTGTTATCACCACTAATGAGAGTTGCTGTCCCCCCCTCATTTTCATATTGTTCACTTACTTTTGCATTCAGTCCACATTAATTTAGCACCCATTCATCTTTTACTCTATTTCATCTTGTTTTATCATACACACTTCATAAGTACCAATTCCCATTGTATTCAACTAACATGTATTTTTCTCCTGACATGTCCAATTCTAAATTTCATACCAAAGTGGGCAGAAGCATTATCTTATGCATATTCATTCTTCACAACATACCACAGATGATTCACTAGGATTTTAGTAGCATTTGCACATCTTCAAATTTCTCCACCCATTTCCCATCATCAGTGAACATTCTACCAAGGTGCACAAAATTAATCAACTTGCTCTAGATTTTTGCTGTTGTTTCTATGATTGACTATCTTGGTTTTCAATAGATTAATTTTCAGATCCATACTTCTTATTGCATCATGTAATTTGTCTAACATTTGCTGCAAATCATTTTAGTTTTCAGCCAACAGGACAACATCATCTACATACAAATGTACATAGGCATTCATGTCCCCAACCCATACATCAGTAACATCACCACAACTGTTTCTTGTACATTCATTCATAAATACATTAAGCAATTGAAGGGAACATCATCGCATATCCTTATCTTCCTCCCTGCTCAATGTTGAATAATAATAATAATAATAATAATAATAATAATAATAATAATAATAATTATTATTATTATTATTATTATTATTATTATTTTTGGATTATATAGCTGCCCATCTCACATCCGTGACTTTACAAAGCATCCCATGTATTCTCTAGCATGCTTTACTTCCAACATTTACCTTATAATATTCAGCAGCCAATCTTCAACTCCATATTCACACAAAACATTCCATAATTCCAGCCTATTTGCTTTATCGTAAAGTTTCTCTACATCAACCAATATACAGTAAACTTTCTAACTTCCATGCATTTCTCAATAAATGTATTGCTAAAGAACAAAAATTTAGTCTGTACAACCCCTGCCCAGCATAAAGCTATATTGCACTTCCAACATTTTATTTTATTGTCATTTCTCATACCCTTCCAGTCAGAATTCTGCCAAAGTCCTTCCTGGGCACACTTACTGTAAACTAATCCACCTGTCATTTCTACATTTCCTCTGCCTACGTTTTCCTTTATTTATGGGAACAATAGCAGCATTCTTCCAATTGTCAGACACAGATGTTATAGGAATGGTAAAACTATTCTATAAGCAAACCCAATCCATATTGAACATTTCTTCAGTTTTACCATCCACACCTGGAGCCTTATGATGTTTCAACATTCTTTTATGTATATTATTTATTTCAATGCCATCCTTGAATATATCACTCTCATTCCCATGCAGGTTTCTAACTTACTTTTCCAGAATTCCCTCACCTCAGTTCCATTCTAAATTATTTCACTGCTTTTATATTTTAAATTCTATTCACTCTGCTGGGGGTTCTTTGTGTAATTCTCTTCATCCACTTCTCAAACAATTTCTGTTTCTATCAAAATCACTCTGTATTTTTTTCTCTTTTTTAACCATTCTTTGTTCTCCTCAACTACCATTCTCTAACTATCTGTTCTTTCTGAGGACGTATGATGCACACACATCCTTACTCTCTTATATGCATTTTTCATCCATAGATTTATTCCTGCATTTATTCCAGCATAATTTTTCATATTTTCCATTGCCAAAACTCCACACTCTTCTGTGGTACTTCTCTAACATAATTTCCATCTGTCCATCTGTGCCAAGCAGTTTCCATATGCTTTATGGACCCTTCTTTCCTTACACCAGTGTTCTTAAATATTCTGTTGGGAGGTTAATCTATCTTCTACTACTTTTTTATACAAGAGTTGCACTTCTTTTCCTGCAATTTCTCTCTCATTTCTTTCCTTTTCTTCCATGTCCTTCCCCCCACCCCAAATCCACTCTTAAGTATACAAAAAAAAAAAAAAAAAAAGGTCTGTTCCACATTTGTCATTTCTTACCACTCTTAACCTTTTCTAATCTGTCAGTCTTTTGTCATAAATAATCAAATCAATCATTCTTTTACATTTGAAAGAGCTTTTTCTAAGCTGATACTCACCCATCACACTTCTGATTCATTCTTGGTCTCCAAATGGCTCAGCCACTTTTTCTATACTCTTGTAACATTTTCACCCATCTTTTATATCACTTACCAGAATTTTTCTCCTTTGGATCACATTGCTTTACATTGCTTCCCAAACATTATAACTGGTTCTTCCATTATCATACTTTGCTGGAGTATAATATGTAATTATCACCAATCCATGGATTCCTACTTTTATATGCACTCATTATAACCTAGATGATGCTTTATTATATACAGTTTAGCTTTTTCAGTCTTAATTAAACTTACACTTTCCCCTCCCTCCCTCCCATTAATATTGCTCTTTACCACTTCCTCCTCTTAAGCTCCAAGCTGAAATTTTTCATATGCTGTGTTTTTAGCCATCTAGGTCCATAGATACTGATTCTTCCATTATCATACTTTGCTGGAGTGTAATATGTAATTATCACCAATCCATGGATTCCTACTTTTATATGCACTCATTATAACCTAGATGATGTCCATCTTGGCCTTGGTCACTTGAAGCTTTCTCACATGCAGCATTTTCAGATAATAGTAAATATGGTACTGGCCCATTTTGGTACATTTGGCCAAAATACCACAAGCACAACCAAAGCCCAATTTTGTCCTAAGCATGGTCACATTAGTCTAAACCAATTTGGATGTCTATTGTAAGCCAGGGTTTCCCAAACTGTGAGGTGTACCTCCCTTGGTGAGGTGCCGACATAGTCCAGGGGAGATGTGAAGAACCTTTTCGTTACATTGTTACAATCAATCCAACTTTCCCAAAGTTTCATTTTATTGTTGTCATTGTTCATTTGTGTTCATTTTGGTGTTTGGATTTTTAGGGAGGTATGTACATAAAGATTATATTAAAGGGAGATGTGATGGCAAAAAGTGTAGGAACCCCTGTTGTAAGCCAACATTCTGTTGTCCACTTCCCACCAATATATGCAGTGGATCAACACACATGCAGTATAGTTTTTTCAGCTTTGCAGTATCTTTTCCACATTCTCGGTGGTGTTACCCACTTCCTATCATGATCTCACTACTGAAATTGCATAATTTCTGAGATGGGGAATTTTTGTCAGTTACTGAACTTATATTTATGATTACCTTGACTGTCAGTATTGCCAACTGTTCTTAGTGAATATATTGTGACTTTTTATCATTTCAGCTTTTTATTGTAGGATTGTATTGCATTGTATTAAGTTTATATCATATTATTATATTATATTATATTTTGTTTTGATTTATGTTATTGTAAACTACTTGGAGTTTTTCAGTAAAAATGAAAAGTGGAATGTATTCCTTTTAATAAATAAATGTTAGCAACCAGAACTGTGTATAACATACAATATTTCAAATATGGTTCATCTTACTTTGGATAAAGCATTTACAATATTGATATTTATCCATTTCCATTGCCCCCTTGTATAGCATTTGTCTTTTTTACTAAGTCATTTCTGCCATTGAGCTATTAGTTCAGTGTCTCTTCACATGTCTTGGTACTCCCTCTCTCTCACTTGCTCCTAGCAGCAGATTATGTTATGGGCAAGATAAAAAACACCAGTCAAAGTTCATATTCTTAAGAAATCCCACTTCTCTTCTACCCATTCATCATCATTTATGGTATGTATACATGGTTTTCATTGAAGTCTGAGTACTTCAAAAAGTGGATGTAGGTTTTAAGTCCACAGATTTATACTAGACTTTTTTTTTCTAGCCCCCACAAATGTGAATTTTAAATTACTAACACTACCCGTACATTTTCTCTGCTGCTACAATGCAAGGTTGCTCACAGCAAATTTCTACCATTCCTAACAATAGTATAGCGCCTGTTGCCAAGCCACGTTACCATATCGGGCACTTAAGGTTGGTTGCTTGTGGTGATAAAAGCTTTTAAACTGTTATAAGTACAACGTTAACCATAGAACTGGGAGACACAACAAACACAACTGTAAAACTTGCATTCCTGCTCTCCGGCTAAACAGGTTCCTAGGAAGTTGCTGTTCAGTTTTATACCACCCTCAATATTATGTACAGTGCATATTGTACACTGATTAGACATGTGTTAAATATAGACAGGAATATTTTCCAGTCCTGCCTGGAAATGCCAGAGACTGAATCTTGGACTTTTTGTATGCAAATTGTGTGACTTCCTCAAAGGAACAAGAGTACCTCTGAGAATGGGGAAATGGGAATGGGAAAAAAAAGAATGTATGAGTGCTAGTTTGAGTTCCTCAGAGAAAGATTGGAATGTAAATGTGACAACAGATTAGATAAATAATAGCTGGGGCTTTTAGTGAGTGATAAATGCTTACTATTTTGTTTGAAGTTGCTAGTGTTGCTAAAATAGCTCCCTAATCTTGAGCAAAGATTAATGCCTTGATGAAGTCATAGGTCCCTTTCAGTAGGTTGCTCAAATGAGTCTCTGCTCTGAACAAGTTGAGCTGATGTTCTCTGAAGGCTTTTCCAGGTTTGTGTCACATCTTGATGAAAATTCAGCTAATGGGACTTGTATTTTGCATATTTCTATCTTTGTTAACATGACATTTTGTCTTTCTTTTCCAAATCTCTGACACTCTTTCTTTGCATTTCTGCCTTGAAGCAATATAGCAAGAGGTAGAACAATGAGAAATAAAAATATTCAGTATAATAAAGGTCCTTATTTCTGTCAGCAAGTTTGAAATTGCTAGATGAAGTCTGCTACCATCCCATCTGATTTCTGGGGAGTTACAAATTCATATATTTTAATGTCAGTAACTTGCTTTCTAATTGTAACCCAAATTAGGGCACTGCTACCCTTTTTTAGTGGAAGACAAAAAGGAACCTTTATTTTCTTTCTGGTTAATTTATACTTATATGACAGTATTGGAACTATTACATTTTAATAACAGCACTGTCATTTTAATCACAAGTCTCATGCTGAACAAGTCAGAAATTACTTCATTTTAAAAAGGACATTTATTATACTGTATGTAGATGTGCAGCTCATTTTTTCCAGAAACTGGATGATCTGCAAGCATTTTTTTTCCTCTTGCCAATCATGGGACCAAGGTGGAGGTGAAACTTGAAAAATTAGAATATTGTGCAAATGTTCATTTATGTCAGTATGGCAACTCAAAAGGTGAAACCAATATATGAGATAGACGCATTACGTGCAAAGCGAGATATGTCAAGCCTTACTTTGGTATAATTGTGATGATTATGGCATACAGCTTATGAAAACCCCAAATTCACAATCTCAGAAAATTAGAATATTACATGACATCAATAACACAAGGATTGGAAATAGAACAATATCGGATCTCTGCAAAGTAGAAGCATGCATATGTACTCAGTACTTGGTTTGGGCCCCTTTTGCAGCAATGACTGCCGCAATGCAGCGTGGCATGGATGCTATCAGCCTGTGGCACTGCTGAGGTGTTATGGAAGACCAGGATGCTTCAATAGCAGCCTTCAGCTCCGCTGCATTGTTCGGTCTCATGTCCCTCATCTTTCTCTTGGCAATGCCCCATAGATTCTCTATGGGGTTCAGGTCAGGGGAGTTTGCTGGTCAATCAAGCACAGTAATCCCATGGTCATTGAACCAGGTTTTGGTACTTTTGGCAGTGTGGACAGGTGCCATGTCCTGCTGGAAAATGAAGTCAGCATCCCCATAAAGCTCATCTGCGGAAGGAAGCATGAAGTGCTCCAAAATCTCCTGGTAGACGGCTGCGTTGACCCTGGACTTAATGAAGCACAGTGGACCAACACCAGCAGATGACATGGCTCCCCAAATCAACACAGGCTGTGGAAACTTCACACTGGACTTCAAGCATCGTGCATTGTGTGCCTCTCCATTCTTCCTCCAGACTCTGGGTCCTTGGTTCCCAAATGAGATGCAAAAGTTGCTCTCATCAGAAAAGAGGACTTTGGACCACTGGGCAACAGACCAGTTCTTTTTTTTTTTTTTTCTGTAGCCCAGGTAAGACGCTTCTGACGTTGTTTGTTGTTCAGGAGCGGCTTGACAAGAGGAATACGACATTTGAAGCCCATGTCCAGGATCCGTCTGTGTGTGGTGGCTCTTGATGCACTAACTCCAGCCTCAGTCCACTCCTTGTGAAAGTCCCCAACACTTTTGAATGGCCTTTTCCTGACAATCCTCTCCAGGCTGTGGTCATCCCTGCTGCTTGTGCACCTTTTTCTACCACACTTTTCCCTTCCACATAACCTTCTATTGATGTGCTTTGATACAGCGCTTTGGGAACATCCAACTTCTTTTGCAATTCCCTTTTGGGGCTTTCCCTCCTTATGGAGGGTGTCAATGATGGTGTTCTGCACCACTGTCAGGTCAGCAGTCTTTCCCATGCTTGTGATTCCTACTGAACCAGCCTGAGAGACCATTGAAAGGCTCAGGAACCCTTTGCAGGTGTTATGGATTCATTATCTGATTAGAATGGGACACTTTGAGCCTAGAATATTGAACCTTTTCACACTATTCTAATTTTCTGAGATTGTGACTTTAGGGTTTTCATAAGCTGTACGCCATAATCATTACAATTATACCAAAGTAAGGCTTGACATATCTCGCTTTGCATGTAATGCGTCTATCTCATATATTGGTTTCACCTTTTGAGTTGCCATACTGACATAAATGAACATTTGCACGATATTCTAATTTTTCGAGTTTCACCTGTATGAGCACTGATATTATAATATGATATTGTTCTCAATCATATTATTGATATGAGCTGGTTGATATTACACCAGATTGCAGATCAAGTTATGCCAATGTTATCTACTCCGGCAGTAGTTCTCCAAGGACTCAGGTAGAGCATACAACCCATGACCCTTTAACTGGGGACAATAAAGATTATATCTGGTATGTTCATTCACAGTTACTTACCAACCATCAGGTAATGGTCTTTTCTGTTATGAATTAAGTTGCCCACACCATTGGGTTATCCAATTCATTATCAACTCTGTTAGACAGTGATTTAAAGATCTGAAGCAGTGGTCTACCTCAATCTTACTTCCCAAGATACCTTAATCATTCCTCTTAACTCATATTGCCTCTTTTGGTAAAAAGACAAAGGAAATAATTCTTCACATTACACAGAGTTAAACAATGAAATGATGCACCTTGGGCAGTTTTAAAGTCAGACACATTTATCCAGATAAAGCTATAAATGGTAAGTCATGTGTCTGTATTCTGTCTCCAGTAGTAGGATGCCTGACCCACCCAGGTGTTGGGAAACAGGTCCTGCATATGAGCTTTGTATTTGGCCATTGCAGGAACAGAATACTGGATAAGACAAGCTTTTGATCTGATTCAGCAAAGTTCCTGTTAGGTTCCTGACTTTAACTTCAAAGATGAGAAAAGCCTGTTTGATCCAAAGAGGAACCGATACCTTCTTCTTTTGTGAATTTTTGTAAGCATAACAATTAAACCAATGTCTTTCTCTTGCCTTATTAGCTTGTCATCTACATAACTCCCCCTATGAATGGCTGCTGTTCCTTTTACAACAATTAGTTTTTATCAGGAGTATCCTTCCTTTCCGGACCTAAGAAGTCAAGTGATTAATAATCTTTCTATCATGTTGGTAATTTACTTTGTCAGCTCAACTCCAGAGCCATTTCAGGTATAACAGTGCTGGGAATTGAATATGAACTGTTACATGCTGACAATATTTTATGTATGATTGATAATTATGTATTTTTAATATCAACTTGAATTGATATTGTGCAATGGTTTGATCATTTATCATGTTACTCAATTAATTAGAGTAAGTCCTACGTACTTCATACAGGATCAAATGTTACTATTGGCATTTGCAATAATTGCTATTTCCACTGTTGCATCACTTTCTATAACTATTTAGGAAATAGTTATTCCAATGAATCTTTCTTCATTTATGACAGTAAATATATCAATTTTATGTTGGATAAAATTAATATAAATAGAAAGTTAACAATCTGTTTTGCTGCACTAAAATGTGGGCAGGAGATTTGTGGATTCAAAAGCAATAAACAAACAAGTGAGATAAAAGCTGAAAGAGTTTAGTAAGCAAAGCATAGCAAAAAGAATAACTTTAACTGCAAAGCATAATATAGACAAGATATCTAGTAAAATAAACACGACAACATTACTAGAGGAGTGGAGTATAAATATAAGGCAAAATCTCACATCCTTTCGAGAGCTGGTAGCCACTCATCTTCATCAAAGGCCGCTATAGATGTTCTCTAGATCATTTCACCTAGCACATAGCCACTAGATCTATAACTACTGAAGCTCATCTCTTAGGATTTTTTGGGGGGGGTGCCTTTGAGTCAGTATTGACCCCTGGTGACTGCCTGGACAAGTCCCTGCAGTTTTCTTGGCAAGAGTTGGGAAGTGGTTTGCCATTGCTTTCTTCCTAGGGCTGAGAGAGAGTGACTAGTCCAAGCTTTCCTGGTTTCTAGCCTGGTACCTTAACCACTACACCAAACTGGCTCTCTGTGAATGATATATTGAACAAAAAAAATAAATTCCCCTCTCACCCCTATGGGTGGTATGTGTCTTCCTCAATCTCGGGTCCTCTACCAGAGGCCTGGGAGTTTGAGGGTTCTGCGCAGTATCTTAGCTGTTCCTAGCACTGCACTCTTCTGCACAGAGAGCTCTGATGTTGTTCCTGGGATCTGTTGGAGCCATTCTCCCAGCTTAGGAGTCATGGCCCCAAGTGCTCCTACCACCACTGGGACCACTTTGGCCTTTACTTTCCACATCCTCTCGATTTCCTCCTTCAGGCCCTGGTACTTCTCCAGCTTCTCATGCTCCTTCTTCCTGATGTTGCTGTCACTTGGCACTGCTACATCTATCACTACCGCTGTCTTCTGGTCTTTGTCTACTACTACGATGTCTGGTTGATTAGCCAGTACCTGCCTGTCCGTCTGGATCTGGAAGTCCCACAGGATCTTAGCCCTGTTATTCTCCATGACCTTCTGTGGAATCTCCCATCTGGACTTGGGGGGGTCTAGCCCATACGCTGTGCAGATGTTCCTGTACACAATGCCAGCTACTTGGTTGTGCCGTTCAGTGTATGCTGTTCCTGCCTGCATCTTACACCCTGCCACTATGTGTTGGACTGTCTCTGAGGCCTCTTTGCACAATCTGCACCTTGGATCCTGTCTAGTGTGGTAGACCCCTGCTTCTATGGATCTGGTGCTTAGTGCCTGTTCTTGTGCTGCTATGATCAGTGCCTCAGTGCTGTCTTTTAGTCCGGCCCTTTCCAGCCACTGATAGGATTTCCCAATGTCAGCCACCTCAGCTATCTGTCGATGGTACATCCCATGCAGGGGCTTGTCTTGCCATGGCACTTCCTCTGCTTGAACCTCCTGCCTTGTCTGCTGCTGCCTGAGGCATTCTCTCAGCAGCTCATCTTTGGGTGCCATCTTACTGATGTACTCCTGGATACTTCGGGTTTCGTCCAGGACAGTGCCTTTGACACTCATCAGACCCCGCCCGCCCTCTTTGTGCCTGGTGTACAGTCTCTGGGTGTTGGACTTGGGGTGGAAACCTCCATACATTGTGAGGAGCTTCCGGGTCTTCACATCAGCAGCCTCCATGTCTTCCTTTGGCCAGCTCACTATACCGGCAGGGTATCTGATGACTGGCAGGGCATACATGTTGATTGCATGGATCTTGTTCTTCCCATTGAGCTGGCTCTTCAGGACCTGTCTTATCCTTTGGTGGTACTTGGATGTTGCTGTCTTTCTTGCCTCCTCCTCATGGTTCCCATGTGACTGTGGGACACCAAGATATTTATAGCTGGTCTCTATGTCTGCTATGTGGCCCACTGGTAGTTCCACTCCATCGGTCTTAACTACCTTCCCTCTCTTTACTATCATCCTGCCACACTTCTCCAGTCCGAATGACATCCCAATGTCCTCACTGTAGATCCGTGTCAGGTGGATCAGTGAGTCGATGTCTCGTTCACTCTTAGCATACAGCTTGATGTCATCCATGTAGAGGAGGTGGCTGATGGTGACTCCACTCTTGAACTTGTACCCATATCCAGACCTTGTGATTATCTGGCTGAGGGGGTTTAAGCCTATGCAGAACAGCAGTGGGGACAGTGCATCACCTTGGTATATGCCGCACTTGATGGCCACTTGTGCGAGCTGTCTTGAGTTCACTTCCAGTGTTGTCTTCCACAGTCCCATTGAGTGCTTGAGGAAGGTCCTTAGTGTCCTGTTGACTTTGAATAGTGCCAGGCATTTACAGATCCATGTGTGCGGCATTGAGTCATAGGCTTTCCTGTAGTCAATCCAGGCTATGCTCAGATTGGTCTGCCTAGACCTTGAGTCTTGGGCGACTGCCCTATCTATGAGTAACTGGTGTTTTGAGCCTCTGGTGTTGTTCCCAATGCCCTTCTGAGCTGTGCTCATGTACTGGCCCATATGGTCATGTAGCTTGGCAGCTATGATGCCTGATAGAACTTTCCATGTTGTGGGGAGGCAGGTTATTGGCCGGTAGTTGGATGGTGCTGTTCCTTTGTGAGGGTCTTTCATGATCAGCACTGTCCTTCCTTGTGTTAGCCAGTTTGGGTGGGAGCCTGCTGCTAGCAGTTGGTTCATCTGTGCTGCTAGGCGTTCATGCACTGCTGTTAGTTTCTTTAGCCAGTAGGTGTGGATCATGTCCAGGCCAGCTGCTGTCCAGCTTTTCATGTTCTTGACCTGCTGTTGGATGTCTGCTACTGTGATGGTGACTGGTTCCTGTTCTGGGAGATTGCTGTGGTCTGCTTTCTGGTCCTGCAGCCACTTTGCACTGGTGTTATGCGTCTTCTCTTTCTCCCATATGTTCTTCCAGTACTGTTCAGTTTCCGCTGCTGGTGGCTCAGCTGCTACTCTGTGGTTGCACTGCAGTTGGGAGTACACTTTGGATGGTTCTTTGGAGAACAGGGCATTTATCTTCTTGGCCTCTGCTTCTCTAGTGTATCTCCTTAGCCTGGTAGCCAGTGCTGTGAGCCTTTGTTTAGCAGTCTCTAGGGCTTCAGATGTATTTTTTCAGTAGCCGAGTCTTATCCTTAATCTCCACATGCTTCTGTAGTTCCACCAGCTGACTGACTTCTCTCCAAGTTGCCTTGATCTTAGCCTCCAATCTCATTTTCCAGGGTGGGTATGTACTGCTGTTCTTCTTGATCGTGTAGCCAAGCATTTCCAGGATTACAGCGGCTGTAGCATATACCAATTCATTGCTTTCAGTTATGGTGGTAGTAGGGATTGTCTGGAGGGCTCTGTTGGCATCTTCTAGGATACTATCTGATGGTACTTCTCCACTGAGCCTTGGTAATCGGACTCGAGGGTTGACTGTAGCTAGTTTATCCATGATCTTATGCCTCATATCAGCTGCTGTGCTCTGTAATGGAAGGGGTGGCAGTGACATTCCAGCTTCAGGTGTTGGCTGCACATCTGCTTGTTCTTCCAGGTCTGCTTGAGTCTGGGTTGTAATGTGGAGTGGTCTATCTCAAGTTGTGAGAGCAGCTTCCTCTTTACTATGTTGAAGTGCTGGGTAACTAGTTGTTTCTCAGTTAGTGTGGATGTAGGCCTTCTGTCTATCCATAGTTCCCTCATACGTTTCATATATCCCCTCTCATTAGGTCTGCTGTTGTAGTAGTATTCCATCATTTCCAAGTTCTCTTGTCTCGTCCATGTATGGTTTGTTCCAGTAGCCCACTTAACATCAGATTGTCCTGGTTCCCCAACATCTGACGCGGACCTTGTTAATCCGGGCGACGTCCGAGCCGGCATGACTCTCTTAGTTCATGTCACTCTCATATTTTGAGGTAGGCAGGTGAAGTGTTAGGGGGTCTTTGCCCAAGGACCCCTACTGGTAAGGTAGGTACCAGCCAGGATTTGAACCCCGGTCTCCTGCATCAAAGGCGGTGTTCTAACCACTACGCTATCCATCCGCTATCAATATATATATATATTCCTCATAACTAATAATTTATGTTGTTTTGAGACATCTTCTGAAGCATTGGCATACATATCATTCCATCATACATGGGTAGATAGAGAAAACATCCCTGACCGTGTCAGTTTAACTCGCTACCCAAAGTGGCTAGCCTTGTAATCAATGGTCTAAGTTCATGCTAGGCTGATATCATGGATGAAGGGTGAGAGATAAGCACTTAAATCATGCTATGTTGATGTCATGTCCAAAAAAGCAAAGGCATAAGAAATACGATTCATATTAACCCAACAACTACTTGTTCACAACTTATATGCACTTATCTCCTAAAAAGAAGAAAAGGGTGATAGGAAAAGGGGTGCACTTCACCAGCTCCTCACCTTTCTTTTGCAGACCCACTACACGGGGTGAGCTCCTGTCCCTTGTCCTAGCTCCTGCCCACCCAGCAGTTCGAAAGCTATTCCATCTGCGAGTAGATAAATGGGGACTCCTGTTTAGATGGGAGGAACCGGCAGGGCTATGCAGGGGAGCAAAATACCGGTGCTGGCCGAACTCCGAATGCAGCTGGGATGAGCAATGATCGATGCGAGTGGCGAGAAAGATCTACGGAGGAGGAAAAAGCCCGGATGACCCCCTAGCGGCCCCTGCTGGTCACATAGCGTAATAGCACTAATTGTATAATTGTAAGATTTCTCACTGTTTCTCACTATTAGGATTATATATGTACTTTGTGAGCCGCCCAGTGTTCCCCATTGGGGGGAGATGGGCGGAGAATAAAATTGAATGTATAAATAAATAAATAAATAAATAAATTTCCACCTGAATCAATGGAAAACATGAAAAATTACAGTCACCAAACTAGCTTTGAACCAAAAATAAAATCAGTAACTCTAACAAATGAATGGAGTATCTAAATGTATATTTTTCATAACTTTTGAATCTTTGGATGCCTTGTGATATCTAAGAAATCCTGATTAAAAGAAGAATAAATGGTAAGAAAGCAACCCAGCCAAACTCAAACCACACTATTATGGATTACATTGTTTATAGTAAAAGTATAAACTAAACTAGGTTTCAGCACTGGGCCCTTCATAATAACATCATGTATTTCATAACTGAAATCAGGCTGGTGGAAATGAAAATGCCCCTGTAACTTAGGCTTCAATTTAGCCTGTGGGAATGAAAATGCCCTCCCAATTTCAACTAAAGTTTGAGAAGCAAGAAGCAGGGTGAGATTCCTTCTCATGTACTAAATACAGATCCAGAGGAATGGCATGTATTCTTGTTCTGCTTCTCAGAAACAACTCTCCAAAGGAATGGCTTGCTTTTTGCAATGGCTGACACATCCTTCATATCTCACAAATTAGAATTTAGTATATAGCTGAATCTTTTGAAATCCTTCATCTGTCAATCTGGACATTGATGTTTGTAAGCTGTAAGAAAGTTGTTCAGGGAAAACATTATTTCAGTTACTGGTTCCAAGCTATGCTAAACTGCTGTTTTCTCTTGCTTGTATTGTAAAACTGTAAGGACTGATGGGCAGGTTATTTGATTATGATTTATTATGCCCACTTATACACATATATGTATATGCACAGACACATTCACACAGTGAACAAATAATGATAAGAGGCATTAATCAGGATTTCCCAAGCTGTACAAACATGTTCGCACTCTTTTTCAATGTAGTATCCCTAGTTGGAAAGCAAGCAGAAAGACTCAAAGAACTGATGCTCCTAACTTGATTCCAAACAGCATGTAAAAAATGGGCCAAACTTCTAATGGTTCATCTGATATATTAGAGATACTGTGGAGTCCTTGAGGTTCTCTGAGCTTGGTTCTTTTCTTGCAAACGTTTCGTTACCCGGCTAGGTAACATCTTCAGTGCTAAAATGGGATGGGGTTTGCTCTCTGTTTATGTGCTGTGGCCTGCCTTGCCAGTGCTGGTAGGGGTGGGGGTTTTGTTTTGCTCCTCTGGTAGTTCTTTGGTTAGCATATGTTGACTGCTTGATTGTGTGCCTGGTGGTGACCTTTGCTTATCTGGGTGGTGATTGCTGGTGAGGCAATCTTCTGGTCTTTTGTCTCTTTTGAATAGTATGAGGATGCTGTTTATCTCTATGTGTCTGTTAACTGCTGCCTTGTCTGAATACCAGGCTTCCAAGAATTCTCTTGCATATTTGGATTTGGCTTGGTCTAAAATGCTGACAGTTTCCCAGTTAAAACTGTGGTTGAGTCTGTCCATGTGTTGTGAGATTAAGGAATTTTCATCATGTCTTCTGACTGCTAGTTGGTGCTCATGGATGCGTTCTGCTAGTCTTCTGCCTGTTTGTCCTACGTAGTGTTTGTTACAGTCCTTACACTGTATGTTGTAGATGACTCCTGTTTTTTCTTCTTGGGCAATTGGGGCTTTTGGTTTACTTAGGATATTTTGGAGTGATTTTGTTGGTTAGTGTGCTACAGAGATGCCATATGGTTGTAATAATCTGTTGGTGGTTTCTGAGATGTTTCTGATGTATGGCAGTGTGATCCTTTTCATGGCTTGTGTGGGTTGTGTTGTAGTAGGTTGAGTGGTCAGGCACTTTTTGATAAAATTACATGGGTATCCATTTTGTTGGAAGATGTTGTATAGGTGGTCTTTTTCCTTTTTCTGCTGTTCTGGGTTGCTGCAATGCATTTGAGCTCACTTGAATAATGTTCTTACACAGCTCCTCTTGTGGGAGGTCGGGTTGTTGCTTTGGTAGTGGAGTACTTGATTGGTGTGGGTTGTCTTCCGAAAAACTTGGGTTTCTAATTTCCTATTGTTTCCTCTGCTGATGAGGATATCCAGGAAGGGTAGCGTGTTGCTGTTTTCTTCCTCTCTGGTGAATTTTATTCCTTTGAAGATAGCCTAGAAGTCCAATCTGTTCATTGGGTCCATATTCACCATAAGCTTCTCTTTCACTTACTAAGCTAGGAAGTGTGCACTTAAAGGTGCTTGTCTATGTATGAATGCCAAAATGTGAAGTGATATATATTATCTTGGTATCCATTCACACCAGAATTCATAAAATACGTGAAAAAATTACTGCATGTATTTAGGGAACACAACCAGCTAGAACATGCAGTTTAATAAGGTATTGTTGCTGCCTAACATACTAAATATATCGGACTGTACCTTTCACTAGATACACTGAACACCAGATTTTTCAGTAGCACCTTTTGAACTCTTTCTCCTCTAACTGTTCTTCCTAATGCTCTTCCCTAATTGTCTTTCCCAACAGACAGGCTACATCTGTCATATGCTCTTATTCTGCCTTCATTCCATATCACTCTCCTGCTGCCTCCAGGTCCAATCCTAATTAAAAAAGCTGTATTGGCTGGAGGGAGTTAGAACAAGGTACAAGTCATTTCTGTTGGCTGAAATCCACTTCTGCCAGCTGGAATAACTTTCTTCTGGCTGAGAGAAGAGATATGTTAGAGAATAGAGAGATATACTAGCAGAGGTACTAAAAAAAAAAGAGATAGAAAGGGCAGAAGAAAGGAGGATTGCGTTAAACTACTTCCAAATCCCAGCTAGGGTGACTCTTGTTCTACCAACCATTGGTTCATTTCCAATCACTCTACCTCCAAATTTAGATCTAGAATATCTCCTGCAATATGTATTGGGTTTATAATGTTCTGGGATATCCAACAGGTGTTATTGAAATCAGCATGAATATGGAACTCTCCCATTCCAGAGTCCACCTCCCAGCTGAGAGGGAGGAAGTTAGACAACAAAGTGGGCAGTACCCAGCCAGATTTCTGTTCTGTTTCTACAAACTTAGTTGGCAAGTTGCCAGTTGAACTGATTTCTTAGGGAGGCAGACTGGATGCCAGTAGATGACTATAGTCTTTATCCTCTCTGTCCTTCTGATCCGTGCTAGTGCTGCACCAAGCAATTAAGAGTCACTGCCAGCACTTTCCCCATCTTCCCCATTATGTATTACTGAGAGCTGTTACTATGCAAAGGCTTGTCTTTCTCTGATTTAAAAGTCAAGTTGGTGTTTGCATTTATGTTAAAAGGTTACTTGAAAATCTCTGCAATAGCATATGAAATGGCAGTCTGCATACTACCGTGTAAAACCCTAGGAAGCCCACTGTTGACTCACATGCTATTTTAGACAGAAAGCTCATTTTAGATAGAATGACAATGTTGTCTCTCAGTTTTAAAATCTGATAATGTTTTCTATTAACTTATAATCTTTTAAAATAATTTAATTAATAGCACCATGCCAGTCTTCCACTATTATGGATAGGGGTAGGGTGTTACTGGTATGTCCAGGCATATTCTAAATTTGGATGCCAAGATTAAAGTAAGGGAGGTGGAAAGAAGGCTTGCTGGGATTAAAGAAGTGCAGGTGGCCATAACAGATAAATCTAAGAAAAGTCCCGCTACCAGGCCTTTATGGGGGAAGGGTGGAAGAAAGAAATCAAGGATTTAACCCTGTGTTATGCCTATATATATAACTGGACTTTTTAGCTTCGTAGAACCTGCCCTTCATCTCATTTAGTTTACTGTGACTGCAATAAAGAAATTTTATATATTTAAGTTGAGTCCTAGATTTCCTGTGAGTTGGCTGAGTTCCAGAGAGAATTATTGCTGGTGTTTGAGGGTAACCTTGATAGTGAATTTGATTTGTGTTCAGCAGCCTGTCCTGCTCTAAAATGGCCTTATATGAAAGTGTCCCCTGAAGGTGGAATCTGACATAATGACATGTTTCAAAAGCAGAAACCCCCATCTGATCACACAATCCCAGAGATGCAATATAAAAAAAGATGCTCCTTAGCAAACTATTTAATCACAAAACTAATTCAGACCATTGGTGTGGTAAATATAAAAGACTTTACTTGAATAATGGCAACATAATGAGCTGCTATGTTAACTTAAACTCTTTGATTAATTCACTGAAATGTCTTCACAAATGGGTGTCATCAAGCAATCAGTTATCCACCAGCTTTTAATATACAGTAGATTGCTACATCTATTTGTTTTTACTTCCTATGTTGTTTGCATTTTTGGATTTTACATCTCTGCCATTAGGAATCTGAAAATCATGACCAGGTTCATAAAAATACAGATAAACAGATTTAGGAGAAGAAGAAGAAAAGACTAAATTATTTGTTGGTCAAAGGCTGGGAGATATAATGACAATCCTCCATTTATTCAACCATTAAAATTTCATGATGTTTACATGTAAGAACTTTCATTAATACATTTTGAAAATATTGATGATATGATTATCCACAACTGTGGATAGTGACCATTGGAAGTTATATTGTTGCTAGAGAGCTACCCAATGTAAACAGAAGGAATAGAGTAGAGTTTCAAGGGACCGAGCAGCACATTGGAAGCACCATTATGTGCACTGGAATTCACTGAATTGTCAACAGCATTGACTGATTGAGAAATAATCAGAGATTTGAATGGACTCAGAGTTTCTCAAAGCTAACCGGATTTGAATCTGAATTCACACCAGTTTCATTAGTGACCAAGGGTTCTTAGTCAAACTTGTCTTAATCAGCTCATTAAGAATATACTTGTAATAATCTCCGCATCAAACCTTTTTGTGAATGGCAACTATCAGAAAAGTCATTTTGCATGTTATTTCCCATGACTTCACGTTATTGTTTCTGTCAACTGATCATAGGTCCCTTTCTACTCCTATTTCAGAACAGAACTCCATGCATCTAATGAAATGGACTGTGATTCACAGAAATGTATACCAAAATAAATCTGTTGGTTTTTAAGCTACCAGAAGACTTTTTGTCATTTTGGCTGCAAAGGAATAAGAAGGCTATCCCCCTAACAGCTGGTGCTCAAAGGATCAGTGTGTTAGAAAACCTCACACATTTTATCTCAAGACTGACTTGGAAGGAACATTCTATAGTGGGAAAAGAGGGTTGGGAGAATTAGGGTCACAAGCTGTGTGATTAATAGATCTATCTTCTATATCACAGTGAACAGTTTCATTGTTTCACTCTCCAATCACAAAGTTTTGGGTGGGGATTTTGAAATAATATATCACAGAATGATTCTAATATTCTTTGTCAATCGCTCTCGAAAAAGCAGGAATTTTTTGATGGATGCCATGGAAATGATAGCATGCCCTATCGTGTCTTCATTACAGCCTTATGAGGGTTCCTATGAGATCTGGATAATGGTCTGATACTGTGATGGAGATTTTCAAGGCTGCCCAGTGAGATTATTGTTGAATTAGGTTGATTTGAAAAAAAAAACACTTTCTGTGAGTTCTAGCAATTAGGTTCAATACAAATTAATAATCAATAATCATTTGGCCAATGATTCTAAACTTTGTGCCCAAATAACTGCTAATTAATTACATAACTATTCTGCTGAATGGCCATGCACAAGTAACAACCTACAATAACATCACAATGACATATGCTTAACACATTATTGAACAAATGGCGTGGTTACATAATGATGTCTGATGGAATATCTAAGTCACATCATTTGCATAATAACATCACTATGCCTGTGCCATCATTTGCCCCTCCCTTTGTAAGATTTATTTTTGTAGATGCCCATAGTCACAGCAATATCCACATGTAGGATATAGTGGCAGCAACCATGGCAATAAAGTAGAAATCAATACTCTTTTGGTGGTTGGGTGCCACAGAATGGTTTTTGGGAGTGCAGAATTAGGTTTCTAGTGTTTTTAGTGGAGGGATGTATGGAGATTCTTTTAAAAAACCATATTAAGCTGGTTTCAGGGCTTACATTTCAGTTTTGTACATTTTCCACTTCCAAATGGCAGGAAACCACATGCCTGATTTTCAATAACAGTACAGTGGTACTTAATTCGTTTCAATAACAGTACAGTGGTACTTAATTCGTTTCAATAACAGTACAGTGGTACTTAATTCGTTCCATGACTCTGGTTGCGAACCGAATTGGTCGTGAACCAAATCAAATTTTCCCATAAGGTTCAATGTAAATACGGTTAATCCGTTCTGACCCCTCCGAATTTGGCCGCCAACTGATTTTTGGTCGCGACCTGAGTCAAATTTCCCCATAAGTTTCAATGTAAATATGGTTAATCCGTTCTGAACCATATGTATTTTATTTTTAAACCACAAAAACATGAAACAAAGTACAGTACAGCACAGTATGAAGAGAGGACGCTGACCTTGCTCGAGATGACTTCTGGCGTGGAGGACAGGAAGGTGGGTGGGGAGGCAGTTATTGTTTGGAGGGAGAGTCCCCCTCCAAAAGGACATCGGGGAGATCTCCTTCAAGGGTTTCCTCTCTTCTTTGTCTCTTAGCTGCAGGCTCAGTTCTGGGGAAAAATCTGTCTAAAGTCAGTTGTTTTTTCCTGCTCTGCATAACCCTCCGGAAATGAGAGACCACGTTATCATTCATCAGATTCAACACTCTGTTCGTTACAGTTATGTTGGGGTGGTGCTTCTCAAAGAAATCCTGGCACTCATTCCATTTTTCCATAATGGATTTAATCACGTCACTGCTAACCTCCTCCCTGTCTTCCTCTTCCTCAGTGGAATGCTCCTCACCAAGCGCTTTCTGCTGCTCACTCTGGAGTTCTGCCAGTTCTGCCATGGTCAGCTCCTCCTTATGGTCCTCAACAAGCTCCTCTATGTCTGCATCATTGACAACCAGGCCCATACTCTTGCACATGGACACAGTCTCCTCCACTACCTCTGCATCAGACCCTTCACAGTCATGTTCAGTGACACATTCTGGCCACAGTTTCCTCCAGGCTGAGTTTAAGGTCCGGTAGGTGACATCTTCCCAGGCTCTGTCAATGAGGCCGATGCAGTGGAGGACATTAAAATGTTTCTTCCAGAATTCTTTCAGAGTCAAGGATGTTTCTTCAGTGACATTGAAACACCTGGTGAAGAGCGCCTTTGTGTACAGCTTCTTAAAGTTGCAGATCACTTGCTGGTCCATGGGCTGCAGAAGGGGTGTCGTGTTGCGGGGGAGGAACTTGACCTTTATAAAGTCATACTCAGCGTCCATATCATCCACCAAAGCTGGAGGGTGTGCTGGGGCATTGTCCATCAGAAGAAGGCACCTTTCAGGCAGTTGGTTGTCAGAAAGATATTTTTTAACGGTGGGTGCAAACACCTCGTGCAGCCATTCCATGACCAATTGCCTTGTGACCCAAGCTCTCGCATTGGCCCTCCACATGACAGGCAGTCTGGCCTTGTTCACATTGTGTTCCTTGAATGCACGAGGGGTCTGCGAATGGTACACCAGTAGTGGCTTAATCTTCAGCTCGCTGCTTGCGTTTGCACACAGCAAAAGGGTCAGTCTGTCCTTCATGGGTTTGTGCCCTGGCAATGCCTTTTCCTCCTGCGTGATATAGGTTCTCTTTGGCATCTTCTTCCAGAAGAGCCCTGTTTCATCGCAGTTGAACACTTGCTGAGCGACGTATCCTTCCGCCTTCATGAATTCCTCAAATTCTTTCTTGTAGGCTTCTGCAGCAGCCTTATCAGAACTGGAAGCCTCACCATGTCTTGTCACACTGTGGATGCCACTTCTCTTGAGGAATTTTTCAAACCAGCCTCTGCTGGCTTTAAATTCTTCACTTGCTGTGCTTGTAGAGGGTTTTTTTTGCAGTAAATCACTGTGCAATTTCCTGGCTTTTTCACAGATCATAGCTTCACTAACGCTATCACCTGCCAGCTGTTTCTCATTCAGCCACACTAACAAAAGTTTTTCCACCTCTTCCAGCACTTGTGTCCTCTGCTTGGTTAATGTCGTTACTCCTTTTGCCACATCAGCTCCTTTGATGGCATCTTTATTCTTCAAAACAGTCGAGATTGTCGACTTCGCCATCTTGTACTCCGAGCCCAGATCAGTCACACGAATACCACGATCGTGCTTTTCTACAATTTCCTTCTTCAATTCAATGGTTATTTTCTTCAAACCCTTATTCTGACCAAGCTTGCTCTGCACCTTTTTCAGAGCCATGCTAACAAGCACACCAAAAAGCTTCACAGGACATCTGTTTGCCACCGTGATCTCGCCTACAGGAAGCCGCGACCACGTGTCATGGGAGGGAAAATGGCCACGGATCCTGTTCATAACCCGATGTGGAGTTCGCGAACGGAGGCAAAATTTTGCGACTGGAGCTGTTCGTGAACCGAATTGTTCGTGAACAGAAGCGTTTGTGAACCGAGGTACCACTGTACCATTAAAATTTAGCAGGACAATTGGAGCAAACTCTGCAGGCCTCAAACAATTAGTTTTGGGGTCCTGTCACAATGTTGACACTGTGGGGCTGGGGGCTAAAAAATAAGCAAGTTGTTCCATTTTCTCTTCCATCTGCTCCATTCCAGAGAACAGCACATATTTTCACCTCAGACTGATTTATCTGTAAAGCAAATAGTGCTTTGTTATTCCATTTTTTACATGCTGGAGCTCATGTCACTGTCTGAGTCAAAATCTTTACCATCTCTGCTCATTCTGTTAATCCAGCATGAATATTGGGTACACATTGGAATTCAGTTTAGCCTTATCAGACATACAACCTCCTGGTAACAATGAGGAAATATCTTCATTATTAATAACATAATGGGGATGGCAGCTTGCCCATGGGAATAAAGTTTGCATATTTATGGAGTGTGTTGGGTATTATTATTTGTCTTCTGCTAATTAGAATTCAGCAGACAAAAGTATGAAATCAACAAGGAAAAAAAAATCCTGGCTTACTTGTAGAAGTGCTAGAATTAGATGTCCTTTTTTTATTATTTTAGGCTTCAGTTGGCCAAATGGAGATGATATGAGAGGTTCAATAGGAACTATTCCAGAATTCAAAAGAATATTACAAAATAGATATACTTGTTGTTGTTGTTGTTTAGTCGTTAAGTCGTGTCCGACTCTTCGTGACCCCATGAACCATATTGCGCCAGGCCTTCCTATCTTTCACTGCCTCCCTGAGTTTGCTCAATTTCATGCTCATTGCTTCAGTGATACTATCTAGCCATCTCATCCTCTGCCGTCCTCTTCTCCTTTTGCCTTCCATCTTTCCCAGCATCAGGGTCTTTTCCAAAGAGTCCTCTCTTCGCATTAGGTGACCAAAGTATCTGAGCTTGAGCTTCGTTATCAATCCTTCCAATGAGCAATCAGAGTTGATTTCCTTTAAGATTGACTGGTTTGACCTCCTAGCAGTCCAGGGGACTCTTAAGAGTCTTCTCCAGCACCACAGTTCAAAGGCATCAATTCTTCGGCGTTCAGCCTTCTTTATGGTCCAGCTCTCACAGCCATACATTACTACTGGAAAAACCATAGCTTTGACTATGCGGATCTTTGTCGGCAAGGTGACGTCTCTGCTTTTTAATATGCTATCTAGGTTTGCCATAGCTTTCCTCCCAAGGAGCAAGCGTCTTTTAATTTCATGGCTGCAGTCTCCGTCTGCAGTGATCTTGGAGCCCAAATAAATGAAGTCTGTTACTGCTTCCATTTCTACCCCTTCTATTTGCCAGGAATTGATGGGTCCAGATGCCATGATCTTAGTTTTTTTAATGTTGAGTTTCAAGCCAGCTTTCGCACTCTCCTCTTTCACCCTCATCAAGAGGCTCTTTAGTTCTTCTTCACTTTCTGCCATTAGGGTAGTATCGTCTGCATATCTGAGGTTATTGATGTTTCTCCCTGCAATCTTAATTCCGGCTTGTGATTCTTCCAGCCTGGCATTTCTCATGATGTACTCTGCATATAGGTTAAATAAGCAGGGTGACAGTATACAGCCTTGTCGTACTCCTTTCCCTATTTTGAACCAATCGGTTGTTCCATGACCGGTTCTAACTGTTGCTTCTTGGCCCGCATACAGATTTCTCAAGAGACAGGTAAGGTGGTCTGGTATCCCCATCTCTTTAAGAATTTGCCACAGTTTGTTGTGATCCACACAATCAAAGGCTTTTGCATAGTCAATGAAGCAGAAGTAGATGCTTTTCTGGAACTCTCGTGCTTTCTCCATGATCCAGCGAATGTTGGCAATTTGATCTCTAGTTCCTCTGCCTCTTCGAAACCCAGCTTGTACATCCGGTAGTTCTCGGTTCACGTACTGCTGAAGCCTAGCTTGTAGGATTTTGAGCATCACCTTGCTAGCATGTGAAATGAGTGCAATTGTGCGATAGTTTGAGCATTCTTTGGCATTGCCCTTCTTTGGAATTGGAACGTAAACTGACCTTTTCCAATCCCGTGGCCACTGTTGCGTTTTCCAAACTTGCTGGCATATTGAGTGCAGCACTTGAACAGCATCGTCTTTTAGTATTTTAAATAACTCAGCTGGAATACTGTCATCTCCACTAGCTTTGTTGTTAGCAATGCTTCCTAAGGCCCACTTGACTTCACTCTCTAGGATGTCTGGCTCAGGGTCAGTGACCACACCAGCATGGACATCAGGGACATTGAGATCTTTCTTGTATAGTTCTTCTGTGTATTCTTGCCACCTCTTCTTAATCTCTTCTGCTTCTGTTAGGTCCCTGCCTTTTTTGTCCTTTATCATGCCCATCTTTGCACTAAACGTTCCTTTGATATCTCCAATTTTCTTGAAGAGATCTCTAGTCTTCCCCATTCTATTGTTTTCTTCAATTTCTTTGCATTGTTCATTTAAGAAGGCCTTCTTATCTCTCCTTGCTATTCTCTGGAAATCTGCATTCAGTTGCTTATATCTTTCCCTTTCACCCTTGCTTTTCGCATTCCTTCTTTCCACAGCTATTTGTAAAGCCTCATCAGACAGCCATTTTGCTTTCTTGCATTTCTTTTTCTTTGGGATGGTTTTAGTTGCTGCCTCTTGTACAATGTTACAGACCTCCGTCCATAGTTCTTCAGGCACTCTGTCTACCAAATCTAATCCTCTAAATCTATTCATCACCTTCACTGTGTACTCACATGGAATATGATCTAAGTCATACCTGAGTGGTCTAGTGGTTTTCCCTACATTCTTCAATTTAAGCCTAAATTTTGCAGTAAGAAGCTCATGATCTGAGCCACAGTCAGCTCCTGGTCTTGTTTTTGCCATCTGTATAGAGCTTCTCCATCTCTGGCTGCAAAGTATGTAATCAATCTGGTTTCGGTATTGACCATCTGGTGATGTCCATGTGTAGAGTCGTCTCTTGTGTTGTTGGAAAAGAGTGTTTGCTATGACTAGCTTGTTCTCTTGACAGAACTCTATTAGCCTTTGCCCTGCTTCATTTTGTACTCCAAGGCCAAACTTGCCTGTTATTCCGATTACTCCTTGACTTCCTACTTTAGCATTCCAATCCCCTATGATGAAAAGGACATCTTTTTTTGGTGCTAGTTCTAGAAGGTCTTGTAGGTCTTCATAGAACCGGTCAACTTCAGCTTCTTCGGCATCAGTGGTTGGGGCATAGACTTGGATTACCGTGATGTTGAATGGTTTTCCTTGGATACGCACTGAGATCATTCTGTCGTTTTTGAGGTTATACCCCATTACTGCCTTTCCCACTCTCTTATTGACTATGAGTGCAACTCCATTTCTTCTAAGGGTTTCTTGCCCACAGTAGTAGATATAATGGTCACCTGAATTAAATTCACCCATTCCCGTCCATTTCAGTTCGCTGATTCCCAAGATGTTGACGTTCAATCTTGTCATCTCATGTTTGACCACATCCAGCTTGCCTTGGTTCATGGATCTTACATTCCACGTACCTATACAATATTGTTCTTTACAGCATCGGACCTTCTTTTCGCTTCCAGATACATCCACAGCTGAACGTCCTTTCGGCTTTGGCCCAGCCGCTTCACTCTTTCTGGAGCTACTTGGAATTGCCCTCCGCTCTTCCCCAGTAGCATATTGGACACCTTCTGACCTGAGGGGCTCATCTTCCGGCGTCATATCTCTTAGCCTTTTAACATTGTCCATGGGGTTTTCTTGGCAAGGATACTGGAGTGGGTTGCCATTTCCTTCTCCAGTGGACCACATTTTGTCAGAACTCTCTGTCATGACCTGTCCGTCTTGGGTGGCCCTGCACGGTATAGCTCATGGCTTCACTGAGTTACACAAGCCCCTTCGCCACGACAAGGCAGTGATCCATGAAGGGGATAGATATACTACTGTATGGCTAAGACACATTTTTCAAGTTTTGTTTTACAATTCAGTTGATTTCTAAATTTAGGATCTGCCTTGAACTGGGCTCTAGTGGTTAAAAAAAAAATTGATTGTTATATATTCTGTAGAGAAATCAAGCATAATTCAGGCAGCTCTAAATACTTGGAATTCCCATGTATTTCAGGCATGAAATACAAATGGGAGTGTAACAGGCTTGTGCCTTGGGTCTTTTGAAAGTTTCTCTGGGCAACATCTCCAACTTGATCGTATCCTACAGATGCTTTGGTGTTTGGATTCCTAAGTTCTTAGCCAGTATGTCCAGAGAGAGTTACAGCCAGCAGGAACACTGTGGCAGGATTTGAGGAAAGACATTTAGGCCCCCACTTAGCAGAATGAGCAGGAGATACTTCCAAAAGCAATAGGATAGCTCTCCACATTATTATTGAAAAATTAAATCCTTGTATGACCATTAAGTCTGGAATGTAACATTGCCTTTTATTACCGTTATTGATGTCTGTGAGGGACTGAAGTTGGGGTTGCTGTCTGTGCTTGGGAAGGGTAAGCTGCAGCTAGGCAGAAACACTTCTCACCCCATCTCCCTTGTTTCCCTGACTACTGACAAGTAGCCAGGCCAGCTTTCCAGCTGCCTGTGATAATTGAGCCACACTGTGCCGTTTTCAAGGACATGCCGATGTCCAGAGACAGCTTCACCTCACCCGGGCTCTTAGCTTAGAAAAGCAAACATTAAGACAGAGTGGAGGAGGAGGTATGTGTAGAGGAAAGGTGACAAGCAAATGGCCTACAGATGGGAAGCAGAGGTGACATCTGAAGATTGGCAGCTATTACAAGCAGGCAAGAGGACTATCATTCAACTGCCAGGACCACAGGTTGTGGTGAACAGCATATTTTGGTGGGAGTCCTGCCTGGAGCTTGGAGTTTTGCTATGAGTCCAGTAGCAACTAGAAGAGGAACGACCACTCTGAAGCAGCACCTCATCCCAACTAGAGTAAGAACATTTGGAAAAAGGCAAAGGTTATATGCCACTTTACAGATGTTATATGTTTATATAGACTTTATACACTTTATAGACTTTTGCTTGAACTAAGTATTTATATGGCAACAACAGCTTCCAAGTCCTAGATGGGTGGAGAGCAATAGTCTGTTGTTGGGGAAGGTGTGTGCTGCAATAAAGCATTTTGTACAGATTTGCTACGCTGTGGTGTGTCCAGTCCTTGGAAAACAAAGAACCCTCACAATGTCCAGCCTAGTTGGAAGGTTCCAGGTTGAGGAAAACTGAACTAAACCATACTGCACCATCATTACAGTTGGTGAAGTAAGTTGGCATAGACCAAAAATATCAGAGGACAAGCTTTCTCAACCTGAATGAAATCACTATTTATTTTAGTCTGTTTTCACTCTGGAATTTTATATCAGTAAGTAACCTTGGTTGTTGGTACTATTAATAATCAGAAATGCTTCCCAGTATGACCCTGCTTTCATATAGCTTATTTTTGGTGGGAAGGATAAATGTTTTTCTTTCAGTTACTTATTCCACTGGATTCCTCTATGAACAAATGTTTGAGAGACTCTGAGGTTGTACAAGTAACGGGCAGCAGTAAGGTGGCAATATTTTCTTTTTCCTTCATTGTTTCAATTGAAAGACAGTCTGCAATGTACTGTGGTTGGAGGCAGTCAGTATTCTTCTGACAGATTTGACTCCTTTTTACAGAAGTGTTGGTATGAGAGAAGCTTAAGGATAGGAAGAAAGAGCCTGCTATGGAAGCAAAACTGCATGGCAATAGAAGTAATGCACAAGGACATTTCAGGCACAAGGGCTGGCAGCTTCACAACAAAAACAATTTTGTTTTGCATTACCCATACACAGCAAAGAATAAGAACAAATAACAAGCATTCATTTCTTATTGAATGACTCAGGATCAGAGATTCACATGGCAGTGTCTCCCTTTGTACTTAAGATGGCAGTTAAGCTTCTTCCTTGCTCTCAATATGACTCCTAATAAACACCCAGAACATGGCCCAGATCCACTTTTATGCAGACTGAAGTAACCACCTCAGGTAACACTTCCATATGTACATTAGGGGCACCATTTTGTCATTTGCTCCAAGAGCATCATTTCTTGGTGCAGTCCATTCCAAGAGAAAAATCTAAATGTGTAAATACACAGAGGTACACATCATTAAATTGCAGCTAATCATGATTGTACAGGGGTTTAGAAGATGTGCATTAACATTTCTTTCAGATTGTGTGTATTTTATGTTATGATGTATGATTGAGAAGCCCCAAATTGTTCTGGCCATAAGATAGGTCCATGGATAATTTATGTTGTTTCCCATTGATCGCTTCTCATTTCAATCTGATTTCTGACCTGAATTCCATACTGAAATACACTTAGGTGATTTTTTTTTAAAAAATGCAAAGGATAGGATGAATGCAGCTCTGTTAATTAAGTGGCAAACTATTCATGGTTCAGGAAGAACCCTGCAACTACAGCCTTCAAAGCAAATGGCATTGCTCCATGTGTAAATAGTCATTTTAAGTATTACTTAGTGTTCTTCTTATCTGCAAAGAAATGGTGGGAAAAAAGCTGGTTGTGGATGAGATACTGTTAAGCTATTGCATTGTCGTTATGGTGATTATCATTTCATAATATAATATATAATTTATTATATGTGCAAAAAAAATGTAAGAAAGAGATAGCAAAAACAACAACAGAATAGACAAGTTTTTTTCTGAACAAAGAAACATAAAAATTGAGTAGCTGGTAGGCAGAATGCTCTAGAGGAATGAGAATCTTTAGTTTTCTGCCAGTCTTTATTTTTTTTGGGGGGGGGGGAGGGTGTCCTTTCCATGAATCCCTTGGCAGGGCTCATCTGTCCAGTTATAATGGGTGTAGCTGAAACAATCCAATTTCTGAATTCCGAATGCCTGGGCATGTTGGTGGCTTTCTCATGTCTCAGTACCAATCCTCTGCATTTTGAAGATAAAGTAACTGCCTGCCATATGCTTGGGGGAAGAAATAAGATGAAACACTTGTATTTGAAATTTGCAGTTCTGACACCCCCTTTTATCCACTTAGCACGCACATCCATTCCAATAAAGACATAATCAACGTATTTTACTGTCAAAAAAATCAGAACAAAGGAAGAGCAGAGCAATAGATATTAATGCCACTTCGAACAGAAAAACAACCCTGGCAGCAGTGAATGCCTTATTACTCAGCCACTGTTCCTGAGACTGACATTAATAAAACAAGATGGATGGCTTTTGCAATTGCTTTTGGAAATACAATTAATAGTAGTGGTTAACTAATGACTAATTGGTTAACAGTTGTAAAAAGAAGGCCGAGATTCTTCCTCAGGCTTAGGATATTACAGGATGAGAGCGTGGTAGACACTGATGAGAACAAAAAAGGAAGATGTAAGGAAAATGTTCCTTGTATTCAGTTTTAACATCCCATGCTTGTTCTGATATATCTGTATCTACTTTCAGAATCAGGGAGAGAGAGAGAAAAAAGGAATGCCTTATTGCTAAATCTCTACTTGTCTATTCTTTTTAAGTAGGTATGGATAATATGCCAGTTTTGTCTTCTCTCAGCTGCTCATTTTCTAGTGTTAAATTCATTCTGTCCGGGGTGCACACTGCTTTATGACTTTGTTCCAGCCTACATGAAAAGTGGTCTATCTTTTCAGAGAGGCTTTTAATACATGTTTTAATATGCAATTTAGCCTCATATCTTCATTGTTGTAACCGTGTCTAATATGCTGTTTATGTTTTATTTTTGGACCAATATATGCAGTTTCTTGAACTATTTTCCCTAATGTAGATTTTTTTTGTTTGTTCAAAGAGCCATGTGATAAAGTAGTGCAAGTATCAATGCAAAACTGCATTTCAGTTCATTTATTGAAATGGAAGTACAAAATCAATGACTACTTATCAAAATGTGATCTAAACAAAATTCTCTCCTTTCCTTAGATTTTAGCTGCCTTGAACCCTCTCTAAAATATAGAAAATCAATCAATCACTCAATCAATCAGACGATCCAAAAGTGTAAGTCTTCTGGGGTGAAAATGTAGCAAGGAAGCATGTTCAGGAGTGAATCACTGGGTATATGGGGGGCATAGTTCTTCTACACAAAAGGAAAAAAAAATGCTTACAGTTCCATATCTCAGTCCCACTAAAACATAAATTTCACATCATCACAAGAATGACAAGTTTTAAAAGGCTGGGAAGTTTTAAACCTGTATTTTATATCTATCTAGGTTATCTAGGTTATATCGATAATAGTGCTTTGGGAGGATGCTGCCTTATGCATGGATGGGTAATGGCCTATAGTGGGAAACTGGGAAGCAGGCTGTGAGTGTGTGTGATTATACTTACAATAAAAACGTGTGTGTGTGTGTGTGTGTGTGTGTGTTGCAGGGCACATTTTTGGGCCAAGGTATAACACTCAAATACAGCACATGTTTGCCTGATCTCAAAAATGTCTGAGTGAGGCTTGTTATTTCTAGTATTTCTGGTTAATCTGATCTCATGCAGCAAGGCGAGGAAAGAACCCTAAGTTCAGTGGGGTTTAATCCCAGAGTTATAGGTACAGGAATGCCAGTTTTTTTAAAAAAATCATCAAAATATGTGTAAAGTAGTATTTCTTTTTATAATCAGGTTAACAAATGTGTTTTGGAGTATAGCTGCCACACTCCTTTGTGATAGACGAGTTGTTTTGGAATTATTATTATTATATATTTTTTATTTATTGGATTTCTCCCCCGCCCATCTCCCCCACAATAGGGGACTCTGGGCAGCTATGGAAAAAAATAAAATTTTTAAAAAAATTATGGAAGTTTTTATTTATCATATTTAGTTGTTGACCCCTGTTTATAATTTCTATAGCAACAATGCCAACAAAGAATCTTGCAGCTTCTTAAGGACTAACAGATTATGGCCTAAGTCTCAGTGGACTAAAAATAGCTTTCTTTCTTTCTGCTTTTTTAAAAAATGCCTTTGAATCAATCTTGACTCAAGTCTGTAGAGTTTTCTTGGCAACATTTTCAGAAGTGGTTAGCCATTGGCATCTTCCTAGGGCTGAGAAAGAGCAATTGGCTTCCATGCCTAAGGCAGGGCTAGAACTTGGGTTTCCCTGTGTCTAGTCCAGTGGCTTAATTACAAGACCAGTGTTTCTCAGCCTTGGCAACTTTAAGATGTGTGGACTTCAGTTCCCAGAATTCCCTAGCTAGCATGGAAAAACTCTGCACTAGACCAAACTTTGCCAGGTGCTAATCTTTAAAGTGCCACGATGAGGGTGCTTTTTATCAGTCACAATACAGGACAAAAAGAATCCACTTAACATTTGCATCTGTTAATTTACATAACATCTACATAACATTTGCCTTTGTTAATTTACACATATGCAAACAAGAAATAATTACTGTAATTTAAACAGAACTACAATTCATTTCACCACAGTGAAGGATATAGCCCAGTGACCTGAATGCCTACTCACACGTTTAGAAGCTGTTAAAGATGAATGTTCTTCATCCCTGCTCTTCATTCATAGCTTCTCATTCATAGGAGTCATTATTTTAAAATCAGTCATCTTTACACCTTAGTCAACTTAGTCTCAAGGTTTTTAAAATTCTTTTATGATATTTAAATTGGTACCTTTGCAGTTCTAAGACTATATACTCTGACCACATATAGAAAGTGAGAAAAATAAACAAATATGTGCATAGACATATCCATAGAATGCTCTGTTTGAGATAAAATATTGTTTTACCTGGTAACAAATGGAAATTTATTGGATGAGGACGGTTACTCCATCTAGCTTACCTTTCTTTGTCCACATTTGTCCAATTTAAGATAATTACTCCTCTGTGAGGCAAAAGATGATAAGCTGGCATATTTGATTACCATTTCTTGCTTATAGTCTCTAGCATAATGCTAGCTTTCCTACTAAATAAATTACTATTAAGCATTAATAATCAATGTTTTAAAACTGAATTCCAAATGTTAATGCATGGCAATCTAGTATACATACATAAATACATGTTGCAAATCTTCTGAGTGACTGCACTGAAGTGATTCATTAAGGTTTAAAAAAAATGATTCTTGTCAGTAGAAGCTGAGCAGGATAAATTACCTGGGAAAAACCCATTATGACTTTTCTTAGCACTTTAAAAATTGTACTTGACATTTATTTCTAATAACCAATATAACATGATAGGATGGAAAGTGTTCAGGACTGCCATAAAGTAGCAAACACCTTCACTTAATTATACTTTCCCATTTTCTCATGCCTTTAATTCAAGAATTTAATCACCTTTAATAATGTGTTCAGCACCTTGTGTCAGAAGGTGGGAGCTTACTTTTGACCCTAGCCATACTGGAATGCAAGACATCTAGAGGAATGTGACTAATTTGCACATTTCAAATTATGTTAAAAAAATTGCATACAATGTGAATGAGCAAGAAGAGTGTCAGGAGTAATAGAAAGTTTGGCATCCTCTTTCTGCCCAGTTTAGACATGGCATGGCCGTTATCCTTATGTTCTGAAAATTGCAACTGACTGAGAGCTTATTGGTCATATATTATGATGCTAGAAAAAAAATGGGCTAAGTATGGAAGTCAGCAGAGAAGAAAGAAAATAACTAAGGAATCCAGATAAGGTTGTTTGCCCCAGTACTGTTAGAAATTCAAGAGGAATAGGAGACAATGTGTCCTTAAACCTCTTTTTTGGTCCTCAGCAGGTTCTCAGCCCTATCTGATGTTTAAAAATGATATCATCATCATCATCATCATCATCATCATCATCATCATCATCATCATCATCATCTTAAATAGGAAACTGGCTTACTGCATAGCAAAAAGCCACCTATAGATTCATATTTATTTGTACCAATGTCTTAGGGCTCCATAAAGTTCCCTTTACAATGGCAGATAGCATCCTGCATGGCTAGTTTGGCTTCTGTTAAATGAGCATTTGGTCATGCCACCTTATGTAGACAAAATGGCAATTGTTTTATAAGTGTATCCATCATACACTTTCAAAATTTCACATGGGTGCCTGACCCCAAATAGATACCTATCCTTGAACTTAAATAGTTGGGCAAGTGTTCAACCCTTAGGACTGCACAGATTGCCAGGTGGGGGATCAGGGATTCATATGGACATATGAACTCACATATACATGCACCTCTACATACATACACCTTTCTTCATCCCATCTCCTTGAATGATGCACTGCATGATTACCTTTGGCAATGGAAAACCAGTGATCTGATTCCCACAAGTCAAGAATGGAAATTATGGAAAGCCATGTAGCATAATTTGTAGAGCTCACATGGATTTCATTTGGATTTATGGGGAAAGTTTCATGATGCTGAACTTAGAATCCACCCACAGCATTCAGGACACCTGGAAAGGGAATAAAAAAGTCAAGATGGTGGCCATAACTGCCACACAACACATATAAAAAAAGGGCTCTTGAACTGGGTGGTTGCAGCCACATCTTGATTTTTGGACAATCCCTGCAGATGCTCCTGCTTGTCCCTTCATATGTACTGAATTCTCTTTTGAGATGTCTGGATGTGTTATATTTGTATTCCATATTCTGCTGTTCTACCAATTACTGTAAAAATAATGAACAGTGGGAAAATCTCATGTTTGCTAGTTGCCCTTCAGTTTGTCTCTTACGTAAAGCTTTGAAAAAAGTATCCACTTTATAGATTATAGATTATATCTAACTTGTTCTGTTTTAAAAATATTGAAGTGAATAAAATCTTTTCCTTTCCAATTCTATTCATTTTTAAATAAAGGCACAGCTCTACTTTCTAACGCCTGAAGGATATTTGGGGCTGGTCCAATGAGTCAAATTCACCTAGCCCCAAGACATAGGGCAGTATTACCCTGTATAGCAGTTCTTCCAAATTTCAGCTGCAAAAATCCAGAAAACCATGACAAGGCAGCAAGGATATACAAAAAGCTGACTTTTGCTTCCATTTATTTATTTATTTTTATTTATTATCAAACTTGTATGCTGCCCATCTCCCCCAATGGGTGACTCTGGGCGGCTCACAATAATAAAAAAGGAAAAAACACGAGTCCCTCCAACAATGGGTAAAATCTATAAATAATTAAAAAGAAATATATATTAAAAATGTCCTAAGAACCTCCTATAATTTTTAGCCCTAAAAACCTGCAAGGTGCAAACCCATCACCCCACCAGCCATCTCCACAGGTGCGGGCCCCCATCTGGCCCTCAGGCCTTCTGACAGAGCCAGGATTTAATCCCTTTCCTGAAGGCCATGAGGGAGGGGGCATTTAGTTGGTTGTCCAGAGTTCTGCAATCCAGATGAGTAGTTGTAGTCTTTTGAAATAAATGTCGATTAATTAATGTTATTACCTGCTGCAGTCAAGTGGTTTACGATAGTGTCCAATACATTAAAACGGCCACTGTATACACATACAAAATACACAAAAAGCATCTGTGGTGAAGAAAAAATAAACACTGATGAGTAAATAACTAAATCCTCTCTCAAAGACACCAACAATACGTTCTCTTTAGAAAGCCAATAGATATGAGTAGTAGTTTGTGACTGTCTTTTTCAGTGTTGTGAGCTAATAAAGGCCAGCATAACATTTCCTTACAAGTTCTCTGTAACATGATCTCGCATGGGGCAAAACAATGCTTTCTAAAGAGTCCAGAACACTATTGCTTCTTGCTTTCAAGAACATTGTGGTTGCAGCCCTGAGAGTTGGAAGTGTATTTCTTACCAAAAAAAAAAAAAAAAAAAGCATTTCACCATTTAAGCCAAGTACCTGTCAAATTTCTTGGAAGACCTTTACACCTGAATTGCAGTTTCCAGTATTGGCTTAAAGAAGATGTATGCATCTGTGTGAGTTTTTAATTTTTCTGCCTTCTTTTACTGTTTGGTTAATTTCCTTCTTCTTAAAACTCTGAAGAATTGCTGAATTGACTCCAGTTATTTGGACTCCAATTATTAGCATGTCATTTTCAATCTGAGCCCTGAGCTTGGAGATACTTGAAGAAAATATGGGTTTTCTGCTTTATTAATGACATCATGCTATTTTATCAATTTTAT
The DNA here is from genome assembly GCA_030867105.1 of Liasis olivaceus. Lineage (NCBI taxonomy): Eukaryota > Metazoa > Chordata > Lepidosauria > Squamata > Pythonidae > Liasis > Liasis olivaceus. The sequence goes on from CM061349.1 coordinate 40,206,828, forward strand.
GTATTAACCTTTAGGCTGTAACTAATATTTAAGTCTGCTTCAAAGTTTGGAAGGCCCCAGTACAATGCTTGATGATCTATTTGTTCAGAACAATATAAGGCATCTCTTTATATCCTAACTTTATTAGAAATTAATATTGTGAATACAGTGTTACAGATCTGGGCTGCAAAATCCAGATAGCCACTAAATTGCAGCAAAGATGTGCAGAAAATTCTAGCTCTCTGCAACCATCATGTGGTCAGTGGGAGTTTTGCAGCCCAGATATAGTTGTCCTAGTATAAAGTTGGAATACAGACCAACCAAAAGGTTTGGTTTAGGTCACAGTTTGGTGCCTTGCTAAATAATCTGATTAGCATTGGAAATGTTTGGATGGTGCCCAGTTCATTTTAGGGATCTATGATCAATCTCAGTTCAGAAATCAGAAGTTTCAGGTCTTACTGATTCTTCCTGGAATTCAGCAAATGGCCATAACCCACTTTCCATTTTACAGAATTGGATGCAATCGGAAGGCACACTAGATTCCCATGAGCCAATGAAGTCTACAAATTAGTGCATGATATTTCAAACCCACCTTTAACATTTGTTTTTTAAACTACTAAGAAGTCAGTCCAAGGAATATAATCTCAGCTGGGCCTTGATCACATGAATAGACCCCAAATCCATAGGAAGTCTATATAAAAAATAAAAATGCCAAAGAATCAAATTAAATTCTTAATGATTACCTAGATAAATCCATGATGTTTTCTTGCCAACAGAAGGTAACTGTTTGCATTACTTTCTTCTGGGATGTTTCTTCTACTTTACAGTTTAACCTATAGCTCTGGAATTCCCTGGTAGTCTCCCATCTAAGTATTAATTAGGCTGAACTCTCCTTAAAGTCTGAAAGAGGTAGAACTGTAATTTTGTCAGGCTCACCGCAAGAGCAACAATGAAACAGCCCAGCCCGGTCCAGTCCAGTCCAGTCCAGTCCAGTCCAGTCCAGTCCAGTTCCTTTATTAGCTTACACTTTATAGACAGCATCTTGCCAGACTAGATCTATACTACAGCAACTAGTGGATATACCCTGGGAGATTCTAGGGAGCGGCCACCCTGAATCCCTTGCTCTTCTCACGCTCCCCCTGTGGACTGTGTTATCTTTTACCTTCTTTCCCCTGCTGGAATGCAGCCCCTATTTCCTAATAGTCTTGATCTCCCACATCACTCTCCTCCTCATAGATACATTCCATTACATCACCCCCCTCTTCAAAGTCTGGCTCCCCCTCTGAGTTTTCAGGGGAACTGGGCAGTGGTGGTAGAGATGAAAGCGCAGGTGTGGTGCTTCCCTCTGGGTTCCCTGATGACTCTTCCACATCAGATGGCTCCTCCTGCAAAACAGCTACAGAGTTAGGAAGATCAGCCCCCTTCCCCCATAGGAGATGGATGCCAGAAGTCGAAGGCCGAGCAATTTCTGTCTCAGCACTTTCCTGCCCCAGGGTTCCTACCAAACCTCCCCCCTGTTCACTCACAACCTCCTCTGCTTGTTCTTGAGCGTGGGGAGATTTGGGTAACTTGTGAGACCTTGGCTTGTTAGGGAAACGCTGATGGAAGTTGTGGACCAGTACAAGAGTGTGTACATTCCTTGCATTCTTCCATGAACACTCTGCCTCTGGGTACTCCTTCCAATGAATTAAATATTGAATTCCCTTCCCTCTCCTTGGTGAGTCCCCATGCTCAAATTTTCCTCCCTTCTCTTGGGAGTACGAGTTTGGCAGGATTGATGTCAGGCCCAGCCCAAGAGCAATGACAATACAGTCCAGTCCAGTCCAGTCCAGTTCCTTTATTAGCTTACACCTTATAGACAGAATCTTGCCAAACTAAATCTACACTACAGCAACTAGCGGATATACCTTGTGAGATTCTAGGGAGTGGCTATCCTGAACCTCTTTTGCTTCCCACGCTCCTGTTGCAGACTCAGCTACCTCTTGCCTCCTCCTCTCTCCTGGAATGCATTCCTCCTTCCTGATAGCCTTGATCTCCCACACCACTCTCCTCCTCGTAGATATATTCCATCACAAATTTACATGCCCCCCCAAATAAATAATTTATTTTCATGGATCACCTTTTACCAACCTAAATGGTATATGCAATTAGGATGACAGTGGGAAACAAAATTTTATTGTCCCCTCAATCCTCACTTTAGGGTCCAAATCTGAATCGGGCAACCCATATCTATTCTTAACTAAAAAGAAAAAAAAAAGTGTTACAGGAAATAAAAGATTGGGAGAAATGGATATATGGAATATGAACATGAGGAAAATGTGGACATGCCTTGGAGAATGAAAAACAAGCCAGCAGACCAGATTGGATACCAGCTACTAAAGATAAGAGTTGCCATGAATAAGAAAATAATCCCTCAGGGCTAAACTAGGTTTAGAATGACAGTTACCAAAGATAAGAACTGCCATGCAGCAGATCAGGTAAGGATCAGTGAAAGCCTGTGGTGATGTGGAAAGGAATATGTGACAGATGTTAGCAAATGATGAAAAGGAAGCTGTAAGGGCCCTCATTTTGAGAGACTTCACCATTCATACCTATTACCATCTGATTTTGGTGCCTAGTCTCTTCCAAAATCCCTTATAAATTTGGCCAATTTGTAGTGGGAAATGTCAGTATGAATATCCCTGTGTCTATGTGACACTTAAGCAAATAAAAGCTTTGTGGGTGAACAGTGATGTTATATGAACTGAGTTTCCAGTTAGTGCGTACGTTCCTGAATCTTGTATCTCCATGGAAAGCATGTGAATGAATTCTCCAATGAACTCAATTTCCCCAAGACATTATGCTATGATGTACTATTAAGCCTCAGCTGCCCCTATCCAGCCCCAGGTGGATTAGGCAGATCACAAAGAAGGTGACTTGCATGTGCATCAGCAGGGAATTTGAAAGAAGAAAAGAGGGGGTGAATTATAAATGAAGGAATTTGTAACAAAAGGAGAGGTAGCTGCTAGTGATGGCTTCAAAATAACATGCACTCTGGCAACATTTTGAGTCAAATATACCTTGTGTGAAGATTTTGAAATTCCTGCACTGGCTGGTGTATTGTTTTATGTGACTCATTTCCTGTTTCAAAGTTATGTCAACATTCACAGCTGAGTTTTCACCAATGTCTGTTCACTTGTTTGGTGATCTTACCCTTTCCATTGTTAAATGTGTGAGCTGTCCCAAGAAGCCTATGTTTGATAATGGTAAACAATTTCCTTTCCTTTTAGTTTATTTTGTCTGAATAATGTATCAGTGGAGGAACTGTGCATCCTCCAGACAAGCTGAAGGTAAAATAAAAAGTGCATGCAGGTAAGAGGAAATCAGAATGCCTGTGACAGTGACAGAACTCTAGCATCTTTCTCCTGGGCCATATAAATTGCCCAACCTGCATTTAATTAACATTTAGAAATTCTCTTTGAAGTTGAAAAGCAATGATCATTATTACTACTCACCACGGGTCTGTGCCACACAAACAGCTGGAAAACAGGGAACATGACTGTGAAGAAAGTGACAACACTTTTGTGTCTGATAAAAACTCAGCCCCAATTTAACTTCTCATTTAAAAAATGTTTGCATAAGCAAGTGCTGTAGATACTACTACTGCTGCTGCTGCTGCTACTACTACTACTAATTTAAAGTACAGACTCCATTGGTCTGGAAATTTTGTTTGGGGAAATGGGTGTGTGCGTGTGTTGATATTTGGTTTGAATACCATCCACTTCTTTGAAGGAAATAATGCTTGATTCCTATTACTTCTGGACTTGGCAAATTTGCATTTTTTTTTAAAGATACATTTTGGAGCAATTGAACCCTTTTCAATTAATGATCCATATTTGGAGGTGGTTGATAGATTGCAAACCCCTTATATGTGCAGGGGTATCTATGGGGGTAAAAAAAGTCAGGAAGATGGCCATGTGACCAAAGCATGCCCAATGCATGCACAAAAGGGGCGGGGCTTTGGTTGCAGCTTCCATCTTGACTTTCTGCCTGCCCCTGCACATCTCCCTGCATGCATGTATGCACCTATCTCCATGCGCATACAAACCTGGTTGGCTGACTGTTAGGCACCTGAACAATTTAGGAAAGAGGACACAGTTAAAGTCTTTTTCATATTTCCCCATTCTCAGCAGATTGGGGCAGTAATAATGGCTGAAAAGATTGGTAGGATAGCAGAAGTTTGTGGTGTGTGATTAAAGGATGACTCACCATTGGACATTTTAAGGAAAACCATCACAGGTGGCTAATAGTTATTCTGTTATGCTGCTAAATTTATGGTGTCCCTTGCCTGGCTACAAAATTAAAGCATGCTCATTGTGAAATACACTTGGTCTTAGCACTTTTATTGCTTCCGGTATATCAGAGGCTGTATGAGAGGAAGTTGGGAAGGATTTTGTTTTTGTTTTGCTTCTTGTAAACTGCAATGGCTAAGCCAAAACCAAAGAAACCACATTGTCTTTTAGATGTGTGAACACAGTTATTGTGGTTTGCTAACCATGGTCAATGGAATAGTTTGCTGGGCAAACACAGACACACAGATGGGAAGCATCAGAGTAGAATCCTTGTCCTCCTTATTTACATCCACTTTCCTAAAGTGCACTCCTTGGATAAAATGCACAAACCAGTTCTTCAGCATTAAAGATGCATCATCTAGGATTTCCAGGATGATGTTTCTGGGTTTGAATTTCTTTGATATAAATGCAAGTAATTTTTCTTCCTTTCCCCCCTGGCTCCCAGAAAGATTTTTTTATGCAGTTCAGGTAGAATTCTGCTGGTGTGAAATGGTTAATCTCATCGTTAATTTGAGAATAATAAAAAACCGATTTCAGCGAAGTAGTGATAGAAGATGCTGACAAAATAATTGTTGATAAGTCATGTTTTGCGCTTGCTATGTCCCCCTCCCCTCAACATCTGCTCAATCCCTTCTCCAGCCCTGAATGGTTGCTACCTTAAGCCAACTGCTGACCAATTCTGTATATGCTCTGAAGAAGCTTTCCTGCTGGTCCAGCATAATCAGAAGCTTGGAAGAATGCCTGAAAATGGATAATCCTGGCTTCATTTGGCAAGCTGGAGGCTGAAAACCAGCCAGCAATGTCATGAGGCCAGAGGAAGTAGCTGACTCAGGCAGCAGAAATTGAGGGACAATAATGGAGCTCTGAAGGGCAGAAATAAAGGGGTTGTGCAACCTGCCATGGTATTGGTTTCAACTTTCTATCACTCTAGTCAGCTTACATACCTGGAATGAACCACTTTATTCTCACCTTAGAGGGCAAAGTATCTTGGGCTTGTCCAGAGGAAAAATATATTATGACTACACTACACTAATACTATTTTATCTTGGAGGTAGATTACACTAAGCCACAGCATGGAGCATACTTCATAGCTTAGGGCTTCCACTAACTGAGTGTGGCTGACACCTTATGTTTTCCAAAAGGCAAATAACATATTTTGGTAGGGCAACTTAATGCTGTGCAGCTTCCTTTATTTGCAAATGAGAATATAAACATTACGCAAGCTTTCAGTGGGGGGTGAGAATGCAAATAAACAAGGGGGATGGATTGCTGAATGTATACATGATAAAACCTGAAGCACTCTGTTTCAGTTGTCAGAGGGATGGCCCTGCTTATATGCACGCCCTTTGTTGCTTCTGCCTATCAAACCTATGAGATGCCCCCCTCCCCCCAAATACCTGTGCACTGCTTAAAGTGCTCTTGTAATAAAACATTCACAGCAAGCTGGGTTGACCCTGAATGGCAACAGGGGGAAGAATTAGTCAGGAACCAGGGGCCTAGTCAACCAAAGTGTTTATATTCCCTGACCATACCTCAAAGGTAGTATAGCTAGCATGCTGACCTAATAGGAAGGGATAAATAATGAGAAGGCCATCCAGATGGGTTCATCTAAAACATTCCAATGTTATGCTGTAATTTACACTGCCTTTTCCTTCGTCTTGTCTTTGTAAAGTAGTAGGCCAAAGGTATATCAGCTGTGGTTCTCCTTTTGCTCAGGGCTGCTCAGCAAGCTGCCAATGTTCTGCTGGGAGTCCGATGTACACTGTAAGTGTTTGCATGTTCAATAAATGTGTATTGTATCTTTGAAGTGATTTGGTCATTTTAAATGAGCCACCAGGTTTTGGCCACCACACTGGATACACAAGAAATACAGTAAAGCCTCAATTTAATGGACCCCCATTTAGGGGAATCAGATGCTATAAGCAAAATATTGGTCCAGACATCCTCCAAAATAATGGGCCCACCCATCGCATCTGAAGTAGTCTGGAAGAGGTACTTAAAATTACATTAAATTACATTATATTTATGACATTGCATCCATTACACAAATAAGATAAATGGATACCAATAACATCTAATATAATGACATTATTATGCAAATGGTGTAAAGTGCCATTAATGGCACGCATCCCGATTTAGCAGACATCCAGGAGTAATGGACTATCCTTCAGCCAAATAGATGTTTTAATTAAACTTTTACTGTATGCACAAATAACGTGTGCAAGAATTATGGGCACAAGTAGCTGTGTTGTTTATTTATTTATTATTTGTTGATATTTATTTGTCATCTTTCTGTGTCGAGGTTCTAGTTCTTCCCCATTTCCCCCCTTCCAGTATTACTGAAGTTGACTTAAATTCGTTGTTCTCCCTAAGAAACAGTTCCTTTGACATCCGCATGCCATGATGGCAGCTCACCTCATGGAGTATCCTAGGGAAAGTGGAATATAATTGGTATTTACCTTTCAAAGGATCTGATAGGATTTTTATATATTGTCTCATGGAATGTTAAAGGCTTAAGTACTCCCAGGAACAATACAGAAGATCTTCTCCCCTCTCCCCCAAAGATAAACAACCGAATTGGGCAATTAGAAAACATAAATCCCTCTGCATGTTCTCTGGACAAGGATGGAAAAAAGATCCCAGAAATATTGTAATATGGAAGTAGCCATTTGTTTCCTTAGTCCAGGGTTTCTGGCAACACGAGACATGATTACATAGTATTATTTCTAGTGGCATCCTCCATTTAATAGGGCTACTAGATCTGGGCTGCAAACATTTGTTTCTTTGTTTTGCTTTCATATACAGAAATAAAGAAAAAAGAGAGTGCTAAAAAGTACAACAAAAACCAACAGGGTAAAAAAAAGGACAAAAACACATTAAATATCAGCTCCTTTTTAAAGTGTCAAGTTTCATCCCACAGGCAGGAATGAAGCAGTAGCAAGCTTACAAGAATCCAAGAACTACAGATAAGTAAGATTTATTGCAGAAAGTCAGAAGCCATAACCAAGAATTTCAGCAACTATATTGATTCTAGAATAAGCCCTATATAGAGTTACAATGTTCAAACACTCATAAGCTTTGTTTTCCTTCCAACCCTTCTTAAAGTTCTATTTTGTCTCCTTTTGGGGCAGAGTGTCTTGCTTCCATCTGTCCTTTGTTTCTGTATCTGTCTGATTTGCTATCATGTTGTTTTTCCCTAACTGAGTGAAAACAAACTCTCACACAAACATGAAACCTTGACCACACTGAGAAATATTGGTCACCGATAGCAGAGACTAATTATAGCTCAGGGTTGAACTGTGGAGTCCTTGGGGTTCTCTGAGCTTGGTTGTTTTCTTGCAAACGTTTCATTACCCGGCTAGGTAACCTAATTTTTTCTCTGTTCATGGATGTGCTCTGCAAGCCTTCTACTTGTCTGTCCTACATAGTGGTTGTTACAGTCCTTACACTGTATGTTGTAGATGACTCCTGTTTTTTCTTCTTGGGCTACTGGTCTTTTGGTTTGCTTAAGATATTTTGGAGGGCTTTGCAGAGCGCATCCATGAACACCAAGTAGCAGTCAGAAGACATGATGAAATCTCCTTAATCTCATAACACATGGACAGACTTAACCATAGTTTCAACTGGGAAACTGTCAGCATCTTAGACCAAGCTAAATCCAAAAATGCAAGGGAATTCTTGGAAGCTTGGTATTCAGACAAGGCAGCCATCAATGGGCACACAGATAAATGACATCTACACACTATTCAAAAGAGACAATAGAAGGGAAAACAAAAGACCAGAACATCTCCTCACCAGCAATCATCACCCAGATAAGCAGAGATTAACACCAAGATTATCACCAGACATACAATCAGCAGTAAACAATACCCTAATCAAGGAACTACCAGAGGGAAAAAATAAAGCAAAGCAACCCCCCCCCCCCCAACACCGGCAGGGCATGCCACAGTATATATAAACAGAGAGCAAACCCCATCCCATTCTAGCACTGAAGATGTTACCTAGCCGGGTAACGAAATGTTTGCAAGAAAAGAACCAAGCTCCAAAAACCCCAAGGACTCCACAAATATTGGCCAATCTTTCCATTACATCAACAGAGTCAGTTCAGAAGCTGAAAGCCAACACCCAGCATCAATGTAGAACCGCAGGTCCAAGCTGGCATTGCCTTTCTATTTTAAAAGAAAAATTTTTTTTGCTACGACCAATGCTTTTTGAAGCCATAGTCATGATTATAAAACCAAAATAGGATGGTGAATAAATGTCCCCTCCATCATTTTATACTTTCAGAATGATGGAATTGTCACACAAGCCTTTTAAAAAATTCTCTGAGATGTCCAATAAACCTGGAAAAATCTTTTGTTAAATTAACTTCACCTTAAGATCCTAAGATACATACCTAATATTTTTAAGACCCTTAGCTATTAATTTGTTAATTAGGGGTACTCCAACTCTATTCCAAAATTCTTGCAATATCCATCTTAGCAATATTCTTTAAAACTAGTCTTAGAATAATCAAGAATCTGAGTGGTAATAGTAGCTCAGGAGTTTTAGATGCTACTAATACATCTGCATTAAACTGAGAAATGTTTTAATTAAATATACTGCCTTTCTGCAGTTTTAAACAATTCAGTTTCCTCTTGCAATAATAAGAATGATTTTAAAAGATGATTATCAATTATTTAATCTAAATCGTTAACTCCATTAGCATATCACAAAGAAAAGGAAGAAAGGAAGGATAAACCTCAAATGAAAGTTTATCACATGAAGGATAAACCCTCAATGACAATTTATCATAAGATTAAACTGTCAAAGTTAAACTTTAGTTCCAACATCTTTCAAATATGCTTTTCAACTTTAACACTATAATAGAATCCTGGGTAAAAAATTATTATATGACCCTTCTAATTCTGACTGTCCAGCTTTTTGGGTTTGATCACTTGGATTCCATAGAGAAATAGAAGTCCAAATGAATGCCCAGTGATAAATCTGGAAATCAGGAAAGTTAAAACCCCTTTCATGATATGGTAAATTTAGACAAAGAAAATCTATGTGTTTGCACTTCCCATAAAATCCTTTTTAATAACCTTGATAACCAGGTGTTAATATTAGAATCCCTTTGAATGAATTTTTACATATAACATTTATATATTTTTTTGCCACCTGACTTCTGATGACTCTGGGCAGTTTACAATTTAAAAGTAAAAATTACAAATGTCAAAAAGAAATCATGAACAGCTCCAGAGGCAACATATAACCACAAATTCCATCCAGCAGGGCTCTATCTTTGCCTTGCTCCAAAGCCTGGGAGAATAGATGGGTCTTTAATAACTTCCTGAACATCATCAGGGTGGGAGCCATCCAGATTATTCAATTAAATTCAGTTTTACAATAGTTATATTTCTCCATAAATTTATTTGTATTTTATTTATCTCTTCAGTATTAATCTGAGATAAACAGCTTTAAATATTTACTCTAGAAATAAATGTTTTTTCAGGATAATTATTCCAAGATAGGAATTCAAATATGAAGTGAAGACCCATTTTTAAAAATATTTCCATAAATATTTTAGAAGCTATAGCACATATATGACTTGCTCCAATTAATTGAGCAACCTGATAATTTACAAAAAAATGTTGCACTATATCAAATAAAGTTTGTTATGAACATTAATTGTTTTCAATATGACTCATTTGTATCTCTTTGCTCCATCAAGTGGTCATCCAGAGCTTTTCAGCCTCAATATGGTAGGGCCTCATTCCATCTTTAAGATTTATGTCATCCTGCCTTCTCCTCCATTAAGCTATAAATACTTCCACTGCAGTGATGTTCAGTTTAATACTATTAAATAATAGCTACCAGCAATGGCAACCCAAAACATTTTGCTGACTGAGACTAAGAATGCAATGGTACCTTCCCTGTTCCACATACAGTAATCAACTAGAATGATCACTGTTCTCCTGAGGATAGAAGATAGTCAAGATGTGACACAATTCAGTTCTCTGCTACTACCTACAATTTGCCGCATGAAGGGATTGCCTCACTTTGCCTAATGATTTGGGTTGACCCAGCTTACTAATTTGAATAGAAACATATTAGCTTACGAGTAAGACACCTGAATCCATCCAATATTGCTGAACTGCAACATGGCTTACCATTGGACATTCTAGCTGGGTCTGCTAGGAGTTGTAGTACAGCAAAATCTGAAGTGCTCCTGCTTTAGGGATGAAATGGAAGTGGTCTCTCATGAGACTAATGGTCTGGCCTCCCCCCACCTCCTTTGTTACAGCTGGATAGAATGGCAACTAAATAATAAGAAGACATGTTGGAACTCGATAGAGTAAGTCTCTTCACAGAACTAATGGAGGTTTTATGCTCTTCATCTGCTGCAGCATGAAGTGATGGGCCTCTTGTAAAAAATTATATACCTCACTTAACATGAGATAAACATTGTTCAGCGTAGAAAAGCAAAACAAGTTATTTTTGTGTATCTAATGCCTCTAACCCTAACCATTTTCAGGAGAATTAATGTGAATCATGTAACTGTGTGTGAATGAAATATATGCAAGCATAGCTGACATTACTTCCACTGGTTTCTGTGATTATAGTGACTTGAACAACATGGGCCTTATTACATGGGCTTATTCTGAGATTTCATCACAACTGAAACAAATTACTTTGTTTTGAAGTTATGTATATAATTAATATTTATTTATTTATTTATTTATTTATTTATTTATTTATTATATTTAGATCTCTCTGCAATCCCCAGGGATTCTTGGTGGATCATAAGAGACCCAATAACAATTCAAACTTCCGTGGTTACTTTAAAATTATAAGCGTACAGTATAATACATAATAAACTCCTAACATGGTTCAAAACCCAGCAACCATCAATTTATGAAACGTCACTCAAGATAGTGTGACACTGCAAACACCCTCTGGAAGAACTCCATTTTCAGCTCCTTCCAGAAGGAGGTTAAAGTGGGAGCTAACCTAATTTCCACTGGAGGCCATTCATGGTATTGAAAAGCAGCATCTCAGAGCCATCTGCTATTCCATCAGGAAGCACAAATCTAAGAAGATGTTGAAATTGTGGACCTGCTAATTCAGAGGAGGTGCTTCCCCTTCAAAAGGCACCACTGGAGCAGACAGAGAGTCTTGATGGAGAAACAGTAACTCCATCTTGCTAAAATTCAGTTATAGCCTGTTCTCTCCCATTCAGACCCTTATAGCTTCCAGGCACTGGACAAGACTTCAGCTGCTATGTCTGCAGCCCAGATCCCAGCTAAACAGCAGTATCCCATATCTATTTAAGAGTTGGCAGCTTTAAAATAATGTCTGGATGACAATCCAAATAAAGCATTTATTTTCACTTCCTTGTTTCCAACATCTGTGTGGGACACACAGACATGGTCTTACTACAGACAAACCTGGCATTTACCAGCAATTTCTTAAGGCCAGAAGCTTTGAGAAGCTGGCCACCAGATCTTCAGGATGGGAATACTGACTCAGAGGAGATCACCACCAAATTGGAGATCACCCTACCCCTGAAACAGCTTATCAAGTACCCTCCCTCCACTATTTCTCCCATGATTCAACACCACAGGGATACAGCAGCTATGTTCCCCATTCCCCACATTCCAATCTTCCTGCTCACCCAACATGGGTATCAGATCCAATCACACCCTCTTCTCCACATTGCTCCCTATAGCCACTCTACAGTTGGGAGGCTGGCAATTTGGTGAAGCACTCATGCTAGCCTCCTACCCTATCACAAACCATTTTTTTCTTTTTTCTTTTTTTGTGCCTTCAAGACTGTGTAAATGCCTGGCAACTGCCTGGACAAGTCTCTGCAGTTTTCTTGACAAGATTTTGGAAATTGCTTGCCATTCCCTACTTCCCAGGGCTAAGAGAGGATGACTGGCCCAAGGTCTCCCAGCTGTTTTGTGTCCAACGTGGGACTAGAACTCACAGTCTCCTGATTTCTAGCCTGGTGCCTTAACCACTACACCAAACTGGCTCTCTATCACAAACCATATAGGAGTAGATAATTGCAGAATAGTTATTAGTAGATAATTGCAGAAGAGTAATTAATAGATTTCTGTAAAATATGCTCTATTAAAATGCCACCAGTTAATATTCATATATCCCACTAATCCTTTATTTGGAGCAGTTGCATAAATCCAGTCTGCAGATACTAAAAAAAGACTGGTTTTGCCTGTGGATAGTGGAATTATTCTCTCTATAGAAAGAAATGCTGTGAGGGTGGGGTGGGGTAATAACTTGACTCATCCTGAGCTTCAGTGTGATGAATGCCAGAGCTTCTTCTGTATCTGTCAATGTATTATGCAATGACTGGGGGGCAAGGAAAATGGCTTTGACATGAACATATCACAAAATTCAGTTAAGAAAAGAATGTAAAGTATAATTATATCTGAAAGACTGATGTACTTAGTTGTAAAGTGATCTAACTTGAAGCATTTCATAAGGGGGTTATTTAAATCCTTGTTTTAATAAACAACAGTTGTCTTTTTTTTTTAAAAAAACAGCTAATACATTTTAAAAGGATCCAACTGCACTTCTTAAACCTTCTTTCCTGTGCAATATGCGTATTCCCAGAGAAAGTTAACTCTGAATGTTGCTGGGGGAGTGGGGCAGTTAATAGATGTTTAAATTGAATGGGCTTCATTCATCATACTATGTAACATTTTATTAATCATATGATACTTCATTCATCATACTATGTAACATTTTATTAATGACCATTTTGTACCAAAACAGCATTTGACAGAGAAGGATCTCAAGGTAATGCTGAGATGCAAGTACCTGTACATCTCTAAAATTGTTAAGATGTCTGCAGTAATAAAGCAGCCGGTCCTACCACCTATTCACACCTGAGGTTGCCTACAACTGTCTCCATGAAAGTAGTAGAGAAGATCCAGAGATAGTGGAACAGGACAGATGAGGTTATACAAGTCCTTGAGTATTCTATGTCTTTCAACTCTGGTATTAGAACTATAAGTAAACTCCATTTGTTTTACCATTTCTGTTGTAAAGCTGTTTTTTTTCTTCTGGAAAAACTTCAGTGAATAGTTATTTTTTAAAAAATAATTCAAATATTTTCCAGGGCTCTGAGTGAAGTACTGGAGCTTCTTCTGTAATCTTTCATATTCTACATATTCTGTTTTCATTGTCCAGTTTATAAGAACCTAGTTCACTATGAACACAAAGCAATCAACCTGAAGTAGGCACTTCAGAAATATTGTAGTGATTTCTTGAAGTTAGTGTGGATTTGTAAAAAACAAGTCTTGAAGATCAGTCTTATGTTTTCAACAGGTAACATCTTTGCTTCATTATGAGAATATTGTAGATGTAATATTTCAGCAAAACATTTGAAAACATATACCACGCTAGTCTGATTAGCAAATAGATTATAGTAGATCTAAAGTTGAATTGAAATCCATACTTAAAGGATATTCCTCAGTGGTTTCTCCATGTATTGCAGGGAGACATGAAGTGGGGTACCCAGGACTTGATCCTTGGTTGGATACTCTTCAAAGTTTTCATTACTAACTTGGACAAAAAGCTAATGGTCTAAAAGACAGAAACAAACACAAAATGATCTTGATAGTTTAGTGAAGTGGATGGAAAATAACAGAATGAAATTTAGCCACTTGGCAATAGTACTTGGGAAAATGATCTTGAATTGTAATTAATCACACACTGAATATGAGCCAGCAGTGTAATAAGACTGCACAAAAAGACAAGCACAATTGTAGGCTAAATTAATAGAAGTATGGTTCCCAAATTATGGAACATAACATTTCTACTCTATTCCACATTAATAAGATTCCACCGAAGAACTATGCTCAGTTCAGGATAACACAGGTCAGCTAGACCAGCTAGATCAGATCCAAAGTAGTATAAGAAAGTTTATCAGATGACTGAAAACTAAGTTCTATGAGGCGAGGTTGAGGAGCTGGGTATATTTAGCCTTGAGAAAAGATGGTATGAGGGCGAACATGCTAGCACTCTTCAAATACTTGAAGAGATGTCAACAAGGGTATTTGAGTTTCTCCAGCATCTCAGAGAACAATGAACATACATTAAAAGGACTTTAAAAGTTGAGCCTAGAGAATGGGTTAAAATTACCTAGAGAATGGGTTCTCCTTTGCCCAATGTGTATAGTCATCCATCAGAAATGCTTTAATCTGGATTCCTACACAGAGCAAGGTGTTTTATATATATATATATATATTTATCTGCACTCAGTCGTTACCAACTCTGCAGTGATTGCTTGGACGAGTCCTTGCAGTTTTCAAGGCGAGGTATTTCGGAAGTGGTTTGCCAGTGCCTCCTTCCTAGAGCAGAGCCCAGCTGGTGAGCGCAGGAGGCGGGGTTTCCGTTGCTTCGTGCGTCGACCATTTCTGGCCGGCAACTTTCAGCGCCATTAAGCCGCTGCGCCACCACATCCCCCATAAGGTGTTATATATGATAGCCTAAATGGCCTCTTTCAGTTCTATGATGCTAATGAACTTGATCTGCATGCAGAGAGGTTTTTAGGACTATGGTGTAAGAGTCCAGTAGGTTCTTGGTCTATATTGTGGTGGATAGAACCATATATTGTACAATATTGTCAATATTGTAATTCAGCATTATGATGTCTCTTTGGGAACTCTAAAATTATTTTGAAGTTTTAGAATCCTGAAATAACTTCTAATTTATTTCTGCTATTAGTAACATGTATGTCAAAATGGTATTAATGATCATAATCGTTATCTACTAAAATGAGCACAAACACTTGACTTTTACAGAGGCAGAGTTCAATTTTCAGGAGTATCTGGCCAATGAAGATCTGTACTAGTTTCAGGGGAAAAAAAAGGCAAACTATGCTTTACTATTTGGAATGTGCTTGGCATTGTCAGAAAATAAGATGCTGTGAATTGAGCTGGGGAATGGTAAAACATTTAAAGCAAAGAGCGCTAGGCATCAAGGGATCTGGGAGGAGAATGAATTGCTGGAATATAAGATCCTCAGTCTTTAAAGGTTGTACTTGCCTTCCATGTATTTCAGAGGTGGTTCACCTAAATCTCACAGGGCTGCTTTAGATTCGATGACAAATACCCTAGCTCCCAACAAGAATTATAACTTTCTTTCTATGGACCCGCTCATGTTGTAGAGATTTATAGCCTACAAGTGAGAGGCTGCTGAATGGAGGAGTCTTTTGCCCAGGTAGTGCAGAAGAGTTATAGGAAAAGAATTTATAATATATAAAATAAGAAGAGCAGGTTTAATTACAAACAACTTTAGCTTACAGGTGAAACTCGAAAAATTAGAATATCGTGCAAATGTTCATTTATGTCAGTATGGCAACTCAAAAGGTGAAACCAATATATGAGATAGACGCATTACATGCAAAGCGAGATATGTCAAGCCTTTGTTTTTGTTGTTCAGTCGTTAAGTTGTGTCCGACTCTTCGTGACCTCATGAACCATATTGAGCCAGGCCTTCCTATCTTTCACTGCCTCCCTGAGTTTGCTCAATTTCATGCTGATTGCTTCAGTGATGCTATCTAGCCATCTCATCCTCTGCCGTCCTCTTCTCCTTTTGCCTTCCATCTTTCCCAGCATCAGGGTCTTTTCCAAAGAGTCCTCTCTTCGCATTAGGTGACCAAAGTATCTGAGCTTGAGCTTCATTATCAATCCTTCCAATGAGCAATCAGAGTTGATTTCCTTTAAGATTGACTGGTTTGACCTCCTAGCAGTCCAGGGGACTCTTAAGAGTCTTCTCCAGCACCACAGTTCAAAGGCATCAATTCTTCGGCGTTCAGCCTTCTTTATAGTCCAGCTCTCACAGCCATACATTACTACTGAAAAACCATAGCTTTGACTATGCGGATCTTTGTCGGCAAGGTGACGTCTCTGCTTTTTAATATGCTATCTAGGTTTGCCATAGCTTTCCTCCCAAGGAGCAAGTGTCTTTTAATTTCATGGCTGCAGTCTCTGTCTGCAGTGATCTTGGAGCCCAAATAAATGAAGTCTGTTACTGCTTCCATTTCTACCCCTTCTCTTTGCCAGGGATTGATGGGTCCAGATGCCATGATCTTAGTTTTTTTAATGTTGAGTTTCAAGCCAGCTTTCGCACTCTCCTCTTTCACCCTCATCAAGAGGCTCTTTAGTTCTTCTTCACTTTCTGCCATTAGGGTGGTATCGTCTGCATATCTGAGGTTATTGATGTTTCTCCCTGCAATCTTAATTCTGGCTTGTGATTCTTCCAGCCTGGCATTTCTGATGATGTACTCTACATATAGGTTAAATAAGCAGGGTGACAGTATACAGCCTTGTCGTACTCCTTTCTCTATTTTGAACCAATGTCAAGCCATACTTTGGTATAATTGTGATGATTATGGCGTACAGCTTTTGAAAACCCCAAATTCACAATCTCAGAAAACTAGAATATTACATGACATCAATAACACAAGGATTGGAAATAGAACAATATCGGACCTCTGCAAAGTAGAAGCATGCATATGTACTCAGTACTTGGTTTGGGCCCCTTTTGCAGCAATGACTGCCGCAATGCGACGTGGCACGGATGCTATCAGCCTGTGGCACTGCTGGGGTGTTATGGAAGACCAGGATGCTTCAATAGCAGCCTTCAGCTCCGCTGCATTGTTCAGTCTCATGTCCCTCATCTTTCTCTTGGCAATGCCCCATAGATTCTCTATGGGGTTCAGGTCAGGGGAGTTTGCTGGTCAGTCAAGCACAGTAATCCCATGGTCATTGAACCAGGTTTTGGTACTTTTGGCAGTGTGGGCAGGTGCCAAGTCCTGCTGGAAAATGAAGTCAGCATCCCCATAAAGCTCGTCTGCGGAAGGAAGCATGAAGTGCTCCAAAATCTCCTGGTAGACGGCTGCGTTGACCCTGGACTTAATGAAGCACAGTGGACCAACACCAGCAGATGACATGGCTCCCCAAATCAACACAGACTGTGGAAACTTCACACTGGACTTCAAGCATCATGCATTGTGTGCCTCTCCATTCTTCCTCCAGACTCTGGGTCCTTGGTTCCCAAATGAGATGCAAAAGTTGCTCTCATCAGAAAAGAGGACTTTGGACCACTGGGCAACAGACCAGTTCTTTTTTTTTTTTCTGTAGCCCAGGTAAGACGCTTCTGATGTTGTTTGCTGTTCAGGAGCGGCTTGACAAGAGGAATACGACATTTGAAGCCCATGTGCAGGATCCGTCTGTGTGTGGTGGCTCTTGATGCACTAACTCCAGCCTCAGTCCACTCCTTGTGAAAGTCCCCAACACTTTGGAATGGCCTTTTCCTGACAATCCTCTCCAGGCTGCGGTCATCCCTGCTGCTTGTGCACCTTTTTCTACCACACTTTTCCCTTCCACATAACCTTCTATTGATGTGCTTTGATACAGCACTTTGGGAACATCCAACTTCTTTTGCAATTCCCTTTTGGGGCTTTCCCTCCTTATGGAGGGTGTCAATGATGGTTTTCTGCACAACTGTCAGGTCAGCAGTCTTTCCCATGCTTGTGATTCCTACTGAACCACCTGAGAGACCACCAGGAATCCTTTGCAGGTGTTATGGATTCATTAGCTGATTAGAGTGGGACACTTTGAGCCTAGAATATTGAACCTTTTCACACTATTCTAATTTTCTGAGATTGTGACTTTGGGGTTTTCATAAGCTGTACGCCATAATCATTACAATTATACCAAAGTAAGGCTTGACATATCTCGCTTTGCATGTAATGTGTCTATCTCATATATTGGTTTCACCTTTTGAGTTGCCATACTGACATAAATGAACATTTGCACGATATTCTAATTTTTCGAGTTTCACCTGTAAGTAGCCTTAAGACATTGAGGAGAAAACACAATGGGAATAGAAGCCTGATGGAGTCAAATTGCATAAACTCTTCAGGCTGCATTTCAGTAAAATACTACAAATGTAAAAGTCAAACCAACATGACGTTGTGAATTCATTTGTTTTAAATAACAAGAAGATTTTCTAAAAATATTTGCTCAGGGCAACTGCAGAATAAATCACAGTTACAAACAGAGTGTAGAGTAGACCACAGATTGCCACAGCTCTTCTTTACTTGTCAGATAAAGAAAGGCAGTGTGGGGCTTGGTGGGACCACCCTGGGAAGTGAATTTCACAGCAGAGAGGAAGTCCCAAGACCCAAGACCCTGCCTTCCAGATGTTTTAGGAATACAATTCCCTGAATATTCAGAGAATATTAAAGTCCCAGTATCTCTGGAGGAGGTCTGATTAGAGAAGGCTGTGTGGTGGGTAATTTCCAATTTACTTTGACCTAGCACACTCCTAGATAATCTCCATATCCAAATTAGAGATTGCACATATGCCACTCAGTTCAGCTAGCAAAAAATAGCTCAATGTTAATTTACTAGATATTACTAAACATCAAAGACAGTTAACTGGCAAAATAGGATAGAAAACATTCAGAAACAGAGGGGGTGGGGGGGAGAGATGAACAAGAAACAAGAGGTAAAAAGAAGAATCTACATTGTACCTGTATATTTATATCTATCAAAAGGCACAGAACTTTCCAGAACCACTGGAAACAATACTGGGGGTAATTAGTATGGATAAAGGGAGTGGCCTCTGGTTATTCCAGCCTAGACTTTTGAATGTACATAACAATAGAGGTGGAAAGTAGGACACCAGGTGATTCCTCCTCTATTCTGCACAATTAAAGAAATAATTTGGTGGATGGGGATGATGTATCCAGAAGGCTGGACTAGATACTAAATATGTTCAACAATCTGATGTCCTCAACCTTGTGCCCCCAGAGGTTGTTGGGTTATTCTTTGTATCCTCCTGACCACTGTTTGTGCCAGCTGGGGGTGCCAGCTGTTACAATTCAACAACTTCTCAGGGCTGATGCTTGAGAAACACTGCTCTAATGAGAGGCTTCTATCATGTTCCCATGACAATCCCATTTTGCTGGGACTAAATTAGACCTAAATGTCTAACTTTGTAGATGGTGAGGTCGTCATTGCCAAAGCTATGATATCAGACCTCACTGTAGCATAGTCACAATCCATGGGCATCTGAATCATTACCCTCCTCACTTCTTCAGTTCAGTAAATTTTAGTTGTCTTTTTTTTTTTAATTACCAAAGGGACATAGTTGCATTGCCCTGCATTCACTTGTTGAGCTACTTTGGCCAAACCAGTCACTGCATCACTGTTGCTAAGTGGGACTCTTAGGAAAGGAGCACTCATGTTGCTTACAGTAAGTTCACTTAACACCTGTGAGGAGAGATCTGGGTATAGCTCTGAAACTGAAGAAGGCAGTGCTTTAAAAGACCCTCTAGATATCTTAGTCTTCATGGCTATGTGTGATACTTGTTCATATGTAATTTTTCTCTTTTCCAACATGCAGCCATGGATTCTGCAGTCACAGGGAACACTGGCAGAGGGGAGCTGCCTCTTAACTCCTTTTTTTCCAAATGAATTTTGGTGGGAACTTCAAGTGACTCACTCCTTAGGGCTCAGGACAAGGAAGCAGAAGTTCAAAGTCTTCCATGGAGAAGGGGGTGACCAGCCTTCTTGGCGCAGCTCAGGGAAAGAGCACATGCTTTGTATGCATAATTTCTCAGGCACCATTCTTGATATTAGGGTTGGAAAACCCTGGAAAGCTACCAGTGCTTCCCAGCCGGGGTGTGCCAGAAGTGGTAATTAATAAGAATTCTGTGAGTTGATGTCCACACATCCAACATGCCAGGCTGAGAAACACTGTTTTAGGTAATAAAGAGCTGCTCCAACTATTGATTTAACCCAACATTTTAGGGCAGCTTCCTGTGTTGTGATGTACATTTCCCTGCCAATTCTGATGTGGGGGAAAAAGCAAATTCAGGATGGGGGAATGGGACCTTTCAGTCGGGGGGGGGGAGGGGGAGAGAGAGAGAGAGAGAAGGATTACAAAACCCCCAACCTCTCCTCTGTCCTAAAGCTGTTCCCTACTCCGAAAAACAAAATGGGTTCATTTTATAAAATACGTACATCTTGGAGAGAAGATAACTAACATCACAGGTAGGTTGGCCCTTAGGAGATGGAAGATTGACTGGTTGGGTTGTAGTACTGATCTCAAGGACTCTTTTGATGGTAGGAACTGACTGGCAAGGCACAGCACCCAGCTTCAGGGCAGACGTTTGCCATTTTACAGATGTGAAAATGTGTTATGAATACAAAGGGTTCCAAAAGGTGAAAAGAAAGTATATGATGGCAGTTGTTTATAAGTTTCCCAAATAACAGAACCATGAGATGTGCAAGGACCAGTATATGTATTCTGAAACACTTTTTAAAAGCTTTTACTTTTTTTTTTTTGGTCCCTTTGAGTTAGTTTCGACTCCTGGCGACTGCCTGGACAAGTCCCTGCAGTTTTCCTGGCAAGATTTTCAGAAGTGGTTTGCCACTGCCTGCTTCCTAGGGCTCAGAGAGAGTGACTGGTCCAAGGACACCCAGCTGGCTCTGTGCCTAAGGCAGGACTAGAATTCACAGTCTCCTGGTTTCTAGCCTGATGCCTTAACCAAGACACCAAACTGGCTCTCTTACTTCATATTACAGGGAGCATATTGTTTCTTATTGCTCCTTGATGTAAAAACAAAAACCAAACAAACATTTTAAAAGCTCTCTGCAGTAGGACTTTGGTGTACAATTTGGGAATAAATATGTTGTTTAATACTGCTGAATGTATAAAGGGATCTTAGCAGGCAATGGGGGGATGGGGGAATAGAATAGTATCTCTTTCTGAAATAGGAAATGCTTTCACCTGTGGCACATTTTGCACCAGGTCAGCCATCCTCCAAATGCATACCTTTCATACATGTTGAATCACAACTCTCAACAATCCCAGCAATTCTTTGCCTGTGGGTGATGAGAGTTTCAGGGCAGATGTGCATTTTCTGCAATGGGCCACTCAACCCTTCCTGAGTGCAGGAACAGATCATGTTGTCTTCTCCCCACTGTAAACCTGTTGCAAATGTATCCTGGGCCTGTGTTTTCCAGCTTCAGTTCAAAACGGCTGTTTTTCTGATCTGAGCTGTCTTAAGCCCTTCTGTCAGCCCAGCAAGGTAGACTATGAAACCAATGCCATGTAGGTGAGGACTACTTTTATTAGAACAGTTAAAGTAACAGAATCTTGCAAGTCTGAATATGCTTCTCCCTCCCTCCCTTTAACTTTGTGTGAACTAGGAAGGGGCTTGTCTGAGATGTCTTCTCAAGTTACTTTCTTAGCCTGGGCTCAAGCCTCTCTTATCGGACCATTGCTTTGGTTGTGGCTTTCCTTCTATCCTTCAAGGCCATTCCCTATTTCCTCTATACTTCAGAACAGATGGTCTCCAGAGCTTCAGTCCTAGCTCTGATTAGTTACAATGCCTGGGATTACCTCTCCTCCAGCATCTGGTTGCTGCCCTGGGCATCTTGGAGTAACTGTTGCTATGTTCTCCACAGTTGATCCAATAATGGGTCCATTAAATCAATTAACTATCCTCAACCTTAGAAGCTCATGTTCCCTTCAACCCTTTATATGTCCTGCTGGGCACTTTTGGTTTCTCTCCAGGCTGGGTGAAACACGATCCTCTTGCTTGTCCACCATCTCCTCACAATACTGCAAAGCTTCCCTTCCTTTTCCTATATTTTAAAAATGTATTTAAGATGCAATATAAGAATATTGCTACTTTGTTTCTATGAATCAATTCTTCCTTGTTGTACAGTTTCCATGGACTTTCAGAGCAAGGTAGGAGCCAAGAAACAGCCTGTTCTCCTGTTGCTTTGATTATTTGTAACATCAGAACAACAATAAGGGGAAAAGGAAAGTGTCTACGGAGGAAATAATATGGGAAGGTGGCACGTAGGCATCCATATATGCAAACATCTAGAAAAACAAAGGAAATGCCCAGGGATTAGTGAAAAAGGAACAACCTCTAAAAGGAAAAGATAGGCATTGGTAGACCAGTCCACACAGCAAGAGAAGCATATCTTCCCTACACAGATGGGAACAGCAAGGAGCAGAAGAAGACTAGCTAGGGCTTGTGACAGCCATAGTCCAAACTGAGCACCAGCCTGACTGTATTGCCAACCCACTGCAATCCAGATTGGAATTTCGGAAGTTGGCTTATGAAACTACTGTGAGCATGGCATGGGAGACAACTGCTTAGGCTGCACTGTGGAATTGCCCTTAGATCAATATATGGTGAGGAACTGGAATAAACTGCTGGTGTAGGCTATTTTAAAGGCCAGAAATAAATGATAGCTAGATAATGTTTACTTTGGTCATTGAGTGATAAAACAAAATATATACTGTATAAACAAGGTACAGTAGAAATCATCCAGACAGACATCACAGATTTGAACATAAGAAAATAGGTAATACAGTGCTATTAATAAATGGGGGGGGGGGAAATGAATGTTCAAAGAAAAGTTTACAATGTGAGTATAAAGGTACTATAGATTCTAATAGTCTAATAGTCCTAGGCACATTAAAATAAGATATTAGAGTGTTGGGAGTTGATATTTCATTCCTACATAACAGAAGTTAAGTAGATCAGGTATAGGAAGTCAGTTGTGAAGAAATACTTGTTTGTGCACATTCACAGCAGCTACACAGAACTTTGCTGCATTATGAGTGATAAAACTTTTCTTATTTGCTAAGAGGAAATTAATGTGAAGTTCTTCAGAATTGCTGGCACTTGTAGCAAAAGAGGAAAGATAAGTCCTCTTTGGATAACCTTATAAAAGGAGCAGTGCAGCAATACATGAATAATAGATTCAACTGAGCCATCACCACAAAGACAGGTTCAACTAACCGTGCTAAATCTCCCATATAAAAGTGTTGAGGGTAGTCTATTATATCTGGCTCTGAAGAGGAATCTTTGTTGGACTGGAGAGTTGAGTGAGTTAATGTAGTTGGTGGTTTCTACCTGGCATTGTTGAACTTAATTTGGTCAGAGTTTGAGATGAGTCCCCTTTTGTTCAGACATTCATTGTCTAAAGCCCTTTCTCTGATACCTCTCCCAGCTTGAGTAAATTCAATGGAGAATCAAGAAATGGGCCACGTAACTGAAGCGTTTTACGCATTGTCTGAATCCAGGAAGGAATTTATCAGACAGAAGATATGGAATCAGCCAATTGGAAAATAATGGCATTTAAGCCAGTTATCAAAGATTAACATCCATGCTCTAATCTTGATTCCTCATCTGGTCATATTCTAGCCTCAAAATTGCATTAGATAAGTGCTTTGGGTCTTGGAGCACCACTCTTATAAACTGGTTTCAGAAATAAATGAAGAATTATTCCATCGAGTCATTAATAACATACATTATTGGGAATACAACCCAATTCCAACTATTTTTCTAATTTCTGCAGTTATTATAAGATACTAACAGTAAATCAGTAAGGACATAAAATTAGAAATATTCCTATAGGAGCTAACTGTTATTCTGTGTTTCTAATAAAATCCTACTTAAAAAAATCTTGTTTCCCCCAAGAAATCTGTTGTTTTCCAAACATCAGACAAAAACAACAAGAGAAATAAAGAAAATGACACAAGATCGAAAAAGAGACAAAATCTCCAAAGGGAATAGGAAAGGTATAAAGGAAAACCAGCTTTAATATCCAGGTGAGACCAGATTTATATTACTCTTGCTATTGCATGGATAAAACTGATGCATTTTCCTGGTGGCCTTTGATTTTCCTCACCAAGGGCTTTTTCTCACTTCCACAATTCCAGGTCAAATATCAATGGGAGCAAACTTTTATCCCAGCATCACTTGGACAGTGCAAGTTGCTCTTTATTGAGCCAACAGCTATCTGTGGTTTTTCTTGCATTATTTGCATTATTTCTGCAAGTCTCCAATGGTCTTTGTTCCTTTGACTGGCAGCAGCTACATTTTGCCCTCCTCTACCTCTCCCCCCAATGCTGAGCACTACATACTAGAAAACATGGACCAGTTGGTCTTACTCAACTGTTGACAGTGTGCTTTAACTGCAGAGAAAATGTGTTGGCCTCACACAGAAAAGAAAATAGGAGGGGAAACAGAATGATATATTTGAAAGGAGGTGCAGACAGAAAGGTGAGCAGGAAACCCCCACATTGCATTAGTCTTGGGCTTAACATAGCTTTCTAGTTTCTTTAGTTAGACAAAGACCATTCCTTCCTTTCTCTCTTTATGAATTGAAACTAACCTCTTTTAAAAAATCTCATTTTAGAACAAAAGAGGGTCATTTGCCTAAAACATAACATCAGAAGATGGCAGCAGAGATTCCTATGTAATTTTTGTCTAACAAAAACAATACTTCATGTAGAAGAGCACAAACTAATAGTCCTTTGAAGAACATATTGATTTCCTTCCCAAAAGATAAATTCAGGGAATGGAAAAAATAAATTTGTTCCTTTTTTATTTTGATCTGGAAACGTTATAACATTCTCTGGAGGATGTACTTTTAATTTTCAGGTGGTTTAAAAAAAAATCACAAGAAAACTACCAAGTTACAGAAGGAAAACTTATGGGAGTACTTATGCTAGGCGTCATCAAGTTGTGAAAGGAACTGTAAGGTGTTTGCCTCCCCCCTCCCATTACACTATTGTATATTTCTGAGAATACCATGACGAGGCCAAGGGTCAGCAGGCCTTTGCAATGCTTTAATCAGCTTATCCCAGGGACAACAAAAGAGCAAAAGATTCATCCTTCCATTCAAGCTCTGATTACAGAGGCCTCCCTGACTGCCAAATGCAGATGTGTCTGCCTTGCCACAGTCTGTGTGACTTACAGTACTTTTCTCTCCTTTGTCAGATATATAGTACGGTCATTACATTTCCCATCTTCCTACGTCAAATACAGTTTGATCCCTTTGATTTGCCTTTCTTTATGGAGGCCTGTAACCCTCTGGAATGTATATGTCACTCCAGAGAGGCACAGAGTCCAAGAGAGAGTTTGGGAGCCTAGGATGATTTGCTGGTATCCTAGTTTGGGTTGATGGGTAAACAGAGCAACACTTAAAAGGCCACCTTTCTCTTGCCTTTGCCCTAAAATATTATGAGCTGAGGTTCAGAAGAGCTTCAGCTTATTCCCTCCTATCTGACCCCTTTTTTGTTAATCAGTCTCTCGCCACAGCATCACCTAGCAACCACCGTTGAAGCCCATGTCCCTTCTTCCTTTCCTTTTTAATTGTGCCCTAGCAATATGCTCCTAGTTTTCATACTAAAAATAAAGTTTCCACCTGAGAGTTAAAATGATTTCTGTTTTTTATTTTTGCTTTAGTGCTGTGATCCTACACAACTTACAGGTGATTTTATACCAGCACAAATGAGTTTTGCATTTTCTTCTAGCATGGCACAGAACAAGAGGGAAAACCACTGAAATAACATAAATAACAGTTTATTTCTTCATTGGGATTTTCAATCTCTTTCCCTCTTCACCCCAGAAGCATTTTTGATACTTATTTTTGAGGCTGCATCTAAACACACTTGTCAAATGAATAGTGTGAGGTTAGCAGAGGCACTGAGTGCTGGAGCAAGAAAGTTTCATAGCCAAATATTGTTTCCTTTAGTTAATATTGCTTTCTACTGCATTTCTCCTTTGGGAGAAACCCTTAGCCCAGAAAATGTCTAATCATGCAGGTATAGGTCAGGACACACACAGCATTATGTGAAGTACTGAGCCCCAACTGCTCAGTCCTGCAGCCTCCAGTCTATAAGACATGCTATATTTTTTCTTTATGTCTGCAAGAGAAGATGCTGTTTCTACTGAAATCTTCCTTAAACCTTGTAGGCAATATGAGTTTATTTGGTTGCTCTGGAAATGAAACTTTAGCTGACATTGAAAGATGTTGGGTATCTACTGATCAGAAAGAGGGAAAAGATGATGCTTGTATTGTTGCCCCAGTCCATTAAATCAATTGGAACCGGAATAGGACTTTCAGTTCCTCATGTACAGATTTTCTTTTCAACTATTGTTAATACAGTGGGGTTTGCTGCAGGAAGCTCAGCTGTAGATCTCCATGTCAAGAAGAACATGGAGCATACTAATGGGGTATTCTGCAATGCTGTGGCAATTAAGCAAAAGGGTATTTCCTCATCCTAAGTAGGTAGGTGGGATTGCAATCACTGGTTGCTTGGCTTATGGTTCAGAAGAGCATCAACCACTAAAGAAGTATTTAGCCTGCTAACAAGGAATCTTGGCTTCATCTTCTCTAATTTTCTACTGTGCTTTCATTGCAACAGGTAGGGAAAAGCTGATGCTCACAGAAAGAACACATGTTTTGCATACAGAATATCCAGGTAAAGGCGTTCCAGAAGAAGCATTGCAAAACTGTCTGTTCAGAAGTTACTTTGGAGCAACATCTAAATCAACTGTTAACAGTTTGCTTGTGAAAATCTCCAGAAGCTCCAAGGTCTTTTGGGACCTGGGGTAGGTCACTGTTCCCAGTATGGTGGAGTTTCTTATGATCCTATGCAATTTTTAGCCAAGCCGTTGGCTGCCTGTTGACCTGTTTATTAAATCAGCCACAACTGCCTAAGACCAGGAGTAGGTGATCATGCTAGTTGACACAAGGTGAATTTGGGAGAGCATATTGTGATATTCTTACAAAATGCCAACCACAGGAGAGTTGCCTGTTTACAAAATGGTTGCCATGGTGGACATGGACTGTCAGAAAACATTTTCAGAAAGGAAACAGGTGAGGTTGCTTCCTAATACTGCCCCTCTTCTTTACTATCCAGTTTACTTTTATTTATTTTTCTTGGCAGGTGGAGACATTTCCTAACAAAGCTATGTACTATTTTTATTTTGCAAAAATGCTTATTTCACTTTTGGAAATAAAAATAATACTGGAGGATGGGGTATTATGGCAAGCCAGCTGCATAGATATATGGTGCCTATAAGCATCAGATTGGCGCTGCTTTAGAACAGTGATGGAAATCTCATTCCTTGGGCTGCATATAGCCCCCAACCATTTTTTTTGGGGGGGGGAGTGATCATCAGAGCTACTTCTGCCCATAGCTGCTGAAAATTGATGGCATAGTTTCTTGCCATCTTGAAATGGGAAACTGTCAACAGTGATGTAATATTACTGTGTGATATTACATCACTTCAGTTCACACAATATAATATCACTACAGACAAAAATCACTTCACACAATATAATATTACTTCACACAAAAATAGAGCCAGTTTGGTCTAGTGGTTAAGGCACCAGGCTAGAAAGCAGCAGACTGTGAGTTCTAGTCCTGCCTTAGGCACGAAAGCTGGTGACTTTGGGGCAGTCACTCTCTCTCAGCCCAACTCACCTCACAGGGTTGTTGTTGTGGGATTGTTCCCATAGGAGGAGGAAGGAGTATTAGGTACACTCACCACCTTATTTATAAAAATAATAAAGGTGGGATAAAAGAGCCTAAAAGAGGTGTAATGCAGTTTATGAAATGAACGAGAAAAAAAACTGCAAGCTACCCCACCACCACTCCAAGAATCCCCACAGAAAATTGAGCTCCATCCATTTTGCATCATCATCTCAGCTCAGTGCAGGCCCAAGTCACCAAATATTTTTTCTGGGTAGTCCCAGTCATCAAAGGGTCTCCCATCTTCACACATGCAGGAGTCATGGAAGGGTTATATAGGGAAATCAAACCAAGCAAGGTTTCCATATATCCATCAGAGTACACATGAAATTCTAATGTGATTATTTTTCCATGTCTGAATTTTGAAAACATCAAGTTTCTCTCCCATCTGAAAACTGTTTGGCAATTCTATCAAAACATAAACCAAAGCAAATTCTACTGCATCCATAGTCATTTTTTGTTGATGTTACTGACAAAAATTGTATCAGAAATGCTTGCTGGGAAAGTATTTTTAATAGGTAGGAACAAAAGTTATTATTCTGGAACCACAACTTTCTGGAGAACTCTAAAACTTTCCATTTTGCCTGTGAACTAGATTGATCTGGCTGTCCCAGGTGTGATCTAGTGGTTATCTAGCAGTTAATCTTCCAAATTAGAAGCTGTTTGTGCAGTTCTAGATCCGGTGTGCCTGATCCATCAGACCTGTTTAGGAACTAGAACATGTCTGGTATACTGTACTGTAAAGCATTTCCTGAACAACCACTAAACCATCTCTGGAATGTCTGGATCATCAGTATGATTTGGAGAAGAATCAGAAGATTCTAAAGTTCTCCAAGGTATTCCATTTCTAGAATAGTATGTTTTGCATATCCCTAATCCTGAACTGCCTTCTACCAGAGTTGCAGAGACCATACAATCTCACTTGGAAGTGGGCAAGCCACTAGAAATGATACAGACTGGGTTCCTCAGAAAACAGTCCAATCCAAAATGATGTCAGATTTGAAGTGAGAAGAATGGAGTTCTGTTCTCCTGTGATATACCATGAGAAAAACACAAATGATGATGATTCTTTTTACAGAACAGGATGATATTTACAGAAGAACAAGAGCAAAAGGGTTAGTCTGGCAAATGTAGTTGAAACTGTTGCAGTTTTTAAAACTATGCCAATATAAATGTGATTTTTTTTAAAATTAAAATTCCTGTTATGTTTACTGGCTTCATACAGAATGTGATGAAATTTGCAGTAATAATAGTCCCTACAATGGATAATACCAATGCTAGATTTGAAACAGGTACAATTAAGGGAGTTATGCAAGAGTAAGGGGTGCTCAGTTCTGTCCACCATGCAAGTTAATGCAAATGAATGCAAATTTATTTAGGTCAATGAAATTTGATCTTGTTTACCCTATTCTACCTCATGTTCCAATACATCTGCTTTGTTCCCACTTGCAATCTGCATGTTATAGTTCTTCATAATTCTTTATGCTTTCTTTAAAAAACCTATTACATTATATAGGATACAATGTTTAATATACAACTGGAATATATTAATATTTTCAGACATCAAAAATACTGTTAGTCTCTATTTATTGAAAGTTTCACTTGATTAAGACATTTGATACTGAATCTGCATAGGTTTGATTCACTAAAAATGAAGCCAAACTTTAAATGCATTTGTGCATAAGTTATTGATAAGAGACATACTGTGAATTTTAGAAGACTTGTTTATCACTTAGAATGATTGCAAGTGTGCATCTGATTGTATTTTTGGGCTTCAGTAGCACAGGGAGGAAAATGCCATTCTACAGTTGAATGTATCTCCCATCTATAAGGTTCTATCAATATACTGTACAGTTTCATTTAGGTTTTAATTCTCAGTGTCAGCTTTGATAAAGATACACTTGCTGTTATTGGAAGAGAATTTCCTCCACCCTTTTGTTTTTTAAGCTCATTTTAAGCTGCTGCTAGCAGGGAAAATATATCTAAACCCTGAGAATTCATCTGATGTGCTTCCTCAACCCAGTTTACATGCATTTTGCTCATTTTTCAATGATCACTTACCAGGGGTTTGCTCTGAAAACTCTACAGTAGCTCCAAAGCTCCACCCACTTGGTATTAAAAGCACCATAGAATGTAACTTTACTATGTATGGAGTGATTCCTTACATCACATTATAATAGTATAATAGTATTATAATAGCATAATGGTGAGAGCCAGTGTCGTGTAGCAGTTAAGGTGTTGGGCTAGGACCAGGGAATTTGGGGTTCAAGTCCAATGAGATATTCAATGGTGTCCTTATGCCAAGTTATTTTCTTTCAGCCCAACCTACTTCATAATGTTGTGAGGATAAAATTGAAGGCAACAGTGTTATGTATGTTATTTTGAGCTCCTGGAGGAAAAGTACAATATAAATGGGATGAATAAATAAATAAAGGAAAGGCCAGAAAATTCATAGCGATTACTCTATACAGATTGATAAGGTACCATGAAGAAGAAACTGGGTCATGGAAAATGTAACATGTATGCACTTCCTCTATTCTTTTGCTATGTACCTATAGGTAGCAAATAATTGTATTTAATATAGTGCTAAAATCTGTTTTCTGGTTTTCTGGAAGCTTTCTTGACTTGCAAAGAATTGGTGGCAGTTTGGAATTTATTATTTGCAAACAGGAAGAGGGTAGAGTTGTTGATTTTCTTCTTATTATATATGTATACATCATTCAACATCCTCCTGCCTGTTCCTATTTCCTGACCTGAAGAAGCCTATAGGATAAATTCCCATGGGATCTTCTCTTACAATTTAATTGAGTGTGGGAAGTCAGGGAGGCAACTGATCAGAGAGCCAACAGTATGGTAAAGGAAAGGACATCTATACACCTTGGCAAAGTCATAAATAGAATAATGGCACAATCACCTAACGTTCTGTCATTGGGAATATTATATTTCATTTGAATGAAACTGGTCAAAAATGGAGAAGAAATCTTCAGTGTAGCATTATTTTAGTCTGATTGCCACCTTAAGAATAGAATTGTCATGACGATCTAGATCTACATTATCTCCTCCACTTTTTCCTACAATAGTAACGCTGGGAAGTAGTCTGGGCTGATTGGTAGTGGTTGCCCCAAAATCACTATCAGTGAGCATCCACAAAAGATTGTAGGCTTCAACTTGGATCACCCTTGGCCATTCTACCATACAATTTCTTTTCAATTAATACACCAAAATAAGTTTGGGCATAATCTCTTTATTGCTTGTCAGTACTAGAGATTTTGGGTCCATGGAGTCCTGATCCTCCACTGAAGGTTAGAGTGAGTGCTGTCAGTCTTTCCACTTGCATCTCTAAGTAGTTCAAAAATGCTACTGCCTTAATTTAGGGATACTTACTATGAATTCTTATGGTGGAGACTCTGAACAGGACAAAAATCCCAGAAATTTGGGAATGGAGCTTTAAAGAATAACAGGAGACAAATAAGGAGCAGTGTGGATGAAGCAAGTCATTCCAGGATGTAGTAAGAAACAGCCTAGAACAGATGCAGGGAATAAACCACTAGGAAATAGTCATTCAGACAAGAGATCATTGAATCTCTGTTTATAGTAGAATAGTACACAGTTTTTAGCAATCTGGATGTTGATTTATATGAGTGGGCTGCAGAAATCTGCACAACCATTATATGGCAGCAAAGAGATACAGAAAACTTCTATTCTTTGTTGCCACTCAATGAGTATCTAGATTTTTGCAGGCCAGATTTAGTACATTATTCATGGCCAGGTATGGTAGACAAACTACACCTTCTGAGCCACCATTTTGCCATTTCTATAGCCCATGAATCATGGAATTCTAATTTAAAAAACCTAACACAAATAAAGCAAAACAAAATATATCTCAGATGCTTAAATTATGTTCTATCCTGCCTTGTGTCTAGCATCAAAATGAAGTGGGCAAGAAGGATACATCTCTAACCTCTACTTTCAAGACACGTCTGTGGGAAAGGTCAAGCTCTATGCAAATATATTAAATACACACACCTGGCAACATTTATTTTCATTTGGTAAGGAGTTTCGGCTCCTGATAAACATTCCTTAACATCCAATCTCAAGATATTGCATTGGCATATTGTGTCGCTCAGTATTTTTATGACAATACCATCTATGGTTCCAAATAGCCATGGTTTTAAAAAAATGCATTTATTTATCAGAATTATATTCCACTATTCTTCCAGCAGCTCCAAGTGATTTACTTTACTTGGGGTTCTCTTTTATTTTATACCCACAACTGCAAAACTCCATGACACAGGATTTTCTTTGTTGCAAATGCTAAGCAGTTCTAAAATTTAGCCTCTCCCCTTCCAGCTAAATGGAATGGAGATATGCTGTAAAATGCATAAACAAGTCTTAGCAGCTCTACCTATGTGCTTCATTTCTTAGCCCTGTAGATCAGGGTTCCTCAACCTTAGCAACTTTAAGATGGGTGGACTTCAACTCCTTGCTAGCTGGGGAATTCTGGAAGTTGAAGTCCACCCGTCTTAAAGTTGCTAAGGTTGAGGAACCCTGCTATAGATGATTCAACAATCTGAGTGGAGTATAGCACAAATGCTGTAGGCTACGCTAAGGACTTAAGAGGGCTGAACACCTCACCTTTAGGAGTGTTGCAGAGGCCAGCTTTAAGCCTATCATGGCATTAGGAAGCTCAGGTAACCAAGAATACGTAAGGGAAACCTGCCTTCTTACACCCACAGATTTTTGCCATTCTGGCTTTGAATGTCTGAATTTTAGTTCCCAGTTGTCCTGCTGGTTTTAAAACAGTGAAAAAGACACAACTGTATCAATACATGCCTTTGTAAATTCCAGATCTGTCAAAAAAGATGCTATGGAATCTGACATTTGTGTGCCAAATGTGGAGAAGGAAATAGAAGATGATGGCAGGGGTTTATGACTTCCACCCCCAACCTGTTAAAGTGCTAATGTTGTTAAGCTATTCATAAAAGCTATTAAACTGTGAGTTTAACTATATTACCAGACACAGAGCAGATGCAGCATGGTCAGTGGTAACTTAAGCTTTCTCATACCATTTTACTTTAAACCTAAGATTCCATTGTAAAAGACTCAAGGAAGAGTTGTAAGAGTAGAGCTGTTAGCTGAATCTTCTAGTCAAATCCCAGTAATAATTATTTTTGGCTAACTTACTCATCTTCTCTATATTACAGCAGTATATGCTGCAACTGGGTAACATTCTTTTATTTCTGTCCCAAACTACTGTACTCTGTCCAGTCATTATTATAAAATCTAGCTTTTTCTCCATATATGATATATATAATACAAAGTAACAATATAAATGACATTTGGGGAAAATCTGGCAGCTACAAATGGAGTGCAGGGCAGCATTAGTCCCACAGTTTGTCCCCCTTGCCCTAGACCAGTGATTTTCAAACTTGGCAACTTTAAGATGGGTGGA
Organism: Liasis olivaceus; assembly: GCA_030867105.1. NCBI lineage: Eukaryota > Metazoa > Chordata > Lepidosauria > Squamata > Pythonidae > Liasis > Liasis olivaceus. The sequence continues at coordinate 40,239,972 of CM061349.1, forward strand.
CTTCAATTCCCAGAATTCCAGTTGAATTGTGGGAGTTGAAGTCCACCCATCTTAAAGTTGTCAAGTTTGAAAAAACACTGCTTTAGACCATGGACCCACAAATGCATGTTTTTTTTTAATTCCCCTTCTCCAAATGCCCTTCAAACAGCGCTGCAATTTATCTGTGTAATTGTGTCACAAAAGCTGTTCTAGTAAGAACATAGAAGGGTACCCTGAATCTCTTAAGGAGAAGTATGTTCTCTGTTTTTCAGGGGAAAAAACAATGTTCCAGCTGTCTACCTCAGTTGCTTGAGTTTGGGACTTTCTTTAAGCAGAAACTTACATTACTGTACATCCTTAAGATTTTAGCCACTGTTTTATGTGTTAGGAAAAAAAATTAATATTTCCTTAAGAATTGATTCTCATTTTTCCAGGATTTGATTTATCCTGCATTGAGAAACCTCCTGTTCCATTGCTTTTGTTTTCTGGTGCTTTCTTGCTTTCTCTGGATTGTCCACTGGGCAGTCACTGCTTCTGGGTTGCTGTTTTGCATTTGAAGCATGTAGCAAAGGGTAGGGTTTGTAGAACGTTTGCTCTGGATATATAAATGGAATAAGCTGATGAAATGCCGTTACTTTATCCTTTAGGCCATTTCTTCTGTTCATATGAATGCTAGCATGATTGAGATTTTAAAAAGAAAAAACGGAAGAAAATGGTTCTTTTGACGGAAAGTTTACCATATGCTTGAATTTCTTCATTCATACTTCACTCTCTCTGATGAATAGGAAGGTCTTCTCCAGAGTAGAAGTAAGATTTGGGCAGTATTATTTGAAAAAAGAAGAAAAATGCCACTGGATAAAATGCTCTGTGACCTATCTGAGCTCAGTTGGGTCAGACAGATTATGCTTAGCCTGACATTTAGAGAAGTGAGATTTACTGATTGTATTATGCATAGAAAATATAGAAATATACAGGATGGCCCAGAATTTCAGAGCTCATTTCTTTTCCACACCATGTCTGCATTTTCTGGAGACTCAGCATGTTTTAACTAGCTGGGCTGCGTTATCTATAAATTAAATGGCACCGTTTCAGGTCCTGGGAATATATCATTTAAATCATCCGATGTTGGACAATATCTTTGTTTGTTCTAACTCAACTACTTGGATTTCTTAAAAAGCATTCTCTTTCAAATTAGTTTAACAACAGTTCTGAAATATGGCTTTTAGATTACTTTGCAAAAGTTTCTTAGAAGTCCTGCCAAAGACGGTGAGGTGATCCAAATAAACAGGATGTTCTTTGCATATCTGTTGACATACCATACAGAAATAAGGATGGTATGAATCAATCTGTGTCTGGTCCATCTCAGTTTTGAATGCATGTGATCTATTCTGTTAAATTTCTGCATCACTCTGCAAAATTTGAAAACTGCAGGAATAATAGCAACAGCAACTTTAAATACTATAAACCCTTGGTGATCCTTAATGGACCTCACTTCAATGTGCTCTGGATGCAATGGACAATTGTCTTTTGTTTTGACTTCACCCCCATTTAAATTGAGGGTTTGTCTGTTAAACTGAGGTTTTACTGCATATGACACAAAGAGTCAGCTATGTAAATTGATGTGAAAATGTAATTTTGGACATTCAGATTTAACAGATCCCCTTGAATGTCCCATTAATTCATGGTTTCACTGTAATTATACTGATTTTCATGCCCAAATTTCCCTCATACATCATGTGTGCATCTTTTCGTACTATAGCTATTTTACTATGTAAACAAGTTTTGAACTGCGGACTGCAGCAACGCATTTGGAAAAATATCACAAAAAATTCTTCTACATTTCTCTTCTGTATAATATCAAAGCATTTGATTGTATCTATTTGTCAACAGAAGATAGACTTTTGGCAGAATGGATTATTTCCTTCCACTTCCTATGCACTCTCCAAATCTTTTCTTTCTTCTGATGCTTTGGGCACAAATTTAGAGTGTGGGCACCATATTGAATTCAAAGTATCCTTTCCTAGCATGATCCCGTTGCCTATATCAAGTGATCTTTTCACAGATGCATGGCATATAGACACTCCTACCAACTAATAAATAGTTCATAACATGTTCTATTTAGCCTGAGATACTTTTTCCAATTAGTACTCTAATGCCTTCTATGTCAATCTTCAGTTGAAAGCCTTCCAAAGCTTCTGTTAGTCCAAAATGCTGCTGCCAGAACATTATCTGGGGCTGGCTAATTAGAACATGTAGCTCTGTTTGCATGCTTTTTTAATTTCACAGACATACACACAACGCTACTTGCTGGTGGTTGAAGCATTCTCTCTCTCCCTCCCTCCCTCCCTCCCTCCCTCCCTCTCTCTGAGCCTAGCACCTAGCACACCACATCCTGCCAGGTGCAGAATCCAGGTTGGTTACCAACTTTTTCAGACAATTATGACTTCATTCAGTGGATACATTCTGTATGAGGAATGTTGGCTAATTAGCAGAGAATTGACACACACCATGGAAGCTGTTCTCTATCTTTCCAAACAGTGTCATAGGAACTCTGATGAGCTGAAGTGCTCTTAGTGTGATGACTTATTGAAGGAGAAGACTCCAAATGTTTCACAGATGGCAGCAAACATATTAATAGATTCCTTCCTGGAAGTAGCTTATACTTTATATACTAGCTGATATATAAGAATCTGTGCCTCCATGTGATGATAAGCTTACTCATAAAGATTATTCAGTCCAATGTCCATGCATTCTAATATATGCATGAAAAATTGTCTTTTCAGCTAGAATTGGAATTTAAGGAAGTTAACAATGATCTGCAGCAAAAATGAAATAAAAAGATCACAGATATATCAAATTACAATACAGAAAAAGGAAAATAAAGTCTACTTCTGTCAAAGTAGATGTCAGGTTTGTAGATAAAGGGATTGTGGCCAGGTACCCTCTAGTCATGCGTACATAAACTCATATGTTTGGACAGAGACCAGAACAAGAAATCTTACCAAAGAAGTGTGGCACACAAACAGCAGATATATCCACTGATATTATGTTAATTTGAAGAATAGCTAATTTATAATTTGCTGAATCATTAGTTCATATTTTCATGCAAATATACAGGTAATGGGGAATGTGCGCTCAAATGCTCATATTCAAGAGCAGCAGAGAACGATTCATTCAGGCAAGAATAAAACGTCTACACACAGAGAGAATTATGGCGAAGGAATTTTTCATGTACGGAAAATAGAATTGCTGAATCAATAAGAACACTCTGCGGCATGTGGATTGGAACAGCATTTTTAGATATTACAGATGAAATAATATAGGAAATATAGCATTATGGATGGAGGAAAATGGGAATGCAAAGGATGTGATGGGGTTAGGTTGCTATGAGGATCATAGCAATTCAGTCCCTATTGAAAATAGGGCTACTATCTTGGGAACAGAAATCATGGAGAGGAAGAAAAAAGAGACAAGAGTGATTAATAATTACCTATTTCAGTTATTCTAGAAGTTGTCCTATGAAACAATAGGATTTGGATCCAGATGAATATACTGTAAGGCCAACAACTCAAAATCTAAATTTGGGCAGAATCCACAAAGAAGAAGTCAAGAAAACAGTTTATAAATGTCAGGCTCCTATGGAACCTAAGCTATTATTAGTAAACCCCCAAACCACAACAATTTAGGTAAATACATTCTAAAATATTAATAGTTTACTCAATTCTTAGGTAGAATTTTTTTTCAGGTGCTACATTCCCTGTTTGTTTACCACAACTCTTGTCTTCAGAGACAGAACCTCACATGGAAGAAATAGTTTTTCTTGGCTGCTGAAATGACTACTGATAATTCTGGCAGTGAAAATCTTGTCACACATGGAAACAAGCTTTGGACTCAACTGATGATTTAACAAGGTAATACAATAGGATGGAGAAAGAAGTGAAGCCCTCGTAAGGTGTTTTTTCATCAGAGTAAAGTGGAAATAGTAGGACTCACAAAAACAGATCCAGGAGCCCAAGTGAACTTTATGCCAATTTCTTGTGCAGAGATTCTAAGTAAGAATCCTAAGTAAGGACAAAGACCTGGGAAGTTGCTGGCACATCGTTTGAAGCAACAAAATCAGCAGAGCTTAATTTCTGAAATAGTTACTGAGGATGACCAGATAGTGTTTGATTCTGTGGCTATTAATAATCATTTTTTACTTTTCTACAAGTAAATTTATAGGTTGGATGAGAAGAGGGACCATTATGAGATTAATCAATTGCTGAGTCAGATGGATATTCAATTGTTATTGTTAGAGATTATTGATATGCTGAAAGCGCCTTTGTCACTCCAGGAACTATTAGATTCTATTCAATTATTGCAAAATGTGAAAGCTCCTGGCCCAGATGGCTTTTCAGTGGAATGGTATAAGGCATTTATAGCTCCGTTGGCTCCTATTCTTTTGGAGGTATACAATGAATCTTTTAAGGATGGTAAATTGCCATAATTATTCTATGAGGCATATATAGGATTGATTTTAAAACCAGATAAGGATACTAAATTTTGTGCCAGTTATAGACCTATTTTATTAATGAATGTGGACACCAAGATCTTAACTACCATACTGGCTAGACACTTGCAGAAGGTCTTACCAGATATAATTCATCCCTCCCAGTTTGGGTTTATGAAAATTGTCAGGCATCAGATAATTTATGGTTACTAATTGACATAATGGATATAGCCAAGGATAGAATGGGCTTTGCTGTATTAGTATCTTTAGATGCAGAAAAAGCCTTTCATTTGGTTCAAATTAAATTCTTAAAGCAAGTAATTATTAGATATGGCTTTCCACAGGATTTTGTCCAGTGGATTAAAATTTACTATTTGCAATCTTGTGTCAGAGTTATAACAAATCGAAATATCTCAGACTCTTTTTTGTTACAATGTGATACTCAGCATAGCTGTCCACTTTCTATCATACTATTTAATTTGATTTTTGAACCTTTGGCCACCATGTTAAGGCAATTGTTAGCCATTAAGGGTATTACATTGGCAGGGTGTGAGTATAAATTATTTCTGTATGCTGACAATATGTTGGCAATTTGGGATCAATACTCTGTGCCTAATTTTATAAAGGTTGTGGAGTATTTTGGAAAGTATTCTGGTTATAAGATAAATTAGGATAAATCTAGTTTGCTTTCCCTGGGTCCTAATATATCAATACAGTTATATAAAGAGATGGGATTTGTGATTTCTACTGATTATATTAAATATTTGAAGCTGTATATACTCAAAGATATTTCTAAATATGTGGAAATAAATAAGTTGCAACTTTTAGAAGGTGTTGAAATAGATGTTAATAAATGGCTTAAAATTCTTTTAGGCCTGTGGGGCAAAGTTAATGTTATTAAAATGAGCATTGTCACTCATCTAATTTATGTTCTTACAGGTATTCCTATGTTAATTTGAATAAATATTTCCCTTCGATTGATAAGTTATTTAGGAAATTTATTTAGGAAAGTGGACCACCAAGGTTTGCCTTAGCTAAATTGAGATTACTATTTGAGGAAGGTGGTTTTAACTTATCTGATCTGTAAAATACCACTAGGTATGTTTTATCGGCCACTTGCTGGTGGAATAAAAATATAATGGAATATTATCCCTTAATGGATTAAATTGGAAGGTTATTATCTATTTCCTTTGTGATCATGGCAAGTGGTTGGAACAATACATAGCAGAAAAAGGTGTTTTATTTCCAGGAGTATGAGTGGTGAGAAATCTTTTGCCATATCGGGACGCAAATTGAGTTTTGATAATAAGACTCATGAATATCTAACACACGGGAAAAATTCTACTTTGAAAATTGGTAAATCATTCTACTGGGAAGCTTGGGTAGAAGCTGGGATTGTAACTTTAAGTCAACTTCTATGTAATGATTATTTTAAGGATTTTTCCCAACTTGAAATTGAATTTTGTCTTCCTAATTCGCCACAATGGAGGTATCTTCAGCTTAAGAATGTTCTAATGGATCAATATGGACCAAATGCTTTGGCTGCCTCAAAGGCATCTGAGTTGCTTTCTTTCCTGATGGAATCCATTACAGAAATAAACATAACAGTTCAATAATATTTTTAAAGGGGACATTTCTGGGATATTTCAAACATGGACTAAAGAACTGGAATTTCCAATAAAGCTACAGCAATGGCTTTAGGTCCTTAAAAATGTTTAAATGGTATCTGCAGATTTGAGATTAAGGTTGATTCATCAAAAAATGTATTTAGGATGTATTGGACTCCCCTAAGAATGCATCTGAAAGAATGCACTTCAGATATTTTATGCTGGAGGTGTAAGAAATTTGAGGGCTCACTAATCCATATGATATGGCCATGTGATCGTTTAGTTTCTTGGGATACTGTATTAATGTATATTAGTAGATTTATGGGAAAATCTTTAAATGTTAAAGATGTTAATGTAATGTTGAAGTATATAACAAAGCTTTGGAATCTGACTATTTATCAGGAATTCTTGTATCAAGCATAGGGGGTGGCAAAAAGAATTATATTAAGAAATTGGAAAAGTGATATTATTCTAGATGTCAAGGAATGGTTGTTGAAAATGTGTGATCTATCTGTTTTGGAAAAGGCAATATTTTCTACCAATCAAATGGTAGAATGCAAAGGGATGCAGCAATATGTGTTACTATGGCAGAGATTCTGGGATATCTTATAAAAATATCTTGTACTGTTCATATTAAAATAGTGAATTCACTGGTAAGCCAGTGACTACTGAGAAGTATAAAATATAAGATAGATTTTTTTTTCTTTTCCTTCCTAGCTTGTATTTTTAGGTTGTACTTTTAATTTGTTGAGTTTCTTTTTATTTTAAGATTAAAGATTGTCTTGTTACAATTTTTTAAAAAAGTAAAGCAGCAAGACGAGCAGTGAACAGAAAAATAAAAATGATGGTTGAATTCAAAGGCAGTGATAGAGTGGTTCATGAACTATTCTTAGAATGGATCAGAAGAAAGAAAATATCAAGTATGTCCACAGCTCTGAAAAGAAACCTCAGGAAGAGGAAGATTCTAAGTAGCATGACTGCTTTTAGATTTGAAAGAAGCTGCTAGGAATAAAGGGACTACTTTGGGTAAGGAATATGTAGGTGTAACTCTGAGCTTCTTGACCGTTGAGAAAGATGGTAACAGTTCTCAACAGTTTCACATGGAGGGGAACATAATGTAATCCAATAGGCATTGTTGGAGACTGCTACTTTCTGTGATACAATTTTGGTTGAATAACCCTTTTAGTCCAATTCATGAAGGAAGAATGCAGCCTTTCCTAACTCAAGATAGTTCCTCTATCTTTGTTTAAACAATTTATCTTAATGTTACTAGCATGACGGTTGATAAATCTTTTATTTAGTTGCTTGGCTAGTTTAATTTTGTAAATTTTGCTGTATTCTATTAGATTAATTTTGTGACAGATTTTTACCTCACTATCTTTTTACTTCCTTCTACATTTTATTATGTTGTTTTTTTATTTGCATGTTATACTTTTGAGTTACTTTATACAACACCTAAAGAATATGTTCCAAAAAAGATAGTTGCTCTAAAGGTACTCTTACGTTTCTACTCATGTTGTAATTTAAAGCAATTTCAATTAGGGATTGGAAACATTCTGTACCCCAACTTCCCTGACTCAGAGCCCATTTTGAATAAAAAAGAGTTATTTCCAGAATGGTTGGTTTAAACATACTTTAAATTTTCTTCCACTGATGGCACTGTACAAAATACTTGGCTTGGTGCCGCTGTTCAATGTGTAGTTGAAAATATATATTTTTGCCTGTGAAGGATTCCTGAGCAAAGCCCACAAAGGAACAAAGATGTCATTTCCATCAGAGCTGCTTAATTTATTTGACCTTTCATGTAGTGTGCTTTTAATACAAATGTTAAAAGATGAAACTGGCCTTAAGGAAAAGAAGAATTGAGGACTGAGAATCTAATAGGACAGGGTTTTTCAACCTTGGCAACTTGAAGATGTGTGGACTTCAACTCCCAGAATTCCCCAGCCAGCATGCTGGCTGGGGAATTCTGGGAGTTGAAGTCCACACATCTTCAAGTCACCAAGATTGAGGAACCCTGTAATAGGACTTTGGCCAATGATGATTTCATTTGTTCCTGTTAGAAAGCAAGCAAATTCTTGTAGTGTTTAGAAGTTATTCATTCCTGCATCTTAATGGCAAATGTCATGTTCGTTTGACTAGCTGGCTTGTCCCCAGTTTGTACTGTTGCAACTCAGCTGGGGAGGTTTGTTCTGAATGCCAGAAAGGAAACATAAATCAAACCCTTCAAAGAGGCTAAACAGCATGTCTTCTTTGAGCTCTCTATCAACAGTTTTCTTTTGCAACAGGATGACCTAGAAGGGGCCCATTTTTAATTATAGAGTGGTAGCAGATGACTTCAAAGAACTTTTGCAACACCAGAAATCTTAGACCCATTTTGAGGATGTTTGCTGAATATATAGATTTGAGACTTTTCTTGGTGGGAACAGTTTTGTGATCCTAGAAGCCATTGCCACCGTTCCAGTAAGTGGAAATATAATATAGTAAAGATTGACTGTAGAATATATTATTAACAATGGCTTAAAATAATACCTCCCATCCCCACCCTGAGTGTTCCTCTCATGGCAAAGTAGAATTTCAGCCTATAGGATTCCAGCAATCTCACTCATTTTTTTTCAGTAGCTGCCACAATATACATTTCAGCCACTAGCAGCTTCATGGAACTTTGAAGTCATGGGTGCACATTATTGTTGCTGTTGCTGTTGTTGTTATTATTATTATTATGGTTGGTTATTATTATTATTATTATGGTATAGTCAGCCAGGTGTTTAGACTGGATTTGGTACTTTTATCTACCTACTGAGTCCTTCCCAAGGACCTGGGATAGGCAGATGTTGTTGTTTGATGGTGTTAAAGGCAGGATATAAGCTGTTCCAAGTAAAGCTGCCTTTTGCAATTGACTGATGGTAATTTTGTCAGTGCTGATGATCTTCAAGTGGTGCTCCAGATGTTTTGGGATTGCACCCAAGGCACCTATTACTATTGGTACTATCTTTGCTTTCTTTTGCCATAGTTGTTCTACTTCTATTTGCAGGGTTATTATCTATCTATCTATCTATCTATCTATCTATCTATCTATCTATCTATCATCAACTAAAGGCAGTGAACATACCTAATATTCCTGCCTACTATTTTCCCCACAACAATAACCCTGTGAGTAGGGTTGGGCTGAGAAAGAGTGACTGGCCTGAAGCCACCCAGCCATTTTTCATGCCTAAGGGAGGCCTAAGACTCACAGTCCCTTGGTTTCTAGGCCAGCACGTTAATCACTACACCAAACTGACTCTCAATATACAATACAATACAATACAAATTTATTTTAAATAATAACCTAGTGGACCAAGAACTGTCCCTATTCCCCTTCTCCCAGTATGCTCATTCTGATAATTTCTGCACAATGACTTCTACTACCACCTCAGAAAGTTATAAGCTACCTTCGTTAACTCATCCCTCAAACACCTAATTGAAATCTTGTTTCCTTTTCAAACCCCTCAACAATCCCCCCCCCTTTTTTTGGCCATAAAACCTTTGGCTTAGCCTCTTAATCTTAGCATGATTTGGAAATTAAACCCAAATAAATTTTACAGCGTTTTCATTCCTTGTGATCTTTTACCTTTTCCAAGTGTCAATCACACAGACCCTGAATTATGTGTATGTGTCTTAAGGAAATAAAATGGTGGGAACTGGCCCTGACCTGTCCTGTGTGTGGTCACTGGAACACCAGGACAGGGAGGTAATGCAAACACCTCCTTCTTTATGTTCTGATGTGCCTGCCGGTATTCTTTTCAGGCATTCCATATAACATATGTATCTTCTGCTCTCTTTGTTTTTATGCTGTAGCTCTCCAGGCACTATGAAAAGTGGTGAGATTCTACATACGTCCTCTTGCGTTGCTCTCCATGTGTTCAGGGCAAACATATAATGGAAAATTTCTTCTATTCATGTATGTTGTGCAGGCAATTGAGAATCCAAATTCCCACTTCAGTGGGTAGTAACTGTTCTCTACTACAGATCTTTATGTTCTGCAAATGAAGAATGATACAAGGATAGCATTGCTAACTCACTTATTCCTGCTTCATTTGAATTAAACTAGAATCTCATGATTTTCCATAAAGCCTAATGTGTGATTTACTTGTGAGATATACATCTGAAAATTACAGAATTAGAGACTTGGAAACTATCATTTAGGTTTCTATGTATAAATGCCTACTATGTATAAGAATCCAAACTAATGCATCCCAGCCTGATGGTTATCTATTCTACCTGAACACATCCATCAAAGGGGAACGTATTACCTCTCTAATTGGTGCCTTATTTAAATGCTCAGAATTGTTAAAACGTTTTAACATCAGAAACTGGTTTTCTGTACTTTGAATCATTATTCCATCTCCTGTACTCTGGACTGATAGAGAAAATGGTTTGCTTTCTGTTGTTGTTTTCTGAGTCTTTAATAGTGTTGTCATATTTGTCCTTGGTCTTCCCTCAAGACTAAACATCCTTAATTCAATCTTCCCTTCATAGGACTTAGTTTTTACTGATCATCATTGTTGCCTTTCTCTGAGCCAATTCCAGACTGTGTGAAAGTTTCTTAACGTGGGGTGGCCAGTTTAAACTATTACTTCCTGTGATTTGGAAATAATATTACTGCTGATGCAGCCTAATTATACACTTGCCTTTTTAAAAAATGGAGCCATATTATACTGTTAACTCATAGTCAGTTTGTAATTTCTACAATTCCAAAACATTTGTCACAAGAAATGCCTGAGCATTTGATTTCTATTTACATTTCTCTTTATTAAATAACCTTCTGTTATTTTAGCCCTTTTCTCTAACCTATCAAGATTGTTTTGAATTTTATATCTATCTTCTAGGATATTAGCAATCACATCCAATTTTATGTTATTTATACTTTTCAACTTTTCAGTAAACAAACTATAGAATTATTTGAGGCTGAGGACTGAATCTTGGGATACCCCATTCAATACTTCACTACAGTTTGATGAGGAACCATTGAGCATGATTTTCAAGCCAGGTATGCATCTTCTTGGTAGTATTAGCCCAAGGTGTATAGAGTTTTTTTACTGAGTGAGTAGCTATTCAATTTGTATATCCCAATCCTACATTTTGGCTTTGGACTCCTCTTCATATTGGCAGCCATGACTACCATAACCATTTAAAATCTTAGATGGTTAGTTTTTAAGTGGTCCCCATGCTTAGACGAGTTTTTCTCTTGATGTACTCTCAGGTGATAAGTGCTGATGGGCTATTGCTAGGGACTGAAGTAGTGGAATCTGTATTTGGAATGGCAGCTTAACTGTTTCTTGTAATACTTGAGTTTGTGTCCTTACTCTAGAGGGAATGAATGGACTCTGTGCTGACGGCTTGTTATTAGTTTCAAGAGTTACATTAGTAATGTAACATGGCGTTATTTTGTAATTTGCATAGAAAGGAAATGGTATTGATTTAAAGAATAATGGTCTCAGATTACTCCTTTTCTTGAGTGAGTATATGAATGGGTTAGGCAAACATTTTGCAGTGGGGGGGGGGTTTATATTTTTTAAACAGTATTTTTATACACTGACTTTTCAGTGGATGCAGTGGTGATACCATGGGGGGGGGGGTTGGAACATGATAATGACGATGATGATGATGAGGCTTTAGATCATCCAGAGGGTTAGTGCTAGAGTTATTAAAAAAATAATAGAAAATTGGAAAGTTGTCATTTTTTAAAAGATTTTTTTATTCTGCCTTTATTATTTTTACAAATAACTCAAGGTGGTGAACATACCTAATACTCCTTCCTCCTCCTATTTTCCCCACAACAACAACCCTGTGAGGTGAGTTGGGCTGATAGAGAGTGACTGACCCAAAGTCAGCCAACTGGCTTTCTTGCCTAAGGCAGGACTGGAACTCTCGGTCTCCTGGTTTCTAGCCTGGTGCCTTAACCACTAGGCCAAACTGGTTCTCTTGCTGAATTTGGGGGCTTGCCATTAGATTTCATCAGGATAATCTTAAATAACTCCAGGGCGCAGAGTCTAAAAGCTGTGGTTTGACCATGCTAGTTCATGGCATAGTTATAAATACTATATAATATATGTATATTTTAAAAGGATGAGAAAAAATCTTTGTAAAATGTTTTGGGTGGAGAATGCCAAACAGAGTATGTGAATGTAACTAATAGAAACATTTTGAGATCACGTGAGCTAAAAGCTGAGTTAACTTGAAGGGTAGAGAACTATAACTCTAATCATCCCTAACTGTTGGCCATGTGATTGAAAGAGATTTGGAGCCCAACATCTATGGAGACACAGATTCTCTATTTTATGGAGCTCTAAGCACATTCTTAAGATGTCTGTGGAAATGCAGTCAATTTAAAGATTGCTAGGAGTGGTTTCAATGTGTGATTCCACTTATATTTCTTTTGTACGTATATAAATAAACCAGTGATTGCAGAAATGTCTCCTGTGATCTTTCTTTCAGATGATGCCAATGCCCCTGGAACTTCTTATTTAGTGAAGGGGAGAGCAATTAACACTTCCTTGTCCTGGAGACATTTCTCCAAAAGTAGAAAACAGCTTTATTCTGTGCATATTCACTCTGAAGTAAGTTCCACTAAGTTAAATAGAGTGTAGGAGGGGAGTCATTTCAAGCTGCAATTCCATCCACAATTATTGGGAGGGAACCCACTGAAGTAAATGGAGCTGACATCTGAATAAAGAGGCATCAGGTTGGGCTGTACATATAACCAGATAACACAGAATTCTTTTTGCCTCTCTGCATTATGCTGGCAATATAATACAATCAACCTTTAAATTTAATAGCCTGGAAATTTTTATGTGCTTTGCATTGACCTTTTATGTCTATGAAGGACACGCAATAAGCCCTTTAACCTGCTGCCAAGCCTGAGAACCATTCCAATTTTGTCTTAGTACTAATGTAATTAAAAGTGGATTCATATCTAAACTATAAACCCAACCTCCTTTTCTTATGAATTCTGAAGAAAATTCTGGTTTCATTATTTATAACTGGAAGCAAAACTAGACCATGACAGATAAGTTCCTGAATGTTTACTGGTCATTCATTTATAAAATATAATACTTTAAGTCTCTCACTTAGGGCTGTTTTCAAAATCAGCATTTGATAAATTGAAGCACCAGTACTTAGTGAAATCTTTCTGTTGCTTTTCTTCAGACCCAAGATCCCCTTGTCCTCAAAGATAAATTAGATCATGCTCTCAGTCTGAAAAAAAATAGTCCTGGCTTATAGTTGGTATGAGTGAAATGTAACGTGAACTGTTTGCTTTGGAAGTACAGCACTGAGGCTGAGGTACAGCTTTTCTGCTTGAAGTAGAGGTTTGTTTGGCAGGTTGCTCTTCTGCTAATTGTATTGATAGAACTGCAGCCAGCAGGTCGGTAGATGATCAGAGTCATCTGCAATGCCTCTGCTTAAATCACGAATGGCCAACATGTGACCAAGGGCCACATGCATTCATTGGCCTAATTTTAAAAGCTGTCTACGAGCAATCAATGCAGACTTCAAGAAAACTAATCTGCTCCTTTCTTGACTTTCTGTTGCATGGGGAAGTAAAGAGCAAACATTGTGTCAGTGTAATGGGCAGTAAGAATAACCTTGAGGAACAGGAGAAAGAGCAGCTACCAAGACAATATTTGACTCTCAGACAGAAATGTAATTTGAGAAAGCATCTCAGACTTGACCCTTCTAGTTCTCTTTAGGATAAAGGCAGGGAGAAGGGAGGCACATTCAGACTTGCAAGATTCTGTTACCATAAAAGTAGTATTAGCATCCATAATTTTGTTTTCCTAGTCTGGTCTACCTTGAAGGGCTGACAGTGAAAAAGGAGGAAAAGAAAATGTATTATAGTGGATGTCTGAGGCCCACATTATATATCCTGCATTTATGCATAGTACAGATCATGCACCAATTTCCCCATGCTGTAGGTTTGCTGTTGGGGAAGATCAAACAAGTCAGTTGGAATTCTGGGGATGCTCCTGATGTCTTGCAACAGTCATGAACCTGCTTTAAAGACTAAGAAGGTACCAGACAGCCACAAAATAGTGATTGATGATACAGGACCAAAGGCTGAAGGAGTGGCTTTTCATACAAGGAGAATCTCAATGTCTTCTAAGAATAACTTCCTGATTGTCGAAATTGTGCAATTAATATTGGTCAAAAGTATTACAATCTTTGGAGGCTTAAACCCCAATCTTTTGCTTAAATGTGTAATTAGCAACCTTAATTTGAACCATTATTTTACAAGAGCTAAGCCACTGAAATGAAGTATATTATCATGGCATTGGAGGAGGTGGATGGGGATGGGACAACCTGTGACAAAAAGAGTAGAATACCTTTCCACAATACAGTCTCAATTTTGCATTTCACTCCAGTTATATGTAACAGGAGATAGCTTCCTTGGCACTGTTCTAAATAGACCAAGGGTATCACATTAGGCAGCCATCCTTATTTTAGTCGTACATCTTGATGTGTTTTACATCTTGAGCTCCTGCCTCCCCTCCTGTGTTTGGATATCTACTTAATTATAGGCTCTGTAGATGATTCGCAGCAAGTGACTAATGAAACAGGAAGGAAGCAGTTTGAAGGTCATCAATTTGTTGCCATTTATCTTGAGCTTGTCCTTTTTCCTCCTGCCATCATTGTCCTAAAAGAAAGAAAAGACAGCTAATTCAGGCACTCCTAAGGACTGGGCATTCTTACAGACCAGGGCATTCTGAAGATCAGCTCAAAATCTAAAATAAGTGGGTGACATAAATGGTTACTTCTACTTTAGCTTTGCTTTGTCCCCTCTCCCAATAGCCCGAACTTGTAAATGTCTGGATTTATTTAGTTATTCCAGTGAATTTTCTGTTTTTAAATGCAAAATAATTATGTAATAATAATAATGATATAAAAAAAAACACTCGGCAAAAAACAATCTCCCCAGAATTAATCTTTTTTTTTTTTTTAAAGTCTAATACAGAAATTACTGACACTAGAATACACCAAAGCTCACTGAAACTAATGTTGTTGATTGTTGTTTGGACCAGTCTGTTGATGTATAAATGAGATTTTTACATCTTTTGTTTCTTTTTGTCAAGGACTGCCGCAACTGCTTTTACATTGTGTTTATTTGCAATGTTGTTGTGACATGTGGCCATAACAAGAAAAATGATTGACTGACATCTCCATGATGCTGGTCTCCTTACTTAAAATTTGAAAGGCAGGGTGGGGTGGGGACCCCAAACCAATAACTTGACAGTTATTCAGAACGTATTATAATTTTTTTGCCCTCCCCTCTTCATTTGTAAACTTGAAAAAAGCCTAAGAATGCCTGTAATTTCAGTTTCAAATGGTATTTGCAACTTTGCAAGACAGCAGGAGTTCTAGAAAACAAAAGTTCTTTGTTTGCACTAGATTGCTTTCATCATCTTGCTGTACTCTCTGCATATCCACTGCACCTGCTTAAGCAGCTCAGATCCCACGCTGATTCAGCTGGACTCTAAGCTGCCTTGCAAAACAAGTTGTCCAGATGGAGATGTTTAGGCCCTGAGTTGCCAGGTGAGTCTGGATTGCTGGCTACCAGATCCTCCCGTTGGGCAGTTTCTGTGCTACTGTGGCTTCCCAACTTCCTGTGCCTGAAAAAAAATTGCCACTTGCTTTCATTTCTATGGGCAGATCTTTCTGGACATATATGCCATTATATGTATGTATATGTATGTATGTAAGTATGTCTACAAAGCTAAATTAAATGCATCTACATTAAATTAAATGCATCAATTAAAAGTTAAAGCATCAAAATGTACATATATGTAGGAACAAAAGCCAATTTTAAAATAAAATTCTTTTTTTGTAATTCCCATCTTGCCTCAATAAGGTCTGCTGCCACTTTTGATACGGATCTTTCTCAGTGGCATAGCAACATTTACTTGAACCTGAAGCCCCTCATGCAGTTTTTTTTTAAATACTCCCCCCCCCAACCCTTTACTGTTTTTCTTCTTCCTTTTAAATAAGTCTAGTGGTGCACTATTTAATTATTTTTCTAATCACTGAAGGTAGAAGGTTTCATCCCAGCTCATTTGGCCTATTTTGGTGGCTTGGGTGAAACTGTTCAATCTCAACTGATTGGAAAACCTATGAAACAGTGGACTGGTGGACTTATTAAAATAAGAAGAAAAAGAAAGCCCAGCTGAAAAGAAGGTAGCTCAGGAAAAGAAAAATTGTGTGTGTGTGTGTTTTTAAATATTTCATGGGGTTTCAGATTGAGAGTGTTGCAGCAGACCTTAGTAAAGCAAATGAGGAGAAATGAAGTGAAGGGTGTTCCCACCTCTGCGCAATAGCCAATCAATGTGGAGGGCTTTGCCTAGAAGAAAGTAAAACATAGCATGAAAATCAGACACAAATGCTTGAGCCAGCTGAAGTTGAAAAACACTGCTTTCAACTCAGAGCACGAAAATATGGGTGAGTTCTTATTCCCAGAGGCTGAAGGTGTAGAACGGTGTTTTTCAACCTTGGCAATTTTAAGATGTGTGGACTTCAACTCCCAGAATTACCTAGCCAGTTGCTGGCTGGTTATTCTGGGAGTTGAAGTCCACACATCTTAAAGTTGCCAAGGTTGAGAAACACTGGTGTAGAGGATATGATGTTCTCCATCTCTGCTCTCCAGAAATAGTTGGTAGCCTATACTCATGACTGGGCAACCTGGTAGCATGACTGGGCAATATGCTACCTATATCTATTCCAATGTGCTGCAATGTCCTTTTGGTCTCAGCAGTTGGCATGAGTTGGCTGGCCTCATCAAAGTTCAGAAGCTAAACCTTCTATAGAATCTTAGTTTTCTATGTATAGTATTCCCCAAAAGCATGTCCACATATAGTTCTTTTTAGATTTCTTTCAAATCTTTTTTTTCCTTAATGCCGTTCAAAGGCCTTTTCTGATCTTGTCTCAGATATTTCAGGAGAGATTACATCTAAGTGATTATAGTTATGTGCAATTATATTTGTCCTGTTTCAAAAGTAGTAAAATTCTTCTGTCATCAGGTACAAGGAGGGCCAAAACCTTTTCTTGATTATATTATTTGCCATTCAAGCTTTTTCCAATTCAGTACATGTCAGAAGTAACTTAACTCTTTGCAAACAATCAATAGAATTGATTCGTTTAATGGTCTTTATGAACAATGGCGTCAAGCCAGACAATAAGTGATCTTTGTCTAGGAGGCTGAGAGCAACTTGTGACCTGTAACGCTGAACATGCTAAAATGCCAGCAGGACTATAAATGGAGAGATCTATTAGAATACATATATCTTGGATGAAATGACATTTTGGCTGACAAATAGCAAGAAGAGAGAAAAACTTTACAGACAAGAACTCCACTATGGGAACTATATAGTTCTAAATGTCATGGAAAAGAGGCGTGTTCTGCCTCTTTTGTGCCAAAAATGTACAGCCTAAGGAAAATTCTTGGATTGATGCTTCAGTGTATTTGTAGTATACAGTCATGACACCTGCTCTTAGTTTCTCACATGGAAGGGAAGGGTAATATGTCCAGAAGGACATGTGTAAAATTTTAATTCGTTAGATCACATACTTTGCAAAAGAAGACAACAGAGATGTAACTGATCAAATTAGGTGTTTTTGTAGAGCTGTGAGGTCTCTTACAAAGACTGATGTGAACCATTTTTTGTAGCAGATAAAGGAGGGAATTTAAAGCTTTAGCATATTTTTGTTACCAACATAACACACTGAATTCTTTGCAGATTTTGATATGGCAATGAAATACATTGTCATGTCCAGTGTGGTGCTTGGGGCTGTCTAAAACCCTTCAATATTAATGTAAAACAACACTTCCAATCCACTTAATGGGTCGCTCCTATTGTATAACGTCATTTTCCAAGATTATGCATTTTATGACAATATTACCTTTTTCATAGAATAAATTTTATAAGGAAAAAAGACTGTCACTGCTTATAGTTGGTAAGTTCTGTGTATCCTGTGCAAATTTGGGAAGTACCCTAATAGTCCCAGGAGAAAAAGACAATGATATGCTTTCATAGTAGGAGAACTCAATGCAGTTATACATTGGTCTAGGGAGGAATATTTCCTTCCTGGGTAGTTGTCAGTTTATAAAGACAGTAGAACTTCCCTTGCAACTTAAATAATTGTGCTTCTGAACTGGGATCATTCCACATCATTCAAATCTCTCCTTCCCAGCCAGATTCATAGTACGTGGGAAGAGTTTTTATTGATTTTATTTATTGATCATATTTATAGTTGTCAACTTTTCTGAGCTGAAGGTCACATTTGGATTTTGAGAGCATTTTATAGACATTCTGACAAAATGGCTGCCATGCTTGGCATGGCCAGTCACAAAACACTCATATCTGATGGTAAACTGCTAATAATCCTTCATGATCCTAGCCTCACAAGCACACTATTGTGTTGAAAACATGGATGGGAAGGGCATTAATGATTTATTTCATTTTCTTCTCATGTGAAGTGGAGATGAAGGGATTTCTACTGTTTCAGAGTCTGTAGAAGCTGGGTGGGGGGGTACTAATGGAATTAATTTGGTCAGATTTCAGTTGGTCAATTGGAGGATAAGTGCTTGAGGAGCATGAAATGGAGAAATACTGTATGTGTGATTCCTGTGGGAAAACAAGAATCTATAGTTGATACCTCCTAGCCTTAACCTATAATGGGTCTTTCCCAATTAACCTTAGTGACCCTTCTTTAGGGTAAGGATGTAGTAACCCACATCTGAAATCTCCCAAGGCACAGAGGAATTAGCCTGTAATTTCCCCTTCCTTTTGGTACCCCTTCCTGATGGTAGAGATACATAAATGCAAACTAACTTAGTGACCCTTCCCTGGATATTATCTCTTTATGATACCAGACTTCCTAGTACTGTATACTTTCCCTTATAGGCATATTGTCTCTTTGTGATAACAAGATGTCGCCCGACAGTCATTCATCATCATAACCTAAGTTTGCACTTGTATGACGCGCAAGGTCATAAAGAGGCTCCTAACCAATCATTATCCTTCCTTTTGACTCTGTTTTCTTGAACTTAATGTATAAAAACCCAATTTCTTTGTGTTTGGTGTGCCTCTTTTGACAGAGGCAGCCCCTTTACTGCTGCACAACAATAAAGGAAATATCTAAAGGTTTCTAGTGCCCGGTGAAGTTATTGGCAGTCATCTCCGGGCAAGAACACTGTTTTGGATCCAACAGCTGATTGGTTCACTCCATTCTCAGTGTTTGGAGGTTGGCAGAAATAGAGGTCATAATGGAAGTTGGCAGATCTGCTACAAACTACTTTGGATGGATTGGAGAGTGGAAGTGCTCTGTCTTTTGAATTTTATTCCACTCACCTTAGATGCTGGGTGTCAAATTCAGCCGGCATGGCACAGCAAAGGCACCACTCAGCTTTGCCTAAGTCAATTACACCGCCCAGGCGTGAGCAGAGGAAAAGGGGAAGCAAAATCACGAGCTGATTACGGACAGGTGGTGGTGCTTAACTCAAAACCGCAAGCAGATGCTTTGTATCAGCGCGGCTCCCCTCGGGCGCTGCAAACAAAGGAAAGCGCAGAGGCTCGGAAGCGAAGCAATCAATGAACGATCGAGAACTCCCGCAAACAGGCAAACCCAACAAAGGCAACAACAGCACAACCCATAGACTGCAGTCAGAAACACAAAAGCACCGGACTGAATCTGCCATTTGGGCGAGGTGGGATTACTGAGGGTAATCTGTAACTAAGCAACGGGTAAAGCGTGGGAACGGGGAAGCTATAAAATACCATGTAAGCTATGCCAAGCCAACCCTAGCTTTGTCTTTACTTACTTACGTTACGCTTGAGTAAACTGCTTTGCTGAACACACGTGTCACAAGAATTTCTCTGAGACGAATGGGGTAAACCTTACACTGGGCAAGTTAGGTGACACAGACAGTTCTGATCTCCACCTTAGCACTGCCACTTGCTCCTCTCTCCTTCGCTTTGTACTTGCTTTTTATTTGTTCAAACCTATGTTTCAGTGTAGTAGTCATCCATCCAAACAGTACACAACCAAGCATTGCATATATTTGTAGAGCATCTACAAGAGTTTGTGGCCTGATCCTCCCTATCTGCTGTTTATATTTGTTTCAAAGGCTTAGGCTTGAGGGCAGTTGCTCCACTGACCAGCATTTGTCTACTCTGGGGACTGTTTCATTCTATTGCCTGCTGTATGAGTAACCAGCAATACAAGTAACATGTTGCTAGTTATTCATACAGTGCTTCAGAGGTGCTTCAGTTCTGATATCAACTCTTACAGTGGCTATCTGGGTTTAACAATGAGTGTTGACAAACAACTTGCAAAAAGTTGGCTTTTTAGAGAACTTTAGTATATTTTTTTTATCTTCTTGGTGGCTGTGAAGAGCCCAGATTCTTTTTTTACTGATCTGTTTGCTACTTTTTTAAAAATAGAGATTTTCCCCCTTGCTTTACTTGCAGTATTATTTCTGCCTTTCTGTTTCTTACTTTTTCATTTGATAATTGACAGTGATTTTGTTAATGGTTCCTTTTTGCACTGTTACTGGCTTTTATTCAGTTTCCTTGGAAGAGAGAAAGAGGGAAATAGGTTCTTAAAAGACTAATTAAATAAAGAAGGTCCTGGATCAGAAACCTTCTTCTGATTCTCAGGTATCCAGGATCAGCAAAGCAACAGGATCTTTCTTGATGATCTTCAGACATTATGAGAAACAAAACTGGGATATATTTGTGTGAGGGACATACTATTTGTAAAGGATTGTTTTAGTTCTTCAGGTTTTTTTTGCTGTTTTCTCAGATCTTACTGAAACTAACAAATGGGGGTTATATTTAAGTTTCTTACAGATGATCGAATAATTTCACCCAATTACATTCCTGTGGTGGTTGCATCCTTTGCATGCTTCACTATTATGACATTTTGTTCCACATCCTAAACTCTGAACTCAGAAGTTTGATGAAACTTGTTTTATTATTTTTTTTAAAGGGGAAATCTGGGTGTCAGCAGATGAGTGCACTGGATGCAATGCTGGAGGCCAGCACTATCCGTGCTCGTAAGTCAACCTTAACCTTAATATCATTCTGAGAGAGTTTCTCTTTTCTTATCTATTAAAAAGTTCTTAGCATGTTTATTTGAAATGACACCTGAGGCCTGAAGTCTCTCTATTTCTCACTCCTTTTTTTCCAGACTCCCAGTCTATTCTGCACAAATCATCTTTGGAAATCTCTGGAGGCAATTTGATCCTGCAAGTCTTCAGGTTCAATTGGCAAGCTAACAGATAAGAGTGAATGCACTGCAGATTAGCATCCAGCTTTGAATTCTTATCCAGTCTTTTGGAGTTAGGCTCATCATCAGTTTTCTAAAGGGTTTCAAGTGCCATACTTTGCGCCAATTCCCAGTCCCAAATCAATCAGTTTCAAGCCTCATTTTATATTCAACAAATGTGGAGAACCTCTTGATTGCTGACATTCTTTTCCTACTTTTTAACACTTTCCGTTCAGATTGCAACTATTTTTTTAATGAATTCTTCCAAGCACCTGGCTAGATTGGAGATAACTGATTTATAAACAATGGCCAGATTATGGGATTCCCCCCTTTTTGCAATAAAATCCAGCATGAAATCACTTGACAAATGTACTTGTTCAGTTATCTTCATTATGATAAATTATTTTACATCAAATCACAACCAAATAGACTGAATCGTTTGAGAGCTGCTTGACACTCTGAATATATTGCTTTGTTTTTTAAACCTTTTAGCAATTGGCCCATAAATATGTTGCAGCTAAGGAGTACTGCATCTTTAAGTATATTAAATGCAGTCTTCTGTGACCAAACATAATAGGATTTTTAAATGAATTTTAATTGCAGTACTTAAGAAACAACTTTTTAAACTTTCAACATGTGCAAGGCCTTTTGAAACTGACCAATTCAAATTAAATCTGGACAAATAACCGTCTCTTTTGATAGCATGGTTACAAGATTATATCACCTGTCAATGTCAAATACAGGTGAAACTCGAAAAATTAGAATATCGTGCAAATGTTCATTTATGTCAGTATGGCAACTCAAAAGGTGAAACCAATATATGAGATAGACGCATTACATGCAAAGCGAGATATGTCAAGCCTTACTTTGGTATAATTGTGATGATTATGGCGTACAGCTTATGAAAACCCCAAATTCACAATCTCAGAAAATTAGAATAGTGTGAAAAGGTTCAATATTCTAGGCTCAAAGTGTCCCACTCTAATCAGCTAATGAATCCATAACACCTGCAAAGGGTTCCTGAGTCTTTCAATGGTCTCTCAGGCTGGTTCAGTAGGAATCACAAGCATGGGAAAGACTGCTGACCTGACAGTTGTGCAGAACACCATCATTGACACCCTCCATAAGGAGGGAAAGCCCCAAAAGGGAATTGCAAAAGAAGTTGGATGTTCCCAAAGTGCTGTATCAAAGCACATCAATAGAAGGTTATGTGGAAGGGAAAAGTGTGGTAGAAAAAGGTGCACAAGCAGCAGGGATGACTGCAGCCTGGACAGGATTGTCAGGAAAAGGCCATTCAAAAGTGTTGGGGATCAAGAGCCACCACACACAGACAGATCCTGGACATGGGCTTCAAATGTCGTATTCCTCTTGTCAAGCCTCTCCTGAACAACAAACAACATCAGAAGCGTCTTACCTGGGCTACAGAAAAAAAAAAAAAAAAGAATTGGTCTGTTGCCCAGTGGTCCAAAGTCCTCTTTTCTGATGAGAGCAACTTTTGCATCTCATTTGGGAACCAAGGACCCAGAGTCTGGAGGAAGAATGGAGAGGCACACAATGCACGATGCTTGAAGTCCAGTGTGAAGTTTCCACAGTCTGTGTTGATTTGGGGAGCCATGTCATCTGCTGGTGTTGGTCCACTGTGCTTCATTAAGTCCAGGGTCAACGCAGCCGTCTACCAGGAGATTTTGGAGCACTTCATGCTTCCTTCCGCAGACGAGCTTTATGGGGATGCTGACTTCATTTTCCAGCAGGACGTGGCACCTGCCCACACTGCCAAAAGTACCAAAACCTGGTTCAATGACCATGGGATTACTGTGCTTGATTGACCAGCAAACTCGCCTGACCTGAACCCCATAGAGAATCTATGGGGCATTGCCAAGAGAAAGATGAGGGACATGAGACCGAACAATGCAGCGGAGCTGAAGGCTGCTCTTGAAGCATCCTGGTCTTCCATAACACCTCAGCAGTGCCACAGGCTGATAGCATCCATGCCATGCCGCATTGCGGCAGTCATTGCTGCAAAAGGGGCCCAAACCAAGTACTGAGTACATATGCATGCTTATACTTTGCAGAGGTCCGATATTGTTCTATTTCCAATCCTTCTGTTATTGATGTCATGTAATATTCTAATTTTCTGAGATTGTGAATTTGGGGTTTTCATAAGCTGTACGCCATAATCATCACAATTATACCAAAGTAAGGCTTGACATATCTCGCTTTGCACGTAATGTGTCTATCTCATATATTGGTTTCACCTTTTGAATTGCCATACTGACATAAATGAACATTTGCACGATATTCTAATTTTTCGAGTTTCACCTGTATATGGATAAAGGGGGGAAGTTTAAGTGTGTGTCTATGTAGGGCTTAAATTTAAATCCTCTCAACAGGGGACTTCAAAGAGAAAGAAATGCAATAAATCTGAGGTCGGCATAAGGTCACTGTGATTTTGTTCTGTACTTTGAAAGCTTAATATAAATATGCTTCTGGTGTAGATATAATCATGATGCTTTGATCCAGATAAATTTAACCAAGAACCAAGTGAAAACAAACAAATTATAGTATAAAAAGAACACAATCAGATCTGCATTACAACTAAGTTGGTTTTCAGGGTATTCATTTAAATCATAAACTATTCATGGCAAAGCCCATATAGATGCTTGAAAACACTTTTCTGATTGGCGCAGCTAACTTATTCAAAGAAGAAAATAATCCTACAACTCCTAAACTAATGTTTTGGATTATGGCCTGCAACAGTTACGCAGTGCTGCATTAGAAGCCTATGTACTGGAGAGATTAAATAAGCTTGTTTGCTGATGTTTGTTTTTAGCAAGAAAGAAAATGTATAAAACCAAAGGCCAGCAATGGCAACATTTTGAAAATTTATCTTTTAGCTGTGGTATTTCTTATGTCTAATGACAGACCCAGTTTTGCCATTAAAAAAGTGAGGAAACAGATACTATGAAGGGAGACAGCCGTGAGTGTTGGAAGACGATGCTATGACTGCTGTATAGGTTCGTACCTCCTTTGATAGCCTAAGCCAGTGTTGTCCAAACTTGGCCACTTTAAGATGAGTGGACTTCAACTCATCTTAAAGTGGCCAAGTTTGGACAACACTGGCCTAAGCCATGGGGGGGGGGGGGGGGGGGGGCGTGTCATCTAGTTTTCAGTGCTGATTCAACTAATCACTCCAGTTACTTTTCATGTTGAGAATTGAGATGGAAAAGGAAATATGTTATCCTTTGCCCCAAACATTTATATATATGTATATGTACATGTACATGTATATGTATGTGTAGGCTCAGTGCAGTGTATTCAGTCTATAAAATCATTTCAGGATTGTGATTATACTGAAAATTGTGGGGAGGTGACCCTGCCTTATCTGTGCAGCCCCAGTAATAGGTGTTATAAGAAAGAGTGATATTCAATTCCCAGAATTTCCCAGTCAGCAGGTTGTTTCATCAGAGATGTCTGTGAATTCTGTAAGGCACATTTGTGTGTGGGGTCCATGTCTGCAAGATGGCAGGAGTAATATATCCAAGCTATACCCATGCCTGCCATGTTGCAGATTGTGACCCGCCCCCCCGCCCCGGATGCTCACGTGTGGTGGCCGGGTATAGGATTATCAGCAAAAATAATCTGCCTTGAGTTCACTGGTCATCTAAAACCAGTTAACAGCCAGAAGGCTGGGAAAAATAGGTGCAATTACTTAGGTTAGTTAGCCTGGACCAGAAATAGGCAACCTGCAGCTCTTGAATCTATTTTTTCTGGTTATCAGAATCTCCTTCAACTGTACCACCACATTTTAGGGTTCATGCACTTTCCCACTATTTTCATAGAAACATATAAAACTGTAGGATGGATGGATGGATGGATGGATGGATGGATGGATGGATGGGGAAGGAAGGAAGGAAGGAAGGAAGGAAGGAAGGAAGGAAGGAAGGAAGGAAGGAAGGAAGGAAGGAAGGAAGGAAGGAAGGAAGGAAGGAAGGAAGGAAGGAAAGAAAGAAAGAAAGAAAGAAAGAAAGAAAGAAAGAAAGAAAGAAAGAAAGAAAGATCCCAAATCATCCCAAACCATGAAAACCATAAAAAATAAAACTCTGTTCCCATCCATATGCATGATAGTATGACCTGGCTTGTATCATCTTCTGCCCCCAATTTTCAGCCTTCTTCCGCAAAATGAGATGCAGTTCCCAGCTATCAATCAGTTGTCCACCTTCGGCTTAAACAGCTGCAAATGGGAGGAGCCATACTCTTTCATCAAAAAACGCTTCTCTCTTTTTTTTCATACCAAAAAGGAGGGGGGAAAAGGTACGTGTGTGTGCGCGTGTGTGTATGTGCTTACAGGGGGAATTTTAGCTCAACGGAGCAGTTTTATACTTTAATGCCAGTGTTGTCCAAACTTGGCCACTTTAAGATGAGTGGACTTCAGCTCCCAGAATTCCCCAGCCAGCCAAGTTTGGACAACACTGCTTTTATGCAGAAGACTGCAAGGCCAGTTACTGTGCTTTTATTTCAAGACGTGTGGCTGACAGGCAGTGGGAATCTGAGGTCTGGACAAAACAAATAAGACCTGTTCTGTACACTTGATTTGATGGTGTCTCTTAAGTCACCTTCCAAAAAGTAAATATTTCCCCAAGGTGATGCATAAAACGATGATTGAAGAAAACCAAAGAATGACATCAGTATTTAAAATAACGAAACAGAAGGCAGCCTGCTTGTGAATATAATTCAAGCAGCTGTTTTTACTTGTGAAACCTTTCATAATCTGTACACTTTTAATACAGGTATATAGTTTGTTTAATTATTGTTTTTTGTATTTTTTCTTATTTTTAGCCACATGCATCTACCTTTTTATTAGCTTAATTTGACAAGTGAGCCATCTCTTCACAAACGTTAAAAGTCTTTACACAGCCACTTAAACCATATATAGTAACAGAAACGTCCTGTTGATAAAGCTTTTTTTATCTTATCCAACCCAAAAAATGCATCCAGATGCCTGTTGAAGACTTTTACTGCTTCCCTAGGCTTAGTACATGGGAACCGGATGCGTGTATTATCTGCACATTGACTGCCCTTTTAGCCCAACTCTACATATATTTTTCCCCAGTACTTGAATGCAGATGTTAAACAGTATTTATTTATTTATTGACTTACTTATTTACCTACTGTACATGGCATAGAACTAGGTTATCTCCTATGGTTTCTGCTGGCCTGCACATGTCAGCAGAGTTGGAGCACTCTGGATTCCTTCAATTAAACTGTGCCATCTATTGGGCCAGGAATTATGTTGTGGTGACTGCCCTCTGGAATGGAATCCCTCCAAAGTCCACATAGCTCCCACACTGGTGGTGTTCCGTAAGGCCCTGAAGACCTGCTTGTTCTCCTAGATCTTGAATTAAGATGAATGGAGCTCCTGGTTGGATGTGTTTTTCTCTATGTTTTTGTAGAGAACAATGGGACTCTGCCATCCAAAGTCACATTGTTTGAGTTGTGCGGCCTTATAAATCTAGCTAATAAATAAATAAATAAAGAGTAACCAAATCCCTTGATAATGAAGCTCAAGCTCAGATACTTTGGTCACCTAATGCAAAGAGAGGACTCTTTGGAAAAGACCCTGATGCTGGGAAAGATGGAAGGCAAAAGGAGAAGAGGACGGCAGAGGATGAGATGTCTAGATAGCATCACTGAAGCAATGAGCATGAAATTGAGCAAACTCAGGGATGCAGTGAAAGATAGGAAGGCCTGGCGCAATATGGTTCATGGGGTCACGAGGAGTTGCACACGACTTAATGACTGAACAACAACAACAAACCAAATCCCACTTGTTTTGTTATGTATTATATTTTTATTGTTTATTATATTGTGAGCTGTCCAGAGTTGGTTAGGAGTTGGGTAGTGCCCATACTGAATTAAATGAATAAATAAATTCTCCAGCATGTCCAGCTAAGTATATCTTCCCAGACATGACTGAAGCCAGATGAACTAGTCAGATTCTAAAAGACTAACTAATTGCATTCACCCTACTCTTTTTCAAGTAGAAGTAATCTACCAAAGTGATAAACACTGTTTCTGTTTCATAATCAAGTCTGAAGATAATACGCATGAGATTAAAATATTCAGTTCAATTCAGAAGTGCTGGTAAGCTGAATGAGATGAGTCTTACCCATTTAAAAAATAACTTCTAAAATTGGACTTAAAAAAAAAAAAAAAGCCTGAACAGGAAAAGGAAAAATGGATGACAAAAGATAACGTGATTAAATGTGTTAATAATTGTAGAGATAACGCTATAGTTCCAGTGACATAACTAATTTTGATTTCTATGTAGGGATAATGTATTGCTCATCTGTTAATTGAATCACTGAAAGAGAAGATATGCAGAATATTTGAATTAGAAATTTAAGAGCTTCCCCTCCATTAAGCAGCATAATGTTTTAATTCAGTTAATATTGTCTTTCCCTCATGATAGTCAATTTGCAATTTGGGGATGTAGCAACCTGAGAGGAAATATATAATCTACATAGCCGTGAATTTATTTTGTTGCTTACAGGCTTCTCATTGGGTTTCTGGAATTTGTAAGCGTTGAATGAAATGATGCACCTCTAGGCATAAAATGAGATCTAGGCTGCCATGAGAAAATCCAGGCCTGCTTTTTTGCTTTTATGGTATTCTTGTGATACTAAATTCTTTTGGTCTGGGCAAAACTTAAGGAAAACTGAGCTGACTGGTATTCTTGGACCTATGCCTGGTGCTTTCCATCATAGACACAGAGGAAAGACCACACACTGAAAAGAGCTGTTAGGTTAGATCAGCCTGAATTCCTCAAGGCTTGATAGCTTTAATTAACCTTTGCCCACTTATATATTTTTCTTAAGCAACTTGATTTCTTTCTTTGGCTTAGGTCAATGTTACATTTTGTTTGCATATAAACTAATTCTGCTAACCTTTCAGTGTTTCTCAATACTCAAACCCATTATGATTTTTGGACTCAAGGAATGAAAAATCTTTAGATAGCTTGCTTATTTATTTATTTATTTATATTTCAAATTTAGTCACTGCCCATCTCACTCAAAGTACAGTATTAGCTTGGTCAAATCATTATGAGACGATTTGTTCAGACTTAAGTGGTTTTAGAAACTGGTGCAAGTAGAATAGGGGAATCATTGGGACATGGTTCTGAATTTGCCAAATCTATGCAGGTTAGCCATGGACAGGAAAGAATGGGGAAAAGCTTCCAATTAGGGTTGGGATCTAACTTAAACAAATCTTCTGGGGTCGGATTTGGTTCATGCCCCTCCCCTTCTGTCTCACTTCTGTTGTGTTCATTTTATTTTCTTTTATGTGTTTGCTAACTTTACACAGGAAGAAGCCTACAGGACAAACTTCCAGGTATTTGGCTATTTCTTTTTTTGAGTCCCTGGTGTACCAACTTCTGGGAGGATATATTTAGCTTGGCAGGTCACAAATTATACAAGTCTTGCAAATGTTGTTTTTGTAGTTCTTGAATGCCAGGACAAGAGTTTTTGTGATATAATGAAAGCCTAAAGCAGCTAGCATCATTAAACTAAAACAAATTACTATAATCTTAAAAGACAAGCAAACTATATGAAAAAGGATTTAACCATAAATATGCTACATTAACTTAGAAATAGAGTTCCAATACCTACAAAGAACAAATTCAGTGAATAAACAATAGGATTTCATAACATGATATATCAATAGTTAGCAAGGTCATAATAAAGCATAAATCTAAAGTCCAAATATACATTCTGATACAGCCTCATGCTGGCAGTCAAAAAATTGGGACAGAACATTAAAATAGACCAAACTACTTTAAAGGCAACAGAAGTTAAAGATGTGGCCATTAATATAGTGACTACAAAGGATATCAAGAATCATCATATCCATAGCAAAACCTGTTTTCTCACAATTCATTATTGCAAAAATGGAAAAAGGAATGGTAGCTTTGCTGCTTCCATTGGCACACAAACACTCTACCTGAAGCAACCATATGTAACATATTAATAAAGGGCCAATGATACATTTCTTCCAGCCACACCAGCCAACAGCCAACCACCAGACTTGATCTTCTAAGAAAGAGCATTCAAGAATAGCTGATATACTCAAGGATGACGAGAAGAGGGCTGAGCCAAAGAAAAGGCAGATGACCTAGTCCTCTGCTCTGCTTCTCCACTGCTTTACCAAACTCATTCTCATACAATGAGAATATAATGCAGACTGGTCCCCCAAACAACAATGCAGTCTGCTCACTGGCGGGGAAATGGGCTCGGTACATTAATGTCAAGTTAATTTTTATTTTTTTAATCGGATTGCTATCTCCTTCCCTCACAGAAGCTCCTATGCCTTGAACTGGATATGGAGATGTAGCTTCCCTGACACTGGATCCAATAGTGCTGCCTGGCAGAAGAACAGTCACCACTGCTGGATTGCATTCTCCTTTCTCCTGCCCTCCCTCTCACCCATACCCTAAGTCCAGGCTGCCGTGGTGAGAGTAGAAGAATGGAAACAAACAAACAAACCCACTCCTGTTTGAACAAGTGCAAGTATGCTTACATAATCCTGGAGTTGGTTTCTGTGTACTGCTGGAAATGCTAGGCCTGTTGAATTTCTCATTCATATATTGCTGTTCAAATGAGACTGATATTCTGTTAGACTAACAGTTGACTGTTCTCATTCTTATGGTTAGGGAAATAAGACAGGCAAGATAAAGAAGGCAGATAGTGAGCAGGTATCTGCTTATTTCTTACTGAGAGGCACTGGTGGCTTGGCCCATTTCCATATTTACCACTCTGAGGATCAGCCTGGTGCCATTGTATTTCCTGCTGTAATCCAAAGCTCTCCCTGGTTCACAGAATGGGTTTAGTCACAAAGAGTTAATGGAGGAGAAAATCAGAATGTATTGATTTGCTTCTTGTGCCTCAGGAAAGAAACATTTCTCTTTCTCCTTGTGTGTGTTTAATGGATTAAATGCAATATCAGAAACTGGCGGCAGGCAGATGTTGACAAATTTAGATTCCTGATCCTAGACTTCAAAATTCTTGGGGTTTGCTTAGAATGTTTAGGGTGGAAGAGAGATCCATTTTGCAGTATGCCTCTTTCTATTGCAGTTCCCGAAGGCACTTGTGGCTGAGAAATACTACAGAGGCTGCTGTATTCCTCAGATATACTGAAATTTGCAGAGAACATTTTCCCCCATACATATGTCAGGATTCCACAGTTAGCTCAGAACTACCTACTTGTTGCTTATAAATTCAAAAGATGGTGCCTCTGAATCTATTTTTCTTGGTCCTCAGAGTCTCCTTCAATCCTGCAACCAAATTTTAGAGTTAATTCAGTTTCCCAATGTTTTCATGGAAATGTACAAATGTCTAGGACAAGTTAATTAAGAAATTCAAAATATGGAGAGAATCCTTCCAAATAATGTAGCATTATATCAAGAAATGGTCCTACCATTAGGTAGAACTTCAGGCAGCCAAAGATTGTGTCAGCAATAACAGCAGCCCTAAATTTGCTCCCCCTGAAACTCTAACTATTTCAACTGTTGGATGATAAAACCGCAGGAGCCATGGGGCTTGTTCTAACCCCTGAAGCTGAGTATACTGGAGGGACTGATTTGGCAGTCTAGTCAGTTTCACTACCTAGAATGAGGGAAGGGATCTTTTACCACGTCTTGGACTGATTCTGATTATATAGGGAAATAGGGAAGTATAAGTGTGGGCAATATTCATATGCCTATTTTCTGCAAGCATTATTGTCTTTGAATGACATACCTTAAGGAAAGCCAGGCTCATTACCACATCCCTGGTTCATGTGTTTAATACCTGTTATGTGCACTGTCCAGGTTATAGCAGCTATATGGAGAAAATAATATCTGAACTAAAGCTCAATGTTACAATACCTGCTTTGCTTGCAGGACTGTGGCTGTGAGTTCTCCCCTTGAGCATCCTCACAGGGTTGTTATTGTGGAGAAAATAGGAGGAGGAAGGAAAATAGGAGGAAAGTGGCAAACATACATTAGGTATGTTTGCCACCTTGAGTTATATATAAAAAAGGTGGGATAAAATAGCAACAACATCTGCCTATCCCAGGTCCTTGGGAAGGACTTGATAGGTGGATAAAAATGCCAGATCTAGTCTAAACATCTGGTTGACTGTGCAACCAACCATAATAATAATGTTATGGATTTTCTCTGCTTTCTTCTCCTTTAATTTACTGTAATCTTATTGTTGTCATTTTTTAAAAATTGCAAACAGCTTTGAGAGGAGTACATGGGAAACGATGCATGTGCACCCACATATAATATGATCCCAGATTCTGTCTCTGGGAAGAATGAGATAGCTGGTGAAATGAAAGATCTTACCTGAGAATCTGTTGGTTCAAACTAAGCTACATAATGTTACAAAGCTAATTTAAAGTGAGGACAGTACGGCCCTCACCCTGGCATTTTGTGCAGTGTGCAGCTGAAGGAAATATAGCACTGTGCAGCCAGTGGGAATATAAATTGATGAATCAGGACAGTTTAATAGGTAGTGAAGAAGGGATGGAGAAAACAAGATGGGATTTGTTGAAACTATCCACTTAATACACACACACATGCGCTCATACACCTGGTTGGCTAGAATCATTAAATTAGCTTACTTGAAGGTATTTACTTTTGTTGTGAGAAATTTGCTTGGAAGCAGGTATAGCAGGAATAGCTGAATGTAGCATGGATGGTATCATCAATGCATTGCAGTCATTTGTACACTAAGATGATGATGATTTGGGTGTTAATTGATGCTACTCTGCAGAACAAACCAACAAACCAATGAAGCAACTTCCCCGCCTGAAAAACAAGGAAAAGAAGATGAATTCACCATCTTGCAACTTTTTGGCAGGCACCTCAACTTTCTATAGCAACATACAAGTGCATTGCAGATAAGGATCAATTTTTTGCGGTCAACCTGGATAAATGCTTTTGATCTATTTGTGCCAAACTAATTTCCTAAAAGCAGGGTGACATTCTATAGAATGAAGTTGACTAAGCTTTCAGAAATATTTGTGGTAGGACTGTAAACATTGACAAATCAAGATTTGGGAACACAGCAAAGCACTCATGCAACTCCTAAGCTGTAGACCAAATCAGTTCACTTGTGTTATTTCAGCTTTCTTTCAGCATTCTCAAGAACAGGAGTTAAATTGTTACATTGATAATGACTGAATTTGGAATAGATGGTTTGTGTGAATATGGCAGAACAGGTCTCCTGGAACAGAAAGATGGCAGCCCTGCCATGTTGCAGAGTGCAGTTGGTCAGCTTTAGGCAGCCCAGTTAAGTGACAAAGCAGAATAAGATTTGGCAATCTTTACAGGCTTTGGGTGGCATCACACCATTTTGTATAAACAACTAGACACCCCTTAAATGCCTAAACTTTTAGTGATCTCACCCCAGTACTCTGCACAGGAGTATTGAAATGCCACAAGTTCTTCCTTGTGAATGTCAATATTTTGTGAGAGATGACCTCACAATGTTGTAATCATTTCATACTCTAGTGTCCTCAGGTGCTCTATTGTTGACTCCCTGAAATAGGAACTAATTTCTGAATGGCCCTGCAAGTCTTTTAAAGGTATTATCAGTGAAAAGCACTACCTCGACTCCTCTTTAAGTAATAAAAATATCTCAGACAATCATGCAAACATCCCATCTGATATAAATTAATGAGGATCAGTAGTCTTGTCTGCAGAAATCAATACTGGAGATATAGTAAGTTAATAGAACCATAGTGTTGAAAGGGACCTTGGGAGTCATCTAGTCCAGCCCAATGTTCAGTGTGAGATCTATACTTCAGGATACAATTATGACATCCATGAATGATGACCATCCTACTTCCACTTATATGCTTACAGAGGAGGGGAACCTATTACTTCCATTGCCAATCTGTTCCTCTACCAAATGGCTTTCAGCGTATGAAAGTTTCTTCTAATTTTTTGTTTTAGATTTAAGTTTGCAGCTGTGAATCAAGGCAGAGTAAGAACTAGTATGTTGCAGAACCACAATACATTTCTGTAAACCAAGGCAAAGGTAGGGAGGGAGAGGGAAAGAGACCCCCCCCCCCCAAACCTTTTAGGAAAAGTCACAGTGAGTGCACTTCACAAAAAGCAAAACCTGGTCTATTAAGATCACATTAAATGGCTCACAAATTTCTCATTTTCCCAAAAACTGACAAAGTTTGCCTGTTGATTTATTATTCATATATGGAGAGATGCTTTCCTTGAGAATATCATAAATGCAATTTTGCCAGCCCAATCAGCCTCTCAGGTTTTCTGATGAAGTGATAAGCACAATAGAATTCAGCAGGATTAAGGGATGAAGTGGAAAATGAAAGCTGAGTTGTGTTTCTGTAAGTTCCCTTGCGTGAAACAGCCACAGATAGATAAGGGATGCCAAATAATGTGTGAAAATATCTACATAAACCCTTTTTCTAATAGAAAACTGGGACTCCATCAGACCTCTGCTTCTAGAATGGATGATTCTGAATCTTAGTAGCAGCACTGTCAGGGTAATCCCATTAAAAGGAATTCAGTTTATATTTATCTGGTGCACATGGTCTCTGTGTGCTGAAAAGAAAGTAAAAAAAAAAAATCCTCTATATTTATTTACAGAATCTTCTGGTGAGTTTGGTAGGAGGGCTTAATAAATATAAAATCCTCTTTGCTGCTTGAACAAGAAGTTTGGCCCACTATGCATATGCATGTGTGAATATATTCCTGTATATGAACCTATATTCAGGTTGGTCAAGTTGATTGCAGTGTTCATATCACTTTTATAAACTATGACTTTTATAACTGAGCTCAGTGGATTGAGCCAACATTTCTAAAAACCTGGCAGAAGACAGCTGATTGTTGGTAAGATTCTGGTAATGCATTTTCCATAAAAGCTAGAAAGGTGGTGGGAGAAGATTATATATCTTCTCTCCAGCCGATCAAGGAAAGAAGATGCTCTCACTCTCTCTGCTTGTGTGTGTGTGTGTGTGTGTGTGTGTGTGTTTTAGTGGAAACTGAAAATGGCCAAAAAGTAGTAAACTACTAATATGAACCTGGATTTTGCTGCAGTAAGAATACCATTATCCCTCCATTTAAGTTCAGTCTCTATTTATTATATCAATTTATAATAAAAGTACCATAAATTTTCAGTGATCTCCTTTCAGTGACACTTGAGTAACCATTGGCAACTCTGACTTCTCACCCCTTGGATATGATGCACACCTCTATATAACATCCAACGATCAATTTATTTATTATCATTATCCAGTGGAAGGAAGAATGGTAGCAATTACTTCCTCTGTCATCTGTTTCCACTCCAACTGTTTGTTTTAGAAAACACATGTAACTTTCGGAACTGGTGTTCCGTTACCTTCTTTTTCTCTTCATTCTTCTTTCTTTGTAATTTTTTTTTGGTTGTACCTTTTTGTTCATACTGCAAGCAGGGACCATCTTATTTCTGGTATCTTAATACTGAAAAACAAAAATTATTTTAAATGTAGCAACTTCACACTGTTTTGCACCCTACTTTAAAAGATATTATATATTTAATGGTGCAAAAAAGGGTAGAGGGGAAAAGATGAGCACTTCCCCAGCTGAGAATGGCGGTGGCATGAGACTGTCAATTTCAGCCTTCATGATCAAACCATTGTTGGCTTTGAGAGAAAGATCCATCAAGAAAACGAAACCTCTGTCAAAATAGCCACATCTCCAAGTGGAAAACTTAATGTCGAGAAATGAGTTCCCTGCATCAAAGAAGGAAGTTTTACTAGTCTCTTCCCCATGAATGACATCGGCTCCCAGGAGTGATCAATGGAGACCGTACTTGTCATTGATCGCTCTGTGATTTACACTCAGCAGATCTGCTGGGTTTTGTGTTTGATTGACAGTTGTTAGATGAAACTGGTTTTAGAGAAGTGTTCTCAAAAGGGGTAGTTTGCAAACAAGATTGTAACTTGCTTCCTTGGTTTAGATTTTATTGCTGGAGGGGGACAAAATGTCAATGGCCTTTTTTATTGTCAGTGAGATTCTGAGATCGCTGTTTTCTCCTAGGGTCCTAAGATATCTTTTCTCAGGCAGAGTTTCAGACAATAGCTGGAGTGGGTTTAAATGAGAAAGGTGAACAATTATTTTACAAACAAGAAAATTGCCTTAGGTATATTGTTGTGGGTTTCGTATTATTTATTAGTATTATTATGTCTTACTATTAAAAAAGTCAATTTTTCTTATCAAAGATTATTTTGCCTTGAGCATATATCAATTAAACTAAATTCAGGAATAAATATTACGGGTCACATTGCTTGCAATGCACACACATAAACACACACATACACATTTGTGAAAAACATATTTAAAGGATCTCTTTTCATTCCATTTGTCCATCCATTCCCCTCGCCACTTACCTACTGACTTTACAAAGATGTCTAAAAGCTAATTGTTAACAATTTGTGATTTTAAGCCTTTAAGGCAATCCTCTCCTTATTTTGAGCTGCGCAAACAAAATTTGGGGATGTGAGTTCTGTAAGGAAGAAACTGGCTCTAAGTAGCTTGCAGAAGGAAGACTTAGCAGAACCATGACTATGTAGGTAGTTGGGCAGAAGGTGGAGTAGATTGTCTACTTTTACTTCAGACAGCAAGATAAGAATCTGTCAGTAGGGAAATGGATTTTGCCTAAATCTTCTAACAGTGAACCCTCTTTTGTAATTGAATAGAGTGCCTTAGGAAGATCTCATTCTCTTGAAGCATTTAAGCATGTCATGAATAGCAGTAATACAGGAAACCACACCAAGGAACAAGCTACGAGTTAATTGAATTTGTCCTAAGAGCAGAGTGCCTTCCATATGGTTTGGATTTCAACTCCCATTCGCCCCAACTCAAACTTCCCCGGGGGGATACTGTTCCAGAGGGCAGGTGCCTTGATCTCCTGAATAAAAGGCAGGATACAAATCTAGCAAATTAATCAACCAATACATTTCTAGAAAAATGGACATAACTCTTGCAAGTTGCATTGTAATTATTTATGGAAAAAAATCTAATTCACTTTGTTAGCATAGCTGGTTTGTCAGATGTAATTAAAATGAAGGTTAAAACAGCTCAGTCAATTTGAGCATAATAAAAGCAAAATGTTTTTCTTTTTTTCCCCCACTCCAGAAGTTCATAGGCAGTACTTAGAAAGCAATACTTCTCTGCTATTGCAGTTCTCACTAAATATGAGGAAAGAATGATATAGATTTAGTGGCTATAAATTCACCCTGACTCAAACTTGACATTGATGGTTTGTCCTCAGATTTGTATCTGGATTTATGGATGACATCATCTGTGGTGGGTGGAGGTCTGCTTTTGCCCTATTCAAGTTTCATAGTTATGGTATTGAATGTTGCCAAGAAATATAGGAGCTTCAGTGGTGGCACACACGTGCACGCACATGCGTGCACACACACACACACACACAGCCACTTCTTTTCTGCATCAATAATCTCTGTGCTAAATGTGGAGGCACAGCTCTGGAGTGGCCATTTTCAAAGTTCTTCCAGATACTACAAATGAGGCTGTGCCTTCTTGTTGGGACTCCAATTAAAGTGTGTGTGTGTGTGTGTGGGGGGGGGGGGAATCAGAAGCAGTCCAGTTGGGCTTGATGCTACTTAAGACGGAATATATTTTTACGTTGTATACTTGAAATCTCTTGTCTTCTATCACTGACTGGATTGGGTGTTTGCACAATAAACTATCTCTTTCCTTCTCCCTCCTTGACCAGATCAAGCATATCACATTTTGAAACTTCTAATGTCTATTGGAACTGTTAGAGAAGGCCTCAGAAGATAGGTGTAGCCTAGCAAAGCCAAGTAATATGGCTATTCTCTTTGTTCTTAGAACTGAAGACCCATATTGCATCACAAAGCTGCTTCAAAGGTTGTTTCATTTAAGTTTGTTTATTTGAATAACCCATTCAAAGACCTAATTTGTAAACCAAACCTCATTTGTAAATCAAATTAGATCTAATTTGTAAACCAAATGTATGGCTTAGCATTATGTATGAACCAGGATATGACGGCTTGTTCAGTAAAAACATACTTCAAACAAATTATGGCTTTTGTACAACATTTCTTTTAAGAGCTGACACTCCATAAATCCTGTTTCCTATTACTGAATAATAAACTATTGTCTACCTATATGTATCCAGTAAGTCTAGCAACTTGAGAAAGGTTCCTTAGCTAGAAAATGGTCTAATAGTATAAAATTTCAAGCATACATAGAAAGGACTCTTTTTCAAGTAATGATTCAAATCTTCTGGACTGCAGGATTGGGTCTCCCTTTTTGAGCACATTTGTATGGAAGGTAAGCCTCAAGGGATAAAAAAAATATGCTCCAGTTGTATAGAGTAGTGTCCTGAAAGCAATGAAAAGCAAAGTTTATTGTTCCAAAATCAATATCCAGGTGAACTCTCTCCCACTCCCTCTCTGGGTCTCTCAAAGTCATTTTGTTCAGAAGCTGCTTGCTTCCCAGCAGCCTTCTCCAAGCTCACAGTGGGTGTTTCATCTTAACAGTTCTGCCCTTCTTATTTCTCTCCTTCGCTGCATTGTGCTTGCATTTTGCTTCATCATCACTTTGGTGTCATTCATTAGCATGAATATTTGCTCAACTGGCACATTAATGCTTTGGAAAGAAACCAGAAACACAGTTTTGAATGCTGATAGCTCGCTGGCAGGATGAAAAACAGAAATCAAATAGGAATGATTCCCTTTATTTTTACCTCTCCTCTCTGGTTCACCACCTACTTAGTGGCTGAGATTTTTTCCTCCCATTACTCCTGAAGAAATAGATATTCCTCCCAAGACCAGTCTGTCCTTTTTTTTTTTTTAATTCACCACTTCATCTGATCATCTGAGCTTTCAAGCATCCTTCATATTTTTCCAGAGCAATGTAAACTACCAGTCTCTAGATTTCTAGAGTGGAATGTATAATAAAACAGCATTTTCTAGGACACTGCAGGTGACTGACCTTGTGTAGGCTCAGAAGCTAAGCATCCCTTGGCCTTGTGACTATTTGAACAGAATGCTCAGGAGGCTAACCCGGGAATTGAGAAGGAAAAAAAAAAAAGGGGGGGGGGACAGAAGAAAGCAGATGACAAACCATTTCTGCATTGTTGCCAAGGAGACTACATGAAAGTACTCATGAAGTCACCAGGAGTTGAGCCTGATTCAAAGGAGGCTTTTTAATGCGGCCTTTTCTGCCAGGTATCTATGAGAGCAGCAAAGTTCTCACATGATCTTGCGTCCTGACTTACCTTTGGGGAGTTTTTGGATGTCTGTCTTATTGCTATGTACTGAGGGCAGAGATTCTTAAGCTCTTACATAACGTAAGCTCCGTTTCCCTTTTTTTCTTTTCAAAACTGTCATCTGATTCATTCAGCTGGATTAGGTTAGCCACAAGGGTGGCCTGTCATTTATTTATCTTCTTTCTTCTATGATAGAGAGAAGTATATTTCCTCACTTTCTCATGGGCGCCTCCTGTTGTATTAGTCTCGCGCTCTCTTCGTGGGTGTGTGAAATGTCAGGGGATGCCATTCAGTGCTCTCCCTCATTGCTGCAGGCACACAGAGATGGCAATTAACAGATGACCTTAATGGAAAAATTAGGCAATGTTAGATTTGGGGCTTATTTATATTATGTCCCCATCCTTAGATGGTAAGGTGCAAAACTTCTTTTTACTCCCAAGGATAAGCCTGTTAATCCATAGCTGCCTACTGTGACTTCAAATGGGGCTGTTTCCAAACTCTCCTATTTTAGATCCCATTTTAAATAATAAAGTAGCAGATAAATTATTGCAGTACTATTGTTGGCATTGATGTTGTTGACAGCAATGATAATAATCTAATGAATTTGGCAGTGAGCAAAAACAGCTACAAAAAGAAGTGGGGGGTGGTAGGCAAGGCACTGGTTTGCAGGTGTTTGTTGTAGATAGCTCCACTAAAATGATATTAAAAATAGCCTAATGAAAGATACATGTAGAATGACAAGTGAAATAGGAAATGTGTTCCCCATATGGGGCCTGGCTCAGTTTGGATCCTCTCCTAGAGGAGTGGGGAAAAAAAGCTTCTTTTTTACTTTCATTGCATCAAGGGGGGAGATCATCACTTTAATCTCATTCTCATGTTGCTGATAAAAAGTGGGAATGAAATCAATGCTTCTGGAAAGAACCTTTAAAAATGGGAGTGGGGGTGGGGTAGGAAATGAAGCAACAGAGCCAAGGACCAATGTCATTCTTAAAGACATGGAAACAAGTGAAGTGAATTATGTTTGAGCACTTGTGTAAAATGGACCTCTTAAAAGTTCTATTAAGTATTTTATCTGTTCTTTTCTGTTTTGCTGATGATAACTGTCAGAATTTGTTTGCCCTGTATACACAGACTCTGAATACCAATATCTGAAGTATCTCTAATCCCAACATTTTTATTTGCATTTTCTGGCATGGAACAAGCAGTCAGAGAACTGTTACTTCTGCAGTAGCAGGTGACACAGACTGAGTATATAAGTATATAAGAACACCAAAAAGCTACTAGCAAAAGATGTACTATTATTTTTTCAGGTGTGGGGGGCATGCTACATGGTCTGTAAAAAAGTGAAAAAAATAAAACCTCAAGTCAGCCTTATCCAGTGTGGGTGCCATCCAGATGTGTGGACCAACTCTCAAAATTCCCTAGCCAGCATGGCCATTGCTGACAATCAAATGAATGAATGAATGAATGAATCTAGAATATGCCTAGATTGGAAAAGGCTATCATGGATATTCTTGGAAGTCAAATCTACACCTGAGCAGCTAATTATATTGATTTAAAATACAACAGCCCTTCTGGAGCTGATGAAACATCTGTGCAGGCCAGCATTCTTTTTTCTTCAGTTAGTGATCAGAAGCCCATAGCAGGACATAAAGGGAATATTCTCTCCATCTTGTTGTTTGTTCCTGAGCTACACAGAATTCTGAGGTATATATTCTATGATTCTGAAGGTTTCAGTTCAATTATTAAAGTGCTTCCCTGTCAAATTACCACAGCAAACTCCATGTTAGTACTGCAATGTGTAAAGAAGTACTTTCCTGTTCCTGTTAAGCTATATTGCTCTTTGAGTTGTATGAACTGATTATACAATTTGCTTTTTTCTGTGTCAGAAACCATTTTACCCAGTCCCATGAAATGTTTTATTCTTCAATAGCCTGATCATTCCGTTTTTGTATCTTGGAAAACATGCAGAAAAATGCCCGACACTTGTTTTTCCAAATGCTAACAAATGTGCCATTTTTTTCTTCAATGAATTCTGCTTGTAATGTCACAGTGAGAACCAGTCAAAAGGTGGTTTTTTCACCCTGGAGAGTATAACAATTTTTTTTTTTTTTGAACCATCATCTTGGCAAAACAACATTTTATTGCAGGAGCTGATTGTAAGATCTTGAAATGGCATCTGGCAGCTTGAGATACAAACCATGTAAAGCTGAAGACAGTTGTTCCCCAGAGTATTTATGCAAAGGAGCTCATCTTAAGCAAGAATAACTGGAAGTGCTGTTGACTTGACACTAGAAAGTTCTGGCTTTTAAATTCTGTGTTTTGGAAACTAGATCTGGAGAAGTTGATATGGATATTTTCAGTCACTGTTGCCCAAAAACTGTCACGGCCTTCACAAGATCCAATGGTTTTCCTCTCTTTTAGGTTTAGTGTTCAGTGATGACAAGACTGATATGTTTTCAATGACTGACTGGTCTATTTACTGAAAAGAAAATACATTGGCCTTGTGGCATTATGAAGAGAATGAGGCTTTATCCTCATGAACTGAAATCTCAGTCAAAGAAGAAAGAACCTTGGATACATCACCTGAGAATGGAAATGGCACAGGAAAAAGAAAAAAGAAAAATCAAGAAAAACTTCACCACAACTTCCCCACCCTGAAATTTCTAGAATGTATTTTGACTACAGGTTCCAGATGCTTGGCTGGGAATTCCTAGTTGGGAAATACAGAAATTGCAGTCCCATGTATATGGACTATTCCACATTGAGAATGTCTGCTTTGGAGTTTTTTAAAATCATTCCGAGGGGAACAATTTCAAAGATGGAGTCTTAAATCTTTTTCTGCTGGCTTTTTTGAACTCCACGGCAATTGCTTCCTTCTGCAGAGGGACCTGTTTGGAACCTGGTGACATAGGAAAGCAAATGTGAGATGGAGTGGAAAAATGGTTACACAGTGGAAGTATGCAATTAAGATGCTGTAGTAGAAATGGGATGCTAAGTTTAGATCTAACACGAAGGAGGGTCTGGAGTTATAGAAGACCTTGGCTTGTTCATGACACTGGCTTTAGTGAAGTTCTGCAGTTCAGCTGTGAACCTGACTGTAGTTTAATAAGTTAGGAAAAGCATGCAGAGCATGGCTTCTGGAATTCCTTCCAACACCTTCACCAGCAATGGCTGCAGCAGGAACATTACTTCTGTGTAATGGAGTAACATGTTGCAACTCTGTGTGCATACATTACTGTTCTCTCATATTGTGTCTCTCTGTGTTTAGCTGTACACTTGAAAGCATAACTTCAGCTCGATATTTTCCATTCGGGGTCACATGACCGGTACAGAGAAAGGAGGGGTCTGAGAATGGAGCAGCCATCAGCTTTCTGAACTCTTGTCCTTTTTCTGAAATGTTTTTCTCTGTAGCTCCAAGCTGGATCCAACACATTTTTGATCTCAATATTTTATTTGCCAACTTCTTCCACTATGGGTATTAGTGGGGGGGGGGGGGGGGTCAAAAAAGTCCAGATGGCAGCCACAACTGTGTGATCAAAGCCCCACTTTTTCATTACGGGTCATGCTTAACAAATGTAAGAAAAGAACTAGAGCTTTGATGATGGCCTCAATCTTGACTTTTTTAACCATCCTTGTGGACACTGCTTATCTCCCACCATACCAGACCTGGTTCTGTTCTGCTCAGTTTTTTTAGGGAGTTATCCTGCTGAAAGATAAACAAAGTTCTAACTCTCTCTCTCTCTCTCTCTCTATATATATATATATATATATTTCCCTATATATATATAAATATATATATATATATTTATATAT
The DNA here is from genome assembly GCA_030867105.1 of Liasis olivaceus. Lineage (NCBI taxonomy): Eukaryota > Metazoa > Chordata > Lepidosauria > Squamata > Pythonidae > Liasis > Liasis olivaceus. Next base: position 40,282,478 of record CM061349.1, read on the forward strand.
ATAGTGGGACTTCCAGATCCAGATGGACAGGCAGGTACTGGCCAATCAACCAGACATCATGATAGTAGACAAAGACCAGAAGACAGCGATAGTGATAGATGTAGCAGTGCCAAGTGACAGCGACATCAGGAAGGAGGAGCATGAGAAGCTGGAGAAGTACCAGGGCCTGAAGGAGGAAATCGAGAGGATATGGAAAGTCAAGGCCAAAGTGGTCCCAGTGGTGGTAGGAGCACTCGGGGCTGTGACTCCTAAGCTGGGAGAATGGCTCCAACAGATCCCAGGAAAAACATCAGAGCTCTCTATCTAGAAGAGCGCAGTGCTAGGAACAGCTAAGATACTGCGCAGAACCCTCAAACTCCCAGGCCTCTGGTAGAGGACCCGAGATTGAGGAAGACACGTACCACCCATAGGGGTGAGAGGGGAATTTTTTTTCCCACCATTCTGTTGGGATGGAAAGAGTAAAAGTGGAACCTATTAGCTGGTAATTGGGCCAAAAACAATCCCCAAATCTATTCTGAAAAAAGGACAAAGGTGTTTCTCCAAAGCATTCTGTTCATCTTGAAAATGTTTGTTAGAGTGCTAACATGTTTCCTACCATCACGTAGATACATGCTTGATGTACCTCTAGTAGGACACATTAGGATAATATTTCTTTCTAGTGGTATAGTATTATTCACCATTTTACCTTACAATCTCCTTTGAATTATTTGCAGATGTTTGCCAACTTCACAATGTGCAAATTATTTCCACTAGCATAAAATGTATTTGCTAGGGTCTGTTGCTGCTTATATCTTAGGCTCTGAGGAGGACTGCAAGACAGTGTGGTATGTAAAGAATGTATGAGAGGAAGGCAATTATAAAACTGCAAAAACAAGAAAGTGTAGTAAATTGTTTCTTGATTTGCCTCAAATTTTGTTTTATTTTTCTCCATGTCAGGTTTTTTGTATTGTTGTTGTGAGAAATAACTATCAATAGTTATATTCATGTCATATGCAGGGATTGCTTCAAACCCAGAAATTCAGGACCACTTGTATATAGTGCTCAGAAGCATACTCCCACGTGTACAATAAATATTCAGATTTTAAACTGATTTACACAAGACCTGTGATGAGTAACCTTGTTTTCATCCGGTGAATTAGATGTTTTGTCATTTCAAAAGCAATTGAATATGTCTTAATTCATAATGTGTAGTCCAGAGGTAAGAGAAGTAAAAAAAAAAAAAATGAAGCAGAAGGAAGGAGGACAAACATGACAAGGTTGACAGTCACTGAAGTTCAACTTAGAAATGATAATAAGTAACAGTCAAAGCAAAAAAGTTAAGAAAATCATGCATTATTGAACAACAATGAGCTAATCTGCATAACAAAGCATTTTAGCGTGGGTGTTTGTGAACAGTGAACATATGAACTGATGAGAGAACCAACTCTTTTTAATAAAATATGTCAGTAAAACACAATGTGTGCGCTATCTATCTAGCTATCCATCTAACCTATTTGTGACATTAATAGGCTAATTTTAACTTCTTTTTTAAGGATTTCAAACACAATTGAAAGCAACTTGGAAGGTTCCCTGTTTAGCTTTTTGTACACTTTTGTTGGCCAATAGCAACTCCAAGAGGGTGATTTGGATTGTGGTCCAGTAACAGAATGAAAGGAGAGGACCTGACTGGTCTTCCACGCTTCCAGATATGCTACCTCAGAATTAATTCTTTCTCATGCATGTCAACTCTAATAAGAAACTTCCTTTCCCCCTTATCTTTGCTATTTTTTTTTTGGTATCTGCATTGTCATTTTCTAAACCTTGTAATTTGATGCGTCTGTCCTGTTGCTCTGGGACAAAAGTTGAGGTGTCCAAAAGTTGAGATGAATCAGAAAAATGTCTGAATGGTCCAACTGCCAGATTTGCAAGCAACAAAAATAAAAAATTCCCTTTGAACTCAAAGCAATTAATAATTTTTTTGGTGTTATCAAACCTTTGCATGTTTTGATAACCCTTAAGTTCTACTAGGGTCCAGAGAAAGAGAGATCATGTTAAGGTCCTCACAAGGTTTAGAATCATTACTTTCAAACATGGGAGCCTTATTATTGTTGATACATTCCATTCAATCATAGCTGACTCCTGATGACTCTATGGATACAAGCTCTCCAAGTTGTTTTCTTTGTCATGCAAGACAGGGTCAACAGCTTCAGTTGGCCTGTTTTTCCCTCCTTTCTGATAGCCCCTGCTGATACTCTTGTCCCTAATGCAGACATGTGTAATAAACTTTTAAAGAAGGTGGGGTGGGAGAGGGAAGGCGAGAGAAAGTACTAAAGTATTTTTTTATCCTTTTCCTCTTGGATCATATTCCATAAAGCAGAATGCATGAATACATCTTATGAAGGGCTTATTCCCAATTAGTAGCCACAGAGTTGTCCAATGAGCTCTCAGCTCTAAATGTACTTATTATGGGTAAGTCCTATTGAGGTGGGATTTTTGAGTACAGTAAATACACATAAGATTGTGCTATTCTAATGGGCATCGGCAGGGGGAGGAGGGGGAGGACAAGTGATAAAAAGTGTCCTTTTTAAAAAATGAGACAATACAAATTCTGCCCTTTATAGAGTTGCATATATACAATACAATTTTGAAAGAGCGGAGCTTGCACCATGATATAATAATGCATGTTTCATTAGTTTGGCATAATCATGTTTAGGAATGGATGCCTGTGGCTGATCTGTTTCAATCTATAAGTAAATGTATGTAGAAGTAAGGGTGTTGGACTAGGATCAGGAAACACCAGACTCAAATCCAACTCACTGTGGAAGATCATTTAATGACTTTAGGCCAGTCATAATTTTTCAGACCAATCTTCTTCACAGGATTGTGGTTATGGAAATAAAATTGGAGGGGATACTGCTTACTATGCCTCCTTAAGTTACAAAATGAAAAGCGGGATAAAAACCAGTCAACCAATCAATTAAAAAGAGAAACCATTAAACTCAGTTTGGCTTGTCAACATCACTCCATAGATATTAAATGCATGCTTTCCATACGAGTTAATGAAATTCTTGTGTTAAATAAGCTCACAGTCTTTGCCTGAGAACCACTAAATTTTGGATTTGGGATATGGTAACTTTCCAAGCAAATTGCAAGACCTATCATTTGTCTGCTCTTCTGACAAAAAGTTCCCCCGGTCATAAAGTCAACTTTTGATAATGAAAATGGAAAACAATGAATATTCAAGTTGCCCATCCATATACAATTCCCATGAAACCCTTCCCAGGCTCTCTGGCCCTTGCTGCTTTGGAAGAGGCTTGTTCTGCTCTGGCTTAGGAATCTAAAATTAGATTTTCCATAGGAACGCCACACGTGCCTGCTGCATGAGTCACAATGTCTTGATGAATGGCTTTAATAACTCACACAAGGTGCTGTTTTCTGGCTCCCAAGGAGGCCGCCTTCAAATGTGTAGCAAAGCTTTCCTCTTCTCATGTCAAGACATTTTTATGGCAGAAAAGTTATTTTCTACAGATTCCCGAAACTGATCAGACCTTCCGATTCAGTGCCTTGGGAGTTTAAAGCAGTCAAACTGAGCAAATCTATTTTATATCTGACATAAATTAAATTTCGACTCTAGATCTTTTCTTTTCCCCATGATGCGGAGAGCAACACATTGAAAAATTTCATCATGCATCAACATTAATTTAAAACGATGAACAAGGCATATGGTTATATAAATACTCACAGCAGTTTATCTAATGCTAACATAATGCAGGTAACAGAGGCAAAATGAAAAAAAAAAGTGAGGAGGAATCTGAATGGTTTCTTGATTGCTGCTGTTGTATTCATTATAATTTTGCATTTGTCTACTTTTGGCCTGGAGAAATATTGTAAAAATGTTATTAAGAGTACTATGTCAGAAAAACATGTAAACTCTCATTTCCCATTCTCCAAAGTGACTTAATGTACCCAAATTCTCTTCATTTTCCACAATCCCGATCATTGTAATAATCCAATTGTTACAGATGCTATATTTACAGAATTTATATTAAGGCCAAATGATATGAGACATTAAGTACATCTTTGCATTTGTTATTCTTTTTTTTAAAAAATGAATAGTTTCATCTAATGCTAATAGTGTGTGTGTGTGTGTGTGTATGCTAATATCAGAAGCACAGACGGCCTCGAGGAAGCATATTTTTATTCTTCAAGAAATTCTTCTCTTGAAACTAGCACTTGATTTGGGAAGAAATCACCCTTTAGCAATCAGTTTGACTTTTAGTGGTATTCACTACATTTTAGCTTGTTTGGGTATTTTCAAAATGATTTTAAAATTAACGATTTGTTTTTATTGTGTGCTGTGAATTGCCTCAAGCAGCTGCAGAGGTAGGATATAACTATTTTAAAGAAACTCATACATAAATAAATAGTGCTATGGGCAATGAGAACGGATTTATACTGTCAGCTATCAGAGATTATCTGAGGTTGGTGATTCTTATAACTGAACTACAGGTTCAAGAATATGATACTTTTTCCTGAACTATAGCATTGCATTGAGAAGTCATGGTTTTACATGCTCCCTCAGGCAAAGAGGAATACATTCTTGCACAGGTAAAGAAAATTGATCTACCTCTCTACATATAATTATTTTTAACATAATTTGTAACATAGTTTACCTCTAGTTTTCTCTACCTCAGTTCATCCAGGCAACAGGGACTGTGCACTTGAGTCTAAACTCTCTTGGTACTTTAGAAGGTAGTATTGGAACACATCTATCCAATCCCTTGGGAATTTATCTGGGAATTCTGCAAAGTACTATATTGGCTGTCATACTACATCTATATGAAGCCACTGGGAAGGATCATACACATGTTTGGGATTACTTACCAACAGTATAGAGATAGCATGTTTCCTTTTCTGTAGGATCAGAGTAGGACATCTCAAGAATCTCCTGAAGTCTCCAAGCAGTAAAAGGCTTGGATGTGGGAGAATAAGATAAGGTTGATTTTGAATAGGACAAAGGGGTTTCTGATTCTGCAGCCTAGATTTCAGGATTTGGGATATCTCCCTGTTATGGTTAGGATCATCTTCCCCCTTAAGGATCAGGTCCTCATATTGGGAACCTCCTGTGCTCAGCATTAATGTTGTAGAACAATGTGACATCTATGGCAAGAGGAGTCTTTAACTGGCTGATATAATAGCTACAATTTCTCACATCTAGAGGAGAAAGACCTAACAGTTCAACTGCATCAGTGTACTTCACAAGCTCATATACACATACAACACACATATATATCCTCACACAAACTGGTAATTTCAAAGTTGGACTATTGAGGAGCTCTCCTCATGGACAGTCCTTGAAGACAGTAGGGAAATTACACCTGGCCCAAAATGTAGAATGAACAGGTGTTGTGCAGCACGTTTCAGAGGTGTCACATCACCCCATTCTGAAATAGTTGCACGGGTTGCTTTCCAAGACCAACTCAGTCTTCTCTGTTATATAAAGGCTTATGTGGTTTAGGTTGGAGGACCATCTGCTTCTGTATTGTCAGCCCTATCTCCCTGGTTTTTAGTGGAGTACCTCTTGCAGTCCCACCACAGATGTCTGATATCAAAATTCTGCTTTTTCTTTGGGGTGGGCTGCTCATTTATGGAACAAACTGCTATTGGAATTGAGGTTGTCTTCTTTGGCTTTAATACATGGTTTCAATATTTGCTGCTGCTTTTTTTCTGGAACTGACATTTGATCAGTATTCATATTAATATTCCCAGAACTGTCAATGCCAATCATCTAAACAGGTGATACTTACAGGCTATTTTTACATGTGGGATCCTCATATAATATATATACTCTTACTGTCACTCTATTTCCATATCCAAAGTTCCCATAACTTGACATCAGAATTGCCTGGAGAGGTTGCTTGATTATTACTTTATTTCATGGTCATTCTTACAGTTCCTCCAGCCTTGAAATCTTATTTGGGAAAGCAAGCTATGAAAACACAGTAAATATGGTTGTGAATGCATAAGATATTTGGACCTGAAGGCCAAATTCAATCTTGTGTGGCATATCATAGGCCACACTTGAAAATGGATGGTGACAGAGGGAAAAAATAAAGTTATATATTAATCTTTAATAAATTAAACTTATAAAATAGGTAAAACATATATTCTGCCTCCAGGTGCTAACCTGATGACTCTGAATTACAGTAAGATACTTTTAATGCTTGTCTGGGGTAAATACAGTATCCTGGAAACTGTAAGAGGAATTCTTCCCTCTCATTTAGAGTGATTTAATTCAGGTGGAGTCTATTTGAATGATTTAAACAGTTTTTTTTTCCAGGTTCCTTGTGACCTAGGCCAAATGGCTGCTTATAAGATAAGCTCTCAGCTGATTTGCCTGCCTTTCTTGATTGTTTATGTCTACTCTCTCTTCCATTCTTTTCCCAGCCTGTCCAGAATCTCTCACAGATACCATCAATCATAGTATCCTTCTGGATCACCTGTAGCTTTGGGGTGGAATATACTATGCTATAGCAGTTCAACTCTTTCCTAAGTAGGCTAATCCAGTTGCTGGTAATGGGGGAGGGAAGTGTGAACCCTCAGACATGAAATGCTCCAGGGCTCAGACGTCTCCTCTATTTTCTTTAATATCTACCTGAATCCATTGATGAGGTCAGCATAGGATGTAGATAATACCCAGCTACATATCTCTACTTCACACTGAATGGGAAATGCAACAGAAGTCCTGAGCTGGTTTTGGAAATGATTAGGACCTGGATAGGAAGAAATTAGAAAACAAGATGGAGTGGATGTTAATTCAGAAATCAAGCAATTCCAGGATTGTACCAAGTGTACCAGTGGTGTTGTTCTTCCTTGAAAAGAACCAGTCTGTGATCTGGTGGTTTTCCTGACTGCATGGCTCCTGATCTGGTGTGGAGGCTATGATCGAGAAAGTCTTAGCCCAGTTTTGCTGGTATGCCAGTTGTGGCTATTCGTGGAATATGAGTCAATGAGCTATCTCACTGTTTTCTGTAATCTGATAGAATGGGAAAGTTTGATGGAGTTCAGCAGAACTGATGGAATGTCCCTGTTTCTCATATTTTCTCCCTCTGCTCTTTGCATAATGATTAACAATAATATCCACACTGTATTTTACTCCCTGGTACTGATGTTAGCTTAGTACTGCGGGTCTGTAGCTCTGGGAAAAGGCACCAGTTATGCTGGCCTACTGTGGGCATCTTTGCAAGTGCAGGTCCTTGAACCTATTCTTACACAACTGCCACTCATAGGCACTCTTGGAATTCTTTGGATGGGATTGTTAGTTTCTGCAACTATGTTCCTAATTGGTGAATTTTGCAGAGATAAAGACTGCTGATCTTCTGGATATCTTGGGACTGTAACATTTAATTCATTACTGCTTGTAAGTCTTCATGCAAATGACACTATAGACAGAAGGATATTAATTATATCTATTAATAAAAGAAGAATTAAATCTTGCCTTCCATTTTTAATTATATTGTTTCCTCCTGCCTCGGTTCAGTCATTTTAAACATGCAGAAGTGCATATTTATTTCAATAGTAGTATGTCACCAATCACTCACTTTCTCATTTTTCATGTGGCATTTAAAAAAAATAAATAAATGGAGTTTTCTTTCATTTAGTTGTGCTGAAAACAACCATATTGCCATGTACATAAATTAAGGTAGATGAACATTTGCAATGTCAGTCCCCAGCTGTTCTTAACTTAAATAATTATCACTCTAAATGGTGAAACTATTCAATTAAGAGTTCACAATGCTTCCTTCTAACTATTATAATTGAAATTCTTTGTTACCCAATAAAATACTTGGATAACTCTTATTGTGCAATAACACATTGGATGCTGGATGATTTATGATACCCAGCCATGCTGGAAGACTACACTTGGGGAATGCTGAAGCTTTACAGACTTACTACATTTTCAACTCCCAAAATTAATGCTACATTAATTACTGATGCTCTGAACTCAAATGTTGATATTAGTGCTGTCCATTATCACAAAAGAACAATCTCTTTATAAAAACAAACAACGCTTAATGTTCCTGATTGTGATTTCCCTCCTGCCCAGTTGTTGCTGATTTTGAAAAAAATTGTTATACAAACTTACCTCTGACAATCAACAATTAGATAGCTTTTACCCTGCATGCAAAAAATGAAATTGGTTATGTTGGGGAAAACTGGTAGGGGAAGCAGTTTACTCCCTCTAGCCTCAGGCTGTCAAGAACTGCTCCAGAGATTACTCTCTCCAGAGGATGGAAAAACAAACTGGACATGTGCAATCCCACTGGTGCAACCATGAACTCCATTTTTTAAACTTTTAATTGGATATCCAGTTCTCAGTGAAGTGGGTCATATGGAAGAAGGGTGGAGGTGACCTCAGTGAATATATCTCTCTGCAGAATGAGTCAATAAATAAATACATAAATAAAGATGTTTAGGTAGAAAATGATCCCTCTGGATCTCAAAAGCAGAAGCCTTCTTTGTTACCATTCATTTTCTCTGTGCAAATCATGTTCTTATGTGGTGGAACAATGAGACAGGTAAGTGCACACCTGGCTTCTGAAATGGGGCACAGATGTTTCAAAGTTAGCACCTCAGGGAGAACTGGATCACTGTGTTTCGTTATTTGCATCTGAAAAGGAAAGCTATTGCTAGGCTTTGAGAGAAAAATCATTTAAAATGTAGGTTTGATTCTCATCCCAAGTTTTGTATAAAGTACAAAGGCTTTTTCAAGTTGAATCCTGGTGACCTCATCAATGCGTCCATCTGGTTTTCTTGACAACAGTGTGAATGTTTGTTTGACTTCCCAGTCAAATATATAGTCCTGGGATTTTCTACTAGACAGTTTTGATCTTGCTTAACTTTTTTGAGATTGGTTTAAGTCAGCTAGGTGCCAAATCAACTGGTTTAAAACAAGGGAGGGTAATCCCTTTTCTGAAGCCCTGAAGCCCCCACGCCCAAATGTGGCTGAAATTCAATGCCCAAATACAGACATTCAGTGGGGTGGGACTTTACTAACTTCTTGAAGTTTCAGTCTAAAACTTTGTATGCAGACCTTTAAAATAATTTTCCTTTTGAGGACATGCATACATACGGCAGTGATTAAATATACACCACATACAAATTGTAAAAGCATTGACAGGGGATACAAATTGATTAAAAATCTCATTGCAGCATACAGATTTAAAATATTAATACCTTAAAAGTCAAGGGATTGAAAAATTAAGTAACAAAATAGATAAGCTGAATCTTTTCTGGATTTAGCTTATCTATCTTACTTAGCCTTTAACAACCATCCAATAATAATTGCATTTACTCCAGACATTATATGACCCTGAAATCTTAGAAAAGAGATAGACACAGAAAGTTGTTTACCCCATTTGGAGAGAAATAGTTCATAAAATAAAAACTATATGTTTTAGGAACATGAGAGATGATATACTTAACAATAGAGGTTACCTTCAGAAGTATACCAAATTTGGATTAGATTGGTTTAGCACTAAAATAGGATCTTTTTTTTAAACATTTGGAGTATCTGAACTTAAATCACTTTTTTTTGTCCCTTCACTAGTGGCTCCAGCCCTTCCTACTCCCCAGTCTGGCTAAATGTTGTACAAACATAATTTCTGAAAGAGGTACCACAAGCTATCTATGTTCATTCTCACAACCACAGATTGAATTTAAGAGCTATTGATGCTTGTGAAAACACATACTTTGTTGCAAATTTCTTTACTTCAACATGCATAAGTTTTCATTCCTATATGCCTTTCATATTACAGACTTTCAAAAAGAAATTGGGAACCAAATCACTAAACTGAACAAATTGTCAGATGCATATTTGTTGTGTGAGGTTGCATCATGCTAAGCTATTAAATCAATACTTGGACTAATTTTATTGTTTCTTAATATAATCAGCCATGAATTGACTTCTGGAAGATGTGTGGAAGCATGTGGCATTTTAAACTAGACAGAATGTTACTCTGTGTTTTATCTGAATCTTTTTAGTGAAAACCTTCTTGAACTTAATGTAGTATTGGAATACTTTCAGCAGTCAGAAAGTAGTCCTACTACTTACCGTCTAAAGTATGTATGTGCAATACACTCCCAAAGTCCCCAGACTCAGGTTGATCAAACCAAAGGAATTCATCCAGGTTACATGGCCTCCCTGGCTGTAGAGACTCACAGCTCAAATTTGCAAAAAGTAAATGGCAAAGGACTATTTTGGATAGTCATTGTGCACTCCAACAGGAAGCTGAGTGCTGATCTCAGAGTCACTGAAATAAGAATTACAAATCAAAAGAGGATTACTCTGCAGATTCTGTTGAACTCTCTGAGTCCAACATAAAGGAGAAATGCCACATGAGGATTGCTAACTTGATCATCCAGACCTTGGATAAACAATAGCATGTTCTGGCATTCTCACTTGGCTAGCAATGGTCTTGTCTCAGTTTGCACCGTTTCCTATTCTGACACTGGCAACTGTTTATGTGGGGCAGCAACAGATGATGTTAATTCCCCACTCACCATCGATGTGACCTCAAGGCCTTCTTTATCAGGTGACTGGGAAAATGATAAAATGGTGTGCCCCTGGACTTAGGAAAAGAAAAATGACAATGAAAACAAATTTTCTGCCGGTTGCAAGCCAACAACCTTCTCTATGCTAAGCAGATATCATATTCCACTGTGCTATTTCAACAATCCTGTTAAACAGAAGTATAAAAATGACTGGAGTGGAACAGGGTAGAAAGAAGGGATGTTTTATTTTAAAGGTGGTTATAGTGTTAGCATATAGGTGAAGCTTGATGCTTTAACCTTATTTAATTTAGTATAAGAGTGTGCGTGTATCTACACATGCACATATGCACCCGAATGAAAGTATATATGCCCAGGAAGATCCATGCCCATGAAAAAAATACAATTGCCAGTTGTTTTCCTGGAAGAGAAAGGTGGGAGAGCACAATAACATGGGAATTGTCCAGGAGGAGGATGTGGTAGCTTGTAGTTTGGAATGAATTCCTTGCAAGCTGTTGCCAAAGTGCCTCAGTTCAGGCAGGAATTTCTCATTAACTTAGAATCAAGCTGACATAATCACAAGATAGGAACAACTTAAATGATTACATGAGGTTAAGCTTTTTGTATATTCCTGGATGTCAGAATTAAACAACAGTATGTTCGAAAGAAATTCATTATCATATCAGTATTCTGTTCTTTCTAATTTGTCCATAAAAATGTTTGCAAAGCAATTTGTAAGCCATTTTCCCTTTGTAATTTCAGTGTGGTTAATGTTTGCTTGCATATTTGTTGCAAATTTCTATTAAGGGAAATCTTTGCACAAAGAAAGTTGCTGGTTTGAAACCTCACAGAAATGTTCTTTTTAATAATAATAATAATTTGTTCTTTTCTTGAGCAGGGTACTTTTCTCCTGGGATTTTCTAAAAAAAAAAAAAAAAAAAAAGTCCTGGGGTTGCCTGTTTTATTGATTTTCCAGTTACTTGAAGGAGGTGATTTTTACCCCCAGTTCCAAGCTATCCTATAGGATCACTCACTCACTCACTCACTCACTCACTCACTCACTCACTCATGCTTACCCAATTCAAAGTCTAGCCAGCCAGGCTAGGTTTGAGTTTCAGAAGAGGCAGAACACTGACTATGCATGGTATCTCATTCGATGTGATGGCTCTAAAGTAACAGAATTCCCACCTACTTTTATAACTTCTGGTAAGGTTTGTTATTCTTCTCATAACTTCCAGTAAAGTTTGATACTCTTCTCATCCCTCTGCGTTTTTACTGGAGTGCCAATGCCTCACCCAATTTATATAGGAACTCTTGTTTGGAGAAGTACTTCATATTCTGAGAACCATCTCAGCTGTGTAAACTGACATCTTCCACCCAAAAACCCTTCTGCCTTTATGGTCTGCTTTGAGTCATCTTTCATACATGCCCATTTGTACCTTTACACACATCTCAAACCCACATGTGTGTGCTTGTGTGCACATACATCCACATCCACACCCATATATATATACTACTTCTCCCTCTCTCTCTTTCTCCATCCATCTCCCCCCCCCACTTGAAATTGTTAATCGTGTAGTGATATTGCCACAATTTTGAGCAGTTGTGATCAGAGAGGCCCCATGAGTTATTAAAAAACAGAGTTCAGAGATGACTGCATTCCTAGTGCCCCAGCCCGGAATAGATATATTTTATTTTAAATGCATATGGGATGATTCTTTCTTTAAATTCTTTTTATCAACAGTTGCCTTTTCCTGTGATTTTCTCTGTAGGCTTAAATTACATGGGAAGTGAGGGAGGGACAACTATAATTTAATAGGATTTCTGTTGTATGGGATGGAAGTGCAGAATCTAATCCTATTTGGTATGCAGTATTAATCAAAATGGTGACAAAAATCACAAAATGTATATTGTGATGACATAAAGCAAAATCCAGCCTTTTGTACGTGCATCATGGCATCGGACACGAGCATATAAATTATACGGTTTGTAATCATACCATCACAACAGATATTTTATCACTTGCTCCCTCTCCCCCAGTCTTATTTTCATAGGTTGCAAACCAATACAAAAGTAAACGTGTTTAAACCTAATTAAATTAAAGGACATAACTGTGCCTATGTTATAGGTTTAGAGCAAAAGTTGCTGCTAAATTGTAATTTTTAATGCAGCAGAAAGGGAAAAGTATTAAACTCACAAGGATTAATCATATTAACTGCAATTCATTTAATTTAAGACAAATGCAGTATTTATCTTAGGTCCTGACCCCCAGCAATCCAGTCAAAGACTAAATGCAGTTCTCAGTCTGAAAAAGCTCTTGTACCCTTATCACAGAAATAATACAGAGCCTCTCACTTACCCCTGGATGCAGGACTGGAGATCTGTGGCTTTCCAGATTGCTGATCTAAGATTCCCAGCAGCTGTAATCAATGAAACCACTGGAAAATGATGCTGGGAACTTTAGTTCAAAAACATCTCGAGAGCCCTCCCCATCCTGTAGAATCATTTCTTGCTGCACTGTTGGCCTTTGCTCATGTGTATGTTGCCTTTGATCACAGAACACTGTTCCTAGGTAAGCAAAGAGTAGATTTTGCTTAATACACACATTTAAAATTAATTTGAATAAAGAGCAGCAAGTCATTCTATGCCTCAGATCATTAAAGCAACTAATTGCTAAACCAGGCAATTCACTGAATCTCTCTCCATTTCTTTAATGGAGGCGTAGATAACCTAAAGTCTCAGGACCACATGTAGCCCTTAACATCTTAGTTGTAGCTCTTCAAGCCACCTCTGACCTGGTTGCTAACTTTGGCAGTACAACTGGCTTCTTGCCATTTTGAAGAGGCTGGTACATGAAATGGGGTAAGTCCTACTGTAGGCTTAATACAGTATAAACAGAAAATCTTCCCTATCAGTTTAAAACCTGGAAAAACCCTAGCCACCAAAAGATTGCCTAGGCTTGCTTTAATGCATGAAACTATCTGATCCATTCTCCCTTCTCCAACTAATTTAATCTGGAATTGTTATTTATTTATTTGTTTGATTTGTCCCCGCCCATCTCCCTTACAATGGGGGACTCTGGGCGGCTTACAATCACTAAAATCACAATACATAATTAAATTATAAAAGGTTTAAAAATTATAAAAGTTATAAAAACTAGAAATTTACAAAAAAGGATAGAGATAAAAACCTAAAAACTCCAAGAGGCCAATAGGGCCCCACCAGGCCGCTAAGGGGCCAGCCAACCCCATTTCTGATATCCACCCTCCCCACCCCAGGCCAGATGGCAGAGCCAGGTCTTCACATCCCTCCGAAAGGCCTGGAGTGAGGGGGCCTGTCTCACCCCCGGGGGCAAGATGTTCCAAAGGGCGGGGGCTACAGCAGAGAAGGCCTGCCTTCTGGACCCCGCTAGTCGAAATTCTTTTACCACAGGGATCCGGAGCATGCCCTCTCTATGAGATCGGGTGGGACAGGTTGAAATCATAGGGGCGAGGCGGTCCTTCAGGTAACCTGGCCCTATGCCGTGTAGGGCTTTAAAGGTGATAACCAACACCTTGAATTGGACCCGGAAGCAAACCGGTACCCAATGCAGCTCACGGAGCAAAGGTGTTATATAGGTCCTTCTCCGGGCCCCAGAAATTGCTCGCGCGGCCACATTCTGGACCAGCTGAAGCTTCCGGATACTCTTCAAGGGTAGCCCCATGTAGAGCGCATTGCAGTAGTCTATCTGGGAGATAACAAGGGCATGGGTGACTGTACGTAGGGCATCCCGATCCAGGAAAGGGCGTAACTGGTACACAACCCGAAGCTGTGCAAAAGCCCTCCTGGCCACGGCTGCCACCTGCTCTTTGAGCAGGAGCTGTGAGTCCAGGAGGACCCCCAAATTACGCACTGGGTCTGTCTGGGGCAGTGCCACCCCATCCAGAACCAACGATGACAACGTCCCGGATACAGAGAAGCCATTAACCCACAGCCACTCCATCTTGCCAGGGTTCAGCCGGAGCTTGTTGTTCCCCATCCAGACCCTCACAGCCTCCAGGCACCATGAAAGGGTAGTCACGGCATCACTTACCTCACCAGGGATGGAGATATATAGTTGAGTATCATCAGCATACTGATGATACCTCATCCCATGATGGCGAATGATCTCGCCCAGTGGTTTCATATAGATGTTGAAAAGGAGTGGAGAGAGAACCGAACCCTGCGGCACCCCACAATGGAGGGGCCGAGGATGGGACCTCTCGCTCCCTATCACCACCAATTGGGATCAGCCCTGGAGAAAGGAGGTGAACCAGCACAAAACCGTGCCGCCCACCCCCATATCCCTGAGCTGTCCCAATAGGATACCGTGGTCGACGGTATCGAACGCTGCCGAGAGATCAAGGAGAGCAAGGATGGTCGCACTTCCACCATCCCGCTCCCACCAGAGATCATCCATAAGTGCAACCAATGCCGTTTCCATTCCATAGCCGGGCCTGAAACCTGACTGATAGGGGTCCAGATAATCCGTTTCCTCCAGGACCCTTTGGAGCTGCGAAGCCACCACTTTCTCAACCACCTTCCCCAAAAAGGGGAGGTGGGAGACTGGACGAAAGTTGTCCAGTACAGTAGGATCCAGGGAGGGCTTCTTGAGGAGGGGGTGCACCAACGCCTCTTTAAAGGGTGCCGGAAACACTCCCTCCTGCAAGGATGCATTAACCATCGCCTGGATCCAACCACATGTCACCTCCCGAGCTGCTTTCACCAGCCAGGAGGGGCATGGGTCCAGATGACAAGTGGTGGCCCTCACAGTCCGGAGGATCCTGTCCACTTCCTCAGGAACCACAGGATCAAACCGTTCCCAGATAACAAGGCAAGAACAATCCCCTGGTATTTCCCCAGACCCTGCACCATGCTCGGAGTCCAACTTGGAATGAATCCGAGTGATTTTATCCTGCAGGTGGTCTGCAAATTCCTCCGTGCGGCCCTGCAAGTGAAGCACCAGATCCCTCTTACCAAGGAGGGACCTGGTGATCCCAAACAGGGCCGCCAGGCGGCACTCTGCAGACGCAATAAGGGCGGAGAAGTATTGGCGCTTCGCTGCCCTTATCGCCACAATGTAGGTCTTAATAGGGGCTCTAACATGTGTTCGGTCGGATTCAGTCTTTGTCTTCCTCCAGCGGTGCTCTAGGCATCTCTTAACCCTCTTCAGCACCCTTAGCTCCTCTGTAAACCACGGGGAGTGTCAGGGCTGACGTGGCAAGAGAGGCCGCAAAGGCATGATCTTATCCAAGGTCCCGACCGCTTCTCTATTCCAGGCAGCAGCCAGGGCCTCCGCTGGACCATGCAGCAGGTCCACGGGAATATCCCCCAGCTCCCTCTGAAACCCTGATAGGTCCATCAGGCGCCGGGGGCAGACCAATCGCATGGGTCCAGCCTCCCTGCAGAGGGGGATGGCATAGGAGAAACTCAGGGTCACCAGGACGTGATCTGACCATGACACCGGGGAAAGCTGTACATCTCCCCTCAGATCACTTTGCCATTGCTTGGACAAGAAAACTAAATCCGGCATGTGGCCACTATCTCGGGTTGGGTCCCACACAATTTGAGACAGGCCCATGGCTGCCATGGTAGCCATGAACTCCCGAGCTGCCTCTGAGGACCGTCCCAGGGATGGCAGGTTGAAGTCCCCCAGAACCATAAGCCTGGGGAACTCCACCGCCAACCCCAAGATGGCCTTCAGCAGCTCAGGCAGGGAGGCTGCCATCTCCATTAATTATTATTATATGTTGCTAAAAATTTCAAATAAGCCTTTTCATTTGACCTAATAAGTCACTTCTCTTGCATTAGGAAATACAACTTGATTGCTAGGGAAGTTCACAGTAGGGATAGAGAGAGAATGTAGTTGTTATGCAATTAACTCCAAAAGTATAACCCAGCAAAGTATATACATAATATAGTGATTACTCCACATGCTTAACTACAATGATTAACCACAGAATTTTAATCGGGCATTAGTTAGCTAAGAAATGACTGTATTGTTATAATTGACAACTGATTCCAGCTTGTTAGGCATAGTTAAATTGGCTTGTAGTGTTGGCTCAAAAAAAAACAGTTATCATAAGAGTGGTGTGAATTAATGAGGGGGTATGGGATTTTTTTTTCACATTATCTGTACAGGTATCATCTTTAAAAATAAACATTTTCCATATCATGCCTCACTGATATATCTGAATATGAATAATAGGAATGTAAATGTATTTATATACTGAGGAAAAATAAAGTCACCTTCATTAGTGGTCAGTGGATGATTTGAACTATACAGCATTCAGTTTCTAGAGAAGAGGGTTATCCTGGAATATAAGTTACTGCTATTACTCAGTAAGGGACTTCAAAATGAAATCTATTACTTAATTAAACAACAACAACTACAAAGTTCTGATTCATTAGGAATGATGCTCTTACTTGGTCAAATGCAGCAATGTAGTTCTGCTACTATTTAGTCTCCTCATACTGACTTATCAGAACAGAAACCATATGCGTATGATGGACTTAAACTAAATTCAATGGTGGAGGGAGAAGAGACTCCAGAAAATAATGTGCCGACAGGGACTGACACACAAGACAGAGGTTCCCAATAATGAGCAATGAAATACAGGAAGGAACAGGTCAAATTATATGACCTAGGATTTCCAATAACTCTAGGGAAACTCTCAGAGTATGGGGAACAAACAAGAAGAACTAGAAATCTTCTTGAAGGAAGGCGAATACAACTTAGTAGGCATTGCCAAATCCTTGACCTATACATTAATGGAATCCCAATGGCAGTGAGAGATCAGGAAATGGATTTTGGAGTCATGATGAGCTAACAGTTCATTGAAAATGGCAACCCAATATGCAGCTGCTGCCACAAAAGGCAAATTCCATACTTGGATTCATATGGAAGAAAATTGAAAATAGAAGTCCTAATGTAATAATGCCTTTCTCCAAATCTATGGTGAGACAATACTGGAAATTTTATTTATTTATATATCACATTTATATAGCCATCCATCTCAAGACTACGATAGTACTAGAAAGGCAATCAAAATTATTAGGGCACTGGAATTATCTTGACTTACAAAGAAAAGCAACAACAATAGATGTTATTTAGCTTGGAATGAAGGAATGTAAGGGAAGATATGCTTGTGACATATAAAACAGTGCATGGCATAAATAATATAGACAGATTTTCTCCCTCTCTCACAGTGTTAAAACTTGAGATCATCCATTGAAACTAAATACAAGGAGATTTGGCATACTTTTCATGCTGTTGCATTCCATACCAGCTGCTAATTCTGGGTGGTCCTCAAATCAGAGTTACTGCCCTCCAGTCTAGGCTTATGAGGTTCACAAATTCATCCAGTTGACACAGAATGCTGGACTAAGTGGACCTATAGCCTGATCCAGAAGAACTTTTCTTAAGTTCCTATATTCTTTAGGGAGAACACGTTATTTTTAAATTTGTAAGGAAAATCTGGTAGACCATAGTGTGGGCTGTGCACTGTACTTTTTGTCCAAGGAATCATGTCAAACAAACATAACAACTTAAGAATATCAGCAGTGCCCTGCTGGATTGGATCCCTAGTCCATCTAGTCCAACAGTCTGTTCTCACAATGCCCAACCAAGGAAGACTGGTGCACAAGGAAGCCCACTAGTCTTCCAGTAGTTGGCCTTCAAAGGCAGTCACACTGCCATCAAGGCCAATTGCTGTTGGTCTCCATGACTTCCATGAATCCGTCCAACCCTTTTTTGAAGCCAGCAAAGCTGGTAGCCAGCATATCTCAAGGTAAAATCTTCTCTTCACTCTGGAACAAGATAATTCTAGCTTCTGGTACGTGTTTTGTTTTCCTTTTTCATTCATCAGAATTTCTTATTGTAATCTATTGTATTTCACCAGTGCTTAAGATCTGGCAGATAACTGTATAAACACTGGCTTGCCACCATTGCCTATGGTACCTCTTCCAACTCCTTATCTGGCTTAAGTTACTGTCTTTCTCTATTTTAATGTGATTAGAACTTAAATATTGTATTATCTATGTGTCAAAGCTATTAGAAATATATAGACTAGGGGAATACTATACTAATCAAGCTGTGTGGGAGAAAGAGAAAGAAATTTAGTTTCATTGTTGGGTTCTTGGATTCATTTTTTTAAAGCAATTGTTTTCCATGGTAGCTATTTTAATCTTTATATGATTGAAATGCATTGCATAAAAGTTCTGATATATGCCTCATTCCTGGAAAAATTCCTTTGTTTCTGCACTCTTGACATGTTGACTCCATGTATGCTTCGAAAAAGGAAATGCATCCTTGAGGATCACTCATGTTTGGCACAGACACACAACTTTATGCCATTTTTTCTACACCAAATGTATGAAGTGAACCCCAGGTGAATATTCTTCAACGTTTGTCTGCATATATTGATGAATTGTAAATCTATCACAGATATGACCTGACAAATGTCTGTCATGCACTTCCTTGGGGAAAACCCAATATAGCATAATGCATCTTGAGCAAATTCAGGTTTGACATAAACTGTTGGGCTACCAAAATAGGCATTGTCTAACCCATGCTGGAGTATGTTAGATCAAGCCATTTGTCCACTGAAGTCAAAGTCAGCTGCATCTCTAATATTTCAGATGAACTGCTCTGTGAATCACAGCTTGAAGAGGACAGTTTCTTTCTTGAATGAAGCAACACAAGAGAAATGAAGGATTGCACCTTTCTGACTGAACCTGCATTTTGTGTATTATAAAATAAATGAAAGTTTCATAAAATGTAATGAACTCAGCATTGATTTTTTTTTTGTTGTTTAAATGAAAGATTGTAACTTGTCATGTGAATGATTTTTTCAAACCTTGGCTTTCTATTTTCATTGCTCTTCTAAATCTCCATTAATGTCATTGGCAGCACTTTCAGAGCTCCTAAATGAAGTCAAGCATACCCAATCCACCTTACAAGTGACCTTTCAATTTTCTGCCATGGAAACAAGATTACTACTTTGATAATGGGCACCAAATTTCAAAGAACAGAGGAACAGCTGCAGTTTTAGACTGTCATGATAAAATGAAAATGTATGAACTGTTAATTTTCTTTAATGTGGTTCTATATTGAAAGGAGCTATTCTTATTTATTCTGAAAAATGAAAATAGCATCTATATTAACATTACATAACAAGTAAAGACAATTGGCAGCTCTATCACACTTTTTAATTACATATCATTGGCCTTAGGCAGGCTCAACCTGTTGTATTCAGGAAGAGTAAAGTGTGTGAGTGTGAGTGAGTGAGACAGAGAGAAAGAGAGAGCACAACTCATTCATTTATGATGATCTATTCTTACAAATGTAGAGTTCATTTTGAGATTTCGGTCATGATATTCATAAGGCTATGTTCCATGAACTACAGTAGAGAGTGGATGCTAGGATGTTGGTCAAAGCTGAGTAAACAAAATTTGGTCTTGCTTTTTCCAAGGTAACACAAAATTATTCTTGCTGCCCATCTGTAGATTTCCCCCACGTGCCCCCACATTGCCCCCGAATATACGTTTTACATTATCCCCCAAGCCCCTCGCTACCTCCACAGAATGACAAGGGGGGAAAACCCCTTGCTAACAATTTGCTTCCTCTCCTTTGAAATTCCAATCCACCTATCTGTAAAACAACACAAGCCATTGGAAATGACGTCGATGTCAAATGAGCTCTGAGGGACAATGAAGAAAAGTACAATCAAATATAAGTGTGCAGCAGTGAATGTCTTGGATGTAATGTTAAAGAAGGATGACTCTTCAAGAAGTGGAAAGCACTTTGTAACACAAGAAAGGTGAATAATAGCAGGAATGGAGTAGGTTTCTGAGGAAAACCCATCTTATTACCAACAGACTAATAGTAAATCACATAATGGGCACTGTTACCCTGATAGCGGGCACATTTTATGTAATTATGACACATTGAGGGGTGATTAAACAGGAGAACCTCTGGATCTGGCTAATATCATCTCCAGGAGAGGGGGCAAGATAATCTCACAATGCTTTACCTGGTACTGCTGATAGAACTGGCTTTATGGATTATTTGTCTGACTATAAATCCAAAGCCCATTTAACAGCTTTTTCAAATATTATGTTTATATCGTATTATATCCATGAAGCGGTCTGAGTTCCTCTGTGGTTTCCTGGGCAGACGCTGGCTGGATGTAGAACTCTATAGTTACTGGAATTCTCTAACTTGTCTTGCAAACCCCACTTGTGTTCCTAGCAATAATTTCTGCCCCATGATTTTACATTAATCGTTTACCAAGACTTCATAAATATGGAATGGTACTTTCAGCATTATTCTGTGCCAGTTTTGTAACAATATTAATGTTCTGCATCGATGCAATTATTCCTAACAATATAATTATCAAACCAAATTTAAATAGCAAAGAATGTAAATAAACCTAGTGTAATCTAAGTAAACCTTAGTGTTCAGTGAGGGAAGCATTACTTTATATAACTATGCTAGTGTAGCTAACCTTCCAATTTACCTCCCACGGATGCTCACTATCAATTCAAGAAAATCCCTGGTGCATCATATTCTTGGATAATCACATTCTTCTTTCTTTTTAAAATTGATTTAAATGATTCCATTTATTGTAGCATTGTTTTTATAATGACTACACCACATCAGTTAGACCAGTGAATTACATTTTCATTTTAATCACATTAAAATTGATCTGTGGAACAGATAAAAATTGAGATTATTCACTAATCCTAGAAACATAAAATAGGGAAATATGATAATGCCAACATCTCTTCTGAAAACAGATTCCAGCAAAAAGACATTTTCCACTGTGACTGATCTGAAAAAGGAGACTTATGACCGGTCCTCGTTGTGGCCATCACAGCATCCCTATGGCCATGTGATTGTGATTTGGGTGCTTGGCAACCAGCCCACATTTATGACAGTCACAGCATCCCATGGTCACATGATCACCATTTGCGACCTTCACAGCTGGCTTCCAACAAGTAAAGTCAGTGGGGAAGCCAGCAGGAAGTCACAAGTTGCGGTCACATGACATTACGCTTAATGGCTCACGGTGATGTGCTTAATGACCTCAGCTGGAACTGACATAAATTGGCACGGTCATGTGATGTTTCACTTTACGACTGTGCTGCTTCGCAATGGAGTTGCCAGTCCCAATTGTAGTCAGTAAATGAGGACTACCTGTACTGAGAAATGGTAACAAGTATCATACATTGCATGACATTTTTAAATCCTGTAATAAGTATTGCCTGAATATCAATATCTTTGAGACACAATCGGCACTTGCACATGATTTAGTTCCTAAATACAATATTGCACTTCTATGCCATAGTTGGCTTTTGTTAGTTAACTCATTGAGGTATAGCTGTTTGCAAGGAAATCATGGCCTGTGAGAGAAAAATCTCATTATGCAGGATGGATTGTAGTGTACTGATGCTATATTTTAGTAGTATTAGCTGGGAACTGTTAGCCCTGCATTAAATTAAATTATCCCTACATGGCACAGGACCAGGTTATCTACAGGACCACCTCTCCCTGAGGGCATCTGCCCATCCCACCAGAGCAGATAGGATAGGCATAATCCATGTCCCTTCCCTTGAACATTGCCACCTTGTGGTTCTCTTAAACATTGCCACCTTGTGGATCCTTTTTCCATTGCAGCTGCTGCCCTATGGAACACCCTCCCCCCTGAGATCTGACAGGCTCCATCCTCTTAACATTCTGGAGAGTACTCAAGATCTGGCTCCTCCCACAGGCACTGGGACAGGGTGAGGTCATAGAAGGATGAGAATGTGATTAATGGCATCAGTGAAGTATGGTTGCAGCCCCAGGTTTTTCTGTTTTTGATTTTACTGATTTTGTTTTAGTTGTATATATTGTTTTTATGGCTGGGTTGTAAGCCACCCAGAGCTTGGTTTTAAGATGGGCGGTTGTACAAATGTTTTAAATAAACAAACAAACTGCAGTGACAGCAAGTATTATCTATTATTTTCTCTTCTGTAATTGTCCTGTTCTATTCTTAATTGAAGCATGGTGTCTGTGTCCTGTACTCCTCTCTTTTTGAATTCTGATTTAATTAGAACAGTTTTGAAAAGAAATTTAGATTTCAAGCATGTGTGACTTGTTTCAGCATTCAGTGTCATTAACTTGAATGCTCCTCAAGAGGCCATTGCTAGACCCCACTATACGGGACAATTTTCATCCAGTCTCTCACCTCCCCTTTTTGGGAAAGGTGATTGAGAAGGTGGCTGCGCAACAGCTTCAGAGGACCTTGGATGAAGCGGATTATCTGGATCCCTTTCAGTCGGGATTCAGGCCTGGGTATGGGATGGAAATAGCATTGGTTGCGCTTTTGGATGATCTCTGGCGAGGGTGGGATGAGGGTTGTGCATCCATCCTTGCCCCACTTGACCTCTCAGCAGCTTTCGGTACCATCAACCATGGTATTCTTCTGGTCTTATCTTATCGGCTCAGAGGATTGGGGGTGGGTGGGACTGGGTTGTGCCAGTTCATCTTCTTCCTCCAGGGCCGATTCCAGTTGGTGGTGGCTGGGGAGGAGAGATCCCACCCTCGGCCCATTATGTGGGATGCCACAGGATTCGGTGCTCTATTTAACATCTACATGAGGCCGCTGGGTGAGCTGATCAGTCACCATGGGGTGAGGAATCATTAGTATGCTGATGATACCCAATTATACATCTCTGCCCTTGGGAAATTAAGCAATGCTGTGAATGTCTTATCCTGGTGCCTGGAGGCTGTGATGGTCTGGATGGGGAACAACAGGCTTCAGCTGAACCCTGGCAAGACTGAGTGGCTGTGGGTTCTGGGGCCTTCTAGTGCTAGAGTTATGCCATCTTTGGTACTGAATGGGATTGCACTGCCCCAGACAGACCCTGTGCACAATCTGGGGGGTCCTCCTGGACTCACGACTCCTGCTCAAAGAACAGGTGACAGTTGTGGCGAGGAGGGTCTTTGCACAGCTTCGTGTTGTGTGCCAGTTGCGCCCATTCCTAGATCAGAGGGACCTAATCACTGTCACTCATGCCCTGGTCACCTCCCATTTGGATTTCTGTAATGTGCTCTATATGGGGCTGCCCTTGAAGAGTATCTGTAAGCTTCAACTGGTGCAAAATGCAGTGGCGCAGGCAGTTATGTGTGCCCCTAGGGCGGTACATGTTACATCTGCTTCACGAGCTGCACTGCTTGCCAGTTTGCTTCTGGGCCCAGTTCAAGGTGCTGGTTTTGACCTTTAAAGCCCTTCAGGGCATGGGGCTGGGTTACCTGAGGGACCATCTCTCCCCGATTACATCTGCCCGTCCCATCAGATCTGGCAGAGAAGGCATGCTGCGGATCCCGTCTGCTAGAGAATTACATTTGGCAGTTCCCGGGCCTTCTCTGCTGTGGTACCCGCCTTGTGGAATCTTCTCCCCCCAGAAGTGAGATTAGCTCCATCCCTCTTAACATTCCATAAGTCCCTCAAGACCTGGTTATGTGATCAGGCCTGGGGCTCCCAGGGGACTGGGGAGATTTTACGATGGCTCCCTTGTTAATTTTATCCCCTCCTATTTTGTGTGTTTTTTACAGTTTTTTGTGTGTAATTGTTTTTATATATTTATTTTTTAATTGTTGTACACTGCCCAGAGTCACCTTGTGTGAGATGGGCAGTTATATAAATATGATAAATAAATAAATAAATAAATAAACTAATTTGCAACTTGTGATCAGTAAATATAAACTTGTTGCTAATGTAACTCAAACAAGAGGTTTTGGTGTGGTTGCATTAAATGAGTCTTGGCATAAATTGTTTTATAAACTTCTGCATATTAGAAAATATTCTTGTGTAGCATTCTAATCTTAATACTACCATATCATATCAATGCTGACATTTTGCAAGGTTTTCATATGTGATTTCAAATAATTTAAAGGGCAAGGAGAGATACGAGTGCGTGAAGCTTAGGCTGTATGCAGTTCAAGATTTTTGTAATAGAACCATAGAGTATAACTTATCCTTCAGTTGCATTTCAGAAATTGTGAGGAACTGTTGACCTCTGCCTTTTATGGCAGGACACTGGAGGTTTTCAGTAAATAACAAGCTTCGCATGGTGAGCCATTACAGATTCTCCATGAAAAACTTTCTGGATTGCCTCTTCCCAGAGAGAAAGGAAATGTATCAACAGAATTTTGCTTGAGTAGCAAGGCCTTTATTATATTTTGTATTTCTGGTCTTGATCTCAGTTCTCATTCCTGGTTGCACTAATTCACCCTCTGATTTGTCCTGCATTTTTTACTAATCATTGATTCTGATTTTACAAAGGACTACTTAGGAAAAATATTTTCAGTTTGTCAAACTGCCTGCTTGAGACTGGAAATATCTGCGTGGCATGAACATGGTAGAGAAATGAATCTTCAGCTTGGTTCTTTTCACCCTATGGCTTATATTCAGCACTCAAGAAATATCTTATTGCCTAAGGCTGAGATCATCAAGTAACTTGAAGATTAAAATAACATTTAAAGATTTCCCAGGTGGCCTTCTATCTAGGATTACTTACTTAGCAATAATTCAGAGACTAACAGATGGTATAACAACAATTTGCTAAAAAAAAAAACAAAACCCTCTGGATAACCAAAGTTATCCATCTAGAAAGCGAAAACCTAAGATTTTCCAAGAAATATTTAAAAATGGATCAGTGTATTTCTTTATTTTAAAAAACAGCATTTAAAAATACTTAGTACACAGATTTATGGATCTATTTTTCTCTGAAATTTGGGATTCTTCATTCCTTGCCATTCCTTGCCTCCCATATCAGCAGTGCCAGCACCAAGATAGATGGTGCCTCTAGGCCACATTGACTGATGGTACCTCCTCCTACTGATGTAAAGATTTGCATTTTTGGAATAGCCTTTGTTTTTGGAAGGAGGATGGCATTGGTGCCCACTAAGCTTTGACACCCTAGGCCAGCGCCTACTCAGCCTTAGCCTAAAGCTAGCCCTGCATATGAGGGATAACCATTTGTTGACTTATAGTGACTAGTCAATAGAAGATATAGAAATTCTGATTTAGGTTCTATATCAAATCCAAGGCTTCTAAATAAATCCAGAGGAAACTGTGCTGTTGCCTGAATTATCAAATTATGCTCAAGCCATATTTTGTGGTCTATTCACCCTCTTACATTATATCATCTTTCAAATTGATGAGAATATTTTTTAATTTATTAATGAATTTATAATATTACTTCAGAGCAATAAGAATGTTATTGCAATATACATGTGATAAAATGTTTATAGTAAAATGTTCATTGTTACCTGTCCATTGATCAAGTAATAATTTAGACATCAAACATGCATGACATGAAGAAATCCATCCTGACTTGATGGATTCCAAAAATCCATCAAGCCAGGATGGACAATATAGATTAGATATACTGATCATATGAATCATAAGATATGTTCATATAATTCTCAAACTCATTTGAATATGTTGTATATAGCACTACCTAGCCAACAGTAAACAATGTCATTCTATTTTGTCCTAAATAGAAAGGTTATGCAAGGAACAACTACTTCAAACATTCTAGCATGTATCTTTAAATCACTTTATGCTCAAAGTTGGTTTACCCCTCCTCTTTGGGTACACAACTAGAAAAATATGATTACTTTACAAAAAACGTTAATTCTTTTTCTCTTCCTTAGGGCAAAAGGACATAAATAAATATTGATTTTATTGGACCATTTACTGTAAACGGAGAGAACAGATTAAATATTTAAATTCTCAAAATAAAAGCATGCTAACCCCAAACTATGTTTCTAGATAAACAACAGCAAATACTTATTACTGAATAAGACTGTGTTTTCAACCATGTTATGATTTCTCTGTGCTATGTATTTATTTACTAGCTGTATTTCATCTACATTTCCTTAACCAGAGATGATATGGCAAATTTTCAAGTTTTAATTTTCAGGAGAAAATTAAATAATGTGTTTTCTAATTGCTCTATATCTACCAAATGTAAACAAATGTTTTACAATGTGATATATATATATATATATATATATATATATATTTGCATACATGCAACTAAATCCAGTATTTTTAATAATTGTAAGACTTTTTTCTGTATCCAGTGATGAACTTTTTAATATTAGGGAGTCTTATACAGTATACATTAACATTGTTTTCTTAACACTGGTTTCTATGGATTCAGCAGTATGTAAAATGAGTAAATAAATAAATCCTGATATGTTATTAGGCTGCAACTATTAATCATTCTGATGCTTGGATGTGATGGCTGGAGATGACATAATCTTCATCCCAAAATAAATGTGGGCCCAGGTTTGGAAACCATTGGCATTGCATAGGAAATCTGGGATTCCTGCTTGGTTTAGATTATAATTCTGAAAGAAAACCGGTAAAAGCTGTGGATGAGATCTAAATTTGAAAGATAAATGTATGTGCTAATAATGATAAACAGATAAAAAAAATAGGTTCTCTAAATTATTGTTGGTAATTGAGCCCAACCACTGCGAAGCTGACCTGGACCGAATTCCAAGTGATGCCCAGAATTTAATGTAATTTAATTTTAATACTTATATAACAAGAAAATTTACAAAATTTTTGATATGGGATTTTTTTTTTTTAAATCCTCATTCTATTGAAATCAGTTGATGAGAAATGTCATCTAGTAGGTTTGAATCTGAAGTATTCAAATAGAATCGCTCAATAGAAGCGAATATGTGTAGCTCATAGTTGAACTGTGGAGTCCTTGGGGTTCTCTGAGCTTGGCTGTTTTCTTGCAAATGTTTCATTGCCCAGCTAGATAACATCTTCAGTGCATGGTTGTTCTAGTTGTGAAATGAATTAAGGGCATTCTTCCTCTGTGCCATGCATATCCCAGCTACATTTTTACCACATTGCTTCAAATCTTATGGACCCTAATCTGGTATAACTAGAGTATAGGATGGCTATAGCATTTTGATTTCATTTATTTATTTGCTTACTGATACATTATTTTGATTAATATTTGGACCATCTTCTAAACTGATAAACTAAACATATGCACACATGAACACACACAAATATACACATACACACAGAGTAAACATGGAAAATTGTCTATTATTAATTTACAATTTCAAGATGTATCTTGGGACTAAATTATACATCTTTTTTTAAATGGAACTTGAGGAATTGTTTGTCTGATTTTCAAATGTCCTTCATTGTAACACAAACTCACATAGATATATGCAATTGATGGGAAGTATTTCGTTCATAATTGCAGTATAAAATGCCAACTGTACAATATTAATGTGTTTTTCATATAGATTAGTACAGTGTTGTCCAAACTTGGCCACTTTAAGATGACTGGACTTCAACTCCCAGAATTCCCCAGCCAGCCATGCTGGCTGGGGAATTCTGGGAGTTGAAGTCCACTCATCTTAAAGTGGCCAAGTTTGGACAACACTGGATTAGTAGAAGCAAAATTCTTGTGTTCTGGATAAGAATATAAATATCCATTTTTAGACATCATAACTGCAATTCTCATGTCTCCTCTCTTGATTTTAAAAACATTACGTTGTCCCTTTTTAAGTTAGCATTTTAATTTGTGTTAAAAAATGTACAGGTAACCATCCAATCCACCTACCCATCTGTCTGTCTGTCCATTCACAGATGGATGTATTCCACTTTCAAGAAACCGGGAAGGGTGGAGGAAAGGAGCAAACATGACAAAAATCAGAATTAATAAATATTTCCATTGACCAAAGCTAGGAATATAACAACGCAGGTGCTGCTGTAGCATTTTAAAGACATCTCAGTTTTAATTAAATATGAAATAGCATTTTACTTCTGCCAGCAAAAACATGCAATGTACTTTCTAGTAAATCTTAATGTAATGTTAATGCTGCCCAGGTACTTGCTGACTTCGGAATTGCATAATGATATATGATTGCTGGCCACGTAGTAACTCCATTGACTACGTTGCGTACAACAGAGTTACTGCTTTGCGAATCATGAAACCAGCTAATAGATCTTTAAGTCCCTTGAGCATTTATTCTGCTTGCTAGGGCACAATGCATGTAAGGCTGAAATTTGTTAATCTGCATCTTTTTATAGCTATACCATTAGGAATAAGTGGATCACTCTGAATCCAGTCATTGTCCATCTGGTGTATCTTCAAGTATTAGTCTGTTCTTTCAAATTTTCTTTAAAAAAATTAAGGAAAAAATCCATAATTACTGATGAATGTATTTTTCCTGTAGTATCTTTTTTTTTACATACCTTTTTCCAATATGTTCCTGCTGTGTGCAATTTTACTAGTAAAAGCACTTTTGATGCTATTATTGCTAAAGATACCTTTTGGTATGCAAGCTTCCAAATAAACCCTTTATTTTTTCCAACTAACCCAAGTATACACATTTTTCTATACAATTTTCAGTGAGAAATAGTAACTGCTATGATGAACTGTACACCCACCCACATTGGAATGGATTCCAGCTTGGCTATTCATTCTAGTTTGCTAGAAAAAAAAGAAAGACTTTGCATGGTGATTGCAAATGATTTATATGCGGTGGGGAAGGTCTGGGTGAGACACTGGCTGTGAATTTAACAGGCAGTAGAAATATATGGAAGGTTCTTATTCTTCCCTCACTAAAGGACACATTGCTTCTGCTTGTTACAAGATGCTTTTCCCCCCCTTCTTCTCAGGTCATGCTTGGCTATTCACTAAAACAACAAAATGCAATTGAATCCTACTACATGTTGAGTGTATACTTGTGTGATCACGTTCAGAAAGTTGTTCTTGGGTAAAAGACAAAGGAGTGGTGGTCTTCATTCTTTGTATTAGAACTGGTTTGCACTAGTTTGTGCCTCACTTTAAATGCAAGCGGGATGGGGTATCTTTTGATCATTTGATTTTGGCAGCCTTCAAATATCAGATCTCAAAATGATCAACTGTTAGGTATTCTTTCCATTATATATCATCTGTCAAACATGGACATATTTTTAAAAATACCATTTTGTTTGATCTATCAAATATTTTTAACAATACCAGTGGGGTAGCCATTCTAATCTGCTATAGAAGCAGCCACATGTCCAGTAAGTCCTTCAAGAAGCCACATTTCTTCAAGTTCACTTAGTTGATAGCAATGTGGATATAAGAGCCTTATTTGGTCAGCACCTCTGAGTCATCCCAGCTAGTACTTTTTAATATAGTAAATTAATGTTAATGTAATCCTCTGCTATTGCTATTTCAACAAAATAGGTTGATTATGTTATATTAGTAATTTACCCATCTTCTGATGAACTCTTAAATTTCTCAGAAATTTGTCAGATGTTCATCTGTGAAACAGAAAGTAATGGTAGACATTTTACTCCAAGGACAACCCAGCTAAGAATAACTGTTATTTTGAGATGCCTAGTGCACATGGTAGCTCATACTGACTGATACTGAAGCCACTTAAAACCCTAATGAGCTAATGGTATCCTGAAATATGTTCCATATTCTTTTTCAATAATCAAGTGGAATATACAGTTGCTTGCTATCTATTCATTTTGTATTGTTTTAATGGCAGTGAACCATCTGATATTGCAGTTCTACATTGGCAAGGGAATATGGAATGTTCTCCAAATCAGGGAACAAAAATATTGCAGTGCTTGTAGTCCATTATTTTGTGAGGGAAGGAAGAGCTGTTACTTTCCTGGAACTAAAT
Source organism: Liasis olivaceus (assembly GCA_030867105.1). Classification (NCBI taxonomy): domain Eukaryota; kingdom Metazoa; phylum Chordata; class Lepidosauria; order Squamata; family Pythonidae; genus Liasis; species Liasis olivaceus. The sequence goes on from CM061349.1 coordinate 40,312,749, forward strand.
ATATACATTCTAAGGTCATAGCTACTTAAAGTGGCTGTAGTTCAGAAAAAGACCTGTGGCACAGGAAAGCCCAGTGGCTGAAGGAAGCTTTCAGAGCAGAGGAAGGATTCAGAAATGGAAAATGTACTATAGCAAAGGGATAGAAGATTGAAAAAAAAGAGCAAATGAGACAAAGAACTAAAGTAAGTAAACATTAATGAAAGGGATAGTTTCTACTTAATCCCTTTTCAAAAGCTAGTTGCGTGCAATCACATGATGAACCCTACTATCATTTGGATATCCAGAGTAATTGTGGATAATATCCAATAGGGTTTTTGAGAACTTAATACATGAAGGGTTTATATTAGATGAAAGGTTATTTTTAAGAAGCAAATTCATTTTAAGCAATCACTTTATTTTAAAGTCATTAGCTTTGGTTCCATTGTTCCACATACTGTAGTATTGATGGTCCAAATCTCTGAAGATAATTTAATATGGGATTCCTATAATACCTTGCTTGACTGTTTGATTGACATTAGATGCAGTAAAAGTATCTTTTAAAAATAAATGCATTGGTCTAACAAAATAAGTAAGCCTAACAATTCACTTCTCCTTTTCTTGCCTCCCCCATTGTAGAGTACTTTAAGAACACAGAAAAGAAAGGAAGGAAGGAAAAGAAATTATCTTTTAAGCAGGAGAAGAAATAATGTTAAACTATAAAAGATATAAGGGTTAAAGATAAACTATCTGACATAGCCTACAGTGCAAGTCTTACTGATAAAACATCTCAGTAAAGATAAAAACACTTGTATGAGAAAGTAGAAATTCTCAATTTATTTCATTAATAGAGTTTTACTAAAGAGAGAGAGAGAGAGAAAGCACAGCAACAAGTCTTGTTTGTCAAGAACTAAACCTTCCAACAATATTCTCATCCAAATAAAACTTTTAAAAGTCCATTGTGGGCTGTTTCCATTAGTTTTTCAGTCACTGAGGTGGGTTTTACCCTCAGCTGCCAGATAGCTCAAAATTTGTTTGGACTTTGGGAGCCAGGGGTGAACTGGACTTTAAAAAAAAGGTCAAGGAAAGAAAAATATTATTTTTAAAAAAATGTTTATTCTAGGTTTTGAATCAGCAATTTTCTATTTGAAAGAAAAACATTATAATCATTGTACTATTATGGGGAAAATGTAACTTTAACAGATATGAGAGCATGATAAGCATTGACAGAGGGCATGTCCTCAATTATCATTTAAAATCTTCTTGGTCTGTGTTCATTCTGGTTTATTCTAAGCTGGCTTGAGAAAATTTTGTCCAGTCTGAGACACTTTGACAACAGCTTGAAAAACATTCAGTGTGGACTTCAGGGTGCCACATCCTCCTACTGCACAATTCCCCTGCTATTATGCTTCCCCACCTTTCTCTTCCAGGAAAACAGTTGCTGATCATTTTCCCTTCTGCAGATGAGGCTTCTTGAAGATATATACTTTTATGTGTATGTTTGTGCATTTGTGTGTATATACACACAGCCATTCATACATTTATATAGACAATATTAAAGCACCAGAATGCACATATGTGTGGGTACAAAACCCAGTTTGTAAATACAAATTCCCTTCTTTCCACTCTTTCCCACTCTAATATTTTCTATGTTTTATTTTTCAACAGCACTAAATAACACAGCAAATATTCCCTTTGCTTGGTATAGAGAAGATTGCCAGTAGAAATATATATTGTCCACAGCTGCACTGTTTCCCCCCCACCCCATTTACCCAAGGATTTCACCCCAGCTCCCAGGTACCTTTGTGGCCTCTGCAAAGTAGCCAGTGAATTAGGATTAGCTGACAACAAACTGAAGTATGCCATCTGAAATGGACAGGTATCTGAACCAACATATCATGGACAAGTGGACTTTAGAAGTAGAGAAACACATCTGAAGTCACTTCAACAGTGAGTGGGGGTTTGGTAGAGAGCAATATTGCCAGTTTCTGCTCTCCAAAAACTTGCCTGTTCTGGTGATGGAGAAACTGGGCAGTGTAAATAAGCCAAATCTCAATTAGAAATCAAGTTAAATCCAGTTTAAAAAAAGGTGTAAAATTGTGACAAAAACAGCTAATATACAGTTATGCAAAAATAAATCTGGAATTAGCTGATGTGAAAGTCACCTCAATTGTTTTTAAGTGTGTACTTTCGGCTCACATTCAGTATAGAGTTCATCCAAAGTACTGAGAGGAACCTCAGTTCTGTGTTAAAAAAAAAAAAACAAGAACAAAAAACTCATTCTATAGTTAAATTTTTTAAAGTATACATAAAAATCTACTTTGTGGCAAGCAAAGTGAATGAGTGAGACCTTCATGTTCTCAGGGAAGTTCTAACTCAGAGTTTCTCAACCTTGGCAACTTTAAGATGTGTGGACTTCATCTCCCAGAATTCCCCAGCCAACAAGCTTTCTCCTGATTCATTGTCCATTCCCATTATAAAAATGACCATTCCTATAAAATGTATCAGACCAAAATCTGCCTTTACATTTCTACCCTAGGAAGCCGTACGGTAAACAGTTCAAGCAGACAATAGATTTAAGATTATCACAAGCCATTCATAACTTTCCAGGTAAACAGGCTGAGTTAAAACAAAAGGCAGAAAACCATCAGGGTGGAAAACCATCAAGGGTGTATGGATATATTTTTACATTCTTCTACAAATGACAGCAAATATAGCTCTTATTTTGTTTGGTAATGGTCATAACAGAGTTTTCTTTTTAATAAGCGGAGCTCAAAATGACACCCACCCGTCATCTGATCTTATTTGTTTAAGTGAAAATATGCAACTATTATAGGACTTGGCTAAGGGTTGTACTCAATCAAACTTATTATGGAATTGTCTTGTGAAAATGTGTTGGTTTACAGAAATGTGCCTTAGTCTGCAATATCACCTTGCAGATCTCAATTTGGCAAAAGCTTTAGGCATAAAGCCATGGTTTCACAAAGTGTATAGATTTTGTTTGTAGTGTTTGTTTTGGAGTTTTTCTTAATAGCTGTTATTTATCTCTGATAATTAACTGACATTCTTTAGTCAGAGCCAATTGTACCCAACTGTAACAATAAACAACAAGAAGATTATGAGAAGAAAGTTAAAGAAGGTTTACATGAAAGAATCTCAAGTCTCACATTTTAGAAACTTTAGAACAAGTATATCTTGACCTGCCAGGAAACTTTTAACACTGAATCTGAATCATAGCAGGAGAGCAAAGAAACTTCAGATAGCCAGTGGCAAATGTCCATTGTACCACCCCAGGACAATCAGAACCGCTTCTTGAATACTTAGGATTCAACCACTAATACTAGCACAGATCTCTACCACCATAAAAACTGAGTGTTAAAAAGCTGTCAAAGATGAAACAGGAGGCAGTCAAGAATAAACAAGTGATCAAACTAGAAATCAGAGCTGTAGAACATGCAGAAAAGCTTCAAAGAATATGGGCTCAGGCTTTAATGGGCTTAGATTTCTGATGCAGAACCTAAATGCTTCCCATGAAATAGTGCTCCTTTTTACACTAAGTCTTGCTGCACTATTTAAACATTCATTCTTGATTTTCCTCCTTGCAGTGCCTCTTGATCTAAACTGGGTTGTTTCATTATCATATACAGTATTTCACTGGTTGGATAAGATCACAGCTCAGTTAGGAAGTTTTTTAAACCTTTCATCTCACACCAAGATGTATGGGTCCAATCCAAAGGCTGAGAATAGTTAGGTTCAGGAAGATATTTCAGTGGATCTATAGAGGAAATAGCCACACACAGATCCAACATTTGCTAGTTTGAAACTTAGTGACTCCTGACACCTATTCATCATTCACATATAAGAAAAGGAGGGAGCAGTTCTGGCAAGTTAGGTGAACTCTGATCAGGTCTTGGTCTATCCAAAATTGATTGATAGAATTGGGGTATAGAGCATACAAGGCTAATGCAACAAACATCATGAATAATCTGCCAACATTACTAATCCAAAGTTGTCATAAAAATAAAATACTCAACAAACACTAAAAAAGTGATGCTACTATGTGGCCACAAATGTAAATGGGACAATTCTCTGAATCAGTATTCCCCCTATACCTCTTTCAGTAAATGTAGCAGGGATGAGGACAGCATGGCAGTCTTCACATTGCCCAGAAAATGGCCTAGGTTGTATCCTATACTGATTTATCAATTGGAATAAAGAAAAATAATTGCTTTCAAAAACACTTCAAAATTGTAAGTTCTTACTTTTTGCCTTGGCTTTTTGGGGTGCCAGGCTTGTTTTGTCCTTATGCTGCAGTTATGCTCATTATCCATCTAATGAGAGGATTTTGCCATGCCCATGTAGGCTGGCATAATTAGTTTGCAAGCTTAGCCCTTCCTGACAATAATCACTGTCTCTGCTGGGATGCCAGGCTGGACAGGGCACATTGGCATCACTTGGTCCCTTTTGAGCAGGACTCAGGAAAATGGCCAATTATCTTTTTCCATCTTCCAATGGTGGAGTGTTGTAGCTTCGTTACTTCTGATTGTGGGTTTTCTGGAGTACAAGGAAGGTTAGCATAACTGGTTGACCAGCTTGGCTTTCCTTATTGCTGAAAGGAATCAGTTGTGTCCAATCATGGCTTGCTGGCAATATTTTAAATTTTTTAGGCAACAGAAGCAGGCTGAACAGCAAAAAAAAAAAAAAAAGATAAGGAGGACAGAAGGAAAGAGGAGGCATAGCAACAACTGCATTTGTGGTCTTACATGTCTTACAGAAAATATTTGAGACACCACCTGTAAATATTAGTCTGGCACCCATTCACTGGTTGTCAACCTGCTCTGGTCATGCAAAAAATGTGCACATGTCAGATTGGTCAGCCTTGAGCCCATATTAAGAGAGCACAACTAAGTAGAACTTGAATCAGCATAGAAATGATCGTTCCATTAACACAAAAGAAAGCAAAGTTAAGGCTGTAAAGATGTTGAGAGCTGAGAAAGTGAACGAATCTGGAAGCAACCTTAACCTTGCCACTCCAGCAGAGTGCTGATAAGCAGAGTTTAATAAGATAATCCATCTCATCAGCTGGCTCCTCATATCAACGTCAGAGAACGAACCACACCATTTAGTCTCCCTTCAGAATTCTCCACATAGAAAAGTAAAATTTCAGGAGCATTGTACGTTGTCTGTGACAATCCCACAAAGAAGCAGAAAACTAACAATCTGAAAAGCACTTCTAAGGGTTACAAAATCCTTCAGAACTACCTGATGAAATGTGTTATTTTAAATCAGGTCTCCTCCTTATAGAAAGATATGTTCAATTGCTTCTTAGCATCTGGCAGTGGGGGGAAGGTTTTTTTCTTTGACTGATTACAAAACAGAAAGAGGGATGACAATTTTGGAGCAGTCTCACCTGGAAATATCACTTTCCTCTGATGAACAACCAGTTTATATTGTTGCTATGGAGAAACAATAATGTTTCAAGAAAAACATTAAGAAGCAAAAGCACAGTGAGTATAAAAAAATGTGGTACTGAGGAGTGGTCAAGAACAGGGCATAGGTTGCCACAGTTCAGCTTCATGGCCTCAGATGCCATTGTTACAATCCAGGATGCTCTATGAAAAAGAACTCCAGTAGTAGGAATGGAAAACCATGCCCCTCTGAATGTTGATGAACCCCAATTTCTAGCAGCTCCAGCCACCATTGTGAATAGTAGGGATATTAGGAGTGTTCTGTGGATAGTGAGAAAATCCTTGCAAAGATGACACACACATTTGTGAGGACAACAAATTTGGAATGTTAGTTTTAGTTTCATGCCCCCATCTCAAAAATGTGGGCAATGCTAGTTGTATAATGTATTGGCAGCTTACAATGTGAATATAAAATGCTGAGATAGTGAGGGAAACCATTCTGTCAATAGCTGTAAGAGACTTAGATGATTGATTAGTTGTTGTCTATGCAGAATTTGCTCAGTTTCTTCAGCTTTTAAGGGAAATTACATTCCAGCGCTGATGTGTTATAATCTCTTTTTGTATTTGGTGACTGAGAAAGCATTTATGAAGCTCTTATTCAATCTTTCATGACTTGACTTCCCACCCATATAAAAGGTTTCTTGGAGGATTAGTATCATATAAGAGTTAATTACGGAAAGTGGAGACTGCACATTTTTCAGCCCACTGCTTTTCAGTTTCTGTACTATAGTCCCCATATATTAAAGTTCAAAACAAAATTCAGCATGTCAGAAGGTTATGAATGGCTTGGAAAAGCCTGAAATGTCAATATGATTCAATCTAAGATTTTCCATTTCAGCTCAACTGTTGTATGTGGACAGTTGGCCACTATACACATGCTTTGAATGATTCACAAAACTAGTCCTGGGCAGAAAAAATATCCAGCATTTTTTTCCTGCCACATCTTATTCAGTTTAATGAAAAATGAATTTTGCTTTCAAATTTCTTTTAAAGGAGAGGAGAACTTTGATGGAATGGCTTTCTTGCTTTAGTTAACCATGAAGTGGCCAAAATATGTGTGAAGTCTACAATCCTATTTCCAGTAGTCATGCTTTCATTAAATTTCAAGGGAAGATATCAGTGAATTCCTCTCTTGTGTCTTTTCTGACTGAGAAATACAGGCAGCAAGGAGGCTGCAGAGTCTCAACAACAGCCGACAAAAAAGCAAGTTCAAAATTATCACATGAAAAATTTGAAATAAACTCTCATTCGCTCTTGAAAATAAACAAAGAAAAACAGAACCCTATTTCTCAAAGGAAGAAATAGCCAGAGTTTGACAAAGCATGACCAGTCCTCAGCATCTCCTGTCAAGTAGATTTAAAATTCTACTTAAAAGTGATCCTTGTGGTTCCTTCCAACTGTTCACTTCTATGATTCATTCTATAATTCCATGAAGTTATGATTCCATGTTCAGAATGGCTAATGTTTCTGCATCACTTACCTTTCTGAGTGTTGGGTTCTACAGTATGTACCTTGTATATGCATTTCATTATCACTATCATCTGTTATTTTTAGGCACTTGATTATCCAATCATGTGGCAGGGAGTTGAATGCCTTCTTGTAATCAATTCAAGCTACATTCAAGTTGGTCTTCCTTCTCTTGAAGTTTTCCAAAATCATCTTGTCAGTTAGGAGCTGATCTTTTGTTCCTCTGCTGTTTGGGTGGTTTCCTTTCTGCTTAGATGTTTTCAACTACATGCTGTTGGACTGCATCAGCTACAACACCAGTTAGCAATTTGAAAATTGTTTTAAGCAGGTAATTGGCCTGTAGTTGCCTGGTGCTTCCCCTTTTGCTGGATCTTTCATAATCAGCTATGTTTTGCCAGATGTTAATCAATCTTCAATTTCACCTGCTTGCAGTATGTTTTTATTTATTTATTTATTATTAAATTTATATGCTGCCCATCTCCCCCAGAGGGTGACTCTAAACTGCTTGGCAATGAATGGGTGCAGACCAGTCAGATGTTTCAGCCCAAAACCATTCAGTTAATCTTCACCTGGTGCTACCAATTCTTGATCGTCCTTGCCCTTTTCTCCACCATTTCTGCTGTTATTATAAGTTCTTTCATTTCAGGTTTTTTAAAATTCTTATCCACCTCCTTTATCCAAGCTGCATTCTTGTTGTATTTCTTTGGGTTGTCCCATAGCTGCACTGAGAACTGTACTGTTTCTTCTTTTCAGGTATTGACTGGTTCACTTCAGTCTCTCCACTGATGGATTGGTAGAAACGTTCTGATTCAACTGAAATTGAAGATTCTGCCAATATTGTGCAATTTGAGCTTCTTGGCTATGCCTGTTATTTGCTGCTTTATTATTTTCAGTGCTTCTTTGATCTTCCTTGTTTCTAGGTGATATTTCTTGATCAGGTATTCTTTTGTCTTCTTGTGTCAGCTTTTCTTTCATCTGTTCTAGCTTGCTTGCATCTGATCTTAGCATGCTGATCTTATTTTCCAACCTGATCTTGCATTTTGGTGGTGCGCTGTTTGGCTTTTTTTTCTCATTTGTTGATTTTGCATCCAAGGTCTTCAGTTATAACTGCAGCTGCGCTGTACATTAGTTGGTTTGTTTCTTGCTGTGAGCTGATGCTTATATTTGATATTACATTATTGGCATCTTTTAATACTTGTGCTAGCTGTTTCTTTGTAACAAGTGTCAATGCAGGCAACCTTATTTTGTTCTTTTTGTGCTGTTCTAGATGCTCAGTTATTCTTTGTTTCAATTCCTCTTGTTTTGTTTGCTTTTTTTAGTTAGAGGGCTTTGTTCTTTCTGAGAAGGCAGAGGAGAGGGTGCCTGGTTTGGGAATGAAAACAATTTAACATCTATGCTGGCTTCCTCTACTGCTGACTCCCCCTGGTTTGCCTCTACAGACTGGGCTACTTCTGGCAAGGCTTCAGTTTCTTTGCCCTGGGTAGACCTTTGCAGTTCTTCCAATTCTACTTCTGTGAATACTTTATTTCATATTATAAATCAGTGTTGATCTGCTAGCCTCTGTTCTGGTATTTCTGATTCTGGATGTTGTTTTTTCCAGAACTGGTACATTCTTTTCAGATATCCTCTTCTTGTTGGACTTGATTTGTAATAGCAGATTATTATTAATTTTTTTGTTTTCAGTCTTCATATATTTGTGACGGGTAAACAATTTTTCTTCCAGTACTCCTGCAGCTGCTGGTCTTGGTTGTTCAGCCAACAGTCCTGAGTCCTGTAGCCCACTTGTCACCAGATGTCCAGGAACTAGAACACCTAGCACAGTCCTTGTTGACCCAGGCGATGACGAATCTGGTATAGGTTTCTGTAAACTATGTCTCACCATATTGTTCATGGGAGAGACACTCTTCATCTGGCTCCTCTGATGACACCTGTCCAGTATGGTGGAACCTCTGGTATAGCTTTCATCTTTCTTAGAGCACTCAAGCCCCACAAACACATCAAGGTAGTGCCTCACTGGAGGTTGTTGATGTTGTTGTTATTACATTAGCCTCTACATTATTTTTATTCCTACAAATGCTGCAGGAACCCAAATGAGTTCTATAAATTTTCTTAGAAAATCATATGATGGATGGCTGTCATTTCAGGTGTTTTGTTTTGAAACCTGCCTGAATAAAAGGACAAACGTCTTAGTTCAATGGGAAATTGTAGGCTTAGAGAGGTGATTAATAGCATTCTGGGAAATGTATGGTTTGTAAGATGACCCCATGGCAGCCAATCCATGAATAGGAAAAAAAAAATTTTTTTATAAGAATACCCACAGTATGTTCCCAAAATTCTAAATTTATCCATCCAACCCCCAAAATTGGGATTCCTGAGGTTGGAACTGGGATGGCGGTAGTAGAATCTGCCTGAAATCCTAAGCAAAATTCCTTTGCAGAATGTCAGCAGAATTGCTTATTAATCTGCCCAACGGAGTAGGAAAAATAAAGGTAAAGAAGCATGTGAATGGTAGACAGCAGTCACTGGCTTTCTTAGAAGTATTGACGCTCCAAAACCTGCCCAAGGAAACCAAATGCTAACATCAGAACAAAGGATGAAGCTCATATTAAGCACTTCTAAGTTGTATGTTCTTCTTTTATCATCCCTAGAGAAAAGATCATAAGCATCATGAATACATTCTAATAATCTGGCTTCTCATAATGAGCAGATCAGATTAAATTTGGACCATGTCAGTTACATTGGTTTTCACATAGTACTCTGTGAAATTAGTGTTATGTCTGCGTATAGCAATTTCTTAAAAACTTGGAAAATTTGCATTTAATTTCCCTGCTTAATATTTTTTAGTTCAGTAATTCAGGGTGTACTGGGTGAATTTAACTCCTTGCATAATAATAAGAAGGAAAATTATACTTCAGGGAGCTCCTAGATAATGTTTTTGGTTCTATAGAACATGGGTACTATGGTATTCTGTTTTTTTCTTTGTTTTTTATTCATCATTTTGGATTGTTCTGTTATTACTCTCACAGTGTTAATTATCACAGTAGAGTTCTTAATTTGTAACAGGGATCACATGTGAGATGTCATAAGTCTTAGATGTATCTGTCCATTGTTTTCAGGGCTGTAAAAATCCACAAAATAATGGAATAGAATTTTGATTTATCTTCCAGACTTTCAGTCCACCTTTTTTTCTTTTTGGATGAATTGATAAAAAATCTGTTACATGTACATATGTGCATTGAAATATTAATGCTGACAATGGCATTTCTAGAGCACTTTTATGTGTTACAGGGTACAATGTCTTCCCCCCTTTGCTGTTACAAGATGTTTCATTGATCTGTAAAGATGTTTCTTTTCTTACATTTTTAACTGTCTCCTTTTATGCAAAGACCTCATTGTTGGGAATCGTCTTTATTGATGCTGAGAAGACTTGTAGGCAATTTGTGCTCCATTAATGACTCTTTTGGGGACAATTTGCATGCTTACAAAGAAGCATGTCAAACCAGTAATGCTGAATAAGGATATAAGGTATCATCTGATACTTACAGTTGAACATTCATTTGTAAAAAAGACGCACTTGTCTCCATCAAGCCATTAGTTTGAACCTGGTGAATAGTGATTATGACTGATTTTGTATTGCATGCCCATAATTACTAGGAGCTAGTAAAAATGCTATCTTTGTGAACATGAATACTTTTCTTTACATTTAATACCTGAAATATCTACAGTGAGAAGGACAACTTTGGTTCAATGGAGCACATAAATTTTAGTATGTGCATTTCATCAAAGGGCCAGTCTTTGAAACCTTTGAGCATTGCTTCCATTAATTTCAAAGGCCACAAACATTGTATATAAGATGTTATATACAGTAACTGCTACAGTAAGTGATATGATTGAGAACTCTACAATAATATTTGAAAAGTTAATAAAGTCAATCGCTGGCCTATCTTGACTGTAAAGTCCTGGATAACCACCAGATGGCAGCAGCAAGTTATTTTTGCAGCCCAGATATAGTAGCCCTAATCAAGAGATATTGATCTCTTCAGTAAGCATAGTGCTAATTCTTCAGTAACTGATTCCCCAGGGTGACTGTGGAAAAATCCTTGAAAGTGGCAGAATACAACAGTACCTGCTGGGTTTATTGTAATCCAAGGAATGGATAGTTCCTAAAGGTTTAGTGAACTTTAATAACTTACCATAGTGCTCTTGACTTGATTCTGTATTCTTCTCCAAGGAAAGAACAACGTATCTTCCTTGAAAGAGGGAATGGAGCACATAACTTTTAGTATGTGCATTTTATCATAGGGCTGGTCTTTGAAACCTTTGAAGCACGCTGGCTTGGGTATTCTGAGAGTTGAAGTCCACACATCTTCAAGTTGCCAAGGTTGAGAAACACTGGTATATACAGTGCCTGCGCTGTCTACCTTTTTTATTTATTTATTTATTTTATTATCAAACTTGTATGCCACCCATCTCCCCCAACGGGTGACTCTGGGCGGCTCACAATAATAAAAAAGGAAAAAACACGAGTCCCTCCAACCATGGGTAAAATCTATAAATAATTAAAAAAACATATATTAAAAATGTCCTAAGAACCTCCTATAATTTTTAGCCCTAAAAACCTGCAAGATGCTGGGGGGGGGGGCAAACCTATCACCCCACCAGCCATCTCCACAGGTGCGGGCCCCCCTCTGGCTCCCAGGCCTTGTGGCAGAGCCAAGATTTAATCCCTTTCCTGAAGGCCATGAGGGAGGGGGCACACCGGACCTCAGGAGGCAGGATGTTCCATAGGGCGGGAGCTGCAGCAGAAAAGGCTCTCTGCCTAGACCCACCAATCAAAATTCCTTGACTGGTGGGGTCTGCAACCTGCCCCTTCTGCTGGACCGAGTGGGGTGGGCTGAAATGACCGGGCTGAAATGACCAGGGCAAGGCCTTCCCACTCTTTTACCCTATGAAAGTTCCTGTGGTTTACAGATCCCAAGAGACTCCTGGCAACCCAGACAGCTTCTCCAGTATTAAGAAAGTTTAAAAGTAGAATGATCCTGCAACCCTCAGTGAGCTAAAGCAGAGAAGTCTACTTGTCCAGATAGACTGAGAAAAACTGAAGCCTACTTGCCATCTGCTTCTCAATGGATTATAGCTCCCCAAAGACTCCTGGCATCTGAGAAAGTGAAGATTATTTGCAGGACCTGTACTTCCAGTAAAATCCAACTGCCCAGAACTCCATAAGCCTCTTTGGGCTGGTGCTCAAAAGAACAACAACCCTGGGGTGGGGTAATTGCTGCCAAAGTGTTGATTCCAAAAGGCACTGCTCTTTTGAAAGGCCAGACGACCAATGGCACTTCACTTTCTTTTGTTTACTGTACATGGGGTGGGGTTTGTAACAGAAGTGTAATCTAGCACCTAGTGTTAAGAGTTACATCCAGCCTTTTGCATTGCTCCCAGGCTGTTGAATATACACCCTCAGGACTTGTGTTTGGCCCTCCCTCTCTGAATTTTTTTTTAAAAAGTATCAACCCCTGGTGACTTCTTGGAAACATCAGTGCAGTTTTCTTGGCAACAGTACAAAAATGGGTTGTCATTGACTTCTGGAATGTTTCTAAACTTCCCAGTCTAACTTGCTGTCTTGATATTCCCCAAATGTATCCTATCCAAATACTAACCAGGCTTGACTCCATTTAGCTTCTGAACCCAGACAAGAAAAGCCATAACAACACATCCACCAGACTTTTAATGATCTTGGTGTCCACTTTATGCATGCTTACTTTTTTGTATTGTGTATCTAAAATGTTAACCATCTTGAGTGGTTAACCATATCAAGTACAGTACAATTAAATGGATGTAAACAAATAATAAATAACTTTCCTGTTCCTTTTGGGTGCATTTCAGTAAGGTGGTGTTGATGAAGGGGAGAGGTTTGCTCCTCTTACTTATATGATGAAGTGAAATTTAACTTTTTTTCCTGATTTGTTTAGTTGAAAAAAGGATTGTACAGCCATGACCAAATCTAGTTTTTCAAATCTCTCATGATGCTCCCAGGCATTGACTTCATTATCATGTAGCAACTTTCAGATCTATTTGGAAAGTGCATGGCAAGAACCAAGCTAATTTGCTCCTGGAAACAGCTCTGTGTTAAAAAGAAACAATGAGCAATAAACTAAGGCTTCAGACCATGTTGTAATTGTAAATTTAGTCATTCCCTCCAGAAGTCTAGAGGCTTTCATTTCCTCCTCCATGAATACTACTGAATCACTCCCACCTCCCTTGAGGGAGAGGAAGAAATGCACTTTTGTGGAGAGAATTGGACCAAAAAAAAAAAGAGTTAAAGAACAGGTACCAGGAATGAAATTGTTTGCGAGGTCATTGCTCAGGGGAACAAGGAGAATGGGCAGAGTTGATAAAAAAAATAATTGGAAAAATAGAGAGCAGAGCCTTGTATGATCTCTCTTGGGTGTTTCCAGAAATAATTGGAAAAGTGGAGAGCAGGACCCTGTATGATCTCTCTTGGGTGTTTCCAGTACAGAATTTTAGGGAGAAGCAAATACTCTGATCTCACCTGGCATGGATATTCCCCTACAGCAAGACATTGGAGTGACTCCAAAATGTTCTAAAGTTCTTCCTTAAGCCATGGGGGTGGGGGGCATCCATGTTGCACTAATTTGCATAATCCATATATGTATGTATATATGTATGCATGTATATGTAGATAGATAGATAGATAGAGGACCTACCTACTCATGCATAGGCAGGGAGGAGCATGTGAAGGCCGTCTAACTAAAACTGTGATCTTCAAAAAGGTTTGCCATGCATTTGTGTAAGAAACTCTTAATTTTGACTATTTATGATGTTGTGTCCCATCGCCCACTGCCATTCTTCTAAGAATTAATCGGAGAAACAAACAAGAAAGACTAATAGGTAAAGGTAATCAATTTCCATGTAACCTATAATAAAAACTATTTTTTTACCAGTATCTTCATCTGTCACTGATGTCTAAGGAAGTTGCTAGATTACATTCAGCTGAACGGATTCTGTCGATGCAGAAACAAAAATGCTTAGTTTCTAGTTATTTTCTGACAATACTCTTCCATTTATTAAGAGTAATTAAATACATTCCTGTCTTATTTGCAAACCACAGATTAATACAGGTATACCCACTGAATTGCTCAGAAGACATCAGAGGGTATTGATTGTACTGGATGAGTATTTTCAAAACTGCAATAGATTTGTGAGTCTCCCATTTCCCTGCCAGTTCCCCACTACAAACACAAGTCAGGAAGGAATGACCAATGGGAAAGAGTGGAGTTGTGTTCTCTGTTTTTCTGCCTCTCTCTTGGAGCCTAAAAGGAAAGCATGAAGATGTTAGAGAGAGGATGGTTTCCTCAAGACTCAAAATCATCCTTAGGATATCTAGTGTATGACAAATCAGCATCTTTTCCACTCAGGGGTCATGACCTAGACATTAGATGCATGATTTCATGGCAGGGAATGGGACAAATCACACCAAGTGCAGCCATAGAAAGACACATAGCCAAAAGTAGTTGGCTGTCTTATTTAATAACCTTATTGAGTAGAAAATATTAAAATCCACATTTCTTATTTCAGTGTGATTTAATTCTAAGCTAACATTAAGACTGGAATATCTTTTATCAGTGGCACCTAAGAAGGTTCACTGTCTCTGCAGTCCACAAATATACCTGGCTATGTTATTCATGAGCTGAGATAGCTTTACTTTATGATTTTGAGAGCCCTAAATATGGACAAACAATTCAATTCAGTTAACTTGTTCAGTTATAATGTAATAATAACATTTGTTACTATCACCTGATGACTGCACTATCAAACAGAAACATGTATATGTGTATGAACCATCACAAATCAAATGCCACCAAGGTATAATGCCACCTATTATACTCCAGTTTGGAATCTGTATGCTAATTAGTTTCCACAATTGTATTTGTAGCCACATTGATATTTCACGGATTAATTTTTAGGAAAACAAAATAAAAATGGAAAGCAACATCTTCACGATGGCTACGTCACTTGGAAGCTTTTCCAGAAGCTAAGTACAGAATTCAACTTAGGCAGGGTCAGTCCCATTGCTGGTCATGGCAGAATGATTTGGAAGTGGTGGTGAGGTGTCCTATAGTGTGAGCTTTCCCTCCTCTAAGCAAGGCTGCGGAGCTGAGCTTCAGTGAAGACCACTGCACTTTTGCTATTCTGAGGCAAAATTCAACTGCATGAACACTTGTAGCTAAAATTATGTGAAAAGGTTAAGGTTAGGGTTGTTCTTTCCCTTATCAGGCAAATGTCTTGGTCTTACCCTGTTAATCTGGAATAACTGTTCTTACTTTCAGGACTGACATAACAACTGCATACCTTTTATGGAGACAAACACAGCAAATAGCCTGCACACATTTTTTTAAATGACCATATTCTATTTACATTGTTTCAAAAATGCCATCTGTTATAAAATGTGCTTTTACCTCCTTAATTCTATTCTTAGATTATCTCCTTCTAAACCTCCATCCTTTTCCATGGACAGAAATGGGGAGGCAAAACATATGGCAGCATTTCAGTTTTCTCTGCCTGGTGATAGAGTTTGTGAACTATTGGCTGATTAATCAGATGTAAATGATCAATGTGCTTTTCTAAAGTGTGGACAAAATGCATGTCCTTTAAGGGATTTGTGTAGGCTTGATGTGTCTTTATGTGGCTGGAACTTTTAGTCCCCCCAGATTGGTACCAGAATGTAAATATTAAGATTTGACCCAAGCAATTGGCTCTGACTTCTCCTGGATGCTGGAGACTTCACATTCATTTCAGCCTAATTGTGTAACATGTTGCTGTTGCTTAAGGAATAAAGATTTTGAAGTTTGAATGTATCAGGAGATGTGTTTTACAAAGCTTAATGAAGACAGTTATTGGTAGGGCCCAAATATCGAGCTTCTTCTCCTAATGGTGTGGGGTGCTAAAATGTCTAAATAATGAAAATAATATCCTGGGTATTCCAATATTCCTGAATCTTTTTTGGCTTCTTGCTGGGCTCCAAATATCTAACATACTCATGCTTCTCCTTCTCATATTCCTGTCACAGTTTCTGGAACTTATACAGAATAGATGGACAAGCTGAGGTCCAGTGACCACACACAACTCCTCCAAAGCCTCGATTGTGTGGTCCCCTCATTTTTAAAGAATGCCACTATACTGTAATTTTTAGTTTGACAATTCTGGCAACTGTAATTCATGTCAAGTTATGTTACATGTAAATTAATTCTAATTTTATCCTGGCTCCACCCATTTCCTGGTTCTGCTCATAGTGCACTCAAAAGTTAAGTGTGGCCTTTGTCTCCCCAAAAGTCATACAACTGCCAGATGGGATACCCAGCATAAAACAAGTGTAAGTTTTGATGTTTTCCTCACAGTCAAACCTTCTATGATGTTTTTAGTTTGAGTCTGTCCTAGAGGCATACTTTAAGCTGCTCATGAACTGGTTGTACAGTTGATAGAAAAGAAGTGTACATAGGGCTTTTGCAGCCAAGGAGAATCCATGATTGACTCAAGATTCCCATTCAGCATGAGCAATACTAGGTATGAGCAATATGGAATCATGACATTATTTTAGACATGAGATTAATATTTTAATTATAAACTATTGGACCATTAACACAAATTATTGTTTATAGGTTCCTTTGGTTAAAAGGTGGGTAAAGGCTGTAGTAAGCCCACCACTGAACTTCTTTGCTTTAAGCCTCAACTGAAAGCTTATATTGATTGTGTTGTAAGTGGATTTGTGTATTTGAATCAGGTCTTGACACTTGGTGATTGCCTGGATTAATCCCTGCAGTTATTTTGGCAAAACTTTCAGAAGTGGTTTGCTATTGCCTTCTTCTTAGGGCTGAGAGAGAGTGACTGGCCCATAGTTACCCAGCTGACTTCATGTCTAAGGCAGGTCTTGAACTCATGGTCTCCTGGATTCTAACCTAGTGCCTTAAACCACCTCACCAAACTGGCTGTCAAGTGTACTTTAAATAGATAAATATAAAATTTGCAACAATGTCTAAACAATGAGAATAATAACATCCTGATCATCATCATTATAATTCCAAAGGCTTTCAATCATGCTAAACTTTCAGATAAAAGACAGTAACTAAGTGCCTTCAATAAAAGCATATTTCATCCTACTAAGTCAACAAGATAAAATTTGCCTTTATGTGAATAGATTATTAAAACAGAGGCAGTAATGAACCAAGTGAAGCATCTTGAGTTAGGCCAATATCTTTGTGGCTCACATCCTCTGCACTTGCCTTTTTAAAGTGTATCCATTAGCTATCAAAGAAGTAAATTTGAGAGCAGAGCAATAATTATCATCCATATATACGCTCATACAATTCTCTCTTTCAACATTGTGATAGCATTCATCAGGTATTCAGTTCCCCCGATGGAAGGCTAAGATAGGGAATTCAAATACAGACTTTGTAAAGAAACATGTTGATAAATTATTAGGTAATAGAAGATTAACAAATAAATGGAACACAGAAAAAACTCATTGCAAAAACTGAAATAAACATTAAACGGGCAACATTTTTAAAATACTCTTTTTACTGTGTTATTGGAATTGTATATCGATATTAGCTCCAAGGGGCTGTCAACTGACTTTATTTTGGTTAAATAAACACTATCTTTCTCATACTAATGAAGTAAATTGCTATTGTAGCTCTTTCTTCCATGCCATGAGGTGTATACGAAATAGAAATCAGCAGAGGGTATGTTACTCCAAATAATGTTGCATCCACACAGTGTTGCTCTTGAGTTCTTTCTGAATATTTAAGAATTCTACTTTTGTAAATTCTGAAATGAAATGACCGCACTTATGCCTCTTGGACTAATTGGTGGATTGAAACTCCTGAAATGTTTTGCTATTGTAAAAAAGTCAATGAAATGCTTATAAAAGGGCATCTTAACTTAGAAATGCATGTTTTAAAACAAACATATGTTTTAAAATAGGCATTGGAATGCAAATCTTCAAGGAGAATTATTCCCATAACAGACAGACAGCCCGGGTAATATAATTATTTTATCTTATTTTATTAAATGTATTATAGCTGCCATATTATAATATAGTTATAGGTACAGTGACCATGCATCCTTTATTATAAAGGACAATATTTTATTTCAGAAAGCCGTCCTTTAGATTTATTTATTTTTCAAAAACTCACTTTTGTCCTTTATTTTGGACATTTAACTTTTACCGTACAAATGGTACCACTGAATGCACAGTCTTTCACATTCATGTGAAAAATATAGAAATTGAATTGTCTTTTTAAAATAGAGTTATATATACTGTTTGATTTTAGTTTTCAGCAGAATATGTGTTTTTGTAAAGTTTTTTGTTTTGGTTTGCTCTTGAATTTTCCTTTGTAAAGCAAAGTTATAAACAATTAACATTTTTATCCTTATGAACCTCTTTCGGATTTGCCCCTTTCTCAGATTTGTCCTTTATATTTTCCAAGAAAATATGGTCACGTAGTTATAGGCTATACAACTGATAGGTCCAGATAGGAATTCCCTTCCCTCCTTCCCCCAACTTTTAGTAATTGTCATCTAAGTGATCAGCTCTGCTCAGGTTTATTAGTGCCATGTAAAACTTGGAAGGGCTTCATTGTGAAAGTTATTTTTTTGATGCCACTTGTAGACTGCTGGCTTTGGTGGAGCTGGAACTGGCAGTGATGGCTTTTGAGAGAATACATGTTTCTTGCCTGACTGGCTGTTTACTATTTGTGTTTTCATCCCCTCTACACATTCCCTCTTCTGGGCTGATCATAAGCAGAGATTGTTTTGAACACAGACACTGGAACTAGCCAACCTTACTCTTGTTTTCAATCCATAACAAGAGTTAAATGTTGCAGATGTCCAACTTTGCGGGAAAAATAGGGAGACCAGATACAAGGGAGGAAAAAATACTGTGCAGTATTTGTACCTGCAGAAGTGCACATCCTGACTGATGCAAATTTTCCTGATGATGTGTGAGAGAAGAAAGAATTACACCAATTGAAATCACTTTGGGCATGCATGAGGTTAGGCTTATTATGAAAGCAAAGTGACCATGGAAACATATGAAGCTCCTAGGAGTGCGCAAAATGTTCTTAACCCTAAAGGCTCCATTTTGGATTTGGAACAGCTGTTTCAAGTTTAAAACATCTCATATATTCCTAAAGACTGTCTCAGGTCACTTATCTTTCTAGATCAATATTGTGTGCACTCAGACAGATTTCCTTCTTAGCCATTCTAGAAGAAACCAGGGATTGAACTTCAGAATCTTCACCATGAAGATAAATGCATAGGCAGGCCTCAAAAATTCTAGAAGAGATTCAGAGGGAGGTTGGATTCAGAAAATTGAAAAAGGAGAGACTCGTATAGAAGAATGAAAATCTATTTGCATAAATAGTTTTTGATGTATTTGTTTGATGTTATTCTGTTTTCAAAATGTTTTTCAAAGCTAGATTTATATTTGTACTTTATTTGGCTGCTTTATTTTTAGTGAAATATAATGATAATGTTGATTATTCATTTACTTACTGCTATCTATACAGGTAGTCCTTGGGTTATGACAGCAATTGGGACTGGGATTGCCATTGCTAAGCAATGCGGTCATAAAGCGTGATGTCATGTGTCTGTATCGTCAGCCTGTTCCCAATTGCCATCATAACCCCAGGACCATGCGGGTCATTAAGTGGGAAGAGGCAGGAATCCCAGTTAAAGACCATGGGGGGATGGGGGAGTGTCACAGATGGGTGCTGGGAAGCGAGGGCAGGCTGGCAAGGGCAGCGGGTGGGTGCTGGGAAGTGTGGACAGGCTGACATGGGCAGTGTGCGAGCACTGGGAAGTGAGGTTGGGTAGGCAAGGGCAGTAGGCAGGCACTGGGAAGCAAGAGTGGGGGTTGCTATGGAGTATCTCATACTGCATAGTGGGGCTTCCTGGGAGAAAAAGCAGCGGGACCAACTTATGGGAGTGACTTGCAACCTTCCCTGCTGGCTTCTGTTGCAATCGTGAGCTGGGTGCCCAAGTGCTTAGTCGCGATCATGTGACCACAGGGATGCTGCAACAGCTGTAACTTCATGGACCAGTTACACGTACCCTTCATTCAGCACCATTGTAATTTTGAATGGTCACTGAACGAGTAGTCATAAGTTGAGGACTACCTGTATGTTCAACTTTATGTTAGGTTGTAGTTTGATTCTTTATGTTTAGTGTTCTTTTATATATTATAAGATGCTTTGAGAGTTTTTTTTTAAAATAAGTTTAAAATAAATGATGTAATGATACAACTTTTGACAAATGAGTCAGTAAACATTTGAAGATGGTAGAAAGTTGATAATCAGCAAAACCTATGTGTGGGAAAAGTTATGAAAACCTTTTCTTTTTAATCCTTGGTTGAAATTGTTGTTGTTGTTATCATTATCATTATGATAGGCATTATAGTCAATGTATACCTTTCATATTCTTCAGTTTTCATATAATGATTATTGGAATAAATTAATATATAACCATTTTCAAACCATAACTCATTTGACATAACCAACAGGAAAAAAAATCTATGAAACGATTCTAATGATCCACAAATATTTGGCTATTTTTATTGAAAATTATTAACATGGTGTGCAACATTTTCCAGTTTGTCACTTTCCAGTTTATCCTTTAAGTTTACATTTCAGAAAATTTACATTTCAGTCACCTATAGAGAAGTTAAACTTCTCTCTAGATGACTTTATAGTATTCAAGAATACAAAATGAAGATCCTCAATTTACTATATTTTTCAAATATCATAGCAAAGCAATAACTGATTTCACTGACAGTTAATTTTGGGGACTGATCGAATTACCTTTTCCAGACCAAGTAAGCATTAACACACCTCCATCAGATGGGACATTGCTGCTGCATTTGCTGTAGGACTAGCAGATTATTTTGTTGGACTCTGCCACGGATCTTCTATTGATAATGAAGTGCTTGTTCTGAATTATGAAGCAATTTAAGGATGCCTTTTGACTCCAGTCAATGATATTGACAATTTAATTGTTATCATTACTTCACATGATCTATGACTTTGCAGTGCCTGAACAGAATATTAGCATGGGTAATTTCAGTTTGCTGTACTGACATGGAATTTTCTCCCCAGATACATTGGCTGTTAGAAGTAGGGATGGGTACATAAATCAATTTTGCTTCCTCTTAGTTTCTCATTTTTCAGGCCTTAATTCATTCTGAACTATTGCTGCACCAGTTTGCAACCTTTTTTTTTTTAAAGAATCAATACAAAAATGTCTTATATTTCTCCTAATACAACTATACTGTATGCACATTTGCTTAATATATGCCATGTGTGCAAGCTGTTTCCTACCTGCAGCTTCTGGGAAAGATGAGTATCCTAAACCATTTTAAAAGTAGTACCTGGAGCTGCCTCTCTCCATAATTGTTGAAAACAACTGTTGCAATTTTTGGCCATTAAATGTAATCTAATGTAATAGTTAATACATGTTTTTGTTTGTAGACCTGCCCACAATATTCTGAAAAATGCAAATACCAAGAAATAAGCTTCCTCCATTTCTAATCTTAGATCCTTTGTCCTGCATGAAGTTTGGTGATCCTCGCCTCTTGATGTTGAAGTTTGAATATAAAAAATCATGACGAGAGGGCAGATTGGGATAATCATCTGGATGCATCTGGAAGGCGCTGGATTCACCTGATCCAGAAGTCTCCCAAGTTGCTGTTTTGGAAGGCTGGTCAAATTCTGATGGAAGGCAACTCCAATTCTCTCTACAGGGAGGTATGAACTAATGTAGGGGTTTCAGGAAAAAGAAAGGGCTTGGGGAAGAAGAGCTATCTTCTGCCAGAACATAGGTATCCAGTGGGCAAATTCTCACCAGCTTTATCCACCAATGGGCCATAGGTTCTCCATCCCTCGTTTAGGACAAGATTTGTAAATAGGATGCCATGACTATCAATACTATGTCCCAGTCTACTTATCAAAGGAAAAGCCTTTTACCACCAGGAATGCCATTAATTAAAGCAACGTTCTCAGATCAAACATGTGCATGTTGCTGCTATTTCATCATCAAGCAGAGGGCCTATAGACATCTTCTCCAAATGATAACCCAACCTGGTTTCAATTATCTGTTTATAAATATTCACTTATAAATATATGGCAATATGTAAGGATTCCTTTTTACCAGAAAAAGAATAATACCCACAACATGAATTTAACTATATACCGAAGGTAGCCTGGAGAAACAAACCTCTCTCCTGCGAAATGCAAGAGTGCCTTTACTGTTGATTAAGAAAGCAGAGTTAGCATTATGCTGAGATGCACCTGCCAAATGTTTCTCTCTTGGAATGTCTGCCTATAATATTTGTTCTGCTTCATAGTCTGTTATGATAATACATCAGTATGATGCCTTTACTATTTGTTTGGGAAGGCAGCGAGGGATGGAAGCTTTTCAATTACAGTATTCTCAGTGAAATTAGAGTAATGCATGAGGTTTTAAAAGAAAAATGTAGGCAAGTAAGACAAAAAAACCCTACTCAGTAGAGAGTTAAATGCAATCTTGTTCCATGAGCAAGTGAAATAAATAATTGAGGCTTACTCTACCCGTAGGCTGCAAGAATTCAGCTACATTTTCCATTGCAATTTTAATTTGATAATGAAGCCTTTTTTTTAAAAAAAAAATTGCTCCACAGTAGTAGACTTACATTTCACTCTAATCCACGAAAGGCAAAGCTAAAAATTGGAACAGCATTTGTATTATGGGGAGACCAAACCACACAGCATTAAAACATTGAGAATTTGTTCTGGATTAGGTGCAGTTCTAATAGATCTGTCATTTTCAGTTTGGCCTCTCAAAGCTGGTCTTAAGTACATATATTGAAATTCTGAGGTTCTTTTATGCTGCATTGCTGAATCCTGGCTGTTGTTTTCCAACTTTTGAAACTGGGTTTATTGTATTGCTGTTCTTGTTCTATATTCATCTTTAACAAACAAAATAAGAAGCCCACTGTACAGGGGCATCCCCAGTGACAGTACCTGGTTTCAAAATGACAGATGAACCAGGTGACTGCCCCTCATTGTGGGATACAATAGATATGACATAGGTGAAAAATGGCTGGGGCTTTGGCCACTCAGTGGTACCTGCCATTTTCAAGCCAACGACCATCGCTGAGGACACTCCTACTGTCATCGTAGCATGTATTTACTGGGGAAACAATCCAGTGCACAAACTATTGACTGCAACAATATTAACCAATTTCTTTCAATTTAGACTTGTCTCAATAAGTGGAGGTTAAGTGCAAACTCCTTTGGAAGAAAGATATCAGGTATGACATGTTGATACCTGACATATTAAGAGGGAATATACTGTGGATCAACTCACACAACTGAGGCTTACCTGATCTTAGTGCATAAATGCCTTTTACCAGCAGATACATGAGATACAGCCCCTTCTTAGCATAAAAGATTTTGCTATATTTTTCTGTAGTAACTTTCAGTTTGAATTACTTCAGTTGCACTGTTAACAGTTGCGCTTGATCAGCTTCCAAGCTGATACTGCCCTTTAAATCCCTGCACAGCTCTAAGCAAGTATATGGTCTGCTATAATTTCCTTTTATAGCCCCTCATTTTCAGTCAAGGCTCTCTGTTTGGCCACTACCTGAAATAAACCAGGTAGTTACTTGAATTGTGATTTCCTATCTTTCCCTGCATAGTCTTCCTGTATAGGGAGGGAGGGAGGGAGGGAGGGAGGGAGGGAGGGAGGGAGGAAGGAAGGAAGGAAGGAAGGAAGGAAGGAAGGAAGGAAGGAAGGAAGGAAGGAAGGAAGGAAGGAAGGAAGATTTCTGATGCTCCCTGCCAGCTTCCCACAAGCAAAATCAATGGGGAAGCTGGCAGCAAGTCGTAAGTCACTCCCACTCCCACTGCTTTTTTGCCCTTGGCCATTCTGTTTTTCCGTTTAAGTAAGGAAATGCCTCTGAAATGATGACCCAATGGGTACCAAAAAACAAAACAAAACACCCCCCCCAAAAAACCCAAAAAACGGAAACAATAAATATTAATACTAAGTCTTGTCTATTGTACTAGTAAGATCTGAGCTTGCAAGTTCTCCACTGGGAACATATTCAAACTCAGATCTATCTTAGATACCTCTCACCTTCCTTGAAATATAAAGCTATCCAGTAGGCAGGTTCATGAGGGCCATAGTTACAAGTGCATAATTGGAATGCCTTTAAGTACAACTTTGACTTGGCTCTTCTAAACAGAGAACATATCAGCTAGTTAAAATTGTGCAAAGCCACTCTTGGAAACAATGCAATTGGAGTGCCTGCAAAGCCAGATGAAATTGTTCTGTGCTTGAAGAGGGAGGCATGCTGTTAATGCTTCATTCTGTATGGATTACTTTTCTCTATGTTGTAAGAGGTAGGGTGGTAGCACTTTTGGCTTTGCTCTGCACAAAAAATGCTCCATTATCCTATTCCCAGCTGTCTGTTTCTGGCAGTGTCAAAGTGATAGACAATGGTAACAGAACACAGAAGTCAGTTTTCAATCAAAAGTTCAAGCTGAGAAAAACCACAGCCAAGTACAGGTTGAATACAATTTAGCTGTTTTCTGGATTGGGATCCAAATCAAATTTTATAGTTGGTGCACATCCCAGCTAAAAATTCAACAAGTATTGTTTTCCTCTTCACTGAATGTTTGGAAAAATGTGTGTCTATTGAATAAAGATTTTCCAAGCATGCTAGTCTTCTGTCAGTAAGTTAGCATGCTATTTACATAGGCCAGATGTACTAAACATGAGATTAGTTTGAACGGATCATCTATGCTTAGAAGGAAGCCATACTGACCTTTATGGAGTGTACTTTCAACAGGTACATGGATATAAGTAAACTTATATAGCCTAAGGGATCAGTTTTATCTTTGTCTGAAAGGTGGCTGAGAGTCATAAAAAGTAGTGTAAGAGCTACTTTAGTGGCAGAGAGAGTTTCTGGGGACAATAGGATAGTTATTCTGAGTGTGAAGCAGCTCAACTGTATATTGATTAGATAAGAACTTACCTTAAAGCTTCTACTCAGATTCGACTATGTTCAAGCAGCAACATTTTTGTGAATGATCAGAATCAGGAATAAATAGCGGTGGGGCATTTTGATGATAGAACGTCTTCTAAAGAGTAAGTTATCTTAATGCAGTGGATATAATTTTCAATACCTTCTAATCTAATTGGTTGGACTGAGAGGTATAACAAACTGCAAATCCTATTTATCCAAGGACAAAACGAATAAGTCCTTGAGCATCTGAAAACTCTAGTTTCCAAGATACTTTCTATGGTGCTCATCCTCTATCCCTTTGTAAGAATAAATTTGCTTGGGAAGGAGCTACAAGCCATTCTAAGAAATGAGAGGTTGAGGCCAAGCTCTTAAGAGAATGGGTGTTTCCATAATGAAGATGTTACTCTAAACGTCACATCTGCATACTGTGGTACCACTGTTATTGCCAAGATCTCAGAGTTTTATAATGAACTGGATCCAGAAATAGTGGTTGAGGAATCAGTGGTGATGCACTAAGTGTGTGCGTGTGTGTGTGTGTGGGGGGGGGGGGGGTTGGGTGGTTGGGTGGGGAATGTACTAAGCAGCACTGTAGAACCAGGAGTTTGCTAAGCCTAACTCAACTCACTGGTTAGAAACCCATTATCCCAGTAGTCCAAATTTAGACCACTAACTGCACCCCTCAAAGCTTAATTGCAACAGTAAGTAAGCTTCTCCACTTTAAAGTATTCTATGAAACATAGAACTTGTATGCCATTGCAGATATTATACCAGATGTGAGCTAGAAAGACAAAGAATAATAGGCTTCAGAGACAGAATGGATTTTGGGCTGAGGTACTGCCTGTGGAGGTATTAAAAAATTCAGTCCCCTCTCTTGTTACAGCTGGTTGGTTGCTTGGAACTATCCATGGTGCTGCCTTTCAGAACCAAAAACCAAACAACAATTTTTTGAGGTTGCATTGAAATATTAAATTGTTTCCTCCTGGAATAGTTTTTTTTAAAGAAAGAGAATTTGGTAAATGACTCAGATGAGGGAAAAAAAGAGTAAAATATCTTAATGGCTGTTTGGCAGCAGGCAACTATTCTTCTAATTGGATTCATTTTCTTGAATTCATGAGAACTTTGTATATTTTCTCTTTGCTGATGGATGTCTGTGAATTCATAATAATAATGTTAAAAAGTAGATATTTTAAGGCCAGTTTACTAAATTAAAAAAAATCTGCTGAATTTTTATATTTTGTAAGAGCTGAGAAATTGTGCCTAAAGAACAATGACTGATAGCTTGATTTGTATACAAAGAATTTTAAGCATCCTGTTCAACCAAGTTATCTTTTGGTTTGTTTAATGGAATCCATATATTACTACAATGACACCAATGAATGAGAATCATAAGGAGTGTGGTGTCAGTGCTTCTGTCCTGGTAGGGAAGTATTTTGGTGACGGTAAGAAAGTTCCTCTGTATGTAAAGGCAATTCAATCAAATCTCTGAATCAGCTCTCCCAACTGAACTGTCCAAGTGATTCAGAACTGCTGAATTGAATTTGATGCCTCTAAATCAGAAGGAGTCTGTAGCACTTTTTCTATTTGTCCGAGGGGAGGGAAGCCCTTTGAACCTTGCAGTTACAGGCAAAGAGTAAGTCTGTTTATAGATAGGAAAATGGAGTCGAGTTG
Organism: Liasis olivaceus; assembly: GCA_030867105.1. NCBI lineage: Eukaryota > Metazoa > Chordata > Lepidosauria > Squamata > Pythonidae > Liasis > Liasis olivaceus. The sequence continues at coordinate 40,339,410 of CM061349.1, forward strand.
GAAAGCTGTCCAATTAAAGAAGGAAATCATCTTACAGACAGAGCAAAATTGCTTTGTAAATGACTGAGTACCAGTAACAAATAAAGAAGGAACCCTACAGTGCTGTTTATTCACTCTTCAGTGCAGAATTGCACTTAAACACTTCAGATGATTGGAGCAATATTCATTTCAATGTACTACTAATTGTAATCATGACAATTATCCTGCACAACTGCATTATTATAGTGAACTATTATAATAGGATTGTGACAAATAGCACAGTGTACATCAGTTGGCATTCTTTAATTTTGAAGAGGATACTTTTAAACAGATATTTCACATGAAGTGATACAGATTTCATACTGCATGCTTTAATGGTAAAAAGAAGATCTTTATAGTAGACTGTTCATAATGCCTTCCATTTTCTGCTTGACCTCTATTATTACAGGTCAAACATTTAAGACTGCAAATCTCAAATTGCTTCCTCCTAAGTAGCCCTACTGATTTTTAAAACAAGTCACTTGGATACCAGTCACCCTATGGGCCGAGTAGCCTTTTGCACCAAATAAGATGTCTGGGGAGGATGGGAGAAGTTTGCGGGGGGGGGGGGGGGATTTATTATAGATTATTTATAATCTATGGTATGTTTATGAGATATCTGTTTTCTTCTTCCCACTTTATTCAAGGTAAGTTTTTTTTTTCTTTGCAGCAACTTCAGTATTGCCTTCCATTCTTTGATTGTGGCATAGCTGGATATAAAGGAATATGAGCTCCAGCATGGATTCATTTTGATCATTCTGCCAGTACAGTTATGCTATTGTGCAATTACATTAATTCTGATGCTATTATTGGAGGGGCAGGGAACTTTTTTTTTTGGTCTGGAGGGGACTTAATTTTTTGTTCAATTATATTGAGGTCTCCGATTTGCAAAGAGCATGTCTAGTGATGTGGTGGTGTCACCAGATGAGTGGGTTGAACATTTTTTAAGAACAGAAAAACATTTTTGCATGCTTCTTAACCTAAGTTTCTCATTACTTCCACAGGAAGTAAAGTTTTCTCCAGCTGCCCTTCTGGAGGTAAGGAGGTGCTGCGAGTGTGTCTCTCTCCTCTCTCATGTTCTTCCAAATTGATGACACTTCTGTTTCACTTAGTTCTTATACCTGAATTTGTTGCTACTATTTTCTAATACCCATCAGGCTTTTAATTGTGATGAGTCTGTTTAGTATTTCTAGAATTATTTTCAGTTATTTTTATTGTAAGCAACTTGGTTGCCACCAGAATATGAAATAAGCTGTACTGTATGCTACAGATTGTATTGTTACTAAGTTTTATCTCAAGTAAAACGTCATGGACACCATGTTTAGGGTGTCCTAAAACTGTCTGACAGCCCTACTTAGGGTGACTTGTTCCTTGCTAGGGAGAGACAAGCCACAGGAACATCAAAGAGCTGCTGTGAAGAATATTTTTGCTATTTGACGGATAATGTCACTTAGGTACACTCTGACTCCAATTGGGTAGATCCAGTTGAGGTGCCTGGGGAACATCCTGGTGGAGTTATCTGGAGTGGGCTTGAGCTTATGACACCTGAGGAAGTAGACAGAGTCCTTCAGATCGTGAGCTTGGCCACCTGTTTATTAGATCCAGGTTCCCTTCTGAATTGTTAAGACTACCTTGGCAGTAACTTATGGTTGGGTCCATGCAATGGCTTCAGCTTCTTTGAGAGAGGGGTGGCCTCTCCTCAGGAAGCTTTTGCTAGAACCAATGGTTCTGGGCAATTTTTGTCCAGTATCCAATCTTCCCTTTTTGGTAAAAGTTGTTGAAAAGGCGGTCAGGCAACAGTTCCATTGGTCCTGGAGGAAACAGATTATCTGAACTTCTTTCAATCAGGTTTCAGGCCAGGGTACAGTATGGAGACAGCATTGGTCATGCTTGTTGATGAACTTTGACAGAACTGGAATGGAATAGTCCTCATCCTCATGCTCCTTGATCTTTCAGCAGCTCTGATACCATCAATCATGTATCCTTCAGGACTGGCTGCAGGGATTTGGAGATGGGGACCATGTTGTGATGGTTCTCTTCCTTCTTTGTGATTGGTCACAGTTAGTGCTGACAAGCCCTCATTTGTAGGATGCCTCATGGCTCAACACTCTTGCCTCTTTTGTTTAACATCTACATGAAACCTCTGGGTGAAGTCTGTTGATTCAGCGTCAGGTATTATCAGTACATCTCAATTTTGGGCCAACCAAGTGATGTTGTTGAGCTCCTGTCCTGGAGTCTGGAGGCTGTGCAGGTCTTGATGGGGAGGAACAGGCTTAGATTCAATTCTAACAAGACTGGGTGGCTGTGGGTATTTGGCTCCCTCAGTTTAGTCTTGGATGGGGTAGCACTTCCTCACTTGAGACTGGTGCACAATCTGAGGGTTGTTTTGGACTCACAGCTCCTGCTTAAAGAGCAGGTGGCAGATGTGGCCAAGAGAGCCTTCACAGACATTCATCTAGTGCTCCATTTGCACTAGTTCCTGGATCAGGAGGTCCTTCATGCCCTAGTCACTTCATGAATGGATTATTGCAATGCGCTCTATATGGGGCCACCCTTGAAGGCCACTCAGAAATTATAGCTGATCCAGAATGTGATTGTGCAGGTAGGCATGAACTTGTATATTGTGTGTTATGAGGCAGAGTGGTGGTTGAGCCCCTGTAGGAAAATTTGTTGTTATACAGAATTTGCCCTCTGGACACTTATGAACTTGTTTCTTGTTAAAAGCTGATTTTTAAATGTAAGCTGCCCAGAGTCATCTAGAGCTGGTCAGTCTCTAAACTGAAACAAACAAACAAACGCAAATGTACCAGCCTGCCTAGAATAAAGCAGCAACACTTTTTTAGGCAGATGAAAAGAAAGTTTTGAGCTTGCTGAAACTGATGAAGTAGAAGGTTCAACATATTCTTTTTCACTCCCATTTGGGATTCATAAATGTAGTTAGAAAGAGAAACATGGTCTTGACAGACTGTATTGCATGTAAACCTATATGCTTCCTGCAGTGTTTCATATCACTTTCCATGGCTAAGCTTTCTTAGTGCCAAGGACATCAAGGCCAAGAGAGAGAGAGACAGACAGACAGACAGACAGAATAGTTTATTGTTTAAAGGAAGGGGGAAAACAGGCAGTGCAACCTTAAAGAAGTCCAGTGAGAAGTAAGCTTCACTGAATTCAGGTGGGATTACTCCCAGGTAACTACATATGGGTCATTTCTGATCAGACATGCATATGATGCAGCTGCAATTCATATTTAATATTTATTTATTTCACATACACTCAAAATATCCCATTAATAATAAGCCTCAGTCAATTTCAACTTTAACAAAAAGTGCAAACAAACAACCCCCCCCTTCATCTTTGAACCCTTCAGAAAATTGCATTTAATTACAATGATTATAGAATATATATTTTTTAAGCTTATGCAGGAACATATTTCAGACTTTTAATTTTTTGTTCAGTCATTAAGTCGTGTCCGACTCTTCATGACCCCATGAACCATATTGCGCCAGGCCTTCCTGTCCTTCACTGCCTCCCTGAGTTGGCTCAGTTTCATGCTCATGCTCATTGCTTCAGTGTTAGCCTTTTGACATTGTCCATGGGGTTTTCTTGGCAAGGATACTGGAGTGGGTTGCCATTTCCTTCTCCAGTGGACCACATTTTGTCAGAACTCTCTGTCATGACCTGTCCGTCTTGGGTGGCCCTGCACGGTATAGCTCATGGCTTCACTGAGTTATGCAAGCCCCTTCGCCACGACAAGGCAGTGATCCATGAAGGGGAAACTTTTAATAGTTCTGCTTCTAAGTATATCTTAGAGAGTTAGTAAACATGGGTATATTTCATTGAAAAAATAGTTTGCAGTTAGAATAATATATGTTGCTAAATATTAGTCTTGATTGATGTCAGTGGATATAACCTGAATGACTTAAATCTTTTCGTTACTGTGATTTGTTTTCAATAATTTGGTCATAAGTATTTATTCATAAATTCTGTACACTCAATAGATAAAAAGTTCAGCAATCTTATTAAAACTTTTATTGTTATAGAATAATTTTAAGAACCAAGTGTCTATGACATTAATGTACATGGTTGTATATATTTAATGTATTTATATGTGCTTCATATCCTGAAAAATCTCAAGTTGGTTTATAATAAAAACAACAATGAAATATCATAGAATCATAAAATCATAGACTTGGAAGGGACCTTGGAGGTCTTCTGATTTAACTCACTGCCCAAAGCAGGAATTCTCAGACCAACCCAGATAACTTTTGCTTGAAAACCTTCAATGATGAAGTGCCCATGATTCCAGGAATCAGGATGTTCCACTTCTTAATGGCTTACACAGTCAGGAAATTCCTCATTTTAAGTGTGGATGTTCCTCTGTAAAGCTTCCAACCGGTCTTCTTTCTTCTCCTTAGCATTTTCTTCTTTAGGCTAGGCATACCCATTTCTTTTCATTCTTCTTCATAGGATTTAGCCTCCAAGTCCCTCACCATCTTTGTTGCTGTTCTGTGCGCTTTTTCCAGTTCCTCAGCATCCTTCTGGTATTATGGTGACTAAAACTGGACACTATTCCATGGAAGAGACAGACAATGGAATGAAAACATAGGAATGTTGTCTTAAAATGGGGTGGGGTGGGATAAGGAGAATGGAATGGAAATGGAGGGGAAAGAGGAATGGTGGGGGGGATAGAGAGTATGGCAGGGGAATGGCAGGCTGAAAGAACTGCAGAACAGATACAGAGATCAATAGGTGCTGTACTACAAGATAAATAATCAATTAAGGATGGATAATGATAAAAGGGAATGGATCTGGGAAAGTCAGAGAATCACACAAGAAAGAGAAAAAATGGATTTAAGAAAAGGACAGAATAAGTCTGTCTCTCTTCCTCTTCAAGTGAACCTGGTTAGAATACTCAGTTAGCATTCTGACAGGCAAGTTTTGTGGGAGTGATAAAACTTACTGTCTCATTGAGATGTCAACATCAAAAAGCCCACAATCTGCGATAAGAAAGAAACACTGCAATAATATTGAAATTGTAAAGCCAGAAAGTCCACTGCTTTTCTGAAGTGTCTTTAAATCTATTTGAAATGATTCAAAGATACAGTATGGGTTCTGATTCAATGGGTTGATTTCATGGCATCTTCTTAAAACTGAATGAGCATAGCTTTTCATAGGCCTACAAAGCAAGTCGGGTGCAGCTTTACTGAACCATACATTCCTCAACTCTGCCTATCATCAGCACCAGCACTGCTTACTACCACATACATTTGGTGATTTTTCTACCCTGAAGTATAACTTCAGATGTTACAAATAATTGCTGCTTAACACATGTAAACAATTATTGCTTCACAGGAAGTCCTTTTTGAAAAGTCAAAATGAAAAAGATGATGTTGATAATGACTTTTTGATGAGGATGTAATTGAGGAAAAATATTAGCAAATATGTCTTTATTAATGCTTAAAATAGTATGAGTTTTAGTGTAAGCTATCATGCCATCATTAGCTGTCACAAGGCAGCAAGCTTTAGACCTTTTTATTCTTTTTGGGGCTTGAGAGAAGGCAGTACATTGTGTCTGGCTGATGACTGTTAGCATCTGAAAGAGGCTGTCTAGATCACTGTGACTGTTGAGAGTAATGGAGACTGGAGTGGGGAAAACATGTCAGCTTGACCCCATTCTCTCTGCTTCTGAGAATGGCATTTCCTGCAGACACATTAGTTAGAAACCAGCTATGAATGTGATGGCTAAGTTTGTGAACTGAATTTTTAGGGATTCATTAGTTCACTATAATAGGGCTAACAACTTTGTTCTAAGGAGAGGTAAAAAGTTTGGACTGACATGAAGAATCTGAACTTCATTAGCCATGAAATAAATACGTAATAAATAAATAAATAAATAAATAAATAAATAAATAAATCTATCTTTAATAATAAATATTGACATGATTCAAGCTTTGTGAGACCAGACTCAGATTATCCTACTTTGGACACATTATGTGAAGAACTAGCTCTCTGGAGAAGACTCTAATGCTGGGAAAGGTGGAAGGAAAGAGGAGAAGAGGATGACCAGCAGCAAAGTGGATGGACTTAGTTATAGTAGTAATGAATGCACTGTTGGAAGACCTGAAAGACCAGTTTGGAGATAGATCATACTGGAGAAAAGTCTACCTATGTGGTCGCTAAGAGTCGAAACCAACTTGAGGGCGCGTAATCAATAATAATAAAAAAGCCACTTAAAGTTATTTGCAGGTGACCTTTCAGAATTGTTCACCCCATTAGAAATTGACATTGGAGAAGGGAAAAGGAAATTGCTCATCAGTGGCAATAATAGTAGTGCAATTTGACTCCATCCCCATTGATAGTGCACTGGGTTCATAGGATGAGGATCATAGCATCTCATTCCACCACAGTGAACATAGTAGTTCATACTTTAGCTAACTGGATGCATCTGGGAAGCTTACAAGCCAAGTATTTAAGGTATGCTGCCTGTGGAGAAAACAGCCATCAATATATTAATACACACAGCCACTATAATTTGCCATTAATAGTCTGAGCCCGTCCCTTTTAAAAGCACCCTGACTGGCTGCTATTACTGCAACTGCTGGCAATTTAATTGTGAACTATATAAAAAAAGGATTTCCTTGTGTTGATTCTGTATCTCTTTGCATTAGTTTTAATGGATGAGCTCAAGTTCTCTCACATTGTGTGTGTGAAAGAAAAACCTTCTATTCATGTTATTCATGCCACACATGATTTTATAAACCTTTGTGCCTCCCATATTCCAGGCTAAAGAGTCCTTATAAGGCAGCTATTTATACTAATTTTCCCATGTTTTTTTTCTGGCTCTAAAATATCCTTCTTAAAATGCCATGTCCAGAATATTTTTTCTAAAGTGCAGGGACCAGAAGTGTAACAATACTCCAAATCTAGTCACACCATAGATTTGTGTAAGGACATTAGCTGTTCTATCTTCAGTTACCTTCCTAATGAATCCAAGCACAACAGAGAATATTTGAAGAATAGTTGAAGAAAATGTGCAAACTGCCCTTAGTTTCTTGGGGTGGGGGATAGGATTAAGAGAAAGGGAAAGTGACATCTGAGAAATCTTTTAGTCCATTTCTACCTGATACTGATGCATAGAATTCATTTACCTCTACTCTTTGAAAAGCTCTTGCTTCCTCAAAATTAGTTGGGAATGAACATTTCTCAGGAAATAATGTATTTCATTTTGGAGTGGTACAAATGTTGCTATACCTGAAAAAGCAGAAAAGGCTCCCTGCATATCCAAAAGACTGTGCATGGATATGCATGGTTTGGTGGCTGGGGAAGACTTCAAAGCAGCCAGAGGACTCAGCTGCTATGTGAACTGCCCCTTTTGAAGGCTTTGCATAGCTCTAATTTCTACCCACTACTATAAACCAGCCAACATTAAACTTTGAAATAACAAGAATAAGCAAGAAATAGTGTTATATCCCTACCACTGCAAATAGAAAGCAATTCATCAATCACAAATGAGGCATTGAATTTGAAGGGCTTTTGTTTGATAGTACTGAGAACACTTTGATTTGGACAGACTTCGCACACCAGACAAAAGTATCTATCACTGAGCTCTAGCCTCTTATTAGGTTATCAGAAGGTGATCTACTGATAGACTACATTGTAATTTATGGTGAATGGGGTTTACTAAGAAAACATGAAGCTACACTGTTTGAATCCTCCAGGTCAGCTTGTAGAGAAAGTGCTGCACAGCTAATTTTGACATGAGGTCTAAGGCTTTCCTAGCAAGCTGACCCACTCAACTCTTGTCTTGTTCACTTGGGAAATACTTAGCTGACAGTAGTGCCAGCAGTAATGAAGCAGGTTCCAAGATATGATCAGGTGATGAACATGCTAAAAATGAGGTGCAGTTCATATAATTCACTATAAACTGTGCTGATTAGATAAGCAACAACATTACAATGTTATGAAAAGATGACTGAACAAGGAGGGAGGGAGGGAGGGAGGGAGAGAGAGAGAGAAATTAGTAACCTGATGCTCCTTCAGTTGCTTGGATCCCAAAGCAGCATAGCAGACAGACACCAGCCTACCTTTATCCATGAAGCTGTTCTTCCCCTTTTAATCCACTCAAATTTTCTTTGGCCCATATATATTAAGCTCATTGGTTGTCATTCCACTGTTTTCTTTAAGAGCCTTTTACAAGATGCTTGCATTAGATCCTTAGAAATTCCTTTACTCCATGGAAGAACAGACTATAGCTCTTCTAACAAATTTGGGTCTTATGAAATGCATAGAAGCTACAGAGCCTTTCTGACAATACTACAACTCTATCCCTCCCCAGGTTAAGAATAGTCTTTTGCATTATTTCTTTTTCACTACACCAACTTTGGCTGATCTTGAAAAAAAACTAAGCAAGGTTGGAACTGATTAACTTTTGGGAGAGAAATCATGAATAAATCCCAGAGCTGTAGACTATACAAGAACATCTAAAAGCCATTCAAGAAACACAGTGGCAAGCCACTTCCAAATTGTGACAAATACAATTATGTAAATAGATCCATGTAGTTACTGGATACTTGAGCTCAGGTCAAGGGAATTTTTATCTTTTATCTTTGTTAATTCCTTTTGCTGACCATGATCTGTGCATTATAGTGAGCTAGGGAACTCAGAATGGAGAATACCAGATTGGAAAACTGGTCTATATAGTACTTGCAACAGTACCTGATTCCTAAACTTACAGCAGTGGTTTGGGGTGTGTGGAACATCAAAATCAGCAAGACGGTGAACAGAGCAGTGCAATGTACATCCCATCCCTTTCCTATGTGCATCATTGTTGCATACATGTTGAAAAGGGCTTGCATCACAATTCTTTGCCACCAGCTTGCAAATTTTGATCCTCCTTCAAGTGGTGGATCATTGGGGGCTGGCAATGGCAGTAAGTGAGATGTTGAAAAATAAAACACATGTACCACAGAAGGTACTCTGGATCTCCTAGGCTGGCCTACTGCCATCAGCTGTCATTCTGGCTGATTGCTGTGCCTGGAAAGGGAAGAAGGGCAACCCTTTTCTTGGGCACAAATCAACTTGGTCCAGCCTTGACTGTAGTGAAAAGAATGGCCTTGCAATGGCAAGAGCTAAGTGGCGAGACAGTAGCAGCACTCAGAGTAGAAATATAAGGCATAGCAATTTGCATGTCTAAATGGGTTTCATTTTGTCTTGCCTTGCCTTGCCTTTTCATTGTGTTTCTCCCATATTTGCTTTGGACAGATAGGTGTAGGAGAATGAAACAACATTCCTATACTGCTCTGCTTTTTGCACTCTGTGCGTGTGTGCCTGCATGTGTACATACCTCCATTTTCTCATCATCTTTTCAGTCAGACTTCATTATGGCTTCATGCCAAGAATCTATTTTAAATTTAAATTTGAATTAATGTGGGTGGTAGGGAAGATAGGAGAATAGGGATATGTGCTATTTGTATGATTTCTCTCTCTTTGTCTCAAATATTTAAACTTTGTCTCTTTTTCCTCAGCCCCTAAAGTATCTCTTATTCTGCATCCCTTTCTGTAAATCTTTTTTTCCCTGCCTGCCTGCCTGCCACTCCTTCCCTTCACCAACTCTCTCTATTCTGCTATTTGGACATACACACATCTTCTAATTCTATATTTGGCTTAAGATAAGCTTCATAAGAGGTTGGCTTTATTGAAAAAATATGAAAATTGGAATGTGCAGGCAGAATTGGAATGTACGGGCTGTGTCAAAGACTTAGTTTTGAACTTGATGCTTGAGGAAGAGATTGCTGAACTTACTTACATCAGGCTATCTCGAAAGGTCTCAACAAACACAATGGATTTTTAAGACATTACAACTGTTAACTGGTACGGTACTTGTAATCTGTCTCACATGTGACCTGCATCCGCATAATCAACCTGTCCTCCCCTGCCTCTTCCCAATTAAATTGGGATTATTTTTTTTTCAAAGAATTGGAATAGAGGCAAAATTTGATCTTGCTCACCTTCAATGTATACTTGAATCAACCATCTTTACAGAGATTCAGACAATAGATTTAAAATAAATAATCTGCTAGGATTACACAAACATGTTTAAAAGTAGCTATTGTCTTTCTTCAGAAAACGTACTGTGGAATGGCCTGATCTGAGTAGGGACCAACGGCTGAGCTCCAGGAATTGGGGGAGTAAAAATAATGAGCAACTCTTGCTATCAAACTTCAAGATTGATTGAAGATCATATAGAATTTAGTAGAAAGAGGTCCAAAAGGATGTTGGTCAGGCAACAGATCACTTGAGCAGTTTGTTCTATTATCACGTAAAATAAACACTTTCCTCTAGCAGTCGATTGATGTGCACTGTGTGGTGATAAAGAGAATGCTTCCTAGCCAAGAGAAATGTGAAAAAGAACTTTAGAAATATTCCTGCCAACAGACATCATGCAAAAATAATTTCTACTAATCTGGTAAAGAAAACATTGAGCAGTTAAAATATAAACAAATTAAATGCATTACATTCTCTGTTATGGTACTAAAATCATCTGGGCTTGAAATTAAGATTGGCAATCCATGACTGCATTTGGCAAAGAGAATATTAACTATTAATTGTTCAATTTTGCAATAGCCAATCAGAAGTGGCATTGTTAATAACTTTCTTTGTGCATTCCCTGAAAGGTATGCTGTGCAGCTGCTTACAAAGTTTCTTTAAATTTGAATGGAGTTTTTCAGACACATAATCAGACTGTGGTTGCTTTAACTCCTTTGTTTTCTTTCAAAATTGCTATTCCAACTGAGGTAACTATAATAATGCAATTTCATCTTTGTTGTTATTATATCAGTTAAGTCCTTCTTCAGTGACAGCCAGATCTTGATCTTATGGAAGACAGAGCTGCATTGCTTTATAAAATGCAGCTGCAAAGCAATCTTTGGGAGAGAGAGGATAAACCAGATGGGACATGGACCAAAGAAATATCTACCTTACTCATGTTGACAAGTCATGCTTGTATTGCAGTGTCAAGTTCTTCAGGTCATAATGGTGGAACATGGTTACATTCAGAATGTCCAAAGTTTAACCTTCAGTTTTGATAGTTAGAAAGTTCAGGTGATAAGAAAAATGCATTTCAATAAAAGGATTTAAATGAATTTTCCAGATTGCAGGATCTGTTTGGGATCACTGCTACAGATCCTTGGCCAGAAATAGCCTGTGGAATTCTTCAATTTTCCTATCTTCATGAAATATCATGAAATATCATCATCATCATCATCATCATCATCATCATCATCATCTGATGGTGAAGGAGGAGGAGGAGGAGGAGGAGGAGATTTTCCAGCCAGAGACTAGAGAGAAATTCCAAAAGTCTAGGAAAGTAGGGAGAATATATGGTGCTACCTCTCTCTGGTTTTTTTTCTACCCATCTGGTAAAAACTGATGGAGTTAATTTGCTCCAGGTATTATCAGTAAAGCAGTGCCATCTTGTGGGACCTTGGAGACAGGCCCTCTCTGTCACCATGACTGCCATCTGAAACAGCATTCCCCTTGAAGTCCCCCTCATAGTCCTATTAATTGCTATTATTTGCTCTTGCTTTTTCTGCTTATTCTTTAATCTTAATTATTTATATTTTGTAAGAGGCATGTAGTTATGATTCAGAAGATCTATAAATCTGACTGATGGATAAATAAACAAATATTAAATTTGCTTGAAATTTTGAAACTGAATCCTGGAAGACTTGAATCAGGACAAAGGGATTTTTTTGTTTGTTTGGTTTGCACAATGTGTAATTAAACTCTGGAATTCACTACCAGATAAAGAGTTGGAAGAGGTACCATAGGAAGTGGTAGCAGGCCAGTATTTACACAGCTATTTGCCAGATCTCAAATGCTGGTGAAACTCAGTAGACTACAATAAGAAATTCTGATGAATGAAAAGGGAAAACAAAACACATAGCAGAAGCTAGAATGATCTTGTTCCAGAATGAAGGGAACCTTACCATAAGATGTGGTGCTATCTACCAGCTTGGCTGGCTTCAAAAAAGAGTTGGATGAATTCATGGAAGTTATGAGGATCAGTGCCTATTAGCCTTGATGGCAGTGTGACTGCCTCTGAAGGCCATCTGTTGGGAGAGTAGTGGGCTTTTTTGTTGGCCACTCTGAGAACAGACTGTTGGACTAGATGAGCCAGGGGTTTGCTCCAGCAGGGTATTGCTTATGTCCTAATTATAGGTGGAACTTTGTGCATTAGCTCATTCCCCAACACTGGTGTGCCAAAAAGATCATAGGTTGCTTACAAAGAAATGAGGGGAGCCAGCTCTGTTGCCCCACTTCATTAAATCCAAGTGAGGTAGTATAATTATTTTAAAATGGGGCTAGGCAACATGGTTGGACTTCAGTTCCCATGAGATTTAGCTAGCATGGTCAAAAACAATGAGCTCATGGTATTTGAAGTTTGAACCTCTGGAGAGCATGAAGTTGCTTAATTTTGGTTTAACAATTGTCTGAAGAACAATGCATACTGTAAACCATTCCCCTCATTTCAGTCAATGACATTAATAATGTGACCCTAAGACATTAATGTGAGCATGAAATTGAGCAAACTCAGGGAGGCAGTGAAAGATAGGAAGGCCTGGCGCAATATGGTTCATGGGGTCACGAAGAGTCGGACACGACTTAACGACTAAACAACAACAACAAAGACATTAATGACAGCCAGTTTGGTGTAGTGGTTAAGGCACCGGGATAGAAATTGGGAGACGGTGAATTCTAGTCCCACCTTAGGGACAAAGCCATCTGGGTGACTTTGGGCCACTCATTCTCTCTCAGCCCTCAGGAGGAGGCAATGGTGAACCACTTCCAAAAACATTGCCAAGAAAACTCCATAGAGTCACCAGGAGTTAAGACTGACTTGAAGGCATTATATATAAGACATTAATAATACAATCTTCTGCACATTTATTTAGAAATCATTCCCACTGTGTTGGAGATGCAGCCCAAGATTTTCAGCTGAGACCAGCCAGGCTTCAAGTGCTTTTCATCTACTGTGTCACCAAAGGAGCCTTTCCTTTGACACTGGTTATCCATCATCAGCCATTGAACATATTGTCTTTTGAGAAGATAGCTTGCCTTCATGAAACCCTCCTCTCCCTGAAACCTTAAGGCAAGACCATCAAGATCAATGAATACAAAACCCCATTTGATAGTTGGAACAAAGTAGTGCAGTTGCTGTGTCATTTGGACCTGCTTCACTTCATCATGTTTTAAAGCAAAGCAGATGAGTGGGAATCAATGTTTGGCAATCAAGAAGCATGACCTCCTTGGAAAAGGCCAAAGATCTGTGGACAATCAGGAATGACTTTTGAACCACTTATTGTAGATTCAACATCCTGAAATTCTAGCATTCCAAGCAGAAATATTTGATTTCTATATTTTCTTTTGTATCACTTCTTCGGCTATCAGTTTCTAAGATCCTGTACATCATACAAATGTAAATACAATATATGCATTAAAATCAGAGTAACATACAGACTTAAAAACTAAAAACATTTGGAGAGAGACAGAAAGAAGGGGGGGGGGGGAGAGAGAGAGAGAGCACAAATCCCCCCAATTTTTTTTTTTTTTAATGTCTTCAACATTCACATAAAGCAGATATAGAAACCCTCTGGCTGGGTTGCAAATGCCATCAACCCTAGCATAGCCAGTGATCTGGAATATTAGGAACTGTAATCCCAACATTATCAAACAGGCCAAAGGCTCTCTACCTCTGTCCTACAGATCAAGAGAGAGAATTTTACCAAATCTTTTTAGGAATGCAGTTCCGCAGTCCTGGTGCCACTGCTGAGAAGAAATGGTCTCACATCAAAACCAGCTGGGATTCTAAGTGAAAAAGGACATGAAGCAAAGGCTCTAAGGTTTATCATAGAGGTCTGGGCATGGGAGGAAGCACAACTTCAAATAATTTGGCCCCAAACTAAAAGACCAACTACTTTAATCAAACAAACCAAGCAAAACTGCAAAATAAAACACAGGTGTTCATTTCCCACTTCCAACACCCATTCACATAATGAGAATTCAGTAGGGAGTAATTTTACAGCCTTCTTGTAGAATGGAAAAATATAGGGCAGACAAACATGAGGGGGAAATCATGCTGTGGAAGAACGTGGGTATGGCTATTGATAACAAGAAGAATATAAGCCAGTGGTATGTGAGAGCTGCTAGAAGAGCTAACAATGTTCTGCTGTTTTTAGAAGAAATGTGGTATCAAAGATCCTACAAGTCCTTATTCCCCTCTACTTTGTATTGATGACATGACACCTGGAGTACTGTGTATGATTCTGAGCACCATATTTCCAGAAGGAATACAGATTAAAACAGATTCAAAGGAGGGTGACAAAGGTGATACAGGGACTTCAGGATATGTCATATGAGGATAGGCTGAAGGAACTTGGCATGTTCAGTCTGGGGAGAAGACTATTGCCAAGAGACAAAATAGCCATGTACAGATACATAAAGGGGAGCTATAAGAAAAAAAGGAATATTTTAATTCCATAGAAACTAGGACTAGGAATAAGGATATAAATTGAGGCTACCTAGATTTTGTTTAAATATAAGAAAAAAATTCCTGACAACAGTGTTGTGGGTTCTCCATCTCTGGAAGTTTTTAAGAAGAGGCTGGATAGCCACCTCTGAAGAATAGTTTTCCTGCACATTGCAGAAGGTCGGACTAGATGATCTTTGTGCTCCCTTCCAACTCCTCAATTCTATGATTATATGAGAGTGGCTTTGAAACCATTCCCATCCAGGTAGGACTTGCAATTTAATTCCCTTCCTTATGGAAACTCACAGTTCTTTTCACTGTTATTGCAGCTCAGTCTATGATGTAGGGAACAGAACTGCCATAGTAAGACCAATTGTGCTGCTGGTATTTATGCTTTGGAGTCATGTTCCTCATCTGCAAAGGTAACAAATGCATTCTAAGAGGAGACAAATAAGTGAGTGGCAGAACTCAGCTGACAGTTCATTGAAAGCCATTAACATTCTTGGAATGATATTTAAATGGAGAGAAAAGAAAAGAGCTTTCCAACTGCAATCCTTTTATTAACTTGGCACTCCAAGCTTGCTGATGAATGTTGGCTTGTGTCAAAATTGGCCTTAATGGAACAATGGCAAGATAATTCACTGGCCCAAAGGTGTTTTTGTACCAATCCAACTCGCATTTCTGAAGCCACTCTTACAGAAGTATTGTAGGTAGATGGCAGTGCAATGTAGGTCAAAATCAAGCTAAGTGACAACTTAAAATCCCAAAGGCTTGTGCAGCGAGAGATACAAGGCATTTACCATTCAAAACCTGTTGTATTTTCTTCTCTGACATTCCACTTAAAGTTTGTAGTGGTTGCAAAAAGCATTCCAATTAAGGCAAAACTGTCAGGGTCTTTATGCACCCAAATAAGCATGAGTGCTCCAGAGATGATGGTAATTATCCTAATGAATCTGAATGAGGCTGTGAGATTAACACAAAGCTTTTTTTGTTGTTGCTGCTGTTATTGGCATTGTGTGGTCTCAAAGGGGCAAGGTTATGCAATTGTCTTTCTCTGTGATGACATTTCTCTGGTTCCATTTATGCTCTCATTATTGATTTATACTTTGATGTTAAAGTTATGGGGAGGGGGGAACACCCCATAGTAAACAGGCAGGTGCTGCCCTAGTTTCAAATTCTACTTCCTCTGAAATCATGTTAAAAAGAAAAATTGAAAGTAATTATCTGAGATCCAGGAAAAGGCTGGAAGGCTAGACAACCATGGGGAAGTGGAAATGTACTTCCAGGGGATAATTTCCTTCTCCTATATTCCAACACTATGTTGGACATTCCAGTACAATGCAAAAGTTACCCCTGGCTTCCATCCAGACATAGACTAACTCCCAGAATGCTGCAGTCTACATGACCAGAATTCTATTCCCTGAAGTCCACACATCAGGAAGATATCCCAGTTGAGAAAGGCTGAACTACATGATTAGGAGCCCTCTTCTGTAGTAAGACTTAATTCTGAGTAAACCAGCATAGGTCTGAGTGCACAAATCATGATAACTCTGTTGATAAGAACAATGTAGTGCTGTTCATAACAGACACCATTCTCTGCCCCAGGGGCTCTTTAAGCAATTTGGGATAGCAGTTTGAGTTACACTGTGAATTCACTCTACAAGATAATTCAATAATGCCATAAAATCTGTTGCAGAATTTCAGACTGGAACTGTATGAATCTTTCAAATTTTCTCAAAACCAATGCTCAAAAAATAAACACTAGTGTCTTGTTGGACCTGAAGATTCAGGTCAGGAGGCAGGTTGGGGGTAAAAGTTTCAGGTCAGATGAATTATCAAGAGCAATGATAAACAACAATGGGAGTCATAGTCCCCCAACACCCTGATAGCAACAGATTCTCCATCCCTAGGACAAGAAAACACATATGGCATATTGAATTTACTGCAACCCACCTCAAGGCTATAGTCTTTAGCCTGTGTTTTGGAGAGCTTTGCAATCCCTGAGAAAGCTATCACAGATTCTGCAGTGAGGTTACTGGTGTGCAACCTTCCCAGAGGCTCACTACTAACAAACCAGTGTAAAATGAATTTCTCTGAGTATGGAATATTGACATATTACAATAATAAAAACTTTGTTCGAAGATCAAATGCAGCCAGGATAGAGAAACTCTGATCCTGTAGAAGCTGCTGAACTACAACTCCAGCATAGCCAATTATGAGGGCTGCTGAAGTTGCTCTTCAGCAAACATCTGAAGACTCCCTTGTTTCCATCTCTCCTATATAGGGATGTGCTAGTTTTACCAACCCAAATAGCCTAATCCATGCATTTTTCTAAAATTGTAAACAGAGGCCATATTTGTCCTTTGGATACAGCTTCTGATGGGACAATGGCCATCAGATTCTTCCTATCTACTTTCTATCCAGGCATATCCATGGATATTTTGTGAGAAATGTATGTGAACTAGGCTAAGGAAATAAACTGAAACATTGTGGGCTTAACATAATCTCTTCAATAGTAAGATCCAGTGTGTCATCCAACTGACTACATAAATACTATAGCATAGATCTGTCATCAAGATTCCCCAAACCTTTCTCCCTCATGAAAGAAGCTTCTGTTTTCTTGCCTCATTCTCAGGGCATTTTAATATGGGCTGACCTATTTCAGGATAACCATATCTGCAGGGGCAGCAGATTATTAGAGAGAGACACACACACACCATGGTCACCTTGTTACTTAGGTAAGTACAAGAACTTTATGCTTTTCCACAGTAACTTTACCAAAATTTTCTTCTTTCCTCTATCTATCTATCCTCCCATCCATTCATCTGTCTTGTCTGTCTGTCTTTATCTCACAAGAAATAACAATTTGAACAGATTTGGAAGGTATTTTGGGAAGTATAATATTCCAAAAAATCTAGAATCTCTTTCTAGAAGTATTATTTCTAGAAGTATAGAGAGAGAGTTTGGTCTAGTGGTTAAGGCACCAGGCTAGAAAGCAGCAGACTGTGAGTTCTTGTCCTGCCTTAGGCATGAAAGCTGGCTGGGTAACTTTAGGCCAGTCACTCTCTCTCAGCCCGACTCACCTCACAGGGTTGTTGTTGTGGGGAAAATAGGAGGAAGAAGGAGTATTAGGTATGTCTGCTACTTTGCATTATTTATAACAATAATAAAGGCGGGATAAACAAAATCTTTAAAAATCTAAAATCATCCTTAGTGATATATTTGTCAGACCTTTGTCTGTCAGGAAACTGCATGGGAAAGCATGTCACTCAGAAAACATGTGAGAGAAATAAAACTGATACCCAACATGTGACTCATAGATTTCTGGGATAGGGGGCTTGTTTTCTGTCTGATGAATTTTTTGTCTTCCCATTTTTTTTTATTTTTGCTCATTTGCTTTAGCTTCATATTGCACTGTGACAAAAGGGACAGTTTATTAAATTCATGGAGCATAATAATATGAACTATATTTAATTAATTTAATTTTTATCTCAGCATTAAATTAAATTAAATTAAATTAAATTAAATTAAATTAAATTAAATTAAATTAAATTTAGAGTTTGTCCTGGCTCAGCCTGCTTACCCTAAGCTGACTCATTCCTGAAGCATAGCCTCCAACATGATATTCAAAGCTCAAGGAAGCTCCCCATCAAAATGTTGCACTCCTACCTGATCCAAGGCAATAATAAGCTAGGAGTAAAATTATTTTATTTCAAATTTGGAAAAAGAAATTCTCCAATAGTTTCAGAGAAGTGGGGCAAACATTTGCAGAATCATAGCGGTAATTCCCCACCCCAATAATTGCTCTGGGGCACTAAGCAAAGAATATATCAGCACTTTTAAATAATTATGGAGAATATTCAGACAATATTTTCCAAATAGATTTTGTTTTCTAGATGGGTGAGAAAAGAATTTGAAAAAATTTTCTTAGATTTTTACTTTCAGCTCAGCTTCAGTGAAAATTTGTGATCAGAGAAGTGTCTCTTAATCTCAACATACTTAGCTTATTTTCTCTTTAACTGAACTTTTCTATTTTAATATCAGACACTTCTTCATAGGTGTTAATTCTGGAGTATTTTTCTAATTGTGTTTAAATCATGCTTCTTTAAGTCCATTTCCAGCCATCCCAGTTATGTCTCTGCTTAAGATTTCTGAAAAAAACTATTATATCAAGTATCTCAAATAATTTTGTATATAAGTTGTCTTTTCCATTTTTATTAATGTATTTAAAGGCATGATTTTGATTCACAATGCTGAAGTTGGTTAATCAACTTAAACAGAACCATAGAAATAATGAAGGAAACTTAAATGTAACAAAAGCAATAAAAATCCCACCACATTTATTTTAATCAAGTAGAACTACTGTCTTCAAGATGAACTTTTCCACAGTTTGTGACAAGTTAAAGGTAACAAAACTGCTAAGATTAGCTGAGAGAGGTAAAGCTAAGAGGATAGTGGGCATTGAATGCTTAAGGCAAAAAATCTGGCGGCCTCCAGGTATCTTGGACTACAGTTCTTGAAATAATTTGCCATTGATCATGCTGGCTGGACAATAGGAGTTTAAGTCCAAAATATCTGGAAATTTATTTTTACTTAATATTAAATTGTTTTGTTACTTTACTGAATACATATAATGATTGTGAACAAACCTCCAATTCTGTTATTATGTATTATGTACTCTACTAAAATGTAAAATCATTGTTTAATGGACTTGCCCTTCATTTTTGTGCTTCACTCATCCCAGGAAAACAATTCAAGAGTACAATGACTGGCAGAATTTACCTTTCAGACTACACCTACAGGCACTATAGTGTAATTCATATAATCAAGGAAATATCCAGGATACCATACCTAGTATGGCTACATAGGATAAGACATACATATATTCTAGCTACCTTAAACCTGCTATGCAAATTCTTTAAAACAAAATAGAACAATCGATAACAAAGCTATTTGGGAAGAAACAAGGATAGGATAGAAGCTCTCTGAAGGATGCAACTGTCATGTAAGAAGATGAAGAGAAGAGTTGTGGTAGATGGTGCCTCACTAATTCAAGGAACAGAAATAAATGTGTGCTGATTGGACCATTGGCTCATGAAATATGCTGCCTGCCAACAGCATGGATCAGGAATTTGATAGAACAATTTCGAAGTGTATCAGGTTTACTTACAATTATCTCTCCTTGCTAGTCGCTGTTTGAGTGAGATGGGCAGTGACTAAATCTGAAATGTAAATAAATAAATAGGTACAATGGATACAAATGATAAGACCAACAGCAGCTAAAATCACACCATAATACACTTGGAAGATTTGAAAGGAAGCTTAAGAACTCGGGTGATTAGGCATTTTCTCATCCATCTTTCCAGTTGACAGAAGAAGAGTGGGAAGAGGAAGGGAGGAAAGAGGGAGGGAAGAGAAAAGAAGAGAAGAGAAGAGAAGACAAAAGCAAGCAAGCAAGCAAGCAAGCAAGCAAGCAAGCAAGCAAGAGTACTATAGCTGCATATAGCTATGTGAATGATATGGGAGAGATTTGGTTTCCAGGAACTTTATCTGAATTATCTGTATGATTGAATGCTGGCATAAGATAGGTTGCATCTCATAAGAACTGGTAAAAACATATTTGTCAAAAACAGTAAACTAAATTTGATCAGAAGGCTTTAAATTGAATCCTTTGGGCACTGGAGAAAAATGTTAAATAAAGGCATGTGCACTTATGGAAGAAATGGGAAATGTTGATTTAATGGGGCTTATTAAGCCACCCCAAAAAGAAAAAAAAAAAAGACTCATAAATTGCATGACTGCTGTTGTCTATATACTAATGCTCAGAATATGAGAAATAAGTAAAATGAATTTGAACAGGAAAGCAAATGTTAACTTAATAGGTGAAATCGAGACCTGGCAAGATGATTCTCATGACAGCAACCAAAATACAATTTATTTAAAATGAACAGAAGCAATAAAAAAAGAAAGAGGAATTGCACTGTTAAAAATATTCACACCTGTTCAGATACCCAATGGAATAAACCTGGCAGTGCTGTAAAAACAACTGGATTAAAGTGAGGAATTAATATAAAGAACACTGTTGTTGGTATCTACTACAGACTGCTCAGTCAAGGAGAAGATGATATCTTCCAAAAAACAAACTGAAGATCTTTCAAAGAGCTATCAAGTAGTAGTAGTAGTAGTGGGATTTTAATTACCTCAACATCTTTGGGGAGACAAGCCCTTTCTCCTTCAAAGGGTGAAGGAAAGTACAAGGATTAAATATCCTTGATGTACCACTAATGAGTAAGGAAGTTTAGCTGAGAAAGAGGAAGTAGCAGGAAAATAGTAGGAAGGCAAATATGTAAAAATATAGTTCTTAAGGAGATGAGTGAAGTCTTGTATCTTTAAAACTTGTATCTTTAAAAAGTGGACTCTAATAAATGCAGAACAATGATAATTAGGATCCCACGGCAGGAGAAGCTAAGAGCTCAGGACAACTAGAAGTTAATAAAAAGGAGACAATAACAACATAATCACAAACAATTTTAATGAGAAAAAAATGGAAGACAGCAGAAAATGGCAGTGCTTTAGAAAGATAGGATGTAGAAAGTCATTAGGAAGATATTTATTGGGTTTATATCCCATCTTTCATACAGGAACTAAAGGCAATATACAGAACTCTCCCTCCTCTTGTTTTCCCCACAACAACAATCTTGTAAGGTAGGTTGGGCTAAGAGAGAGTGACTGGCCCCAAGCTACTCAATGAGCTTCCATGGCTGATTAAGCAGAGAGAGGCTTTAGTTTGGATTTTTATGTTGAGCAAGGGGTTGGGCGCAACAGCTTTAAATGTCCTCTTTCTCCAGCTAACTATGTTAGATATGTGTGTATTTGTATGCATACTGGGGTGTGTGTACACACTAAATTTGAGCTCCCTCACCCTTTGAGCTTTAGCTCCAAACGGTTATCTCTGATATTGTCTCTTATGTTAAACTGCATCTTTCTAAGATGAAGAATAAACTAGTCTGAAGTGCTATTTAATGCTGCTTATGTAAGATACCTCTGCTGTTAGCTGACTTCTATCTAAAACAGCAGCAAGAGATCACCTTGGCCGGTTGCTGGGAGCCCAAGTGCTCCAGTAGTGTTACCGCTGCTGAGTCAAGTCCTGTTTGGCTCTTCAATCATTTAGTCATGGATTTATCTGGCCTCAGCAATGCCTTGGGTACTCAACAGAGACAATGGTCCATCACAATAGGGTCATCTTTTTGACAGCAACTCAACACTGTAGTAAACTGTGCTCATTCCCCACAGTGTTGGCTTCCAGCATTATAACAAAACTTCTTCCAGGAGATCCATCACCAGGCTGGACTGCAAAAATAAAACTTCACTTGCAATTCTATCAATATATTCACAGGAGACATTGTGAGGAATATCAGCTTTAAATGGGGATAAGAATCTTAAAGGTATTGGAAAACCTTTGAAACAGACATAGCTATCCAGGCAAGTCTCTTAATTATTCTAATTTTAAAGGCAAAGTGCAAAATGCAAAATGTCAGTGAGAGGTGTATGGATTAGAGAATTAGGTACATGGATTAGAGAATTAAAATGACTGAAAAGGCCTTTTGTTTATTTGTTTGCTACTTGCATGCTACTAATTGGACAGAGGTTGATGATGGTTGTGCAGTGCACAGTGAGAGAAGGACCTGAATAACCATTTTTTGAAACAAGGACTCAATACTACACTCTCCCAAGTCCCTCAAGTAAAATAAAATTCTTTTAACATTCCTACTTTTGGGAGCAAGAACTAGGAGTACCACACACTGAATAAGTCCATGATATATTAAACATTTCCCCCCAAGCATTTGGAGAACCCTAGTAAACCAATCAGCCATTAAATCATTCTCCCCTCTTCTGTGAAGAATCTGGGGAGAAATATCAGACAATGAATAAGTGGTGGAAAAAGTAGTAACTCAGAGACCAGCATCATAAAATGATTAAACGTATCCCAAAGTAAAGAATAAAAGATACAAATATTTGCAGATAAATGCTAAGCAGATAACAAACTTCCATGGTGTGGGTGGAATTAATGTGTGTGTATTAATTTGATTGGAAGAAGTATTCTTAGGGTAGTTCTTGTAAGTTCTACCAAGTCCAGTCAGTTTCCATATTCAAAAGCACCATCCTGAAATGAGAAAGAAGGCAGGAGAATTATCAGAGGATCATTTAGCACCCTGGAGACCAGAAGGAGAATGCCGGGCTGTTGTTGTGGGGAAAATAGAAGGAGGGAGCATTATATATGCCACCATGAGTTATCCAAAATAAAAGTGGGATATCAAATAAATAAACTGGTTCTCTAAGTACTCTAAGTACTAATCCCAAGTCTATTTCTCAGACAGTAGCTATAGCTACACCCAAAGAAGAGGTGAACTGGGCAAAGGTTTTCCAGGAAATGCTTAAACATCAACAGGAGGAAAGGGAACAGGAGCAAAGGGAAAGGAAAAAAAAGAGAGGGGAATTAGAGCACCAAGAATGAGAGTAGAGTGTAGACAGAGCTTAGGGATAGGTAAAGCTGAACCTTCCCTGTCCCCTGCCTTCTACCATACTAATATTCCCACACTAGCAGAAGGGGAAAGCATTGAAGCATCCTTTGTGATGTTTCAGAGGATGGCAACATGGTTGAAATGGAATCGGTGGTACATCTGGCTCCTAGTCTCACTGGAAAAGCTGTGTGAACTTATCAGGTCTTCCAGTCACAGAGTTGGTGGAATATAAAAATGTGAAGAGAGTGGATTCTGCATTGGTATGAAGTTATCAAGTATATTTACCAGCAGACATTCAGAGAACATTACCATGACTCACAGGAGTTGGTTGGAAAATTGTGGCCCAGGCTATGCTGGATTTGAGAATCAAATGGCTGCAATCTGACCTAAAATACAGATAAAGCTTTTTTTTTTTTTTTTTTTAAACACAGTCTCTCACAAAGTGGGGAGGAAGGAAGTTAAAATGCGGTAAGATGCTGGCAGGAAGGAGGGAATTGCTGGATTGAGAGAGAAGATGTTGGGGAAGATGATTTAGGCAGTTTCAGAATGCTGAAGATATGCAAGTTCTTGACTGATGGAAAATTACTGAAAAGCAATTAGCATGGAGGCCATTTTGAAGGCAGCGTGGCATGGAATCGTGTCTCCTCAGCACAGATTCCAATCATAGCATAAAGGATCTGAAGGCCAAATAAATGATCAAAGTTCTGCTAGCTATGAGAGGTTGCCAGCTACATTTTAACTAAAGCCCTTGTTTAATTCTATAGGGGAATTTAGTAATAGCTACACACATAAGCAATAGCTGCACACTGACATAATAGCAGAGGCATGACTATTGCAGGCAGGGAGATACTGAATCCTGACCTGTTGAGCAAATTAGGCCATAAATCAGTCTGCTTCATTCCACTATTTCCTGAAGTCAGAAGCAGGGTGTTGGTGATTTCTTTATCTGCCTTACCTGAATATCACTTGCAGATCAAATTACAGGTGTCTCTACATCTCATTAAAATATTGGAACACTAATAGAGTTTTTGGAAAGGTCATATTCATTTAGAAGAATCCTGCTATCATGGGAATAGCTTTTTGATCTTTCCAAATCAGTATGTGTGAGTTCAGGATTTGTGATTCAACCCATATAATTTCCTGAAAGAAAAATAATTTTATTTGGGTGGGCAAGGAGTTTGGTAGAAAGGAAATATCAGGATTAAGATGTAATGTAATGAGGAATTATATACCCAAACTCTGGGATCTGATTGTCTATGAGGAATTATGGTTGTATGGGGTGGGGGTGGTAAAAAAAAATTGAGAAATTGGAAAAATAGATATTATTCCAGGCACTAAGGCTTGGCTTTGGGAAATGTGTAACATTCTGGAAAAGGCAATGTTTTGTACTAATCAGAGGATGAAGCAATACGTTTTTCTTTGGCATATATTTCATTGTATTTTACAATAATCCAATTGTGCCATTTGGTATATTTTTGTTTTTTATCTGATTATTAAATAGTATTATATGATATTTTTGTAAGCCAATGTCTATAACTTTTTTGGAAGGGGTCTTTTTTTTCATTTTAATTTTTTAAATTATTTCTGAGATTGTTTAATTTTGTTATTCTTGTATATTTTGGTACTCTGTTTATCTTCTAAAATTCTTTATTCTTCTAAAAATAAAGAATAAAGTTTGGGGGGAAAAGTGAAATATCAGGTTTGTGGAAAGCAAGATCCAACTGGACAGTATGAGTCAAGATAAAATCTAGCTTCTGCAAATGAAATCACTATTTATCCAACTGCCAATTTTGGCTTAATCTGATTATCACATAAAACAGCAGATCATCATTCAAAACTTACTCCTCTAATACTTTTACTTCTTCAGACCATCTAATAATATTGTTCCCATTTTAGAATGTGGGGACTGAAATTTCAGAAACACAGCAGTGTTTATGTTCAGCCACTGAAAAGATCCCATTTCTGTACTGCATTCAGTGAGTGTTGTGCTTTTGTTTCAAATTCAGCCTTTCCCATGCATGCATTTATTTCCATGGATTCAGTCCTGTTAGCCTGAAAGTCTGTCCCTCTCTTCCTTCTTCACTTTCCTTAATTCAGTAATAAGATGTTCCTCTGGCATTTGAAAATGCATGGCCCATTAGTCCATATGATTTTGCCTTGTTCCTCCATGGATTTTATTGCATATCTCTGTCTATGCTTTCTATGAACACTACTAGATGAGCTTTAAAAAGAATCCCTGTGAATCTCAATATCAGACATTTCTAAATGGTTATATACTCTTACAGCCCACATATCCCCTCAGGCATTACATTACTGTATAATTATGGCAAGGGAAGTGACTATATGAAAAATTAATCTTACACATATCACTTTCCTATGTCTCTTTGAGTTTTTTCTCAATGTCAAAAATAGCTGATAGTTAGGATGGCTAAATTTGGAAGGTGTTGCACAGCCAAGACACTTTTGTGAGAAGAGCTGTGTGATGACTACACCTCATATAGAAAAAAAAAAGGGGGGAAGAAGGAGGTAGACAGAACTGAACTAAGAACCTTAAAAGTTATTAGAAAGTAAAAGGCCAGGTGTTGATTGACCTCTGTAAAACATTTAAGTGGAACCACCTCTGTAACTCCAATGTGGGAACTTAGATTTGAATTGCAGTTTAAAAACATCCTCCCTTCTAAAAATACCAAAGCATTTGACATTCTCTTCAACTATCTCAGATGCTTCTCTCCCTCCTTCATGGAAGAGGTATCTTAAAAGCATGTATATTTTCCAGATCCAAAAGTAGGGGAAAAAAAGAGGTCTAGGAATTGATTCTGATTAGAAATTAATACTTGCTGTGGTTTCTATCCACGTCTGAACAGATGGTGTGAAACAGAAAAAATTGTCTCAAAATAAATTGAATAGAATTCCCAGTCACCTTCATCAGCTACATTCAATAGGCTGAACTATTTCCAGCATGTTAGACTTGCCTGCCATGTAGCTGCTCGAAATGAGAAGCCCCACTGGAAAAAGAATGAGAAATCTCATTCCATTTCATAAATGCCATTGAATAGGTTATATAAGCATTCAAAGCCCTCTCCCTGAATTGACAAATGGATCACTTTCTTCTATAGTTTGTTGAAATCCAACCCTGCTTATGAAGAGTTGTGTACGTTTCTGACCTTGTCTGGGCTCCAGAAGCAGCTTGGGCTTGGTTTGTACCAGGCAATGTCAGGACTATAGGCTAGACTAAGAAAGACATCCTGGAGGAAGGCGGTACAAACCATGGGCATACTGTTGCCAAGAAAATTGCATGGATATCTCTGTAGGCAGTTGGAGCTAAGCACTGTCATTTTTAATGAATAGAATGGATGAAATTCTTCTCCACCCTGACTTGCCCAAAAAGGGCAGAAAAGAAGACGAAGCCTTATGAAAGGCAGGGAATGCCAGAAACAAGGCAGTTCCCCTTCCATGCCTTCTGAGGCCAATTTCACAGACTCTCCACATTTCCTCATTATCCCTTCATACACCATAGTTGTATATGACTACCTTACTGTCCAACAACCTTATCAGATGTAGCTGTGGGGGGAAAAACACCCAATAAATCAGTTAGGGGTGAATGTCTGTAAAGGGATACATAGTCCATGTAATTTGGTGCATGTTTCCACCTGTAAATAATGTCCATCTGCCCCAAGGAAGATGAATTTATGCAGAACGAAGAGAGCAACCGTGCTTTCCATGACAATGTGGTGAATGTCACTGGCATCATCACATCTGCACTTTTGACTGGAATTGGACCACATACTGCTCAGCCACAGCTGTTTTATTTTCACCTTCCATGGCCATAAAACAGAAAGTTTTGTGTAATGCAGAGGAAACTTCCTGACAGTTCTGCCTGCTTTCAAGTATCCCATTTTCATTGCACACGTTGCCTTCAGAGGGTGAATACAGGTGCAATATTATACACATCAACAATTCACCACCTAAGTAGAACAATAATGTGGTGCCTGTTATGATGCTATCACTGGCATCAGGAAATGAATGCACTAAAAAAGTCAAGTGAACTGTGACTCTCCAGTTGTGAATGCTGCATGAGCTGATGCTATTATTAAGTTTGGGAGTTTTATAATGTATTACTCTGAGCTTTGACAAGAAGCATTACACAATGGAAAGCATAGGGTCCAATTACACAATTCAAAGCAGACTGATTTGCAGAGTGGAGGAATAGTAGGCTTGTCATCATGTTAGCTATCCATCTCTAAAGTAAAGTCTCCCATGAGTTGACTTTGACTCCTGTAACTGGAGACATCCATGTAGTTTTCTTGGCAACACCATGGAAGTGATCTGTCAATGCCTTCAGTTTGTTCAACTCAGCCTATAGCCATAGGCTATAGCCCCAGTGGTCTCTCATTCTAGGACTAAGCAGGTCTAACTCTGCTAGATCAGCCAAGGTTACTACACACACTATACAGTAACTACTCATCTTTAGAAATGGACAAATTTGTCAGTTTGATTTTCCTCTGTTTTTCACTTTCCTAGTCTAAGCTCACTTTGGCTTATTTATGCATATTTGAAAAAAAAAATTATAATTATGTTGGCAGTATGCATTTCTTCTCTCTCTCTTCTCTCTCTCTTCTCTCTCTCTTCTGGAGCACATTTTCTACATATACACACTTTTGAAATGAGAAATATATACTGCAGACTACAACATATAACTTCAACATATAACATACAATAGAGAGCAGGTTACTTTAACAAGATTTATTGAAAGAGGTTAGGATAAGTTTGTCTGAGTTCTTTTTAATGTGCTGTGTCCAAAACTGGACATAGTACTCAGGGCAGTGTCTTGGAGAAGAAAGCAGAACCATGAGCATATCTGTACTACACCCTTCTACCTCAAATATCTAAAAAAATAATGAAGCAGTGGACTGATGGATTTATTTTTTTTAAAGCCCGGAGGAAAGAAAATTTGTAGTTAAAACCCAAATTCTATTGGTTTTGCACTAGGAACATTCTGCATGTCAGGCAAGTGGTACAATCACCAAGCCACTGAGAAAGATTGATAGTAGAAGCTGCAGTGGATCTCTGTGAGGAAAAACTGGGAAAAAGAGGTGAGGGAGTTTCACAGTAGCCAATCAGACCAAGCGGATTGTCCAGGACAAAGTAAGACACAGCAAGCAAACCAGACAACAACACCTGAGCCAGCCTAGTTGGAAAACACCACTTTCGGTTGGAGGGAGGTCATGTTCACATTGAGCCACAGATGAGATGACATCGATTTCTGCCCTCCAGAAACTGACGGTGGACCATACTCATCACAAGGTTATCTGGCAATGTGAATATGCCTTATTTCTCAGGATTTTGAAACTTTCCTTTTATTGATGCAGTCTAAGCTGCATTTGCTTTTTTTGCAGCCACAGTGAGCTGCAAAATCATAATCCATTTTCAATCAACTACAATTCTGAGGTGGTGAATGAATAAAAAGTATGAATAGTACTTTCATAAGTCCTATTACCAAACCAGGTCTCCATCTCTGTCTTTTAAGCTTTTAGCTACTGCTGGATCTCTGCTTTGGTCTTAGATTCTATTTTGACAACCTCTCTCTCACCTACTTCTTACATATAAACTCTGGCCTCACTTCAGGTTCTCTGTTCAATTGCCTGTGAGCTATTGGCTGCCTTTGACTTTACCAAGAGCCAGATTACT
Organism: Liasis olivaceus; assembly: GCA_030867105.1. Taxonomy (NCBI): domain Eukaryota; kingdom Metazoa; phylum Chordata; class Lepidosauria; order Squamata; family Pythonidae; genus Liasis; species Liasis olivaceus. The sequence goes on from CM061349.1 coordinate 40,368,165, forward strand.
CTACCCACCCTGAGACTGGACAGTTTAAAAGAGAACAAAAGTCTAAAATATTGCAATTTTTTATTGCAAATTACAGTGGTCTTCTGCTGAAGGTTTTCTGATGCTGGAAGCATTTAATAACATTAATAAATTTTACAATGCTCCATTACTATTTTCTATTACCAAATAGAAATCTGAAAATATATGTTGCCTAGAGGAAAAAATGCAAAATTATGTGGATTTTTTCCTTTCTTTTAAATGTGAGTATCTAAAGTTTTTCTTTGGACAGTTAGTAAAGTAGAATATCCATGCAACATATACACAAATAGAAAGTTAAGCATTATTAGCATATGGAACAGTATCTTCCACTTCTCTGTGCTTCTCTGTGCTGTCAAGTTCTCTGAGTGTATATGTAATGTAGTTAGAGCACAATGCCATGACACATCATCATTGTGGTTAGGAACAGATGCTAATACTCATGCTGCAGTATAGGGTAACATAAATGTAGCCATTCAAATTTACTCATTTGTAAGTCTTTGTGCAGAAGATAATGCCACTGAAATCATAGGAAATGATACTGTACAAATCCCATGCTGCTGAAAATAAATAAAATAAAATAAAAACTACAAATACTTGTGGTTTTCTCCTGCTAGATTATCAGAGAACAGAGCATGATTTACTGAAACTCACCCTGAATCCATCAGACTCTCTATGTGGTATCTTCTATCAGATCAGATCATGTTCATCGCTTTCAGCTGAGCTTGTAAACCAGTTAAATAGGTCTCTGAACACTTCTGGTATAAAAACAAACCATAAATTTGACAATCCCTATTTCCACCATTGCCCAAAACACATGCAGAATCTCTAATTGATGAAAACAACACAATTCAGTTGGAGATGAATGACATATTGCATATAATTTCAGCCCAGTGTTCTGTCTTATTGGAATAATAGTGTTTGCCTGGAATGCCAATGATTAACTTCACACTATAATTTTATTGCTTAAAGTTCTGGGGGGTAGAGACATCAAAGACCTCTTTTTAAAAAGAATAAATAAAGTAAGTATGTAAGACTGGCAAATAGGCTTCCTAGGAACTCATATGCCCTAGAGGTATAAGGGCCAATTACTTTTATTTATTCTCTGTTCCCATGAAACCTGAAAATTTTGCATATGATATAAAACATTAAAGTAGGTTCTGCTTGAATACTAATGTATATTAATTCTTTGTTAATATAACTTTCCTCTTCCTTTCTCTTGGTTTCATTATAATGAAGAACAATTGCATTTTAAAAGCAACTACTATAAATCATAACCTGTTTATGACTCTGCCCTGGACTTAATGTTATGCTGTTTGCCAGTTCAGTTAAAGAAAGAGGTTCCATGCTGTGTTTTTCTTTCTCTGTCTGTGTGGAGAGAATAAACCTGGTGAAAATGATGATGATGATGACGACATATTTGGGTAAGAACACAAAACAACTTCTTTAGACTGAGATGTTCTGATGAATGATGTTATTTTAAAATCAAACTGAAGGAGATGCAATATTTGGCCCTTAGTTATAAAGGGAAGGGCCATCAAAGTGTGTAGTATGCAGAATGTCCTAGATTCGATTTCTGTCATCTTCAGATTAATGATCAGGTAACAGAGTGTGAGAATGATTTCTGCTCAAGACCTTGTCCTCCAGAATTGACAATGGAGTAGGTGGACCAATGATGATGATGATGATGATGGTGATGGGGATAAGTGTGCTCAACTAATCCATTTCTATACTGGGACATAATGTTGATGCAGCAGTGCTGTTCTTCATGGTGCTGGTAGTGTGGAAAAATATCTATCCATCATGGAAACTTTAGCAGCTGTAGATACTGAACTGAAACTTCCTACATATGTGATTCTAGACATGTAATATAAGGTTTGTATAATCCAAGGCAAAGGTATGGAGGCAACATACCCATTCTCAGCCTTGAATTCATAGGCATCTTTAAAGGAAAGATCAGACATAGCAGCCAAATAAAATAGTTGGGCTAGACCACTTGTTTTTTATGTGTCAGTATATGACAGAAAACCTTTGGGAGAAAGACATTTGATCATCTTAAAGTAAAGTATAAGTAGTATAAGACTTTGAATTTAGTAATATATTGAGCCTCCAGGGAGCTATTACTATTTTTTTTTTCATTTTTGATCTTCATTGGCTTTTATGGAATATTTGTCCCTAGAAATCAATGCAAAGAGGGTCCATTCATCTAGCTGAAGCTTACAGAAGCTAATCTAGGAAAGTGCATTTCACCCACAAAAGACCGAATGAATTTTTTATATATACTAAGGGACATACTTAAATGTTGCTATAACTTCATGACAGAGGCTGCAAACTAATGTAGGAAATGGGTATGAAAATGAGAAAAAGGCTCTGTTCAGAGGTGTTTTATGAGGGGGCAAATTGCAAGATGATAGATGGAGTGTCACAATGCAAACCTCAGGTAGGATTTACAACATGACTCTGTACCATCTTGCCAATTTTGATACACACTGCTGGTTCTGTTATTACACTGGCAAGGCTGCTGTCCTTCATGCCACTTCCAAGGCCACCTCTGGTCCTTCCAGGAAGCAGAATTCAAGAAGCTGAAGTTTCTTCCAGCTGTTGGAAGTGTCAGGGAAGGCCCAGAAGTGACACAAAGTGAACTGCTTCAGAAAGCAATTCTGAAATTTTGATTAAAGCATTGTTGAAGTGAAGTGACTCTTTGAAGCTTTGCACAGCCCATCCGTCATTGCTTGCTATATTCACAATACTTTACCAAAGAGTGAATTCTGTTCTGACCTATTGTTCAATATTACTTAATGGTTAGTACAGACCTGAGATTTTGTCAGAATTAGTTCAGCAAACAGAGCCCTCTGCAACAAATTTCTCCCCATCTAGAAAGTGGTGCCAAGCACAACTGGGCAATGATCTGGATTTGAAGGCACAATGGTGCTTCAGAGCGCACAGTGGTGCTTGCATAGTAAGTGTCAGCAACTCCATAAAGCAGCATGTTTTTTCCTAGGATTGTGTGGCTGCCCTCTACAGTTTTTGTTCAATCTCAAGAAAAGATATCTACTTTAAAGACCTACAGACAGTTGCTGTATGTCTGCCCCTATTTACTCTGAAGAAGCCTCTTATACAGCCTTCTTGCTTAGTTCTCCCTTTATTGATCTAGGTAGGAAAGAAAACTGTGGAGTCCTTGGTGCTCTCTGAGCTTGGTTGTTTGCTTGCAGATATTTAATTACTCAACATCATCAGTGTGATGGGTTTGGGGTTTGCTCCCTGTTTATGTACAGTAGCTTGCCCTGCCAGTATTGGTGGGGGGTGGTGATGGTTTTCTCCTTGGTAGTTCCTTGATTAGAGTATTGTTTTCTGCTTGTTTGCCTGGTATTAATCCCTGCTTATCTGGGTGTTGATTGCTGGAGAGGATGTGTTCTGGGCTTTTTGTTTCCTTCTTAGCTTTTTTATCGTCTCTTTTCAATGGTGTGTAAATATGGTTTATTTCTATGTGTCTATTGATGGCTGATTTGTCTGAATGCCAAGCTTCCAGGAATTCCCTTGCATTTTTGGATTTAGCTTGGTCTAAGATGCTGACAGTTTCCCAGTTGAAACTATGGTTAAATCTGTCCATGTGTTGTGAGATTAAGGAATTTTCATCACGTCTTCTGATTGCTAGTTGGTGTTCATGGATGTGCTCTGCTAGTCTTCTGCCTGTCTGTCCTACATAGTGGCTGTTACAGTCCTTACACTGTAAGTTGGTGATGATTCCTGTTTCTTCTTCTCGGGCTACTGGGCCTTTTGCACTTAAGATGTTTTGGAAGGCTTTAGTTGGTTTGTGTGCTACAGTGATGCTATGTGGTTGTAATAGTCTGTTGGTTGTTTCTGAGATATTTTTGATGTATGGTAGTGTTACCCTTTTCATAGCTTGTGTTGGTTGTACTGTAGTGTGTTGAATGGTCAGGCACTTTTTGATAAAGTTGCGTGGGTATCCATTTTGTTGGTATAGGTGGTCTGTTTCCTTTATCTGGTGTTCTGGGTTGCTGCAGTGCATTTGTACTTGTCTGAATAATGTTCTTACACAGCTCCTCTTGTGGGATGTTGGGTTGTTACTTTGGTAATGGAGCACTTGATTAGTCTGTGTTGTTTTTTGATAGACTTGTGTTTCTAATTTGCTGTCATTTCCTTGGTGGATGAGAATATCCACGAAGGGTAGTTTGTTGTTTTCTTCTTCCCTTGTGAATTTTATTCCTTTGAAGATGTTAATTTCATGTGTCTTCTCTAGTTGTTCCTTTTTTATTATGATTAACATGTCTACATACTGGATACATACTTTTGGTTGTATGTGTGGGAGTACTATAGTTTCTAGATGCTGCATTACTGTCTCTGTTATGAGTCCTGAGAGTGATGATCCCATAGGTGTTCCCATAGGTGTTGGTATATTTGTCCATTAAAATGAAAGTAGGTGGTGAGGCATGGGTTGATGAGGTCCATGATTCTGGGTATTTCAGTCTTAGTGTATTTGGCTAGGTTGGGTGTGTTGTGTAGTACTACTGCCATGGATTCTTTCACTAGTTCTGGATCTATGGATGTAAAGAGTGCTGTGACATCAAATGAAACCATAATTTCATCTTCATCTATTTTTAGGCCTTTGTTTTTTTGGAGGCACTGTAGTAGGGAGTTGATAAAATATTCACTCTCCTCTGTGAGATGTCCAAGCTTTTTTGTAAGTTCTTTGGCTATGTTGTATGTGGGGGGCCCTGGTAATGATGCAGTTGGATGAAGAGGTATGTTGGGCTTGTGTATTTCTGGACAGCCCTAGAGGTGTGGCAGGATGGCTCCACTGCTTTTCATCTGCCACTGTTCTCCTTTTGTGATTTGACCTTTCTTGGTTAGGTCACTGAGGATTCTTGATCAGGTTGTCAAGTTTCTGTATTGGGTTGGTGTTTACTAGGATGTATGTTTCTTTGGCCTCCAGTAATTCTTTGGCTTTTTGTATGCATTGTGTTTGTTCATGATAACTATGATTTGGCCTTTGTCTGCTGGGAGCATGGTGATGGTTTGGTCCTTCTTTCAGTTTTTGAGGACTGTTTTCTGCTGTGCTTCGAGCTGGTTCTGCTTCTGTGTTCTTCTGGTCTGTGGTATGATTGTCTGCCTATGAAAGAAAAATGTGGGAGATGTAAGAATCTGCCCCGTTCGTCAAGAGAAACTCCCGTGACACGTGTTAGTTCACAAAAGAGGTTTACTCGAGCGTAACGCAGCAGTTACAATCAAAGCCAGGACTGGCTTGGCACAGTACATTGGTTCCTTTATACCCCCCCCTTCCCGCGGTTTTTTCCCGCCTCGCGATCGCATTGCCGGCGGCGGGCTATTCGCACTCCGAATAGTCCGGATGTCAGGTTCGGCCGGGCCCCATTGTTCATTGATTGATTTCCCCTCCGGCGTGGGTTGGTTCCCTCTAAGTCCTTTTCTTATTCGTGCAGAACCGGGGTCACTGGAGGCGCGGTATCTTGGTTCCTCGGCTTGCTGTTCCACTTATTGATGGCTTGCGCCGCTTATCAGCGCCGCTTAATTGGTTCCGCTCTGCGGTTTCCCCGCCGGCTAGGCACAGGTGGCCGCTATCAGCCGCGCGGCTCCCACTTCCCTTTTCCTCCCGGCTCGTAGCAAAATGGCTCAGCACGGTGGTGGCTTCTATGGGCTTCCACAGGGTGCCAGGCTGGCTGAACCTGACATTCCGCCCCCCTGACAACAGACCCCCCCCCTTTATTTTGGTTTCCCGGGGTATCTATTGTAAAAGTCTTGTACTAAGTCCAGCGCTCTGACGTGGGCTCGGCTTACCCATTCGCTGTGGGACTTGGGGAAGTGTTTCCACTGCACCAGCAGCTGGATCTGTCCCTTGTGCCTCCTCGAGTCCAGTATCTGCTTCACCTCGAAGTGCTGCTCCCTGCCGACCATGGTGGGTGCTGGTCTCGCCTCTGGTTTGTGCCAGTCGTCCCCCGGTTGGTGCGGCTTCAGTAAGCTGCAGTGAAATACCGGGTGGATCCTCCCCAGGCTCTTGGGGAGCGTCAGCCAGACCGTCACCGGGTTGATTATCTCTGCGATGGGGAACGGTCCCACAAACCTCGGGCTGAGCTTCTTCGACGCCTGGTGTGTCTTTAAGTTCTTGGTCGACAGGTACACCTGGTCCCCCACTTTCCACTGCCACTCAGGAAGCCTCTTGTGGTCGGCATACTTCTTGTACTCCCCCTTGGCCACCTGTAGTGCTGCTCGCACCACTTGTCTCGTGGCATTTATTTGGGAAAACCAGGAGTCCAGGGAGCCGATGTGGGATGCTGGTTGGGGCAGTTCCGGCATGGGTACGAAGTCCCGCCCCGTGGCCACCTTGAATGGGGAGAACCCGGTGCTTTTGTGGACGGTGTTGTTGTATGCCACTTCCGTGAACGGCAGTAGCTCCGCCCAGTCATCCTGCTGATGCCCCATGTAGCACCTCAGGTACTGCTCCAGCCCCCCATTCAGGCATTCGGTCGATCCGTCCGTTTGGGGGTGCGCCGTGGACGAGAGGGCTTGCTGCATCCCTACCCTCTTCAAGAACTCCCTCCAGAAACGGGCAATGAAGTTCCCCCCCCGGTTGCTGATGACCCGTTGAGGCGTGCCGTGTAGTCGGTAAATATGCTGCACGAAGAGTCTCGCCAGCCTTTCTGCCGTGGGGACTTGCCGGCAAGCCACAAAGTGCGCTTGTTTCGAGAACAAGTCCGTGACCACCCAAATGGCGGTCTTGCCCTTGCTCTCCGGTAGTTCCACAATAAAATCCATGGCGATCTCTTGCCATGGACTGTCTGGGTTTGCCACGGGTTGGAGCAGCCCCCTGGGCTTCCCCCGACTCCCTTTCGCCGTCACGCACACTGGGCACCCCCCCACGTAGGCTTCTACGTCCTTTCGGAGCGTCGGCCACCAAAGCTGCCACCTGATCAAGTGGAGCGTTTTCACGAACCTGTAGTGCCCCGCGCTCCGGTTGTCATGGGCTCTCTCCATTACCTGCCGCCGACACCCCTCCGGAACATATACTCTCTCCTCATGCCACCGCAGATCTCCTTGGCTGGTTAGGCTGCCGCTGTTCGCCTTGAGCCAGGGGTCTTGCTTCGCCGCTTCCGCGAACTCTTGCTGCAGCTCTGGCGTCGCGTGCCCCCCCTTCCCGCGTGCTTGGCTCCGGGTTACCGCTTTCGCGGCCAACCTGCCGGCAGGGATGATGGAGTCCACAATGTCCTCTCGCAGGCTGGCATGTTGGGGCATACGCGACAACCCGTCCGCCAGGAAGTTCCTCTTCCCGGGGATGTGCTTCAACGTAAAGTTGAACCGCCCAAAATACTGGGACCATCTCGTCTGCTTCGGGGATAGCCTCCACAGGGTCTTTAGGGCTTCGAGGTTCTTATGATCTGTCCATACCTCGAACGGCTTGGACGCCCCCTCCAGCAAGTGTCTCCAGGTAGCTAAAGCCCACTTCACCGCGTACGCCTCCTTCTCCCACACCATCCACCTTCTTTCAGTCTCAGTGAACTTACGGGAGGCGTAGGCGCACAGGTGGAGGGGCCCCTCTGGACCGGGTTGCAGTAGGAGCGCCCCCGTTGCCACGTCCGACGCATCCACTTGAATGACGAATGCCCGGTCCGGGTCGGGGTGTCGCAGAATCGGTTCAGCCGTGAACCGCCGCTTCAAGTCCTCAAAGGCTCCTTGGCACTCCGAGGTCCACTTGATTGCCATGCTGGGCTTTGGAGGTTTCTCGCTGCCCTTGGTTTTCAGTAGGTCCGTCAGGGGAAGGGCCACTTGGGCGAAGTTCAGGATGAACTGCCGGTAGAAGTTTGCGAAGCCCAGGAAGCTTTGTAGCTGCCTTCGGGTCCGCGGCGCTTCCCAACCTAGCACATCCCTCACCTTGGCCGGATCCATCTCTATCCCCCGGCTGGATACCCGGTAGCCGAGGTAATCCAGCTGCTCCCGGTGGAACTCGCATTTTGAGAGCTTCGCATACAGCTGAGCCCTCAGTAGTCTACGGAGCACCGTACGTACCAGCTTCACATGCTCCGCCAGCGTTTCTGTGTAGATCAGGATGTCGTCCAGGTAGACCAGGATGCCCCGGTACAGCAAGTCATGCAGCACCTTGTTTATTAGCTGCATGAATACCCCCAGGGCCCCTTTTAACCCAAACGGCATCATGCGAAATTCGTAACTTCCAAGTGCCGTGTTGAATGCCGTTTTCCACGTATCTTTTGCGCGGATCCTGACCCAGAAGTACGCTTCGCGCAAGTCCAATTTGGTGAATACCTTCCCCTTGGATAGATGTGAGAATAAGTCCTTCATCAAGGGGAGGGGGTATTTGTATTCGGTGCTAATTGCATTTAGCCCCCGATAGTCTACGCACATCCGGAGCGAGCCGTCCTTCTTCTCCCGGAACAACACCGGGGCCGCTAACGGTGACTTCACGGGCCGGATGAAACCCCGCGCCAGGTTCTTGTCGATGAACTCCCTCAGGGCACCCATCTCCTTCATTGACAGGGAGTACATCTTAGGCTTGGGCAGTTTGGCTCCCGGCTCCAACTCAATGGCGCAGTCACTGGGTCGGTGTGGTGGAAGCTGGTTGGACTCCTTCTCCCCGAATACTGCCGCCAAGTCCCGGTACTGCCACAGGATGCCTTTGGCGTCTGGGGCTTCCCGCGGCCCCGCCCCACTCTCCTCCTTGGGACCGCTCGCTGCCGCCTGATCCCACCTGGGTCTCGCCGCCGCCCCTCGGTGCTCCTTGACTCGCTCCGGGTGCCTCGGTCCTACCCCTGGTTCTGTCTTGGCCTCTGCCAGCTGCCGATGTTCTCTGCTCTCTCGCCTCCTCGACTCCTCGCTCTCGAAGCTCAGTACTTCTCTCGCCCAGTCGATCCGCTGGTTCCGGCGCCGCAACCACGCCAAGCCAAGCACCACCGCATAGTCGGCAACTGGGACCACCACAAATCTCAGCTCCTCCCGGTGGTCCCCGACGGTCATCTGGACCGGCTCAGTGTAGTACTGAGCTGGTCCCCCCCCCGCTACTGTCCCATCTAGCTGGCTAAATGCAATGGGCTCCTTGAGGCGCCGCAGCCCCAGCCCGAGCCCGGATACTATGGCTGGGTGCATCAGGCAGTGCGTGCAGCCCGAATCCAGCAGCGCCTGTAACTGCGCTTCCCCTCCGGATCTCATCCCCCGGACGTGTACTCTCACCCGTAGAGGGGGGCAGTCCTCGTCAGCTATCGGGTCCATGCGTCTCGGCTCCCCTGCTCGCACTGGGACGCCGTTCAGTGCGAGCGCGCCTCGTTTCCCGCCAGCTCTGACTCCTCCCCGGAGGATGCCGTCTCAGGGGTCAACCACCCCAACTGGCCTCGCTCGGTTACCGCTGCCGCTGCACTGTTCTGGGGACGGTCGCCAGCTTTACTTATGGTGGGGCGCGGGGGCTTGACCTCGGCACGGGATGAAGTCCCTTCCCGTTCTGTCGGATACTGCGATGCCCGATGGCCTCGTCCTCTGCACTGGAAACATAGATTCGATGTCTTTGGCACCTCTCGCCCCCCCGGGGGCTGCCGGCCACTGCCCCACTTCTCCTCAGCGATCTGCTCTCTCAGTTTGTCTCTTGCCTGGTCCCGCCTCCGGGTGCTCTGCTGAATCTGCCGCCAGGCTGACTCCGCCGTCCCGGCCAGCCAGATCCAATCTTTTACAGCGCTCGTGTCATCCCGGCCCAGTGCCCGCTCCAGGATCTCTGGGTTGAGACCCCTCTTGAAGTACTTTACCCGGAGTGACTCCGGCCAGTCCGTAAGCTTTTCTACTAGCCTCCGGAACTCCAACGCATATTCAGACATGGACTTTTCCCTCTGCCTGAAATGCAGGATGTTGTCCTCCGCCCTCCTGGCGCTCAGTCCTCGGTCCCGGAGCGCCTGCATGAAGTCCGGGAAACTCCTCAGCTCCGCCGCGTTGGCGTCATACAGGCCGGTCACCCAGCTCACGGCTTGGCCGTCTATCAGCTCAGCTACTTAGGAGACCCTGTCCTCATCCCTGGTAAACAAGTGACCCCCCCGCTGCATGAAACTGTGCACATGGGTTAGAAATTGGGGTAATTGTTCAGGGTCTCCTGAGAATTTCCCGGTGATGCCCCATAGTCTCAAGGCATCTGCTGCCCGGCGGTCTACCGACGGTGGGGTCAACGCTGCCCTCGGTTGGGGACTCGATACCCCGGCTGCGCCCCTCGTGTTGCCGCCCGCCGTCAGCTGATCCAACCTCAGTAGGATCGTTTGGAGCGTCTCCTCCACGGATCCCAGGCGCTGGCCGACCTCTGCCTTCAGCTGGGCGAATTCCGCCTCCCATCCTCGGTTCCGTGACCCCGAGCCTCGGGTCAGCGTAACCCCTGACCTGTTGGGTCCCTGGTTCACCCCGATCGACCATCTCTCCGGTTGAGGGTCCCCGACCCTGGCCGTCGTTCCGTCGCGCAGGTTGGGCTCTGCCATCCCCTCCGCGATCCCAAACTCCTCCTGCTCCAGCTGACCACCGGATTCCTCATCGCTGGCCATACCTATGATAGAGTAGGGGGAAAAAGGCGCTCCTCGGTGGAACCGGGTAGCGTCAAGGTGAGTCCTGGCTTTATGTAAGTATCTGCCCCGTTCGTCAAGAGAAACTCCCGTGACACGTGTTAGTTCACAAAAGAGGTTTACTCGAGCGTAACGCAGCAGTTACAATCAAAGCCAGGACTGGCTTGGCACAGTACATTGGTTCCTTTATACCCCCCCTTCCCGCGGTTTTTTCCCGCCTCGCGATCGCATTGCCGGCGGCGGGCTATTCGCACTCCGAATAGTCCGGATGTCAGGTTCGGCCGGGCCCCATTGTTCATTGATTGATTTCCCCTCCGGCGTGGGTTGGTTCCCTCTAAGTCCTTTTCTTATTCGTGCAGAACCGGGGTCACTGGAGGCGCGGTATCTTGGTTCCTCGGCTTGCTGTTCCACTTATTGATGGCTCGCGCTGCTTATCAGCGCCAATTAATTGGTTCCGCTTTGTGGTTTCCCTGCCGGCTAGGTGCAGATGGCCTCTATCAGCCATGCGGCTCCCACTTCCCTTTTCCTCCCGGCTCGTAGCAAAATGGCTCAGCACGGTGGTGGCTTCTATGGGCTTCCATGGGGTGCCAGGCTGGCTGAACCTGACAGGAGAAGGAATAGTGTCCTTGATAGAAGAACCCTTCCAGCAAGCCATTGGTGAGAAGTGATCTTCTTGCCTTAACTCACCACATTTCAGTTCAATTATTTCTGAAAATGACTGTCCTTAGATTCTTCAAAGAACAGATGTGGCTTTATCAGTTTTCTGAATGGTAGATATAAACATATTTGAATGGTAGATGTAACGGTACCTCATTACTTAAGTAGTGAGCTGTTACTTAGGTGCTAATGAGAATTCATGGGAATGAATTCTTCCATTTTAGGATTTGTTTTTAATTATTAAAAGTGGATTTTTGAACAAATGAGTGAAAGAATAAACATGCTGCCATCTCTTAATAGCTAAATAACTTTTCCTATTTTTTGTTAGGTTTATATCCTATCTTTCCTTCAGAAGATCAAGACCACATGCATAGCATTCCCTTGTTCAATTTTTCCTTACAATAACTACTCTGTGAAGTGGGTTCAGCTGAGAGAGAGAGTAACTGGCCCAAAGTCACCCAGTCAGCTTCAGTGGCTGATGATGGACTTGAACCTAGGTCCCCTTGCTCCTAATCTAACATTTAACTACTACATTATGCTGGTTCTGTTTTTTTATGATCTCATTTGGAGTCAGTCAGCTTCAGTCTAAGGCTTTCCAGATATGCTCAGTTTTAAACAAACAACTGTTAGAATCAAGGTGGGGAAAACTATAGAAGAAGGAGAAACCAGTCAGTTTACCAGCAGAATTCTTGTCATGGAGTGCCAGAGAGAGAGTCCAAACTAACAATATACTACACTTTGGATCCAAAGTTGAAATGTTGCTTTGGAGTAGGCATGGTGCACATACTATAACTGTTGGCACCTCCCTAAGGAAAGTATTTTTTTCCCGAGGGAGCCTCATTAATTCAAATAGTTTAATTAATTCAGTGTATTTGTCTAAAATCATGTAGCTACCATATGAGTCCAGGGAAAGACACACCTTCTTTAAGGGGGTGCCAAAAGTTGTGGCCTGTGTGCCAAGACCCATTCTGAAGCATCCTTTTGACTTTTCCCTAGTCCAAACTCAGACTTCCATTGCTTACATTCCTTAGATATAATTCTGTTAGATATAATTCTGATAAATTTTGTTACATTTATATCCTACTGTTCTTATAGTGCGCAGTAGAAGCACTGATTCATATCATCTGCAAGAGAAAAGGAGCCAGCACTTGAAAATGGCATTCTACCTTTATAAAACATCTCATAAAGCTGTACCCTACAGGAAAAAACCCCCCTACACAATTAGTCTAATTTATTCTTTAGTTAAACTTCATGATATCCAGCCAAGTGATCCTAGTTACTCTATCTGTGTGAAATGAACTCCAGTGAAGAAATTTCAATCATCTTTGGAAATCTACAGTCCCCAGGACTAGGCAAAGCCATGTTAGTGCCTGAAGAACAAATGGAGCTTCAATATCTACCATTACAACTACTCAAATAGATTAAATTTGCCAGAATCGCAGTACCAGCTAGAGAATATACAGGTGAAACTCGAAAAATTAGAATATCGTGCAAATGTTCATTTATGTCAGTATGGCAATTCAAAAGGTGAAACCAATATATGAGATAGACGCATTACGTGCAAAGCGAGATATGTCAAGCCTTACTTTGGTATAATTGTGATGATTATGGCGTACAGCTTATGAAAACCCCAAATTCACAATCTCAGAAAATTAGAATATTACATGACATCAATAACACAAGGATTGGAAATAGAACAATATCGGACCTCTGCAAAGTAGAAGCATGCATATGTACTCGGTACTTGGTTTGGGCCCCTTTTGCAGCAATGACTGCCGCAATGCGGCGTGGCATGGATGCTATCAGCCTGTGGCACTGCTGAGGTGTTATGGAAGACCAGGATGCTTCAATAGCGGCCTTCAGCTCCGCTGCATTGTTCGGTCTCATGTCCCTCATCTTTCTCTTGGCAATGCCCCATAGATTCTCTATGGGGTTCAGGTCAGGGGAGTTTGCTGGCCAATCAAGCACAGTAATCCCATGGTCATTGAACCAGGTTTTGGTACTTTTGGCAGTGTGGGCAGGTGCCAGTTCCTGCTGGAAAATGAAGTCAGCATCCCCATAAAGCTCGTCTGCGGAAGGAAGCATGAAGTGCTCCAAAATCTCCTGGTAGACGACTGCGTTGACCCTGGACTTAATGAAGCACAGTGGACCAACACCAGCAGATGACATGGCTCCCCAAATCAACACAGACTGTGGAAACTTCACACTGGACTTCAAGCATCGTGCATTCTGTGCCTCTCCATTCTTCCTCCAGACTCTGGGTCCTTGGTTCCCAAATGAGATGCAAAAGTTGCTCTCATCAGAAAAGAGGACTTTGGACCACTGGGCAACAGACCAGTTCTTTTTTTTTTTTCTGTAGCCCAGGTAAGACGCTTCTGACATTGTTTGTTGTTCAGGAGCGGCTCGACAAGAGGAATATGACATTTGAAGCCCATGTCCAGGATCCGTCTGTGTGTGGTGGCTCTTGATGCACTAACTCCAGCCTCAGTCCATTCCTTGTGAAAGTCCCCAACACTTTGGAATGGCCTTTTCCTGACAATCCTCTCCAGGCTGCGGTCATCCCTGCTGCTTGTGCACCTTTTTCTACCACACTTTTCCCTTCCACATAACCTTCTATTGATGTGCTTTGATACAGCACTTTGGGAACATCCAACTTCTTTTGCAATTCCCTTTTGGGGCTTTCCCTCCTTATGGAGGGTGTCAATGATGGTGTTCTGCACAACTGTCAGGTCAGCAGTCTTTCCCATGCTTGTGATTCCTACTGAACCATCCTGAGAGACCATTTAAAGGCTCAGGAACCCTTTGCAGGTGTTATGGATTCATTAGCTGATTAGAGGGGGACACTTTGAGCCTAGAATATTGACCCTTTTCACACTATTCTAATTTTCTGAGATTGTGACTTTGGGGTTTTCATAAGCTGTACGCCATAATCATCACAATTATACCAAAGTAAGGCTTGACATATCTTGCTTTGCATGTAATGCGTCTATCTCATATATTGGTTTCACCTTTTGAGTTGCCATACTGACATAAATGAACATTTGCACGATATTCTAATTTTTCGAGTTTCACCTGTATAGGGTTCTTTTCTCCCTTATAAACATTGCTCATGGTCTGACTGTTCCATCAAGCATTCCTCTTTTGCTCTCTGGCCAATAAGAGCATTCTCATAAGGTCAAATCCATTGTAAATGGAAATCCTTATCCTGGAGGTCTAAGAAAAGGTGTTTTATTTCTTTGTATTTTCAACCTATTCTCATTTTATTTTTCCCCACAGCATTCTATGCTCTTTATTAGAGGGCCTCACACTGTTGGCATTATTATCCTTGCTGAAGACCACAGAGTTACTTCAGGCTCCTGTTTCCCCCCCCCCCCCCCAACCCCTACTGTGTGGTTGTTTAGTTGTGAATGCAAGCTTAGTAGTTGCTTTTTCCTTTTGCTGGCTAATTTCTCCATGCAGACAAGTATTCTGGTAGCATCTTAACCTCTTTTGTTTCAAGACCATCTTGAAACAGAAGTCTTTTTTGTGACTTGGCTTTAAGACTTAGAGTTTAATGGTTACTGTTATTCATACTGTTCAGCTTTGGACACCCCATTCCAGATCATACATTCTCAGAGGGGAAAAGAGTGCAAACAAAAGAAGAGACAACAGTTTATATCACAGTTTATATCACATTATAACTCTAGAATTCACAAGCCACAGCTTTAGAATATCCTGCCCCAACTAGGGTGTTTTCCAGATGCTTGTTCTTCAGCTTCCAGGTTTGGAAATGGACGTCCATCCAAGTGGAGGGTCAGGATCAGGAAAAACTGCATTAGAAGATATACACATACTATCATGGTTTCAAGTTAGCATTGATGAACACTAATTTATAGAATCTTGGTAGTATAATCCACACCATCTGCTACCTAGTTGCTAATGAAGAAGATTGTATGATGGATTGGGAGACAACTGAGTAACTCCCCCCACCCCCAAACTGATTTCCCACTATAAGGCTGCTGTTGGAGACCTTCCACTTTTGGTGCTGAAGAACTTCAAACCTCATAGCCTGGCAGAAGCAGGAGAGTTCAGGAGTTTACAGTCAATATGCAGTTTCCAAAATCCCATTGGAAGAACCTGAGGAGATGAAACTAAACAAAATATTAGCATTATTTCAAAGAATCAGTCCAAATATGTTTTTTCCAATGGATGAAGTATTTGTATTTTTTCCACAAAGATCCAAAGGTATTCCTAAGATCTACGTGCAGTTTAGAAATGTATAAAACTGTTCCTCAGCTGTGTGACAGGATAAAATATAAATACAAATAATTATCTATTCAAAAATAATGTGTCAAACCATCCAGTTCACCTTGGATCCATCTATTTTTGGCCATGCCTGATTTGTATGTATTCCATTATCCCTCCCTCCCTCCCTCCCTCCCACATTTGTAAACAAAACATGAACATTGTTGTGACAGAATGGAGAAGGTAGACACAATTTGCCATGTGATCATGTTATGTGATCTTCCAGACATACAGACTATAGTTGTAGCTGATAACCTGGGGACGGGAAACAGCTGGGAGAAAATAGATATATATTTTCTATCATAGAGTCTCTCATGACAAAGTGAGAAGAAAGTGAAATGGGCTAAAGAGCTGACAGGAGGAGAGTTTTTGTTGGAATCAGAGAAGGAGAAAGAAGGAAAATGGCTAGCAAACAAAAGTGGAATTAGTCAGTTTCAGTGATGCAGATTTCTCAGGTGATTGAAGATTACCAGTGATGGGCCGGGAAGAAGACAACATGGTATAGGATCTGCTTACTGAGGGCAGATGCCCAGGGAGGGAAGAGAGGATTCAAGACCCAAAGAAGCAGAGAAAATTTCTGCTAACCATGATAGACTGCAAGCTAAGTTTTAACTGAAACCCTTGAGTAACACTACAGGGTATTTACTAATAACTACACACTTAGCAATAGCTTAAGGTAAGCATACTGACACAGTAACAGAAGCATTATTATTGCAGGCACGGAGATAGTTAATCTCCAAATGGTAGCGCCATTAGGCCATAAATCAATTCACCACATTCCACTCTCTTCTGAAGTCAGAAGCAGGACAGAGGGAGGATCAGTCAACATGCTTGAGCTGAATGCCACTTGCATAGTTAGTATTGCTTGGCTGAAAGTGAAACTAAACGTTTTCTATCTTTCAGTTTTTATAAATAAACAATAATTTGAACAGGTTTGCAAAAAGGCCCTTGTACGCTGTGTTTTGTCTGTTTGATCATAAGCAACCTCTTTGCAGTTAATATTTAAAGTTGTCCTTATGATATGCATGTTTCAACCTTAGAATATATAAAATTCAGAGAAATCCACAATCCACAATATAAATATATTCCAATACATGTAGCCAGAAAAAACAAACAAACAAACTAGGTTAGTCTGTTCAGAAACCTGGCATGTGTGAAGTTTTTCAGCTTCTTCCAATCTCCACATAATTCTGTCGTGGTTCAATCATGTAAGATATGGATGAATTCTTTAGTGAGATCCATCAGTGCTTGCTTGTAATTTTACAATGATTTCATTCTCCTCCTCCTCCTTCCTCTTCTTCTTCTTCTTCCTGGAAAATAGGAATTTGCTATGGGATTCCAAGTTGCAGTGTGTGTGTGCGCGCGCGCGTTGTCTGTAGATTCTTTATTTTGTATTTTCACAAGATTTTACCAAGTATCATCTTCAATGTGTTAGATTACCATATTATTAATTGTTTGGATATAGATAGCAATTAAATATAATTAGCTACTTGATGATCATTTGCCAGTAAATTTTGCTAAGAATGCATATGCCATTTTGGGGAGTTGCTTTTTATTTCCTGCATCACTGATCTGATGCTGTTTAGAGAGAGCTTTTTCTCCCCCCTATTTACTGCTCTAGTGATCTGGGGCAGGAAGAAAGTAAGTTTATGAAAATACGCATGCACTAGCCTGTGAAGAACTCTGTCATGGAGAGTGAAAGGCTGAGGCTTCAGACTGGCTTTGTTGCTAAGCAAAAATGCCCAAACGGGAAAGTGCTCATTAGAAAGGTCATTGCTCTGAAGTGAAAGGCAGAAAAAAAAAGATGACAACATCTTCATGGCTTGGGCCATGCCTGCAGATATCAGACAGAGATGTAAGAAAACCTCTGGCATTATTATTGATTTGTTTTGCCTGTCATCTTGAGACAAGCCAAGGTCCAAAACCCCTGGGACAGTTGTCGCCCATCCCACTTTTGGGAGGACTGTGGATACATTTTGCATTTTAAAAAGTGCCATGCTGGGCCCCAGAAAATGGCCCCTCCATTCCCCCACCAAATATACCAGTCCTTTCTTTACATAGGGAGAAAAGAGAGCTGGAAAGAAAAGAGACTAGTGGGGTGGGAGGAAGGAAAAAGAGAAGGTGGGGGGAGTTTCTACTACTTAACTAAAAGAAGGAAATGGTTCAATTCACTTGCATTGGAGAAAAATACCTTCTGTGGCTGAAAACTGAAGAGAGGCGTAGACTAACTCACCAGGATCCTGTTTCCTCAAGGGAACCACATTTCCATCTCCCTCCAGTATTCATGTATTTGTTTAGGAAAGAGTGAGGTGTTTGTTTTGTTTTATATATTGAACTTTTAGGATGTTACAGGAATTACTGATAAGTGCCACTTGTCACTATTTGATGCAGGGAAGGAAGAGGATTTCAGTCTGGTCAAAATATACTTGAGTTGTTTTCCCTTTGATAGCATCTCTGGACATTTTTCCTTTTTAAATCTTGATGCCGGCAATTGTGAAAGCAGATTATATGAAGATTTGTATAACACTGAAAAATTAAGAGGATATTCACATATTTTTCTTTTCATCAGTATTGTGGTTTACAGTGTTATTATTTTTTGTTTGGTTAATAAAGCAAAAAAAAGGGGGGGGCTCATTTGTGAGGCAAATGGTGAGCTTTCCTTTGTTGAGTATTGTGAAGTAGAGGCTGATTAGACATCTGTGAAAACAGAAGACTGGACAATCGCGTTGTTGTTCTTTCTTTATTGCTGAGAAAGAGAAAAAATACAAACACTTTCAAAATAAATTTCTTCCGGAGAAGAAAAAACCCCAATAGAAAGGAAAAACCTGAAAGCATGTTTTAGTACTTAATATTTGCATTGAGAAAAATTGTGGCCCATCTTCTTTGAAGCTGGAGAGTGGGTTCTGCAATTGAAAGCAGATGGTTTCTGAATTTTTAACATCTTGCAACTCGAGCAACTATAAATGTCCCCAGGCAAGTAAAAATGAATACAGAGAATTGGTTCCATAAATATATGGCAGAAGTCTTGTCAATAATGCAAACGTACTTGGGTACTCCTGAAAATCTTACTACAACATGTAGTAAGGCCAGTTTAGGACTCCTATAGAAGCTAAATATTTTCCACCAGTCCTGGATCATCATCTTAAGTTGGGAAAGGCCTCCTATGCTCTGTTTAAAATTTCAGCAAAGTTTTCTTTGTTTTCATAGTACTGTCCATAATGTCTAGAAGATCCTTTCCAAAAAGAACAACAAAAGATGATATCTTTAGAGACGAATAACATTGCACAGTAATATTAATTCCTTTAAAAGTTGCTTCCAATCAAAACAGAAAAAAATCCATGCTTCCAATCAAAACAGAAAAAAAATCCTTAGAAAACTGCTTCATTGGTCAAAGAAAGAAAACAGATTCTGAAACAATCTTTTCTTTGGTAATTTTGTTAAAAATAATGAAGAAATAAAAGAAAGCAATAGAAACATGTTGGCAAGAGGAGACCTCAAAGGGATAATAAAATTTTAAGAATATCAAACATGTTGCTGTTCACACACTTTTTGCTCTTCCCTGTTCTTTTCTTCTTGTGGTGAAATGCACCTGCACAGTTTTAAAAGCAGACAGATTTAATCAATGAAACTGGTTTGGGAGGACAGTTGGTAGACTAACATTTCAAAATATTTCAAAAGGTCTAACCAACCGAATTTACTGCACAAGAATTTAGTCTGCAGAATTAAATCAATCTAGTACTGTGAAATGCATGACCCCTTTAACATTAGCAGAAGATAAAAAGGAAAGCTTTTTATCTTGGTTGGATAGATAACATTAGCAAAGTTGATGGTCAATAATGTCTTGAGGAACTTCTTGAAAAATAAGAGATGGCAATTAGTCCTCCTATTAGTGCCATGCAAAAGAAAAAAAACCTCTCAACTTTTTTCCCCTTTCTAATTCTCATTCAATCTCATGAAAAAGAATATGTTTCCAAAATGTATTTCAAAGCAGAAAAGAATATTGATGAAATTCTCACAGGTGGAACCCTATATTTTTGTACAGATTTAGGTTAAAACTTGGCCTTAATTAACTCACTGTAAATGAGGTTGGGAAATTCCCATTACAGTTTCCAAGTTTCTGTATTTACCCCAGGCAAACATTAAAGAGGCCTTTCTGAAATCCATGTTGTTCTTGTTTCCTTGATCTTGCTCCACTGAGAACAACATTCTGAATGTCTATAACGGAGCTTTGTCAATGAGAGCATCAGGTTCAGGAGGAACTTTTATTATTCAATTTCAGATGAAGGAGAGTGACAAAACCTTATCTAGCGTATTCCTCTTCCCTGCATTGGAGCTACAGTTTTAGGGATCGTCACTGAAGAAGGTTGAAACTCTCTGATATTTGCCATTTGTACTTCTGGCAAAGTAATCAGAATAAAATAATTATTTCTGGCTTTCCACAAAGGGGTAGATAAACTTTACAAAACAGGTCCAGAGGTTTGAATATCATATTATTAATGTGTTCATAAATATGGAACACAGTAGCATCAGAAGCCTTGCAATCAATTAACCATCTTGCTAGTTTGCTTGCTTCGTTTCTGCCATTAAAATAGGAGGGGAGGAGGGAAGAGGTAGAAAGTGAACCTTTAGGTGTTATCTGTTTCTCAGGAATGCTCAAGGTTGTACCAGCGTGAGACCAGGAGAGACCCAGGGGCATGCACAAGGACTATGGGCTAGAAGCGGGGAGGTGAAAGGGGACGGGGTAAAATTGAGTTTGGCGGGCACGGGCTGTTAGTTTCAGCCATGCTTTAGAACTGTACACTAGTCCTCAATAAATGAATTCTTCGTTGAACACAGATCAGTTTCAGTGGGAGTTGCTTTTGTTGGGAACTAGGCCTTGCAGTTTCTTACCAATAGCATGGAAGTGCTATGGAAAAAAATTAATGAGGAACCTGAGAGGGTGGGATTTTGCATTTTCCCAAAGTCTTAACCTAGAGAAAATGGTCAGTTCCATTCCACAAAATATGGAAACAACCCCACCCCACCCCGCCCGCATCCATTCTTGCCACAGTGTTGAAACAGGTGTTGCCAAGGTCAGTCACAACCAATCTCTCCAGCATCCTATTTATACAGCTCTCCCTGTGTATTGTGATGTTTCTAACATAGATCAGCTGGATGTGAATTAGGAAGGACGCTTTAATAAGATGTGTTCAAATCTTCACTTAATTTTTGTGCCAAAGGATTCTTTTCAATAAATCTAAGGACATGCAGCAGAAAGAAAATAACGTTTTTTCAACTGTTCAGTTATTAACAGCATTGTTCTTTTGATTTTCTTTTCTTTCCTCTGGTTTTAGCCTTGGGATTCTTTAAATCAGAAAGCCCTTTCAGCCTCAGGGTGGAAGGGAAACAGCTAGTTCTTACTGCACCGGGGAATTAATTAAAATTAGACTCTGGCTGTTAGAATTGGACATACATAAACATTTAATTGACAGAACAGCTGTGTTTTTTCTTTTTCCAAATTGGAATTTCCAAATTCTTTTTCCAAATTCCAACCTACCTACCTACCCACCTACCTACCCATCTACATTTTGTTTTTAAAATATTTTTAAATGACTGGACATTAAAAGCAATTCCATGTTATCAGCTTCTCGACTGTACATTCAGCTATGTCTCATCTTTTAGAATAAAGAAGGTGTTGATGGTAATGGTTGGGTATGTTAGGTGTTGAATGCATTCCATAGAATGCAAAAATTAAAAAAAAAGTGAAAGAAACATTAGGCTTAAAAACATAGGATAATCAGCCATTGCTGAACACCAGTCACAAGGGCCTCATCACAGAATAGACATGGAGAAGGCCAGCAATCTGGCACTGTGCAACAGATGTTTCCACAGAATTATCAGAGAGGCAATGGAGACTTTATAAAGGGAGAAAGGTTATTAATGGTCATATATGGTAGTTAGCAATTAGTTGTGAGTATTTTAGGCTCATTGAAGTATATAAGGAAGTGCCAGCTGTTGTCAAGCCCATTTTCAGATCTACTTTGAAGACACTAGCAGCACAACTAGCAGAACATCAGCACATGTTCATTGTCTCACATTACATTACCCAGAATTAATTCCACCGATAAATAGCCCTGAAAACCCATACTGTATAAATATAAAATGTTTCTTGTGATTTTAAGATGAGATAACTTCAAAAAAATATTTTAATTCAAAGTTATTGGACATCTCAGATAATATTTTAAAAGGGATCTGTCAGCTTAATTGTGCTGGAAGTGTAAAATGAGGAATAAATATATATGGACTCAGGGATATCCGCAGAGAGTTTTAAAAAGTCAAGATGGCAGCTATGACCATGCAGTCAAAGTCCTGCCCTTTTTTGCATGCGCTGATGTAATATGCATGGACCAAAGGGGCCAACACATAGCCATACTGACCATGACTTTTTTGACTCTCTTGCTTCTCCCACTATTGTCCTATTTTGCCTTAATATCTATAAACTTGTTAACATGATATTGTTAAGATCTGTATGGTTTAAAAATGTGAATGTATTTTGAATTATACACCAGAGGTTGCACTAGCCTTCAGCTCAGCCATGTCTGCTTCTGTTTCTAGCACATAAGCTAATTTTTTTGTTTTTGTAAAAGCACAAATACAGGGCCTTCACTCTGGCTAATCCTTTTCTTTACTTGTAACATTGCAAGATAGAAAAAATTGGCATGGAGCTAAAACTGATTAAATAAACTGATCTTCTAAATCCTTCTCCTGGGTTAACTGCCATTAAAATATTAGAATGCAATAAAAGCAGTAAATCTCTTTTATGTTTCTAAATTGTTCTGCCCTTTAGTGATTATTTCACTGTCTGCAAAGAAATGCTTCTTCTGAAGACAGTATATCTAAGTTATTGTTATATGTGGCAGTATAAGTTCCCCCTTAGTGTTAATCAAGGGTTTCAGAGAAAACTTAGCTGGCAACCTCTCACGGTTAGCAAAAGGTTGATCTTTAGATCTTCTTCTCCCTTGAGAATTTGGCACACATAGGCTGATCCCTCTTAACGTAGTCATTGTCCATCTTTGGTGATCTTCTCTTCACTCAGGAACGTCACCTCAGTGACATTTTATCCCCCTTGGAACTAACGTTTCTTCAGAAACTCCAATTCCAGCAACAACTACAGTTATTTTCCTACCCTCTCCTTAGTCCATTTCAACTTCCACTGTGTGAAACTCTATGTAGTCCATTTCAACTTCCATTGTGAGAAACTCTATGTACGAAAAATAAGTTTGCTTTACTGCCAGCTAATTTCCAGATCAAACTTATAACCTCTAGGCACAGTTTAAATGACTGGGAGATCACATAATATGATGACAGTGTTTAGCTGCTCCATTTTATCACAGGAAATGTATTTTTGAATCACATATTTGGAATTTATCACTATCTGAAGAATTGCCCTATTGGATTTTTCAGTGGCACTCAAGGCCATCAATCATTATATCCTTTCGGGTTGCCTGTGAGGGTTGGAAGCACTGTTTTGCAATGGTTCTACTCATCCTTGAGAGAGTGGTTCTATTCAGTAATGTTGGGAGGAGAGTTGCCTTAGGGTGCCCAGGATTCAGGTCTCTTTTCCATTTTATTTAATATCTACATAAAACCACTGGGAGAAGTTATCCATCATTTTGGGGTCAGGTATTATCAATATGCTAATGCCTTGAGCCCTGGCCAAACAAGAGAAGTGACAGAAGTCCTGATCTGGTACCTGGGGGTTGTGAAGTTAGGGCAGAACAGACTATGGCAAATCCCACCAAGATGGAGTTACTCCTGGTTAGAAACCTTCTGGTACCATGAATGTTCCAATTTATAGCTCTTGATGGGATAGAACTTTCCTTGAAAGAGTGGTGTACAGTCTGGGAGTTCTTCTGGACTCCTGGCTCCTACTGGAATAGCAGATCGAAGCCATAACCAGGAGAACCTTTAGCCAGCTTTGGCTGGTCACAGGCTTGTAACTTTTTCTAGAACCAGGTACTGCTGAAGTCAAAACTCATAATGGGATTTTTGTATTTATTATTAGCTGCTTAGAGTTGTGAGAGTAGGCAATATGCAAATGATTGCAAATGTCTAAATAAATAATAAGTAAAATATTAATGTTAATCGATAATGTCAAGTATTCAGGCAGACACAACCACAACCATTATATCCGAACTGCAAAAATGCAGGTGACCACCAGATGACAGCACAAAATATATTTCTCTGCTTCTATCTATTGGTAAAGCAGATTTTTGCAGCCCAGATACAATGGCACTAGGCACAGTGTGCCAATAATGCAGAAGTTGTTGCCTGTGCTGTGTCTCATGATCTTGTGTGTGTACAATAACATCTGAAAAAGACTGGCTGATTAATTTTACAACTGAGAATTCTGTTAATTAACCCAGGGTTCCTCAACCTCAGCAACTTTAAGATGGGTGGAGTTCAACTCCCAGGATTCCCCAGCCAGCCAATTCTGGGAGTTGAAGTCCACCCATCTTAAAGTTGCTGAGGTTGAGGAACCCTGAATTAACCAATATGTAAGTATGCTTATCTCAATGAAATGAGTTCAAAGATATGTAAAGTTTCTATAGATATGAGGAAATCTGAAAGGCAGTTGGTTAACTGCGGCCATTTGGGCCAATGCTTTCAGTGCTCACCCAATTCCCCTATGAACAGTCACATAGCTTTAGTGATTGATAAACTAATCAATCAGATATTGGTGGCAAAAGGTGATAATTAAAAGTACAGATTTTATTTTTTGTACTTTAACAAATGGCCCAGTATTTATTAGAATATACTTAATATTATAATTGGTATCTGCATTTGGACTACAGGAATGACATTCTTATCTCACCTTGAATCCCTTGTACCATTGCTGGATGATCTTGAAATTATATATGGCAGAGCTCCTGATACCTGAGTTGCTGCTGAGTAGGATTTCAGCAGTGTGGCAGGTCCAAGATGCTCTGGGATATGTAATATCCATGCTACTTGCTTGGCATCCATATTATAAAGCCAGGCAGTCAGAGAATGACATCCCACATGATTTTGGGTAAACGGAATATTACAACATTCTTGATTTCATTAAGAGAATGAGTAATGGAGGGTGTGCAGGCCTCCATTGAAACTTTTTCATGCCAGGGCCAAAAGATGGAAGGATGGAACTAGTGGTGGGCCTTTGAACAAATTTGTGCATCTAATAATGTCATCACATCATGAGTGTTACATATACATTCAAAGGATAGGGTAAAGATTTTTAACTAAACAATTTTTTAGAAGTCCTATAGGGGCCAGAATTTGGAATATAGTTTTAAAGGAGCTAAAATATTTACTGATTGTAATTAGAAAAAAAGAAGTATTTTGGGTTTTGTTTTGGTGCCTTTGAGACAACGTTGATTCCTGGCAACTGCCTGCAGTTTTCTTTGCAAGTCTTTGGAAGTGCCTCCTTTCTAGGGCTGAGAGAGAGTGACTGGCCCAAGGTCACCCAGCAGGTTTCATGCCTAAGGCCAGACTAGAACTCATGGTCTCCTGGTTTCTAGCCTGGTGGCTTAACCACTACACCAAGCTGGCTCTAGTTTGGTTTAATGGAGCTAGTTCAAAGCCAAGTAGAAATAACGTGTTTTTAGAGATGTGTAAGGTTCCACCATTTTTTCCTGAAATACATATAATCACTGTCCTCTGTACCTTCCAATACATCTTCCCAGATACTTTCACAAAGAGAGGCATTCTTAAAAAGAGCAGAAAGTCATGTAATTGGAGAATGCTGCACTCAGGTCCATTCTAAACTACTCTGTTTGCCTCAGGGTTGTGGCCTCTGCATACAATAAG
Source organism: Liasis olivaceus (assembly GCA_030867105.1). NCBI lineage: Eukaryota > Metazoa > Chordata > Lepidosauria > Squamata > Pythonidae > Liasis > Liasis olivaceus. Next base: position 40,393,517 of record CM061349.1, read on the forward strand.
CTGCACCTGCATTTCCCTCAGCTTAATAGGTTAGTTTTTAATTCACTGAGTAACATGCCTGTCACAGTTACAGAACCACAAAGCCCTTTAAAAGAACCAGAATGCAGCATGTTGCCTGAAAACATGACTGACATACATGGGCAGTCAGATGCATCGATATTTTTCTTTTCGCTTCTGCTAGTAATAGGCAAAGCCATAAAAAATACATCATTGTTAAAATTCACTTTAGGGGGGATTCCAAAGAGCAGAACACCACATATTTCTGAAAATATATCTGGCAGTTTATTTAAATTCTTGGTGTTACAAACTGTAAAAGGAGTTTTTGAGAAAAGCGGAGGAGACAATGCCTGGCTAAATCTTGATGTTTTCTGAGACTGTATCAGTGTTTTTCAACCTTGGCAACTTTAAGATGTGTGGACTTCAGCATGCTGGCTGGGGAATTCTGGGAGCTGAAGTCCACACATCTTAAAGTTGCCAAGGTTGAAAAACACTGGTATACATGTATTTCATGTTTCAATGTCATGACAATGTTTCACCATAAGCTGGCTTGTGGAAAAGCGGCCCTCGGTCATGAAGACACTGGGTGGCTTTGAATAAATCATTATTATGGTTACATAAAATTCAGAAGCAAACATAAGGGAAAGTGTTTGAAAAAAATGAAACAAGGGGCCTCAAAATTCTGGGTTTTATGCAAAGGTTAAAATGATGCCAGCATACATTTCCTGTGGTTAAATGTGTATTTTCTTGTACCTATAACATACATCTTATATGGGTGATATATATTTCTCTCCTACTTCACATGAAACCTGCAAGCTGGTGGTGTGTAGCTAGAATCTTCTCTCTATATTGCTGCTACACTGATGAAGCTGATCCCTACATCCTGCTTGCCATGGTGCAAGAAGTTTTACTAACCATTATTTAAAGACTAGTTCTCATGACGTTGCCTCCATTTCATCTAGGCTGTTGAGCAACCTGTAGTTATTGTTAGTAGTTCTAGTTCAGAAATGGCCTTTTTCTTCTCCCAAGATAAAACTTGCCCATCTCTATAATCTAGGATGACTCAGGGATGAGCCTAGGTACACTGCAGTCAAGGACTGTGATCCATTCAGCTCTGATTGGTCTGGCAAATCTGCCATGAAAACACTCTCTCAATGTCCTGTTGCTGGGCATTGTACCTCCGTTGCCATTTTGGGATGGCTGAGAGAGCAACTGGACACCTAGTTCTCCCCCCCCCCCAACTTTACATTGGAATATTGAACTCCAGATCAATAAACCTATCAGCCAGGAACTCCACTATTTGGGAGGCTGTGTGTGTGAGCTCAGGAGATTGTAAAATAAGGAAAGCACACAAGGCAGGTGCGTACACATACATACAACACTGTGAATGTGGAATGGATAGGTGAGAGACAGAAGAAATGCTCTGCTTGACCCAAATCAAAGTGAAAGAAAAGAGATCCAGAAGCTCAGTAACTTTGAGAGCTCTCTGGTTTGGGATTCTCTGCTTTGTTTTTCAAATCAGCTGTTCCAATCACTCAGCAGATGTTGTTCTGGGGGGCAGAGGAGCAGAGTTGTTCAACAGAAGTATATTGATCTTCTTTTTGTGCTCCTATCCTTTGACTTTCCTTCTACCAAAAGAAGTAAATAAAACAACAAAATGAGAGTAATACTATTGATTGTTGTTCAGTCGTTAAGTCGTGTCCGACTCTTCGTGACCCCATGAACCATATTGTGCCAGACCTTCCTATCTTTCACTGCCTCCCTGAGTTTGCTCAATTTCATGCTCAAATACTATTGATACACCACGGTTTATTGTTTTATATATAACAATAGCAATTAACAAACTGTAAACAACGTAGGTTCAGATAAAATCACCCATAGGTTTTGGCTGTCAGACAACTTATAGGGTAGTGGATGACTTAATGACATCTAGGTGATGTTCAAATCCAGGTTGCAATCTAGTGAGGAAACAATGAAAATAGGTCCCATGCATGCAAAGTAAGTCTTTTTTATAGTTTGCTATAGTGATAGTTGTAAGTATCTGTCAACAACACTGCAGTTCTTTCATTTTTTTTTTTTTTTTGAAGAGAATAGAAAGACATAAATTATATCTGGGCCAAAAAATGTACCTGGTAGTTATAAAGAAGTAATTTCTTTCTGTTTTTAAAAGTTTGGCAATGTTTCAAAGATCAGTAGCTCCATAGTAATTAGTGCCCATCTTTGTCATTGTTCTCATGAAATTATTTGGCTTTCAAAGGAAAACAGGCTGTCTCAAACACATGTTCTGTCTCAGAAAGCATGAAAAAAAGAGAAAAGGAAGTAACTGCCAATCTTTAAACATTGACCCCCACCCCCAAAAAAATTTTAAAAAAAATTTAAAAAGTAATTGGCAAGCTTTGTACTTTCTTCATGGTATTTATTTATACTAAAGATGTCTAACTGATCTATACATTACCAGGGTGTGCTAGTATGGAAGAAAATTTTGTCCACATTTTGTTTATGTCTTAGTAAAGGAGAATTTCATTAGAGAGCAAGTTGCTGGGGGATGTTGGGGGGACAGGAATACAGAGGTTCCCCTTTCAGTAAAGTCCCCAAACGTAGAACATTCAGCACAAATATTTATACTGTAGCAGTTAAAACTTTTGCAGACTTCAGCAAACTCTGAGCATGCTTCTAGTGTCATTCTCCCTTCTTTATCATCACAGAAATCAGTTTCTTCCTTTTTCCCCTGACCTTGCAACTGCTGTCCATCATGTACCAACCACTCCATTATTACTTGCATATTCTTTCCCAGGACCAACCTGTTAGACTGTAAAGAGGTCAAACACAGTACAGACGTTTTAAAATGGATGAAAAATCCAAAATGGCTCCAGTATTGTTCAGTTCCACACACTAAGTTTGGAAGAATCATTAATGGCCATTAAACTATTAGGGCATCAATGGAATTAGAATCACCACCATCTACCAGCAATGAACACATAAAAACAGTTTCAAAACTGCTGTGGGACTTCACTTTCATTTCAAAATATTCCTTCGATTGGCACATGTGAAAGAGAGGCAACAGGGAAAGGGGAACTATATCTCTACCACAATAGTTTCAACTTCTGTGGATGAAGCTACTCTGTCCTCTACAAAAAAATTACTCAGTCAATTAAATCGCTTGATGAGGGCAGTGCTTTGCTTCTTCAGGGGAAATGTTTGACATCCAGTTGGAAAAAATTGATTCTTATTTCTGATAATATTGATTTGGGTGCTGCTAAGGAAGAGTTTCGCGGGACGCGGTGGCGCAGCGGCTTAATGACGCTGAAAGTGCCGGCCAGAAATGGCTGAAAGCTTCAGCGGTTCGAGTCCAGCCTCGCGTTAACAAGGTGAGCTCTTGTTTCTATACCCGCAGCTTCTGCCAACTCAGCAGATCGAAAACATACGTGAGTAGATAAATGAGGACTCTCACTCCGGAGGGAGGAAAAATGCTGGCAACGGCTCAACAGAGAGACGGGACAAGTTGCCGGTAAAAGCGCGAAAACCGCGCTCGTCCGAAAAAAGGGGCGCGAAGCAACGGAAATCCCGCCTCCTGTGCTGCCAGCTGGGCTGACGCTCTAGGAATTAGGCTCTGGCAAAGTCTAATTCCGAAACTAGAAAGATGCAATTGCCTTGAAAACCGCTAGGGGGCGGTCACTGCAGGGTCAGTAATGACTGTTAAGCAGATAAAAAAAAAAAAAAAAAAAAAAAAAAAAGGAAGAGTTTATTCCCAGGTGATGGTGTAATTGAAATCTTTGGGCAATGTTATTGAATCAAATCACCACAAAATGTTTGCTGAGATAGTTCCTATTCACAAAGAAATGGTTAGTATCCATAAAGATATTTGCACACTTGATAAGAATATAACTATTCTAGATAGAAACATGAAATTCCCTCATGATGAAGTGAAAATGATTCTGACCCCAAATACCAAGTTTCAACAGGAGCTGGAGGATTTGAAGATGCTAATTGCATGCTCTCATGAGCTAAGAATAAAAACAGCTGAGTCCAACAAAATGCAAACATATGAGCAAACTCAGGGAGGCAGTGAAAGATAGGAAGGCCTGGCGCAATATGGTTCATGGGGTCACGAAGAGTCGGACATGACTTAATGACTGAACAACAACAAAAATGCAAAGGGATACTGATCAGAATAAGAGAGAAGTTATAAAAATACAGGAAGATTTAATCCTTAGGCCTTTGAGAATAACCAGTTTACCTGCTGATATTAAAGGTTCAGTTCCTGATTTTTTGGAACAATGCCTATATTATTTTCTTTCATTCTCTGCAATTTGGAGATCCAAACTGCTTATTACATATATACTAGAGTTAAACATTCAAAGAAATGCAGCTTCTATCATTATTAAGTTTGCAAAACTGGCAATCTGGGATGTGATGTTAAAAAAAACACAGGAGCCATACTCCTCGTTGTATCATATAATCTATACTTGTTACAAAACATTATCATTCTCAGCCAACAACATGGCGTTATCTGAATACCAAAATACAAAAACATCAAATCCTTAACCCACAGACCTTTAATACTACCTTTAGCATTCCATATAGATTTATCAATAAATACAAAATTAAACAATCAGAGTGACATCACAAATCCTTGTCTTACTCAGTGTTGAACCATTTGCTAAGTATTCCATTTATTTTCATACATGATTACTTCTATAGTATAGTGCTCTTACTGCATTCAATAACCCACCTTCAACTCCATATTCATGCAAAACATTCCATGAGTCTAATGTATTAACTTCATCATATACTTTCTTTAAATCCACTACATTTATATGTTTCTCTGCAACCTGCAGAGAGAGCAAGAATCTGGTCCACACACTCTCTCCCCAGCCTAAGCCAACACTGCATTTCACAAATCTTGCTCATTGTCACCTCACATACCCATTCCATCAAACACCTTCCAGGCAAGTCATACAACCCCTCCATAAATAAACCATATCCACATTTTAACATTTTTCCAGCTATACCATCTACAGTCTTACCATTTTTCAACATTCTCGCAGTGCTTATTATTTCCCTTTGATTATTTTTTCCTTTGACACTAACACATGTAATGTAATCCTTTGTGCCACAAGCATGCTATTATTATTCTATGCAAACTAGGGTCTCTTATCTAGAGATTACCTTGCAAGCCAAAACAATATTGCCCATCTCTTACCAACTAAGAGGCAAATGTAGTGTTCTGATAACTCGTGATACGTGACACACTCAGAATACCTCTGTCTGTCTGTCTGTCTGTCTGTCTTTTCTATCAGTCATCTAGCTAGCTCACTAGCTAGCCATCATCTACCTTCCATCTATATGCCTGATGATCATTTATAGTAAGATTTTGCTGCGCAAGATCTACACTGATAGTTGTTAGCATGCAAACAGCTTTGAGAACCTTATGAAAATACATTTTAGAGAAGATTATCATGCAGTAAATTTTACAGAAGGCCTAAAAATCTTTAGAATGAATGATTTCTTTGAGAGTAATGCATACAAAAATCGTAGGAGTGGTATTTGCTCATTAATGGTATGAAGCTATCAACTGTGCAGAAATCATTCTTTCTAGCATAGTTTATTTGTCATATGAAATCATTAGCCCCTTCATAAATTTGTTAGAAATGTGATTTTTTTAAAAAAAAAAATCATTAGTTACTGAGTTAATATTGTAAATTAGTAAGCATGTTAGTTCATCACTTTCAGGAGACAAATATGTAGGTTAGGCAAAATCACTTCTGTTGATAAATAGCTTTAGTTGTATTGTCCAATAGGCAGGCTGTTTGCCATTCTGTTTCAATAGGATTTATCATGGTTCAGACATTTATTTAGTAATATATAAACAATCTCTGAAATAAACTAGGACAAATATTAGTCTGCCAAAAGAATGACAAGTAAACAGGAAGCCTCTCTCTCTCTCTCTCTCTCTCTAGACATTGTAGGGGGAGAGCCATGTTAGTCTATGGTACTCCAAAATAAAAAAAAGTTTAATAGTACCTTTTCAGACTAACAAATTCTATTAAAAGTTATAAGCTTTTATGAATTACAGCTTATGAATTTTGTCATTTATTTGTATGGCTGGCATGTTCCAGGTTCCATCAGTTAAACAATTCCATCTGTCTGGACCCCAGAAGTGCACCTTCTTTGTAACAGCACCTCGTTCTGGAATGAGGTTCCCCCTGAAATTCAAATGGTTCCCACCCTATTGGTATTCCAAAGAGCCTTAAAGACCATCCTCGCCCAGGCCTTTGGCGAGGATGACTGATGCCCCTTTCTTCCTTAATGTTCCCCTCTGGGTTTGTTTTCCTTGCCATTGTTGTTCTTTTGTTTTCTCTTAAATGTTTTTAACAGTTGTAAACTGCCCAGAGTTGCTGGGAATCGGGAGGCATATAAATTTAATAAATTATTATTTATTATTATTATATCTTCCATCCATCCATCCCTGCGTCATGGAATTATATTGGTACATTTGCCCTCCCCACTTGCAAGCATACACATATGACTTCCTGATAAGTTACTTTGTTCAAGATGCTCCTAGCTCACAGACTCCATTTGATTCTTGGGGGAAACCTAACAGAAATTTATTATAGCTGATAATAGGAAATCAGAACTATAGTCTACAAACAGTAGAGTATGAATTAAATGAAAAAAGATTTCCATAAATCAGAGATCAGTAATCATTTCAGGTGTTGGGCATCAAAAATAATGTTTAATTGCCACAGCTGACTTCCCTGATGCAACCCACATTCTCATCTCACCTTGACCTTACCCTATCCTAGTACTTGGGGAAGAGCCAGGTCTTGAGTGCTCTCTGGAAGGATAAAAGGGTGAGGGCCTGTTGGATCTCTGTGGGGAGGCTGTAGTGGAAAAGGCACACTTCCAAGGACCCACAAGACGGCAATGTTTAAGGGAAGGGACCAGGAGTGTGCCTACCCTATCTGCTCTGGTGGGATAGGCAGATGTCCTCAGGAAGAGGCAGTCCCATAGATAACCTGTACCATGTAGGGCTTTAAAGAACATAACCATCACCTTGAATTATTTAAAAATAATTAGGGAGAATCAAGACTACTTGATCAGCAAACCCAAGCAGCACAAATGTAGACAAATAAGATTGGTTGCAGGTGGGCGGTAGGACCCTATTTTCATTGATGTGATCTGGAAACACAGGTGGCAGTAATATTCTAATGTAGACTTTAAACCCTAACAGAAATAAACTGATGTTAATTGCAAGCATCTGCATCAATCTGGTGTATTAAAACCTCTCCAAAAGCCATAATTGGTATATATTATTAAGACCAACTGAAGTGTCACAAAGCAGTGAGTCAAAATTTTCCTGGTTCCTAGAATGTCATTGTTGTTGTTGGGATTTTAAGTAGAAAAATTAGAGGTGGAGAAGAGATGCTGTATACGATTGACCCAGTTTGCAATGTTCATGCGTATGTAAAAGGTGTAAGGAAGCTTAATTAAATAAGACTGTAGCCATGTAAAAACATCCTTCTCTCCTTGTGATTATGATTTACTGGAGAACAAACCACAATTAACAAACCATCTTCAGTTGCCTCTTATTTAGTGGCTGTTGCTGAGTGAGACCTGAGATTTATACAGCTAAAACCTGATCATCTCCTTCCTGGTTATCACTTTGGCTATAAGATACCTCTCTAGGTTCTCTTAAAGGGGACTTTCCTCCAAAACCCTGCTCAACTTTAACTTTCTACCATGTCCAATTCTATCTTGTCATATTTGGTCTCTGGCATGTCCTTAATACAATAAGATGCATATCATTTTACATTTTTATTATAGCCTTTATTTAATACCTTTATTCCTTACACTCTATTTGTATACAAATGTGTGTGTGTCTAGTGAATATCTCATTTTATTGTATTTTGTATTAAGAGCCACAGTCCCAAAAGGGGAAGCAAAGACTTGGAACATTATTGCTAAAGCAAGGAACAAAGGAATCTGTTGCAACAGACTTGAGGCAATAACAAGAAACAACTAGTACCAAGCACCAGGCTGTAACGATAAACATGTGCATCTCACAATTCAGAAGGAGAGGCATTTATCATTATGAACATTGGAACTGATAAGTAGCAGACATGCTAAAGCACTGGTACCCAAAATGAAAGAAGAATGTGAGCAATATGTTGATGTAACCATCCAAGGTGGCTATGACATATATGAGACACATTTATCATAGGAATGATTAAAGAAAGACAGGCATGTTTCAAACAGTCAAAAGATGATGGCAGAAAAATATAAAAATGAATGAACTGCATGCAGAAGTGAGATCTACCTCCATTCAAGAAAGAAGAGCTCTTCCTTTTGGGTCTCCCAAATCCCTTTTTTTTGGTCTGGCCAACAACAAGAAAGGTTAGGTAGATATGACACATGTGTGAGTCTGTGGTAAAATACTGTAATAAAATAGTTAGAATCTGATCAACCATACTCCTGCCTGTTTAAAAGAAACTCCTACTATGGCACTGTTCTGCATAAGATCCCTAAGAAATTATGATGCCCTGCTCCCCTTTCTCCATCGCTTTCTTGATAAACCCTCATAATCTTCATGACTGGGCTAAGAGAGATCTACTGATATGTCACTTGTCTGTTCTCTTAAACTGGGATCTTGATTGTACAGGATCTCAGCTCATAAGGACAACTAATATGTGTTTAGCAGACTAAACATATGGCCAATCATATGGTCATAAATGTGAGCTCCATACAGGATGATGCTGATTTAAAATCATTGGAAAAGAGGAGCAGCAAAACCAAACCAACCCCCTACCTCTTTTATCCCTCCTCAGTCTCCACAACAGGAAAAGAGTTTTTTATATATACATGTACATTTTTCTTCTAACAAATAACCATAAATAAACACTGGTGCATAACACCTACAGTACTACCACTTTCCCCCCCTTTATATTTTAACTGAGCTAATACTTGGAACTTGGAATCTGACTCTCTGTAATGAAAAGCATAAAGCATTTATTATGATCTGTGTGAAAGCAACAATAAGAGCATTATACTACACCAAAGCATTTCAAATTGACCTGTTAAGTCTTGTTTAGCTTCTTTGGGACATGAATGTTCTGTAGTAATTCTCTCTCCTATATGAAAAAACATTTATAAATTCTTAGGATAATAACTGTACGGAGAAAAAAAAACCCATCAGGAGTTCTACTCCATTTGGTACCAACTGTTTCATGGTATTTGATCACACAGCCAATGCAGGTTGTTAATTATTTTACTAAATAAACAAAATCCAATCAACTAATCAACATTTTCAGTATGGCAACCTTTCAGTATGGCAAAAGAATGAGCTGCAAAAGATTTTGGTACTAAACCAATCTATCTTTTGGCCTCTTTGCAGAATACATTGAATGAGGAATTAAGCAGAGAGCCTTGATTTGTACAACACAGTGATGTTATTTAAGGTTAAAACTAGGTAAGTTTGTTGGGTTGTGTGAATGCAGAGACCAGAGGTTAACTGACTTTATTGAGCATGTGAACCCAATTATTGTCTCTCTCCTTTTCCCTCAAAATATAATTATAGATTTAGTAATAATGGATGGAAACCTTTTTGCAACTGGGCACCCATTTGTTCTCAGAGGGTCCCAAGGGACATAGCAGTGAAGTTCAATAGTATCACCATATAGAGGTAGAACAAACATTTTAGCCCATGTTTGGACAATTCCAGTATTTCAAGAAAAAGTAGTGGTTAAATCTAGTGAAGGTTTTACTTATATATTTTAGCATATCTCTTCAAAATGACTGGTGCAATATTGGAGGATTATGGGGAAACTATAAAAATGGGGCTGAGAGGGCTGTAGGCAACTCATGGACCAAAGGCTAGCCATTTCTACTGAATATGGACCAGCATGATGCTGTAATTGTTAAATTTAGGATCTCTGTAGGTAGAATTAGTGGTGTGGATGTCCTGAGCTAATGCTGGATTCTGTGGGTTCCTCTATAGAATATATTGACATGTAAATGCTGTGAATCCTAACCTCTATATCACAGGAATGCCACCAGTATCCAGAAATGTCTTTTAGGACACCTGAACCCCAAGTAAGTCTGAAGCCTGGGAAAGGCCCCTTCACAGTAATGCAATGCATGAGCAGAACGATATTATTGTCCTACATAGGACAATGTTTACGTATGAATACAACTAATTATTGTAGCTTTGCAAAAAAGGAACACTAGTTTTAGTTAGTGAGAAGACAAAAGCTGACAAAGGCAATAGCACAAATATGGGAAGAAGCATATATAACTCTGGTTCACAAAAAAGGGAATGATCCACAGAAACCTCAGTCTTATAGATCAATTTCCATACTGAATGTTGATTACAAAATGTTTACCACAATATTAGCTGAATGTTGAAGGAAATGTGTCCTAGATATAATACATATAGTTCAAACAGGTTACATTCCCAAGAGTAAAACGAAGGATAATAGCATGCTTGTAATAGATAAACTAGAACACATTAATAACAAGGGGGGAAAAAAGTCATAATTTTTCTAAATGGGGAAAAAAGACTTCAATAATTTGGTGTGGCAATTTTTACTAGCAGTATTAAATAAAATAAATCCTGGAGAAGAATTCAAAATTCGGATAGAAAGCATATACTAGCAGCAGATGGCAAAGATCACATCTAATGGAGTACTTCCTGCAAGATTTTCAATAAGTAAAGGCACTAGACTTTGATGTCCACTCTCTCCTTTACTATTTGTGATTGCCTTAGAAATATTAGCAGATTCGACTTGAAAAGATAAAGAAATATTAGGCATCAAAATCCAAGGAGAGGAATACAAATTAAAAAGTTATGCAGATGATATATTTTTAACCATTACACAAGCACAAAGTACAATAAGACAGTTGATGAAAGCAAATAAAAGTTTTAGTGAATAATCTGGATATAAAATCAATGCCAAAAAAAAAAAAAAAGATTAAAAGAAGAAGGCTTTGTGTAGAAAGTGTCAGCTTGCCAGATAACAAAAAATCCAGTGAAATATTTGGAATCACATCTAACAGGTAGCAACAAAGACATCTTTCAAAATAATTATAATAAATTATGGAGAGAAAATTTAAAAAAAATCTTGAATGATAGAAAAATTTAAAACTGTGCCTTGGTGCTCTCTGAGCTTGGTTATTTGCTTGCAAATGTTTCATTGCCCAACTAGGTAACATCATCAGTGCTAGTGAGTGTGGGATTTGCTCCCTGTTTATATAGAGTAGTTTGCCCTGCCAGTGTGGGTGGGGTGTGGTTTTCTCCTTGGTAGTTCCTTAATTAGGTTATTGTTTTCTGCTTGATTGTTTGTCTGGTGTTAATCCCCGCTTATCTGGGTGTTGGCTGCTGGAGAGGATGTGTTCTGGTCTTTTTCTTTCCTTCTTAGCTTTTTTATTGTCTCTTTTGAGCGGTGCATAAATGTGGTTTATCTCTATAGAGATATCATCTGCTTACTGAGATTGGCTATAAAAACAGGATCTTGCTAGTTTGATTCTGCTATACCTTCTCCTCCTTTTTATAGTTCAATAAATTAGGGAGGCATCTGTCTGAGCCACTTCCAAATGTTGTCTCATTTCTCTGGACTTAAAAAATGCTTCAGCTTCTTTTGCCCAAGTAACAGTTCCTGCATAGCTCCATCAAAGTCATCTTCCTTACTCTCTACACCTTCATTGTATTCTATTTTAGGGACAGCTACAACAAGAAAACAGTAATTACATATGCAGCTATGGTATATTCTGATTCTAGAAATTAAGTCACACCAAGAATTATCAAATGACAGTAGGAATCAATGGTTGATGTATTTTAATATGTTTTGCCCAAAAATAAAAAAGCAACCTTGGGAAAGAGTTCAGTGCTTCCACCCCTTTTGTATAATATCTGTATGAAATTACTTGGTGAAGTAATCTATTGGTTCCAGGTCTGGTATCATCAATATGCTAATGATATCCAATTGTACATCTCAATCCTGGGCAGACCAAGTGAGATTGTTCAGGCTGTATCCACTGGAGGTTATGTGGGTCTGGATGGGGAGGAACAGACTTAGGTTCAACCCTGACAAATTGAGTGGCTACAGATATTTGGGGTGCCTGGGTCCAACGATTATCCATCTTTGGTCTTTGATTGGTTTGCACTTCCCTATTCCAGACTGGTGCACAACCTGGGGTCATCTTGGACTCACATCTTCTGCTCAAAGAGCAGGTGGCAGCTGTGGCCAAGAGGGCCTTTGCACAGGTACATCTGGTATACCAGTTGTACCCTTTCCTGGACCGGGAGGCCCTTCAGACACTCACTCACACTTTAGTCACCTCACAAATGGACTACTGTAATGTGCAGTACCACTTGGAAGCTACAACTGGTCTAGAATGCAGTGAAGTGGGCATTGATCCCACTGTTGTGCAAGCTGCACTGATTACTGACCGGCTTCCAAGTACAGTTCAAGGTGCTAGTTATCACCTATAAAGCTCTTCATTGCACAGAGCCAGGTTATTTGAGGGGTCACTTGTCTCTGTTTCTGTTCATCCAGAGAGATTGGGCAGAGTTGGCATGCTTTGGGTCCTATCTTTTAAGCAGTGTCATCTAGTGGGATCCTGGAAGCGTGTTTTCTCTGTCATGGAACCTACCATCTGGAATGATATTCCTGCAGAGATATAGATGGCTTCCACCCTGGTAATGTTCAGGAAGCTACTGAAGATCTGGCTATTCTCCCAGGCCAACTGGTAGGTTGAGGGTGAAGCCCCTGTTGGATGCGGTTTTTTAATATTCTTCTCTTCAGGCCATTTATGAATCCTTTTCTCCTTTTTGATACTATTCTCCCTTTTCAAACTGTAATACATCCAAAGTTGTTAGGAGCTGAGCAGCTCCAAATTGCATGCGTACAGGCATAAATAAATGAATAAATAAATAAATAATTGGTATTGCATGACTAATGATTTCAAATATTTTGTTCTTATAGACATAACTTACTTATTTTATATATAAAATGTGTTCTTTGCAGGACCTTTGTTTAAAATAAATGGCTCTCTTATGGTGATATCGCTGAATGTTTACTATCATAGCCGTTATGCTATTGAAGGAGTGATACATTTGATACTTATTTTTATTACACTGAATGTTTCACATATCAATGAGATATTTGTTAAAATTAATTGGCAATAAATCTCCAGAGACACTGAACCAAGGCTTGTAAGATTTTCCACTGGTCAGATTTCAAAACTATCAAAGATATGTGATAAAATTAGGTACATAGGAAAGGTTATAACATATCGGATGTTAATAGTCTAAGATCTCATAGAGAGTTTAAAGTCATTCATTCATCCATGAATTGTTTCTGGAAAGTAACTCCTGGTCCTAATCATTCTTAATAACTTTGCTCCATTTACAATTTCATCTAAGGACAAATAGTGTCTGATTAATCAGGAAACTAAACAATGAAGCAGGAGATGAAATGGTGGATAAAATAAAGATATAAATCTAGGCATTCTTTCTATTAGCTGTGAATCCAGAGTCATAGCATTACAGTGTAATCTTTTGCTCTGTATAAACATTGATTTAGCTTATACGTGCATGTTCATTATCTACTGTATAAAGTCAAGATATGCATATGTCAAAAGCTTAAAACAAATGCCAACTTTTCACATGATTTCAAGAAAAAAATAATCTGCAAGTCTTCACATATCCAGGTTCAAGGTGGGAAAGAAGCATGTGAGCTCTTAGTTTGTAGATCTAAGATTTTCACACCTTTTCCTTAATTATCACTCTTTATTATAGTGTATCTGAGAGTCTACAATTAACTTATTTTTGAGGATTGAAAGCCAAAGTGGATGATGGTTCCAAGTAGTGTTCCCCCCCCCCCCAAAGAAACATGTTATGCCTATTTTAGGGACTGTATTCCATTTTCTGCATTTTCTCTGCTATGGAATGATGAGAAGCTATGCTATTTATCTTTGGTAATTGTGTTTGGAGCTGGCCTGACACTGTCTCATAAAGTCTGCCCTCTATTTATTCACCCTTGGGCAAAAGGAGGCAAACATTTTGTGCTTTTTAAAATTAATTGCAGCAAAAGACACATTATCATTATGAGATCAGAAATCAGGTACAGATCAAAACCATGTGAAGAACATCCGGGCTACAAGAAAGACAAACCAAAGTATTAACAGGTGAGTGGCAAATAAACACTGATAAAAACTAACCCTTGGATCAGTGTTTCTCAACCTTGACAAATTTAAGATGTGTGGACTTCAACTCCCAGAATCCTGGCTGGGGAATTCTGGGAGTTGAAGTCCACACATCTTAAAGTTGCCAAGGTTAGGAAACACTGCCTTAGATGAATGAACGATACCTGGAGCCTGAAAGTAAAGAGTATATTTAGCCTTTCAGGCTAAAATAAGAATAACAACAACATTGCTGCCACTCCCCCCACCCCCATTGCATTCTCAATTCTCTCCCCATAAGAATATGGAGATTCTAACAACTCTTTTCCTGGATCCCTCATATTTACATAATGATCCAACATACATTATGGTATTTTTTTACATCATGTTGGAGACAAAAGAAAGAAAGAAAGAAAGAAAGAAAGAAAGAAAGAAAGAAAGAAAGAAAGAAAGAAAGAAAGAAAGAAAGAAAGAAAGAAAGAAAGAAAGAAAGAAAAGGCAATTCAAAGTCAAATGTGCCATAAAGGAGATTTTAACATTTTTAATGCAGCAAGAGTAGAAATCTGTGTTGGTAGCAAAAATTAGTTTGATTTCTTTTACCTTCAAAATTGATTGCACAAATATTAACTCATTTTTCAAAATGAAATTATCTCAGACTTTACCCATGGAAAAACTGTGTTTCTTTCTGGAAAACCCAGACACTACCAACAATACAAAAATGGTTGTTAAAACTGATGGAAATGGCAGAAAATGATAAACTGATTCGTTTATTAAAAGAAAGTTCAAAGAATTATTACCTTAAAGAATGGAAACCATTGATGGACTATTTGCAAAATGCAGGTGGGGCGAAGCTTACATGGGGATTTGAAGATTAGATTATAAATGTAATGGGATACGCTTTGACAAAGAATTATTCCTACTTAATGCATTAAAAACTAGCAATTATGACACTCATATTACTCTTAAGACCAGAGATAGATTGGAAGCTATCTATTTTTCATGTCTTTTTTCTTTTTCTTTTACTTTATCTCACCTTTTCTTTTCCTTTTCTTTATAATTTGTATTTTCAATTTTCTTTTTCATGTCTAACTTTTAACTTTGTAATCTTAAAAACTTCAATAAAATACTATTAAAGAAAAACTGTGTTCCTGTCAGCCCAACAAGGTAGACCAGACTAGGAAACAATTTCATATGGTTTGGGACTACTTTTATTGTAACAGCTATAGTAACAGAATCTTGCAAGTCTGAATGTGCTTCCCGTTCCCTCATTTCATCTTTGTGTGAACTAAGGAGGGGCTTGTCTGAGACATTTTCTCATGTTATTTTCTTGCTCTGGGTTCAAGCCCCTCTTATCTAACCATTGCCTTGGTAGTGGCTCTTCCTCCTATCCTTCAAGATCATTCCATATGCCCTTCTACAGTTCCATATTTCTATTTCAGATTATTTATTTATTTATTTGTTTGTTTGTCAAATTTATATAGCTGCAGATCTGACTAAACAAGTATTACAGCAGTCCAACACATATCATGTTATGGCCAAGTTTGTCACCTTTATAAAATTGTTTTTATTTATATTAAGGGAGAAATTTTGGGAAAAAGTTAGTAAGCTCTCATCTAATTAAGCTTAGTCCCAAACTTGATGCATGGATAAATGCTCACCATTTCAACCTATCTCTCGAAATAATACATAGCTCTCCCAAGCACTGGTCTGTAATCTCTTTAATGTTCTCTATCTAAGTCTTCCCTTTCTTCTTCTTCTATTTCCCTTAACCTAGGCAACTGAGACATTTTTTTCTATTCCACCATCTGCTTGAATCTCATGTCCAAATCATGTTAATTTATACTTGTTGCTCATCAATCCCATCAGTTTTTATTTGCTCCAGGATTGATGTTTTTTTCCCCCCATAATCCATGGTACTCTTAATAAGCATTTCAAAGGCCATATTGGAAGGCATTAATTTATTACCTCATTCTTTCTCAATATCCAGATTTTACAACTGAACATTACCACTGAATTAAAAAGAAGAGGTATTATCAAACTTACAGGAAAATAAAAAGATCTGTACTGATTCATGTTTGATCACACCAGATATCTATCTGGTCACCTATGGGCAATTAGATGTCTATGGAAGGTCAAGAAGGACATGAGCACAGTGTCACCTTCCCATTTAAGTTATCAGTTATCTGAAGCTGTGATGAGCTTTTGGGCTGAATGGCCGTAGTCAGGTTTTCTTTTTGTACTGATGTTTCACCAGCAGTTGTGTCAGCGTACCTCTTGGTAATTCACAGGCAATGTGCTGAAATGGGCTGACTGGGCTCTTGTATTTCAACCTGGCAAGTTGATCCCTGATTGGTCCATGTCATGGGAGTCCAGGAAAGCTGCTTCCTCATTGGTTCTTGTAATGGTGTATGGGAATGACCTTGGGAGACAGGAGGAAGAGCCACAGCCTAGACAACTGCCATGCAAAAGGTATTTCAGTCCACAGAAGGAAAAGGGGTATGGGAAGCATTGCAGAATGGACCCTCCCTAGTTTTCCGGAAAGTAAAAATAAAGGAGGGGAAAAGTGCTTTCAGACTGTGCTTGTTGTCTGGAGTACTTTGAAGGGCTGACATCAATCTTGCAAGTCTGAAAGCACATCTCCCCTCCTTTTCTTCTATCAGAGGCTGTTCCATGTTTATATAAAAGTTCTGTCTGGCTTCAGACTGGTTGGTTGCCACTTTGCCAGGTTCAGCCATTACACCTCCAGTATTGTTAATCTTAATCTTAATCTTGTAAAAGCCTGACAATTTAATTCAATTATGAGAAATGAAGGCTAGATAAAGGGAAGCAGGTTTTCACTTATCATAGTTAAACTATTGAATTCTCCAGCAGAAGATGTACAGATGGCCACCAGTTGTGGCTGTATTTATGTATTGCTTTCTAAAGCATGGGTTTAAAATCATGGGTATGGAAGAGTGAATTTACCACTTGGAGTAAGCAGGCATTTTTCTCCTTCCTGGGATCCAGAGTTTGGTGCTACCTGAAAAGGAGGGTTTAAACAGCTCCACCCTCTCTTTAATTGGAGAGTTTGTTTTATAAAAAGGGAACTGAAAGAAAGCCTGTGTGCGGGTGTGTCAAGAAAGGAGTCAAGCCTGGAAGACAGCAGAGTTGTGGGAAAGAGAAACCTCCAACCCCAAGGCAAGTGCCTCAGCAGTAGTTTTCAGACAGCAAGGGAAAACTTCACTTCTTGGAGCTGCAAAGACTGCTGAGAGGCAGAGCTAAGAGACAGGGGAGGAAAAGAGCCTGACCACAGTCTGCAAGCCAAGCCTGGCCCAGCCCACTGTGTGCAGCAGCTCAACTGCAGAGCTGCACAAACCAGCTCTAGAAACAGAGGACTTGGGTGCTGGTGGGGAGAGAAAAGCCCATTCGCAAGTCTATAAAGGAGTGAAAAGGGTTTCCACATGCCAAACAGGCTGAGATTGGTTACAAGAACTGAAGACCTGGGGGAAAAGGAAAGATTTAAAAGGCTAAGAAATAGTTAAGATAAGAAAACATAGTGCTACAAACATAGGAATAGGAACATAGAAATAGAACATATACAGATTTATAGATTAAGAATAGAAATAGTAAACTTATTGTAATAGGAAGATAGTAAAATAAGATAGGAGTTTAATTTTGTACAATAGATCAGTTTTGTATGGGGAAAAACAAATAAATACAGTCTTTGTGTCTGTGTTCTTTTAAAAGAACTTTATTCAGTTTCAGTAAGGAATAAAATATAAAAAGATCAATAAGAAAAAAAAATATAGCAAAAGAGAAAAAATTACAGAAAGGAAAAAGTAACTTCCAACTTTCTTTGGTACAGGTATAATTAATTATACATTCACCTCTTACTCTAATATTTAAAAAAATACATAATCTATCTCTTACTCTACTATTTAAAAAGTTACAGAATAAATCCATATCAATGAAAAAATATAAATAAGATTAATACAAAGTATTTCTATAGTTGCAAAATAAATCAGTCATCAAATCCCATAATCAAAATTTCATTTTTTTGAGTGTCAAGTAAAAAGTCCAAGAGTGGTTTCCAAGAAGAAACAAAGCCAGTCAATGTCTTTTCTTTAATCAAAGTAGTCAGTTTTGCCATCTCCCCCAATTCCATTAATTTCATTATCCATTCTTCAGCTGTAGGTATTTGTAAATCTTTTACATTTTTGCACGTATAAAAATCTTGCTGCAGTTACCATATAGAGAAATAAATTCCCATGTTTTCTTTCCATCTGTTTATCAATCATGCCTAAAAGGAAACTCTCTGGCTTCAATTGTATACCCATATAAAAAAAAAAAATTGAATCAAAATACATATCACATTCCAATATTTCTTAGCTTTCTCACAGGTCCACCTGAGATGATAAAGGGTACCTTCACATCGGTTGCATTTCCAACATACATTTGAAAATCCTTTGTGTCTGTGTTCTGTACCATATTAAGAAGAACCCTAACAATGGAATTCTGATACATATGGCAAATGAGCCATTTTCCAGGTATCTAAGCTAATTTCCCCAACTTCTGTACATCTGCTGAAAAAGCTACTTATCAGTACTTTAGCAAAGCTGAATTCTTAAAGTTTGGTACTTCATGACAGAGCGATAGATGCTTGTTTTGTTTTTATTTTTAAATAAACTTGTCTGACACGTGTTGAACAATAGTAATTTTATTTACAGTAATATGACATTATCTAAACTGCTTATAGTCCTTCCTTACTCTGGTCTCATCCTCAGGCTGGTGGCAATTGTTATTTATCAAGAATAGCCCAAACAGAATGTGGCTAAATCATAACAACAATGTTCTTAGGGACAATTTTGGTAGAAAAGCTGGATATCCTTTTTTGACTGTAGAATGGGGACACTGCTACATTTGGACATGCTATCAGTCCACCTAAACCATCCTGGGGGAAACCTAGAATGTCACTAAGTTGTTGACTGCAACCCCAGCTCTCTACTGAAGCAATGGCAATGTTTTCATCACTGTGAAATAAATGTGTGTGTCGGGGTGGGGGTGGGGGATAGAAATTTCTCTACCCATCGGTCTCATGGGGTAAACCAGTTAGGAGCTGCAACCTACTTTATTGTAAAGCTACATTGACAGAATCTTGCAAAGTCTGAAAGTACAATTCTCCTCCTGTGTCCTTTACAGCCCAAGAAACTAGGGAGGCTCTCTTCTGAGCCTCTTGCCCCCCCCCCCCCCATCCAGTTGCAGGCTATGCTGTCTGTTATCTGACTGTTCCCTTGACAGCGTTCCTTTGCCCAGTCTCCCAAGGTCTTTCCCACATAACATTACACTACCAGACTTTGTTTTATAGGGAACAATAAGCCTTAACTGAAGATTAATGGAATTTGTTCACTCTGTCCCACCCATCCTACTGAAGTGAGAAATGGGTTCCCCACATTATGTGTGTATGCATGTGTGTGAGTCAGAGAGAGAAAGAACGAGGAATAACACACAGGGGCTTGACATTTAAAAATGTGAATGTTGAACAGTATAATTGTATAAGTGTTTCCTTAGGAATAAGTGAACATTTGTTTGCAAGCTTATAACTGAAGGTATAATTGAAAATAAACTATTTGCAGAGAGAAAATTCGATATTCATTAATCCTAGAGATCAGATTAGATTTTTTTTTTTTGAAGGAAGCGGGGGTCTAATCTCTTTAATTTGATTGTATCTTTCTACCTCAGAGGCTTACTTTTCTTTTTGCTGAATTACATCTCTAATAAATATGACTGTTCATACTGACTTTCTGTAATCACAAATAGAATCTATTTTTCCTATCTTTTTTCCAACAATGAATATTTAAATGCAATGAATTTTTATATTCCATACGATTGGATCTCAGTTTGTCATAAGCATGTGTAGATGATTCTGAAATTTACTGACTAAATATAATCACTCTGGCATGACATTAGAAAAGAAAGCAGTAAACCCGTGAAAATATAGTGCAATAAATGAATCCAAAAGACAGATGATAAAACGGAGCTTGGATAATCAGAATAGCTTGTTCACTGTACTCTGACTGAAGGCTTTTACATATCCTGAAGGCTTTAGTGATGGCGTAGAAGCCCTTATTCCTATGCAGAATTTGCATTCCGACTGGCAGAAAATACAAAAGATGAGTAAGAATTGTACAACTGAACCTAACCTAGCACTGAGAGCAGTGAAATGATATTACTGCCTTGATTTCATTCCCTTTTTGAACCAGATCAAACATGAACTTTCTGTCACAACTCTTACAGTTCTGAATGGATGCACATTTCACAAGTGTATCGCTAGAACGTTCTTGGTAATTCATCAAATGTTGGCCCTTCCATTCTGACCTAAACCCAGTTGAATCAGAAGGGATGTGGAGAAACATGTATGGCCACCCAGAGTTGTAAACCACAGAAAATAGCATCAATGGTTTTAGATAGTAATGAGGCTGAGCAAATTATATTAATTTTCTGTAGGGATGAATTTCCTATCAGTGTTTATCAAATAAGGTGGTAAAGGCTTTTGGAAGCTATCAATATGCTCACAGTCACTCTGC
The DNA here is from genome assembly GCA_030867105.1 of Liasis olivaceus. Taxonomy (NCBI): domain Eukaryota; kingdom Metazoa; phylum Chordata; class Lepidosauria; order Squamata; family Pythonidae; genus Liasis; species Liasis olivaceus. The sequence continues at coordinate 40,414,258 of CM061349.1, forward strand.
TCACAGTCACTCATGCTGTAGTCACCTCCCAATTGGACTACTGTAATGCACTCTACATGGAGCTGCCCTTGAAGAGTATCCAGAAGCTTCAGTTGATGCAGAATGGAGTGGCGTGAGCAGTTATGTGTGCTTCTAGAACAGCACATGTTACATCTCTGCTCTGTGAGATGCATTGGTTGCCAGTTTGCTTCCAGATCCAATTCAAGGTGCTGGTTTTAACCTTTAAAATCCTTCATGGTGTGGGGCCGGGTTATCTGAGGGACCACCTCTCCCTGATTATATCTGCCCATCCCATCAGATCTGGCAGAGAAGGCATGTGGCAGGTCCCAACTGTTAGGGAGTTACAGTCGGCAGGTTCCAGGAGGCAGGCCTTCTCTGCCATGGTGCCCACCTTATGGAACGTTCTCCCTCCCGAAGTGAGGTTAGCTCCATCCCTGTTAATGTTCTGAAAGTCCCTCAAGACCTGGCTATGTCATCAGGCCTGGGGATCCCGGGGGACTGGTGAAATCTTGAGATAGCTCCAGTACTGTGGTTAACATTCTCTCTCTCTTGTGCCTTGTGGTTTTTTTACATTTAGCAATTACTGTTTTTATATATTGTTTTAAGTAATTGTTGTACACCACCCAGAGTAAGTTTTTGTGAGATGGGAGGCCATATAAATTTGATAAATAAGTAAATAAGCCTCTTTTGGTTTGGAAGTGTTGAACCCAGCTTGCAGCATGAAGATGGCTGAATAATGAAAAGATGAAGATACAACTTGCACAGTAATGTATAAATAACAGATCAGAATACATGAAGTGTCCAAAGTGTATCATTGAAGGAAATAAATGATACCATTGAAAGGTATAGTTCAGATGTTATATGTTGAATGGCAAAATATTTAATCCTACTTCTACAAATATTTCAATGTAGTCTGAGATAAGGATTCCCCCCCCCCCCCCCCATTTGTTTCGGTATGTATGATCAATTAGGGAAATTATGTGCTGCAAATCTCACGTGCATTCCAAAGTCAGGGCAAAAGAAATGAAGAAAAGGTGACTAAACCAATCAGTTAATTACTCAGATCTCTGAAAATCTAGACTATATTAAAGAGAGTTAATTCCATCCCACTATACATTCACCTAATGATCTCTATTTATTCATTTAAAACACCAATATATAGCTTTTTATTAAAAATGTTGAAAGGAAAAAAGAATTAAGAAATATATTGTATACTTAACAGCATGACATAACCCACCCTTGCCAACCAGCAAATTTTCCATCGCATCTCAATATTTTCTAGAGTTGATTGAAAGTAAAATTACTTTTTAAACAGGATAAAATGGCAAACTGCTCTGCCAAAACAGGCAATAAAATGGAGCAGATTTTTAGAAACTAAGGAAAATGTTTGAATTCTTTATTAAAAGTTTTTAAAAAGGAAAAGTTTGTCTCAGGGAGTGATGGGCTCCCCTTTGTTTGAGGAATGAAGTAGAGTCTGGATAGCCATAGGGAAGTCACAGATCCAACTTTTAATGCAGAACCTGCTCTGAGAAGAAGGTTGACTAGACAGGTTACACTTCTGAAGTGTATGGACAGTTTATGACTGAAATAGGAGTTCTATCAGGTACTTGCAAGAATTAACAGTAGCATGACTAGACAAAGAGACTGTGAAACATTTTGAAATGGCCTTAAATTAAGCCACAGTTATCTCCTGGAAACTTCCCTAATTTCAGTCAACAACTCAGTTCAAGTGAAATTATCTTAAGTGTGGCTGTGAAGAGGAGATTATCGTCCATTGATAAATGCCACTTCACAAGAGGAAAATAACCAGGTTGCTCAATACATCACTTTTCATGTTCTAACTCAAAGTGTATCATTTGTAAGAAAAAGATGTTCATGAGACATATTTTTCTCTCCAGTTTTAAACCACAAATGATTACAATTCAGATAATATTGCTTAAATGTGTAGTGTTTTATAGCTGTTCATAAAAAAAAAAAAAAACCCACCTCCCTGCTTTGGAGCAAAATGCAACAGTTCAAATATATTCAGTAAATATTCCACCAGAAACTATGCACATAGTTATTGTCGCTGTAAAATATTGTTTCCTGTACTCAAGCACAGCCAAAAGTTATGTTTGTTAAGTCTCTCCACTGTTTGGAAAAAAAAAATCTGATTAATCCTAGGAGTTTTAATCAGTGTCTCAATTGATTATATTTGCATATATTTTCATTAGTAAATCCACAGTTATTTAAAATGTGAAACTTTGGGTACACAGAAATAGTGAAGCAAAGCCTGTATTTCACTGAAACCAGTGGGACTCACAGCTACTGGCTCTAGGCCAAATCCTGCCTGTGATTTATTTGAATGACATTAAGAACAGGTGTGGCAAAAGGAAGAAAAAGCCAAATATGTTTTAGACTATTTCTATAGCTAAGACCAACATGGTTCTGTGCCATCCTTGAGCAACAGATGAGAGCCTGAGGCTGTTGGTTCTTTCTGTTGTTTTGGTCTGTCTACTTGCCTGTAACCTCTTGAGAAAATTTAACTTGTGGACAAGGAATTAGAAGGTAGCTGCCCCTTACAGTATTTCATGATGCCCTAGGTGTGGCAAAATTATATCATGGAAATGCGTTGTGTTGCACTGAAACAGCTATGAAATGTGGCAATCCACTGATATGGTTTTTAGAAGGGACTAAATAAATTCGTGGAGGATTTGGCTATCAATGGCAATTGGTTTCAATGGCTGTAGGCTACCTCTTGAGTTGCATCCCTCAAATGCCAGCTGCTGGGAAGTGAGCATACAAAACAGCTATTGCGTGACACACGGTGCCGGACTAGACAGGCCCTTGGCTTGATCTGGCAAGGCTCTGCCTAGGTCCTTAGATTTCTATAACTAACTTAGGCTTAATTATATCTATGGTATCACCCAAATGTGGTGTAACTAGGTAACATATTGTCACCTATGTTGCCTTATTTAGTTATTTTGAACTGAGTAAGTGTTGACTGAAGAAAAAAAATGACTTCATCACACTTTTTTCCCACTATGAATTAGAAGGTATTTTATCAGATGTAACATGTACAGCATGCCATTTTATTTGTGATTTTAAGGCCGCCAGGGCCAATTTAAGAGGATTGAGGCATACGCAGCTGCACTGGGTCCCCAGAAATTGAGGCCTGCTAAGCAGAGCAAGAGACAGAAAAGGACCATGGGGGAACCATCTGAAGTTGTGAACACAAAAAGGTTAGAGATGTCTGTCCCCAGAACTCCCATGTGCATCTCAAGCCAGAGGGTTTTTCAGTGAGGCAAGTCTACCCATTACCACTAGCCATTAGCAAGGCTAATACAGCTCCAATTGGCCAATGGGTAAATCATACTGATGGGGTTATACTCCTAAGCAGCATTTCACAGTGTGGTGGTTTTGTGTTGTAATATCATTTTTATCAGGGCAAAGAGCTATTTTCTCCAAAGCGCACCATTTCTTTCTATGGAGTTCTTGGTGCTCTCTGAGCTTGGTTGTTTGCTTGCAGATGTTTCATTACCCAACTAGGTAATATCATCAGCGCTATTGAGTGTAGGGTTTGCTCTCTGTTTATATACAGTAGCTTGCCCTGCCAGTGTTGGTGGGGTGTGATTTTCTCCTGGGTAGTTCCTTGATTAGGATATTGTTTTCTGTTTCATTGTCCCTGCTTATCTGGGTGTTGGTTGCTGGAGAGTGTGTGTTCCGGTATTTTGTTTCCTTCTTAGTTTTTTTATTGCCTCTTTTGAATGGTGTGTAAATGTGGTTTATCTCAATGTGTTTATTGATGGCTGATTTTTCTGAATGCCAAGCTTCCAGGAATTCCCCAGCATTTTTGGATTTAGCTCGGTCTAGGACACTCACAGTTTCCCAGTTAAACCTATGATTGAGCCTGACCCTGTGTTGTGAGATTAAGGAGTTTTCATTGTGTCTTCTGACTGCTAGTTGGTATTCATGGATGTGCTTGGCTAGTCTTCTGCCTGTTTATCCTACATAGTGGCTGTTACAGTCCTTACACTGTATGTTGCAGATGACTCCTGTTTTTCTTCTTGGGCTACTGGGTCTTTTGGTTTACTTAAGATGTTTTGAAGGGCTTTAATTGGTTTGTGTGCTACAGTGAGGGCATGTGGTTGTAATAGTCTGTTGGTTGTTTCTGAGATGGTTTTGATGTATGGCAGTTATCCTTTTCATAGGTTCTATTGGTTGTGCTGTAGTGGGTTGAATGGTCAGGCACTTTTTGATAAAGTTGCATGGGTATCCATTTTGTTGGAAGATGTTGTATAGGCAGTCTGTTTCCTTTTTTTTTTTTTGGAGCTCTGAGTTGCTGCAGTATGTTGGGGCTTGTCTGAATAATGTTCTTACACAGCTCCTCTTGTGGGAGGTTGGGTTGTTATTTTGGTAATGAAGACTTGGTTAGTGTGGGTTGTTTTTCAATAGGCTTGCATTTCTAATTTGCTGTTATTTCCTCTGCTGATGAGGATATCCAGTAAAGGTTGTGTGTTGTTGTTTTCTTCTTCCTTTGTGAATTTTATTCCTTTGAAGATGTTGAATTTTTCATGTGTCTTTTCTAGTTGTTCCTTTTTTATTATGATGAAGGTGTTGTCTACATACCAGACCCATACTTTTGGTTGTATGTGTGGGAGTGCTATAGTTTCTAGATGCTGCATACAGTCTTTACTATGAGTCCTGAGAGTGGTGATCCCGTGAGTATTCCTCTGATTTGTTGGTATCTTTGTCCATCAGACTGAAAGTAGGTAGTGAGGCAGAGGTTGATGAGGTCCATATCTTTCTCTCCCTCTTCCTTCTCCATCTTTGTTTGCAGGAATCCATCTGCAATGTTAATCTATGGCTTTATGTAATGGGGGCTCCAGTTCTGGTGCAGCTTTGTACCTTCCCCCCACCCCAAATCCTTAAATTAGTCCTGAAGGCTGCAATCCTTTGCATACTTACTTGGGAGGAACTTCCATTCAGCTCAGTGATCCTTCTTAGTTGGACTGTTCTTTAGGCATGTTAATGGGAGAGACTGTGATGGAATGGAATTATGAAGGCCAAGCTCAGGGAGATAAGCATTTTCTTAGCTCACCAGAACCGCATGGGAGGAACAAAAGGATGAGACTGGCACCTCCCTGAGGAATTCACACTGTTGTGGCTGGAGGACTTTGGGAACTGGGGTTTTAGTCTGGGAAGATTCTTGCTAGAGGTTGTAGCTAATAAACATTTGTTGTTGTTGTTGTTTAGTCGTTAAGTCGTGTCCGACTCTTCGTGACCCCATGAACCATATTGCGCCAGGCCTTCCTATCTTTCACTGCCTCCCTGAGTTTGCTCAATTTCATGCTCATTGCTTCAGTGATGCTATCTAGCCATCTCATCCTCTGCCGTCCTCCTCTCCTTTTGCCTTCCATCTTTCCCAGCATCAGGGTCTTTTCCAAAGAGTCCTCTCTTCGCATTAGGTGACCAAAGTATCTGAGCTTGAGCTTCATTATCAATCCTTCCAATGAGCAATCAGAGTTGATTTCCTTTAAGATTGACTGGTTTGACCTCCTAGCAGTCCAGGGGACTCTTAAGAGTCTTCTCCAGCACCACAGTTCCAAGGCATCAAAGCTAATAAACATAGCTGGACTGAATTTGCATGGTCTCTTGGAGTTCCTTGGGCTAGGCCTGACAGAGACACAGGACTGTGTTATACATAAGTTGACTCTTAAGCATTTAATATGGCATGTGCCCATAAATTATATAGCTGTTTATATTTTTAGAAACCCATTTGTTCTTCTAGTCACACAAAAACATCTGAAAGAAAATAAAATCTAATCAAGGGATTGTCCATGAAGTGGAACTTGTAGTATTCTGTCTCAGATTCCCCTTTAAGAATGAAATGGAGACTTTGTAGATGGAAAATGCATGTGCATTTCTCCCATTAACATGTTCCTTTTTATTTACTCACATTCTTAAGATTCATTTTCAGGCTAACCCTATGTATTTCTAAGCAATCTAATTAAGTGTGCTGATTGGGCAAAGATGTGGGACCTGCATGTGCACATCCTGTGATGAAGATCAAAAATGCAATGGCAACAGTACAATAGGAAATTATTCTTTCATAGTGTGATTTTATTTATTTATTTATTCATTCATTCATTCATTCATTCATTCATTCATTCATTCAATACTCATCTCACATTTGTGACTCTGGGTAGCTTATAATTAAAAACATAAGCAATACCAAAAAAAAAAAAAAAGCAAAATAAAACAAACATGCAAACTATACAGAATATTAAAGCAACTAAAAACAATTAAAACCATCCAATATGGTCACCGGGAGAGAGCCATAATTCATGAACAGTACAACCATTTTATGGGCTCTACACCCCTCTCTGATCCCCAGGCCAGATGGCAAAGCCAAGTCTTCAGGCCCTTCTGGCAGGCCATTAAGGTTGGGGCCATCCTGACCTCAGGGAGAATGATGTTCCAAGGGGCAGGTGCAGCAGCATAAAAAGCCCTGCTCCCGGGTCCCACCAGGTGAAAGGATGGAATCCAAGCCTCTTTTTGCTGGACCTGATGAGATGGGCAGATATCACTGGGGAGAGGCAGTCCCTCAAATAACAGCCCTGTGCCATGTAGGGCTTTATAGATTATCATCAGCACCTTGGATTGGACCCAGAAGCAAATTGGTAATGTGCAGAGCAGAGGTATAATGTGCACAGATCTAGGTGTGCACATAACTACCCGTGCCACTGCATTTTGCACCAATGGAAGCTTCTGAATACTCTTCAAGGGCAGCCCCATGTAGAGTGCATTACAGTAATCCATACAGATGACCATGGCATGGGTGACTGAGCGTAGAGCCTCCTGATCCAGGAATGGGCACAACTGGCACATAATGTGAAGCTGTGCAAAGGCCCTCCTAGCCATGACTGCTATCTGTTCTTCGAGCAGGAGTTGCACTGGGTCTGTCTGGGGAAGTGCAACCCCATCCAGAACTAAAGATGGTAAATTCCCGTATCCAGCTGGCCCCGAAACCAAAGCCACTCAAAGTCATACCTATAAGGATCTGGATCCAGGTTTCCAAATGGTTAAAATAGGACAGAATAGGGTTTTCTGCAGACCAAACATTGCACCAACAGTACTCCATATTTGTATTCTGAGCTTGCCTCAAATGTAGCAGCAGAATAAAAAATAGTATTAAGGCTTCAGGATATCTTTTGATTTCTTCAGATACATGATCAAACTGTTGGTATATACTAGTAGGATATGCATTGGGGCACTTTTCAAGTATTTAATAAGCCTTTCTGATCACCTCATTTCAATTCTTCTGACATGCTTTTCTTGGTTTTAACCTGAGGACTGTCACTTTGCATTGGTTTTTCAGACACTGAATTAAACACTTTGCCCTGGCTTTTACTATATAGTAGATGCTTCTGTTCACCATCTGTAGGTTCATTAATCAATATTTCAAGTAAGAGCACATCATTCTGACATACTTCTGCTATGGTCTCTAAGCAGCAGAATCTCTTTAGACAACTTAATGAGAATGACTGTAGAACAGGTGGGTAATGCTTATATCAGGTACTATAAGAGATGTCCAAGATACTAGGGATAAAAACTAATGGACTCTGATAGTGCAAGCATAAGAGTATTGTGGAGTACCACAGCAATAATTGATGCATCTAAGTTGGACCTTGCAGCTTCAAACTAGGAACTTAAACCTCAGTCCTTTCCACATAAGAATATCCCTGTTTCACAGATTACAACTGGGCCTATACAGCAAGAACTAAATCATTAAAAATGCTATATGAGAACACTGAATTCTTGGACATGCACTGATTTCCAGAACTGGACTAATTTCTAGAATCAGCAAGGAGATCAGTTTCCAGACAACAAGAGAACTCAACAAACAAGAACTTCCAGGAATTCCTGGAAGCATGGCATTCAGACATATCAGCCATCAATAAACATATAGAGATAAAACACATTTGCACATTATTGTAAAGAGACAATAAAAACCTAGGAAGCAATAGTGTACAAGTATCATTATATGGAAACAACATATTAAAATTTATAACAACATAATAAATTAAAAAAATGGGAAAAAGAACCCTAGGATGAAAACAAAGACTAGCAGCTAACATTCCCACAGCCAACATTCAGATAAGCAGTGATTAAGACCAGGCAAACAATCAGGCAGAACACAATACTGTAATCAAGGAACCATTAAGAAGAAAACCACACCCCAACCAAAACTGGCAAAGCAAGCTACTGCATATGAACAGGCAGCAAATCCCACATTCACTAGCACTGATGATGTTACCTAGTTGGGTAATGAAATGTCTGCAAGCAAACAAACAAGGTCAGACAGCAAACAAGAACTCCACAGGAGAACTCAAGAACAAATAACAGAAGGAGATAAAACAGTGAGAGTAAACACAACAAAATATAAAATAAAGCCAGCTACATTACCTACATTTAAATTATATCTATCTAGTTTGGAAAGAAACAACTCTTCCCTTTCATTTATCTCCAGAATCTGTAGGCAGAGGTGTGCTATTGACAAACATACCATTTTGGAATTCCATCTGTTTGCTGTCACTCTGTGATTGGCTCAGTAGATTAGAATTAAGAGGGGATAATATGTTGGAATATTTTAATGGAAATTTCATGATGCACACAACTGGCATTTACCAGAATCCTCCAAGCCTACCCCTCCCAAAGAAAATGCTGCCATTTGTTTAAATAGAAACACTTCTGAACTCATTATAGGAAACCAGAAGGGTGAATTTTATGGCTTGTACTGCTGCTGCGCCTACTACTGATAACAATGTAAAGCAGCAGGTATTAGTATTCATTGAAGCAACCAGCTGATCAGGACTCTAGGCCTCAAAAGTAATGAAATCCTCCTAGAAACAACTGCCCAGGTTTTATTAGCTAAAACTGTTAGTTACTCTTCCATAAATGGTTTGCTTATTTGTTAGGTGTTTTTGAACCATGATTTAGACATATTATATTGAGATACTTTCCTTTAAATTTATTTTTCCAATTATGCAAACTGAAATGCAAGTATACATTGCAAACCAGTATATATATACATAAGGTATTCAGGGATAATACAGTCCTCCTGATACTATAACTGCAGCTTGAGGGTTGTTGAAACATGACTCTGTCAACCACTTTTCAGATACAGTCAGGTCAAGGCCCTCACTGTGGCTCTTCCCCTGAGATCAGATATACTAAGGTTACATTTATGATCAGGAATCATCCATGCTGCAGCAATTCTTACTAGGCTGATATTCCAGGCCACAATTATAACGTTAAAAAACTAGGTTATCAGGTTGAAGTTAAAGCATTTAAGAAATCCATTCTTTCCCTATAGATCTTTTAAAACTGCATTTGTCTTATTTGTTTTATTTAATGGGGGTACAGGGACAAATCAATGTTCCCATCCAAGAGAAACAGACTTTTAAGTGCTGGACATTTGTCAGACATGCCTAATTCTGATGATGCCATGAAAAGAAATATTGCTTACCTACAGGACATCATTAGGAATTCTTACCACTTAAAATGCAATTTATTTCCAGTGTATCAAAATTATTTTCAAAGCTTGTCAGTATGATTTTTCATAAAGAAAGTAGGGCTACTACTTAATGGAAGCAAGGAGATACAGATATAACTGTTTATTGCCATCTAATGATCATCTGGATTTTTTGCACACCAGCTCTGGTGGCCCTACACCATGAACTGAAATTAAGCTATTCACCCGTTTGAGGAATATTTCTGAATATTCTTCTGATATCGTTATAAGTGCTTTAGCTGAATCAGAACACTACTTAATACAGCATATGCATTTAAATATCACATATTGTATTGAAATATTAGATTAATTGTTCAACTGAAAAATGAGAACATCAAATATATAGTTCCCTCAAGTATGAAATACTGCCCATATTTGTAGAACTTACCAAATCTAGAATTAGATCATTTTTCAGAACTAGTATATAATGTGTTTTAATGATAGTAAACAAATATATAAAAGGTGAAGACTCCCTTGAGTCAAACTCTGTTCTTGGGAGTTACATGAATATGCTGATGTAGTTTTCTTCACAGTTGCGTGGAAGTGGGCTGCCATCAACTTCTCTTGGGTTGATTTATTAACTTCCTAGTCTGTCCTACAGTTTGAGATATACTGGTGATCTCCCACCAAAGTTCTAATCAAGTTTGACCCTGCTTAGCCTCTTTTGAGATCATCTAGGTGCTGCCACCTGAGCTGGAAAAAGCAAATATATGCAAGAATTTATATAAGATTTTTGTTAATAGGGAGTTATGAACATAGAGTCTACTCTGTATTGAACCAGACCCCTGGCCCATCCATTCCAGAACTGTTGACACCAATAGACAGCAGTTTTTATGTGTTCAAGGCAATAGATTTTCCAATCCTACTTGCAGATCCCAGTGGTTTTCACTTAGGATCTTCAGCAGGCCAAGCAAAACCTGTGCCAATCAATGAGCTATGTTTTGTTCTGATAGATATTTTCAAAATTTCTGAGGCAAACTCACCTTATTTCCTGCAAGCAGGAGGGGGATTTCCTTGGCAATGGGAGAAGGAGCGGGAGAATTCCCTGGCAATTGAAGAAGGGGTGAGGGGGAAGGGAAGACTTCCTAGTGATAATCATAATATTTCTTTCAGAATCTGAAAGCTGTGGTTTTGCCCCTTCACAAATTCTCTCAACATGAAGCCATTTCATTTTATAGTGTAATTCCAAGGAGTTCTGGGGGATCCGGTGGTGGTGCTGCAGCCACAAACTCATTGTATCCAAAAAGGTGATCTATGTTTGTAATCTTGGAGCAGCTTCAAACACAAAGAAAAGTTTGGACGCTATGCTTTGATACAGAGCAGGGACAGGTACCTTTTTTTTTAAACTGTGATCACATCTGGAAATTTGAAAGCATGCTCTATTTCCCATCTCTCCCTCAGCTGCAGCTTGATAGAATTGGCTGTTGTTGAAGGACAATTAAGGGAGAAGAAAAGCATCTACAGATTATAGTCAGGAAAACATGCATTTTTGAAACAGCATTCAAACCTCTGGAAGAAATTAGAAGTCAGTGAAGTCCAATTTCATCTAAGAATCCTTCCCTACAGTTATGTCATTATTCAAACTGCAATGACCAATTTTTAGCAAATACGATTTTGTGTATTCACATTTGTTTCTTTGATTGATTTGTACCCCGCCTTTCTTCCAAGAACTCAAGGCACTATACAGTATTTAAAAAGTGGCATTCCAAGAACTTCCATATTTCTGAAAATATTAAATTCCCAAGCAGAATACAAAGTACGTGACCAGGGTCCATCTACTAATTCACTGAGGTTTTTTTTGTTTTTGCTTTTTTGCTATATTGGCCAAATTTCAGTTCTTCATTTCAGTGGCATATTTATCTTTTCTATTTTCTCCATAGTAATTCTGGATACCAACAACCTATGGCATACTACTGCCAAGAATTTATTGAATATAAGCATTTTTTTAAAAAATCCAACTTGGCTTATGTCCTCAATGAACAACTTGGGGAAATCACATTTTTTTTACAAAGTGTCATAACCCTATTTTGAAAAACATGTTTTCTAGGGCAATACTCAAGAATAGCATAGCTATTATAAAGCATTGCTTCACACTAATTATAACTTAAAACTTAGGCTGTCTCATTGAACAAGTTTGAAAATGCAGACATGTTCCTTCTTTACAAGCTATTTAGTGAGTTTTTTCTGAAACTCTATGAGAGATACTTAACTGTAGATAAGTATGTTCACTATTATATTAGATAAGTATGTTCACTATTATATACATGATAATGTATTCTATATTCTATATGCTATATTCTTAAAGGAATACAATTATATGTCCATATAGAATTGCTTTAGAGAGAACCAATTTGGTGTAATGGTTAAGGCACCAGGCAAGAAACCAGAAGATCATGAGTTCTAGTCCTGCCTTGGGCACAAAGCCAGTTGGGTGACCTTGGGCCAGTCCCTCTGTTTCAGCCCTAGGAAGAAGGCAATGGCAAACTACTTCTGAAATCTTGCCAAGAAAACTGCAAACTGACTCAAAGGAACCAAAAAGGTGTGTGTGGGGGGGAAGGATTGCTTTAAATATTGAGCCCTATCACATTCTGAACAGAAATATTTTGAACTTGCCTTCACCTCTGGGCTAATCTGGAAATCATAATTTTGTAGTCCAATAATTTCTGAAATCATGTACTTCTTTACATGAGTCGGGCAGCTTAGCAGTTCAATAAATAATAATAATTCTTTCTTTTACTTACATAAACAGTAAATTCTATCATGTTGTCTTGCAAATGTTTAACTTTACAATATTTTAAACATGTACACATGTATCAGTGTTGGTTATAAGAGAGAGGCTGGGCCTGGAAGTGTCACAATATTTGCCATGCAGAACTATACATCATAATATGTATTTTAAAGGAAAAAAAAAATCAGGACAATGGGCAGAATCATAGACAATAAATGAGAAAAGGAATCATGACAGAAGGGAGGCTGATTCATCTATCATAACCTCCATGTCAGGAAAAGTTTAATCTGCCAAATGTGTTCATGTTAGGCAGCAACTAAAGATAGAAGGGCAGGGTCAATTTAGAAAAAGTCAGCAAATGGCTTAACAATTTTCAGTGGGTTGAAGTGTAAATAAAATGCCAGGACTAAGAATGTTCATATTTAATTAAGGCTACACATAATTAAGTGTGGCAATCTGGTGATAAAACCTTTAAGTAATGACTCATAAAGAGATAAAAATGGAGCATGTGTTTAATCAGTCTGCAGCTCTTCAGAAAAGCTGGCATAGCTCAGGTGCTAATGAGACATCTGTTGCTTAGGTCATCAGAGAAAATGGGTAGGAAATAATGATGAGAAGTTTGATAAAAAGGATGCACCCCACCCTTTTTAGCCTATTACACCTCTATGCATTTGCATAGAGGTGCACCTCTATCACAGGACTTTTAGTCCAGCCATCTAAAGTGGGCTTGATTCTTGAAAGCTTATGTGATGCATTTCTCTCTAGAGCATGACAAGACTTCTGGTTATTACTGTTTTGCTGCAGCTGAATGATTGCAGGATCAGTTCTCCCAGGAACAGATCAGTGCTTTGTGAGGTTTTCTTACAGCAGTGTTACTCAATGTTGGTAACTTTAAGATGTGTGGCTTCAACTCCCAGAATTCCCCAGTCAGCAATCAAGCTGGCTGGGGAATTCTGGGAGTTGAAGTCCATACATCTTAAAGTTGCCAAGGTTGAGAAACACTTCCTTAAAGCAATGATTCTCAACTGGTGGTAGGAGTATCAGAGTTAGTCTAGGTGGCACCTAGCATAAGTCACTGAAACCTTACGTCTAAACTAAACCTTTGAAAGAAGACTTCCAAATATATAAATGTTCTTCTTGAAAAAAAAAGCCGTTCTTTGTTTCTATCATATGGAACTCAGATTCTTTGACAGTTATTAATGGTACTTAAGATATAAAAGGTTGAAAGCATAATGCCAACAAGATGAGTGCTTGAGATATCCCACACATATTCTGAAAGAACATGCAAGGGTATCATAGAGCCACATGGGCAACCCTCACCACAGCTCCCACTGCTCCCAGTGGCCACATCCTTTTCCTCTACACACGTGGTCAGTGATTTCTGAAAAGTATACACTTATCTGGCTTTTCCATGTAATGAGATTCAAATTGGAGCAAAATCATTCATCAGATGGAGACGTTCTATGCCTGGGTACTGAGCCACCATATGCACATATTGGGGGATTAAGGTTTGTCTACCCTATGACTTAGTTAACATGTCACAGGTGTAGTTAAAATACATTATTCAGTACCATATTCTGTCATTGGAATGTACTAAAACCAGGATAGATTTTAGTTAAATTCACAGCAGATGATCTACCAAACTGAAATAGCTGATTTGGTAGCTAAATGGATCATCCCATTTCAAAAATACATGCTGTTGAAACAGTACAATGGGAGAGGTCACTGCTTTTGGCCCTTGCAGATGGCATTCCTATAGTCAACTCAGTGGCCACTAAGGAGATCAGAATGCTGGAACAGAAAGATGTTATGATTGTAAAAGAATAGTACCAGCTCAAGTCCAGAAAGTCCTTTATTCACCCGGACAAAAGTGGAATCAATTCATACATCCACTTTTGCTAATAGATTTAAACCTTTCATATAGTTTTTGCAAGATTAGGGCCACAATAAGTTCAATGGACATTTGACTTAGTCAATTAGTTGCTAGAAGTGTCATTTGGATGTGACTGGAAGTCAGTATCACCATAATGTTAGGTAGCTTACAATACAGTTTCCTGTGTAGTTTTTAATTATACTGTTGAGTCATGGCAGATATTTTTCTTAATCTTCTCAAGCTCAAGTCAAATATTCTTTCTTGCTCTATATTATTATTTTTTAATTAATTGACTATAAATGGAAAGCATTGTTAAGCAATGTAATGCTGACATGATTAAGCCTCTCTTCTTCCAGACATTTGTTTCACAGATCTTTAAGTACTCAAATCAACTAATGTTTTGACTACATTATGGTGAAGCCTGAGGATGAACATTTGATTTATAATTAAAATTGGCATTGAATAGTATCCTTTTGATGAATTGTGGAAGACAATAATTTCTCTTAATGATTATTACGCTAAGGAATAGTTAACACACTATTTCTTTCTGATCTAGAAAATACATTAGATTCATTTCCATCTCCCTTTTAACCATATCAACATGACATTTATGTTAAATGGTTATAGTGTAATTTGAAAGCTTTCTTCCATTAGGTTTTCTCCAATGAAGCTTATTGCATTAAAGAACAAATGCTGTCCCTTTAATTCTAATCTCAGAATATTTGTATAGAACTACTTTTCATTCAAGCTTATGTTGGTTGCTCTCAATACTGATGCAATCTTATTCTTGTCATAATTTGACAGGCAACTTCCTGCCATGCAATAAACAGCTTGCTCAATTTATTGCTTGATCTAATAAGAGAATAGACTTTTTTCTGCCCCAACTATATCAGTACTCATGTAATTAGGCCACATTAAGTAAATATATATGTATCCCATTTTTATGCCACCCTCTCAGAAGACTCAGGATGATATACAAGCAATAAGTTAAGACAGATGAAAAAAAAAGCAGAACCAATCCATCATGGCTTCAACTAAGTTCATGTCTTCTGGAGATTCACTAAACACTCTTGTTTGTTAGATTTATGCCTCAACTTTCTTCCAGGAGCTCAACGCAGCTTACATGGGGATCTCCATGTTGATCCCTGTAACGGCAATTCTGTGAGGTAGGTCAATGGAGAGTTTCCATGGCTGAGAATGAATTTAAACTTGGATCTTTCCATTTCTAGACCAATATCTTAATCACTATAATATGTGGGTTCTCTTCCTGACCTAGTACCAGAAGCTGCTTTCCTTCTTTTCACTTCATTCCTTTTTACCTTTAGTGCCATAATTTTTAGTTTCTAAACCTGTTAGCAGAACACTTTTTAACTGATGGTACGTAAGTTGCTACAGAAGCCAATTTTTTTTTTTTTTTTTGCTGAAGAGTAAGCTAAAGGCCACTCACGTGAGTAGATAAATGGGTACTCTCACTCCGGTGGGAGGAAAAATGCTGGCAGCGCCTTGCACAGAGAGACGGGACCAGTTGCCGGTAAGCGCGAAACCGCGCTTGCCCAAAAAGGGTGCGAAGCAACGGAAATCCCGCCTCCTGCGCTCGCCAGCTGGGCTATGCTCTAGGAAGGAGGCTCTGGCAAACCACTTCCGAAAAACAATTGCCTTGAAAACTGCAAGGATTCGTCCAGGCAGTCACTGCAGGGTCAGTAATGACTGAGCGCAGACAAAAAAAAAAAAAAAAAAGCTAACGGCCATAAAATAAGGTCTTTGGGTCAAATTAGACTTCTGAGGCCTATATGAACTCACCTGTGTGGTTTTGGCAAGAGTTCAGAAATGGTTTGTTACCTCATTCTTCTGGGATGTTTTCTTAACTTCTCAATTTAGCCCTCAGCCCTGAGATTTCCTGGTGGTTTTCCATCAATGTACTAACCAAGTTTGTTTCTGCTTAGAGTTCTGAGAACAGCCACAGTTATAAATAAACAAATGCGCAATTTCATTTTTTATATATGTTGAGTATTAAACAAGGACACGTGTATGCGGATGATGGCAAAACACCTTGGCAATCCCCCTTTTCACAAAAATTACTTAGCAATAGTGAGGATTAGCACATTTTTTTCTTACCAGTTCCTTAGTAGAAACTGAAGACTTCTCTTACACACAGAAAACTCTTCTTTCACTTTTCTACTTGAAATTGTGCAGCCTTCATACTCACAGAAAGGATAATTATGCTTGCAAATGTTTAACCCCATTTTAAATAAGTTGTAGATATTTTCTTATTTTTTTAAAGAAACAAAAATTTTCATACCAATTATGTGAAAATTGCAACCTCATCTCCTCCAAAAGGCTGTATTAGAGCAGAATGGAAATGGTCCCATGAAATTTCATTAGCTCCTTATTTTGTGTTATTTAAAGCTAATTTACCCAGGCAGGGCCTGCACTAGTATTCATTCATTCATTCATTCATTCATTCATTCATTCATTCATTCATTCATTCTATATGGCTGCCCATTTTAGATTAATGACTCTGGGTGGCTTTTTCTTCTCATCACTCCTTCCATGAGTGAACCCAACCAATCAGAGAACACATAATGAGTATCACTGAAAATGAGCAAAAATCAGGTGAGAGCTGGGAGAATAACTAGACATGGTTAGAACTCTCAAGAAATGAATGAGGGATCAGAAGATACTAATGTTCAGACCATCTCTCCCTCTGTCCATGTGCTATATTTCCAGGTAACAACTCAATGTGCGAGAGGCAGGAAATAGGCACTGACCTTACTTGGTTGTGGTAGAAATGACACTGAAAAGCATGATGTTCTGCAGCCAGGAGTCTTCCAGAATATGTGAAAGCTTCTGTGTGAGCTGGAACCAATCATGATGCCTGCATGGAGATAGTCTCTTTAGTTACATCTTGAGAGGGATGGGACTGCTATTCATTCCTGGCATGGCAATGTACATGGAAAACTATTGCCTAAACATGGTTTCTGTCTCTTTTTCTGTCTCTATTTCTACCTGTATCAGAACTTCTCAAGTCCTGTTAACTTCTTAGTCATTTTTTCTACAATGTTTAAATAGTCCACTGAACATAAAATACTTTAGGTTCTTTGGGAAAAGATATTCCACATTTCAAATTCTGGTTGTTGTTGTGTTGCTAATCTCATACAGTTGCATCAATAGTTTTCCACAGTTTATTTGAAAGCAACATAATGAAACCTGATCATCTTGCAAGCTTCAATACAAAAACGATTGTAAATTACAAATCCTTTGAGAGATCTGCCTTGTACTTTGGAAGCCACTGAGCTAGGTCAAAACAATTAGATTAAAAAGAAAAAAAAAAACCCATCTAACCGCCCCCCAACCCCCAAGCTGTTTAATCTCTAACTTTTCTTCCTGTTAAAAGCAAGCACTTTTCTGAGCATTCTTATAGCACTCAACTGTCAGTTAGGGCTTATAACCACCAAGTAACATGAATAATGATAAAAAATTGCCAGCCTGACACAAATTGTGGTTGACAATAGGGGGAAAAAAATTAAAAGAACAGCATGAAGAAAGGACAAGGAAATGGAAGAACATTACGAATGTAAGGTTTCCAATCATCCAGAGAAAGCTAGAGAGACAGGTACTTGTGTCTTTAACAATGAGGATTTTTTTTCTAGGGCTCTTAGTCATACTGGATGGGTTGGAAAGAAAGATAAATCTCCCCTTTCTGAGTCTGGTACTCAGTAAGGGGGAAAAAAAAAAAAATCCAAATAGGTAGCTGCATGTTATATAGGTGGCAAATGTCTAGTTTGGCCTTGAGGCTGCACCTATCTAAAACAAGAAGTAGTAGAATCACCATTTCATCATTTCCTTTGTTGCTTAATGGCTAGAACAACATTAAAAAAAAATAGAGAGATCCATGCAAGTGAGCTGAAGCTATTTAAAACCCCATTTGACTGGTCTGTATTCTCCATTACACCAATCACCAAATTAATTCTAGTTATTATTGCAGACCTCCTGACAGCTAATCTCGTTGTTTTAATAGGCTTGATCAAGCCTGTATTTCAACAGGAAGATTAGCTGTGTATTTATTAAACCTTCCCACAAGTAGAGCTAGATGTAAATTTCAATTTCAAACTTTTCCATTTAGAGGAAAAAGTATCCTGAATTGTATTCCCTTGACTTCCCAATTTGTGGTTGACAAGAATTTAACTATGATTTAGATATGACAGAAGCAAACAGCAGCTGCACCAGAAATGGTAAAACTGCTTCAGTTAATTCATACAATTAATCAGGTTGCACATAGCAGGAGTAGGCAAAAATATTCATTTCACTGGAGATGGAAAGATTTAAATTTTCAGCTTTCAGCCTCTCCACAATACAAAACAGAAAACAAGCTTCTTAATTATTAAACTCAGCCAGAGGAGTGTTGCTTAGATGCATAGGAAACTATGTGTATAATGTGCACACCAGAGATGAGCAGCCAAAATGAGATATCAGGATTAAATTACAGGGAGTGTATATGTGAAACAAGGATTCCACTGGCAGATCTGCATTTCCTACTTGGCCCATCACCAGCCACTCCTTCACCTTCCTCTGTGCAGTAATGGATGACACTGTCCTAGCCCATGACAAATACACCCCATGCCCATGTTTTCCAGCTTTGATGCAAAACTGCTGTTTTCCAACCCAAGCCATTTTAAATCCTTCAGAGTGGATGTTCTCCAGTGCTTTATTCCATTCTAGTAGCAGCCCCACTTCTGATTGGCTTCCATGCCTGGCATATCCCCTCCCTGCAGTGGTTTGTTGCTGCCCTAGGCGGCCATTTTGTCCAACATATTTTTCTGCAGTGATGTAACTGTTGAGAAGAAAGGGCTTGTTCTTCCATCCCCAATGCTGTCACATCTTTGGTACTGCCTTTCCTGATAAAATTGGGCTTTAAAATAGACTCAGTTGTGCCAAAGGTGGGTGATTTAGAGCTTAATTGATAAGTGGACTACATGTGTCAAATTGAGATCAATCTTTGAGTGGAGGTACTTGGTGCCTGTTCTGAAGGGGGCTGCAAATAAAGGCATCACATGTATCAGTATGTTTATAGTTTCATGGTCTCATCTCCTACAGTTGGGTGGTCCTGCTCAAGATATGCAGGTACTGACACGCTTGTCTGAAAACCAAAAAACCTTTAAGCCAAAACCTGTTCTCCACTTCTAATTAAAATATGTCCCTTTAAGAAGTAATGCTGCCTCTTGAGAGTTAAATTCCATATTCATGGTGGTTCAGTCATATCAACAAAACCCATTTTTCCACTTCTAGTTATATCACATACTGTAGATCCTTTTATTTGATTTTCACATTTTGGCACTCCATTTTATCGTTAAGTATATCATAATGTAATTATTATAAAATTTTAAAAAATGCCAGCCTACTTTATAAAAGTTCATAAGAACATTAAGCTAGCCTGATTTTTTTACTTAGCTTTTTAATGTAAACTAATGCTCTTTTTGCAAAGAAAAGATTTCTGTATATTTTCCCTTTCTTTTAGCTCTCATTTTTCCCTTAAAAGTTGTAAAATGGGGAAAAATTACATCCAGGAGTGAAATTTGATGAAATATGATACACAATAGATTTGTTAGGTGTATCAAACTGGATTTTTTAAAGGGGAATCTGATGATTGTTAATATTAAAAGAGGTTAGTGGAGTCACTGGGACTTTAGACAGTGTATTCTGGAGAGAAAATACTGGCTGTTCTTCTCCCTCTGCCTGTCTATGCTTCTCCATATTCATCAGCTGCCCTGTCATTTTCTATGAGTCTGAAGCAATTGAACAGAACACAGAAACAGTGTAAACTAGGTTTTATTAATAGCTTAGAATAATTAACCTGCTAGTTTCTGCATATATTCTTTAATTTTGCCAGCTTTGAACCTAGGAACATTTCTATATTTTACTAGGGCAGTGTACTTTTCAAAAATGTTTCAGACAAGGTGCTTCAGAACTCATACAAGCATTTATCTACTACTTATGAAAGTAGTCATGCCTTTTTCCAGGCTCTCATGAAGCTAAAAAAGATACAGCTGATTTAATTAATGAACTAAAGCACCTGCTGAAGCAGCAGCTTCCATGGGACCCTGAAAAAGGATGTGACTGCTTTAAACAGTAGCCAAGAAGTTTTGTACTTGTCCTTGTGTGAGTCCGGAAACATTTTTTCTATATCATTTTCAAGACATACATGGCCTACAGTTTATAACATTTTCCTACAAGTTGCTAAAACCCATGTGAGATGGAGGCAAGGAAGAAGCAATCCACCCCTCCTTCAAAAATTAGTATTTAAAGACTACTGCTGCTATTCTTCTGAAGTGTTGCAGCACCTTTGCTGTGATCTTCTCTATGATAAAGGCAACATTCATAATATTTGTGCACAAAAAGCATAAGATGGTACATACTTTTTTTAATAACCTAAAATATAAAACCTTTCCTTGCTCAAAAACACTAGTTATTAATCTGAAATTTGGAAGTCATATGCCTTTCAGAAAGGAAACACTGCCACAAAAATTTGTCATAGCAACCCAATTGTTTTTATTTTGTTTTGAAGAAAAAATCAAAATATAAAGGTGCCTAGAGCAAATGGTCTTGCTTTCATTTTTTTTAACACTTGTCACATTTCATTAATAAAGTGCCGGTATTTATGCCAGGCTTCAGATAGGCATAACCAAAACTTGTGGCTCTCCCAATGCTAACTGCTAGATTAATTTCTTTAAGGAAGACAAGAATAAACTGTATAAACACAGAAGATTTATTTATTTCAACTGCTGAATCCAAAGCTTATGTATAGGTCTATGCTCCAGTATTTAAATTCTAGCACTTTTCTTCTCTCCTTTCTGAATCAATGGATAAATGGTTTTCTCTTGTTGGCTTTGAGAGATGCATGCTGTATGTTGACATAACAATGCCTTCTAGCTTAGAGGTTACTATTCCTGCCTTGTCTGCTTCATCTCTTTCATTTTCATCCAAATAGTTTCATAATTCCCAATGATAATTAGTCAGATATTTTGATTTTTGTAGTGAGACATAAGGGCTTTGATTTAATCCAGGGCCTTCCAAATCACTGAATCAACCCAAGTTGTACCTTTCAGTCTGTGATTGTACAGTCCTGGGAGAAAAATAGCTATTATTATGTGCCTGCAAAAAGAAAAGAAAAGCCCCAGTAGGGTCAAAAAAGATGGTGTGATTGAGGGTCCTGCTTCTTTTTTCCCCATGCATTGCACATGTAATGCATGCAAAAAAGGATGGAAGGGTGTCTTCAGTTGTGTGATGCTCCTGAGCAACCTTCAATGGATGCCCCGGTATCCCACATTGAAATGTGACAGCTTCATTGAAAAAGAAGGGCTATCTCCTGATCCCCCTTTCCTCCATACTTAGTGGTTTTGGCTGAGAGGTGTAAATTTGCATGCAAGTGTATGAAAATGTCAAACATCTGTTTATCTTAGCTGGTGCAAATCTCAGGGAGTAATGACAGAAGGTACATGTGCCTAGCATCATTATTATGTACACATGTGAGCCATAAATGTGTTTTAAGAAATGTGGGAGGTTTTCTATTAATTTTTAGTAAAGCATCAGGATCTTTGTCAGCTTTTGCTGGAGGTTCTATGGAATGCACCTAGACATTTCTCACCATTTCAGAGACATTTCTTGGCATTTCCTGGAAGATGAAGTGAAATTTTCCTGGGATCTTTGCAAGGCACATGCTCTACTATATTTCTAGTGTAATTATTTTCAGTGGGTTTATTTGCTCATCATCTCTCCCCTCTAAAATAAAGTCTCCAGCATGATGCTTTACTAAATAGACAAAGAACATAATGGTCTGTGGGGGAAAATACAAAGTTGCTCCATTTCTGCCCCTTCATTTCACCTATTAAATGAGTAGTGAAAATCTAGGAACATGGAGTTCATACCTTTTATTGCATCCCACAAAACACTATGTTGGAAGCCACTTGGCCTTTTCAAGTTACTAAGCATCTAAACTATACAGATAGTAGCTTTCTCCTATTTTAGATATGCTAATAATGAGGCAGATAAAAATAGTCATTCTGGCTTCACCTCTATGATCCAGAGGGACTGAAAATCAGACTCTGGTTTTTAAATGTGGTGGATAGTGAGAATTAATTTTACCTCATTAATGAAGTGTTAACTTGCATCTCATTTATGAGGTGTTGATTTCAACCCCATTAATGAGGTGTTAATTTGTATCTCATTAATGAAGTGCAAATTGCAAGGGATTTGGCATCAATTATCACCCATGAACAGATTTCTGTAAATGGGTGTATATTTTCTGCTCAGATGTAAACAGTAAGTAGGAACTAATACTCACTTCAGGACCCCTCCGAACTTTATCTGCCTGAAGAGTAATCTTGTCTCTTTTACAGTTATGTGGACATCTCCTCTTCAAATACACTGCTCTTCTTTACAAGGGCCTATGATTTTGCATAGATTTAGCATCATCTCAAAGCATGATGAGAGGAAAATGGCCACTATTGCAAAAATGAATATTTTGGAGGATTAGGGAGCTGCAAAGTGAATTATTTCCTAGAGGGTTAAAAAAATATCAGTATTTCTGAGAATTTCAGTTTAGTTCATTTCATTATTTTTCTATTTTTATTTTCCCATACATTCTTGGCAGCTAATTATGTTTGTTTGTTTGTTTGTTTTGTTTTTTGCTCATAATCAACTTCCAGAGCATATACTTATAGTAAGGGGCATAAAAGATTATCTGAATCCATCCAGCTTTTTTTGGAAATAGCTATAGTTTTGTTTTCTGCCATTCAGAATTTACTTAAAAATTACTCTACATAAAAAAACATAAGCAGTGAGGTTTCTGATTTTCAGATGTGGTACCAATCCTGTTCATGACAATGAATATTGTTTCCAGGTTTGCTGTAATTGCTGCAAAGGTCACAGTGGCAGATTACTATTATAAGGTGGTAATTTCAAGATATCAAGTGATCCATGAAGATACCATCTGAGCAATATACTTAGGTTACAGTCCTATCTTACTAGCTTCTGAATAACCATGGATAGAATAGGATCTCATATTTGTTTGCAAGGACACTGATTCAAAGCCATATCACTGAAGCTAAAGAAGCTTAATTCTTGGCCATTTCTCATAATGGCAACTAGTTCATTAAAAATTAACAGGCAAGGTAATAATTCTATATAACACCAATCAAATAATTCAGCGTCAGTCAGACATTATCTGCTATAATCCGTTATTACCTCTTACT
The DNA here is from genome assembly GCA_030867105.1 of Liasis olivaceus. Classification (NCBI taxonomy): domain Eukaryota; kingdom Metazoa; phylum Chordata; class Lepidosauria; order Squamata; family Pythonidae; genus Liasis; species Liasis olivaceus. Next base: position 40,437,663 of record CM061349.1, read on the forward strand.
TTTATTTAGTTATCAGTAAGTTAAATTTCACAACTTCCATTGCAATCCTTACTAAAACGGCACTTTTTTTTTTTTTTACTTAAACACCTTTGCTATTTCTACAATTTTATTCTTCATACATAATTGAACATAATGTGAATTGATTCTAAGTAAACATATTTGGGATTAAAGTGTTAAACTTTTAATAGTTGTCTTGAATGAATATAGGGCTGATATCTTTAGATAACTTGCTGCCAATATATTTATTCAAAATATAATTGGTTCAAAATAGGGAAAGGAGTACGACAAGACTGTATACTGTCACCCTGCTTATTTAACCTATATGCAGAGTACATCATGAGAAATGCCAGGCTGGAAGAATCACAAGCCGGAATTAAGATTGCAGGGAGAAACATCAATAACCTCAGATATGCAGACGATACCACCCTAATGGCAGAAAGTGAAGGAGAACTAAAGAGCCTCTTGATGACGGTGAAAGAGGAGAGTGCAAAAGCTGGCTTGAAACTCAACATTAAAAAAACTAAGATCATGGCATCTGGACCCATCAATTCCTGGCAAATAGAAGGGGTAGAAATGGAAGCAGTAACAGACTTCATTTATTTGGGCTCCAAGATCACCGCAGATGGAGACTGCAGCCATGAAATTAAAAGATGCTTGCTCCTTGGGAGGAAAGCTATGGCAAACCTAGATAGCATATTAAAAAGCAGAGATGTCACCTTGCCAACAAAGATCCGCATAGTCAAAGCTATGGTTTTTCCAGTAGTAATGTATGGCTGTGAGAGCTGGACCATAAAGAAGGCTGAGCACCGAAGAATTGATGCCTTTGAACTGTGGTGCTGGAGAAGACTCTTAAGAGTCCCCTGGACTGCTAGGAGGTCAAACCAGTCAATCTTAAAGGAAATCAACCCTGATTGCTCATTGGAAGGATTGATAATGAAGCTCAAGCTCAGATACTTTGGTCACCTAATGCGAAGAGAGGACTCTTTGGAAAAGACCCTGATGCTGGGAAAGATTGAAGGCAAAAGGAGAAGAGGACGGCAGAGGATGAGATGGCTAGATAGCATCACTGAAGCAATAAGCATGAAACTGAGCAAACTCAGGGAGGCAGTGAAGGACAGGAAGGCCTGGCACAATATGGTTCATGGGGTCACGAAGAGTCGGACACGACTTAACAACTGAACAACAACAAAGTAGATAATGCAGATTTTTTTTCCTTTTTTTCCAAGTTTCCTAAAATAACAGGAACAGTATTTTCAGGTAAACCACCAGACTACTGTACAACTGTTCACAGTTTTAGGGGTAGCATCTCTAAACTGCAAAGATGCAGATGACCCCTAAATGGCAGCAAAAATATAATGAAAACTCTCTTTCCTTTCATCTATTGGTCATCCGGATTTTTAGAGCCTAGATATTCTGCTACAAAATATTTTTCTTTATATTATATAGCCACCAGATATTGGGAGAAAAGGGTATGGTTATTATTCTAACTTTGTGGTCCTTTTTGCCACCCCATAATAGTAATATGTTATGCAATGACTTTTTCAATACACTGTGGGCTTTGGGGTAAAGCTGTTGAATGGTGATGAACCAGTTTCATAGCATTCTAGATGAAACAAATTATCTGGACCGTTTTCAGTTAGGGTTAGGGCCTGGGTATGAAACAAAGTCAGCACTGGTTGCTGTCTTGGATGATCAGTGTCAGGACTTGGATGGATTAATGCACCCCTCCTCAGTAATGCAGAGATATTGTTTGTACATTGGGATTCTCCACTGATGCCAGTGTTCCCTCTGGATGAACAAGTATTATCTGTGAAGGAACAGGCTAATGATTAGGGGGTCCTTCTAGACTCATGTCTCCTGCTGATATTGCAGTTGAAGATTGTGGCTAGAGGGGCCTTTGCCAAGATCTGGCTGGTGCATCAATTGCAACTTTACCTTGTGTAGGAGGACTTAATGGCAGTAACTCATGCCCTCATCACCACCCAGGTGGACTATTGGAATGTGCTTTAATAGTGCTGCCGTTGAGGATTATTTGGAAACTGCAAGTGTTCCTGAATGTAGTGGCCCACATATTTATAGGCTTCCAGAAATGGGAGTATAGAATACCAAATTTGTAGGCCTGCACTGGTGGCCATTTGGTTTCTGGATACAATTTAAATGCTGATGCTCACAGATAAAGGTCTTCATGGCTTGGCATCTAGCTACTTGCAGAACTGCATGCTCCAACTAGAATAGTCTCAGACTACTAGTTCTTGTAAAGAACAGCTACTTGTGATCCCACAATTCTGGGAGGTAAGTGGGGCCAAGGTTAAAAGGTGGCATTTTTCTGAAGCAGTGCCAAAACTCTGGAATGGTTTTCCTATAGAGATCAGACTACCAAAACAAAAGAAAATTGGTTTAAAATTGGTACAAGGTGGAACCTAGGCCTTTTCTCTCCATTTAATTTTTAAAAAGCCCAACATAATTTGAAATCTTTCAGAAATCTTTCAGGCCCTTCTAGATAAATGCAAGTTGTACTATGTTCATCAAGTCATTACTAAAGTGTTTAGGATTGCAACTCTGCTGCAGTTTTATAGCAGCACAGTCTGAAAAAGGCTAGTGGAAATGCGAGAATAGGGCCTTTCATGATCTAGTTGTTGATGAGAACTCAGATTAAAAGCCTTAGAAGAAAAAGGATTCTTAGGGAATCCTTAGAAGAAAATGGATTCTTAGGGATAGATGAATCCATTTATTTCTGGTTCATATCTGATTTATTATAAGGCTATTTAAGTCTACACAAATGCACATTAAAATTATATTATATGCAGTTTATTTATTAATATGATGCCATCTGATTCCATAACAACTCTGAGTGGCATAGTTTACAGTACAATATCCTCCAATATATGTATTTTTGTAGCCAACTTATTTTAATATACACATTTTTTTCTAGAATTTCCCCCAATATCTATCTTTTGGAGTGCAATTTTGGAGCCAAGAACTTCATCTCAAACTTTGGAGAAATATGCAGCCTAAAGGATAACTATGTTCCAATCTGCATATTAGTTGGATGTAATTAGGTTAGTTCACTTTATAACTGCCACAGGCATTATGTGTTCAATTGGAAAGGCAGTCTAAAGTTGTACTTCACATAGTAATGTTTTTTGGGGGAAAAAAAAAGCTTTCTTGAGTTTAAGCATCCAAGTTGGGCTTGCAAGTTAGGTTTGTTGTCTTTGTTCAATATTGTTGCAAACTCATTGACTTCCCATTCATATAAAGACATTGCAGTTCTGTGAGTATGATTAGACTGGTATCCATACTTGAATATTCTGGATTATTATTGTTTTAGAAGATTTGTTTCTTCCCAGGAACACATTATTTTTAAGGAGAAAGCTGAACACTTGCTATAGTTAATGCAGGAAGGAATTCAGAAGGAAGAAGTCCTTTATCAAAAAGGTGAAAGATTTCTATGATCTGAGGAGAAGCTTTATCAGAGAAAATCCAACTAACCCAACTCAGACAAGTGGACTCAGAGAAGAAGAGCTTGCTTCAATCCAGGACAGAAATAAAAGTGGAGTAAGCAAACCTAGAAAGGAGAAAGAAGAGGGGGTGAAAAGCCAGTAATTCTGAGAGACCAAGCAAACAGAAAAGAAGGGCACAGAACCTCAGCCTTATTTTTGAGGAGAAACACCACACTGAAAGGTCACAACACAAATTATTTCAAAATGTATCTTGAAGGGTTTTTAAAACTCTTGTAGATTTTCTCATCATATACACAGCAAAATATATTTTTCAATTCCTGAATCCCAGGGCTTCTTCAGCCACACAGTTCTAACAGATAACTGGGGCAAATAGCTTTGAGTCTAACAAGCAGGAGCTGGAGCTGGTCAAGCAATGCTAAATCCAGATCTGGAATGGGATCTCCAAAATTGTGTGCATGTGTGTGTGCAGCCTGAACATTATCAAACAAACTCTATTTATCTAGCAGGGAGAGAAGGACAAGCTTGATCAATTTATGGAGCCAAATTATAGTATTGCGCACACACATTTACTTTTCTGCTAAAACTGGAGGAGGAATTCTAAGCCAGGCTTAAGTAACTCACTAGATTAGTTAAATGCCTCTTTTGCCATCCAGATCCTTGGAAGCCTTGATGATTTGATTAAAAAAAAAAGTTATTATTTGTGATGAGGCCCTAACAGCAGAAAGATGAGATACCCATATTACATCATTTTGTTAAAGAACAGATTTCTGGATATTTTCAGACATTCAGAATTGAGAATCTTGAGGGTTCTGGTTACAGAATTTTCAGGAAAAAAATGAGAAGCTGTCTAGGATAGTCACTCATGTACATATCAAAAAAAGAAAAGGAACAAGAAAATAGGACAAATTTTCGATCTGCCAATGCAAATGTACAACTATGTTTAGAAACAATCACATCGACTATAACCGAAATATGATAAATTTCAATCTGTGACCACATGATCTGTATTCTATGTAATCTATTGTCTGGGCACTAACTGCTACTTTGCCTTTGAATAAACAGTCTAACTTCAGTGACTTTCTTTGGTTCAGAAGTAAAGAAACAAAATCAAACAGGTTTAAGCATATCCCATGTAACCAGACAATTTTTAATGAGAATCCTCTAAGTCCATCAGCAGATTACGACCAGCTATTTGCAGAACAAATTCAGCACACTCCATACATCAGAAAAACCAAGGGAAAAAACAAACAAATAAACAAAACCTTCATTCTGTTGCTAGGCAACCTCTTTTCAGAACCAGAGTGACCTAGGTGATTTTATATGTAGGACAAGGACCAGTCCTCAAAGAGGACACCAGCAGCATAACCCAGGAGGTTGTAGTAAAATTGGAAGAAAAAAACCTGCTGCAAACTGGTAGAGGTTTTCCATTGGAGGCAATGAAGCAGTTTGAATGCTTGAAATCTGGGTATCCAGGATTTGCTATTCACTGTAGAAAAGAGGATATAAAAATAAATGGGGGAATAAGAATTTGATCACAAGATGAGATAGGGAGGTGAAGGAGAATTTTCCAGGGTCCCTTTGAGCTAGAGATCAGGACACAATCACACTGAACCACAAATTGGGATAGGTTTATTGTAACCTTTTGTTTGATAGGTTATAATAAAAACTATAGACAGATATTTGTCATGCAATAGGACAGATGTGCCAATGTGACTGATAAGGTTAACCTTACTGATTGGGTTAATTCATATGGATAACGGAAAATGTAATAAGGGATAGGAAAAATGAGGTAATATGACCCCAACATAAAGGATCCTTTCATTTAAACAAAAGACACTAAGAATTAGTGTCTAGATGTGTTATTTTAACATAGCCACTATCTAAAAGCTTTGCATTCCAGGTATTAACTGTTATTTCTTCACAGCTGGGTCTGCATTCTTGTGGTTAACACTTTCACTTACGTTGCTAGCAGTTACATTTGGTGTAGGTGAGAATTCCCAGCACCTGATTGCTTTTAGTTAAGCTAGTGATACAGCTTTATATGAAGAATATGTGTGGGTTAGGGTCTTAAACTAGATCCCTCAGATTTACTTGTACAGGGCTTCCTGATAGACAAAGTAGATCTTGCAAGGAAATCAGAATAAGGAAGATGAAGAAGTTAAGCTTGGATTTGAAAAAGTATAAAACATGGAGATTGCAGTTTTAAATATCTGTTAAAATAAATTAATAAAAAAATTAAAAAGAGTGGAGTTTTGGGGTGCAAGAATGGGCAGACCTAAGGGGTCTGCTTGATGCAAACAGACTTGACCCTGGAAGCTATAGCTAGGAAAAAGAAAAGGAAGTAGATAGAGTAGTAAAGCAATTTGAGAAATAAAAATTAGTTTTAAAGGACGATGGAAAGATTACTCAAGAGTAAGGAAGAAAAAAGGCAAAGCTTTAACGTGAGAAAAAGATTATTGGTGCATCAGGCATCTTAAGAAGTGAAAGAAGAGATAGGAAACAAAAAATTCCAGTCAGGAGAGTGAATGACAGAAAGATTATTCATGAGCAAGAGGTGAAGGGAAAATGCATCAGGCTTTCTCCCTGCTGGTATGCCTGCAACCTGGCTTCACATGTGGTGGATTGGCAGATTTCGCACTGAAGGGAATTACTCAATGTATCGGCTGGAAAGAAGACTGAGGCTAGGATAGTGAGGAGTGCCCAGGGTGTGACACCTAGGGCAGAAGCTCATGACTGGCAGAGCCAAAGAGAGGCAAGGAACCAACTGGATTCTGGAGGACCCAACAAGCAGATCCACAACAGTTCCCAGAAGTGAGACTTTTTGCAAGGTAATGTCTTTGCCATGGGATAAATTGGACTGATTGTACAGTATATGGTTGAAAAGATATTACCCCTTCAAAGAAATTATTGGGATGGGTGGGAGAGACACTGAGCAAATTTCTGGACACTGAAGTTCCAGCATAGTGATTTCAATAGTTATGGTGGATAAATTCACTTGGGTGTTTAAATCAGACACTAGATCTGTATTATAATTAATGCAAATAGTAAAATAGCCATTGTTTATTTTGGTTCTGAATGTTTTGGAAAGCCGCTGTTGTATCAGTATCACCACAGAGGTAGAATGTGCTAGTGTCTTATGGTGTAAGGCACCCTCCTACTTTTCCGTATTTATGTTTATAAGGAGAAATTAACTCTCAGCCCTGCACCCTTGAGATAGCCCTCAACCCTGCCATCCCTATACATTTGTTTCAGGATCCTTATTTTCCTTTTTTTATGTGCTAAGATTGAGTTTCACTTCAAATATTGAAGCATTGGCAGACACAATTAAATGGAGATTCTTAATTCAATCTATAAACAGAGCTAAAACATTTTATTTGAAACAAAAGTATAGGTGCATCAAGAGGTAATCGCTGTTGCCATTGGCTTACAAATGAGTTGATATTATTGCTGCATTTCTCTGAAGCTCATATTGACATTGTTGGGAAGGTTTCATGACAATTATATTTAGTAACCAGACTTGTTTTTGGCAAGTGATATAATAAAAGGAAGAAAGAAGTACAAACATATTTAAATATTTAGTTACAATTGTCAAAACTAGCTATGCACATTTGAGTAGGGATGCCAAGATGATTTTCTAAACCCAGCACGCTTGACTTATTTTGTTCTCCCACCTCCTTCCCCACTGTCTGAGATATACTGCCAAAGACAAACCTTGAGGCTTATGTGTTGCTGTTTTTGTTGTGTGGGATGGGGATTTGGAAAGCTGAGGGAGAGACACTGCTATACAATGCAGAAAAGATTGGCTGCAGCAGACCCACCTATATTTTTAGCTACCAAAGTTGTCCCAAACAAAGCTGAGAATGGACTTCAATAGTTGTTTCAATGAGAAAGGCGTTTTCTCTTTCTCTGGCTTGGTGTGATATCTCAAACTTCTTCCTGTCTCTCTGCAACAGATCTTGCTGTTAACTGCTCTCCAAAAACACTTTGCCCTACCATCTTGAAAAGCAACAAAGAGAGCAGGAAGAAAAACTGGTGGGCATTCTTTCTCCCTGAAACAAACTGGAAGGGGTCTGCTGAACTGCAAATGCCAGAAAATTCACAGGAAGCAGTTTTACCATGCTCTTCCACCATTTGTTGTGGTTATATTGCTAATTATCTTGGCTTTGAGAGACAGCTGGGATGGAAAAGAATACTCTACTGAGCTCACTTTGGTTGGCTTTGAATACTCAGAGTTTTCCTGGTTTGGGAAGGGGAGAGTCTTGATTTATAAATTTCTTGATATCTGTTCAATACAGTTTTATAGTCACATTGTGAAACTGTATGGCTATATTATTAAAAATAATAACAACTCAGGTCCCCTTACACAGTAGCATACTGTAGATTAGTCCTGAATGTACTCTTTAAGTAGAACCATCTGCATTTGTTCAGCGAGCCTACATGAGGGTTAAAAAACTGAAGCCTAGCCAAGACTGCATGTGCAGTATAACACCCCCAGGTTCCTAGTTTCACTTTAGACCTTTGGGAAATGTATTATGAGAATGGCCACACTCATTATAGCAGGCATTTTGTGAAAATGCTTCCCACATGCTCAAATCCTATTATAAACCAAGGTTCTGCACACTGTTAGCAATTCTGACTTGGAATTCTGGGAATTTTAGTTCGTATAAAGGTGAAGGAAAGTTACTCTGGAGATTAGCACAAGCAACATTTCTCTTGTCTGCTGCTCTGAAGGTCACATGCTAGGGGAAAAAAAGGCAGCAGTTATAACTTGCATGCCTCAAAAATTTAAGCACTGTCATGCTGTCATCACTAATGCAACCAATACCTGCTTCTGAAGCATCTGCTTCATGAATAACCAATGAGGAAACTGTCATAAGCAGATGGAGTGTAGCTGAACGAGTTCCCGCTGGGCAGACATAACATAGCTAGCAGTTACAAGGAGCATATCATTTCAAGCTTTTATAGTTATCTAGCAAATCCCACTAATGATATGTGGATCAGGGATAGGGAGGAGAATGGACTCAGAGATCTGGAGAAATACAAAACTTTCTAAAACTTTCAAACTGATGTGAACATGTGCAGGTTTCAGAAAACACATAGCTTTATGTTCATGCTGTAGCAATACAGTATATCCAAGTGGCTAATAGGGACAGAGTCAGAGATTATCATGAACTAGTTTTCAGCCTGTCACCTGAATCTCTGGACATAAGAGGGCAATTCTATTTTTCAAGTTTTGACATCAACAGTGAGGTTGTCATAGTAATTGCCTGGTTCTCAGTATTAACTTGAGTGCCTCACACTGCTCAGCTCAGTCTGAAACAAATGTTGGGCCCCTGCTGGGATGTTTATGGAATGAGATCACTGTGAATTTGAAGGAGAATCCATTTCATCTGCTATTCTGAATCTAATCTTTTGATCAGAACATAATTAGCTTTTGGGTTTTGCACTTTTCCAAATGCTGCAATGTAGTTCTTGGATCTCCTCCCCCCCCCAAAAAAAATAAAATACACATACATGGATTAAGTAGTTCAGGACTGTGAACTTCAGATAAAATGTTTTAATAAGTCAATATTTTATTTATGTAAATAATGGAATCTAAATCTCAAAGCACAAACCCATTATTGTGAAATCACAGTTCTCTATAGCCCTGTTCAAGTAGAGTAGAGTGGTTATCTTATTTTGTATCTGCTTTTGCTTAAAAGGGGGAGAAGATAGAGGGAAAATCCAGATTTCTAATGATAATCATCTCCCCATCTGAGAGATTCTTCCACAAATGTCATCTCTGCATGCCATGGTTTCTGGGGGTTAGCCTGGAATGCAACTTGCAAAATTTTGATTTTTAACATATATATACTTAAAACTACAATTTATGCTCAAGGGTCTGGGGAGGATAAACTTCATCAGATTTTCTTCATCTTTGGAGAGTCCAGTGTTTGTTTTTGGTTACTCACTAGTCAGTTCCCCACCTCTTTGTCTACAAGGGTCTGTGCCACGCTTATAAAAAACATGAGGTTATCTATTAGTCCTAACAGCTCAAACCAAAAGTCCCTTGTGCAAATAATCTGCTTTCAACTTTATGGTCTGTCTGTTCAAATGCTTTTTTGGTTCTTCAGACTGTAGGCAGTCTGTAGAATGCCAGATTACAAGTCATGACAACTGGCAAATTAGGGTTTAAAGTTAGATGCCTGCCTAGCAATTCAAATATCAATACTGAATATACAGAAATGCCTCCTGATAGTTTGACCATGCAGGTTTATTACTTTACTGAAGGTAGTAAGACAAAGACTCCCTGAGTTAAGGTTAGCCCCTGATAACCACATGGACACATTCATGAAGTTTTCTTGGTAAAAATTAAGAAGTGGTTTTAAATCAAGAAGTGGTTTCAAACCAAGAAGTAGTTTCAAAATTAAGAAGTGTTTTCAAAGACTCCACGAGAAGTGGTTTGCTGTTGCCTTCTTCCAGATTTCTTTTAAAAGTCTACAGCCCTTAGAGATTTCCCATCTATTTACTAAGAAGGTCATTTTTAGAGGATCAGCCAAAGTTCTCTAGGTGCTGCCACCTGTGATAGTATTCAGAGATGACACTCTGTCATGACTATACAGCTTACCAGCAGATGCAATCATATTTCAGCTTAATCTTTTCTTGAATATGATTCTGCCTTATAGGACTAAATGTTCAGGGGGTTAAATAAATGTTTGCCTCTTAGTGCTTGGAAAGGTTATTACTGTACCTGCCTTGCTACAACTTCTCATTATTTGTCTGACCCAAATGTTCAGGTCTGCTTGTGTATTTAGCCAGTTCATAGCACACCAAAAAGAATCTTGCTTTGATCATGTTCATGTGTCAGAGTTTGCATGTGACAAGAAGCAAACAAAGGAAGAATAGCGGAGTCACAGTACTCTGGGGTTTGTCAGTACCTGCCCGGCTCCCCTTGCAGGCCAACCTAATGGGAAATCTGAAGAGTACTAAATGAGCACAAAATGTTGTAATTTGGAGTCATTTCAGAAAGACTTTTAGTTCCACCTGATTCTAATTTTACTTGAATATGTTCACTGGAGTACATCCATAAGATGATGATTATGGAAATGAGTGACATTTCAATTGAAAGGTGTAGTACTGTATTAAAATGTTATCTCTAGGACAAAAAGCAACTGTCCAAAAATTTGACACATCTGTGATATTGTCTCCCCAAAATAATAAATGTAACAATGGCTGGGATGTGTAAAAAATGCAAAGGCTAAACCAGCAGACAAAATGGTGTATGAAAAGCACCCCCTGTGTTATTAATAATTAATGTGTCAGTGTGTAGGCCTTTATTTGTTGGAGAAACTGCTACCTGGAGATAATGCAATAGTAAAGGCAATCTGGATGCTTTCAGCAGATAGTTTCAATGCGTTTGATATGTTTTTGTTTATTGAAAATTGATGAGGAGTGCTGCAGTTGTCATTTCTATTTTCAAACTATCAGAGGGCCACTACTTCTCATTCATTTTCTAATTCAATTGTGCAAAATTTACTAATGACAAGTGTATGGTTTGATTCCCTATTGAATGTTCTGTTGTTGGTATAAGCAGTAATTATATACCAGGTGGCTATCCCTCTCTCTTACACTGATCATAAGAGCCACTAGAGTTGATGAGTAAATATATATATTTATGGCATAGTGGTTAAAAGCACCAGTCTAGCAACTGGGAAACCATGAGTTATTCACAAAGCCAGCTGGGTGACCTTGGGCCAGTCCCTCTCTCTCAGCCCAAGGAAGGAGGCAGTGACAAACCCCTTCTGAGAATTTTGCCAGAACAACTGCAGGGACTACAGGCAGTCGCCATCAGCCAATAATGACTCAAAGACCCACACACAGAGAATATAAATACATAAATAAATATCTGTTTATAGATGGATATAAATACCTACCCTGGGTTTGAACTCCAGATCACTTTCACAGTTGAAACAAAACTGCTTTACACACTAACTACAAGAAGCTTTCCTGAAAGTGGAATATTTAAACAGCTGTTAATTAGAGATCACAAACTCAGAGCACAATAGATCCCTTGCGAAAGAGTGCAACAGCTACTAGAAATGTGCCTTCGTTGGTACAGACCATTGCTTTCACCTAGCCTATTAAAATGCTGTCTTTTAATAGGTGGAATTAGTATGTGATATAAAAGAGGAAATGGGACTGTTGGTTCCCAGGAATTCCCCAGCATTTTCATCTCAGCTTCTCCTTTGCAAAGGAAGGGTAGCTTATGACCCATTTCATTAAGGAATTACACACCATTTATGGATTCCATGCAGGAAATGTACCATTCAGAAAATGAAAAGGGAGCCATTTGCCACGGTCTTGCAGTTACTTCTGATTAATCATACTTTTCATTATCAAAAATAAGCCCAGTTATAGGCAGGCCTTATATCAGGAACTTGGGATGTTGGTGGCACTGCATAATCACACATTTCACTTAACTTCAATGAACAGTTCTCACATGGTTTATAAGCAAACTTACAATAAATAGCTTGTTCATTCTACATTCACCTCACTGTATGCTTTTGAAGTCCTTCATTTCTGAGGGGTTCTGAATAAAAATGTAATGTTTAATTAAGCAGACATCAACATTTGCCCCAAAGTTCTTAATATTTGCTTTGAGCAGTATTTTGTAATAAGTCCCTCAGGGTGATTATCCAGAATCTCCTTCAATAAGTCTGGGGTATTTTTAATTACTTGGCATAGCTCCATCCCCTTTGCAGTTCTGAATCAAAGCACATCAATTTATGGTAGATGATGACTCAGTGTAAATGTCAGCCCAGTTTATGGCTGCTGGAAAAAAAAAAAGATGAATTCCATGCTAGAAAATTATTAGGAAAGGAAAATAAAACTGCAACTATCATAATACACTTTAATACATCCTTGGTGACATCACAATTGCAATACTTTGCATATATGTCTGGTCATCACACCACAGAAAGGTGATTGTAGAGCTAGAAATAGAGTTAAAAAATAAAGGGAAATCAAAAGGATCAGCAGGCTAAAACAGCTTCCTTCTATGGAAAGATATAAGTTTTTGCTTAAAACAAAAGCACTCCTGGGGTGATATTTAAATCTTAAATTAGACTGTGAGTTCTAGGCCTCCCTTAGGCATGAAAGCTGACTGGGTGGCTTTGGGCCAATCACTGTCTCTCAGCCCAACCCCCCCCCCCCCACACACACACACACACAGGACAGGGTTGTTGTGGGGAAAATAGGAGGCAGGAGTATTAGGATTGTTTGCCACCTTGAGTTGACCAAATATATAAATTTTTAAAATGCAAGGTAAAATGTAATGACAACAACAACAACAACAGAAGAGTGAAGAAAATCTTAAAGGTCAAACTCAGTGGCAGAAATACCATCAAGGTGATTAACACCTGGGCAAGATCGCACAGACTGGCTACAAACAACAGCATTACAAAGTAGCAACAATGGTGCATTTGAATATCTGCAAGAAATACCATCTGCCTGCAAGCAAGAACTGGTGGGGCCACAAAACAGAAAGTAATAGAAAATGAAGAAGCTCAAGTGTTCTAGGACTTCAGAATTCAAACAGACAAGCACCTGCCACACAACACCCCATATCTGCCTATCCTGGGTCCTTGGGAAGGACTCGATAGGTGGATAAAAATGCCAAATCCAGTCCAAACATTTGACTTAACCATTGTTGATAAGAAAGACAAAAAAAATCTGGATAGTGGACATTGCAATACCTGGAGACAGCAGAATAGAAGAGAAAGAGCTGGAGAAAAATCATAGAATATAAAGACCTGCAAATAGAACAACTATGGCAAAAGAAAGCAAAGATAGTACTAATAGTTATAGGTGCCTTAGGTGCAATCCCAAAACAACTGGAACAGCACTTGAACACCACTGGCATTGACAAAATCACCATCGGTCAGTTGCAAAAGGCAGCTTTACTTGGCACAGCTTATATCCTGCAACGATACCTTTAACACCATCAAACAACCACATCTGCCTATCCCAGGTCCTTGGGAAGGACTCGATAGGTAGATAAAAATGCCAAATCCAGTCCAAACATCTGACTGACTGTGTGACCAATCATAATATAATTTATGCATTGTTTTTATTTATTTGATTTATCCAGGAGCTCAAAGGGGTATACATAACACTCCCTCCTCCAATTTTCCTTTATAACAACCTTTTAAGGTAGATTGATCTCAGAGTGGCTGGCTTGAACTCACCCAGTGAGTTGCCATGGTTCAGGGTGGGTATGAGCCTGAATTTTCCTGGTCCCAGTGCAGCAACTTAACTACTCTACTGGATAGAACTATATAAAATCATGCACATAGAAATTGCAGGCAATTTTTTTTTTCTTCCCTTACAATGAGAGAACTCAGGGCCATCCATGGAAACCAAGTGGTGAATCAAGACTGCGCGCACGCACACACACACACACACACACATTTTTTTCTCTAATTAGACTATGGAATTCACTACCATTAGATGTGATGGTGGCCACCTATTTAGATGGGTTTAACATGGGACTAAACAAATTCATGGTGCTGTGATTAGCAATGACTGTTGGTTGTGAGGGCTATTCTATCTCCTGTACCATCTGGGGTAGTAAAAGCAGCCATGGAAGAAAACTATTGCCCCCATGTTCTTCTTATAAGCTTCTCAGATCCATGCTCCTTGTCTGTTTCTCATTGCCCTGGGGTTTTCTTGTTTCCTAGCCATGTGCGTGATACATATGCAACGAAGTGCACAGCTATGTATACAGTTAGATAAGGACTCAGTTTAACAACTGTTGAACTAATGGTTTTAAATGGTGGAAGATAGGATGCAAACTACTTGTATCCTAGAAAAGAAAGCACAAAGAAATCAGTCACATTTGTTGTCTAAGCATCCTTGCTCCAATTGACCAAAGGTAATCAGGGTTTAGTCACTCACCCTAACAGCACACTGCTGATTTCCTAGATAATCTGAAAGCCCCCCCTCCCACCCCCCACCTAAAGGTGCTTCATTTAATCTGTATCATTCCCTATATCTTTCATCCTATGAGCTTGATAATTATACTGAATCAGTTCTTGGAACTTTCAAGTCCTCCCAGATTTGGTTTTCATTAAAACAAATCTTTTGATCCAATCTCAGAAAGGTGCTGGATAGCTTTACAAGATATCTTAGAAGATGTAATTATAGAGTTATAACTTCATGCCAATAAAATTAAATGCTTTCCTGGGATTGGCCATCTTTCTTCAATATATTCCCTTTTTTCCCCTTTCAGTACAACTTTTGCCTTGTGCCTAAATATTGTGTCTAAGTTCAGGGGGCCCAGATTTCAGTGCCTATAAAGGGACACAAAAGAGTGAGGTCTTAAGAAATGGGAGTCTATTTCTATCTGAACATAATACAGTACCTTCACAAACATAATATTGAAAAACACTGAGTTTTGTGGTAGGTTTTCTTCCCTATATAACCTGGATGGTAAAGATTTTCATTTAGGAGGAAAAAGTAAACATGGTAGAAGGTTGAATATCTACCTGGATCAGGGTCAGCTGCGTTATTCTCCATTATTCCCACAAACATTTTTTCTCCTTATATATATATATTTGATGTTGAATGTAATTTAATTTTTTCCCCCCTGGAACATAGGTAATCAAAGAATAAGAAAGTGCCTTGATATTGGCTCTGTCTTTGAAAAAGTAGACAGAGTCATCAATATGCTTGCTTAATGGTTGACTTTAAATGCTAGGAGTTTGTTAATGATTCAGCTGGCAGGTAAAATAATAGATTTATGAGATAGCCATGAGTGTCTTGGAGAGAAGTATATTCCACTGCCAAAACAGAATAGGTCATTCAGAATATTATAATGCATTCATGTATAATATAGATGCAACAGCTGTGGCATTGTCTATATGATATGAAAAGCCACCATAATCTCTGGAGGCGCTGAATGAAAAATAGCCACTTAGGTGTTTATGGAATCAAGATGAACCAAGGGGATGACCTTATTGCTTGAATTCATGAGCAAAAGCTAGAGAACACATTTTTCTGTAAGTGAAATATGAATCAAATATGCACTGAGTTTTGTTAATGAAAAGATTCTGTGTATCAGAAGATATATTTTGGAAGACAATGATAAGAAGATGCCTCGTTTAATAAAAGCTGAAGAAATGGTTTAAATCAAATGGTAAGTGAAATGGAATGATTTTAAAGTCTAGCCAACTTCCCAAGGCTTCTTTTAAGAATAACTTTCCTATTAATGGATGGCATGAAAGAAATCTAGTGCTGAATAAGGGGGTAGAGAAAAGAGCTTCTATTGCATATGGTTTTAATCTTTGTACTTTTAGGGCAAACAATCAAGCAAATAACATTGTAGGTGAGGTATTAGAAAACAGCTAAATTGCTTTTTAATTTGATTTCTCTAATATTCATTGTTTGGTATCATTTTAGAAATTGATTCTCTTTTTACCTCATTAAATAATCAGCAAGAATGTAACAATAGTTTGGCTTTTTTAGCATATTCATTCAGTGTGCACATTTTTGTTCAGAACAAAGGGTGACATCTCTTCCCTAAATCCATTTTGATTGTCATGAAACAATTTAACAATGGCTGCTGTTAATTTTAAATTACAGAGACAGTAGTCAAACAAAATAGTCCAAATGCTATTTCAACAACAACAACAACAACAACAACAATCCCTAAAACATCTCAGGCTATTTTCAGTCCTTTTTGCACTGGGAAGCTCTTGATGTGTTTCTCATTTAATATGCTTAAGTGGAATTAGGTCACAATCAGTCATATTTTCCAGACCATTTAATTTCACCCTGATATCTTTCAAAAATTGATGATTTGAAGACTGTCTGTCCTTCAGTTCTCTGAGAATTTTGTTCTCTGACCTAATTCTCTACCTTGTTTTGGACACACAGTATGTGGGGCACCACAAACATATATTCCAAAACCCTTCCTCAGTTCTCTTTGACTTGCCTTATGGAAGAATCTGAAATGAATACAGTGGCACAACAGAGCTCACTTTATTGGTCATTTAATATAGCAAGCCCACAACTATGGAAATATCTGGAGACTATAAAGAAGAACCATTGGTACTTTGACCTTTCTAGGGAATATCCTTGTTCATGAATCAAAGCATTTCATTTATTAGTACATTCTTAAGGGGGAATGAATGCTCTGCTGGGTTCACTACTGTATCTGAAAATCCCCTAACCCTAAAGAAATATAGGTTCTCAAAAAAAAAAAAAAAAAAAAAAGCTAGATGAGAATAATCATATCAAGGGGAAAGTCCATCAAAATTCTACTAAGAACAATTTGAAAACTCTCAGTAGATTAAATGGCTTCAGAGGCTAAAATATTCTTTATGTTTGTGTGTTACAACTTGAATGTAAATCAAAAACTAAAATAGAATAATAATAATAATAATAATAATAATAATAATAATAATAATAATATTACAATCTATAGCTAAACAAGGAGCTGGTTAAAGGAAATGAATTCTTTGCACCTGGCTACAATTGTTTTTATATTACAAGAAGGTATGTGGAGTCCTTGGTTCTCTTCGAGTTTGGTTGTTTGCTTGCAGAGATTTCATTGCACAACTAGATATTATCATCAGTGCTAGTGAGTGTGGGGTTTGCTACCTGTTTATATGTAGTAGCTTGCCCTGCTACTGTTGGTGGGGGTGTGGTTTTCTCCTTGGTAGTTCATTGATTAGGGTATTGTTTTCTGCTTGATTATTTGTCTGGCATTAATCCCTGCTTATCTGGGTGTTGGCTGCTAGAAGGGATGTGTTCTGATCTTTTCATTTTTTTCTTAGCTTTTTGTTGTCTCTTTTTAATGGTGTGTAAATATGGTTTATTTCTATGTGTCTATTGATGGCTGATTTGTCTGAATGTCAAGCTTCCAGGAATTCCCTAGTATTTTTGGATTTGGATTAGTCCAGGATGCTCACAGTTTCCCAGTTGAAATTGTGGTTGAGTCTGTCAATGTGTTGTGAGATTAAGGAGTTTTCATTGTGTCTTCTGACTGCTAGTTGGTGTTCATGGATGCCCTCTGCTAGCCTTCTGCCTGTCTGTCCTATGCAGTATTAGATGACTCCTGTTTTTTCTTCTTGGGCTACTGGGTCTTTTGGTTTACTTAAGATGTTTTGGAAGGCTTTAGTTGACTTGTGTGCTACGGTGATGCCATGTGGTTATAATAGTCTGATGGCTGTTTCTGAGATGTTTTTGATGTATGGTAGTGTTACCCTTTTCATAGCTTGTGTTGTAGTGTGTTGAGTGGTTAGGCACTTTTTGATAAAGTTGCATGGATATCCATTTTGTTTGAAGATGTACAGGTATTCTGTTTCCTTTTTCTGGGGTTCTGGGTTGCTGCAGTGCATTTGTGCTTTTCTGATTAATGTTCTTACACAGCTCCTCTTGTGGGAGGTAGGGTTGTTACTTTGGTAATGGAGTAATAACCCTACCCGTGGGTTGGGTTTTTTTTTGAAAGACGTGTGTTTCTAATTTACCATTGTTTCCTCTGCTGATGAAGATATCCAGGAAAGGTAGTATATTGTTGTTTTCTTCTTCCCTTGTGAATCTTATTCCTCTGAAAATGTTGTTGATTGTTTCATGTGTCTTCTTTAGTTATTCCTTTTTTTATTAAGATGAAGGTGTCTTCTACATACCGGATCCATGTTTTTGGTTGTATGTGTGGGAGTGCTATAGTTTCTAGATGCTGCATTATGGTCTCTGCTATGAGTCCTGACAGTGGTGATCTCATGGGTGTGCCTCTGATTTGTTGGTATATCTGTCCATTAAACTGAAAATAGGCAGTGAGGCAGCAGTTGATGAGGTCCATGATTTTGGATATTTCGATCTTAGTTTATTTGGCTAGGTCAGGTGTGTTGCATAGTACTGTTGCCATGGATTCTTTCACAAGTTATGGATCTATGGACCTGAAGAGTCCTATGACATCAAATGAAACCATAATTTCATCTTTTATTTTTAGATCTTTGATTTTCCAAAGGCACTGTAATGGGGAATTGATAGAATATTCACTCTCCTCTATGAGATGTCCAAGTTTTTTTGTAAGTTCTTTGGCTATGTTGTAAGTTTGGGTCCCTGGAAATGATACAATTGGATGAAGAGGTATGTCTAGCTTGTGTATTTTTGGGTGGTCATAGAGGCATGACAGGATGGGTCCACTGCTTTTCATCTGCCATTGTTCTTCTTTTGAGGATGTATGTTTCTTTGTCCTCCAGTAATTCTTTGGCCTTTTGTATGTATTGTGATCTGTCCACGATAACTGGTTTGGCCTTTGTCTGCTGGGAGGATGGGGATGGTTTGGTCCTTCTTTAGGTTTTTGAGCATTGTCCTCTGCTTTGAGTTGGTTCTGCTTCTGTGTTTTTCTGTAGCAAGTCTGTGTGTCTTTTTTTGTGGGTCTTTGTGGCAAGTCCTGTGATTTTAAATGCTGCTTCCAAGGCTGGAAAGAATTCGAACTGATTAGCATTGTCTGTATTATAGTCGAGACCTTTCTGGAGGATATTGTATTCTGCGGTGGAGAGTGGGCAGCTGGACACGTTGACTACCCTTTCGGGTTCAGGTGCCTCTTTGCTTCTGGTGTTTGGCTTCAGCAGTTTGGTTTGGAGTTTTGTTTCCTTTTTTCAGCTTATCTTAGGGATGAAGTCTTGATGGTGCTTGTTGACATTTTTGTGTGTTCTGGGGTCATAGTTTGTTCCAGTTGCTCCTTGAGGTTATCTAGGGTGTGCTAGTATTTAGTCTGAGGTGACCATCCATGATCATTAGATATATAATTTTTTGGCCAGTTTGCTGAGCTATTTTCCATCCAGCTGCACATTTTATCAGCCATCAATCAGCAATCAGCCATCAATAGACATACAGAAATAAACCATATTTACACACCATTGAAAAGAGACAATAAAAAAGCTAAGAAGGAAACAAAAAGGTCAGAACACATCCTCTCCAGCAGCCATCACCCAGATAAGCAGGGATTAACATCAGACACGCAATCAAGCAGAAAACAATATCCTAATCAAGGAACCACCAAGAAGACAACCACACCCCCACTAACATTGGCAGGGAAAGCTAACGTAGAAAAACAGGGAGCAAATCCCATACTCACTCACTCACACTGATAATGTTACCTAGTTGGGTAATGAAATGTCTGCAAGCAAATATTCTCTTCTATTGGCCTCCCCATCTGGCCCTACATTTCAATATGTAAAAGGTACATCTGAGGAATTATTTCATGAAGCCTAGATAGATGATTGATTGATTGATTGATTGGGAAGCCAGGGAGGTCAGAAAGATATTTGCCCAGTTAAGGACATTCCATTCACTAACTTACTTATAGCCACCCTCTAAATACATTCTAAATTTAAATATAATTGTACCACTGCCTTTCCAAATAATAGGAACATATACATTTTGAATGGTTATATAACTTTTGGGAGCTAGTAGCCACAAAATAGATGTCCAAGAAAGATGAAAATAAACAAAAAGTTGCTTGACTAGGTCATTTGGTCATATAGTTCATAAAAATCAAAACTGTCTTTATGTATATGAAATTCATTAAATATTTCTGCTTATGAGTCTATAAAACCACTACTTTTGTGTTTTTCTTTAAATACTTCATTGAAGTTGTTAGATGTTTCAAGAGTAAGGGGTTAACATTTATGTCCCTTTTGTCAGCAGTGGAAAACATTTCCTATGCTAGCTTTGTCCTGTGAAACTCAATGAGCTTGAAAGCTGTTCCTAAAGATTGAAGAAACCCTGGAACAATATGGAAGATGGTTTGTAGACTTTAGGGTTGGGAAAACAGCTTGATAAAAATTAAGTATTCTATTTTGCACTATCAGAACTGCTTTTCACTAGCACAAAGCCAACTCCACCTGCAAATGTGCAGAATTTCATTTCTGTTCCAAACTAGAAAAGAATTTTTGTAAGAAATGGTTGGGCTGTAAGTTTACTAATTTGTTTGCAAAGCAAACCCAGTCATTGTTCTGAAATTGGCAGCATCATTAGTCTGAATGGCATGTTCCTGTCTATCTTCTTTGATCACGCTATGCTAGCATACTAATAGCCAGCATATCAATCCTCAGGATCAAGCTGTACCATTTTTAATAATTTTGCAGAAGAAATGCAGACTGTGAGGAAAAGTAAGTTTTTTAAAAGGAAAAGGAGCAAAACTTAGGCTCCAGTGCAAATTAAACAATTCATCTGAAAGTAGTACAATGTGCTACTGTCCACTTCATTTACAAATGTGAGTGGAGAAACATGAATTGGACATGACATGCTAATATTATTTATGAAAGATTATAGTATGTCCAGGGAAGTTCTGAACTTCTAGAATTGTCTTTCCAACTAATAATTTCTATCATGACAATCGGGAGCACATTTATATTAATGCCATGGTATTCCTTGGTATTCATGGTATTCTGTATGGAGAAAAATCAAATTGGGAGGAAACAAAATAGAAGCTAGGGCCCATTAAGAACATTTTTGCCTGGTTTGTTTTGCTGATCTTAAAGATGAGTGCTGACATTTCTTAATATTTGCTTTAAATCTTACCCACTTCCAAATGGAATAAATGTTTGCATGTTTGCATGTTTTCAATCTAATATGAAACCTCAGAGGATATCATGAGGTGCCAATCATCATCAAACATCTGGAGCATCACTTGACCACCATCAGCATTGGCAAAATCACCATCAGTCAATTGCAAAAGGCAGCTTTACTTGGAACGAGTAATATCCTGTGACGATACCTTTAACACCATCAAACATCTGCCTATCCCAGATCCTTGGGATGGACTTGATAGATGTATAACAATGCCAAATCCAGTCTAAACATCTGGCTGACTGTGTAACCAACCATAATAATAATAAATAAATAGGGAGTTATGCTGAACACAGTTGACCAAGCACACAAATGGGCATTGAGAGAGCTGGACTCTCCCTCCCCAAAATGCTATATTGAATTATTTCCAAATCATAACCTTTTTGCCATGGTTTGCTACCATTCACAGCCATAAGGAAACACTGCTCTATCAATGCCCTCTATAACAGAACAGAGGAAGTAAACACTGCTTACCATCCTGTCACATGATCTCCAGATACACAAGCTGGACTTGTAGGATGTTAAACTCATCTGGGAAATCCTTGAGCTGAAACAGCTGGTTTTTGATGTGCACAGGGCTCTCATGGGGGTATGAATTAGCCTTGTTTGCCTTATGGTAGGCAGCACCATGAAGTTACATCTGAACAGCAATATTTTCATAGGAAATTAAATTCTTAAAGACCATCTGGTAGCTTCAGTTGGTCCAGAATGCAGCTGTAACATACTACTCCACAAGCTGCACTGGCTGCCAGTAGGCTTCTGGGTATGATTCAAAGTCCTGGTTATCATCTTTAAAGCCCTACGGGGCTTAGGGCCTGGCTACCTGAGGGACTACCTTCTCCCAAGAACATTGCCTACCCCACACACTCCCATAAGGAGGGCATGCCCCAGGTTCCCTTTTGGAAAACTTTGCCACCTATGGGACCTTGGAAGTGTGCCTTTTAAGTGACTGCCCCTGTGCTCTTGAACAATCTCCCCCAATAGATGACAGGCTCAAACTCTGCTTGCTTTTAGGAAAGCCGTTAAACCTGGTCTATTCCCCAGGTGTTTGGGTCCAGTTGAGTGGAGTCCCCTTTTGTTTTTCATTATTACTGTGTTTGGCCACCATTTTATATTTTGCATTTTATATTTATATATTGTGTATGTTTAATGTTATGTGGCTTCCTTCCTTCCTTCCTTCCTTCCTTCCTTCCTTCCTTCCTTCCTTCCTTCCTTCCTTCCTTCCTTCCTTCCTTCCTGTGTATTGCTTGTTTTTCATCCACAGTCACATTGTTTAAGTTAGGCAGCCTTATAAATCCAGTAAAACAAACAAACAAATACATATTCACCACCAAAGTGGAAAAGAATTGCTACTGTCTAAGTAATACCAAGGCTGGAGTTTTGGGATACATGGCTGACAGCTGAACAAAATGAGAGACTGCACTTTAGAAGGGTGGAAAGCTTTGCAAAAGATGCTCTGATCACAAGCAAGCATATATATTTTGGAAACTGCTATAAAAGCATTTATGTGGGAAACAGTATAAAAAAATTACATTACATAAAAAAAAAATTCTATGAGAGTAGGAATGTACATGGAACCAGTAGAGACCTTTTTGTTATTTACAGTGACAACCATATGGAATGGGATGGGACTATCAGAAAGCATTAGCTGAATGAGGGAGATAAACTTATCAGTTTTGTACACTAATTGAGAACTGTTGAATACAGATGCAATGTACAGAAAAAGGAACTAGAGACAGAATGATTGAAGTGGAATAAAAACATTTGTACTTAATATTATAAATACTAGAACAGAACAGAAAGGAACAGAACAATATATGTGGGTATCTATAGTGGGAGGATTGATCTGCTGTTACACCAGGTAATAGATAGTGAGCCCACCCATAGGTGTTATCTAAATAATCTTGTCCCAGATTCTGTATCTGGATCAAATTTATGTATAAAACAAAACAAACAGTTTAAAAGAAAAGGAAAATTGTGTCTACAGTGTTTATAGAGAGGTGGAAAGAGTCATACATATTATTTCTTTCTCCAGCTTCCAAGCTATCTGCTTCTAGTAGAATCATCAGCTGGAGTAGCAAGTTAACTCATCAGTACATTGCAGACACTTTAAAATAACTTACTACTTTGGAGAAGTCTCTTACGGTGTTCCTACCAGCAGCTGATGTTGAAGATAGCATAACTGAAACTAAATGTGTGCTGCTTATCTTCCAAGGAACTTATCAAGAGCCTGTTTTTTTTTTTTTTTTCATTTCAGACATTGCCTATCAGATAAATATTTCATTTATTTCTACACAAAACGTCAGTTAACTGCTGATTTAAAAAAATCATATTAAAAAAATCTCACATTCAGAGGAGACAGTGAAGATTTCCTTCCTCCCTCCCTCCCTCCCTCCCTCCCTCCCTCCCTCCCTTCCTTGGAAAATAGTAGCCAATGAGAGCTCCAAAGATGTAGATGCCATGGAGTAGAGTAAGCCATACTGCAGTGAAAAAATCTGACAGCTAAATAAATAAATAAATAAATAAATAGATTCCAGCCTCCCCTCATCACAGAAGCAGGGAGATGTGGGGTGAGCTGACTCTTACCAGCATGTAGAACTGGCATTTGAGCACAAGCATTTGAAAAATGGTTAGTTTGTTTGCCTGAGGGAAGAAGGTGGTCCATCCTATCCCTATCATACATACGCACATATACATTTAGAAGTAGAACTGTACCTGGTTAGATGTAAACTGATTAGTTGAAAATATGGTATTTTGCTTACAGAATTTTTTTCAGTATGTTTCAAATGTCCATGTTTTTGTTAGCTCCTTCTCTTTTACCTCCATTTAATTAACCCATTTAAATATTAGGCAATTCTGTGGCCTGACTGGTATCCTACAGACTCTGTACAATACCAGACTCCCTGTGCTGTGTTACCTTCAACTTGTGTACAAAAATTTAAGAAATAAAGGGGAGTGGCTGTTCTGGTCTGGCTAGGAGAATCTGGTAAATAGGGATAGGTGGCAGTGAAACCTGTAGAATAGATCTTGAGTGTAAATTAGTTGTTTATGCAGACTGGAACAGCTCCCAAGGCACAGACAGATGATGACATGTGTCATCACAAACTTTATAACATCTTCCATTCAAATCCAAGAGACACAAATGTGCTTATATGTGAATAGATTGTGGCCAATCTATATAACTTTAATGAGATGGTGTCCTGTCATGTAAAGAATACTATTCATGACACTTTCACTCTGCTAATAATTAGATTAAAATTACATTGCCAAAACTTGTTTTCAGCCATTAGTATACAGACTTTTTTCCTTGTGAAATCCATCCGTTCCAGAACACAGCTCTTATATACCTTTGTGACAGTAAAATTAAAGGCATGGAAAATTGCTGCAACTTTACTTCTTACTACTTGAAGGACTGCTATAATTCACCAAAGGGACAGCTTTGCAATCCATTTACAGCAAGCTACATTGCTAATGGGTTATTGTTTCGGAGAGCAGTGATGGAAAGGAAAAAACACAACTCTCCTCACCATATTTTATATGTCAGGAGAGACCAAAAAAAAAAGAAGAAGAAGAAGAAATCCATTCTATGGTAACCAGATTTATTTTACTTTTGGTTCCATTCTGGTCACTTTAATATTTGATACCTAGAATGTTGTGAAACAAAATAAAATCATTTGCCAAGGAATATGCTTTCAGGTTCTTCATTGCATCAAAGGATTTTTCATGGAACTTTTAATGGCTTTGAAAAAGGACTATGAGCAATTTTACCAATCACATTAAGCCTTTCAAACTAATGTGTGTGAAAGTGACAAATGATGTAAAGAGGTAGGACTGTGCATGTTGGCTTCTTCTAAATCTTTCATGCAGGGCTCCCCTGCCACCTCTTAGCTAGATTTTGCTGTGTGGAGAGGCAAAATGTGAAAGCAAAGTTTTTTGTGTCTTCTGGAGCATCATCCTACCAGAGATTTGTGTGGTCCCTACCCTGGCCTCATTCAAATGTACCCTTAAAACTGGCCTCTTTCTCCAAGCCTTGGGTTAGGTTGGGTGGTGGGACCCTATGTTTGAGAAGTTGTGTTTTTTGCACTTTCCAGATGTTTCACTATTTTCTTTCTTTATTGCTGTTGTTTGTTTTTAATACTGTATGCTGCCCAGAGTCTTGGGCAGCATACAGTATTAAATGTATTAAACAGGGCAAAATAAATACATAAATTCAACATAAATAGAAGTCTCTTCATGATTTTGGACTCTGAGCAACTGTAAGGAGAGTGGTATTTGCAGGCAAACAAATGCAAACAAAACTGTCTTTAGACTTCTCCCCACCTACCCCCAAAAGAAAAAGCAAGGTCTGGAAATGAGGAGGCAAGCACATTCTCAGAACTATGCAAAGCTTCATCATATTATAGGTTCTATATGTTTTATCTGCAACACCATGGATGTGACAGAGTTAGGGTGATTTTTTTTTTTTCTGATGTTTTGAGTCAGTGTTGATTCCTGGTGACTGCCTGGACAAGACCCTGCAGTTTTCTTGGCAAGATCTCAGACGTGTCTTGCCCTTGCCTGCTTCCCAGGGCTGAGAAAGAGTGAGTGGCACAGTGTCATCCAGCTGGCTTTGGACCTAAAGCAGGGCTAGAACTCATGGTCTCCCAGTTTTTAGCCTGGTGCCTTAATCACTACACCAAACTGGCTCTCAGGTTTAGGGTTAGGAGATTTATTTTATTTATTTTATTTATTTGATTTGTCCCTGCCCATCTCCCCCACAACGGGGGACTCTGGGCGGCTTACAGTCACTAAAATCACAATACATCATTAAATTATAAAAAGCTTAAAAATTATAAAAGTTATAAAAACTAGAAAAAAACTAGATTGCTTTTCTTATGGAAATCAGTAGGATAGAGTAAACAGGAAGTAAGAGATCAAGTGATTGCTTATTGCAGAGTGGCAACATGCATTAAAATTAAGAGTGACAGAAACTTAAGGATCAGAGTCAAAATATAGTCACAGAAATAAAGTAAAAAGGTATCAAAGGAGAGACCCAGGTCATCTAGGGAAGGGGAATGGAGCCAGAAAGGCAAAGTGAACCATAGCAAGAAAAGAAATGGAAAACAGAAGTGAAAAATGGGAGAGAAGGAAAGGTGACTCAGTAGTATGAAAAGAGGTGGAAGAGAGCCAGTAAATTTCAGTAAATAGATATTACAGAGAGGAGGCAGAGTTTGGGAGTGCAAGGAAGAATGAATATTCAAACTCAGGACAGTTCTCTTCTTTAAGTGAGGGGCTGTGGAATTTTTGCAGGTACTGCTGGGATTGGTATCTCCCTCTCCGTCTTTCCATTAGTGAGTGGCCATTGAGGCCATTTTGTCAAATGTCTGTGTTTGAGGTCTAAGGCTCAAGCTGCTCATAAACACTGTATTGAACTTAATACCTTGGCTTGTGTAATAAACAGCACTTTGTAGGAAGAAAATTTTCTACATGTAACCATGCCACCACAGATATTAATTATATTTATATTGGTTTATATTATTACATTTTAATCTGCTCAGATCTCAGATAATGGTAAATACACAAATAAGACAGAATACATAAAACAGAAGAATTCATCAATAAATAGCACAAGAAGGAAAAATAAAAATAAACAAGTTTCCTTCAAATCTGGAGTTGAAAAACATAGTAAGACACATTCTTAATTGTAGAACATATTGTTGTATATGAAAAACATATCAACAGAGCTGGTAATTTTTAAATTATTATTTTAAAAAGTTTGATTCATCACTTCTCTTGAATAAGAACAGTGAAAAGCTATAAACTCATTAAGCTCACTGAGAGTGCTATAGGTCCTTCTCAAATCAAACCTAGCATGGCAAGCTTGTCGGCTAATACTCAAACCAAACCAATCAATTTTAAAACAACTCTTTTAGTAGCATGAATCTTTTTTCCAAAAAGGAAGATAGCTTCTTTGAGAAGATGACATCCACTCAAGTAGAAACAGAAAGGTCTTTTTATGTAAGTAGCAAATGACGCTAAACTATGTTATTTTAGTAGAGAATATTGTAACTTTTCTTTTGCTCAGTATTGATGCTTCATCCTTTGTTCTGTTTTTATTTTGGGCTTCTTTTCTTTGGTATAGTTCTTATGGCCCAGGGAGTGATAACTTCAAAACCTTAGGTTTGGCCTCTGTTCTTCTCCTCAAAATCTTATAGGCTTTGTTCATATGGAAAGATCTCAAGACCTGATTCTTGCCAAAGTGAATCTCACCATAGGAAGTTTTGCCTGTATTAAACCACAGGTGGCAAACATCTATTGTTTAGTTACTAATACATTTTTTTTCTTCTTCCCATATTCTAATAAGATTTTTTAAAAATCTATTTTATATTCAGAGCACCTGACAATATAAATTGCTTCAAATATTCTCCAATTTGGGAACTCTCCAGATATGTGGATTTCAACTCCCAGATTTCCCTAGCCAGCATGGCCATCGCTAAGAATTCTGAGACTTGAAGTCCACTCAACTGAAGGGTGCCTAGATTTGGAAGGCTAATCTAAAGCAACTACATTCCTAGTAATCTCTGTACTCCAAATATTAATGTTAATTACCTAGGTCATAGATCCTCCATTCTACTACAATCATCTTGTTTTCTTACTCATTCAAAGGCTGTACCACTACTACTTCTTTCCCAGATATAAATTTACATCCTAGTTAAAATATGTCAACAGTGAGCACCAGCATAGAAAGATGCTGAAAGAATAGGCACTGAGTAGTAGAACTCAAGGACAGTTCTTGACCTAAAAAGAAAGGGCAACTTCTTCTGAGTTGGACCCAAGTTGTGAAATAACAGTGTATTGATAGCTTAATTCTGTGGAATGAAAGAAAATCTTAGGAAGGCTCTTAATGACTAAACATTACAAGGCCATGAATGTGGGAGACAAGTAGAAGATACTATTAGAAGTATCTATCTGGCACTATATATATCAGTTGATCTATTCTGGACTGGAAATGCTTCTAGATCAGTCTAAAAATGGCATTCTATATTCCCCTGGCAATTTCTTGGATTCCTGGGCATTTGTAGGAACCAAGAATTCCATGAGGTCAGTTCTTCTTAATATAATCAATATAGAACACACATGGACAGTTAAGTACTGCACAACCCATACTTTAATTCTTGGCAGTCTTTTAGCCATCTTTGCTAAGCTATTCTGTAGCAAATAAGCCATTAGAAGAAAATATTCTATCTGGTATAGGAAAGGTTGTTTACTTCTAAATAAATCACCTCAGTGAGATTGTTCAGAAAAAACAAAGTTGTCTTTAAATATTGTTAAGAATTCCCTGCATTACTTTCTGTCAGTGATTTTGTAGTGGAAACAGGCATTTCAGGTTTAGAATTAAATGATTCACATGACAGATTTCCTACAGTCAAAATGCATAAGAATGGCGCTGTAAAGGGTCACCTAATTGCCATTTAATATGTAAGTGATTTAGATCAGCATAAAGAATCACCAGCCTTAGAAGATGACAGCCCCTTGGTTGATCTCAGAAGCTAACCAGGGTCAACCCTGGGTAGTATAAAATAAGGGACTGAGGAGTAAAAAATCCCCAAACCTGCACACACTGGAAGGCAGCAATGACAGCTTTACATAATACAGTATATACCCAGTCATTAAGATTTCATCTCAAGCTGAGGGTGTCTTTACTGAAAATAACTCTACATACAGTATTAAGGTAACATTTTAATCTAATTTTCTGGAAATGGTAATGGCTTTAAAAAGTCATATATAGCATTTCCTAGCATCAAACTATTTATGGACACCAGTTTCTCTGAAATTATCAGAATCCATCCAAGGCACAGGTTTTCTGTACCTGTAAAATTTACATATCATTTCACATGGGAATTATAATCCAACATACCTGGGGCATTTCTGGATAGGGAATCATGATCTAAAATCTTCCAGTTCCTGTTATCTCCAGTTTCCCATTCAGTGTTTAAGTCAGGCTTTCCCAGCTAAATTTAATACTAGTTTTCACACTATGTTTGGTTACTTACAATCCTATTTAAGGATTTTGAGATTTATACAGGAAGACTTTAAAATCTTAGACATCTACCCAAGAAAGAGTGTGGGGGTGGGAAGGAAACATGGAAGAATAAGTAAAAATATTAAAATCTGGTTGCCATGGGAACCAATTGTCTCAGGTGCTCTGTTCTATAGAACTATTAACCCCCTAGCTCATATTTATTATTCAAGCAAAATAATTTAGTGGAAGGAAAAAAGGAAAGAGAATTGTCATTTAGAGGGCAAGTCACTCAGCCACATGTAGCTCATTTGTATGCAATGAAAATTAATTTTAAAAGATAGATCACAGGCTTTCCTAAATTGATTTGCATTTGGGTTACCACTGCTCCCCCCTTCCCCACAATTAATATTAAAATGTATAGAAAGGAGCAAGGGATAGTCAATGTGGAAACAAACTACAGCCTTAAAACCAGGATGCAGGTTTAATATCTTTGTGAAGGGATTTAGATCAGGTTTTTGCACATATTAAAAAAAAATCCCATCCTAAAAATAATAATATCAGGGCAAAGATGGTTAATTCATAGGATATCTCATTTAAGGTTCATACAATCATTCAAACAATTGCAGAGATGTTTATTCTGGGCACCCAGAGGTGTGAAGGCACACATGTAGTGCCTTCATGTCCTTAAGTGTCCAAAGACCTGCCAAGCTAAGGTCTGTGAGTCCTACCTGATGCAAGGAACTCTCCATCTAATGCAGGACATGCCTTTATGTACTCCCATAAAGCCAACTGCAATCTGTGGTAAGGTAGCACTGAAAGCAGGCCCAAACTCTGACTGCTTAGAGATTCCCCACAGATGAGTTTTTTCTCCCATCCTCCTTCTGCTTCCAGAAGAATGAACATCTGCATGGAGGTCTTCTGAGTCTCATGTCATGGCTGGGGAAGCTGATGGCTGGCATGTCCCTGGTCCTCCAGCCTATATTTGCAAACAACAGTAAGTCAGGTAGTGAGTAAAAGTGGGCTGGCTGTACTTTCCATTAGGTAATCCCAATAGGTTGTAGCATGATAAGGCCAAGGTCACCCAGTGTCCTATATCACATTGAGGCTAATTAGATGCCTTTGAAAGATCCACAAGCAGAACCATGGACAGTTTCCCAATAGTTGGTGTTTCCAGAGTATAGTACCTTTGCTATTTCAATGAGATTTCATCCTCATTGAATGCATCTCATTCTCTTGGAAGAGAAGCAGGTTTTTCCTTGATAAACATCCACTTTTCCAAATGACACAGATTTGTGTACTGCTTAGCTACCATACTTTTATTCCATATAAGAATAGCAATAATGTGTATGCTTGCTTTCTTAAAACTACTAAGATCAAAGCAGACAGAAGCAACTTCTTACAAATGGGCAATAGGCAGATATATGTAAGCAATGATAACAGGCCTATATTAGGTTGTCCTCTCTACTTCAAATATTTAGAATCTCCAGGTAAAAGCACAGCTATATTTGTAATACTATAATCTGAAAATCAGAATCCACTCCTTTCTTTTGGCATTCATTCAGATGTTGCGGGACTTCTTACAGGGTCAGTCCACTTAAGCTTTGGATAATCATCTTCCAAGTTTTAGTTTGCAAGATCCTAGTTAAAATCATTTTTCCTAAAACAAAACACTTCTTTTTCTGAGTTGTTTCTCAGACAACAATTAAAGTCTGCTTCTCTAGGAGTCACATGAGTAAACCTGGCAATTTATTGATTGTCTGTTCTTCTCCCTTCTCTAAACCTAAAGAGATGTGCACTACAGCTTCACTTGATTTCTTTACCTGCATAGAATCTTTGGGAATAAATTGGACTGAAAGATAGTCAGAGAGAAAAGGAGCCTGCGAGTTCTACCATCTACAGTGTGGTGCCATCCAGATGTATTGATCTAAACTCCATTTGTAAGGCTTTACAGCAGTCCTGGTCTTTGTTAACTAGCAGCTGTGTAACTGAATCCACCCAAATCTCCCTTGTCATCAAAGTTTAACAAAAAGCACAAGGGACAACCTCAGATATTTCAGGCTTCCTTCTCTTTTTAAGCTCCAATTAAAGTGCTGTTGGCATATCAGCTAGGCTTCTTCAGATTATCTCTTGGAGAGCTTGTTGCCTGCTAATGGTATGCATAAAATGATTTTCTCCCCTGCATGCTGTTAGTTCATCCCATCTGGAAACTAACTGGCATTGTTAACTCTCAGCAGTGATGCTTTGTCCTTCCTAGTTGTTTCATAACTCGGATGACCATTTACATATGAAAAAAACACTTCAAAGACACAAATTGTCATAAGATCTAATAATTAATTAGCATAATTGCAAATTTAGAAAGAACTACTGTAATCCCAGTAGAAATGTAGTCCATTTCACTGCAGTGGAGAGGATTACAGTCAAATAGCTTGTACTGGAGATGGGTACCTTTAAGGGTTTATTCTCCCATCGTATGAGTCTTGATTTTTAAACCTGATGTGGACTGAATAATTCTTCAAAAAGAGGATGTTTTCAAAGAGGATTGGCATCTGTAAAATAAGACATCCTCCTTTTGCTACAGATTTGAATTTCAGGATCTTATGCAGTAATGAAATGCTCAAGGCGTGTCTCTGTTAAACTCAGCCTTATTAATAACAATTACTTAAACAATACACACGTTCACACATTCTTACTCACCAAGCTCCACTATAGTATTGGCCAGATAATACAAGGGGTGCTGGAGAAGGCAGAGTGATTGGTATGGTGCTTGTATGCATGGATGGTGTTTTCTGACAAGCCTTTGTAAAGCCCTTCAGTTTATCTCAGCCCTCTATCACACGTCACATCAGCTATTATTTCCTTCATGTTTATTGGCTGTGGCTCAGTTAAGTTATACTTGCTAATTCCTGGTGATCTTTGGTCTTGTCTGCTGTCAACTGATTCCAACTTCATTGCTCCTGTGCATGTACACCTTTATGTCTCTGGGTTTTATTCTGCCACGCCCACTTCTCCCTAGATGGTGTCTTTTTTTGGTTTTATCTAAACACTCTTCATAACCAATCAGACTTAGCCATCTGAGTACAAATAGGAGAGAACTTCTTAGATTTAGCAGTTTGTGATGCTTCCTCTTCCTTACTGCAATGAGATAGTTCTGTTTCAAATTTGTACACTATATACTTTTAAACCTATGGAAGCTAGAGTTTGTGATGCCGTGTTGCTCTTAAGTCTTGTCTTCTTATGTAATGTGACATATTTTCTTGACAGATTTCCTGAGCTCATACAGAACATTAAACCAGAGGATTTTTTTAAAAAGCAATTTGTTAAACATAATGGTCAGACTGCAAATAACTGAAAGTTATAATATGTGCTTGGGAACCACACTTTTTTTTTGCATTATTCCTAGGCCCTAATAGTTGCTGAGAGCATGATAGTGACATAGAAACTTCTTCAGAGGGAACAGTGAGATAGTCATCTCTTAAAAAAAATAATAGAATTGTTGGAATTTTTAAAAAGTCTACATTCAGGGATTTAATACATTTATTTAGCTTGTTGGTTTTTTTTCCTAAAATAGTTGAAAAGCTGGACAGTTGATTTCTAGTGATTTGCTTCTTTATTTCAGCAATCATGTTGGGAGGCCACAGGTGGCTTGCAGGCTGTGAAAAAGTTTCCCTCCCAGAATGTCTGGAGTGACATACCATCCTAATGCAAAACAAACACATCCTATTATGCTTTAATGTTATGAGTGAGCCAGGTCAGTGTGATATTTCATTTAAGCCTTGTTCTAAGTCTGATCTTTGTTATTATCTTACAGTTATTGCCTCATACAATTGGACAAGTTCAGAAGGTGACTATGTGGTACATATCGTTAATTGAAACAGTGCCCATTCCCTTGATACATTGCAGTGATCTCTGCTTTTTAAATAGCAGAACAATTAAAAAAATAATAATTTCTTTTATACAGCCCAGTGCCCATGCTCTTTGGTAAGGATGAAGCACAATGGCTTTTAATTGAAGCAAATAGCCAAGCGTATTCAAATAGCAAATATAATTACTCAGCAATGAAGATTTTTTCATAGGATGAAACACAGCATTCCTTCAGCATTTGCGTGGGCTGGTTGACAGGATCTTTAAAACATGCATGTTTACTTTCATTTTCTTTGTCGATTTCTCCATCCAGGAAAGCAGGATGTGCTTGGAAGCAAGAAAAAGAAAAAGAGAGAGACAGAGACAAAGAGAGAGGGAGGGAGGGAAGAAAAGGAAGGAAGGAAGGAAGGAAGGAAGGAAGGAAGGAAGGAAGGAAGGAAGGAAGGAAGGAAGGAAGGAAAGAAAGAAAGAAAGAAAATCAACCAAGAGGTGGCAGCAAACTTACACTGCAAAGTGAGGGTTGGGTTTTTCAATTACTTTCAATTATTTGTTCATAATATTTCTACCTTGGTAAAGAAAAGAGTACATAGAGATTATCATTCAGCAGAGGAGCAAAGGAACAAGAGAAAAACCCTGTATGGAGCAAATGGGTGAATGGTAAAGAGCCTTGGGAAACTAAAGAGGACAACATCTGAGAGCTGCCTTTGCCAATCCAAACCATTTACTGCTTCCTAGTGATAAATCTAGTAGTTGAGGGTTAAGCAGTGTGTTCTCAATGCCAATGCATTGCACTTTGTTGATTTATTTAAAATATTTATAGCCTCCCTGCTAAGTGGAGAATCTCATGGCAGGTTACAATCTATAAAATAAGCAAGGTAAAAGAGTTACATCAATTAAATTAAATAATAGCTTAATTTAAAACCCACAATAATAATCAGAGAAACACTGTTGAGAAGCAGTTAAGGGAAAAAGATCACAGTTAGGTTGGAAATGTTAAGTGACAAATATGAGAGTAAAAGGAAAGTAAATAAGGTCAGTCTTATCTCCAGGGATCCCACAACAGAAAAAGCCCTCTCCTCTGTCCAGGAGAATGGGGGCTGGTCAAAAAAGTCAAGATGGCAGCTGTAACTGTGTGTTCAAATCCTTGCTTCTTTTTTACCTATATCATGCATGACTCATGAAAAAAGGCACTTGCATGGTTGTGCCTGTTTTGAAATATCCCCCATGCCTCCTAGCTATGGGATGTTAAGGAGTTCCTCCTGCCACATCCTGTAGATCCTAACGTTTCACCAAATACAAACTTGGCAACTCATTCATTAAATATTGGAGTCCAAAACTATTCAGGGGCTTGAATGGCATTATTAAAACCTTGAAGATCTACTGATAATGTATAGGCAGCTAAACAATTTGGGGTGGATGGAAAACCAGTATTACATGTTTCTTAAAAGTATTTTGGATAAAATGTTGGAACTGCATCTCCCCTGAATTTAAACTGGGACCATCCTTGTTGGGGTTTCGGAAAGCCTTTAAGACTTGTCTCTTCCAACAGGGCTTTGGGGAATGATATGATTGGACTGCTCCCACAGAAGTTTTTTTCTACTGTAATTGAGAATGTAAACTTCTTAGAGTTGGATAATGATTGAAGAAGCTATGACCCTGAGCAAGTAGGTAAATAAGTAAACAACTGCTACATTCTGCACCAGCTGCCATTTCTGTGTTGCCTTCAAAAGCTTGAGCTATGGGAGAAGGCTTTGCTGCCATCTAGTAGATACTCTAGTACAGTGTTTCTCAACCTTGGCAACTTTAAGAGGTGTAGACTTCAAATCCCAGAATTCCCCAGCCAGCATGACTGGCTGGGGAATTCTGGGAGTTGAAGTCCATGCCTCTTAAAGTTGCCAAGGTTGAGAAACACTGAGGACGCGGTGGCGCAGCGGCTTAATGACGCTGAAAGCGCCGGCCAGAAATGGCTGAAAGCTTCAGCGGTTCGAGTCCAGCCTCGCGTTAACAAGGTGAGCTCTTGTTTCTATACCTGCAGCTTCTGCCAACTCAGCAGATCGAAAACGTACGTGAGTAGATAAATGAGCACTCTCACTCCGGTGGGAGGAAAGTGCTGGCAGTGGCTCCACAGAGAGACATGACAGTTGCTGGCGTCCGAAAAAGGGGCGCGAAGCAATGGAAATCCCGCCTCCTGTGCTGCCAGCTGGGCTGACGCTCTAGGAATTAGGCTCTGACAAAGTCTAATTCCGAAACTAGAAAGATGCAATTGCCTTGAAAACGGCTAGGGGGCGGTCACTGCAGGGTCAGTAATGACTGTTAAGCAGATTAAAAAAAAAAAAAAGACTTCAAGTCCCAGAATTCCCCAGCCAGCATGACTGGCTGGGGAATTCTGGGAGTTGAAGTCCATGCCTCTTAAAGTTGCCAAGGTTGAGAAACACTGCTCTAGTAGATCTTGCACTGAGCAAGGGGTTGGACTACCAACTCTATGATTCTAGTGATCCTGCTTTTGCAGCCCAGATCTGGTAGTCCTATGAAAGACAGATTCAAATAGAGGTGCTATTTCAGCCACTCACTACCTGGTGCTGCTATTTCTTTTCCTAGTCTGTTCTTTTCTTACTCCTGAATTGAACCACTCATTCAAGAGGGAGTTATGATAAGGTGTTCTCTGCATGCATCAGAGATTAGGTGGGTATGCTTCAAGGGACTAATTAGTCAGTGCATTAGTTTTCAATGGCTATAGTAATCATGAAATGTTCTATCACTGTGGTCCCATTATCTTTTGGCCTTTTGAAAGAATCATTGTAGTATTTTAAAAAACAGATTAAATTCAATTTATTGAAAAGCAGGCCATTAAACTCTTGATATGCACTGCATTCTGCACATCTGATTTCATGGCTAAAATCTGATTTCATATAGAGATAATAGAAGCTAATGAAGGTAGATGCTATTAGAGAAAACCAGGGTTCAGTGATCATCAGAACCATCAATATTAGCATATTAGGCCCCAAGGACTTATTCACAGGACATCTGGTTTATTAGAGAAACTACATGAGCCAGAAAGCATTTTGCATGGATTATTCACATTTGGGAGGGGAAAAACCCTGTGCATCTTTGCTGCCTGCTTCATTTCCCCCCACCCCCACCCCCTGCTTGCAAATTAGCTAGAATGAAGATCTTGTTGAATAGGCTTTAGCTGCAAATCCTAGTGATAAGCAGAACATTCCTCCCATTTTTGGGTCTGTATTTATATTCTTATGTCAATTAAGAGTGATGAATTCTAGAGTAGATGTTGGGGAAAACAACAATATGAGATTTGTGATCATGAGATACTTTGTCCCATCATCTGGTTGTCCAGCCTATTGTTTATTTTAAATTGACCCAAGCAAATTAAAACTGAACAATCACCCCTCCCATTTATGTTGCATTTATGCTGAGCTCATTAAGGTACAACTCTTACATGCTTCATGGAGAGAGTAACAGTTTAGCCTAACTTCTTCAGGGCTCTCTTAGTGCTAAACTAATAGCTAGAATTGAGGAAGGAGCAACGTTTACTCTTTTCTGTCTCCTGCTCCATACTTAAAAACATTTCTCTTTTAGAGCACTAGAATGGCTAGTCTGAATCTTCCTGTAGTTTGGAAACTTGGTGGAAAACTGGGAGGATTTTGACTTCAAAGCTCTGCATAGCCCCATGATCTGCCTCTTTCTGAGATATTCTAATCTGAAGAAGTCTGGATATCAGACAGAAGAAACCACTGAGGCTGGTCAGGAAAGAAGGAGGAGAATGATTTTGCTCTCTTGATGTCAGAGTTTGAAGGGTAAATCCAGTGCAGTATGTAATCTCCCCAAAGGCCATAGACTGCAGACTAAGTTTTACTGAGCTCCATTCTCAGAATCAAACTGCATAGGATTGGACTGCACCTGATCCTGATTTTAATTTTATTTATTCTACAGTATTAGTGTGCTGCCCCAGTTGAAGACTCTGTGTAGCTCACAATAGTCTAGTATCTATCTCATTATTTTCAATATAATGTGTTCTTTCTGACGCTTTGCCTCCCTTAAACATTATCTATGGCTTGTCCTCATGTTCCCTCTAATTGTGCCATGAACATGTCCTGTAACTAATTATTATGCCATATTGTTAATGACCTTGCCTGTATCATATCCTCAGCCCACAGCTGAGGCAGCTTAAAGGGTTGTTTAGCTGTTCTAGTTATCATTTTCTCTCTTCTCCTGAGAGAATTGTTGACATGGATACAAACTAGCACCTTTCATTAATGCTGTAGTTACTGACAAGGTCAGGGATGGGATCTGCCCACCTCCTATTGGCCACTTTAGGCTGCTGCAGACACACACGCACACCCCTTCTTCTTTCCAGGTTATGAGAACTGTCCTCCATGGCCATTTTGGCTTGTGTGGCAGGTGAGATTGGACAAGTGGCTTCACTGAAGGCATCTGCCTATGCAATGTCTGACTGGGAATTTCTGAAGTATAGTCTCATTGCAAATATGGGCTTACTACTCTTTTGAAGGAGCTCTAGACCTGTGTTTAAGAAAGAGGACTAAACAGGAGAGAGTACTAGTCCTGGGCCGCACAGAACGTCGATTTAAACTGGAAAGACAGCCAGGTTCTGCCAGGTCTGTACTGCTGTTTCTGTCATCAACAGGTGAATTAGTGTTTTGGCTAACAGTTTCATGTGGCCTTATTTATTTTATGGCACCATTCTAGTTCTACAGCCATCTACACATTGTTGGCCACAAGGACAGAAATGGAGTCACTGCCATTCCTTTGTATTGCTGTTTGTCTTTGATGTCAGAGCGTGTAAATGACTGCTCCTTCCCACTTAACTCTGAATACTTTCTCTGTCAGTTATGCTGTTTGGACACAGGTTCCATGCTATTTCAGAAAAGCACTAAACCCTTCTTCAGAAATAGTCCAACCAACAGGTCACAGGCTCAGAGCATTGTCCTGCCTGCAACCTGTTAGTTGGACAATTTAACAGGTGACTAAACTTTGCATTCACATAATTGCTGACACCTACCCCAGCCCATCCTATGTTAGGGAAAGTGGCTGCTTTACAGCTGGCAGGGAACACTTGGTGAGAGGGAAAATGAATCGGGAAAATACCAGTTCCTTTCCTTCACTTGTCCTGTATTAAATCATTATGGAGAGCCCCAGTTGCTGGCCTTGTTACCGTAACAAGATAGGGCTCAGAAATCAGGGCAGTAAACTTTATTTCAGCATACTTTTATGCCAACTGAAGGACTGGTGGAAAGCACTTTAACACAGCCATATGGTTGTACCCAGTATTGATGTAATAACAGTGCTTTGAATCAGGTTCCTTATAATGCAAGGGTTGCTTCTCTACTAATTTCTTTTAAAGCCTAGAAATTGGGGTAACCCAGGAGCAAGCTAGCTGAGCTGTTCCTGTTTGCAAGATGGAGCAGACTGGCTATCTTTGGGCTTATATGCACTGCCCAGTTGTCCCATAGCCAGAAATGGGCCAGCAACCATGTCTGGAGGGCAAAAAGACACAACGTTGCCCTCTATTAATCCCCCACTCACTGTCAAACCTGTCGTAGAGTATGTCTTTCTGCTCACTTCTGAAGTAGATTTTTCCATGTTATATTGGTGCTCCTGTCTACTTCAAATACCACACTTCAGTTTGCTGCAGGTTAATCCCAACACTTCATTGCTTATTGTGCAGAAGCAGGAATGTCTCTTCACTTTCCTTTCCTTTCCTTTCCTTTCCTTTCCTTTCCTTTCCTTTCCTTTCCTTTCCTTTCCTTTCCTTTCCTTTCCTTTCCTTTCCTTTCCTTTCCTTTCCTTTCCTTTCCTTTCTTTTCCTTTCCTTTCCTTTCCTTCCACCTGACTCCACAGTGATTCTGGATGGCTTACAATGTATACATTAAAAAAAACAACAACAATATATTTCAAAGAAAGAGAATACAGCTGACTGGAAGACTGAATCCAAAACCTAACAGGTTCAACCACTATCCTAGCCCAAGGCCAGCAAGAACAATCAGGACTTTAACAATTTGTGGAAATTCAAAAGGGTGGGAGTAATATGGATCTCCGGGGAAAAAATCATTCCAGAGGGCAGGAGTCATCACTGAGAAGGAACACTTCCTGGGTGCTGAAAAGTGGTACTGTTTAATTGATGGGACCTGGAGTGGCCCCACTCTAACTGACCTCGCTGGAGCAGAAACATACAGAGACAGGCATTCTGCCTCTCAGGTAGACAGGCTCCATGCCATTAGGAACTTTATAGGTAATAAACAGGACCTTGATTTACATCCAGAAACCAACTGGCAGCCAGTGCAGCTCATGAAGCAGCCAGAACACATATTTGCACACCATTGAAAAGAGACAATTAAAAAGCTAAGAAGAAAACAAAAAAATCAGAACACATCATTTCCAAGCTACTCTGTATAAACAGGGACCAGCACTGATGAGGTTACCTAGTTGGGTAATGAAACATCTGCAAACAAACAACTAAGTTTAGAGAGTACCAAGGACTCCATAGTTCAACCCTGAGCTACATATATTCTCTTCTATTGGAAACATGTTTGTACTGTGACACCCCATCACTACCTATGCCACTGCATTCTGGACCAGCTGTAGCTTCAAGGGCAGCCTCATGTAGAGTGCATTACAGTAGTCCAATTGAAAGATGATTATCTGAAGGGCCTGCTGGTTGAGGAATGAGTACAACTGGTGCACCAGATTTACCTTTGCAAAGGCCCTCTTGACCACAGTTGCCAGCTGCTTTTCAAGCAGGGGCTGTGAGTTCAGGAGAACCCCTAGACTGCACACTGATCTCAGAGTGCAACTCCATCTATATGCTACTAAGACTCTCATATCTGTAACCTTCAGCTGGGTGAAATGGTGCTTCTTGGGCAATAATTTTTGAAGCAAAGTACCTCAACTGAGCTAAGTTATAGAATCTGTCCAAAATCTGGGACCTATGACTCCCATGGATTGAAATTTGGGAAATGTGTGGCTGCTTTAACACTGCTGTGCTGCTTCGCTGCTGCAGTCAGCCCAGGTCATGTGATTGTCATGGGCATATCCCCAATTTATTTCCCACCTCCTTCTGTCTGGCAGCAAGGCCTGACAGGCAAGTGGCAATTGGTTGCTTTAGAAACAAGGCAGAAACTTGAAATCTCTTAATGGTGGTGGGCATTGAAGAAAGGATGAAGGAGTGATGCCTGCTGGTGAAGTAGGGCTGGCTGGGGAACACTTGTGGTTAATGGGTGAGCCCTCTTCCTCCCTTGAGGGAGGGGGCCCTTGGGGACATGCCAGAATGGGGAATGGGGGTGCAGAAAACCTCACAGCCCATAGCTCCCTTTGTTCCACCTCCTCCTGCAAAGTGGCAGGCAGTTCTGCGGGTCAGCCAAGGAGGAGGAGGAGACTTTACTAGGGCTGTTGTGAGGGGAGGGCAAATGTGCAAGTCTATATTTTATGGGGAAATGAAGGGAGGGAGGGAGGGAGGAAGGAAGGGAAGGATGAGGGAGGGAGGGAGGGCAGAGGGTGGAAGAGGGGGAGGAAAGGAGGGAGGGAAAGAAGGAAGAGGGAGGGAGGGAGGGCGGAGGGTGGAAGAGGGGGAGGAAAGGAGGGAGGGAAAGAAGGAAGAGGAGGGAGGGAGGGAGGGACGGAGGGAGGGAGGGAGAAAAAGGGAGAGAGGAAGGGAGATTTCTGATACTCCCTGCCAGCTTCCCACAAGCAAAGTTAATGGAGAAGCTGGCAGCAAGTTGTAAGTCGCCCATACTTCCACTGCTTTTTTGCCCTTAGTCATTCTGTTTCTCTGTTTAGGTAAGGAAATATCTTTGAAATGATGACCCAGTGGGTCATGGGTTATCTAGTTAAAGACTAGATGGAATTACTGATGATTCCAGACCCCAAACTGCTGGGTCAGATAGATGGATGACCTACCTCACCCAGCAGTTTCATATAGATGTTAAACAAAAGTAGAGAGAGAGAGAGAGAGTAAAACCCTGCAGCACCCCACAAGTGTGGGGCCATAGGTGTAACCTCTCCCCCGCCATCATTGCCAATTGAAACTGGCCACAGAGAAAGGAGGAGAACCACCACAAAACGACAAGGCTGTGCCTTCTCCTCTTAACCCATAAAGCTGGCCCATTATTATACTGTGGTTGATGGCATCAAAAGCTGATGAGAGACTAAGAATAGATGCACCACCCCAATCCTGGCTCTATCATAGGTCATCAACAAGTGCAACCAAAGCTGCTTCTGTACTGAATCCCAGCCTGCAAACAGAATGAAACAGGTCTAGATAATCCACTTCTTCCAGGATCTTCTGGAGCTGAAACCTGATCACCTTCTCTATTGCCATTCTACAAAAAGATGTCCGTCCGTCCCTCCCTCCCTCCCTCTCTGTTCCAGGAAGACTGGTCCGTAGGTCTGGAAGAGAAAGGTAAAAGGGCAGAGGAGCAGGGAAATTATCCAGTGGGAGGAGGTGGTAATCTGCAGTCAGGACTGAATATCTTGCAAATCATTGCCCAAGTGTCTCAGTCCAGGCAGAATTCTTTTAAAATGGCTTAAAGAAAGTTGGCATGAGCACAGGGTAGGAACAGGTTAAATAGTAAGTAGAAATATGCCCTTTGACTCTGTCAATAATAAATGTCTGTTGATAGGAATTAGAATTCCACCTAGAATTAGATGGAGTTGATTTGTGGCTATCTCTGTGAAGATGTTCTGTGACCAGATTACAACAATGGTTAAATCTGTTAGCTTTAAAATAAGTAAAGTATTTTGTTCTCAGATATCGACACCTGAGTACAAAGTGAAAATAATTAATCTTTGTATAAGAAAAAAAATACTGACTAACCCTCTTGCTTTTTCTACCGAGATAAACACCAAATATTTTTGGAGATCCTAAAATGTCTGGGTATATATAAAATGGTAAATTATTGGGTATTATCCTATTTATCTTCTAAATCCATCAAAATGCAAGAGAAGGAACAATAAGAGTAGGACACACACTATGTTTTATTTTTATTTGATCAAAATTAAAGTGAACAGGGATGAATCTAGATAATATTTGGATGGGAGACCATTTGAAAATACCAGGACTTTAGGCTAGACCAGGAAGCTGAAAAACCACTTCCATACTGCTGTAAGGAAAATGACATGGTCATGTCTACAAAGTTACCAGGAATCAAGTTCAACCTAAGGAAGCCTTTACTGAATATGACTACTTTCCAGTTATGTATTCGTAATTTTCCCCCTTCTGCCACATGAAAGCAACTTGGTAAGAGTGCTGAAGCTCTGGAAGCTAAGCCTAAGAATCACTGGGAGTCAGGTGGTATATAAATTTAAATAAGAATAAAAATATAATTAGAAGAATATCTGAAGGACAGTGAAGAAGATGCACTGAAGCTAGTATACCATGAAGGCTTACTGAATACTGATGAGACCAAACCGGCCTACAAGAAAGACCAAATGAAGAATAGAAAAGAGACATGGCAAGGCAAAGTACTACATGGCCAGTACACAAAAAAACTAGCAGGCAAAGCAGATAACAAGTCCTGCCAATGGCTAAGAGCAGAAAAGTTGAAGAAAGAGACAGAAGGGCTAATTCTGGCTGCACAAGACCAAGCCTTAAGAACAAATGCATATAAAGCCAGAATTGAGAAGACAGCAACAGATAGCATATGCTGCCTCTACGAAGAAGCTGAAGAAACAGTGGACCACCTAGTTAGCTGCTGCAAGAAGATCACACAGACTGACTACAAACAATGGCATGACAAAATAGCAACAATGGTGCATTTGAATATCTGCAAGAAATACCATTTGCCTGCAAGCAAGAACTGGTGGGACCACAAAACAGACAAAGTAATAGAAAATGAAGACGCTAAAGCGCTCTGGGACTTTAGAATTCAAACACAACACCTGCCACACAACACCCCAGACTTAACCATTGTTGATAAGAATGACAAAAAGGTCTGGATAGTGGACATTGCAGGATAGAAGAGAAAGAACTGGAGAAAATCACAAGATATAAAAACCTGCAAATAGAAATAGAATGACTATGGCAAAAGAAAGCAAAGATAGTACCAATAGTTATAGGTGCCTTAGGTGCAACCCCAAAACATCTGGAGCACCACTTGAAAACCATCGGCATTGACAAAATCACCATCAGTCAATTGCAAAAGGCAGCTTTACTTGGCACAGCTGCGATGATACCTTTAACACCATCAGACAACCATATCTGCCTATCCCAGGTCTTTGGGATGGACTCGATAGGTAGATAAAAATGCCAAATCCAGTCTAAACATCTGGCTGACTGTGTGATCTCACTCCTGGCCTTCCTTAGGGCTTTGAAGACCTGGTTCTGCCACTTAGCCTGGTGTGGGGAGTGTGATGGAATGGTGTTATGAAGGCCATGCTCAGGGAGATAAGCATTTCCTTAGCCTCCAACGGGAGCGTGGGAAATTTAAGAAGATGAGACTGGAACCGCCCTAAGGAATTCACGGTGTTGTGGCTTGCTGGCTTGGGAACTTAGGTTCAGTCTGGAGAGATTTCTGTCTTCAGGTGGAAGCTAATAAACTCAACAGAACTACAGGTGAAACTCGAAAAATTAGAATATCGTGCAAATGTTCATTTATGTCAGTATGGCAACTCAAAAGGTGAAACCAATATATGAGATAGACGCATTACATGCAAAGCGAGATATGTCAAGCCTTACTTTGGTATAATTGTGATGATTATGGCGTACAGCTTATGAAAACCCCAAATTCACAATCTCAGAAAATTAGAATATTACATGACATCAATAACACAAGGATTGGAAATAGAACAATATCGGACCTCTGCAAAGTATAAGCATGCATATGTACTCAGTACTTGGTTTGGGCCCCTTTTGCAGCAATGACTGCTGCAATGCGGCGTGGCATGGATGCTATCAGCCTGTGGCACTGCTGAGGTGTTATGGAAGACCAGGATGCTTCAATAGCGGCCTTCAGCTCCACTGCATTGTTCGGTCTCATGTCCCTCATCTTTCTCTTGGCAATGCCCCATAGATTCTCTATGGGGTTCAGTCAGGCGAGTTTGCTGGCCAGTCAAGCACAGTAATCCCATGGTCATTGAACCAGGTTTTGGTACTTTTGGCAGTGTGGGCAGGTGCCAGGTCCTGCTGGAAAATGAAGTCAGCATCCCCATAAAGCTCGTCTGTGGAAGGAAGCATGAAGTGCTCCAAAATCTCCTGGTAGACGGCTGCGTTGACCCTGGACTTAATGAAGCACAGTGGACCAACATCAGCAGATGACATGGCTCCCCAAATCAACACAGACTGTGGAAACTTCACAGTGGACTTCAAGCATCGTGCATTGTGTGCCTCTCCATTC
The DNA here is from genome assembly GCA_030867105.1 of Liasis olivaceus. Taxonomy (NCBI): domain Eukaryota; kingdom Metazoa; phylum Chordata; class Lepidosauria; order Squamata; family Pythonidae; genus Liasis; species Liasis olivaceus. Next base: position 40,481,972 of record CM061349.1, read on the forward strand.
TTCTTCCAGACTCTGGGTCCTTGGTTCCCAAATGAGATGCAAAAGTTGCTCTCATCAGAAAAGAGGACTTTGGACCACTGGGCAACAGACCAGTTCTTTTTTTCTGTAGCCCAGGTAAGATGCTTCTGACGTTGTTTGTTGTTCAGGATGGCTTGACAAGAGGAATACGACATTTGAAGCCCATGTCCAGGATCCGTCTGTGTGTGGTGGCTCTTGATGCACTAACTCCAGCCTCAGTCCACTCCTTGTGAAAGTCCCCAACACTTTTGAATGGCCTTTTCCTGACAATCCTCTCCAGGCTGCGGTCATCCCTGCTGCTTGTGCACCTTTTTCTACCACACTTTTCCCTTCCACATAACCTTCTATTGATGTGCTTTGATACAGCACTTTGGGAACATCCAACTTCTTTTGCAATTCCCTTTTGGGGCTTTCCCTCCTTATGGAGGGTGTCAGTGATGGTTTTCTGCACAACTGTCAGGTCAGCAGTCTTTCCCATGCTTGTGATTCCTACTGAACCACCTGAGAGACCATTTAAAGGCTCAGGAATCCTTTGCAGGTGTTATGGATTCATTAGCTGATTAGAGGGGGACACTTTGAGCCTAGAATATTGAACCTTTTCACACTATTCTAATTTTCTGAAATTGTGAATTTGGGGTTTTCATAAGCTGTACGCCATAATCATCACAATTATACCAAAGTAAGGCTTGACATATCTCGCTTTGCATGTAATGCGTCTATCTCATATATTGGTTTCACCTTTTGAGTTGCCATACTGACATAAATGAACATTTGCACAATATTCTAATTTTTCGAGTTTCACCTGTATATTTCCACTGTCTCATGGAGTTCTTTGGGCTGAACCTGATAGGAGGGAATACTTCAAGCATGGGGATGGCTAGCCCCATAGAGGCCTGTCGTCTCCAGCCCGTTTCTTCATCTCTTGGATTCTCCTTTTCTTTTTTTAGTAATGTTTTTAAATTGATGTTTTATGTATTTATATATATCATGGTTTTAATGTTTTGTGTGAGTCGCCCAGAGTTCCCCCATTGGGTGGAGATGGGTGGGGGAGAAATTTAATAAATAAAATAAATAAAATAAAATAAATATAATAATAATAATAATGAAGTGGGCACTCTGCAAAGCAACATGCTAGACTCTTAACTCCATCTTTGTTTATCAAAATTTCTCTGGGCCCCATAGGTATGTTTCAGCTAAATAGAAGCAGCCCTATCGTTTCTTTGCAAAATTGTCCAGCTGCCTAGAAAAAAAGTATCAGATGGAGTGAGAACATATTTGTATACATTCATTCATATATACATACATACGCAGACAGAGACACGCACAAACATTCACGCTCACGCTTGCTGTGGTTGTCAACTGTTTTTCAGCTTCAGTTCAAGGTGATAGTCTTATCCTTTAAAACCCTGAACAGCTTACAGCCTGTCAATTTAACAAATGCGTCTCAAAACAAATAGCCGCAGAACCTTTGTAGCTATTAGAATTTTCAGGAGAGGCATTATGGAGGACATGAACAGTCAGAGAGATCAGCTTTCTCCCATGCAGCTCACAAATTGTGGAAGGCGCTTCCTTAAACCAATGACATGGGCAGTTCCAAAGTGCTTTGAAACCTACGAAGCCGATTTGGCCAGAAGTAACATAATGAGAAAGAAGTATAAATAAATGATACTTTAAATGATAAATACACGAACAAATGTTTCCAGCAAATTAAATAAGAATCTGCACTGTTCTCTGGAAAAGAAAAAAAACCCCCTACCTTCAGATGAAAACTCCTTCCCCCTATTCTATTGTGGAACTTAAACCAGATGCTTTATTTATTGGCCCCAAGTAAAAGAATGACAAGCTGGGCCCATGGAGCAGGGAGAAATATGTTATTTGTAGCTGCAGGATAAAGCTGTGGTGGCATATTTATAAAGTTGGTAACTCTCTCTGAATAATTATTTCCTGTTGTGTTTATTTCATGGTATTTTTTTCTGTTTTTATTTTTCATCACTATTTTTAGTTTGATTATAATCACTCTCTTAATTGGCTCTCACACATACACCCTACAATGTGATTTGCACTGCAATTTTATTTTGCTTCTTAACGTTCCTTGCCCTCTTCTGCGATAGAGGATTGATCACATCTATGTGACACAGCTCCAAAAATCCAGCCACATTTTGTTGTATCTCTGAAATAAAACTTAGGTTGGACCAGGCTTCCAAGAATAGGTTTAGCATTACTTATCACCTGATCTATTTAACTGGCAAGTGGGAATTAAACTTTGCTGATTATTCCAAAATAAGATATTTTTATGTTCTTAAACTTGCATAAAAGTTCTTTCACCAAGGATTGAAGGAAACTCACCCGGTGTAATTAAGCTCATCATTCTGAAGGTTATTAATATCTCCCCCCCCCAAAAAAAAAATTCTGTTAACAAGCAATTTCCAGAAGTGATTAGGAGAGGAAATGTGTGAACTCAGTGTCCTTTTGAAGGTGCCAACCACGGCTTGGGCAAAGATGGCAATCCCTTGGCTGCCAGAGCTCTAAACCCACCAGAGACTGCTATCTCCAGCATATTTATATTTAACTTTTTGTACTGTTTTAAGTGTTGTCTGTTTTTATTATTGTTAGCCCCCCAGAGTCACTGGTCTGAGATGGGTGGCTATATAAATTGAATCAATCAATCAATCAATCAATCAATCAATCAATCAATCAATCTTATGGTCACCTCATGGGGAGGTACTGTATGGAGCATTTGTGGGCAATCCTGAGTCCTCTCCTTTTCCAGAGAGGAATTCCAAGAAGCCAATCCATTTACCAGCTCTGCTCTCCATGGATCCATATTCAGTTTACCATTGCTTCCCCGGAAGTCTCATCAGCATGACATTTCTTATGTTTTTAGATGCAGCACTAGAAGCTTCAGCTATTCTTGTGAAAGCAAAGTTATTTCTATCTGGTCTGCAGAAAGAGCAGCTTTTTAAAGATTGGGAATGAGTTGCAATCAACAGTATAGAAAGACCTCAAGTTAGGAAAGGATACTATAGGAATTGTATCTTCCACTTTTGAAATTAAAGAATAGCTCCTCATTCTTGCCCCATATTATTGATAGAGAACAGCCTATAATATTGTCACTCCAAAGTTTCTTGGATTACTCCTTGGAGTTTTTCACTAAAGAGAAATAGGCAGATGGATCTAAGGATTTCCTTATATTTATAAGCATGGGGAGACTTAATTCCTGCTCTCCTTCCCCTAGATTTGTTGAAGTAAGTTCCCATGCCCACTGAAGCACTTTCAGGAGTTTCCAATGCATCATAGGTCCCTCTATTTTGGATTTTACTTTTTGGGTTTTAGGTTTCATTTTTCCTTGAATATTGCCAGTAACAGGGGCATGATGTGAAAATATATCTTAGTTTTGCTACTTATTATTTCAGTTTTCTTTGAAGACTTGTTTTAAAGTGAGAATCAATCCTTTAATATGAACAATATGGTGCAAAGTAAAATCTCAGATCTCTTATATTCCCATTTTTTCTGCCTCTAAATATCAATAATGTTATTTTAAAGCCACTTTGTGTGTAATTGGTAAAATGTTCATGACAACCCCAAACTTCTATCCATTACCCCATTCAGTGTCTCCTACTGCAATCAATGTGCCTCTAAAACAATCTATTTTGGTAAATAAGTTTCCAAAGAAAGCTTTCTGAGATCCATTTGGCTTATAAATGGACATTAAGATATATTTTTCTCCTGTAAAATGTGATACCTTTCTTCTGGGCCCTATTTTATTTCAAACAGTAAAATGTAAGCTCTCCTTTTTCTCAGTCAATATTCCTTTCTCTTATTCTGGGACTGATTCTACATATATATTGCCTTTTAAATCTTTTTTCATTAATTATGTATCTTCTGTTCCAATATGAGTTTACTGAATAAATATTATGGCTTTTCCTTATATTGTTTATATGTCTGAGTATTTTCTTTCTTTTCAATGAACTATTACAGTGTAAGAAATTGCCCCGTTCGTCAAGAGAAACTCCCGTGACACGTGTGGTTCACAAAAGAGGTTTACTCAAGCGTAACGCGACAGTTACAAGCAAAGCCAGGACTGGCTTGGTACAATACATTGGTTCCTTTATACCTCCCCTTCCCGTGGTTTTCGCCCCACGATCGCATTGCCATCGGCGGATTACCCGTGCCCCAATAATCCCCCTTGAGTAGTCCAGATGGCAGGTTCAGCCCGAATCCCATTGTCCATTGATTGATTTCCCCTCCAGCGTGGGTTGGTTTCCTCTAAGTCCTTTACTTTGCATGCAGAACTGGGGTTTCTGGAGGCATGGTGATCTTGGCTTCTCGGCTCGCTGTTCCACTTATTGTTAGTTTACGCTGCTTATCAGTGTAGATTAATCGCTTCCACTCTGTGGTTTCCCCACCGGCTAGGCGCAGGTGGCCGCTGATTAGCCCTGCGGTTCCCACTTTCCCTTTTCCTCCCGGCTCGCAGCATGCAGTGAAATTGGCTCAGCCCAGTGGTGGGCTTCTATGGGGCTTCTATGGGGCGCCGTGCCAGCTGAACCTGACATACCGCCCCCCTGAAAACAGACCCCCCCTCTCTTTACCTCGGTTTCCCGGGGTATCTGTTGCAAAAGTCTCGTACTAAATCCGGCGCTTTGACGTGGGCTCGGCTTGCCCATTCACTGTGGGACTTGGGGAAATGTTTCCATTGCACCAGCAGCTGGATCTGCCCCTTGTGCCTCCTCACGTCCAAAATCTGCTTCACCTCGAAGTGCTGCTCCCTGCCGACCATGATGGGTGCCGGTATCGCCTCTGCTTTGTGCCAGTCGTTCCCCGGTTAGTGCGGCTTTAATAAGCTGCAGTGGAATACCAGGTGGATTCTTCCTAGGCTTTTGGGGAGCATCAGCCAAACCGTCACTGGGTTGATTATTTCTGTGATGGGGAATGGTCCTACAAACCTCGGGCTGAGTTTCTTCGAAGCCTGGTGTGTTTTTAAGTTCTTAGTCGACAGGTAGACCTGGTCCCCCACTTTCCACTGCCACTCAGGGGACCTCTTGCGGTCGGCGTACTTCTTGTATTCCGCCCTGGTGTCCTGCAGTGCCGCACACGCCGCTTTTCTTGTGGCGTCTATTTGAGTGAACCAGGAGTCCAGGGAGTCGATGTGGGATGCCGGTTGGGGCAGTTCTGGCATGGGCACAAAGTCTTGTCCTGTGGCCACTTTGAATGGGGAGAACCCGGTGCTCTTGTGGACAGCGTTGTTGTATGCTACTTCCGCGAACGGCAGTAGCTCCACCCAGTCATCCTGCTGATACCCCACATAGCACCTCAGATACTGCTCCAGCCCCCCATTCAGGCGTTCAGTGGATCCGTCCATCTGCGGATGCGCCGTGGACGAGAGGGCTTACTGTGTCCCTACCCACTTCAGGAACTCTCTCCAGAAGCGGGCGATGAAGTTCCCCTCCCGGTCACTGATGACTCGTTGAGGCGCGCCATGTAGCCAGTAGATATGTTGCACGAAGAGTCTTGCCAACCTCTCTGCCGTGGGGACTTGCCGGCAAGCCACAAAGTGTGCTTGTTTCAAGAACAAGTCCGTGACCACCCAAATGGCAGTCTTGCCCTTGCTCTCCGGTAATTCCACTATAAAATCCATGGCGATCTCTTGCCGTGGGCCGTCGGGATTCGCCATGGGTTGGAGCAACCCCCTGGGCTTCCCCCGACTCCCCTTCGCCGCCACGCACACCGGGCACCCCCCTGCATAGGCTTCTACATCCTTTTGGAGCGTTGGCCACCAGAACTGCCGCCTGATTAAGTGGAGTGTCTTCACGAAGCCGTAGTGCCCTGTGCTCCGGTTGTCGTGGGCTCTCTCCATCACCCGCCGCCGGCATTCTTTGGGAACATACACTTTCCCCTCGTGCCACCACAGGTCTCCTTGGCTGGTTAGTCTGTCGCCGTTCATCTTGAGCCAGGGGTCTTGCTTCGCTGCTTCCGTGAACTCCTGCTGCACCTCTGGCATCGCGTGCCTCTCCTGCCAGCGTGCTTGGCTCCGGGTTACCACCTTTGCGGCCAGTCTACCGGCGGGGATGATGGAGTCAACAATGTCCTCTTGCAGACTGGCATGTTGGGGCATGTGCGACAACCCATCCGCCAGGAAATTCCTCTTCCCGGGGATGTGGTTCAGTGTGAAGTCGAACCTCCCAAAGTACTGGGACCATCGCGCCTGCTTCGGGGATAGCCTCCTCGGGGTCTTTAGGGCTTCCAGGTTCTTATGGTCCGTCCACACCTCGAACGGCTTGGACGCCCCCTCCAGCAAGTGCCTCCATGTAGCTAAAGCCCACTTTACCGCGTACGCCTCCTCCCACACCATCCACCTTCTTTCAGTCTCAGTGAACTTACGGGAAGTGTAGGCGCACGGGTGGAGGGGCCCTTCCGGACCAGGTTGCAGTAGGACCACCCCTGTTGCCACGTCCGACGCATCCACCTGAATGACAAATTGCTGGTCTGGGTCGGGGTGTCGCAGGATCGGTTCCGCCGTGAACTGCCGCTTCAAGTCCTCAAATGCTCCTTGGCATTCCGGGGTCCACTTGAGTGCCATGCTGGGTGTCGGGGGTTTCTCGCTGCCCTTGGTCTTTAATAGGTCCGTTAGGGGGAGGGCAACTTGGGCGAAGTTCGGGATGGACTGTCTGTAGAAGTTCACAAATCCCAGGAAGCTTTGGAGCTGCCTCCGGGTCCGCGGCGCTTCCCACCCTAGTACATCCCTCACCTTTGCCAGGTCCATCTCAATCCCCTGGCTAGATAACTGGTAGCCTAGGTAATCCAGCTGCTCCCGGTGAAACTCACATTTTGAGAGCTTCGCGTACAGTTGGGCCTTCAGTAGTCTATGGAGCACCGTGCTCACCAACTCCACATGCTCCGCCAGCGTCTCTGTGTAGATTAGGATGTCATCCAGGTAGACCAGGACGCCTCGGTAAAGTAGGTCATGCAGCACCTCGTTTATTAGCTGCATAAATACCCCTGGGGCCCCTTTTAACCCAAATGGCATTACGCAAAATTCGTAACTTCCAAGGGGCATGTTGAATGCCGTTTTCCACGCATCTCCTGCGCAGATCCTGACCCTGAAGTACGCTTCATGCAAATCCAATTTGGTGAATACCTTCCCCTTAGATAGATGTGAAAATAAGTCCTTCATCAAGGGGAGAGGGTATTTATACTTGGTGCTAATTGCATTTAGCCCCCGACAGTCCACACACATTCGGAGCGAGCCGTCTTTCTTCTCCCGGAACAACACCGGGGCCGCTAACGGTGACTTCGCGGGCCGGATGAAACCCTGCGCCAGATTGTCAATGAACTCCCGTAGGGCACTCATCTCCTTCATCGACAAGGAGTACATTTTTGGCTTGGGCAGTTTGGCTTCCGGCTCCAGCTCGATGGCGCAGTCGCTGGGTCTGTGGGGTGGAAGCTGGTCGGACTCCTTCTCCCTGAATACTGCTGCCAAGCTCTGGTACTGCCACGGGATGCCTTCGGCTTCTGGGGCTCCCCCCAGCCCCGACCCGCTCTCCGCCTTGGACCCGCTCGCCGTCGCCACCTGGTCCCACCTGGGTATCGCCGCCGCTCCTCAGTGCTCCGGGATCTGCTCCGGACGCCTCTGGCCTTCCCTTGGTTCCTCTGCGGCCCCTGCCAGCTGCCGATGTCCCCCGCTCTCTTGCCTCCCCGGCTCCTCGTTCTCAAAGCTCATTGTTTCTCTTGTCCAGTTGATCCGCGGGTTCTGACTTTGCAGCCACACCAATCCAAGTACCACCGCATAGTTGGCGATTGGGACCACCACGAATCTCAGCTCCTCTTGGTGGTCTCTGACTGTCATCTGGACCGGCTCGGTGTAGTACTGAGCCGGTCCCCCCCCCGCTACTGAACCATCCAGTTGACTGAACACGATGGGCTCCTTAAGGCGCCGCAGCTCCAGCCTGAGCCCGGATACTATGATTGGGTGCATCAGGCAGTGCGTACAGCCCGAGTCCAGCAGCGCCTGTAACTGCGCTCCCCCCCCGGATCTAACCCCCCAGACGTGTACTCTCACCCGAAGGGGGGGCAGTCCTCATTGGCTATCGGGTCCGCGCGTCTCGGCTCCCCGGCTCGCACTGGGACGCCATTCAGTGCGAGCGCGCCTCGTTTCCCGCCGGCCCTGATTCCTCCCCGGAGGATGCTGTCTCAGGGGTTGACCACCCCATCTGGCCTCGCTTGGTCACCGCTGGCGCTGCGCTGTTCCGAAGACGGTCGCCAGCTCGATTCCTGATTGGACACGGTGGCTTGACCTCGGCGCGGGATGGGGTCCCTTCCCGTTCCGTCGGACACTGTGCCACCTGATGGCCTCGTCCCCCGCACCAGAAACACAGGTTCGATGCCTTGGGCGCCTCTCGCCCTCCCAGGGGCTGTCGGCCGCTGCCCCACTTCTCCTCGGCAGTCCGCTCCCTCGGCTTGTCTCTCACCCGGTCTCATCTCCGTGCGCTCTGCTGGATCTGTCGCCAGGCTGACTCCGCCATTCCGGCCAGCCACATCCAATCTTTTACTGTGGCTGGGTCATCCCGGCCCAGCGCCCATTCCAGGATCTCTGGGTTGAGACCCCTCTTGAAATATTTTACCCGGAGCGACTCCGGCCAGTCCGTGAGCTTCTCCACCAGCCTCTGGAACTCCAACGCGTACTCGGACATGGACCTATCCCTCTGCCTGAAGTGCAGGATGTTGTCCTCAGCTCTCCTGGTGCTCAGGGTGTCCTCGAACCTATCCCGGAGCGCCTGCATGAAGTCCGGGAAACTCTTCAGCTCCGCCGCATTGGCGTCATACAGCCCAGTCACCCAGCTTGCTGCTTGGCCGTCTAGCAGCTCGGCTACATAGGAGACCCTGTCTTCGTCCCTGGTAAACAGGTGACCCCCCCTCTGCATGAAGCTGCGCACGTGGTTCAGGAATTGGGGCAGCTGCACAGGGTCTCCCGAGAATTTTCTGGTCACGCCTCGGAGTCTCAATGCGTCTGCTGCCCGGCGGTCCACCGACAGTGGGGTTGGTGCCGGCGTCAGTTGGGGTCCTGGTGCTGTGGCTTCATCCCTCGCGTTGCCGCCTGGTGTCAGCTGATCCAGCCTCAGTAGTATGGTTTGGAGCGTCGCCTGCACGGAGTCTATGCACTGGCCGACCCTCGTCTCCAATTGGGCGAACTCCTCCTCCCATCTTCGGGTCCGTGACCCCGAGCCTCGGGTCATCATAACCCCCGACCAGTCGGGTCCCTGGTTCACCCCGATTGACCATCTTGCCGGTGGGGGGTCCCTGATCCTGGCCGTCGTCTCATCGCGCAAGGTTGGCTCCGCCATCGCCTCCGCAATCCCGAACTCCTCCTGCTCCAGCCGACCAATGGATTCCTCGTCTCTGGCCATCATCTGTAATAGAATATGTGGAAAAAGTGCTCCTCGGTGGTACCGGGTAGCGTTAGAGGTGAGTCCTGGCTTTATGTAAGAAATTGCCCCGTTCGTCAAGAGAAACTCCCGTGACACGTTTGGTTCACAAAAGAGGTTTACTCAAGCGTAACGCAACAGTTACAAACAAAGCCAGGACTGGCTTGGTACAATACATTGGTTCCTTTATACCTCCCCTTCCTGTGGTTTTTGCCCCGCGATTGCGTTGCCAGCGGCAGATTACTTGCGCCCCAATAATCCCCCTTGAGTAGTCCAGATGGCAGGTTCAGCCTGAATCCCATTGTCCATTGATTGATTTCCCCTCCGGCGTGGGATGGTTTCCTCTAAGTCCTTTACTTTGCATGCAGAACCGGGGTTTCTGGAGGCGTGGTGATCTTGGCTTCTCGGCTCGCTGTTCCACTTATTGTTAGCTCGCGCCGCTTATCAGTGTAGATTAATCGCTTCCACTCTGCGGTTTCCCCACCGGCTAGGCGCAGGTGGCCGCTGATTAGCCTTGTGGTTCCCACTTCCCCTTTTCCTCCCAGCTCACAGCATGCAGTGAAATTGGCTCAGCCCGGCGGTGGGCTTCTATGGGGCTTCTACGGGGCGCCGTGCCAGCTGAACCTGACATACAGTACCACTGTTATAATTAATTAGCAATCATTTCCACTGAGAAACTACTCTTCAATTATCAAATGTCACAGTGAAATTAATTGATATATACCATGTAAACACTCAAAACACAAAACAAGAGCATCAATTGTAGGCATCTGTAATGGGGGGCAAGGGGGAATTTGCCTATCAGATAAGCCATTAGGTTTCAATTCCCAATTTATTATTTAACAAAAAAAAGCTAATTGCTGTTTTGGACAAAAGGTGTGTGTCCAGCTTTTCAGGGTCAGTGAATGAATCATCCTAATAATGACGGATACTGTTTAGAGAAAGTAGGACATTTAAAAAAAAAAAAGAACCAAAATCCTGCTCTGGGTGGAAGTGAAAACTGGCTCATAATAACCAGTTCAGCCATTCAGGTTTTTGGTGTAGCTGTGGTCAGGCAAAGCTATGTCTAAGCAAAAATGAAAGGAAGGAGCAAGGACTAGAATTCATAGCATTTCTAGTTTTAAACACAGAAAATGTTTAGGTTTCTAAACATGTTTAAGTTCTCCTGCCATTGCATGCAGATGATATAAAACTTGCAACAATCAGAAACCAGTTTTCACTTTGAGAGCCAGAGAACCTCCAGTGTTACTTGTTCTTTTTTATGTAGAGTTTCAAACACATAGAAACTAATTCCATCTTACAACTTTTATCGTTAACTTCCTGAACAAAAAGTTTCACATGTTCACAACCCACACATACCTACCCAACACAAAATCTAGTTTGAGTTCCAGAAGAATGGAATGGAATGGAATGGAATACATGGTATATTATACTATGTGTTTGTCAACCCTTTCAGATAGGCCAAGTCAAGAAACAGACACCACAGGGACACCAGGAATGCTACTTTATTGTTGTAGGTTATAACAACAGAATCTTGAAAGGCTGTCCAAGTTCTTCTCTGTCCCATCTTATATTAAACAAAATCAAAGTAGGATTATGTGGAGTTTCTTTCTCACACTTGCTGCAAGTGCTGGACTGTGTAATCTCTTGTTCAAGTCCCTCCTCAACAGCTCTTTCGTAGCTTCCCCAAGGTCACCTCTAAATTTCTTTACAGTGATGTCTCTATAGGGTATAGTTCCCATGCATTTGATTAGTTTCAAACAAGGCTTGACTAATCCTTCAAAGATTGGCAGTCCCATCTTGGTCCTGTCCATACATCTCCTAATACTTTTCCATTGAAGTGCCACTCTTTCATCCAGTGACAAAAGAACCATCTTTTGTTTTGGAAACTGTCTGATGGTGAGAACTATAATTCGTCATGTCTTCTTCCAGGTTTTCATCCTGATACTTTTTCACATGCTGCATATGCTGAATCTTCTTGAGTGAACCTTCCAGTCTCTTTGGCCTGTGTTGAGCTGGGCTCATGTACTCCATCTTTCACACATGTTCATTCACACATGTTCATGACATGGAGCTATATAGTATCACCATATCTCACTATTGTATAATGATTAACAATATACTGGCATTAATGTACTAATTATGGCTTATTCATTAATGTGTGTATACATGGTTACGATCTCCAAAATGGTTAGTTATGCTAGTCCTGCAAAGTAACTCATAGTAATTATGCCAAGGGGAGGGGAGAGGATAATATATGACATCCCTGCATTGTTATCAATCTCTTTGCATGTGCTAAGTTGGAGGAAAAAGTAGTGGGAGGTCAGCAATGATTGTAGTAGCAATGACATTTATTCAGAATCGGCAGGTGGTGTCTATGACTTCTTATATGTCCAATATCAGGAAAGCCATATATATATTAAAAGCACTCTTTTGTGAAGAGAGCCACATATCTTGTGTATTATTCAGATAACATGAGAGGCTAAAGTCTGAGCCCAATTACCATTACATTGTTGAAGGAAGCCAGGGAAGGTAGGTTTTATTTATTAGATTTAGATTTATATACTGCCTTTCTCTCCAAAATGGTATTCAAGGCAGGTGGCAATTCCACCCAAAATGGTACTGCAGACATTCTACTTAGTAGTAGATCTGTTTTCTGATGCTGGTAACCTATTATTATTATTAGCCCAAACTGTGGAGTTCCTAATCCTAAATTCCAAAAAAAAATTGCAGTCTGAAAAGCTTTAATGCAATACTAATACCAAAGCTGTCTTACATTAGCTTATGAACAGAGTGGCAGTGAAAATAAAGTGAGCTCCAAACTCTGGATAAATGTATGCATTTTTTCCCATTCCAACTGTAAAAGCCATTCATAACAGATTTAATGGCTTTGCTCTTCAGAGTATTCAGCAGCATTTTCATGAGAAAGAGAAAGGCTGAATCTCAGTAGAACCTCTGTTGTGTGTGTGAAAGACCCTAAATTTAATTTCTGGCCTCCTAGATCAGCCAGAGAAAGACTCCTGCATTGTTGCTGTCATTCAGTGCAGACAATATTGGAGATGAATCAATGATTTGACTTGATATATAGCAGGTTACTATGTGCCTGTTCTAGAATACATGAAAGTATTCAAGAAATTGTGTGAAGCTCTCCAATTCAGAAAAATGGTATTGTGCCATATAATATCCAATACTTTCTTGAGACTTCTGCACTGTGTTTCTGTCATGGAACAAAGCACATACACAAGAAAAATTGTCAGGTGTGTTGCAGCACAGCGTACTAAGTATGCAAATTATAATCATATATCCTGTTGCAGCTCTTTCCTCAGCCCCCAAATAATTCCTGCAGATACTCATAACAACCAACTTTGATTCATTATGTAAGAGCAAAATAATTGTATTTCAATTGGATTTTGAAAGAGAACAGCGTTTATGATTTAGATAAAGGTCCCTTTAAGAATTCTAAATGGGAAGTTATGAGGAATTATTGAAATCAGTTGAAATATGTGAAGAATGTAATTTCATTATTCATGAGACATATATTCTGACTGAGAATAAACTCAGTGTGGGGAGAATCAAAATATGTATAAGGCAATAGCTCTTTAGAGTTGAGCTCAGGTGATTACATTGACCCTCATCCACTGAGTTTTCTTGGCTGTAACAGAGGAATGTTTTCTGCCTTCTTCTTTTCTTTTTCACTAGCCTGTGGTCCTAAGATTTCCTGAGATCTCCCACCTATGTTCTAAAGCACAATTGTATGTACATGGCCAGCCCTCTGTGCATGTGAAAACTATAAGGCTAATGATGGGAGAGGGGCAGGTGATATCCTGTTCTCCTCATATATACAGCATGTACCCAAGAACATTTAGACTACAGTTAACTTGAGTAAACACTGTATGCAGAATATCAGGGGAAAGTCTGATAAAGCACGTGATAAAAGTTCTCCATGTAGGCATAGCCAATTTCCAAAGAAGTGAAGTCAAAGGAACTTTAATTAGTAAACCCAGCAGAGGTAATCTCATCCATCAAACACCATCCGCTGTGTCCCACTATTACCTTCAGCAGTAGCCTAATAGAAGGGACCTATTAGCAATGAAACACTTGGGTAACTGAAGCTAAAATCTCCTTTACTCTGAATATGTAAAGCTACCCAGCCATCTCCTTCCTTTGCTTAGATGCTACGTATGAATCACTAATGTATAAACAACCAATTAACTCCATTGACACTATCTCACAAAGCCAACTTGTTGCCTCAGTGCCAGATGTAATGTCTCCATATGATACCTCGATATATACTTGTCAAAAACAGCTACAGGTAACGGAGCATAATGTTTATGTGAGTAAAAGCTTGATGCTGCTAATTTCTATAAATGGTTCCCTGGAATATTTTGCTCTTACAGAAGAAAATCAAACAAAAGGTAATGCTGGAAGGAAAAACTGCATTTCCCCATAAGGGTATGACGCTAATTAGATGTTATTCTCCCAGTCACCAAGGTCTCATAAAACACCACCAACAAGCAGTTATAGTTGCTGTTTTGTCTCATTTTCCTTTGTTCTTCCCTTCCTCCCATCTGTAATATCCCCACAGTGTGATTTTGTAAAGGAGCGTACTGCAGCTGTACATAGACAAGAACTGGGGGCAAATTTTGAGGTACAGTGTTAATGATAAATGTACACTCCCCATGCAGAGAACAGAGCTGAACTTAAGAGGAAAAACTGGCAAGAACCTTCTATTAATCCTAGGTCTAACCACAATAGCTTTTCAAAATTCTACACCAAATTTGTCAGCAGAGAAACTGCTTGGATCATTGCCCAAATGTCTTAATGAATGGGAGAAAGTTAACCATTTCTTAAGGGGGGCTTCCATCAATGGTGATGGTAGCACAGCTACTGAAAAAGCCCCTGGAAGGAGTGTTGTCCTGGTGTTTTCACTTGGGATTTAATGGAAGTATGGGATGAAGGAAGATGGCAGACTACTGGAAAGATAAGAGTATAAGTGAGGGAGGGGAGAATCCAGTCATATACACCCCTTGGCCACATCATTCCAGCCATGAGAATTTCAGAATGTTTCCTCCGAAAGACATTTCAAAAGCAAATTTTATTCCAACAGATTGAATTCGAACTGGTAGGAAAAATGCAGATCTTTTCTGCACATTAAAATGGATGAGCAGAAGCCAGAATTTGGCTCAACTGCCCAACATAGATAAATGCTTGGGAATGCTGGGGTGCAGTTGCCTCAAAGACCTGGCTCTTCACCCAGGGACCAGGGTAGAGTGATGGGAGCCTATGGATGGTTGTTGAGGCAACCTGGGAGAATGTTTGAGGCACTGGGTTTTTAGTTTTTGTTTTTATGGTTTCATGGCTTTTGTAATTTTATTGTGGTTGTGAGCCCCCCGGAGTTGTGCTCTAAGATGGGCAGCCATACAAATCTTTAAATAAATAAATAAATAAAATTCCCACATGGAAATGCTGTAAGAAGGACAAGCTGATTCAGTATAAGGGCAAAGATATGAACATCCCATATCAAATCAAGGTTCTTGCTTAGCCAGCAAATGCTACAATGGGCATCCTGCTGTGAGGCACTCACCTAAGGGCAGGCTGAGGATGAGATGGGAGTACAGAAGTCTCTAGTGATTCCTTGCTAAGTAGACATGACTGTACCCATGAAAAGAAGGGTTTGAACGTGCACCTTTGGCTTAATTTTCATAACATTCACATTTGCAGCTGATACGTACGCTAGAAGAAGAAATAGAACATAGGCATCATGCAGGAAAAAAACAACAAAGCAGCATGATTTAGTATTAGCATAAGAAAATAAGTGGATTTCTAAATGGAACCTGCAAACTAAGAAATGAAATGAAATCATGATCCCTTAAGCAGTTGTTCTGCTGAAGCAGTGTAGCCTCTGGGAATGTTTACGCATATCTTTGCGAGGTAAAACAACCTTGCTGATTTTATTCAAACTGTATTACATATATATATATATATATATATATATATATATATATATATAGGTGAAACTTGAAAAATTAGAATATCGTGCAAATGTTCATTTATGTCAGTATGGCAACTCAAAAGGTGAAACCAATATATGAGATAGACGCATTACATGCAAAGCGAGATATGTCAAGCCTTACTTTGGTATAATTGTGATGATTACGGCGTACAGCTTATGAAAACCCCAAATTCACAATTTCAGAAAATTAGAATAGTGTGAAAAGGTTCAATAATCTAGGCTCAAAGTGTCCCACTCTAATCAGCTAATGAATCCATAACACCTGCAAAGGGTTCCTGAGCCTTTAAATGGTCTCTCAGGCTGGTTCAGTAGGAATCACAAGCATGGGAAAGACTGCGGACCTGACAGTTGTGCAGAAAACCATCATTGACACCCTCCATAAGGAGGGAAAGCCCCAAAAGGGAATTGCAAAAGAAGTTGGATGTTCTCAAAGTGCTGTATCAAAGCACATCAATAGAAGGTTATGTGGAAGGGAAAAGTGTGGTAGAAAAAGGTGCACAAGCAGCAGGGATGACCGCAGCCTGGAGAGGATTGTCAGGAAAAGGCCATTCAAAAGTGTTGGGGACTTTCACAAGGAGTGGACTGAGGCTGGAGTTAGCGCATCAAGAGCCACCACACACAGACGGATCCTGGACATGGGCTTCAAATGTCGTATTCCTCTTGTCAAGCCGCTCCTGAACAACAAACAACATCAGAAGCGTCTTACCTGGGCTACAGAAAAAAAAAAAAAAAAAAAGAACTGGTCTGTTGCCCAGTGGTCCAAAGTCCTCTTTTCTGATGAGAGCAACTTTTGCATCTCATTTGGGAACCAAGGACCCAGAGTCTGGAGGAAGAATGGAGAGGCACACAATGCACGATGCTTGAAGTCCAGTGTGAAGTTTCCACAGTCTCTGTTGATTTGGGGAGCCATGTCATTTGCTGGTGTTGGTCCACTGTGCTTCATTAAGTCCAGGGTCAACGCAGCCATCTACCAGGAGATTTTGGAGCACTTCATGCTTCCTTCCGCAGACAAGCTTTATGGGGATGCTGACTTCATTTTCCAGCAGGACCTAGTACCTGCCCACACTGCCAAAAGTACCAAAACCTGATTCAGTGACCATGGGATTATTGTGCTTGATTGGCCAGCAAACTCTCCTGACCTGAACCCCATAGAGAATCTAAGGGGTATTGCCAAGAGAAAGATGAGGGACATGAGACTGAACAATGCAGCGGAGCTGAAGGCCGCTATTGAAGCATCCTGGTCTTCCATAACACCTCAGCAGTGCCACAGGCTGATAGCATCCATGCCACGCCGCATTGCAGCAGTCATTGCTGCAAAAGGGGCCCAAACCAAGTACTGAGTACATATGCATGCTTCTACTTTGCAGAGATCCGATATTGTTCTATTTCCAATCCTTGTGTTATTGATGTCATGTAATATTCTAATTTTCTGAGATTGTGAATTTGGGGTTTTCATAAGCTGTACGCCATAATCATCACAATTATACCAAAGTAAGGCTTGACATATCTCGCTTTGCATGTAATGCGTCTATCTCATATATTGGTTTCACCTTTTGAGTTGCCATACTGACATAAATGAACATTTGCACGATATTCTAATTTTTCGAGTTTCACCTGTATATATATATATGTGTGTGTGTGTGTGTGTGTGTGTGTGTGAGAGAGAGAGAGAGAGAGAGAGAGAGAGAGAGAGCGAGAGAGTGGGAGGGAGGGAGGGAGGGAGAGAACTGGTTTTGAAGAATTGGGTTTCCCAAGGAAAATAACTTATTTTTGTATTGCTCATAAATACTATTAGGCAGAAATGAGATACTTCAACTCAAAGAGGAATTTACATTGTTGTTTAATAATCATAACTCTGACCATTTATTGTTCTACTTACTTGAGTGTTAACAGCTGCACTTTACTGTTTCCAGGAGCTTGGTTTAACTTTTTCCTAGTCTTGGAAAGTGCATTAAGAAATTGAATTTATTTGTAGATGTGTAATTCATAAAATTAAATAGAAATATAAACCAAACCATCCAAAGCTATTGAAGAGATATTATGCATTTAGTGTATTTTCTTTTGAATCACCACTTTGAAGAGATTCTGAACTTTCTGAATTTCCATAAATCTTTTAAAAATGGGCAAATGTTTTTGATCAAAATTATTCGGGAGTGTCTGCTTAAAAATGGACTTCTCAAGTGTTCAAAATGCTTTCAGAATGTAACATTCTTTATTTTACTATTTTTTCCTTCTTTCCAGGTAATATCACATTCATACACATATGAATATACACACAGATAGTTTGGAAACAACTGTTATGTTGCTCGGTCACCATTTTATATTTTGTATTTATATATTGTATATGTTTAACCATTTTGTTTCTGGAAAAATCTTTATTGATAATAGAATAATTCTGTTAGATTTTGAAAGCCTACTGAAATAATTTTCCTGCACAATTTATACCTGGTATAATTATGGCAAAGTTACTCTGAGTCTTTTTTATGCTTCTCCCCTGCCCTGCATTCAAGAATCTCTCCTGTGTGTGCCAGTGACTGGGAGGTGTAGTGTTCATTTGGAAGAAATGGTGAGGACGCATACTGGTATGATCCACTTTTCCCCTGCTGTCTTATATAAATTCCATATTAACCTATAGCACCCAATATTGTACTATTTCCTTGCTTCTGCACTCTGCATTTCTCCTGATTGCCCACTAATAACCATATTTTATTATTATATATTAGCACACACATCTGCTGTCCTAAACATATTTATCTCAATCTTATTGCTATAATGAACAGATATATAACTCTTCAAAAGGGAGGATGAGTTGATAGTACCAATAGAAGAGAATATGTGCAGCTCAGGGTTGAACTGTGGAGTCTTTGGGGTTCTCTGAGCTTGGTTGTTTTCTTGCAAATGTTTCGTTACCCGCCTAGGTAACATCTTCAGTGCTAGCAGTTGATAGTGCCAAGAAAAGACATTGTCCCTGGAATGTTCTGGGCAGGGATCTCCAGGTACCAAATTAGATCACCCTCTTTCACTTCTGAAAAAGTATTTAAGCCAAGGAAGTCAGAGTGGAATGGGAATTTCAGTATAGATGTAGCCAGGAAAGTGCTACGTTCCAGCTAGTGTGAGAAGAGGTCTGTCTACAGTCTCTTTCAGAGTTCCTGTCTGCAGAAAGGACCTGTTGGTATATACAAGAGAAGGTATACATTTATATTACTTCAATAAATTTTTGGGCTCTTTGTTCTATGAGTGTGTTTATTGTCTTGAATCCTAAAAGCACCTACTAGCGCTTTGGGTGACAGAATAGAAGGTAGCTACCATGATACCATTTTTTTAAAAAAGGAACCCATGGGAGATCCAGGAAATTATACACTATCCACCTTGATGTCTGTTCCAGTCAAATTTGTAGAAATAGTAATAATTGAAAAAATAACTAAGGAAATTGAGGAACAAACCTTGCTGAAAGAAAATTAGCATGGATTCCAAAAACCTAAATCCTGTCTCACAAACTTTCTGAACTTTTAAGCATGACAGCACTCACATGGATGAAGGTGACCCAGACAATATTGTATACTTGGATTAAACAACAACAACAACAACTTTGAAAGAGTTCCTCATGAAAATTTCTTAAGAAAACTCAGGGGCCATTAGAAAAGGGGACCTGTAACTGGTGAAAGAAAGCAAAAAAATAGGAATAAATGGGCAATTTTCTCAATAGAGGGAAGTAAGAAGTGGAGTTCCTCAAGATTCTGTGTGGAAACCAATGCTTTCTAGCTTATTCATAAATGGTTTTAGCTGAGGGATAAGTAGTGAGCTGGCCAAGTTTGCAAATGATACTAAATTGCTAAATGATTGTGACAGATCTCTTAAGACTGAATGAACAATGAACCAAATGACAGATGAGATTCAGTTTAAAAAAGACTAAAGTGAGGTATGCTGAAGAAAACAAAAACTAACTTCACCTATACACTGATGATGTCTGAACTCTCTGTAATTAACCAGGAAAAAGATTTTGGGGTCCTAGAGGTCTGCTTAAGTATGCAGCAGCTGTGAAAAAGGAAAATTTGATGCTAGGGGTCATTAGGAAAGGGACTGAAAATCAAAATGTCAACAGTGTCATGACTTTATGTAAATATATAAAATGTCTGCATGTGGAGTACTCTGTATACTTCTGGTTGCCATGCTTGGAAAAGGATATAATGAAACTATAATAAGTGGAGAAAAGAACAATCAATTTATCAGGAGGCTCAAATATATCTCTTATAAGAAAAGACTAGAATGGTTGGAACAATTCAGCTTAGAAAAAGAATAACTGAGAGGGAGACATGAAGTTTATAGAATCATGCTTGCCCCGAAGAAAGCAGGCAATGGGAAAATTTTATCCTTCTCTCAAAAAGCTAAGACTAAGGGCTGTGCAGAAATGCTGACTGGAGGATTTAGAGTCAACAAAAGAAAATACTTCACACAGCATACAATCTACTTATAGAACTTATTACAGTGTGAGGGGATGGCCACCAAGTTAGATGGGTTTGACAATGGATAGAAGAAAGTCAAGGAGGACTGGTCTATCAAAAGTTATTAGTCTTAAAATTCAATATTACCTTCAGGCTCTGAGTAGCATGCTTCCAGATTTTAATTTCAGGGGAACAATGAGGGCAGGATGGTATGTCCCCATCTGGTGCTTATGAGCTGCTTAGAGGTATTTGGCTGGCCACTTTGATAGACAAAATGCTGGACTAGAATGACCTTGGTTTAATTCAGTAGGGCTGTTCCTACATTTTTATAATGTTTTCAAAACTAAATATATGCAAGAATTTCATTTTTTCTGTAGAAATGAAAAGTGTTATATATGAAAACTGTATCACTCAATTACTAACTTTTAAATAAATGCAAATCTTTTCCAAGAAACAGATGATCCAAAATAACAGAAGACAATGAAGGAAAGAATCAGTTAAAGTGAATGAGTGGCTTAGGTTTGCTCTATTTTCTGTCCTTTACTCAGAATAACTAGTGTGTTTGTTTAAAAGAAATGACGTGAAATATTTTCACATGGAAATGCGTTTTCAGAGGTTCAGTATCTCTATAGAAATTAAATATGATGTTAAATATATTATCAGTTCATAATGAGATTTGAAAGCAAGCTACAGCTAGTGCACTTTATTTTATAGTAATTATGACTATTCATAATATTTCAAAAATAACAGCAAAATATAGTGCAGGCATTTATAATTATGGTACAATCACTGTAAGAAATATGGAAAGATTTACATATAGATTGGGGAAAGAAAATGGTAGCATCTATATGAATGGTTTGCAGAATTGTCATCTATGCTTTTGTTATGTTTGATTATTTTAAGAACGCAGATGCGTATTTTCAGTAATTGCCATTATACATAATTTAACTGGAACAGTGTGCTGTTAAAAAAAGGAAAAGAATATATTAAGGCTGCAAAACTTTTAAAAGAAATATGAAGTCTTTGCAGCACTTGCATCCAAGGGGAATTAGATTATTATGATCGTTTGATGGAGAAATGAGATCATAACTGGCTAAGTTAAGCAACTGTGCCTTACTTATTAGTAAGATCTGATAGACTTTTTTTTTTTTTTTAAAAAAAACAACTTCCTGAAGCATGCATTTTCATGAATTTGCAGAAGTTGAAATGAATAAATTTTTGCTACACTGAGTATAAATATGAGCTGGCCATTAAAATAACTGGGGCAGAGAATTTAATCAAGAAATCCCTTATTAATACAGCTTTGATCTCAAAATAAAGCACATTATTTGACAGTTGTTTGATTCTAGCTTTTTTTTTTTTTTTTTGCTTCTGCTTACATTTCTGAGTGTGAGCCAATTCTACTTATATCAGTGAGACTTTTCTTTTGACTAGTAATGGGGAAAATATTAGAATAATCAAATTTTTATAAATATATTCAGTTACAATCTCTGAAATCTTCATTTTGCAATAAACAAAATTAAAATATTTGAAGCATAATCCTTCTCTGCATAAATACAAGTCCCGTGTGATATAACAAAGCCTATTAGTTCTGCACTTTGCTTGGTGCAAACGTAAGCATCATGCCTAGCATTCCTGAAAGGTGCAGTGCGCAGGCATTCTTCCTGTACCCCACCTACCTCACCCCCAAAATAATGAATGGAAGGATGAGATATTTAGAAGAGGCAGGAGAAGAGGAGAAGATGTTTGGGTTTATCATCTGCTCAGTTCTAGGGTAATAGCTTAACAATTCTTCTCCATCTTTCAACACACAGAATAGCATTTCCAATAAAGTTTATGTGTGGGCAAGTGTATCTTAAAAAGTACTTTGATAAACATTCTGATTTTGTACCCAATACTTTTATCTTGCCCTTCCTCCCAAAATCCAATGTAACACTAGACCATGGCATATATTTTATTAACTTAGATAGACAAAGAGTTACTTCCTTCTTATGAGATCAAGGGTACTATGGAGGATTGTTATGGAGAAGACAGTAGTGTTTACTTACACTTTATTTATAGAAATTTGTACATTTACAAATGAATATATATTATAGGAATGTAACAGTCAGCACAAAAAATGTTGGTTCCTTTATAACATATCAATTCTACCAGTAAACTAAATTTATCAAAAATATAGGAACTCAGGTAGAGCCTTTTGGACTGGACCCAAGATCTAATTTAAGAACTAAGTGTTCCTAGTGTAGCCTAATTGTTTAACTGGCTCTGACTGTTCAAAAGGGGAAAATACTATATAATAGTGGACAGCGCAACATTTCCCTAAACAACAGAAATTATGCAACCATGCTTTTTGACTTTCAAAAATTTATGAATCTCATAAATGAGTCATGATTTTTCTGGACAAATTCATGATAGTTCATTTAGATGATTTACCCTGAAGATCCTGTTCTCCATAAAAATCAGGTCTGAGTGGTTCTTCAATGGTTTAGTAATAAACAACCCCTATATTAGGCCAGAGAGATGTGCCTGTGTTAGATATTCTACTATATTTTGGGGATTCAAATGGGTCCAAATAAAGTACAATCCATTTTGTCTAGAGAGCTCCCATATACTATCACAGACATCTAGCTTTTCTTGGAACTTGCTTGTTTCTATGGTAAATGTGAGAGACCAGTTTGGTGTAGTGGTTATTGAGTCAGGCTAGAAACTGGGAGACTGTGAGTTCTAGTCCCACCTAGGCAAAAAACCAGCTGGGTGACCTTGGGCCAGTCATGTTCTCTTAGCCCTAAGGAGGAGGCAATGGCAAATCACTTCTGAAAAACTTTGGCAAGAAAACTGCAGGGAATTTCCCAGGCAGTCTATGAGAATTGGACATGATTATGGATTAAAATACAAATAAAAATGGTAAATGTATTTTTAACTTAGTAACTTTGGCCATACCAAGAAGGGTATTCCCTATAAATGGGATGTCAGGGTCTAACAAGGCTTTCATTAACTTAAACAGTAATTTCTTGATCCAGGACCATTGGGATACAGTTTCCCACTTTATAACTGACTGTCACCTGTTAAGAGTCTTGAAGTCACTTTAATGGTAGTTGACATTTTATTTAAGATAATCCATTTATTTGTTTATTTGTATGTTTATTTATTTAATAAGGCTGCCTAACTCCATCCTGACTCTGGGTACCAATAAAGCAATTTAAAACAGTAGAGAGAAACAACACATGTTCAAAGAAAAATAACATAATCTCTAGCAAAATTCATCACATGAGGGACTGCCATTCAGTCTAGCCCAAGGACTGGGGGAAGACACAGATTTTAGGGGCTTATTTAAACAAGGTCAGGATGAGGTCAGAATATATCTCTGTGAGGATGTTGTTCCAGAGGGCTGGGGTACATCAGAAAATTCCTATTTCCTCAGTCCCATCAAGTAGCACTGTTTAATTGATGGGACTTGGAACTTATAATTCTACTCAATCATATAGGATGGGCAGACACTATGGAAGACAAATAGTCCCAGATACTGGGCCCTATGCCATGAAAGTCTTTATAAGTGATACCCAGGTTACTGAATTGAAACTGGAAGCCTACTGGTAACCAGTGAAATTCATGAAGCAAAGGCGCTACTTGGGCATAATGTGGCATGTCCAGAACTGCCTGTGCTTCTGCATTCTGGACAAGTGAAAGCTTCTTAATGGTTTTCAAGAGCAGCCCTACGTAGAATGCATCCTGTTATGGCCTCCTCACTACCAATAAGAACTTATTTGGCAAAGTGGAGGAATGTTCCAGTCTGGCTAACATGTCTAAGATACTGTCAGCAGCCCTTCTGGAGCTGGTCCATCAGGCAAGCCTCATTCTACTCTAAATCTAGGGCCAAGAATCTGAAGTCAAGTCACATATTCAGTTACTGATTGGTCTACCTGTTGTGGCTGCCTGATGCAATGGTTTGCCATGGCACATTTGGTAGAATTCTCAGATATAAACTTAAAGTGTTGGACAAACTCACTGTAATTAGCTAACAAAGCTTGAAACAGCAAGGGAATAGCTGAGCCTGAAAGCAGGCTGATAATGAACCCAATTTTAAAGTAGTAAGTGAAGAAATCTTCAGGACAAAGACTCATATATAGATTTCATTGAGCCAAAAAAGCAGATGCCTGGCCAAGAGTGATGACAAATTTCTCAGTTCCTGAGACAGGACATTTAGGATTTGGAATTGCAGCCTGTATTTCCAGTTGTGCCAGCTGAGCTTTCAGTTATTCATTTTCAGTTAGTAACTGCTCCATACTAGATAATGCAGTTAAGGGAGGGACTCCTTTTATGGAGGTTGGCAAACAACCTGTCCTGTTCCAGCAATTACAAGTGTTTCTGCACCAGATAGCTGATTACCTGACTGCTCCAGAACTTCCAGCTCACCGTCCAACAGCTTTTGCTCTTTCTGAGCCTCATCTGCAGATATCTGATGGTACCCTGGCTCCTGAGCTACAAGGTCATAGTCTGTTATGCATTGCTTCTCCCATTCAGAATCTGACTTATCAGAAGAACCCACAACAGGATTTCTACCAAGTGTAGAGGGGGAAAACTGGTAGGTGGTAGGTGATGTGCATTCACTTTGCCTTGTTACCATTTCCATTTGTAATACCCTCATAAACTCAAGCCATCCCTTCATACAATAGAGCTTCAGTAGCAGCCAGAGATTCTGATACTGAGAAGATAGAGAATGTGATAGAATAAGGAGAGAAGAGGGCTTGATGACCAAGGAAAGAGATGCAGAAAAGAATGTCTCTTGATCTGTTAGACTGGAAGAGGCTGTGCCATCTGAAAGAGTGAGAAAGTTCTGGAATTGTTAGCATCTTGCCAACTCTAGCTGACAGCATACAGACCTGAAGACTGAAGAGGGGAGGTGAAGTGACAATAATTCCTATTATTCTGACCCTGGAGCAAGAGCTTCTGATTACCACAGATATGGAGTGAGGGGGAGACATATCCTCCTCCCTTCTGTGGAGTCAGGAAGGAATGTTTCCTGGTCTTCCCAAGTACATAGGAAGGGATTGTATAGCGAATGGTAAGGAAAATAGTGTGAGAGTTGAGAGCCAGAGTTTTTCAGAGCAGAGATGTCAACAACCAATAGTCACCCAGTTTCAAAGCCAAGAAACCAAAACAAAAAGGTGGGCTGGGTGGGTGGACTCCCCTATAAAAAAGGAATTGGAACTTCACATTGATATAAAACCACAGCAGACACAAAGATTTTGACCATGCCTCTAATGTCAGCTGTGAAGTAGCCTGGTTTATCTTCCTTCAGATAGAGTTCTAAAGCGTAGGTATCACTACCGACAAAGCCCTGTTCCTTCTATCCATCAATTATGGTCCTCAGAGAAGAGTCTCATTAAATGATTTAAGGACATAGAAGAAAAAGGGACAGTTATGTTTCTGGTTTCTACTCATCTATTCTCTGCATATGACTATTGTTAGACACAGTTAAATGGATCTCAATATTAGGCATGCATGTCACAAATCCATATACATCAAAACAACAAATGTATTTTATTTATTCAACTTATATGACCGCCCAGCTTGGAGTGTGACTTAGGTGACTGAAAAAGACTGAGCTAATTAGGTCATTTAAAGTGCAATATTAAAAAGTAAAAGCAACAAATTACCTTTAACTCACTGCTTTTTTTCCCTTACAATTTAATATTGAAAGCAGCCAAGAATAGTTTTTTAAAAATGTGTTGAAAATCTTGCCTTCTCCTTTGTAACCCATCTTGAAACTGAAATTGTGTCCTTATGATCCTGACTTCTAGAAAAAGTTATAGCTACAATATCAGGTTTTCAGTCCTTGCTAATTGGCTTGTTGACACTGACATCAATAAAACGTGCAAGATTAATGTCAGTCCCACTAGGTTGTTGTTGTTCAGTCGTTAAGTCGTGTCCGACTCTTCGTGACCCCATGAACCATATTGCGCCAGGCCTTCCTGTCCTTCACTGCCTCCCTGAGTTTGCTCAATTTCATGCTCATTGCTTCAGTGATGCTATCTAACCATCTCATCCTCTGCCGTCCTCTTCTCCTTTTGCCTTCAATCTTTCCCAGCATCAGGGTCTTTTCCAAAGAGTCGTCTCTTCGCATTAGGTGACCAAAGTATCTGAGCTTGAGCTTCATTATCAATCCTTCCAATGAGCAATCAGGGTTGATTTCCTTTAAGATTGACTGGTTTGACCTCCTAGCAGTCCAGGGGACTCTTAAGAGTCTTCTCCAGCACCACAGTTCAAAGGCATGAATTCTTCGGCGCTCAGCCTTCTTTATGGTCCAGCTCTCACAGCCATACATTACTACTGGAAAAACCATAGCTTTGACTATGCGGATCTTTGTCGGCAAGGTGACATCTCTGCTTTTTAATATGCTATCTAGGTTTGCCATAGCTTTCCTCCCAAGGAGCAAGCGTCTCTTAATTTCATGGCTGCAGTCTCCATCTGCGGTGATCTTCGAGCCCAAATAAATGAAGTCTGTTACTGCTTCCATTTCTACCCCTTCTATTTGCCAGGAATTGATGGGCCCAGATGCCATGATCTTAGTTTTTTTAATGTTGAGTTTCAAGCCAGCTTTTGCACTCTCCTCTTTCACCCTCATCAAGAGGCTCTTTAGTTCTTCTTCACTTTCTGCCATTAGGGTGATCATGGCATCTGGACCCATCAATCCCTGGCAAATAGAAGGGGTAGAAATGGAAGCAGTAACAGACTTCATTTATTTGGGCTCCAAGATCACCGCAGACGGAGACTGCAGCCATGAAATTAAAAGACGCTTGCTCCTTGGGAGGAAAGCTATGGCAAACCTAGATAGCATATTAAAAAGCAGAGACGTCACCTTGCCGACAAAGATCCGCATAGTCAAAGCTATGGTTTTTCCAGTAGTAATGTATGGCTGTGAGAGCTGGACCATAAAGAAGGCTGAACGCCGAAGAATTGATGCCTTTGAACTGTGGTGCTGGAGAAGACTCTTAAGAGTCCCCTGGACTGCTAGGAGGTCAAACCAGTCAATCTTAAAGGAAATCAACTCTGATTGCTCATTGGAAGGATTGATAATGAAGCTCAAGCTCAGATACTTTGGTCACCTAATGCGAAGAGAGGACTCTTTGGAAAAGACCCTGATGCTGGGAAAGATGGAAGGCAAAAGGAGAAGAGGACGGCAGAGGATGAGATGGCTAGATATCATCACTGAAGCAATGAGCATGAAATTGAGCAAACTCAGGGAGGCAGTGAAAGACAGGAAGGCCTGGCGCAATATGGTTCATGGGGTCACGAAGAGTCGGACACGACTTAACGACTAAACAACAAAATCTGCATATCTGAGGTTGTTGATATTTCTCCCTGCAATCTTTATTCCGGCTTTTGATTCTTCCAGCCTGGCATTTCTCATGATGTACTCTGCATATAGGTTAAATAAGCAGGGTGACAGTATACAGCCTTGTCGTACTCCTTTCCCTATTTTGAACCAATCGGTTGTTCCATGACCGGTTCTAACTGTTGCTTCTTGGCCCGCGTACAGATTTCTCAGGAGACAGGTAAGGTGGTCTGGTACGCCCATCTCTTTAAGAATTTGCCACAGTTTGTTGTGATCCACACAATCAAAGGCTTTTGCATAGTCAATGAAGCAGAAGTAGATGTTTTTCTGGAACTCTCGTGCTTTCTCCATGATCCAGCGAATGTTGGCAATTTGATCTCTAGTTCCTCTGCCTCTTCGAAACCCAGCTTGTACATCCAGTAGTTCTCAGTTCACGTACTGCTGAAGCCTAGCTTGTAGGATTTTGAGCATAACCTTGCTAGCATGTGAAATGAGTGCAATTGTGCGATAGTTTGAGCATTCTTTGGCATTGCCCTTCTTTGGAATTGGAACATAAACTGACCTTTTCCAATCCTGTGGCCACTGTTGTGTTTTCCAAACTTGCTGGCATATTGAGTGCAGCACTTTAACAGCATCGTCTTTTAGTATTTTAAATAACTCAGCTGGAATACTGTCATCTCCACTAGCTTTGTTGTTAGCAATGCTTCCTAAGGCCCACTTGACTTCACTCTCTAGGATGTCCGGCTCAAGGTCAGTGACCACACCAGTATGGACATCAGGGACATTAAGATCTTTCTTGTATAGTTCTTCTGTGTATTCTTGCCACCTCTTTTTAATCTCTTCTGCTTCTGTTAGGTCCCTGCCTTTTTTGTCCTTTATCATGCCCATCTTTGCACTAAACGTTCCTTTGATATCTCCAATTTTCTTGAAGAGATCTCTAGTCTTTCCCATTCTATTGTTTTCCTCGATTTCTTTGCATTGTTCATTTAAGAAGGCCTTTTTATCTCTTCTTGCTGTTCTCTGGAAATCTGCATTCAGTTGCTTATATCTTTCCCTTTCACCCTTGCTTTTCGCATTCCTTCTTTCCACAGCTATTTGTAAAGCCTCATCAGATAGCCATTTTGTTTTCTTGCATTTCTTTTTCTTTGGGATGGTTTTAGTTGCTGCCTCCTGTACAATGTTACGGACCTCCGTCCATAGTTCTTCAGGCACTCTGTCTACCAAATCTAATCCTCTAAATCTATTCATCACCTTCACTGTATACTCATAAGGAACATGATCTAAGTCATACCTGAGTGGTCTAGTGGTTTTCCCTACGTTCTTCAATTTAAGCCTAAATTTTGCAGTAAGAAGCTCATGATCTGAGCCACAGTCAGCTCCTGGTCTTGTTTTTGCTGTCTGTATAGAGCTTCTCCATCTTTGACTGCAAAGTATATAATCAATCTGGTTTCGGTATTGACCGTCTGGTGATGTTCATGTGTAGAGTCGTCTCTTGTGTTGTTGGAAAAGAGTGTTTGCTATGACTAGTTTGTTCTCTTGACAGAACTCTATTAGCCTTTGCCCTGCTTCATTTTGTACTCCAAGGCCAAACTTGCCTGTTATTCCGATTACTCCTTGACTTCCTACTTTAGCATTCCAATCCCCTATGATGAAAAGGACATCTTTTTTTGGTGCTAGTTCTAGAAGGTGTTGTAGGTCTTCATAGAACTGGTCAACTTCAGCTTCTTTGGCATCAGTGGTTGGGGCATAGACTTGGATTACTGTGATGTTGAATGGTTTGCCCTGGATACGCACTGAGATCATTCTGTCGTTTTTGAGGTTGTAACCCATTACTGCCTTTCCCACTCTCTTATTGACTATGAGTGCAACTCCATTTCTTCTAAGGGTTTCTTGCCCACAGTAGTAGATATAATGGTCACCTGAATTAAATTCACCCATTCCCGTCCATTTCAATTCGCTGATTCCCAAGATGTCGATGTTTAATCTTGTCATCTCATGTTTGACCACATCCAGCTTGCCTTGGTTCATAGATCTTACATTCCAGGTACCTATACAATATTGTTCTTTACAGCATCGGACCTTCTTTTCGCTTCCAGATACATCCACAGCTGAACGTCCTTTCGGCTTTGGCCCAGCCGCTTCACTCTTTCTGGAGCTACTTGGAATTGCCCTCCGCTCTTCCCCAGTAGCATATTGGACACCTTCCGACCTGAGGGGCTCATCTTCCGGCGTCATATCTTTTAGCCTTTTAACATTGTCCATGGGGTTTTCTTGGCAAGAATACTGGAGTGGGTTGCCATTTCCTTCTCCAGTGGACCACATTTTGTCAGAACTCTCTGTCATGACCTGTCCGTCTTGGGTGGCCCTGCACGGTATAGCTCATGGCTTCACTGAGTTACGCAAGCCCCTTCGCCACGACAAGGCAGTGATCCATGAAGGGGCCCACTAGGTAGACCAGATCAAGAAATAAATTCCCCAGGAAGGCAAAAACTACTTTTATTGAGATTGGTATTAGTAACAGAATCTTGCAAGTCAGAATGTGCTGTAATTCTTCCTCCTTCTTATAGTTCAATGAATTAGGGAGTGTCTGTCTGAGCTGCTTCCAAATATTATCTGTCTGTTGTGGACTTAAGATATGTTTCATGCTCCATCACCCTGATGATAGATCTTGCATATTTCTGTCAAGGTCAGCTTCCTTACTCTCTACACTTATGGATTCAACTCCTGTTCTCAACTGACATGTTATTGGTTGAATGTAGTGTCTGTATGACATCACAGTACTTGTATACCAACATTTAACTGAGACAAATCCACATTCTTTTCTCTTGGTTTGAAGATCTAGACCAACAGGAGTCAACCAATCTGGAAAAGACAATTGGAATTGTCAATATGAAAAATCTGGGATTACTACAGTACTTCTATAGCTCGCTCGCTTTCTTTCTTTCTTTCTTTCTTTCTTTCTTTCTTTCTTTCTTTCTTTCTTTCTTTCTTTCTTTCTTTCTTTCTTTCTCATCTAATAAATTTTAAAAAAATCTGGATAAATGTATTGCATTATGGCTTTCTTATCCTTGTATCTGGCAGGTAAGGAAGCAGAGCCTGAAAATGGAGTGATAAAAGTTTGGTACATTAGACTTTAAGAGCTAGGCACATATATTTCATAATATCCAATTACATGTTTGAATTCTGAGACCTTGATACCCAGAACTCAGCTGGAGAAACTGATAAGGAACAGCTATGTATCAATACGTTTGTTTTTAACGGGAAGTTTTAAGAATTTCTTCCTGACAAAATTGCCTGGCAGAATTCAAACATAGAGGAATTAGAGAGTACACTACTGGTTTTAGTGAAAGATTTCTTATTGTAAACTATTTAAAAACTCTAGCTCAGGCTGAAATATCTCTGATATCCGGTTAGAAAATAATTGACCAGCTGGTGTTGGACTGCAAACATGCTGATATTTAAAAACATACTCATCATTGGCAGAGAAATCAATAGAGATGAAAGGCCAAATCTTGCATTGGCACTACAAGCCTTGGTAATCTCTGTTGCATCGTTAGAAACAGAAGCAGTGCCTAAGAATAGTCAATTGGTTTCACGGCTATTTCATTCCCTCCCTTCCTCTGCTGCCCATGAAAATATGGCTTTGCTCCCCTCTTTTCTTAGAGTCAGCATTAACATAAACTTTCATATGGATGAAATACTGCTTTCACTTTTGTATTTGGCTTTCACTTTTGTATTAGGGGAATATTTTAAATAGTAAATGACTTGAAATTTTGCAAAATGCTGAGAAATTAAAATATTTATGGCACTATAGTGAATTGATTGATTAACTTATTAAAGAACAAATTCAGCTACTAAATGTGAAAATGCAATAGGGACCAGACAAAATTGGCTATATAGATGTGAATTCTTTTGATGTTTTCTTTACAGTTTAGTTTAACTGCTATTTATTTTAATTGCACTATTGCTTAGATTTGTGCTTACTGAAAGAAATAATATTTATTGAAGGAATTAATGTTACTCTAATGGATTTTGCAGAAGCTAGTATGAAACTGAATGAACGAAGTCTTTGGGGTCTTCTCCATTATTTTCCTAGCTCTCACCACAAAAATGAATATTCTGGATAATACATTTTTAAACATGTCATAATGCTTTTTGTTTTTTGGTTTTTTTGCTTAGAAGCACTTGGAATGAATGAAGCTATATATGGAGTCTGACAGGTGCTATATGAAACAGGTGATAAATAGTATCTTCCTTCTGAGAGGGTGAATTGGTGACACCAGACTCTAATTTTTTTAAAAGTAAACCAATGACCATAAATGTGAGAGCTTCCTTAACCTGCAGTCAAAACCTTTCTAAATGGCTGTGATAGTGGTGGTATGACAATCTAAATCTGCATTCAAAAGTCTAAGTGGAATGATTGCAGAGAGGGAGTAAGTATGAACAAGATGGACTGTAAAAAAGCATATGCAAACATCATTAAATTGGCATCTACATGGTACACTTTGCTGGCAGATGAAAAAAATCCTGAAAGGGCTCAGGGATTTGGCATTTCTAGTGACACACGGCATGTGCCCACACTTATACAAAGTGTTGACAAAAAGTGATAATATTTCTTCCCCAGCCTTTTCCCAAGAGGATCTCATTGGTAACAATTGTTTCTGCAATGAACTCTACTACTTTTTTAATGAAAAAAGTAAAATGGCCTGCTATTTTAAAGCCAGTGACCATTGCTGCAAACACCCCTGTATGCATGTATAAATAGAAATAGAGAAATAGAGAGATGAGAATCCCACTTTAGAATAAGTAAAATTACCCGTAACTCTAGCACGGTGCTAGGAAGAACTAATTCACAATCTCTTAACATATTTATTTAATTTAAAACATTTTTATAGCCGCCCATCAAAACCAACTCTGGGGGGCTTACAACCCCATCCCCACTTTGTGGCTCAAGCTGTCTTTATCCATCAGTCTCTGCAGGCGAAGATTGCTGCTAAGCTTCATTCCAGTAAACTCCTCCCCTTTAATATGCCCTTTTATTCCAGTAAGAGGAATACTTCGGAATCGATGACTGTTAGCTTTGATGTCATTGTGATTGCCTCTGAAGGCCATCTGCTGAGACACTAGTGGGCTTCCTTGTTTCAGATGGCTGGCCACTGTGAGAACAGACTGCTGGGCTAGAAGGGCCTGGGGTCCAATCCAGCAGAGCCCTACCTATACTCTTATGTACTCACCAAGAATCTAACTGCTTCTGTTGCACCAAGCTCCTTCTGAAATAGGTAGACTTCTCGACTCTTTGTAATACTGCCATTTGTAGCAGGGGAGGGCATCCTAAGGCCCTGGGTGGTACAAGGCCCCAAAGCTGCTTTTGTACAACTCCCATAACTCATCCAATAACAATTGCTAAAAAATGGTTTTCCTGCCACTCAGAGGCACAGAATTCATAAATAGAGAACATTCTGTCCTGCCCATTTTCTAGCCCTGTCTATTATGGTTCTTACTTTCTGTTCTATGAAAGAACAATTTGCTATTGAGATGTTTATATTTATTGTAATATTCAGTAATGCCATAGAGATAAGTTATTCTTCCCTCCCCCTCTTGTTCTCCTAACATTAGAAATCATGGTCATCCATTAAAACTAAATGCTAGGAGATTCAAGATCAACAGATACTCAGAGGATAATTAAACTATGGGATTCACTGCCAGCAATTGAGTTGACTTTATAAGAGGATGGGACATACTCATGCCAAATCACTCTATCGATAGCTGTTAGTATGGATGGCTGTTTTCAACCTCCTGGATGCCTTAATTAGCAGATGTTGAAAAGTAACAGAAAAGCCATTATTGCCCTCCAGTCCCAAATGCATCCAGGTGGCCATCGGTACAAAATGCTGGATGAGGTGAGCCTACTGCCTAACCCAGCAGAACTCTTCTGAATGATGCCTGGAAGATGTGGGGTGGGGGTGGCGGTGGGGGTGGGGGGAACAGGAGGCTTTTGTTGGGGGTTATCACCATAACTTTGCTACCATATACCCTCATTTACACTGATATGCAAACTTCTATCAATTCGTATGGCAGCAATCCATATGAAAATAATCTTCTGCAGTCGAGAAGCACATGCACACTTTTCTCCCCTTTCCACTGGGCTGACAGACTATTAATTATCATGTCAGATCAGGAAAAGCTGAAGACAGGGAGTTGTGGTTTGACAAATAAAGAACATGGAGGGGGACAGACAAATGGGGAGATGACATCTGAAATCTTAAAGGTATTATAATAGGCTAAACTACTGCCTTTCTGTGAGTTCCTAATTGCTAAGTAACTTCCATGGCTCAGGGTTGTATTTTTGTATGCAGTGTGTAAGCCTCTTGGAATATTAGTTATCATTTATCTTTGTTCCTAACAATAAATTCACATTTTCCTGCCCATGTATTTCATTAGCACAACTCAATGAAAGAAATGCATTTTCTTTGTTAGCAAAGGAAGGCAAATGGTGCAGTGTCTTAACCCTGTTAACTTCAGTTTATGCCTATGAAGTTTGGATTATTCAGTAAGCATTTTATTTAATATTAGGAATTAAGTTTGGAATTGGTTTCATTAATTTACAGTGATAGAAACAAATATGAAGTAGTCCCAGTAAAACCATCTAACTGAGAACTCCTGCATCAAAACATAGTGACTTTAATTATGAGCAGGGAGATAAGTAAATGAACCAAAAGATCTCATATTGATTTCATAGGATGGGATCTTGGAACCTATCAATCTTCCTATTGCACAGTTAATTTATTTACTTATAAAAAAATATTTTGAAATAATTTGAAATGGTTTACAGTCATTTTTTTTTTTAAATATACCAATAAAAC
The DNA here is from genome assembly GCA_030867105.1 of Liasis olivaceus. Lineage (NCBI taxonomy): Eukaryota > Metazoa > Chordata > Lepidosauria > Squamata > Pythonidae > Liasis > Liasis olivaceus. The sequence continues at coordinate 40,516,063 of CM061349.1, forward strand.
AATATATGCAAGAGTTAATGTAAAACATAAATGTTAAAATGAATGGAGGAGGATTAAATAAAATATTTTAAAAATCTGCCTTCACAATTCACACATGGTAAAGGTTCAGAGATTCATTCCTCAGTTTTAGTGATCAAGCAGGTTTATAATGAGTTGGTTTAAGCACCAGCTATAGATTACAATTACAAACTATCCAGAGTATGCACTGATTCATACATGCAAAATTCCTGAACTTGTTTTGAAAGTTGATGTGGTTGAAACTACTTACACATTGTTTTCTTTTCTGTTACTATCATACCATCATAAACAACAGATTTCCAGGGGAGGTATGGTGAGCTAAACATGTCTCTGGGAGAATAGAGACAACGATTGCAACAAAAACCGAAGAACCGGTGAGTAGACTGGTTAAAGGACGCTTAAATTCACTAACCTCACTTTCTAATCACTTTTGGAAATTACTTATCTAACCATCTTAAACCTATTAGAGATCTTTGGAATAAGTTTTAAAAGCCACCTGATGAGTCTATCTTCATGTCTGAACAAAAGAAAAATTAATCATAAGTTTAAGAACTTAAAGTATTTGAAATAAACAGCAACGAAGCTAAATAAGATTTTGAACTAAGAAAGCTATAAACAAATTAAAGGTCCAGATAAATTTGGAATATTGATACTTTTACTATAAAATTTTGGAACTAACTATATATCATAAACAGTTTTTGTGGGAACTAAAATTATTTTGACTACTGTAAGTCATAACAGAGACTTTACAATTTAAATTGGACATTAGAGGGGACTAAAGATTCCAGGGAAAGAAAGAAAGAAAGAAAGAAAGAAAGAAAGAAAGAAAGAAAGAAAGAAAGGAAGGAAGGAAGGAAGGAAGGAAGGAAGGAAGGAAGGAAGGAAGGAAGGAAGGAAGGAAGGAAGGAAGGAAGGAAGAAAGGAAGGAAGAAAGAAAGGAAGAAAGAAGGAAAAGTTTAAACCTGGTTTTGGTTTTGATCAGTACTGGTATTTACAAAATGACACAAAATGCTATATCACTTGAAATATTAGAGATCTTTGAAGAATGGGGCCAGAAATTAGCCACAATATCAACAATATCAGTAACAATGACTGTTTCTATAGATAGACTATGTTCCAAAAATGTTAATGAAGGAATGACAGATGTGAAACAAACCTTGCATGATGCAGAAATAGTAGAATCAGAAATACTACAGGTGAAACTGGAAAAATTAGAATATCATGCAAATGTTCATTTATGTCAGTATGGCAACTCAAAAGGTGAAACCAATATATGAGATAGACGCATTACATGCAAAGCGAGATATGTCAAGCCTTACTTTGGTATAATTGTGATGATTATGGCATACAGCTTATGAAAACCCCAAATTCACAATCTCAGAAAATTAGAATAGTGTGAAAAGGTTCAATATTCTAGGCTCAAAGTGGCCCACTCTAATCAGCTAATGAATCCATAACACCTGCAAAGGGTTCCTGAGCCTTTCAATGGTCTCTCAGGCTGGTTCAGTAGGAATCACAAGCATGGGAAAGGCTGCTGACCTGACAGTTGTGCAGAAAACCATCATTGACACCCTCCATAAGGAGGGAAAGCCCCAAAAGGGAATTGCAAAAGAAGTTGGATGTTCCCAAAGTGCTGTATCAAAGCACATCAATAGAAGGTTATGTGGAAGGGAAAAGTGTGGTAGAAAAAGGTGCACAAGCAGTAGGGATGACTGCAGCCTGGAGAGGATTGTCAGGAAAAGGCCATTCCGAAGTGTTGGGGACTTTCACAAGGAGTGGACTGAGGCTGGAGTTAGTGCATCAAGAGCCACCACACACAGACGGATCTTGGACATGGGCTTCAAATGTTGTATTCTCTTGTCAAGCCGCTCCTGAACAACAAACAACGTCAGAAGCATCTTACCTGGGCTACAGGAAAAAAAAAAAAAAAAGAACTGGTCTGTTTCCCAGTGGTCCAAAGTCCTCTTTTCTGATGAGAGCAACTTTTGCATCTCATTTGGGAACCAAGGACCCAGAGTCTGGAGGAAGAATGGAGAGGCACACAATGCACGATGCTTGAAGTCCAGTGTGAAGTTTCCACAGTCTGTGTTGATTTGGGGAGCCATGTCATCTGCTGGTGTTGGTCTACTGTGCTTCATTAAGTCCAGGGTCAATGCAGCCATCTACCAGGAGATTTTGAAGCACTTCATGCTTCCTTCCACAGACGAGCTTTATGGGGATGCTGACTTCATTTTCCAGCAGGACTTGGCACCTGCCCACACTGCCAAAAGTACCCAAACCTGGTTCAATGACCATGGGATTACTGTGCTTGATTGGCCAGCAAACTCGCCTGACCTGAACCCCATAGAGAATCTATGGGGCATTGCCAAGAGAAAGATGAGGGACATGAGACCGAACAATGCAGCGGAGCTGAAGGCTGCTATTGAAGCATCCTGGTCTTCCATAATGCCTCAGCAGTGCCACAGGCTGATAGCATCCATGCCATGCCGCATTGCGGCAGTCATTGCAGTAGAAGGGGCCCAAACCAAGTACTGAGTACATATTCATGCTTCTACTTTGCAGAGGTCCAATATTGTTCTATTTCCAATCCTTGTGTTATTGATGTCATGTAATATTCTAATTTTCTGAGATTGTGAATTTGGGGTTTTCATAAGCTGTATGCCATGATCATCACAATTATACCAAAGTAAGGCTTGACATATCTCACTTTGCATGTAATGCGTCTATCTCATATATTGGGTTCACCTTTTGAGTTGCCATACTGACATAAATGAACGTTTGCACGATATTCTAATTTTTCGAGTTTCACCTGTAGATTAAAAAAAGTGTGGATTACAAGACAGAGAAGGTACTTAAAGTGGAAATACAAGTGACAGGCCAAGAGAATGACCTGGATAAGGACTCTTTACTGGATATACAAAAGAAGCTGGCTGAAGTTTTAAAAATTAAAGGGGAAATACAAATGATAAACCAAGAGAATGACCTGGGTAATGACATTTTACTGGATTTACAAAAGAGGTTTGCTAAAGCCTTGAAGAAGCCTTTGGGATGGGAAAAAGAAAATGAAGAGAGACCAAATCCTGCAACGACATCTGAATGAATTAAAGATCAAGCTTGTCAGGAGTAAAAGGAAGGAATATAAAGTTGGTTTATTTGACCAAGGTTAAAGTAAGACATATTTTTATAAAGTTTTGGTGACACTTTATGGGACTTTTTGCTGACACCAGGATTGAAAAGTTCTTATGGATTTGCTTATAGATAAGGGATGGGTTATGGGAAAAAAAGATATCTGTTTGTAAACTTACAGGGAGTGAAGAGCTACCCAACTTGTTTATACTTGTGATGAAGATGGGAAGTCACTTCTTCATATATTTCTTTTATTTTTCTTTATCCTTTTTACTTTTTTTCTTCTTTGCACTTTTTACACTCCCTTTTTCCTTTCCTTTCCTTTCTTCCTCTGAATTTAGTTTGTATTAGTTTTTATTACTGTAGTTAAAATCTTCTATATATATATATATATATATATATATATATATATATATATATATATGGTCAGATCACGTCCTGGTGACCTTGAGTTTCTCCTATGCCACCCCCCTCTGCAGGGAGGCTGGACCCATGCGATTGGTCCACCCCTGGTGCCTGATGGACCCGTCAGGGTTTCAAAGGGAGCTGGGGGATATTCCCGTGGACCTGCTGCACGGTCCAGTGGAGGCCCTGGCTGCTGCCTGGAATAGAGAAGTGGCTGGGGCCTTGGACAGGATCGTGCCTTTGCAGCCTCTCTTGCCACATCGGCCCTGACACTCCCCGTGGTTTATGGAGGAGCTGAGGGTGCTGAAGAGAGTTAAGAGACGCCTAGAGTGCCGCTGGAGGAAGACATGGACTGAATCCGAACAAACACATGTTAGAGCCGCTATTAAGACCTACATTGTGGTGATAAGGGCGGCGAAGCAGCAATACTTCTCTGCCCTTATTGTGTTTGCAGGGTGCCGCCCGGCGGCCCTGTTTGGGATCACCAGGTCCCTCCTTGGTAAGGGGGATCTGGTGGTTCATTTGCAGGGCCACACGGAGGAATTTGCAGAGCACCTGCAGGATAAAATCGCTCGGATTCATTCCAAGTTGGACTCCGAGCATGGTGCAGGGTCTGGGGAGATACCAGGGGATCATTCTTGCCTAGTTATCTGGGAAAGGTTTGATCCTGTGGTTCCTGAGGAAGTGGACAGGATCCTCTGGACTGTGAGGGCCACCACTTGTCATCTGGACCCATGCCCCTCCTGGCTGGTGAAAGCAGCTTGGGAGGTGACATGTGGTTCGATCCAGGAGACGGTTAATGCATCCTTGCAGGAGGGAGTGTTCCCGGCACCCTTTAAAGAGGCATTGGTGCACCCCCTCCTCAAGAAGCCCTCCCTGGATCCTACTGTACTGGACAACTTTCGTCCAGTCTCCCACCTCCCCTTTTTGGGGAAGGTGGTTGAGAAAGTGGTGGCTTCGCAGCTCCAAAGGGTCCTGGAGGAAACGGATTATCTGGATCCCTATCAGTCAGGTTTCAGGCCCGGCTATGGAATGGAAACAGCATTGGTCGCACTTATGGATGATCTCTGGTGGGAGCGGGATGGTGGAAGTGCGACCATCCTTGCTCTCCTTGATCTCTCAGTGGCATTCGATACCGTCGACCACGGTATCCTATTGGGACAGCTCAGGGATATGGGGGTGGGCAGCACGGTTTTGTGCTGGTTCACCTCCTTTCTCTGGGGCCGATCCCAATCGGTGGTGATAGGGAGCGAGAGGTCCCATCCTCAGCCCCTCCATTGTGGGGTGCCGCAGGGTTTGGTTCTCTCTCCACTCCTTTTCAACATCTATATGAAACCTCTGGGCGAGATCATCCGCCATCATGGGATGAGGTATCATCAGTATGCTGATGATACTCAACTATATATCTCCATCCCTGGTGAGGTAAGTGATGCCGTGACTGCCCTCTCGCGGTGCCTGGAGGCTGTGAGGGTCTGGATGGGGAACAACAGGCTCCGGCTGAACCCTGGCAAGACAGAGTGGCTGTGGGTTAATGTATCCGGGATGTATCTGTATCCGGGACGTTGTCATTGTCGGTTCTGGATGGGGTGGCACTGCCCCAGACAGACCCAGTGCATAATTTGGGGGTCCTCCTGGACTCACGACTCCTGTTCAAAGAGCAGGTGGCAGCTGTGGCCAGGAGGGCTTTTGCACAGCTTCGGGTTGTGCACCAGTTATGCCCTTTCCTGGATCGGGATGCCTTGCGAACAGTCACTCATGCCCTTGTTATCTCCCAGATAGACTACTGCAATGCGCTCTATATGGGGCTACCCTTGAAGAGTATCCGGAAGCTTCAGCTGGTCCAGAATGCGGGCATGCGAGCAATTTTTGGGGCCCGAAGAAGGACCCATATAACACCTTTGCTCCGTGAGCTGCATTGGGTACCGGTTTGCTTCCAGGTCCAAATCAAGGTGTTGGTTATTACCTTTAAAGCCCTACATGGCATGGGGCCAGGTTACCTGAAGGACCGCCTCACCCCCACAATTTCAACCCGTCCCACCCGATCTCACAGAGAGGGCATGCTCCGGATCTCTGCGGTAAAAGAACTTTGACTAGCGGGGTCCAGAAGGCGGGCCTTCTCTGCTGTAGCCCCCGCCCTTTGGAACATCTTGCCCCTGGGGGTGAGACAGGCCCCCTCACTCCAGGCCTTTCGGAGGGATTTGAAGACCTGGCTCTGCCATCTGGCCTGGGGTGGGGAAGGAGGATACCAGAAATGGGATTGACTGGCCCCTTAGTGGCCTGGTGTGGCCTTTATCGGCCTCTTGGATCTTTTAGCCTTTTATCTTTATCTTTATTTTTGTAAATTCTGGTTGTTATAACTTTTATAACTTTTAAACTTTTTATAATTGTAATTATGTATTTTCAATTTTAGTTGTTGTAAGCTGCCCAGAGTCCCCAGTTGTGGGGAGATGGGCGGGGAGAAGTCAAATATAAAAAAAAAAAATTCCCCTCTCACCCCTATGGGTGGTATGTGTCTTCCTCAATCTCGGGTCCTCTACCAGAGGCCTGGGAGTTTGAGGGTTCTGCGCAGTATCTTAGCTGTTCCTAGCACTGCACTCTTCTGCATAGAGAGCTCTGATGTTGTTCCTGGGATCTGTTGGAACCATTCTCCCAGGTTAGGAGTCACGGCCCCGAGTGCTCCTACCACCACTGGGACCACTTTGGCCTTTACTTTCCACATCCTCTCGATTTCCTCCTTCAGGCCCTGGTACTTCTCCAGCTTCTCATGCTCCTTCTTCCTGATGTTGCTGTCACTTGGCACTGCTACATCTATCACTACTGCTGTCTTCTGGTCTTTGTCTACTACCACAATGTCTGGTTGGTTAGCCAGTACCTGCCTGTCCGTTTGGATCTGGAAGTCCCACAGGATCTTAGCCCTGTTATTCTCCACGACCTTCTGTGGAATCTCCCATCTGGACTTGGGGGGGTCTAGCCCATACTCTGTGCAGATGTTCCTGTACACAATGCCAGCTACTTGGTTGTGCCATTCAGTGTACGCTGTTCCTGCCTGCATCTTACACTCTGCCACTATGTGTTGGACTGTCTCTGAGGCCTCTTTGCACAATCTGCACCTTGGGTCCTGTCTAGTGTGGTAGACCCCTGCTTCTATGCATCTGGTGCTTAGTGCCTGTTCTTGTGCTGCTATGATCAATGCCTCAGTGCTGTCTTTTAGTCCGGCCCTTTCCAGCCACTGATAGGATTTCCCAATGTCAGCCACCTCAGCTATCTGTCGATGGTACATCCCATGCAGGGGCTTGTCTTGCCATGGCACTTCCTCTGCTTGAACCTCCTGCCTTGTCTGCTGCTGCCTGAGGCATTATCTCAGCAGCTCATCTTTGGGTGCCCTCTTACTGATGTACTCCTGGATACTCTGCGTTTCATCCAGGACAGTGGCTTTGACACTCATCGCCCGCCCTCTTTGCGGCTGGTGTACAGTCTCTGGGTGTTGGACTTGGGGTGGAAACCTCCGTACATTGTGAGGAGCTTCCGGGTCTTCACATCGGCAGCCTCCATGTCTTCCTTTGGCCAGCTCACTATACCGGCAGGGTATCTGATGACTGGCAGGGCATACATGTTGATGGCATGGATCTTGTTCTTTCCATTGAGCTGGCTCTTCAGGACCTGTCTTATCCTTTGGTGGTACTTGGATGTTGCTGTCTTTCTTGCCTCCTCCTCATGGTTCCCATGTGATTGTGGGACACCAAGGTATTTATAGCTGGTCTCTATGTCTGCTATGTGGCCCACTGGTAGTTCCACTCCATCGGTCTTAACTACCTTCCCTCTCTTTACTATCATCCTGCCACACTTCTCCAGTCCGAATGACATCCCAATGTCCTCACTGTAGATCCGTGTCAGGTGGATCAGTGAGTCGATGTCTCGTTCACTCTTAGCATACAGCTTGATGTCATCCATGTAGAGGAGGTGGCTGATGGTGACTCCACTCTTGAACTTGTACCCATATCCAGACCTTGTGATTATCTGGCTGAGGGGGTTTAAGCCTATGCAGAACAGCAGTGGGGACAGTGCATCACCTTGGTATATGCCGCACTTGATGGCCACTTGTGCGAGCTGTCTTGAGTTCACTTCCAGTGTTGTCTTCCACAGTCCCATTGAGTGCTTGAGGAAGGTCCTTAGTGTCCTGTTGACTTTGTATAGTGTCAGGCATTCACAGATCCGTGTGTGCGGCATTGAGTCATAGGCTTTCCTCTAGTCAATCCAGGCTGTGCTATTGCTCATTGCTTGCAATCTGAGCAATATATACATATATATATATATATATATATATAATCTCCATGATAAGCAGCAAGCCAAGTTACAGAAGACTGTTTACTTTGACATCTAGGATCATCGTCTTCAGAAATAATTTGCTCATTCTATTTATGCAGCTGGCACGGGGATGCTGCAAAGACCCTTGCCCTATGAGGTTGGTGTGTGTGTGTGTGTGTGTGTGTATGGAAGCCTGGAAGCAGAATTTCTCATTTCACTGGTCCTCTGAAACTTCCTTTGCTCTGAGGCCTAGATAGCTCCAATACTTTTCAGTTTTAGGAGAGCAGTGAAGACATGGCTCTTCTGGCAAACATTACTTGTTTGGCAGGACCCCTGCATTTTATATTAATTTTATCCCAGCATTAATCCTGTTGAATCTGCTGGATTCTAATGATATCTAATATTAGGCTTATTAATATTTTATAATATATTATTTTTGTGCACACGTAGGTGGCATGTAAGTGTTGGAAATAAATAATAAACAACTGTTGTAACTGTACTACAGGAATTGCCTGCTGACCTTGGAAAGAGAGCATGCATCAGGGATAAAACAGGGATCTTCTTCCTTTGTTTCTGGAAAAAGGGGACCCTACAGAATATCAGTTTATAAAAGTGAGACTGTCCAAGCTAGTAAAGTCATTCATTTTTATTTTAGATGACATTCACAGATGTATTTTTAGATGTTAAAAGCTTATTTCTGAGTGCATTAATCAGTTCTCCCTATGTAATTTCATCTTAATTGTAGCTTTTTACTACACAACCAATCCCTTTATATTGCATACTAATTGTTTCATCAATATTAAAAAAAAAAGAAAAAGAGGTAAGGTTAAATCACTCTGCCTCAATTCACATAATTATACTGTTTTGAATTGTGGCCTCTTTTTTTGTCAGGAAATACTGTATATGCATAATCTAGGACATTTCGCAACTGTAAATATGAATAAATTCAAGATTATGCATAACACAATTTGTGCAGGGATACTCTATACTATGTTCAAGTTATAGATATAAATATATTTTTGCCCACTTAATGTTTCTATGAAACTACTTAGGAATCAGATCAATAATGTGCCATTTTAGGTAACAACTGTGAATTCTGAATACATCAACTTTATTGTTGCTGCATAAATCACTGTGGGAGAATTGCATTATTTAAAAGCAATTTTAGTGTTTTAAGAGGAATCAGTCTGTCCAGACTGAGAACCGAAACACATAGCAGTGTAATTCAGAAAGTTTTGAGCTGAAATAGAAAAGGGGATGTGGCTTCTGAGTGCATTAAAAAATGTAAATTAAAGCAACACAAAGAAAACTTATTGTGTATGTTTGGAGTAACTTGGTTATTGCTAGCTGAATGAGAAGGAAACTTAAGTGCTGTGACTGGATACAGTGGATTAAGAGAAAATAAATACTAACTGAGAGCATAGCGCAAAGGAATACCTTCCAATACTGAGGACAAGCCCTTGGGTGAGTTTTATTACCTGAGATGAGTAGTGTAATTTTATGCCTTACTACTCAGAAGTAAATGTCATGAGGTAAATGGAGTACACCCAAAGAAGCATGCATAGATTTTTAGCCAGTAGAACCATCCTAGAGAAAAATCTTAAAGGTCTAGCTACAGAATAGCCAAGCAAAGACAGAATTTGCTATGCCATTTTTAACAGAAAGAAACCGAAGTAAACAAGCAAACAGATCCATCCATCCATTCTGTAGCACTTGAGGGGAGAGGGGGTTAAGGGTGGAAACAGGCCCAGTTTGGCTCAAAGAGACCTGCTCTTACCCTAACACCTACTTCCCCCAAATGAGAAATGGGCTGGGGAAGAAAATTGCCCAGTTCTTTCCAGAAATATCACCACATGCCCTCTTATTGTTGTGCCACTAGATATTTTTGTTGTACAGTATCTGCAAAAATCTGGTTGATTATTTGGGTGCCTCAGGATTGAAAAGTAACACTTTATTGATTTGCCATAAGGCTATATCGTAATACAAAGAATTCAAATAAAAGGATTCATAACAAAATAACTGAAAACAAAAACTCAACTTGTATGTTCTTACCACCCTTACAATTTACTTCAAGAAGACCTACATATGTGGCTCTCAACTGCACTGTTTTATTCAAAAAAGAGGCCACTTTATATGTAATATGTGTGTTCTGATCATACATAAAACATGTTATGTCCCAGTGAGCCATTTGTCTTATATATATATGGTTCAAGTTAATGATCTCTTTCTATGGTATACTACTAGCACTCAGATAATATATCGTGCTATATCTTCAATCTCTGGTACACCACAAATAGATGCACATGCATGATAGCAGACTCAATTAAACCTTCCATATTTTACTACTGTATCTACTTGTTCAAATCTCTTCGGAGGGTAAACAGGCTTCTAAGATACTTGGGCATTCTGGTAATTCAATATTTTTCAATTTGAAAATTACTTTTGTAGCAGCACTTCCATCTTGGCATACCAGCCCTACTGAAAGTAGTTTTGGACTTCTCTATCAGGGATTCTTTGGGCAAAATGTTTTTTTAACCTTGTTGTCCAGGTACTGCCCACAGTTCCTAATGTATTGTGTAAGCTGTCCTCTCCAGGAGGAGTCGAACTGAAACTTAGTTTGTTCTATCAAGCACTGTCTTGGGAATGCATAGACGTAATTTCTTTATTTAATCTTAACATAGTATTTTAATAACTTATTGTTAAGAAAGATATACAAGAATAAAAATACCCCCCCCCCCCCCAATAAAACATAGATAAAAACATTATGGAAAAGAACTTTGGTGATGTTTTCTCCCCTCCCATTTCTTTCCCCAGCTGCTAATCACAACCTATATATTTACACTTTACATTGAATGTTGAACACTGAAAATGCTGGTATTTGTTTAAGTCATTTCATCTCTTACTTTTGATTGGTCTAATGACTCTTTTCCTAAAAAAACTTATTCCAAATGCCTGAGCTGGCCTTGATGTGTAATATGCATTATATAAGGGAGCCATCCCTGCTTAAATTTAGTTAAACTTCTATTATGGATATGCAGTGTCAGTTTTGCCATTGCTGCATATTCCCCAGTTTTAGCCCCCCAGTCTTGTATCATTATCAGCAGTTTCTTTTTTCCAGCATGGCACCAAATTCTGCTGTAGTGCCCACTCTTTGGAGCATTCTCTCTCCTTTTGTAAGGCCTGAAAGACCTGGCTCTGTGTTTAGGCCTGGGGCCCCAAGTGTGTGAAGGGACCTGCCTTCTGGCTATGTGAATCATGGTTTGTTTTCTCAGTTGCTGTGTACTTTAATTTTTGTATAGTGTTTGTTTTATTTTTATTATTGTTCATCACCTACAGCCATTGTCGTGATGGGTGGCTATATAAATTGATTGAATAAATAAATAAATTTACACTTGCAGCTATCAACATGTTTCTTAAAAAATTGTGATATTTTTATCTATATTTTCTGGAATTTTATCCAATACAAATATTTGTGGTCTTGGTTCAAATTTTATTTTTAGAATTTTTCTCAACATTTTGATTTTTTTTCCCAAGACTTCTGAATTTTTTTAAGATGACCACCACAAGTGATAGAATGTTTCTTCTTTATGGTAGCATTTCCAACATTTATTATATGATTTGTCTATCTTGGTGATTTTTGTCAGAATTATATACCATCTGTAAAACATTTTATATGAATTTTCCCTTAACTTTAGCTTGGAGTGAATTTTACTGATTTTTTCCATAGCTCTTCCCATTGTTAAACTATAATTACTTCTTTGAAGTTGTGCCTCCACTTTATCATACAGTTTTTAATTGGTTCCATCTCCATGTTGTATTTCAGTAACAATTTATATATATGTCCTAATAGGTAATCTTGATTTTGTACTAAGTGTTTCAAATTCTTTGTCAAGGTCCTTCTTCTTTCTTAATATCATGTTTTATTCCTTCAGCAGTTTGTAAATACATCTCCCATGGTGGATTTTTACCTTCATTGAACAGTTCTTGCTGTGTCTATTTTCCGAGTCTGAATGTACCATATTGGCATATGTAGTTAATTCTTTCTTACTGTAGTTGTCCCTCAACTAGAAAGCATTTGATGGTGAAGCTAATGGTGAGATTGCCAGACTTATTCTTGTTTTTAAAATATTTCATATTTTTAGCAAACTTTGCCTTATAATATGCCCTTTCAGTTTCTTTTCTTCTTTTGTTTCTTTGTACCAGAAATACCTATGCAGTCCTAGGCCAGCATCTTCTAGGACCAATGTTCTGCTTTTTGGGGATTTTAGTCATTCTGTTATCCATGATAGGCAGCTTGCACAACAATATAGTTTAAGGTTAAGAAATGCAAGTCCATCTCTTTCTGTTAAGCGTTGCAAATTTTTAAATTTTATTCTCATTTTTCCCCTCTGCATATACATCTGTTCATTATTTGCCAATCCTGCAAATTTTTGTCTAAGACCAGAATTGGTGCCATTTGGAATAGAAAGTTCATCTTGGGCAGTATATTCATTTTTACTGTTGTGATGAATCCTAACCATGAAAGTTTTAGTTTTTTCCACTTGTCAGGCTCTTGTTTTATTTCTTTCCATAATTTATTATAATTATTTTGTACTATGTCATTGTTGCATCCTGTCAGATAGAGTCCCAAATATTTTTTGTTGAAATATTTGGGACTTTCCCTGTCCTGTTATTGCTATCTCACAACCAATCTCTTTTTTCACAAAGTGGTCTTCTTCTCGGGTTAAATATTTTGTTATTATCTGTGTTTTCTTTTTATTAACTTTGTATCTGGAGAATTCGCCAGAGTCTGATTGTTTTCATCAGCTGTCTTATGGAACTCTGTGGATAGAAGTAATTTCCACCAAGCCTCAGGAAATAGGAAACTCCAACTCTTTGCTGCCATCTAATGGTCAGATGCATTTTTGACCTGGTAGCTGTTATTGGAGAGGTACTTGGGGTTTTTCTTCGATTACTTGGTGAGTTGAGCAGTGCCTTCTTAGTAAGGATACCAATGTACATTCTTTCTCTTAGGAAGCCACGTGGACTCCTTCTCTCTTCAGAATTAGGCAAATACTAAAGATGCTTCTGATCTGTCACACATTTAAGTTATTTATTTCATCATTTCCCCCTTTTGCCTGCTGCAATGAAGAACATTGGTTCCAGTGTTTACTGCTTCAATTATTATTTCTATATCACTACTTATCTTATTCCATATTACTTTTCACCTTTATATTCTGACCTTTGCTGCCCAAGTGGAATCTAGAAATTTTAAGTAAATAAATGCAGTAAAGTTCAAATGATAAAAAGATAATAAGGAAAAATATTTTAAGAACAGCAATCAAGTAAAGGCATGAAAGAGTAGGTTATAAATTTGCCCAGGACAAAAGTGGTAGAAACAGTTATGAAATAAGAACTGATTTCCATATTCAGTAGAAGTTTGTGTTACAATAATATTTTTTAGCTTTTCCAGACTACTGTGGGGACTCTGTTCTTCATAACTGTTTTCTCCACACTTTAACACAGTGCCGAAAACTGCCTTGAAATTTCTCAAAAGTCTTCCGCACCCATGAAGGCAGTTTTTCCTAGCTCATTTTCAGGAGCCTTCAAAGAGTCTTTTGAATTTCTCTCATTGGTATTTTGAGCTTATTTTCTTTTAGAAGGTGCCAGAGGGTAGCACTGTAGCTGTTGTTTTCTATTATACAGTGATTTTTAATCACTCTGAAGCCTTCCTGGCTGCCCACACTTTTCAATCTGGGGGGGGAAAAAACAGTGAAAAGAGTTCCTTCATAATGTCTTTGAGATTTTAGTTGAATTTTGAAAAGCCAGAGAGATAAGTGAGAAGATTATATAATGGAAATCAGGACTTCCATACATATCCTTCATCTTCACATAACTAAATAAGAAAACAGAACAATTCAAAGAGAAATGAAAGAATTTCTAAAACAAATGCTCTTTCATCAAACTGAGATTGGAAGAAAACAATTCATGAGATGCAGAAGACCATGGGGCCGGCCCTATTGGCTTCACCATGTCATTACATTCCCCATAGCTTAGCTACCTTGCTATCAATATATTGAAGGGGAAGCTGGACCCAGATGACAGTGCTCTTTGTACATAGGCCACCATATTGTCTGGAATTCTGAAAAGGAAAATGTGCCTACAGGCCTCCTTTAAGGGCACGAGGGCAAAGCACGGGACTATCTATTAGTGATGATGACAGTGATGGCACAAGCAAGCATTACTTTCATGAGGAAACAATGGGATTTTATTAGAGCCACGTCACTCATCAGAGATAAAAAACAACTCTTAGTTCTTGCAATTGCTACTCCACATTTTAAAGCATGGATAGACAACTTGGGCCTGCTGTTTAAAACTACTCAGAAATTACAGTTGGAACAAAATGCTCTACCCTGCATACTTTCTGCCTTCCATCACTTAGAGCTTATAGCATTAGTTGTATGGACGCTGCATTGGTTGCTGATCAGTTTCCAGCTACAATTTAAGATGCCATTTTCAACCTGTAAAGCTCTTTGTGGCTTGGTAGACTGACCACTCCAACTAGTACTAGCCCAACTGATTAGATCAAACAGGAAGAACTGTTTTTAATCACATAATTTTGGGAGTTTGGGGGCTGAAGTGAGAAGGTACTGTTTCTCAAGGCAGAGCTGATGCTGTGGAATAGCTTTCCAGCAGAGATCAGGCTAACCCTCTCTTTACTGATGTTCTCAAACTTATTAAATATGAAATCAGTTCAGAGACCCTGATTTATCATTTTATCATTTTATCATGCCATCTTAAAATTTTATTTATTCTTATGTTTGGTTGGTACTGTTTTGATTGTTTTTATGAGGTTTGTACTGTAGATATTTTAAGTGGTTTTTATATTCTGTGTAAGCTGCTGAGAGTCTTTGATTGGGGTGACACAGAAATGTGAAAACAAACAATGATTGTCAGGGAGCTACAATTCTCTCCCCCTCCCCCATTTTTTATAGCCTCTAAGGGCCACAGGGAATGGAGAAAGAAAACCTAAAAATGTGGGCTCCTTTTCTCATTTTGGGTAAAGGAGAGTCGATTAAGATTTCAGTCCTTAAGATCCATGTCTGAACAGATATGAAACTGATTTGAACCAGCTATAAACAGTAATGCTGTAATGCTACCTATATGGAGCTTATGGCCTGGAAACAAAAATGGGAGCTCTAGTTACTATGATTTATTTATAAGAATAGATAGGTGTTATGATTATCTACCAATTGTTAACTGTGAAAAAAAGAGATGGCTAAATATAACTGGTTTTCTCCAGTTTCATTGGCCAATACATCTGCCAAGGTTGAGTTCAATCCATAAACACACTTCTGGAAACCAAGCTCCATCAAGATCAAATGCCATCAGAGTAAATGTAGGTTTTAATCTCATCTTATTGGTCACACCTTCCACTTCCTTTGCATAAATCCCTTTGACTATTAATGAGATTTAAACAGATGACCTGTACGGAGGCTTGTCTCCTTAGGCAATCTATAGCCTTGAAATATTGTCTGGTCAGCCCTGTGACTTCAATTACTGTTTTAGGATTTCATTTTTTATTTCACATTCCTTTTTCTTTTAATAATTTTTATTGAACATTTTGATTACAATGGTAAAAGCAAATACAAACTAAACTCAGAGAGAGAGAGAGAGAGAAAAAAAAAGAACAAAAAGTGCAAGTAAAGGAAAAGAAGAAAGTAAGATAAAAAGAAAAAGCAAAGAAATATTTAAGAAGTGACTTCCTATCTTCATCACAATAAGTATAAACAAACTTAATAACTCTTTACCCCTATAAAGTTACAAATACCTCTTCTTCCTATAACCCATCCCTTATCTATATGCAAATCAATTCTTTCACATTTCCAAAGCATTATCATTTTGGTTCTGCTTCCACTTATTTATAATTTTAAAGCATCAATTGCAGGGTTTTGATTCCTGAGGATCCAAAGTTAAGTTGGACAATAGGTAATCAGGAACAATGCTACAACAGCTAGAGATGCTGAAGGTAAATAAAGGGATCCTGAAAGGTGCATTCAAAAAAGCTATCATTTGCCAAAAGCCAAATAAAGAGGCTTCTTTATCTGGTGAAGATGTTGCTAGGTAATTCAGAGCAGATTTTCCTATCTTAACTGCCACACCGGAGTTACTGCTCTGACTCCAGCTACCTAACTCTGGCACCGAGCCTGGCAGACCATGCCACATTTGCTTCAGGAGACAATAACTCTGTGAAAACAAAGAATCACTCCTAGAAGCTGATAATAGAATTGAAAATTGTAAAAAATAAACCCTGGAGAGGGAGTCCTATAAATCAGGGTTTTATAACTATTTTATATGACCATATAAAGAATGACAGCTACCATATCTGGGCTGTAAAAATAAAGACAACCATTAGATGGAAGCAACAACAACAAAAAGAACAATCTTGAAAATGTTTGCTGCCCTCTAGTGGTCATCTGGATTCTTGCAGTCCAGATAGTGAACAACGTACAGTGATACCTCGGGTTACGAACGTCCCTCCTTACGAATTTTTCACGATACGATCAGCTCCGGCCCCCAAAATTTACCTCGCCGTGTGACCTCTGCCCCGCGCTACGAACCGGATCCGCGGCCATTTGCCCTGCTGCCACGTGGTCGTGGCTTCCTGTGGGCGAGATCGCGGTAGCAAGGAGACATTCGGTGAGGCTTGTGGTGTGTTTTGTGGCGTTTGGAAGGTTTTTGGTGTGCTTGTCAGCATGGCTCCAAAGAAAATGCAGAGCCGTATGTATTTACATTGAACCTTATGGGGAAATTTGCCTCGCGGCGCAACCAAATTCGGAGGGCGGATTAGCCGTATTTACATTGAACCTTATAGGGAAATTTGCCTCGCGGTGTGACCAAATCGAGTTGCGATCAGAGTCTCGGAATGGATTAAATTCGTAATGCGAGGTACCACTGTATCTTTAGGCTGGTGCCTCTAGACCTTAAACATCTTACCAATTTCATTCTGCAACTGTTATTTATTGAAACTGTCATCTGGGCCAGCTCCTAATGCTCATGGGCATCCCAATCCATTGTAGGGTTAGGTTTTTGAATGTGTGAATTTTTTCACGTTTGAAAAAAACTGAGAATATTGAAGATACAAAGAGAAGCCAATATAAGTTAAGTCTATATAGTATGGGAAAGCACAATCTGATTATGTGTCATCAAGTTGTTTTTGATTTTTAGCAATCACATAAATAGATTTTCTCCATGATGATCTGCCCTTAACCTGGTCCTTCAGGTTATCCAATGATGCCTCTACCTTGCTGCAGGTCATGCTCTTCTGCTGTTTCCTTCCACCTTTCTCAGCATTAGAGCCTTCTCCAGGGAGCTGGGTCTTCACATAATGTGTCCAGAGTAGGATAATTTGAGCCTGGTCATTTGTGTTTCAAGTGAGAACTCTGGGTTGATTTCTTTAATGATCCATTTGTTTATTTTCTTGGCTGTGCATGGTATTCTCAGGTGTTTTTTCCAACACCAAATAGCATCAATAGTTTTTCTATCCTGCTTTTTCAATATAGTGTGTCACAGTGCACAATGGACAGTTGCCCAAAGTCTTGGGTGATTCCAAGAGCTCATTCAAGTTGCTTCAGAACTCTAATTTTAGTTTGATAAAAGGGGAAATCATTCTAACAAAATGTAGTCCATTTAAATGGATGTAAAGTAAATTTGATTGCCTCCAGTTCTGCCTACTTTTTGAAGAGTGGTCAGAGAAGGCTGAAAAAAAGTCACACACCCCTGATGTATGGATATATCTATTTCACATAGCAACTATTTCTCATTTTTCATATACGTGTGTATTTATTTATTTATTCGTTTGTTTCTTTATTTATTTCTAAATGTACATGCTGCCCATCTCCCCCAGAGGGTGACTCTGGACATATATCTGCAGATTTTTTTACCCTTTATGTATATTGCACATAAAATTTCCTTTATATTGCACATTTCAGAGGATACAAAGGTGAGAGGCAAAGCCCATGTTCATCCAGTGCTTTGAAACCTCCCTCTCATCATTCTGCTTTCTTCTTTGCTTTCTTTTTTCTTTATGTAATTTAAATCTTAAATCAATTTCTAATAACAACAGCACCAGGCTCACCTATGTCTGAGACAGAGATTGCCAGTGTACAAGGTATATTACGTATAGCATACATGCTTTGCATGCTTAAAAATGTAGAATAGTACAAAGATAGAACCCCTTGGAGAGTGACATGCTGTACCAAGTCGCCAGGTCTTCACTCTTCACAAATCAATTTGTCTAATGAACCCCAGTCAATAAGTCAGCAACTAAAGCTCCTATAGTGTTGAAGGTTGAAAATCCCAGGGTTGCTGGCAACCAATTGTCAATTCACTTTTGCCTCTACTGCACAGAGAAAGAACATTTCTCTCCATCCCTCACATCCTGTTCTGAATCTGAGAATTTCTGAGGAATCTGTCTTGCTTTTTAAAAAATGTTATAGGTTGCTTCTTCTAAAGGAAAAGATTTCAAGAAGTACAGGTAGTCCTCGCTTAACAACCACAATTGGGATCAGCAACTCCATTGCTAAGTGCCGCAGTTGCTTAAGTGAAACATTACATGATTGTGACAGGCTTACTAACTCACTTCCCCTTCGATCATTAAATGAATCACCGCAGTCGTTAAGCAAAACAGCATGTGACTGCAACTTCCAATTTTATTTCTGCCTTCTCCTTCCATTCTGTGTCCCTTTGTCATGTTTTCTCATCACTCAAATGGTGATCACATGACTGTGGAATGCTGTGATGATCATAAATGCAAGGATTGGTCACAAAGCTATTTTTTTTACACCACTGTAACTTTGAACATTAAATCAGGCAGTTGGTAAGCAAGGACTACCTGTACTGTAATATTTGGAACTAATATACAGGCCAGACATCTGTACTGTTTTTCCATTCTGTGTCACTTTGTCATGTTTTTATCCACAATTTTGTTCCATTTCCACATCAATGTACAATTCTGCTTTAAAACATCCTGTCAACTTAGTACTGAAATACCATTTTCACATGCATGTAAATTTGTATTTTCTCTCCAATTACATACTTAAATCTACATGTTCTCTCAAAATAAGTATTCAAAAGCATTCTGCCCACCTCACTATTCCTATTTTAAATGCATATTTTGATGTAATTAAACTGTCAAAATGACACTGCCATTTTTAGAGAACTGTCAGATCTGTTGAGTAGGTACGTACTGTGCTGTACATTAGACCACAAGATGCAGATCAAGTTCCTTAGTTCTAGAATTTGCATCAAAAGTGAAAAACTGGATTTTATAAAAAGCTTAAAATCTATTGTAGCGTGTGATTTTCTGTGAAAATATAGTGACCACATAGTATATTTAAATGCTAGGAAAATACATAGCATTCACATGGAAAATACACTTTAATTATGTTTTTTTCCCCTCTCTGCGCTATCCCCGAATATCATCTTCTAACTTCAGTCATGCACCTGGCATAGGAGCAACTCCAATATATGACTGGAATTTTACCCCCAGCATTTTTCTGGCTTTTAATGACAGTGCCTCATTAAGTGTTTTAAATGACACAAAAGTTTGCAACTGATTAAACAACCTTTGGCTTAATGAAGGAGTCACTGCTGTGGATATTTTATTTTGATTTCTCCTCCTGTCCATCATAGCTACAGTTATATTTTAACATCTAACTTGCCATTTTAAGATGAAGAGCTGGATCAAGACATTTTGCTGCCTGAGAGAAGAGATAAAATGGTGTCACCTCCTCCATTTCATGGTTAGAAGCTGCCTGGATGGCCTGGCTACAGTGATTGGGTATATGAAAAACTTTTAAATGATGGTTCTCCTATTTTCTCTCTGTTATTATTTTTATATTATAAATATGGTAACATGTTACTACTCTGTGAATGAAGATGTGATCAAGAGGACCAAATATGCAGTACAGAATTTCCAGGTTTCAAGAAACCTTTGTGCTCCCATTCACTGTGGTGCATTCAGAGATATCTGAAATTTAGAATAAAATTGTATTTATTTTTTATTTTTTAGAATTAAAAAAAGTGCTTTTTCACACCATACATTATTAAGTTGTAAAATTTATTACTAGACAATATGGTGTGGGCCACTAACTTGGATGGTTTTAAAGGGAATTATATAAATTCTTTAAGAACAGTTCTATCACGCTATTAGTCTTGAGGATTCAAAAGTTTCATCCAGGTTGATCATGTCTCCAAATATCAATTGCAGGTAATCATGGTGGGAAAGGGATATGTCTCCACCCCCTTCTTGCAAGCACTGGCTGGGCAAACAAAATGCTGGACCAAGATAAACCTTGGCCTGATCTTGTTCTTATATGCTATTCTTATGAAATGATCTCCATGAGCTCCTTTTCAGAAAGGTGATATTACAGGCCATCCTTTTCCTGCTAGGAAGCAATGCTAAATGTAAGTGAAGAGTTAATGGTGTAAGAAAACTGATCCACTTTTTTTTTCAGGCTGAAAGATGCAAGCAGAGCCAGGGCAAAAAATAGGCCAGTCCAGGGAAATAGTAAATCTAATTCAGTTTAGTTTAGTATAAATAAATTACAATTAAAAGAATTATGCCCATCAATTAAGTAATCTTCTCCATCATTCACATTAAGAATGTCCATTTGTGACAATTTTTACAGGGTCACTGTGCTGTTCTCCTCTCTCAACTATAAAATACAAAGTTAGATGACTCCTCTGATTTAGGTCAATATCCCTCTGTTTTGACACTCTATTTCACAAAATAGGACCATACATTTTCACTCAGTTAATAGCCTTCTCCTCTCCTTCCAATATATAGATTATAAATGTTATTATCCTTTTTAATGGATTCACCAGTCTGACATTTTAATTTTTTTATCACTTTAACTTTTTAAATACTTGTTACAGTTAAGTGTGTGTGTGTGTGTGTGTATAAACAATTAGCTACAAATTAAAATTACAGTAAGAAAATAGAAGTATAGTAAACCATATACAAATTTGATTTATATAATAAAATCAGTTTTCTGGAAATATTAAATTGAGGAAGATATTATGCACAAAAACCTTTAGTAGCAGGTAATAGTAATAGTAGTAGTAATAATAATAATGATGATGATGATGATGATACTTATGTAGAAACCTGAGGAACCATTGTTAGATAATAGTTTGATGGATTAAAACTGTAACCCAGTTAAGGCAGTTTCTGATGATCCTTCAAGATTTAAAGCAGGATTATTTGCAGGTCCTGCCAACTAAGTACATTCCATGTAGATGTTTTGAGCCATTTAAAAGCAGTTGTAGATCTCCACGAGGCCAACAATGTTGGAGAGTTAAGCTGATTAATTTCTAGCTTGGCGCTAGTATAATTAAAACAGCCTCAAAGCTAGAGACCCTCACCACACACACATACACACAACCAAGATGCTGTGGTTTTCCTTCCCCATTGGAGGGAATTGTTGCCACACTCCTCCTCCTGTAGGTCCTGTAACAGGAAGTACAGCTTTGTCACTCCTTGACAGATACGCAGACAAAATGGGCAGAGGTGAAATTCACGAGAATTTTGTCCTGACCTGCCGATATCACTGTATATCACTGATCTGTTTTCCCCCTATTTTCCTTTCCTGTTTGTGGAGTAGAGTGATGGGTTTTATTGTGAAACTTGAAGCACTTTGTGTGAGGAAAGCTACTTGTTCAAGTTGGCAGAAGCGAAGAAAATCATGGATGGCTTTAGACTACTTCTGGCAGTTTGGGGAAGGAGAGCAGTGGTAGTTTGAAAATGCCCTAACATTAAAAAATGTTACTTTGCCTTCTGAAAAGGTGAAGTAGTACAACTGAAGTTGGGGTTTTGTGCAAAGCCTTTGCCACAATTAAGTTGTAGATCCTCTCAGGTGTGACAGATAGCATCCCACTTTAGTGTATGACCCATGACTTTGTCTTATACACTTAGATTCTGGCTCCAACCTTGGAAGTCAGTGTAGCTTTTTAACATACTTATAAGAAAAGATGCCAGTAGGTGGCTCCATCTTTCTTGGATAGGCCAGGTTGCAGCCCAGTGACGCTTTGATAGCATTGCCTTTTGGTGAATGGATTTAATTTGATTGCACCAATGACAGGAATAAACTTTATGCAGACATGCTGAAATAGGACACTACAATTTGTTATGCTGCTCTCAGTAGGGGCTGTCTGTCCCTCAGATTGACCTTGATGACTTCCTGATAAATGTGCTAAAAAGCCATCAGCTCAGCCTTATATGCATAAACTTTGTGGGCAGTTTTTTGCTACAAAACGTCCCTGGAATCCATGCAAATCAGCAGTTTGCCTCTCCCCACCCCCGTGTGCTACCTTCTCAAATCAGTTGCTTATCATGAAGTTGCTACACAGTGCTAAGCTAAGCATAAAACGTGCATTGTTGCTACAGATGCTCTAAAACAAATGAAGGAAATGTGAATAACTAAACTTTGAAGTGGAATGTGGATTATGTGCTTGTGTTGAAATTAACAAACAAAACATTCAAACAGTGTTGTTTTCTAAATCTGGAGGTGACTATATGTGAGAGTAGCACATCAGAAATATAGTGCAAGCTGAATGCTAATTTCAAGAGAGCCCTGGGAATTATTCAGTAACCTCCCTAATCAGATCCTGATTTATATTATATTGCTATATAGACTCAGACTGTAATTCAGGAATAATGATTCTCAGGTGGACGAGTACAAGGCAGGAGGTCTTCAAAGTACAAAATATTATGATCCAGACTACAGTCTAAGTACCTACAAGTAACTGGGACACTGGGGGAGTCACTTCTCTTGGGGAAAAAGAATCTTTTCTTCACTGGCAAATGTCTACTTGCCCACTAAACATGTCAGGAATCAAAAACATTGATTTCTTTTCTGCCTTTGTCCTGAAAGTGTGCATTGAATGTTTACATGCCATTTCTTTAGTTGTTCATATTGCTACTGCTATCATTTCCTCCATTCAAGATCTCACTAAAAGTGGGATTTTTGTGTTTTGTTTTTCTTTTTTCTTTGCTTTTTCTGCTCCAGACAGAGAGACAGATGAGCAATGTGAGATATCTTTTTCTGACTCACACTGATTTGTTCCTTAAATCGGTTGTTTTTATCCTTTTCATTGCTGTTCAATTCTACATCTGTTGCTATATAGATTCTTCCCATAATCCCATTTGTGTAGAGGCAGGACATAGATATTCACCTGTGAGAAAAAGACACACAAAACATTTTGAGAGGTCCTTTCTTCATCTGTGTCTGTATATGTCTACATCTCCATCTATGTCTATATTTCTCCAGACTGAAAAGGGTTTCCTTGCTAATATCCTCTGTATTTGGGTTCATGCTATTTTCCACCTAGAAAATTACGTCAAAGGTTCAAAGGACCGAGGACAAAAGATCTGCATGACAAGCTGCATAGGTGGGTTGAAATTTGAAATTAATTTGACTTTCATCAACATTGATAGGAGCATCTAGTCAAAGGCCCCACATTATAAGTGAGGTATGCCCAATGTCTTTGAATGGAAATTGGATATAGCAAGCAAAGAAAGGACATGAATGTGATTTCTTCAGCAGTTTATCTGTGGTCATGCTCAAATCCTATCTGTTTGTAATTGAGGTTACGTAAGAACGGTCCCTAGTTAACAATGTCAAGACTTGTTCTTCACTGGCAGCTTAGAATATGGCAAGCAGCTAGCTATATTTCAGAGTCTAAAATAAGAATCTAGTCTGTATTAGCTCTCAGACTGCCTAGAATCATTGGACTATGACTATGGACTATTACTCAAGATGTACAGACCAATTTATAATGAGTATGTCCAGCTGCTAGTTCTTTCTATCAAAGTTGCATAATGTCTGTAATTAAAATGAACAAATAAAATTACATTGTTTTTATATTCAGATTTCCCCAACAAACACTTTGTACACTTCTTCCCTTGATATATAGTTTGTGTATGAAATGTTCTCTAACATAAGAGTTTTGTACAAAATTTCCCATAAATGAGTCTGTATAACACATTTTGGGAGGTTTGCTATGATTTATATGCCTATTGATGCTGTAGCTAATTTTATTTTGGTAGCTTATCCTATGCTTGAAAAGAAATTCATGATGGATTTCTGCAACACTCCTTTGATGCAACCAATATGGCCAAAAATCAAGGGTGATTGGAGTGGTTCATCAACTCTATCACCTTGTAAAACACTGTTTGAGAATCTATTTGAAAATAGATCTAAATAACATCCTTTACAAGTAGCCAAGTCCTGGGAGACCATCCAATGAGACAATTCCAATCAGCAAAATGAAGTGAAAAAAATTGCCAAGAAAGTGGCATATTGCAGGCTGTGGCCTGCAGGAATCATATAGACTATTTGGACCTATCTGACAGCATCTCAATTTCACCAAATTTGAGATAATTATTTGTTCAGTGGATTGGGGAATTTGTCCACTCCAGCTAAAATATCCCAATAAAAATGTGGATATGAATATTTGGAAAACATTCTCTCTCTCTCTCTCCCCCCCCCCCCTCTCTCTCTCTATATATATACATACATACAAACACACATACACATACAGTGGTACCTTGGTTCACGAATGCTTCTGTTCATGAACAATTCGGTTCATGAACAGCTCCGGTCGCAAAATTTTGCCTCCATTCGCGAATGCCGGATCACGTTACGAACAGGATCCGCGGCCATTTTCCCTGCCATGACATGTGGTCGCGGCTTCCTGTAGGGAGGGGGACTCTCCCTCCAAGCAATAACCGCCTCCCCACCCGCCTTCCTGTCCTCCACGCTGGGAGTCGCATCGAGCAAGGTTCGTATTGTACTTTGTGTCATATTTTTGCGGTTTTTTAAAAAAAACAACATATGGTTCAGAACGGATTAACCGTAATTACATTGAACCTTATGGGGAAATTTGATTCGGGACGCGATCAAAAATCGGTTGGCGACCAAATTCATAGGGGTCAGAATGGATTAACCATATTTGCATTGAACCTTATGGGAAAATTTGATTCGGTTCATGACCAATTCAGTTCGCGACCAGAGTTGCGGAACTAATTAAGTTCGTGAACCGAGGTACCACTGTGTATGTATGTATGTATGTATGTATGTATGTGTGTGTGTATATATATATATATATACACACACACACACACATGCATACACACACACACAGATACATATACATACACATACACGCATGCATGCATGCATGTGCATATGAGCTATTGCATTCCCCCTAATGTTGAAAAGTTAGCAAATCTTAAAGCTACTTGCTTCAATAAAACCTAAAGGTTTAGGAAGACTTGGGAGGGGATTTTTCTTTACAGCCTATGGTGAGCAGAAAGATAAAATATAATCTTAAAATTTGCCATGCTACTTAGGACGCTGGGAAATAAAATTCAAAATATCTGAAAAGGCCTATATATGTGAATATAGATACCTATCTACACAAATTAGATTGTTTAAGAAATTATAGGCAATGGTTCCATACAGGAATACAACTATGGTCACATCAGGTGCATCAGTAACAGCATCATGTTCAGTACCACTCATTCTTACTGTCATTTAGATGCAGTGTGTGCACAATCTTTTTACAACAAGTGCATCACTTTTGGTTATCCAATTGATCTTGCTAATTCAGAGGACTGTGATACATGAGAACAACACACTGCAAATCAATAATTTCCACAGAAATGAAAACATCAACTTTCAAAGTCTTTCCTTAATGATTCCCTTGGTGTGAGAATAAATTCCCTGGCAATACATTATGCTTTCTGCCTTGTCACCTGCATATACTCTTGAAGCCAAGGTCACAGGAGAGAAATTATCCTCTCAATTGCCTACTCCCAATCACAGAGTATCTTAAAATCTCCATCCCCTGTTTCTTTGATACAGCTAAGGCAAGTACGTTGCTATTGTTCCTTTATACCTCACCCAGACTGGCTTGTTTAAAAGCTAGTTCTTGTTGATTTCAGAGGGATTATGTACTGCAAAAGAGATGAAATCCTGTTAAATAATTCTGATGACCAAAGACATTTCTAGTACAGGGAATTGGACTAGGGCAGGGTTTCTCAACCTTGGCCATTTTCAGATGTGTGGTCTTCAACTCCCCAGATCCCTCAGCTAGCATCCTCTGGATGAGAGGATCTCTAAGGTAATTTCCTTTTTTTTTTTTTTGTAATAACTTTATTAACTTAAAAAAAAAAAAAAAACTAACCAAAACTAATATTAAGAATTAAAAAAAGGGGGAAAAAAGAAAAAATTCAAAAAAGAAAAATAGTAAAAAGCAAAGGTGCAGAAAAGAAAACAACGACAAAAAAAAATTGACTTCGAACCCACCACACAACAAATATAAGTAATAATATACATCTTGCTCTAAATTTACTACACAACTTCCATTATTTCTATTAACCCATATTATTTCTAATCATCAAACCTATACAACGTAATTTCATTTTTGTGTATCCCACATTTTTTTAAAAAAAATCCAATTAACCCTAATTTACCCAACATCTTATCTCAAATCAAAACTATCAATTTTGCCATCTCGGCCAACTCCATCCACAAACCATTATTTCACTATAAATAATATATTTTCTTTCCACCTCTATACATTTAAAAACCTTGCTGCTGTTATCATATATATAAAATAAAATTATAAACAATGTCATATCCTCACACATTTATACTTATAAAAAACTTACTACTATTGTCATATATAAAAACAAAGATTCCATAGATTTAATAAAAAATATATCTTAACCTTAGTAAACTTTATACCAAAATCCTTAAAACATTGTCATTCAGTCCTGGTCATAAAATAAATCCCATTAATAATTACCAAGAACCTCAACATATATGTTAACCATTGTCCAATAAATTCACTTTGTAAACCTTCTGTTTACTTTTAAAAAGCTTAAACTTTAGTCCTTTCTTGTAATATCCCACCAGTGCCTTTGAACTGTGGTGCTGGAGAAGACTCTTAAGAGTCCCCTGGGCTGCTAGGAGGTCAAACCAGTCAATCTTAAAGGAAATCAACCCTGAGTGCTCATTGGAAGGATTGATAATGAAGTTCAAGCTCAGATACTTTGGTCACCTAATGCAAAGAGAGGACTCTTTGGAAAAGACCCTGATGCTGGGAAAGATGGAAGGCAAAAGGAGGAGAAGGGGACGGCAGAAGATGAGATGGTTAGATAGCATCACTGAAGCAATGAGCATGAAACTGAGCAAACCCAGGGAGGCAGTGAAGGACAGGAAGGCCTGGCATGATATGGTTCAAGGGGTCATGAAGAGTCAGACATGACTTAATGACTGAACAACAACAACAACAACAACGAAAGTGGCTGCTCCAAGGGGCCTCTTTTAGCCATTTCTTCTTTTTTTTTTCTTTCTGCTTAGACGAGTAAAATGTATAGCCAGATATAGTTAATTACAAGTGAAATTGCAGGTGCATGTATTCACTAAAGAGATCACATAGGAATCAAGTTACAGTCTAACTCTGTTTCTAAAGCCCCACCAATCAGCAGACAGAACTGAACCGAACAGGAAACTTTTCCATAGGGGAGAAAAAAAAACCCCTTGTTGCTGAAACTGGAGTTTCATGAAAAAATAAACTTCTAACAACTAAAGCTTCTTTTTTCACTATAAGTAAAATTTGTCTCTTTTAAATTCCACTTTTCCTCCAACTTTTTGCAAACTAAATCAGTTTAATTTCAAACTCCATTTCTTCATTTAAAAATATAGTTCCAAAAATAAGGATAAGCCCCAAGAGATTTACTTACCTGTTGTGAAGGAAAGTCTCTCTTAAATTGAAAAATAATTATAATCCAAAGTGTTTAAGAAATGGGAATTGGTCGGCTCTGGGGTCCATTAAGGCTGCACTGCAGCGGCAAACAAAGATGATTCCCCTCACCTCCCAGCTGCTCAAATCAAGAGCGATTCACAGAGGCTTCGGTCTCCGCAATTAGCTTTCAAGGAATGGCTGTCAGGAGACCAAATGGGTCAATTTCCTCACTTCCTCCTTTATCAGGAGCAAATTGGGCAGCCAGCACTTGCTGCCAGCCACCAATCCAGCTGTGGTGTCATCTCCGCCTATTGTGGAGAGGTGTCTAAGCCACCAAGTTCCCACCGGAAGTCTCTAAGGTCATTTCCCATGATTCTATGACTCTAATTTGAAAGAGATAATTTCATCTGTTTTCTGGAATTCCCAAGTACGTTGAAAGCTTTTAGAATAGTACTTGTCAGTGCCTAAAGAATTTAAGAGGAAAAAAAGAGGAGAAAGTCATGACACTCAGTGGAAACCCACTTTTGCTACATTTTACCCCATTGACTGCAGAATCAACATAAAGTACTTTGATACTTTGTATGATAAACATTCATTTTCCAATACAGTTGTTATAATCATGAACCATTTTTTTCCTTTGCTTGACCATGTCAAAAATTGACAGAGATCTTCACCCCAAAGACTTGGCTAGAGCAATCTGAGTTTGTAATGCTTCTAGTACAAACTGACCAGATCTGTTCTTGCTGGTCTAAAACATAATTCAGAATGTAATTATTCTTTGGTTTTCATAATCCTCTGAATATGGTGATCTATTTTTGAGTATAAGCTCAACATGTATGAATAGGATAAGACGGCATAAAAATTTGGACTGGATGAATTTCTCTTTCATTCTTAAGTATTAAATTGTACAGTGAATTATTTTACTTTTTTAAAAAAGAAAAGCTGCTGCTACTTTTTCTCATACTGTTCTACTTATTTTTCATTGTTTGATGCCACCATTAATTCCTTTTTGTAAAACTTCCTTGGGACACTTTGACTCAGGATATTAAATGTTGTACAACAAGCAGTCAAACCAACAATGACAGACAATAATTTAAACTTTGCTTCCTTCCTTCATAAGGACTGAAGCAATAGTGAGTTTAATTCTTTCCAATTTTAGTTAATCTACCATTTTCTTTTTCACAAGATGGGCTAATGCCATTTGCTTCTTTGTGATACAGAAGGAAAATAAAACAGAGAAATTCCAGTTCCATTGCCTGCTGGACAGGTAGATGTTCCATCATTTGAACGGGCTCCCAACTTTTAACTCAGTAGTCCTTAGACCACTGGCTAATAGAAGAGCTCAGAGTGCCTTTCCTTAACCTCTGCAGGCCCAAAGCTATTGGCAGCTGGAATAAAAGGCTTTTTTCTAGCATGAAAGAAGGAATCTACCTAAGTAAATTAAGAGCAAAAGGAGAAGGTGCAGAAAAATAATGGGTCACAACAATGAAAGAATTTATAGTACAGCCTTTTTTCCTTTTTTAATCTGAGGAGAAAACAATCCAGCAGCCAAAATAGAACCCAGTCAAAGAGAAATAAACAAACAGATGGAGTTCTATGGCTCTTGACCAAATGAAAATGACAAAGTGCTAGGGGATCAGAGAGGCAGGACATAGCAAGCAGTATTACATGCATTAGAAAACAATTTGAGCTCACATCATCCCTCAGATGATGCTGAATATGCCACTGGGCAATTGCTTACAAGCTAGCAAGGTGCCCAATAAATGGAATATATCTGGAATGTAGGGACAGAAAGAGCTGAGGAACATGGGGGAAATGGCAGGTTTAATGCTCCATCCTATTGAGACTTTTTCCCATTATTTTTTATTATGCTTCAAAAATATTGAAACTGGCTGTGTGGATTTTGGCTTAATTATTTCCATTTATATTAGGCGGGCTTTACTTCCAGAAAATCTATCAATAAGCTCTCTGATTATCCCCCCTTTAGAATATTTTTCACCATGGGGCTTGTTTGGTGATACCTTCTGTTCCAGATGAATAGAATTCTCTTTTTCTCCTCAACTACCCTCATAACATCTCTTTTTAGTAAATGAAAGGTATAAAACAGAGCTGTACTTCAAAATCACTGAAGATATATATTTTCTAAAGCAGTATTTCCCAAACTGGGTATGCTCTAGCTCTCAAAATTTCCCAACTAACATGGCCATTATCAGAATCCTGGGTTTGAACTCCCCACATATGGATGACATGCGGTTATTATAGTCCATAACAAACAAGTCTGCAATTAAATTCACTGATGCAAGGACATAAGCATCTATAGTTGGCAAAACAATCATTTGACTGCAAGGTGGAGGTAAGCTTAGAATCATGCCTAGGTTAAGGAAATAAGATATATTGTTGAACTTCAACTCCCAGCACCCTTCAGAATTGGCCAGACTAGCTTATTCTGCTAGAAGATTCAACTGGAAATTGACAGGTTGCATTGCTCTAATCCCTCAATTGCACTGCTTGGGTTGTTTAGAAGAGTAAGTTTGGGCAAATGGTTATGTGATATAGTGCCTACAGGCAAGGGCATCACACCAGAGATCATTGAAGTGGTGTCCTCTGAAATGAGATGTAGGAATCTTTAAAGCTTGAGGTATGGCTGGATAGATGTTCTGGAAGTGGCTACTTTATTCATCAGAATCTGTCAGAGCAGCCAGCTCAAAAGATATATACTCTCCCTTGTTGTGGAATTCCAATTACACAGAGAAAGTCTCTCTGACTCCCTGTCAAATATAAAGGCTATGAACTATACCCAACTTGCCAAGGCTGTTTCCCGAAGTAGCACACAACCCTGCATAGAGATTAGGAACAGAAGGATTGATCCATCACCAGTCTGTTGCAATCTTTTTCTCTCTCTCTCTAGCATATTTTTGAAGACAGTTCTCATAAAAATGGTGTAAAGTGGTGCAGGTTAGCCCAAGAAATCTAAACCTCAATTAAATATGGGATCTGAGCTAATAGTGACAGATCAGGAAAGGGATTCCAGAATTTTGATGTGCAGCTCATGAAAATGTTAAAAAAAAATGTGTGGCTGCAGGAAGAAAAGAAAAGAAAAGAAAAGAAAAGAAAAGAAAAGAAAAGAAAAGAAAAGAAAAGAAAAAAGAATGAATCCCATGCTTGAAATCATTAGGAAAGGAATTGAAATTTGAACATTCAATATAAAGGATAACCTTGAGTAAAACTGAAATGAAATCACACTTGAACAGTTTTGTGTACAGTTCTGGTCATTATACTTCAAATAGGACATTACAGAGCTAGAAAGGTTGTGAAGAAGAGCAACCAAAATGATTAGAAGGCTGATCATGAGGGAACTGGGGTTTTTAGCTTGGAAGAAGACAGTAGTGGGAGACATGATAGAAGAATATAAAATCATGAATGGCATAGATAATGTGAATAGAAAAAGAAGATAGAAATGTGAGATGAACAAAGAGAAGGGTTAAGGTTAGGTTTTTTTTTTTTTTTTAAAGAAAGAGCTTATAACCAAACAGTAGAATTTGTTATTAGTACATGAGGTATTGGCAGGCAATCTGTATAGTTTTAAAAAGGGATTTGGATCATGGGTCCAAATTATCTGGCATTAGCATTTTACAATAACTTGTGATGAAGGGATGGATCCTTGTAAATCCCTTTGATTTTTACATGGAATTTATTGGAAAACATTGGAAATAGAAGATTAGATCCATCTGCTCAGAATGAGACATTAAAAGTATGAATCCTCATGGATCAATTTTTTGTAACATGGGGACCAACAGAAAGCACAGATTCCTTTCCCCTTTGCAAAATGAGCTGTAAGAAGCTTATATCTGATTATTTTTTTCTGGTGGATCCAATATAAAAATTACAAGGATCAATGGACCACTTTTTACATTTTTCAGATTGTGTGTGTGATAGAAAATGGAATGAATTTTATATATTTCTAGCTGTCATATATTTCTAATTAAAGCAAAAGGATTTTTTTTTTAAGCTTGACCATATTCTACCAGATGGAGTACTTTTAGGCTGAACATTATCATTGGCCAGAGTAAAATATATCTTTCTTTTTTCCTACATTTTTGGGACTTCTATGACATTCCACATAGAGAGGGGGAAAGGGTAGCAAATGGAAAAAGTGCCTGTGCCAATATTACATATATACCAAAGTTAATGGAAGGGGTACTTTGAATGAAAGCTTACTACACAGGGTCAAATAAAAGGCCCTTCTCCAGCATTCCTAATTGAACAGGTCATATAAGTACAAGTACAAGAACCCCAATGTAATAAATCTGTATGCATATCAGGACATTCTAGAATGGGGAAGTGACCAGTCAGCATTTGAAAAGACCATATAAAGAACAAAATGTCTTTGTATGTGCAAAAATGTAAACTTTAACCATATAAGGCAAAAGCATGTATTAAATCTATGAGCAGTAGACATATTGTGCTATGAATGTTTATAAGTATTGCAACCATTCTGATGCTGGTATCTGCTTCAGTGGGACAGATCTAATGACTGTGGCTGAACATATTTTCTTTACCTGGTGGCTTCCTCTACTCATTGGACACAGAATTGTTATTCCACAACAACTAATAGTTGGGCTGCAAGCTAATTTTGAAGAACACAAACTTCAAATAAGCCTGTCAAAAACATTCATCAATTGCCATGCTTAATTGTTTGATACATTAATTGCCCATTAAAAATGTAGATTTTTTAATGGGATTTTAAATGGAGAGGTCCCTGATGAAAGGATATAGAGTGCCGATGGCATTGTTGCAAGTAAACTATTCTCATCTGTTTAGTCAAGCAATATATTGCAGAATTTTTCTAAACAGCCATTTTTTCCCTATGTGATTTAGTAAAAGATAAATGTCTCATTAATTCTTTTCAAACTAGTGGCTTCTTAGCATACTGTAATATTTATTTTAATCTATTAAATCATTCCCTGATTAACAACAATGTTAATCATAGCAAAATATATTTTTAAGCAATTCTCACCTTAATTTTATATGTAACCAATGTCCTCCACAATTAAGAAATGATGTGGTTCAGAGTAAATGGAAATAGATTTATTAAAAACAGACCATGGTAAATTGGAAACTGATATATATAATGGCATTGTCAATTTTTGCTAGTCTGCACTTCCAAAGATAGGTCACACAGAAGAACCTCAGCTTAAGATTTTAAGACATGGGGAGTCTTAAAGTACTCATTATATCTAGATCCGAAAGCATAAAGATTATAAAGCTTAAAACAGCACTTGTCATTGCTTACTACTCCTGGACCAAATTGGACAGGGTACTGAAGAGAAAGTTCTGAAATTAATATGTTAAATATTAGTTAAATGCATCGATTCTATGCTTGTTCCTTTCTTATGCTACTGTATCAATTTTAGCCTTATTCCCTTTTGACTTTGGCAGAACCCAGCCAGTTCTAGATCCTTTCTATTGTTTCTTGCATTTTAGCTTGCAGTTGGACATAGAGGCTGGCACTTTAGTGCATTTTAATTCTGCCCTGGTGGGCAAATAGGACCCACTGTTTTTATTGTTTTTACTGCTCTTATTATCTTCTTCGTGCCTACTACTATTACATGGAACTAACATGTTAAACCAGAAATAGATGACTGCTGCCTCTCTTGGCATTTTCTAGTTCCTGTTTTCAGTGAGTTTATTCTTTTATTTTTATTTTATTGAAACAAATGAATAAAAGCTGCAAGGTAAAAAGATAGCCTCTACCATTATCTTTAATTATGAATTGGCTTTGGGACCTCACATAGATCTCACTGGCAGTCTTAGAAACTAAACCTTGCTTGTGAAGGAATTAAAGAGAACAATCCCATCAGTTTGCATTCTGCTATACAATTGTTCTGTGTCAAGCCACAACCACAATGGGAAATATTCTGTGAATATGAAAGCCTCTCCTTGGCAGTCATTTTGTGAGAGCACCGCTATAGGTTCTCAAATGTTCAAAATGCCTAATGTAGTGACCTGTAAGGTTACTTTCCAATCAGGTGGGTGCAACTTCTATTAACGCAAGGGGTATATTAGACTTGACTATGTTAAGGGCCACATTCCCAAAGGACTTTTTCGAAATAGGACAGTTCTAGATTGCATCAATCAAATCCAGATGGTCAGCCTTGAAATAATGTTTGTTTTAACTTCTTTCCTACATATTATACATAATAATATTGCATATAACATTTGGGTTGGTTTCATAGTGAGGACTGGATGCAGAATTGGAAGCCTGCCCTAAGCATTCAGAAAAATACTGCTGCAATGGGATGCCCAGGTGTTAAATTAGTGCAACCACATATGAAATGCAGTTTCCTTGGACAGCCAAGCATAATTCCTTAATACCTTATGCAGAAATGATTCAGTGATTTCTTATGAATCATATAGTTTCAAAGGTGCTCTCTAGATTAGAGTAACTTGACAGGGTACCCTGATGATTTCAGTGGAAGCTACAGATCTTCTAGGTACAATAGTATGGGTTTAGCACCATCACTAAAATGAATAGAGGCAACCTGTACATCAGCATGAGGGATACTGGATTATGCCCAAAGGATACTGTACAGCTTTCACAGATATCTAGTAGAAAATGAATGTGTTATCATGTGCAACTAACTGATTGCCACTATAGAAGATGATGATTCCTTTCTCCTAAACACCAAAGAAGTTCAGGCACAAACTTCCTCTCAACAAAAGGAACTGATTTATTGGAAAATGTTATTAGAATTTTAGTTTGTTACTTTCAAGAATGTCTATCACTGTAGAATGCAATCATGTGCTCTGTTTTACTTAAACACAATGCTCATGCATTTTATATAATTCATTGCATACATTTGATAGTAATATTGGGCAAGAACACTGCCTTTCTGCTACACTTTTCAGAATTGCTTGCAATGAACATTCCTATTTTTATGGGAAAATATCATTCCCTTGAGAATTGATTATACCATTGACAGAATCAAGAAAAGTACAGATTTCAGGAGTGCTGGTAGGAATGGAGTGGCCAATGACAATAAACTGCTTTTATAGGATAAATTATATAAATCCATTCAGATTATCTGACAGGCAAAGTCAGTTGATTGCAGGAAGTGGAGAGAAGTGAATGACACAAATACAGGTGAAACTCGAAAAATTAGAATATCGTGCAAATGTTCATTTATGTCAGTATGGCAACTCAAAAGGTGAAACCAATATATGAGATAGACGCATTACATGCAAAGCGAGATAAGTCAAGCCTTACTTTGGTATAATTGTGATGATTATGGCATACAGCTTATGAAAACCCCAAATTCACAATTTCAGAAAATTAGAATAGTGTGAAAAGGTTCAATATTCTAGGCTCAAAGTGTCCCACTCTAATCAGCTAATGAATCCATAACACCTGCAAAAAGTTCCTGAGCCTTTCAATGGTCTCTCAGGTGGTTCAGTAGGAATCACAAGCATGGGAAAGACTGCTGACCTGACAGTTGTGCAGAAAACCATCATTGACACCCTCCATAAGGAGGGAAAGCCCCAAAAGGGAATTGCAAAAGAAATTGGATGTTCCCAAAGTGCTGTATCAAAGCACATCAATAGAAGGTTATGTGGAAGGGAAAAGTGTGGTAGAAAAAGGTGCACAAGCAGCAGGGATGACTGCAGCCTGGAGAGGATTGTTAGGAAAAGGCCATTCAAAAGTGTTGGGGACTTTCACAAGGAGTGGACTGAGGCTGGAGTTAGTGCATCAAGAGCCACCACACACAGACGGATCCTGGACATGGGCTTCAAATGTCGTATTCCTCTTGTCAAGCCACTCCTGAACAACAAACAACGTCAGAAGCGTCTTACCTGGGCTACAGAAAAAAAAAAAAAAAGAACTGGTCTCTTGCCCAGTGGTCCAAAGTCCTCTTTTCTGATGAGAGCAACTTTTGCATCTCATTTGGGAACCAAGGACCCAGAGTCTGGAGGAAGAATGGAGAGGCACACAATGCAGAATGCTTGAAGTCCAGTGTGAAGTTTCCACAGTCTGTGTTGATTTGGGGAGCCATGTCATCTGCTGGTGTTGGTCCACTGTGCTTCATTAAGTCCAGGGTCAACGCAGTCGTCTGCCAGGAGATTTTGGAGCACTTCATGCTTCCTTCCGCAGACGAGCTTTATGGGGATGCTGACTTCATTTTCCAGCAGGACTTGGCACCTGCCCACACTGCCAAAAGTACCAAAAGCTGGTTCAATGACCATGGGATTACTGTGCTTGGTTGGCCAGCAAACTCGCCTGACCTGAACCCCATAGAGAATCTATGGGGCATTGCCAAGAGAAAGATGAGGGACATGAGACCGAACAATGCAGTGGAGCTGAAGGCCGCCATTGAAGCATCCTGGTCTTCCATAACACCTCAGCAGTGCCACAGGCTGATAGCATCCATGCCACGCTGCATTGCGGCAGTCATTGCTGCAAAAGGGGCCCAAACCAAGTACTGAGTACATATGCATGCTTCTACTTTGCAGAGATCCGATATTGTTCTATTTCCAATCCTTGTGTTATTGATGTCATATAATATTCTAATTTTCTGAGATTGTGAATTTGGGGTTTTCATAAGCTGTACGCCATAATCATCACAATTATACCAAAGTAAGGCTTGACATATCTCGCTTTGCATGTAATGTGTCTATCTCATATATTGGTTTCACCTTTTGAGTTGCCATACTGACATAAATGAACATTTGCACGATATTCTAATTTTTCGAGTTTCACCTGTAAATACATGATATTAACAGGTGGCTTTCTTCAAAATGCATATATTTACAGTTGGCTCTCTCTTCCACCAAGAAATGTCAGGAGAATTCACAAGAAACCAGAAGACTGCATCTCATTTTCATTAAATACTGAACTATTTTCATATGTGTGTGTTTGTAATCAAAAGTTAACCGTAAGTTAAGACGTTTTGATGGACCACTTAAAAAAGTTAAGATATAAAACCTAGTCAATTTATGAAGGTAGTCAAGAAGATAAAGAGAAAGGAAAAGATGAAATCTTTGACTTTACAGTATTTAGGGGGGGAAACAAAAAACCAGCGCCCAAGCCATGTTGTTAACTGAATTTAAAATCCATATTAGAAGTTAAATGACTATTTCTGTTAAAACCTGGCATTTTATTAGATCAGAACTAGAATTATTACCTCAAGTAACAACAGCTCAGAAAATGTGCTTCTCAGAGATATTTTCTTAATGAACTGCAGTTGATAAATCACTTTGCTGATATTTTCTAAGCATCTTTGTATTGTTGGTAGATCATCTTCCCATCCCCTTCAATCATTCATTATTCTATAACCACAATAAGAACAACAACAATACAAACCAAAACCATAGCAGCTCCATTACCATCCTATCCTATGGCCTGGGGGAACAAACAGGTTTTTAATAGTTTTTGGAAAGTCATTCAGGTAGAAGCAATATGGATCTTTGGGAGATATCATTCCAGAGGTCTGGTGCCACCATCAAGAAACCATGCTTTCTGGGTCCCACAGATGACATTGCTTTATTGATGGGACCCAAAGTGTGCCCACTTTTCCTGACCTCACTGGATTGGCACAAGTGGTCACTCAAGTAGCCAGGCCTATGCCATGAAGAGCTTTATAGGTAATAACTGGCACCCCAGAAGCCAGCTGATAACCACTGCAGCTTGTGAACTAGTAGGGATAAAGAAGCATACTGCAAGAAACCCATCACTGCCCACACTGCCACTTTCTGGACCAGCTGCAGCTTCTTTAAGGACAGCCCCATTGTCTTCAAGGGCAATGCATCACAGTAATCCATTAAAAAAACAAAAAATGCAGAAGCATTACTTGACCCTTGGGAAAGGAGGTAGCAGTAGTATGAGACTTAGGCTGGCTCTCCCCTGACACACTGGGGTGTAAGAAGAAGGGGAAGGAAAACACAACCAGACTTGCAAGTTCAGTTAATGTAGAATAAACAAAGTTTAGTTCCAGTCCATGTAGAGTCTGTTTCCTTGTCCAGACAACCTTGAAAGGCTGACACCAAGGTGTGAGTAAATGTCAAAAGGGCCTCTCAGTCCAGGAATGGTTGCAACTGGAACACCAGATGAACTACACAAAGCCTTTCTTGGCTACAGTTGTTACCTGCTCTTTAAGCAGGAGCTGTGAGTCCAAGATGACCCACATATTGCCCAGAAGTCTCTTAAGGGGGAGTACAACCCTATCAAAGACTAAATAGGATATCCCCTGAACCAGGAAGACCAAACAAACAGAACCATGCAGTCATCTCAGGATTGAATCTCTTCTCCCCACCCAGGCTCCATAGCTTCCAGACACTAGGACTTCAACAGGATCACTTGGTTGGCCCAGAGTCAAGATGTACAACTGGGTATCATCAGCATATTAATGATATTTTTGTTTTGGGCCTTCAAGTCAGTTTTGACTCCTGGAGACTGCCCGTTCTGGTCTTTGCAGTTTTCTTGGCAAGATTTTCAGAAGTAGTTTGCCATTGCCTCCTAGGGCTAAGAAAGAGTAGCTGGCTCAAAGACACCTATCTGGCTGTGTGCCAAAAGCAGGACTAGAACTCACGGTCTCCCAGTTTGTAGCCTGGTGTCTTAACCACCACATAAACTGGCTCTCATATTGATGATACCTGACCCCAAACCAATGAATGACTTCACCGTGAAGTTAAATATAGATGTTGAACAAGATAGACAGATTTTCAAACCCTGTGGCAGGCCACAGCTGAGGGGTTGCAGTAGCAATCTCTCCCCCTGTCAACACTGATTGAAACTGACAACAGAGAAAGGAGGAGAACAACCACAAACAGTGCCTCAGACTCCCAATTCCTGAAACCAATCCAAAAGGATGCTGTGATCAATGGTACTTAAAGCCACTGAGATATCAGGGAGCAACAGGATGGGTTTACCACTCCATCCCTTCACCACAGGTCATCAATAAAAGTAATCAGTGCTATCTCTGTATTAACCCCTGGCCTGATACCCAACTTATCCTAGTTGAAATAATCCATTTCCTTCAGGGTCCTCCTGGAGGAAGCCTGAGCATCACCTTCCTCAGAAAGGGAGGTTGGAGACTGGATGGAAATAGTCCAGGAGGTTGGTTCCAGTGAAGGCCTCTTAAGGGAAGGGCACACCATAAAGGACCATGCCTCTCCCTCAGAGAAGCAGACAGCACCATGTAAGCCTAACCACTGGTTACTTTCCAGGTGGCCATAACCATCTAGGGTCAAATAAACAGGTGGCCAAGCCCACAGACTGAAGAACCCTGCCCACTTCCTCAGGAGTCACAGAATCTAACTCAATCCAGATAACCCTATAAGACCCTACCTCAGGTATCTCAATTGGACCTGTCCAGTTGGAGTGACTTTATCTGCCCAATAGCAAGAATATTCCTCACAGCAGTCCTGCAGATGTTCCTGTCTCCCATACCTCCCCAGCAGGGACTGGTCACTTTAACAGGGCTGCCAGGTGGCTATCAGCAGAGATAATAAGGGCAAAGAAATATTTCACTGCCTTTATTGCCACAATGTAATCCTAAATATGCATTCTTATGTACAGTTGGATTCAGTCTTTGTCTTCCTCCAACAACACAATTCATATCTTTTTGTCAGTCCTGTATGATATCGAGAACCAGTGTAATGTAATGGTTGAGGACTGGGGAAACTCAGATTCAAATCTTCTTCTCAGCTATGGAAAACCACTTGGTGACTTTGGGCCAGCTGTTCTCTCTCAGGCCAATGTACTTCACAGAGAGATCGCTACATAGGGTACCTAAAGAAAAGATGGGCTATAAATCTAAGTAATAATGAAAAGAACAAGAACAAGAAAACAAAGGCTGTTTATTTGAAATACA
Organism: Liasis olivaceus; assembly: GCA_030867105.1. NCBI lineage: Eukaryota > Metazoa > Chordata > Lepidosauria > Squamata > Pythonidae > Liasis > Liasis olivaceus. The sequence continues at coordinate 40,555,581 of CM061349.1, forward strand.
ACAATAAGTTCACAAATTATAGCTTTCCAAACTGGAAACCATGAAATATTCCCTAGGAGTGCAATGATAGGAAAGAGTATGCTAGTTCAAGGACTTTTCTGCATCTTTCCATTTTGAATTTGGTTATAGAAATCATCCTGACACAATGGAATTAATGTCACATTGTATGAAAGCTGATCCTTGGTGGCAAAAGCTGCAGCAAATAAATGGGTGGTGCACTAGTTTAGAAGTAATATCACTTTTTGAGATATCCATCTCCTACACCCACCTACAGCATGTTTTAAAGTCTAATTCCTTAACACACAGGATAAGAGAAAACAAACTAAACTTTGATAAAGGCCTGTGGTCATATCTCTCTGTATAATATTTCTTTTTGCAAATCTTTTGACCATAACAATAAACCAGGAACTGTTTGTTTGTTTTTTAAGCAGAGAAATAAAATTTGCACTAACAATAGAACCATAAAGACATAGAATTGAAAGGAACCTTGGAGGTCTCCTAGTGGAATGTCTAGCCCAGGGCAAGAATCCTTAGATCATTCCAGACAAATGGATGTCCGATCTTGATTTGAAAACTTCCAGTGATGGAGCATGCAGGACTTTAGGAGTCCTGCTTAACAGCTCTCATGGTCAGGAAATTCCTCCTTACCTGGAGTTTGAAACTCTCTCTGTAAAGCTTCCACTCATTGGTTTTGTCCTACCATCAGGCACTATGGAGAATAAAACCATGCTGTCCTCCTTGTGACAGTCCTTCAAGTACTGGAAGAATGCTATCATGTCATCCCTTAGCCTTTTTTTCTTTAGGCTAAACAAACCCACCATTAACCAATTCCATAGAATTTAGCTTCCAAGCCCCTCCTTGTTGTTGCTGTTCTCTGCACTCTTTCCAATTCCTCAGCATACTTCTGATATTATGGTGACCAGAACTGGACACAATATTCTAGATGAGGTATAATCAGTGTAGCACAGAACAGAACTATCACTTTTATGATCATGACATTACACCTCTGCTGATGTACCACAAGATCATATTGGCTGTTTTGGCAGCTGCAGTACACTGCTGGTTCATGCTTAATCTATGGTCTGTCAGACACCCAGACCCATCTCTTGCTACTGCCAAGCCAGGTACTGCCTATCTTGTACCTGTGCATCTGTTTTTTGCTACCAAATGCAGAACTTTACATTTCTCGCTATTGCACAGCACTTCGTTGGATAGAATCCAATGTTCTAGTCTATCTAGATCCTTTTGAATCTTCAGTGTGGCTTCAGTCCAGCTTCTTTGGTATCCCCCAACCCACCCCCATTTTATGTCATCTGCAAATTTGCTTAGCATTCATTCTCTCATCTTGTTCTAAGTAATTTATAAAGGTGTTTAAGAGCACTAGAGCCAGGACAGAACCCTGAAGTACTCCATTTCAGACCTATCTATAGACATAGATCCATTAAGGACATGCTTTGAGTATGTTGTTCAACCAACTGCAAATCCATTTGGAGAGGAACCATCCATCCCACATTGTTCCATTTTCTCAAGAAAGAGTCTATAGTCAACTTTACGGGTTGCTTTATTGAAGTCTAGGTACACAACATCCACAGCATTCCCTTGATCTACTAATCTAGTCATTTTGTAAAAAATAAATAAATAAAAATAACAAACACATGCCTCATTCCTAAGTGCATGAAAACCCCTTACTTTAGGCAAGCTCTAAATATTTTTTTAGGATTTCCCCATGTATTGATAGATAACTGCATGCTTTGCCAATAGCACCAGAAACATATGTGGTTGTGTTAAAAGTAACTGTTTAATAGAGGTAACCAAAATGGATTCTTTGATTCAATCTATACTCTTCCAGATTTGTTAAATTGTGCATGGCTTGATATGTTGGTGGTAGGAGCTCTTAGGTTAAGTCTTCTCATACAAAACTAATCCCCAGGATATAATTCTGACTACAGACTTTGCATCATTGGACCTCACAAGGTCATACACATATCAACACTGGTATGTATAAGACAAGAAAAAAAGACTTGATGATAAAATCAAACAATCAGCAGTATGCCTGGCTTATATCTTTCACTTTTTCTCTTTGCTAGAAGAAAATGTGACTCTTTTAAAATCTGGTGTTCATATGTCCATAGTAACATTCTTTCACTGGAATGTTAGGGAAAAGAACCCTGGAGAATGTTACTGAAGCTCAGCAGACTTCTCCCTCATAAGCATTCTGCTAACTAACTGTTTGCATATCTCATAGGGGCTTATATCATCATCTTGAAGAATGAAGCACAGGAAGTGAACAGAAGTTCCTGACATTTACTGGTAATCTTCTGTTAATTTCAGATGTGGTTTTCTGCATGGCATTGAGAAGTTAATGTGCAAATCTGTATATGGCATATTATACCAACTGCACATTTCTTTGGATTATGGCCCAACAAGTCACCATGATCCAACAAGCATGCGATATTTTGGTATCCAGCTTTGGGCCAGTAGGTGGAAAAAGAGTTTTGCCATTGAAGCCAGTTCCTAGAGTTCCATCACATTCCACCATCACTTCATGGGTGAAAACATGGAATGCATCTACGTAACGAGACAGTGGGCCTCTATAGATCAAGGATAGCTTGATTTCGAGGTCTTCCCATGGAGGAAAAAGTTAAAGAGAAGAGAAACAAAACTTGTTTTTGTCTTAGACAAGGAGCCCCTTCATAAAGAGACCCTCCATCAAACCTTCTCTATCACAAAAGCGGATTTCATTAGTAATGGAGAAAGGAATTGACCTGTAGCAGAGCAACTTGTACCAATCAGGCAACTGACAATGGGTTATTGGGGAAGTCTACTTAATGCTTTACAATATATAGAATCAAGACATGATGTTAATACTTCCCCTTAGTGTCTCAAATTATCCTTTTATACAAAGGTAAAACTCCTATTTGAATGTCAAAACTTGAGTTTCTTCCCAACTTTTGACATAAATTACAATTTATAAACTACAATTTAGTAGTCTGTCCATTAGAGATGTCCAAATACTTTCTGTTTAAGAATTATGTAATACCATTTCTCTCATAATACTCCTTGTACTATCCTTTCTTCTTCCTAAGTTCTCCTTACCTGGCATAGTACCACTCTTATTATATTTGTATTCATTCACTAACAATCCAAATGGCACTATCTGGATGAATCCAATGATACTTCCAGTGTGTACAATAGATGATATATTCTGCAACAGATTTATAAATATGGGAAAAATATATGATTGCCACCAAAGGAAAGATGTTCAAGATGGTGGCAGGGAGCGGATGCCTAGTGCGTAGCTCCCAGCCATAAACACCATAAAACAGCTTTTTACCATAGCCAGTATGGGGCTGAGGAGAGTTGGAGGCATGGGACCCATGTGTGAATGTGAGGTGAATGAAGAGGCGGGCTGTCACGGTGGGGAGGAGAGATGTGGTTGGCTGGGATGAGGACACCGAGGACGGAGAGGAGAGGATGTGGGCAATGGAGGCGAGTGTGGCAGTGGGTGGCGCTTGGACCCAGGGGGTCAACAGAGGCTACGACGGCTGTGGCAGTGGCGGTGGGGGAGCACTGGTGGCAGCTGCCATGGCTGCGCCATTCAAGCTGAAAACAATGCCCAGGCTTGAGGGGAGTGATGCTGGAGCTGCGAGTCAGTCCAGCTGGGCCCGGAATGTCAGTGGAGCTGGGGCCCAAGCCCAACGCTGCTGGTTTCGGTGGTAGTAGCACTGGCGGTGAGAGCACTGGCGATGGCGGTGGGACGGTGGCGATGAGGGAGAGGCTCAAGCGGACCCAACAGTGACAGTGGAGTGGAGGCCAGAGCCTGAGGGCCCACAGTACCTGAAGCTCACAGAGACATTGGGACCTTGAGGGTTGTGGGTTCTAGCCCCTATGTGGCAAGGGGCTTCCCCTACCACTAGAGAAGAGGTTGGGGGGACTCGAGTGGTGGGTGGATGGTGTGGGTGGATGGTGTGTGCTTGTGAGATGAATGTGCTACTCTCTGCCTGGGTGGGAGAAGGGGAGAGGGTAGGAGTGAATGTGGCCCTCTTTTCTCCGGCCAGTGAGAGAAGTCGGTGGAGAGAGGGCAAGTATTTGAGAAAGGGGAATTGGGGTGATTGAGCCCCTGTTGGCACTGAGAGCAGTTACAGGGGGTCTCCACCCCGCTTTTTCCCCTCTTCCCTATATGGTGTATGGTATGGCAGACCCCTTAAGTCAGAGGCCAGGAGGTTGGGGGGAAGAGCACCTTTGGCAGTTCAGGGCAGGTATTCATGTGGTGACGGGCATGGGGCAGTATGATGGGAGCCAGAGGGCAGGCAGTTTCAGGGGAAGATGCCCCCAATGTGTTATACCGGTGGTGTATTCTAGCCCTTGGGGCTCAAGCCCAGACCCTGGTCAGCAGGCCTACAGAGGCCTGGGCTTTTGGCTGCTGCTGCTGAATGCCAGGTCGGTCAATAATAAGGCCCCCCTTATTCACGACCTTATTGGGGAGGAGCAGACTGACCTGGCATGTGTTACCAAGACTTGGCTGGTACCGGAAGGGGGGGTAGCCCTTTTGGAATTGCATCCAGCTGAGTTTAGGGTTTGGCACCAGCCGAGACCCCAGGGCAGGGGAGGGGGTGTGGCAGTTGTCATCAGGGAATCTCTGCTGGCATTCAGGGGCTCTGCTTCACAAGTTGCTGGATGTGAGACCCTGTTCCTGAGGTTGGGCACATGGGATCAGTTCGGAATGTTGCTATTATACCAGCCTCCCTGCTGCATAGCATCCGCCCGGCCTGAGCTACTGGAGGCCATCTCGAGGTTGTCAGTGGAGTTCCCCAGACTTATGGACTTGGGAGACTTTAATCTGCTGTCCCTGGGGTTGGCCTCAGAGGCGGCCTGGGAGTTCATGGCTACCATGGCAGCCATGGGCCTATCCCAGGTCATCTGTGGCCCAACTCGGGACAGTAGTCACACTCCAGACATGGTTTTCTTGTTGGAGCAGTGGCAAGGTGATCTGGTGGGGGATTTTATATTATCCCCTCTGTCATGGTCAGACCACTTCCTGGTGGCTGTGAGATTCTCCTATGCTGCCCCCCTCCACAGGGAAGTGGGACCTATTTGAACAGTCTGTCCCTAGCAACTGATGGACCCACACGAGTTCCAAAGGGAGCTGGAGGGTTTTCCTGAGGCCTTGCTGAAGGGTCCAGTGGAGGCCCTGGCTGCAGCGTGGAATTAGGAGGTGGCTAGAGCCTTCAACAGGGTTGTGCCTGTGCGGCCTCTCTTGGCCCATCACCCCCAGCACTCCCCGTGGTTTACGGAGGAGTTAAGGGAGCTAAAAAGGGCTAAGAGACATCTAGAGCGCTGCTGGTGGAAAACTAAAGATGAGTCCAACCAAACATGGGTTAGAGTGGCTATTAAGGCCTACCTAGTGGCGGTAAGGGTGGCAAAATGCCCGTATTTCTCCACTCTTATTGCGTCCTCAGTGTGTCGCCCGGCAGCCCTGTTTAGGCTCCCTCAGTCCTCCTGGGTAGGGAGGGCTTGGAGGACTATTTACAGGGCCATGCAGAGGAATTTGCTGAACACCTGATGGATAAAATCACTCAGATCCATTCTCAGTTGGAGGCCAAGCTTGTGGTGAGTCCAGTGGAGTTGCCCAGGGAACGTTCTTACCCAGTTATCTGGGAATAGTTTGATCCTGTTGCCCCTGAGGAAGTGGACAGGGTCCTTAGTGCGGCTACCTGTATTTTAGATCCTTGTCCCTCCTGGTTAGTTAAAGCCACCAAGGAGGTGACCTTAGGGTGGATACTGGCAATGGTCAATTCATCCTTGCAGGAGGGGGTGATCCCGAAGCCTTTCAAGGAGGCTTTGGTCTGCCCCCTCCTCAAGAAACCATCGCTAGATCCCACCCTTCTGGACAATTTTTGTCCAGTCTCCCACCTTTCCTAGAAAGGAAAGGTGGTCGCACAGCAGTTTCAGAGGATCCTGGAGGAAACAGATTATTTGGACCCCTGTCAGTCAGGGTTCAGGCCTGGTTATGGGACAGAAACAGCATTGGTCACACTTTTGGATGATCTCTGGCGAGAGAAGGATGGGGGTAGTGCAGTCATCCTTGTTCTTCTTGACCTCTCGGTGGCTTTTGATACCATCGACCATGGTATCCTTTTGGGTCGGCTGCAGGAGTAGGGGCTGGGTGGCACAATGTTGTGGTGGTTCAGCTCCTTTCTCCAAGGCTGAACCCAATCGGTGTTGATAGGGAGTGAGAGGTCCAACCCATGCCCCCTACTCTGTGGGGTGCCTCAGGGTTGGGTGCTTTTGCCGCTTCTATTTAACATCTACATAAAACCCTTCGGTGAGATCAGCCAGCACCATGGGATGAGGTATCATCAGTATGCTGATGATACCCCATCCCGGGTGACCTAAGTGATGTTGTGACTACCCTCTCACGGTGCTGTAGGGGCCTGGATGGGGGACAACAGGTTTCAACTGAATCCTGGTAAGATGGAGTGGCTATGGATACGGGGAGCCTCAAGATCTAGGAGTTTATCATCTTCGGTTCTTGTTGGGGTCGCACTATCCCAGACAGACCCGGTGCGTAATCTGGGGGTCGTCCAGGACGCACGACTCCGGTTCGAAGAGCAGGTGGCAGTCATGGCTAGGAGGACCTTTGCACAACTTCATGTGCGGCAGTTACGCCCCTTACTCGATCAGGAGGCCCTCTGCACGGTAACTCAAGCCCTGGTCACCTCCTGGTTGGATTACTGTAATGCGCTCTACATGGGGCTATCCTTGAAGTATCCCGAAGTTATAGCTGGTGCAGAATGCGGTGGTGCAGACAGTTCTGAATGCCCCAGGAGGGCACACATAACACCATTGTTACGCGAGCTGCATTGGTTGCCAGTTTGCTTCCGGGTCCAATTCAAGGTGGTCATTACCTTTAAAGCCCTTCATGGCACAGGACCAGGTTATCTGAGGAGCCGTCTCGCCCTGGTTACTTCAGCCTGCCCCACTCGGTCCAGCAGAAGGGGCATGTTGCAGATCCCACCAGTGAAGGATTTTTGACTGGTGGGGTCTAGGCAGAGGACTTTTTCTGCTGTGGCTCCTGACCTATGGAACAATCTGCCTCCCGAGGTCTGGTGTACCCCTACTCTCATGGTCTTCAGGAAAGGGGTGAAATCCTGGCTGTGCCAGAAGGCCTGGGGGTCAGATGGGGGCTCGCAGCAGTGGAGGTGGCTTGTGGGGTGACTGACCTTGCTCTCCCGCCTGTCATCTTGAATGTTTTTAGTATTTATGTACAGGGTTTGTTTTTTATGCTTGATTTTTAATGGATTAATTTATTTTAATTATTTATGGGGTATTTTTAATTGTTGATGGGATTTTTGATTTTAACTGTGAGCTGCCCAGAGTCACCCGTTGGGGGGAGATGGGTGGCATACACATTTAATAATAAATAAATAAATAAAAACAAAGTAAATTGTATTGTTTTAATTGCAAAGTAGAGGACTACCTGAGCAAACTTTATAATTTTGCGGGGCGGGGCGGGGCGGGGGGGGGGGGTAATGAATTTTTATAACTTCTTGAAAAATAAAGATGAAAGCTTGTGATTATCCAGAGTTTTATATAATTAGTTAAAGTGTATATATTTTAGAAAACACCAGTAGTGGCGCATATAATACTGCTATTTTTTTCTCTAGTTGGTATGAGCACTCCTTTATAGCTTGTCTCAGCTGCTTAATTAACTTTAGCAATGATGTGAGGAAAGCCTCATAGTTTACAAAGCAAATATTTGTGTGAAACATCACTGTAGCTGAATAAATGCAGAAAATATTGATCATCTTACTTATATGCTTGTGTTATATATTTTAGTTTTTCTTTCTAGATGCACACAGATGGGCTTTCCAAATATAAGCCAAATGAGAGAAAACAGAAATTTCACAATCAAAAACTCAAGGTAAAAACTGGCATCTCCCTTTGAAAACTACAATTAGATCCATAAGTGGGGTGCAATTGCATTCTTAATAATTGTGCAATAAACATTATTAAATGTTTTATCTTTTTTCCTCATCACCATTTTATTAAGGTGTGTATGGGGAAAGGAGAGAGGCAGAAGAGCAGTAGAGAATGGATAAGATTGTGGAAGCTCCCAGCACTCTACTGGGTGTTCAGACAGCACAAAACTGATATGGCGCAGGGTCAATCATCATAATCTATAAAGGTGATGGATCTGATTTCACACTGCATGGACTACTGGTACTACTATTTCACTATAGGTCTGGAGAGTGTATCTAGCATTGCATCTGATATTTTATATATAAATGGCAGAATTTAACCAATCTTGGCTGATCTTCCTAGAGGTAAGCAGGGTCAGATCTAGTTAATATTTAGATGGAGAAATTCCTTACCTTGTCTAGACTGCAAAATTGAAAAAAAAACAATTCCTGGATGAAGGCAATAGCAAATCAATTCCATATTGCTACCAAAAAAATTACATGGATGTGTTCATGTAGTCATAAGTAGGCTGTGCTCAGAACTTCTGATGAAACAGGGTAGTGAATACAAATTGCACACATTCATCATTTACCAAAAAGAGCCTCCATTTTGATTTGATAGACCTGTGAAGATGTCTTATATCAAGGAAGATCAAAGGGGTGATTAGCATTGACTACATTAATTGGTAGCAATTCTCCAAGATTTTAAGACAGAGGTCTTTCCCATGATTTATTTACTTAGCTGTTTTCTTCTACATGCTGTATGTTGAACTTCCATCCTTCTTCATGCAAAACATATATTTTGTAATTCTATACTTCTTCCCCAACATTTAAATTTATCTCTCCAAAAGGAGCTTGAGAAATTAGGGCAGATATATGGATAATTTCTCCCCATTATTACAATCCCCCCAAGTCCTGCTGTGCTGCCTCATTGTAGAATTCCTGGTAGAGATGAATAAAGAAGGTCAGGAGTGTATGCCAAAAGTACATATTCCCAGCAGGGTCACTGAAAGTATATAGCTCATCCCAGCTGCCCAACTAAAGCAAGCAGGCACCTATATTGATATAGGTGATATAGGAAGATGCTGGAGCCAGATGATCATTTTAGGGTCAATGGCAAAGGTATCAATTAATACTCAAGGACACTTTAATTATTGTACTATATCCATAATTTCATATGCTAGCAAAATAATGCTTAGGATAATCCAACACAGATTAGAGCCCTACATGGAAAAAGAGATGCCAGGTGTTCAGGCTGGCTTTAGAAAAGGCTGAGGAACATGAGACATTATTGTTGATGCACACTGGATAATTGTGAAAGCAAAGAATACCAAAAAGAAGTCACCATGTGCTCCATTGATTGTAGAAAGGCCTTTGATTGTGTCAGGCATGTCAAGCTGTGGAATATGCTCAGAAAAATGGGAGTCCCAGAATTTCTCATTGTCCTCATGGGAAATGTATATACAGATCAAGAAGCCACAGTATGGACAGAACATGGTGAAACCTCTTGGCTCCAAGTTGGCAAAGAAGTGCGACAAGGCTGAATACTCTCCCCTTATTTATTCATCCCTTATGCTGAATATATATTAAGGAAAGCTGGATTGGAAGAAGATGAGCATGATTTTAAAATTGAAAGAGGAAACATCAATTACCTGTGCTATGTTGATCACACCACCCTGATACCTGAAAATTCAAAGTATGTGTAAGCTGTTGTAATAAAAGTGAAAGAGCACAGTGAAAAAAATGGGACTAAGTTTAAATATAAAGAAGACCAAACTAATGACAACATGTAGAACAACCAGCCTTTGAATTGACAATGAAGATATCAAAGTGGTGGATAGCTTCTGTCTTTTAGGATCAACCACCAACAGTAAAGGAACAAGCAGTCAAGAAATACACCAGACTAGTACTTGGTAGAGCATCCATGTAGGCCTTGAAAAAGATATTTAAATGTTGTGATATGTCATACCTATGAAGATCAGAATTGTGCAAGCCATGGTATTCCCTGTGACACTCTATGGAAGTAAAGTTGGACTTTGAAGAAACAGGATAGTAAAAGTATTGATACTTCTGAACTTTGGTGTTGGAGAAGACTCCTGAGAATACTATGGACAGCCAAGAAAACAAACAAATGGATCATCAAACAAATCAACCCAGAGTTCTAACTCAAAGCACAAATGCCCAGGCTCAAATTACCTTACTTTAGGCACGTTATACAAAGACCTAGCTCTCTGGAGAAGGCTCTAATGTTGGGAAAAGTGAAAGGAAAGAGAAGAAGAGGATGACCAGCAGCAAGATGGATGGGCTCAGTTACAGTGGCAATAAGTGCACCATTGGAAGACCTGAGAGATCAAGTTGGGGACAGATTATCATGGAGAGAATCTATCTAAGTGGTCACTAAGAGTCGACAATGACTTCATGACACATAATCATTATTACAATAGCAATTGTATTTGTGTTATTTTATTAGTTCCTATCCATTATGGCTATCACACATTATGCAGTATTAGAAGGAAAAAAGGCCTGAGGTTCTTACAACATGATTTAACTTTATGAAATTCAAGAACCAATTCCTTAACTATGAACTGTATTTTTTTTAAACTTATTGTGCTATCATCAGAGGACTGTTATATCTAGGAAGAAGAAAGCCAAGTTCTGAGAGAGAAATTATGCCAGACTAACATTCAGCTGAGAAATGAGCAAGTGGCATAATGGATTATGTTCTAGTTTATGATTGTTGGAGTTCATATCTGAACTGTTCATTCTGTCTGTGTTAACCAGTTGATTAGTACATGCAAGGTCAACCACTAGGACAGGGACGGGCAACCTAAGGCAGCCCCAGTATCTTGGGCACTCTACTGTAGGCAGGTTCAAATCTTTTGACTCATTTTTGAGGGTTAGGGTTTGAAGGTGTTGTGGTTTTTCTTAATATAGTACAGTATACAGACACAAAGATTGTATTGTTTTTCCCACACAAAACTGTTTTATTGTACAAAATTAAACTCCTATCTTATTCTACTATCTTCCGATTACTATAAATTTACAACTATTTCTATTTTTATTCAATCTATACATTCTATATATATTTATAATTCTATATATTCTATAAACTCTATGTTCTATTTCAATGTTCCTATTCCTATGTTTGTAGCACTATGATTTCTTATCTTAACTATTTCTTAGCTATTTAAATCTTTCTTTCCTCCCCAGGTCTTTGGCTCTTGTAGCCAGCTTCAATCTCAATCTCAAATGTAAAGAGTGCTTTGACATTGAATGAAACTATAATTTCATCTTCATCTATTTTTAACTCATCCATAGACCCCAAACTAGTGAAAGAATCCATGGCAGCAGTACTACACAACACACTCAACCTAACCAAATACACTAAAATCAAAATGCAGGATGTGCAGGTAGAAGACTAGCAGAGCATGTCCATGAACACCAACTAGCAGTCAGAAGACACAATGAAAACTCCTTAATCTCACAACACATGGAGAGACTCAACCATAGTTTCAACTGGGAAACTGTGAGCATCCTAGACCAAGCTAAATCCAAAAATGCTAGGGAATTCCTGGAAGCCTGGCACTCAGACACATCAGTCATCAATAGACACACAGAGATAAACCACATTTACACAGCATTCAAAAGAGACAATAAGAAAGCTAGGAAAGAAACAAAAAGATCGGAACACATCCTCTCCAGTAGCCTACACCCAGATAAGCAGGGATTAACAGACAATCAAACAGAAAACAATACCCTAATCAAGGAACTACCAAGGAGAAAACCACACCCCCACCAACCCTGGCAGGGCAAGCTACTGTATATAAACAGGGAGCAAACCCCACATTCACTTGCACTGATGATATTATCTAGTCAGGTAATGAAACGTCTGCAAGCAAACAACCAAGCTCAGAGAGCACCAAGGACTCCACAGTTCAACCCTGAGTTACATGTATTCTCTTCTGTTGTCAATCTCAGTCCATTTGCATGTGAAAACCTTTTTCGCTCCTTTATCAACTTGCAAATGGACTTTTCTCTCTCTCCCCTCCCCGGCACTCACAGTCCTCTGTTTCTGGAGCTGGTTTGTAGAGCTCTGCACCTGGGCTGCTGCATGCAATTGGCTTTGTTTGGTTTGCAGGCTTGCTTGGGATTGTAGTCCCCGATCAGGCTCTTTTCCTCCCCCATCTCTCATCTCTGCCTCTCAGCGGTCTTTGCAGCTCCAAGAATTGAAGTTTTTCCTTGCTTTTGGAAAACTACTGCTGAGGGGCTTGCCTTGGGGTTGGAGGTTTCTCTTTCTCACATCTCTGCTGTCTTCCAGGCTTGACTCCTTTCTTGACACACCTACGCACAGGCATGCTTTCAGTTCCCTTTTTATAAAACAAACTCTCCAATTAAGGGCTGTTTTAACCCTCCTTCCCACGTAGCACCAAAACTCTGGATCCCAGGAGGGAAAAAAATGCCTTCTCAGAAGGGTGATGATGTCCTTGAGCATCATTTTGCCACTGAACCTTCTCAATCTGCCCCGCTGACTCTTGTGACTTTCTACAACTAATAATTCCCATCCTTTGTGAGTATGATGTTCATGGGTGAAAAGTCAAAATTTAAAAATTGATAACACTGCTATATTTTGGTTTACACTCTTCCCAAAAAAATAATCAGTTCTAAGTGAAAAATGACAAACAACTTTTATAAAATCCAATTGCTTGATGGAAAAAAAAATCCATTCTTGTTATCAATAAGGTGGAGAAAAATCTGAGAAGTATTAAAGAATAAGCAAGTTCCTTCCTTCCCTCCATTATATTCTTCAATTTCCATTTCATTCATCTCACATTTTCTATATTTATCCCTCTAGAATCATAAAAAGTAAAATCTCTCTTTTAAGGGGGAAAAAAAAAACATTTATTAATCATTTTAATTTTTCTGTTCCTTCATGGAATCTTGCAATAAGCATGTTTTCATGTCTCATTCTTGATCCTTTACATTTTCTGGTTTTCCCATTTTGAACTCAGAGAGTCTGTTCAGATTTATAACTTGCCAACAATAATATCATTAAACATCATAATCTATACATTCTTTGGCAAAATGAGAGCCTGTTGGACAGGTGAGTTTTCCATTAACAGGAAACACTGTTTGTTGTTATAGTCACTTGTCTTCTTTTTTATGATCTCCATCCATTTTGACAGCAACACATTTAGAACACACAATTTTATAGAGTTAAAAGTACTGTATTCTCCCAGACTTCTGCTTTGCCTCATACAGAGAAGAACATAAAACATCAACATGCATATGGAGATACTGGGTTAGAAGATACTGCAGATTTAGAGAGTTATATTCAAATGTGTACAGACTGGCTTTGCTCTATTGACACAGATCTCTATATAGTAAGTCTTTGTAAACAGATTACTTTAGGTACAATGATCCCATTCTTAATCTCTGATTAATAAGAATTTTAAATATATAGGAATAATTATATTAACACTTTTAATTAATTTAATTTCATTGTAATGAAATTTAAATGTAAATCAAGTCATATCAGATTTAGTTTGCATCTTGGCCCATGCAATTATTTGTCCTGCCTATATTTACTTTTGGCATGTAGCTCCCAGCATATCAGTTGATAATCAGCTAGGGTCCTTGGCCCACACAAAATTGCATATCCCTAAGTTAGCTAATGGGCTGATGCAATGTATGATAACTTCTTGCCTTAATGTTTGGTGTACATCCCTGAACTCCTTAAGAGTACACATTTATATGTCAGAGTTAACAAAATAGAGCCTATGAACAAGATATGCAAGTCAACATATTGTAAACAGGTTTACACTTATGCAACTGAACTTCTTGACCTCTTTCATTACAGCTTCTGTACACTCCCCAGTTTCAAAGCAGAAAGTCCCCCAATGCCAGAAGAAATGCTGAAGGGCCACTGCCCAGTGGAAATCCTTCCCTATTCCATTGACAGAAGTCTCAGCAAGAGACATGATTGGATTCTATTCATGTTTATTGGGAACTCAGTGTACATGGAAATGTCATGTTTCTGCAAGTCTCATTGATCCCATCTCTGCACCCCATAAAGTTTCTTATTATGATTCAGAAGCAGAAGGAAGGCTGCCTGACTTGATTTAGCTACCCAAATCCTACAAGAAAATGACTAGTAAGAGGTTTTAATAAAATTTCAGCTTTACTATCCTCTGCAAATGGTAAGTAATACAAGACATAATTACTATTGTTATCAGCAGTGTCCTTTATTTGTGATGGTCACTGCAGTCCTATACTGATAGCTAGATAGATAGCTAGATAGATAGCTAGCTAGATAGATAATAAGTAAGCCACTGAATCTGAAAATGTATAGGATTGCACTGTAGGCTCTTTTTTCTGAACACAAAGGATCTACAGTGTTGTTTAATGAACAGTACAAGTACAGGGAAAGGAGAAAAGTTGTTTGCTAACTTATTTCTTTACAAATATCAGACACTGGAACTCTGTGGTTCAATAAAATTTTATTTATTTATTTATTTATTTATTTATTTATTTATTTATTTATTTGATTTGTCCCCGCCCATCTCCCCTACAATGGGGGACTCTGGGAGGCTTACAGTCACTAAAATCACAATACATAGTTAAATTATAAAAAGTTTAAAAATTATAAAAGTTATAAAACTAGAAATTTACAAAACTAGAATAGAATAAAAAGCTAAAAACTCCAAGAGGCCAATAGGCCCCCACCAGGCCGCTAAGGGGCCAGCCAACCCCATATCTGATGACCTCCCTCCCCGCCCCAGGCCAGATGGCAGAGCCAGGTCTTCAACTCCCTCCGAAAGGCCTGGAGTGAGGGGGCCTGTCTCACCCCCGGGGGCAAGATGTTCCAAAGGGTGGGGGCCACAGCAGAGAAGGCCCGCCTTCTGGACCCCGCTAGTCGGAGTTCTTTTACTGCAGGGATCCGGAGCATGCTCACTCTGCAAGTGAACCACCAGATCCCCCTTACCAAGGAGGGACCTGGTGATCCCAAACAGGGCCGCCGGGCGGCACTCTGCAGACGCAATAAGGGCAGAGAAGTATTGCTGCTTCGCCACCCTTATCGCCACAATGTAGGCCTTATATATAAAATATATATATAAAATAATGTCTGTTTATTACAAATGACTGGGTTTGTGCTGCCCATAAACCCAGAAAAAAAAACTTGTTTTCATTTAGTCTTCCTTAAGTTTCAAGGTCAAAGAACAACCCATTTTAAGAAAATAGAATGTAACAGTAATGGTTATGGGAAAAGAGTCTAATAGGATGCAAATAAGCAAAAGAAAAAACCTTCATAACATGAGCTGAAAGGTGCTTCACGTTGTCATAATTCTCCTATAAAATTCTAGTTGTACAAGTGTTCTTTGTATTTATAGTAGATTCTGAAATATAGGGAAGTGGGTGTCTGAAGAATTTCAAGTAGTGTGTATTCTTCCGTTGAGTACGTTTACAGAAATATCTGTGTTAAATAGTGCGATATTAATGCAATGTAAAAATTCATGGAATATTTTTAAAATCTTCCCTGATAGTGTTGTTAGTCAATGATTTGATAAAGTACCAGCTGTGTTCTTAAGGTTGCTAAGTGAACACAGGTGTGGATAAGAAATCCAGGATATGTTGAATTCTCGGTTGTAAAAATACTCTCTAGAAATAAGAATTTTCTCCCTGTCCCTCCACATAGTTTGATATTTGTCCTGCCAGAAAACAGAGCCCTTTGCTTTTCAGATCCCAATACTGAATTTCTCATAAAAGATAATCTGATTAAATATAGGTTAATTTTTTAAAAGTTCATAAAGTTCATCACCTTGGAGAAAATCCCCAAGGAATCCTCACCACAAGGAAGTGATAGATAAAAGCCATGTTGTGATTTTTAAAGGCTCATCAAAATAAACATGAGAAATGGATCCTAGGCCTTCATAAAGGCCTTCATAAACCACCCTCTTTATCCATGTTTGAAAGGACATAAGAGGAACTCTGCTGGATCAGGCTAAAGACCAATCTATTTCAACATTATTTGAACATTAGTAGGGGCCAGCAAGATGCCTCCAGAAAATTCAGTGGAAGGACATGAGGAAAAAAAAAAAAGAAATCTCTGTAGCAGTTGGTATTTAAAGTATGATGTCTGAGGTTCAAGGGGAAATAGACAGTCATCAAGAAGGAAAAAACAAAACCAAACCCATGTCAACAAAATTAAGGCTTAAATGAAGCCTAGTGAATCTCTTTTTCTGTCTGCTGAGAATGATTGAAATACAAAAACTCCTGCCCTCCCCACCTCCAAAATGTGGATTTATGTCTAGAGCCCTAAATGATTATTCTAGGCTTGGCAGTTTGAGATAGCAGAGCCAGTTCTGTTAATGATTTCTGAGGTGATAGCGATGGCTCAGAGGTGCTTGGCAGGACAGTTAGCATAAAACTAATGAGCATCCCCAGCACAACCATGTACAGTGGGGGAAGGAGGGTGAGGAGGACAATAAATTAGAGACCAGGCCTGTGGAAAGGCTATCTGTACAGGCACTTAATGGAGTCTGGAACAGAGAATTAATCACCCGTAATGATTAGGGTTTGGAAGCTTATTTAATCCCATTTATAAATATTTTCCATCCAGTGATAAATGGACACTTGGAGAACTGGCCTTACCCTGATAGGAACCTTAGAGGCGTTTTGTAGCAGGAGGAGGAGGCACATGGAATGAATGAGTTAGGAAAGTCCCCAAGAGCCTTTGCTCTGTGTACTTCAGTCATCATTGCCTTTGCTAAGTCCTCAAAACAAATGGGCCTCACCTCCAGGTATTTAAAATTTGAATGTGGCAGAGCTATTCAGAGGAGAGAGAGTGTTAGATGGCATTGCATTCACTATGCATGATTAAATTACTGAGAAGGCAGAATCAGTAAAGGTGACTCTTTGAGATATTGTAAAGAGTCATCTTTACTAATGTTGTTTTCTCAGTCTCTACTAATTGCTTTTCCTCATCCATGGTATGAATAGTGTGGAGAGCCTTATCCAGCAGTGTCTGCAGGGGAGTTCTACCAGCCATCTTGCTGATTTTGACCCCCTCTTGTGGATACTATTGGCCCTATCCTCTCAAATTCATATCCCCACCCTTTCTTTTCAGTTCCAAGTCCCTTTTACTGGGCAAATTTATTTATTCATAAGACTTATAAACTGCCTCACTCCAGAGACTCTAGATATGGCCTACTGATGCAGCAGCTTCATTCCTGATAGGTAGGCTGCCACCACCTGCTTTAGGTGGATGCTCCTCATTAAACAAAATAAGACATATTTTCTTGTTCTTCACTTTCAGTTTTGTGATTATGCTAGAAAAACCAGATACCCAGGCTTTGCCAATGACACATGACTCAAAGATTAAGAATCAGAGAGGGAATGAGATTAGAGTCAGGCTGTAGCCAATGCCTGTCTGAAGACAGAAGAGGTGCTAGAGGCCCTTAAAGAGGCATTGGTTCACTGACTCAAGAGACCAGATCTGGATCCAGCAAAATTGGAGAACTACCATCCTATCTCTAACCTTCCATTTGGGGAAAAGATTATTGAGAAAGTGGTGGGGCTCCAGTTGTAGAGGGCTCTGGAGGATATGGATGGTCTAGACTCTTGGCCATCATGGGATGGAAATTGCATTGGTTGCTTTCATGGATGTCCTGTGGTAGGACTTGGATCAAAGTTCTACAACCATCCTTGTCCTTGATTTTTCACAGTATTTTTCTGGACTACCTGTAAGAATTGGGGGCATGGTGCTAAAGTGACTGTACCACTACATATGAGCAGGCAGGTCCAGATGGAGGTTGGGGTGTAGAAAGATCAGAAACACAAGCCTTTCATTATTTCTCTTATCCTATTCGATATCTATGTGAAATCACTGTTGGATCCAGGGGAAGTATCATCATTATGCAGATGATACTCAATGATACATATGTGTCCCACTGGGAGATGTAATGGAAGTCATGACCTGGTGTCTGGAGACTGTTAGGGACTGGGTGGAAAAAAACCAGGCTCAGACTCAACTCAAATATGATGGAATGGCTGTTGATTCAGAGGTTGACTGATTCCAGGACTGCATCATATTTGGTTCTTGATAGGGTTGTACTTTCCCAGAAAAAGTAGGCTTGCAATCTGGGGGTCCTTCTAGGATTACAGCTCCTGCTCAGAGAGAAGGTGGAGGCTGTGCCTAGGAGGACTTTGCCCAGCTTTGGCTAGTACACCAGTTGTGGCCTTATCCAGAACAGGATGCAATGAAGATGTTTTCTCATGCTTTGAGCATCTAAATTACTGTATGTGCTCTAAAGGGGACAGCCCCTGAAATCCACATGGAAACTGCAATTGGTCCCGAATACGACAGCACACATAATGAATAGTCAGACATAATTCTGCCATGTTACACATCTGCTGTGGAGCTGCACTGGTTACCTGTAAGTTTCTGAGTACAATTCAAGGTACTAGTTGCTACCTGAAGACCTATATGGGTTGGGACTTGGGTATATTAGGAACTCCCTTTCCCCAATAGTTTTTACCCTTCCTTCCTGAACAACTAGAGAATATGTGATATGGGTCCTCACCTGCCAGGAAATAGGGAGGGGGAGTGATGAGGGTTGTTCTCAGCTTCATTGCTTTGGGATAGCTTGTCCCCTACAGCAAAGATGGCACCCACCCTCATGGTTTTCTAGAAGCAGATTGGGGTGAGTGATGGTTCTGGAAAGGAATAGTGAAAGATGCTTGGGAGTGTACACCAAGACTATATAATTCTTTCATGCCTTGGGTGACCCCACTGCCCAGCTAAAGCATGTAGGCACCTATATTGAGCAGCAGTAGATATCACTTTAGTGATAACTGCAAAAGCATCATTTCATACTATATGGGAGAAGGGTATGGTAAACCACTCCTGCATTTTACCAAAAATTCCACATGGATAAAGTGATTGATGATATGGTATCAGATGACCTCAACATGCTACTGAGGAAGAACTGCTGATCTTTTGGAGTACTAATGGTGTTTACTACTAAACTAAATTAAAGCCTTCAGGATGTGTAGTTGTTGATGCTGCCATGGAAGAAAAGAAACTCTGAAGCTGCAAAGACAGAATTACAGTGGGAACATGGAATATAAGTAGCATAAATATGAGAAAGCTCAACCAGTGAAAGATGAAATGAATCAACTACACATTGACATGTTAGGCGTCAGCAGAATGAAATAGACTGGAATTAGAAACTTTCAGTCAAAAGATCATATTGTTTACTACTCAGAAAACAAATAAAAAACCCCAAAACCCAACCCCACCCTGCCCCAAACAAGCAAACAAAGAAAGAAGGAACAGCTTTGCTTTTATAGTTAGGTAGGCAATAGCAAGACATACTTGGGTACAATGCAGTCAATGACCAAATAATATCAATTAGATTTGGCAGACAACCCTTTGATATGACAGTTTTCCAAGTTTATATTCAATCCACTGATGCAAAAGAAGAGAAGGTTGACAAGTTTTATGCTTAACTTCAATCTGAAATTGACAGAATATGCAGGCAGGATATAATGCTTGTGGAATGCCAATGTAGTTAATATTAAGGAGGAAATACTGGACTGTATGGCCTAGGAAACAGAAATTAAGAGAATGGCTTACCAGTTTCTGCCAATCTGAATATTTCTTCATTGCTGACACAGTCTTTAAAAAACCAAAACAATGCCTATATACATGGGCATCACCAGATGGAGTACACAGAAATAAAATTGACTATAAGATTGGTACAAGGAGGTGGAAGAACTCAGTTATAACAGCAAAGACATGGCCATGGGCTGACTATGGAACAGATCATGAATTGCTCATGTGCAAGTTCCAAGTCAAGCTAAACAAAGCCAACCAATTTCTGTGGTATGATCTTGAGTGTATACTTACCATTTTTCTTGGAGGCTATCAGGAATCACATTGAAGTTCTGAACATCACTGATAGAAAACCAGAGGAATTGTGGAATGAAATCAAATAAATTGTTAAGGATGAATGTGAAAAGAGAGTGCCAAAGAGCAGACACTGCCAAATATCAGGAAACAGAAGAAACCAAAGTGGATGTCAGAAAGGATGATGGAAACCAAATCTCAGAACAGGGAGAGAACTGTTTATGGAGGTCATAAGTAGACAGCATTGGTCTCCAATAATCCCCCTCTCACCTTCAAAGTGACCTCAGGACAAGTATCTCTGCTCCATTTCTAAAGTACACATTTCCCTTTTATGTCATCTTACATACTCCTGTTTTTTTAACTACTATTTTTGTTTTCCTAAGTAGCAAGTTTCTCCCTAGGCTTTTTTCCCTTAAATAACTCTAGATTTTTAATAAGTTCAGGCTGTTTTACTGTTTTTCCAGTCACCTCTGCAAGGATGACATGCTAATCTGGAAAGTAAAATGCATACATGACCATAAAATTGTTGAGTAAATTTACATATAGGTGGAATAGGAAATAATTGTATTTATTCAGATGAAATTTAATACAATCAAACATTTTTATTAGTTGTTCTATAGACTCCTTGCTAATATTTTTAATTTTCCTGTGGACACATTTCAGTTTGTGAATATACTTTCAAAATCTTGAACATTTTTAGTTTTCCAGTTTGGAGGGAATAAGTTCCCATGGATGTGCAGTGGGATGTGATAGTATTTGTATGACCATAGCTAATAGATCAGTAGGAGCAAGTGATTAGATGAGACTTCCAGGTAATAGGGAAATTAATTACATATCACTTTGGATCTTACTGTCACATTTCTGCAGATTTTCACACTGACTACATGATTGCTGATAACCTGACCTTGCAGTACTTATTCAGTCTTGTCACAGCTGAATGCAGGCATTTATAACATTAAGTTAGGGAAATGGAGTTTTAAAAGGAGAAAAAAATGTTGAAGGGCAGTGCCTCTTAACTGGTGATAGGAAAATAAGCCCAGCTATGCTCTAAGCAAATAGAGGGTAGCTACCTTGAATTTTACTCGGTTCCACCCCTCCTTACATAGTGATAAATCACCTTTTGCACTGAGAACTGGCAGCACAGTTAGAGATTCATGGTAGATGCAGCACGCTTGCAAAAACTATAATCAACAAGTTAAAGTGGGTTGCCTGTGTGGATTCCCTACAATGCTTTGGACCATTTCTGCAGGGCTGAGAGAAATCATTTAACACATAAACTTAATAGACAGAACTGAACAGCTTCTAATGGTTGAGGTGCTGCATTGATTTGATTTTGTTTTTAGACTCTCTCTCTCTCTGCCTTTCTGTCTCTGTCTCTCTCTGTCACACACACAGACTCCACTGTGCAAGTGCAATGCAGTCTACCATTTTGTACATATACAGGATGATTTTTGGTCCAGACATTAAAGAAAATGGTTAATGCATGTGAGTATAAGGCTTGGGGATATGTGGGGTGCTGTTTCAATTACTGGCTTTCCAGAAGAGGCTAGATGTTCTAAAAGTAATACTGAGATCTGGACTGTACTGGTGCAGTGCTTGGAATTGCCCAGGTGTTAATTGCCTTGATGGTATTTCCTCCAGTGAATTTGGACTTTAAGATCTTCTTCACTCTCATGATGTATTCACTACTAACCTTCTTCTTGACTTCAGCGTGCTTGATGTTGTCAGCTTGAAGGATGCCCAGGTATTTGTGGTGATCTTCTTCATCCAGACGCTTAATGCAATCTCTATAGGGCATCTTGAGTCATTCAGTTTTCACTGTTTTTCCCCTGTTGATAGTAAGGGTGGCACATTTGTACAGTCCAAACTCCATTGCAGTATCTTGGCTGTATATTCAGACAGTGTTCAGCAGCGATTCCATTTTAGATGGTGTTTTTCCATAAAGCTTCAGATCATCCATGTAAAGGAGGTGGGATAGCATGGTAGATATTTTTGATGTTTGATAGCCATGGCCTGACTTGTTCAGCATTGTTGCTGGAGGAATCAATGCAATGACAAACAGTAGTGGGGATAGTGAGTCTCCTTGAAAGATAGTTAGTCTCTCTTGATATTAAGAGTCTATCACCATTGACCAGCAACTGTGTCTTCCATTGCACCATTGATCTTTGCACAAAGCTCCTGATGTTTCTTCTGACTCCTATTATTTCTAAACACTTGATTATCCAAGCATGTGGCAGGGAGTCAAATGCCTTCTTGTAATCAATCCAAGCTACACTCAAGTTGGTCTTCCTTCTCTTGCAGTTTTCCAAAATCCTCTTGTCAGTTAGGAGCTGATCTTTTGTCCCTTTGTTGTTTGGGCAGCTTCCTTTCTGCTCAGATGGAAAGATCTTGTTTTCAACTAGATGCTGTTGGACTGCATCAGTTATCACACCAGTTAGCAATTTGAAACTTGTTGGTAACTTGGTAATTGGCCTATAGTTGCCTGGTGCTGTGCCTTTTGTTGGATCTTTCATTATCAGGTAGGTTTTGCCAGATGTTCACCAACCTTCCATTTCACCTCCTTGCAGAATGTTGTTAAACTGCTTGGCAATGAGTGGGTGCAGAGCAGTCAGATGTTTCAACCAAAAACCATGCAGTTCATATTCACCTGGTGCTGACCAGTTCTTGATCTTCTTTGCCCTTTCCTCCACCATTTCTGCTATTATTACAAGTTCTTTCATTTTAGCTTCTTTTTTATTCTTATCTACCTCCTTTATCCAAGCTGCATTCTTGTTGTATTTCTTTGGGTTGTCCCATAGTTGTGCTCAGAACTATACTGTTTCTTCTTTGTCAGATGTTGACTGGTTCATTGCAGTCTCTCCATTGCTGGATTGGTAGAAATGTTTCTGATTTGACTGAAATTGGAGATTCTGCCTATAGTGTGCAATTTGAGCTTTGTATCTGCTGATCTTTATGGCTATGGCTGTTATTTGCTGCTTTATTTCCAGTGCTTCCTTGATCTTCCTTGTTTCTAGGTGATATTTCTTGATCAGGTATTCCTTGGTCTGGTGTGGGTCTTCCGGGATGTGTGGCCGTGTTCTGGAAGCCACACATCCTGGAAGACCCACACCAGCCTTTGTATGCCGGCCATGAAAGCCTTCGACAATACATTCTTTGGTCTTCTTGTTCTTCAGCTTCTTTTCTTTTACCTGTTCTAGCTTGTTTGCATTTGATCTTAGCATGATGATCTTATTTTCCAATCTGATCTTTCATTTTGGTGATGCAGTCTGACTTTTTTCTTGTTTGTTGATTTTGCATCCAAGGTATTCAGTTATAACTGCAGCCACGCTGTACATTAGTTGGTTTGTTTCTTGCTGTGAGCTTGTGCTTATATCTGATATTACAGTATTGGCATCTTTTAATACTTGTGCTAGCTGTTTCTTTGTACCAAGTTTTAATGCAGGCTCCGTTATTCTGTTGTTTGTTATTTTTGTGCTGTTCTAGATGTTTAGTTATTCTTTGTTTCAATTCCTTGTTTGTTTTTTTTAGTTAGAGGACTTTGTTTCTGAGGAGAAGGCAGAGGAGAAGGTGCCTGGTTTGGGAATGAAAATGTTTTGCTGGCTTCCTCTACTACCAACTCCCCCTGGTTTGCCTCTACAGTCAGAGGTACTTCTGGCAAGGCTTTGATTTCTTTGCCCTGGGTAGCCTTTGCAGTTCCCCACTCACAGAATGGAGACTGGGGGAGTGGGGGAGGAAATGAGTCAGGCACATGAGAGGTTGCTACAGAAATCATTTGTTTTTCTCTCCCCCCCCCCAATCCACAAAGTGGAAAAATTGGAGGGGAAGGGATTACAAGAGAGTAAGCAGGCACCCAATGGGAAATACACTGGGCTGTTTGGGTAGCATGCTCATGGCTGTGATTGTCAGGACGTTGTTTTTGATGTTATTCCCCATTGGGTGCCTGCTTACTCTCTTGTAATCCCTTCCTCTCCAATCTCACTGCTCTGCAAGGGAGAAAAAAACAACAACAACAGGTCAGGCACAGGACAATGTATACTGTCTGTAATGTCGATCACATGACTGAGGGACAGCACCATCATAACTTCAAATGGTCACTGAATGAGGCAGTTGGTAGGTGAGGACTATCTGTACATACACACTCACCAAAACACACGCATACCTAAGGTTTGAACAAAAAGTAATGCCTTCATTTCCATAACTGTAGTTTAAATGGGGATATTTTAATAAATGAAACAGGAAAATAATCCTTGAAATGAGCTCTTTTGTTACCTGTATTTACTTCTCCACATAATTGCCACTACTCGCTACATACTTTTGACAATGATGGATAAGTTTCCTAAAGTCATTGCCAAAGAATGCCTGTTCAACCAGATCCTGACAGTCCTTTTAGTCCCTCTTTCTTTGAGTCAAGTTAACCCATACCCACAAAGTTATTTCTTCAGTTTTGGGAAAAGGTGGAAGTTTCATGGCAGCAAGTCTGGAAGGTATGATGGATGGTGAGATCTAACTTTTCAACTGCCTCTTCGGTGGGTAATGAGGTTTGAGGTCAGATTGCAACAAAATTTCCTCCCTGTGTTTCTAAACTCTGTGCAATCATAGTTTCAAAGTTTTGAATGTTGCAGTATAGAACTCTGAATTGATAGTAGTGCCAGGTTCAAGGAAATCCATGTGAATAACACCATCTACATCCTGAAAAAACATAATCGTGAGATTTTCTGCTGAAGCCTGGGTTTTTATTCCCCTCTTCCCTCTCCCCACCCTAATAAGAGAAGACTTGTGATGATATTCCATGGACTGACACAAAATTTCTGGGTGAACCCATGTTTGGTTGGCTTTGCCTTTTTTTTTTTCCCTCTTTATTTTATTGTTTCTTACTCTTGAGTTATAAG
Organism: Liasis olivaceus; assembly: GCA_030867105.1. Lineage (NCBI taxonomy): Eukaryota > Metazoa > Chordata > Lepidosauria > Squamata > Pythonidae > Liasis > Liasis olivaceus. The sequence goes on from CM061349.1 coordinate 40,580,339, forward strand.
CTGCTCACAATGACTTGGGAGTTGGGCAACTTCAAAATCAAATCAAATGAATGAATGAATATATGGTGTGACATATCCAAATTTGTTCCTAGCAGTCAGAATTCTTTTGAGTAGGTAGTATTTATGTGAGTTACTTCTAGGTAAAATATATACAAAATCACTTTTTTGGTGATTTTCAAATCTCAGTTCAAATATGGTACATACATTTACATTACTTCCTTTGAATAAGAATCTTCATAATTAAGAGGAATATGATAAAAATCCAGGATTTTTTCTACCCTGGAATGTTACTGTTAAGTTAGCTCTGAATCAAATCTCAAATAAACGTAGTTTTCCTCTTTCCTTCACCATGGTCTTTCCTGAACTCTAAATATTCTTTCTTTCAAGTCTGCCACAAAGTCAATATTGAGGTGACTCAGATGGAGTTACAAGCAGAAACCTTCCTTCTAGCCATGCTTCATCAGTAACTTCTGCTTATGAGGTTGAGAGGGAGAAGCTCCTGGGAATGGATTGAAGCAGAATGAGAAAGTGTTCTGTCTTTAGCAAGTTGTTTAAAATCCTACTAATGCTCAAAAGATGCAACTATAATTTCTTTTTCATGACTTACCTCTGTCACATTTTTCCCTAGGCATTAACATAGATCAGTGAAAAGCAGTATTAAGAAGTATGTAAACTGTAATGGACATGTTCTCACTGCATTAAACTCCCCCCCACTTTCCTTTTTGCTCATTTGTAGGGAGGAGTAGGAGCTGAAACAGGGGGGAAATCACAACTGTACATGATACATATTTCTTCAAATGTGAAGCTCTTCATGACCCCATTGGCTATCACTGATCGCCTTCTTTCTAGCCAAAATGACATTGTAAGATTCTCTCAGTGACATCATCACATAACCACATCCAATTTGCTGTGGCTTCGTTTCACTGTTTGTGGAAAGAAAGCTGATTTAAAACCAAGAAATTAAAAATTGGTGCCAAGCCTAGTAGTCAGGCTGATAAGCAGCCAAAAGCAGATATTCAAAGGTAATGAGATTTCAACTACTCCCCAATTTTTATTGCAAGCATTTTAGTGTAATCAGAACCAGCTGAAAATTAATATAAGAGCTTCTCATTCTATGTTTCAATGTTTTTGTGTTTTTGTTTTTAAAGTCACAAGTATATTAGTAAAAAAGGGTTAATAATGTACTGTCTGACATAGTCCTATGTCAGACAGGATATCAGGACCTCCTGGTTAGGCTTTGCTGTAAATATTTCTAGGTAAGATTTGGACTTGTCAACATATTTACAATGTTGAGGAAGTATTAAGAACACCACCTCAAAATTGCTGCTGTTGGAGTGTGGTGTTCTTATAAAGGGATATTGCAAGATAAAATGTAAAATGCAAAAACAGAGTACATTGATTTTCTCTGACAGAGTGCTGAAATATTTACCTCATCTGTAAAACAAAGCAATCTCCCCAATTTAGTTATATTCAATTTACTTTTAATCTTAAATCCATGCTTCTCAATCTACTTCTCTTACCTTTACAATTCATTTTAAAATTGGTTTTATAATTCATCTTCAGCCTAATTCAATAAGTGCCAGAAGGCACTTCTAAACCATTGGAAGAAATGGTAGGTACCAAACATTGCCACATTTGGACTACTGTAGAACACTCTACATGGGGCTTTCTTGAAGACCCTTCAGAACAACACCTGGTCTGAAATGCAGGCACATGAATACTTATGGGTGCTTCTTGTTTTGCACTTTGCACATAACACTTTGCTTTGTGAGATGCACTGTCTACAGTAAGCTTCATGTGCAATTCAAGGTGTTGATTGTCACCCTTCATGATTCAGGTTCTGGTTACATATGGGACCATCTTTCTCCTGTTGTTTCTGCTCAACTGGTAAGATCTGGAAGAGTTGACATGGTTCAGGTCCCAGCTGTAAAGCACTGTCACTTTGTGGGACCTAGGAGATGCACCTTTTTGGGAGTGGCACTTCTCTTGTGGAATAGCATGCCCCTGGGGATTCATATGCCCCTGTTGGGGTTCTCTAAAACTATAAAAATCTGGCCCTTTTGTCAGGCCCTGGGGTAGTATGGAGTGGTCTGCTCCCCAATGAGAGTTGGTGGAAAATATGTTTGTTTTGCTATTTTTCCCAGTGTGCATTTTGGTGATTTCTTTTGTTTGCTTTAGCTGTGATTTACTTATGTTTTAACCCTATTGTGTAAATCCACTTAGAGTTACTCTGTGATTGAGGCAGCATTCAAACTAACAAATAAACAAACAAGAATCAGGGAATGTATTAATGAGAACTTCCAGAGCCAAACTGTAGAAAATGAGGCAAGCTTGCTTTCAGAGAGCAAACATGACTTATTTCTGAGAGAATCCAATAATGCTGAGGAGATGAGAGGTTAAATGAACAAAAACCAGTCTATGAATCAGGCTAAGGATATGATGGAAGAAAGATGATCTGCCACGAGACAAAAGTATGGAAAGGTGTGGTATAAACTAGATTTAGCTTTATTTTCTTGTATTTTCTCTTATTTCATGCCTTGAACTTTATCTGCTTACAAGTTCTTCTTTTTTCTTTTTTGGGCCTTGCATAATACTGCTTGCCCCTAAGCTCTATGGCCATCTGATATGATGGCTATAGGCAGAATGTATGGGTTAAAAGCCTACAATTTAGTAGAGAATGTAGACAGGTTACTTATGTTATCCTAGAGGAGCAGAAGTTTCCATGAAACATCTGAATAGTTCCAGTCCGATCTTTTCAATTCCTTTGCTATACTGAGGTTTCACTGCTACTCTACATCTGAATATTAATATCATGTCACATATACTGTAAAGCCACAAATATATATCTAGCTTGATGTTGCTGGTTAGTTCAGTTTTTACATTCATACCCAGAGCTATTACTGTTCCTTCTGAGCTACGCAGTCATTTCGATTGCCTGTTTACTAAGGTAATAGATTTCACTTTATAGATGTTGCTTATTTTGACAGTGGCTACCATAAATTTTTAGGAAGGAGACTATTTTCTTTTATAGACAGATTCGTACCCCTGTCAATGTTGTTTTTAGGAGGAAATGATGTGATCCATATTAATAGCTTAATCTGTATAAATACATACCATGCTGAGGTGCCAGCAAAAAGAAAAGAACACATATAGATGCTGTGAACATTTGCTCTTCATTCACTTCTTGTTCCACAGATCTTAATACCATTTCTTTTCCTCACAGTCTTTTTCTTCAGCACATCTTCATTCATATAATATTTCTTTTCCCCTTTTTTTAGGGATTGACTTGTGCTCCGCAGTGAAATAATCACTCACTGTCCTTTTCAACCCAAGCAGGCCTCCAGGCTCCCCCCGCCTTTTTTTTCTTCTAGCCGGAAATTTTCTGTTATGTTTAGTGGTAGTGCTGGGGAGTTGTAGAAATCATTAGCCTGCCACTATGCATCTGGAGCCTGAATGTCAGATCATAACTAATTGCATTTATAACCCAAGGATATAAATCTGATATTTATATCTCTGATCATTCAAGGATACTTACATGAAAGCCTCCCCTAATTTTATCTCCCAAACAACTCTGTAAAGTAGGTTGGGCTGAGAGAATGTGATTTCCCTCCAGGTCCCAGTGTGCTCGAGGGCTAGGGGAACTGGAACCCAGATCTCTCCAGACGAGTTCAACCACTTAACCACCTAATCCCAGGGCTGTTATCTTCATGAGAACTAATTTGTAAGCTGCCATGTTTATTACAGCTAAGCCAAACCCTCTCATTTCTCCTGTTCTGCTTGGAGAAGCTGGCTTAACCAAACAGAGCAGGAAATTATGCCTGGAGTCCATCCGCCAAGCCCTGACTACATTCCTTGTTCTCTGGCTTGTCAAGGCAGGCCACAGAAAAATGCAGGCTTATCTCTTCCAGTAATTGTATTGAAAACACTGAGGTTAAATAGTTTCAGTAGAACTTGATGTACATAATTGTGATTAAGGGTTGACCATTTTTTCCCAATTTTTCCTATGCCTGTTTAGTTTGGTAGGACTCTGGGCACAAAATTGTATTACATCAACCTTGTTGTAATCAGAAGTGTGGTCAGTGAATTTAGGATTGTAACCAATGCCAAATTGTTGTAATTATCAAACTGTGTACCAGTTTGATATACATAAAAGTGGGGGGAATAGGGCTTAAATTAGAGAGAAAAAAAATTCTAAGCACTCAAAGTTTCACCATCCATACTCATGAGTGATATTAAGCCATTTTTCCTTATGTCTTCAATTCTCTGAACAAAGCAACCAGGACTAAATTTTTTATTTATTTATAAATAAAACACACACACACACACACACACACACATACCATTCAGCTCAAAGAAATATTTATATGGATTTTCTATTATTTTCATATTCCAAAACCACTGCATTTCTCAGAGTTTTCAGTATAACTTTGGTTAAATTGATTTAGAATTTGTGATATCAGGATGATAAGAAAGATGAGTTCTGTCTGAAATTTTAGGGGTTCCTGACATTACAAACTTTGAGAGCTCATGTTTTATCAGTGTTGCTATGAATCCTTAAGGGTTTTTAAAAACCGTTGTTGAAATAATACAGCTTTTTAAAGACTAGTTGATACGTTCCAACTCTTAACTGTTATCAGGATAGTTCTAATTGTGGAGGGCTAACATAATTATTGTTAGAACCAGTTGTTGATTAATTTAGATAAAACATCTGCCTTGAACACTGGGGTTGGTGGGAATTACTTTTAGTTCTAATCAACCCTGAGGTTTTCTGAGGCTAACCTAATCTCCTCAAGTCTGCCCTGTCTTGTGAATAGGGAACGGTATGTTAATTTTCTCTTCCTGCTGCTGGAACAGAATCAAAGTCAGGGACCTCAAATTTGTAGCCCATGGGATTTGTGCAGCCCTCTGGAATATTTTGTGTTGCCTGTACCATATATATAGTAGGACAAAAGTAGCTAGATGAGCTTAATTAGGCTGCTAGAAGAAAGTGTGGCTCTGCATCTAAGTCGGGTGAGCCAAGAGGTGTCTACATTAAGGTGTCATCAACAGCTTGGGCATGTTTCTCTGCCACACCACCTATTTCCTCATTAGCATTGTAGGGTGAAAAGCAGATATCTGTACCCAAAGAGGGCAAGGCTTTATGGGTAGTCTGGTGGTTGTAGTCTGAGTTGTAGTCTGAGTTGTGATGGTACCTTCATGAAACATAGTCACCCCATCCAAGCATGGAGCTTCACTAGGTGATGGGAGAATCTTAGTACTTGGCAAGATTGCCAAACTCCTGCCCTACTTCCAGGAATCACTCTCCTGCTATATGTGAGGGAAAGAGGCAAGATAACAGATCAGAGCAAATGAAGTTCATGGAGTTCCTTTTATTGCTGGACTGGGATAGCAAGTCCAATGTGCCATTTGTAAGCATGGTTGGGATTTTGCTAATTACAGAGGCTTTTCATGTCAAAGCCTTTTCAGTCTTCAGAAGGGCTTGTCACATGCATCCATTTTCAATATGCAATTTGTCTGCTTGTATAAACATGGGGCACTGTCAACCAATGATTCAGGGAGCTAGTAGAAGATTAAAACAATACAGCTTATCCAGAAATGTATATGACCCAGTTTTGTGTATTAGCAACACAGGAATTACATCAAAAAACTATTCTGAAAGTTTTCTCAATCTTTTGTCATTCCATTTTAAGCTTCTGTTTTGGGATTGCTATTGCTTAAAAATATTTTCTGCTATGATATTCTAAATTAGCTATTCCTGTGCCCTTATTTTCTGGGATAATGAGATACAAATACTCCTTCCTATACAGAGGCAGGAAAAAGTATATGTTTATGAACACTGTTTTTATTTAATAAATGTATAATGGCATGCATGATACTCTTCATTGTTTACTCACTAGAGACTTGCAGCCCTCTTGCTAATCAGCTAGTCCTCGTGTGACCCTCATGATGATTTGTGATACCTGGATAAAGCTCTAGGGCAGCCCCAGAAAACCAAAGTTTTAGCCCAAACCTCCAACATTCCCCAGCTGCTCTGGCAAACATGTAGTTACTCTCTCTCAGCCATAGGAAGCAGGCAATGGCAAACCACTTCTGAAATTTTGCCAAGAAAACTGCAGGGACTGGTCCAAGCAGTCCCCAGGAGTCAATGCTGACTCAAAAGGCATACACACACAAACATGTTAAATACATTTAAAAGAAAAAGAAAAAATAATAATCTTGAAAATAACTTGTCATATTAAAAGGTGAAAAACAATTTCCACTACACATATTGTAATTCCACTGGAGTAGATAAATATCTCAAAACTTCCTAATGTCCATTTAATTATATTTTATTTATTTATTTATTAGATTGATCTCCTCCCATCTCCCCCTAATGGGGGACTCTGGGCAGCTCTCATAATCCATTAAAACAATAAATATAGATAACATTACAGGGAACATAAAAACTATACAAAGCATTACCAAAAAAGAAAGAGTCCAAGAGGCTGATGGTTTCCCGAGCTGCAGATGAAAGGCTTCTAAGGGACTAGCCATCCCCACACTTGATGTCTTCCCTCCTAATTATGTGTGCTTGTGCATACAGTATATATTTGTTTGCGTGTGTAATTAAATATGCATACAAAATATTTAGATGGGGAAAATATTAAATGTGATTTGACATGTATTTTGAGCAAGTTAGGAGATTTATGTACAAAAGTTGCAAGGTGCATCTGTGAAACTGATGAGGCTTTGCAGCAAGCTCAGAGAAAGTCAGTTGCTACTGAACTTGATGTATTTGTTTTGTCTTTACAATGAAGACAGTCCCCCTAATTCAAGCTTGTCAGTTATACTACTGTTTTTCACTATCTTTAGGAAGGAGATTAAATAACATTTGGGAAACTGTATGTACAAAGTTGGTGAATGTGACTGACTTCCTTATATCTCAGCAACGAAGCCAGAGAAACATCTTCAGCATACAGTTCAGATTGTCAGAATATTATTTTCTAATAAGGCTAGAGCATGCCTTTCTGAAGCAAATCATAATCCACAAGGATTTATTTGCAAACAGCACTAGCGTTGCAGTCTCAGTGCTGACTAGCGTGGAAAACAATATCATCTGTGTAGGAGACCTTGCAACTATTTCTTTCCTTTCACCACCCAGAGACACATAGTACAGCAGATGGCAGCATGTATCCAACCTGGGCTGATCTCAGAAACTGGTATTTGGATGGGGGACTGCCTGGGAATCCCCAAGTGTAGTCTAGACTGGAAAGTCACAAAAACATCCCAGAAGAAGGCAATGGCAATTCATTTCCATAACATGTCCAAGAAAACTGTATGAATGTAGTCAACACAAGTTGACTTCATAATGAGTTCAACTCCCTCATCTTCATCAAAGTAATGGAATAAAATATTTAAAGCTACAATCAGAGAACTGAGCTCTGAGAACTCAACCTAGAGGCTATGGGATTGATCAGGATCTCCCTCTCCAAGATCAGAGAGAAAGAGTGAGAGAAAGCTTGAAGCTGGGGAGGGAAGAAATCAGATGTTGGGAAGTGAGGACAAGAAGATTTGGGCAAGGGGAGTCTGTAGACCCATTGAATCCATATCTTTCCCAAATCTCCACCCATACTTTTCATCCAGGAAATAACAAAAACTTGAGATCGGTTGGTGAGCAGGTCTTCCATTACGACCAATGGAATATATTTATTTAAATGCCAAGGAGGGAGAGATGCAAATGTATCTCTGCATTCATTTCCACTTAAGAACCTTGAATTGTTCTTCCCAAGTACTTTGACTGTGTGCAGTAAAGTTCTAATAAGAGATGCTTCAGTTTTCATGAGCTGATTTCTATTCTCTGTTTTTGTACAGATTGAATGATTTAGAAAAAGCAAAATTAAAGGCCAAAATTAAAGTGGGTTCATCACATGCTAACACATCTCCACTGTGACATAGCAAACCTCAGTGAACTCACAATGCAACTGTTACTATTTTATTTATTTTATTACTATAGCCACCCATCTCACATATATGACTCTAGGTGGATTACAATAAAACAGATAAAATACATAATATAAAAATAAAAACGCAAAGCAGCAGAGCATTGCAAAATAACCATCAACAAAGCCAAGAGACAGGCTCTATCACACACCCAGGGCCCCAGGCCCAGGCACAAATCCAAGTTTTCAGGGCTTTGAGAAAGGCCTGCAAGGTTGGGGCTAACCTAATCTCAGAGGGAATGACATTCCAAAAGGCAGGCACCATGGCAGAAAAGGCTTTTCTTCTGGATCCTGCCAGCTGACATTCCTTGGCCAATGATAGCAGAAGCATGCCCCTCCCACTGGATTGGGTAGGATGGGTAGAAACAACTGGGGAGATACAGTCCTGTAAGTAACCTGGTCCCAAGCCATGAAGAGATTTAAAGGTGATTGCCAACATCTTGAATTGCACCCAGAAGCACACTGGGAGCCAATGCAGCTTACAGAGCAATGGTGCCATATGCACTGAACAACCAATGCCATTAACTGTCCACACCACAGCATTCTACACCAGATGACGCTTCCAAACACTCTTCAAGAGCAACCCCATGTAGAGTGTGTTGCAATATCCACTCTGGAGTTCATGAGGGCATGATTGTGAGCAGGGCTCCCCAGTCCTGGAATGGGTGCAACTGATGCACAACCCAAAGCTATGCAAAGGCCTTGAGCAGGAGCTGTGAGTCCAGGAGGATCCCCAGATTGCACACCAGGTCTGTCTGGAGCAGTGCCACCACATCCAGAACCAAGATAGAAGATTCCCAGAACCAGGAGATACAAAACCTGAGAGCCACTTGGTCTTGCTTGGGTTGAGCTGAAGCCTGTTGCACCTCATCCAGACCCCCATAGCCTCCAGGCACCCAGAAAGAACCTCCACAGTATCACTCAGATGACCTGGGGTGGAGATACAAAGCTGAATATCATCAGCATAATGTCTCACCACAAACCCTTGGATGATTGCACCCAGTGGCTTCATGTAGTGTTAAACAGGAGAAGGAGAAAGTACTAAACATGAAGCAGGAAGGAGGTAATGTTTTGAAAGGTACAGGAAAGAAAAGGAACTGAAAAGCAGTAGGTTATGAGATGCTAAGCAGCTTTTAGTGTACGTGAACCATTCAGGTCAGTTTCCAGTCCCACTTGTAAAGTTCTTTGTGTCATGACTTTGTATAGAATAGAGAGTTAAACTAAGAAACCCACAAGAGACATCTAAACAATTGACTTCTTTATGATGGGAAGTGACAGAATTATATTAAGTACCTCCACAAATCTCTCTCACATTTTGCCTTATCCACACATGCTTCTGTAGAGAAAACTATGAAAATAGCTTCCTTTCTGCCCTGGCAAGTTCTACAAAAAAGAATAACTTTTTAGGCCAGAAAAGGGGAGGGGGGCAATATACAAACATTAACAGAAAATGACTTCAAATTGACCTATAAATTGTGTTTGCTTTTCGACAACTGGCACTGTGAAGTCTAATTAATGCTTCAGTGCTCAGGCTGATTTCATTTTGAATTCATATTTCCCTGTGATAAACATGGAAAAGTGGAAGGGAAGTTGCAAAAGCTAAGTCTTTTATAAAAGGACACAAAGTGCTTATGTCTAGATTAATAGTTCTGCATAATATATTTAACTTATTGATTGCTAGAGGAAGGTTGGGGGGAAACTCAGCAAAGACTACCTCTTATCTGTTTTTCTGGGAGATTCCTTCCATTAGCTGACTGTTGCCACTGACTATAGCCTCTTCTATTTTACTCCTAAAATACCTCTTTTTTAATAATGCATCCCCCAACCCTCCATTATTCCTTCATGTGAGGGTTCTTTGCTTTCCAAGGACTGAACACACCACAGTGTAGCAAATCTGTACAAAATGGTTTATTGCAGCACACACGTTCCCCAACAAGAATATATTGCTTTCCACCCATCTAGGACTTGGAAGCTGTTGTTGTCATGTAACTATGTCTTTAATACTCAGTCCTTTAATACTTAATTCAAACAAAAGTCTATAAAGTGTATAAAGTCCATATAAATGTATAAAGTCTATAAAGTCTGTAAAGTGGCATACAACCTTTGCCTTTTTCCAAGCGTTCTTACATGAGTTGAGATGAAGTGCTGCTTCAGTGTGGTCGTTCCTCTTCTAGTTGCTACTACTGAGCTCCTGGCAAGGCTCCAGGCAAGATTCCCACCAGAATATACTGCTTACCACAACCTGTGGTCCTGGCAGTTGAATGATAGTCCTCCTGCCTGCTTGTAATAGCTGCCAATCTTCAGACGTTGCCTCTGCTTCCCTGTCTGTAGGCGATTTGCTGATCACTTTTCCTTCTAAACACACACCTCCACTCTGTCATAGCATTTGCTTTTCTACGTTAAGAGCCTGGGTGAGGCTGCCTCTGGACATCAGCACGTCCTTGAAAATGCCAGGGTGTGGCTCAGTTATCCCAGGCAGCTGGATCCAGCTTGGATGCTTGTGAATAAAGTTTGAGTTAGGGAAATGAGGGAAATGGGGTGAGAAGCATTTCTGCCTGGTTGCAGCTACTTCTCCCAAGCACAGACAGCAACCCCAACTTCACTCCCTCACACTTCACTGCTGTTATTTTTGGGTAACCTATTTTTATTTATTTTAGCAAGAGACTGGACTCTTCCATGAATTGCAACTCTTTCAGAAACTTTCCTGTGATTTTGGGGAACTGGACACATGCAGGTTCAGTAACTGAATCCTGAATAAGCCATCATGCAACTACTCTGGTATGGATTAAGTCTGACCATTGCTTAGATATCCCTAGGCCAGAGGAGACAGGAAGGGTGCGGAGCAGAAGGGGAAGCAAAAAAAAATCTGTCGTGAATATATTTTCAGGGTTAATGGGGGAGATTGATAAGCATGGCATCAGCAATTAATGATATGTTCATTAATGGCACATTTCATGGTTTACCTCCTACTGGTCTCACTAATCTCTCTGCTGTCATTGGGAATGTTGGTAATAGACACCATTGAACTGGTTAGAACCTTGCTCAGGCTCTTTAACAGTTATGCCATCATTATCATTGCTTTCTGCTTTGCCAATTTGCATTATTAACAAGGATCAGTCATCTATCAGAAATAATATCAAGGGTTAGCAGCTTTTCAAACTGACTACTGCTTCTCTCCCTTTACTAGCAGCTTGATCTGCAGACAGTAGCATATGATAATGCCAGTTCAGAATCCTGGATGAGCAAGTTGGAGCATAGTTCTGAATACACAAGGCAAGGTACAGCAAACTTCATTTTGCGTAGCATTGCTAATTCAGTACTGTAGTACTGGTGGTTTCACCAGGATATTGGCAAGAGGGAATTGGATCACTAAGAAGCGTGTATCTCTTTCTCTTAGGTGCATGGTACATAAAACTCTGTATTCCTATGTAATGGTTGAGTATGTAATACAGAATTAAGCAAGCATTTATTTTAGTCACTAAAGGGTTATACTTGGGTTATGCCTTGTCCTTGGTGGGACTTCTGCGTAGAATAGGATGATATTTCTCATTTTCAATCCAAAAGCCTTTGAAACAGATACTTCTTTGAAATGTCTCATCACCACCTGACATAAACAAATACTTCTTGACCTTGAGAAGCTGTCATTGCCACCTGACATAAATTCTTTTTTGGCAGAATTAAACAAGGCATTAAACAAAGCATTCCCAGCATAAGATAACATGAACTTGTCCTTGGCAAACTTCACTGAGATGAGACCATTGAAAAGGAATGTGAATAATGGTGGTTTAGAGCCTATATAAGTTAGTCAAAATTCCCATGGAATGGAACATTGATGAAGACCTAACTGGGAGAATGCTGCATGTTTGCTGGCTTTGAAGGGGTCCACCTGCCATCATCTCTCTGGGGTTACCTGACTGGCAGAAGGGGTGTAACATCTTTCTTTCTTTGTCTTATTGTATTCTTCAGTTGTTGTTTTTTAATATTCTTTGATTGCTGCCTTGGGTTATATTATATTCTTCAGTATTCCTGAATATTCTTTAATTACTATATCATGTTAGGTTATTATGTTATTTTCTTATACCACCTTGAAATAAAGCCGTAAGCATTCATACTATGTGGTCATTGATTCTGAATCCAAAATAACCTCTGACCCAATCCTGACAGGCTATGGACAGAGCAATACAAGTAGAATGTGGGGGACCAAAGTGATAACTTAAATCCATGACAACCTTCAAAGAAAGTGAAAATCTATTGGTTACATCAAAATAAGATTTGGTGCAGTGTTGGACCTGGATCTAAATTCTATACCTTCCCAACTATATTGCTGGTTGCAAAACTGAATCCTAACTAACTGTTTGGAACTACCACTAGGGCTGGTAAGTTGTAAGAGTCTTCATGTGAACAGATCATCTGTTGATATGCAGTCATCAGGTGGGGGAAGCTATTTCTAAACAGGGCTGCACATTAAAGCCAACTTTTCTAGGGCTCCATATTCCAGGGTTGCAAGACCGTCCCATCTAGCTAATCTCATCATGAATCTGACCCACTTACTCAAACGTATGGCATAATATTGCACAGAATTACAGGTTTTAGCATAACACTTGAGAGATCCCTCAAGAGAAGCCTGAAGATGAAAAAAAGAGGGCTGCCAGGTTGGTTGGGAATAGGCCATTCACTTTAGCACTGTGACACCCTACCTTTTCTTGCCTTGACTTTATCACCCTTCATACAAAGAAAGGTGTGAGGACTCTCTTTTTCTACCAGACCCAGATGCTTAATATCTTTCCCCTTTTCTGCCCATTCTGGACAAATTTAGACTTTCCCAGTGAGTTGGACATGGGGTGGAGGCTAGAATGATCTGGTCCAAAAGGCTCCATTATATGGTGCACAACTGTTAGATATCATGAAATAATTTTATTGGGGTAATGGTTTATTCAGGAGTTGCTGTTACTCCAATGGAATCCTTTCCTGTAATCTAGCTTTTCTATACCTCTCAGCCTGTAGGCATAGAGGTTGTGCCTGAGAATCTGATCTGGACTTAAAACCTTAAAGAAGCAGCACCTGGGATTCTGGGAATCAGTTCTAACCCAGTTACCATGTAGGAGGCTGGGTTTATGGAGTCCGTGGTTTCTAGAGGCACCTCTTCTTCCCAGGGTGAATCTCTGGCAGGCCACCTGTAAAAATAGCAAGGAAAGTGCTGGCACAACTGAAGTATAATTGGAAAACTGCCTATAAAATTTCATATGAATTTTCATGCAAATGCTCTTTTTCTAAAAAGGAAAAAAAAAAACAAAACCTCTCTCACTGATGCAGAAAGAGAATGGAATGAAGTTGTGCTTAATGAACTATGAACAATACAGAAAGTAAAAGAGGCAGATCCTGTTCTTCATTCACAGTTTGCCAGGTCTGTAGATGTTAATAGCAAAGAGCCTGCACACGGAGAGGCATAGCAAGCAGTCTTACTGCCCTCTGGCAACAGTTCTAAAACTGGCTGGAAGGAAGAAAATTGCTTTATGCCACTCCTGCAAGGCTGACTCCAGGTTGAAAATCTATCTTTGTATGAAGGGTAGGGTGTAGCAATATTCCTGTGTGGCTATTTGGAGAAGAGACACTAGAACCCTTGCTGCATGGGAAGCAACTGAGTCAGTATGATTTTTATGATTACAATCGGAGTTCCTGGGGCTGGTTGAGAGACAGGTGCTGCTGTGATGGTAGGTTCCTCACCCCGAGAACCATGCTTCAATATATTCTGCATATGGTTTGCTAGGAAATGAAATTTGACATTCACTTTCAAAGATTTGGGTTTTCATTCCCTTGAGTAACATGCATATGTCTGCCTATTTATGCAGATTTAGTGGAGAGGGGAGAGCCTTGCTCTAGCCTTTTATCTGCCTGTAAAGTAAACAAAACTTTATTGTCTTCTTGCCTCTTCCGCTCTCTTTTAAAGCCCCTCTGAAGATTTAAAATTCCATTTGTGTGAATTATAAAATAATTAGACTTGAAAGCAGTAAGCTAAACACACCCCACTCTATGCTCCCTTAATACATGCCAAAATGGTTCAGTGGCAGCTTCCCAGTCAAGGTTGAGTGGTTTTTTTTTTTTTTTCCTATTCAGGATAAAGGTATATTAATTATGATTGGGTGACTAAATACAGTCTCCCACACACTTGAGAAATTGCATATAATGGAATTAATTCATTTGCATTGTAGACTGATAATCTGTGGTTTAATGATGGTAAAGAAAACAAAGGAATAAAAGAAAATGAAAAGAAAACAGACTAAAAGAGAGATTATGTAGTGGTAGTACTTCCTGTTGTAAAGACTGGAGGAAAAAGAAAACCTTAAAGAGTATGGAGGAAATGTAATAAACAAAGCACCAGAGACATACACTTCTAGGAACAAGATTGCATTATATAAATTAGTTTTATTGTACATTTGCTAACCATTTTTTAAATATATATATACATTTGGCAGGCTATTTCAAATTATTTGTTCTGAGACTTCAATTTAGCTGTGAGTTTCAAAACATTTAAAGTAAGGCTGGACATATTTATAGTCTTTCACACAAATATTTACCTGTTTTATGTTAATTTAATCAATTATACATTAAAATGTCAGTTGTAGTGTTAACAACTAAAGAGATGTAATTGATGAGCTTCTTGTCTCCATTTAAACTCAATATTTTGTTGAAAATAACATATTAAAAATATATAAAAATTGTACTAATCCTACCTTGCTCCATTGTGATGTCAACTTCCATTTCAATTACTGAAATTAGTGAAAAAAACAGTATTTTTTATTTTGTGATATCAGAGTTCCAAATAAGTTTGTTGGAAGTATACAAGAAAATGAAATTAGGCATGTCTACTTTTGCTGGGGGGCAAAGAACAAAAGCATGAAAGATACGAAAGCATGAAAATTTGAAAAGCAATTGGATGGAGCATTTTTCAATCCATTCTGCCTGCCTGCCTGCCTTCCCTCCTTCCTTCCCCTCTCCCCTCTCCCCTCTCCCCCCTTTCCTCCAAGGGCTTAAGATGCAATACATAGTATAACATCCACAGGTGTATGGGGGTGGGGAGGGGGTGGCAAAAGGATTGAATCCTTTGAATTGGATATAATCATGTGATCAAAGCCATAGCTGTTTGTGTGTGCATGTGTGTGTGTTTGCCACCCCCTTCTCAAGGATGCCCCTGAAAATCTTGCATTTTTTTCTCCATACCACCTTCCTACAGTGGAAGTATAGGGAAGCTGAGAAAGTGATTGGTCCAAAATGTTATGTAACACCCAGCCAAGGCTTCTTTTTTCTTTCTTTCCCTGTTCAATTACCATATTTATCGGCCTATAACACACACAGGTATATAACACACCTTAATTTTAAGAAGGAAGTTTGAGTAAAAAAACTAATATTTAAAATAAATGACTTGGAAGCAACATAAAGGGAGCTCTGAACTTTTTGTTTATTAATATTTATACCACTTACAAGGTATTTACATAATATGAAAGAAAAAGCACCTCTTTGAAGGAAGAAAACTGGTGCTCCCCATCGCCTGAGCTCCGTGGAGCAGGGGGTGAGCAGCAGGCAAGCAAGCATGCAAAAACCGCTGCTCTCCAGCCCTCGCACGAGTGAAAGCCGCACTCCCCAGTGCTGGGGAGCATGGTTTTCACTCCTGTGAGAACTGGGGAGTGCTGGTTTTTGCTCGCATGAGACGGGGAGCCCTGGCTTTCATTCACGTGAGTGCTGGGGAATGCCAGTTTTTGCTCACGGGAGATGGGGAATGCTGGCTTTCCCTCACGCGAGCACTGGGAAGCAGTGGCTTTCATTAGCTCGCCTGCCTCTTACCTCCAGAGCTGCCCCGGTTACAGCCCTGGCTCAAATGAAGGCTCCACTCTCCCAGCCCTGCCGCTTGAGTATCAGCGTATAACACGCAGCTAGGATTTCAGCCCCAAATTTTAAGGAAAAAAGTGTGTGTTATACGCCAATAAATACGGTAGTTCTTTTTCCTCACTTCATGTCCATTAAGTTTTGTTCACCCTTTTTTTCCCGCTCATCATACTTCCTTCTCCTTCTCCTTCTCCTTCTCCTTCTCCTTCTCCTTCTCCTTCTCCTTCTCCTTCTCCTTCTCCTTCTCCTTCTCCTTCTCCTTCTCCTTCTCCTTCTCCTTCTCCTTTCTACATCTCTGCTAGAAGAAGAGAGGAAAATGTTTGTGTATATAATATGTTTCTATGTATGGGAATGTTCTGTGTATGGAAGATCTCCAAGACTAGTTTTAGCTAGGATTGACCCTAGGCTGACAGGAGAGGCTGAGCAATTCACAGGATTTTTTTTTTTAATGTGTTTATAAATTGTTTTGCTTTACCCTTACTTTGTGGTGGGTGGGCTGAATTCATGGGGATGAAGTAGAAAGTGAACATTTTGATTTAGCAGTGATTAGGATGATGGTAAGGTTGAATTTTCTGCCATTTTGAAGGAAGCTAATTCATACAGCAGCACATCATTTGATTCTGGATCTACATGAATGTTTCAAGAAAATTCTGACATGAAAGTGCAATTCCACTTTACTTTGATAACTTTCTGGGCTGCATTTTTCTCACTCAGCATTGATGGATTCTATTAATCCCTCCTTTCATCCCTACTGCCACTCTTCCTATTTAGAGGGAAAAGTAGAGTTTTTCCTCTAAAGATTACAGCTCAATTCTGCTTACAATTCTGCTATGCTCAATTCAGCATAGGTTGCTATAAGTATATAGTACAATTAAGTTTATCATCAGTACAAATTTAGTGACTTGAAAAAATGTGTTAGAATAAGTGAGCATGTGGAATGGTAATACAACCTTCCTGCCTGTCAAAGGTTTTGTGGCTAATAGCTAACAATTTTATTTACATAAAAAAATAAATGTTAAAAAAAAGTTGGGCTATTTTTATTTAACATTTAATGACACATATGTTCATGATTGTGTTATTTGAAATCATAAATATTCCTAGAAATCAGTATAATTAGTGTAGTTTGTTCTAACACTGTTCATTGAATCAAGTGCCTGGCATATATCAAGTTTAGTGTTTTTTTATAAATTTTGATTTAAACCCCATAAAGATTTTATACTGTCTTAACAATATGCAAATGGTTACATTTACTTTGGTTTTGCAGAATAATAATGATGATGATGATAATTTATTAAATTTATATGCTGCCCGACTGCCAGTATAAATTAAACTAGAAAGCTCAACAGCACAAAACAACATGAGGTCAGGCAGTATAAAACAGAAGTAATCTTAAGTATTTGTTCCAATATATTTCCATATTTCCCATATATTCCACATTCCATATTTGCCTTTCCCACACATTTCTTTTGTCAATGTCATAGTGATGTCTATTGGGGGGCGGGGCGGGGGGAGACAAAATCAGCAAGATGATGGATGCAGCTTCATGATACCAGTCCTGTCCCTTTTGTACATGTGTTGACATTGCAAACATATTCAAAATCTTGCTGATTTTGAGCTCTGCAGATGTTGAAATGTTCCAATGTTCAAAGAGAACTTTAAATATAATGGTTGTAGCAGTTATTTCTGTACACACTTAGAGTATCAGACATTCATAAAATGTATACAAGAAAATCAGAATTCACCAAACTTAAGAACCTTCACTGCAGAATGTATAGCCTAGTTCTGATGTCAGGTAGGGCATGGTTCAGAGTTTTAATCAACAGAAGAGGGAATAATGTGTGATGGAGGTTATATCAGAATGAAGTGGTAACTGAGGGTAATATGGTGAGCCTACTTTGATTCAACAAAGACTTTTTAAAAAGGGTCTTGCAAAGTGCAAGGGAAATAAAAAACTAGAAAAAAGTTTAAAAGAGTGCTATACTAATCTTAGAAGAAAGAACAGAAAACATGGACCATATATATATATATATATATATATATATATATATCACAGAATAAAGGCAGATGAAACCAAAGCTATGCTATATCCAGCAAAGGAATACTATATTTTTATTGTCATGAGATCGAGGATGCTTTATTTAACATATAACTCATTAAAGAAAGAATTATGGCTGGAACTTTTAAGTGTATTGAGCAATTTACAATTCAAGTAAATGTAACATAAATTATTGTCTTAATATGTAGCAGATATATGTATGTAGTCTTAATATGTAGCAGATCTGCTTATGGCTGGGCATAGGGAATTAACAAAAGCAACATCTCATTGTAATAAAACAATAGATTTATGAAACAAATGAAATAAGAGTGAGAGGAGGAATTAAGCAATACTATGCAGTCAAGTCCTGGGATTCAACCCTCAGAAGTACTTTCTAACCAGCTTTTCATTTTTGATCCTTTTGGGGATGAGAAGTGGACTATAAATTGAGTTTTGGGGTTTAAAACATTCAGCTCATTCACTCCAAACCTGTCAACTCTAGGACCTTTATATCTGCAGAGTTACATACTTCAGTGTGGAAAAATATGTTTTCTATTACTGTCATGAAGAACAATTATCCTCTAGTTTTTCCTGTGAGTTGTCATTCAGTTTGATGAAAGAAATTTTGCTTTCAAAATAATGTTAAAGGGAAAGAGAATTTCCCTGAGTCAAATGTACTTCTAATTTCAGCTGCACCCATCAGCTGCACATGGCCCCTCCAGTAGGGTCCTTTCAAAGGTATGCAGTTCTCACTGGGAGAAGGAAAAAGATTTCTCATTCCTTATCCACAGACACCCTTCCTACAAGACCTGCTACACCTTGATCAGAATGTTCTAGGAAAGCATTCTGCAAGAACAGATCACAAAAGAAAAAGAAATATGCATCTTTTCATTTTCTTTGCCACTATTTTTTCTCCCAGCAGGGGCTGTTTGTCAGTCCTGAATCAGTACACTTATGAGTCCAATTTATACATGTTGATCTAATTTAGGTGTCAGGTTTGCTGATTTCTAAAATATTTATCGGAACTCAACTTCATGAACTTAGTGGCTCTTTTTCACATTTTTGTCTTCATTGATAAACATGCACAACCTCTATATCTCTGGAAGGTTAGAATCTAAGGAAAATGTGGCTTGACCACTAAGGGGCTATGAAATATGGTTTTGATTTCACCATATTACCCCCCCTCTCCAAAAAAAGGCAGTATAATATGAGTTCAGAGAAGCCTGAGGGAAAAGAAAAAGGATGACTTCAGGAAGACTGAAGAGAATAATAGAACCTAAGGTCCTACTATAAATTAAGTTTATATTACAGGAAAAATCAGCAAAATACACAATATGAATGGAAATGGGAACAGAAGATATCATTCTTCTGTTACCATTTCCATTCATACCATGTATTTTGCTGATTTTATTTTTTATTGTATAATGATAGGAAAAAAGTAAGTATTTAATTGAACATAGAATCCAACTTGCTGAAATTGTTTTATTGAAATGTATTGCGTATATTTGTATATGCAAAGGTAAATTAGCTATATAGGTAGACAGACCATTTTATGCTAATCTGTTCTTGGAAAAATGTTATTATCTAGCGTATTTCTAATATAGTGAATGTGCCATTTCAGAGATAAGGGACTTAGGTTTCTATTCTGTTCATATCTGTTTTGGAGTGAGCTCGGGTAATTTCTTGCTAAGAAAACTTAAATAGGGTAAGACTATCAGATTCTTTTTAAAAGGTAACCTTCTAAAGCACTGCACGTCCTAGTGCCTAATCTAGCATGCTGATGACTGGACACTCTGTTCGATTCAAGAGAACGTAATACATTTCCATGTAACAGAATTTCAGTTTCCCTTCTCCATTTCACTGGCAGAAAGCTATTCGTTGCATTTTTTCTGCCACAGAAAAATCTATGATTTAAGACCTAATCTTTGGCTCATTGAAATAATGCACATTATGCCATTGAGACTACAAGCAGATCCATAAATAGGATTTATTTATTACACAAAGTAAAGGGCAAGAACAGAGAAGTTCATACTACAGATAATTTGTAACAAGAAAAGAAATAAGATTCCTGAGGCTTGAAAAAGAAAACGCTTTTTACTCTAGAGTTTAATTCATCTGTTTTTCAGAGCCTCAGGCTGTCTTCGTTTTATGTCTAACCTGGGACATCATCACTCAGTTATGCATTGCATAAAGAGTGCTAAAAAGATATAACCATTTGTCATCAAAAATTCTTTAACAGCTGAGTCATAAGTTTGTAGGGGCTTTAAGGGTTTAATTAAACTCAGAGATTCTGAAAGGTATGCTATAGATCTCTTTGATCTGCACATAAGACCAAAAGCAAAATAACAAAAAAATAATAAAAATGAAGGCAATCAGTGAAAACCATGTTCACAGCAGCAGCTACAAAGTCGACCCTCCTGAATATCAAGAAGAACAGAGATGAAGCCCAGGCAGAAAGGAACATTGGTGAACTGACTTCTTGAGCAAAACTGGTTATTTATTTATGTGTTAGATTTTTATTCTGCCTTTCCTCTAAGATATCAGGTTGGTATAACACTCCTCTGATTTCCCCCCCCCCCCCCCACATCAACAACCCTGTTGGGTAGATTGGGCTAAGGGAGAATGACTGGCCCAAAGATACCCAGTGAGCTTTTATGGCTGAGGGTGGACAAGAATCTGGGACTACCAGATCCAACACCTTAATTGCTATACCACACTGGATCTTGGCGATTATTTGCAAATCATCATCTTAATAATTGTATGCAATGTCACCAGTATAGTGGCACTTGAGAGAATAGTAAAAAGATGACTTCTTGACCCCTATGAACATGCAATTTAAATGTTAACAAACAAAGGACAAGAGGATAAGAATAATCATAACAATCAGCGACTGCATTCTTAAATTTCATTTTTCTAGAGCATGAAGATTGAACAATTAAGCCAAAACTGCATGAAAAATGTTGATTCTCAGGAATCTATCATCCATCCATCCATCCATCCATCCATCCATCCATCCACACACACACATACCTACACACACATACATACACACACATATACATACACATACACACACACACATATACATACACATACACACACACACACATCAGTCAGGGGTGTGCGGTGAGGTGTAGTGGTTAAGGTGCTGGATTAGGAGTTAGGAGACCCAGCGTCAGGCCCAGCCCAAGAATAGCAATGAAACAGTTCAGTTGAGTATAGTTCCCTTATTTGCTTACACCTTATAGACAGAATCTTGCCAGACTAAATCTATACTACTGCAACAAGTAGTTGCAGTACATCCTGGGAGATTCTAGGGAGTGGCTACCCTGAACCTCTTTTGCTTCCCACACTCCACCTGCAGACTGTGTTGTCTTTTGCCTCCTTTCCCTTCCAGGAATGCGCCCCCTCCTTCATGATAGCCTTGATCTCTCACACCCAGGTTCTAATCCTTGCTCAGGCGCATCCTAGATTGGGAAATCAAAAAGGTATCTATCTAATAAAATGCACCAGAGTAGCATGGTAGATTATGATTCTTTACCTTCAATGAAGAGGATTTCATCCTACAGTGGATTGTTTTGGAATAACAACAGCAACATATGCTAATACCACTGTGGGGAGGATCCAGAGAAACCCTTTCATGAGCAGAAGGCACTCTATTTTCCGTTCTTTCCCCCTCCCCAAGTCAGTTTTCCCACTTTGCAATTTAACTGAGCAAGAGAACACCAATCATAGATGATGTGCTGCCTTGAACAGTCACTAATTCTACTGAATGTTTCATAGCTTGAACAGAAGGGCTGAAGCAGATACACAATACTGGTTCCATGGATGAAGACATTCAATCTACTTGCTGTACATCCAGAAAATTTAAGAATAAACTAGACACACTTCTAAATGTACATATTTTTTAATGAATGTCCTGGAAGAAGCAGATCATCTGAACTCATGACAATGAAGTTGGGATTGAAACTTAATTGGTCACCCTTATGGATGACCAGTAGCAGGCCTTCTACTATGTCTCCTTCTGGATCTCTCAGTGACCTTCAATAATGTTAACTATGGTATCCTTCTGGACTGCCTGTGAGGACTGGGGGTTAGAGCACTGTTTGGCAGAGGGTTCTGGCCTTTGGGGAGTAATCCCAGTTGGCTGTGGAGGTGATGGTTGGGGTCAGGCCTTTAGGTTCTCCATTATTGGTACCACAAGGTTCAATTTTTTTCCCCTATTGTATTTAACATCTGCATGAAGTAGCTGTTCATTTTCCTGGGTCAATATGCTGGTGATAATTATATATCTCTATCTAGACCTAATAGGAATATGTTTTAAGCTTGTGACTGGAGGCTTTCAAAGTCTGGATGGGGAAGAACACATTGAGGCTCCACTCAAGCAACATAGAGTAGCTGTTTGTTTAGAAGGCTACTGAGAGATTGTGGGAAGCTGGGAAATGAATGGATGACAGTGCAGGCAGGAGACAAGTCCACTGGCAGTTTACCTCATAAATAGCAACTTAAACCAGGTGGAAAGAAACTGGTTATTAGTTATAGAGGCCTATGTGGTTCAGGACCTGGGTATCTGCAAGATCATCTGTCTGGGATAGATTCTGCCTGCCCAATCTGAATTAACAGAGAATGCTTTCTGAAGGTCCCTATGGACCAGGCAGTGGACTTGCTTTTCTGCTTACTTATCTTTCTGCAATTCTATGTATTTATATGCAATTCCTATGGTTGCTAGGCTAGCAAATAAATTCTAAAAAATCAATTTTGTTTCTATGTTGGACTCAGAAAAGGGTGAACATAGAAACCAAATACCCAGAGAATCAAGCTTCATTTCTTGCCTTTAAGCAATTCTATGTACAATAGGCAATTCTTTGTCATCTGTGGCTACCAGGCTAGTACATCAATAAATATTTTACTACAAGTAAAAATATTCTGTATAAATACAATCTGGTACTGATGCAAAATTGTAGGCAAGTACTAAATGGGGAGATGATATTAAGAAGTGAATCTGGCATATGGTGGGATAGCAAATACTTTCTATACCTTCTTGAACCAGCCTTTGATGTCTTTGGTTTCTTTAGTTTTCTGGTACATTGAAGGCTGAACAGGAACATTTTGCCTTCCACCAGATTGGCCTGGGTAGCTGGGTTTTAAAATCTATATTGCATTGAGAATTCAGAAGGCTTTAGTTTTTTAAAGGTTGTCATACCTGATTATTTAATCATATCTTTCCAATAAAGTAGACAGGAAGTTACAGGAAATCCAAGCAAAAGATCGGATAGGTGAGACTTGCATCTCTGAGTAAGTTATAGTGTCACTGGGGCAATTTTACTCACTTACTTTGGTCTGTGGGGCACTAAAAGGGTATGTCATGGGAAATCCTTCTTATTTGCCTGGAAGGATCTGTCTGTGGTGATGGATAATCTCAAAGTACTAGTGAGAGCCTAGGCTGGTTGCACCTAAAAAGCTTACTAGGTAGTTGAATGAGAATTTAGCTAGCTGTAGGTCAAGTTGGAGAGCAGTAGTCAGTGAAGCCTGATAGAAATTTGTCTTTGGACCAATGTTTTTCAATTTTGTAATTAATCACCATGGTAAAGGGTTTGAAGGGCTGCTTTTCAAATTTGTAGATGATACAACATTGGGAGGTCTGTCTAACATAGGGTGGTGGAATGAGACTGCAATGTAATCTGAACAAGTTTGAGGACTGAGCTGAGCAAGATATTATTTGACAAGGAAAAGCATTATATCTGGGGAGGGAAAATGTAGGGTACACATATAAGATGAGGAATTCATGGTTTGGAAGCACAACACTGGAAAAGGACTTGGGTGTGGTCACTGATAACAAGTTAAATATAAGCCAGCATGTGAATCAGTGGTAGAAGAAGCTTTGTATAAAAGACATGTGAAGTCCTTATTTCCCTCTACTCTGCACTGGAAGGACCACATATGTACACTTTCGTCCATTACATTTACAGAAGGATATAGATGTATTAGAACAAGTCTAGAGGAGGGTGACAAAAGCATTACAGAGACTTGAGGACATACCTTATTAGTTCAGTTTGAAGGAACTTTGAACTGGACGTTCAGTCTGGAGGAAAGAAGACTGAGGGGAAGCATGACCTCAGTGCTCAGTGGAGAAGATGGTCAGGAACTATTTTCCACTGGAACAAAAATTAGGACCAGAAATAATGAGTACAAGTTACACCTACCTAGACTTCACTTAAATATAAGAAAAAGCCTCCTGACAGTAACAGCTGTATAGTGGAACAGTCTACCTGTGTAGGTTGTGGGTTCTCCATCTCTGAGGGGTTTTAAAAAGAGGCTGAATGGCCACTTCCAAGGGATGGCTTAATTGGTTTCCTTATAGTTTGCAGAGGGTTGAACTACATCATCCTCATGGCCTTTCTACCTAAAAAATTTTATAATTCTATGATTCCTGCACCAACTCCTCTTGCAGTTTTGACCTGTATTCAGTACAATGTGGCCCTAGTTCAACTCATTAAATGCCTATAATTTACTGCCTTAACTCACAAATGGGTATGCTGATAAGCCTATTTCTGGATAAGTGATCAAAAAGTGAGGGTAAAAGGAAAAAATATCTCCTCTTTTCTCTTTCATTCTTCTATTCCTCCATAAATGTTAAAAAAGAGCAGGGTAGTAAAAAACCTAATGTGTTAATAAATTGTTTTTGTAGATCTGTGCATGCAGAGATAATAACATGGGCTTTTTATAAGCTAATGTGTAGCTTACTGAGATAATGCTTGTGAAGTACTTTGAACACTTAAAATGCATTCTAGGTACTGACTCTTATGCTGCCAATTCTGCTAACAGCAAATGTATGACCTAAGATCTTATGGATACCCTGCTGTAGATCTTGCCTGCTGTAGTGGGACATCCTTAAAAATATTAAGGAGACCGAAGCATTGATGCAGCCTATATGTTGGATTTCCAACTTGTGACAATGGCAAGCTATTAGGAAATGTTTATGCAAAATGTCTGGAGATCTGATTTTTGATTGATTGATTGATTAGTTGTCATTAAGTCAGTGTTGACTCTTAGTGGCCACATAGATAGATTTGCTCCAGTATGATATGTCCCCAGGGCCTTCAGGTCTTTCAATAGCACATCATGACTGCTGTAGTTGAATCCAACCAGATGCAAACATCATAGTGTTGGGAAGGGTTGCATAGTAGTAAGGGGGATTGTATGTTTGTTGCCTTGCTGGCTTTTGATTATATTGGAGATTTTTGGACTTTTTGTTGTGCCCACAACAATGGTGGGTACAACAGTTACCTCTCATCAAGGGGTGACAGATGAAGTCAAATATATATATATAGATATTTATAATCCAGACATATGTTTATAATTTTATGTTTTATACTTCATATTTTGTATTTTATCTCTTGCGTTTTTATTCTACTGAATTGCAGTGTGAATGTGCCATGTGATGAATAAATAAATAAATCATCAAGGGGGACAGGTCAGGCAGCTGATATTCAGCTTATCAATGCCCTGGTACTCTAGGAAGCCCTGAGGATACCTGGACTTTTGCTAGCCACACCTGGAGGCTGCAGAGACCACACAGGCTGCAGGGGCAGACAGGAGGCTATGGAGGTTCTATGGAGGCGTGGGGGTCATGTGGCGGCTGTAGAAGTGGGTTGAAGGCTATGGAGACCTTGTGAAAGCTGTCTTGGGGAAGCTGCTAGGTCTGAAGGCCTGACAGGCTTCTGTGCTGAGCTTTGAAGGCCAGAGGTAAGGTAGATGCATGGTGTGCTGGGACTGGTGGAACCAGTGTGGTCAGTGTGGTGGGAACCTGCGCAGCAAGCTGTTGGGTGTTTGGATCTGGATGCAATGCATTTGATATAGTGAGATCTCACACATGATTCCTTTTTCATCTTTTTCCTCTTTTTCAGCTTTTCCATCTTCATATCTGCAGCCCTCTTGCCTGTGGGACTTAGAGGGGGTGGACTGACTTGCTTCCCCCAGACCAGCTTTGGGCTGATGAAGAGGGCCCTGGAAGGCCTCTCTTGAGGGAAAGGGGGGTTGGCTGATGGTGCCAGGCAGCACTGGACTGTGGGGGTACTGCGTTTATTGTTTAGGACCTCTTTTGCCATCTTGGAGGCTGCTGGTGGTCCCAGCCCTGGCCCTCTGGAAAAGTATAACTGATACCCGTAAGGGCTTGAGAGGGGTGTGCCTGGCAACTGTCTTAGCTCTTTGGGAAGTATGATGTTCCCTGCTCTTGGGGTCAGCAGGCAGGTGTTCATTCCCCCTAGAGGGGCTTGGCTGCCTGAGGCCACTGAGGGCTCGGGCAGGTGTTGTTGGTAGGGTGATTGGGTCCCTTGAGGGGTGGGATGAGTTGTTGGGTGGGCAGGCACTGAGATGAGAGAGTAACATGTGAGTGTGGGGTGGGGAAAGTGAGGAGGCAGAAAGAAACAGGATGGTGACAGGCAGTGGAAGGTAGGGCAGGGACCTGGGGTTTGCTGCACTTGGTTCCACTGCCTGGCCCCTAGGTTCATCCGTCAATGCCTGGTAATTGGATCAGTGGCCCTGAGCTTTGGCTGCTGCTTTTGAGTGCCAGGTTGGTTTGTAATAAACCTGTTCTTGTCTGAGATCTTATGGGTGAGGGCACTGACCTGGCATGTCTAGTCAAAACCTGGCTGCACCCAGAGTGGGGGTGGGGTCCCTCTGTCAGACCTCTGTCCACCCGGACTTCAGGTTTTCTACCAGCCAAGACCCCAGGAGAGAGTAGGGGAGTGACTTTGTTATCTATGAGTCCTTGAAGGCTCTAAGAGTCTCTGCTCTGAAGATAACTGGATGTGAAGCACTCTGGTTGAAGTTGGGTTCTAGAGAGCAGTTGGGATTGTTGCTGGTGTACCACCCACCCTGCTGCCCAGCATCATCCTTGCTTGAGCTGCTGGATTCCACTGTTGGGCTGGCAATAGAGCCCCTGAGGCTATTGGTGCTTGGAGACTATAATTGGCTGCCAGGTGGTATTGAGTCTGGGGTGGCTTAGAAGTTCATGGCCTCCATGGCAACCATGGACCTGTCCCAAATAATCAGTGGCCAAATTCATACTGGCAGCCAGGCATGAGATCTGGTTTTCGTCTCGGGGCATTCGTGATCTGTTAATCAGTCCATTGCCATGAACTTATTACTCTCTAATTGCCTTCTGGCTTGATGGTGCCACCTTCCCCATGGGGAGATAGGGCCTCTTTAATCAGCCCACCCCAGGTGCCTGATGGACCCTAGGGGTTTCCAGATTGAGCTTGGGGTTTTCCCTGAGGATCTGATGGGTGGTTTGGCTGAGGCCTTGGTCACTGTCTGGAATGGATAGGTAGCCATGGCGTTGGACTGCATCACCTCTATGTGACCTCTCCCTGTGCACAGCTCCTGAGATTTACCTTACTTTATTGAGGAACTCTAAGATAATAAGTGCTAGAAGGGATGTCTGAAGCACTGTTGGAGGAAGACTCAACACGAATCTGATTGAATAAGGATAAAAGCCCATATTAGAGATTACCTCATGGTGATAAGGGCAGTGAAACATTAATATTTTCCCACCCTTATTGCATCTACTGATAGCTGCCCAGTGGCCCTTTCTGGGAGGACCTGGTCCTACTAGGAAGGGTTGGGCCACAGGACCAGCTGCAGGACTGCTGTGAGGAATATTCCAGCTATCTGTGGGATAAAGTAGCTCAGATCTGCACCTAGTTGGACTCCAAGTGGGCAGGTCTGGCCCAGGTGTCAAGAGTGCAGTCTGGTGGTGTGATCTGGGTTGAGTTCGAGTTGATGACTCTTAAGGAAGCAGACAGGGTTTTCTTTGCTGTTAGTTCAGCTACCTGTTTACTGGACCCAGACCCTTCCTGGCTTGTATTTGGGCCTACAAGGTGGTGTCAGCCTCTCTGAGCAGATTATCTAGACCCATTCCAGTTGAGTTTCAGGCCATGATTCAGTACAGAGATGGCCTTGGTCAAGCTTGTTGATGACATGTGGTGGAGCTGAGGTAGGGGTGGTGTGTCCATTCTTGTACTTCTTAATCTCTAAGCAGCTTTCATATTGTCAACCACAGTATCCTTCTGACCTGCTCTAGTGGTTAGGATTTGGGGGTACTGTATTATGGCAGTTCTCTCCCTTCCTTCATGGCCAGTTCCAGTCAGTGTTGGTAAAGGAGGAGTTTACTCCATAGGCCTATCCTTTGTGAGTTGCCACAGGGTTCAAAACTTTCTGCCTTCTTGTTCAACATCTGCATGAAACCACTGGGTAAGGCATACATTGGTTTGGGGTCCAGTATCATCCGTATGGTGATGATATCCAGTTATATATTTTTTTTGACCCAGGACAAACCAACTGTTAAAGTCCTGTCCCAAGGCCTGGAGGCTAAGCAGGCCTGGATGGGGAGGAACTGACTCTGGCTCAATTGTATCAAAACCGTTTGGTTGTGGTTGTTTGGTCCTCCTAGGTCCAGGGATTTTCCACCTTTATACTTGGATGGGGTTGCACTTCCCCAGCAGGAACTGTGGGCACTGTTGGGGTCCTTTTAGAATCATAGCTCCTGATCAAAGAGCAGGTGGCAGCTGCGGCCAAAAGAGACTTTGCAAAGCTCCATCTGGTGTGCCAGTTGCATCTGTTCCAGGATCGGGTGGCCCTCCAGTTACTCACATCCTTGTTACCTCATGACTCGACTATTTCAATGCTCTCTATGCTGGACTGCTCTTGAAGACCACTCAGAAGCTTTAACTGATCCATGTAGCAGTGCAAGAAATGATGGGCTTGCTTCAACATGCCCATGTGACTTCTCTGCTGTAGGGGCTGAACTGGTTGCCAGTGTGCTTCTGGGAGTGGCTTAAGGTGCTAATTATCACCTATAAAGCCCTACATGGCTTGGAACGTGGTTATTTGAGGGACTGCTTGTTTCCCATGGCTTTTGCCTGGCTGGTAGATATACAGAGTGGGTGTGCCTTGATCAAACCATGTCATCTATTGGGATCCAGGAAGTGTGCCTTCCCTGTAGCAGCACCTGCCCTCTGGAACGAAGCTGCGCCTGAGATCTGGCTGGCTCCCAACCTGATGGTGTTCCAGAAGGCCTTGAAAATCTGGATATTTTCCCAGGCCATGGCGTAAGATGGTTGGACCTCCCCAACTCCCAGATTCAGATCTGTATTTTGTCTGTATTTTGTAATTCTTTTTTGTGGTTTTTGTGTTGTTTTTTACCTTGTGAAAAAGTAAGATTCAGTTTGGAGTCAGACAGCATCACAAATTGAATAAACAAAATAAATTGACTTTGCTGCTGGTTGTCCTCTTCCTCTCTTTCCTTCCACCTTTCCCAGCATTTTAGACTTCTCAAGAGAGCTAGGTCTTTCCATAGTGTGTCTGAAGTATGACAGCGTGAGCCTGGTCATTTGTGCCTCAAGTGAGAACCTTGGATTAATTTGTTTGATGACACATTTGTTTATTTTCTTTGCTATCCACGTTATTCTCAGGAGTCTTCTCCAACACCAAAGTTTAAAAACGTCAATACTTTTCCTATCCTATCCTTCTTCAAAGTCCAACTTTTGCTATAGAGTGTCACAGGGAATACCATGGCTTGCATGATTCTGATCTTTACATACATCACAGCATCCAAATATCTTTTCCAAAGCCTGCATGGCTGCTCTGTCAAGCGCTAGTCTGCAGTGTATTTCTTGACTGCTTGTTCCTTTAATGTTGATGGTTGATCCTAAAAGGCAGAAGCTACCCACCACTTCAGTATCTTCATTGTCACTGTTTAGGTGTTCAGAGATCTTTATTTTAACCACACAGGACCAGTTTTCATGCAGGTATTTTACTTCTATTGCTTTACCAATGAACACATAAAAGTGTGAAGTGGCAAACCATTTGCTGTTGAAATCAAGTGGAAAATGGTCATAAAATGGGTGCCAATTATACTGTCTTTAACTTCCCAATTGGGAATGAGGGGTGCTTATTTTCTCAATAGAGTAAAGGAGCATGGTTATTAATCATGAAATTTACTTATAATATTTAGCTGTTATCACATTATCCAAGGGAGCAATAAGAAACAATTGCAATTTCTATAATACTGGGAAAAAAATTAAGAGAAGGGGACATGACACAGCAATTTGATTTACTGCTGATTGCACATAAGGGGATTTGGAACTAGTACCACAGACCTGCAAACCTGTGCCTCAATAGACCTATAAAAAGAAAGATGTGATTCAGATACTATGAGACAGGCAATCAAAAAATAGTCTTACAGATAAATTAAAAAGAGAGAGAGAGTTAGAAAAAGTAGCAGGATGCTGACTATAATTTAGCATTCTGGAACTCATGTCAACCCTTCTGTAGAAAGAGCTTCCTTGTAACTCAGACAACTGTTGCATATATGTTCTGTCCATGATTCCCCCTGCCCCACATATTTTTGGTAGTCCCAACAATTCCAGGAGCTATAGTATACATAGTTGGGTCTCAGCTGGACCAAATATTCATATCTTTAGCATTCAGCATGGGTGAAGAAGCAACATTAATCTTTGCAACAATATTTTAAGTTAAAAACAAAGTCATTTTTGTATGATGAACCTTTGTTCTGAATGTATGTCTTTATTGTCATTGCTAAGAGTTTTGTAAAGAAGCACTGAATGTTAAACCTCTGAAGATCTGGTCAAAGGAAAAAAAAAAAAGAAAATTGTGCTCACTTTCTAACATCAAAAATGAACATGAGTATTTGGCTAGGATTCAACTGGGGTTATATTTTCTCACTTTTGACTAGAGGTCCTGGACAGGGATTCATCCATCCATCAGGTAGATTCATTAATTTCAGGGAGAATAAATAACATCTATATTGGAAAGTAGAGCCACATCATTTGCACATGGGAAACTCCTTTGCTAGTTGGAGAGATTTTCTTTCATCTATTTATGGGAGACTTGAAAGAACAGGTTAGGGATAGATTGTCATGGAGAAAATCTTTCTATGTTGTCATTAGGAGTCGAAAATGACTTGATGGCACATAATCAATCAACTTATTTTGGAGAATTCCCACTGACCCAATTGGTCTACTTTGGAAAATTTGCACATTTCAAAGTGTGCGTCTCAGATCTCCTTTAAAGGGAAAAAAAAAAAAAAAAGCTTGGTGACGAGTGTAAATGAGAGTCAGAATAGTCTCTAATGCTGCTCTCTAAGGCAATAATATATGGACTAAGCACTGGGGACCTTCTTTGGATCCGATTAAGTAGTCCTGAAGCAGCAGGGATAATCGTATTGATTTGGAAGGAATGTCTGGTTAATTTTTCACAAGGCGTAGATCCTTCCAAAATCAATAACTTTCTGCTGGTATCTTTATTCTTCAGAATAAACTGTGTCTGTCTCAGAAACTTGATTCCTAAGCTCAATTACATTCATAAAACATTCACAGACATACCAAGCACAAAAGAAATGCAAGCTTATCCAGGCAACAGTGAGCATTTAACCCCAAGGTAGGATAAAGAGAATTATTTTTCCTTGATATATTGTTGTCCTTGGACAGAAAGGATTTTTAAAAATTCTTTTAGTGCTCTAATGTTCTTTTGTTTTTGTTGGCCATGTACAATTGCCTGTTCAGAAGATTATTTAAACTTTTCTTTCCATCCCCCTTCTGTCCAGTTCACTCTGTGCACTCAATACATGAAACAAAATCTGAACTATTTTTACTCAATCAAGAATCAAGAACTAAGTGAATGTGAGAATGTAGACAGAGGCTTGACCCAACAAAAGAACATGCAGGCTCCAAAGAAGTTCTGTGTATTAATCTTCCCAGGCTGCATGCCCAGAGTTCAGTGAACTTGGTCAATAGCTAGAGAAAAGAGGAAGTTGGATAATTCATTTGTTCAGATGATTAATTATACCTAACACTGATTTCTGTTCATTACTGATTTGTGGCTAGATTTCAGCATGAAGCATCATTATCTAAACCTAACTTCAAAGGCCTAACATGGCTGTCCTGATAAGCCCCAAGCACTTGGGTTTTAATTCCGACTGAACTACAATTTACATTTCCCAAAATAATGTTGCACTGGGGATATTCTAGGAAATTAAATGGCAGCTCACCACCTGGTTATGATTAATGATTATTGTGCTATTAGTTAAAGTTGTCAACAGGAATAACTCACAATGGGCTAAAGGGCATTTTCTGAGAACCTCCTCGAGTTTTCCTTTCAGATTAAGGAGATTTTCAGATTATTCAGGCCACCCTGTTTGGATATCCCCTCCTCCTTTGGATTCATATGTCCTAGGAAGAAAAGGTTAGGGTTAATTAAAAAAAAAGAATTGGCCAAGCAGACAGATGGAAGCAAGTGAGCAATAACTAAATAGATTTGCAGAAATTAGATTTTATATTTAACATAATACAAGATTTGTGCCAAAGTATAGATACCATTAGGATAAGAAAGTCCTTACTATATAGTGATGGCAAATATACTTATTTTGCTTAATCCTTACTGAAGAAAAAACTTTGCATCAAGTGTTTATGAGATGACTTAGAGAGAAATACAATGAATAGAACAGAAAGGGGATTGATTTTTCAAACATTCCTCTTTATTCTTCTCCTAAAATAAGAAGCCACAACAGACTACAAGGAGAAAGTGGGGATAACTGATAATCTTCTACCCTTTCTGTCCACTGATACAAACCTACTGTCAGAAACCTACTGTCACTTACCTGATACTGCCATTAAAGATCATAGGAATCTTAGAGATCTTCATCAGAACTGTAAGCTACAACTATGCTGAAAAATTCTTATGCATTTTTCCCAATTAGTTTCCTTATTCAATCTGTTGAGGGTAAATTTGCTTTTGATATTTCTTTCAAAAGTGAAGAAATTTTAGTGCAAATATCATGGGTACATAAGAACATTAGCAGTGCCCTGCTGGGTCAGACCCCTGGCTCATTCTAGTTCAGTAGCCTGGTCTCACAGTGGCCAATCGTAGAGGGCATACAGAATGGCCATACAGGTGAAAGAGCCTCTACCAAGGCAATGGTCATATAAGCAGGTCTTGAGCCTGGGCCAAGAAGCTAGTTTGAGAAAACATCTCAGAGAAGCTCCTTTCTAGTTCACGTGAAGATAAGTGTGGGGGGGGGGAGCACATTCAGACTTGCAAGATTCTGTAACTATAGCTGTTACAATATAACACTATAGCTGTTAATATAACACTGACCTATGTAGCATTGGTTTCCTAGGTTGGTTTACTTTGTAGAGTCGACAAAGCTGACACCAACCAATTGCACAAGGAAGCCCACTAGTCTCCAAGCAGAGGGCCTTCAGAGGCAGTCACATTGCCATCAAGGCCAATAGCTGTTAATTCCCATGACTTCCATGAATTGGTCTGACCCTTTTTTGAAGCCAGCCAAGTTGGTAGACAGCACTGTATCTCACAGTAGCACATTCCAAAGTTTGATTACACATTGTGCAAAAACTTTTTTTCTTTTGTTCATCCTTATTCTTCCAGGTTTCAATTTCATTGGGTGACCTCTGGTTCTACTATTTTGAGAATGGGAAAATAGCTTCTCCTTGTTCACTTTATCCACACCATACATAATTTTATATACCTCAATCATGTCCTCTCTCATTCACACCTCCTTTCCAGACTAAAAAGGCCAAATGTCTCAACTCTTCCTTGCAGGGAAACTGCTCCAGCCTGCTGATCATCTTAGCTGTGGTCGTCTAGTGAGTTATGTGGTGGTAAGGAGTCAGCATTTGTCTTCACTATAGAAGCCTGTCTTTTGTGCAGCCTTTCTGGATCCTCTTGCTTTGGCTGAATCCCGAGGGAAGAACCATGAGACAGGAGCCAGCACTCTCCATTATTTCTAGCCACAGTAAGTTCAACAGCACAATGGAGAGAAATTCAAAAGTAATTCTCAAGTATGCATACGTTAAAGAAAAAGAGAAGCTTCTTTCATAGGGGAAGAAAATGTGTGAGAAAGCTTTTACAAGCATGGAATGGGAGGATTAAAAAATAAGCACAGGTTTCCTGCACCAACACAAGTCCACAGTTCTTAGCAATAAGCTTAATTGCTAAAGTTAATAATGAATATAACCTAAAGGGAAATTAAACTGTCCTGGTCAGGCAACATCCAAAAGAATAATGTCTGTAGAAACAAAGATGTTTCTCAGAAAATTGTTACACATCTTGTTATATTATATGTTAATGCTGTTAACTGAATGTATATACTGTGATTTAGAGTAATGACCAAATAAGGTTAAGATATCACTTTATTGTGACATAAAGTATTGAATGAACCTGGATCTAATTTGGCAGTATGATATCTCTTCTTCCTCCTCTTCCCCTTCCCAGAGTTCAAGTGAATGTGGAAAAAAGAAAGTAGTAGCAGTACCAATAGCATTTGGTGCACTTGCTGCCATACCAAAAGATCTGGAAAAGCATTTGGACACAATAGGAATGAGCAGATTCTCAATATCTCAATTACAAAACTTTCATTACTTGGAAAAGTACATATATTACAATGGTATCTTTAGCTGTCCTAGATCCTTAGGAAGGATCTGATAGTCAAAAGTACCAAATCCAGTCAGAACTATCTGGTAGACTATGTGTAAATAACAAGAATGATGATGATAATAACAACTACATAACTACTACTACAATTCTACTACTAGTAGTAGTACTCCCGGGGGGACTTTCATTTCAGCCCTATCTGCATTTCCTATTCTAACTGTGAACACTGTGTATATGCTTAGCCTCTATATGTTATGCAGCATAGTAACTGGCCTCCTGTGAGAATGCTTTTCTTAGAAATGGATGGAGCCTTTTTTATTACATATTTTTGAAGGCTTCCAGCCAATGTTATAAATTGGGGAAATGAAAAGCTTTTTAAATTTTATCACCTCTTTGTGTTCTTTCTCAGTTGGAGGTCAGTAAAGAATATAGTCATCCTTTTTTCCCCTTTTTCCTTTTTTTTCTTTAAGAGTAGCAGCATGTCATCTAACCTCTTAGCTGGAGGCTGGGAATTCTAAATTAACAGCATAGAACAAGCAGATTCCTATAGACCCATTTCAGTCTCCAGTGACTAAGTTTATTGTGGCATCTTGTTATGGATCTGAGAAATCTTTGTTCTATACAGCCCAATACTTTGTGCTTGCCACTTTCACCTCTTTTTGTCATTTATGCATAGAGTAAAAGTGAAATCTTTCTCCTTTGAAGAAATAAATGTAGATGAGTTCCTGAGCTAAATCATTAATAAAATAATGCATACATATATGCATATTATCATACATATCCATCACTGCTATTCCCTTTCGGGTTAAGTAATGTTACAGAAGAGAAGAGAAGAGAAGAGAAGAGAAGAGAAGAGAAGAGAAGAGAAGAGAAGAGAAGAGAAGAGAAGAGAAGAGAAGAGAAGAGAAGAGAAGAGAAGAGCCAAAGAAAGTAAAGCCAAGAGAAGGGAAACCTGGTTTCATCAGATGGTCCCATAGATACTGACCTTCAGTGCTTATCATGGCTTTGGCCAATCAGGGCTTTCATGTAATGCTTTTTAGTAAGATAGAGAAGACAAAAATTAGTTTACCAGCCTTAGTTGTATCTAGAGTATGTTACATGTAGCATTCCATGCTAACAGTAAGGACAGTGTCAATTTTGGCACATTTTAGCCAGTATGCCAGAGCTCAACAAAAGCCCACTTTTAACCCAAGTATGCTCATTCAAGATAAGGTCTCTAGAGACTATCTTGCAAGACGACATAATGTTGTCTGTATCCTATCAACTAAAATGTATATGTACAGGTAGTCCTTGGTTAACAATGGCAATTTTGACCAGAATTTCCATTGCTAAGCAATATGGTTGTATAAAGTGTGACTTCACATGGCCACATTTCTTAATGACAGCAGTTCTGACACTTCCCAATTGCTGTCGTTAAGCGAATCACTGCAGGTTGTTAAATGAGGATGTCACATAGTGTGATGGAACATGAGGCTGACCTTGGAAGATGGGGGAAGAGATGACACCTAGGGAATGATCAGATAAAAGAGAAAGAGGTCCGCAACAAAGTAATGGCCGGAGAAAGAAAGGTAGGAAGGATCTGCCCTAACTATTCAGGCAGTAAATAGGAAGGTGGGAGATTTGTACTTTCAGACTTGCAAGACTATGCTAATGTAGCCTTACAATAAAGTAGAATTAGCTCAGCTAATCATGTTTCCTGTTTGGTTTACCTGGGAAGGCTGACATCTGGTCACCATTTGCTTTGCTTGTAGGAAGCTGGCAAAGAAGATCACAAATGGTGACCACGTGACCGTGGGATGCTGCAACGTCATAATTTTGAGCCAGGCACCAAGCACCCAGATTGTGACCATGTGACCATGGGGATGCTGTGACAGCTGGAACTTTGAGGACTGGTCATAAGTACCACTTGTTCAGCACTGTCACAAGTTTAAATTGTTGCTGAATGAGTGGTTGTTAAGTGAGGACAACCTGTAATGTATTAACAAACACTCAGTTTGGATACATGAATAAAATGAGGCTAATATATAATCTTGTTTCATTCGTCCGTTGGCTAGTGTTGGTTTAGAAAGGGTATCATAAATAGTAAACCTCATTTGAATTTTTGTGTTCAGTTATAAGGTATAGATGAGATGTAAAGACAGATGTATGTACAAGTAAAATTCTTCCAAAGAAGTTTTCTGTCAATTGAATCAAATGCTGCCCTAAGATCAGTAAGGAAAGCAAACAATCTGGCCTTCTTAAATTGTGTGTATTTATAAACCAAATGATTAAAAATACAAGTTATTAATAGTAGAAAATCTACACCTAAATCCTGCCTTCTCTTTTGAAGATATATTATTAGTCTCTGCTCAGGCCCCTGATCTTATTAAAAGAAATTGTGCATGTATTTTAGCCACATTGTCTATCAAATTAACATCTATAATTAATGGGCATCTCCTTTCTAAAAGATTGGTGGGACTATCATTCTCTTCACTGGGGACATTACCAGTCAAGCTTATGTAATCAAAGTTTTTACAAAAACATTGATTCCTATCAATCCAGGTTTATTTTATACATTTTAGTAGATAGTAACAATTTAGATAAGCTCTCCTACCAGGATATAATTCTTATTTTTTTATTGCTAAACATGTTAATATTAAGGCAGACCTATGGACAGTCTCGTTATAGTTGTCTCTTTGAAATGGAACATTCAATTAGAATATTTAAATAGTATGGAATCACTCCCAAACTCTTTCATTAAGATTACAGCAACAAATAGGTTGACTTTAACAGCAACTAATGGGCTTATTCCTGCATATAATTCTAAGTGCTATTCTGACAGATATTGGGCTTTTCTTGAGTGCTTAATAGAACATTTGCAAATCCTTATGCTGCTGTTGTAATTGGTGAATGTAAAAGTGGCGATGACAATCGCTTAAATAAAAATATGGGAGTGAATATAGATGATAGCTATTTTTATCACCCAGAAGATCTACTGCAGAGAAGCCAGAAACAATCATAACAATGTCAAGTTGACTAATATTTATGTTTAATTACAAGGTCATCATTGGCAGATGAATATGTCCCATTAATGGAGATTTTGCCTATTATTCAATTCATGTGGTCAGTACAATTTAGTACTGACACTTCTCAGATTTGTGGTGGAAAATGGTTTAAACTGGTAGAGTAGTGGAAAAATGAAAGAAAGAGGGAGAGGGGTTCTCCCACCCCACCCATCTCTTGCTTTCTAAATTTACCTCCTTTTAAGTTTAAAGGAATATTTCCCAACTTTGAAAAAGCTGGTCTCCCCTAATAAGGTCTCCTTGATCAAGCTACCAGATCTGGGGTACAAAAATCCATGCAACCATTGGATGTTAATAAAGAGACGTAGAACACATGTTATCTGCTGCCTTCTAGTGGTCTCCCTGATTTATGCAGCTGTGGTAGCTCTATATTTGTTTATTTCAGGGACTGCATTTTAAAAATTAGATGCTATTTCTGATTTAGTGGTAACAGTACTGTCACTTGCCTGATACAGGCATGTACATTATTTTTATTTTAAATAGGGTTTGCATGGGGGAGGCATGAGGTCCAGCCAGAAAGAGGGCCAGTTGAAGGCCTGAGGCTGTGTGACCCATCACTACATTGCTCTGTACAGGTGACCCAGATCTCCCTCTCTCTGTCAAGAGAAGCAGCACAAAGCACCATAGTGACCCATTTCCACCAGCTGCAATTCTGGTTCCACTCTCCAGCTGCTCACTGGGTACAAGAACTGGAATCTTTCAATCAGTAGGGGCAAGTAAGTAACAAAGATCTCAGACTCAGTTACAGAGCAGATCTTATGACTCTTTAGCCAGAGAAAAATAAGGTAAATTAGTGCAAAACAAGGTTAAGACATTCCTTTCAGGGATCTTTTTTCCCCATTGCTTGTATTTGCACACATTACATTTTGTTATTTTAAGTGACCGTTTTTCACAATTTGCACAACATATTGAGCAATAAACAAATCATACTGGTGGGTCCCCACAATATAGGGGGCCACAAAAAAACTAAGGTTAAAACTAATCAAGAGCATTTATCCAGTCAATAATGGGCAAGACCATATATCCAGTGGAGTCAGTGGCAAGGATACTGCCAAACTGCTCTTCTGTTTATAAGAATGGGAGTAAATAATAATGTTGGAACTATGGTTGCAACCATAATAGTTATTTACTTACTGATAATAATGACAATGATAACTACAACAATGATGATACTCTCATCTTCTACCACCACCCTATTGAACCCTTCTGAGCACCAAGGCATATATCAAATATCCCACTATAATCTCTCCTTCAAAACAATTTTTAAAAGATCAATGGGGAAAGGGGCTACTTCCTCTAGGAGCCACTGCAGAATTATCGCTAGAACTGGTGTAGCCTAATTTAGACTACACTACAGATACTTCCTTTCCCACAGTTACAGTCTCACTGGTGTTACTCCTCCGAGTTCAAGGGAAGACATAGCAGGTTTCCTTCTTCACATTTTCTACCCTACATATGGAATGAGGTATAGGATGACTAGTGTAAAGAAACAGCAGAGAGGGAACAATTCCAATTCCCTATTTCATATATTTGTAACAGCTACTAAATAGGATATCCTTTACGCTAGTGTGATATAATCATGGAGTTGGTTAGTAACAATATGGGAATAGGATGGAAATCACCAAGAAGAAAGGCTCTCACAGGCCTTAATTGAAGGCTTATTCTGGGGGAAATAAAAAGGGTTCTAAGACTGGACTTCATTTATCAAATGAAAAGCCACTGCCAGTAGCCCGATGCTGGTTTCTAGTGAACAGTATCGGTATGCAATCACAAAGCTTTAAAAATGGAATTGCCTTTAGGTAAAGTGAGATTAGAGGATGCCAGAGTTTTTCTTTCTTCTTTTCTTACAGTCACTGAAACTAACACACACTTGCCAGTTTGCTGTGAAACTGGTCCGGGATAACACTTCTCACTGGCAGCCTCCATCTTGAATTTTTACAGGAAAGAGGCCTATCGGTACAGGACAAGAAAGCGTGCAATCCCCTCAGTCTAAAGTATTGCTCTGGGAACTCTAGCATTCACCTCCAGGATATACCCTGATGCAGATTTATTCTCAGTACTGAGATTTATTTGGGCACCTGAGGTAGAAATTGCCTGAATGTTTTGGCTAGAATAAATGCATAAAATATGCAAGTAAGATTCAAATGTTAGCATCTGAGAGTCCAGCTTTATGAAAAATATCCTGAATAATAGTTTGCTATAGTTATAAGACTCTGGTGTATGCAACTTGGTTGCTTTCACCTCCTTTTCTCAAATTACATCTTCATGACATGGAAGTAATGCAACTGTGTATTTCCATTGTCACTATAGAAAGACACTGCTGTTGTTATAGACAGAAATGCAGAATGTATAACGAGTGTATAAGAGAAGAAGGCAGTCTCTTGCCATTAAAACAAAATACTCCAGTCTGAGCATTGACAAAAGATTGCTTTACTTAACAACCAATTCCCGCTGTATTAGGAGCTCTGAGATTTTTAGATGAGGATTGTTTTGTAAAATGAGAAAATGAAAGCGAAAGGTCCTTTTCCTGTTTTCAGAGGGCCAGCTAGTTTCTGTCTTCTAAGAAATGCACATCTTTGGCATCTTATCTTTCACAACAGTAAGGGTTTACAGAGATTGTAGATTCCCTGTGGTGCATTGACTTGTACCACCATTTTTGCTAACTATCTCAGCCACCCCACAGTAGGATTTATGGGGAGTTATATCATAAAAGTGATTCAGTGCTTTTAGCTCAACAGTGCAATTTGCTTAGCAATTGCCCCAGAGAATGAAATGTGTCATAGCCATGATTGCAAAGTGTGCACAATAAACTTATAAAGGAAGTAACCCATTTTCCTTTGAAAGGCTTTTAGTACTAAGGCGTCCAGTCAGAAGCAAGAGAAATTGCTATTAGGCTAAGCAGACTGACCTTTTAAAAGGAGATTTTGCCTTTGTGCAAGACTCAAAATAATAGATTCAAGTTTACTTTCCAGGTATAGACACTCCTTGTGTCATTTAAGCTTTATTGCTTCTAATGGCCACTATTGACAGCATGGTATTCCACATTATGCTATGAAGAAAAGTTATCCTGCATTTTTTTCCTTATTCAGTGTGCTGAAGATAATTTGCTTGTAAAATTTCAAAGACACACTTTTTGATTTAATTTTCATGGAGGATTTTTTTGCATTTATTTATTTACAAGGTTATGTCCTGTACAAGCATCTCCCTAGCTTTCCATGCATTAATTAAATTCCAAGGGTACTCTTTTCATTCAGCTTTTTCAAACTGGAAAGGTTAGGCAACCAGGGAGTGATGGAAAATTATGTAACAGAAAACAACATTAGCAATATTATTCTCTGCCACTTCCAACAATAAAGTAAGCTTCTAATAGTGCCAAGAGCATACACTGAAAATAAATTCTAAGCATACTGAACTGCATTACAGAAAAAGTAGGTAGGGTGAGGACAAGTGGATGAGCAAAGAAAAAAAAACTTTAATTTTAATTTTCTAAATTTAATGCACTGAACATGTATAACTTGAATTGTATTTATTCATTCCCCTTCAGTCACATTCAAAATCACAATTTA
Source organism: Liasis olivaceus (assembly GCA_030867105.1). Taxonomy (NCBI): domain Eukaryota; kingdom Metazoa; phylum Chordata; class Lepidosauria; order Squamata; family Pythonidae; genus Liasis; species Liasis olivaceus. The sequence goes on from CM061349.1 coordinate 40,621,335, forward strand.
TAATCATTCATGGAAGAGTTCTGAGGTTTACATCCAAAGTTTTGATGGACTGCAGGCTGTCTGGGAAGTACATCACCCTGATATAAGTTATATTCCAAAGTCTTGTATTTAAGAGCAAAGATCTGTTTGATCAAGTCCCAAGTCCATCAGTTCCATCTTCCTATTGTCCACAGTGGTCAAGCAATATGGAGTGAAATAGCAGTTTTTCCCAGCTTCTTTCCAATAATGTGAGCAGAGTGATCATCAACAATAGCAAGCATTGGCTTAGCCTCCATTAATTTAATATTGTTTTAAAACACAGATGGACAACCCATTGGTCTGGGCTTCATGCAGCCTCCAGCCTGAATTTTGTACCTCCTGGTCATCTCTTGTCCTCTCTCCCCTGTCAACATGTTGTGCTGAAATTGGGCAGCAAATTGCCAGTTATCATCCAGGTAATTTCCCACTATTTGATTATAAAGCTAAGGGCTAAAATGTAGATTAATCCTCCAGTAACTTCCAAATGTTCATTAAACCCCAAATCTAAAAAACAACAAAAAAGTACCCCCCATATTTCAGCCCTAATGTTCCAATGACATCATTGCCATACCTTTTCTGGACTTTAGAGCTTGATTCTTCTTTTTAGAGCAACATGGCTTATTTCAGAGTTAGTACCCATTAGTCCATCCTGAATGTACTTTGGTAAAAGATCACTTGGCTGATTAATTTTATTTTCACTATTTTCTGCTTTGCCTTTAATTCACTTCAGAGGTATTCAGCACACTATGGCTTTGTCGGTACAGTCATAATCAGAGAAGCCCTGTGTCTATCTGGGCAAAAATCTTCCAAAAGCAATCAGCAACTCTTTGTATTACTCAGCCTTGTATTAGGCTGCTCTTTATAGCATAAACTATATTGAAATGGACTGTGTATACAAGGGGAATATGGCAGTTGTCTACAGCATAAAGCCTCCAGGGAAAAACGCGATACTTACTAGCTTCCCATTGATTTTTTAAATAGAATTATAATCAAGAACTAATTTCAAGCCAAGTTCAGTTTCACTAAAATTGAATAAAACATCCTATCAATTTGGTCACCCAGCATCAAACTGACAGAGATAACGTTCAAAAGGCCATTACTGGTTCAGAGCAATTTCAAGTTCATCATGCTATTCTGGGAACAGATGGATAAGATTTACAGATACCCTTCTCAGCGAAGCTTAATGGCTGGAGCAGCATGTTAACATGAGCTCTTTTAAGACTAAAAGAGGGAAAACTTTCAGTTTCCTTATATCTTCTTTATCTTGATTATTTATTTGAAGTAGCCTAATGCAATTTAGTACCAGCATATTATTGAACACAGGGACTTCATAGGCTTAACATTTTTTGTTCCTTATATCCATGCATATTGTAGGGCTAAGACATCTTAGAGGGAGGCCATGCTGCTGGTCCCATTCTGAGACTGAATACCCAGTAGGACTGTGCATATTTGAAGGGGAAAAAGTATTTTAGAGCATGCAGGGGTCAACTAATAGCACCTGTTTGCAAGATACATCTGCACCTGCTCCTGGGGTCATCTGGCTGCCCTTACTTTACTTTACTTTACTTCACTTTTTAATATTTTGCCTTCAAGTCAGTCTTGACTCTTGGTGACTGCCTGGACAGTCCTTGCAGTTTTCTTGGCAACATTTTTCAGAAGTGTTTTGCCATTGCCTTCTCCCTAGGACTGAGAGAGAGTGACTGGCCCAAAGTCACCCAGCACATATATTTTAGTTGAATCGTGACCATCTTTTCTATCTTGCCAAGCTCCTTACCTTAAAATTGTCTGAACAGAATCACTGGATCAGGCAGCAATAGTGACTTTTACTGATGTCAGCAGTCACACCCTCAATAGCCTCTAAATTACAATCAGTGGTACATTGCTACAGTGTTGCCCCTTATTTTTGTCTCTTGTGGCTGTACGGAAAAAAACAGAGCTTCATGATCATGAAAGGATGAAGATTCCCAACTCAACCATTTTACTGAATCAATGATCAGGTGATCACCTGAAGGATGCTTTGATATGTTTCTGCTTGCATTGGAAGGAGTGTGTGTGAATGAAAAATTGATTAGGTGGTTTGGGGTAGCATGTAAGTAAAAAGCAGAAGGGGGAGAAAGCCCCATAGTACTGGGGATGGAATTTCTCTCCATCATCCCAGGAGATTCCACACAATCCATTTTGCTTTAACATTTTACCCTCAAATCATTGTGGAGGTTTGAAATAGCAAAATCTCCCTGTCGACAGAGATCAGAGCTGACATAAAATATAGCATGTGGTTAGAGTAACAAAACTCCATAATGACTCAAACCTACTTGATCTCTGCGCAAGAATGTCAAAGCGGAAATCCACAATTTCTCCCTTGTAACTGAATTACAAAAGACATGTTAAGCATTACATCCCCCCTATGGAATTTCTGCCTCCAACACAAAAGGCGTTCGTTTTCTGGTTTGTGGCAGCAGCAGCATTTTTAAATTATTTGTGCTAATTCCCATTATACCCTTGATTATTTGGGTCATGTGTCTTTGCTGGAACAGCTTTCTGGCAACAGGTTTGACATCATGTTTTGAACTCTTTGAAGAAGACAACATATAAACGAAAGAACAAATAATCAATAATCTCAACTGGAACTCCATTTCTGAGGGAAGTCAAGTCTCCTTCAGGTTGAGCTCAACTCCTCATGACTTTATGACCACGTACTTTTTTTGACAAGAGAACAGAAGAGGTTTAGCCTTGTCTTCTTCCAGGACATTTTTTAACTTCCCAGTCTAACCTACACTGAGAATCAAATTACTCATGTAGAAAAATTAATGTTACAATGAGTGGAGCAATGATGAAAGTGAATATTTTCATTCATGTGAGCATAGGTGGGAGTTTTGCCCTGTTTTTCTGTATGTTTTTTTTTAAACTGTTAAAAAACAACTGTAAAACAAGTGGTGTTTTTTCTTGAGTTTAAAAAAAAAACACTGTGTAAAACTAGTTTTCATATGTTTCCCACAGCAATATGCCACTATATCTGAGAACTGTGCCATTTTGAGGGAGGCCTTTCTATCTTAGGTATAATCATGATTGAGTGGCCAGCCAACGGGGACAAAGTGGTTCCTGATCTCATAATCCCTGGGTTTATGGGTACATTCTTTCCACTCTGCAAAAGGCAGTTGAGGAAATCTGTTCTTGACTTGATACAATCATAAATGGCATAACAAAACCAAATCAGAACAAGGAGAAGAAATTCTGCCATACAGAACATATTTCCTAGTAATACCAGATAGCCAACTGAAGTTGAATGGTTGTATGCTGCAATGACCAAACCAGAAGAAGATGCACTTTTATTCTGTCATTTAATTTTCATTTTATTTTACCTTCCTCCATAAGCAATAATCAAAAGAGTGTTTGGTTATGCAGAGTCATAACTAGAAATTCATAACTCAGAGATGTAGTACTGAGAGTCAGAAGAGAGTGTCTCTATGTCTTGGTTTGTAAAGATTTGGAACTTTAACTCGTTATACTAATAGATAAAAGCACCTTAAATATACATGTTAAAAAATGCTTGTGACAAGGAACTGGATTGTGTTGTTTGAATTCATAATTCTAAAGCCAAGACACCCAATATTTTATGACTGTATATCACCACCAGTTTTCAGTTGTGTTCCACACTGTGGTACAATTGGGAGGCAGAAGCCAAAACCTAATTTAAGCTAAGCAAAATTTATTGGGATTACAGTTTTTTGACTATTTTAGCTAAAACAATAACGAGAGAGAGAGGGAAAGAGGGAGAGAGGGAGAGAGAGATGCCTTTCTATGCTTTATATATCACCAAGGGTTGTATTTTATCTTACTCTCAATCATGCCATCTTTTTGTGCCTTTATAGATGCCAGTTTTCTTTTTATTCTTTTGTTTTACTCTAATGAATATGTTGTAGAGTAGTGTTTCTCAACTTTGGCAACTCCCAGAATTCTCAGGAATGGCCATTCTGGGAATCAAAGTCCACCTATCTGGAAGTTGCCAAGGTTGACAAACATCCAAATGATGGCAAGTATCATTTGGAAAATGGAAACAAACATTTTAAACTGTGGGATTAATGTGTTTTACTGAACAACATCCATTCTAGACTTACCACAATCTCAGTTTGCCACAGGTTTGCTTCCTGAATCTTTTTTTTTATGTGTTATACATTCTTCCCTGTTGGAATATCTCTTCCATTTTTTTAAAAAAATCCTTATACATTATTGGTTGCATTGTTACTTTTTGCATTCTCCTCAGAGGTATACAATTTCAAAACATTTACAGAGAAAAGTAATATAAAAATATGCCAAATATATATTGAAAACTAGCACTGTTAAGACTACCACCTCCAATTTCTGAAAACTCTTCACTTCCTGGGGAAAGGGCGGTCCTTCCTTCCTTTCAAAAATTTCTTTGAAGATGGATCAGAATGGGAGAGGCATCTGTAGAGGGAGGTAACAACAGAGACAAGATGGTAGCCACGGTCATGTGACCAAAGCCCCATCTGTTTGTGATGGGAAGAATAGTTGCAGAACATTTTCAAAACGACAGTCCATTGCTCTCTGTTAGCTGCTGCAGCTTCCTGTGCTTCTTGGCCCCACCCTTGGAGGGTTTCCTGAGTTTTGCTGATTTCCTGGACATTCCAAATTCAACTGCAATTGGTCAGTCTGCTGCAGAGCACTTGAAAACGAGGGTTATTATTTTTAAACCTGAATTAAATTGAAGTTATTTTAATCTCAGGAACACAAACAGTTATTACAACAAGGTGGAGTAGGAAGACAGTAAGAATAATTGGAAACATGCAAATCCCTACTTAAAGTACACACCAGATACTCATTACTCTAAAGCAAATTCTTTCATTTTAAATTAATCTCCATCCCTGCTTATTCTCAGAAATCAAGCGAAGGGTGGATTCACTGGAGCTGCTGACAGACTAGAGCAGATTCTCTGTTAAATAAGAAAATCTATCTTTTTTATTATTTCAACACATTGATGTATCATCATAGATACGCCATATCTAGCTATTCTCTAGGATCTTCTTTTTATACTTGGTATTTACGATTTAATTTAATACCTGATATTTTCTTTCTCACCATTGTTAAAGAAAGTTCAGGAACAAGTGTCTTAACTTCAATAAGTCTTGGAAGAAAAATTTATTTAGATCCATTCCCATAGAGGCACAAATTATCTTGGTTTCCCTGCAGGGATGTCCTCAGGAGAGGACCAAAAAAGTCAAGATAGCAGCTGTAATCATGCAATAGAAGCTCTACCCCTTTTTATGTGGGTTGCGTGTGTGACACTCATAAACAAGGGGCATGGTTTCTGTTGAACAGTCATGGTTGCCATCTTGAATTTTTCTGAATTTGACTAAAGTCTAAATCCATCTTTCTAGGATGAAGCTATGGACGCTGTGATATAAGTCCAGTTTTATTTTGTGCATAGAATCCCTAAGTAAATGCTAAGGGATCTTTGTTCCAGATACTATTAACATTTGCTCTGTAATGTATACAGTGGTACCTCAGTTCACGAACTTAATTCATTCCATGACTCTGGTCGTGAACTGAATTGGTCGTGAACCGAATCAAATTTTCCCATAAGGTTCAATGTAAATACGGTTAATCCGTTCTGAACCATATGTATTTTTTTTGGAGTCCCCCTCCAAAAGGACATCAGGGAGATCTCCTTCAGGGGTTTCCTCTCTTCTTTGTCTCTTAGCTGCAGGCTGAGTTTTGGCGAAAATTCTGTCTAATGTCACTTGTTTTTTCCTGTGCTGCATAACCCTCCAGAAGAGCCCTGTTTCATTGCAGTTGAACAGTGTTGAGCGACGTATCCTTCCGCCTTCATGAATTCTGCAAATTCTTTCTTGTAGGTTTCTGCAGCAGCCTTGTCAGAACTGGAAGCCTCACTATGTCTTGTCACACTGTGGATACCACTTCTCTTGCGGAATGTACCAAACCAGCCTCTGCTGGCTTTAAATTCTTCACTTGTTGCACTTGTAGAGGGTTTTTTTTGCAGTAAATCACTGTGCAATTTCCTGGCTTTTTCACAGATCATAGCTTCACTAATGCTATCACCTGCCAGCTGTTTCTCATTCAACCACACTAACAAAAGTTTTTCCACCTCTTCCAGCACTTGTGTCCTCTGCTTGGTTAACATCGTTACTCCTTTTGCCACATCAGCTCCTTTGATGGCATCTTTCTTCTTCAAAATAGTCGAGATTGTCGACTTCGCCATCTTGTACTCCAAGGCCAGATCAGTCACACGAATACCACGCTCATGCTTTTCTACAATTTCCTTCTTCAATTCAATGGTTATTTTCTTCAAAACCTTATTTTTACCATGCTTGCTCTGCACTTTCTTTTTACCACCATGCTTGCTCTGCACTTTCTTTGGAGCCATGCTAAAAAGCACACCAAAAAGCTTCACAGCCAGTGTCTGTCTGCAACCACGATCTCACCTACAGGAAGCCACGACCACGTGTCACAGCAGGGAAAATGGCCGCGGGTCATGTTCGTCACCCGATGTGGACGGAAGCAAAATTTTGCGAACGGTGCTGTTCGTGAACTGAATTGTTCGTGAACAGAAGCGTTCATGAACCGAGGTATCACTGTACATGAAAGCCCTGTGTAAAGCCATCTGCTGCACTACAGAATGATACCGTCATTGCTTGCAGATGACATAAAGTTCTCTTTCTCTCTCTTCCATATTTTAATCCTAAAGAAGTGGTGTAAACTTTAAAGAGATGTCAGAGGTAATGTTATGGTGGCTGAAAACAGACTAAAATTCAGAAAAGAGGGAAGCATTGTGGGTCAGGAGGAATGCAGCTTATTCCAGACAGAGTTATACGACTTGGCTAGTATAGGCTAGAGATAGAGATAGCAGTACTGTAATACTGGACAATCTATGCAGATGTATGTGCAGGGAATGGGTGTTTTTTTAGCATTTGTGTTAACTAAGAAGGCAAACATTGCCTCAATAAGCAGAGCTTTGGATCAGGGTATCAGATGATTCAGGGTATCAGAAGATTCATATGCTCCAAATGAGGGCACTCCAAATTTAAACTTGGCATCTGAAGCCCTGTGTCTGGCCCAATAATAAGTTTGTTAGATTAGTTATTAGTGATTACTGATAACAGGCCTTTATCTGGGATAATCTGTATCTCTTGATCTTTTTGAGTAAAAAAAAAAAAGTCTGACTTCTTCCATATTCATCTTTTTAAGATAGTCATGGATATTATTTTATTTTTTATCTGGATAATGTAATTATCTTTCATAGTTGCATGTTTTATTTTACTTGATCATTTTTTTAAAGAACAAAATTATAAAAATTTAGATTTTGCCCCAGAAATCCTCCCAAAATCTGACATTCAAATCTGCAAGAAAAAGCAGGAGAGGAACTAGAAAGGCTAAATGACTTTGAAAATATATCTGAAATATTTATTTATTCAGGAATATTTACAGCCTGCCCCACATCTTATGGATTTTGGGCAATGTACAGTGATTCAAAATATAATCCAGTTTTAAAAGAGCTATTATAATAACACTGTTTGTTACATTGTTTCATGGCATCTATTAAATATTGTTATTCAAAATAAGTACAATAGGAGACTTTACTTCTTGTTATACAACAGGTGTCAGATACTTCTGAATGCCAACTGCAAAATATTTGTGTATCAAATACATATATTAAATAATAAATAATAAGTATTTGCTGGATATCTTGAAGGTAACCTGGGAAGATTGGTTTCCAAATTATAAAGAGAAGGGGAAATCAATTGCTACAGTGCTACAATCTACTATGATACTGTTGGTAATCTTCCAAATTCAAGTTATGACCATACTGTTCCAGTAAACATGCAGATGATAATATTAATTAGCTCATTGATCTTCTGTTTGCGCATTCTATATTTTTAGACAGAGAGCGGGGGGGGGGGGGGGCGGTAGACAGATGATAGAGTTTTTACCTGCATATTTTTGGCACAATAACTGAACTATCTTTTGAGGACTCTTTATGAGCAAGAAGGCAGAGAAAAATGATTGAAATTGGCAGACAACATATGATGCAACAGATCTGGTGGATACAAAATAAAATGTAGGGATTTCATATTCTAATCTTACCTTCTGGATTTGGAAAAATCTCTCATTCTCAATTCTTCATACATCTGATGAGGCTTATGACTGCTTTGACTTTGAAAGCTGCTCAGCCACTGAGTATTGCCCTTACATTCACCCTGCTGATGCTAACTCTATAGATTTTTAAAAAGAAAGAAACCAAGAGGGAAGCACAACATGACAACATCAAAACTCCATTCCTTTTCTGGATACATTCCAGTCTAATGGAGAGATAACAAGCCAAAATTGACACGTCAAATTCAATGAACATTTCACAAAGAATACTGAACTTGGCAAATTTCATAGATACTCATGATGTGGATTTGAATTCTAGTATCCGTGTAAATAAGCATATGTCATATCTAATTCATAAGATAATATACTGTATATTTGAGCTCTCCTACTATTTATAAAACTGAGGGTAACCAGTCTGAAGCTATAACCAGGAATGGAACATGCAACATTGTATTTCATGGAATCAAACCACTGGTCTGTCTAGTTCAGCCCTCTGTAATCAGCTATCAAAGACATTTCCCAGTCTTTCTAGCTGAGATCACAGAGTTATATATAGATAGATAGATTGAACCGAAGTCTTTCTTTGTGCAAACCTGAAGTACTGAATTATGACCTAACTGTTAAAGGTAGCCATCGTATCATACTTTTGTACTTAAATGCTATTTATACATACATATGCCCATCAACATCTCAACGAGAAACCTTTTGGCTCCAGGTGCATATCTGCCATCTGGAGCTGCTTCTGCTATCTCATCCATTATGCAAATTAGATGTAGTATTAGTTATGTTTCATCTACTGATACTGATGCATTAATGTGAATGTTCCAGCTTCGGCTCTGAGAAAGAATTTGTTTTCTGCTATTCATAGGTTAGAACTTACACCCCATTACTTCTAATGGTTCTGGGGTCACTGGGGGTCACTAGGTCCATGCTGAAGCCTATTTAAATATGCTAATAAGAATATGCTTTAAAAATGTTCTGCTGAATTATACTGTTTCATGCAATTGCATATTCCATTTGTTCTGTGCAGATGATTTTTATTATTTTTATACTATATATTTCAGCTAGTTTTTATGTATACATTGAAAAAAAAAGTTTTATTTTTCCCTTCCTCATTGCACACATGGGCGTACCCAGATCCAAATCCAGCAGTACAGATTCCCCCCTCCCCCAGAACTTGTAGAGTGATGATGAGACTTACATTTTTCTCTTTGTATGCTGTGATATTTTTGAAAATAGGGATCATAATAACAATACCAAAATGCTTCTGGCTTTCAATGGCTTCCCATACTTGGATGATGAGCAGCAGTCTGCTATCCATCCAACAGAAGTATGAAAATACCTTACTTTTAAAACCTGGACTTTCTAAGGTCTTCCTTACTTAACTTCCAATACAACAGAGAGAACTTAGGTTCATCCAGGATTAACAGCAGGTCGCTGATGCATAATTCTTCCTACAACTCTCCCAAAACAGCCGAAATACGACTTCAGTGATTGTGACGCCTGTGGATCATCAGCAGCGGTATGTTGTTTAACTTTGCTCCTGGTGCAGCTAAGATATCTAATAGGAACACCAAAATAGAAATATTGGCTGCACACAGGAATGACGGGGGGGGGGGGGGGGGGGACTCAATGGTCACAAAAGATGGTTCATTAGAAGGCTATGGAGAAAAGTAGAGCGTTTGAGTGCCACAATGGGTCATTGGTTGCCCTCCTAGGCTTTGGCAGTTAAATATGAAGTTCTTTCTGAACATGCAAAAGACAATTATCACCTTCCTAAAAATAAAAAAGGACTCCTTGAGAAACACATTCTGCTTGGAGGTGGAAAGGATCAATTATTTTTAAAAAAGTGCATATACAGAACTTTCAAGGTTATGAGTGTGATACATTACATGCTGAGAATTACTTTTATTCTACTGTTGAACAAGGAACAATTCAAAAAGGCAAAGTGCGAATGCTCTGAAAACTTGCTCTTGGCTTTTTAATGCTTCCCAAGCACCCACCCTGGTAGCTACAGCAAACATATAAAGAAGCAGCTTCTAAGTTATTTCAGGAATTTTGAAATGTATAAATGTTGGGTTTTTTACTCTTCATTCTTGAGCAGGTGGTGAGAGAAAAAGAACAGAGAGCAACACATGGTGCAGAGATCACTGCCAGGTTTCTAAATACTTTGTGCAACTCCCCTGCATTTTATTGAAGCAAAGTTCATTTTACTTAAATGAGGATGGGGTGTACTTGCACTTGGGATAATCCAGGTGAGTGTGCTTCGTACAGCTGCAGAAACAGAACAAGTTCCCAGGAAATTATAACTCCGAAACAAGTTGGTCAGGCAATCCAGTTGCCTTTTTGCTGCAAAAGTTTTGCTTTGGGCTGCAAAACTCGCAGCTCCTCAAAGCGTACATTTCTCTCAGACTGCATTCTCTCTCTGCAAGCAGTCCCAAACAGATAATTATTAGGAACACAAAAAGCAGAGAAAGTATTACAATGACTTGGAGGCTCTGGATGTACAGTACTCAATCACCCTGATGCCAGCAGCAATTTAAAACAACTCTTTGCAGGCCTTTCTTCTCCTTTTCAGTTGCTATTTCTGCCCTCTAATAACTATAGATTTGGAGGATCATTGGAAATTATTGTATTCCCCCTACACACAAAGATTATTGAACCTAGCAACATTGCCTGCCAGCAGCAAACCATTGGATTTCTTGAATAATTGTTGCCATTGTCATTTCAGGAAGGTTGTTGGGTTGAAAGATCATTCTGTTATATTTAAATTGTTTTCGTTAATATGTGTAGGACTTTATCTAACTATCATTTATTAAAGCAGGACACAATTACCACAGGCAGCCCTGCTTTCTGCTATAAGCTGTTTATTTATTGCAGGTTAGGAATGACTATGATACACAGAGAAAGCTGGGACCTCAACATTTGTTGCTACCCTGAAGCCAGAAACTCAGTATATGATGCTTCTTAATCAACAGAGTTGGTCTCTGGTGGAAAACATACCAGCCTTCCCTGCTGAGGGTCAACAGTCTTATTGCATCCTTGTTTGGCTGCTGCTAATGTTTGAAAAGATCACAAATTCTTTGAACTGTGATTTTTTTCTGAAATCTTCTTCTTCTCTTTTTTTTCCAGAATGAAAGTTATGAGCATCCAGATGATTCATCCTGCATGCTACACAGATTTCTAAGTCATAACTTTGATGCCATTAATATATATACAGTATGTATATTTTCAGTGTTTAAAATATATCTTGTAAGAAGCACTGCTTAAACTGAAACCTAGCTTTTACTGAAGAGGAAAATCCTTGTCTGGCTTTACCACTCAGGGGCATCTGGGTGGGGAGGCGGGTGTTTGTGGCCAAAAAAGTCAAGTTGGGTGCATGTGTGGCATATATTAAAAAGGGGCAGGTCTTCAATTACATGGTTTCAGACACTGTCTTGATTTTTTTGATGCCTTCCCCTCCTGGATTCCCCTGTTACTACTTGAAAGTATGGGTGGAATTTGGAACATTCCATCTATTTCTAAGACTGAGGACATGAGCAGTATTATGGATATGGCCCAAAGAGGCGTGCCCATGCTGAAACGGGAGATATCAGTAGGTGGGGCACACAAACACCCTCCTGCACAACAAAACTTTTTAAAAAATCTTAATGGGTTGGGTGACCCCAAAATAGTCCATTGAGGATTCAGCACAGAGAATCCTGATAGCAGGTGAGATAGTAAAGAACTAGGGAAGATGGAGAATGGAAATAACATAGTATTTTTACATGCCAACATTCCATCCTTGTTTTAAGAAATGAATGATCTGAATAGGGAACAATGTTTCATATGCTAATTTTCTACATGCTGGCATTTATATAATTTGGTCTGGAAAAGGAGCAATACCTTATATGTGTTCCACCTCGTATACTGAAATGATGCAGAACAGATATAAGTGCATCTCCTCAGAGCTAGGCTTCCTGTGTGTTTCATTTTGCCAAGCTTACTATAATGCAGGATATAAATCTTGTCCAGCCAATGCTCCCTGATAATGTAGAGATAATTAATAAGTCAGTCTCCTGCTTTATTTCATTCCTAAACCATAGAATCCACTACATTTTGCTCTTTTTTTTGTTCTTTGTTTTTTGTGCCTCCAAGTAAGTGTTGACTCCTGGCAACTGCCTGAACCAGTCCCTGCTGTTTTCTTGGCAAGATTACAGAAGTAGCTTGCCATTGCCTCCTTCCTAGGGCTGAGAGACAGTGATTGTCCCAAGGTCATCCAGTTGGCTTCATGCCAAAGGCGGGACTAGAACTTTCACGATCTCCCAGTTTCTAGCCTGATGTCTTAACCACTATACCAAACTGGCTGTCACATTTTGCTCTTTAATGTTTCCAAATTTGGCATTCCAGTCTGCAATCACAAGTAGCACATCTTGCTTGCATGTTCTGTTGATTTCAAGTTGAACTTGATTATAAAAGGCATCACCCTTCACTTCTGCATTGGTAGTTACAGCAAAAAAGTGAATGACTGCCATATTAAAGGGTTGTCCATGAAATCTAATCAACATTATTTGGTAATTGATTGCATACTGGTCTTGCTATACCTTTCCTAACTATAAGAGCAACACTGTTCCTTTTTTGTTTTTCATATCCTGAGTAATAAACAGTGTGGTCTTCTGACTGAAAGTGTCCAATCCCAGCCAACCTTTTGTAGTTGTTTCATTTCACTTTTCACTGTATTGAGCTTTCCTGTGCTCATGGTTCTTAGGTTCCATGTTCCTACTGTAATTCTTTCTTTGCAGCTTTGGATTTTCTTTTCCTGTACGGCAACATCAGCAAATAGATGTCCTGAAGGCTTTAATCTAGCCACGTCATAAACACCATTAGTACTCCCAAAGATCCTCAGCTTTTCCTTAGTAACATGTTGAGTGCCATCCAACCTGAGGGGCCCATCATCTGGTACTATATCATCAATCATGTTATATTTTCTATCCATGTGGTTTTCTTGGTAAAAATACAGGAGTTGTTTACCATTGCCTTATCCTGTACAGTATGAATTGATGCCTTTGCCACTGCCACTAAAGTAACCTCCCTATATCGCTGCTGGCCAATATATATGTCTGCTTGCTTTAGCTGGGCAGCTGGGATGACCTTCATGCCTTGGGTGACCCTGCTGGAATATATACTCTTGGCATATACTCCCAATGTTCTTTGTTCATCCCTCCCAGGAGCACCTGGCCACCACAGTGGGGCAGCACAGCAGGACTTGGGAGAGATGAAGTGTATATACTGATCAAAACTGGCTGACAGATATCTGGGGAAGGGTTGATTCAGCACAAAATTTCAAAGCTTATAAGGCAACCCTTGCTTTTATATGTATCTAAATAAAACAAACCATGCCATCAGTGTTGGCCTTGTAGGCCCATCAGCTGCTACCCAAGATAATAATAATAGTAGTAATAATTTATTAAATATATATGCTGTCCAACTCCCAGTGATTCTGGATTCAGTATCAAGTGGATTTAGTATCAGGGATCAGGGTGTTGTTCTTACATCTTTTGTAAGAAATGAAAACTAGAATCAGAGATTCAATCAATCAATTTAAATTTTTACTTTTATCTAAAGCATACAGAACAAGCCTACTAATAAGCAGTTAGTAATGGTGTGCTAATTACCCAAAGTCTTAGACAGGTTTGAGATTTTATTCAAAATTCGGTCTAGTTTGTAATTTGAATTATCAGTCTGACTCGTTTTGATGATTCAGCTTGGCAAAACTGCATTCAGAAAAGTCCACTGATCTGACAATCTCTCTGAAGGCTTGATTCAAAAGAGTGAGTTGCTCTAATGGCCTTTGAATTAAATGGAAGCTTGACATAGTAATAATAGAGTAACATCTGGCTTTGGCATAGAAGTGTAAAAGCTGCTATATAATCCTGCAGATGGAGGCTCTGCGTGTTATGAGTTTTAGAAGGAATATCATTTTTTCTCTGCTCTGGTTCTTTTACTTTCCTTCCTTTTTCTTTTTCTCTTTTCCTTTGTTCTTTCCTACTTTTTCTTGCCAAGAATTTCATCCATCAGGAGCTGTATATTTGAAGCAAAACTATATATTTCTTTGCATAGATTTTAGCACATAATTCACCAGCTAATTATATGGTAATGCTAAGAAAGAAAATATGAAACTATCTTGGAACTTTAACTAGAAGTACTACCAAAATTGCAGAAAAATGTGTCATGTGTTCCATTGCAAAATTTTCTGCATAAACAATTCAAATACTAAAGTCACTAGCAGATTTTGAAGTAGTTCTTGTTCTACACACTCGTGTTCAAACATACAGGGATAAAACTAATACAACACTTTCACAAAGGAGTAAAGGTAGTGTACATATGCCAAGCAACGTGGCTGAATGATGAAAAATCTCCAAACGTGTATTTTGGAGCCATATGCTTTGCTTGACATCATCCAGAGACCATGACTGAGCCTTTCTTTTTAGCTTCCATTGTATTTATTAATTTGATTTATATTCCACCTTTGATTCTGGCTACTCAGTTAAAACAACAACAGTAATAACAACAATATCAAGAGGACAACTTTGTTGAGAGAATCTCTGAAAGAGGAGCTATTTGCAGAAATGCAATCTAAATATGACAGTAAAAAGCAACAGCTTGAAATGAGATTAGAAAATTGGAGAACCAAAGCATTCCATGGGCGTTTTTTGAAAGATATTGTGGAAAAGTCAGATGATACCAGAACATGGCAGTGTATTAAAAAGGGCACATTATAAAAGGAAACAGAAGGAATGTCCTTTGTTACTCAAGGACAAGCATTACACCCACATGTCATCATGGCAAAAGTAGAAAAGACTAGTTTGGGTAGTAAATGGGGACTGTATTGAGATAAGAATGACCATGTAATAACTGACTATAGCAAAATCACTAGACTGATTACAAAAAATGGCATGATAGAGCTGGGAAGATATCACACTGGCATTTATGTTAAAAGTATGGATTCACAGATAATAAGGATTACTGGAAACATGAAATCATGGAAAGTCATTGAAAGCGAGAGCAAATATTTTATGGGATTTTAAAATGCAGATCGCTTGACACTTGGAACAGATACTACAACACAACAGATACTACTGTCATTGGAAAGAACCATGTTAGTTTATTGACAACCTTGATATAACCATAAGAGAAAATAATGTTGAAGACAAAGAACTGGAAAAAAAAAATACAAAATACTAGTAGAAATCAAAAATATTTGAAAAAAATCATTCACTTGTGATACCAATTGTTTTTGGACCAGTAGGTGCAATGTCACAAAGACTTAGAAATAATTTGGATTGTCTAAATTTGGAAAAACGTATGACAGCCCAACTATAAACAACAGCAATGTTAGGCACCTTTTAGATAATTAGATGCTACTTTTATAATTCCCAAGTCCTTAGGTAGGGCTCAAATCATGAAGAGGAAAATCGGCCAATATTGGGTGTGACGCACAATTAATGGAATTAGAATATAACAATAAATGTACAGGGGAATAAATACCAGTTGGGAGATCATGGAAATTAATATCAGAAATAAAAAGGATTTAATTACTTGACTTGTATGTCTCTGTGAATAGCTGAATTAAGGAGAGGTGCCTGCAAAATGTTCTGGAGACATAGCACACAAATCTACTCTATATGTACATCTCTGATAAAGACTATTCTGTGGTTTCTACATGTGTATGCATGCCAGTTTGTGTATGTGAATGCAGGACAACTGACAATGGAGAATAACAGTATAATGAATTTATCAGGTTTAAAATGATATTGAAGAGTCTATAACCTAAAAACTGTACTGTGCCAAGTTAGATTAGTTCAGCAGTTTCTCAACTAGGTGTAAAAATTAGGAATAGGAATGAGGGATCCTACAGTGATGCAAAAGCTATCAAGTCATTGTCAAGTGCAGCCCATATTGGTTTCTTCATATGGGTTAACGGGGGAACAGGTCTTCCAGCACTGATCTATGAGCTGTTCGGGAAATGAAGTAGAGCTGTTCAGGAATGAAGTGGTCTACTCTCCTTTTCTGCAAGCATTCATACACAGGTGGGTGGCCATTTGTCAGGGATGTGTAATAGTAGATTCCTAGGACTGGCTAGATGATCTGCAAGATCTCTTCCTACTCTTACATTTTGTTATTCTATAGTAAGTAGTAGCAGTCTCTGGAGTTGTATGCAGCCCTGGAATTGCCAGGAATTGAATCTAAGACTTTTTACAAGTAGCGTACATCCTGTGTCTCTGTGCCTTTTCTTTCCATTGAATGGTTTGAGAAACAATTATCCATCTATAAGCAGAGGAATTGCTCAAGTTAGCATTTAATTGCATGACATTTTGAAAAAGAATAAAAGATGAGACTTCTCAACCTGTTACAACTGCAAGAAATGCTGCAGATGGAAAGGATTTTTTAAAACATCTACCAAAAATTCCATTCCTCTAATTGATCAGTTCCACTATATTTATTAGAAGCATCTCCAGGATTTGCAGGGATGTTAGCATAAAGGACATGGAAGACAAAACTGCTTTCAAACCACATTCTGTCATATAAAATAAGTGTCAAAAATATGCTGTCTTTAAGTTGTTTTCTAGATTTACAGTCACATATAAGTGTTCCCTCCCTTCTTTTCTTTTTCAAAATAAGGGTCTACAGTTTGAATCCATATGCCAAGACTGAGGTTTTCTGGTATTCAATGAGGCTAGTACATGAAAGCTGTCTTTCTTCATTTCAAATCAATATTTTCCCCCCAAAGATCTCTTCATATTTTGAGATATCAAAACAAATATTTTTCCCAGTCCTTTCCCCACACTCTTCTTGCCTGTGTCTTCTTTCCATTTGGCAAAGTACATAGAATAATATTGTAATCCCTTGTGGCAGAAAACAGAAACATGTTTTCCATCAGAGTTTATTACATTTTTACCCTTTCCTTTCTTTCTTTTAATTTATTGTTTTGATCAAGTTATTCAAATGTCCTGGGACATAGGCCAGTCTTAAACTTGCAGACAAACCATAGCATGGATCTCTTTTGTACTTTGGCCATGTACTAGCTATAGTACATAGTTAAGCAGCTCCAGTTCCTTCTGAATCATTTTGCTTCCATGAGACATTTTTTTTTAAAAAAACGTTTTAATTAGGTAAGCTTTATTTCACTAGAAAGATACAAAGAAGGTTATGGAACTTCATGGAGGATAAGACAGAATTGGCTATCTGTACTACTTGTGAGATCAAAGGCAATATGCCTCTTGATACTGGTGGAGGGACCAGGTCCTGTTTCATTCATATCCTGCTTCTAAGCTTCCTTTAGCATCTGGCTGGCCATTGTAGGAAACAAGAGATTGGATTGTAAGAGGAGAGCACTTTTTATAGCTGTAATTGCTGTGATAATAATGGCATGAGGTTAAATAAGGGGTTAATTTTGCCACAATATCTTAAAATGTGCAGTTTGGAGTTAATTAATGGTTGTATATCCATACAGCCAAGCAGCCAAGAGAAGCTAAAGAACTTTGGGCTTGACAGCTTACATATATTGTATGTACAACAAACAAACAAAGGAAATGCTAGCTTGTTCTGTCCAAGGGTACTGGTTGTGACATTACAGTTTGGGCATTCAGTGCATACAGCTCTGAAGTCTGTTTTATGTTTGAACTTGATAAAGTGGGCCAATTCACTGAATTCACTCTGCTTACCCAGAAAATCAAATAAACTCTCATCTGTGGGACACTTATATTTCAGAAGCAAAGGCAACATATGCTCTCATTTTGAAGACTGTTCTTCATATTAAGCATGCTCATGTTTTTAATATTGGTATTTCTTTTGTGCTGTAATCACCTGTAGCCCAAACCACAGACATGGAGGAAGGTCCTACTTGGTCTCCCTGGGTCTCAAATTGACACTTTTGGTGGCATCATTTCAAGCCATTTTTGGAAATGTTTAAGAATGTTTTCCAAAGTCTCAATCACTCCTGAAGCTAAAGGATGCGAAGAGGTTACACAAGTCTCTCCCATCTCCAGTTTTATTTTGTAAGAGATTCAAATGGTAGGAAATATGCGAGATGCTGCTTTGGTCCAGTTGACACAAACACCTCCTGGCTTGACACGCATGCTCTGGGCTGGTGAAATCCAGGAAAACTTTGAGAATTTCAGTGAGAAAAAAAATGTGGTTATTTATTTATGTAACAATTTCACTTCAGTGCAGTGCTACTCTTATTTACTTCAGTAAGGCTTACTTCTGTTTGTGGGACTGCCTCTCCCCAGTCATGTCTATTGGTTTCATCAAAGCTGGAATGAGAAGCATGCTGCAAGTCCTATAGATTACAGAGTGTCATCTGGTGGGACCCAGGAAGAGGGCCTTTTCTGTCACAGTGCCTGCCCCCAGAGATCAGATTGGCACCAACCCTGTTGGCCTTTCTCAAGACCTTGAAAACATGCCTGTGTTCTCAAGCAAGGAGGTCAGAATGTCAGTTAGAGCCCATAAGGTAGCTGTACTGAGGGCTGTTTGTTGTTAACCTTGGCTGCCAGCTATGTATTTGTTTGGTGTTGATATTATTTTAATTATTGTAGCTGCCAAGAGAACAAAGTGACTCAACAGAGGTGGGCAGCCATATGAATAAAATAAAATAAAATAAAATAAAATAAAATAAAATAAAATAAAATATAATAAAAAATAAAAATATGTACAGGAGTGTAGCTCTAAATGCAGGAATGGAGCTGTATCCACAGTGTCTTTAAGGGGTCAAAGAGTCAAGATGGCAACCACAATCATGCAGTCGAGCCACCAGCGGGGAAATAACCATTCTTTTTTCAGCTGTCTGATCAACCAGCTTTATCTTGACTACATTCTGATTTGTTTCTGGGTTTTTGTTGTTGTTGTTGTTCACATTTTATTTTCCTATATCTCATGAAATAGCATGGACTCACAACAGATGAGGAAATCTTTGAAAATAATACTGAGTTATTAATGAGTCAGTTCTGCTGACTATGCTTATTTTAAGGATGAAATAACTCCTTGCTGTTTGGGTTGGCTTCCTTTAATAAACAGAAGCAAGACACTGCAGTGTTTTGGAATTATTTGTCTCCTGTATCTTCACCAGTGGCTTTTGTTGAGTCATCTGGAACTATATGAGTAATTAATTATCAATCTCATTATGTCTACATTACCTTTTTCAAGAAGACCTACAGTTCAGGCACAGCCATCCATAAAAATGGTATGAATAGTCTCTTCCAATTTCCTGATGTATTATATGCTAGTATTTTATATTTAAAAGAGAAATGTGCATGCTGCATCTCCCTCCAGCCTCAATGCTTTATTGTTCTAATTTTAAAATTGATCAAGGTCAGCTGTTGTCAACTCTAGCATATGTGTTCCTCAATGTAACTGGTTTTGCTTCCTTGCATTTACTACCAATCCCCCCCCCCCCCATTTTTTTTTCTTTCTATCTTTCTCTCTCCCCTGTTTTGGTATAAGAAAGACACATCTGAAACAAATTAGTTACCTCACTTTGCTTAAGAGCAGAGACAGGCAAGTAAATATTTAAATTACTGTTGGATAAGCAGAATGCTTCACTGCAAAGAATAAAAAAGCTATGTAATCACAATATAGATGGTGTCATTTAAGCACAATGCAACTGCTTTGTCAGGCTGTCCCAGAAATGAACTGAAGTCCCACCCTGACCCACTAAACAAATGAGTTTCTCAAGGAGGTCCAATTCCCTCTCCTTACCCACTTTTGTGCCCAACAAATATGTAAATTTGAATTCCTAAGAAACTGAAAGTGGGCTTTGCATTAAATGTGGGAAATGCTTCCACTTGGGATTACCTTGAGAGTTCTGTATCGAAAGGCAGCATGGGGAAAAGATGGAAAACAGATTTGACCTCCCCTTGATGATTCCTCTTTTAGGCTGAACTTTGGTGGCATCTTTTCCTAGCAGTGCAGTGCTTGAGGGTTCTGACTATGTCTCCATGCCAGAGTATTGGTGTCCAGAGACAAAGTATTAGCAGAGGTGTCTACTGCCACCCTGCTTATTTAACCTATATGCAGAGTACATCATGAGAAATGCCAGGCTGGAAGAATCACAAGCCGGAATTAAGATTGCAGGGAGAAACATCAACAACCTCAGATATGCAGATGATACCACCCTAATGGCAGAAAGTGAAGAAGAACTAAAGAGCCTCTTGATGAGGGTGAAAGAAGAGAGTGCAAAAGCTGGCTTGAAACAACATTAAAAAAACTAAGATCATGGCACCTGGACCCATCAATTACTGGCAAATAGAAGGGGTAGAAATGGAAGCAGTCACAGACTTTATTTATTTGGGCTCCAAGATCACCGCAGATGGAGACTGCAGCCATGAAATTAAAAGACACTTGCTCCTTGGGAGGAAAGCTATGGCAAATCTAGATAGCATATTAAAAAGCAGAGACATCACCTTGCTGATAAAGATCTGCATAGTCAAAGCTATGGTTTTTCCAGTAGTAATGCATGGCTGTGAGAGCTGGACCATAAAGAAGGCTGAGCACCGAAGAATTGATGCCTTTGAACTGTGGTGCTGGAGAAGACTCTTAAGAGTCCCCTGGACTGCTAGGAGGTCAAACCAGTCAATCTTAAAGGAAATCAACCCTGACTGCTCATTGGAAGGATTGATAATGAAGCTCAAGCTCAGATACTTTGGTCACCTAATGCGAAGAGAGGACTCTTTGGAAAAGACCCTGATGCTGGGAAAGATTGAAGGCAAAAGGAGAAGAGGACGGCAGAGGATGAGATGGTTAGATAGCATTACTGAAGCAATGAGCATGAAACTGAGCAAACTCAGGGAGGCAGTGAAGGACAGGAAGGCCTGGCGCAATATGGTTCATGGGGTCACAAAGAGTTGGACATGACTTAACAACTGAACAACAACAACTGTGGGAGGAACAAGAGGGAGCAAATGACAAAATCAGCATCACATGATAGGAATGCAAGCTGTGTCCCTTTGTATGTGTACAGTATGGAGCTTGCATTAAGACAGTGTGACTTGTTTTGTCATTCTTTTTTTTTTTATTAGAGTTTTTTGTTCTTAAAAAACAATCTTACCAAACATTGAACAACAAGTCAAATCGGGTTACAAATACAAATGTGCATAATCATGTTGTCATATTTCTAATATATCCAAGTATATATGTATCATCAATAAAGATAAAACTTCACATATTATCTAATTAAACTTCTTAACTTTTTCTGTTACTCTTTTTCATATTTACTCTCTAGCCAGGCATAAAAAACCTGCCATATTTTATAGTATTCAGTATCTTCCTTATCTCTAATCTCCAGTGTCAACCTATTCATTTCTGCACAATCTAATATCTTCCTTATTATATCTTCATCATTCCGTATCTTTTCCCTTACCAATTTTCCACCAACATTTTCCAATGTTTTGTCATTCTAATGATATCATCAGATTCTGCACACATGTCTGAGTACTTTGTAAGAATTCTGAGAAGGCAAGCATCATTCCTCTGATTCAAATTACTGTTCTCATACATATTGTTTGGAGGAAAGCGCATCATCAAAGTTCCCAGATACCCTGCATTTGTCATATTGTCACCAGAGTTACGTAGTTATCATATGTATTGATTTGTAGTCCTTTAGTTCCTAAATAAATTGTGCAATTTAATTTATGTGAAGATATGAATAGACAAGTATTAAACATGGAGTACTTGAGACCTGCTCAAAGCAGGCCATAGAAGCAGAAGGATTTTATATGGGTAGATTTCAGCATATGCAGCATGTGGAAAAATTCTAGAATTAATGAAGATTCCTAAGTAAACAAAACAAAATGAGCAATTGTTCCCCAAACAGGAGATGGTTTCCAAATGAAGTGGACAAGACAATGACACTCAAATGGAAAAGTACCAAGGTACATGAGAAAAGGGCCAATCAGCAGTACTTGGATGGGAACTATAATACTGCATAATCATCATGTAATTCTTGTGGTACTCAAATCTAGTTTGGCCAGCTAGAGTTCGAACTGGGATATATATGGATGTGTTCATACATAATACGCTATATGCATGCATGCATGAATATTAATGAAGGATTTAAAACTTTTCCTTTGGAAAATGAACCATAAAAGCTATAATCCTGCATTTGTTTCTATGAATTTGGAGTCTCTGACTAAGTAAGAACACAAGTGTAACACTGGAGGTATTACAGAGAACTTCTTTCTGGCTCTCCATGGGATACATATGGCTATGGGAGATGAGGATAGATCCTTACTATTTTTAAATATACTAATTGGTCAAGGGATTTTTGTCAAGGCTTATTAATTAATTAATCTATAAAAAGACTAGAATCTTTTACAGCAGCACTAGGATTTTGGTGTAAAGGCTTCTTCTTTTGACTGATGATTTCTGGGTTGACCATGCAGCCAAGTGAAAGAGATCCTTTAGCCTTTTTTTGTTTTTTTAAAAATTCAAGACTTTCCATGGTTTTGTTTTCTTTGAGGAAATGATGATGCCAGCTAGACTTTGCTTTTGATTATTCTTTGTCCCACTATGGTATTTTCTGGAGGCAAGAGCCCAAGGAATGGGCGGTGGGAATCACTTTTTACTCCTGTTCATAATTTCCTATTTATTTGCATGTGCTATGCATTAATAGCATATCAGTCTCCTACATACCAATTGCCAGAACAGGATCAAAACGTGAACCAGTCTGAACAAAATGCTGTCCAGCCACAAATCAACAACAGGCAGCATTTAGATGGAAGTCCTGAAGCAAAAGATTGAACTAACTGTAAAAAAAGACTTCGAAAAGTTAAATTTGACTGCATACCAAAAGAGGGAAAAATAAATAATTGTACAAAAGTCTTTGTGTGGTCCCTAGCATTAAAAAAAGAAATCCAAACAAAATCTGGAGCAAATTATTTTTGATATAAACAGTAGGACCTGAGGCTTGCCTAACATCATCTGCCGAATTATAAATTAATATGGGGAATGGGAAAAGCTGTCAGAGACAAGAATGTAAAATGAGTAAAGTAAAAATAGATCTGTGTGTCTAAGGCAATGTTTTTAAAGCTATTTTGAACTGCATTCTTGTCCTCTACAATCTAAACTTGGGAAATAATATATAAATGCCCTTCCTGTAATTCTTTTTTCCTTGCATTGCCTCCTTTAAGTTTATCTTAAAATTAGCTCCCTCTTTCAGGACTTGGATGCAATGTACTTGTCAAAGTAAATTGATATGTTAATCATCCCCTTTTCTCTGACTTTTCAGACCTTCTGTAATTATCTCAAGGAGTCAAATACTAGGACTGAGAGTGAAATAAGAGTGCACAGAAAATCATGCCTGATTCCATAGCTGGATGGGCCAAATGATGAGCCTTTTCTGATGATGACAGAGAATGGTCTGGCCACCATATGCAAGTTCTGAGATCTCAGTCTGGCAGCTGGCAAGAAGATCTAAGACTGATCAGTGATTTTGTCAGGGATGTGCAAGACACTGGAAGAGTGCAAATACGAGGGGTTAGCATGGAAAAAGTGAGGCAGCTGAATCCTCTGGAGTTCTAGGCAGGACTGCTTTGAAAGCGTTGCTAAATCATCTCTACATTTATGTGCATGCACAGCCACTGTGCTTTGTCGTCAGCCACACATGCCTGTGTACGATCAACCTGGGAAAGCCCTCAAAGCAGCACCACAGAGGCATTTTGAGGATGAAGTTGAGTAAGTGCTGGAGTCAATGCTATAAAGGGTTTCTTTTCAGAGCATTGCTTCAAATGCTGCACAAGCTCCAACTTTGTTAAAGGAAACAAGCATATATATTGCTATAGATTTTTGAATTTCACCTTCTTGATCAAAAGTGATTGAGTGCCTTTAATAAAGCTTTTGGATTCAAAGGAACAGATAGTGCTTTCTGATTGATTGGACATATAGCTTTCAGTGCCAAAGGACAGCTGTCCCTAAGCATTTATGCCAAAATCTTTTGACACTATGGTTAACACAATATCGTTCTTTCTTTGCCACTATAGGACCCATCCACTATTTACAATGGAGAAAGAGTAGAAAGACCAAAGACAGCACATGCTGAGCTATTTATTGATCTTGCAACTGGATAACTGTGCTTTGCCACTACCCTAAAGTAATTGAGAGTTTAAACCCAGTGAACATGATCGGATGTCTTTGCATCATTAACCCAGCACAGAATTTATGTGGAAAGAGCTGCAGTTAATCCATAGGATTAAACTGCCCTGGATATAATTGGCAGTCAGATCCTTGGTTACACAGGCAGCTTTATCTTGAAGCAAAGATTGCATATTGGCAAAGCAAGATTCTTTTGTGACTGCAATAGTGAAGCTGCTGCTCTTGATACCTAGTTGGTTCAAGCAGTCATAGAGAACAGACCAGTCAGCAACCAAGAAAGGCATCACTCCGTAAGACAGATAACTGCTCACTGTCAACATGAACGAAAGCCTTTACGTAACTGTTGCAGGCACTGGTTTTAGCATAAGGGGATGCTTTGGCTCATTGGAATCTTTGATAACTTTAATTTTTATTGATTTAGGCATTATTTTCTCTTAAAGGGAGGGGCTAAAACATCTTTGCAAATACCATGTAGACAAGTTCAAAGCATGCTTTCTAAAGTGGACAGGGTAGATTTATGCATAAAAATTAAACTGGTTTAAAGTGCTTTCTTCAAGTGAGAATTGCATGAAGTCAGCCACATGCAATTATTGGGTGTGAAGATAAGGGTTCTTCCTTAAAACTGAGTTAAAATATTATTCACCAGACTTTGAGCTGACATAAAACTATTCCAAGTATAAAATGTGTTTCCCCAATTGGTGATCTCTGTTCTGTACAGGAATGATGCTGGCATATAGTGCTATCCTCATTTGCTTTATACAGAGCACATTAAAGACAAAAACTGGCAGTTTTCATGGACTTTCTTTCCTTCTCCTTCCACCAAAGCCAGCAGGAATATATCCACCAATCACTCTGCTTAACATGGGATGGGAATAGACATAAGATGAGATTTGGCAGATGGCTGGAATCAAGAGTTTAACTATCTGTCAAAATTGTTCATGTTTTGCCCAAGTGTTTTGTGCAGGTCTATTCAAAGGGAGCCTGCCTGCCAACTTAAATCACTCAGGCTTCTTTTGGACATGGTTTTAGGGGTATTCTAGAAAAGAGCTAAATTCATGTGCAAAAGTAACCTGAACAATACCGACCTGTTAAGACAGTTGCACTATGAAGCAGAGAGATAGAACCAAATCACTGTCTCCCATTTCACTGTGCAGTCCCCCACCCCCCAACCACCACCATTGGTCAGCTGCAGGTTCAGGCTGGCCCAGGTATTAGAATCAGGGATTGGCTTGGAGAACTGGCAGGTATGGACAGAGAGGCAGGTTTGAAAGAACTGGACTCATCTGATGCCCAAAGAAGAATGGCCCTGGAAGAAAGTGCTCAGGGACCAAAGGGAAGGGACACATGCACCAGGTTCAAGTGCTCACTAGTGATCTCACCTCCTAGGGCTCACCTGACTGCACTACAAACAGAATGGTTGAAGCACATCAGATTGTATTCATGTCCAAACCCACGCCAGGATAAGTAAGAAAACAAAACTTAAAACCAGTACAGGTAAAGATAATTTAGGGCTTCCTCAGGTAAGGGCTGGGAATCAGATGATGGCAACCTCATGAAGACACAGCATAAAAAAAGAGGATTCCAGGGCATGCTGGAGCTGCTGTTAGATGCCTTTGAGGAAAGGCTCTAAAATGTGTAGGTTAATGGAAATCAGGAATACCCAAACCATTCTGATATCAAAATGGCCTTCAAATATTCTGAGCTTGACATAAAATACAACATGCTTCACAAGTTTTGATTTAGGTCAGTGTAAGGCTTAACCCTTCCCACCAGGATCATTTCAAGTGTTCCAGTTGCTCTAGAAATGTGATTGGGTTGTTGTTTTATGGCTTCTGAGATGATAGCTCCACAGAAACTTCTATTTGAAAATCAAAGTGGCTAGTCCACATTGGTTGGCCCCACTTTGACCTTTTATTCAGATAGTAATTCACCACAGTGAAGCATTTTGTTTGGTGAGGCAGAGCATCTTGCCTCCATAAGAGGAAGACCCCTACTGAGGCAGACCATAGCTGTTCCATGTGCTGTGGGGTTAATAAAAATAGTACTGACCAACTTTCTACCATCATATCTGGACACAAGGGGGAGAGATGTGTATTATACCCAAGCAGTGATTATGATGTGATGTGCAAGTGATTCATATATGATTTTTGCACTTCACATGTTAAAATTATAAATCTCTCATGTAGGTAATGTGTGGTCACCATCTGGAGATTATATTAGGGAAAGATTTGAACTTGACCCCTAGTGACAGAGGCCAGATCCATATTTTATACTTACCCCATTTCTCGAGTGCAGGAATGGATGTTGTCCCCTACCTATTTCCAGCCTATTGCAAATGCACCCTAATCCCCATGCTCCAAAAGTACTATTTTCCATCCTGAGTCACCTTAAGCCCTTCCTAGCAACTGATTTACCATGATTCGTTTCAACCTAGTGACATCTCCAATGCCTATTTTCTACTGTCCCTGGCATGTACCCTGTCCTCCAGCAGCTAGCTGCTTCCCTGCATGTCCATTTCATCGAGGGCATCTTCGTTATGTTTTCAGCTGGTCTTCTCCTTCTCCTTCTCCTTCTCCTTCTCCTTCTCCTTCTCCTTCTCCTTCTCCTTCTCCTTCTCCTTCTCCTTCTCCTTCTTTCTCCTTCAGATAAATCCCATAACACTAACTCTCTAGAAGGAAACTATGTTCACAAAATACTGTCTCTTTGTTCTCTCAAAACCACCATTGTCTTTGTAGTATCTCTCCATTACCTCATAGTTCCCTTTAACTACCTCACGGATCTCACTAAACGCATGTTGTGCTACATCTAGCCAGTTACTTTGCTATTCTACCCAACTACGTTTATACTCTCATTTGCATAATTCTATAAAAAGGGATTGCATCTCCTCACTTTTAGGACTTGTTTTTCACCTCTGGTATCATATTAAACCAATTTGTGTTTCAATGGAAATTCTCCTACAAACCTGAACCATAGGTTCCTCATTGCTACCAAGTTTTATGGATCCATGGTGGAACAAACAACCTGCTTTAAGTACTGTGGCATAATAGTAAAAGTAGATCAATGGTGAGTGGGGGCGGGGGGGGAGAAATAAAGGGGCAGATATTAATTCAAATGAGAGAATGTGGGAAGAGGTGTGAAGGCATCCGTGTGTGCAAACATCTTGAAAAGATGTGAATGGTGGCCAATGAGAAGTGAGTCCTAAAGGAAAAGGTAGGCACTGGTAGACCCACCCACAGAGGAGCCAGAGAGTGTGGTTTGCCTTCCAGAGGGGCCAGAGAGTATGGTTTGTCTTCCTTGCCTGGATGAGAATGGCAAGAAGCAGGGAAACAAGCAGTCAGGTCCTACAGTGGCCATGGCCTAGACCAGTGTTTCTCAACCTCAGCAACTTTAAGATGTGCAGACGTCAGCTCCCAGAATTCCCCAGCCAACCCAGCTGCATTGCCAAACCACTGCAATCCAGACTGAAATTTCTTCGGTTAGCTTCAGGAACAGCCAGAAGAAGCACAGGAGAGAAGCAAGCTGCAGTGCTGAATTGCCCTAAATGTGAGATGGCTGTAAAAATTGAGTTACTGGCCAGATACATTGTAATATTCAGTTCAGGAAAAAAGAGAAAAAGGAAAAGTTCAGAACCTTCCTGCAGCAAAATATAAAGTGGCAACATGTCCATTCCATTCTGTCATCTAGAAAGTGTTAGAAAAGCAGAAAGGTGTCAGTTCACATTCTGAAGCAGGGATTTTTTTCTCCCAACTTTTTAATTTGGTACAAATGA
Organism: Liasis olivaceus; assembly: GCA_030867105.1. NCBI lineage: Eukaryota > Metazoa > Chordata > Lepidosauria > Squamata > Pythonidae > Liasis > Liasis olivaceus. The sequence goes on from CM061349.1 coordinate 40,649,377, forward strand.
GAATCTGAAATGCAGGGATGAAAATATTCTGTAGAAGGGAACTCAAAATCTTCAAAAGAAGAACCTGTCAGTGTGAAAAATGTACATATGCACACAAAGGCACACAAATTCTTATGTATTGGTTCCAAATGAAACTAAAGCATTGAAAGTAGAACTCTGTGTGAAAAAATAAAAATTAAAAATAAATCCCTGAAACCCAGAATTTCTGCTGATATCAAAGTATGTTCTTTTGAGCATTGATAAAAAGTGAGCAACAAGAGAAAAAATAATCTGATATATAGAGGTAAGACACGTGTGGCAAATAATAAGCAACATTTTCCTGGGTAGATAATCAGTATCTCCAGATAGTAGACTTTAAATAAACTGTACTAACTAACTCAATATCAAGAATAAAGAGTTAGAGATAATGTCTCGGATAGCAAAATGCAATGCTTCAGAATCTCAGGCTAGGAAATATAAAGGAGAATGATGGACAATAAAAAGGCAATTATGTGCCATTTGAGCATCCTTTCAATAATCATTGCTGTGCCTCAGAAATGTGGAATGGTCGAGTCAGAAATGATGAATGGTGTAATTGACTGTTTCGTGAACTAAGGTGTCAGATGCCCTCTGGAGAGGGACCATTCACTCAGTCTCCTAGGGACCAGATTGATTTGCACAAATTAGAGACAGAGAAGCGATTGAAATCCATCACTGAAAAATACAAGGGACAAATGCAAACATTCCAGAGATTGGGGGGGGGGGGGGTTGACCCAGAGGAGGCAGCTGAAGCTGCACATTTGAAAATGTTGGAGGTCAAACAGGAATGGAGAAAAATGATCCACATTTTTATTGCAAATGTAATTCAATTGCTTTTGCTGAATAAAAATGCAAATCAAAAATGCCCATTTCTTTCATGATTTGTCTTTAACTGATCTTTGTGATTCAGTTCACCAATTAAAAAAATAGTGTAAAGAAGTAAAGATATTTGGAAAATATGAAAATATTTTGTCCTGGCGCTGCAAGCTTCCTGGCTTGGACTTGGCAGAAGTGGTCCAGACACCTGATATGGTTAAATAGCTCAACAAGGGAGTCGGGAGAGGGCAATCAAGCAGTTAGGCTTCCTGGCTCAAACTCAGCAGGAGCTGTCCAGATACTTCACAAAGCACTGCTAGATAGGAATCTATACTATATGGTATGCAAGAATGGAGCCCCTTTAAGCAATTGATTGTCCTTTGCCAACATGACAGTGAAGTTCCCTCTTACATCCGCTGTGGTTTAAATCGGGACTTCTTTTTTCCATCTTTCCCATGGTTTAAGGGATACTTTACTTTGGCAGTTTGTTGTTGACAGGATCAGTACTCCTGCTTTGCGAAATTTTAGCTCCCAATATAACTCTCACAGGGACTGAGAAATCCCTTAGTCTACCTTCAGAGTTATTTTTGTGAAGTTCCTATGAGGGAAGACCCCATCCATTTGTGCCAACTTGAGATTCCCAGCAGAAAGGCAAGGCAAGATATAAGTGTAGGGGTGTGTGTGTGTGTGTGTGTGTGTGTATGTAAACATACACACAGTTATAGTCTTTGTATCTGTCTATCTGATAATGAACTTGCACAATGCATTACACATTAAGGCAAATTGCTTGCAAACTGCTTGATAGGTAAAGCTGCATATACAGTTCACATGCTTGGAAAAAATGGGCACAAAAGAAATGTACAAGGTCTTCACATATACTTTTATGTAGAAATGGGATGAAATGGGAAAAAAGTGGCAAAATGGAAAAAATAGAGAAACTGAAATGAATGGATGCATTTGTCCCTAAATCAAGGGGTTGCTGAAGAACTTATTCTCCAATACCTATTTGTCTTGGGTTTATTTCAGATTTTTTTTAAGCAAAAGGAGCCAACTTGCTGTTCTTTAAGTTCCCATTTTCACAATCACAATAATATGAATTGATGCTGCTGGAACATGAACTCTAGGATGTAAGCATTTCCCAAGAACCACTGGAACCATCTTGTTTAGTGGCATAATTTACCATCTCTTTTCATTGTCACAATAACCCTGCAATGCATATTACATAATGATATGTTAACTCATTTAGAGTCACTCACCAAGCTTTATGGCTGAGTGGGGATTTGAACCTAAATCTTTCCTGTCTGGTAGCAAATCTCCATATTGCATGAAGCAAAAATAATCATAGGAAGTGGAATGAAGTCCATGATGATTATGCCAACCCTTAGACTTTTCTTACCTCCTTTCTCTTACAACACAATTACAAGGCTGAACAGTAAAATAGATTCACTGTATCTACATCAACTTCTTATTGTTGTCTAATATGGAATTTAAGCTATGATAAGTTCTTGAGAACTGTCCTTTTTTCAACATTTTCATTATACCAAACATGGATTCCAGAATAGAAAAGCTTAGTTATTCAAGATGTGGCTGTCTCTGTGTATGTCTGGGTGTGAACTGACCTTCTGATGAAAAAAGAGGGGAAAGGCAATAAAAGAGACTGGGAAGAAAAAGAAGTCTGCTTTTTGCTTATCTGCTTTTTTCCTATTATAAGGAACAGATTTTCTCAAAGGAATAAAACAGTAAGACAGTATGAATGAGGATCTTTCATGGAAATTATTCCTGTATTCATAATATTTTCTTAGCAATTTACTTTTATTGCTAATTTCTTTTATCAAATTCTTAAAAGGAAGGGAAATAAGTTATGTTTATACATTAAGTCTCAATATATCCTCTCGAGCAGGATCTCTATTTTGATAGAAATCCTGTAACACTGATTTCCACAGTACAGTAAAGTCATAGCCTTTAAGGCCTTTATCTTTAAGATTTCAGGAGATAGGTAGCATTAGGTTCACATAAATCACTGTTCAGAAGTGGTCCATATCCACAGCAGCACCATTCTCTGTTCAACTTAAATCTAGCCAAGGTAGGTGATGATCTGTAAAATCCCAGTCACAACATAGCTGTTCCTCTGAAAGTTAAACTGAAGTCAAAATCCCAGGGAAAGTCTCCCACTCAACCTATTTTTTTTTTAAATTTAAAAATCATTTTGAAAAAGAACATAAAAATAATATTTAAATGTTTAAATGTAGATATGAATAGAAAACCAAAGCAAATATAGCTTGGTATGCAAATATTCATGGCAGTTACATGCAGATCACATCATCCACCTTTAACTTAAATTGATCAGCCCACATAGCCCATCCTGTATCTTGATGCAGGTAAACTTTAGCAGACAGGTGTATAGGTCTGAAAGGGTTTTCTGAAAATTAATTATTTTAATGAATCATATATTATTTTATTATATTGCAAGTGATTTGTAAGGAGGGATTGAAAGCAACAGGAGTGTTCTGAATTCCAGCAACACCACCCACTTTTTGGATCCACTAATTTTTGAAGCATAGTCCCAGAGTCCCTATCAAGCATCCCTGTATACTGGGCACCTTGCCTGATTCAGTGCTACTTGGCTTCTGGTACCCATAGAGAGACCCTTTCTGTCCCATAGAAACAGAGAGTTGTCAATGTTTATTTCAGTATATTGAGATTTGAGATTTATTATTTTAAATAATAAAATAGATTCACTGTATCTACTGAAGGCTTTCCCTTTTTGACAAAAGCACACAAAAAGATTTGTCCTGAAATTTTGGCAGTGTTATTTATGGTGGCCCAGCAAGAGTCTGGGTGCCTGCATCTGGTTTGCAGGTTAACTGTGCCTACTTTAAACCACATGCAGTCAACTCAAGGAACGAAATTCAGAAAGAAATTAAACTATTATTATTATTATTATTATTATTATTATTATTATTATTATTATTATCTATTCCTTTGATTAATATGTGAAGTTCTTGGAGAAAGTTACATGCAAGAAACTTTAAATTCTTACTTTTGGTGTTCAGTTTACAGTGTTGTATATCTGTAGTAATCATAATGCCTGCAGAACAGCAAGATGCTGAGAAGTAGCACACATGCAAAAGAAAAGAAAAGAAAAATACTAAGGGCAAACAGTTCTTCATGCTTTACCAAAAGGTTACAAGTTCCATTTGCTCACTTCAACTCTCATGTGGATGTGTTTAAAGAAGAGAGCACAAGAAAGAGCACAAAAATATGTTTTTCTAAAAGTGCAAGTACACAAAAGAGAGGCTAAAATAAAATTGTTCTGTTTTTAGATAGAAACAGCATGAAATCAGCTGAAGACAAACACCCATTTTGCACAATCTGTAAGGCTGCCTCTGCTCAATACAATCTCTAAGGAACACTGGAACCGCTCGTCCTGATATATGATCATCAGATCAGCATGGTGCCTGGGATATATTTTTGAACAGTTCAAGCCTTATCCTGTAGCTTTCAGCTGTCTAAAGGCTGAAAGAAATCTTCTAACATCTCATGAAAGACAAAAATCTGAATCAACAGCAAGAGTCTGGGCAGGGCTGATTTCAACATCTGGCATCTTTGAACAGCTGACAGGGGCAGAACTGATGCTTGCTCAGGACACTCTCTTGTTTATCATTCTGCTGTGGCAATCCAAGCATTTGGCTCCAGACCTTGGGTAAGTAGCTTGTCCATATGTTTTTTGATGACACACACAATTCCATGTTATTGGCCATGCTGGCTGGGACTGAGGAAGCTGAAAAATTGTGGAAGACCTGAGGTTACCTACCTCTCTTACAAGGCTAAATTAGCACCCTGAAATATATATGTATTAGAACACTGCCTTCACATAGCCAGATGTGCTCATGAGACCACTGACAGAAAACTAATGGAGAGGCTAGCCACAAACCTAGAGCCAACCTTGCGTAGAGACAAGTTCCTTCCAGCATAAAAGCAATTGGGTGCCTCCTGAAGGATTAATATGGGGCAAATACAGCCTTCCTTACTCTCCTCAATATTCATTGACAGACTTTTCTGTTTCTTCAATTACTTTCAGTGGTTCCCTGCAATTGTTTGAGATGGAGATCAGGGACATTGAAGTTGCCTATCTATTGTGAATATCTATGCATTAGATCTGGTAACCACATTGATCTGTTCAATGGTTATAGTCTTCCCAATATAATGTTATGTATCATAGCTCTATTTAAATGAATCTTGTGCCAAAAATCTATCTTGCTGTTTCTCAAAGGTTTTCTTCCCCTATATTACAGGGAAATGAGATGAGAAAAAGGACAGTGATGAACCTTTTCAAGAAGCACATCCTGTGCTGCCAGGGTCCAGTAAGCCAGCCTCATCATAACTTCTCTGAACCCATTAGATACTGACACAAGCCAGGAAACTCCTCCACCCAGCTTTTAAAAAATGCTGCCATTTGAAGAGGGAATGGAGAGATGCAGGGATGCATCAAGAGTAAGCTTACCATATCTTGCCTGCAAAAATTGGGATTACTACTAGATTGCAGCAACAAGTTAGATTTTACTTTGCGTCTTTTCTGCCATCTACTGAACATCTGGATATTTTGTGGCTCAGATATGGTATTCAGGAATTATCAGCTGAAGGAAGCTAGACCTCATCAAAGCCAGCTGGGTGGAGTCAGAGGTTGCTAATATTGAAGAATCAACTAGGGCTCAGTAAGATTATTGAAAAACATACAGACATACCTGTAGTGAATACTCTGTAGAATTCCTGCCTTGAAAATGTTTAGCTTGCCAGACTGTTTTGCAGAAATATTAGTTTGGTTTTGAATTCACTTTGTTGTTATTTCTCTACACACAATTACTGGGTGAGGGTTTTTTCCCCTTATATGTGTATGATGCATTTATCTTACTTCGATATTAGAGGTGGTGGATGGTGCATTCCTGGTGCTGTGTTCTGTCACACAGTTTTTTCTCATTCTGAGGCCTCCTTGGCTGCCTGTACTTTCCACTCAGAAAAAGCCCAAGGGGAGAAGTTCCCTGTTCATTTTCTCATGAGATTTAATAGAAGTGTGAGAAGGCAAATAGGCTGCAGATTTCTGGAACAAGGATTGTATAGTAGCACCTAGAATATTCCATGACCATCTTGCAACCAAATTAATGCAGGGCCACCATACTTTCCCCAAGAATATTTCACCAAACTTTTATCTTATCTTATCTTATCTTATCTTATCTTATCTTATCTTATCTATCTTATCTTATCTTATCTTATCTTATCTTATCTTATCTTTTTTTTTAAGAAATAAGAACTGAGAACTGGTAGGAAAAAAATGTTGGAGAAAATGTCTTCAACGGATTAACATAATTATAATAATTGCTTTTCAAATTTTATCTGTATACATAAATTAGCTTATGCAATTTTAAAGCATAGTTGGTTATCTTTTCTGTTGAAGGAGTTCTCTTTTCTCTCTCTGGATGATATAGGCTGGCTACTCTAATTCAGGTATAAGCTTAGCATGAAGCAAAGAAATATCAAGATCTACTTTCTTGTTCCTGGCCTGAGGCTGAGTTTATCACCCTGAAGAAAATATGGGGGTCCCCAATGGCTATTAGTAACAGGGGCTGAGCTCTGGCATAGTTGGACTAACTGAAAAGGAGTAAGGTAATGTGAACCTTCTTGAACATGGAACCAACCTTTTTTTTAACACCCCCTCCCTCCAAATAAATACAGAATTACTCATTGTACTCTTATCCAAGAAGACATCTGTTCATTTTTATTCTACTTTTGGGCAAAACTGTATAATGGCATCTGAAGACTGACTTTGTTTCCAACAATGTTGTATAAAGCTATAATATGGTACAGGAAGAAAACGCATCCAAACTGGAAAAGATGTGTATGTCAAAGCTCAAAGACCAGGCTAAGTTTAAACAATACCTGGTGTGTTTAGCATGATTTGGAAGAAGAGGTCACCCAATAAAGTAAAACATATGTGGACATATGCCAATCTGTTAATATATCTTCAAGAAAGTTAGAATACTGAATTTTCTACTACTTTTAGTAGTTACCATAGTAGGCATTGTTATTAATAAAAAGATAAATACCTATCTTTTGCTAATCAACTCATAACCAATATACTATATTCCTACAGGAAATGGACAACTTCCCTTGGTACAATTTTAGAATTTAGTTCCCATGCTTACCATATGTTGTTTCCAAACCTTTTCTTCACTTAAGCTTCTGGCCCAAACATTTTACTTCACCCTTTTATAACATAGCAAAAAAAGGTCCCTGCTACCTTATCCCACACCCCTTATTTTTTCTCTGGTCTTCTGTTATCTCACAACAGCCTGTCTATTCATCCCTTTGCTGTCAAAATCATGCCTCATTTTAATCAGGTTATGTCCTCAAATTTACATTGGCTTCCTGTCTTCTCCGTCACAAGCTCCTTGTCCTTATGCTCAAGGTGCTCCTTGGTCTTTCTATCCCTACCTCTTCATTCATATATTACAATGTGATTTATTAGTTTTGATCTCCACTTAACTTCACTGCAGGTAGAATTCTTACTCCATCAAAAAGATTCTGCCCTTTCTTCCTCATTTTGCTCTGAACTGCATCCTGAAGTTTTCAGTATAAATAATTTTTAAACTCCTAAATCACCATGCTTAAACCAATAAGCAGAAATAATACTAAGGCAGAGCATTTCATCCAATAAACAATAACATCAAATCAATACAGCTAAAAACCATACTGCATGTGGTCATATAGCCAGCAAATGACTTTTTGGAAAAAAAATGGGAAATCAAATTGATCTTTAAATCTCCTTTTAATTGTCAGCAAAGATGGGACCTATTGAGCCCCAATATTAGCATAACATTCCACAAATATAGGCCACAGCTGTGCTAAGTCTACCAGAAGTAAGGGTTTAAGTAGTTATAAGCAATCACATTTAACTAAGTCAAGAGAGAATGTAATTCAAAAGAAAAAAAGGAGCTTGGTTGATAGGCAGAGTTAGTTCCAAGCAGAGAAATTATCTGTGTTTTCCTGCATCATTCAGTTTGATGAAAGATAATTTGCTTTGGTACCTTTTTTCAAAGAAGAGAACTAGAGAAATTTTCATGGGTGATGTGTGAAGTTCTTACACTTATCTAGATAGAGGTGGCTATATGAATGTCATTGTGCAATCCTTTCTCTAGCAATCTCCTGTCTCTCAGTCTTCCCATGCTTCCATTAAACCCAAGGGAAGATCTCACACAATTCTTTTCACTTTGGTTTTTCAGTAGCAGTGCTGCTAATGTAATCCCTACCAAGGAATCCTGCCTTGAGTGACTGTTAGCAATAACACCTTCTCCTGAAAATGGTCTGTCCAAATTTTCTGTTCTCAAATTTGGTGGAGAATTAGTATTTGCTGGGAAACTAGTGGAGAAGGGGAGGAATTCACTCAATTGTTGAAGGGGAGCAGGATTGATTTATCATTTTTATAAGGCTGCCCGTCTACCTTGGGCAGCCTTATAAAAGTTGAGCAGCAAAGAAGATAAAACAAGTTTCACAATTCATTAAAAAGAACCAAATCAAGACCCCTAAAAAATCTTAATAATAGTGAGACAAACACATCTGCACTCAGTGCCTGGGGGTATAGTGAGGTCTTCACTGGAAGGCCACCAGGATTGGGGTTATCTGTAACTCAGTAGGGAGTCTGTTTCACAAAACAGATGCCATGACAAAGAAGGTGTGGGACCTGGACCATGTCCAATCTTCCCTATCTGGTAGGAGGGGCAAAAACCACTGGGGAAACACAGTCCAGCAAGTAACCTGGCCTCCTGCCATGTAAGGCTTTAAAGGTGACAACCTGCACCTTGAACTGCACATGGAAGCCTACTGGGAGCCAGTGAAGCTCATGTAGCACCAGTCTTATGTGGACATGCCATAGTGCACCCATTACTGCATGTGCTTCTGCATTCTGGACTGGCTGAAATTTCTGAATATTTTTTGAAGGCAGCCCAAGTAGAGTTCCTTGCAAAAGTCCAATCAGGAAGTGACTAAGGCATGCGTGGTCATGAGCAGCGCGTCCTGATTTAAGAATGGGTGTGACTGAGGCTCAAGATATAATTGTACAAAGGATCACTTGAGCAGGGGTGACACCTGCTCCTCAAAAAGGAACCATGAGGCCAGGAGAACTCTCAGATTGCATACCAGCTGTGCCTGGGGGAATATTATGTCATCCAGAGTTAATGATGAAAAATCACTAGATACAGGAAGCCCTAACTCCCACATCCATTCTGTTTTGTCAGTCTTGAGCCAAAGCTGGTTCTCCCCCATTCAGTCCTGCACAGCCTTCAGGCATTGGAAAAGCACCTGGATGACATAACTTGGGTGGCCTGGATTAGAGATGTATTCCTTAATCTTGCATTAATGGATGATCTGACATTTCATGTGTATGTTAAAGGAGTGGGGAGAAAATTGAGGTCTGTGGCACCCACAAAACAAGAGCCTAGGGTTAGACTTCTCCCCGCCTCCAGCACTGACTGGAACCAGCCTCAGAGGAAGGAGGAGAACCACTAAAGAACTGTTTTCCCCTCTCCCAATCCCTTTATCTGCAGAGAGATACCATAATAGATGGTCTCCAAAGTCACTGAGAGATCAAGGAAGCCCAGGATGGATACACTAACCCTATCCTGAGTCTGCCAGAGGTCACCCGCAAGTGTGATCAATATATCTCAGTACTATATTCTGGCCTGTAATGGGACCAGATAATGGGACCAGATAATCTTTCTTTAGAGCCCTCTGAATCTGCAGGCCTACCATTTCTCAACATCTTTTCCCCAGAATGGGAAGGTTGGAGATTGGATGAAAATTGTCCAGTACTTCTGGGTCCAAGGATGGCCTGTTGAGGAAGGGGTGGACTACTATCTCCTCTAAGGCAGTTGGAACTGTCCCCTCCTGCAAAGAAGCATTCACCAGCACTTGGGTCCAGCTATATGCCACCTCCTGGGAGGCCTTGACCAACCAGGAGAGGCATGGATCTAACACATAGGTGGCAGAACTAAGAGTCCCAAGAACCCTGTCCACTTTCTCAGGAGTCAGTGAATTGAACTCAGGCCAGATAATCAGACAAGACTGGGCCCATCATATCTACTTGAATAGCTGGAGGCCAACTCTGAGCAAATCTGAGTGACTTGCAAGATAAAGTGTAGCCTCACACTATGTATCACTGGGGACATTCAACAGCAATCATGTGAAAAGGAATACATGCACATCAGAGTTTGCACATAAGATTCCTCCATATGAAGGGGAATCTCAGGCTAACCACAATTCACCCATACCTTGAGAAACCCTAATGACTGCACATAAGTACATGCATATGGTTCCTTTGTACAAATTCAAACTAGTTTAAATTGTCCTCTACAATACTGCAATTATTTCACCTTTCACTAACAGTTGCTACCAGTTAGCATTCACAAAGCTAGGCTAAATGGAGCAATGAACCAAAGGGAAGGCATTTATTTGTTGGTTTAATTATGGCAGTTTCCTATGTTCCAGTGCATGTAGATGTTCCACAGTTCAGCCAGCAATGTAATAGATGATGGAATAACAAAAACAGAACTTGCCTGAAATCATGGAGTGGCACTGTACATCAGAATAACCACAATAACTGGGAATTCTAGGGGTTGAAGGCCTAACACACCTGAAGAATGCCAGGCTAAGGGAGCCTGATTAGTGATTCCAAGGCTTGATCCCCAGCCACATCCTCTAATTAGTGGTACACAAAACTTATGCTTCAGTGCTGCCTTTTATATTTCCCCAGCATATGGAAAATGTTCACTGTAGATACTTTCACAGCACTTCTGCAAAAAAATAATGATGTCCATCTTCACTATCTGATAGAGAGCATAGGAATTGTTATATGAGTCTCTGCTAAACAGCTGCACCCTGGAGTAAGCTACAGATCCTGATTAATTTTCATCAGAATGAGAACTAGTTTGGCAAATGTGAGTCTTAATACCCAAAGGAAAGAAATAACTTGGAACTGTCATTTAATTACATTTCAATTTATTTCAGCCTTCTTTTCCAGAATAATTTATAATTTTATTCTGCCTTCAAGAGAAAATCTCACTGTGTTTCTTATCAAAAGATAGTTATTTCTATCAGTCTTGGATCACAGTTTCATATCTGGTGGGTAGGGTTATTGCCAGGCTTATTGTTAAAGGAGATCTTGGTGCTTTGTACTACAGCAAAAAGAAAAAATATATATATTTTTTCTTTTTCAGAGCTTCACTCAAGCCTAAAGATGGTCTACAACTTTTTTAACATTATTTCACACCTGAAAGAATTTAGTACAGTGGTACCTCAAGATACGAACACCCCACCTTACGAAAAATTTCGAGATACGACCAGCTCCGGCCACAAAAATTTACCTCAACATGCGAACTCCGCCTCAAGCTATGAACCGGATCTGCGGCCATTTGCCCTGCTGCCACGTGGTCGCGGCTTCCTGTGGGCGAGATCGCGGTAGCAAGGAGGCGTTCGGTGAGGCTTGTGGTGTGTTTTGTGGCGTTTGGAAGGTTTTTGGTGTGCTTGTCAGCATGGCTCCAAAGAAAATGCAGAGCCGTACGTATTTACATTGTGCAAGATCTTGCCCCGTTCGTCAAGAGAAACTCCCGTGACACGTGTAGTTCACAAAAGAGGTTTACTCAAGCGTAACGCAACAGTTACAAGCAAAGCCAGGACTGGCTTGGTACAATACATTGGTTCCTTTATACCTCCCCTCCTTACAGGCTGCGGATTATCAGCGCCCCAATGATCCCCCTTAATTGTCCAGATGGCAGGTTCAGCCTGAGTCCCATTGTTCTTTAATTGTTGTCCATAGCCCTTGGCGTGGTCATTGCTTTCGCTGGGCTTTTGTCGCGCACACAGCCGGGAGCGGGAGCTTTCCCTCGGGCGTGCTGATTGCTCTTCCTCAATTCTGCGGCTCTTTCCTTTGTCCATAGCCCTTGGCGTGGTCATTGCTTTCCTTGGGCTTTTGTCCCGCACACAGCCGGGAGCGGGAGCTTTCCCTCGCGCGCGCGCTGATTGCTCTTCCTCAATTCCGCGGCTCTTTCCTTTGTCCATAGCGCCCGCGGCCCTCTGGTGTTAACAGATTAATGAAGAGGCGCCAGGTGGCCCTTTCATTAGCACTTCCTCTTTCTGCACTAGCGCTCGAGCGGTGAAACTGACCAAAGCGCGCCTGGGGAATTTCCTAGCCGTCCAATGCCGGCTGACACATTGAACCTTATGGGGAAATTTGCCTCGTGGTGTGACCAAATTCGGAGGGCGGAACGGATTAACCATATTTACATTGAACCCTATGGGAAAATTTGCTTCAGGATGTGACCAATTCGAGTTGTGATCAGAATCACGGAACGGATTACATTCGTATCTTGAGGTACCACTGTATTTCCACTAATATGTACACTGCAGATGTATAAGACCTGCAAATCCCAGAATTTCTAGACATCAGTCCTAACTATTCTGCACCTGTAAGCTGTTCCTCTTCTGTTTCTCATCCTAGCTTGACTCTAAGTTGGCTGAAGGAAATGCTGTTCAGACTGAGATCCTTCCCTCCCTTCCTCCCTCCCTCCCTCCCTCCCTTCCTTCCTTCCTTCCTTCCTTCCTTCCTTCCTTCCTTCCTTCCTTCCTTCCTCTCTCTGTCTATCTGTCTGTCTCCCCATTGTCAGAATTAGGTACATATGAGCTCCAGAACTGACATAACTTTTGGGGAACAGAGCTTTGTTTCCTGTGAATACAAGGCCATACTTAATCTCTCCCTGACATAAACACATTGAAATGATCTGTTCTGATCCATAGTGGTATATGTACTCTGGAAGAGCATTCTGTGTTTTATCAGAGGGAGATGTTCTTGCAAGAATATAAATGCAGATCCATTGACAGAGTTCTCTTCATCACGGATAAGCATTTATGCCTACTACTACATGCTCTGGGTTACTTCAATTAAACAATGCCAGCTGTTGTGACTCTGGAAGTGTGCCTTCTCTGTAGCAATGCCTGCCCTCTGGAATGGGGTTTCCCCCAAGATTCAAATGGCCCCTACTCTACTGGTGTTCTGAAGGGCCCTGAACACCTGGCTTTTTGCCCAGACCTTGGCAGGCACGATTGAAGCCCCCTTTTCTTCTTTTCTTTGTTCCCCATCCTGGTTTATTATCTCTGCCACCTTTGCTCTTTTTTGCTTTGTTTTTTATTTTTTTTATTTTGCTTGTTTTAAATGTTTGTGACAATCTGTAAACCACCCATAGTATCTGGGAGCTGGGTAGCATATAAATTTAATAAATTATTACTATTACTCACGAGCTACATACTCAGAGGCTGGAGGCTTATACGTGCCTAACTGGGAATAAGCCTCATGGTATATAATTAATCTTTCTTTTGAGTAGAAGTGCATAGAATTGTGTCGCAAATAAAACTGGACACAAATAAAAAGATAAACGTGCCCTCATGTGAAGTTGACTCCTGAAGTTCACATGTCTAAGAAACAGCCATGCTGAGAAAGGCTGATGTAAGGTGTGTCTTGCTTAATTGTCTTTTAATTTTTAACCATGTTCTTTACACACACACACACTTAGATCTAGGTGCTGATGTCAGTTGCACCTACACTTAATCCTGATAAATGCCACTGTAAAAAAACCTGACTCTTGCATCAGTATAAATTATGCTGATACAATGAAAAGGTACAATTGAAGCCAGCTGACAGAAAAAGGAATCTATCCATGCTGAAATATGAATCAAGGACTCTAAGGGATGAGGTATCTACCACCTCATTTAAATTAGGGGAGAAATCATCATTTCTATCAAATGTCCATTTTCTGGCCATTTTATATACAGATCTAATCTGATGCATTGTAAGACTTGAAGCTAGCTGTAAAAAAATAAAACTCAATGATTTTTTTTTTTGGTGAAAATTCAGTTAAAAATAAACTTTTGGTGAAAGGAAAAGGTGCATGGATTGTATACACTAATGTTAATGGGGTTAGCTGATAAAATGTCTTGAGTAGTATAATAAATATAACCGAGAAGAGAGATTTAATAAAATGAGATCCACAGAGGCCCAATGGATTACTTGAAAATCAACTGAGAATCATGTTGACTTGGAATTCAGATATCCAGGATAAAGTGACAGAGATAATAGGGACCCAGGAGATATTTGAAGAATTCTTTCTTTGCAAAATCTGAAATAAACTGTCCTTATCTGCACCTCCCCAAATCAGTTGCATAAGCAGAACATGATCATTATTCTTTGGAAATGTTTGCACTCTAAATTTACTGTGCAGTTCTAAGCTCAAATATGTACATACAAATATGTACATATATGAATATTAGAGTAAAATAGGTTGAAAAAATATGAATTCTGTAAGAAAATGACATACAGGTGAAACTCGAAAAATTAGAATATTGTGCAAATGTTCATTTATGTCAGTATGGCAACTCAAAAGGTGAAACCAGTATATGAGATAGACGCATTACATGCAAAGCGAGATATGTCAAGCCTTACTTTGGTATAATTGTGATGATTATGGCATACAGCTTATGAAAACCCCAAATTCACAATCTCAGAAAATTAGAATAGTGTGAAAAGGTTCTATATTCTAGGCTCAAAGTGTTCCACTCTAATCAGCTAATGAATCCATAACACCTGCAAAGGGTTCCTGAGCCTTTACATGGTCTCTCAGGCTGGTTCAGTAGGAATCACAAGCATGGGAAAGGCTGCTGACCTGACAGTTGTGCAGAAAACCATCAATGACACCCTCCATAAGGAGGGAAAGCCCCAAAAGGGAATTGCAAAAGAAGTTGGATGTTCCCAAAGTGCTGTATCAAAGCACATCAATAGAAGGTTATGTGGAAGGGAAAAGTGTGGTAGAAAAAGGTGCACAAGCAGCAGGGATGACCGCAGCCTGGAGAGGATTGTCAGGAAAAGGCCATTCAAAAGTGTTGGGGACTTTCACAAGGAGTGGACTGAAGCTGGAGTTAGTGTATCAAGAGGCACCACACACAGACGGATCCTGGACATGGGCTTCAAATGTCATATTCCTCTTGTCAAGCCGCTCCTGAACAACAAACAAGGTCAGAAGCGTCTTACCTGGGCTACAGAAAAAAAAAAAAAGAACTGGTCAGTTGCCCGGTGGTCCAAGTCCTCTTTTCTGATGAGAGCAACTTTTGCATCTCATTTGGGAACCAAGGACCCAGAGTCTGGAGGAAGAATGGAGAGGCACACAATGCACAATGCTTGAAGTCCAGTGTGAAGTTTCCACAGTCTGTGTTGATTTGGGGAGCCATGTCATCTGCTGGTGTTGGTCCACTGTGCTTCATTAAGTCCAGGGTCAAGCAGCCGTTTACCAGGAGATTTTGGAGCACTTCATGCTTCCTTCTGCAGACGAGCTTTATGGGGATGCTGACTTCATTTTCCAGCAGGACTTGGCACCTGCCCACACTGCCAAAAGTACCAAAACCTGCTTCAGTGACCATGGGATTACGGTGCTTGGTTGGCCAGAAAACTCACCTGACCTGAACCCCATAGAGAATCTATGGGGCATTGCCAAGAGAAAGATGAGGGACATGAGACCGAACAATGCAGCGGAGCTGAAGGCCGCTATTGAAGCATCCTGGTCTTCCATAACACCTCAGCAGTGCCACAGCCTGATAGCATCCATGCCACGCTGCATTGCGGCAGTCATTGCTGCAAAAGGGGCCCAAACCAAGTACTGAGTACATATGCATGCTTCTACTTTGCAGAGGCCTGATATTGTTCTATTTCCAATCCTTGTGTTATTGATGTCATGTAATATTCTAATTTTCTGAGATTGTGAATTTGGGGTTTTCATAAGCTGTACGCCATAATCATCACAATTATACCAAAGTAAGGCTTGACATATCTCGCTTTGCATGTAATGCGTCTATCTCATATATTGGTTTCACCTTTTGAGTTGCCATACTGACATAAATGAACATTTGCACGATATTCTAATTTTTTGAGTTTCACCTGTACACAATATGTGTATAAAATTTATTTAAATACCAATTATTTGCAGTATGTGTCAGGGGAAGAAATCCTGCTTTTTTAGATAGATACTGAACTTTTTTTAAAAAAAAATGACTTGAAGAAGAATACAAGTAAAACTGACATGAAGAAGAAATGTTGCCACAGTTTACCATTATAAAGTTCAGAACAGAGAAAAGAGTTTTCTCTGAGTTCTGCTCCTTCGTTATTTTGATTATTGGTTCTGCCCTGTGTCACACTTCTCTTTAATTCCAGTTTAACTAGATAAAAGGATAATTTTGGAATTGGAATATGCCACTGCTTTTAGCATCTTAAGGCTACAATGATATGATTGCTTGACTCTCCCTCCCTCTCTCCCTCCCTCCTTTTTTTTGGTAAGCTTTTGGGAGATAATTGTTTGGAGAGAGGGATAGCATACATAAATAATTTTTAAAATCCCCTTTCAGCCCTATGGATGGTATATGTCTTCCTCAATCTCAGATCCTCTACCAGAGGCCTGGAAGTTTGAGGGTTCTGCGCAGTATCTTAGCTGTTCCTAGCACTGCACTCTTCTGGACAGAGAGCTCAGATGTTGTTCCTGGGATCTGTTTGAGCCACTCTCCCAGCTTAGGAGTCACGGCCCCAAGTGCTCCTACCACTACTGGGACCACTTTGGCCTTGATTTTCCACATCCTCTATAGTTCCTCCTTCAGGCCTTGGTACTTCTCCAGCTTCTCATACTCCTTCTTCCTGATGTTGTTGTCACTTGGCGCCGCTACATCTATCACCACTGCTGTCTTCTAGTCCTTGTCTACTACCATGATGTCTGGTTGATTGGCAGTGCCTGCCTGTCTGTCTGGATCTGGAAGTCCCACAGGATCTTAGCCCTGTTATTCTCCATGACCTTCTGTGGAATCCTCCATCTGAACCTGGAAGGGTCTAGCCAATTCAATGTACAGATGTTCCTGTACACAATGCCAGCTACTTGGTTGTGCCGTTCAGTGTATGCTGTTCCTGTCTGTATCTTACACCCCGCCACTATGTGTTGGACTGGCTTTGAACCCTCTCTCCACAGCCTGCAGCTTGGGTTTTATCTACTGTGGTAGACCCCTGCTTCTATGGATCTGATGGTTAGGGCCTGTTCTTGTGCTGCTAAGATCGGTGCCTCAGTGCTATCTTTTAATCCAGCCCTTTCCAGCCACTGGTAGGATTTCCCAATGTCCACCACCTCAGCTATCTGTCAGTGACACATCTCATGCAGGGCCTTGTCTGGCCATGGCACTTCCTTTGCTTGAACTTCCTCCCATGTCTGCTGCTGCTTCAGGCATTCTCTCAGCAGCTCATCTTTGGGTGCCATCTTACTGATGTACTCCTGGATGTTCTGGATTTCATCCAGGGCAGTGGCTTTGACACTCACCAGACCCCACCCACCCTCTTTCCAGCTGGTGTACGGTTTCTGGGTGTTGGTCTCTGGGTGGAAACCTCTGCATATTGTGAGGAGCTTCTGGGTCTTGACATCAGCAGCCTCCATGTCCTCCTTTGGCTAGCCCACTATACCGGCAGGGTATCTGATGCTTGGTAGGGTGTTAAGCATTGATGGCATGGATCTTGTTCTTCCCATTGAGCTGGCTCTTCAGGACATGTCTTATCCTTTGGTAGTACTTGGATGTTGCTGTCTTCCTTGCCTTTTCATCATGGTTCCCATGTGACTGTGGGATACAAAGTACTTGTAGCTGGTCTGTATATCTGCTATGTGGCCCTCTGATCAGTCCACCCCATCAGTCTTAACTACCTTCCCTCTCTTAGAATATGCTGCACTTGATAGCCACTTGTACGAGCTGTCTTGAGTTGACTTCCAGTGTTGTCTTCCACAGTTGCATTGAGTTCTTGAGGAAGGTCCTTAGTGTCCTGTTGACTTTGTATAGTGCCAGGCATTCACAGATCCACATGTGTGGCATTGAGTCATAGGCTTTCCTGTTGTCAATCCAGGCTGTGTTCAGATTGGTTTGTCTAGAACTTAAGTCTTGGGTGGTTGCTCTATCTATGAGCAACGGGTGTGTTGAGCCTCTAATGTTGTTCCCAATGCCCTTCTGAGCTGTGCTCATGTACTGGCCCACATGGTCCTATAGCTTGGCAGCTATGAAGCCTGATAGGACTTTCCATGTTGTGGGGAGGCAGGTTATTGACTGGTAGTTGGACAGTGCTGTTCCCTTGTGGGGATCTTTCATGATCAGCATTGTCCTTCCTTGTGTAAGTCAGTCTGGGTGGGAGCCTACTGCTAGCAACTGGTTCATCTTTGCTGCCAGGCATTCATGCACTGCTGTTAGTTTCTTTAGCCAGTAGGTGTGGAGCATGTCCAGGCCAGGTGCTGTCCATCTTTTCATGTTCTTGACCTGCTGTTGGATATCTGTTACCGTGATGGTGACTAGTTCCTGTTCTGGGAGATTGCTGTGGTCTGCTTTCAGGTCCTGCAGCCACTTTGCACTGGTGTTACATGTCTTCTATTTCTCCCATATGTTCTTCCAGTATGGTTCAGTTTCTGCTGTTGGTGGTTCTGCTGTTACTGTGTTGTGCACTTCAGCTGGGAGTACACCTTGGATGGTTCTTTGGAGAACAGGGCATTTATCTTCTTGGCCTCTGCTTCTCTAGTGTATCTCCTTAGCCTGGCAGCCAGTGCTGTGAGCCTTTGTTTAGCAGTTTCTAGGGCTTCAGATGGAGTCAGGCCCATGCATTTTTTCAGTAGCGAAGTCTTATCTTAATCTCCACATCCTTCTGTAGTTCCAGCAGCTGACTAACTTCTCTCTGAGTTGCCTTGATCTTAGCCTCCAACCTCATTTTCCGTGGTGGTGGGGGATGGGTATGTACTGCTGTTCTTGATCGTGTAGCTCAGCATTTCCAGGATTACAGCAGCTGTAGCATATATCGGTTCATTGATTTGAGTTATGGTGGTAATAGGGATTGTTGTGAGGGCTCTGTTGGCATCTTCTAGCATACTAGTATCTGATGGTACTTCTCCACTGAGCCTTGGTAATCGGTCTTGAGAGTTGACTGTAGCTAGTTTATCCATGATCTTATGCTTCATATCAGTTGCTATGCTCTGTAATGAAGGGGATGGCAGTGACATTCCAGCTTGAGGTGTTGGTTACACATCCAGTTGTTCTTCCAGGTTTTCTTGAGATGTAGGGATGTAATTGTAGTTGATCTATCTCAAGTTGTGAGAGCAGCTTCCTCTTCACTATGTTGAAGTGTTGGATAACTAGTTGTTTCTCAGTTAATGTGGATGTAGCTCTTCTGTCCATCCATAGTTCCCTCATATATTTCATATATTCCTTTTCATTAGGTCTACTGGTATAGCATCCATCAATTCCAGGTTCTCTTGAAGCCCACTTATCATCAGATTGTCCTGGTTCCCCAACATCTGGTGCAGACCTTGTTAACCTGGGTGACATCCGAGCCAGCCTGGGTCTCTTAATTCATGTCACTGTCATATTCAAGATAGGCAGGTGAAGCGTTAGGGGGTCTTTGCCCAAGGACCCTACTGGTAGGGTAGGTACCAGCTGGGATTTGAACCCTGGTCTCCTGCATCAAAGGGTGCTGCTCTAACCACTACACTATCCAGCTGCTCCATTCATATATATATGAATGATACTGCAGAACAGTATCCTAACAGAAGAAATGTACATGCACATACACTGTACAATATGACTGCAAAACAAACTTGCCCCAATGGTTAATCTATAGCTTCCAGGGTTGATGTGATTCCTTTCACAGTTGTTCCAGCAGGGAAGATCTCTTGAGAAAATGTTACAAGAACTAAGAAATTGCATGAAGGAGATGTAGTTTAATGTCCAAAATTTGACTTAGTGAATAATGCATGTGTGTACAGAAGTGAGAGAGCCAGTTTAGTGTAGTGGTTAAGGCACCAGGCTAGAAACTGGAAGACCATGATTTCTAGCCCTGCCTTAGGCACAGAGCCAGCTGGGTGACCTTGGGCCAGTCACTCTCTCTCAGCCCTAGGAAGGAGGCAGTGGCTAACTATTTCTGAAATCTTGCCAAGAAAACTGCAGGGATTTGTCCAGGAGTGAGCAGTGACTCAAAGGCACCAAAAAAAAAAAAAAAAAAAGCAGGAGCAAGGAAGCTGAAGAGGTAAGGAAGTCAGCTTTGAAATCAGCAAAGGACTGGATGGCAGCAAACACAGATGAGAAAGTTAACTGCCATGCAACAAGTCACAATTGACCCAACAACCTAAGGGCC
This sequence comes from Liasis olivaceus, assembly GCA_030867105.1. Taxonomy (NCBI): domain Eukaryota; kingdom Metazoa; phylum Chordata; class Lepidosauria; order Squamata; family Pythonidae; genus Liasis; species Liasis olivaceus. The sequence continues at coordinate 40,669,487 of CM061349.1, forward strand.
AAATTTAAGGACAAATGAGGTGACACATAATGGAATGTAGCTGGCAGTCAAAAGGGGAAGCTGTACAGGATTTTGTCAGAAGGATACATTTTGGCAAGCTGCCATCGATATTTGCTGAATGCTCCTGCCTTCCTCAATCTCCACATATCACATGGCTAGCCCCAGCCATGTGAGAGTGAGGAAGTGGAGCTCAGCTGCACTTCTGAAAGCGGCTACAGTATATGCAGTGAGAATGAGGCTATGAAAGTCTGTTTCACACATGTATTAGATGTTAGCCTAGTCATCTGAATCTTTTATATATGTTAATTACATTGCAACTATATAGAAGAAAATTTGGATGTTTTCAAAGAACATTAGATTATAGCCACTACAATCACCAAGAAACACTGATTTATTTTTTTTTAAGGTAAGCTGGAAGGAGAATCTATTCACTCCCAAATTTAAACTTAAATTTTTGGTTTAAAAACTGGCTCTACTCTAGTATTGTCTTGACCCAGATTCTCTTTCTGGGTTTAGCCAAGGGCCAATTGACATGTTTCATTTTATAGGTGTTAAATCTCACAGGTTGAGAAAACTTTGCCATTTTTTTCACATGAGCTGTTTGTACAAAACAACTTTTAACTTGTTAGAAAAACTGAATGCATTTTAGTTTTTTAATGTAGAGTTAAGTCTTACATATTACTCCTTTGTGTCAATATAAAAGCAATATGTGAAGGGGACATGGCTGTAGGTCTCACTTGTTACATAGCAGAATTTCTAGATCTAGGAATGTTACTTCAATTTTCTTCATATTTCTATGTTTGTCATATCCTGAACTCCAATTATAAGCTTGATGAAAAAGATAAGACAGCAAATTTAATTAAAGGCAAATTATCCTGTCTACAGACTTTACACCAATTTTTCAAAGTGCAAGTTGATTTCAAGATTTCTTTTGCTCATTAGAAAGACCTTCTATTTATATATTTAAAAATTATATAACCTAATCTTTGTTCTTTTTCAAGACAGCATGCAACAAAATTTGAAATCTACAAGCAGTGCTATCACTTCTAACATATTAAAATGCCTATGTAATCCATGCGGTTATCCCACTTTATATCATCAGCTAGCTTTCCTACAATAATCAGTATAGCCAACTTTGGGCATAAAGGCAATAAGAAAGCTAAGGAGGCATCAGGAGCACCTCCATAACATGGATGCCATGTAAGTGTGACTGATCATAAAATGGCTGCCACAGCTTATGCACAGCCATTCATAAAATATGGTGAGATTTAAAATGAAGTGATAAGGCATATAATTAAATTAAGATATGAATATAGACCTTTGAAAGTAATGATTTATTTTCCTTGCAGCCATCCAGAAATGATTTCCCCATCAGCCAATAATAGTGGTCATAGCAAATTGATTTCCTCTCCTCCCTCAAACTAATTCTCACCTTAATTAAGTGATTTCCCCCTGTCTTAATTTATGCTTCTCCCCTTCAAAATAAGGATATGGAATTACGCTGTTGTAATTTAATAAACAATAGAATGAGGCAGGGAGAACATGAACCTCTGTAGGTACTGTATTGTCACCAGGAGGGTTATAACAATTCCCTCTCTCTTCTGACAGTTTGTTCAGTACAGGTCACTTTAGACCAGGCTGTTGATCAACAGATATTCAGAAAGCCTAAAGAGTGTGCTGGCTGCTTTTGAGTATTTGAGGACTCAGGTATTGTCACGGTACTTGAATTGTTTTCTACTAGAGTCTCCAGGCATTGGGTGGAATGCTGGAGACAATTATGAGGGTCTTTAAAACTGGTGGAGATATTCTGTTCCACTATATGTGGGACTTCTTTCTCCATTAGGAGCTGTGTCCACCCACCCGGCTATACTGTTTATACATGCTGCTGCAGGACATCTCTTGCAGAAATAAGGATAAATACAATGTTTGGCCTGAAGTTTAAAAGACTGCAACTTTGCCCTCAGTTTGATGCATGCTTGCCTGGAGACATTCCTTTTAAAGTAGGTGGATTTTGCTTTTGAGTAAATGTTGCTAGAAGACATCATTGTTACTTTTAAAATGCATTTATTCACCATGGAAGGTTAAAAAATGACATACCCACTAGTTCTTGATTGCACAATCTTTGCTACATTGAGATTTGGAAGATTTTTTTTTACCAAACTTTAAGATAAAATAATCTACCTGAATGAATAAGCGAAAAGCAAACAACATAATTCTGACCTAGTCAACAACGTGAGCGCATAATTCTATCCTTTTTAAAAATACTTACAAACCTTTATTACTTTGTTGTCCATGAGCTAGTCAACATTATCATTTGACTGACAGAGTTCTTTTCCCTGTGAAAGTGTGTACACTATGATGAATCAGGTAATAAAGAGGGCAGTCACTACAAGTTCCATTTAACTCTGGCTGATTATACTTAAGAAAATGATTCAATGATATTGCAAAGTAAGGTCAAAGTAAGATCAGTCAAATACTTTCTATTTCTGTATGCTAACACAGCCACAGATGGTTGTCATTTCTTTTGTACCTCCAGTATGAAATTTCTTTTGACTTCAGTAGATTCCTATAGCACAATCATTCTCTTTCCCCCCTTACATCACAATAGATCAGTTGGCTATATACTGTATTAAAGTAATATTTGAATAGTTCAGTAAACATAAAGGACACAATCTCATGGGTGCAATCTTTGTGAAGACAACTAGAAAATTAAAGGGAGTTATATAGGAGAACTATTCAAGTTACTGTGTTTATTATACCAAGAAGAATAAAAAGGAAACAATTTCAACCAGCTTATACCCATGTTTTTAGCTATTCCTGATCATGGCATAATAATTTTAGGTGTGATGATTCCCAAAGAGCTATAATAAATTATGTTTAAGAGAATGGTTAGAGGGAAGGGGAAGGGAGATCATTTTGAGTCTAGTTATTATGGTCCATTGGAGTGGGGAAGCTAAAGGGAGCAAGGAGCAACTGATGAGCCAGTGATAGGAATTTAATCAGCTGGAAATTGGAAGAGGTGAGCAATAGACAGGATTAGCTAAATGGGAGTGGATTTTGAATATAGCTTTTCAGATTGCATTCACCCAAGACCTCAGTTTTATCTTGCAATTGTTAAGCTTTTCTTTTTCTTCAGATAAAAACCCTGCATCTTATATATTCCGAGAAAATGTCAATTTAACTCATGGATAAAGAGTTTGAACACTGCCCCAGTCACTCCACTACAAAGCACAGTTGGCACAGAAAGGCTGTGTTCACTTGTATCTATATCTGTATTGGAGATTGTTGGAAGTCACTTTCTGTTTCATTCTTCTATCTACTTTCACTATTTTAGTTTTTGTCTTTTTTCTTTTAGTTCTATCCTCTTTCTTTGCTGTACTTTCTATTTTGTATTTTAATAGTACTTTTTATATAATATAATAAGGTTTTTATTAAAAAAAAAAAAAGAAAGAAAGGCTGTGTTCACATGACATGCTAAGCCAAAAAGCTATTACAACCCCCTTCTCTCACATGCTGTGCTTTATCCAGAGGTTGGGGCTTAGCCACAAAATCCAAATTATACCTGCCTGGCTTTCAGTAACATGATAAACCTCAGAATCTGATTTAAGATTCAGTGTGCAATTGGGGATAAATAGCTCTGCTCACACTTGTTAGCCAGGCATAGGGCCTCCTGGGAACACAACCAAATAGAGAATTACTTGCTTTTACAGCAAAGAATATTAAATAGAAAAGTTAAGATTCCGTCCTAGGGGACTGCTACCTTGATATGAAGGGAGGGCCCAGTAGTTTCAATGATTCTGAGTAATGCCAATGAAATCATGAGCTTCTGATAGGATTATCCTTACTGCAATGTATGGGTGGATGAAGTGCCTGGCTGAAGGAAAGTGGTTGAGTCTGTGCCAAGACCATGGACATGGATTTTTTTTTTTTGGAAGGCAAATGACTTAGCACAAGACCAACAGCATCTAGGCAGAAAGGGGGAAATGTTAGAATGCACTTGTGAAGTGGCACATAAAGATTTTGGTTATAGAATATTAAAAGAGCAAGGACAAGCAGAGAAAGGGGAGTGTTATTTCAGATGCTACAGGACAGGTTGCTGGAGACGACAACACCTAATTAATGTGGAGTGGAGTCAAGCCTGCCAAGTCCAGAGATTCCTGCCCTGAGATGAGGAGGAACTCCAGGAGGAAAAAGCTGGAATGGCTTATAGGAGTATGAAAAGACTAGGAGAAATGACTGTGTTGTGTGTATGGAGATTCAGATGCTGGACAGTGGAAATTTCAGCTTCAACTTCAAACAAACAAACAAACAAACCTTTGTTTGGCAACAAGATAGCTGGGGAAAAAACTCACAGACATTCCATTATCAGTAATTGAGATAAGGAGGGGAAGAAGAAGCCATAATAAAGTATAAGCAGGAAATGAAGGAAAGAGACTTGAGAGGAGGAAAAATAAGTAGGTTCAGACTTAATATATTACTTATACTTTTATGTACATAGTGATTTTGTAAATAATATTTTCACTTTTAGATCACACTACTTTTCTAGCATCAGTATTATAGTGTCCAGAATAAAATCCCTCATTTGTTTAAGTACCAGTTATGTGTGTGTCTGTATCAGCTCCAACACTATGGTTAAAGGGGGAGAAGTGAAGTTAAGAGTACTCAGCAAGGAAGTGGAGAGTACATGGGGCTCTGCAGGTGTGAGGGAAGCCCACCCATCTAGGAAAGGAAATTCCAAAATCAAATGCAGAAGAGGACAATAGTAGACTATTTTGGTTTTGTTGCCAATTAAATTATGTGGACATGGCTGTGACATTTGGACAAGTTTAGGTATCAACTAGTGAAACCTTTAGGTGACACACCATTCGTCTAATTACTGGAGAAGAATGTTGAACTTTGCCAAGTAAATTTGGAGTTGTTGAAGAGGCCAGACCAAAGCTGCAAAGGAACATGATCACTGAGAGTGCCAATACTGTAAAAAAGAGTTCCTGTATTAAAAGGAAACATGCAATTGTGTTGGAAACTGCATCATCACTTTGCACATATGAGCCATTTTGACAAGTAGGGCAAATTGTGAGACACAGATAAGCAAAAGGGTCTTCACACACAGTCCATGTATCTGTTTTTTATCTGGCCTATTATTAATTAAATATGTTTCTATATTTAAGAAACAAAAGGGAAATCTTGTTTCTTTCTCCTTATTGTTTCCTACTCTTCAAGTCAGTTTAGACAGAAGTGTGGTTTTCTATCATTATTATGTGTTTCATAATAAAGCTAGCTCTTACTCCAAAAGAATAAATATCTGTTAGCATTCCATTAAAAGATGGACTTAGCCTGTACTCTGCACTTAAGATTATTATTTTATGAGCATTTAACCTTTTTAACAGGAATGTTCTGCTGCTTGGAGTGAACTTGGTGTTCACTCTGCTTATGTTCAGGAATATATCCCCTAACAAGGGCCCCTGCTGAATTCAGATCGCCAACAAATTGGAATATGGAATGTGAGAATCATGGACCAAAGAAAACATGAAATTGTTGAGGTGAAGCATGTCATACTGGTGTTTTAGGAATAAGTGATCTTAGATAGACTGGAATGGATATTATTACAGGTTCCAGGTCATGAGCCCATCTGAAGGAATAGAGTGGCAGTGCTACTCAAAAAAGGACATTGTTGAGTATTCAGCTATAATTCTTCAGAAGTCACTGAAGAATTACATGGCAAATTGAGAGAGATACTAAATCTAGAAAGATTGCAGTACTGCTGCTAATGGGTAATTACAATGAAAAAGTTGGAAAACAGAGGGAATTACCAGGAACATTTGGATTAGGTAAATGCACAAAATAGGTTAATAAAGTTCTATAAATACTTTGTTCATTGACAATACCTGTTTCAGGTAATATAAGCACAGACTGTACATGTGAAGGAATGTGGACCTGACCTTGGGGATGGAGAAGGAATGAGCAAGCCATTAAGGTGAGGATGGGGGGTGGGATGTTGCTTTCAGAAAGGATTACTCAATCCTGAGAAAGAGTAAAGTGTGAAAAAGAAACTCAAAATATCCCTGACTTGTTTGATGTAAAATAAGGCAGGAAGAAACTCTGACAATATTCTGCTATTCTACCGTATAACAACAAAGAGCATTCCTAGAGTCCTGCCATACCTTGCGTACCTTGAAGAGCTGAAAATACACCTAGACATCACCTGATGGACAACGCTTGAATCAAATTAACTACATAATAGGAAACAGAAGGAGGAGAGGTGTTAACCAGGATGCTTCTAGGAGAAAACTGTGGAACAGACCATGAAGAAGTACTGTTAAATATTTGGGTTAAACTTAAAAAAAAAAAGGATAGGTATGTCAGCAAGATTTGACCTAGAAAATCACTGTAAGGAACAAATTTAGTATGCTTAAGTTATGTGAAAAATAACCTGAGGAGCTATGGGAAGAGTTGAAAAGACATTATGAAAACTGAAACAGAAAAAAAAGTCCCAAAAATTCAAAGAGGAAAAGATCCAAGTGACTTTCAAAATACGCTATCAAGCCTCTGGAGGATAAAAGCCCTGGGCGACAAGAGGGAAATACATTGACTGAACACAAACTTTCAGCATCAAGCAAGAAAGAACAAGGAAAGCTATTTCAGTCAAGAAGAACAACAAATAGAAGAAAAAGAGAATTAGAGATGATCCTAAGGTGATCAGAGAAAAAACAGGAAAATGTGCAGTTACGGTAGGAATACACAAAAGGAATAATAGAATAATAGAGCTGGAAAGGGACCTTTAGGTCACAAGTCCAATCTCCTTCTTCAGTGCAGGAATCCAAATTAAAACATCTAGCCTCAGCTTGTATACATCCAATGAAGGGGAACCCACCATCTCTCTGGATAATTGGTTCTGCTGTCAAATGATCCTTACCATTAGGAAGTATTTTTTAACATTAAGTCAGAAACTGCCTTCCTTTAACTTAAAACTATAATTTCATGTATTTCACTCAGGAATGAGAGAACTATTTTCTTCTTCATGATGTCCTTTTAGGCATTTAAAGAATGGGTATCCCTTCAATCTGTCTTCATAGACTTAGCTTTTATTCCCTGATCATTTCCATTGCTCTTCTCTGAAACTGTTCTAATTTCTCTCTAGCTCCTTCTTAAAGTGTGATGCCCAGAGGTACTCAAGATTATGATCTTTTTTTTAAAATAATTTTTATTGAAAGTTTTAATAACAATAGTAAAAGAAAATACAAGCTAAACTCAGAAAGAAGGGAAAGTAAAGAAAAAAGAATAAAAGGTATACAAACGAAAAAAGAAAAGAAAGAAAAAGAAAAGAATAAGAGAAAGAAAAAAATAAATATTTAAATAAGTAGCTTCCAATCTTCATCACAACAAGTACAAACACATTTAATAACTCATCACGTTACATGCAAGTATCTCTTCTTCCCATATCACATCCCTTATTCATACACAAATCCATAGATCATTAACATCTCAGTCCTAGTGTCAGCAAAAAGTCCATAAAGGGATCCCAGATTTATATAAACATACCTTATTTTAACCTTGATCAGACAAACCAACTTTGTATTCCTTCCTTTTGCTTCTAATGAATTTAATCTTTAGTTCATTTAGATGCTGTTGTAGGATTTGATCTCTCTTCCATTTTTCTTTTTCCCATCTCAAAGCTTTCTTCAAGACTTTAACCAACTTCTTTTGTAAGTCCAGTAAAAAGTCCTCATCCAGGTCAATTTCTTGGCTTGTCATTTGTATTTCCACTTTAGTTGTTTTCTCTGTCTTATAAACCATAATTTTTTAATTTTCCAGTACTTCTGCAAATTCTTTATGTTTTGATATTTCTGCATCAGGCAAAATTTGTTTTGCTTCTTTATCTTATAAATCTTCTAAGATGTTCTCTTTCACATCAGTAATTTCTTTTTTAATGTCTTTTGGACATAATTTATTCATAGACGCATGCATCATTTTTGAGACTGAAGCTGCTATTTTTTGACCCCATTCTTCAAAAATTTCCTGAAGTATTTCAAATGTCATAGCATTTTCTGTCATTTTGCAAGTTTCAGTGCTGCCCAAAGACAAGACACAGACTTTCACTTTTTTTTCCTTTTCCCTTTCTGCCTGAAATCTTTAGTCCCGTCTAGTGTTCAATTTCTGAAATCATGAAGTCTCAAGCTGCTGTTTGGACTTAGGATAGACTAAACAAATCCTTTCCTATGAATGTGCTGTTTATTTATTTAATTATTTCCAAAATCTTATAGCAAGAGTCCTAATATTCCATTATTCCAAATTTGTCTGGCCTCTTGATTCATTTATAACTTTCTTAAATCAGATTCTTATTTAGCTTTTTGCCATTTATTTCTAATTCTTTAAGTTCTTAAGCTTAGTTAATTTTTCTTTTATTCAAGAACAAAGGTAAACTCATCAGGTGGCTTTTCAAACTTGCCATTTTGAAGATCTGTAATATCTTTATGGTAGTTAAATAGATAATTTCTGAAAGTGATTAGAAAGTGAGGTTAGTGAGCTCAGTGTCCTTTAAAAGGCTCCACTGCAGTTGAGAGCATGATGGTTTCCTTCATCTCCTGGCACTCAAAGTGGGGGGTGGGGGGGACTGCTGTCCTGTGGTTTCCTCACAAGAAGCAGCTGTCTGGAGCACAAGTGGGCCGTCTCCTGTCTTCTCCTTATCCGGAGAGTTTCCGTGGGACTGGTTTACTTGCAGGTCCTTTGTTCTTAGTTGTGGTTGTTGTCTCTGCTCATCCAGAGATGTCTTAGCTCACCATTCCTCACTTGGAAGCTCTTCAAGGTGGAGTATGATCAAAGCAGAATATTTACATGACTACCTTTATCCAATTATCTCTAACCATCTGATAAGATTAGGCAGGGTGGGCATTTTTCAGGTCCTACCCATTGAACAGTGTCATCTCATGGAATCCTGGAGGCATACCTTCTCTATCACTGTTCCCATCCTCTGGAACAGCATCCCTCTGGCTCTGATCTTGCTGTTCTTTATAAAAGCTCTAAAAATATAGCTTTCCAGTCAAGAAGCCAGGGTGATTTATGATTCTGGCCAGTGGAAAATGAATGGTTGGTATTTAAGTGTATTTTTCCTGACAATGTGTTGTATTTGTCAACATGATTTTATATTGTATTTCTATGCCATTTTAATTTTGTACCCTGCCCCAAGTTTTTGGACTTGGTGACCTTTACTTTTAAATGAATCAACAGAGTGGAATGCTCAAAGATTTGAAAAATATACCTTTGTTGATACAACAAACATTGCAGGCAATATTCAATTTATGATAATCTAGTATTCAAAAATATTTTAATGTATTATTATGAAGCCAGATATTTTTCTCTCTCACTCCCCATACTCCATTCTAAACCCAGTGCATTGGATTTTTGTCCCCTAAGTGAAGTACTTCACAGTTTTCTCTGTTAAGTTTCATTCTCTTATTTTCAGCCTGTTGCTCCTTATCAAGCTCATTTTGAATTTTGCTTGTGTTTTAGGACATTTACTATCTTACCCAATTTTGTGTCATATTTTTTATAACATTCCCTCTATTTTTATATTTAAATTGTTAATAAAAACATTGAAGAGAATCCATGACTGATCCTTCTGGAACCCCGTTTGATATTTTTCTCCTATTGGAGGAGAACACATAAATAAGCACTTTGAGTTTGATTTTTCAAACCATCTCTGTATCCACTTAATTGTCATGCCATGCAGCCCACACATAATTAGAGTGCTAATAGAATTTCATGGAGCATTTATCAAACACCTTGGTGAAATCAAGATATATTATGTTTACAGCATTCCCACAATCTATTAAGACAGCTACCCAATCAAAAAATGAGGTAAAATTAGTCTGTCAAGACTTGCTCTTGACAAATACATGCTGATTTATGGTAATTACTATATTGTTTTTGATATATAATCTCTTTATGATCTCCTCTAGAATATTCTGAAGTATCAGTGTGAGACTACCTCATCTGCAGTTACTTTCCTTGCTCACTTTTTGAAAATAAGGATAATGTTTGCCCTCCTCCAGTCTTTTGCCACTTTACCAGTTCTCCAGGATTTCTCAGATAGAACATAATTGTTCAGCCAGACCATCAGCTTGCTGTCTCGGTGCCCTTGGATGCAGTTCATATGGTTCTGGAGATCTGAACTCATTCAAAGAATTCCTTGACCATATTTCTATCAGTTCTAATATTTAATCCTGCCCCTTCATTTTTGAACAAAAATAGAAGCTGACTAGCACTGCTGTTTCTTGGTTACCTTTTAGCATTTTGCTTTCTTTATTGAGCAAATGGTATACTGATTCACTTCTTTCCTTTTACTCTGAACATATTAAAGTCCTTTATGTTATTCCTAGCATCCTGTGCACACACAGCTCATCCTGAGTTTTTGCTTTTCTGACAGTTTTCTGATTATTCAAAACCACTTTTTTTTTTTTTTTGAAGTACAAAATATCTTTAGTTTTGGTTTCACTTAAAATCAGAAAACTCAGCATTATCTGGTTACTACCTCCCAATGACCCTGATATTTCCACTCCTTAAACTAAATCTTTCTTATTGATTAGTGTTAGGTCAAGAATAACTAATCATCTTGTGCTCTCTCCATCTACTCAAAGTGAAATTTGTCAGCAATACAAGTCAGGAATTTCCCAGAAGGACTGTGGTTGGCAGTTTGTCTCCCAACAGCATAATTAAAGTTTCTCTTCAGTACAACTTCATGACTCTTTGACTGATGTTCAGCTTATTTTTGGAATGTATCATTCACTTTTCTTTCCTTTATTAGAAGGACAATAGTAAACACAAACTATAGTATTTGTACCTCCACTAATTTTAACTCAGATGCTCTTTAAACCATACTCAAGTTCATTCATTTGGATTTCTGAGTTGGAATGGATATCTTTAACAAATGCTACCATTTGTCTTCTCTTTCTATTCCTTCTGTTCCTTTCAAATAAATGATATCCTTCACCTGTTGTATGCCAGTCAAGGAAGCCATAGCTATATCTGTTTAATCATAATTGGCCTCCTGTACTGAGAGGTTAAGCTCATCCAGTTTAGTTCTCAAACATGGATCAATAGTGTATAGAAATGAAGGACGTGAACATAATGAGCCAATATTATATCCATTTTTTTCTCTGTATTAAGAAGCTCCATTACAGCCACTCTCCTATTTTTTACAGCTCATGAGGCTTTATCTGAGGTCCTTACTTTGGGGTTTTCATTTCCATCCTTCACAGAATTTGGCTTAAAGCCCTCCTAAGCAATCTTGTCATGCTTTGGCAAAGCACATTTTTATCAGTCCTTATGAGATACAATCCATTTCATGCCAGCAGTCTATGGTCAAATTGTCTCAGATCATATTCCCCAAAACTGATCTCTCCTGTCACACTATTTGCATGGCCAGTCACTGACTTATAATATTCTTTCCTTTTCCAGTCCTTTTCCATGGACTGGAAGGATAAATGAGAATGCCACCTGAGCTCTTAGAGGCTTGAGCTTCCTTCTGAGGTGATTAAAATTTGTGGTGATATGGTTGTTGTGTTGTTTATATTGTTACTAATCCTCTCCATGTGTCAATAGGAGGGGATAATTGCATTGGATTTGGTATGTCTTGGAAGCTGTTCTGTTTCATTCTTGATCCTAGCACTACATGAGTGGATGGGTCCCATCAACAAAACATTGTTTCAGTTCCTTGTTATAGTCAGTCACCACTACGACTCTTATTTTTATCTTCTTATAGCTCACAGTAGTACCCTCTCAACCCTTTCGGCATGCACAATCTTGTCTCCCTTTTCTCCCATTTTTCTTTGCGTTTCTTCCACAAATGCTTTCTGTAAGGGCCTGAACACTATTTTTGACTTTCAACAATGTAGAATATCTTTATGTCTCTTGTTTCTGATTATTATCCCCATCCACGGTACCTGCTCCTTGTCTGTTTTCCTTATGGAGAGTTACTTCCATTAGCACTTTTTTGTTGTACAGCCATCTTTCTTTTACCTGATAAATCAACCTTTCTTGTCAATCAGGTGTGGTTGCTTGCCATTCCAATCCTTTTGATTTTTTCATGAGAAGTGCCATAAGAGTTGCAGTTCACAGTTGCAGATTGCTGCCTGTTCATCCCATCTTAGACCATCACCAGTAGAATGGATTTTATTTATTCTTGATGTTCCTTTCGCAAGTTCTGAAGTTAAGCAAACTCAAAATCTTGATTTAGAGGGAATATCTGCTAGGACTCTCACTTAAACTCCCACACCAAAATTCCCAGGTAAACTCTTCTTAGCTCTTCCAGTTGCTTGCTTCATGAACTTGCTTATGGAACAAAGCTGCCTTATACTCCTCTTATAGTCTATGTTTATATGGCAGGAAGAAGTCACCCAATAATGAGGTCAATGAGCATCTCTCAGGACACAATCCTTGCAATTAACAGCTATTCAAGAGATTATCTGTTTATCTTTCTCAGCTCGGCACATAATCTCTTAGAACACACAGCTTCTCTGGTCACTTTACTCTCTTTCTCCTATTGAGTTTCCAGTAAATGCCTGTTAGGTCTCCCTCTTGATTCATTCAGTGAGTCACGAGAGTGGCTCAGCAAGCTAATTATGAAATAAATTTAATAAGCAAATGAGGTTACAGGGAGACAGAAAAAACTGAATGAGATAAACATTTGTAGAGTGAGAATATATTCAGGAACCAGCACAACTAGAAAGTGAGGTATGACAGAAAATATACTAGGTTTCAAGGAGAAAAGCACCAGGTACAGATGAAACACCCAATGAACTGTTTAAAGTAACAAAAGAGACCCTCAAAGTGCTAAGAGTTCAATTTTGATAACTGTGGCACAAATTGTGTGGGTTAGAGATTGGAAAAGATTGGGGTTATATGTGTATACTGAAGAAGAAAATGGAAGAAAATGGGCAACTTAATGAAGGAAAGGAAAGAACAATAGAGCCATATATGGAGAAGAACGTAAAATTTAAAGATTGATTTCAAAAAATGTAGAGGAACATAAGATCAGATAGCTAACATAAAATGGATAATAGAACAAGAGCATATAAAAAGGAAGTTTATTTTTGTTTTCTGGCTACAGAAAGTCTTTGACTATGTGGATCATGCCAGAGTGTTGATTATGTTAAGTCTAACAGTCATGCCAGAACAGCTGATTATTTGTCTGAGAAACCATTACAAAGAACAAGAAGCTACTTTTAGAACTGTGCGTGGAGAAACAAAGTGGTGAAAAATAGAGAAGGGGATGAAACATAGATGTATGCTCTTTTGTTTAACATATAATGAATACATTATAAGAATGAAAGCACTTGAAGAGAATCAGAATTGGAAGATAAAATATTACAGTTTGAAATATGAAGATGAAACCCCTCTTGGTAGCTGAACACAAGGAAGATGTAAAAAAGCTTTAAGAAAGTAAAATGGAAAGTGAAAAATCTGGGTTAAAGTTAAATATTAAGAAGACAAAGATATTGTTAACCTCCATGTTAGTTGACCTTATAGATGACAATGAAAATGTGTTGATGATGATGATTAGCTAAAAGACCTGAATAAGTAAAGGTAGTAGATAATTTTGTTTTCTTGGGCTCAAGATTAGATAAAAATAGTCAGTACACTAAAGATTAATCTTAAAAATAAGATTAATCCTAGGGAGGAAGGCAATGACCAACTTAGAAACATCCTTAACCTTATGATTTCCATGACAACAAAGATCAGAATAGTTAAACCAATGGTTTTCCAATCTGGCTGTGAAAGCTGAATATGGAATATGGAGAAAGAAAGATGATGAATAACACCATGATTTGGAAGAACCAATTAATCTATCTTGGATGAAACACTGACTACTCTCTTTATGTGATGATTAAGCAGAAACTCAGATACTTCGAGCATGTGAAGTAGAAAATTATGAACTACAGAATACTATCATTCTTGATAGGAAGTATAAGGAAATGACAAGCATAGAACATATATTAAGGAGAACATTAGAACGTCCATGGAATTACTATGGATTATGACTGGAAACAGGTTGAAGTGGTGAATATTTTTTTGTACAGTCAACAGAGGTTGGGCCTGATGTGATGGCACCCAGCTAGCTAAGATGGGATTACATTTTCATATTTCTGATACTGGAATTTGTATTGTTGTATCCCTTGCAACCTTCAGTTAATAGGAATGGAATGGTGGCAAGAGCCTTTATTTATATTGCAATTTAAATTAAAACCCAAGCAAACAACATCCCTGGCAAAAATGAACCTTCTTCCAAAATGGAGGAGTATAAGAAAAGTAATTTTAAAATATTCTTGTTTGGAGAGTATGAACTAGTGTGTTATTCAATCCTAGAGGATATGTCCTTTACTTTTCTTCTGCCCTTCAAGCTATTTTCACTCCTGACTCTCATGCATGTTGCCAATAATCTGTGCTCAATAAGAGAGACTTGAGGCTGAGCCTAATATATCAAAGTCAACACCTAAAAGTTTCAGATGAAAGTTTTCCACAGATCCCTCAGCACAGTGTAAATGTGTAACCCTCAGCAACACTTAAAGAAATCATTCCTCATTCAAAATTCATTATATTGTAGCTGCAGTTTTATTAGGAAACTGGTCGTTCCTATCGATTAACCTGAGGATGTTGTGGAAACCTGAGACAAATGGAAAGTGCCCTCAAGAGCAAACTGTGATTTCAGAACAGTACATAAACACAAATGGAAAGAATGGAGCATTTGGCTTTTTGCAGGTACCATGCTGAATAATAATGCACAATTGGGTTGGGTGACTAGATATTCCTCCTCTATGTCTAAGTAGTGGAAGCGTGACCACTGGCAATAAACGTGTGGAATCTTACTTCCAGGCCTCAGAAAAAGGAGGCTCCAGCCCTTTTCAATGGCCACCAATATCATCACAGTTGTCAATAAGTCTAGACCAATTCATGCAGGAACTTTTAAAAGATAGAGCAGCTGCTTTAACAACTTACTTGAAACTAAAAAAGACTAGCCAAATCTTTCCTCCAGATGTGCACACTTCAGCTCATATGCTGGCTAGGAAATAGGATTCCAAGCACTATACAAAGAACTGTTAGATATGCTCAGAATAAAAGGAAAAGAATCAGTATGTCAACTGCACAATAAACACAGTGAGCAGCTAACAAGTAAACAGAGAAAAGACAGAGCTACTCATTCTTATTTTGGCTCAGACTTCTCCAACACAATGGCATATATTCCATAAGGCAATTGTGAAGAGCCAGATAAATGAGTAGGATTGAAGCCTGAGACTGACAGAAATATAATCAGGAAATGCATAACTGAGTTGAAATCTCCAGGGCCAGTGAATTGCATCCTAAGATACTGAAGGAACTTGTTTATTATCTAGTGGAATATTTATGTATTGCCTCTGAGAAATCCTAAAGAACAGCTGAGGTTCCAGTTGGCTGAAGGAAGGCAAATGTTATCCCTATGTTCAAAAAGAGATACAATCATCTGGGAGCTATATATGTATAGTGAAAAACAAGAGTAAATGAATGAAGTTGTGTACCTTGGTACAATGTTTAATAAAGATGGGGAATTATTTTGTAATGCTTATAAAAATATAGTGGTGGTAGGTCGATTGTAAGGGTTGAATGTTTATCAAAAGAAGCCAAAATGGCAGTATATAAGAATTTGTTTCTGCCCACTTTGTTACATGGATGTGAGAGGTGACCATATAAGGAGAAACATAAAAGAAAGTTGAACGTATGGGCAATGCATGAGCAAGGAGGAATGACAACACATACAGTATATGATGATATTACTACCTAAATGCCAAAGCTTATATATTCTCATCAGACATCATGACATAAGTACCTAATTGTGGCATTTGCATGATTGTGTTATCACACTTGTCAAGGACACTGCTGGTTGAATGCAATAGGAATGTAGTAATTTAGAAGTGTGTGTGGTAAAATAATGCAATTTGACAGGAAGTAATAGTTTTCCTTTATTCTACATTGGTCAGACCCCACACAATGGTGCCTAGTTCTAGATACCACATTTTAACCACGATTCCAACAAACTGGAATAAGTTCAGAGACTGACAGTGGGGACTAGAAACTAAATTCTGTGAAGAAAGATTGAATAAACTATGAATATTTGAGAAGAGAAAATTAAGAAGAGATGAAAGCACTTTTCCAGTATGAAAGAATATCACATGGAA
Organism: Liasis olivaceus; assembly: GCA_030867105.1. Classification (NCBI taxonomy): domain Eukaryota; kingdom Metazoa; phylum Chordata; class Lepidosauria; order Squamata; family Pythonidae; genus Liasis; species Liasis olivaceus. Next base: position 40,685,692 of record CM061349.1, read on the forward strand.
TAAAGCCTAGAACTGTTCTCCATCACTTTAGAATCGAAGGCACAGAACAAGAGGTGCATAGAATCATAGAATCATAGAATTTTGGAGTTGGAAGGGACCACATGGATCATCTAGTCCAACCCCCTGCAATATGCAGGAAACCAATTAAACCATCCCCGAGAGGTGACTGTCCAGCCTCTTCTTAAAAACCTCCAGAGATGGAGAACTCACAACCTCCGTAGGTAGACTGTTCCACTGTTGTACAGATCTAACCGTCAGGAAGTTTTTCCTTATATTTAAGTGAAATCTAGGTAGCTGCAGTTTGTACCCATTATTTCTGGTCCTAGTTTCTGTGGCCATGGAAAAGAGTTCCTGACCATCTTCCCTATGGCACCCCTTTATGTACCTGAACACTGCTATCATGTCTCCCCTCAGTCTTCTTTTCTCCAGACTGAACAGCCCCAGTTCCTTCAGCCTGTCCTCATAGTACATGTCCTGAAGTCCCTGATACAGTCCCTCCTCTGAACCTGTTCTAACCTGTAAATATCCTTCTGGAAATATGGTGCCCAGAATTGTACACAGTACTCCAGGTGTGGTCTCACTAGTGCAGAGTAGAGGGGAATAATGACTTCCCGCGTCTGGGTGCAAGTTACAGGAAGGCAGATTCCAATTCAATATTACAACACAGAACACCTGCACACAGCCCTGCCTGATGGTAATAACAGTTCAACAGTGGAACCAATTTACAAAGGAAATAGTAAGCTTAACTTCAATAGATGTGCTCATGTGGAGAACAGAAAGCTTTTGGATTCCTGCACTCGTCAGGGAAGTGGATTCAAACTCTGATAGCCCTCTTCCATCTGTATCATTTTAAGTATATATATTTGGAGTGTGTCAAGTTTGGGGAAGGCTAGACTAGAATAACCCTGCACATTTAGTAGGGAGTAAGTTTTAATTCAATTCCACTTACTTCAGAGGAGACATGCATAAGGCTGCATAAGATTACACATCCATTTAGTATCTCACAGTATCAACAATACTGATGAAGGTCACAGATAAATTTATTTGCAGCATGCCAGTTGTTGCAGTTACTTGGCAGCATTAAAAAAAAAATAGGTAGGAATAACAGCATTTTAAATAAATATATCTTTGGTTATTTAAACTAAGAACACAATTCACATTTGTGGCTTAAACTTATATTATTTAACAAGACTCTTGTACCACCCAATATGATTTGGTAATTTCATGCTTTCAGAAATGTCAGCAATGGTAATAAAGTAGCAATTTTAAGTTGGATTATAAATTAAAGTTAATGGCACAATTCTTCTAAAGCTGTTAAAACCACATTCAGTATAAATAATTCTTACTGTTACATAAATGTATATTGCAACATACATTTGTGATTATATTGTTCATTAGATTTTGGAGGTATTCACAAGTCATATTTTTGGGATGGCTCATTAGAAGGATGAAAAAAAGAAAAGAAAAGAAAATACTAACTAGTAGACCAATTTTTCTTTATTTATCTTTTTGTGACCAAAACATGTATTTAACAAACCTTCTCAGTGACATATTTATTTGGATTTCACAGTGGAAGTCCACTTGAGTTCCTAACTTTCAAACATTGAATAAAACATTTATTGCATTCAGGCTCCTCTTTTGCTGAAGATTAAAATCCTCCTGGTTATCATGTTCTATTATTAGTGTTTCCCATTAATTTATTTTCATGTTGAGCTTCAGAAATGCTAAAAGAGCTATTAGGCATAGGGTCTAGGATATGGATCTTCAAAGGGACAGAAGGTGCTTTCCGCTTATTTATATCCTGCGGTCTCAGATGTATCCTTGCTTCATCTTTTTTCATATTATCAATTAGAAGTATTCTCATGTCTTTAGTCTCACTCAGTTCAATGCATTGCCATTTCTACTGATATTGAGCAAATATCAAAACATCCTCACTGAAAATAATCCCTGGCCATTTGGGTTAGGAGAAGTTAAAGAGTGATACTCATTTTCTTCCTCTGACCTCTTTAAAAAAGTTTAATCACTATTTTAATTTCTTACAGCGCTCCTGTTGTAGTGTTGATCTGGAGAATTCTGGCACTTAAAAATGATAGTTGGTATCTTTCTGATACTGCTCAAATTGCTAGATTAGCACAAAATATATCCAGGGGCTCTCAGGACTAGTAGTGAGTCCTGCAAAAAATGGCATGATGCAAACAACTGCTGAAGGATATTATCTGCAAATACTAGTGTTGCTGACTATTTTTAATTCAAGAATTTATGATATACAAATCTTGTGAAAATTAAGCTGCTTTGGATCTAGGCAATGCTTGGATGAAAGGTTTGCTTCAGAATATTGTCTAGCTAATTTGATTATCACTATGGAGAAAAAATGACTACAGTATGCTATTATTCAGACACTAACCAAGTGCTCCGTTACCAAAGTAACAACCCAACCTTCCAGAAGAGGAGCTGTGTAAGAACATTATTCAGATGAGTACAAATGCACTGCAGCAACCCAGAACACCAGAAAAAGGAAACAGACTGCCTATACAACATCTTCCAACAAAAAAGATACATAAGCAACTTTATCAATAAGTGCCTAACCACTCAACCCACTACAGCACAACCAACACAAGCTATGAAAAGGACAATACTACCATACATCAAAAACACCTCAGAAACAACCTTCAGACTATTGCAACCACACAGCATCACCATAGCACACAAACCAACTAAAGCCCTCCAAAACATCTTAAGCAAACCAAAAGACCCAGTAGCCCAAGAAAAAAAAAACAGGAGTCATCTACAGCATACAATGTAAGGACTGTAACAGCCACTATGTAGGACAGGACATGCAGAAGACTAGTAGAGTGCATCCATGAACACTGTCTAGCAGTCAGAAGACATGATGAAAACTCCTTAATCTTACACTTGGACAGATTCAACCATAGTTTCAACCTGGAAATTGTGAGCATCCTAGACCAAGCTAAATCCAAAAATGTTAGGGAATTCCTGGAAGCTTGGCATTCAGACAAATCAGCCATCAAGAGCCATTGAGATAAACTACATTCACACACCATTCAAAAGAGACAATAAGAAAGCTAAGAAGGAAACAAAAGGACCAGAAAACATCCTTTCCAGCAGCCTACACCCAGATATGCAGGGATTAACACCAGTCAAGCAATCAAGCAGAAAATAATACCCTAATCAAGAAACTACCAAGGAGAAAACTACAGCCCCACCAATACTGGCAGGACAAGCGACTGTATATAAACAAGGAGGAAACTCCACCCTGACTAGCACTGATGATATTACCTAGTCAGATAATGAAATGTCTGCAAGCAAACAACCAAGCTCAGAGAGCACCAAGGACTCCACAGTTCAACCCTGAGCTACATATATTCTCTTCTATTGAAGACATTATGTACTCTGTTTTTTACCAATTCATATCTATTTTGAATTCCTTAACAAGAATGATAGTATTATGACCCAGAAAAAAAATAAGATAAAATCAATAACAATTAAACATGAATTAACAGAAAAAAGTGAGTTTAAAATTAGTAAGTCTAAGACATTTCATCTGTTTCCCGCCTCAGATGGTGGGAAAACAGGCCACCAAATTTCAATACTTGTACAAGGGGCTGCAAAAAGCAAAGTTGAGGCTGCATGTGACTTTAGCAATAGCAATATTAAACATAATCCTGTGCAGCTTTTGTTTCATCAACAGGGGTTGCTATGCCCTTGAACTTCAGCACCCTAACGCCATCTTCTCATCTTAACCAAGGTTAAGGTTAAGGAATTAAGCAGAATAAGTCAGCAGTAAGAAGCACACAAGAGGAGGAGAGGAAGGGCATTGAGGGACATTGGCAGGAAGCAGAGGCATCAAGAAGACAGAAGGGCAGGAAGAAAGTAGATGCAGGCAGTGGCAGGAGAAAGGAAAGGTTGGGTTAGAAGGAAGTGGAGAAGAGAGGTTGGTTCAGGTTACACGGAACATTCTATTAAGTCAGATTTCTAGCACTTCTGTTCATTTTTAAAAGTCTTCTCCTCTTCTCTGGTGCTTTCTGTAGTGACTATATGACCACATGACCACATGACCACAGAATGGCATATCAACACGTGATTAGTCCACAAAGTGCCAAAGTGGAGAATCATCTCTGAAAAAGAAAAAAAAAAATCTGCCCAAAATGTGCCAAGTTTTTTAAAGGTTAAAAATGTCTGAAAAGACCTCTTAGACCAGTGTTGTCCAAACTTGGCCACTTTAAGATGAGTGGACTTCAACTCCCAGAATTCCCCAGGCAGCATGTTGAAGTCCACTCATCTTAAAGTGGCCAAGTTTGGACAACACTGTCTTAGACATATTATCTATTTAAAAAGAGCAACACCTTCCCAGCATCTTGCAAATTTGTTTGTGTGTGTGTCTGTGTGTGTGTCTGTTTTTTTATTTAAACCTTGCTGGTATTTGTTCCACTGTAAATTTTGCTGGGAATGAACTTCCAAATCCACTTCCAGAAAAATTCACAATGGACACCTCTTAGAACACTTACTATAACTGTTCAGGAATTATATTAGTGCCTCTGCCTGATTTCTTCTAAAATAGCAGACTTATTTCCTGGAAGCAAACATTGCACATATACTTCCTGAATCTGCATTATAAACTGTGCATATAATTGTAACTACTTTGCCATCTACTAGAGTTCCCCTGCAATGTGCAGGCTCAGATAAGTGTTGGATGTGTGTCAGGTCCATTCATAAATTTGTTCAGGACTATTACTGGTCTTTTAATTGAACGCCCCTTAGCATTATGTCATACTTACCCTGAATCCCAGGCTTCTGGAATATGCAAGATCAGTTATTATTCTTTAGCATGTCCCTCAAAGCTCCTTTATTTTATTCATTGTGTCAAAAGAAATTCAGATGTGTGTGTGTGTGTGCATTCCATTGGATTAACTGTATAAATTCACTCTAGGACTAAAATGTAGCAATGAAAAGTCTTGGAAGGTACGGAACCTAGGTCCAGTATCTGTTCTATCATATATTACACATAAATGGCTCTCCATTTTTGTTCTCCATCTTGAGCAGTCCATGACCTGATACCTCTTTTTGGGCCCACAGGAGGGCTTCCAAAAGTAAGCACTGAAAACTGGTAGTGAGTTTGTTTGTTTAAATGCCCACGAATTTGGAAAAAAATGAGAAAATCCTTGATCTACTCACATGTGTCAGGTGGGCCCCAGTACTTTGTATCATTTTATTCAATGTATAATATAGTTTCTTACTTGGTTCTTAGAAGGATGAACTGTGGAGATTTGTAAAGTGCTATATTTTATGTAAAAGCATGGCTGTAATTGTTAATGACAAGTCCTAGCACAGAACCTGCCTTTCCTGTCAGCCCCAGATAATTATTCTTTGAAATTGGTTGTAATCTCAGCTGATCTATGTTGTGCCCAATGAAGAGTAATTACACCCAAACCAGTATGTGACTGCCAGATTGGGAATGGAGTGAGCTCCATAATGAAGGATATGCTTATGTCATGCTATTACTCTAGAAATGGAGGCTTGCATTCTGTTTCGTCTTTCAGTGTAGTTGCAACTTGTGAAAGGCCATTTTAAGCAATATTTCTTAAATTTATGTCCTGGTTATTATGCGGCAGCACTTTCCCATTTAGCTACTGCTTTTTAAATTTCTTCCTTTATTATTTTCTTTAAGAACATTATTTTCTTTTCATCTTTACAGGGCTGCAGTTGGCAACTATTAAGTGGGGTACTTGAAATCATGTATCTAAAGAAAATGGAGGTTACATCTGTACAATGTTGCAGGGTGTGAGTGGGTGGAATCATTGCACAGGCCATCTTTGATGAATAACTATGAAAGCTTAGAGGAATGCCACAAAGCAGATGCATAGGAAATAAAGAAACTTGTAAACCAACCTATCTGCATACTGATACTTTATTTTATGCAATGCAGATATAACACTGAGTGCTATTTTTGTTTTTCACTGTTACAAATTCCTGAGATACACCAGACACTGCCTCAAAACACAGAGGTTGAAATGCCCCAGCCTGAATAGTAGGGGGAATTCCAACACTAGCCCAACAATGAAATGCAAGAACTGAGGGAGGGATCCTGTCAGACAACAGGGCAGGTAGAACATGAATGAGTTCTCAAACCTGTCCCTGCAGTCTAACTTCACACAGACATTCACATCCAATCAACTCTACTGCAGGGCCCCTGGTCACAGTCAAGGTGTGTCTCAAGATCATTATTTATTTATTTACTTATTCCATCGATCTATATCACTGCCCATCTCACATATGTGACTCTGGGTGCCTTACAATAAAAATAGATTTTAAAAAAGCATATACAATATAAAAAATAAGACACACAGCAGCCGGAATCATAAAACAACTTTTAACACAGCCAAGAGATGGGTTCCTATACACACAGGCTCAGGTGCAAAACTAAGTTTTCAAGATCTTGTGGAAGGCCAGTAGAATCAGAGCCAATCAGACCTCCAGAGGGATGATCTTCCAGAGGGTCGGAGCCACAGCAAAAAAGGCTCTCCTTCTGGGCCCTGCCAGCTGAGCCTCCTTAGCTGATGGTCCCCAGAGCGTACCCTTCCTGCTGGATCAGGTAGGATAGGTAGAAACCAAGTTCCAAGCCATGAAGGGATTTAAAGGTGACTACCAGCACCTTGAATTCCACCTGGAAGCAAACTGGTAGGCAATGCAGCTTGTGGAACAGTGGTGTCACATATACCAAATGATTGGTGTCATTAACTGCTCACGCTGCCACATTCTGCACCAGCTGAAGTTTCTGAACACTCTTCAAGAGTAGCCTAATGTACAATGCATTGCATAGTCCAGTCTGGAGATCACCCCAAAAAGGAAGGGCCATGGTCTGGACCTCTCTGCCCCATCAACACTGACTGGAACTGACTCTGGAGGAAGGAGAGCTGGCACAACACAGTGCCCCCTACCCCAAACTCCTGGAGCTGACCCAGAAGAATACCATGATTAATGGTATTGAAAGCCACTGAGAAGTCAAGAAGAGCCAGGATGGATGCATTACCCCCTCCCTCTCCTGCCAGAAATCATCCAAGAATATGATCAATGCCATCTTGGTCCAATACCCAGGCCTGAACCCTGACTGAACTGGGTCTAGATAATCAACTTCTTCCAGGGCCCTCTGAAGCTGCAGTGTGACCACCCTCTCTAAAAAGGGAAGGTTGAGGAGTGGGCAAAAGTTGTCCAAAATGGTAGGGTCCAGCAACAACCCATCCTTACCCTCACCTTCCCCCTTACCCTCAGCCCTATAAATGTTGCTACATACAATAGGTCCTCACTTGATTATTTTAGAGATTATCCAGGATTGTAATGGCAAAGATATTCACTTATGGACATTATAATGATTACAGATGATAGTATCCCCACATTCAGTTTTAAACATGGTAAAATTGCTTGAGAAAGTTTCCATGTGCAAATGATAGCCAGTATGATTGATTGGCATACTGGGCTCAGGCTAGAAGTGATCTGACTTCCAGTCCCCAATTAATTACAGGTACTAATTGACTCTGACAGCCAGTTTGGTGTAGCGGTTAAGGCAACAGGCTAGAAACTGGGAGACCAGGAATTTTAATCCCACTTTTGGCATGAAGCCAACTGGATGACCTTGGGCCAGTCACTCTGTCTCATCCTTAGGAAGGAGGTAATGGCAAACCACTTCCAAAAATCTTGGCAAGAAAACTACAGGGACTAGTCCAAATAGTTGCCAGGAGTCACCACTGACTTGAAGGCACAACAATGAACAAAGAAAAACTGAGTGGCACTGGACCAGTGACTATGTTGTAAGGATTGGTGGGGCAATGTACACTCTGCCAGCCAAGTGAAGTAGGCCAGATCAGGAAAGAGACAGTGCAAGAATTTCAGGAATGCTATTTCATTGTTGTAGGCCATAATAACAGAATCATGAAAGCCTGCCCTTTCTGCCCCCTCATATACCAAGCAGACTGTAGACAAAGTTATCTTGAGTTTCTTTCTCATGGTTCTTCCTTTCCCAGGACTAGGTTGTCACTTATTTTGTTTTAGCGGTTCCTGCCTTCCTTCTTCAAACTTATCTACACATTCCTTTACATGTTCTCAGCACCTTTTCCAGTGGCACTGGGGAGGCAGGAGCTACCATGGTAAATAAAGCCAGCTTCCTATTTTTATAAGTATTCATTACTTGGTAACTGTTCTGCAGATAACTGATTTCATAGAAAAACCACTGAGATGTTTCAGACGTTCTATCTGAGATTTACAAAATTCTTAAGGAACACTGGAATATAGTCTAGCCGATACTAATCATGTATTTCTTAGGTGGCGATTCTGTGTGTATTTACTTAGAAGTACACAACACTAAAGTAAATTGGAGTTAATGAAAAAAGTTTTTAAGACTGGAATGTTAGAATGAATGTGCTATTGTTTGTGGGCTCATAGTAGTTTGATAATAAAATAATAGATTGTGCTGTCTTCTTGTCAACCTGAGTTATATTAGCTGCAAGCATGCTGGCAGTTATATTGGGACCTTCCTGCTTTACAATATATCTAAGAAAAAAAGCCTGCTACATTTATGCATAAGTGAAGCTGAAATGGAAGACAATTTTATGGCTCTCAGGCACCACTGTGATTGCTTCTCAGTGACCTTTTGGCACAGGGAGAGAATCATTAAGAAGTTATTCTCAGAAAATCTAAGCAATCACATTGAATACAGGTGAAGAGACAATGTCTTGCACATCCAGAACTCAAAATGTGTCAGATTTTATACAGGTCAAAATTAGTAAGAAGCAAAGTAGTCTATTTAACTTTTGCCCATTTCCTAGACTGTAGGAATACTTTTGCTCCATTTTGCATCAGGTTATGAATTCAGCACAAGGGGGAAAAAAGCATAAACATTCATGTGTGTTTTCATATTTGCTTCTCATTGAATGTTGCCAGGTTGTTCAAACCATACAACACTGATAATCAGAAGAGAGAAGATGGAGGAGGAGAATCCACATGAAATCTTTCTAGTATTAAAAGTTAGACAAACTATGAACTTCTGTAAACTTTCCCTGGTAAACTCTAAATGCTCCTGCAACTCAGTTAACCCTTATAAAATTGCAGCTGATCTGAACTTCCTATTTAAGCCAAAAAGGAAGATAGGATATACAGGTAGTCCTCATTTAATGATGGTAATTGGGACCGGAATTTCCATTGCTAAGCAATGTGGTTGTAACGTGCAATGTCATCTGACAGTGTTGCTTAGCGATGGAAGTTCTGGCAGTCCGTGGTTACTGTTAAGCGGATCACCGTGGGTCCTTAAGTGTAATGGAATGTGAGAATGACCTTGGAAGATGGGATGGAAGAGATACTGTCTAGGGAATGATCTGATAAAAGGGGGAGGAGCCTCCAACTGTGTAATGAACAGAGAAAGAAACTTAGAAAAGACCCACCCTAACTGGTCAGGCAGTAAATAGGGATGGCAGGAGTTCCGGGCACTCAGCAATTGGCCCGAAGTTCCAACTGTTTCGGTGTCCGTTAGTCATGTGATCACAATTTGCAAATTTCCTGCCAGCTTCCCACAAGCAAAGTCAATGGGAAAGCTGGCAGGAAGTGGTGGCCAGATCATTGTGATGAAGCTCCAACTGTTTTTTATGTGCATTGTACTATCATAACTATCATCTTGACTTTTTTTTCTGTACCCTGCAGACACTGTTGAAGAAACAACTCTCCCTTGTCTCTTTTCCTCTTTGTCCCTAAGCCAGTTTACAATTTTCAAGATTCTACATATATCGCAGACTAAAATTAAATATATTTTTAATTAATTAAATTTATTAATGAGATCCAGTTTGGAGTAATAATGAAGGCACTGGGCTAGGAGTGGGGAACCCCAGTTCTAGTCCTATTTTAGGCGTGGAAGCCAGTTGGGTGACTTTGGACCAGTCACTCTCACTTGGCCAAAATAAGATGTCAGTGTTAAACCACTTCTGAGAATGTTGCCAAGAAAACTGCAGGGACTGACTGGAAAGCATGAGAAATAAATAAATAAATGAAAATCCCTTCCTAAAATCTGTGTCACTCTTGTCACAAAGTTAAAAGAATTGTGTTACAGAATGACATAAAAGTGTGCAGCATTATCCTAATATTAAGTATGAAAAAGGATGAGGAAAAAATACAAAGGAATTATGGCTGCAAAAAATGAGGTTGTGATAAAAATAATGCCTACAGAGAGAAAAAAGTAGTTGCAAAAAAGAGCAAGGTATAGTTAAGATTAAAAGAGAAAATGCAGAAAGATTTTTTTAAAAAATGTTTTGGAACTAGGCGAGAAGCCTAAACAAGTTGTTTCTGGAAGAGTAGATGGAATTAAAAATAAAAGCAGTGAAATGATTTGGGAAGAAAATGAGGTGAAGGAATGCTGAAAGATATATTTCAGAAATTTGTTGAATGACGGTGATATGTTGAAGCATTGAAATGAATGCTATAGATGTTAAAGTCCAAGAAAAAAAATAAAAATGAAGTAACAAATGCTATGAGAATGTTGAGAAAGTATAAGGTTGCAGCTGTAGTTAGTGTAGCTAGAGAAACATTAAAGTATGGATGTGATTTGCTTATGGAGTGGATGTGCAACTTGTTTAATGTGTGTGTGAAGACTGCATCTGTCTCAGAAATTGGGAAGAGGGCCATTATTGTTCCTATATACAAAATGACAGTAGCAAAGATGGAATATAAAAACTTCAAGGATTAATGTGTTGCTTGGGAAAGTATGTGGCAGAATTCTTACTGAAAGGAGAATTTGAGGAACAGGTGGTAGCTGTGGCCAGGAGGGCCTTTGCACAACTTTGTGTTGTGCACCAGAGGGCCTGTTTCTGGACTGGGAGGCTCTGCTCATGGTCACTCATGCCTTGGTGGTCACTCATGCTATGCTATGCCTGAATGGACTATTGCAATGCTCTTTACATGGGGTTGCCCTTGAAAAGCACCCAGAAGCTACATCTGGTGCCGAATGCAAGCTCCATTGGTTACTAGCATACTTCTGGGTTCAGTTCAAAATGCTGGTAATGACCTATAAAGCCCTTTGTGGCAAGAGGCTGGGTTATTTGAAGGACCACTTCTCTCTGATTATGTTTACCTGTCTCATCAGGTCTAGCAGGAGAGGCATGCTCCAGGTCCTGTCTACTATCTACAACATCATCTGGTGGGGCCCAGGAAGAGAGCTTTTTCTTTCATGGTGCCTGTCCTTTAGAATATAATTCCCCCAGAGATTAGGTTGGCCTTGACCTTACTGGCTTTTTGCAAAGCCTTAAAGACATGGTTTTGTCACCAGGCTAGGGGCTGACCACATGTAGTGGCTGTGTTAACTGCTGTTGATGTTTTTGTACCTCTACTACTGATTGTATTTGTATGGTTTTTCATATTGTTTCCTCCCTCCCTCCCTCCCTCCCTCCCTCCCTCCCTCCCTCCCTCCCTCCCTCCCTCCCTCCCTCCCTCCCTTCTTTCTTTCTTTCTTTCTTTCTTTCTTTCTTTCTTTCTTTCTTTCTTTCTTTCTTTCTTTCTTTCTTTCTTTCTTTCTTTCTTTCTTTCTTTCTTTCTTGCTGTTAGTCACCCAGAGTCATAAAAGAGACAAAAGTTGGGGAAGTATAATGCAGTTCTGTATTGGGCAAAGGATATGTAGACCAATTTTTGCCCTAAAGCAGGTCACTAAGTAATGTATGAATATAAGAAAGAATTGTACATCTGTAATTTAGAGAAAGCATGTGTCTAAGTAAATAGCCTTGAATTTTTGCATGAATGTGGAGTGGAAAAGTGGGTTATTGAATACAATATGAACGATGGAAATAAAGCATGGATAAGAATAAATGGAATACTTAGTAAGTGGTTCAACACTGAAGGGAGTAAGAGAAGAATGTATGATGTCCTCTTAGTTGCTTAATGTAGTTATGAATATATATGGAATTGTGATATTAGAGGTGTGTTTTTTGGGGATGTGAATCCACATGTACTTTTTAATGTACAGATGATGCTGTTGTTGCTGGCTAAGAACTTGAAAGATTTGCAATTAATGTTAAGCAGATTATATGATGCAAAGAAGAGTTTGGATCTGAAAATCAAACCACTGTAGACAAAGATAACTGGGTTTGACAGGGAAAATGGAGTGAAGAGTTACAGGTTATGCATAGATTGCAAAGAAACTCAGAGTGACTAAGTGAATTTCTATACCTTGGTAGAATGTTTACTAAAGAAGGGGAAATGGTTGGAGAAATTTTAAGATGCACCAGAATTGATAGAATGGGAACAAGTAGTTCTGATGTGTTGTGATGAATGAATATTTGTCAGAAGAAAGGAAAATGGCTGTGTATAATATCATGCTTCTACCTACTTTTTTGTATGAAATTGAAAGTTGGGTATGTCAAGGAAACATAAAAGTAAGGTGGGAATATGTTACTTAAATGTGCATATGGTAAAACAAAAAGAGACAGGGTCAAGAATGAATGGGTGATGATTGAATGTAGATTGAATACAAAAGTGAAAGACCAGTATCAAAGAAGCCCTTTGAGGTGGTTTGGTTATATAGAAAGAAGAAATGAGGATTGAATTGCAAAGAAATTTATGAAGGATGAGCATGGGTCAAAGGGAAGGGGAAAACCAAGAAAATCATGCTTTGATGGAGTTGATGAGATACCTAAAAAGAGAGAAGTGAGAAGTTTAAAGAACAATGAACAGTGTGTAAACTGGTGTAGGATGTGGTTGAAACAAGAATGGTTTGCAGGGATAGAAAGTTTAGCAAATGGAATTGTTATAATTTAGTTTTATGTATCTTTCCTTTTCCTTTCCTTTTCTGTCATGCTTTTAATTTCCTTGTCTTACTATTTCTTATTCCTGTTCTGTGCTCTTCCGAACACTGCTTACTGCAAAAGAGAATAGCATGATGGGTATTATTTCCACTGAGGAAATAGAAAAGGCATCTCAAAGTGAAAAAAGCATTCCTTGAAAACTTTCTGCTTTCTGATATATTTCTGCTTCCTTGGGAATATGCCAGTTAGAAGAATGCATTTCTTTCTCTACTAATATCATAAGCTTGTCTTATATTCTCCATCAACATTAGGTGAGTCTATATTATATTATATTATATTATATTATATTATATTATATTATATTATATTGACTAATAAGGAAACAGAAACATTCATAGCTTCCTGTAGTGAATATGCTCCAGTACTTAAGTTCTTTTCTGTACTTTTTCTTCTATTATGAATATGTTTTTGAAGATGAGCTATTTGCAAGTTTAGTTTATACTTTAAAATATTCATTTCTTCTTGTTGCAAAAAGTTGATGGAAGTATTAATTATCTCAAGAAATGGCAATATAATTTCATTTCTTTAACAAAGGAGACTTCTAAAATATGTACAGTAAGTACTTCTGCATGTTTATTCAGAAGTAAGTTACAGTGCAAGCAGTGGAATTTACTCCTGTAAATGTGCACTGGATTTATACTTATAGATTGAGGTATCAGTGCTAGTACTGACCACGTAACATTAAAAAAACAAAAACAAAAACAAACCAAAAAAACACGATTCCAATAACTTTGTTATAGAAAAATAATGATAGAAATTCTATGTTTTTTAAAGAAAGCCAGTTTTTTGGCATATTGTCATAAATTTTATTATAGCATATAGATAGCAGCACTTAGGTGACCTTTGCTGATCTTAGAAGCTTAGCAGGTCAGCTGTGATAAGACTTGGATAGAGGAACTACCTGGTGATTCAAGGGCTGTTGGCTAGGTGGGGAAATCATAAACCATCTTCAAAGAAGATATAGTAATCTATTTTTCTCATCCTGCCAAGAAGACTGCATAGATTCAGTCATCAGGAGTTGAGCCTGATTTGAAGTCATAAATCCTGTTTATATTGCCTCCCCCCCCCCCAAAAAAAAACCTAGAAATACTTCCTTATGGTTTCAAAATGTGGGCCCCCTCTTTGCTTACTTTCTTTATAAAATATGAATTGGAAAAATAATGGCATCTTTAGGAAGCAGCCTGGGAATACTGGGAATAACAGCTACGTAAAATAAAACCCTGCTAATTTCAGGCATAAACTGGGCACTTTTGAGTGACATGCTGGGAGCCACAGTCCAAAAAGTAGGCAAAACAATGATAAAGAAGATGAAAGGGGCAAGAAAAAAACCTAACTTTGATTTTATTTTAAAAGTTTTAAATACAATTAATATAATTACTGCACGTGTAATTTTCTCTAGCTGTCACATTAAAAAATGATAGCAAATTTTGGGGAAACTCTAGGCCATATCCATGACTTTGGGAATTCCTAGACAGTGTTTTTCAAATTTGGCAACTTTAAGATGTGTGGATTTCAACTCCCAGAATTCCTAAGCCAAAATTCTGAGAGTTGAAGCCCACATATCTTAAAGTTGCCAAGTTTGAAAAACACTGCTCTAGACCAGTAGTTATCCAAAGCTGGCATCCACTGTCCATGAAGGTATCTTCATGATAAGGTGAAAAATCATCCTATTCCATCAGATTCTGTGGGCAAATTTTGTGTGTCCAGCCTGTCACTAGCCTCTTGGAAAATTAAAAGCAGGACAGGAGTACAACAGCAGGTAACAAATAATCACATTTTAGATACGAAATATTGAAAGGAACTTTTTAGTCTAAATAGGCCACTGGATAAAATTAGGATTAATAGCTGTGGAATGTGTCCTTTTCATGAAAACCTAGACTGTCAAATACTGTGAAAGATCACAGTAATGGCATTCAAATAAGAAAGAAAGAAAGAAAGAAAGAAAGAAAGAAAGAAAGAAAGAAAGAAAGAAAGAAAGAAAGAAAGAAAGAAAGAAAGAAAGAAAGAAAGAAAGAGAAATCTGACATTGCTTAATTTTTAAGTTTATTCATTAAAGTTTTCTGTCACAGCTCTACATCTTGGAGTTTTTTTTGGGGGGGGGATCATTATTACCAAAATAATGAAAAGGACAGATGCAGATTATAATAAATTACAGAAATCTTAGCCAGTTCTCCACACCTCTGTGGCATCCATTTTAATTAGTGTTCATTTTTTATGAAATTCTATGACATTCACACTCTGATTAAGCATGATGAAAGGGCCAAGCCAGCCTCAAATAAAGCAGGTAGCATAACAAAATTGAATTGGAGGATAGTAAAAGGCAGGCTAATGCATCTCCTTGAAAAAAAAAAAGGCAAAAATAACAACAAGATGTCGTCTGTGAAACAGGAAGCATGATCTGGTATTCTATTAGCATGAAGCATTCATTTTTTCAAAGCATATATAATCTTTTATAGTAATTTTATTAAAAATTACAATTAAAAAGATAAAAACTAATACAAGCTAAAGAAGAGAAAAGAATAAAAAAATAGAAAAGAAAAAATAAGAATATAGTAAAGAAAAAGAAAAGAAATATATAAAGAAATACATTTCCCCCTCGTCACAGGTCTACTCATCAGCTCTTCATTCCACCACAGTCATTACTCTCGCTTTTAGCAGAGCTGTCTTCAGTTCACCATTTCTTCCCCAGAAATAAATTTTTCAAAGCAGTTACAAGTGATGAAACATAACTTTGTGACCAGTCCTCACATTTACAAGCTTCACAAGTCTGTAAAGCAAAGGAAAGCTGAAGTAAGATCATAAGCACAGCCCAGTTTCACTCAGTGACCACCTCACTTAACGACTGAATTGCTGGTCCCAATTGTGGTCACTAAATGAGGACTACCTGTATACTTATTCTAAGGTCTGAAACTCTATCCTGTCCAGCATCACCCACCACATAAAATCCTTGTCTGAATGGCTGGGACAATACTTATATTACTCCATAAGCTATATTTTCCTTCCCCCCCCCCCCCCCTTCAATTGTAGTATAGTCCAATTGAACTCTTAAAAAAAAAAATCCCTGAAACTCTAAGCTGACTGTTATTAACCACTAGGTGACAGCAAAAAAAAAAAAGGCTTGTGGTTTTCCATATCTCTTGGCTGCTGCCTAGTGGATGTCTAGATTTATGCAGCCTCTGGATATGTGCTGTTGAAAAGCTGAAGTTTAAAAAAGGGGAGAACCTGGTGAATTGGTGTGGGGGGCTACAAACTGTCCTAAGAACATATAATGAGGAGAAGAAATAAGGAGCCAGGGACCAATGGCCGCTATGAAAGGAATTCCCTACCAAGCAGGTTATTGATATACGAGAGATGAGTCCTTTCAGTTATGCTGCCAATTACATGCATTAAGCCAGGGGTATCCTGGTCAATTTCATGGCTTTCTAGCTGGATCACCCATCAATCAACTAACCTCATCCATCTTTTTTTTTAAAGTGCTTAAAGTGCTCTCACGACCAAAAGAGGACTGAGGGGTGAGATTACAGATCAGAACAGGATAGAAGACATGGTCCTAAAGGAAATAAAGAAAACCAGTGGGAACCATGTATTTGCCAAAACAGAATAGGTCATTTCAGGCCACCTCTCCCATCAACATGACCTACATTGCCTGCCTGCAACATCTGGTGGTGGGATAAGAAGAGCAACACTACTTCCAGAGCAGAGTACCTAAAACCAGATGCTGTGGAAGGATGATGAGATAAAGACAGTAGTACATAGATATGGTTAGTTGATGTCCTCATGTCAGGCCAAGAAGGCTGGGTGAATCTGCCCTTAGACTTTTTTTTCCATTCTCCAGATAAACAAGGGTAAAAAAAAATAACAAAATATTAAGAAAGAATACATTAAGTGAAATTTTTCTCAATGTTTATAAAGATCATCCTTGACATATAATTTGGACATATAAGCATTTTTTATACAACTTAATCAGTACCATCATCAATCAGATTCTGTTCCAACTCTGAGAAAGAGAGAGAATGAATGAATACACTCACACACACACATATATATACACATACATACATATATATATTTACTGAGTATAAGCAAATCATATTAATTCTTTTAATGACTTTTCTGGCATCTTTATTCTTCCATCTGTGTTAGTATTCACTTTATCTAAACTAATGAATGTTTTTATCACAATTATTATTGCCACAACAGCACATTTCAATTCCCAAGACACATAAGATGTCTAAATGAACATCGCCCAGCCAAAAGCCCAGTAACTGTGTATACTCCCACATCTTTTACATAGCAGCTGCTAATAGTATGAAATAAGGATGGCTGAATCAATCTATTTCTGGTTTGTATCTCTTTTATATATCATCATTCATAAGAGTTGCCAGACCACTAGCAGCAATAATAACATAAATTAGCTACAGCAGAGTTTATTTATGGTCGCCCATCTCAACAAGTGACTTTGGGCAGTGAAAAGAATTAAAATAAAATAAAAACAATTACAAACACAATAAAAGTTAAATACAGGCAGCCAAAAAACAACAATTCAAATCATCTTCAGTTACAACATATTGAAGAGAAGAGAAGAGAAAGCAAATAAATAGTGACAGAGAAGTGTTTCCTTCAGTCCTCTTTGTACTATATTGGTAAATTGCGTTTCCCTCTTACTGCAGGATGATGAATCCATGAGGTGAGGGCAGCTGTGATGCTCTCAGGCTAAGCAGGAGAACAATTTTTAGAAGGATCTTTTTATCACTGCACCTGTTCTCAGTGTGTCCTCAGCTGCAGAAAGAAGATACAACCTTGTCCTCAGTTAAAGAAAGAAGATACTGCCTTCCTCCTTCAGCTTCAATGAAAAGGGATTTTATGAGAAGTACTTGGAATCAAAGACAGGACTCTGCTTTTCTGGGGTACTGCAGAAGACAGGCTTAGCTGAAGGCTCATAGTTGAGTCTTATTAGGCTCTTAGTTGAAGGCTTATAAAATTCCAATTATCTTTCCATGACTTCATTCTGCAAGTAACTCAGCCTAAGAAAGACCACATCCCTAATATTTCTCATTGCTCTCAGAAACAAATGCATTATTAGTATTTGTACAGAATTCACACTTTTTTAAATCTGCTTTTTCTGAAATGATGCATTCTGAATATACATTGACATTTTAAAATTGTCATAAATTACGTCATAACATTCGCCAAGCCCAAAGTCCAATGGAAATTTACATTCTAATTTTCACATTAATGTGAATAGTGGGATTGCATAAGCTCATATGAATTTGCAATGATTGAGTATCTCAAAGGTAAACCAATTGTAAGAACTTCTATGCCCTCACCATATATGCATTCATATATGTATGCATGTATGTATGCCTTCTGTTATAATTAGTGTAAATCTGCAGTTATGTGGACACACTCTTAAGAATTAATCATTTCCAAAGCATCTGGTTTTTTGAAGCCCAAATGTTTCATTACAATACTGGGGGAAAGTGTTAATTTTCCCTCGCTGTCTCTGTTTCCTAATTCTGAATTTTCCTTCATTGCTATATGCATTGGAATTGTTGACATGCCGTGTATGTGTGGGTGGGTGTGATGGGGAAGGGAATACAAAACAGTGCACTGAAAAGAAATGAGGTACATGACCTGAGCAGATGGAGGGAAGGAAAAGCTGAGAAACAGCTCTAGTCAAATGAGACATTCAAAGAGATTGCCAGATCAAAGCTGAAATGAATAGCACAGACTTTGCAGGAGAGGAAGGTGTAGAAAATTTAATGAAAAGAAATGTAATCTCACATAGTGGACCAGAACCACATTGACATGAATGTTAAGTCCCTCATAGGAATCCTTCGGCCTCAGTGATGTTAAACTAACATGGAACACAAGGAGCAATGGCAGCATCTCTGACTGTCTTTTCTTCTAAATCTGTGCTCTTGACCTGACACCTCCAGTATCCCAGTAGGTAAGTGGCAATACCTACACAGAGATAGGAGGTTGACACTTTAGTGCAAGATTCAGGTTCCATACAACTTTTGGCAACTTACTTGTTTTTATTAAGATGATTTCATACAGTTTCTCAGCAGGACTATTAATGCAGACCTGCAGCAGGATTTTCCGAGGCCAGAGGGAAGAAAGGAAGGGGCAGTCTATTTCTGATCAGGCTTAAAAGTGAATGAATAATTAATTCACTACATCTCAGTGCAACAAAGCTCACTGCAGATGTGAAAAAATAAGGGATAATGATACACCTATTGTGAGAAAATGGATACTTTTATATTTTATGTCCTTGTGACCCAGGTCTTCTATTATATATAATTTAACTTAGATTTTTTTTTCCTTTAATGTGGATTGATCCTGAAGCCTATAACATAAATTTTACAAATTGTCTTCTCTTGGCTTTATCGACAAACACCAGAATTGGTATTTTGCCTTTACAGATAGAACAAATTTCTTCTATAATCAATATTCAGACAAGTTTGGTTGGAAAGGAATTATTTCTAAGCAATCTAGCAATGATTTGCTTTTGGGAGGGTTTTGGAGCTATTCCAGAAGACAGAGTAAGAAATATTCTATACTTAACTATCATGGATAGACACTTAATTCTCATGTTTGAAGGCCTCTCAAAAGCTCAGGGAAGATCTAGGAGACCTGAAAAGTATCCCATAGGTAGTTCTGTCTGTAGTATGTCCTACCTGTGTTGATCAAGAGGTCTTGGAGCAAAAGGAAAAACCTAGCATAGCAAAATAATTTCTTTTTTCCATCCCCTGAACAATTCTGGTCAGCATTGTGGCCTCAGGGAAGTTGGACATTGTCTCTCACCATCTTTTCCCTTCCTCTTGTTAATACTTAGTATAATGTAGGATGGCAGGGATGCTGGAGAATGGAGTATACAGTGTGATAGTACAATGTGATAGCACCACATTATGTTTACTTACTGGGCTTATTTGCCTAATTTACAAATTGTTATTGACTCTGAACAGTGTACATAACCAACATCTCTAAATCAGATTCAAACAATAATAATGAATAATAAAGTACAATAACACTTATACTGTCTTTACTATACACAGAGGAACACAAATTGCATTAATCAATAAGACACTCACTACAAGAGGGAACAGCATTAAAACATCCCAGCCCCCTGAATTCCAATAGGACTTAAAACATTTAAATTTCAGGAAAAGATTTAGTAATTGAAAAGGCCTGCCTCTATATTCCCTGTTGAATATTTCCTGAGAGAAGGGATATGAAGGGAACCCATTCTATCAGTTCTCACTGTGTAGGCAGATAACCTTCTGAGCAGGGCTCCCAAAGGATTTGGTTAGCTCCCTGTTGGACTCAGGAGTCATGAATTTTCTGTAGCAGTACCTGCCCTGTGGAATAGCATCCTGCCAGAGATCAGGATGGCTCCAACCCCATCAGCCTTTTGGAAGTCTGTTGCCCCAGGTCTTAGGGTCAGGAGCTTAAGCTAGCTCTGCTGACTAGTGTTATTTTGTTTGTTGACTTTGGACATTTATTACTTGGATGATTTAAATTGTTATTTGTTCCAAATTCACTGTTGTTAGAAGGCCATATAAATATAAATCATTTAAGTTAGTAAATAAATAAATAAATAAAATCTAAGTCATGTAGGCCTTTAAAGGTGACAACCAGCACCTTCAATTGCACCTGGAAGCCCACTGCTAAGCACTGCATCTGAGATTTAAGCCAGTGCATTCTGAACCAGTTATAGTTTCCAAGTCTTCCACAAGTGTCATCAGTGAGGGTTTCAGTGCTGTGGCCAGGTCTGAAATGAACTGAAACAGATCCTGATAATCCATTTCCTCTAGAGCTGTCTGCAACTGCAACCTCATTACATTCTGAACAATCCATTTACCAGCACCCTGGCCCAGCCACCAGTCATCCCCTTGCTGGATTTCATCAACCAGGAAATACATGGATCCAGATTAGAGGTGAAAGAGCTGATGTCTGAGAGAACCCTTCCTCAGGGCTCATAGGTTCACATTCATCCCAGATGACCTTACAAAATGTAGCCTCAGCCTTCTCATCAGGATTTGCCTAACTGCATCCAGCCTCCAGATGCCCAAAACATTCCTCACAACAACTCGGAAGATTATTTAATTTACAAAAGCAGATATTACTAGGAAGATGAGAGAAGAGAAAGTTATATGGATTCAAAACAGTTCTCTTCAGAAAAAGGGAAAATTGCTGGGAAATGCAGTAGGACAGGGCTCGAAAACAAGTATTCTCTGTTCATGACCCCTTCTTTGGAATAGTCTGCCCCCCAGAGATAGGATTAGCCACTTCCCTGATGATATTCAGAAAACCTTTGGGGAATTAAAGAAACTATGGGATGTTGCAATGCTTTCCTAAGGGTAAAAGATGGTGCTATATAATATGGGAATGTAATCATTACACTGTATTCTTTATTATTTTGTGATAATATTTTTGATTTTTCCAAGCTGCTTAGGGTCAGTCAGACTGAAGCTACAGGAATGAGTGAAAGAACAAACAAACACCACTAAAATTGTTTTGAGGGACAGGTTAACTGAGGAAGAAGGTTTTAAAACAGTCTTCATAAAGAAGCTACTAATCAAGTTTGGTATAAACCAAAAAGGTTGGAGTGTGGACTTAGAATTCAATAACTATAGAGGCTAGGAGCCCATGGAAGGCATGAGGGAAAAAAAAAAAAAAGAACACAGCTTAACAATGTAACAGAACTCAGGAGAGGATAACAATATAAAAGATAGTTGAAATCCATGAAAATTAGAAAATATAATAATTAAAATCTAAAAACCAGAAAACTGAGTTCTAGTCCTGCTTTAGGCATGAAAGCTAGCTGGGTGACTTTAGGCCAGTCACTCTCTCAGCCCAACTCACCTCATAGGGTTGTTGTGGGGAAAATATGAAGAGGAAGAGTATTTAAGTTTGTTTGCTGTCTTGAGTTAGTTATAAAAATAATAAAGGCGGGATTAAAAAAAAAGTCTAAAAAAATCAAGATGAAAGAGGAGATCAAGGCAGCTGAAATCCATAAGTAAATAAGACCATTTTGTGTGTGTGGAGGGGGAGGGGGAGGGGGAGGGGGAGGGGGTGGGGGTGGGAAACTAATAGAAAGCCTTTGGAGGAGGAGAGGGAACACCAAGCTGCCTGTTTCATAGGGACTTGGGAATCTGAAGGAGAGAATGCTGGAAAACAGGTAAAATAGGGGTTGCTAGTTTTTTTGGGCCAAGCATGATATTTAGCATTGGGAAGACTGAGGAAGACAAAGTAGGTGGGTCAGGGATTTTTATTTTTATTTTTTTTTTGAGGGAGAGGAGCACTTTTAACTACAGATATGGGTTTTCCACCCATGAAAACAGTTTTCTGCAGTAATGGACAGGATAGCTTTAAGAGACACGCATGTGCACACACACAAAAAACACTCAGGTGATGCAGTTTTCCCCTGCCAAAGTAGAGGAAAGAGAAGAACAAGACAAAGAAAACATTTTGTGTTTCCTATGGACAGGAAGCTCTAGGCCAGTGTTGCCCAAACTTGGCCACTTTAAGATGAGTGGACTTCAACTCTCAGAATTCCCCAGCCAGCCATGAGTTGAAGTCCACTCATCTTAAAGTGGCCAAGTTTGGACATCACTGCTCTAGGCAGTACTTGCTGGAGTTGAACTGGACTGATATCTTAGCATGTGTACTTTCATACTCATTCATCTTTCTTTTAGACCTTGCATTAATCTTCAGCCCGTTCTGAATCCTCTCCAATACTGGATTTTGAGTGTTTTATATTAATCTCTTGGTCCTGATAGTTCAACTCATTTTACATAATTTTCTCTAATTTCTATAGAGCTGTACATACAACGTCCATCCACAAATGAAATGGGAGACATATGCTTAAGAACTAGATCTGGGATAAAATTGATGGAAGGTTGACGGAAGGAAGGTGAAAAAATCTATTGTACACTATTCCCAATCTCTTTGCAAAGCCTTTGCAGTTTGACCACAAACATTTACTTTTTTTCTCCTTCCCTGTTGCTGTGAGGTAATACCGTAGTAATTGTATTATTCTTTCAAAAACATCCAGTGTGGTATATATATATCACAATAATGTTTACTGAATCTAGTTCACATAAAATTGTCAGTGATGTGGGAACATTTTCCCCATGGTTTCCTCACAGCAGTAACAGTAATTTCATTACTTTTTTCCCTTCAAAAAGAAAGCATTTCTCTCTCTCTCTCTCTCAATCATACCCATGCACAGAGACAGAGACAAAGATATGCATATTGGATTGATAGACAAAAAAAAAAGCATTATTTAAAAGAAAGAAAATTGTTCAGTTCAGAATTTACACTTTCATACCAATATGAGAAATAAAGCACAATAACCCTTCGAAATTAACATTTCTCCAAATGTTTTGGAAATGGAAAACATTTCTTCAATCAAAATATGCATATAAGAATATGGATATTTAGAACAGGGACACACACACACACACACACATGCACCCCCCCAACAGACGTATATACATACATACATACATACATACATACATACATATATATAGGGGATGCGGTGGCGCAGCAGCTTAATGACGCTGAAAGTGCCGGCCAGAAATGGCTGAAAGCTTCAGCGGTTCGAGTCCAGCCTCGCATTAACAAGGTGAGCTCTTGTTTCTCTACCCGCAGCTTCTGCCAACTCAGCAGATCGAAAACGTACGTGAGTAGATAAATGAGCACTCTCACTCCGGTGGGAGGAAAGTGCTGGCAGTGGCTCCACAGAGAGGCGGGACAGTTGCCGGTAAAAAGCGTGAAACCGCGCTCGTCTGAAAAAGGGGCACGAAGCAACGGAAATCCCGCCTCCTGTGCTGCCAGCTGGGCTGACGCTCTAGGAATTAGGCTCTGGCAAAGTCTAATTCCGAAACTAGAAAGATGCAATTGCCTTGAAAACCGCAAGGGGGCGGTCACTGCAGGGTCAGTAATGACTGTTAAGCAGATAAAAACAAACAAACAAAAAAAACCATATATATATATATACATATATATATATATATATATATATACATATATATATATATACATATATATATATATATATACATATATATATATATACACACACATATACATGCATACCTTATGTCCAGGAAATACTAACAGATAGACAATAGTACACAAAAGAATATATATATATATATATATATATATATATATATATATATATATTACAAGAAATGCCGCCAAAATATGTACTAATTTTCATACGACCTTTTTTTTTTTAAGAAACAGATACTCAAAGTAATGTAAAACCAAGTTACTGAACCTATTATTGGAACAATGAGAAACCAAAAGCAACTGAAATGGACAGGTCATCCATCACTATTATTATCAAAACTACAGCATATTTTAACTAAGCTAGTGTATTTTTGTAAGTTGTACACCTTTCCTACAACCTCTGCAAATCCAGTGTTACAACTTCAGAGATATTTAACTTTTGAAGATGATGGCAAACATCATATCAAGTTGACTTCTGTAGCAGCTTCAGTGTAATTTGACAGGAACCAGGTAATTTGTAACAGACTAGATAGAGAAGAAGAGCAGCGGTTAGACCTGTGGGCTAGAGATTAAAGGTTTGACTTAAAACGAACCACATATAATTAGGGCAAGGACAATATCAATAACTTTTATAAGACGATCCAATAAAAGTCTTGTTGGGTCTGAAGATTGGTTTTTGAAGTTGTATCAGCTTTAATCTTCCCCACCTTGGAAGCACATCCCACAACTTTTTTCACAGGTCCCTGTTTTCATTACCCATCTCTAGCTGTTGCTATTAACCAAGGGTTCATTTATCATTGCTGGGTTGCATTTCGACTAGGGGAGGCTTTCTTGAAGTCTGTATTATTACATTGCCTTTATTGCAGCCACAAATAGCTGTGGGAGCTCATTGATCTCTTCTTTCTTGCGCCTTCCTATTCAAAGATCTGACCTAGATTATATGAGATAAAACTGAAATATATTACATCCATTATTCCCAGAGGAGGCATTATATTTTGCATTGTGAGTTAATAGCTAAAGACTCTTTACAAGTTTTTGCGTGCATAAAACAAAAGCTTTTATAATCCTGAGGAGGCATCTTGCTGTGATAATATATTTAACTCACTTGCCATGCTGTAAAACAGATAAACTTTAAATACAACATGTTGTGCCAAAAGATTAGGAGCGACTTTGCTAGAGTTCACTATGAGTTCAGAAATCAATGTAAAAAAAATCCCCCTTTTCTCCACTTTGGTAAGAAAACAAGCTATTTTCCAATTCTATCATGCTATCTTTTACATACTTAGATTTTACCAGGAAAGAATAGCAGGCACTTGTTTCGTGCACAAAAATGTTCTTATGAGAATGAAACAACTAAGCAAGTTTCAGCCCATGTTTCTTCTCAAATGGCTGCAAGAGTAAATGGCTAGATTTAAACTGATCTGGAATTGTGATAATTTTCATACAAAAGTAATATTGTAAAGCATATTTCCACTGAAAAGGTAAATATACTTAGGGATGAACCAAAATGACACCTCAAATCTCACCTAGCTTTTTCCTCCATCTTATGAAGTTGGAGGTGGCATCTTGGCAGTTCATAGGCACAAAAGACAATGAAACTAGCAGCAAACTTACAATCTGATCTCAGAACCACAAGTCAGCAGCCTTAGAACTACAAATTGGAGACCTCAGTATTGGCAAAGTGGTGTACTACTAAAAACTTTGCATCACTATCCCCAGTTTCATTCTAACCCATTTCAAAGAGGAAGTTTAACTTAGAGAAAGTTTGGAAAAGCTGTTATGATGTCAGCTTACTTCTGTAGTTCAGAATGGGCTTTTGCTTCCGTGTCTCTTATATGTGCTCCTTCAATTAATGAATAATGATAAGAAGAAGATGAAGATTGGTGTCATGGCTGCAGATATCCAGCTAATATGGTGCCCACTGATAGAGACTCTTCTCATGATGTCTTCCAAGGTTATATTAACTATGAAGAAATAGATATATTGGAAGATGGCATGCTAAAAAACAAAGGGGCAGCCTCCAGTATCATCTGTATTTACAATAATTCCTCTAGGTTCCATTATTATATTTGTCAATTAGAAAAATGGAAAAATCATGAACAACCCACTTCTTCTGGTGCATGCTGACCTTCCCTACTTATCACTGGGAAGGCTTAAATCCAGGAAGCCCCCATTGATACTTGCACGACATCTGCATAACAACTTCAACATTGACTCCCAGTGGAAGTTACATGGGTTGTTGAATGCCCAGATACAGGAAAACATACAGATGACCCCATGCAAAAGATGCCAGGTTTTGATCTATCTCGCCAGCAATGGACGACCCTGAACAGGATTCGCACCTTACATGGTGTCTGCCAGGATTCACTGCATAAATGGTGTATGGCATCATCACCTCAGTGTGACTGTGGGGCCGCACGTCAAACTATAGATCACATTGTGACTAGCTGTAAGCAGAGGGCATATAATGGCCCAATATCTGGGGTTTTTTTATATAAACGATGCTGTGCTTCAGTGGTTAGATGGCCTAGACATTGGCATTTGAATCTAGATCTTTTTAATATTTATATTTTAAAGTGATTTTAACTTAGGTCAAATGTTAGTATTTGATGTAAGTCCATGTATGAGATGCCGTATGCTAAATAAATCTGCCAATTGTCCTGGTTTGGGCAGGGCCATCCTATTCCAAATATGCCCTGGGAAAATCCTGATTTTTACCACAGAGAAGAGAAGGTTTCAGAAAAAAGGCCCCTATTGGTCCTACTATCATCATACTGCTATTGCTACTGGTGCCTGATCAATTGGGGCTATTGCGTGAGGTGGTGTTTGTGTCCAACAGACTGAATTTCTGCTTCTCTTGATGGCATGTATGCAAGAGACCTTGTTTGTCTATCACATCTTATTAGGGAGAGAAGGATGAGAAAGGCTGCACACATACACACACGAAATATGAAATAAATAACATGAAAATGTTATTAACCCAACACTAGAAGGCACAGTGCCATCTGGGTGAGACAGGCAAGGATGAGTCCTATCCTGGACAAAATTTATTTCCAAGATCAACTTCAAGCTAAAATTATTATTATTTCCTTATCAAGAGTAATAGTTTATTTTCAAAAATTGCTTAAGTACTCATGTCAAGGGCTTTTTTCATTCAAAACAGTTATTTTATTGCCTAGATTCATTTCACAGCTGAAATCAACCTTTTTCCCCCTTATCCAAGAACAATATTATATTTCCAAAATCTCGTTTTTGCAATATGCCCAAACAGATAGCAAAACACTGTGAAATTACATTCACCTTTTCTAATTCTCCTGAGGGCAGGCATTTATAAAACCATCTAGAAAAAGAAATGCACATGCTTTTTATGAAATATTTGCTTATCAATGTCATATGGTGGGGTTCGTGATGTAAAAGGGCATTTAGATACTGTCAGTCATAAGACTGGAAAGTCAAAAGAATTAAAAATCCTTCCCAGTGTGCTGAGGTATTGATCCAATCTCCACAACTCAGTGCTGCATTGATTCAGATAAATGCAGGATTTTTGTTTGGTTTTTATTTTTAACAGCAGCACAATTTTTTTAATTGCTGTGAATGGACAGTAAATGGATAGGCAATTAGTTCTCACTCACTGTTTGAACCTTTTTTTTTTGGTTTGGGCTTAGAGGAACATTGCTTCCATAATTGCAAGCATTGCTTCAGCTAATGTCTTATTTGGATATATTAACTTAGGTTCCAGCTGAAATAATGTACACGCTGTACACTGACCAAGCCATATTGCTCTCTCTGATGCATACTGTAGATATTGCCAGATATGACAAATGTAAATGTAAATATTCCTGTAAGTTCTGGGTAGCTGCAAAGAGTTATTTAACCAGAAATGTGACATCTTCCTAGGAAAAAAAAGGACAAGATAATAGACAGAACCCTGAGGAAACTAAAATGACATAGAAAAAAAAATGAAATTACTGGATTTGATGATTAGAAATAATATGGGTTAATAGAAATAATGGAAGTTATGCTGTAAATTTACAGCAAGAGTTTGATGTATATTGTTACTTATATCTGTTGCAGGGAAAGTCAGAAGTCAATTCTTTTTTTTTTTTTTTTTGGTCTTTTCTTTATTTCTGCACTCTTGATCTTTACTATCCTCTTTTTTCTAATTTCTTTTTTCTTCTCATTCTTTTTCCTATTATTAGTTCTTGTTAGTTTTTACTGTTTTTTTTTTTTATAATAAAGTTATTATATTGAAGGAAACTAAAATGAAGTGAGGAAGAACCACATAACAGTTTGCTTTCTCATAAGCATGTTTTGAAAAAGGTCACACGTAGCATGTCAACCGTTTTGCGAATAGGCCTACAAGCAAGGCATGGATACAATTGCATTTTCCCATTCATGTTTTGAAGTAATTGGATCTGCAAGTCTTTCTTTCTTAAATTACTATCTGGAGTACCTGTTTCATTAGATTAAATAGAAAGTTAAAGTATCCCATCTATCTCTAGACAGTATAGTTATCTGATTTTTGTTAAATACAAACTTAACAACAATTGATAGATTTTTTTATTATATTGCACAGTGCAATGACATAGTGAAGGAGGATAGAAGTTTAGTACCTTATTATATTCTAAACATAAGAAGTTAAGCAACATAATACTGTATTATCTATTTGGGATATAAATAGGAAATAGATAAACATGTAACAGACTCAAATCAACAATTTTAAAATTTTATTCTAAATTGTGCAATATTAATTTTTCATCAGCAGAAAAGGAAAGGTTCTTCTGAAGGCAAGTTTACTATATTGTATTATTATAGGATCAGGTTACTCTTTTTTATTTATTTATTTATTTTGCTTCAAGAAATTGTCTCTACTGGCAATGATTTACCAGTTGACTGGTATAAATAGCATGTATTTTTTTCTCTTTTTTCTAGAGGTTTATAATGAGTTTTTTCAAATAAATCACTGCTTTTTAGTTTTAAAAAGGCAAGTTATAGTTATGTCCAAACTGGATAAAGATTCTGTTATGTGTTCTAACTCTGGACCTGTTTTCTTGATAAATGCAAATGCTAAGATGTTAACAGTTGTTGTGGCCCCATAAATTACAGGATATTTTCCAATGATACTTCAACCAGTTTAGGCTGGCTTTTTAAAGAACTTCTGACAATATCAGGTTTTCAACTGATATTTTTACTTTAATTCAAAATAAACAAGAGCTTGTAGCTATAATTTGGGGGAATGTTCAGGAAACCTTTGATATGGTTTCTTGGAAGTTTTTGAAATGGATTTTAATCATTCTTCTGTAAAGGTGATCTCCTGAGGTGGCTCCACTTTTGCTTAGCCTTTTTTAATAATAGCTTTGTTGTTTTTAATGGTATTCTGTTTTAACATTGTCATTTTATGGTTTTATTGTATGCTGCCCAGAGTCATGTTCTGTGAGATGGGCGGCCATATAAATATGATTTATAAATAAATAAATATAAATAAAGTTCTGTATTTTTGATTAATATGTTTTACTCACATCGTAAATCATGGGTGATTATTGGTGGTGTCTCTTCTTCTTGGTTAAATTTGTATCATGGTACATCCCTCAGATGCTCTTTTTTAATTTTGAGATTAGAAACTCCAATTAGAAATTCTGAAAATATCAACACAGTTATTGGGGGTAGGGGAAGAACAGATCATAATAATGTATTTTATGCTAATTATATTTTATATTTTACAAATAGAGTAGGAATTTCTATCCATTTCTATTCTTATTTCATTAGCACTTGAGTTTAGGATCTTGTCTTGCTGCTCTATAAACTAGAATAAATCAGATGCCACTGGGTCCCAGTAACAATTTTGAATACTTGAAGGAATTTGGATTAGGTTATATTCAGATTCCTTTGTTTATCTTGGCTTAAGAATGTCTAGAAATGTTTTTTAAATAGGACATTTGAACTGTTTTGATGCACATGAAATAAGATCTAGACAGATGGTCTAGAATTCCCTTGAGTATTCAGGGTAAGATAAATGTGATTAAAATAAACAAAACCCCAAGGTTAATTTACATTCTTAGAGACTTTCCCATATTTATTTTACTATATTATTTTAAATGAATTGACAGTGGTAAACAAATTTCTTCAGCAAGGACATCCTGCAAGATTTCCATTGTGTAAATTAAAACAAACTACCTCTTAAAAATATGGATTTAATTCTCCACACTTTCAGATTTATCATTGGGCATTTATCCTACCCCTTCAATCACCGTTCAGAGTAAGGAATGTAAAAATTCATCTCCTCTTTGGATTCAGCTTGAGAATTATCTGACTTCACTGAAATCCTAGGAAGTATTGAGATCCTTGTGTGTGTGCTGATTAATTTCAATGCCTGCATTTAATGCTGCAAAACATACATGAGAAAATAATTTTGATTAATTTACCATTTAAAACTTACCCTAAATCTGTTGTTTTTTTGGCAGGAGGAAATTAAACTGGGTCTCTCCTAATATTTTTACTTTAGATCAACCCAGGAGAGATAGACAGACAGACAGACAGACGTGTAGATGGAAATAATTTATTCTTTTCAATGAGATCAGCGGCAAAATGCCAAGTGTGAATATACCTCAAACATATGGCAGGACCAAACACTGAAGCTAAATGTCTTGTTCAGTGATTCCCCTTGGTAAAAGATTAAAGAAAATTATACTGACTCTACAGTGAAATAAGATAGAGTTTGCATGCTGGTGTAATTTGTTCCAGAAGTCCTTGAAGGACTGGCCTTACTGGCAATGATTTAAAAACCTCCTACTTTTAGTGACTTTTTGTTGGAATGCTGTCAGCAAAATGTACCTTCAAAGCCATTTTGTCCAAAGTAGTTATTATTCAGCCAGATTTGCTTGGTGAATAAATATTCCCTCACTCTAACACCTATTTTTCTTTCCTGGAACCTTCTGTACAAAGTTTGAATAGAAAAGGAAAGAAAGCAAGTACAGGTATGTGAGAAAAAGACTGTTTTTCTGAATGTTAAAGAAAACAAAACAGTCTTTCTTTGGATCATATATCACTATGTGACCTCCTTCCATGTAGCCTCCAATTCAATGGCTGCCTTTACTCCTGTGTAGCTGGGAAAACTATATGGCCTCTGTGACTCTTAATGTGAAATATTCTGCATAGGAATTTGAACGCATACTGAGTTCTTTGTTCCTGCTCCTGCTATTTAATCCCAGCAATCATCAAGGTGACCAGCATACAGTGACATTTGCTGAGGTCAAATGCAGTAAAGCCCAGTGTGTCACAAAGCAATGGCTCATTTAACTCCACAAGCTGTCGACTGCTGGAGATGGCCCATGAATTAAGCATACTTTGACACATAATGCATTATTAATTTATAGAAATCACTTCCAGGAGACAGGATAATGGCACTGGCTTAACTTGGTGTTAAAATGGGATCAGACAATTGTACAGAGGTCAGATCTACAAAAAGGGATTTGCCCTTAGAGTAAAATGGAACCTCCAGATATATCAGTAGTATTCCTTGAAACTCCAGTTCCTGTGAAGGAGGGATACAACTAGAGCAGGAGTGGGGAGCAAGACTGTGATGACAAGTGTCTGTAATAAGCAAACTGCAACATCCTCATTGATTTCAGAAGGGAGAAAGGGAAGAAGAGTACCATGAAACTGAGGGAGATGATACTGTATGATGATAATCAGGGAACAGTAATGTATAATATTTTGTGCTATATAGAATATGCTAGCTGTACTTGCTGTATAGCCTCACCTTCTTCAGGGGCAAGTACTCATTTTAAGCTGAGGCAGTGAGGGAGTGCTATCATGCCTGAAGCCTGGAATAAAGAGATGATGCATGTACTTAAGGGAGGCTACTACCAGAAATCTATCCCCTTCATCTTTAAACTTTTCATATTAACCATACTGGTGGCATGAAAGGACCAAGTGCTGCTTGGAAAGAGCCCACTCATCTATTTCCACGTCTTTCTGAAAATAGGCCTGATTAATCTTGCCACCAGACTTGGATGATTCACTTTGACTCGTCTCATCAATAACTTGCCACCTTCTCTGAAATGCTCTCTCTCTTTTTAAAAGCATTTCTAAGGCAAATTCTCCTTCATCAACATAAATGAGAACTGGGAAACTTCCCTGTCCAGCATTAAATGGGACCACAAGATGAAGTACTTGTTTGATGAGTAGGCAGTTCTAGGATCAGGACTGAAGGGCTTAATGACCAGCAGCGGATTCCTCCACCTTATTAAGGCTCAGTTTCAGCAAATCTATGCTGGTGGAAGCAATGTCTGTATCTGACTTATCCTTTCTGGTGGTTCCTGATTCCTGTATGATTCTAGAAGTGAACATGAATGGAATGCTTCTAGAGGCTGACCTCACTGTATTTCCTTGATAACTCTTTGTTTGGCTTTAACTCCTGATCTGACTAGCACTTCTATCTTTGTTTTGTTGACATGAACTTACTGTGTTTGATCCTGGATTGTTTCTTAGTGATGCAATGAATCTGCTCTTGGTACTTGAATCTGGAGTTTTTGACATAGCAACAAAACATGTGGTGTGATATTGTGATGTGTGTTCTACTCCTCATATACATGTGTAGGACTTCATGATGCCCATACTAAAGGGGTGGAATCTGCATTATGTCACAGCACACATTTCCTCATTTGGCTCTCTTTGTCTCCCCCTTGCAGATATCCAGGGCTAGTAAATCTTTCAATTTGTTCTGTGCAGAGCAATAGGTTTATCCAGCCAGGATTATCCAACCAGATTTCCACTTCACTTGCTAGTGTTCTTCACCATTCTGGTTTCACCTCTTCTGGCTAGGACTTACTTGCAGTCTTGTGGAGTCTCCATATACAAAATGCTTGGCATCACAACAATGAGATAAAAAGTTGGTCAGAAAGTAACAAACTTACATAGTTTATGATATGTCATCTACATGTCCTTCATTATTCATACCTCCCTTCCTCTGGAAATGAACCCAGTGCCGCTTGCTTGCCCCACAAATCCATCCTTAAAAGAGGAGGACACTAATACCTTCAAAATGAGAAACAGAATGCCTCTCACTATCAGTTGCCAGGGAATTTAAGAGAAAGGACATGATGGCATCTATGTACTGCTTCTTAATTTCCCACAGGCAGCTCATGAACCATAGAACAGACTTCTAGACTAAATTGACCTTTGTTTGATTCAGCACAGCTCTTCTTATGTCCAAATAGGAATAATATTATGTACAATGGGCAGTAAATACTACAACACTATATTATAGAAATGTTAGCAGCTCAGAATGCTTTAATCTTTAGTGAAATTGCTTACCAGTGTCTTCTGCCTCATTCATTCAGGCTATCTGCATTCCATTCAGCTTTCTCAAGACAAAAGCCATGGAGCCTGCCTGTCTAAAGGATGTAGCTGATGCGCAATGAAATGCTATTGCATTCCCTTCAGATTTCAAAGTTGTGTTGTTGAAGAACAGATTATATTGCTACCAGTCACTGTACAAACATTTGCAAGGAGAAAAATTTTGCATGTGACAAAATGACTATTTTTGTTAAAATGCCCCTTGCAAGTTGTAATTCTCTCTGAAGAGAATTTGTACATGGAGGAAAAATATCCTGTCCTTCCAATCACACTGCATTATGACACTAAAAGAGGGACTGAATCCAGGGAGAGTATTTAACCTTCCTGTCAAGTAGGACAGCAAAATGATGGTAAGCACACTAGAGGAAAGGTTTATTTAAGTAAAAAGGTGAGAAGAGGGGGGGAAATGAAAAGAATAGCTGTCATCTTAAGCTCTGCCAAATCTTTTCCAGCACAGAAAGAATATCCTTGATATTTCCAATGGGGAAGTAAGTTATAGCAATAACTCAGTTCTCCTTTAAAGAGTTATAGATTTTGTGCATTAAAATGGCCTAATTTGGCAAATACATTCTAGGTAGATTGCATCTTCTTCTAGGAGAAAATACTGCAATTAAAAGAATCCAAAAAGAGCAAGTACTGTTTTCATCTAATTCCCACACCAGGTGGGACTCATACAGATGCATAACTGAAATAAACTCTGGGAAGTGCTTGAGTTGTCTGTCTTTTTAAAGTAGTTGATTGTCCTCACAATGGGTCTACTTCCATGTCATGTTCCTCAGCAGTTGCAGCACTTAGCCACTCTTGGCTGAACTTACATGAAAGCCAAATAGGGTCACATCTAGTTAGCAATTTGATAGGGCAATCATCTGGAAATCCTAGGACTGCAAGATAAATGGGGAAGTTGAAAAAAATCCCAGAAGGCAAATTACAAACTGCTGTCATATCATAGCCAAAAACCCTACATGAATGGATCCATGTAATGGAGTAAACTAAACTAGGATCCTGTCTGGGTCAAGCGGTAGCTGTTCTTTATAAATTTAATTGGTTATTGACATCATGGATCAAATTAAAACATTCTCAACAAATATGAATGGGATCAATAAAAGGAAAAAGTATTTTTGAAATTAAAAAAGGAAAATGCATATATTATATGTCCAAGAAATACATATTAAAAAAGGCACACAATTCAGATCATGTGGAAAGGAAGTGGGGCTGTTTTTATACTTTAGCCACTCCTGCTGTTACATCCCTAGTCATCTCTGGCCCAAAGGTCACTGTGTTATAAAAGAGAATGTGAGTAACAATATATGGTTCTCTTTGTGATTGAGCACCCTATTAAATAAGATTATAATGTGATGTGCATAAAAATTCTTCTGCATTTTTAAAAAAATATATCTCTTCTTCCATTGGACTAAAAATTTGCTTTCATTTTATTACTTTTTTCAAAGGAGAAAAACTTTTGGGTCAAATTTGTTCTCATCTTCTCCCCTTGGGCTATACAGTGATGGAAAGAGAGATCTAAGAGAAAACAATCTCACTGTTGGCCATCTTGGAGCTGTGAAATAAACTCAAAAACACACCAAAAGAATTTTGCAAGAAATTTGAAAACCTTTAGAGTATGAGGAAGAAAACTTTCAAATTTGAGGACCAAATTTAGCACAGTTTTAGCTTCTGATGGAGCTTGTGCAACTGGAGGTCTGTGTACCTACCATTTCTCCTTGATGCTATGAAGATTAACTGCAAATTCACTGTAAAACCAACAGTAATCCAGCATTTTATACACATACCATTGCTTGTATTGCTTCTTATTGTTCCTTTTCTTCTTATTATTTCTTTTATACTTTCTTATTTCTTACTAGATGTTGAGAAACATTGTGCATGTCATAACAAAACCATTGTCTTCATATTTATTCATGAAGTTACATTGTGTTCCAGAGTCTCCAAGCCAGAGTTTGCCTGGACAAGCCCCTGCAGTTTTCTTGGCAAGATTTCAGAAGTGGTTTGCCATTGCCTCCTTCCTAGGGCTGAGAGACAGTGACTAGCCCAAGGTCACCCAGCTGCCTTTCTGCCTAAGGTGGGACTAGTACTCATGTTCTCCTGGTTTCTAGCCTGGTGCCTTAACCCCTACATAAAACTGGCTCTCAAGCAAGTTATATAGATTGCCAAATAAGATACTTAAAAAAAAAAAAAATAGAAATAGAAAAATAGAAATAATCATATTAATTTTTTTCTGGTACATGTTTTATTAGCTTAATATCTCATAGTTCCACTTCTGGGTTTTCTTTTACATTATATGAATCTCAGTGGAATAAAGTAATTTGTTTTGGAACTGGAATTCAAATCTCATTGGAGAATGTGTGACTTGCTGTGTTTTTCCCACACCACCCTCTTTTCTCCAGAATTTTTATATATTACTGTGTTGGTGTGAGAAAAGCTCAGTCTAAGTGCAGGAGTCCTGTGATAAATGTCAGAATGCAAAAGACAGAAAAAGAAGGGAGAAGAGTAATACACACAAAGATCTCAACCAGTATGTTAGCTTCTGTCATAACAGTTTCTTCTAACACAGCCATTTGATGGGCCACTCTGTTTACTAATACATCCTGTTTAACTTTTTAAAAATTTTTTGTTGTGTTCCCTTCATCTGTCAATACACACATACACACAACTTCCTGCTCTCTGTGTATGTGTATATGTGTGTGTGTGTGTATACCATCATTATATGCTATCAAGTTGGTGTTGACTCTTAGTGACCACAACAATATATTCTTGCCATGATGATCTGTCCCTAACCTGGCCTTTCAGGTCTTCCAATGGTGGTTTCATTATCATTGTAACTGAGTCTGTCCACCTTGCTGCTGGTCATCCTCTTTTTCTTTTTCCCTCCACCTTTTCCAGCATTAGAACCTTCTCCAGAGAGTTGGGCTGTAGCTTGCTTGCTTGCTTGCTTGCTTGCTTGCTTGCTTGCTTCCTTCCTTCCTTCCTTCCTTCCTTCCTTCCTTCCTTCCTTCCTTCCTTCCTTCCTTCCTTCCATTTGTATGCCACCCATCTCCCTTGGAGATGGGTAATGTGTTCAAGGTAGGATAATTTGAGCCTGGTCATTTGTGCCTTGAGTGAGAACTCAGGGTTGATTTGCTTCTTGGTTGTCCATGGTATTCTCAGGAGTCTTTTTCAGCCCTAAATATGTGTTTGTGTGTGTATATATACATAATCCCCTCTCACTGTATGTGGTATGTGTCTTCCTCAATCTCAGGTTCTCTACGAGAGGCCTGGGAGTTTGAGAGTTCTGTGGAGTATCTTACCTGTTCCTAGCACTGCGCTCTTCTGGACAGAGAGCTCTGATGTTGTTCCTGGGATCTGCTGGAGCCACTCCCAGCTTAGGAGTCACAGCCCCGAGTGCTCCTACCACCCCTGGGACCACTTTGACTTTTACTTTCCACATCCTCTCTAGTTCCTCCTTCAGGCCTGGTACTTCTCCAGCTTCTCATACTCCTTCTTTCTGAAGTTGCTGTCACTTGGCAACACACACACACACACACACACACACAAGCATAATTATATATACATTAGACAACCCATGACACATTGGGTCATCTTTTCAGAGATATTTCCTAACCTAAACAGAGATACAGAATGACCAAGGGCAAAAAAGTAGTGGGAGTGTGAGCGACTTTCTGCCAGCTTCCCCATTGACTTTGCTTGTGGGGAGTTGGCAGAGAGCATCAGATATCTTCCTTCCTTCCTTCCTTCCTTCCTTCCTTCCTTCCTTCCTTCCTTCCTTCCTTCCTTCCTTCCTTCCTTCCTTCCTTCCTTCCTTCCTTCCTTCCTTCCCACATATAATATAGGCTTGTGCCATTTGCCCTCCCCTTATGACCCTCAGGAGAGCCCTGTTGAAGCCACTGCCTCCTCCTCCTCCTGTTCAGCTGACCTGCGGAACTGCCTGACACTTTGCTGGGGGGAGGTGGAACAAAAGGAGCTGAGGACTGTGAGGAAAACTGCAGCCCCGCTCCCCATTCGGGTGTGTCCCAAAGAGACCCCTCCCTCAAGGGGGGAAAAGGGCTCACCCATCGACCACTGGTGCCCCCCAGCCAGATCTAGCTCACCAGCAGGCATCCAAGTCACTCCCTCATCCTTCCCTCAATGCCCACAGCCATTCAGAGATTTCAGATTTTTGCTTTGTTTCCATAGCAGTCAATGCCAGTAGCCTGTTG
Organism: Liasis olivaceus; assembly: GCA_030867105.1. Lineage (NCBI taxonomy): Eukaryota > Metazoa > Chordata > Lepidosauria > Squamata > Pythonidae > Liasis > Liasis olivaceus. Next base: position 40,723,133 of record CM061349.1, read on the forward strand.
GGCCTTGCTGCCAGTCAATTGGGCACAGGGAACAGAGGGAGACAGGAAAGAGGTCAGGGATCACATGACCTGGGCTGACCATAGCGGTGCAGCAGCACAGCAGTGCTGGAGCTGCCACAAATTTCCAAGATTTCAATCCCACGGGAGTCATGGGTCCTGGATTTTGGATGCATTCTGTAAATTAACCCATTTGAGGTACCTTGGTTCAAAAATTGTTGCCCTGTGACACATAGGGCCTAGTTTCACCTAGTTGAAGGTTACAGACATGAGAGTTTTAGTAGTATATAGATATACAGTATATATCACTAGCAAGGGACAAAGGTTAACATACAGTTGCTTGTATTATCTGGCATCTAAGGTACGATTTACAATTTTATAAGAAATATCCAGGAAATGGCATAGATGTCTGAGGTTAAATTAGGAGTCCCTTGTTAGCAGGAAAGGATTACAGTAATAATGCATATAGTATTTATTTGAGCATATCCTTGATTTTAGCAGTAACAGAGTTCCCCTATGCTTTTTCCAAGCTTACTTATATCAAGCACAGGATACTGTTCTAAAGAGCACAACATCTAAGTAAACTTGTCAATATGTCACAGGAACCATGTGTACCAGAAGGGATGCTGTTGAAAATAGTATTATATTTATCTCATATTCTTCCTTTGTTCTCTTGTACAGAAGAATATATTTTGCAGCAACAAAATACTATCATTATACAATATGTTTCCCCATTTCTACTCTACATTATTCTCTAGCTGTCACAAAAATTGATTCCCAATTGTGACATAATATGAAAGCCTTCTTGTGACATTCAACTAGATGTGGACATGTATAGGAAAGGGACTTTTCTCCTTGCAGCAGACAACTTCCTTGACCTGATTTGTGTGTAGTTTTGCATGCATTTCCCCTAACGTATATACAGTACTTTTTGTAAATGACTATTTTTCTAATATACACCTATTTTTAAAGTTTTCTAATGTACTTTTTTCTACAACTGTTTGTGTCTTTTATCCTGAATTTACACAATTTTAATGCATATTGTTTTGACTTATGAACTTTGTTAGAAAACTGAAGATCAGAAACTCTTGTCTATTTATTGTCAATCATCCAAATATATAGCAGTAGATTCTGAATAATCTAGCTGGAATAAATCTATCAGGTTTTGGTTATAACAGATCAGACATAATTCCCAATATGTCCTAGACTCAAAGATTCAAATTAAATTGTGAAATTTTGCCTGCACTTTACTAGCCATCAAGTTTTGCATGATTCCTGGTAATTCTGAATAAATGCTTGCTATCTCAACCTGCCTTTAGTAATAACTTAGTAATGCCACTAATCACTTTGATCCCCTCCTTCAATGTTAAACCCATCTTGTACTTCCCTCAGAGCAAAGCAAAAATATTTTTTATAATCCATCTTCTGTTTGCATCACATGTCCAATATCTGTATTCCACAGCAATCATTAGTGAAAAATTCCTGAACAGAGAGCTATGCATGGGAAATAGTAAGGAATATACAGTAACTACCTTGTCACAAAGCCATCAGTTACAAAAGCACTGTTCTATGTATGCATTATACTGGATTGATGTTTTTGCATGTTTTATATGGCAGTATTACATGAACAACCGAAAATCTCAAAACCTAAATTTAGGGCAAGCAAATCAGTCTGTTTCCAGTCTGTACGTTATATTCATTCATAAGTACATTCTGCCCAATGCTCTTACCTGGCTGTGAATCTTTAAAATCATCACACAACATTTCACAGTTATTTTCATATACACCTTTTTCTTTAACAGGTTTATAACAATATTCTAAGATTCCATTGCAAAATATGAAGAAGGGTACCATCCAAAGGTTATCTGCTCTGTTTATTGGTCTAGGAAATGTTATTTAGATTGGTTTAGTGAAAAATGTGAAGCTCCATCCCTATTTAAAATAGAACGAAGGCTGTTCTGCTTATGTGAAAGCTAAGCTATTAGGTTATTAGCCAGATTAGGTTACTGTAATGCACTCTACATGGAGCTGCATTTGAATACCATCCAATCTGATTGTGAGAGCTAGGATATTTTATGCAAAATGCTACAAATGGAACTCAAACAACTAGCAAATGGTTAATGTCTGCTATTACAAATTATGTCCATGTGAAAGAAGGAACCCAAAGCTTAAATTACTGTTATTGGGAATTGTATGTATGCATACCATTTAGTGGTAGACCACTGCAAACAGATAAAGTTGAAATATGCATGTTCTGTTTGTTAGAGACAGAAAAGGTGATTTTTTTGGTATATGATTTTGACGTACAAATACACCCCACCCCAACAAAACAAAACCTAAAGCAAACAACCAGACTATGTTTTGTTCCACATTCATGCAGGGAGGGGGTGCTGGGGGAAGGGCTGGCTCTTATACATGGTTGGCCAGTTGCCCAGCTCTTGCCCAGCTGCAATACATCTGGCTGGAGGTGGAAGAGCTCCATAAAATAATAATAGTGAGTATGCTGCATGTCCAGAGCATTGTGCACAGAGGGTACCATATGCGCAGCAAAAGATTCCTTTTTTCAGTTAGAGAAATATAACCTAGATACATTTCAGAAATCTTCTTTTTTAGAATTGCAGTAGATAATGACCTGGCCCACACCACTAGCTATCCGCATAAGAGTTTAATTATATGGAAAGTGGAGATGAGGACATTTGTCAAGTTTAAATTTGTTCAGTTCATTTTTTTCAAAGTCCCATTTGTGCAGGTGATTTTTCTACACACATATCCTATTATACTTTTCTGTATGAACTTTTCTCTAGTGTGCACTTTTTTTATATGACCTTTTTGATTTGCAAACTGCATTGTAAATTCAGAGCAGCACTGATCTCTCTAAATAACTGTATCTCTGCTCATACATAACTGGGTAAATTGTGATACAAGCCATTAAAATGAGAACCAAATAAATGCTCCCTGCCCCCCCCCCCCCCAATTCATGGTCAAAACACATTATATTTTGAGAGAAACATGTATTACATATTAAAATTAGGGAGGAGAGGTGAAGTCAGCTCACCTTTGCCTTATCTTCTTTTTTTAAAAAAAGTCTCATACACATAACCAGCATGAGGGCTCTGAGACTCCTTCATCTTTCTTTGCAAACAGACAATCACTATTTGCAAAGACAGAAGATGGAATAGTCAAGCACTTATATCAATCGTTAGTGTGCAGGGATTATTTCTTAGAGAAGAGGACAAAGGTATATTTATCTACTCTTCCAATTTCCAAATGAGATTTGTTTACTTCCCACAAAAGAGCCCCCCCCCCCACTCCTCTCATGTGGGAAGTAGTATCTTCTAGAAACACCTGGCTCCCAATGTTAGTGAATATGCATATAGAAATCCATTTGTAATTAAGGATTACAAATTACTAATTAAGGATACAAACAATAAAAAATGATTCAGATTGGAAGTAGGCAAACTGTCTCTTCCTTAACGTAAGTTACATAAATAATTTCTGTCCCTAGAAAGGCAAATCTGTCTTTTCACCTGAGCATACCTGAACTTTCTTCATATATTTTGCTAAAGCAGTACTGTACAGCCTACAGCCTTTAGTTTATGTAAATAAATAAACACATAATATCAATGACGTTGAATCAAGAAATTAGTAATATTTTTTAATAGAATGAACTTGCAATAAACAATTTAAACTCTATAAAACCTTGTTTCTCCAAGAGAGACCTTTCAAATACCTAAATTAATTTTCATTTGTTGCTTAGCTCTAGCAGATGTTAGTTTTCACTCATCCCAAAAATGAATGCTAAAAAGAAGATTTCACTTCACTCCACCCTCAAAGGCTCCAGGCACCAATGCAACTAAAAATGGAGCTCTGTTCATTCTTTCTTTCATACGGACTTCAGAGTGGCAGAGATGCTCTGCCTTGCAGTACATTCACCAGTAAGTCCTGACACATTGACTTCTCTGAAGTGGACTTCTTGCAAATCCCAATATATTTTTCTTTTGCTAGTGCACTGAAACTTTATTCATTTTACCCTTGAAATTATTGTTTTACAATGACCTGATTTTGTTAGCTTGTATTCTATTGTTGGGATGCTGAGATTTGGAAATGGGTAACCTTGTGCAAGCAGGACACATAAAGCTGGAGTGCACTGGTGTGACAGCTGCAGCCATAGATGCTGCTGCTTGTTCAGCAGTCTTCTCCCCCTTCCCCCATTCTTTCATCATTCATTAAAATGATAATGGTTAAATTATGCTCTCCAGACAACTCAGTGTAATAAAAGACTGTGATTTAAAACAATCCCATACAATGTGTTCTTAACAATTAATTTTCCTTGTGCGTTTTGGTTTTGGGAAACATGCACAGATATGCACAAATTCATTAATAGAAATGAGCCCAGGAATAATCACAGGGAAGATAAAGGGTAGCCAGTGACTGTGCTTGATTGCTTCACTGTTTTGCTAGTATCATGAATAGGGATGACTCATCAGTTCAGGGTTGCAAAAAGTAAAGCATCAGTCAGTCACCTTGTGCTATGAACTTTCTCGGGGAAGAGGCAAGGAGGATGCAAACACCTTGATCTTCATCACTGATCAGCTTCCAGTATGGTATTCATCTGGATGCAGGCAGGACTGAATTGCAATGATTTTAATTGTACATGCATGGTCATTTCCAGAAGATAAAACTCTGGCTGTTTGTTCAGTTCTGTGGCTGTTTGTTCAGAGTCCTGCGAGGTTTCATCTTATCCCATTTGTTCTTTGACATCCACAGACTACTGACTGAGGTTATTGGAGATCATTGTAAACTGTCCCACAGCCCTTTCTTTCTATATGAGAGCTGAATTCGGTAGGTTAATACTTGGATCTGGTAAAGTAAAATAAAAACTTCTTCAAATTTTATTTATTTATGTATTTATTTATACATCACATTTATATAGCCGCCCATCTCACAAAGTGACTCTGGGCTTTACAGTACAGAAATGGTTTGTCCAAGCTTCTTCTGCAATGATTTTTCAACTTCCTGGTTTAGCCTACAGTCCTGGAATTGCCTGGTGGTCTCCCATCCAAGCAATAACCAAGTCTGACCTCATTTACCTTTTCAAGATCAGCCAGGTTTGTCATCACTAAAAAACAACAATCACAATGAAGATGACTCTGTTATCAGTCCAGGCAAAACAGGGACAAATTTAATTGGTGGTTCTTCTGTCCAAGTGAATATAGGATCAGCCTCTTATAGAAAATATATATATATATTTATGATCTTTTTAAAAAATGAAGTTGTAGTTTTGGAGTACTCTCTAGTCCAAGGGAATTCCTGTTTGCTATCTGCTAAATGAACAGCCCTCCTTAGTCCTTTGTCTTGGGACCTGAAGTACTCCTACCATCAGAGTAGAGAAAGAGCAGTCAAGGAATGTTTATATGCACCAATAAAGAAATACTGCAGGAATATAGAAAATATTACTGCAGTTTTTTTGTGCAATAATCTCAAAGAACATTAATAATGTATAACTGTGTTTACAGGAGGAGCGAGGGCAAATGGTAATGTGTGCATGATGATGCCCTCACACAAATGTCACAATTTACTGACTTGTGTCAGGTGTTGTGACACAAGTATTTAATTGTGATGACCCACACATTGACATGTTGTTAACTACAGATGCCATTGCCTATGTCTTTACAATGTTTTATCAGTCTACAGTTTAATGCTAGATTACATTAAGGGGCTCATAAATTCAGTCCCTAGTTAATCTAGATAAGGTCAGAAAATTTATGTTCAAAACACTAGAGGCAGCTGCTGCAAATTTGTGTTGACAAAACTGGAGTAAATAAATCAATAGTTGGATTCAGTTATAAAGACATTTTCTGTTTCATGGTTCTATGTTTGGCACAGTGGCATCTTGGGGAGGTCTTTACAGAGGCAAGATGGCAGTGTGATCAAAGCCAGGCCTTTACAAAGGTGTGGGGCTTCAGTTGCCCAGGCACAACTGCCATCTTGTCTTTTTTGCTTACCCCCTTCCTGGAGATTCCACTGGTCTGATACAAAAGAGAAAAAAAAGTGAATTAACTGAAATATAGGCAAGTTGCTCCAGTCTAGACTTTGGTCTATATTTGTGGCCTTACGCTTTTTGGAAATACATGAAGAGGATGACAAATTTGGAAAGGGCAGAGAAATTTGCCTCCTGTACTTCATAAGCTAGATAAGAAATGTTCACTCTTTTGCTCTATCAGTTTAAAAGCTGTTACCATAGTGAAACATTTTTGTAATTAGTGAACAAGAGAAGACAGAGCCCTATGTTTACTATTAAGGAGGATCACAGAAAGGTGTGGGCTAGTGAGTGACGTTATCTATTAAGAAAAGCAGATTAAGCAGTATATATACTTTTGTCATTTTATTCAACGGTTACTACTGTTGAATAAAAGTCTCAGGATTTTATAGCAAAGAAACATGGTGTTACAAATCTGAAGTTCTTTGCACTTGTAGATTCCTGTAATTAAGAAATAGCTCCCTTGTGAAGCGTGAAGTCTTGTACTTTGAGGGCTAGACTGGTCAGATTTTATTTGGCAGAGTAATTCTCAGCTGTTATTCATGATCACTGATAAACTGATCACCTCAGGATTAGGAAACAGAAGAGTTTAGTGTTCTTTATTAATTATTGTGGATTTGTGGATTACCTACTCCTTATTGCTCAGAGGAGGGGAAAATAGTAAGATATGATCCTAATCAGTGAAGAGGAGAAAGAGGTATGTATGTGTGTGGGTGCGTGTTAAGTTATAGCAGTAAAAGAAAGAAGCATCTGAGGAATTAGATTTTAGCTAATTAGAAATTAGCTGAGGAATGAGATTTTCTATGAGGAAAAGATGACAAATGACTGTAAGCAGTATATATGCTATAACCAGTACTCTGTAAGACACTGTAAGACACTGTAAGTACCAGTACTCTGTAAGACATTGTACTATAACCAGTACTCTGTAAGACACTACAGCTTTCTGTGGTTTTGCCTAAATTATCACTGCATGTGTTCAAGAAGATGCTAGGTTATCAGAACTGCTTTCATCTAGATTGCTGTATCGAGCAGGGGGTTGGATTTGATGCCTTAAGTGTCCCCTGTCAACTCTGATTTTGTTCTTTGCTATTAAAATGATGGAACAGAAGGCAAGGTAATAAGAAATTTCTTTCAACGTCCCTTCCTCCCATTTTTTGTTTGAAAAGTTACTGTGGATAATTTCAAGTGTAATTTGCACCCAGTACACTCCCAGTCAATCCCTACATCTAGATCTGAACAAACACGCATGCCATTCAGATCAGCCAGCAAAAATAAAGATTTGTATTTATTAAACTTCTACAAACTTCAAAAACAGTTAACTGGCAAAATGAGCAAAAAGCAGGTAAAACAGGGAGAGAAAGAGAGAGACATCAGCAACAGGCAGAGGATTTAATAACAACAATCTACATTATATATCTATATATCAACAGGCATAGAACTTTCCAGAGCCACTGGAAATCAAATTGTGTGTAATTACCATGGACAGTCCCAAAGAATGTGCCTTTGCTTATTCTAACTTTAACATTTTACATGCATGGCAGCAGAATATGGAAGGAAAGGAGGACAACAGGTGATCCTTCTTCTATTCTGCACAGTGAAAGAAACAATTTGGTTATAGGGATCATGTATCCAAAATTTTGTATAGGTGACAAAGGATCTTGTGAATATATGGAGAGAAGTGAGCTTTTGACTTATCACTACAGTAAAGCGTGTACAGAGTTCTATCAACATTCACAATTGAAGCTGTGAACCCTATAAGGTATCTAACATGCTATTTCAACATGAGAAATATGGCAAAGTAATTCCAAACTCCAAAATCTATTTGAAAGCATCTGTATATAAAATAAGGAACAATTCATAATAATCTATCATTTACAACAATTCTATATCCGTTCTTCTTTCAATAAAAGTTTTGTTTGGGTCTATTCAGAGTTCACCCTCCCTCCCTCCCTCCAAATATACTTATTTTGTATGGGTAACAGGCCTTCTTGTCCAACTCAATTATGGTTCCAATCTATTCATGCTGATAGAATTTATGGAACAGCTTCTCTATTTTCCCAGATTTTAATTCTCTCACACGTACACATTTGTTTGTGAATTTATTCTAGTTCAGCAGATGATTGTGGGAAGGGTGGGGAAAGAAATAAACAGTTGAGCTGACCTGGTGTGGAAGAAAAAAGAAAAACAGACTTCAAAAGAGAGGAAGAGAAAAAAATAGCTCATTCCTTCACTTTCTTCCAGATTATTTACAGAATGGGGGACAAACAGGTTTTGGATGAACAGAGAAGATAGTTGTAGGGGTAGAGTTAAATAGGAAGAGGCAGGTCCAATAAATTCATGGAACTGAGGATCCTTAAGTCTAAGAAGAAATAAATGCATCATACTCATTGTTCTTTGGCTGTTACTTCCAGGGAAATCCCTGAAGAGACACAAGAAAAAAATGCTTTGTTACTCCAAGTAGAAGAAAGAAATTAGTCATTTATAATTTGACAATACGTTATTTTAGTAGTATCTGTGTAAACTGACACCAAAATGATAGCATGCATGCAATAATGCCATCATGCATCTGCCAGCTTCACATATGTAAGGCCCAACATATGATGCAAGTACATCAGTTAAAGTATTTACATCATGACATTGTCACACACATTTTGTAATTTGCCCCCCTGCAGACACATATGTGTTTTTGCCTCACTTTTTTAAAATTGGGAATTGAAATTACTCCTTGGGTCCAGCCTCCCAGGATCTTCTGCAAAAGGAAATAAAAGATTGTAAGCTATCCAAAAGATGCACAATTTCAGGACTACACATGTTACACCACATGCTAGGAGTTTATATATTTAATTAATTCAAGGAAACTGTATACCAAATAATGATTTGTACAAATTAAATAGTGTCATGCAGGCTAAAGAAATTCATTGTTTTGTATAATATATTACTATTTTATCTGTCCTAGCAACATTACATTTACATATATATATATATATATATATATATATATATATATATATATACACACACACACACACACATACATACATACACACACACACACATATGTATATGTATATTTGTGTGCGTGTGTGTGTAACATTTTGTTACAAATTCCTCCATCTATAGGTTATTCACACAAACCAACAAAATCACTCCAAAATACCCTAAGTAAACCAAAAGACCCAGTAGCCCAAGAAGAAAAAACAGAAGTCATCTACAACATACAGTGTAGGACAGACAGGCAGAAGACTAGCAGAGCGCATCCACGAACACCAACTAGCAGTCAGAAGACATGATGAAAATTCCTTAATCTCACAACACATGGACAGACTCAACCATAGTTTTAGCTGGGAAACTGTCAGCATTTTAGACCAAGCCAAATCCAAATATGCAAGAGAATTCTTGGAAGCCTGGTATTCAGACAAGGCAGCAATTAACAGACACATAGAGATAAACAGCATCCTCATACTATTCAAAAGAGACAAAAGGCCAGAAGATTGCCTCACCAGCAATCAATCACCAGCAATCATCACCCAGATAAGCAAAGATTACCAACAGGCACACAATCAAGCAGTAAACATATGCTAACCAAAGAACTATCAGAGGAGCAAAACAAAACCCCCACCCCTACCAGCACTGGCAAGGCAGGCCACAGCACATAAACAGAGAGCAAACCCCATCCCATTTTAGCACTGAAGATGTTACCTAGCCTGGTAACAAAACGTTTGCAAGAAAAGAACCAAGGTCAGAGAATTCCAAGGACTCCATCATCCTTTTCTCTTTTAAACTCTCTGCTGGGACATACATGCAGGTCACCTCTCTTGTAATATTGTGATGTACCTAACTACTTGGGGTTAGATAGGGAGGATGAGGCTTAGTAGTGCATAAGTATGATCATTGGGGAGGAAGAGGGAAGAAATTTTTTTAGTGGATAAACACACACTTTCAGTGGAAATGCAGGAGTTCAGGCTCTTATACAGCAAACAAATGCTTAAGGAAACACATAGCACACTAAGGACCTTTGTTAACCTACAAAGCTTTTACTGGAAAACAATTTGCTTAAACATCACATGCACTCAACACATACAATCACTTACTCATATTCCTACTTATTTTCCTCATATGGGGTGTTGGGAGATGCAGGGCCCCCAGTCTGGTGGCAATGTGTAGAAATGGTGAAGTCTCTCAAAATGGGGTTCTGTGCAGCTTTCCTTTTAATCCCTTGTCACTCCTATCCACATCGCTTTATCCTTTCCTTCAGCTTTACATGGCCTGCTGCATGGCAATTCTTATCTTTGGTAGCCATCATTTCAAACTTTGTCTGATCTTGATGGATTGCTTCCCTGTGACCTGCTGCATGACAGTTGCTGTCTCTGGTAACTGGTAACTAGACCTGATCAGATTGCTCCCTTACTTTTTACCCTCCTCTGCACATCTGCGTTTTCCGTTAGTTTCAAATTCCTTTCGTCTATTCCTCCCAAGATTTTATTTCATGTAACATCTTGACATATTTGTCATTTAAACGTTGCCATTGTAGACCTTGTTGATCCTTTGACATTGGGCTTATACACACTCTCTGGTTGCCCCATTACCAGAAGATGCAGGCAACTATTTCTAGAGGACAGAAACAGATGACACTGCCCTCTGTTAACCTCCTGCTCACCTTCAAAGCGGCATCAGGACACCTTTCTCTGCTTTACTTCTGAAGAACAAGTGTGGCTGCCCATCTGTGCTAGAGGGCTTCAGTTTGTTGCAGGCTAACTCAGCGTTCACTGGCTATTTCACAGAGGAAGGAAGACCCCTTCACCTGAGCCAGTGTTTACCATTAGTGGTGTCCTTTTTAGACCTCTCCTTTAACCCACCTGTTGTGACAATGTGGTCAGTATTACTCTGGTTTCATAAGTCAAACACTGTTGTTTCAAAATCCACCACAAACAACTTCTGCTTCTTTGCAAGCTTCCTCCTTCTCTCTCTGCTTTATTTTTTAATAAGTCAATTTCTACAGTTTCACCAATTTTCCAGTAAAACCTCAAATAAAAACCTGAAATAAAAGGATTTTATCCTAAGCTTCTAAATAGCCCCAATAACCTAAGTTTTATGTACCCTAATGGTGAAGCCTGTGATAAGCTTCCCTTAGCACTGGTTATTGTGACTGTGCTTCAGGGGATTGTAGTTCAGTAACAATATTTGAGGGCCACAATGCCTTATGCTGTAAACCAGTGCTTCTCAGCCTTGGCAACTTTAAGATGTGTGGACCTCAACTCCCAGAATTCCCCAGCCAGCCTTGGACTTGTATGAAGTCCATACATCTTAAAGTTGCCAAGGTTGAGAAGCACTGCTGTAACTCCTAGGATTCTAGGTATTCTTATTGAAGTTTATTTAATTTTTCAAATATAAACAGCATAAAAAGATATTCCCTTTGTAAATAAGACAACTCTTTGGAATAATCTAATCAAGTTGAATAATACAAAATAGAGTCTTGTCAGGATCCTTTGTTGTGTTGGAGAAATATTGTCAGATGCTATTTCTAACTTTTAACTATAAAATGTTAATCTAAGACCCATATATCCTTCTTTATTCAACATTTCCTGTATGTGGCTTGAGTGCAGAAGATAAACTAAAATACCAACACGTCTGACATTTATTTTCACTTTCTCTAGCTCTGAAATACAGAAACACCACTATATAATATACAATATATCCTGCACTATAACAGTACAATAGACTATAGGACAGAGTATGATAGGTTTTACTTTGGTGAAATTGCTGTTTATTTCTTTAGTAATGTGATGAACACATAATTGATATTACAAATGCTTTAATTATAACTTTATTTTTTATTATTACCTGCTTTGAGCTTTCCTTTTAACAGAAAGGCTGAAAAGAAATCCAAAACAAATATACAAAATATGTGACTATATCTACATGCCTTTTGAGTCTATTGTTTAGGGGCTATCACTTGATGGATAACTTTAATGGTCTTCCTTCACTTCTTTCAGTTATCTTTAAATTAGACTTTGAACTCATGGCCCTTTACAGAGTATATGTTATGACTATGCTGGGATCAAACAAAAATCCACAGGAAATTTCTATGTATTTTCATGCACATTCTTCCTAAATTTAATACCTACTTTTTTCAAGTGTGAGCTTTTTTCCCAAGCAATCTTCCCTACGATAACATATTTTTGTGGAGATTTTTTCCTTAATATGTTCATAATACATATACTTTTTCTGCATTGTACACAATGTTCATTGCTTGTAAATAATTAGTTTTTTTATATAGCTTTTCTGGATGAAGTTTTCTGTTGGAGTATTTGATCTACAGTAATTTGATCGTTGACATGTATGCAGGTTAGCTGATTGGATGTAGCAAGTAATTAGCTTTACTCACTTGATTCCAGTTAGTGGACCTTATTCGTAATGGAAAATCTCGAAGTAAATCTGAAGTCTGCACATCAACACTCTAGCATACTGCCCAAATTCAGGGATCTTTTCTACTGGAGTATCTTTATCTATGGCAAATGTTCTCATAACTATTTATATTTCCATAACAAGGTAGATTTTGATATAATGAATGTATCAGTTCTTTGACAACTAGGGTTTGTTACCAAATTTATTGCATGCCAATAGTTTTTGCCAGATTATAAAAAATAATCCCTTTGTGGCATGTCAGGATTGCATCCAGCAAACTGGAGACAGCTGATTCTGATTCTAATCTAGTCATTATATCCATTAAACATCACACATCACTCACAGATCTAGATGGTAAAAGACTAATATTGCTTGTTTCTTTCTTTTTATACTTTTCATGTATATGGACAATTTAACATCTGCAATGTATCTGTGCTTTGTTTTTTGTTGCCAATGATGACCTTATAGGTAACCATCATAGAGTCTGAATGAACCTGAGGTCACTAAGCAATCACATTTTTCAAGAGTAGAGCTTGGGATGGTGTGAAGGGAGGAAAAAATGGGATAGAGTTCTACAAATAAAATATTATGGTACATGAAAATGTTTATAGGTGGAAGTAGTCTATACATTCCAAATGTTATGCAAATGTACTTTTATTGGCACCTACCATGAATTCTGAAAAGAATTAGACTTTTGGCCTTAAACAGAAATGGGACAAGATGGAATATGAAGCAGTCCAATAACTAAGGGAAAACAGTATAACTCCTAAGCACTATTCTTTGAGGTGTCCTCAAAGAGTAACTGAAATCTGCTAAATATATTGTCCCAGCAGCTTCATTTGGCTGATAGATCATCTAGAAGAATACAGGGACTGATTGTGTGAAATGCCAAGAATGGATTGGGGAGAGTTAACAAACTCAGTTGCCTTCTGTATACTCCAGGGACAGTCACAAGATCCTGGGAAAAAACATGTTTAAGGTTGTGCAGATGTGCTATGTTTGCCTCGTGCACACTCTGAAGCACCTTTTCAGAATTGAATTTGAAGTGCTGCAGAGCCCCAAATTAGAGTTTCAGTTCAGGCAGAATAATATATGGAAAAACAAAGTGGTTGAGTATCTACTTTCTTCCTAAGAAATCAAAAGGACTGATTTATCCTAATATATATATATATTTTTAATCCGCACTCAATCGTTACTGATTCTGCGGCAACTGCCTGGACGAGTCCCTGCAGTTTTCAAGGCAAGGTGTTTCGGAAGTAGTTTGCCATTGCCTCATCATCATCATCATCATCATCATCATCATCATCACCATTATTATTATTATTATTATTATTATTATTATTATTATTATTATTATTATATTATTATTGTTAGGATAAGCTTAAAGTATGCTTCTGTTTTGTTCTGTAGAAAATTCTGTTTCTATCAGAAAATGTGCTTATTTTGCGATATGAAATTTTAACCACATTTGTCCCAAAATAAACCTGATTAGTCTGAATGGGACTTATCCTGACATAGGCTTGCATAAAACTGTAACCATGCATGACAAGCGTGGTTAGAGTAGTAAGCCCCACTGATCCAATTCTGACAACTAATATTAAATTAAAATGATCTCTTTTTTAAAATAGGTTCCTAGCTTTCTCCCTAATTGCTATCAACTTTGTAAAGGAAATCTTACTGTTATATTGATTAACAGTGGCTGAATTTTCCAATTATTTCTTTAATGAGTTGAATGGCAATGACCCAGAAAATGGATGAAGACCTCACAGCAGACTAAAGTTAATTTGTTTTAAATTGTTATCCCCTGTTATAACAAATAATAATGATAGAAGCCTATTGTTAATTAATCAAAACTTCTCAAAACAGAGTTCAGCAGGTGGAAATAATTAGCTGTTAATTGTCTCTTGTTTATTACTGTTCAGAGATGTAAACAAGAAAGGCTGGGTTCATTTGACAGTCATTTCCAAAAATATGCCAAATAATAAATCAGAGGCACCCATGTTGTTGTAATGGCATGAATATTCTTTTGCATTTGTTCTATACTTGAATCTGACAGGTGAAGAAGTGGTAATTCTGCTTTAGGATTAAAATATCAGATCAGCAGGTGGGAACATTTGTCTTTGTTTCATCCTCTTCCTTTTTGTTGATTATTTTCAAATTTCTTAACTGACTGGCAAGAAGATAGGATTCTCATTGTCAGACAGAATAGCTTTTAATGATGGGTGATAAAGAAATTTCCGCTGCACCTGCATTTTGATTTGAACAAAGATACTTTGAGTCTGAAAGGAGGATGGAATATGTACCCATCATGCTCTTCTCTTTTGAGGTAAGCAAAGCATTGCAGATTGCAGAAAAAGGTAAAAAAATTAGTAAGCCATAGAAGTTAAGACATGAAGTAAGAAGAAGAAAAGGAAATATACCTAAATCTAGTTTACACCAAAAATATTCAGTGTACTTCTCGACATTATTCCACCCTTGCTAATCTTACTTCTCTTCACCATGATTCTATATTGCTTTTCTTCTCACTGTACTCTTTTTGAGGATCTCATCAGCTCCATCAACTATGATATGTACAGTCTTCCCATTCCTTTTGAGTCTTCACTCTTTTTTCATGTACACTTTGCTAACTGATCCTTATTTATTCTCTTTATATAACCAAAGCACCTCAATATACCCCTTTTATCCTTTTTTTCTCACTTTTGTATTCAATCCACATTCAGTCACCACCCATTCTTTCTTGATCCTATCTCTTCTTCTTTTACCAAATATCTTAAGTATCTCTTTCCACTGTATTCTAATTACTTTTAAGTTTCTGCTGATAATACCTAGTGTTCAGTTATCTCTCTGTCTCTCTCTCTCAAAACTGGGCAGAAGCACACCCTTATGTACAGCTAATTTTGCTTCTTGCAATGAACCACATATTACCCACTATTTTTTCAAAAAGGATTTGCATTTCTTAATATATCCCCATCCATTTTTGCATCTTAGTAAACATTCTACCAAGATGCACACATTCATCTATTTACTCTAGGTTTTCCCCATTTATGTATAATTTGCAATTGTTCACCTCAGTTCATCTGCCAAACATAGCCAGCTCAGCTTTTGGTACATTAATTATCATGTCTGTGCTGCCTGTTGCAACATACAATCTATCTAACACACATGCAGATCACTTAAAGTTTCTGGCCAGCAACACAGCATCATCTGTATATAAATATATGCATAGATTCAGATCCACAATAAATGCATTTCTAACATCACTGCAAATTCTCCTAATATGCCTATTCCTAAGCATGTTTGAGAACCAAGGGGACATCACACACCCTTACCTTTCTCCCTGCTCGGTGTTTAACCATGCACTAAGCATTCCATTTATTCTTGCGCCTACTGTATTTCCATCTTATACTGCTCTTATTGCATTCAGAATCAACCTTCAATTCCTTATTTGCATGAATAGTTCTAATATTCAAATTTATTTACTGGAAAAAACTGTACATAGACCTATTATTTTTTATTTATTTATTTAATTTATTTTCAGGCTTGTATGCTGCCCATCTCCCCCAACGGGTGACTCTGGGCGGCTCACAATAATAAAAAAGAAGAAAAAAAACCACAGGTCTCTCCAAACATGGATAAAATCTATAAATAATTAAAAAACATATATTAAAAAAATATATTATCTTCCCACTTCTTATTTTGTGAAGTGGCACTGATTTCTGATCACACCCACCAATATAAATTCTCTTCTTCCTCATAAAAAGCAAGTATGTGAGTCTGTGGAGAGAACCCCCCTCCCAAAAATACTGTAGGTCCATGATGCTTTGTCTGAGGAAGAGTTCTGTAGGTTTCAAAAACTTGCATACCCTTTTGAGTTATAATCTCGTGTTTTAATAATGGCAATACCCAGGTATGGATTTTAGGTATTTTCCCCCATATTTTCTGAATTTTTTTTCTGTTCCAGCACTCTGGCTCAGGCAGCTCATCAAAATGGTTTGGCATTCATCCAGAGTCTAGCAATAGCCTATCAATTCTCCCTGTTTTCCCGGCTATCCACTCACTGATTTGCTCACCCCATTGTTTTCTTCTTTTGAAGGCATATGAATTAAAAACCTATTCCTCTGATTCCTTACTAAGATTGGAATCAGAAACCTGTACTTGTCAGATACCAACTTTCCATAGTGCTTGTTTCAATTTCTCTACCTGCTTTCCCCTTTCCCAGCTACTCAATTCAGTGGTACACCAGAAGGTGATAGCAGAGGTAGTCCTGTAATTGCCTGTGCATGTGTGCGGGGAGGAGTTGCTAAGGCTGCTCTCCTAAATTTTAAGTTGTTTTAGAAGGACCAAATAAGCTGCTACTCCCCATTAAAAAAAAAAATGCCATCCCTCAAATTTTACTGGCCTAATATCACTAATGTCTAAGAAGGAGGAAGCTACAGTATTTAACTAAGGCAGGAGAAAAGATTTTTCCAGCTTTATGTTTCTTTTTGCTATTGATATTTGGTGACAGGCTTGAAGGACTCTTCAGGGCCCATAACACAGCCATAGGGGAACCAAAGATTGAGCACCCTTGCTTTATTGAACACTATCTTCATTGCCAGTTTTCCCTAACAAGGGAAGTCTAGAACTTTTATAATAAAGTGGAGATCATGGAGTGGATGCTTTTATATGAAGATGAAGCTATCCAATTGGTGGAGAACCTGAATGATCTGCAGTGAAAGATAGATTGTGTGATGTAAAGAAGATCATAGACCTAAAAATTAATATATCAAAGGCCCAAGTGGTTGAGTTTTACAGAGAAAATGAAAAAAAAAGTTGCAAGGTACACATAAATGGCGAGGAAAAGGAAGAAGAAGAAGAAGAAGAAGAAGAAGAAGAAGAAGAAGAAGAAGAAGAAGAAGAAGAAGAAGAAGAAGAAGAAGAAGAAGAAGAAGAAGTGTATCTTGATAGAATGCTTATTAAAGATGGGGAAAATGGATAGAGAAGTTTTAAAGTAAGCAACAGCTAGTTAAAAGGTAGTGAATAGCATGAGGTCTGTTTTGAAGAATGTTGAAAGTTGTGAAAACAGCTATGTATGAGAACATACTTCTCATTTTGTTATACAGAAATGAGAGCTGGGTATGTAAGGAAAAATATAAAAGTTGAATGCAGTGGGAATAGGGTGAAAACAGAAGACAAGGTTAAGAATGAATAGGTGCTGAATGAAAGTGGATTGATTCAATACAAACTCGAGCAGCACGAGAAAAGAAATCGGTTGAGAGGCTTGGGTTATCAAAAGAGAATGAATCTCACTTATTCTGTTCTGGAGTTGGATGGATGCATGAGCTATGGAGGATTTAAAGATTGAGACGTCTTCAGTACTGTGTTATCTTTTCAAACATACCATATATATGGTGTATGTGTACGCACCCACACTTTTTAAGTATTTAAAAGGCTGTAATATCTTTTTAAACTTCATTCTGACAAGTTATGAGCAATAACCCCTGCATTGCAACTATGGCTCAGGCAAAAATGAGGGCATATTTATTCAAAAGCTGGTGTCAGTAGCACTGAAATATATAGTGGAATACTGAGTGAAGGACTTCTAAGTGACAGCAAATTGAAACAGGCAATGTATTTCCCTGCCATACCACTCAGTAACCTTCTTTCTTTCTTTATTTGTAAATATGGTCTTCCTTTTGAATTCATCACTCACTTTTATTTTATGCTTTCATCATTCTCAACCAAGAATTAGAGTACAAGTGGAAACTCTGCTTTGCAAGAAGCTTTGTTTTTAAATTGTAACACCTTCTGAACGTTGTTCCTTAACACCAGATTAGAGTTCCTGCAATTGAAACTGATTTTACAATTCCATATGATAATATGAAGAGTGACATTGGAAGAAGGATTCCTCATGGGGGGGAGGGTCGAATCAGAAAAGCCCCCCCCCCCCCCCCCAGTCTCTTACATGGAGATATTTATATGTGTTTTATATATACTACAAGTTGAACATTAACTGTTTTAAAAAGGCAGTCTGCTTAAGGAGCTATTTGTAATACAAATTATGCCTTCGGTTCAGAGCAAGAATTAGTTTATTTCTACTAAGGGTGAGTTGCTCTAAGGTCAGTGTTTGTCTCTAATACAGTTGTAGTACTATGCTGTATTGTCTTATTGTCTGAACAAGAATGGCCTATGCAAGTTGCTAAGTTTTTGAAGATGAATATTGAAGGACAGAGAGAATATGCTCTCCATCTGGAGACTGATTTGAAGGCAGCTTTGGTTACTAAACAGAACTAGCATATTTCTATATAGGACTTGAAAGGAATAACATTTCTTTCTAGTATTACAATTATTAAATTACTGTGAGTTTATTGTATGGTTATGTACAGTTAACAATCTTCAGCTAATAATGGTTGATACACTCATTGGCTGTGTTCATGCAGCAAACTTAATAAGGTTGGGAGGGGCTAGCATGTCATGTTAACAGGAAATCTGTGTCTTTTGTCCCAGCTGAATAGGACAAATAAACTCCCCACCCCCACCCCCCACCCCAAATCAGCTACATTATCCAAATAGCTAAGCAAGAGGTTAATTAGTTCTTTTCCTATTGACTTTAATCCTAGGTGGAAAATGGGACCTATGTAGGCACCCCATCACATAGCTATTTCAGTTTCTCTCCCTCCCTCCCTCCCTCTCTCTCTCACACACACGCTTCCTACATGGAATATTGAAAAGGAGCAGAAACGGGTCAGTTTGTGTATGTATGTGTATGTGTATGTATATATGCATGTATGGATGTGTGTGTGTGCATATTCATTTCAGTAAACACAAAACAAAACAGAAAAAGGCAAAACAAGGGAAATAATTCTAATTACTGGCTCCTTATTCAGCTCAAGAGTGAATCAGCTGAAGGAGAGGATTGCTGAGTTAACCATGTTTTGAGAACATAACTATTATCTCAGCCAGAAATGGACATATCTAGACAGGAAATTAAGTCTATGAGATTGTGTCTAGAGATTGCATCAATACTTGTGATGCTTTTACTTCCTATCTTTCATGATAATGCTTATAATGCTGGAAGAGACCACCTTCATTAAGGATGAGCTGTTGTGTTAATTGAATAGCTATCAAGAATTATTTCTATTTAAACATAGCATTAAATTTAAAACTCAGAATAAGAGATCCTCTTATTCTACTGTTCTGGCTGCTGCAAGACAGGAGAGAAAGTTCACTTCTTTATTGGGAACTGCCCCCCCAATGAATAAATAAATATGGAAAGGTTGATTAAAAAAAAAAAAGAATTGGCAGAGGAACTTGGCTTTTTGACTACCTGAATTTTGAGGGCCAAGAGCCCTAAACTGAATCAGTGGAAGAACAGTAAAAGAGTGCATGTCTTTTGGAGGTGCAGTCAATTAATTTCATTGTATATGTTTGATTTACATGTTTCATTTCTCAGGAACTGTTAAGAATTAGGACTGTGTAAACTGTTCTGTGGGGCATTTTACAAAGCAATTGAAATGCCCCTTTGAATATGCTGCTTGAAATGTTCACACAATATATTCTCCCAAAGGCTTGCTGGGGCTGCTTTGTCAGCCTCTTTTTCCAAAATCAACACATGTATTGTATCACAGAAAACACACCCACCAGGAAGTCCACTCAAATGAAACAAGAATACCCACATACTGGAAAATAGGTGTGCTGATAAACATAGAATTCCATTGTCTGTCAGCTTCATCTAAGCCAGGATGCATAACTGGAAGTCCACAATTACTGCTTTCTCATAATAAACAACAGGCAACAACATTTTAGTCTAGCAGTGTGGTGCTAATCTCAACCCTGTGTTTAGATTATGGTTCAGAGGCTTGAATAACCATAGCTAAGTGTGTTGTAGGAATGAAGCTTCAAATGACTCTGAAGCAATTTTACCAGGAGGGCTATATCACTAAATTTTAATTGTGGTAAAAGTTGTCCATGACTTTATAAAGAAAAACAAAATTCAAGAATTGTTGGAGAACTTGCCTGCATTCTTTCATACCTTTTTTATTTTGTACTTTGTATATTTGATTAAACAACTTTGGACATCAAAACTACACCTTTGCATAATTACTCAATGTGTACCCATGAACAGGAAGCATTTACTGATATTTAATGACTGTTTCCAGAGGGAGAGTCAAGTTAGCCTCTGGTAATAAAAAAATAAAAAAAAGAAAGGAAAGGAAACATATCTTGGCATTTTCAAGACTGACAGGTTTATTGTGGCATAAAGTTTTGACAGACTTAGTGCAATTTCATCTTTGAGCCTGCCCATCTGAAATGGTCAGTCTGAGTGGAAAAATAAAAGTTTGGCCTCTAAGATTTTTATCTCAAGAGTACAATGGACTCTGAGAATATAATTTAGACAGTCCACATATGCTCTGTAAAAAAAAAAAAAGCAAATGACATTTTAAAAATTGAAATCAAAATTCTACATAGGGAAATTTGATGTGAATGTAGAGTTTATAATTGATTCTAATTTTGTAAATTATTGCCATAGTGAAGGGATCATTAATTTTGATTTGAGAAGACAACCAAAGCTATGAAAGTCAGGGAAAGAAGCTAAGGTAGAAATGCTTTGAGATTTCACACATAGTTGTTTGGAACCCAGTTCTTCATGCATGCATCCAACAACCTGTAGCAGATTTTGCCTTACTGTACAAATACTTAGCACCTTCCAAATTGTGATTCCTTATCCCCAATAAAGTGTCAGTAACTTAGTACAGACCTAAATCAAATGTCTCCAAAAATACTATTGGAGATCTCTAACTAATACTTTTGGATGAAAAGCTGTTGTAAAAATCACTATTTTTGGAGACCTTCTGGTTAGGATGACAGTAACAGAGAAACAAGCAAATTATATGAGCAAGGCATTTTCAGAAGTTTCAGCTGTTAGTATTAAATGTTAGACCATTTAGGATTTAGGGGGATGGAATAGATATATGAATGGGATCAGCCTCCTAATTTGAGTTTATCAAATTTACTGCTGTGAGAGATGTAACATGAAATAAGGTTTTGCTCAAACCATAAGCTATTTAGTAGACTGCATACACAGTATTGCTTATTATTCTTGAAATCACACAGGCCTTTTTTTAGACTTCTGCACAAGCATATTAAATATGCCACTGTTTTAATGAACAGATTCATTAAAACACTGTGTCTTTAAGCTAGCTTTTAAAGCAGCAGAATCCTATTTCAGGTTCAAGTACTTTAATGAGTAGTTGAGAAGTGTCAAGAATTCTTCTGAAACATGTTCAAAAATGTGCACAATTGCAATATTTAAAACATTATATGCAGCCTACCACCAGCACCCCAACTTCTATTGGCTGTGGCCCCTAGAACTTGTCCAAAATTTGCCATCAATTTGTAATTCTTCCTGGAGGTTTTGCAACTTCCACCTGAAAAAGGTCAAGCTAGCTTCTTCTCTGTTGCCTTTCTACTAGAAAGCAAAATCACTTTTTGTTGTTGTTTAGGTTGGCTTTTCACATGGTAGTAGAAGGTTTACTGATGAAGCTGAGATACGTGGGTTTGGTTTGTTTCATTGTGTGGTGCATTTAAATGTATTTGCCTTGCTGGGTGGCAGCATCTTGCCAACTTTAGCTGATTTTGAAAAGCTAAGCAGAGCCAGACCTGGTTTAAGTTCTTGGAGATCACTGGGACATACTGGTTTTATTATTTATTTATGAAATTTTACATTGCCTGAATCCATTTGGACTGCTGGTGGTTTATGAGGACTACATGCGGCTAGACTGAGAAGTTGGAAAACCATTCTGGAATAAGGCAATGATAATTTTATCATTGCCAAAATTAAATGAACATGTCCTTGAAATCATTAGAAATTGAGCTTGACTTAAAGAGACTTTAGGGTTTTTTTTTATTTTAATGTAGTTCATATATATATAATCAACCATATTTTAATTGCAGTGTTCTAATTTGTTAATCCCCTTGACACCATCCATTTGCAGAATAAGATACATATTCTACAGCTATAAAACAAACATTTTTTCTAGGTTTTATAATATGACTCAAAACTTTTGGCAACTGAAAAGGCAGGCAGCTTAACCTGAAGCTTATAATAAAACCCAAAATATAGCCAAACTACAAAGAATATAAAACTTCAGTGTAAACTTATGTCCAGCTATTAATCATTTCTATTCTCATATGAAGAAGACAAATTTGATGGTCATGAGGCTTATCAACATAGATTCTGCTGTAATGACATTAGAATGCATATTGTTGCATTATTAAACCTCAGATTTGCAAATCAGTGTACTCATAGGAAAAAGTCAACAGGATAAGGAGTCAGCAGTTCCAATGTACAAGACAGATATATCTGTTACCAAATTCATTTTTTAGAGGTATTAAAGAGGCCACTGGGTTTCATAGGCCAGCATCCAAGTAATTTTAATTTACATGTTGACAGGCAGTATGGATTTTCACATGCTAATATACCAGTTCATTAATAAAGAAAACCTTGAATGGCCTAATGTATATATACTTGCCCAGTTCCCAGGGAAACTAAAAACTGACAAGTCATGTGGATTTTCACATGCTGATTTATCCCTTTGAATCCATAGGAGTCATAGTATCACATTACATGCAGAATAATATCCTTAACATTCAGTAAGGAGCCTCATATGTCTATGGTAAAATTTAAGTATGTTTGCCAAGCTGGAAAGAAATAGAAAAGCATTTTAGCAAAACAGAAGCTGCCTTTCCTGGCCTTGATTAAACAAATAGCTTCTCCAGAGAAAATACTTCTGTTTACCTCAGAGCTGAAGGATACCAGCAGCATGATCTAATAACAATGGAACCCTGTATCTATCTGAGGCTTTTGAAATAAAGGACATAATTTCAGAGCTCCATGTTACCTTCTCCCACCCACATGGAGCATTTTACCGCCTTCAGCTAAACATGGATATTTTTCCATTTCCAGTATTCTAGGATAAACATGGAGAGGGTGTGAAGTCTCATCATTCTCCATGCATATATTTATGGCTTATTTGAAGAACTACCACTTATACTGATGTTTAGTGCAGAAAGAAGAATAAAAGATTTAAGAGGCCACTAAAAAGTTTTGAGATCCTACTCTTCTTTTTGCCCATTCATTCATTCATTCATTCATCACTTGAAATTGCTCAGGGTAAATGAACAGCCTGGGTACCAAAGCTTGTAATGGTAAAACTGATAAGGATGCCAGGACACAAACTTAGAAACTCAAGGACTGGGGACTTACCTAAGCTATTCTCAAGCCTCAGAGGTACAAAAAGTGTGTGAATCTTCATTGGTCATATAGACCATTGGTTAATATATTTCTCACTGGAATATAACTTGCTGCTTTTAAGAGTCTCAGATTATCTTTCTTTCTTGGCTTATTTTTTAAGCAATGATTATTTGATGCCATATTATCAATAGAGGATTTATCTTCCTTATCTTGCTGGGAGCATTATCTTTTGCAGGCAATTAAGGCAACAGCAACCTGATAATGGTAAATCAACAACCTTAGTCAATTGCCTCCCCTTTGCAGTTTAGGAGTAACTATTCCCTTTGTACCTAGGGCCTCAAGAGTTTATTCTTGATTTGAAGAATGGCTGGGAACCATGAAGAGAGATTTGTGGGTGAGCCTGACTATTGTTGGAAAGGTTCTGATGATATTTTGTTTATATATTATAAATCAATAATTGAGGAGAGGGTAAAGGAATTTTTCAGAAACTGTTACAAATGCAATCAAAATGCTTCCATAAATGGTTTTATTTGGCTGAGAAGAAAAAAGATAAGTGGAACCTGTTGTTTGTGTGGTAAACGTCTTGTTGAAATCTGTAAAGAGGCTGCAATCTTAACTATGTCATGCTGAACCTGATGAAGCTTACTCCTGAGTTGACTTACAAAGGCACACTTTTTTCAGTGTCCTGTGTACGTCTGAGTAAATATTCAGAGATGTAGGCAGTGCTTATTTTGGAGACAACATCTTTTTCTTCTTAATTTTTTAAAGCTCTATCCATCTTTATATTTATTTAAATATTCCCCAAGGAAGAAGATCTGTATTTTCAGATAGGTGTCAAAATGTCCAGTAGTGATAAAGGTGCAATTGGCAGTAACTTGATAGAATTTCCATGAGAATGGTACATCATGATATTCTTAGATAAAAGGGAAAAAATATTGTATCAGTGAGTATTATTTTGAGCTAGTATTAATTCAGACTTTCTCAGTTTGTTCCAATTTGGTTCTATGATCCTGGCTGCAGAGTGGATTCTGGTTTCCCTCATCTCCAGATTCAGCATTGTGTGAAGGTTTTCCTTTATTTGAGGGAAGGGAGGTGGAAACAGCCTGGTGATATCCATATCTTTTGTCTGCTGTCTTCATTCTGGATTTGAGAATAAATGTAAAATGAGACTCCCCAACATTTGGGGGATGGGGTGAGGAGTGGAGAGAGTATATTATAGAGGTGAACCAAAAGCCAACACTCACATTATAAAAATAGGTACTTAACCTGCTTCCCTGGTGGTTATTATGCATTGCTGCAATTTTCCAGGCAGTTTTGGGTGGTTTGAACATAGTCCTACTCAATTTGCCATAATAATTGTTAGATATCTTCCAACTCAGTACTTCAGGCTTAACATTTCTGGAAAAGATATTCATAGCACTACAGTGCTTTAATGTGCTGGTTGCAGACTAGCCTTCTCTACTAAGCAAGCAATTATTTGAAAAATGGGATGAATGTCCATTCTGTATAAGTGGACATTCCATAAGAATGGAAAAGAAATCTGCTGTGGATGTTTATGGGAACATATTTACAGGAGCCACAGAAATAGATTTTGTTGCATGATTGTAGTTTGGCACTTTGTTCACCAGTGCTGTGATGGAATGGACTTATGAAGGCCAGGCTCAGAGAGATAAGCGTGTTCTTAGCCCCCAGCAAGAGTGTGGGAAGTTCAAGAAGATGAGGCTGGCACCTCCCTAAGGAATTCACGGTGTTGTGGCTGGCTGGCTTGGGAACTAGGGTTGAGTCTGGGGAGTTTGATGTCAGGTTCAGCCCAAAGAACTCCAAGAGACAATGCAAATACAGTTCTGTTACGTTTATTAGCTACAACCTCCAGACAGAAAAGTTGAAAAGGTGTTGAAGCACCTTTGGCAGCAATTACAGCCTCGAGTCTTTTTCAGTATGACATGACAAGCTTTGCATACCTGGTTTGGGGGATTTTCTGCCATTTTTTGCAAATTCTCTCAAGCTCACTCAGGTTGGATGGGAACTGTCGGTTAACAGCCATTTTCAGGTCTTTCCTGAGATGTCCAATAGGGTTCAAGTCAGGGCTCTGGCTGGGCCACTCTAGGACATTCACAAAGTTGTCCCTAAGCCATTCCTGTGTTGTCTTGGCTGTGTGCTTAGGATCGTTGTCATGTTGGAAGGTAAACCTTTGGCCCAGTCTGCGGTCCTGAGTGCTGTGGAACAGGTTTTCACTGAGGATATCTCTGTCCTTTGCTCCATTCAGCTTTCCCTCAACCCTGACCAATCACCCAGTCCCTGCTGCTGAAAAACACCCCCACAGCATGATGCTGCCACCACCATGACTCACTGTTGAGATGGTATTGGGCAGGTGATGAGTGGTGACTGGTTTCCTCCAGACATAATGTTTAGAATTGAGGCCAAACAGTTCAGTCTTGGTTTCATCAGACCAGAGAATCTTGTTCCTCACAGTCTGAGAGTCCTTAGGTGCTTTTTTGCAAACTCCAAGTGAGCTTTCATGTGTTTTGCACTGAGGAGAGGCTTCTGTCTAGCCACTCTGCCATAAAGCCCAGATCAGTGGAGGGCTGCAGTGATGGTTGTCCTTCTGGAACTTTGTCCCTTCTCCACACAGGATCTCTGGAGCTCAGTCAGAGTGACCACTGGGTTCTTGGTCACCTGTCTTACTAAGGCTCTTCTCTCCCAATTGCTCAGTTTGGCCAGGCAACCAGCTCTGTCCTGATTGTGCCAAACTTCTTCCATCTGAGAATTATGGAGGCCACTGTGCTCTTGGGAACCTTCAGTGCAGCAGAATTTTTTTTTGTAGCCTTCCCCAGATCTGTGCCTTGCAATAATCCTGTCTCTGAGCTCTGCAGGCAGTTCCTTTGACCTCATGGCTTTTGCTCTGATACCGTATGCATTGTCAGCTGTGAGGCCTTCTATAGAGAGGTGTGTGCCTTTCCAAATCATGTCCAATCAATTTAATTTACCACAGGTAGACTCCAATCAAGGTGTAGAAACAGCTCAGCAATGATCAAGAGGCACCTGAGCTAAATTTCAAGTGTTGCTGCAAAGGGTCTGAATACTTATGCCAATGTGATATTTCAATTTTCCCTTTTTAATAAATTTACAGACATTTCTAAAATTCTGTTTCCACTTTGTCATTATGGGGCACTGAGTGTAGATTAATGAGAAAAAATGAATTTGAACAATTGTAGTATCAGGCTGCAACATAACAAAATTGAGAAAAGTGAAGGGGGTCTGAATACTTTCCAAATGTGTGTGTGTGTGTGTGTGTATACATACATACATACATACATACATACATACATGCACACACCATTGCTTGAAAGGTGCATCATTTCTCAAAACAGGTATTGTCTGAAATAAAAACATCACCCTAGGTAACACATTCATTTTTACCACAGGTATGGAACAACATGGAACAGAAACTGAAATGGAATTATGTACAAATGATGAACATGTAATTGCTAAAATGTATAAACTTCTGTTAAAATTTGAAATGGAAGAAGAACAAGTTAAAGAGTGCATGATAAAATGAGCTAAGAATTTTAGTTATAACATACAGATGGATCAATGGGAAACAATGTAACTAAGGAATGAAATCCACATTGTCTTATAACTTAAATTATAGTTTTTATAAAATGATGTACCTTTGGTATATACTGTATCATCAGAGAAATTATCTAGGATATATAAAGATACTTCTAATTGTTGGAAGTGTAAAAAGCATGAAGGGACATTTTACCATGCATGGTGGACTTGTGAAAAAGTGAAAAAATATTAGACACAAATACATATGATATGCAGAGAGTTTTAAAAAACAATATTCAGATGAAACCAGAATTTTTCTTACTAGAACGTATGGATAGTCAATTAATGGATGGATTAATATACCATTTTATATATAGTAACTGCAGAGAGGTTATTTTATGCACAAATATGAAAAAATACAGAAATACCCACAATGGAGGAATGGATCATGAATGGGATAACTTTCAGAAACGGCTAAATTTACTTGTTTGATTAGGGAGGGAACAACTACTTTTATAAAAGTCTGGTAACCCTTTATGGACTTTTTGCTGAAAATGGATAAAAATGAACTGATGATTTCTGGATTTACTGATTAATAATGGTTGAATATGGGGAGAAAGGAACCGTGTTATGTAATTCAGAAGGGGGGAAACGGTTTCAAGTATGTCTATAACTGCTGTAAAGATCAGAAGTAACTTTAAATATTTTTTGTTTTCTTTTTCTTTGCTTTCTATTGTTTTCAACACCCTTCCTTCCTCCCTCCCTCCCTCCCTCTCTCTCTCTCTCACTCTCTCTCTTTCCTATATTGTTTTATGTTTCATGTCTTTTAACTTTGTAAAAAACTTCTTTAATAAAAATTATATTAAAAACAAGAAAAAAATATATTTGGAAAGACTGTATCTAGGCAGTTCAGGAAACTTTTCACTAAAATAAGCTTTCTTGGGGAACTGACATAAAAAATAATGTATGGTAGTGGAAGTTTCATAGAAAAGCTCCAAATAGTAGAATGTTTCAAATGAAAAAGTAATCATTAAAAACTAGAATTCATAAATAGGAATTAAAAGGAAGATTGCCCAGAATCTTAATGGGAATAAAACTGAGAAGATTATTTCTGCAGGATTCCAGGTCAGAGGGATGGGAACTCCAGCAAACATGAGATCTGGCTGAGGTTTATTTTTCCTTCCTATCCAAGATCCATAGTTGGGGTGAAGTGAAAAGTATGCTTTATCATTTCCCATTAAACAACTTTTCTGGGAGTAATAGGGGTTTTCATTTATATTAGAATATGTACACTTGATGTTTTTAGGAAATGACAGAAGATGAAATGCTCTTCACAGTGCTTGATGTAAGCTTGGATTTTAAAGAAGATGAAAAAGTGCCTCTTGGTCATCTTGTACATTTTCTAATGTAAATTAATTCCTCTTCTGTTCCTGGATCTGATTCAGTGAATTTCCAGTTGGAAGAGGAAGAGGAACAAAATAAGAAAAAGAGAGAGAGAGAGAGAATTGGAATAGACTTCGCCAGTCTGAAAATCCATATCCATAAACAAATCATAGTTCTGAATATCAGAGTTTCCTACATTCCTGTAGCAGGCATTTCTAATTAATCTGAAAGTGGGAGCAGATGCTGCCTTTTAATCTCCTTCTGTAATGCATGTCAGAGGAAGAGGAAGGGAGGCTACAGTCCCAGAGCTTTTGAAGGCTGATTTGTGTAATACTAAATTATGATTTAGTCAGTAGTACATATCACAGTTGACTTGGAGCTTATTAGTTTGGAAGACCATGTTATCTGCATAATAGATGTGTCTGAAGTATAGAATGAATAACACCAGCTGACTTAGTATTGTTTAAAAACAGGATTCCCAAGTACTGAAAATGCAAGACATATCAAGCTGTTGTTCTAACAGAATGAGAAAAAAAGTGGTTGAACAGGGCTTGGTTTTGGGGTTTTGCTTTAAGTTTCCCATTATTCCCAAGGGCATTGTTGTTTGCAAGAAAAATAAACTGCTACTACCATAGAATATTTTTAACAAATACTTTTAGTTGAGTATGCAGCACATTGTTAGAGGTGGCATTGCAAAGTGTCACTTGAATATTAACTAAGTATTCTAAATAATAAAAGTATTATAATTTCTCTGTGTGCCTCTCTCTCTCTCTGACCTGATTGTGTTATTGTTTTATTCCGATGTGTTACCATCAAAGACAACTATTAAATGTTTAATTAATTAAACTATACCCTTCTCTGAATATTTTCTCATATTCTGCAATTAAAACTCTACATTCCCACAAGTCTATAAGTGAAAAAAAAAAAAGAAAAAAAGAAATCTATGTATATGTATACCTAAAATTAACAGGCACATGTGACAAAGCATAGGGTAATCTGTGCTTTGTCACTCATTTATGCCCCAATGGACTACAATTTAGTGAATCATTACCAGATTTATTTATTTGCAGGTTTTATACCCTGCCTAGCTCAAAAGATTATGAGTGGGTTTGTCCTATGGTATGCAAGATTTTTTAAAAACATTCCACTTTATTTATTTATTGATTTGATTTGATTTGTATATCTAAGCACTGTGGAACTGTTATATCTGGGAAAAACAAAAGAAACAGCATGACCTTGGGAGGTGTGATGGAATGAAATTATGAAGGCCAGGCTCAGAGCAAACACCTTTTTCTTTTATCTCCTGAGGAACGTGGGAGATACAAGAGGATGAAACTGGCACCTCCCTGAGGAATTCACAGTGTTGTGGCTGGCGTTACTTGGGAGCTGGGGTTTGAGTCTCGGAAGACTGATGTCAGGCCTAGCCCAAGGAACTCCAAGAGACCATGTAAATTCAGTCCAGCTATGTTTATTAGCTACAACCTCTAGCAAGAATCTTTCCAGACTGAAACCCCAGCTACCCAGTAACGCCAGCCACAACATTGTGAATTCCTCAGGGAGGTGCCAGTTTCATCCTCTTGTATCTCCCACGTTCCTCAGGAGATGAAAGAAAATGTTTTTTGCCCTGAGCCTGGCCTTCATAATTCCATTCCATCACATCAGGCATGAAGTTATACAGCTGACCCACCCTGAACAACTGTGTGTACATTGGTAAATTTTCTTGAGCATGAATCAAAACTGGTATGATCTCCAGATCACATTGAACCTTCTGTAATTACCAGCTGTGCACAGAAACTCCCTTCAGACTGATATGTGTGTCAGGTACAGCCGGCGCTGCACGGCTAGGAACTTGCCCAGCCGTGCTTTAGTCAGTTTCACCGCTCGAGCGCTAGCGCAGAAAGAGGAAATGCGAAACCTCAAACTAATGAATGGGCCACCTGATGCCACTTTACTAATCTGGAGTGGATGCATTGTGTTAACGCCATAGACAAAGGAAAGAGCCGCGGAATTGAGGAAGAGCAATCGGCGCGTGATGGGAAGCTCCCGGCTGTGCGCGCAACAGAAGCCCCAACGAAGGCAACAACCACGCCAAAGGTGAACAACAATCAAAGAAAAAAGAACTGGGCTGAACCTGTCATTCGAGTAAAAGGGGGGATTACAGGGGGCAATCTGTAATCTGTAATCTGTAACCTAGCAACGGGGCTCGTGGGGAATTGGGACAACTATAAATTGAACAATGTAAATGTGCCAAGCCAGTCCTGGCTTTGTTTGTAACTGTTGCGTTATGCTTGAGTAAACCTCTTTTGTGAACCACACGTGTCACGGGAGTTTCTCTTGGGATTCTGAAGTGAAAGGAATGATCCCATGCTTCTTTATAGGCATTTGCAATTCTACACAGAGGCTACTACACTACATTTTGAAACTTTCACTAATTTAAGTAATTTCACTACTGTATATGAACATTTCAGTAAAATGGGAAAGAACAGCTGATAAAAAAGGCTTATGGACAAACCAAATATGTTACATGGAAGATACACACTATTACCCCAGAACAGAAAGTTTTGAACCAAAAGTTACTAGTAGAATATATATGGGTTCAGGTACATCAATTGTAGGTGCTAAAACCCTTTCCTTCTTGTTGTTTCCCTGCTTCACTTCACTCCTAAAGCATCTGTCCTGGCAGGCCAATGTATATTCACTTTTCTAAAGCAGGCAAGCCGTGCTTAGACCCAAGAATGTTTATCAGTTCCAGGGTTTGTAAATAGGCCAACGATCCGAACCAAATGAACAGACGTCTTTGCTTATATCCATCATTGTGGAAGCAGTAGCAATCACTCAGGAAAACAAAAATGTTAGTGGATTTCAATTCTGAATCAATGTGTAAGTGCATCAAATGGTAAATGTTTACCCGCCTTATAATGAATAGTTAAACAACAGCAACAGCAGCAAAAAGCTTCGGAGCATGCCAAAGAAAAATGTTATCTTGCCCAAATGGAATAATTCAATATGCTGTGTGCCTATTAGCAATATTCAAAACATGGATCTTTCATCCTTTCCACACCAGAACTATTCAGATTCACTATGTGCGTGTCACTATTATGATGAGATATGCCAAGAGTGATGCTTTTCACAGAACAGAAAGCCAAATCAGAGAAAAGTATTGCCTGATATTCTGCCCACAGTGGTATCAACTTTGTTTATTTTTCATCTATGCTCTCTAAATACTCTGAAGGTGATATAAAAGCAAAGTAAATTCCTCTTCATTTTTAACGGTTTTAATGGATTTTCTCTTTAATATCAATTTCACCTCGAGAGAGCATGTTGAAATGGGTTGCAAGGAATCAAATGATGTTGATCTGAATTTGTTGTTCAGTCATTAAGTCGTGTCTGACTCTTCGTGATCCCATGAACCATATCGCGCCAGGCCTTCCTGTCCTTCACTGCCTCCCGGAGTTTGTTCAGTTTCATGTTCATTGATCTGAATTACTCTAGCAATTAAGTAATGTAAACTGTTTATAGGAGATAGATAAATATGAATGTCGATTGCTTAGACTAATAATAATAGGATTTTCTGGAATACAGTGTCTAATACAAAAGTATACTAATAGATATATTGATAACTTTGGATGTTTTAGCACATCTGCCTATCATAGTTATGATGTTCAGAGTCCTCATCACCAATTTCTATTATAGTGCACCTGATGGGCTTGACAGAGTTCTTGAAGTTCAGTAACAAATTATGAAGTGAATCTCATGCTAAGAATACTTTACACCAAATTTAAAATACTTTGCTTATTGTACAAAGCATTTTCCTGAAGTTCTCTACAGGATATTACTGCAAGCTGTTATAGATTGCTTTACTAGAAATAAGCCAAGCCATCCAAGCTGTGGTAATTACAAGCTGAGATATGAACCTAAGTTTAGCATCTGTTCAGTTTCAGTGGTAAGATGAGGAGAAAACAATGCTCTTTACTGTGTGACAAATATTGACAAGAAAATGGCAAATCTACCCTCAGTCTTTGGAGATTAATCGTAAAGGTAAAATACATTTTGGCCCTGAACAAAATACCCATGTATCTCAGTCAGCGATGCCAGAGGGTTTCATTTGGTCTGCATTTCTTACATTAACTGATCTGATTCTTACACGGCAATGGAAGCTTCTAAAAGCCTGACTGCAAAAAATGGAATTCTAAAACCTTAGGATTTTTTAGGTCATCAAGTCCAGCCCTCTATTCCATGCAGAAATCCAAATTAAAGCATCCCATACAGATGGCTGTCTAGCTTCTTCTTGACTATATCTGAAGCGGTGGGTGGGTGGTGGGGAGGCCAGCATCTCTCCAGATAATTGGTTCTATTGTCACACTGTTCTTGTTCATGTCTTTGAATGGGGAATGTCATAGAATCAGGAAGTCAGGGTGTTGTCCTGGCTGTCCACTCAGGGCCTATTCTCCCCTCCCCTTTTGTCTCCTTTTGAACCAGTGGAGACTTTCTAAAGGTCTGATTACAGCATGGGCAAGAGCTGCTGTTCAGTTGTCCTTCAGGAGGGAAAGTAGGTTTGAGTGGGAAAAGCTGGCAGAGCAGATGAAGAAAATTCAACAGGATAGAGTAGAAAAAACAAGTCTACTAATCAAAGACACTAGAATCAGGAGCAAGCTTTTCTACTGCTTGCCTTACTGCAACTATCAGAAGAGCTCACTCCAAGGCAGCTGGCAAGAATTATAACATATACAGGCAGCCCAAGGTAATTGAACAACAATTCAAGATCACAGGCAGACTTAATCAAACAATAACTCAATACCTATCATGCATTATAGAAAAATGTGTACAAAGTAGGCTATGTTAGAAAAGCAGTATGTGGGAATAAATATTTTGTTGTTCCTCAAAGTAGAATCATGTGGAAACTGGACAGAACTGACTGCACTGTAGACGTGAAACACATATAGATTGATACCTGCATTCTTAATCTCAGTTTAAACACTTCAACATCAGTTTGAGAATTTTGGGAACAAATGTTTAACTAGTTAGAAAGTTAGCTTTAGAGATCAAAGCTCCTTTTATGTTCTAATGTTCTTATATTACATCTTCCACAGATTTGCTCTACTGCCTAAACACATCACGTTTTTGGCTCATATAGATGTATCCCCTTTTTGAGAACTAGAACATATTAACACTGAGAAGGAATCATGGAGTCTTTGTCACATTGCTCCATGTTTTCAGGAACTATCAAGAAGAGTTAGAGATTTGCCTTGTAAAAGATCTTCTATCTATCCATGTTAGTATTGTAACCAGAAACACCAAACCTCCAATATCTGTGAACTCTGTCAGAAGAAGAGGAGGCCATCTGCTGTCCAAAGAAATGGTGAATAAGGAACAATTGAGGAATTTTAGTACTGTTGATTCTCCATCTTGGAAGCGGATTCATACATGCCAGCCAGATGAATTATCAGCCTTGTGGATCTGCTACTATGTTTGTGGAGCTCCCCAGAATTTAAATTACTCTATTTAATTTACCCAAGCAGGGTGGGGGCAGATTTGGCTTCTCTTGTCAAAAAACAGGGCATATTTGCATCAGTTCAAGCTGGCATATTAAGGATGATCTGCATGTCATTTTGGGAGGGCAGAAACAGATGATACCATCTTCAGCCCATCCCTGGCCTGCTGGGCAGATGACCTCCACTCTAAGTTTCTGGCTTTGCTTTAGAAATAATATATTTTCCTCTCAGCTGGTACAAGCAGGTCAATCCAGTCTACGTGCTGTACTTTATTCCATCCTCCACAAAGGCCTCCATTGCATTTGGCTGGTGTGTGCTGTGGTAAGCATGCCCACCCTCTGCTCCCTGCTTCCACAGTCATTTTGAATGGGCTGCTGGATTCTCTGCCATGAAAGACTGGACCTCTGTTATCAGGGGATGGGGAATGTGTATTTTACAGGTTCTCTGTTTTTTTTTTTTGTTTTTTGCTTAAATCTGGGTTAACTTGACAAGTGTTTTGTTATTTTCCCTTTGTAGTGCAAGTGATACAAAGAATTGTAAAATGGTAGCATTTTCTTTTTCTTTTAAATAGTTTTAGCAGCTGAATTCCAGTAGTAATGTATGGCTGTGAGAGCTGGACCATAAAGAAGGCTGAACGCCGAAGAATTGATGCCTTTGAACTGTGGTGCTGGAGAAGACTCTTAAGAGTCCCCTGGCCTGCTAGGAGGTCAAACCAGTCAATCTTAAAGGAAATCAACCCTGATTGCTCATTGGAAGGATTGATAATGAAGCTCAAGCTCAGATACTTTGGTCACCTAATGCGAAGAGAGGACTCTTTGGAAAAGACCCTGATGCTGGGAAAGATTGAAGGCAAAAGGAGAAGAGGACGGCAGAGGATGAGATGGTTAGATAGCATCACTGAAGCAATGAGCATGAAACTGAGCAAACTCAGGGAGGCAGTGAAGGACAGGAAGGCCTGGCGCAATATGGTTCATGGGGTCACGAAGAGTCGGACACGACTTAACGACTGAACAACAACAGCAGCTGAATGGTGAAATGCAGATGATTTTCTTTCTTTCTTTCTTTCTTTCTTTCTTTCTTTCTTTCTTTCTTTCTTTCTTTCTTTCTTTCTTTCTTTCTTTCTCCTTCCCTTCCCTTCCCTTCCCTTCCCTTCCCTTCCCTTCCCTTCCCTTCCCTTCCCTTCCCTTCCCTTCCCTTCCCTTCCCTTCCCTTCCCTTCCCTTCCCTTCCCTTCCCTTACTCTTTCTTTCTTTCTTTCTTTCTTTCTTTCTTTCTTTCTTTCTTTCTTTCTTTCTTTCTTTCTTTCTAACTAGGTGAAATTGAAAATGTCAGGAATAACTGTAATACTGTTATTTTTATTTCACTCAAGGTACATGCCTACCGAAGGGAAAGCAAATATCATTTTCTTTCCTGACATGGGGGAGGTAGGGGAGAAAAAGCAGGGAAATCCACCAATCAGAGGATGCGTTGATTATGGTCTGGACAGGGCAGTGTGGCCAAGGTAGAGAAAGGGATTGAAATCCAGAAAGGGATTGCTTAATCCTGATTCATTTACAGCCAGTTTATGCACAGGAGACAAGCCACTGAAAGCTGCAGTGTGGAAAAGCCCTTAGTTTTGAGTCTTCTTTGTTTTAATTAAAATAGCGTTAACCCCTGACCCACAGCTAGGAGGGCTTTTGCATCAGCTTTCAGATCTTTTCCATTGGGTTTTGTATCAGCAGTGAGAGATCAATAACAAGCTCAAGTTGAATTATAGTGAGCATCCAAATAGAGAAAAGCTTAACATCAAGGATAATGTTTTTCTCTGCCTATTTTCCTCCTTTTTATGGTAGAATAGCTTAAGAGATCCCTTTCAAATTGCAGCTACTCATTAATGATGGAGGCTTCTTCATCTAGCACTAGCTAGAGAGAACCTTCTGAATACCAATGGCAGTGGAAGAATACAGGGCCTGCAGCCAGTTGCTTGTCTTACTGATCTATGGTTTTCCTTCCCTTCCACGTATGCCAAAATAAAATATGTGATGGCCCACTCAAGTTTGATACAGTGACCTTTTTGAACCATACAATGCCATCTTTTCAAGCTCAGAGACTGCTGGAGGGAAACCATCAGACATAGTTATGCTGCTCACTGTGTGTGTGCATATTTGGATGCCCAACACGCTAGGACTGTGGACATGAGCTACTCACTTAGAATTTTAATCCTTGAGAAAAAGCATTGTTTGGTTTTATTCCCAATCATTTGGAAAACCATGTCATCTGTATAGTATTATAAACATATTGATAAGGATCCAGCATGCCTTTTTCTCTCATTATGCTCCACTGTCTTTAAGCAGACCAACATCTGAGCTCATATAACTTCCTCTTATGCAACTAATGATGCTGAAATTATTGGAGCAGCATGCTTTTGGATAGAGCTTGTTTCCTTTCCTTTTCATCATAAACATGACCATTCATGAAAGCCTGGTTCAGGTCCTATAATCTGGCCAGGCAGGATGCAAAAATGACTCAAGCTCTATTTTCTATTCTCCTCAGATATGGTCTTTCCTCAGGTAGGCAAGGGGTTTGACTCACTGCCAAGATATCAGTTTATACCTATTCCCAATGCACATCACTGGCAGAGTTGAACACATGGGCAGTGACATATCAAAGGTAGGGTGGAGGGAGTGGTCTGCCCTGGGTGCAGACAATGAGGATATTGCAGGAAGCTATATGGAAGGTCAGCAGGAGGTGTGGAATCAGACTCAGCTACAGGTATAGAGTCCATAATAGTCTGGAGATGTTCAAGTTTGCTTCAGGTGCAGTTTGGGTCTCCCTTGTCTGTGCTATTTTGTCCTGAAGGAACATAGAGGAACTTGTAGTCATTTGCAGTATTGTTGCAACTAGTTCACAATTATTATGAATTTTGTAAAGAAATTTGAAAGTGTACCAACATGGAATGACATCCACCTAGTGGAGCTCACCAAAAAAAAAAAAAAAAGCCTGAAGCAATGTTTGGATCTATTATTAAATATTGACAGCCTCACTAGGTAGACCAAACTAGGAAATCAACTTGAGATTGGCTATAATAACATAATCTTGCAAGACTGATTGTGCTGTGCTTCCTCCTCCTCCTTATAGTTCAATGAATTAGGGGGATCTCTACTTGAGCCACTTTTGCCTAAGTAACAGTTCCTGAATATGTCCATCAAGGTCATCCTTCTTACTCTCTACAAATATATACCTTCAACTTTGTGTATAGTTAGTGAAAATTCTAAAGAAATGCAAGCTGACATATCCAAAGTCCTTATACTAGAAACAACACAAGATTCAGATGACACACGGCTCAAAAATGATAATGAATCTTCTATAACCAATGGTTATCTTCTATAACCATTGACAATGGGGAAAAGAAAGGAAATGTTAGCAAGAGTCAATACCAACAGGGAAAAAAATAATGGAGAAGAAAGAGCGCTAGTGAAGACCAAAACCTTGATGAAGAAGAAACAATGAATAATATTTTAATGTATTCTAATATTGATGCTTGGCCCACACCAGTTCCAGATGAATAGAGAGTTGATGTAGATAAGAGGGGAAACAAGCCTCCTCAGAATAAAGATGGACCTTTCTCTGCAGGTCAAGAAGGAGAAACGAGCAAAGGAGGCAGTCAGCACTTGAGAATACCATGGTATTAAATCTTTACCAAATGGCAAAAAAGTATTGAAAACTTGGATGATTTATTTGAAACCCCCCCCCCCCCAAAAGTCTGTTTTTACTACAGACTCTTTGCAGATAATGAGTCAAAAGCTGGAACATCCAGCTTTATAATTTGCTTTAAAACTTGGTGGAAACTAAATCCTAAGGTCCCTGAACATTGAGATATCTGTACAACATCTCTCCTGCTTAGAAAACGCCAATGGGACCCAAACTCCCCAAAACTATTGATAAAATCCATCAAGTAAAAGTAAAATCCATCAAGTAAAAGAGAGGGGAAAAATGGAAAGACATTTTATATCCTTTTTTTCCTGTAATTATGGTTTTGGCCCACAAAACCTTCCTTTCTGTGGTCACAGAGAGGGTATGTCATCATCAGCAAATAAAGGAATTCTTTTTGGAGTTGATAGACTTACTCTCAAATTACAACCCAGTTTTGAAGGGACATTTTATAAAAATTAAATATGCTATTTCTTCTGTAGGAAGATTGATTTCATACTGGCCTCCAAAAATTCAGAACAAAATCATATTCTGAGAAATTACGACAAGGAAAAAATAGTGGTGGATATTAAAAAAGCAAAATACTTTGGAATTCTTTCTGATAGCATACCTGATGTTTCACACACTGATCAAAAGTATGAGGTGATTCAATAGGTCCATACTGAAGATGGTCAAGTTGAAATAAAGTCATCATTCTTGGGCTTCTGTCCTGTTTCTGGGAAGACTGCCGCTGCACTCACGTAAGCAATCTTCAAACAACTGGATAGTGATGCAACGATGGCCAATATTCATGATGGTGTTCAGGTAACAACAACAACAACTCCATGATTCTTATTTGTGCTTTGTGCAAATTATTCTCTGAACCTTTGTGGAGTTCACTTTTTTGAAGGTGTTTCTTCATGTGTGGCTTTTTTGGAACTTTGGGAAAAAAGTTATTCATTCTTTTCGGTCTTATCAATGGAAAGTGCTGCAGAATGTGGGTATAACAGTGGGGATAAAAGTGAAAAGACATCCCCAGACAAGATGGAGTGCTCATTATGAAGTTGTGCATGCAGTAGAGACAAATGTTGAATAGTTAATCTCAACCTTTGAAGTACTGTGCAATTTAAAATAAAATGTGGACACAAGAGGATTGGCCCAGATTTTGCTCTTTGCTGTATGCAATTTTTCTTTTTTGAATTATTTTTTTTTCCTGGTTTTAGATGAGATTAATCAGACACAAATATATTCACAAACAGCTGGAATCAGCCTTGTACAGTAAAATTCCAGGCTTTAAAATTGTTCCTTGAAGATTGGTGCACAGAAATTGTGGAGAAGGTTATTAAGTATGTGACAACAACATGTAAGAAAATGGACATTACTGTACAAAAAAGAATCAAAATTCAAAGAAGAATGCCAGAATAAATGACAGAAGATTACATTGCCAGAAGAAATCAAAAGGGCAATGTTTGGATCCTTTGATCATTTTCACAAAGAACCGGACACTCATTCTAAAGCAATGTCAGTGTTTGCTACCATTCAGGTATTTTCTCTAATTTTTGCAGAAGAAGAAAAACTTCAGAAGTCTTTACCAGATATAATAGAAATCTATGATGAATTTTGTGATGAAGATATTTTAGTGGAATTTTTTTAACTGTGGAAACATTCAAAAGGCACTAGAATGGAGCCCAAGGAAACAAAGTAATGGACAGTATTGCAATTTCTTGGATGTATTGAGACATGGGATTTTGATGAATGTCTGCCAAACTTATCCTTATGTTTAAGACTTTTTCTAACTATTTGTGTATGTGTTGCTGCATATGAAATAAACTTTTCAAAATCAAAATTTTAAAAAAGTTTTTCAAACAACTGTGAATGAAGATAGATTAACAAATCTGGCTGTACTGTCTATTGAACATGAATATGTGAAGAAAATCAATTTTGATGAAGTGATTGACAAATTTGCAGATGTTAAGGCTTAAAAACAGAAACTGTAATGTTATTATTCATTACTGTTGCAGACCAATATGTCAGTGTACTTTCCCCTTTTTTAAAAAAAAAATACATCAATGTAATTAAGAAGTATTAATCCATTACTTTTTTCCTTTTTTGTACTGTAATATTTACTTTATTTTATTATTATTATTACTGGCATGATTATTTATACAAAGTTCAATAAAATAAAAATTTCACTGCCTGCATTTCTTTTCTGGCTGTTATTCTTATCTGTTTCATTTCATGGCTATTATGAAAAATATTATTCAATATTTTAGCATACCAATTTGTTACATGAATAGCATATTGTAGAGCTTGTTCGTCATATTGTCAGGGCTGATAATTATCATTTGTAAACTACTGTGCAACTATGCTGAAAGTCTTTCAAAAAGGACATGCTTGTGTATGTATGTGTAAATGATCATATTTTCATGGTAATGTCATTAGAATAATGCTAGATCCAAAGCCTTGTACTGGATGCAAAGTGACAGCTAACACAGTTGACCAAAGTTGAGAGTAAGAGAGGGGGGAAAAGAATATTCTTGATATTGCAGGGGGCAGAACCTAGCTGTCTTGGAAGTCAAGTATGTTCAGCCCTAGTTAGTATTAGGATGGGTGATCAACTGGGATTACTGAGACTGATGGCTAAATTGAAAAAATTTAAAAATCCAGAATGCCATGGCAAGCCACTCCTAACACTGTTGAACAAATGCATGGATGTGGTCGTCAGTAACCAACCTTGACTCCTCTGGGTTGTCTTTACCCTCAGCTGTGGCTGATAACACTAATGGTGATCTCCGCTTCCAAGGCAAGTTTGATCCTGTCTCCTCTCCCTGGAGAATACCTGGTAAATTGATCCCTCCTCCCCTATCATTTCTGTACTCATCATAAATAGGATGGAATGGGAGTGGGGTGCCTCAGCTCTTTAGACTTAATTTCTCTACCACATGGAAGTAAAATTGTAATGTAGATGCTGAGGGGAAAAATAGAGAATAATGCCTGCCCTGTATCTGAAATGCAAATGCGGAGAGAAATAGTTTGCGGCATGTTCATTTCAGTAACAATTTAAGGGGACAGATTTGTGTTGTATAAGACCTGTCGACACATTTGTTGTGGACTATATTACTTAGCTGCCAAATGATATTCATTCAGGGCATTGAAGGCCATTCATTAGTAGAATATGTTGTAACTGGAGATAATACCCTATTCATTCATCCTTTGGTATGCAGGTATTAAGTTTTATCAGAGCATTATTTTCTGACTTGCCAGAAAGCAAACAACATCAGAAACAGCTGAGACCTTCCTCAGTCAGGATGGAGATGTCACTGGACAGAAGCCATTGACTGAAATGCAGTCTTCATGATAGCCCTGTCAGTGTAAGGAGTTTGTTAGATGGA
Source organism: Liasis olivaceus (assembly GCA_030867105.1). Lineage (NCBI taxonomy): Eukaryota > Metazoa > Chordata > Lepidosauria > Squamata > Pythonidae > Liasis > Liasis olivaceus. The sequence goes on from CM061349.1 coordinate 40,764,295, forward strand.
TTCCCAAACAGCAGCCAAGGGGAATGAGGAAATGCCTTTGTAGTTTAAAATCCATTCTGCTCCATTAATCCAGTTCAGGCTCTATAGATACCCAATCAGTTTTCTGTCTCAGAAGATGAAAGTTGTGAATAATGAAATAGGTGAGCAGGGGGAACAAAAATCGTTCAAGCCAAACTTCCTGAAGGTCCAGAATTAACATATCAAAATGGTATTCACAATTACCAGTAGAGCAGAAATAGTTATCACATGTCTAATTTCTTGACATACTCATGGAGAACAGAGACAAAAGACGCAGATGCAACCAACTATAATGAGCCAGAATAAACCTTTCTGAATGTAAGGGCCATTAGAATTCCTATTTCGTGTAGATGCCTTTGGCAGCAATATTCCCCTGAAGTAAGATTTTTAAACCCCAAAGGAGTTGTGACTGATTATTTTGTCACATCACATTTATTAATTGAGCAAAGTAATCAAATAAACATCATTTTCTTTGTAGCTTTCTTTACACTAAGAAACAGGGCCCACCAACTATGCCATTTCCCAGCCTATAGTGCTTCTGCCCCAGAATTTATTCAACATAATGTTTTTGTTGTCTCTTCAGCATTGGCAGATTATTGTTAATGCAGGAAACAATCCATAAAAACATCCTTCCTGTATTATCTCTGTTTGGAGCTTTTTAAATTCTATTCAGACTCATCTTTTTTTTAAGATATATGTTTTATATACTTATGAGTTATATTAAGTTCTCCATCAACTCTAGGCATTCATTTTCAGCACCCAAGAGTTAAACGTTTGGTGAAGGCAAAGATGTAACTACAAGTTCTTTTTGATACATTCCTGTGAGCTAGGTAACTCTACAAACCTTCACACACTGAGTATCAAGGCCTATAGGGGATTGTAGATGTAATTAGCTGAAGATGCCTGCAGACTTCTCTATGTAAGCAACAAGCACAGTCTTCAACCTCAATTATTTGTGTACTGCCTTCCTTCCTTGCTATAGAAGCAAATAATATTAAGCAAAGATAGTACCAATAGTTATAGGCGCCTTAGGTGGAATCCCAAAACATCTGGAGCACCACTTGAACACCATCGGCATTGGCAAAATCACCATCAGTCAATTGCAAAAGGCAGCTTTACTTGGAACACCTTATATCCTGTGACGATACCTCTAATACCATCAAACAACAATACCTGCCTATCCCAGGTCCTTGGGAAGGACTTGATAGGTGGATAAAAATGCCAAATCCAGTCTAAACATCTGGCTTACTGTGTGACCAACCATCATCATCATCATCACCATCAAAGAAACATTTGTTTTCTTCATATGAAATGACAGATGATTATTTGTCTTCAACTGTTGTAGATAACACTGGGCTGGATTCAATGAACACTATTTCAAAGTAACAAGTAACAAGCTGAAGACTATAGTTTTAGGTAATTTAGTCACTGTGTGTCTTTTTTTAGCTGAATCTAGTGCAAAAATATTTCACATAATTATCATTCACATAAAATGCCTTTCGCATTCTAAATAGAAGCTCCTTTCCCATGAAGTAAGAATCTTCTACTTATATTGACTTCCATATTAAATATTAGCTTCTTCCCCCACTTAAAAAAAAAGTCTATATTTGTGTTGTCTCAGTATGAATAATCTGAGCAGCTGGCCAAGAAAACTAGGTGACTTTCGGCCATCACTTTATCAGCTTCACCTACCTTACAAAGTTGTTATGGGAATAAAATGGGAGAAGGGGGCCCTGAATATGCAGCTTTTTGCTCCAGGATGAAAAGTGTGATAGAAACAGACAAATAAACCTTGTCTGGACTTGGATGGAAAATGAACTGGGAAAAACAGAGCAATGTTATTGTCCAACAACATTGGCCAGTGGCATCTGAGTGGGTGGTGGTAAAAAAAGGTTAGATGGTGTCCTTTGTACTTGAAGTCCCACACATGCATTGTACAAAAAGGGCTTCATGTTGCTATGGCCACCATCTTACCTTTTGTGACACCAACCCACCTGGCAAAAGATGCTGATTTTGGTGCTGTTGTCATGAAAACTAGCATCCATGAAGTCACTAGAAACTGACCTCAGCTTAAAGGAACCTTTACTTTTGGACAGTCATACTGCAGGAATTCCCTGGGCAGATAAAAGTTTTATCTGTAACACACATAGACCTCATATAAAATAAGATTCTTTACATAATGGCAGGTGTCACAACAATGAAATTGCCCTGTTTTTCCCTCCTCTTCTTCTCCCTCCCCTTCACCTCCACCTCCTGCTCTTCGCAAGGTTCTGTCAGTAATAAGTTCTGACCTTGCAATTCAAGAGGCAATGGGTCTCAGACATCTGCAGATGAGACTCAGAAAGAGCAGGACCTTTTGGAGGATGAGCCTGCAGATCTGGAACAGTCTGGTAATCAGCCACCTGTTGCAGAAGGACAGCAGCAGACTAAGCCACCTGACCTAGAGCCTGAGCAGGAAAGGATTCTCAGCCCTTGTATAGGCAGAAAGAACAAACGGATAGAATAAGGAGGTTTAATGAGAAACCTTGAAAGAAAGAGACATGTCTCAGCAGAATAGGCATGCCTGAGTCAGTGCTATAAAGTAGTGGATGGGGGTCAGACGTTTGTTGGTAAACAACTTTCTAGCCTCAGACCTAAGTCCCTGAAGGTGTGCCGCTTCTGATTCCCTTTGAACTGGTGCACTCAGCTCTGGTTCTGGATCTTGGTTTTGTCTGCATGGAACCTTGGTTTCTGGGGTAAGTTTTGTTTGTTTTCCTGAGCTCTTGCATTTCTGTGCATGGTGAGATTTATAGGTGCTATAAAGAACTCTGATCTAATTGCTGGCCTAGACAGGTAGTGTCTCAGGTGACTTACTTTAAATCTTACTGGAATGAATCAGCTTATCATAAAGTGTGCTGCCTTTATATCTTACCAAAGCCACGGGAAAAGCAATGTAAACTTGGATCAAGAAATTATGTACAAGATGTGAAAGATACAATTTCACTAATGGAATGTTGATAATCCTCTAACAAATGTAAAATAATGATTCTAAGACAATTGAACTCTTGGGGAGAAGAAGAATAAAAATTATTGCCTTTGGCCTTCGTATTTCATTTAAAATAAAATCTTGAAATTAATCCCTTTTATTACATATCAACGCTGTATTCATCATTTCCTCAGATGCTTTCCTTATACCTGATCCATTTAGATAGGAATGTTCCTCTCTTTCTGTACCTGGAAAGCTAGTGAAGATTTAGATGAGAAAAACAAAAAAGTGAGATGCAAATTTAGAACAGAAACAAAATGTTTGACTTCATGAATTGCATGAAATAAGAAAGGATGCAAAGTATTCAAAAATAAAGCTAATTGCCTCAGTTCGGTGGCTGACTGGATGAAGGCCAGAAAGCTGAACATAAAACCTGACAAAGAAACAGCACTCTAGATAAGTGGCTTCCAGGTCTGGGAGTTGCCTGTCTTGTGTGTGACTGCATTTGCTCTGAAGGAATCTGTTCCAGCTCTGTGGAATCATAATTGTTATGGAGTCCCATTAATGCTACTGTTCTTTATATGCTGCCTAGAGAGTAAGCACCATTGAAATCAGGCTTCATAGTTCCAAGTATCCACCTAACTTTGTTATATCACTTAACATTGTTTCATGTGCTCGTTTCACCCCCATTAGCCAGTTCAGTGAAATCTTTGACTCAACCCATTTATTCCTATGTCCTAATGCAATTATTATGGTAGTCATGCTGAATTATTTAGGGGTACCAGATGTGGTTGGACCATGAGATGCAAGACAAAGTTAGTGCTCTCTATCTTATGGCTGTCATTGCATACCCATCTAGATTTTTGCAGTACAAATCATGTAGCCATAAATTATTTGTAACTGCAATAATTATATATTTTCTTACTTCTTCCTTGTCTTCACTTTGTTCTTTTTACTTAGATATTGTTTTGCAACATATCAACATTAAAATATTAAAATATGGTTTCTCAAACTTGGCAGTCTTGTGGCCCCTAAAATGATAAATGGATTTGTGAAATTCTTCCCCTTCATGTATAAAACTAATGATTTCCTTGTAGCCAAGGTTGGGAAATAAATATACCACTTTTAATAAATGCAAGCTGATTTATTGGTCAAAGTAATAATGGAACTTTGCAGTGTTCTAAAATAAAACAACTTCAGAAACAATCACTGAAACAATCAAATTAAAAACCAGACAGGTAGTCCTTGTTTAGCCATTACAATTGGGGCCAGCAACTTAGTCATTAAGCAAAGCAGTCACTAAGTGAAACCACAATGCTTATGATCTTACTTCAGCTTTCCTTTGCTTTACAGACCTGCAAAGGTTGTAAATGTGAGGATCGGTCGCAAACTTACTTTTTCATCACTGTCATCACTGCAAACAGTCCCTAAATGAGGCAGTTGCTAAATGAGGACTACCTGTATAAGCTATATACATACACATATGTGTCTATACTCATATATATATACATATGTGTAAAATATAATGGGTAGGATAAATGTCCTTACTTTTGCAACAAACCTGAAATCTGGGTTATATTTCTAGTTAGCCATGCTGACTTCTCATTCCACATTTATTTTGGTTTTTATAGCACCAACTGTAGACAATTCTGACTTTGCTGCTGGCAGAATGGGGGGGAGTTCTGACAGTGATCCAGCTTTGGGGTGTGCGCCATATGAGATTTGTACACTGTAGAGAACCACAGAAATGACCTTGGAGAAAGAATGTGACAGTTAGCAAAATATGATTTAAGCCCAGGAAAAGAAGAGAATGTTAGAAAGAAACTTAAACTGACTTTGCCTTAACTCTCTTTGGTATAAGAGAGAGGGAGGGAAAATACTGTCAAGCTTTCAAGGTCCTGTTACTATATCTTATATCAATAGAGTTCTGGTATTTCTTACGGAGTCCGTTTCCTGACCTGGCCTACCTGAAAGGTTGACACATACCCAAAGCTGATGCCTGTCTGAATGTACTCACCTTCCTCTTCATTTTGCATATAGAAACCAGGAAAGGAAAAAATAAATGGACTGAGAATATCTATTGGGAAATTATATGAACCAAACAGTCTAGATTAGGGAAAAATAGTTGACACAAATGGTAATACTAGGAAAAGTGTATATAAAAATGTACATAAATTTTGATATAGTCTTCCATGCACAGTATGGAAACTGGTGCTGTTTGGAAAAATGAAAATCTAAGTAAAAATTAAATTGAGAAATTGAGGAAAATTGGCACATACCTAGCAAGAAACACCCATGATTGAGATTACATGTAACTCTCACTTATTTTCAAAAAGCTATGTGCTGAACCAGGTTTGTTACTTCTCTGTTTCTTCTTTTACTATATACTAGATTGTTAGCATTGTGAAGGTACTCTTTATTCAATATTATTCATAACAGACCTTTGAACAGGGACCAACCAATGTGAATAAAATCAAAGTAAATTTAAACATATTTTTGATTATATTATATAGTATACAAAGCCTACAACTCAGTTTTGTAGACAAGTATATCTTCTGTTTAACTATCCTAGTTTAGCAAACAATTAAAACAAAACAACAAAAATCTCTATATTACTTTTCTCACAATTTGATATGTATGTAGTTTTCCAGTATATAACTCTGTCAAGCTCTAGTTTTTAAAATGTTTTAAAGTCTTTAAACAGAGCCTTTTCTTCTCTTGTTGTCTCAGGAATCTAAAGAATTGATAATCTTTTTGCATAATCTATTCCCATTGCTCTGAACTCAGAAGGAGGTTCCACCTTGAACTGGTATGCTAAAGGATGCCAATGGACAGATAGTAACTGATTCAAAGGAGACTAAACAAAGATGAAAGGAGTATATTGAAATACTGTACAGTAGAGATGTTAATATCTAAGATACTCTAGTACTAGAAGATGAAGATAGATCAGCACTCTGATCATTACAAGTCAGAAGGCCATAGGAACTGACTGAATACTAACCAAGCTATGCCAGCAAAACTGGAGAATAATACAGTGACCAACAGATTGGAAGAGGTCAATCTACCTTCCAATACCAAAAAAAGGAGACTTAACACAGTGTGCAAACTACTGTATAATAACCTTAATTTTACATGCTAGTAAAATAACACTTAGGATCATCCAACACAAATTAGAACCCTGCATGGAAAAAGAGATGCCAGATGTTTAAGCTGACTTTAGAAAAGGCTGATGAATATGAGCCATTACTGCTGATGCATGCTGGATAATTGAAAAAGCCAAATAATATCAAAAAGAAGTCACTGTGTGTTTCATTGATTATAGAAAGACTTTGTGTTGATCATGGAATGTGGTTAGACAAATGGGAATTCCAGGCCATCTCATTGTCCTCATGTGAAACATATATACAGGTCAGGAAGCCACAGTACAGGCAGAAAATGGTGAAACACATTGACTTCAGATTGGCAAAGGAGCGAAACAAGGTTGCATACTCTTGCTCAAGCCATGGTATTCCCTGTAACACTCTACGGAAGTGAAAGTTGCAGTTTGAAGAAGTAGGATAGGAAGAATATTGACACTTTTGTGGAATAGTGTCCTGAGAATATCATGGACAGCCAAGAAAACAAACAAATGGATCATCAAACCAATCAGCCCAGAGTTCTCACTCAAAGCTCAAATTATCCTACTTTTGACACATTATGCTAAGATCTAGCTCTGATGATGTGAAAGCTGTTATTCCTTTGAAAATATATATACAGGTTTACTACATATGTAGTTGCTATTATAGGAAGGTGAAATATAGTCTCCCTTTTGGCCCCTTTGTTGCCAGAGAGGAAGATGTGGAAGGGTAACAAATCCCTGGAGGGGAGGGAGTTAATATCTGATGTCCTCACCTGCTATTCAGCCTTGCTTTCTAGTAATGGAAGACTCTCCTAAGCTACCTCTTTTTCATCTGTAGTACTGCAAACAGCAGAGAGAGGCAAAATATCCCTGGCTTCTCATAATGTTCCCTGAATTCAGTCTAACACTCTGTCCACAGGTATCATATAGCTATTTCTCAGCCTTTGATATTTCACCACCTACAACGATAAGTAACTGGATCTCTGTGGATGGCAGGGGCACGATCCTTGGACGGTATGCTGGAATTTGTATTTGCATGTGTGCACCTTTTTAACTGCAGGGCATTAGATCATAGTTTTTGTTTCTGCCAATAAAAATTCCTCTTTTAAGAATAATACTTTCTGGCTTCCTGCTATTACAGTGAATTTAGTACATCTCATCATCCAGGCCATTATTAGCATTAAGCTACTTTCCTGGTGTTTATTATCTTCAAATATTTATAGAGACTTTTCTTAGTGCTAATTGCCCAATGTTAGTTATGCTTCATGCTGTTCACTAACTATTTGCATAGCATTTGTTTAATTCATGCCAGAATAATACTATGTGTATCTAGAGATTTCCCTGAAACATCCACTTCAGTATTACATACAATCGGCTTCTTTTCTTATAATCCTTTGTCTTCCTTTGAAAATAAATAACTTGTCATTACTAATTCCTAATGCACTGATCCAGGAGATGCTTATGTGCAAGGAACTTTCACTCAGGGAAAAAAAAATCTCTCTTTGTCTTCCCTTTAGCATGTAAAGCTTTCCACATGGAGGGAGAAATCAATAAGAATTTTTGCCAAATCCCTTTTGTCAGCCTCTAGGCCAGGATCCTGAGTGGTGGCTGTCTGGGAATGCTCCCAGAATGGACCAAAGACCTGCCACATTGTAAGGGTAGCTAACATTTAGTAACTGAATATTGAAATTAATTCCTCAACCTGCAGAACCAGGAAGGCTTTAAAAATGCCAGAATTTTATTTCTGAGACTGAATTAAAAAACAAACAAACACATGTCTCTAACGCTCTTACATGTAAGCTACTTCTGTGCACACCCTGACACTTTCTAAACAGTAGCTCAAAAGATCCATTCTGAACTGGCATATACTTTAAAATAACTTGTTGATTTTCCTGGATATTCCCAGATTTGGGGTTTTTATGTAGTTTGATGTCCTTTCTGAAGAATTGTTCAAGTGCTTACAGCTATACATATAAAATTTGCCATATTTTTCAGATTTCTTTTAGATTCCAACTTCTTAGGCATGTGTGCATTATTTAAAACTTTGTATCATTTCCTAAATATCCTTTTTGACATGTTGTACCAGCTGAAAATATGCTTAATGTTTTATTAGAACCAACTTAGCAGACATCAGACATGCTGTAGAATAATATGCATGTTCTAAATCAACAAGCAGTTCAAATCAAAACTCTTTTTTTTTTTAACTGAAGCGATAGTATGGTATAAGTCCAGTCTCAACTATGAAAGCTCACTGGGTGACCTTGGACCAGTTACTCTTTTTAGCCAATGTTTACCTTGTAGGGATATTATTGTGAGGAAAAATTAGAGGAGAAAGAGTTCTGTACATGGGATCCTGGAGAAAAGGTAGGATATACAGGTGAAACTCGAGAAATTAGAATATCGTGCAAATGTTCATTTATGTCAGTATGGCAACTCAAAAGGTGAAACCAATATATGAGATAGACGCATTACATGCAAAGCGAGATATGTCAAGCCTTACTTTGGTATAATTGTGATGATTATGGCGTGCAGCTTATGAAAACCCCAAATTCACAATCTCAGAAAATTAGAATAGTGTGAAAAGGTTCAATATTCTAGGCTCAAAGTGTCCCACTCTAAGCAGCTAATGAATCCATAACACCTGCAAAGGGTTCCTGAGCCTTGCAATGGTCTCTCAGGCTGGTTCAGTAGGAATCACAAGCATGGGAAAGACTGCTGACCTGACAGTTGTGCAGAAAACCATCATTGACACCCTCCATAAGGAGGGAAAGCCCCAAAAGGGAATTGCAAAAAAAGTTGGATGTTCCCAAAGTGCTGTATCAAAGCACATCAAGAGAAGGTTATGTGGAAGGGAAAAGTGTGGTAGAAAAAGGTGCACAAGCAGAAGGGATGGCCGCAGCCTGGAGAGGATTGTCAGGAAAAGGCCATTCCAAAGTGTTGCGGACTTTCACAAGGAGTGGACTGAGGCTGGAGTTAGTGCATCAAGAGCCACCACACACAGACGGATCCTGGACATGGGCTTCAAATGTCGTATTCCTCTTGTCAAGCCGCTCCTAAACAACAAACAACGTCAGAAGCGTCTTATCTGGGCTACAGAAAAAAAGAACTGGTCTGTTGCCCAGTGGTCCAAAGTCCTCTTTCTGATGAGAGCAACTTTTGCATCTCATTTGGGAACCAAGGACCCAGAGTCTGGAGGAAGAATGGAGAGGCACACAATGCACGATGCTTGAAGTCCAGTGTGAAGTTTCCACAATCTGTGTTGATTTGGGGAGCCATGTCATCTGCTGATGTTGGTCCACTGTGCTTCATTAAGTCCAGGGTCAACGCAGCCGTCTACCAGGAGATTTTGGAGCACTTCATGCTTCCTTCCACAGACGAGCTTTATGGGGATGCTGACTTCATTTTCCAGCAGGACTTGGCACCTGCCCACACTGCCAAAAGTACCAAAACCTGGTTCAGTGACCATGGGATTACTGTGTTTGATTGGCCAGCAAACTCGCCTGACCTGAACCCCATAGAGAATCTATGGGGCATTGCCAAGAGAAAGATGAGGGACATGAGACCGAACAATGCAGCGGAGCTGAAGGCCGCTATTGAAGCATCCTGGTCTTCCATAACACCTCAGCAGTGCCACAGGCTGATAGCATCCATGCCACGCCGCATTGTGGCAGTCATTGCTGCAAAAGGGGCCCAGACCAAGTACTGAGTACATATGCATGCTTCTACTTTGCAGAGGTCCGATATTGTTCTATTTCCAATCCTTGTGTTATTGATGTCATGTAATATTCTAATTTTCTGAGATTGTGAATTTGGGGTTTTCATAAGCTGTACGCCATAATCATCACAATTATAGCAAAGTAAGGCTTGACATATCTCGCTTTGCATGTAATGCGTCTATCTCATATATTGGTTTCACCTTTTGAGTTGCCATACTGACATAAATGAACATTTGCATGATATTCTAATTTCTCGAGTTTCACCTGTAAGTTTAATAACCTAACCTACAAATAAACAAAGCATGTTGATTTTGCTTTGAGTCTATAGCCAAGCAATTCAGCTGCTCCATTGATTCTTGAATTGTCAGCCCTTTGAGGTAGGCCAGATCAGGAAAATCAGAAATACTACTGGAACTCTATTGTTGTAGTATATAAAAACTACAACAATATAAAAACAGAATTTAAAAAATCTAACAGAATTTCTCTCTGCTCCCTCTTATGCCACAAAGAATCAAAGCAGGATTATCTTCAGTTTCCTTCTCACCCACATTTCTTTCCAAGGGCTACATTAATATTTATTTAACTGTTCTTGCATGCCTTCTTCAAAGTTCTCTCCATACTCCTCCACATGCAGACAACTCAGCTCCAGGCAACGTAATAAAAGCAGCAAAAGCAAATGAGAATTTGCAGCTTAGAATAATAGTCCTTTAAACAATGCAGATGAAACCAATACCAGCAATCTGGAATTTGATTCCTCTTCCTCTTACAACATAGCCCTGCATTTGTATCTGTTCAATTTATGGGATTCAAGGTAATAAGAGCCCATAAATATCTGGCTTTCTAACAGTCAGCTTTTCAGAGAAGGATACCAAATGTTTTTGCTCTCCATGTTTTCCTTTAATAGTGGCTCTTGCGGTTATGGGCTAAACCCAGCAGTCCATGGCGGTTACATTTACCCACATGGGCATGGGCAATTACATCACAGTTTCAGAAGAATCTTGGTTTGATTATGGGGATCAAGGCAAAGAATTTTAGAACCAGAGTGGGTTTTCAGCCCAGAAGAATCCATGCTGTTAGCTGAAAAAACAATGGCATTGATTGCTGTGGCAATATTAGAAAAAGTGGTTTTCCATAAAGGACGGGAGCAGGCCAAAGGATGCAGGACCTTTGCTGTGGTTGTGCCAAGAAGTGATTTCACTGCCATGTGGCATGTCACTGCAGAAGTGTGCATAAACTCTTCTACTCAAAAGTCAGCACAGCAGATGGCAAAAAAGCAGAGCCAAAGAGAGCAGAAGGCAGAGTAGCCAGATCTTCTTCCCCAGCTTTTTCTGAAATACAGAGGCATGGGAAGGAGATGATAGCTCCAGATCTGCAGTTGTCTGCCTCCCCAGCTCTCATGCCTTGCCTTGGTAGTTAGGAAATACCCTACTGAATTTGATGAGAAACCTGTAGGGATGCACTGCTCATAAACCTTGAACATGTAATATCCACATTGATAACTGGTAAAGGGGAAAAAAAAAAAAAAAAAACCTAGGTGAAAATTCAAAATAACTGGAAACTTACTCCGGAACTGACACATTAAACCAGAATGATGAAGTAAAATGCAGAAGGAAAAAAAGCCATGGAATAATGTAAGGGAAGAGGTGGTATCCACTCTTCCTTTATATTCACAGTAGTAAAGTAAAAAAATACATCTGGCTTGGAGGCATTAATGGTTTCAGGTGACACTTGGTAAAACAACTGGAACAAGGCACTGAAGTCTCTCTTTCTATGAAAAAAACCCCACTCCTTTTGACTCAGTCTGTAAATCTTATAATATTTCATTGAACCGAGATCTTTGAGTTTTTCAGTAATTATCTTTAATCCTGTCTTACACTATATGAAATTATTGATTTGTCATAATTTAATCTTTGTTGGTACATGAGTTGATGCAAATTAGTTTCTATGCATTTTTTTTTTAAATATAAAGTTTGTTCAAACAGCTACACAACACTACATTTAGAATTAAATTCTCTCTCTCTCCCACTCTCCAAACTCCATCTATCTCGATCTCCTTCCCAGTATATATAACGGTTTGACCCAATGAGTTTGGGTCATTTTCTCTCAGCCAACTCTACCTCACAGGGTTCATGTTGTCAGGATAAAATGAAGAGTAATCCCCATGTAAGTTGTCTTGAACTTCTGGAGAAAAGACAGGCTATAAAATGAATAAATAACATAACTAATTCTTTTGCAACATGCGCACACACAGACACACACACATAATATGCACAAACGTGGTTCCTGGATTACACAAGATGCTACTTAAGTGACTTCAAATTTGCAATCACCATGTTTGCATGTGCACAAGGGATCCAGGAAAAGAAATTGGGGACTCTGCGTGTGTGTGTGCATGGGCCGGGGGGCAAATATCACTCATCAGCTCCACTAAAATCAATTAAAGTACAACCCCCTTTAATAGTTACATTTTACCTATGAATCTGCTTGAGAATTAAGAAAATACTCAGAAGCCATTTTGGGGGACTGTTTTATCTCTGGAAAGAAGATGAGCTATATCTTCTGAGATTACAGTGTCAGAAATTTTGCCTTGACATTAGAAAGCTCTCTCCAGAGAGATTTGACCCATGCCAAGACTTCCTTTTATTATTTTTGGCCTCCAATATCTCTGTTTTTATGCCTGTCATTTTAATTCAATGTGGGCACTGAACCCTGCTGGTTGCTGTACTGTTTAATTTAGTGTATTGTTTTACCGAAGTGTATTTTGTATTTTGTTTTTGCTTTAATTTGTTTTTAATTCCATGTTCCATTGCTTTTTAATTTGGTATGTGTTTCTTAGGTTGTTTACCTATCTTGCAGGTTGCTTTGGGAGTTTGCTCAAACATCAGTTACATGTTATGCCCAGACTGGAGGTTGTGCATGTTAGCTCCCCACCTCATTCCCTGCATGCACTGCTCCCTCCCCCTGCATTCCTGACGTCTCCAAATTCAGCAAGAAGTTTCAAGGAGACTTTTACTTCTATTCACATAAATATAAATGGGGTGTCTCCTCCCTGCATATTTAATAGGGAAATTGATAAAACAGGAGTCCATCTTGCACAGAGCGTTCTGCCTTCAAACCTTGCTATTCAAGCCCCCCCCGCCACTCTGCAGCAATGAACTATGGGTTAGATCTGTCTCTGCTAGGCAACCAGCATGCATGATCTCACATGCTGCCATGTGTTTCCATTGCTTGTGAAGATCTTATACCTGAACATGGCCATTCTCTGCTGTCTGCTACACACAAGTGAATTAAGACACATTTTTTCTGGTTCATTGAACAGGAGACAGAAATAATCCTAATGTGACAGTCCATAAAATCACATCAAGATATAGATGATAGACTGATAGATTGATAGATTGATATAGATGATATACGTATAGATATATAGATATATAATTTCTGTATTCTTTCTTAAACCAGCCTGCAAATGTACATTTTTTTCTTAAAGAACATATGCGTATAACTGTCAGAGAACATAGTTTGTTAATGTAGTGTCATGATCAACCTCATCCCTTCATCATGCCTTAAAAGGAGTTAATAACCAAACTAGGCATGTTTATCCGTAGCTTGTATTTCACAGAAGCAGCGCTGTCCTGACAATATTAGAACTATTCTATTGTTCTGCGGCCCTGTGAGATACCAGCAGCCAAGTAGGTTTCATCCATACTTGATACATTTCATTCACACAGATTTGCTTGGCTAAGAAAATAGCAGTACGGGCAGAACTGAATGAAAACTGATAAAAGTCAAAATGAAGGCAGGCAGGCAGGCAGGCAGGCAGGCAGGCAGGCAGGCAGGCAGGCAGGTTTCCATTTATGTATCAAGCAATGTTTTAACTGAATTTATTTTTAAAAATGATTTATTTTGCTGTCCTGAATGAGTCTAAATCTCTCAGTACTTTAATCTGCTTGTATAACAGAAGAAAATTTAATAAAGCTTTGTATGTTTTGGTATAATGTACAATATTCTCCAGAATTCTGAAACCCATTCAAATAAAGTAGCTTTGCAATGTATTATCAGACCTAAACACATACACTGAGAAAAACTCCGTATCTGCTCAAAGGCTCACTCCTTGAATTCTGTTCATTTGCCCCCCCCATCCCCCGCTACCCCCCATCAAATGGGATGTGTTTTGAAGCTAGCAGAATTATAAAGGGATACAATCTTTTAATGTGAATACCAAGAGAGACAAAAAAACTATGCCTGCTCCAGCTCTGAAGTTATGCTTTGACATTCTTATGGCACAATTAAGCTAGGAAGAGTAAACACAAAGTGCAGGAATGCAGTGATGGAAATCAGCCCTTTTCTTACTCTGATGAGCATTTCATAACGAAATTCATCCTATGCCTATGAATATAGTTCTTAGGACATGGCAGGTTCAACATCTGCATCTCACATTGATGTAGATGTTTTCTAACTTTACAGCTTCCACAATCTTTTATAGGGCACTGCAAGAGTTGCTTCATGAAGTGCAGCATTAGAAATGCATTGGACTGAATTCAGAGCATTATAGTTTTTCATGGATTGTTTCAATCAAATTCAGCACTGGAAGAAAAATTCTTCTAAATTGCAGGGGATTATTTAAAAAAAAAACTCTATAAAGTCATTCCACTGTCTTTTAAACTCTCAGATGCAGTTCAAAGCATATTAAAATACATGTAGATATTAAGGAGAAGCCATTTCAAGCCATTTCAACTTATTTATGGTAATTGTAATGAAGGGCTATGAATTTTTGATGGTGTATAATGGTAATCTGAAGCAATTTACTGTCTCGCAGTAGCCTGCAACAGCACAAAGGCATGGCAGAGATTAGGGCTAGCTCTATGCTTTCCAAAATGCAAACCTGCCATCTACCAATATCTGGCTTGACATTTTGATGGATACAAGTCAGGCAACTCTTTTATTTATCAATATTTTATTTATCTATAAGTGGTGTCCACCAAGTCTAATTTATCTTGAGTACATCTGTTATCTCTGCTACTGACTTGCAGTTATCACCCTTATGTATTTTTTTTCAGTTCATATAATTATCTGTTATATTATCAGTTACATATCATGCATCTGTTACATTAGGCCAGCCACATCCATGCATATACACTGAATAAGGATTAAGGGTATTCTTCCTGTTCATGAGTGCATAGGGCAAAGATTCTTCTTGCAGGCCCTCATCTATGTGGAACTAATTGGACTTCCTGGAATTCAACAGTGGCAGTAAGCAGTAGACTCAAAGCAGAATTGGTGAGGTGGCTGTAGATACTGCTTATATTTCCCTCAATGTCTCTGTATCATCTCAGTGCACTGTCAAAATTTAAAAGGCCACTTAGACTAAGCCACCCCAAGATTCTTGATGTAGCTGGACAATAAACTGTCATGGTTGGGCTTTACAAGCCCTTACAGGTGCCCAAGAAAGATATTTTCCAATGCTAGTGCTATCCAATTGCCAGAAGTTCTCAGCTCAGCCATTCTGACACATGGTAGGCCCCAGGAAACATGCCTTCTATCATGGCACCTGCCTTGCGGAACAGACTTTCCCCTGAGTTGGGAAAGCCCCACCTGTTGGCCTTTCAGAAGGCCATGAAGAAATGGCTGTTCCCCCAGGCATTGAGACTGGGAAGTTGATGGAGCTCTGGCATGAGTGTGGTTTATTTGATATGCTCATAATGTGATTTTGGGGGCCTTGATGCAGTTTCTTTTAAAATGGATTTGTATGGTTTGATTATGTTTTTATTTCTGTTTGCTACCTAGAGTTTCCTGGAAAGATGGGCAGCTATATAAATTTGTTAAATAAACTTCCAGCCTCATTTGGAGGTTCCAGGGTTGGTTGGTTTGTTCAAAGCTTCCCCAGAACTTAGTCTCATCCTCACCTAAACTGGTCCCTTAAAATATCTTAAGGTAACTGGCTTTGTGGTCCAGCCATGATAAATTGCCAAAGTGTTGTAGCAGTGAAGGTGCAAGAACAGGTGCACTAAGTTGCCAATATGATGAGTAGGAGTCAGGTGAGGTAAGTGAAGTATAGAAAGTGGTATTCTCTATAATGAGGGGTAAGTAGAAGCTACAGCTCATCTAAGACTGGAGCACAAAGTAACAGTCAAAGACCAAAGTGGCTTCCTACAACTATGGGACTGTAATTGCCTGGTTTAAGTTCTCTCCCAGGCAGGCTCACACAGCTGTTGTTGGTAACAGTGCTGTTAACTATCAGGTCCTGGATGTACTTGTAGTCTCCTTGTGAGTCACCACTTCTGTGTGGTGCTGCATCTTTCTGCCAAGCCTGGCATTCATATCTGCTGGGATGTGCATGCACACACATCTGTATTGGTGGATAGTCCTGGTAATACTTTCCTCAAACCTAGGAAAGCACAAGGCATACCAGCACCCCCTGTGCCACAATCTGCCAGTCCCTCCTTTTCCTTGGAAGTTGATTCTGCCATTTGGGGCCTGACACTTGGCTGCTAGTATAGCTGTCCTTCCATATAATCCCATTTCTTTATTTTACACTATTATAGGCAGCACATTGAGGAACTTGTAACACTGAAACTAATGTACAAGACATAGGGTCATACATTTGATTAAAAATTGGATCTGAGAAGATAGTGGTAGAAGACAGATGAAAACTTCCTCAAGACCACACCCCTCTCCCAATGAGAAGCTTTATGCAATACTAGCAGGCTGGGGGGGGGGGGGGGTTCAATCTAAAAGTGACCTATATCTTACCCATGTAAGCAATAAGCCTCAAGAATCCCCATTCCCAATAAAAAAGTGCCTCTGCCCCATTTCTTATCTGTATTTCCCACCCATTTTTGCTTACCAGTAAGAATGTCCAGACAGCCTAGGAGGGCAGCATTCCACAGATTTCACTGTCCTTTAATTTTTGTAATAGTATGGCAGCAAGTGTGTAGGTATACCTAAGTGTTTTTGCATTGCATCTCCTCTTTCTTCCTATTTCTAGGTCAAGGTGAAAGCCTGACATGATGGAATGCCTATTTGCCAAGGGACAGAGGGCATAGAGATAACCGTTTAAGTTAATGAAGGAAGTGACTAAAAGCAAAATAACATGTTGGCAACCAAGTTGCCAATGAATTGCTGTGTTACTATAACATCAGATTGCCATGCAATGCTTAAGTGACAGGACCGTTCCTGTATCCAGCAATTTATCTCAAAATGGAAGTATGTGGCATAGCAGTAACGATCGCCAGAATAACACTCACGTTACAACAACACCTAGAACTGATGTTCCTATTTCCATAAGAATAACATCCATTTCATGTGGAACTCTTGCTGAATTACACAGAATGTCCACCTAAATACCCAAACAACTAAGAGCTAATCTGTCATACGTTATTCCTCATTTCACACTGTCTTAAGCATTTAGTCTGCTCTTGCAATATCAACAGCATGTCCTCCAAAACTTTAATTTAAATATCTGCTGTCTATAAATCCTGCATCTTACATATGTGGCAGTCATCTTAGTTTCCTTTTATATTAGGATTTTATGGTTCCCTTATCCTCTCTTAGTTGTCATGGCTATTGTATTTATCTATGCTTTCTTTTTGAACATGTGTTCGGAAACTCTGAAAAGGAATTCTCAAGTGTTGTTATGAATGCTAAGGGAGGGTTCTGCAATATTCATAACTCCTCGATTTTTGCTAGCAGTGATGAGCCAATGCATAACATGTGCTCAGTCTTTCACAGACTTGAGCCATGCTTGAAAGCTTTCTCACCCACAGCATGCTGTGAACCCTATTTGACTTTCAAATTTGCTTTTGACTTCACTTCTGTTCTGAAAGACCCTCATCTGAAGTCTACTTAGTATCAGCTCTGGAAGGGATGGCTAGAGAGAGAACAAGGCCTATGATTAATCCTCAGATCCCTTTTTAAACATACAATAATTATTCCCATTGGTATTCTCTGACAATTTTTAAAATCTCAATCATAATTTTAAACAGATCATCCTAAGTGCTTGCCGTCATGCTGACTGATTTTTCTCTATGCCTGGGAAAAATCCTTTTATTTATTTTGCAGTATATTCTTCCTTAAAAGAGAAGGCAGAAAACATAGCATTCCCTTTTCAGATAGTTTCCCTAACAAACACATCCATGATTTTATTATTCACATTTTAGTTTACTTGCTTTTATTTTGCTTTGTAATTTTATCAGTTCTTAATAGAAAAAGGGCATGAAAATCAAATCAAATCAATAAATGAATGCTGCACCATTTTTGGACCAGAGGTAGACAACATGGTCCAAAGGATTCTTTCAGTAATACTGAATAATACTGAAATAGTTGTTGTGGGCTTTTTCCTTCAAAAACAAAAAAGGACACCCCCCCCCCCCCCCTCAGTTTTGTACATGAGTTTTAAAAAGTGAAGCTGGAGTCCTGACTTTATTTAAAAGTGTGCCTAGAAAATATAGAACAAAGTAAATCAGAGTGGGGGAGGACTGAATAAAATGGAAGAAAGCAACTCTCCTATGGGTATTGACCATGGCAGCCATTTTGTGAGACCACTGACAAACTACAAATCTGCCTGGTGAACACATACCATAACTTACATAGACGTCCCTTCTATTCTATACAGGAGATCCTTCTGCCCTGAACAATGCTCTGTACCTCTCTATTTTGCTTTGGTTACCCTGGCCAGACTCAAGCTCCTCACTTACTGATTAGGGAGGCTGATTGTGACATGTGCAGAGATCCCTGTTCAGAGCTACCAGATAGGATATCAGTACATTTTATCCCATAAATGTTGCGGATTCTTCATCCTCCCACTCTCCATATGAAAAATAATACCAAAGCAAACTCTTGAAAGAATTATGATTTCCTTATGTGTGAGGATGGGGTGGTAAAGGTAGATGAAGGTTATGTCTTTCATTTATCATGTTTGACGTGCTCCCCTTCCCCCCATTTCCCTGCAAAAAAAGACAAAGAGAAAAGAAAGTTACTTATTCCTGGGGAGGGGGAAGGGATGGGAACTGAGATAGCAGGATATAGTGGTACTTTTTTTCTCCAGTTAGAGCCATAGCGTATTAATTTCAGTTTGTAGATGATAAGCATGAAAGAAATTCATCTGGTTACCATGCAGAAGGGAGAGTCTGATAAATTACTAATGTGAAACAGAAATGTTTTAATAAAGAGGACAACATGTAATTCTGTTGAGATGAGGAAATCAGTGACCTGCTGTGGCTTCTTTTGCTTGTTTTGAACCTACCTGGTGCAACGAATGAGCAAAAACATAAAAATATATCTTAATAGAAATAGGAAAAATTGATATCAATGCCTGTTTTAAAACTTTGTGGCAGTATTATTATTTATATTGCAGGGACAATGCCAGACTTGATAGGCTTCAAATCAGCTGCCTCTTCATTCTGATGTTCATAGATAACTTCAGGTTGATCTGAAAACTGGGAAACAGTCAGCACATACATTCCCCATCCTGATACTCTCCAAATGTGTCTCCCATTAGCTTAGCCAGCCTACTGCACTAGTGTTACATGGAAAAATAGAAACATAGGATTGTCTGGGATTGTCAGTATCCCAGATACTGATGAATGCTTAAGGTGCTGGATTAGGGGCAGGAAGATCCAGTCATAGAAATTCATTGGTGACTAACATACTTCACAGTGTTGTTATGGGTTGTTTTGCTCCTGTAGGAAAGGTGGCATAATTTATAAATACATAATCTACAAATGAATATCGACATCCTACCACAGGATTCTTTGAAATTTCCTGTAACTGCAGTTAACAGCTATGAAATGACACTGAGGTTGACAGAAATGTGGTGATGTTAAGAAGCCTGTTTGTTTATTTATTTAAATTTATTATTCTTCCATCACAAATAATTCAGAACCAACCATGTCACAATTTCATCCCAGCAGATTTACTTATTTAAATGTATTGGCTGACCAACTCCAATGTACTCTGGACAACGTACAAAACTGGGGGGGGGGGGGAGATAAAAACATGAAGGCAATTGAGACCAAACAACATTCCTTGGGGGCTTGAAATTTTTTAAATTTTATTAAACAAGTGGAAATAGTATGATTTCTACTAAAATAGAATATAAATGCAAAATCTTCTATATTTAGTATTCATTTGACTATTCATTGAAAAATGTGGGGCAGTTTTACCCTACCAGCATTTGCTTCCAGAATGAATACAGGTGAAATTCAAAAAATTAGAATCGTGCAAATGTTCATTTATGTCAGTATGGCAACTCAAAAGGTGAAACCAATATATGAGATAGACGCATTACATGCAAAGCGAGATATGTCAAGCCTTACTTTGCTATAATTGTGATGATTATGGCGTACAGCTTATGAAAACCCCAAATTCACAATCTCAGAAAATTAGTATATTACATGACATCAATAACACAAGGATTGGAAATAGAACAATATCAGACCTCTGCAAAGTATAAGCATGCATATGTACTCAGTACTTGGTTTGGGCCCCTTTTGCAGCAATGACTGCTGCAATGCGGCGTGGCATGGATGCTATCAGCCTGTGTCACTGCTGAGGTGTTATGGAAGACCAGGATGCTTCAATAGCGGCCTTCAGCTCCGCTGCATTGTTCGGTCTCATGTCCCTCATCTTTCTCTTGGCAATGCCCCATAGATTCTCTATGGGGTTCAGGTCAGGCGCATTTGCTGGCCAATCAAGCACAGTAATCCCATGGTCATTGAACCAGGTTTTGGTACTTTTGGCAGTGTGGGCAGGTGCCAGGTCCTGCTGGAAAATGAAGTCAGCATCCCCTTAAAGCTCATCTGCGGAAGGAAGGATGAAGTGCTCCAAAATCTCCTGGTAGACGGCTGCGTTGACCCTGGACTTAATGAAGCACAGTGGACCAACACCAGCAGATGACATGGCTCCCCAAATCAACACAGACTGTGGAAACTTCACACTGGACTTCAAGCATCGTGCATTGTGTGCCTCTCCATTCTTCCTCCAGACTCTGGGTCCTTGGTTCCCAAATGAGATGCAAAAGTTGCTCTCATCAGAAAAGAGGACTTTGGACCACTGAACAACAGAGCAGTTCTTTTTTTTTTTTTTTTCTGTAGCCCAGGTAAGACGCTTCTGACATTGTTTGTTGTTCAGGAGCGGCTTGACAAGAGGAATACGACATTTGAAGCCCATGTCCAGGATCCGTCTGTGTGTAGTGGCTCTTGATGCACTAACTCCAGCCTCAGTCCACTCCTTGTGAAAGTCCCCAACACTTTGGAATGGCCCTTTCCTGACAAACCTCTCCAGGCTGCGGTCATCCCTGCTGCTTGTGCACCTTTTTCTACCACACTTTTCCCTTCCACATAACCTTCTCTTGATGTGCTTTCATACAGCACTTTGAGAATATCCAACTTCTTTTGCAATTCCCTTTTGGGGCTTTCCCTCCTTATGGAGGGTGTCAGTGATGGTTTTCTGCACAACTGTCAGGTCAGCAGTCTTTCCCATGCTTGTGATTCCTACTGAACCAGCCTGAGAGACCATTGCAAGGCTCAGGAACCCTTTGCAGGTGTTATGGATTCATTAGCTGATTAGAGTGGGACACTTTGAGCCTAGAATATTGAACCTTTTCACACTATTCTAATTTTCTGAGATTGTGAATTTGGGGTTTTCATAAGCTGTACGCCATAATCATCACAATTATAGCAAAGTAAGGCTTGACATATCTCGCTTTGCATGTAATGCGTCTATCTCATATATTGGTTTCACCTTTTGAGTTGCCATACTGACATAAATGAACATTTGCACGATATTCTAATTTTTCGAGTTTCACCTGTATGTAGCATCAGTGGATTTTTACAGAAACATACATAATTCACACAGTCATGGCATACAGATTACAGGAAACAATGGAGAAAGGACACCATTCAGAGGCATTTAGCTTATTCAGTTTCCAATGTATTTACACAGGATTTTTTCCCTGAATTCCTGCTGTGTATTTTACACTTTCTGTCAAAAGCTTTTTTGTTTGGTTTTACTATTGTACTCTTGCATTACTTTTATTTTAGCTGCAAAGCAGTTGGAAGAGATCAATAGTTCAGAACTAAGCAAACTTATTTGCATGTATTTGCACCAGCTTCACTCCTTTGGATCTCCATCTAAAAAGAAACCAGAAAATCCTGTGCTGTTAGTATAAGGATGGTGTGGACCTTCTTCACCCAGTAAGGCAAGAATGGGGAACACATGGGTAAGTACTAAAGAGAAAAAAAATGTATTTTTTCTTAACACTTATTCATTTTAATTAAAGACAATGTGCTTTTCCAATGAAGTCAGGGAAAAAGAGAATTTAGGAGAAATTCTCATGAGGAGTTATGTGGAATTCTTACACAAGATGCTACTGTTGTGGTTAAAAGGGAATGCTGTCCTTGAGAAACTTGTTGGAGAAACCTGTCCTTGTTGGAGAATTTCTTCTTCCCCTTCTTCCCTGTTGTTTACCAATGGATTTAGTGAAGAAATTTGAACATATGTTTATGTCCAGGGCTGTGTCTATTCAGTACCTCCATCCAGTAAGAATGACCTATCCCTTCTCATCACTGTCTTCACCAGGTGTATCTATCTTCACCACACAATTACCACAGTATGACAATATAGATTACCTGGTCAATTGTTCAGGAATTAGCAGGGAAAATTTAAATAATGTTTTGTATTTGTTTTTTCCTGCTTCATTCTCCTTAACTATATCAAGATGAACTATATCTGAGGTGGGCAAACTTTTATCTATCAAAGGCTATGTCCCTGCAGGTGTAATGTGTGGGAGAGTGCATCACAGAATAATTGAGCAAGCAAATAGGGAGAGTTAACAGGAGTTAAGTGGGTCCCTTGGTTGTCTTTGTTTCACCTGAAACCCTGAGAAAGGAACATGAAGAAATAAAAATCTTTCTACTGACAGTGCTCTAGGAAGGAAAAGTGAAGCTAAACAGGCAGAAGTCTGTAGCTGTGACCTGAAGTGCTTGTGGTATGTTTGTCCTCCTGCCCCAAAACAAGGAAGCTGAGGATTTCAGGCAGTATTCTCAATATTCTTCTAATCCAAGAAATATGACTGGAAAAGAAAAAAGAAAAATCAGAAGTCAATGACTGGCTATCAGTGATGTTGACAGAAGATATTGGGGTTTGGGGACCATGATCTGAGTTATCCTGATGATGAGCTGCTGACACAAGATAGATTGTACCTCACAAAGATTGGTAAAATGTTTCAGGCCAAAGCATAACAAGGTTGATTAGGAAGGCTTTAAAGTGATTTCTATGAGAAGTGAAAATAAAAACTTTGAAATAAAGTCCTCAGACAATAACTATGCACAACCGAAAGCAGGATTGTTCCTGAAATGGGGCCTCTTAGATAAGTCAAATAAAAATCATAAAGCACACTGGCTTGTAATGTTCATGGCCTTCATTATCTATGCACTAATGCTTACAGTATAGGAAATAAACAAGATGAGCTTGTACTTTTAATAGAGAATAACAGGTATGATTTAATAGGTATGACAGAAACCTGGTGGGATGACTCCATGATGGGAATTTAGCAACTGAAGGATACCATTTGTTCAAAAGGAAAAGAAGCAATCAAAAGGAAGAAAGAAATCATACTGTTTGTTAAATACATCCATTCCTGCTCAGACATTCAGATAGATGAACTTAGCAATGGTTTAAAGCACTGACATCTGGGTTAAAATAAGTGTATGACAGATAAAGTAATACAATAGTCAATGTCTGTTATTTCCCTCCTAACCAAGGAGAAGATACAGACGAAGCTTTCCAAGAGGAAATGGCAGTTTTTCAAAGAGAGATTAAGTTGTAGAAATGGAAGACTTTAATTATCTGGCCATCTGTTGGGAGGCAAACTCTGTAAAACATGGTCTTTCCAGAATATATCTGACTTGCTTTCTGGAAACTTTCTCCAGAAGGCTTCAGAAGGCACAAGAAGATCAGGGATCTTTAACTAGAGACATTCAATAGGGAATGCTTAATTCAGGAAAAAGAAGTAGCACAAACATTTTGAGAAAGTTTTCAACTATAATCAATTTAGATTTCTCTTAAAATCAAAAATTCCAATATTATATTTTAAGAGAAATATAAATTGACTATAGTTGAAAACTTTATTTAAAAAAAAAATCCCTGGATTTTAATAAATCAAAGCATTTCCTGTTACTTCATCTGCCATGGGATAAATAAATAGTATCCCATGGCAGATGAAGTAACAGGAAACAAGCTCAGGTTGGGTTGGAATTCTTAAAGAGGAAATATTAAAAGCATAATTGCAAATTATCCCAATGAGGAGACAAACAGGAGTTCAATAAAAGAAGCCTGTGTGGCTGCACAAACAGTTTAGTGAAGATCAGAAAACAAAAAGAAAAGGATGTATGCAGGAAATGCAAGAAGGTCATAAAGGAATAGCACAGATAGGTGGTCAAGAACCATATTCTTGTCAGGAAAGCAAAAACTCAAAATAAGCAGAAGTTAGCAAAGGATGTGAAAAATAACAGAATGATTTCTTTGGATATGTTTAAAGAAAAGGAAAAGGGGAAAAAATCAGTATATCAATTGCTCAGTGATGAAGCAAAATGCTAACAGGTAACAGAAAAAGAGACATTCAACTTTTGTTTTTTGGGGGGGGATGTTCAGTCATCTTTAACAAAAAAGTATGTATTTCACCAGGAAATTATAAGAAGCAAGATGAAAGGACAAGACTAAATCTTTGGACTGATAGAAGCATAGTCAGGGAATACCCCTTTATTTTGAAAGAATTTAAATTTCCAGGACCAGACGATTTACATTGGAAGGTACCGGCTGGTCCGGATGAATCATTATGTATTCTCTTTGAGAAATCATGGAGAGTTGGTTAAATGCCAAATGACTGGAGAAGAACAAATGTGCTCTTTCTTCAGAAGGGTAAAGAAGGAAGATCCAGGAAGTGACAGACCAGTCAGCCTAATATTGATACCGGGAAGATTAGGGCAGGCCATAGAGGCGTCCACATGAAATGTCTTGAAAACATTTCTTCCTCTTCTTCAATGACATTATTAATGAATTTTTGCAAAGCATTTGACAAAGTAGCCCATGACATGCTGATTAGTAAATTACTTCTGTGTGGTTTGGATGGCAGGATAATTAAGTGGATATATTGCTGGCTTGAAAATTGTACATAAAGAGTACTCATCAATGGTTCTTCATCAAACTGCAGAGAAGTATCAAGTGGGGTGCCACAAGGATCTGTCCTTGGCCCTCTACTTGAATATTTTCATTAATAATGTCGTTGAAGAAGAGGAAGGAATGTTTTTCAATAATACAGATGATTGGATGGAATATCTAATTTCCTAGAAGACAGAAATAACATTAAAGAGGATCTTTAAAAGTTGGTGAAATGGGCTGAAATAGCAGAATTAAACTGAACAAAGGTAAGTCAAAGTCTTTGCAAAAATCAAATGCACAAATACAGGATGGGAGATACCAGGCTTAGTAATAGTACTTGCAAAAAACATGGTTTAATAGTAGTGGATTACAGACTGACCATATATGGCCTCAAAAAAAGGCAAATGTAATTTTAGGCTGCACCAGCACAAATATAATTTACAAATCAGAGGAAGTTATTATTGCATAGTATTCTGCTTTGGTCAGAACTCACCTCAAGTACTAGAAGAGCATTTTAAGAAGGATTCAGAGAAATTGGAATAGGTTGTGAGAAAAACAGTGAAGATTATCAGGGGACTAGAAACTAAGCTCCAGGAATAGATATGGAAGAGCCGGGTATATTTGACTTTGAAAAAAGTCAAGTGAAGGGAAATATGTTAGCACTGCTCAAATGTGAAAGGAGGTCTCAGAAAAATGTTGACCTCTTCTCTCTTGCTGCAGAGTGCAGGACATGGAATAATGGATTTAATTTACAGGAAAGCAGATTCTGATTAAATCCAAGAGTTGGAAGGGTCCATTTCAGCTACCGAGTGGCTGCTCAGTGAAGGAATCCAAATTAAACTTTACAGATAGATGACCACCTAGCTTCTGCTTAGACACATCAAATGAAGGCAAGGGAAGTCCACCAACCCTCTGGGTAATTGGTTCCACTGTCAAACTGCTCTTACCATTAAGAGATTTCTTCTAACATTCAATCAGAATCTGTAAGTTAAATCCATTATTCTGTATCCTGCATTCTGCAATAAGAGAGAATGTACTTAATGATTCATTTTGTTCAGCAACTTGGCTCATAAGATTCTTATATTCAAGAAAGTTGTCCCTGACATTCCCACATGGTTCCATGTCTTCATTTTGTTGTGTGAGGGAAGAAGGCAAAGACAGTTATGCATCCAGAAACCTGGAGGATTGTGCTCAGTTATGAAGGAAATTTCTATCAAGGAAGAATTTCATAGAAGGGAAGTGGTTTATGGCAGAATGAGATTCATTGCTAATTAGTTTGCAAGTCCTGATTTCACATGAATCTGTCAGTATTCATTAACACCAGCAAAAAATGTCTTAGTTAACCCAAGCAGGGAAGTATTGGAGCAATGCAGTGCTAAGAGTCCACTATGGATTCCATTATATTAGGCTTCCTTTAGTGGGAATTTCTCCTCATAATGTGCACTTATTAAGAGAATAGGCAGCACCATATTCTGTGTGTAAAAACTACAAGTAGAATGCTTCTGTGATATGTTTGTATCCCTTACCAGAAACAAAACAAAAAAGGGATGTGCAGCTTGCCTCCAGCTTTTTACATAAATCCTCCCTGTCCTAAATTCTACCTGACAAGAATTCCAATTTAGTTAAGAGAGTTTCACAAATAAATTGCAGAATGGGGCAGGCATGGCTGGATGCAGCTTTCAGTTCCTTCCTTGTTGATATCAAAGGGGCTGAACTAGATTGCCTGATGGTCTGTCTTTGTACAATTTCCTATGAGCTCTTTGTGTTCCACCTAATTTAACATCTTGTTTTATAATAAAACACCACCACCACCCCACAATTGCTGTGATTCTGAGGACTTTGAGTACTAAGTTGATAGAGGAATGTGAGGCAGAAAGAGAAATCTCTGTCAAAGAACCAGAAGGAAGAAAACAAATATTAAAGTTACATTTGTTTGGCCCTGTCGAATCTTCTGAGGGCACCTGCAGAAAAGCTGCAGTTTGGGTAAGAAAAGACAATCAGATTTTGATTCAATCAAACTGTGAAAAAAAAGTGGAGATAATGAGATTTGAAACAGGTACCATAGAAAATCTGTCGTCAACTGCCAGTTAATGTAGAATGGAATGTCAAAGACTCAGTGATAAGGTAATTAATTATATATTGGATTATTAGCTTCTTCAAGGTTAAGTGAACTGTTCAACAGAAACAAAAAAGTCACAAAGGAAGATGTTTCATGTTACAAAGATACATTCATACTCTACATGTCTTTAAAACTTTGGCCCATTTTTATATGCTGCAGTCCTGTGAAATGGAAATGAGTGCCTAACTGGATATTCAACAGAACTCTTGCAAGTTCATTGAGAAAACCCCCAAATACCTGCCAGAGACCATTTGGGGGTACCTGGGGAAGACCATCTTAATTGGTCCATTTGCCCTGTGGAAGGTCTGGGCTGCAATTAATCTCATCTGGACTGGAAAGTGATCGGACAATGGTCTACACTTCAATTTAGCAAAACTGGTTTACAGGGGAACTGCATTGAGCTAAACTGAAGTTTGGAGGAACTTTCCCCCCCCCCCCCATCTCTGCACTTATACTGTACATCCAGTGATCTCACTCAGCTCAGGATGTAGGGTTTAATTCTAAGAGCTTAGTTATAACATAACTGCCATGCCAGTCTGCTAGTTTAGGCAGAGAAACAGAAATGGACAGAGAGATAGGAAATGAGGACAAAACAGCAGTAAGTGATGCTACCTCTTCCTTGAATAGCAATTCTCAGTGCCTTCAGAACTGATAATGTTTAGAGGTGACACTGTGGCTCCTAATAGCATTTTATCGGTACTGTTGAATATCATTTATTATCCAGATATCATTCAAGCACTGGAATTCACTTACTATTAAACCCAGATCAGATAGATAGTATCCTAAGTGACTAATGTTTTGAAGCACTACATTTGTAAATGTGTTGCTTGGAGATACTGGGAGCTTCTTCACTTTCCCTTTTTTCTTTGATGCTTGTAAGTTACTGTTGTGGGTTCTTAAAAAAACATTTTTCAGCCTTCTAACATCTGGCTTTCCTTTCCTAAAATAAGCCTGAACGGTGAGACATACACCTTAGCCTCTGACAAGTGTAGCTGGATCTTTGCTGGATCAATTTCAGTCCACCATCACTTGATACTTTTTACCCATCTGCCTTAATAAGCAAATACTTGTGTCTCTAGAACACTGGTCAGGCAAATGATCGTCCAGCATCTCCAAATCTTTCCATGGACTAGGGGAAGGCTAATTGAGTCAGTTGTCAAGATAGCTCCAAGGCTTTCCATTAAGTGGCTTTGCTTGGGTTGATTCACATAGAATAAGAAACCCCAGGCTACTGAGATGTAATTCGTGTTTGGGTTTTTGCAATTTATATTGATAACAGAGAAGACAAAGACAGCTTAGTTATTGGATTCCTTTCCCCTGGTCTGTGGGTATTCATCAAACTGATGATTTCAAATGTCTCCTGAATTCTATTGGCAGCTGCCAGGCACCTTCTGGAGAAAGTTCTAATAGGTAGTAATTTTTTTGCAAATGTTTGACACTCTGTGCCCTTGCCTGGCCTGTTTTCCTATGCAGATATTGTCAGCTTTTTCCTGATGGAAAAGGAGACACTATTTAATTTCCCTGTGTAAGGGAGAGATAAATCCATTAGTGTTTGTAGCCTGTCAGTGGAGATTGTGTCATCCTCCAGTATAAACTACAAATTTGTCAGATGGCTCAGCAGTCCTGAAGACAACTAACAGACAGCAGGTAGATAGGGGCGGGGCTGGCATTTCAAGGACCTCATCATTCTCAGGTCAAATGTTTCCATTTCTCAGGAAAAACAAAACTGATAGAACCAAGGTAATCATCATACAGGGTATAGTAAGAAACAACAATGTGCTGAAGTTTTATCCTAGTGCACTTTGAGATTCAGAGTTGTTCCAATCTTATATCTCCTGACAAATGTAACACACTGTGAAAACCTATAATTTCTTTATATATATGCTATGTTCACTTTATAAAACAATCCTGAGGTTTCAGGATCTACTGTTGTATAACCTCTGGGTCAGAAGTGAGATTTCAGTCATTGTCCCTTTGACTAGGACCATATCTACACTGTCAGGTTGCTTCATTGTGAGTATGTATTTATTGCATTTATAATACTCCTGCTGTCCAACAACTCTTGACTGCTTACATAATATGAAAATGTTAATTAAAATATCCATGGTACATCTAACATGACAATTGAATATCTAGGTCATAAAATCATAAACCAATAAACCATACCAGCAACTATCAAAATATAGAAATAAAGATTAAAAAATAAGAATAAAAAATGGTCCAAGTCATGAACTTAGTTGGAATGCTCTTTGAAACAGCTGAGTATTCAACTTCCTTCTGAAAGCCATCAGGGAATATGGACCATTAACCATTTCTGGAGGGCAGAAAACATTTTTTTAAACACTTTGGGCACTATGCAATGGTAGCACTACAAGTGGTGGGAATTTTTACATACTGTGACTCAGCTTACTGATCACTGTAACATGCCATGAGCTGTACATATAATAATTTTTTATGCAGGGTTTCCCTGAGACCTGAAAATTATTTCAAGGGTTTCTTCAAGGGGAAAAAAAGTTGAGAAAGTCTATTCTAGACAACCCTTTCACTTTGATTGGCTACTGCACAGAAACAGGAATGTTTCATGTCCTGGGTCAAAGGGCACCACCCTGCAGTTCTCTAATCTCTGCTGTAGCCATTATTCCCAGAATCTTTCAGTAGTGTAATGGTTATAACACATACTTGGCATGTAGAATGTTGTTGGTTCAAAGCTAGCATAATTTTTTTAATTACAGTAATACCTCGGTTCACGAACGATTCTGTTCACAAACAATTCGGTTCGCGAACAGCAGCGTTCGCAAAATTTTGCTTCCGTTTGCGAACTCCGCATTGGCTGATGAACATGACCCATGGCCATCTTCCCTGCTCTGACACGTGGTCGTGGCTTCCTCTAGGCGAGATCGCAGTCGCAGACAGACACTTGCTGTGAAGCTTTTTGGTGTTGCCTCAAGCAAGGTTAGTGTTCTCTCTCTTCATACTGTACTGTACTGTACTTTGTTTCATATTTTTGTGGTTAAAAAAAAAATACATATGGTTCAGAATGGATTAACCTTATTTACGTTGAACCTTATGGGGAAATTTGATTTGGTTCGCAACCAATTCGGCTCACGACCAGAATCGTGGAACAAATTAAGTTTGTGAACCAAGGTACTACTGTACTATTTTTTCCCTTGAGCTATCTACTTTTCCATTGTGCTTTTTATTTTTATGTTGTTGTTGTGAGTTTTAAATAGGTGACAATCAAGAATTATAACCACTAGAATACTGAAAGGTTCTGGAATAGTACTTAACAGCAGATAGTATTTAGCTAATCTTAGAAAAACGAAAGAATGGATTTTTTCCCCCTTAAAGTTGGTTATCATTCCTGCATTTATGTAGATTTTGATGTTTTCACTTTGTATATATGCATTTAACTATATATTCATATATTCCATGTGTATATATGTGTGTGTGTGTGTGTGATGTATGCAACAAAAACTTAAATGTCCAGAAAGACACGCCCACAGAAAGGAAAGTAATTGCCTGAGAAGGAAATTTGGGAGGGTACAGTAGCAGGGGGCGCTGTGGTTGCTGGCAGCCCAGACTGAATACCTGGTGAGTCCCCGTGAAAGGGTCCCAACTGGGACAGAAAGTTTTAAACCACCTTGGAGTCTAGCCAATGTCAGCAGGGGAAAGGAGCAGCTTAAGAAGGTAGTGTGAATATGCAAGAGATAAGCCAAATAACTGCAGAAATGCACATTCTCAGCTACTTCTCTAAAGCTGGAATCACAGAGCACAAGATACCAGGACTGTACTGCATGTTTTCAGGTACAAGGATCTAGAAAATTGTCTGAAATATCCAAGATCCAGAAGCCACTCCCCCCCCCCCCACTTGCTGTTTGCTGCTGCTCTAGAAAGGTGTTTTGGCTCAAGTATTTCTCTACCACTGAGGTTTTTCTTCACAACCTGAACATAACAATCAGGGATCACTCTGTGGCTGGAATAGCATCACAGTGACAAAGACTATGTTGCATGTTTCCTCAACATAACAAAAAGACAGGTTGAAGAAGGAAAAATTGTCACATTTCCAAATTTTTACATTTAGATATTTTACATATGGGATTTTTAAAAAATGGGATTAGATATTTTGTGAAATAGGATATTTGTTTATTTATTTATACATAATTTGATAGTTTATTATGACATTTATCATGGACCAGAGCTCACTTCATCAAATGCATGGAGCATATTCTCACTTGTTAGGTACAGACAACTGCACAGAAGAATTACATGAGGATTGAATGCAAGACCATAAACCAACTGCAGTTTTTGAATTCAGATAGAGCTAAAATGCATGAAAATGTCCCTAGCAAACCCAGTTTGGTGATAAGCAAACATTTCTGTACAATGCGATTAGAAAAAGGAAAACATTATCACTACTTAGATTCAGATAAATTGAGTAGAAGTTGATTGATGTCTTGCAATTTAATGATTTCATGAGTAAGACTTCCCTTGAAGATCTTTAATCTCCTAAAGCTGTTTTAATCTCATATATTTTGTTTTCTTGTTTGTTTAATAACTGGCAATGTCCATATGACCACTCAGGGGGCATTGCTCACTGCTTTTCCAAAACTTAATCCATCTAGAAAAGACTGGTCCCATTATCCCTTGGAGAGAGTCATCAACTGAACTTTCACTTTTGGATTTAACAGTAGGGGGAAAATCTCTTAACGTACATATGAGCTATGTGTTTGTGGCCAAGGGTCACTTTTTAAAAAAATTAGGAAAAACATGCTCAGCATCATGTTCTTGGTGGGGGGAGCTGCAGAGGCCACAGACCGTTGGTGGTGAACCAGATACAGTCTGAATGCTTTTAGTTGTCTATTCCTGACTCAAAAGAAAAAAAAAAAATCAGCGATGTTTCCACTGGGGTCTGAATATGCCTGCAGAGAGAGTTTTCCTTACAGTAAATCTGCTCATTACAAGCACAGGAGTTGTTTCATTGGTGGAGATGAAATTACTTAGCTGCTTAAATGGAATTTATTCTAGTCATTGTATTGCTGAAGTCTTTCATCAGATGTAGGCTGGTTGAGAAGCACTTTATTTCGAATAGAAACTTATCCCTTCTGTTTCTGTTCTACGCAGATTCTAACCTGCAGCTGGTTTGATTTTGCAATCTGGTTTACCTTTGCATACATACATACCCATGGCTATATTTCTACATACCTGTTCAGTCACTGAAGTGTTTAAAATAGCTTATTTTTTCTCAAGCATTAGGTTTTAAAAACAATTTCTTCATGTGTTCTTTCATAGGAAATTGCCCTTTCAAACAACATTGTATTAAAAAGAAATTGAAAACAGAACAAAGCTGGATGTCCATGATACAGTTATCAATATATACATACACACACACACAGGCATGCATGCACACATGCTCCTGTCATAGTCTTTAACAAAACAAAATAGAAAAGAAAATCCTGATTCACAGAAATTGCTGTGACTCATAGTAAGCAATCACCCAGGCAGAGAAAAACTGTCAGCCCATTTTCTTGCCAATTCACACATGCCAGTTGCACAAATTCCCCTTATGCAAAAATGGAGTATTTGTCTTTATAATAGTTGGATAGTTTACAATGAAAATGTAATCAAAATGAATTTTTGCCAGTTACCCATCATCACATTCATTAGTGATATAATGAACAATTCAGGTCTTTGATTATGGGGGGTGGAGAGGAAAAAATAAAATAATTATATCAATTATGAATGTTTACATTTTGTTTCTAGTATTTGGTGGCATTTTACAACATTTTGTAATAATTTAATACATGGATATCCTTTCTGTTTTGTGAATGAATCCATACCCATTGGAACTTATTCTCATGAGATATTATTTTCATAGGTTTGCAATTTTCTTGTTCAAGAAATCCTTCCCTTCCCTTCCCTTCCCTTCCCTTCCCTTCCCTTCCCTTCCCTTCCCTTCCCTTCCCTTTTTTGGCCCTACTACCCTTGCCTTATCATTTGGTGGCTGGGAAATAGAAAAAAGCTCTTTTAATTGTGAGTCATTTTCTCTTTTCACTCTAAGCTTCTCAGCTCCCCTCAAAACAATTACAGAAATGTAACTATCAGAAGAACATTCAGACCCTGAGTTGTCACTATGTGTTAAAGCAGGATTCCTGATTCGTTGAATGACTGGTAGGAAAGAATAAGAAGCAGCATTAGAAATGTAATCATGTCACCTGGGGGAGGGATAGAAAACAAAGAGGGAATAGAGGAGATAAAGGAACCAATCCATCTATCTCAGACTAATTTTTTTCCCGCTAACTCATATATATCAATCAAGGGAAAATAATACATTGGAACTGTCCTTGGATCTTTCTTTGAGAGGATTTGGACAGTAGCGGGATGAAGAAGAACAAGCTAATACTGAATCAAGAAAATAAAGTGGTGCTTTGATCCCAAAGCCTTGTGTGGAGGTTGGGATTCAATCTGTGCATCCCTCCCCATGATCCTAACTGGCTTCATAAGTCAAGAATACTCCTTTATCCTACCATATGCTGTTACCAGAACTCCAAATACTTGTTGTGGCAATCAGCACATTTGCAGTGTGCCTGCTTTGATCATTTTAGAGGCAAACAGTATCCAGAGACTTGGTTATATCATACTTAGAATACGGCAGCCCTGCTTTCTCTAGGGATACTTTTGAAGAATGTCCAGAAATTTCAGTTGGCTATGGTGACCATCTTACTCTGATACCAAAAGATATGCTCCAGCTACCATATATGTTCTAGACTCAGTTCAGTGTGTCAGTCCTAACTATCAAAGCTTAAGTAACTCAAATCCTGGGTAGCTGAGGAATATTATTGTGAACTTGCCTAGGTATTAAGATTTCAGGGAGGGGCTGTCTGGAGAGCACCCATCTCTCCGTACGTATTTACTGGAGGAGACCTGATAGAGGGAAACAAAGGGAGATGTCTTCTCCTAAACTGAAGTAGTCTTGCTTCAGAGCTAGAATTCACCCCCACCTTCTTGGTGTTTTGGAATGAACTTCTGACAATTTGGTATTTTAAAATTGTTAGTGATGTACTATATTTTAAAATGTTGTTATAGTATTATTTTAGCATGATGTTAATGCTTTGTTATTCTTTCTTCTTAAAGTTTTGTGTAAACTACTGTGACGTTTGTTAAAAGGCAGTATATATGTAAATGCCACAAAAACAAATATGTACATAAATGATAGATGCTATAAAACAAGTATTTCTGACCCAGTGCTCAGGAAACTCATAGAAGAGGACTTTCCTTTTCAAAGGAACATGGTAGAAATGATCACCAGTGTGTGTCTGTGTGTGCTTCATTTTTCAGTGACTTCACCCTTAAACTAGGAGCTTCTGCTCTTACCCCTACCTTAAAACATACAAAACAGGAAAAACCAAGTATAAAATATTTCAGCCATATCTTTCCCATGAGCATCACAGCTTCCTGTCACTCTGCAGAAGGTTGGGAGGCTAATTTGCAATTTCTGTTCTTTCAAACGTTGTCCACTTCTACTTTAGTTAAACCTGAGGGGAATTCAAAAATGGATCTGGTGAATTCATTAATAGCCCCTATTTCTGCTCCAAGACAAAACATTGCTTTAGATTCTTGATGTTTAAAGCACGCAGTTTCTTTCTCAGTACAGGCATGCTGATGATGGGCCGCATTTTTTCCTATCTACTTAACAAGAAGTATATTTTATTTAACTTTGAAGCTGCTGTTATTTCAGTGTTCTAACTAACTGCTTATACAAGGAAAGAGCAACTGAGTGGTAAATGATATTAATTTGCTCCTGGATAACGAATAGATCTGAGCAAAGTGTGCCACAAAACTGTTGACTTGCATACATGGCATTAACCATTACTAACTCACCATGTGTCTCCCTAAGTTTTATCTCCTATGAGAAAATATCAGCTTCACATTATACATGCACACAGACACATACACCTACACAAGCATATGTGCATGAAATAGTAATATAGATAGCGGTAATTAAAAAGAAATGCAACGTCTATAGTAGTTTATATAAAAACAAAGTACAGCAGATGGCATCTACAATAGAATCAGACATGTAAGTGTATTCTCCTTCCATTTTAAAGATTCTGCATTCCCGTGCTCCTCAAAATCTGTTCTTACCAGGTCACTGAAATTCTCATGAAAGGATTGGAATGTTCTTGTACATATTTAGTTAGGAGGTGGCTAACGGATGTACATGAATGCCCTGTTTTCCTTCATAGTTTTCATTAAACTATGAAGAAAGATCTCATGAAGGAAGTCTTCCCGTAGGTCTCTTTCAGACTGGGAAGTGTGGACAGCCATTCTTCTGAGTAATGGAAGAATGTATAACAGAGACCAAACTAAATCAGCAATGGCCACCTCTCCTACTTCCAATAATCAACTAAACTCAAAATCAATATGAAGAAAAAATAATTAAAAAAAAATTCTCAAGGATCCTGAGAATAATACAGAAAAACAGAAACTTCTTTTGCAGGGCTAGAAAAGCCGAACTTTATTTCAGAACATACCTATCCTCATTGTTTTTCCAGCCCCATGCCTCATTCCTCTTCCTTTCAAAATGTTTCAAAATTTAAAATGTAGGCACTATTTAACCAACAAATCATATGCATTGTTATGGAGATATGCAATCTGTGTTTGTGTTATTTATTTATTTATTTATTTATTTATTCATTATTAAACTTGTATGCCGCCCATCTCCCCCAATGGGTGACTCTGGGCAGCTCACAATAACAAAAAAGGAAAAAAACACCAATCCCTCCAACAGTGGCTAAAATCCATAAATAATTAAAATAAAAACATACATCCAACCCTAATCCTAACCCCCCCCCCCCGTATATTTTAGCACTGACACCTTCAAGATGCCTGGGGGGGGGGAGCCAGAACCCATCACCCCACCAGCCATTTCCACAGATGTGAGCCCCCATCCAGCCCCCAGGCCTTCTGACAAAGCCAGGATTTAACCCCTTTTCTGAAGGCCATGAGGGAGGGGGCACACCGGACCTCAGGAGGCAAGATGTTCCATAGGGCGGGAGCCATAGCAGAAAAGGCCTAGACCCCACCAATTGAAATTCCTTGACCAGTGGGGTCTGCAACCTGCCCCTTCTGCTGGACTGAGTGGGGCGGGCTGAGATAACCGGGGCGAGACGGTTCCTCAGATAACCTGGTCCTGTGCCACGAAGGGCTTTAAAGGTGATAACCAACACCTTGAATTGGACCCGGAAACAAATTGGCAACCAATGCAGCTCACGCAACAGCGGTGTTATATGTGCCCTTCTAGGGGCATTGAGAACCGTCTGTGCCGCCGCATTCTGTACCAGCTGTAGCTTCCGGATACTCTTCAAGGGTAGCCCCATGTAGAGCGCATTACAGTAGTCCAACCCAGAGGTGACCAGGGCATAGGTGACCATGTGGAGGGCCTCCTGATCCAGGAAGGGGCGTAACTGCTACACAACACGAAGTCGTACAAAGGCCCTCCTAGCTAGAACTGCCACCTGCTCTTCGTGTTACACTGTGTATGTGCCAATCCTTACACAAAGATTTTCAGAAAAAGCCATTCAGCAGAGTCCCCAGCTTGAGGTACAATTCCCACTCAAAATATGCTGCATTATGTAACGACCCATCTTTTGAGTGGGAGCAACCAGTTTTGCCTCCTATACCCAGAAAGATTTTGTAGAGTACACTAATAAGATTTTGACACCAGGCCTCTTAATTTGATTTGATCCATTTTATCTCAGCTGTTTTTGCTCTAATGTTCTAATATTGATTCCTGTTATATGCTTGTAATCTGTTTTAATGTACTGTTGTAAGCCTAGCCTAGGAATTTAAAGATGGGGTATAAATACAAAAATCAGTAGCACTTGTGTGATAGCAAGAGTAAATTTAAACTGAAAAAAAATCTTGAGTGACAATTTAGATTATGGGTACACACGCACATCTATAAAACATTGTATTAGGAAGCATGATGTTTACTTTATCATAAAACATTAAGTGCTGAGAACATAATTAATCTTGAGTTTCATTAAATCAGACTGATTTATTGTCTTAATATGTAGGATACATGAAGTAACAGCACTGGTAAATTTATTTATGATTTCATTGTTTATGCACTTCATACTTACTCTCTAATGTGAAATTTTAATTTGATCCCAGATTTTTGTTTCTTTCACAGAAATCACACAAGAAAAACATTGTCTTCCTGCATATTCAGCGGTAAAAATGAATATGTTTATATGACTCAAAATTCAGAGAACTAAAAGGGACTAGAAATAAGTTAACTCTGTTACTACCTAAAGATTAAATAATTGAGGAATAAAAGAATAGGACAGGGATTGCTGGAACACCTTGGCAATGGCTGTCTCTTTCTTTCCCACCCAAGCTCCAGGATTCTGGGTAGACAAGCCTGTAAAGCTCTAGGAAGAATCCTGGATCTCATATACCCTGAGTGGTAAAAACAATAAAGGACTGTGAAGAGCTCCAAAGGGATATCTAACATTAGGGGAGTAGGCATCAAAATGACAGATGTCATTCAATGTGAACAACTGTAAACTGATTGACATTGGCGCCAGGAATCCTAACTGCTCATTCAAACCTATGGGATCAGAACTAGCACTGACTGATGAAGAAAGAGATCTTGAAGTAGCAGAAAACAGCTCAATGTTGACATAGTGTGCATCCCTTGTAAAAAAGGCCAACAGCATGTTATGGATAGTAAGAAATGGTATTGAAAATAGAGATGCCAATATCATAATGCCTTTATATAAATCAATGGTGCAACTGCATCTGGAATATGGTGTGCAGTCTGGTTGCTGTTTCTCAAAAAGGTTATAATGGAGCTAGAGAAGATTCAGAGGACAGTAACTAAGATGATCAAGGGGCTAGAACAGCTTCCCTATGAGGAAAGGTGGTGACATTTGGGGCTTTTTAGTCTAGAAAGGAAACAAATGAGATGGGATATGATTAAGGTGTACAAAATTATGCATGGTGTGGATAAAGTGGACAAGGAGAAGCTATTTTCCCCTTCCAAATATACTACATCAAAAGGTTACCCAATGAAATTGAATCCTGGAAATCAAATCCCAATGAAATTGAATCAGGACAGAATAAAGTATTTTTTTATGTAATGCATAATTAAACTTTGCAGTTCAATACCATGAGATATGGTGCTGTCTACCAGCCTGGCTAGCTTCAGAATGGGTTGGACCAATCCATGGAAGTCATGGGAATCAATGGCTATTAACCTTGATGACAGTGTGATTGCCTCTGAAGGCCATCTGCTGGGAGACTAGTAGGCTTTATTGTGCATTTGGTTGGCTAAACTGTGAGAACAGGTTGCTTATTTTTTTATTTATAAATCAAATTTATATGCTGCCCATCTCACTATATAAGTGACTCTATATAGGTGACCCATTAACTAAAGGGGTCAGAGATCCAATCTAGCAGGGCACTGCTTGTGCTCTTATGCCTGGTGAATCTCAGAAATTCCATTACTTTATAAATATCTCTGAGTACTCTATTATGTTCATGTCAGAAATGCTCCTTTCCCTTTACAATCACATATTTGTAGTCAGCCTGTGATCTCATTCACATGTCACATTTCCCTAGTTTTGTGGTTAGTGGTCAGTGTGCCAGCTTAAATTTGCTGGCTCCCCCTAAGCACCTGTAAGGCTCTATCAACCCCAAAGAAATAAAAGAATTAACACTTTAACAAAGTAAGAACAAAAATGAGGCTCCATTCTTCTGGTTTTCTCTAGGCTGACAATGTTCAATTTGTGTGCTCGAATCCTCTGAAGAGTTTGAAACGCTTATTCAAGGAGCAGATAAAGTTGGCAGGTTCACTGTTAAAATGTAAGGTTAGTTATGATTGACAAAATAACTCAATCTATTGCCTTCTTTTTCCAATAGTATCTTCTACTTTCCCTTGTTCACAGTGTAGAACATGGAAACCTTATAAAATCATTTTGTCTCATTTTCTCCAACTTCATTCTGTAATCAAAAGAACTTTTTACAATACACATCAAATCCCTTTCATACATGTTTTCTCCTAAACAGAACAAAAATGTACCTTTTCAAATAAAATTTGGGCTGTCTACTCGTTGGCTTGAAAATGCATTTCTGTGGGTGATACTGCTTAGAAATGCAACACAAAATCTGGATAAATGAGAAACCAAAAGATAATTACATTCTAATCAGCATGTTAGTCCAGGAAGTGTAAATCAGGATAATTCATTTAAAAAGGTAGACCAAACAAAATTCTCAACATCCTTACTGCAGACTAGCAAAACCTCAGACAAACCTTATTGTAAACCTCCACTAATTCTTTTGACATGTTAAAAAGCAAACACAGGGAAAGAAATCCCCTCCTTCTTAGCCCATGTGGACCCAGCAAGGCATCAAGAAGTGAGCACAACCAAGATCAGGAAAGAATCTGTGGAGGATTCCTCTGGATTCGTATTGCATTGCTTGCTTTGCCTCCACAAAGCTTGGATTAGAAGCCATTCTGATAGGCTGGGATATCAGTGCTGCTGATACCGGAAGTATTTGAATATCCTGGATCAAGAACAGACAGGATTGCATTTCAGTCAGAGGTTATAATAAAGTGAATTTACATAAATCAACAACACTGACTTATAGCTTTCTATATTAACAAAAGTTTTTCTTTTATATAAAAAACTGTCCTTTCCTTGTTTATATTCAGCCATAGCTGAATTTTGCCAATGGTTCCAAAAATAACTTCTTTTTTTTTCAAACACATCTTTCAAGATGATCAGCGTGCTTATGCTGCTTTCATTGGAAAGATATCACTCCTTTTCTAAAAAAAAATCTCTTTGCATTTTTCTTAAGCACATTCTTCTTTTGTGGTAGTTTGTACTTTCTGGCAGTAACCCATCCAATCACATCAAATAAATCTTTGTATTTAATTTTGTAATAACCCTTAGCTAATTTAAATAACTCCATCATATCATCACTTAATAATCTAAGACTTTACTCCTGGCAATAGTATTTGGCTAATGGTCAAAAAGCTATTGCCAGCCAACAAAATACCTGTCAGAGTCAGAAAGCTATGGTTTGTAAAAGACTATATATAATTTTGTATGAAGTCAGGGTTCTGCTTATATAACTTCCAGCATGAAAAGCTGATATATAACTTCAGCTGTGAAAACGTTTGCCCTTTGTTCATGAAT
Organism: Liasis olivaceus; assembly: GCA_030867105.1. Taxonomy (NCBI): domain Eukaryota; kingdom Metazoa; phylum Chordata; class Lepidosauria; order Squamata; family Pythonidae; genus Liasis; species Liasis olivaceus. Next base: position 40,804,592 of record CM061349.1, read on the forward strand.
AGACCTATAAGGCACAGATGCTACTGATTCTGTTCTGAAAGATCAGATGAATAGTGGCTTTTGTGATATCCCATCTTTTTATTACAGAGATTTCAAAGCTGTTATAACAGTCATGTATAGTTTCAAGGTTTTTTTTTAAAAAATTAAATATTCAGTGGCCAGCCATTCTGGGACTAAAACCTTGAGGTAGAAATCAAGTTCCCTACGTTAATGGTTCTCTAGCAGTGGGTTGTGACACCTTGGAGATCACAAGCAGCTTGGGATGGTCTATTTTTTTAAAAAAAAGAAAAAAAGCTGATGAGGCATCCACAAGCAAAGCTGGAGCAAGCTTGCACAAGTGAAGCAAGGAGAAAAGGCTGGGGTGAGTTTTGAAAAATAGCTAAAACCACGTGTCTAGCCATTTGTCAAAAGCATGTTTTCCACTGTCTAGTGACTTCTAGCATAGCATGTAGTTTCTAAAGTATCTGTAGAAGTGTGTTGTTGTAAAGTTCCACATTTTTACCTATTGTTTTAAATTTTTAGCCTTTCAAAATGGAACTGGTTTTGTAGGATAGTAACAGAAGAAATAGAGATGACCAATCTACTAGACATTTTCTGATAAATGCAAGCCTAAGTCAAGGATTAAAGTTGTCTATCTTTTAATGAGTGGCATATTTATTTTTTGCCTGTCCCTAAACCCAATGAATGCAACACTTTTGATATTAAAGAGAGGCACAGATTCAGTCTTTTACACCTGTTGCTTGAAACTCTGGAGTTACTGCCATTCAACTACATCAACAAACAATCTGGCTCAGCATATCAACATCAGAGGGGCCATTTAGGCATTGCCAAGAAAGCAAATGCCTTACCAACAATGGTAGCATTCAATTGCATTAATTGTGCATAAGCTGATACGTGTATATTAAAACTAAGCAGAGCTACAAAGAGGTGCTTTACTTTAATGAAAGTTTTTGCAAAGAAGATCCTCCCTCTTAAAAGTGAAGCAAAGTGGCCATGTTGCTTTAATTTGTGCTGTTTTGGAGCTCAGCTTAAAGTTTCAATAGCCAGAAGAAGCTTCTGTGCATGTGCAATGAAAAAGCATATTCTGGCTAAAAAAGCTAATGATCTCAACAATAAGAATCACCTCACCTCCATAGGAGGAAGCACCTGGTCACCCCGCCACCCCAGATATAGATGAACTTAGAAATAATTGCCAGTTAAATACAAATATAGTACAACTCACTACAATGTGGAAGACTGTGACCTATGGATCTTTTTATCCTGCTATTCTGGTAAAGGTAAATGATTAATGCAAATTTCAAAATGCTAGTCCTTCTTTTTATGTATTTATTTGCTTCTGTGTATAATCTTAAAACTGGGAAAGTGTCAAATAGGCCTTCAGATTAATTCACACTGAGGACTGTTCCCAGCATGGAAGGGCACAGCCAACATACGTCTCAAATGTACAAATATTGGTTGAAAAATTTTGAGTTTGCAAATAAACCAGGGAATTGGCTAGCATATAAATTATGAAAAGAAAAAGAAAAGAAAATGATATTGAAATTACAAGAGGGAGATACTGCATTAATGGACAATGCGGCCATACAAAAAACATTTCATCAATATTATTCCAATTTGTATTAAGGAAGTGACATCTCTTTAGAGAAAATAGATGAATATTTAAAGAAACAAAATTTAGTGAGTATTACAGAGGAGCAGAGACAGATTATGAATGGGCCTATAACAATAAGGGAAGTTTCTGAAGCTATTAAAAATATTAAAAGGGAAAGGTGCCTGGACCAGATGGATTATCAGGTTCTTGTTAAAAATGTTTTGAGGATGAACTTTTACAACCTTTACAAAACACAGTGAACTCTATCCTACAGGGAGGAAAGATGTCAGAGAGTTGGAAAGAGGCCAATATAGCATTAATACCTAAAGAGGGATAGGATTTTACTTTAACAAGAAACCATAGGCCAATGTCATTACTGAATAATGACTACAAGTTGTTCACAACGACTCTAACTGATAGACTGAAAATAATTTTCCAAGAATTTATTCATGAGGATCAATGTGGGTTTTTACCTAAAAGACAGTTAAAGGACAATGTTAGAAATGTGTTGGACATTTTGGAATATTTGGAGCAGCATAGTGAAAAACAAGCCACATTGATTTTCTTAGATGCAGAAAAGGCTTTGACAGTTTGAACTGAGCTTCCTTGTTTAAGGTTCTAGAAGTTATGAATTTTGGAGAGAACATTATAAAATAGATAAGATCTATCTACACTTTACAGAAAGCACAAATACTTGTTAATGGAGATCTAACAAAACCCTGTGAGATAGGAAAGGAAAGGAACAAGACAGGGATGCCCACTTTCTCCTCTCTTGTTTATTTTGGTTCTTGAAATACTGAATAGAGATATAAGACAAGATGAGAGGATTGTGGGAGTTAAGATTAGAAAAAGAATTTTATAAATGAAAGACTTTTACAAACAACTTGGTATGGTTCTTCAAAGTGAATTCAAATATTAACAGGCAACTTAAAAGAATTAGGTGCATTAGTAGGTTTCAAGATTAATAAACAGAAGATGATGTTAACAAAAATATGAAAATAGAAGATCAAACAGAATTGATGAATAAAACAGGTTTTAAGATGGACAAGAAGGTAAAATATCTGGGTATCACTAGGACAAACATGAACTGTATGTTATTTCAAAATAACTATATAAAGACATGGAATGAAGTTTAAAAAGACAGGTTAAGATGGGAGATGCTACAACTGTCATTGCTGGGGAGAACTTCTGTGATAAAAATGAATGTCTTGCCTAGAATGATGTTTTTGTTTCAGACAATACCTGTTTTGACAACTGATGCAAAATTGAAACAGTGGCAGAAGGATATATCTAAATTGGCGTGGCATGGGGGAAAAAAATCACGAGTGAAATATAAGGTGTTATAAGATGCAAAGGAAAGATTATTTATTTATTTATTTATTTAATTAATTAATTAATTAATTTATATAGCCACCCATCTCACACAAAGTGACTCTAGGTGGTGTAAAACAAATCACGGTTTACCTGATTTGAAATTGTGTTTTTCAGTTTGCTGTTTGGATGAAAGAGTGGGTGCTGCTGAGAAATAAAAGGCTTTTGGAGTTAGAAAGACACAACCTGAGATTTGGGTGGCATAGATATTTGTGGTATGACAAAATTGAGGTTAATGTGGATTTTAAAAGTCCTTATGTTAGACATGCCATATTGAGAATATCGGATAGATACAAACCTAGGTTGCACCCGAAAACACCTTTGTGGCTTTCAGCATAGGAAGCATTTTATAGACAAGAAATAATAGGCAAACACAAATGGCTACCTTATCATGAGATATTAGAATTTTGTCAAGGGAAATGTAAAATAAAATCAAGATAAGAACTGGTGGCAGAGGGGTATAGTTGTCAATGGTTCTCTTATTTATAATTATTAGAAAGATTTAAAGTAGACAAAATAATTCATGGTTTTTAACATTGTAAGGGTGAGTTTGAAATAGAATTGTGTACAAATGATGAACATATAATTGTTAAAATGTATAAACTTTTATTGAAATTTGAAACAGAAGAACAAGTGAAAGAATGTATGATAAAGTGGGCTAAACATTTCGGTTATAATATACAAATGGAACAATCTGTGGTTGAAAGGATTGAAATTTGCACAATGTAATAATCTTAAAGAGATGTTTTATAAAATGATGTACCCTTGGTATATATCACCAGAGAAATTGTCTAGAATGTATAAAGGCACTTCAAATTTATGTCAGAAATGTGAACAACAAAAAGGGACATTTTATCATGTTTGGTGGATATGTAAAAAAGCTAGAAAATTCTGGATTCAAATAAACTGATTCAGAGGATTTTAAAAATTAGTATACAATTAAGACCAGAGGTTTTTCTTTTGGGATTGATGGATGAACAGTTGGAAAAAGTCATAAAACTTTGTTTTTGTACATGATAACTGCAGCGAGATTATTGTATGCACAAAGATGGAAAGATTCAGCACTATCCACAATGGAAGAATGGTTAGTGAAGATGATGGAACTTGCTGAGATTGCTAAATTGACTTCTTTGATTAAAGAAAAGACAATATCTATGTGTATTGCTGATTGGAAACCACTTGTGGAGTTTTTGCACAAAACAGAAAAAAAAATAAATTTATGATTTATAGTTTTGATCATTGGACAAGATAGATTGTAGAAAGAAGAGAGTTACGCTGTAACCATAGAGTAAGAGGCAAATTTATAATTGTACTTATAACTGCTGTAAAGAAGATTGAAAGCTACTTCTTTTGTATCTTTCTTTTCTATTTTTCTTTTACTTTTTTTTTCCTTTCTTGCACTTTTAGCTTTCTCTCTGATTTCTTTCTTTTTCTTTTTTCTTTTTTTCTTTTTCTTACTTTATATTAGTTTGTATTAGTTTTTATCTTCCTTTTTAAAAATCTTTAAAATTTTTATTAATTAAATAAATTATTTTATTTCAATTTTTATTAAAAAAAATCTTTATATATATAAAGAAATACATATCACAACCTATTGCTTCTTCATCCATTTGTGTTTTTTTCTAAGAAGCAGCAGAAAAATAATGTTACATATCCAAGAACTGCAGAAGAAAGCAATCATACTTCCATTTGAAATAACCAGATAAATCTTTGACTTTTTTCTTTGTCTGTATAATAACTGTAAGCTTATTTATGCATTTTAGCTACATCTAAAACTTGTTACACAAATATGAAAACGCCCAAAGGCTGCAGTAACAAGGTACATCCTTTATTACCTTTAGTTTGTATACCAGCATTTCACATTCCTAGTTGACCATCCATGACAAAAATGTATTGCTTGCAGTAGAGTGGAATGGATAGTTGTGGGGAGTTTTCAGAAATTCTCCTGATGACAAAGAGATAGTCTAGACATGTGAATTGCTGGACAGTGAATCCCTGGCCTGAAGTCTGTCTCATTTCTGTCTGAAGTCTCCAGTATACAGTACAAGGAGTGAGTACAAAATCATCCTGCTGCTGTCTTTCACCCAATAGGCCAATGGCCAATGGCCATCGATGAATGATTCCCAAAAGTTTTGGAAAGTGTCCCTATGGAAAATGACATCTTAGAACACTTAGTCCTCCCATGTTGTCTTTTTCAAAGGGTTGACAACAATAATTGGGTATGTTATTCTCAGATGGAAAGCCTCTGGGCAAGTATTTGTAAAGCTCTAAGAGCTTTATTTATCCCATAAGCTGCTAAGAAAACATTGCTGTCTCTTACTTGCTCATGCTTCATCTCTCACACCTGCACAGTCTGCAAGAAAAAGCTTGGCAATGCCATCACTTTTCCTGGTTGTTAAGCTATTTGTCACAACTGTTGTCTTCATCATGCATATATGTATGTGGCTGAAATGCCCTTCTGTAAATCTGCATTATTATGCTCTAGAGCAGTGTTGTCCAAACTTGGCCACTTTAAGATGAGTGGACTTCAACTCCCAGAATTCCCCAGCCAGCATCTTAATTCCCCGGCCACTCATCTTAAAGTGGCCAAGTTTGGACAACACTGCTCTAGAGTGATAGAAAGATACGTAGAAAATCAAATGAAAACTTATACATCATTCAACTCTGTAAAGCTTTAAGTACTGATTTGTTCTATCCTGCTCCTGCCCCATATTTTCTCACTATGTGGAACAAAAATCTACCCTGTTCTTCTCCCCCATTCTTCAAAATCACAACTCTCCTTGTTAGACTACTGTTCCTTTCAAATCATTTACACTCGAGAGGAAAGATTTCCAATAGCAAATGAAAGTGATTAATATAGCAATTGAACAGTAAGGCAGAAGTATGTGCAACTGGATTTAATGGAACTTACTTGCACATAGGAGTATATAAGATTTTACTCTGTTTGGGGTTAATCTAGCCTCTCCTCCTTGCTATTTTTAAAACAAAGAGCATGACCAGATCAAAATCTACTTATGATCCTAGACAGTAAAAGCTAAACTTGCCACAGAGTCAAGCTTCTTGTAACTTTCATGGGTGTTGCATGGAGTGTTTGTTGACATGACATGGAAATGGTTTGCCTTCCTTGGGTTGTTTCTTGTCTTGTTTGTTATCCTTGTCTAGCCTACAGCCTTGATATTCCCAGCTGGAATCCCATCCAATTATTAATCAAATCCAGTGCTGCTTAGCTTCCACATCTAGACAAAGTTAGCTAGCTGAAAGCACCTCTTGAGGGTCCTTATGATTCTACCTTATATTAAACAGGTAGTAAAGCATCACTTGAAAAATATCTGATCAGGTCACTGAAATGGGGTTCAGTGTGATTTCTTGGAAACTACTTGTGTCAATATCTTAGAAAGCCATCTTGCTTTTCCTTCAGTAGTTGGGTAAAGAGTGAATGCCTGACCCTGCCTGATGTCCCAAGAAGTTTTTTCAAAGAATTATTGCAATTCTTCTGAGCTTATGTCACTAAACATTTTTACCTTACCTTACCTGACCTCATACAAATGACCATTTCAGACTCTTATAAGTTTGATTCTTTAACAAATATGCTGAAATGGAAACTGGGGTTGATTCAGACCTTTTCCAAAAGTTCAAGGAGTGTCTTTACTAATTTCTCAGACTGCTCGGTATACACATATTTCTGGTTCCTAAGAAAATTAAAGGAAAGATTTGCAAAAAGAGCCGGTCCTTCTCTCAGGATGCAATGCTGAGGTATGGATTCTCATATGTTCAGGCTGAAGATTAATTTCTATTATCCATACAGTGGTGGCAGAGTATTTAATAGATGGTACAGATCTTCAAAGGGGGATTTCACTGTATCCAACATGAAGTGCTTCTTCCAAGACGCTTGTCTCTTCATCAGAGCGGAAAGTCACTTTGTTATGTCCAATAAACAAAATGGCTTATTAAGGCATATTATCCATGGCTTGTCATTCTGCATTTAGTCAAGTTACCTATGCAAGACAGTTTGATGCATCATGGCAGAGTGACACGCTTCCATAAAGTGAAACATCTCATCAAGGTGGATCCATTGGGATCTACACAGGCTTAGTATGCACTGTGGGCAACAGTAGTTCATTCTGATAAGCACATTCATATTCATCTTCAGACTATTATTTGCTTGCTCATCTATCTTTAAAATTAGTATAACCCAAGCTGTCAGTATTTGCTCTATTTTTACCTGATGGAAGCTATCTTGATGAAACAAATGTTTCCTAAAATGGAGAAAGACACCAAACTGGATTACAGTTCATCTGTGCTTTATACTTTATTACCTTGCTATTCTTTGTCCTTCCACTTGCTTATTGAGCTTAGTGTTTGGGGCCCTAATATTTTTATCCACTTTATTGCATACTCTACTATGATCTCTGTGCTTGTAAAACATCATTTGCAGCAGCACTTTCCATCTGGAATTCTACTGGTGACACTGTTCTACCTGTTCCACATTTGGCCCTCGTTGTAAATAAGAATGATCCCAAAAGAGAAGTTTGCCTCAAATGTGGCTGCCTGTAGTGCTTGCACATCTTAAGATACCTATCAAATCATGCAATTCAGCAAGGAACCTACGTTGGAGATAGCCCTTAGCCCTTGTCCATTTCCCCAATTTTGTTCATTGTAACTGCACAGTGACAAGAGGAAAGACAACGAAGTGTCCTCTTCATTTGCTTCCTCCTCATCTGTGTTGTGGATTGGATCCTGAGAGAGAAAGAGAGGGCAGCTGTGATCACAGCATGGAACTGATCCAATGAAAATATTTTGCCAAATTCCTTGAGCTGATAATGATTATAGGCCTGATTCAGACATTCTCCAGAACAGAGGTAACCACAAGGAGGAACACAGTCACACAAATTATTTCAACCCAATTATTGATAGAAGTTAAAACTGAGTCATAAAGATCTGATATTTTCCAGGGCTCTAAAGATGCAACTTTGTTCACCCTCTGGTAGTAATAAATTAAAACCTCAGAAACTAAAGCTATTTCTGGACTGCTGGTATTATACGTGGACATATTATAAATGTTCTTAAACAGTTAAGGATCAAAAGAACCATTATGATCTAGCCTTGGTATCACTGAATATGAAGGGTCTTTTTAGGCTGGGAAACCTTTTTCTTTTTTTTCAAATACAGAACTTTCTCCCTCTCCAAGTGTCTGTGTGTGTGTGTGTGTGTGGGGGGGGGGGTTATGTCTGATCTTAGACTACTTTGATTTTTTTAAAATCACAACTCACTCAGTTGCATTCATTTCAAAGCTAGCATAGCCTCCACCTTTTTGAAAGAGTTGGATAATTTCTCAGTGCTCTTTTTCGCCATATGTTTTAGAGACATAAATTTGAGAGACTGTCACTGTCAAATCTGTTTTTCCTCCATTATCCCACATAATATTTTAGTCATCATTTACTTTTATCAGCTTTGCTTTCAACTCTAGATTCAAAAGCTTTTGTGACAGACAGTAAGTGTGTTGACAAGAGATTAGAACACCAATAGACTCTGCTTTAAATAATAGTACACTAATATGAGCACTTACACATGAGATTTGGCTGATCATAATAATTATGCCAAAAGCTATATATTCTTCTTGCTTCATGACTCAGTCACAATTCTCAGTCACAATGTTTCTTGCACAAAACATAATCTATGTAAAGAAGGAGAAATGTACTGTCATGAAATAGGGCTCCCACCCTCAAAAGCAAATTGATCATAGCATATTTAAACATGTAGACATTAATTACAGTTAAACAATATCATCTGATGGCACCCAGGAGACATGCCTTCTCTGTCATCATGCCCCTTCTGTCAAACAACCTAGCTCTCACAGTATGATGGCTCTGACCTGCTGGCCTTTTGCAAGGCATTGAAAACTTAGTTGTTCCCCCAGTACTAATACAGTTTTCTTAGCATCTGGTATCCTGAACCTTCAGCTATTAATAGGTTTTACATTTTTAAAGCCAGACTGAAAATACTTAAAAGTTATGCAATTTGTATAACAAAGTATTGTTCATCATGTAACTCATTATATAAATGCAATACAGCTGTACAAAGCCTAACATACTATCATGTAAAACCTCAAGCTCCCTTCCCTTCCTCAGCTGGTTCAAAATCTAACAATGAGGAAAAATGCCCATTTCTGTATGAACTGCAGGTAGCACAGTTTGTTCAGATAGTGTGGATCACAAGTGGGTAGTAAGGAAGTTCACAAAATGTTTCATATAACTGTTGATTCAACAGCAACTTTTGAATACCTTCAATATTTGTGTAACTTTTCAAGCAACCTGCAAATGATTTTAGAGTAGGACTGCATTTGTTACAAAACTATGCACAGATTTTTTTTTTTAAGCCAAAGTAACTGTGGACCAAAGTTCTGCATTAAAATGGAGAGTATTTTCATCATTCTCACATACCTTCCCTAAGAAGGGGATCATGACCATGGGAGGTCATTGGAGGCTTTTATCACAATCTTCCACTGAGCTATCAAAGGACACACTGTTTCTCAATGGCAAACTACTACCATTGGAGTAACTTTACACCTGGGCAGAAATGGACTGTGCTCTTGACTTGAATTTTGGATATGCACACTAGATATATTTTGTGTAGAAATGGGCAGTTCACAATGACATAGGCTATAGATCACAATGGTACATGATATACTTCCACGAAGTGTGTGATGATAAAAGTATGCTGTGACTCTGTGCTGGCATAATAGATATCCATTTCATACACATAAAAATTCAGCATCCAGATGTTTATTTTAAACCAAAGCTTTTGAAGTCCTGCTGCTGATCATTGCCACATTTATTCCAGTTGATTCCTGATCTGCAGAAGGTAAAAAACAAAATAAAGGTTCTGAAACAAACTCTCCCTCTCTCTTTGCCCCTGTTCTTCATATTCAGTCACCTAACACTGCCTTTCAGCAGTTCTTTCTAATGTATTCTACATAGTTTTCCTGAAAAACAACTCCTATCGGTCTGTCTGTTGAACACTTTTGACTTTTTTTTGTTATGTAAAACACTATGTTCATTATGGATCTTTTTGCTCAGATTTTGCTTGTCTCTGTTGAGCTGTCTCAATGTGGATCAAATGCAGATGGTTGAATAACATCAAATTTAAACAAGTAAGAAATACAGAGACACTTGTTTCTTGCTGAGCCCTTTGCTCAAATAAATCCAATTATTTTTGTATCGTAAAGATTTTTTTTTTTTTTAATAAGGTTCATCACTTTGTACCTCTGAGCCCAGAATAATGTGCTTGAGATGGGATATCTGGTCCTTTGAATCACCTTGGGACAATGAATATCTGAAACCCAGACAATCCTCTTTCTGCAAATGATGCATCATACAAATGCAAATAACAGCTTTGACTTTCAAATGAGAATCATATGACAAACGCCATCTCTTATGGTACTTTGAAGTGTGACAAAGTTGTTTTTCTTCTTCTCTTCAAATTGCAGGGCATGACAGGATTTGTAATGGACATTTTCAAAGTTAGCATTTCTGAATCACTGAGTAATGTTTTACACCAACTGCTTCATAGCAGACTCTCCTGATTAAAAAAAGGCCATATTCCCTCATGCATGTGTGCCTCTAAACTATCCCTTATCCCCAAATTACCATCTTTTCACTTGATGGTGATGTTAAGACTCCTGGTAGATTTGCAAAGGATGGGAAGTTGTTTCTAAGAGTTGAATAATGCTCAAGATGATTTAGCCAAGCAAAAATAACAAAACATCAGTATTACAACACTTAAAGTCAATTAAAATTACAGCAATAAGTAAAATGTAAGGAAAGTCTATGAAAATAAGGTTATCTTTGCTGAGCACCAAATAAATGGGAAAGAAAGACACAATCAGTATACCTTAGGAGATAATTCTGTAAATGGGATACTATTGTTAAGAAGGTCCACTCCCAATCTTCTGCTATTTCTGATTGTGGAGACAAATGTAGGAAGTCCTTGGGTGATGATCACAGACATAGTAATTATTATTCATTATTAATTGTAAAAGCAATTCATTCCTTTATGGAGAAGTCACTTTGTGTGAGATGGGTGGCTATATAAATATGATGAATGAATGAATGAATGAATGAATGAATGAATGAATGAATGAATGTAGCAAAGACTCTTGTGGCACTGCACTTCTACCTAAATGTTCTTAAGACACACTATTTCATGGACAGAGCTCATTTCATAACGGCACGTAAAAAGATTGTAATGGGATAAGAAGTCATGGTTTCTGTTTAGGCCCAAATGAGTAGATCTGATTTTTCTTTTCCCAATTCAGCAATAAGTTCACTTGAGTTTTGTCCTTTGTTCCAGGATAGCCACTTTAAAATCAACAACAAAGTAAACTGGTTGGTTGAAATGTTTTCCTATTCGTTTCTGAATTACAGTATTTTTCCGTCAATAAGACGCCCCCATGTACAAGACGACCCCCACTTTTCCAACCCAAAATTAAGAAATCAATATTTTAAAGATAGTGCAGAATACATTTTTATTTAGTAATTAGGTAACATTGATCTGATACACTCGGTGGGAGGAGGTCCAAACTGTCTCTCTGCAGCTCTATTTCCATGCTCTTTTGCATAATTGATTACATTCAATCACGAGTGAAACTGCCGATAGCTTATCTCTGCAAACAGACTTCCTCCAATTGGTTTGTTCAGCATCAGCTGACATTAGTCACATAAGGCTCGTGACTGGAGGAAGCCTGTTTGCAGAGACAAAGTATGGGCAGTTTCGCAACCGCGCTTTTCTCTCCTCGGCTTACTTCCTTGAATAAGATGCCCTTCAATTTTTAGGGTAAGGATTTTAGAAAAAAGTATCGTCTTATAGTCAGAAAAATATGGTATGCTATTTCTGATATGAGATATATGTGCATTTAATTTGGAGTATGGAGTTGAGGTGTTTTTTATAAGGCAGACCAGTTTTTCCTATACAGAAAGATACCACAGGCAAATGAAAGAATACATCAGATTGGAAGAACAGGTGAATGAACTTTTGATGTTGTGGCTGAATTTATGATGTTCTGTAATAATAGAAATAGGAACAAAGTCAGCACTGAGTTTATCATAGGGCCTGATTCCTTTATTTTAAATCCAAGAGCTCTCTGTTAGTAGGGACAGCTCCTATCACCCAAGAATTATAAAGAGAAGTATCGTTGTCAGGATGGGCCCTAGATCCTTTACAGGAGTTTCAGAGGGAAGCTGCTGATCTAAATGTATGTGAATGAAATTCAAGGTCACAAGATCCTTAATTCTCAGTGTTTTCTGTGATTTAACTGTGTGACCACAGGTCATATGCAAAAGAGTTTGATTGGGACAGTCTTAGTAAAATTAACTAAAGAAGCAAGTCAGGAAAACACAGGAAGTGAAGACAAAATCACACAACTTGATGAAAGAATTACATTGTATTGAATTCTTGCCATCCTTATTGCTCCTTTTTTCCTGCCCTCTCCTTGTTCTCCCTATTTGCCTTTTAAAGTTGCTCATTATATATCCAGTTCTTTTAACCTGGCTTCATAAATCAGGCCTTTAATTATGTGTGTTGCTATTCTCAGGAGAATTTTCAATCTGTCTTTGTCTCCTTGATATTTAAGTTCACCAAGCTGAATACCAGAAGTGAGAACAGCAATTAAATCACATTCTTTTTACACAATGTTGTGCCTTTGGTATATATCCTTTAACAATACATCTCTCAAAGATTACTTTAAAAGTTTCTTACTTTGGATTCACACTGGAACACAATAGTAGCTGACTCCAAATTTTGCCATGCTTGGAAAAGGTACAACAGTCCATAGAGCTTCAGTCAATCATTATGAAGCCTGTTGAATTTAATTGGCCCACTTCAAATATGACTATGAATGGATACAACATTATGGTTATTGCTGTTTTCTCCCTTCCTCCTAATTTTTGCCTAATCCTCAATCCAGAAAAAATGTTCCTACTCTACAATATAATTGTATAGGTATTTAACATTTAGTATTTGTCTAGCATTCTTTGGCTAGATACAGTTATACAATTATGGGAATTTAGTAAATGAAAAATTATTCTCTGCTATCTGGTAAAGGAGGTACCCTTTATGCCAGAATTCATTTCTCAGAGTAAAGCCTCATTTAGTTTGCCTCCAACTTAGCCCAAATTTGTATCCTCATTTGCAAAAGGAAAGTTCCCAGGCCAATGTGGACAATTCACTGTAGGGGTGCCAGACAAGCATGCTTGAGTACGTGAGAAGCCCTTTGGCTTCTGCAGGCAAACTTTAGAAAAACAGCTTGACTCGCTAGAGTTGGCCACTCAGTTCTGACTGTGTACCTGTAACTCAGTGATCCGTCATTATCCCCAAGGAGGAAAACTTTTATTTGGAAGCAGGACATTATAGCAGGCAGCAGTGGCCCTGGGGGCAATGTACTTTTCTGGAAAGAGAGAGGGAAGTGTTTCTCACCCTTTCCTGTTCCTCTGCATGGTCCTTTGAAAACTGCAAATGGCATTGTCAATGTCTTGGTGCTAATTTAACTGTATCATGGAGGATGAACTACGTCCCTAGGTCCCATGTTCTAGATAATGTAATTGGAAACATGAGAGTCAAAGTGGATTTGAACTTAGAATTAAACAAGATACTTTCCATGGAAGAGAATCTATGTAGCTCAGGGTTGAATTGTGAAGTCCTTGGGGTTCTCTCAGCTTGATTGTTTTCTTGCAGACATTTCATTACCCAGCTAGGTAACATCTTCAGTGCTAGCTTTTATGGAGGGCTTTAGTTGGTTTGTGTGCTACAGTGGTTGTTTCTGAGATGTTTCTGATGTATGCCAGTGTTATCCTTTTCATAGCTTGTTTTGGTTGTATTGTAGCGGGTTGAGTGGTCAGGCACTTTTTGATAAAGTTGTATGGGTATCCAGTTCTGTTGGAAGATGTTGTATAGGTGGTCTGTTTGTTTTTTCTGCTGTTCTGAGTTGCTGCATCTGAATAACGTTCTTACAGAGCTCCTCTTGTGGGAGGTGGAGTTGTTACTTTGGTAATGGAGCACTTGGTTAGTGTGGGTTGTTTTTCAATATACTTGTGTTTCTAATTTGCCATCCTTTCCTCTGCTGATGTGGATATCCAGGAAGGGTAGTGTGTTGTTGTTTTCTTCTTCCCTAGTGAATTTTATTCCTTTGAAGATGTTGATTGTTTTATGGGTCTTCTCTAGTTGTTCCTTTTTTATTATGACAAAGGTGTCATCCACATACTGGATCCATACTTTTGGGCTGTATGCATGGAAGTGCTATAGTTTCCAGACACTGCATTACAATCTTTGCAATGAGTCCTGAGAGTGGTGATCCCATGGGTGTTCCTCTGATTTGTTGGTTTATTTGTCCCTCAAACTGGAAATAGGTAGTGAGGCAGAAGTTGATAAGGTCCATGATTCTGGGTATTTTGATCTTAGTGTATTTGGTCAGGTCGTGTCAGGTTTAGCCCAGGGAATTCCAGGAGACCATTCAGATTCAATCCAGCAAGGTTTATTTGGCTTCAACCTCTATACAGAAATCTTCCCAGACTGGGAGTAGTTCCCAGGGTCAATCAGTAAATACCGCTAGCATTCCTCAGGGAGGTGCCAGTCTCATCCTCTTATCTCTCCCTCGCAGTTCGGGAGACGAAAGAACATTCTTTACCCCCCAAACCTGGCCTCTATCTTCCCATATCCCCACAGGTCGGGCATGTTATGTAGTACTGCTGCCATGGATCCTTTCACTAGTTCCGGGTCTATGGATGTAAAGAGTGCTGTGACATCCAATGAAACTATAATTTCATTTTCATTTATTTGTAGGTTTTTGATTTTCTGGAGGCACTGTAGTAGGGAGTTGATAGAATATTCATTCCCCTCTGTGAGATGTCCAAGCTTTTTTGTGAATTCTTTCACTAGGTTGTATGCTGAGGTACTGGTAACAGTAAAATTGGTCGAAGAGGTATATCAGGCTTGTGTATTTTTGGGTGTCCATAGAAGTGCTCTGTATTTTTGGGCATCCGAGCACTGAAGATGTTACCTAGCTGGGTAATAAAATGTCTGCAAGAAAACAACCAAGCTCAGAGAATCCCAAGGCCTCCATATTTTCCATGAGCAGGGAGAAATATTCTATTCCTTGAATCCATCTGTAAACTGAAGTAAAGGAAATCACCCACTACTATCCTGGGATTTGTTTTCTTAAGAATTTTATAGACAAGGAAAAAGTTTTATTCCAACTGCCAGTTTGCTCTTCATTAAAAACTCAGCATTTCTAGTTTCTTTCATGGTTGGGGAATATACATATAATAAAAAGTAGGTTCTTGAGAAATGACTTCTGAAAGATTTCCTATATAAAAAGGGGGGGGGGGAACACTGTTGTACTGTGAAATATAAATTTTTTGATCTGTAGTCCATATGGAAGAGAGTTTTTCTTATCACTTTAAATCTGTGTAAGATCAGATGTTAACATATTTCAGTTGTGCTATTTGTTAGCCGATTCCCTGTTTTAAGTAAATGTCAGCATCTGCTCTTGGCTTTGGTTCTAGTTAAGGCTGACATGATGACTTTTTTCCTGTCTGCGTAGGCTTTTTCTCATGAATAGCTTTTGTTTGAAGAATGTCCCAGATTGTAGTTGCAGAGAGAAGAAAAAGATGAGAGAGATTTATTTGGTGTATCTATAGGAAACAGGATGCAAGGTTTTGATAATAAAACATGCTGATGAGCTAAATTCAATATACCTGGGCTAGATGCTAATGATTTCTTTAGACAGTTCTTTACTCAATAATTTATTTCAATGTTTTCTGGGGTATTTTCAATAAATCCATTATGTTTCAGGGATGACATTAAGGCCAGAGGTTTGAAAAGCTCCATCTATATTTCCACTATAGTCTCAAACTCTATATGGTATCCATTGAATGTTGATGAAACTGGGAGCAATGTAGGAGCAGAGCCAGACCAAACAGTATATAGGTGTGAATGTTGTATTGGCTTCTTCGTCAGGGCAATTTTCAGGTTTGGTGTGTGTGTGTGTGTTTTTCCCCCTGAAAAGTAAAACTCTCTCTCACACACACATACAAAGAAATATTCATCCAAAGCAGTCATCAGATAGAAATTGAATTTTCTTTTTAAAAATGTGGTTAAGGAATCTCTTGCAGTTTTCTTAACCTTTTAAAAAGTCAGGTAAACGTAAAAAGCATTGGGCTTTTCACACAGATACTAAAGCACTAACACTTTGTGGAATGACCATGTGGCCCATAATATTGTTGTATTACCATATGTGCTTACAGATAAGCCCATCCATGGATAAGCTGACCCTCAAATTTTTAACCAAAATACCATGAAAAAATGTGCTACCCGTGGATAAGCCCATCCTCAAAAATGTTTATGGCACAATTTTGTCTATAATTTTTATTAAAACTTTTAAAGATAAAGTAAAGTAAAGTAAAGTAAAGTAAAGTAAAGTAAAGTAAAGTAAAGAAGAAATCAAAGAAAAAGGAAGACATCAAAGAAAAAGCAAAAAGCAAGAAATAAGTTGAAGAAAAATAGAAAAGAAAGAAAACAGATATAAAGTAGTGGTTTCCTGTATTCTTCACAGCAGTTATGAGGACAAATTTTAACCTCTCTCTCTAAAGTTACATATTCTTTCCATAATGTATCCTATCTAATTATTCAAATCCATAAATCACAAGTTCATTTCTTTTTCATTTTTATTCAAAAAGTCCATAAAAGGCTAAAGCAAGTTGGCACCTATATTGGGCAGCAGCAATATAAGAAGATGCTGTTGGTGAAGATCACTTTACTGACATCTGCAAAGGCATAATTTTGTACTGTGCATGAGAAGGCAATAGTAAATCACTCCACTTGGTATTTTACTGAGAAAACCACACTGATAGGCAAAAGAAAGTGTTTACTATTGGAAGGTTTGAAGGACCAGATTGGAGATAGATTGTGATGGAGAACATCTATCTATGTGTTCACTAAGAGTTGACATTGTCTTAATGGCACATAATCAATCAATCAATTAGAAATGGGAAAGTTCTTCCAATCTTTTGTCAGATTGGAATTTTCTCAAATTCTAGAGCATTAGGAAGATCTTGGAAGGTTTTTCAAGGATGGAGAGAAAGTATATAATGTGTGATTCTCCAATGATTAGTAACCTCCACTCTTGTGTTTTGATCTACAGCCTCTTTCTCCCCTTTACAGCTGGAAGCTAGTTAAGGAGACCTCAAGTAAATCCTTAAGCTCCAGGAACTAAAGTCTGGTTCACACATGAATGTTTGAGCTCAAGATAACCTCTGGAGATGAATCAGTAATACAGTGATATTCACAGCAGTGAACATTCAGGAGCATGAATTAAAAATGTACAGTCAGGGACAACTGGGTTTGAATAAATTTAAACAAACCTGCATAAAAATTTGTTGCTCATATATTGTATTCCCTGAGGGATTTGATATATCTCCTATATTTAATATTTTTCTTAGAATGAAAAAAACAAAACAAAACACCATACTTCTCCTTAGGTATTATCAGTGGAATTTTCATGAAATAGAAAGGTGATAGGTGTTCTTCAACAATGCTCCCATGGCACACTTATCTCTGGTTAGTTGTTGTTGTTTTAATAGCTTAGCATATTGTACAAACCCAGTCTATTTATTTAGTTTATGGTTCAATGTATTGTGTGAATTCAAAAAGGATGATTAATTCGGTAATCACCTTGTGTTTTAATTGGAACAAAGGCTTTCAGTCAACCACACGTTTCATACAGTTTCCTCTCATCCCTAACTTAGAGTGTAGGAGGTGATTAACGATGCGGCTAGTTAACCCACCTTCTGGATGCCATTGGCAGCTAGTGGGGAAGCAATACTTCATAGGAATTCTACCAACCTAGCTTTACTTCTATAAAGTATCAGTATCTCCTTTTATGAGATGGAGTCATGGAAAGGACACATAAGAAGCTACTACTGTATTGGACATAGTTGAGAATTTATATACAAAGCAACTCCATTTCTTTTTTTTATTCCTGCTGAAATAAATTCTTCACCCAAATTTTGTGACTCAAATATTTTATATCCTTTTTCTTAATGTGTGTTTCTTGTAAGCAAATCACATCTTGTTTTAACTTTTTGAAATAGTGATTTTTTTTCTTCTCTTTTGAGGAGCACTTGCTCCATTTATATTTCATATTAAACACTTATCATCCATAGTTATGCCAAGATTTTAGAAAAATCAATACCTGTAGTGCCCAATATGGTAGCATCTTCAGTGTCCTGTTGTATCTGTTGTGGCATTTGTTTAGTCACTTCTGTTGTTGCCACTTCCATTTGCATTTCCTCCAATTCTTTGAATTTTCCCGGAAAGTCTTTTGCTTTCTGCACAGATGATGATAATGGCAGATATGTTGGGGTGGAAGTTAACTTACAGGGGGCTAAGACTTTGATACTGGGAATTTATGTCCCAAATGAAGATAAAAAAGCATTTTATAAAGGACTTATGGATAAACTATTGGACTTTCCATAGGAAAATTGGTGTCTCCTGGGAGATTGGAATGGGTTGGTTTCCCCACAAAAAGATAGAACCTCTGAGAAAAAATAGTAAAAATACATGAAGCAAACTATCAAAGATTTTCTTTATTTAATGGACAATTTGGAGCTTGTTGATGAACGTAGACATAAATATGGTGACTTAAAAGAGTATACTTATTTTTCTGAAAAACATAGATCTTTTTCAAGAATGGATATGATTTAGATCTCTAAGACTTTGGCTATTAATATTCATAAAGTGTAGATATTACCAAATACTTCCTCAGACCACAACCCAGTGACTTTAACTTTTAAAAGGAAAAATGGCTCTTTCAGATGGAAATTGAATGAGATGTTGTTGCCAAAGGAATCAGTAGTGGAGGATTGCAAAAAGAAGCTAAAAGATTTTTTTGAGAATAATCTTAATAAAGGCTCAGAAGTAAGAACAGTTTGGGATGCAAGCAAAGATTTTATAGGAAGATATTTCATACAATGTAATGATGAATTTAAAAAGAAACAGCAAGAGAAAATACAAGTGGTTTTGGATAAGAGAAAGAAGGAAGGAAGGAAGGAAGGAAGGAAGGAAGGAAGGAAGGAAGGAAAGAGGTCCAAAGAAATTATCGACTATTATCTTTATTGAATAATGTCTATAACTTGTTTACAATAATCTTGGCTGAAAGGTTGAAAATAATTTTATAGGACTTTATTCATGAAGATCAACATGGGTTTTTATCTAAAACACAATTACAAGATATTAGAAATGTCTTGGATATTCTGGAATATTTGAGCAGCACAATGAAAAGCAAGCTGCATTGATCTTCTTAGATGCAGAGAAGGCCGTTGATAATTTTAACTGGATTTTCTTGATTACAGTTCTAGAAGATATGAACTTTGGAGATAATTTTATTAAATGGGTAAGGTTGATTTATACCTTACAGAAAGTACAAATAATTGTTAATGGATAATTAACAAAACATTTTGAAGGACAAGACAAGGATGCCCGCTGATTCCACTCTTGTTTATTTTAGTTCTTGAGGTACTGAATAGAGACATAAGACAAGATAAGAGTATCATGAGGGTAAAGATTAAAAAAGAAACATATAAGTTAAGGGCATTTGCTGATGACCAGGTGGTAATTTTGGAGGATCCATTAGAGGGAGTAAAAACATTAATGGGAAAATTAAAGGACTTTGATATGCTAGCAGGTTTTAAGATAAATAATCAGAAGACAAAGATGTTAACAAAAATATGAAATTAGAAGATCAAATAGAACTGATGGAGAAAACGAAATTAAGAAAGATATGTTAAGATGGGAGAAATTGTCACTGTTAGGGAGAATTTCTGTGATAAAAATGAATGTTTTGCCTAGAATGATGTTTTTGTTTCAGACAATACCTGTTTGACAACTGATATACCATTTAAGCAATGGCAAAAAGATATATCTAAATTTGTATGACAAGGGGAAAAAACCATGGGTTAAATACAAAGTGTTTCCAAAGATTGGGTTTACTGGATTTGAAATTGTATTTTGCAGCTTGTTGTTTGGTTTGGATGAAAGAATGGATGTTGCTGAGAAACAAGAGACTTTTAGAGTTAGAAGTGCATGAATTGAGGTTTGGATGGCATGGATATTTATGATACGATAAAGTTAATGTAGAACTTAAAGACTACTTTATTAGACGTCCCATATTAAGAATATTGAATAGCTATAAACCCAGGCTGTGCCCAAATACACCTCTATGGATCTCAGCAGAAGAAGCATTTTACAGAACAGAAACAACAGGTGAAGACAAATGGTTATCATACCAGGAATTATTGAAGAATCACCAAGGGGAGTATAAAATTAAATCAAGAGAGCAACTAATGACAGAGAATATAGTTGTCAATGGTTTTCCCATTTACAGTTCTCAGAGAGATTTAAAATGAATAAAAAGACTTATGGTATGGAGCAAAGTAAGACAGAATTTGAAGTGCAATTGTGTACCGATGATGAACATGTAATTGCTACATTATGTTATGTATGTTATGTTATGATCTTAAAGAGAATTTTTACAAAATGATGTATCATTGGTACGTGATGCCAGAGAAATTATCTAGAATGTATAAAGTCATTCCAAATGTATGCTGGAAATGTGAACAACATAAAAGGACATTTTATCATGCTCGGTTGACATGTAAAAAAGCTAAAAGATTTTGGATTCATATAAACACAGTGATACAGAGGATTTTAAAGACAAATGTTCAGTTGAAGCCAGAACTTTTCCTTTTAGGACTGATGGATACACAGTTAGAAAAGAGTCATGGAAGATTATTTCAATATATGATTACTGCAGATAGATTATTATATGCATAAAGATGGAAGATTCAGCACTACTCAGCAATTGGTGGTGAAATTGACAGAACTTTCTGAGGTTGCCAAGCTGACTTCTTTCATTAGAGAAAGGTCATTATTGACATTCATCAATAACTGGAAACCCTTTATGGACCTTTTTGCACAAAAATGAAAATGATTTTGTGATTTGGGGTTTTGATGATTAAACAAAATAGGTTACAGGAGGAAGGGAATTATGATGTAATCTTGGAGAGAGAGGTTTGATTAGAATTATATGTATAACTGCTGAGAGGAAAATCAAGCCATTTCTTTATATTACTTTTCATGTTTTCTGTTCTGTTCTTTTTCTCTTTTCTATCTCCTTTTTTCTTTGTCTCTTCTTTCCCTTTCTTTTTTTTCTCTTTCACATGTACTGTGTTGTTTTATTTGAATATATTTCTTATTATATGTGTAAAACCTTTTAATAAAAACTATTTTTTAAAAAAAGAAGAAGCTAGCACTGTATTGAGCTCAATATCATCTACCGTGACTACCAGCAGCTCTCCTGGGTTTCAGAAAAGGAGAATGCCAGGGACTGGACCTCAGAATCTCTTGCATGGAAAACATATTTCTAGATCTCAGTTACAGATTTAATGGTGATTTGGGATTAAGAAATACAGATTTCAGGAATTTGTTTCTTGGGTTTGGCTGCCTGGCACTGCCACATACCACTGCTTCGTTTTCTAAATCATCCACATTAATTAATTGTCTGTGTATGTATAGACATATATATAGAAAGATAGATACAAATATGGATTATCCACAAAATCTGTCATATAAAGACTGCAACAAATATAAGCTTTTTGGTCTGAACACTCTTTCCAAATATGCTTGCATTCATTCCGTCTATTAAGAACAAGAAACAAAGAAAATGAACCAAGTGGGAGAAATGAAGCTGAAGGAAAAGCATCTGTGTGTTTGTCTATGGAATCCTCTGAGGACAGGGCTCAGTTTCATGAACATCAATATATCCATCCACATACGGAGGAACAACCAGAAACACTAAGCCAAAAATAATAGTGTTTGAAACAGGAAGGAAAAATGAAATTTCAGGAGAATGATATTTTCTTTCTCTTCGTGTATCCTTCTTGGCACAGAACATGTTTATTTATGGTCTTTAGGGCCATACTAGTCCTGCATTATGATCATATGACAGCCTTGTTCTCCTGTTTTTTTGTTTTGTTTTTTGATGTGGCTAGTAGGATATAAAAGCCTTGGTATGATTTACCACTTAGAAAGATACTATCAAGACAAATTAGGGAAAAATACAAGACATAAGAGTTTACCCCAGGGGACCCACTTCCAGACTCCCCCCGCTTCCTATTGTCCTTAACCTGAAACTGCAGTGGTTCTCATATACCTTTACATTTACATTCCTGCTACAACATTTTCTTGATTGGAAATTTACCCTGGATTCTCTAATTTAAACTCTTCATTGTGGTGTTAATATTAGCTCCCTGAAGGAGACTTTGGGGGAAATTGGCTAGTGGTAGAGAGTGTTCCTGATAACAATTGGGCAAGAAGTCAGCTGTAAAACGTCTGTTATCCTCCCTGCAATCAAATCACACAGAGTCATTTCTTTTCTCCTGCTCAAATATGGCAGCATCTCAATATTCTAATCAACAATATTGGAAGAAATATTGGATGATGCCTGCAGGAAATAGTATGCAAGTGCTATTTGCAACTCTGCTCCTTTCTTCCTGCTTACTAACATTGGGAAGGGTGAGATGGAGTGCATCCTATTGTGATGAATGGTGCAGAATATAAAGGCATTGATGCACCCATATGCTGCATATGCACATTAATCCAGGGCAGATGGGGCAATTCAGTGCAGGCTATTGGTAGCCTTTTTCACCACAGAGGAACACTGAGACTGGACAGTGGTAGGCAAGGTCTAGCAAGGCCAGTGACATTAGGCCAGCGATAACCAATGTGATGATAATGAGGCAGCAGCAGCAGCAACAGCCTTTCAAACCCAGACTTGGGATCTGGGAAGACCACTTTGTTAGTGGAAAGGAGCGACCTAGACAGCAGCATTGTGCCTTGTTTCTGGTAGGGGTCAGGCAAGACATGTAGGCAATGGCATGTAAGCTTATACCACGCCTCCATCATGTAAAGGTAGGACATAAAGGGCTGGATAAGCAAGTGCACAACCACATTGCCCTCTTTTGGCTTTTGCTCTTATAATAGCCACCTTCCCATCCCTAGGATATACTGCAAGCATAATTCTGGATGAAGGGCCAAGTAAGAATTTTCCCAATTAATTTGTCCTCCAGAGGTGAATTACTCAGTAACTCTACAATGTGTACAATCACGTTAAGGTGGGGAAGTGCTAGCAATTTGTTTGTGTGGACCAGTAACTAGGAAAAGGAATCCTGACACAATGGATAGGCCAGAAGAGTGAGAATTTCTCAGATCTCTCTCTTAGCTTTGGGACACAGAAGGGAAGGAAGAATATATTCTGTTCTGGTCTGGGAATGACAATTTCAGCCCTGCAAGGTAGACCAGATAAAGAAACAGATGCCACTGTGCCTAAAGCTACTTTTATTAAGATTGGCTGTAGTAACACAATCTTGTAAGTTGGAATCTCTTCCTCCTCCTCCCTCTTTTATATTTTTGTGAATTAGGGGGCTGTCTGACTGAGATGCTTTTGAAGTCCTCCCACCTCATCTGAGCTTAAGCAATGTTTAGCTAAAGTTGCTTTGATAATGGAACTTCCCTCTCTTCCTCAAGGTCATCCTCTTTATTCTCCACAGACAAGATCTCTATGGATCACTTTGAGGAGCAGTGCCTGAAGCAGCCAATGAGGCACTCAGTCATAGTCTACAAAGTTTAAAATTAGGCAGAGTTTCCATGTATGTTCAAGCAGGCAAGATGTCAAGCAGCATTCTGAATCCAAAATCAGTCCTACATCAGCGCAGTAATAATCAGTGTGAGTAAAGTATAACCATGAAAAAGGGTTCAGGATACAATCAAAGGCAAATAGATGCTGATTGATTGCTTTGTTAGAAATGAAAAGCCTTTGTAATCCTCCTAAGAGAATTCAAGCAAAACTCTCTTAGCCTTTAGGACTTAAATGGCCAGAAATAATTCTCCTGAATAATTGTCCATTCTTACAAAGCAACTAGTCCATCTACTGTCTCTCTGTATGCCCAGGGCTTTGACTTGTCTGCACCTCAGAATCAAGTATTGAGGACTTGATTTCCTATGAAGGAACCACCAACACACTCCTTTGGATGGCTGTGAACCTGAGGATTTCTTCATGGTTCCTGAAGATTAGTTCTTGAGGAAGTTCATGCATGTCTATATCACATACTCAGTTCTTTTTCAACTCAGCAAGGCAAGGCATGTGGAAGAAATCTGATGGATTTTTGTGAAAAGGGCTTGGCAAGATTACACAGAGATGGACTCCACTGAAGCACAGATGGCATCATTGAATGAAGTTCATTACCACCCAACTTCCTCTGATCAAAAATCCATACACAATATTTGTGAGACATGAATCTGGGAGAAAAAAGTATACTTCTGAAAGTTGGGTACAAAAGACAGGAATAATTCCTCCTCCTCCTCCTCCTCCTCCTCCTCCTCCTCCTCCTCCTCCTCCTCCTCCTCCTCCTCCTCCTCCTCGGTAAAGAGTTTACCTTAGGGACATTGAAAGCTGTCTATCAAGGAACTTAAATGACATTAAAGATGTTTATCATAAAAAGCCTTTTCGGGAAATTCACATTAACAAGTATGTACATTAGGGGATGCAAAAGTGCCTTATGTTAGGGAATGTTATGAACAAAAATGAATACAGTTTTTTTAAAGTTTATTTTAAAAATGTGAGGGGAAAAAAAAACAGATTGGAAAACTGCCTACTAAAACAGACTGTAAAACAGAAGAAATTTATCCTGACATATACATCCCTCCCAGCATCAATCAGTTTTGAAGAGGTGTTACAGCAGAGCCAGCTGTATCTAGTGCTGATGAACAACAGATACAGACACTCATTAATTAATTAAAAGAAAGTGTGCATGGAGACCCTTCCTGGTACAATGCTTGTCAGTCCAAATCCCATTGCCCAATCTATTGCTTTTACACTGTCCACAATAGCAGGCATCATCTTAAGTGAATGGATTTGTAAAAAAATTACACTACCACAGTCCTATTTGGTCACAAACATACAGAACCACAGACACATACAAACAGGTGTTCCAAGGAACTTTTACATTTTGGCATTTCTCCTGGAGAATCATAACTCTCAAAAGTATGCAGGAAATCAGAGATGTTAGCACTACTATAATTTAAAGTTATTTTTCCTGACCCAACTGCCAATATCATTACTGGCATTTAAGCAAATATCTGAAGGTGAACTCTGTTAGATGAGAATTCCTGAAATATTAATCTGAAATGTATGACTAGAACATATCAGGGTCAGGCAGGGATGTTATATAGCTCCAGAAATACTTGATAACATCCAGTTATACTGTACATTCAAGAAATGTTGTACAAACCATTCTTATGTTTAGAAAAGAAGGAAGCAGAAAGAAAAGTACTGTTCAGGTCCATAGTTGATTTCATCAGGAAGATCTCATAGTGGATTGCCACCTTGGTGGGCTAAGTGGGAAATTGGGATGGGCAATTCTGATTTTCTATATAACATATGCATATTTAGCACACAAGTAAATTCCATCCCATTTCTGCATTGGTCGGTGAATGGTTTTTTGAAAGCCTGCCTGACAATTTTTACAATACCTCAAATAGAATTTTCTTTAATATCATTTTTTTTTCTATTATTTGGGATGAAAATAGTCCATTTCAATCCACTATGAACAGAGGCTACATGCTTTGGCTTGTGGTCAAGTTCAAGACCAAAAAACATATGCCTACTTTTAACATGGATAAGAGTAGAACATATTTTTAACTTTCTACTTTTTAACAGTAGAAGGGGAAATTAGCTGGAACATTATGTAATGATGAGGGGATGAAGAGTATCCAATTCCAAAATGGAAGAAAGAAAAGAAAAACTCTGAAGTTTTAAGAGGTAGTTCCTTTACTTCTAGGTCTTTTTATTTGCTTAGAAAATATAGCTTTGTTGATTTTAGACAGAATTAGATTATCTTTACCTAGGTTATTGCCCATACTATGAGGACAAATCCTACCAAATTTCAGGCAAATAGGTTGAAGAAACTTTTATAAATCTGTTGGGAGGATTTATTCAGTTGCATACTGTATGTTACAAGTAAGAGCATGGGGAATATGGAAGGATACCAGATGATATGAGGAAGGTGGAATTCTATTAGATATTACAGCAATATAGGGGAGGTGGTCATTTCAGGTGGTATCTATCTTCACTGTGGCTTTAAGAAGGGTGCTGGGACCTAAGATAGGATGCAGTGTTAGATGATAGTCTGTCAATCAGTACACTCCCCTTCCTCCTTGTCCCTCCCTCTCCTTCAAGGAGGGAATTCCTCCCTCCCTCTGTCAAGAGCTGTGCCATTCTGAGATTGGTGCCAGGCCATACTCTTGTTTCTCTTTGACAAACAATATGGGACTTGCATGCATCTTGGGCAATGAACAAACAACCTTCTGTTCCAAAGGAAAGTCAGAAATTGGCAAAATTTCCTGTGGAGTTGCTGGGTGTGTAGTTTCTCATTGTCAGGAACTCTCCCTTCATCCCACTTTTTAGCTCTTAAGATTTTATCCCGTCTTCCCCAAGTGGCCTCCTTTCTAATTTCTTGCCCCCCCCTTTTTTTTTCTTTTCACTACCAAAAACAAATGGAAAGGAAGAATGAGGCTGAGGATGGGGCACATTATGCACTGGACAAATCAATAGGTCAAATGAGCACATGAGGACACTTATGTATGGAAGCGTCCTTTGGTTTACAAGGTTTTTAATTGAGGAAGTGAACCACAATTTTGGAGAAATGCAAAAACTAAAGAATATTTCACTTTGCATGTTGATTTAGAAAGTGCAAATCATGCTGGAGTTCATTGAAATGTGAACCAAATGAATTTCATCTACCTTCAAGTGCTGAAGGTTGGAGATTGACTCTGGGCCCTGCATAAAGGAAAGGGATACTTGAAATTCTAGCCATGCCATTCAAGGAAGCCTCCATGCACAACAGATTAGAGAATTCAGTTTGTTTTCTCTTTCCGTATAAAGGCCTTCAGCCCCCAAAAGACTTGCTTTTGCTGCCTTTTCCTTTTGTCCCATTTGACAAGGAGGAGTTATGACTGACATCAAAAGTAGCTCCTTTCTCTCTCTCAAGAGACAGAGAACAACAGTTTAACTAATGGTGCTTCAAGCCATCGTGGAAATCAGTACTCTTGGACGGCACACAGGAAGTCTATTATTGAACTGGTGCTTGCTGTTGCCAAGGTCAATAGAATTGTATCCAACTGTGTTTGTCAATGGAATAGTCATGCACTAGCAGAATGAATTCCTCCTTCCCAACCCCTAGTTATCCCAACACCTCACAAATCTACTCTGAAGAGTAGTGGAATCTCCAGATCAAATTGGGAAAGGAGAAAAAAGGGAAGTCCCATTCTGCTCACGGGATGTGGGAGATTGCCAGTAGCATCCTTACCTTTTACAGTGAGTCTTGCTGCTTCTGAGTTCTATTAACTTTCATGATAGTTTAAACATGCCTAGAGGTTTAGCCCACAGGCAATTTAGCCATCAGTGCTGTTATTATTCTCAAAATGATATCATTCTTCAAAGCTTTTGTAGTTCTCCAGAGATCAAAATTAAAGAAATGCAAAACATATCCAAATATTTAGTTCCTTGTGCTTTTCTAGCACAGATGTAAGTTGGATCTAACTTGGACATGGAAAACTGATTTTATATTTTTGGAGTGAGGAGAGAGAAAGCATTCCCCCCCCTCCTTTGGAAATAATCACTTCAGGATATTGGGCAATGAGAGTTAAAACATTTTGCAATACAGTTTTGTTATAGATAAGCAATCTCTCTGAGTGTATGAGTCTATGTATGTGTTTTAAAGTTCCCATACTAAAGAGACAATTCTAAAGTAGCAGTTATAGTAAATGCAAATGGCAAATTCTCATTCACAGAGAGTGGTTTAGCTGAGTATAATATAAATGGAGAAAAATGCTCATAGGTTTAACAGTAGGAACACCGAAGGTTGCCTCGTCAATCCAATAAAGGCAATTAACTCACTTTGCCTGCATGTGTCATTTCAGTAACCAGAGCAGAAACTTTCAACTACTATGCAAACCAATCTTCACTAAAGCAAACAAAAAAATCCACAGAAAATGAAGGTTGATCCAGGCTGATTTGTGCTATAAATCTTGCACTTAAGTCCAAATCCAAATTCAATGTGATGACAATTTCCCTAGTACATAGATTATGGAATGGAAATTTGAGGCCTTCCAGATACAGCTGAACATACCAGCATCCCTCATACCTGCCCATGTAGCTCAAGACTTCTGGGGAGTAGAGTTCAGCAGCCTTCAGAAATCCATCATTTCTTTCTTTCTTTTTAAATAACTTTATTAAATTATAAAATAGAAACAGTAAAAACTAACAAAAACTAATATTAAAGGAAGAAAATAAGAAAAAGAATGGAAAATTAGAAAAAAGAATGACTTAGGTCAAAAGTGTGAAAAAATAAAAAGATGAAAGAAAAAGAACTGACTTCTGACCCTCCTCACAGCAGATATAAGTAACAGTACATATCAGTCTAAGTTTACAACAAAATTTTCATTATTAGTATAAACCATATTATTTCTAATCATCAAATCCATACAACATAATTTCATTTTTTCCTGTTTCCCACAGAAAGTCCCAAAAAAGTTTCCAATTAACATTAAAATTACACAATATCTTTACTCAAATCAAAGCCATCAATTTCATCATCTCAGCCAACTCCGTCAGCTTTATCATCCATTCTTCCATTGTAGGTAATGTCATATCTTCCACCTTTGTACATTTAAAAAACGTTACTGCAGTTATCATATATAAAAACAAAAATTCCATAAATTTAATAACAAATATATTTAACCTTAGTAAAAAATAAATCCATTTAAAAATCCAACTTATCATTTTCTCTTAAAAAAAAAAAAAATGAAGTCACTCCCCCTTTATACACAAATCCTTAACACCTCGTCATTCAATCCTGGTCAAAAAATGACCCTGTTAATAACTACCAAAAAAACTCAAGATATATGTTAACCATAATCAAATAAGTTCACTTTGTAAGCCTTCTATTTACTTTTAAAGAGTTTAATCTTTAATCTTTTCAAATAATATCCCACAAATTGATTCCCTGTCATCTTTTCCCAGAAACAGCCCCAGTAATTTCTTTCTGCCTCGTCCCAGGGACAGCCTCACTGATTCAACACATTCCTTTTGCAAATCCAAGATAAAAAGTCTTTCTAAGTCACTCTTCCATTATTTGTATGTCTTCTTTGATCATGGTGACATCAATTGATTTCATTTGTAAATCCATTCTGGCATCCTTTTGCATATCACTCTTATCCTGTCAGGCCTAGCCCAAGGAACTCCAAGAGACCATGTAGATTCAGTTCAGCAATGTTTATTAGCTACAACCTCTAGCAAGAATCTTCCCAGACTGAAACCCCAGTTCCCAAAGTCAGCCAGTCACAACAATGTGAATTCCTCAGGGAGGTGCCAGCCTCATCCTCTTATCTCTCCCTCGCTCCTCAGGAGACATTTGGCCTTCATAATTCCATTCCATCACATCTCCTTTGGCTTGTGGATTTAATGGATTTAAATCCATTTTTAAATCTACAACATCTTTGTTCATACCACCTTCATAATCCAGCATTTTTTTGAACTCCAAATCCACATTTAAGTCAATCTCTATCTCCATTTCAAAATTAACCATCTTATCTAATCTTTATCTTCTTTTCAAGTGACTTGAATTTAGCTCCTAATTCATCAAACATTGATTGGAGTAATCTTAAAGAAATCAGCTGCTCTAAAGGGCCTCTTCTAGCCATTTTTTTCCTTCTTCCCAAAGCAAGCAATTGTAGTGAAATTATTATTGTGTATAATATTAGTGAAAGAAAGCAGACAGTTCACACCCTCTGGTGCCTTTCAAGCTGTAATTGCAGGCACACACCACCAGGGAATACATAAAAAGCTTAAATTACTATCTCCTTTTGTTTTGAAAATCCAACCAATTAACAGGCATATCACAGAAAAACAAAAACGTTTTCCCATAGAAAAATCAAATCCAATTAACACAGATGGAGTTTTGTAAAATTAAAGTTATAACAAATAAATCTTCTCCTTTCACCATAAGTAACTTTTATATCCTTTTTATATTCTCCTTATCTTCCGGCTTTTTGCGAGTTGTTCAAATTACAATAAAACTCTAATTTTTCTTTTAAAGTTATAGTCCCAGAAATAATGAAAAAATGCCAAGATAATTACTTATCCATTGCAATGGAAGGTCTCTCTTATGTTAAAAAATAGTTCTATTCCGAAGTGGGGTAGAAATGGGGTTCAGCTGACTCTAGTGTCCATATTTAGGCTGCACTACAGCTGTGAATGAAGATGGATCCCCCACCTCCCAGCTGCTCACTCACAAGCAGTTTACAGAAGCTTCCATTTCTGTGATTAGTTTATGAGGAACGCCCATCCCGGAGACTGAATGGGTTGTTTTCTCGCTTCCTCCTTGATTTGGAGCAAGTTGGGTGGGCAGTGCTTGCTGCCAGCCATGGATTCAGCTGTGGTGCCATCTCCCCTCTCATGGAGAGATGACTAAGCTACCACTGTCCCCACAGGAAGCCAGAGATCCATCATTTCTTGATGCCTAAAACGTGATGACTTAAGGTGGTGAGATGAGAATCAGCTCCCAGGCTGGAGGGGGCCATCTCAGACTCCCAATACCATCAAGGGACTCACCAATTATCCTTTAATTCAGAAGGGCAGAAGAAAAACGCCAAATTTAATTAATCAAGCATAGCTATATAAGTCTCTGAGATCTTTGCACTGCAGCAAAGAATCAACTGTTCTGCCTGAGACTTGAAATCCATCATGAAGGTTAAATTTGTGAGTTTCAAAATATATGGCTGAAACCTAGGATATGAGCTCAGTGAAAGGGTCTTAACTGATCAGTTAAAAGAGGGACCACCAGATGAAATATGGAATGAACTCATTAATCAAGGGACTATGATAGCATTAATCCAGGTCTGCATTAACAAGTTAACTTGTTTTACCGGGAAGAGGTTCCCTTCATGTAAGATTCTGAGGACCAACAAGCCTTTCTTCAACTCAGATAGGCATTCACTTTTCAGCCCATCCTCCATGATCCTATCCTGTACTTTGTAGTATGGGCTGATGCTTTGGATTTCATCATGGGAACTCTGGTTCTATAATGAGCAACAGAGTTTAGAGGGCAACTGTTCCTTACAGTCAAATAATTAAAGTGGCTTAAAAGCACTTGTAAAGTAATGGCTGAAGTTCACAAAGGTGGAAACCAGCAGTTTCCAGGCTAGAGTGGGCCATTATATAAATGTACCTCAGCCTCTCAAAGCCATCAAGCAACCTGCTAACTATCCATTACTTTGGAAGGACAGGAGGAAGGCTACAATTAAAACTCTAGATCACACCTGTATACAGGTAGTCCTTGCTTAATTCAGCGACTGTTCAAAGTTATGATGGTGCTGAGTGAGTGGTACTTACAACTGATCCTCAAAATTCTGGCCACCCCAACACCTCCACAGTCATGTGATCGTGATTAGGGTACTTGGCAACCTGCTTGCAATTACAACGGTTGCAGCATCTTACGTTCACTTGATCACCATTTGCGGCCTTTCCTGCCAGCTTCCCACAAGCAAGTCAATGGGGAAGCCAGCCAGGAAAGTCACAAGTCACTCTGTAGGTCACTTGCACTCTCCCCCACCCGGCAGCAGCCACCTCTGGCCCCACTGAGCTCGCACTGTGTGGGCCACCTGCACACCTTCACCCACCTGGCAGCAGTCATCCTTGGCCCTACCATGCTCATGCCATGCCTCACCAGCCACCCGTGCACACACCCCTACCCCTCTGGGTTTGCACTTCACCTCACCAGCCACCCGTGCACCCTTCCCCACTGGGCAACAGTCACTTACCTGTCTGCCAGCCTGCTTGCAAGCCACCTGAGACTCGCTTAACAACCCACAATCCTTGCTTAATGGTGGCAATGGGGAGTGCCAGGATTGCCATCACTAAGCAATGTGGTCATGTGATGTCACACTTTATGACTGCATCGCTTAGCAATGGAAATTCCTGTCCCAATTCCTGTCCTTAAGCAAGGACTACCTGTAATTCTCTGCCTTTTTTGCTCTGTGGTGGGCAATCAACAGTTAGATTTAAGGCTGCCTGCAAGAAAGTTGCTAAGTCAAGCAACTGTGAAAGGGAACCTCTTCCCGGTAAAACAAGTTAACTTGTTAATGCAGACCTGGATTAATGCTATCATAGTCCCTTGATTAATGAGTTCATTCCATATTTCATCTGGTGGTCCCTCTTTTAACTGATCAGTTAAGACCCTTTCACTGAGCATTGAGGGTTAAGTATCAGGAGACCTGTGATTTACACCAGTCCAGGGTGTGAAGGTGAAATCAACTTGGAGAGAGGAAGTTCAGAGGAGCTGAAGGGTGCTTACTCACTTCAGAGCCTTTTCCCAAATGATAGCAACACTTGCCTGAAAATAGAAGCCACGGTGAGGCATTTTACATGTGAAGCAAAATCTTTGCATTCTTTTTTGTATAGTTCTTTTCTGTTTAAATAATTTTATAAGACTGTGTCAGTTCCATGAATAAAATGTTCCATTAATAAAACAGTCCTCACATCTGATGTGACTAATTCCAGGCTTTGCTCTGCTGTATCTGGTCCATGGAAATTCATCACATAACTGAGATCTGGAAGTAGGTTAAAACTCATCCAAAACTGAGTTATCACAGTTTGCTGAGCATTGCCTAAGAGCCATTTCCTCCACTGATACATAATCTGCTTAACTATATCATGAAGTAATGTAAGTATGGTCATTAGATACTCCATTCTACAATGTCAAACGGAAGCTAATGTTAGCGCAGAGATGAGAATCAGGATAGGTACTGCCAAGGAGCGATTATAGGTCACTGTTCTTTCTGCCTCTAGGTCATTGTTTCACATGCAGACATTTCTGGCAAACCATTAAAACACCAGGACCGTAGAGGAGTATAGAGATAGCCTTGACAAAGCTTTGCAAGAGTCATTAGGAGAGCTGTTAAGAAACAGTAAACAACAACTCAGTCTTAGGGAAGGAGAGGGGATGAGAAAAAGACTCAGAATAACCCTGCCTTGATTCTGACTGGTATAAAAGGGGGCACAGGGAAATTCTGGCAGGCTTTCAAAATTTTGTTATTACAGGCTACAGTAATAAAATAGCATTCCTGTACTGATCTGACCTTGCCTACCTGGTTACCAAGTAAGATCTGCCCCTGGCCTACTAGGGGTACGTAGTAGGGTTATCAGCCTGCCAGGGTTGATATTAAGGGAGAAAAAGAGTGCCTGTTAAGTACACTGCTACTTCAGTGCCGGCTACTTCCCTGATATTTATTATTCACATGGATTATATACAGGTTTCATAACATTTAGAAGAAGCTTAATGTAACTACAAAAGCTAATACATACTTTAGAAGAAAGGAGAATTAAGATCTGTATTATCCAGATATGTTATACTTTCTAGTGAGGTTGTGCAATGCTTCAGATTCATTCTGTAAAAGTGCTTCAGAGCTCACAAATCCTCAATGTAACACTTGTCTGCAACTCTTTAAAGCAGCTCTGTCTTTTCCCAGCATGTACAATTGCAGATTCCTCAGCTTACATCTATTCATTCAGCAGTTGTTGAAAGTTACAGAGGCACTGAAAAAATGGACTTACAACCAGTCCTCAAAGTTCTGGCTGTCACAGCATCCTTGCGGTCATGTGGCTTGCTCACAATTATGATGTTGCAGTGAGCTGCATCACATAATCACCATTTAAGGCCTTATCTTCTGGCTTCTACAAGCGAAGTCAATGGGGAAGCTGTCAGGGAAGGTCATAAGTCACCCTAGTAAGTCTCTCCTGTTGCTCTTTCTCCCAAGGAGCCTGCTACAGAGTATAAGAACCCAGTGATCTCGTACTCTGTAGCACCCCCTGCCCACCCACCTACCCTTTGCAGTACACACCCACCTATAGCACCCGTCCTCCTGCAGTCCCCACCAACCCGCCTGCACTCCCTAGCACCTGCCCACAACACCCCCACACACAGTTTTTATCTGAGACTCCCACCTCTTCCCACTTAACGACCCATGTGTCCTGGGGCTTCGGACTGCCAGGATTGTCATCGCTAAGTGATATGGTCCTATGACACGTGCTTTACAACTGCATCACTTAGCAATGGCAATCCTGGTCCCAGCTGCCATCATAACTCAAGAACCACTGGTACTGGCTTTAAAGAGTTGCAGATAAGTGGTACCTT
Source organism: Liasis olivaceus (assembly GCA_030867105.1). Lineage (NCBI taxonomy): Eukaryota > Metazoa > Chordata > Lepidosauria > Squamata > Pythonidae > Liasis > Liasis olivaceus. The sequence continues at coordinate 40,838,909 of CM061349.1, forward strand.
TTCACTCCCTCAGGTGCCAAAGCATTTTTTCTGAATCACTTCTCCATCTTATTCTCCAACTCCCACACCTGGCCTACAGAGCAGCCTTTAAGCTTAGCCAGCCCTGAGCCTGCAGGCACTTACAGTCAGGCGCTGTGGCTTCCTTATGAGGAAGCTGGTGTCTTCCTCTTCCACATTGGTAGGTAAAGTTCTATCAGCAAATTTTGATACAACTCCATCTGAACAGTGTCATTATTTTCCCCCATCTGTTTTATTACTTGGAAATGATTACTGTTTATATGTTATACAGTTCTAGTTGCTATTTTTAGTCTGTTTTATTTTAATTATTTATTACCTTTAACCCACCTTAATAGGCTAGGAAGCCTGACCTATAACAGATAGATATACATAACTTAAAAACATCCATGCAGCATCCTTCCTCTTAGCATTTCATATGGCTGCCAAAATAACTTCATTTCATCATACTATTAATCTGTTGGATTGTCTTGGGCACTGTGGGGATTGTGTTGTTTTTATCTTTTCCTCATATACCTCCCAGAGTCTGCAGATTGGAGTGGGTTGCCAAAATTATAAATCAATAAATAAAACATCCACAGTAAAGATAAGTAAAATACCCATAAATGCATGACAGTCTCCCAAACAATGCCCAAATCAACCACAAAACAAAAACCCAGCTGGCAGTTGCTTGCTCCAAAAAAGCTCTTTGAAAAACTTTGTCTTCCGCATCTTCTGAAAGGAAACGCACCACAGGGAGTGGTCTGATCTCAGCTGCTTTGCAAGGCACCTCAAATGCTTTGTAAGGCACCTGGGAAAAGTTTGCAAGGAGGCATATAACATTTAAATGAAATACACTGAAATAATTAAACCCAGTTTCTTCCGTGCCTCCTGGCAAAATGAAATCTCCTAAGTTTTCTATGCTTATTGAAATAGCAGGGCTTGATTTTTGTGTGTGGAGTCCTGATGTTACCAAGTTGGGTAATGAAACATCTGCAAGCAAACAACCAAACGCGGAGAGCACCAAGGACTCCTCAGTTCAACCCTGAGCTACAGATATTCTCATTTATTTATTTATTTATTTATTTATTTATGCATGCATGCATGCATGCATGCATGCATGCATGTTTATTTGTTTACGTAAGGCTTCATAGGGTAAATCTGGTGCCCATCTGGGGATATAGAATATAAGAAATGTTCTGATTATCCAATTTGTTCAGCTGTTGCATGTGTTTACAAGTCCTCTATTACCAACAATTGTCATAGATACACGAGATCAAGCCCTGGACTCATGGTACAACTCAGACCAATGCCATCTTCAGAAAGCAAGAGAAATTTCACACACGGAAAACTGGGGGGAGGAGGGATCCAAATCTATTTATCTTGCCCGAATCGAAAGTACGTTTCCAGGGAAAAGGGAAAGAACTGTGGTGTCCAAGTCATGTTATGCTCTTGGAGCAATATCTATCAGCTTCTTTGAAATACAACTTTTTAAAAAAATGCACGGTTAGGCTTATGCGGCATTTTCTATGCAATTATATTTTCTTCTGGCCTACCCTGTTGATATAGAAAAAAAATTACAACCAGATATTCTTCCTAATGAACAACTTTCCCTCAGGCCTTGGAGCTGGCCTGGGTAAACCTCTATTAGTAGATGCCCAAATACAGCATGTGGAATAGCTATTTTGAATAGCAGTGCTAAAATTGATGTGGAATATGAGCACATATGACAGTGAAAGACACTTTATTTACTTGATAATAAAGGTAGCTACTCTAAATTATTGCTATGATTAACTTTTATGGCCCCACCAAGAATACTCCTGAAATATTTTATAAATGTTTCCTAAACTATATTCTGCAAACTATCAATATATAATTTGTGCTGATGATTATAATTCAATTCAAAATTCTCAGCTAGATAGAAATACTCCCCGCACCAAAAGAAATCATACACAGACACAAATACACACACTTATCTTTTTCAAAATTGGAAAATATTGCAAGCTTACACATTAGAATTCAAGTTAATAGATATTTTGGTGTTTCTTAAATCCAAAATGTAGAAAATATACTGATTTTAGTTATGGATATCAACATTGTTTTAAATTCAATTCTTATTTTTGCCTTTCTGTTTTGGTGACTCAGTAAGATTCTTCAATAGACCCCATTACAATCTGAGACTACATTCCAGTGACTCTTAATTTGACATTTAAAAACTATAGATCAGCTAATTCTAGATGGTACCTGAATATCTCTTTTTTAAGACACCCTTCTTTTGTAAGGTATACCAAGAAAGAAATATTCTGTTTTGAAATAAATAGGGGCTCTACCGATAAGTTAACCCTCCAGGATGAGTTTAAGGCATTTATTTATGGATCCACTATGGCTGTCACCTCAACAAACAAACAAACAGATTTTAATCTTATACAGCTGGGAAAGACAATTAAAGACACTCTTTTGTCTTGTACTAGAAACCCCACAGATGAATCATATCAAGCATTTACAGCAGCTAATGTTAAATTGGGGCTACTGCACTGAGAGAAATCTGAATATACTTCGAAATGTATTACTCAAAAGTATTGGAAATCAGGAGAAAGCTGGAAAGTTGTTAGATCATAGTTGAAACAACATTTTATATCTGGAATTTGGTAAATGATGGTTGGTTATGTACTGAGAATCTATTAATCACCTGTTTATTGATTTTTAGATTTAGTTATATAAACTGGAGATAACTCAACAGCAAATTATTAATTTCTTGTGAAATATTGAAATGGATTTCTCAAGAAGATTAAAAAAAAAAAAACCTGGCACAACCATTGACATTATTAGAAATTATAAGACAATACATTGTATGAAACTGAGGAGAGACCCTACACCCAATGGATTTCTAGCTGAATGATGCAGAACTTTCATAGCGGTACTGGCGTAAAGCCCTGCCTTTGAATTGTATCAGTACAATTAACATTACAATGTCTAGTCTGAATTTATGGATCTGTGTATTGCTGTAGCCATCTATTTCTGCATCAAGGGCTTGTATTACTTCTTGAAGCACTTGCTAGATCATCTCTCCTTCCCTTGGATTTCCATTGCACTTTTGTATTTATATCCCATTTTCTGATGCCACTAGAACAGAGAGACCAGCTTTTGACTGCAGTGAGGAACAAGGAGAAGAGAGGCAATTTGAATTTTGTGTAAGAAATTAGAGTTTTATTTCTTTCCCTTCTCTCTTATGAGGGCATAGTAGTGACATTTGAGGTTCCTAATAGATGGGAAATTCTTTGGGAGGCAAATTAATGGGACTGGTACAGTAAGAGGGATATCAGCAGGAGATCAAAAAAGCAGTAGGAGACTTTCCTAACTTTTACAGTGATAACTGGTCTTTTAATGAGATAGCTAAAGAAAGTAAGCTTGCATAGGTCTTCAGAGCAGGGTAACTCTAAATGCTAAAGTACAGCTGGTTTTTGAGAGGAATTCACATAGCCTTTGGATGAGCTAACAGTAGCTGGGGAGGAAAAGGAACAGGAGGACAAGAAAACTAAAGTATCTTTTGATAATGTACTCTGAATTACTTTTGCTACCTATGAGCTAAGAAGCCAACCTTCATTTCTTCCTCTTTGAGTGTGTGCATCATGAAAAGATTAGCTTTCAAAGTAAAAGTTACAAGATATACCATACCTTTCAATCCTTTGGTTATCCATAGACACAGAACATTTATTTTGCCCCAGAACAATGAAACCTAATATTATGCTTTCTTCATTCTCAGATCATATTTGCTGGAATGTAATCATTAATAAATGACAAAAACAGTATAAAACAGTGGCTAAAATAGCATGCAGTATGAGTTATGTTCCAACTTAATTTAACTGCTGTATGAAATTACTATTCCTTAGCTTCTTGGTTTGTGCTGCACGGTTATTGCAAGGGCTATAAGAAATAACACACATGGAGCTTTTTTTAAAAAAAAAGAAGACTGCTGGGGTCTGCCACTGAACTCTGCTCCTCTTCTTCCATGGAAGAGATGGAGCCATGCACATCAGCCATCTAGTCTAATCTTTGGGATACGTATGATCAGCAGTCAGGGTAAGAGGTGGGCCCAGGTAGTGTTAGAGAATTTTTTATAGAGTCCTGTGGTAAGAGGTATATTGGAGAGAGGAATGAAAGATTTGAAGTTAGGGCTGAGTGCTGAAGTCAGAAATGAGCATAAATTCCCATTTGAAGGTCTCCATGAAATTTGTGAGATGTCAGCAGACCCTGAGGCTGCTGTCCTTGCATGAATTTGGAATAAGATGGAAAATAGCACTTTAATACTGTATAACGAAGGTTGACATAAACCTGTCTTACTCATGGACTGGAGACAAGATGAAGATGGTCATGGAGGTCCAGGATGTTGCCAAGACATGGTTGCATTGTGGTTAGGTCCAAATAGAGAAAGGCTCCAAGAGAATAATGTTGCCAAACTCCTTCAGGGCAGAAAAAACTCCCCAACAATTTCTCAAGGGCATGATTTTATCAGTGGTTATTTAGAACCATGAAAAGAATTCTCTTGTTGTGCCTTTCCTTGGAAAGCCTGAGAAGCTGCCAGTCATGGGAGAGATGATTATATAATGGAAGACAAGACAGTCACACCCAAAACTTCTGGCTACCTTGTAACTAAGAACATTCATTACATTTCAAACATGAGAATTTTCCCTAATTTTCTTTCTCTTCTGAAGGAATTTTATTTTGTCAAATTAAATAAGAACTAGTGAGAGAAATGCAGGAGAATTTCTACTAAGTTTCTACTAAAATCAAAAAGGAAGAAGAAATGAAAGAGAAGAAAAAGGAACAGGATCTAAGGGTGTAGTCAATAAGAGAGGGAAGTATTATATCCCCAATATGATCTGTATAGGAATCTGCCAAACTTTGAAAATAAGCTGACACTTTGGCAGCTTTATTCTTCCTAAAGGTCAGGACAAATTAAGGAGACACCTTCCCCACCTACTTGAAGAAAGTAAGAAACTACCTGTAGAAAGTATTGGGAGGGTTAAGTGTTCTCTGAATGCATATATTTGAGTGCAGATCTATGTGTGTGGGTCTGCATGAGGGGCACAGAGAGAGAGAGAGAGCACATTCCTGAGAGCAGGAACTGATTTGACCAGTGAAGCAGGTTTTATAATTGTAACAAAAAGGAATGTCATTTACAGGAAATACCTTCTAAACATAGGCAAAATCTAGAATATAACTAACTACATCTACCAGAAGGAGAATCACAGGGAACATGTCCTATACATGTGGGCATGGGAAGAAAGGCAGAAGGGAGTGACCTCAGACTGGCAACTTCTTTGGCCATGGACAAGCAGAGGGGACACAAAGTAAATCTTTAACTTTCTATTAATACCCTACTATCCCCTTGTGGTCAAAAGGTCATAAGGTGCTGAAGGGCCAGTGCTACTGAATTTATACTATCAAGAGAAAGAACCCAGGAGACAGGTATTCCAAACAGTGTGGTCCAAGTGGAAAAAGCTCCAAGTAATATGGGGGGAAATTGAAACCTCAAACAGGATTGAATATGAATCTGCTTATTTACTATTTATTTATATGAGATCTATCTATACCTGCCTCTTCATATGTTACTAGAAAATAAGGGGGAGGGGTTGCTATGACACAGGGATGTACAACTTTTTCTGAGTCAAGGATTCACTTTTTCTGTGACTTGTGTGCCAAGGATCACATTCCAAAAAGAAAAGGGAGATCTGGACAAAACCTACATTTGAATTCATTTCAATTGTAGTTCAACTTAAATAAACTTAAATATAATTGATATGATTACTCTTTGTTATGCATTTTACAACTTCCTTCTTTTGTTATAATACAAAAGTACTGTTTGGCAGCAAATTGGGGGGGGGGGGGGGTTTCCAGTGGCTGCACTCCATGCTTTTGGGGTTTCATCCACTCTTGGGACAAGGCTTTTACAAGTCTGAGAAATGTTTTGCTTCTTGGTTAACAAAAGAAAGGACAGAAATGAATCACAGAGAACCATTTTATATGTAGATTTATTTTAATGAGAAGAAGAACATTACCAAAACATTAAAGTATAAATCTTAGTGCCAGATCATGATTGCATAATCACTTTCTATCTCAGCCTATAATCTGTTCTGCTTGCCAAATTCTGCAATCATTTACTTATGTTATTTACAATGCTTGAGCGTCAGTATTATTGTTTCCCCTTCCTCATCAGAATCTTATTTTTCACTCAGGCCAACATCTGTCTCTGCATGCCAAAGTGGGCTTTCTTGCAACAGGAATTGCTTTAAATCTCTAAGGATAAACTTGACATGCAATATATTTCCCTTCCCTTTTGTGGTTGGAATCAACTAGAATGTCCCAAAAGGAATCAGGCTTCTGTTTTCTGCAGTGCACTGCACGGACCAAATGACTTATTCTCTACCTGGATTTTAAGCAGATAGGCAAATTCATCATTTTGCATTGATTGTGCGCACTTTCTCTGCAACTCAGTGTCTCTAGAGGAGCCTGTCTCAAAAATCAGATGGCAGCCTGCCTATCATTAGCTATACTGTTAATGAAACAGGATGTTGAGAAGAACCAGCCATCAAAGTAACTTTAAAACTCTCTGCAGACAACTTTTTCTTAAAATAGAACATTGTTTTCCAACAAAGCATCCCTAGCTTATTCCACAACTAATCAGTGCTCATAGACCAGGGGCATGAACTCTGCTAGCTAAAGGGCCACTCATGTCATTGTGTAGCATGTTGACACCAAAAGGAGACAGCGACATGATCCCTATTGGGTGAAGCAGTGATTATTTTGTTCATTTTGTTTGTTGTATATTTTTATTTATTCACATTTTTGTGATCACACTCATGTAATCATTTGGAGGTTCCCAACATATACATATAAATTCTATCCTCATGTTCTTCTGTAACAGTAACAAGGAAAACAGGAAACAGTTGCAATTTATATCTGCACAACAGTACTTGGTGCTAAGATTCTCATAGATGATCTTGCTGAAAGCAAGAGGAAAAAAATGAAAGCAGCACACAAAAAAACAGGACAGGATGGAAGGAGAACCCTTGTCTCAGAGATATTGCACCTTTTGTTTTGTTTTTAGAAAAATCAACTGGAAGAGAGAAAGTTTTTTCTATTCCACAGTTAAAGAAAGTATAGTATTTCCCCACCTCCCCCCAGTCAGGAGAGGGTGTTAGTGTCTTCTATTAATGAAAAATAAAGTGCCTACAGGGTTCCCCCTCCTTCTTTTGGCTAGACAAAGTCTAGTCTAGAAAAAGTTGGAAGAAAACAGATAATTGGGAAGGATTAGGCAGAGAGTGAGGAAGGCAATTGGGGGGAATGTGGGCACTTTAATTTAATCAGTTTTTCTTTCTTTCTTAAAAAGAGTTTTTGCTCATGCTTTTAAGTGATGCAAGAGTTCTCTTTCTTAACAAGTAATAACTTTGTGACCATGCATGGTTGGATGATCATCGCTAGAAAAAAGAAAAGATGCCATGTGAGAATGTTCGCATTGCTTTCAAGCATGTGCTGGGAGCCTTGAAGGAAGAAAAGAAAAAAGAAAAAGAAATACAATGGAAAGAAGGGGGCCTGTCTTTTATTCCTTGAACTCAGTCCCCAATCTATTTAGGATCACACCTCTTCAGTTTTGCCTTCCTCCTTCACAAATGGGGGGGGGGGGATCAAAGTGGAGATATTCTTTGGCATAGCATTATGGAAAGTTTTGTTTTCCCTCCTTTTTGGTGAAAAATGCATTTAAAAAGGAATACATTTTGAAAATATACTTAAATTATGCATTGGGGATGCTTTCATTTGGATCTCTGCATGGAGCAGGGCTCAGACTGGATGGCCCAGATGGCCTCTTCCACCTCTATTATTCTATTATTGTAAATATACGTGACCATGTGTATATTTTCCTGACAGAAATACCAGTGCCTTGTGCATGGATGGATAGTGGCATAGGACTGCACCCACTGAATGTGGGTGTTACTACCTGGGGGCTGAATTAGATTTGGTTCTGCATACAAAGTAGTGGAGATGGATTTTTGTTATTTTGAAACTCATAGGAATTTCAAAAATGTCTCATTAAACAGAATCGATATGCATTATTCCAAGACTGGGGGCAGTAAAAGTGAGAATTTCTGTTGGCTGACGTGTGTGCTTTGGATCTCCTTGACCAACCGGAAAAGTAGATTAGTTATTTAAATTACTGTGTTAGGTGAGATAAGAGAGATAAGAAAAAGATAAGTAGCTAGAAACATTCGGCAAGATGCTTACAAACATCTTCACTTAAAACAACAACAACAATAAAGCGGTGGAGAAACTACATGTTGACACAACACATTGGACAATATTGTGGACTGAGGCCAGAAACTCTCACCATTGCTTAGATTAACATGTTTTCATCTAAATCTGTTGGCACACCATTAATGGTGTTCTGCTTCAGAATCCTTGGGGAGACTCATCTTGATCTTTCATCTCTGCAGTAGCCAGAAAATGAAGAGAGAAAGAACTGCAACATCTCAGGTTCTGCTAGTTTGTAAGAGAATTAGACACACTGATCACTGAAGACACTTTAAATATATAGCCAAGAATTCAGTGCATTCCGATATCATTTTAATTGAATGAAACAAATCTTTCTAGTACCGCTCACATTTTTATCTCAGAAGGCAATCTAAATAGAATTATAATTCCTACTTTAAAAAAAAAATTAAAGTAATCCACTTTAGAAAATACTTTATTAGGCGTATATTAGTTTAGCTCAAACATAATTTATTTTAACTCTGAAAAAAAGAAAAGTATTCCATTTGTACACTAGGCAATTCTGAATTCATTTAATTTCTCATTTTATGGCATTTTAAAAAACGTACAAAGATGTCCATAAAACTTTTGTAGTTATTTTAGCATATAGATCTTATAATGCAGGGATTCTCAGACTTGATAGTGCTGTGACATTTTCTCCCTCCCCCTCCCCCCAGAAATAAATGTGTGAGACTGTGGTCTAGTAATATGATCTTTTGGCAGCAAGGCCTCTGGGCAAGTGCAGTCAAGTTTGTACACCCCTTCTGGGTGTACACCCCCAGAATATTTCTGGTCCTTCTTTATAGAAAATATGAAAAGATAATTAACTTCACCTAACAGGACTTCGTTTAATTAGATTATTCTTTATTAATATAGGTAGTCCTCGTTCAGTGACCACAATTGGGACTAGCAACTTGGTTGTTAAGTGAAGCAGTCACTAAGTGAAACCATGACTGTGTTTATGATCTTCAGCTTTTGAAGTTTTTGAATCCTCCCAATTTTATCCAAGGAGTTTACAATATTGTTGTCATATTTTTATCCAAACTTCAGTCTACATCAGAGTCACCTGATAAGTTCTATAACTATGTTTCTGATCCAAGATTAAGATTGTTACATCTAGGGTTTTATAATAATCAAGTTCTATCATATCTTCTCCAAAATAAAGTAGTATCAAGAATTGATAATACCAAGACTTGCTTCCATGTTTTTTTAAAATATATATTCAGCAATGTAAAGAGTATAATTATGTGTGACTTTGATTTGGATTTTAATTTGAAGCTGATTTGACTGAATTTCCAAATCAATTTGACTTTCTAAATTAAAATAGAAAGTTGAATTGAACAGTTAAAATGAATGCCACTGAAAGATCTTTTCTCCTGAATTGAATTGATTTTCTGAATCAATTCAAATTATCAAATCAGGTCAAATTGACACTCTGAATTGAACAACATGTTTAAGGGAGTTGTTTCCATAAGCAGTGAATGTTCTAAGTGAAGGGAGCTGGTAGGAAGTGTTTGAGGGCTATAGTTAAGTAGACTTTAGAATATTTGCCATGTACATTTGTTTAGTTTTAAACTTCATAATACTATGTAATCACCTCAGTGATCAAAGATACCATCAGGAACACAGACATACATTTATGTGGGAAAAGTTATACAGTATTTTTTTATGAAGCGCTTCAAGAAGTTTCAGAATACACAATAGGATCTTGAAGACAGCTTTTCTTCAGCAGTTGTTTATCTGTTGTCACTTGAAAGCACCATCTGAATAAATGTAACACAGGTTTTTGTTTTTGACTTGTTGCTTGTTTCTGCAGAGACAGACTCATATGTAAAGAGATCCAATGCACTGATTTTCAGAAATACAGATTTGGAGACCATGGACACAAAAGTTTGTTTTTAGTTTCAAAATATAACCCAGTTTATCAGTCAGAGGTGAAATGCCTCCAAGGCAGTGAACAACAGCAAGGATGTAAAAGCAATCACTATTAAAAATAAATTAAGAAAATAAAGACAGATGCTACAAATAAAACAGGTTAAATTCAAAGTAAAGTAAGTTGGTTACTTCTAATTTAGAACCTTATTGCTAGATGGCAGATACAGAACAATCACTGACGTGTTGTTTTAGGAACAAAGATGTGACTATGGCTGGTTTTGTTTGATAGAGGCCTTTACAGAATGTCTACAGGAAGCAAGATGGCTGGATCTAGAGCTGGCAGCTATAAGAACATTCTTATAGCTGTATCAGGGCAAGGATTCATTCCATCCATCACTGTGTCCTACAGTAGTGAACTAGATAAATTTGGGAAACTTACAAGAATTTGTCTTTTTAAAATCCTTTAAGCTACTGGCCATCATTACTTTCTATGGCACTAGCAACTTGCTTACATGGGTTATCTACATATTGCAAATTCAGCGTAAGATTCTTCCCCTCCTGCCAAATACAGTAAGTCCTCTTATAAAGAGTTCTATACACATTTAAATACAAGAACTCCTGTGATCATGGGTCCAGCTTTCTCATTGTCTGAAAACATAAGAAGAGTTTTATTCATTCAAAGATATGCTGACTTTAAAAAAAAACAGCCTCTGCCCCCCCACCCAAAAAAAAAAAAACAAAAAGCAAAAAGGGGAATCACTTAGTGGGATGGAAAATGCTATTGCTAGCTGATCTAGCCTAGCAACTGCTTTATAGCAAAGACCAGTGAGTTAATCCTTTTAACTTCTGCCTCAGCCTTGACAACCAGCTCTATCGTATTCAGAGAAAGGCATGATAATTTTCTATAAACTCTCCTTTCCTTGCACAGCCCCACTCAAATATTTGTCTGAATTTTTGGCATAGCTGTTCCATGCTGTTATTGCTGAAAATTTCATTGCATTCCATCACAACAAAATGAGTGCTTAAAAAGAAAAAAAGAAAAGAGGAAAAAACAGATTTTAAAGGAGCATATTTGAAAACTCCTGCAGTGATTTCTATGGAACCTGGCATGCTTTACCCCCTGCAGATTTTATCACCTTCATCTGAAAAGTGAGAGAGGGAAAAAGAGAGAAGGTACATCTGTTTGTATTTTTCAGTGACAGACTCTAGGAAAACAGAGCTGCTTTGCTGCAGCTTGCTCCCAATCTAAGAGTAAGTCAGATCAGACTACCCCTAGAGCTGCTCAGGGTGAATCAGACCAGATTAAGTAGTCTGTGCACATTCTGGGGATATAATAAAGAGAGTTCATAGTGACTTAATCATCAGTCCATTAAGACATGGTCTTGTCCACCTTTAAACAAACAAGAAATTTCAAATAACACAATTAAGGCATTTCCTATTTTTTCCTTTGTGAGGGTGTAGTCTGCTTCAGCATTCAGAATATAAAATAAGTGCAAACCAGCAGGCTGCCATAAGCACCCAATGAAAGTGTTTAAATCAAGATGAAAAAGCTCAGCTTCCAACCAAAGCATTTATAAACTATTGCTAAGAGGAAAGAAAAACCATCTGCCTGTTAAAGACAGCTTTATGAGTATCAGAAAAATTAAGCAACTCCTGGTCACACCAGCAGGCAGGTTCAGTATATGTGCACCAGAAAGTTCCAACACCAGATAGTCATTTCCAAAAAGACCTATACTATAGATGAGATCTCCATCTTTGCAACAGCAGAAACCATTTCCACTGTTTACATTTGGCATCTGCAATACATACCCTTCTCCCTCCCTCCCTCCCTCCCTTCATTCTTCACCCTGGTTCATTTACACAAGACATTTGAAACTGTGGTTGTTTATGATGTGCATACCAGCCGTAAGTTTCAGACTGCTTAGATTTATTTTTCAAATAACAATTTCCAACTGTAGCTGGCTGAACAATGAGGAATTTAGGCACTTCAAAATATGATCCTTTGCCCCTAGAACTTGGATGACAAAGTGAGTCTATCTAACTTCCAATGATCCTCTGATCCTCCAGCTGTCTGGCAAACATGCTTGCTTTCATGGCAGAGTGATAATCACAAGGCCAGGAAGAGTTTCTTTTGTTCTCTGCACACGTATGTGTTTTCAAGACAGCAACTGAGATGTGTGGTTTTGAGAAAGATTTTTCTTTGCTGAACTGCAAGACACTGAGTGAAATAAATGTTCACTCCCCCCCCCCCCCCCCAGTAAGAAAGCTATTTGGGTCAGTGACAGTGAGTTCAGTACTGTCCCTAAATCCAACAATTTAAGTACTCCCTGTATTTGATTATGTCTACTCTTTTATTCTTTGGCATTTCAGTTGCCAGTTCATAACACCTACAATGGATTTTAGTCTTACTGAATGTTGATATCACTAAATAAAGCTGGAATTACCAGATTCTAGCACTCATTATCAGCCTGTATATGTTTACATTTGGCATCTGCAATACATACCCTTCCCCCTCTGCAATTCTGCAGGGATTTTTGTGAGGAGCTTCATAGATGGTGAGTGAAAGATCTGATAGGAGAAAGGAAGTGAAAACTGTACAGCGGAAGAGAGAGAGAGAGGTGGAATAAAAAAGTCATCTTACGACAGTGGTGAAGGAAAAAAAATCAGATTTATGTTTTCACATGATATTGTAGCAACAGCTACAAAGTCAGAGAATAGCACAGTTTGAAATCTACAGCTCAGTCTTCTGACTTGAAGGAAAACTTGTGCTGGCAGGAAGTTGAAAACTCATAAGACCATTGTTTGGCAGTAGTGTTCATCCTAGCTCTGAATTAAAGACAGTCCTTTCACTGGGCAGAAGGTAGCAGTGGTCTTAGGCAAGGAATGCTAGATGACAGCAGCCAGGTGTCTGAGGACAGGGCTTTGTCTTTCATATGTCCCATACTACTCTTTTGGTATCAAAAAGTCAAAAGAATCTATTTACTCGCAGGGCCAGTGTTTTCTGCATTTCGCAGAGGGACTTTTATGTTTGGGTGGTGGGGAGACAATGAAATATCTTTGTTTTAATAAGGATATTACTTAATTCTTTTATATTTCGTATATAGGTAATTCCATCTTATCTGATCCAACATCCAGATAGTTAGGGAAGGAAGTGATATCTGCTCAAAATTTCTGTGGGAGTGGAGTTATGAGATTGGCCCAGTGGATACTGCTGTGGCCTACATGGCAATTCTGAAGGGAATCAGTGTCTGTCTTTCCCTGGCACAAAAACACCATTTCTTTTATATGGAGTCTAAGCACCATTTGTGCTTCTATTGAGTAAATTTTCACTAGGGACATTTTTATGGAGAAGTTTTATTTGGAATTTACATTGAAATTGTTAAACCATGTACATTAATGGAAGTTACTCCCTTTGTTGGGAACATTTGCATATAAAAGCAAGTATACTGTTATTATTATTTTTAACTATTAAAAAAATAACCAGAACATTGCTCAACTAACATGGACATTGAAACTGACTAGATTTAGAGTGATTCCCAAGGGCAGAGTTAGACATTACGTCTGCTGCTGTAATTGTTATCTGAGACAGGACAGCCTCTGAAACTGTCATCTGCAATGAAGACTAGCTGTTGCCATGCTTCCTTCATTTACATGTCCATGAATCTATCTGCATGTGTATGGATAGAAATGGAAATAAAATGATTTTTTCCCAGAGATAGAGAAGCTGTATGCCCTACAACTAGGTATTGCTAACGTGGGGAAAGGTAGCTCTGAGTTACAGATTTTATTCTTAACAAATACAACCAGACCCACTCATAATAGAATGGAAGCCTAGCTGCTCTATTATTTACTTAATAATCCTAACCTATAGATAAAAATGGAGATAGGAAAAATTTGTGTTTGCCAAATAACTATTGCAGAATGTAAGAAACGCAAAACACTTCAGTTTTTGCATTGGTCACAAATCATCAGACAAATCCAACAGAAACAGCTTAACCTCTAATCTCCTGACCTTTAATTATGGATTCAGAAAGACAGAAAGACTCAAGCTACTTACACATTCTTGAGAACATTGCTGCCCAGTAATAGCCAATAGCTGATATATGCAAATATGTGGTTGGGGAGATGAGAAAAAGATTGAATAGAGTTTTGGTCAGTATTAGATATTTTTGAGCCAAAATACCCTTATACACAGATAGATTTAAAATTAGATATTCCTCTAATTGGGTCCATCCCTCAACAGTCTATGGTTATTCCACTATTTGAATGTTTTTCAGATATCCCTTAGGGCCCAGCATTGCTCTTTAGGGCTTTTGAAGACTGGAAATGGCAGTTAGCAGGAAGTTACCAAGAAGACAATCATTGTCCTATCTCCCAAATAAGGTACTGCTATAATGAAATAAGGAATCATAACTCTCCCCATCCAACATCATCTTTATTTGTCCCATATTCATCTCTAATCACATATGCAAGAGACAGAGTGAGGACAAAAGTTTAGAAGTAGGAGTCAACCAAAGACAGAATTATTCTGTACTAATATTTCATTTTTTTTTTTTTCAGCAGCAATATGTGATTTAATTACAGTTTGATGGACAAATCTGTGAGTTTTGCTTTCTCCCACATTTATTTAATTTCAATCTCAAAATCTTTCCATTTGTGAAAAAACTAGCAAAATAAGATTGTTTTACTTAGTGAGTGAGTGAGTTACTTAGGTGCCATTGAGTTAGGCTGATGACCTTATGAACAAATGCTCACCATCTCAATCTAACCAAGGACATTCCAGATATCTATTTGATCGCATCCATCCACCTTACCCATTGTCTTTCCTTCAATCTTGCTAAGTGTCAGATTTTTTAAAAATAATTCATCATTTATATGTCCAAAATATATAAGTTCTGCATTTTAATCATTGCCTATAGGGGGCAGGTGGTCTTTATTTGATCCAAAACCATTTGGAGTTTATGGTAATAACTATCTCCAAATCCATAATTCAAATCAAACCTGTCTGATCACCCAGAATAAAGGGGGCTATTTCTAGAGCCTGACATCTGCCCCTCAAAATACTTCTACCCATTTTGTCTCATTGTCACAACTTTACCAACTCCTCCTTTCCCCTTCACTGACATCGTTTCAGTATTTGTGAAAATCTATTTTCTGTGGATTCACATGTGCCTCAATGTCCAGAAGCCATATTTTATTTATTTTTAACCTTTCATCCTGCTGACAACTTAGAAACTCGCAGCAGATTAAAACCAAAAGATAAAACTAAAATTAATACAAATATTCAAAAATAGAGAATTAAATAAAAGCCATTAGGAATTGCAAGTCTGTTCAAAAATGTAGTCTTTTGGAATACTAACAAGGAGGTCAGTTTGCTCAATTTGACAGGGACTACATTACAGAGACTGGGATGGGCTCAGCTCCAAGTCACTACCAGATGAATCTACCATATCTGCAGCCAAACCCAGAATGCCTATTAAAAAAAAAAAAAAAGTGTTTCTGACTGTCATCCTGATAGATCTTTCAGTCATTTTTCTGCCATTGCACTTTATATCAAATGCCTTTTCTGAGATACTGATATTTATTTTCCATTGGGAGGTGGTGGGGGGGGGGGGGGAACAACTCTTCAGATGTCAGTTTTGGCTTCTAAGCAATCTTCTCCAGAGTCCAGAGAATTTGAATGAAGAATATCATGGATAAGATTATTTATCACAGTTACAATTCAATTTATTTAATCATTTTGTCAATTTTCTTTAGAAAATGAACTGCAGAAGACAGCGTATGCAAAATAAGCAACTGGGCAGTTAAAAATTAAAGTGTAGGCAGAACTGAACTGAATATTAGAAAACTCAAAACAAGCAAACAAAAGATTTGCTGAGCAAAAAAGAGGTATCTGCAGGAGTATCAGTCTGTCATGCATACAACGCCTATATAAAGGTGTGGGGCTTCAAACCCATGAGTTTTTTGGGCAAGGTGGCTCTCTTTGGCTGCTTCCAAAAAGTAAGGTTAGCACAAGTGTTCCCTTGTCTGTTAATAAAATGTATCCCTGAAAATTAAATGACAGTTATTTAAAAATAAAAAGGATAAACATAAACCTATACACCACAATGTAAATGGCAAATTGTAGATGATCCACATAAGGCCATTTAATGATATTTACATTCATTAGGACTAAATCTTGCTCAGAAAAGATGTTTGCTCTACTTCCAGTATTAAATTCAGATAAAAGACTGGGATCAGGTTTAATACTACAAAAAATAGTAGGAGTAGGAATACCAGTAGCAGCCTTAACTAAAAGAGAAAACTGCTGTACTTGGGAAGAATTTAGTACTGAATAAAGGATGTTGGGGACTTCTATTATATCTAATTCATAAGATCTAAACTGCAGAGATAAGCAATGTTGGCAATAATCTACAACTTTTTATCACTGAACATAAGGCCATTTTATGTACCTGTAATATCCTCTGTGCTCATGCTAAGGAGAAATCCTCTCAAATGGTTCTTTTCTAACTGTGGTTTGCTGTCTTTTATTCTGAAATTTCTTACTGAAAGTAGGCTTCTGATTCAAACAAATTGCATTTATACTTCCTAATTTTCTTGTGGAACCCTTAAGAATGCTTAATACAATTCCCTCTCATAGAAGATAACTAGCTACTTCATTCATTTGTGTGTGCATATTGAATAAATTCATTTCTTTGCTGTTGCTTTCTTTCTGCATATAAAAATAAGCCAGCACAACACAAACATATACAAAACAAGATCACCATGACTTAAAAAGTAACAAATAAAAACTAAATACAGTAAGCCATCATCTCATAAACAGAAGGGAAGCACTATGTTATTCAATCACAATTTTGTTAAACGTCCTTATATGCCCCTAATAGCCCTTTTTCAGGATCCATACCACCCATGGAGTGGGTAAAGCTGAAATGTGATCTCTTATCATTCCCTCCTCAAATTGTGCCAGTTTCTTCCAGTTTGATGAATCCTCCACCAGGGTTTGTATGTAAAGCAAACTTTTTTTAGGAGCAAAAAAAAAAAGAGGAGAAAGAGGGGAGAGAGAGAGAGAGAGAGAGAGAAAGAGAGAGAGAGAGAGAGAGAAAACCTCCTGCTCAAGTAGGAGCAGTGACTCCCTAACCCTAACCTGAAATTGCTCACCAGCTCTTTCCAAGGGAGTGCTACCCCACTGAGAGTCAAAAGATGACACCTCTCTGGATCTAGGGGGCCAAAACCCCAGAGGCACTCCATCTTGCTATGGTTTAGTTGGAGCTGGTTCCTCTGTATCTGTCAGGATTAGCCCAGGAAACTCCAGGAGACAGTACAGACTCAATTCAGCAAGGTTTATTGGCTTCAGTCCCGTTACAGAAATCTTCTCAGAGTGAGAGTAATTTCCAGGGTCACCCTCTCAACCTCCCTTGCATTCCTTAGGGAGGGGCCAGTCTCATCTTCTTAACACCTCCCTGTTGCTCTGGTGATGAGAGCACGTTCTTGATCCCTCTCGTCCTGACTCTCACAGTATCACAGCCACCAGGCACTAGATTAGCAACTGAATGGTATTGCCTGCCTGGCCAGAGGTGGAGAAGCATTGCTGGGTATCATCAGTGTACTGAAGATACCACACCCTGTGCCGCCAAATGACCTCATCCAATGGTTTCATGTAGATGTTAAAAAGGATCATTGAGAGACCCAATCTCAGAAGCACCCCACACAAAAGGGGCCTAGGGTTGGTTTTCTCCCCCCACCCTGACCAACACCAACTGGAATCAGCCATAGAGGAAGAAGGAGAACCATTTCAAAACAGTGCCTTCCATTCCCAACCCCTGAACCCAATCCAGAAGAATTTCATGGTTGATGTTATCAAAATTCAAAATTCAAAATTCATCCAGGATGGCCAAGATGGTGCAAACATCCCCAGCCCAAACTCTCCAGAGGTCAGCCACAAGTGTGACCAATGCCATCTTCATACTGTAACCCAGCTGAAAAAAGTCCAGATAATCAGCTTCATCAAGAGCCCTCTGAAGCTGAACGCCCTTCACCCTCTCTACAAATTTCCCTAAAAGGGGAAAGTTGAAGACTGGATGAAAGTTGTCTAACACTGTCAGGTCAAGGAGAGCCTCTTGAGAAGGAGGTGAACCACTGCATCCTTCAAGACAAGTGTCACTACCCCTCCTGCAATGAGGCCGACACCAAAGCATGGACCACAGGTTACCTCCCTGGCCTCTGTCATGACCCAGGAGGGGTTTGGGTCCAATAAAAAGGCAGTTGAACTCACAGCAGTGAGGACCTGTCCATTTCCTCATGATTGACCAGTTCAAATTCTTCCCAGATAATCAAGATCATATGAGTTTCAGGCATTTGTTGCTGAATGCAATGCTATTTTTAATATCAAAATCCCAAGTCATGGCATAGCATTAGTCCCACTGTGAAAGAAGCATACTGGAGGACTATTGCTGCTTATTAGAAATTCTCTGCACATTGTGGCAGGTGGATAAAAGAATGATTACAATCCTTTGCCAATCCATTTCTATCAGTAAAAATAAACAAACAAACAAACAAACAAATAAATAAATAAAATCATGGTAAGAACATCATTAAAAAATATAAGAAATTTCTTCCCATCATTCAAAAGTCTGCAAAGTTGACCATCACACCTCCTGTCTACCAGCCTCCATTGAAAATAACACAGGGAAGTGTTCTTTTAAAAAAATAAAAGAAAATGGTACAATTAGAGGAAAATCATTCCTATCTTTTGTTGGTATGATTAAGGGAAGAAACATATTTTCACTCTGTGTTCTACAATTGCACTTAAATCAGGCTAAATCCACCCTTGGTCCACCCACTCATGTGTTAAAAAACCCCAAACCACATTCATTACTTTAAATGCCTTCTCAGGTTTTGTCTCAGCCAGCTTAATGCAGTTTATCACCACAGCAAGAGTGGAAAGCACAGAAAAATTAGGTTAATCAATACCACAGTGGTTGAGCTTAGCATTATATCCAGCAGACATTCAACTTATCAGACCTTTTCCTGTAAGTCATTTACTGCCATAGGTTTTTGTGAAGGGTCTTCTTCTTCTTCAAGCAGCAGGAGATCTGGGGCAGAATAGGGCCTGAAATGGAAAGAAATGGTGTACTATTTGCAAATCTCATGCTACCTCTGAATTTATCCTACATTGATCTCCTACAGCTCGTATTATGCAAACACATTAAACTTTCTAGTTGTGCCTAATGCTGCACTGAGTTTTGGAATTACATTTGATAAACCATTGGCTTAGAATGGGCAAGATTCTCTATTTTCTGGAATATCCTAAAGCAGAAATGGAGAAGCTGAGACTCTAGAACTGCATAGTGTAGCCCCCACAGACTTCATGATATCAGATACATGACCGGACAACAATCGTAATAAATATTAGGCCTATCAATTAACCATTATCTATTGCACTCTGTGATCAGTCATAGCTATTAGAGCCATGTAAAGTTTGGACTTGATGATGTTGTTCAAAGGCGGTTCCATTATACTGTCCCACCAATGCAGATCCATATACAATAGTAGCACGGTACATTACTTTTATTTTCTGGGTCAAAACAGCCATTCTGCTTTGCTTCAACTCCTTCTCTGCCTTTCACTAGTCTTCTGTGCATGTTCCTCAAACAATCAACATACCTACAATGCTGAACACATACTGTTTCCTGAGGTGAATTATAGTTTACACAAACTATAAACAATATTAAATTTAAATTAAGTTTAAATAAGGGAAACTAAATAAAAGCTAGTTTTGTCCTCACCCCACCCATTATTCTCTGGAGTACATACTCAAAGGATACCTATGGCCCTCAACTCAGAAAAAGTTGTGCTTTCTTATCCTTAAGCAATTACAAGAGCTTCAGTTTATTTTCCTCAGTAAAAGGTTATGTTTTTGTAGATGTTGTTAAAGACAAATTCTCCCCCACCACCATTGCCACCATCACAGAATCACACCATTATAAGTTAAGGTGCTCATGTTTTAAACTCATTGGTAATTAGGAAATGAATGAAATAAAAAAGAAGGATTCCATCTATACAACTCATCAAAACTACAGAGGAGAATTCTGCCTACTGTGAACAAGATTGATACTGCAATGTACAACCAGAGGATAATAAGACAATGAAGGTAGCAGGAAGGAATATTTTGGACCACATGGTGGTTTGCCCCATTTTTAAGAGACCTTCCAAATACTGGCAGGCTATGGAACAAATCTTTTGAGTACTTTATTGTGGCATATGATAATAATTCTGTTAGGAATCTTATCAGTTCTGACATTTCTTGGACAATGGCCAGTGAGAAAGTGTTTATCTACCATGTGTATCTACTTAAAACCTGGAACAAAACATTTTTATTAAACAAATCCACTCACTTATAGCCTTGATTTTTATGTAATGTATTACCTTGCAAGTGCAAATGAACTTTCTAGAGCAACTTCTATTCTGTTTTTCTTTCATTTCACTCAGAAATACAAGTGTAACTTCTTGGAAACAGGCATTCCTATCCAAAGTAAGCATGCATAGTTCAGTATGACATATTCTCAGGCAAGTGGGCATAGAAATGTTGTACACCCATTTATCTGGAAGCAAAATTTATTGAACTGAATGAGATTTAACCAAATGGCTTTTTTTAAAGTAGGTATATATATCAGTGTGGTTTGTAGCTACATTCCAGGATAATCTTCCTTGAGTGACCCATTAAATTTAATGGATTTGCTTTTAGGTGGGATTATTTCCACTACGCATGTATATGTGTGTGTGTGCACATATACACAACAAAACCTTTGGAAAGTATTCTTTTGCTGTCAGTGATTTAGGGTGTTTTTTCCATACAATCTTTCTGTCAATAGGTTATAGAATTTCAAATTCTAGGGTAGAATGGGGAGTAGATGGCAGAAGTGCTTATTATGAAATATGAAGTATCAGATTGTTGAAACCAAGGCTGAGTGAAGATAATTTATCAAAATCTTGAGAGTGTGTGTCTGCATGTCTCTGTGTATGCATTTTAAATCTCATTAATCGTACCACTGATTTCCTAGCAGATGTATATCATCTGGGAGGAACCAAGGATTACTTAGTATCCATAATAAAGTTCATAAATGCTATTGCATTACAACATTTTCTACTGTTGTGAGATGGAGAAGATACACAGAGCCTTGGCAATCTCCGCTTGGATCTGCCAGAGCCCATTATCTGAGCTCTGAGATGTCGCAGAGTGATATAGTGAGATGATATTGATCAGTGTGTCAAAACCTCACATTTTTATTTTAAAGCTATGTGTGATTTGTTTGCTTTATTCCTGCTCCAATGTACTCTCAGGTATTTTTTATGGTTTCCACATTGCAATGATAAGAATACTATTTAAAGCCATCTCTTAGAAAACCAAAGCTAGTTCCTGGAAGATAGAAAATATATATATACTGTATATATATCTCATATCTATATATGAGATAGGTAATAGTGAAATAGTGTGGTAAAATAGAACAAGTAGATATATTTAATAGAATTAAATATTAACCTCCATACCTGGGGACTGGAAAGAGTCTAAAGTTGTACCATCTGTTAAAAGGAATGTAGGAAAAGTTACAGAGTGGTCAGCTTAATATCTGTTCTGGGCAGGTTGGTGTACAGCATAATTAAAGCTAACATTATTATAGAAGAATAAATAAATATAGAAGAACAAATCTTGTGAAGTCATGGATATGGCAAAGATAAATTCCTCCACCCCAATATCCCTTTAGAGTTCTTTGAAAACTATCCATAAGTATATGAATTGGAATGATATACTCTCAGCAAAGCCTCCTGAGCAAGTTTACCAGTCATGCGTAAGAGAACAGACCCTTTTCTCCAATTTAACAAGCAAACATTACAGCTGTGCAATATCTACTTTAAAGCAATTAGCTGTTAAAGCCAGAGATAAACTATTATTCAAAAGCTGAGAAGGGGGACCAGACCCTTGATATATTCTACTGATTGCCATCTCTCTCTCCCTTTCTCTCTCTTTTTTAAATCTTCCTTGATCATTTGTTCATACTTAAGACATATATGTTCCCTCATCAAGAATCAAGCATTTGTAGGTCCCTTCTCTAGAAAAGAAATGGAAAAATAAAACCCTCAAGAGATAATCAGGGTTTTCCTTCTCAAAGATTTTGAATTGCGGGATCTCTGGACACTCTATTCTTATTATTAGAAATACAAGAGAATTCCACTTAAAATAGAATGCACCCCAACCTTGAATGCTAGCATTTAACTTTTCTCCAAGAAATCTAAACAAAATGCTGGGAAGGAAATGCTGTAAATTATTAAGTTTACAAAGTAGTTCATCCTTGTCTTTTTACACGACAGCGCAACACTGTTTTCATCATTTTGATGAAAGCATCTGATCTGGAGGAGGCATCTCTTGTGGAGTGCAATCCTTTGGCTGGGAGCCATACAGGAGAAGGCCCTTTTCTGCATACTGTACCTGATTGTTGAGCTTCTGTTAGTAGGATCATCTTCAGAAGGGCTTTTCCTGCTGATCTAAGTAATCAGGCAGAATCATAACAGATAACCCTAACCCATTTAGGACTGTAAAGGTCAACATTATCCCCTTAAAGTCAGGTAAATAGTCATAGCAGATCTTGCAGTACAGACATCATCTGATCCGTTTGCATTGAACAGTAGCTGAGCCACCACACTTTGCAAAATTGCAATTTCCAGACACTTTTCAAGGTTAGCCCAATGTAAAGAGCACAGCAGTATTCAAGACAGGCTGTAATCAAGGGATGGCTATTAGCCCAGGAAGGGTTGCACTGATATTAATTGTAATTCTTCAAACATGCACTACAGCCACCATCTAGAAACCCAGTGACATCTGGAGGAGTCAAGCAGCACTCCCAGACTGTCAAGCTGCTCTTTCTGGGTGGTGCAGTCCCATCCAGATCAGGCCTCATGTCTAGCTTTTTCCTTTCCAACAGCACCTCCAACTTGTCTGGATTTAATTTTAGGTTGCTTCCCCTAACCTAGCCCATTATTAGGATTAGGCAGCATTCAGGAGTACTGATGGTTTCTTTGGCATTAGAACGGAAGTAGCAATGGTGCAGTAGAACTGATGGCATCCTGTTGATGCAGGAACCAAGGGGCAGAGCTTGCATTGCAACCCTGCATCTGTTATCTCACCTGTTTTGACTCTATCCCTACTGACCCTGCTGCCCTTGCCTGTTACTATTGTAAATTTTGCAGCCAAGCCAAACTATTCCCCAATCTCCCTAACATATTTCATAATGCCAAGCAACAATGAATAAAAAACAGAAAAAGAAAGCTCTTCCTTTGTGGGAGTCCAAACTCTCTCCCAGTATCCATTCTTGAGGATTGATTGATTAGGTTTATATCTTTGCTCATCTTACACATGTGACTCTGGGCAGCTTACTTTATTAAAAATAATTTAAAAATATATATAAAAAAATTATAAAGCCTATAGCAGCCAGAAAAAAATATCACAAAGCCACACTCCAACATTCAACATAGCCAGGCAACTGGCTCCATCCCACACTCAGGGCCCCAGGCTTGGGCATAGAGCCACATCTTCAGGGCCTTAGGGTAGGCCAACAGGGATGGAGCCCATCTGATCTCTGGAGGGATGGCATTCCAGAGGGTGACATTCCTTAGCTGATGGGACCTGGAGCATGCCCCACCTTCCAGAACAGTTGGGATGAGCAGAAACAACCTGGGACAGTTGGTTCTGCAAAGGGAACTGACAAAACAGAAATTAACTTCAGCAGTTTCTCCAAAATGGTGTCTAAGCAGACAGTAAAGCTTAATAACAAATTCAGCTTTCAGAGGTATCCAGCTTTTCTAGCATATTTCTTGTACAAATAAGACAATGTAAATTAAAGTATCAGTGTTAGAATAAGCTTTTCCAGAGTACAGAGAAAAGGAACACCAGTGTCCACGGTGGGTTCAAAAAAGTCAAGATGGTGGTTGCAGCATCATCATCGAAGCTCTGCTTCTATACAGAAGATGCAACATGGATACATATACAAAATGAGGAAGACTTTGATCATGCTCCATGAATCCATCTTGACTTTTTTGGACTCACGCACACAAACACACATGCACAACTTGCCTTGGTGAAAAAGGACAAGCCATTCCTAGATATTTTAAAGGGTTGCAACTTGAAATAAGAAAACAAAATTATATACTTAAATGAATATTTATATTTATTTATTTATTCATCACATTTATAGGCTGTCCAACTCAATGATTCCAGGAAGCCTATTAATTAGTACTGTATCATTTCCATTGTACAAATCTGAGACAGGTGCAGTAAGGAAAGAAGGAACCAAATTAGTTTCAAATGCAAAGGAAAGTATATAGCATATATTGGAAATGTCACTGTGATTACTGGACTTCAAAACTGTATATTTTTGACTGATTTAATAAAACTGCAGGAATGAAAAACTGCAGGAATGAAAAATTATCAGTCTTAAACAGAGTTTTATTTGACATAGCAGTATCAGTTAGAAATAATAGTTTAGAGCAGCTAGGAATTGTGGGAGTTAAAGTTCACACATCTTAAAGTTGCTGAGGTTGAGAAACACTAGTTTAGAGCACAATTTGATGATGGCGAAGTTCAATTTCATTCAATTCCAAATCCATCAGATTTGTTTTGCAAGGTAAATTCAAATAATCAAGCCTCCTTTGGGCTACTGTAAATCACCATTTTCCTGTCACTTTAAACAACAACCACAACCATTTTGATAGAACTGGATGAAATTTACCTTCCTGATGTTCCTTACAAGGTAACTAAATATTGACAAGTTTCAGACATACTGTATAGATGTGTATGTAAGGAAGGAGCAGTTGGTAGGTTATTTTCAAGTTTGCTTTTTTGCAACCAATTTCTTTAGGAATTTGGAAAATCAGGCTCCTCATTGCAGAAGTCTTCTTTCAGGGTGACAAGAATGGTGTGGAATGGAAGATGACGCTTCTCTTTACATCCTTGTCCTCCATTAGAATAGGCTGAATAGTATTATACATAATCAGTTTTAATTTCCCTTTAAGCAATCTATAAAAGTAGTTAATGTTACATGATACCTCACACTCTTCATTTGATCATGGCTCTCTTTGGTAAGTAGATGTATTTGCAATATGTGAATCTCCAAGCCTGCTGAGACCTTTCCTTACATAAATAGTGAGGAGTGTTGTGTAACTGTCTGCGTGGGAAGAGAAATACAGACTTTTCAAAACATTACCTCCCCTTTGCTTATGGTTGGGAACCTGGAGACCAAGTAAGGGAGTGTTCCATCTTGTTATGCAATAAAGCCAAACATTTGTCCTCCTGAGCTACTTGAGAGGTAGAAACACTGACAGCATGAATCTGATAGAAAGAGTATGGTTCATAATTAAAACCAACCTCTTCTAAATACCCATGTTACTGCTCATGCTGGCAACCTAATATCTAAGGGGCTGTAATTAAGTCAGGCTTATTTGTTAGTTCCTCCCAATGCTGCCACTTCTGGCCCAGTAATGCTTCCTTGTCAAGTGATGTGATTGTTTAGAAACAGGCCAGCTTCTGCATACAACTCAGCAGAAGGTTTGGCATCTTTGAGAGTTTTCCAGTGGCTTTATGTGATTTTTATTATGATTAAAGAGCATTCTAAATTCACTGAACTGTGGAGAAGGTGCAGAGACAATCAGCCTGAAGGATCAAAGGGCTGCAACCATTCCCCAGTGGGGAAGAACATACAATGTTTGGAACTCTTTAGCTTAAAGGGAGGAAAAAGAGCAGGCAAATTGGAACATGAGAGAATCTGATTACACAGAGTGTAGAATAGGGGCAGGCAAATGCTTTGCAGCTGGGGGGGTTGCTTAAAAAAATCCCCAAAAGCTGCAGGGGATATGACAATGACATGGTAACAGTTGCTGGAGCTGAATGTTCCAATTTATTTGCTTGCTTCTTTGTTTATAACTTTCAGGTATTTCTTTTAAGCCTGACGGAAGCTTGTGGTGCTGCCAAATCTTGTTCCTCACCAGCTGGTGGGCTCTGGGGAATTCAAAAGCAGCTTTGAGACCACATGTGGCCCAGGACATGACCTGCTCATCCCTAAAATAGTGAAAGTGTTTCTTTTTTTGTCATAACACTAGAATGATTAGACAAATTCTTGGAAGAGAAATCATCAATGGACATCAGCCATGAGGACAATTTCACCACTGTGGTTCAATATTACCTCCGCTCTCAGAGATTGTATGCCTCTCACTACATAAATGGGAAAATGCTGTTGGGCTTGTAGCCTGTTCAAAAGGGTCACAGTGGCATATGGGTAACACTATATGAAGAGAATTCTAGTTTATAATGAGTACAGGTAGTCCTCACTTACCGACCATTTGTTCAGCAACCATTCAAAGTTACAGTGGTGCTGAAAAAGGAGATTTAAGACCGATCCTTCAACTCGCAGCCATCACTGCATCCCCAAGGTCACATGATCATGATTCGGACGCTTGGCAATTGACATGTGTTTACAACAGTCACAGCATTCCATGGTCACATGATCACCATTTGTGACCTTCATAGCTGGTTTCCAACGAGCAAAGTCAATGAGGAAGCCGGCAGGAAGTCACAGGTCATGTTCATGTGACATCATGCTTAACGACTGTGGGAGATTCATTTAATGACCACAGCCAGAATTGATTAACTGACATTGTAAGTCAGGTGTGGTCACGTGACATTTCACTTTATGGCCGCATCTTTTAGCAATTGCCATTCCTAATTGCAGTGGTAAGTGAAGTCTTTGCTGCAATATTTGGTGAAGTGTGAATATGTATACCTGCAGTTTGGTTATAGGAAGTTCAAACTGAACAAATTTGCATTAGAAATAAATCACCCAATTTCTCACCCAGCTCCACTACCACTGTTATAAGTAAATGCTAATCAAAAAAAAAATTTTTTCCAGTTGTACTTCATTGATTGATTCATGCCATCTCATAAGTTGCTATCATATACGATAGACTTCTTTTGCTTAACTTTTGCATGAAACAGAACACAGAGATTTTATATACCTAGTTTGGTTCTTATGTAAAAGGAACCATTTGCATAATAATTTTGCAGAGATGAGGGATAATGGGGTTAGTATAATTCTGATTTCCCCCTCTATACTGTAATGCTCATTTGGCCAAGGATTTCAGGAAATGGCCAGGCACTTTGCTATTATAAACCAAAAGTAACCATATGTACCATGAAAAAGAAATGGGGGTAAGGTGGGGTGGGGAAAATTCTTGGTAATATAATAGGTGTATTAAACCAACTCGAATTAACAAAGTAGTGTACAACCTTTCAAGCTGACAAGATCTTTTAATCTAATGAGATAATTTTACAAAAAGTGGAAAATTATGAATAGGGTTGAAGCCATATCTGCACTACTCACAATTCTTAGATGGCAGGTGGGATCAATTAACAGACATTCCATTTAAGGTTTTTCTTTTTCTTTTTTTCTTTTTGGTGTGCAGATGCAGTGTTAAATTACTTCAAAGACCCACCAAAGCTTTTTGGAAAGACGACAACAAACACTTAGGAGAAATACACAGATCCCTTGCTAGGGGGAAATCAGATTTTTTAAAAAAACTTAATTAAATGTTCTCTGTGCTTTTAATGCCATACAGACATAAATGCTGGCTTTTACTGAGAGTAACCTCATGTCATCTCTGAACATTTACTCTGTAGCTTTTTGACATGGTTTGTTTACTGAGCCAGAAGATTATCTAATGAAGACATCAGTGTCAAAATGTCTTTTGTACAAATCTTTTCCTAGCTCCTGATATTAAAAGCTAGGCTTTTAATATCCCCATTGAGATTGTTCTAAATATAAGCTGGAGCACATATTCACAGCCATCTTCCTCTCCAGTTATTGGAATGAGCAGGATGAGATAATCTTGTCAAGATACTCCAATCTTGTCAGCAAATTCTCTTCATCATTTAACAGAGAAAATGACCAAATGCAACAAACATAGGCTACAACTGGGTGAAATATTCTAAAGATGATCTTGGTTAGTACTAAATTTAGATTGATTACAATAAATCTGAACTATATTTAGCTTCAGCAGTATGGCAGGTGATTAGAAATGATGGATTCCCTGTCCTTTCAGTATTATTTGCATTACAGAAGGAAAGAGATCAGCTTGATAAGTTGAGAGTTTGAAGTAGGGATGAGAGAATCAAGCTGAATGGTGGGAAAACTGTAGCTCCATGCAAATGAAAGGTGTTTTGAAAAGTGCTTTGCAATGAACAAGTGCACATATGAAGCACCTCTCTTTGAATCATTAAAGCATCCACCTTAGTTCAGATCATGCACAGTTACTTCACTTTGCTGGGAAAAACATGAAGCCAAGTAGTTGTAGATGCACAAACATGCAGGGACAGCTAGGAACAGTTTAGGGAGCAGCTGTACAAGTCTGGTAAAAGGTACAAGTGTTTTAATGAATCACAGAGAGGCAGTTCATACACACTTTCACAAATTGCAAGTGTCCTTTTGTGAAGGATTTGCCCATCAATAATACTGCTGGGTATATAGAAAAGCCATTGGCAAAGAAGCTGCTAGAGGAACACAAAGCAGGGTTTATGAGAAAGTCTAAAGATATCTAAGGGTACAAGGTGAACTGGAACAAACTTGCCCAGGCATGGACATTTACTCATTTGCCAGATTCAGTTTTGTATTAAAGAGAAAAAGAAGAAAGGAAGTGTATCCCCAATTATGAACCTGGAGCTGGTCCTGATTTGAGAATTTATTTATTTATTTAATCACATGCGCATAGCTGCCTATCTCACATAGTGACTCTGGGCAGCATGCATAGTAATAATCAAGAATATATAAAAACCATTTAAATTTAAACAATCGATTTAAACTAAAGTAAAAACAAGATTTAAAAAATGGCAGGAAAACATGCAGAGTTCTTTCCATTAACTGTCATACAACCATCTAACAGGCTCCACTCTACCATGGGTTCCCAAGCTAGTTGACCAACCCATGTTTTAAGGGCTTTCTGGAAGGCCAACAGGGTTGGGGTCAACCTCACCTCATTTTCCCACCAAACATTCCCAAGCAGAATCATTTCCAACTCCTATAGAATTTATTTTCCTCAAGGCAGTGACCAGACCTTCCATCAGCAGGGGCAGCTTCCCTTCCTCCGGCATTGAATAAGAAAAAGAACCTCCTGCCTCTAACTGTGATCTCTTTTGCAGCACTTTACTTAGGTTACTAGAAAGAGTATTCAGTCACATGAACAGAACACTATACATCCTGGTACAATAGGACTTTATACCAAGCTAGTGAATTAACAGTCCAGTAACCAACAACCTTCCACATTTTTCCAAAATGTGACTGTGCTAACGGACATTACCAATATCTCTTGTACTTGGCTGCCTTCTCCTGTTTTCATGAGTCGGGTTTTCAGCCTGCTTTTCTCTTCTCCCTCTCATCCTTTTTTTTAAAATAATGTTTATTCAAGAATTTTTTTACACAATAAAAACATTACAATTTATATAAAAAAGGAAAGTGATAAGTAAATAAAAAAGAAATAAAAGAGATAGAAAAGGAAAAAAGATATAAAAGAGTGGTTTCTGATCATCTTTACAGTAGTCATAAATGCATTTATATTACCTTCTCTCTCTAAGGTTGCATCATGGCTCTCTTCTTTCCATATTCTACCCTTTATAATAATCAGACCCACAAATCACAAGTTCATTTTTTTTTCTCTTTTCAACAAAAAGTCCATAAAGGGTTTCCAGTCACTAACAAATGTAGTTATTGTCTTGTCTCTAGTCAAATTTTGCCATTTCTTCTCCCTCTCATCCTAGCATCTTCCTCTTCTTGGACAAGATCTCTCAGCTTCTCCTCACAAGTGAACTTCCAGCTCTTCATACCACATTAACTAGGCTGTGAATTGATGTTCTGGTATTACTTCCTCACAGCCTCATGGCTTCCCTTCTTCACCTGTTGCTCATGAGTAGTCATTCTGAGAGCAGATGGGAGCGTCTCCTGACACTCCTAGTTTCAAAATTCTTCCTTTCTTCTTTGATCACACACAAAATTGAAGGCTTTTATATAAATTTCTGGACAATCTCTCTCTTCTCTGGAACAAAGTAGTTTATTTTCTTCCCTTCTATCTCTTATTTTCTATTGATAGACTTCCCTTATTGCAATTCAAATTATTTTTATTTTTTCATTGATTTTATTGTGTTCTGATTAACAAATAATATCAGGTAACTACATTAACATAAATCCAGGATGCACAGAGAAAAATAGCAAATACAAAAAAAAAATAAAATTAAATAGTAATATAATAGTAAATCTGTGTGCTAAAATTAAACAGATAACAAGTTTTTCATTTTTAAGATTGAGGTTTGGTCCTCTAAATAAATGCAGTAAGCCTAACTCTGGGGAGTATTAAATTCTTTGTTTAGTGATGGTACTTCTCTCCCCAAAGATTTTACATCAAAATGGAATAGCTTTATTGCATGACCACCACAAATGAAAAAATGACTTTTTTTTTTTTTGACAACCTCTCCAACATTTGGAAGAATAATTTTGATACATATGCACCAATCTAACAGGAGTCAAGTGCCAATGATGTATAATCTTCCACTGCAGTTCTTGCATTAAAGCTGAGGTGAATCTACACGGTTTCCATAATTTCTGCCAATTTATCTCCTATATGGGATTACCAAAATCAGTATCCCAAGCTTCCTTTAAGCCATATGGTGGGTTTCCTATTTCTAATTGCAATCATAACCTATATATTTTTGAGATTGTTCCTTTTGGTTGTTCTAAATAGTGAAGTACTAAATTTTCGAAATTGGTATAAGGCCATGTTGCTGAAGCTCTAATATTTCTAGTGCCCAAAAGAGATTTGAGTTGATACCAAAAGAGCCATGGTAATTTATCACCTATTTGTTGCTCTATCTGATCTTTATTTGGAAGTTCCATATTACTATAAAAATCATTTAGTCAATAAATATTATATTTTTGTCAAAAATTTCATTTTAGCCAAACCATAATGATTATCCTGATCTATATAGCTTATTAAAGGAGTTAAAGGAGAAGAATCCTTTATCAAACCTATGTACAGGTATTTACTCTTCCAAACTTAAAGCATCATTTTAGTGAAAACATTTTTGATCTATTTTGTTATAGAAAAAAAAAATTGGGTGAAAAAAAACATTGATTTATAAAATTATTTGGTTCTAATATTGTTTCAGTTTGGACCCAGTGTTTAGAAAAGCCTTCCTTAATGAATGGAATCATAAGCCCTAACTGTGTTGATTGATAATATGTTATCAAATTGGGCATGCCCCAGCCTCCCTGTTTCTGAAGTCAGTATAAAATCCTCTTATTTATTCTCAATTTTTGTTTTTTTTTTGTTTTTTTTTGTTTCGTGTTTTTTGTTTGTTTGTTTTTTTGCCAATGTCTTAAAGCCTGTTCTGAAATTTTCACTGGGAGGCATTGAAATGGAAAATTGAACTGTGCAAGGATTTTCATTTTTACCACTGCAATTTATCCAAAAATGTTGAAACGTTTTGAAGTCCAGTTTTTCATTTCCCTGTTTAATTTCTTCCATGTTGGTATATAGTTATTAATAATTTTTATTGTTTTTAGTGATAGTGATACATAAAGATTTTAAAGATTTATAAACTATTGGAATCTTTAAATCTTTAGAAATTTCTTTTTGATTTTTTGGGGGTGTATGAAATAATATCAGATATGATTTGTGAAAATTAACTGATAGTCCTGACACCTCTGCAAATTCCTCTAACTCCTTCTTAATATAGTTTGCTGAATGGGAAGCATTTGAGAGAGTCAAAACCATATCATCTGCAAATAGATTTAAAAGATATGT
Source organism: Liasis olivaceus (assembly GCA_030867105.1). Lineage (NCBI taxonomy): Eukaryota > Metazoa > Chordata > Lepidosauria > Squamata > Pythonidae > Liasis > Liasis olivaceus. The sequence goes on from CM061349.1 coordinate 40,870,970, forward strand.
CTTGTAACCCAATTTTATCCCATAAATTTGATAGTTGGATCTAAGTGCTATTGCCAGTGGTTTTGTAGCTAGGTTGAATAATAAAGGTGATAAGGGGCAATGTTGCTTGGTACTTCTTAAAATCATAATAAAATCTGAGTCATGACTGTTAAGTCTTATCTGGACTTTAGTTGGTCCATAAATATGCTCAATCATCTTACAAAAGCTGGCCCTGAATTTAAATGTATTTAATATTTGTTTTAAAAATGGTAGTTTCAGAGAATCAAAGGTTTTAAATATATCTAAAGAACAGATGGCTATTGAAAATGTATTAATTTTACTAATTTATATAACATTTAATAATTTCCTGATAGAGGTAGATATATTTCAATTTGGAATAAAACCAGGTATATCTATATGAATAATTTTACTTATAATCACTTTTAAATGGTTAACTAACAGTCTATAGTCCATATTGAGAAGAGAGATGGGTCTATAAGATGCCAGTTCCTGAGAATTTTTACCTGACTTAAGGATCAAAATTAACTTAGCCTGTTTCCAAGACTCTGGTAAGAGGTTCCCTTGATGCAAAGTACTGCATAAAAATAGAAATTCATGTATTAAGGCCTTTTTAAATTCTCCATAAAATTCCCCTGACACCCCATCAGAGACAGGAGATTTTCCATTTTGAAAAGTGTTAAAGACTTCAGATTTCTGAAATAGAGAAAGAAGAGTCAAATTATTTATATAAAGACCAGGGGAGTAGATTCAGAGCCTTTGCAGCCTGCAGAAAAACTCAGTTTGTCAAGCCAATACTAAAATCTCCTTCAAGTTTAGTTTCATTCTTGCGATTTCATGGGCACATCCATATTGTTTGCTTGCCAAGAACAAGGAAGTAGTTTGCCACTGCCTTTTGTCTTCTCTCCCATCCAAGGATTAACTGGGTCTAAATCTTCTTAGTTTTCTGAGCTCACCCACAGCCAGCTAGGTGCTTCCACCTACAGCTGGGCACAAATGACCTTTTGAATTTGCCACCAAACTTGGATACAGAAGTGTCAGAAGGTGGGAATGGATAGGAAAGAAGTCAGACATAAACCCACAGCTAATGAGTGAATATAGTGCCATTTATTACTATAAATAAGCATAGTGCATTTATAAGATTTTATGTCTATACTGTAAGTGCTTACTTATACAGGTAGTCCTCACTTACCGACCACTTGTTCAGTGATCATTCAAAGATGCAACAGTGCTGAATGAGTGGTACTTACAAATGGTCCTCAAAGTTTCCGGCCATTACATCACCCCCACGGTCATGTGATTGCAATTCAGGCACTTGGCAACCAGTTCGCCCTTATGATGGTTGTGGCATCCTGTGGTCATGTGATTGCCATTTGCAACCTTCCCATCTGGCTTCCCAGAAGCAAAGTCAATGGGAATGGTTGCAAATCACTCTGGTAATTCTCCGCCCCCCTGGCCTTCCTGCGCACCACACTGCACCCTCCTTCCCTCGGCCTCCTTGAGTTAGCACTACATTGCAGCACCCCCCTCCCCCATCTCATGTGTGGCCTGCGCCAGGCCTGCCAGGGCCTCCCCTACCCCCTTGCAGCATCCTTGCAATCCTGACCTGGGACTCCTACCTCTTCCTACTTAATGACCTACGCATCTTGGGATTACAATGGCAACTGGGACTGCCTGGACTGCCATTTCTAAGTGATGTGGTCACATGACATCGCACTTTATGACCACATCACTTAGCAATGGCAATCCCGGTCCCAACTGCCATCATAACCCGAGGACTACCTGTATGAGTATGCATCTATAGTGACCTAGTGTAAATATTTTTTCTAATATCTACTTAATACTTAAACTAAACAGTTTAAATTTCTAATACTTTGCTTATAATACAAACAGCTTCACTGCAAGTTTTTTCCTCCCACACTACAGGCTTAGAAATGCTAATGGCTTCTTGTCTTAACACCTTCTTGCCAGGTTATCCAGCACCTGAACCATGTGGAGTCCACTCTGCCATTGTCTTCAGTTTTCAGAAGTTTTTGCTGATGTGATATGCTTTTCTCTGTCTACAGTTTTACTGTAGCTACAGATCTGACATTTATATCAGCAAATAAGTTGAAATTGATCTGTTAGGCTAGTGTGCTCCAATAGTAGTGATGATACAAACAACACTACCTTTTCTATCCAATACTGAGTATACTGAATGGTATTGATGCAAACTATCCCTATTTTGCACTTCCCTTTTGCACTTTACCTAACATTGTTCATCCCAAATGGGAATAGTGTGGTGGGCATGTATAATTGTAACTATTTATATATGTATATCAATAGAGTGAAGGAGAAGGAGGAAACAGAAAAGGAAAAGATGGAGGAGAAGGGGACAAGGTTTGCTTAAACTATCCTACTAAACTTAAATGTCTGTACTCTGGCAGATTTCAAGGATGATGGGGCAGGGAGGAGAGCTAAAATCCTCAGTAGGAGTTCACACATCCCTAATATTTCTATCTGTAAAACACCAATATTATTGCAGGGGGCTGCTGTGAATCAAACAAGATAAAGGCCATCAAACATTATCACATTAAAATACCACATGCATGGTAATAATACTGTTTGTTTTATATCCATGGAGAAGCTTTAAAACAAGCTATTTTTACCTCTGTGTGAATAAAATGGCACTAAAAGAATTTTAATTTTCTCTCTGATAAAGAATGCATTCTCATTCCACTTCTTTCTGGGAGTGTGTCAATGAGTGTTAAGTCTGCTGCACTATGCTTAGAATAATTATAATTAACGAGATTAAAATGGAAAGAAAATTAATTTGCAGCAATTTTAGAACACAAAAAGGTCAAGAGAAATGCTGGAAGTGTAATCTGATAAATCAGTAAGTATACAGACTCAGACTTACGTAAAGCAAAATTAAACAATTTATCAAAAGAATTGCATTCTCACTTGGAAATAGTAGAGGGGCTTGCTTAGCATTTTACTGTGTAGGCAGTGCATCTGTGATATCGCTGAACAGAACTCCGATAACATCTGCCTTTTATAAAGTAACTGTAAGAGCGAGCAGTATTTTAGTACAGCTTTTCAGCAGGTATATAATTTGATCCCCTGTGCTTTTATTTGGCTGCCAACAGTAGAAAAAAAATGGTGACGGTAAAAAAAGTAACACCTTTGCCCAGGTGTTATTATTTTATCACCTATTCTTTAAAAGTATTATTATTATTATTATTATTATTATTATTATTATTATTATTATTATCATTTCTTCTGCAAGGGGAAGTCACATGGATTGCCTGATTTTTTCCCCATCTCCAAGATTATGGGAATAATGGCATGACATCACATGGCACTGAACTCATGCTGCCTCAGGAGAATGGGTTGGAAGATACCACCTGACAACTTCCACCTGACAAACAGGAGCTTTGAAAGTAGTTGGTGAGTTTTGTCATTTAATAGAAGAATTCCTCCAATTTTGCAATTTTGTATTTTTTTCTCCATTTTATTGACTATGAATATTGTAGAGGGAAAATGAGATATTTTGGTATTTCATACAATCTGTTGTTAATAGTTTCCACCAAATCACAATTGGGAAACATGGTTGGAATGACTTTTTTATTCTGAAGTTTGGGCTTACCAAACATAGCGTTGATACCATACCATGAGTATAAAACATAGGGGAACAAAGGTCAGATTCATACACAAAAATGACAAAAGAAGAAGGAGAGAGAGAGAAGGAGCAGTCAATGGTTGGAAGACAATGTTCACACCATAATTAAAACTATGGCTGAAGTTAAAGCAGGGCTGAGCTATATTTGTGAAAGACAGAGGATGAAATCTATAGTATCCTTCCTTCAGTAGAAACTGTTTTTGTTGAAATAGCTTCCTTGACCAAAATGAATGAAAGAATGAATAAATAAATAAAAAATAATAACATAAAATAATAAAATAAAATAAAAATAAAAATCTGGTCAGGGGCGAAATGTTTTGAACACATACATAGGTTTGCAGAGGAAAAAAGGAAGAGAAAATCCACTAGTGCAGTGCTGGATTCTACTCAGAAAGATAGTTAATATCTGATAAGTTAATAGGGATATAATATTCAATGGCAGCTTTTCTATGAAAGCCAAAAGTTAGGAACAAAAGTTGGAAAGCTATTATTTTAAATTGTTGTGGTGGTTTTATGTGTGGGTTTAAAAAAAAAAATTGTTGAAATTCTTAGCCGTCTGCCTGGCTGTTGAAGGGGGGTGGGGGTTGCTAAATTAAGACATTGGTTGAGATTCAATAAAGCTTTTTTTCTAAACGTGTGTTTTAACTAATGTCCATTATCACTGAGCTGAACATTCTCCTCAATTTAAGAATTCTGATCAAAGCAACCACACCAACCTGTGTTTCAATGCATCCAATGAAGGGAAGAATACAATTTCCCTTGGTAAGTGGTTCCACTGTCAAACTGTTGTTGCTAGGATGGTTTCCTATCAGCCAACCCAGAATTTGTCTTTTTGTGATTTAAGACTATGGCCTGCACCCTGGAACAATAGAGAACAGGCCTTGATCATTTCTGTATGACACAACTTCTGGTACTTGAAAGCTACTATTGTATCTCTCTTCAGCTGTCTTTTGTCTAGGTTTAATTCCTTGTTTCCTTGTAAGACTTAGTTTCCCATTTCCTGATAATCATTCTTGCATTTCCTTATAACTGTTACAGTCCTTTTGAATCTTTTTTTAAAGTATGGCAGCCGAAACTGGATACAATATATAATTTTAGGGTTGACTAATATATAGTATAATAGAACTGTTACTTCCATGCTTTGAAAACTTGTTATTTTTTTTTTATTATTATTTATTTATTTATTTATTTACTGATGCCTAAAATTGCATTTGCAGTTTTAGCAACCATGACACAGGGCTGGCCCATATTCAGTTTGTGATTAAAAGATCCTTTTCACTCATGTTATTACCAAGCCTGGTATACCTAAGTGGATAATTTTTCATAGGCTTAATCAATCATAGGAATTAGAACTTGGAGAACAGTAGGTTTTATATTGATCTTCCAGTTGAATAGCTTCCCCTTTTATCCAATTTGGTACATTCTATATGCCCCGAATACTTATCAGATTCATATAAGGGTATAATCCAATTCCATTTCCACTGGATTTCTGTTAAGCTCTAAAATTTAAAAGTGGATTTATATGGCTAATATCAATCTTTTCTTTCTTTCTTTCTTTCTTTCTTTCTTTCTTTCTTTCTTTCTTTCTTTCTTTCTTTCTTTCTTTCTTTCATGCATATTATTGATTTACATAACAAGAACCTCCTTGCTTTTAAGAGATCACCAAATCTCACTGATTATTGAAGTCCAACTCCGAAGCAAAAATTTCCCCTTTCACTCTGATAGCCTGTTGTCTGTCTGTCTGTCTGTCTGTCTGTCTGTCTGTCTGTCTGTCTATCTATCTATCTATCTATCTATCTATCTATCTATCTATCTATCTATCATCTTCGAGGTAGATTGAGAATCAGGAGATGGAAGCTGTCCAGTATCAGGAAGTATTTCCATACTAAGCATTTTCTCAAGAAATCTCAGTGTCTGTTTACCAATTGTTTGTTGATAACTGCATTTAATTAGCTCTAAATAAATGCCACCTTAAGGGAATGAAAATGTTGTAAAGCTAGAATTTTGCTTTTTTAATAAAATTCTTTTTAGGATATTTAATCTCTGTGTGACTTAAATGGTTTTTTTTGTTTTGTTTTGTTTTGTTAAGTTTAAGAAAATAAATCTACTAAAGAAAGCAAGAAAGAAGCCAGAAAGAACAGGGAGGCAAGGGCTTCCCAGCTTACCAAGGGGTGAGGTATCATCTGTAGATAAATGATACTAAATTGTACATCATTACCCAGGCCAAGCCAGAGATGCAATCAAAATCTTAACTAGTCCCTGGATGCCTTGATGTACTGGATAGGGAGAAACAAACCTCAACAATACGAGAAGATGTTTTGTCAGTAAATATCTAGGTCTTCCATAAACAGTTCCAGTGGTTGCTCTAGATGGGATTGTGCTCCTCATGAAGGATTTGGGGAGTATGGGTCTGTGATTTGGGAGACTTCCTAAACTTTCAGAACCTCCTGGACCAGTAGCAGAAGCTATAATGATGGTGGTGGTAGTGGTGATGGTGGTGGGTTGCTTAGCTCTCACTGATACACCAGTTATTGTGATAGAAGTCAGGAGGATCGTGGCATGGAGCTCCAAGGTCATAGGGAGGGGGAGAGGAATCCCAAGCATCTCCTCAGCTCTCAACCAGAGCATGTGAAAGTAAAGAGAAGGTGACTGGCATTATCCTAAGGAATTCAGAGTGTTTAGTTGCTGTCGTTGGGGGTTAGAGTTAGTCTGGTGAGATTTTGTCTAGTAGGTGTAAGCTAATAAAGTAACTGAACTGTTCCTGAATTGTCCCACTGAATTTCCTGGGCTGAACCTGACATCAATCTCACCAGACTCACTCTAACTCTAACCCCCAGTGACAGCAACTAAACACTCATGATTTCCTCACAGTTATGGAAGATACTTATTATCATGCAGGTGGATTATTGTAATGTATTCTACATGGGGTTGCCTCTGAAGATGACTTGGAAGCTGCAGTTGGAATAAAATATGGTGATGCAGAAATTAAGGAAGATGACCTTGATGAAATATTCAAGAATTGTTAGATAGGCAAAAGGGGCTGAGACATTTTTTAGAAAAAGATAACATTTGAAATCAGTTCAGATAGATGCCTCCCTAATTCACGAGGGTATAAGAAGGGGAAGAGGTACAGCACAATCAAACTTGAAAGATTCTGTTATTATAGCCAATCTCAATAAAAGTAGTTTTAACCTTTCTATGGAGTTGATTTCCTGGTATGGTCTACCTAGTGGAGCTGACAGGTGGCCAGGATGTAAGCAGGGGAAACCTGGGTATATATTGCAGGTACCAAAATTTTATTTCAGTACAAGAAAAATTCCTTGATGGTATGATCTGTACAGCAGTGGAACAGTCTATGTATGCATGTTTTGAGTTCTTCACATCTGGCATTTTTAAAAACAGGTTGGACAACCACCACTCATGGATGGTTCAACTGGTTTTCCTGGACATTGCAGAGATTTGGACTAGATGACACTTGTAACTTCTTTCCAGTTCTACAGTTCTATGTTTCTATGAACCTGTTACTCCACAATAATAGCTATATTGTGCTTGATGCACTGTAGGCTTTCAGATTCAGTCCAAAGTGGTGATTATCTCTCATAAACTCCTTTGGATCCACCTTATCTAGTGTGATACAGCCTGTCATGTATAGCCCCATAGGAATTAAGTGGGGTGTCTCTGGTGGCTCCACTTTATGGGTTATTTTATCTCTGAAGGTGTACTTGGCCCCTTCACATCTGGCATTTTGGAAGGCAATGAAAACTATAGTTTCTAAATGGGCATTTACTACACAGCAATTTTCATTCAGCAACCTTCAACAAAACATTTTATGAGTTTTGTATGTTATGCTACTTTATGGTTAGGGATTACTGGTTGTATTTTATTGTTATTTTATTGCTTTTTATATTGCCCCAAGTCTTGAGAGAAAGCAAAATAAAAATGGAATAAATAAATAAATCAGTAAAATTAGGATAGCCAGATGGAAAAGTATTTGTCTGTGTTTGGAGAACAATGTTGATTTTGTTCAAACAGTAGTGATGCATATTCAAATAAATCATATAAAAACTTTATTTTTGTGGTTCCTAGATAATTTCATTTTATTTTTGGCTATAACTTTTTGCTAGAAGGATGCTACTGAAATCTAGTGAAATATCTGGCAGAATTTTTTTTGAAACTTATGTGGTAGTTTCTGGAATCAACTAATAAATCTGGTGGGTCCTAAAATACTTATAAATCATGCTAGTCTTTGCTGAACATTTAAAGAAACATAAAGTACTACATCACTGATGTCATGGATATCTATTGTGACTTAGTGGATGTTCTGAACTTTCTCTCTCTCTCTTTAGTTTTGTGTAATGGAAAAGAAACCCTTTTGTTTAGCAAATGAACCCTAACTCTTTCTTTTAGCAAAGGAAAATAAAGAACTATGTCCTTGGGTATGGAAAAATGTCTTATCAGGACAGTTTGAAAGATCTAGGAGTATTTAGCCTAGAAAAGTCTAGAGACACGATAGAATTTCTTAAAGCACAGTCATACAGAACAGAGTAATTGATAGTTCTCTGATATTCAATATACTTAAATTACTATTTAGTAGATTTTAGCTGAGCACTAAAAAGAACAGCTCTACTTTATAATTTAGGATTAAGTCAAATCTGAAACACATCACTAGTAGGAACAGATTGATTAATAAAAATATTTGAAAATAGAACCAGGAACTTTGGGAATTTCCCTTACTGTGGTGTATGGACTAATAGGTATTTATTTATTACTTGTTCCATCTCTCTCTTTCCTTGCTTATTGAGAGGCTGTCTATCCTATGTTTCTGCCCATAGAACAGTCAAAAAGACAAACTATGTGTATGTGTTTGTGTAAGCATTGAACACCTTATGAAAACAACAGAACACTTTAAATTGTTATATCTTGAAGATGCTCTGTTTGTTGAGTTCCTTAGCTGAATATTTGTCTTGGAGATCTACTAGGCCTCATACAGTTCTATGATTTTGAAAAAAAAATGTACAATTGAACTGTTTATGAAAAAGAAGCCTGTATTTCCATATGCCTCTTCCTGAAATAACAATAATCACCTCAAAAAGATTTTTGAGAAAACATATGTGCACATATGGAAGCACTTTACAAATTAAAACAGCAAGATGGCTAGAGAAGTAATAAAAGACAACAAGGACAATCTATCAGAATGTTCTCTTCTGCAATCCTTTGAAATAAATGTGAGTTGTGCAAAAACATGGCAAGTAAATTGATAGTGAAACAATTGTAACAGTAAAGCAATGTGGCTACTGGGTACATTTTCAAAAGTGTTTTATACAGCATTTTTATAAATTTCTACTAGTTACTAAATTATGCTCAAGACCATATTCTACAGCTGGAAAACACTAAATATATACAGATGATGTGTGTTAGAAATAATGCTCAAAAGTAAAATCAAGTATATGAGCAGCTATGAAGGACTTCCCTCACTTCTTCCACTGCTCCTCTATGAATCACTTATATTAATGAAAATAGAATCTTAAATCTGCAAAGTAACTGAAACGATGTGTTAAGAGTAGGGAAAACAGCATCACTGAGAAAACTTTTCTTCTGTACCTTATAAGTTCATGAGTGCCTTGAACTTACATAGTTTGGAGAGATGAAAGATTCATTCCTAGATGTCCTGCCTCTGCCTCTGCCTCTGCCTCTGCATTTCATTTTATTTCTTAGTATAACTATGTCCTACACTTCACTCAGATTTCAGGACAACTCACTATAAATTATAACAACAACAACAAAACCCCAAATACCTATGTATTTGGTAGAACAGCAAACCATAAAAGCAGCACTAGAATAATATAAAGACAGAATAAAGCACTCAGATTGAATCACCAGTTGAAAAGGCTATGAAATTCAAAGGTCTTTGTCTAGTACTGAAATAATATCAGAGTAGGGAGAATGCAAATTCTTCCCCAGGCAGTGTACAGTGTACCTCAAATGACACCAGAATATGGACAATCTTTCAACTATTTTTCAAGAAGAAAAATTCTCCTTCTCCTTCTCCTTCTCCTTCTCCTTCTCCTTCTCCTTCTCCTTCTCCTTCTCCTTCTCCTTCTTCTCCTCCTCCTGGCATTTTTACTGCCACAAAAATAAATAAATAATTTTTATGTTACTAAAATATATTATCTTCAGTCAGAAGCTTCCAGTATTTACAAATGATAATTGATTTAAATCTTGCCTTGATGAATGAAAGCAAACAGCTAAAATTAATCCTTCATTCTACAATTTCTGCTGGTCCATTCTGTATTCTACAGTGATCAGTGGTCTCCTCCCTTATTATTTTTAATTTATAAAAATGATCTGTTACTTCCCCTTGCGCAGCTGTACTGGGAACCCAGCAAACCTGCAAATTACAGACAGGTTGGTACTGATGACCTACATGGCAGGTTCTTCACATAGGCTATTGCTAATGCTGATTTAATTATTTTACCAAGAAATTTAACAATCAAGAAGTTAACTTCAAATGTTGTCCTTAATCTGCAACTAGATGTTAAATAAAATTAGCATTAGAGTTGACAGGGTTTGTAGTTTGAAGAACTTTTAAAAAATCACAGAGAATAGCATAATGAATAAAGTACCACGACTCTCCTCTCTCTCTCTCTCTCTCTTTCAATCTCTCATGAATATTTCATGAATATACAGTATCTTTTAATATAGGATAGTTGCAAAAAAACTGGTGAATAAGATATAACACTTTTCTTGAGTATTCTACCCATAAGCTTTAAGATCAATTTACTAATTAACATTGTACAAAAGTCCTGGCATTCTGGAAAAGATTGAGGAAAGGGATTATAACCTTCAGAAAACAAATGGTAAATAAACTCTAACTCCAGATTCCAAGATCTCTCTAGCTTTCCTTAACACTGTTATCCTTAGATTAGTTGTTATCTATGTTATGTAAGAGTTCATACATTAAAAAAAATGAGCATTCATTTATTTCTTTTAGTTTGTATTAGTTTTTTTATCATTGTAAGTTTAATTTTTAATAAAATTACTATTAAACACCCAAAAAAATGCACCTATTTTTTCTTTTTCTTTTTTTTCTCTCTCTTTTTTTGGTTTGTATTAGTTTTTAGTCCTGTAACTGTAATCTTTAATAAAATTACTATTAAAAAAAGTCATCCTGGAAGAAGGCAATGAAAAATTATTTCTCTATCCTTGACAAGAAAATTATATTGGAATGTCCATCAGGCATCAAGTTCATCTGAGAGAGACTTTGTAAGATCAGTCTTGATTCACAGTCTTTCAGATAAATGAATACTTGCTGGTTTCACTCCATGAAAGTGAAATGCTAAAACTGGTAATATGGTGCTGATGTGGAAAAAGTATCTTTCTGCTATTAACATTGAGTAGTCTATCTTCTCTGGAAGGCCCCTATAAGGTAGCCAAGAAGAAATACTTGATGCAATTTATGGAGTCATATTGCACTCTAAAAATGTGAGCATATGCAGTTGCCTTACTCATTATTCAGTCAGCATACAGTATATGAGGGCTAGAAGAGTCAGGGAGAGAGAGAAAGAGAGCATTCTCAACCACACCCAAGTATGCATGGCATGCAATCCACTTAAACTCTTTAAATTTTATAGTGAGATCTTTAGGGATTGTAAGTAGGCCAGTGCAGATTATAGCTGATGCTCTTTTAGGTGTTTTGCTCTGCCTTCGCAAAACATTGAGGCAGGGCTCATCTATTTCAATCGGCCATGTTGCTTTGATGAAAGCAATTTCTATGCACCCCACTCATCATGTTTGATGAGTGAAATGAAGTGTCATATATACTCCATTCCACTGGTTGGGACAAGGTGGCATAGCATTTCATAGAGGGCTCACCCACATACCCTTGCCCAGTATGCTCAGTCACAAGCTTTAGGCTCAGTCTGTGGTGATCTCCAGAGGATTCATGTGCATGAAAATGTTGCCAGTAAGGTTTGTTTCCCATTTGGTCCTTCTTTCAATGCCAGCATGCTGCTGTGGTAGGCTAAAGTGATGTTTTCCGCTGGAAAATGCTATAAAACAGCCTATATGAAGATTCATGGAGAAGAAGTCTGAGGGAAGTTAGTGACCTGCAGGGCTCCCATTGACCCTTGTAGAGCCATCCCCTCCCATCTGGCCACTACTGTGTCTTCATGGTCATTTCTGTTTTGGTTGCTGAAAAGACTAGAATCTTGCATGGCAACCAAAATAATTGGTGTGTATGTGTGTGTGTGTGTTCTGGCCTAGAGGAATATCAATCTTTTATAAGATTGATATTCTCATTGGTAATCTCTGCACAGCTTGCCACTGCTCCCAGCCATGCTAGTTTCCCCATGGTAACCTTCTTTACCTGACAGCAGCTATTGCAATGAACTGCTGCTCTTGGAAGAATGAGAAGCTGGGTGAAGCTGCCGCTGCCAGGGCCAGCAGTGATACTTTCCAACCAGCAAGGTGGTAAGGGAACAGGCAGTGAAAAAGAGGATCAGAGAGATTGCAATATCTGTGCTTGGCTAGAGAGGAGAGAAACGGACAATGGGGAAAGATTCCCCTTTTCCTTTTCTGACAGTAGCAGTGAATTGTCATTCCCTTGTGAGGTTAGTGATTTTAACAGCCTCATGCTTGAGGTGTGGGTAAGAGTAATGTTGTAGGGACAATGGTTTTGGAAACAACATACTCAGGATGGGAGGCAAGCACATCTTGGGGTCTCGGAGATCTACCTAGAGTCACTTTGAAAGAGTGTTTTGTTTGAAACATTGCAAAGTGAAATGATTTTTTGAAGTTCTGCAGAGTCCTAGTTGTTACAACTTTTTCAGTGAGCAAGAAGCTTGCCTTATTAGTATGTTTAGTCATGAGTAAAGGTTCAATATGTGGTAATCTCTAGATGATTCAAGGGCATGGAAATGTTGGCAGCAGGGCTTGTATGTACTTCTGGCAATTAATTCATCCAGCCTAGGTACAGGGAGCCAATATTACAGCTAGTATAATCACTGGCTGTTGACCATGTTATCTGGGACTGCTGTCAAATAACATTTGAAGATTCAGTTTTACTACCCAATCTAGCCCAACACTATTAACTCTGAGTGGTAGACAACATTCTGAAGAATATCTGTTCTGACTTCTGCTAAGAATGTATTAGCTGAAGTTGCTAGGATTAAACATGGGGTCTTCACCATTTAAGAATATACTCTGTCACTGAGCTACAGCTCCCAACTGAATGTGTAATACTAATTTATCTGTTTATCTAGTCACTTTCATTCTGTCTTTGGCTCCCAGAAAAAAAGCTTTTCATAATACAAAATTAAAAACAAAATATGCTTTTTTTTTTTTTTTGTCTGCGCTCAGTCATTACTGACCCTGCAGTGACTGCCTGGACGAATCCTTGCAGTTTTCAAGGCAATTGTTTTTCAGAAGTGGTTTGCCAGAGCCTCCTTCCTAGAGCATAGCCCAGCTGACGAGCGCAGGAGGCGGGATTTCCGTTCCTTTGCGCCCTTTTTGGGCGAGCGCGGTTTCGCGCTTACCGGCAACTGGTCCCGTGTCTCTGTGCAAGGTGCTGCCAGCATTTTTCCTCCCACCGGAGTGAGAGTCCCCATTTATCTACTCACGTGAGTTTTCGACCTGTTGGATTGACAGGAGCTGGGGGGGGGGGGAACAAGAGCTCACCCTGTTAATGCGAAGGCTGGACTTGAACCGCTGAAGCGTCAGCCATTTCTGGCCGGCAACTTTCAGCAACATTAAGCCGCTGTGCCACCGCGTCCCCAAAATATGCTTTAGGAAATAATAAATTAAAACAATAAAGCAAGTTAAGAGTGGAGCCCACTCAATATACAATGAGATTGCAACATACAAGCTTTTCCTCTGTACATTATCCAGTTACTGTAATGACAGAAGAGTTTTATAAATTGATAAAATTCTTTTGTTTTTGGATTTTTTTTACAGCTCTGAAAAAACAAGCATTCATATCTGTGAAATACATATATTTCTCCCTTCTCCACCCAGCCAAAAATGAATAAATAAGAGATATAATATTAGGTGTAGCTTTGATGGTATGGAATTCTTATTCGTAGGATTGCTTTCCCCTTATACTATATGGGTCTTGAACTGACATTATACTCCACTCATCACTTCTAGGAACAGAAAAGCCATAGTCTACCAAGGTCTGTAATGACAGCAGTGGCACATACAAGGACTAAAGGTCTCATAGGTTTCCTTGTAGGATGTAAATGTTGCTCTTTTTTTTTTTTTTAATATTCATAGTTTCTAGTGGGTTATGCAAAAAACATCAGAAGCACAAAGCATACTTTTGGAACGACAAGTGCCCTTTTTTCACTATGTAATTATGTGTGTTGAAAAGTTAGACTAGGTCTGTAAAACCAAAGAAAATTTCATCCAAGTCTGCCAAAATCAGTGGCAGGTCAGAACTGAAACCCAGAAAGGAGGAGAAGATGCTACACAGGTCATGGAGGCTAGACAAATTAAATAATAATAATAATAATAATAATAATAATAATAATAATAACAACAACAACAACAACAACAACAACAACAACAACAGCAACAGCAACTACAACACAACACAACACAACATAAAATGTATTCAAGCTTTAACCAAATGCTTCAGCTAGCTGGCGAGGAACATTCAACTGAAAGCTGATATTGTTCAATGAGTGAACATAATATGCAGCACTGAAAACGTGACTATGCAAAATGATCTGGAGAATGTTTCCAAAGATTTCCTCCACAGCTGAGAAGGAGGAGCTGGATATTCTGGTGAAGTAGACATGATGATGGAAGAGCAATGATCAGATTTCTATTGATGACAAAATTATCAATCTCCCATGGTGGGCAGATCTTATCATTTCAATTCAGATGTATCATTTATCTTGAGGAAATTGCCCTTCCCTGCCATTGCTATTTGTCCAGAAAGCCAATAATCTAATACTTTTTTACTTTTTTTGTGCTGCATTGATTAATGAGCCTATTCATTCATTTTACCAAAAGCTTACGTAATAGGGCATTATGGAGCATTGAAAGGGTGCTTCAATTCAATAGATAAAGAACTCCCTCCAAGTGGTATCTGGGATCAATATAGTGTTTTCCTAAAAGGGGCTCACGCGTGGAATCTTTTTTCCAGTGGAGCAAAGTTGAATCAAATTGGCCCACTTCAATGCTTCAGTTTAAGGTGTCACAGTGGAATGACTTAATCTTCTGAACTGAGATATCACTTCAAATTAAATTCCAAAGAATGGCCTAAGGTAAGCCTTGAGGTGGACTGACACCAGAGGTGTCTGTAGGGAATGGTAAAAAAAATCTTGAGAGGTGGAAAGAGGGGAAGATGGGAAATTTTGCTTACTGCTTCAAGAATTCAATAACAACAAAGAGTTAAAAATTACAGATTAATGAAAGAGGGGGGAAATGCCCCATACACTCATATCCACCATGCTATTCCCAAATATTTGGGAATGAGATGGAAAAATGGATGTATGAAAATTCTAAATATACACAAGAACTGGGGACAAGTATTTCAATACTGTATCCTGGTCTACCAGGCCCTTTGTTCATCTAAATCAGTGATAATCCAGGCTACACGAAATGATATGGGATGAAAGAAACCCTTGGTTATTTCTCATGTTCTCCTGTCTTTGAAAAGAGAGGGAAATGGAAAACTGCAGCCCACACAGTGGTCCACAAAGACAAAGCCGACAATTTGCTGCCTTCACATGAGAGCAGGGAAGGCAGTTTCTGTTGCTGTTGTCAGGGAAGCAAGAAGCAGGACAGATGACTCTTCCCCTTTTCTGCTGTCTGTCTCTCTTCCTCAACCCCCACTGAATATGTATGCTGTTTTGATTTGTCCAAAAATAAAGGCAGGATAAACATCTAATAATAAATAAATATTTTTAAAAATCTGCTTCCTCAGTTCCTATATTAGGGGTGTTTGTTTGTTTGTTTGTTTTTTTGAAAGAGCCATCACACTTCTTATGCTTTCTGTCTCCTTTGGGGTGGAATATAGGTCTAAAGAGTCTGGATTTTGATGGGAATGCTCTAAGGATATCAGATGCGACCTCTCTGGGATTTGTCAGACAAGTTGTCATATCCAAGATAAAACTGCTTTGAGACATGTTCTGAAAGTTCATATTTCAGGGTTATGGCACTCTTCCCCATTCAATTTCTGGCTGCCTAGGATAGTGAAAAATTTATAAAAAGCAGTTGTAAAAGAAAATTCCTGCAATTTTTAAAATCATTTCTTATTCCATTTGATGTAGAAAATTTGCTTTAGAAAATATTTCAAGGGGAAGTGGAGTGTATGCTTTTCTTGCTCTATTTAATTACAGAATGAAATACCCAGATAATATATGTGAATGTCCTGTCTTTCACTGTAGAATCACTCTTTAGCAGTATGTAATCTCTCTGGATTCCCATACTTCAGTTAAATCCCAAGGGAAGATCTCATCAAGGAATTCTTCCCAGTGTTCTCCCCCATTCCCAAGCAGGGGTGCTGTTGCATCCCTCTAAGTATTCCAATCTTGTTGAGAATTGCTTCTCCTCTAGATAAATTCACAGAATTTGCCCACCCAATTTCCCTGCACATAAATTTATATAGGAATTTCAAAATGTTATTTGTGGCCAGTTCTAGTTTAAATACTCCAAATTATAAAAAGCCTTAACGAATGTGTTTATAGCTAGGCTTTGGGCCTTTTCGATCAAAATAGGGAAGATCAAGACGGAGATATCAAAGCTGGAATATTCATTTCCAATTTCTGTCTATTTATAAGATATTGATTGCTCAAGAAGACCATTTGTCTTCTCTTTAGTATATTTCCAAAATCCCTTCCCTATTTATCTCTGTTACTTTCTTTTCTTTCCTTGTTTTTTCTCTTTCTTCTTTCATTGTAACCTCCATTGACCAATTCAGAATGCTAAATTGAAACCAAAATGATTCCAAATGATGTTTGTTTCATAATGAGAAAGTGAAAAATATGAGATTTTTTAAATGACAAGTAATAATTGAAAGCAATGGACTTTATTTGTTCCAAGTTTCCATTTGTTATGAAATAGATGAAGTAATATTGATGTGATCATATATTTGACCACACTAAGATGCATTTTGGGTGTTTATTGGTGCATATATATTATCTTCATAGTGGCAAAATAACACACACATACAAATCACTATTCTACTTTTATATATATATAAATTTATTACATTTTCCAAAAAAGTTAAAATACAGAAAAATCAATAAAAAAGGAAGGGGGGAAATAAAGGGGAAAAAAGGGGGGAAGGGAAGAAGAGGGGGAATAAGAAAGAAAGAGTAGCTTCTGACTTTCTTTGGTACAGATATAGATTAAAAATATATATCCCCTCTTACTCTAATACCTAAAAATTTATATAAAAATAGTTTTTAATCTAATATTCAGAAAGATTCCTAAAAATTAATCTATTTGAATAATACATACAGTTTATATAAGATATTTCTATAAGTGTAACATCAATCAGCAAATCCCAAAATCAAAGTTAGATTTTTTTGAGTATCAAGCAAAAGGTCTAAGAGTGGTTTCCAATTAGAGACAGACAGTGCCCTATCTTTGAGTAAAGCAGTGAGTTTTGCCATCTCTGCCAATTCCATTAATTTCAGTATCCATTCTTCAGCAGTAGGTATTTGTATATCCTTCCATTTTTTGTGCATATAGAAGTCTTGCCACGGTTATCATATAAAGAAATACATTTCCATATTGTCTTTCCATTTGTTTATTCATCATGCCTAAAAGAAAAGTCTCTGGTTTCAATTGCAAATCTGTTTTCAAAATCTTTTGAATCAAAGCACATGTCATATTCCAATATTTATTAGCCTTTTCACAAGTCCACCATAAGTGTTAAAATATACCTTCACATTGATTACATTTCCAACAGACATTTGAGATTCCTTTGTACATGTTTGACAATTTATCTGGGGTCAAATACCAACGGTACATCATTTTATAAAAAAATTCTTTTAACATATAATTAAGAGTAAACTTTAACCCTTTATTACACATATTTTCTCACTGATCTAACATTATATTATATCCAAAGTTTTTCCACATTTAACCATACAGTCTTTAACATATTCATCTTCCAAATTAATCTTTAACAAAAGTTTATACATTTTAGCAATAAGACGTTCATCATTAGTACACAAAGCATATTCAAACTCAGTTTTCTCAGTGGTAAATTCATAGGTTTTCTTATCTAGTTTAAATATTTCCAGCAACTGTGCATATGTAAACCACTGGCAAACAAAACCTTCCAATTCTAATTCTTCTCTCCTTTTCAGGTTAGGCTCTCCTTCAGAAAACGATAAGAGAGTTACATATGTCAACCATGGTTGCTTAACCATCATTTCTCTTCTATAGAAATCTTCTTGAGGTGACAACCATAGAGGAATTTTTTGAGACAATCTTACCTTATATTTATGCCAAATTCTCAATATAGAACGTCTGATAAAATGATTCTTAAAATCAATGTTAGCTTTCACTTTGTCATACCCTAAGTATCCATGCCATCCTAATCTTAATTCATGTTCTTCTAATTCCAGTAACCTCTTATTTTGTAAAGTCATCCATTCTTTCATCCATACCAGACAACAAACATCAAAGTATAACTTTTAATCTGGAAGCCCTAGCCCACCTCTTTCTTTGGCATCCTGTAAAAGTTTATATTTTATTCTTGGTTTTTTACCTTGCCACACAAATACAAATCACTATTCTACTGAGCATGTATAAATAGATAATGTAGGGAGGACTGCATTTTGTGAGTGTAGAACTTGAAAAAGATAGCCTCCTTATAATGTAGACAGAGAGCTTTCTGAGTGTAAACAAATATCAACCAGAAATAGAGCAAGACACTAGGGAAGAAAATTGGGCAGGTTAAGGAGTAAAAAGGGAAAAGAAAAATGATTGCCTAAGGCCCTCTCAAATGCAGGGGTATTTCTGTCGTCATATCCCCATTTTCAGAACACTGTGATCATTTTTATGTTGCCCAAATATTGGAAGACAGTTCATGAGTGATGCTGACAGAGTTTTGCCCCAATACTCACACACATTTAGAACTTCTATCCTCTAGGCCAGTGTTTCTCAATCTTAGCAATTTAAAGATGTGTGAACTTCAACTCTTAGAATTTCCCAGCCAACATGATTAATTTTAACAACTTTGTCTGATACCATCCTTCCCCAGTTTGTAAAATTAATCCAGTATTCCATTTCCCATCTTCTTGACCTCACTCAAGTATCAGTTACCATTTGCTGCAAGTGTTAATAGAAATCTCTGGACATCTTTTCCTGTCCATTCATTTAAAGAGAGAGAGAGTGGGAGAGAGAGAGAGATTGGATCAGTAGATGATTTTAGTTGTAGCTGCTACATAATTTACATGAACCCATAAACTTGTTCCTTGGGTTTGAACTACAAATATGATCCTTTAACTATATGGAAATATAATGAAGTTACTGTAGATGTATTATAACATCTCTGTGCTGAGAGATATTAGATGTACAGATACCATATGGCTCTGCTGGCCACTTGGGAGAAAATAATTGTATCTGTCAGAGGGATGTGCGGTGCTTTAGGTTCCTCTTTCTCTGTGACATGATTCCCATGGTCATGTATGTGAATTAATGCCAGAAAAGCATGGGTAGATTCAATTGTGTGGGTCTGCCCACTTAATGATTCTACGCTTAGAAAACCTAATTAGTGAATATCATACTCTCCTATTGAAATCAGAAATGAGCTAGTTGTGTTTTCATCTGGTCTGTGTAGAAATCCTCCCTCCAATTAGTTTAACTGTGTGATAAAAGTCCTTTGAAAATCTTAGACTTGTGTATGGAGTGCTAATAGACTGGAGATGGAGGAGGGACAGAAATGTGCCTTTTAGCCTTGCCTTGAGCACTGTGATCTTTACTTAGCACTACATTCTAGGACTCTAAAATAGCATAGTCTAAAATAGCATACACTCATGTTCTAATTTCACAGTAATTAGAACCTTTATGCTGTTGTGGGCAATCTTTTTGTGGTTGGGGACTGCCCTTTTTAAATAATTTGTTTGATCTTCAAGAACAAGAGAACAAGTGGGATGGTGCAACCAGGATGTCAGCAGAAGGCAGCAGGGCTGTAATGTAGAGAATGTTTTATTCTCTAGCTTTTTAGAGGGCTGCTTTTTCTTTACTTGTTAGTTTGTTTCCTTTTAAATTGAGTAAATAAGTATGCTAAGTTCATTAATTAAGTCTAATGTTGGAACTATGACTTCAATAGCACTGATTCTTCAACCCTCCATAACCTATTGACCACAAGGAGCTGTGGGATGTAGATAGAAAAATAGTAATTATCTCTGTGTTCCCTTCTTGGGCTCTCCCCCAATCCAACAACAATTTGCTTTCCTTCTGTAATGCACATTATTTTCTGTGAAGCAGCTGGTTCTTATGGGCTGAGAAACATCAGTGGTTGCATCAGGAGAAGATGTAGGTGCTGTTTTTTTCCATTTCGGAAAAGCAGCTCAGGGGGCTTCTCCCTTTACGTTCACACTCCCAATGCAAAGACTGTTTAAAAGGAAAAGGAAAGGCAGGGGCTGTACCTTTCCTTCTCCCTTTACACTCACTGCTCGTATCAGGAATGCTAAGTTGAATACAAGAAGGAAAGGTGGAGAAAGGTCTCCATGCAGCGTTTGCTCTCCCAATGCAAGTGTTGTCTGGAGAGTCTCTCTGTCAAGGCAGAGGTCAGAAGACCTCATGGAATGCATTCCATGAGGTTGCTATTCCTACCAAATCCCCTCTCTTGAAAAAAAAAGTCTTTAACTGCCAGGCAAGGATATATTCTCTCTGGCAGCCCAAATGGAAATGGCCAGAGGCAAAACATCCCATAGCAGGATGGGAGGGGCAGTCCTGCAATAGACTAGCAGGAGTCCTGCATATCACCAACCTCCCTTAGGCTCCTCCTCTGTGTTAATTGGAATATTTAGTTTAAAGAGTTCATATCATTTTTTTTCATGGAAAATACTTGTTTTCATGCTGGTTCACTTTGATCCAGCTTTAGCCAGCCTCAGGAGCAGGATGGCCCCAAGGTGGAAGCTCGGTTGTGAAGATGTGTCCTCCATAAATGGTGAACTATTCATCTCAGTGTTGGGACAGCAAGGGTTCCCTTTGTCTGTGAGATTGCTAACCTCAGGCTCCTTACTTCCTGTCTTTGTCTTCCCAATATACTTGTTCTCTGTTTCTCTGACTGACTAATAGGATGTAGCTAGCTGGGAACTAGACTTTACACTTTCCCATTTATTTCTTGTAATAAATCTTATTTCTGTTGAAGTTACAAAGAGCTACTTTACTAACCTTTCCCTAGATTCTCACACTCCAGGAACACACTCAAACACCATCCCCAACAGGGATATGGACCCAGAACAGTGAGTTGAAAAATCTGTGAAAGACAAAGGAAGGGTGAGTCATCCTAAGCAGTGGATGAAAGATTAAAAACATAAAGGAAACAGCTTTAGAAATGGAGACAAGAAAATTTTAGCTAATTGGGAAGTTAGAAGCACCTTAAGTTTCCCTTTAGTCCTTCAAGAATGCTTCTGAAACCCCAAGGGATTCCCTTTCTGCCAGACAAAGAAAAGTCCATGGATAAAAAAAAAAAAAAGCCTGGGACACTTCAAGTAACAGAGCAACAAAAAATATCTCTCTAAGAATGAGTGATTCTATTCTTGTTCATCTTTGTGTCTGTGTTTTTTTTTTGGGGGGGGGAGGAGGGAGACTATGTCACAAATGGCTAAGCAAAGGAGGAATATGCATGTGAATGAAATGTGAAAATCAGAAGGCAATTTGAAAAGCAAGACATGAAAATACAGCCGGAAAATATGGTTGCTGTCCTCCTTTATTTCATAAGAAAGAGTTACAAACTGCAATGCATGTATTAGGAGATTAAGTAGATGCTAACATGACAATAAACTGCCTGCAAGAATTTGATCTGTGTAACTCTGAGAGAGAGAAACGGGGGGAGGGGGGGGAGATCTTACTCCTGATTCAGCTTGCAAAGCCAAGCACAAGAAGAGGCACTGTTTTCATGGCAAATGATCCAGGCCATCACAAGGCAGATAAAGCAGCCTGCTTGCATTGCAAGCATTATGAATCATCCCAGCACAGTGCAAAAAAAGCATACAATATAATGTAAATAAATGAAATTAAGTTGAGGGAGAGGGAGAGGGATACTGTATTAATGGACAATGCAGCCATACAAAAAGCATTTCATCAATATTATTCCAACTTGTATAAAGGAAGTAGCATCTCTCTAGAGAAAACAGATGAATATCTAAAGAAGCAAAATTTACCAAGGATTACTTAATGACGCTGAAAGTTGCCAGCCAGAAATGGCTGACGCTTCAGCGGTTCGAGTCCAGCCTTCGCGTTAACAGGGTGAGCTCCTGTTCCCCCCCCCCCCCCAGCTCCTGTCAACCCAACAGGTCGAAAACTCACGTGAGTAGATAAATGGGGACTCTCACTCCGGTGGGAGGAAAAATGCTGGCAGCGCCTTGCACAGAGAGACGGGAGCAGTTGCCGGTAAGCGCGAAACCGCGCTCGCCCAAAAAGGGCGCGAAGCAACGGAAATCCCGCCTCCTGCGCTCGCCAGCTGGGCTATGCTCTAGGAAGGAGGCTCTGGCAAACCACTTCTGAAAAACAATTGCCTTGAAAACTGCAAGGATTCGTCCAGGCAGTCACTGCAGGGTCAGTAATGACTGAGCGCAGACAAAACAAAAAACAAAAAACGGAGGAACAGAGACAGATTATGAGCAGACTTAAAAAAAAGAAAAGAAAGTAAGGGAAGTTTCTGAAGCTATAAAAAGGATTAAACTAGGAAAGGTGCCTGGACCAGATAGGTTTATCAGGTTCTTCTTATAAATGTTTTGAGGATAAACTTTTACAATGTTTACAAAATACGATGAATTATATCCTATAGGGAGGAAAGATGCCAGAGAGTTGGAAAGAGACCAATATAGCATTAATACTTAAAGAGGGATAGGATTTTACTTTAACAAGAAACCATAGGCCAATGTCATTACTGAATAATGACTACAAGTTGTTCACAATGATTCTAGCTGATAGACTGAAAATAATTTTGCAAGAATTTATTCATAAGGATCAATGTGGGTTTTTATCTAAAAGACAGTTAAAGGATAATGTTAGAAATGTGTTGGACATTTTGGAATATTTGGAGCAACATAGTGAAAAACAAGCTACATTGATCTACTTAGGGGCAGAAAAGGCTTTTGACAGTTTGAACTGAGCTTTCTTGTTCAAGGTTTTGAAATATATGAGTTTTGGAGAGAACTTTATAAAATGGCTAAGATCAATTTACAGTTCACAGAATGCACAAATAATTGTTAATGGAGATCTAACAAAACCCTGTGAGATACAAAAAGGAACAAGACAGGAATGCCCCTTGTTTATTTTGGTTCTCAAAATACTGAATCGAGTTATAAGACAAGATAAGAGGATTGTGGGAGTAAAAATTAAAAAAGAAAAAGATGTTTACAAAAATATGAAAATAGAAGTTTAAACAGAATTGATGAATAAAACAGGTTTTAAGATGGAGAAGAAGGTAAAATATCTGGGTATCACTGGAACAAACATGAACTGTATGTTGTTTCAAAATAACTGTTAAGACATGGAATGAAATTAAAAAAGACATGTTAAGATGGGAGAAACTACAACTGTAATTGCTGGAGAGAATTTCTGTGATAAAAATGAATGTTTTGCCTAGAATAATAGTTTTCTTTCAGACAATACTTGTTTTGACAACTGATACAAGATTTAAACAGTGGCAGAAGGATATATCTAAACTGGTGTGGCAGGGAAAAAAAAAAACACGAGTTAAATATAAGGTGTTACAAGATGCAAAGGAAAGAGGAGGATTGGGTTTACCCAATTTGAAATTGTATTTTGCAGTTTGCTGTTTGGTTTAGATGAAAGAGTGGGTTCTGCTGAGAAATAGAAGGCTTTTGCAGTTACAAGGACATGACCTAACATTTGGATGGCATGATTAATGTGGATTTTAAAAATCATTATGTTAGATGTGCTATATTGAGTATATTGAATACATATAAACCCAGGTTGTGCCTGAAAACACCTTTGCGGCTTTCAGCATAAGAAGCATTTTATAGACAAGAAATAATAGCAAACACAAATGGCTAACTTATCATGAGATACTAGAATTTTGTCAAGAGGAATGTAAAATAAAATCAGGATAAGAACTGGTAGCAGAGCGACATAGATGTCAATGGTTCTTTTATTTATAAATATTAAAAAGATTTAAAGTAAACAAAATAATTTATAATTTTGAACATTGTAAGACTGAGTTTGAAATAAAATTGTGTACAAATGATGAACATGTAATTGTTAAAATGTTTAAGTTTTTATTGAAATATGAAACAGAAAAACAAATGAAAGAATATGATAAAGTGGGCTAAAAAAATGTGGTTATAATATACAGATGGAACAATGGGAAAACATGTGGCTGAAAGGATTGAAATTTGCACTATGCTATAATCTTAAAAGGGATTTTTATAAAATGATATACTGTTGGTATATGTCACCAGAGAAACTTTCTAGAATGTATAAAGGCACTTCAAATTTATTTTGGAAATGTAAACAAGAAGAAGACATTTGATCACGTTTGGTGGATATGTAAAAAAGCTAGAAAATTCTGGATTAAAACATGCACACTGATTCAGAGGATTTTAAAGATTAATACTAGAAAACCCATGATCTGTTGGGTCATCATTTCAGCTGACCAGTGGAACTGCTGCCACTTTGCTGGTGGGAGGTAGAACCACAGACCATGAGGAAAACTGCATTTCCACTCCCCATTCTGGCATGTCCCCAAGGGCTCCCACCCTTGAGGGAAGAAGAGGGCTCATCCGTCAACTGCCAGCCCTACCTCACCAGCAGGCATCCAAGTCACTCCCTCATCCTTCCTTCAATGCCCACAGCTCTTAAGAGATTCCAAAGTTCTGCCTCGTTTCAAAAGCAGCCAATTACTCATCATCCATGGGGCCTTGCTACTAGCTGATTGGGTGCAGGGGACAAAGAGAGGTGGGAAAGAGGTCAGCGATATGCCCATGACAATCTTAAGACTTGGGCTGACTTTATATTAGTTTGTATTAGTTTTTTTATCTTCCTTTTTAAAAATGTTCTTTTATAAAAAGAACAGAATGAGGTAGCAGATATGAAAAAAATGTTTTCTAACAGAAATAATGAGGTGCATGCATGACTGCCAAGTAAATCCTGGGGAGAACCAATCAACACTGCTATCTACCTTCAAAATAGCTGCCAGCTGAGGCCAAAAATGCAATGCTACAGTATATGAGCTTTTGTTAAGTTCTGGGGCTATTTCACAATGTCCAGCACATTGTTACTTCATCTAATTCTAATAGATTTAAAAGAGTCCATCTGTCATGTTGCACTTGTCACTATTATTACTAGAATGGGCACCTAGTAGCTCAGACCACCTCCCCAGAAAGGTTATAACCTGACAAACGTGGACAGGAGGCCAAAAAAGACATATTGTGGTCAAATATTATCCATTTCCAAAGGCA
Source organism: Liasis olivaceus (assembly GCA_030867105.1). NCBI lineage: Eukaryota > Metazoa > Chordata > Lepidosauria > Squamata > Pythonidae > Liasis > Liasis olivaceus. The sequence goes on from CM061349.1 coordinate 40,896,248, forward strand.
CTGGACTTGACCTCAGTTTTTAGCCATACCAATTTATAAATCCAAGATAGCAGTCCTCACTCCTGAGCCAGCATTCATAAAACTCTCCTGAGTCAGAGGAATAGAAGTGACATTATTTGACCTTATCTTTTAACAAAATGAATTACTAGGGCAATGGCTAAAAAGACTGTTATCAGTTGCAAGCACACTTCTTTCACTCTCTCAAGCACACAATGAACCACAGGAATTTCCCAACTAAGTTCCCCTTTTGTGGCCATGGTGATGAAGATGATGATGAAGATGATGATGATTATAAAACAGGGGAAAGCACAATGCAGTTGAAAGCTTTTTACATGGTTGAATATACTTCAAGCAGCAATAAAAGCAAGTGGGAAAACCAAATATAAGTTTATGTTTTATAATTAAATCCTTACAATATAACATTAATACAATGTACTCCAAAATTCACAATTCATAAAATATATGAAATTCCTTTCAGATCTTATCATCATGAAAGGAATCCCAGATTATGGCATGTTAGTGTTTAATTCTAAGGTTTATGGCTACATGGCAAAAGAAAAGAGAAGCAAAACTGAAGTGGAGTCGTGAGGAAGGAGCGGCATTTGGATATTCACAGTACTGAAAGGGATGCAGAATCCTAGATCTCTCCACACAAACTATTACAATATGCAACGTTGCTTATTTTGATATTTGACACAAATAAGTGTAAGATGTTAAAAAAAGGTGCAGATCAAGTGAGGGGCTGAAGGGATTTGTATAGCATCTAAGAAGGAGGAGGGGTTATAAGATTGTAAACATCTGAAGAGGTTGAAGAGGTTGGAAATCATATTTCATAACTTTATTTTATTTTAATTTTCGTTTCTTGCACCTCTTTCCTTTTTCTTTAGATTCATCTTTTACTTTATGTAAAATTCTCACTAAATATAAACAAACAAACAACCAAACAAATAAATAAAAGAACTATCAGATCTTGTTCCCCAAATTCATGTTCTTGAAAGAAGGTCCTTGGGTATTCAGAATCTGACAGCAAGTCAGAGCCTGAAGGAGAAACTGCAGCTCTGCAGCCGAGAAACAAACTATGTATAAGCAGCACAAAGGTACCATAAAAAAAAAAAAAAAAAGTGTGGCAGCACAAACCAATAATGGACTTTGGTATAAATGATCCCAAACCAAGTGTTGTTTCAAGGTAATCAGAGATATCTTCAATTCTGTAAGATGGAGAAGTCTATATCCAGAACAAATTATTATTTATTTATTTGTTTGTTCAATTTATGTAGCTGCCCATCTCACATACATGACTCTGGGTGGCTTACAAAATTAAAAACACAAAAAACTATTCAAAAAATAGCCAAAAAAACACAACTACAAAAACATTAAAAAACATTAAAACAGTAAAAACTATTAAAATTATACATACATACATGTATACATACATACTAAAAAAAAATGCCAGGAGAGTACAGTCAATTCATTAACAATATAACCACTTTGCAAGCTCCACACCAGATCCCCAGGCCAGATGACAAAGTCATGTCTTCAGGCCTTTCCAGAAGGTCAAAAACGTCAGGGCTAGGCTGACTTCAGGGAAAATGATGTTCCAAAAGGCAGGTGCCATGGCAGAAAACACTTTCCTCCTGGGTCCCGTCAGATTACATTCCTTTGTGGGCCCACAACATGCCCTTTCTGCTGGACCTAATGGGATGGGTAGATGTGATTATGGAGAGGCAGTCCCTCAAATAACCCAACCCCATGCCATGTAGGGCTTTATAGGTCATTACCAGCACCTTGAACTGAACCAGAAGCAAAGTGGTAGTCAATGCAACTTGCGGAGCAGAGGTATAACATGTACTGATCTAGGTGTGCACATAAATGCCCATACTGCTGCATTTTGCATTAGCTGAATCTTCCAGATGATTTTCAAGGGCAGCTCCAAGTAGAGTGCATTACAGTAATCCATGCACAGGTGACCAAGGCATGAGTGACTGAATTTAGGCCTCTCGATCCAGGAATGGGCACAGCTGGTGCACAACCCAAAGTTATGCAAAGGCCCTCCTAGCCATGACAAACCACCAAACAAGAGTCATAAGTCCAGAAGGACCCCCATATTGTGCACTGGATCTGTCTGGGGCAGTGGAACCCCATCCAGAACTTGTTTGGTACCTTTGAGTCAGTGTTGACTCCTGGTATTGGAGTGTTGACTCCTGGACAAGTCCCTGCAGTTTTCTTGGCAAGATTTCAGAAGTGGTTTGCCACTGCCTGTTTCCTGGGGCTGAGAGAGTATGATTGGCCCAAGGTCACCAAGCTGGCTTTATGTCTAAGGCAGGACTAGAATTCATGGTCTGCAGGTTTCTAGCCTGATGCCTTAACCACTATACCAAACTGGCTCTACCATCCAAACTAATGATGGTAAATTCTGAGATCCTGGTGGCTTCAAAACCTAAAGCCATATCTTGCCAGGGTTGAGCCAAAGCCTATTTTTCCCCATCCAACCCATACTGATGATACCTTACTCCATGGCTATGGATGACCTCACCCAGTAGCTTCTTGTAGATGTTAAACAAAAGCAGAGAGAGTACCAAACTCTGCTGCACCCCAAAATGTAGGGACTGAGGGTGGGACCTCTCATTCCCAGTCAACACTGACTGGAACCAGCCATGGAGGAAGGAAAAGAACCAGTGCAATACAATGCTGCCCATCCCCAACCACCACAACCAATCCAGAAAGATAACATGGTCAATGGTATTGAAAGCCACTGAGAGGTCAAATAGAACAAGGATGGATGCACTTTCCCATCCCTCTGCCTTCAGAGGTCATCAAAGAACATAACCAATGCTGTTTCAGTCCCATATCCAAGCCTGAATCCTGACTGAAACAGTCCAAAAAATCCACTTTATCCAGGATCCTCTGAAGCTGCTGTGCAACCACCTTCTTAACAATCTCTCCTAAAAAAGAGAAGATTGGATACTGGATGAAAGTTTCCAACATGGTTGGGTCTAGCAATGGCCCCCTGAGGAGAGGGTAGACCAATGCCTGTTTAAGGGAAGCATGAGTTGCCCCCTCTCTTAAAGAAGAGGGGGTAACTCATCTCACTAAACCCAACCACACATCACCTTCTGGGAAGCCTTCACCAGCCAGGAGGGGAATGGGTCTAATATGCATGTGGCCAAACTCACAGTCATGAGGATCTTGTCTGCTTCATCAGGCCCAGCAGATCCAAACTCCTTCCAGATAACATGGCTAGACTGTACCCCAGGTATCTCCACAGGACCTATACCAGGGCTGGTGTCTAACTGGGAATGAATCCAAATGATTTTGTCAGACAGATGCTTTGCAAATTCCTCCATTCAGTAGGTGCACCCCTGAGTTTCCTCTACCCAAAAAGGCTCCATTCACCCAAGACAAGGCTGTTGGTCAGCTATCCATGAACACAATATGGGCGGAGAAGTACTGATACTTTGTTGCCCTTACCACCACAAGGTAGGCCTTAATAGTAGCTCTAGCCCATGTTCAGTCAAGTTTGTTAATCTGCTTCATCTCTCTCAACTCTTCTGTAAACCACATAGAGTGACAGGATCAATGAAAAGAGAGAGGTTGCATGGGCACAATCTGATCCAAGACCTCAGCCACCCACCTATTCCAGGCAGCAACTAAGTTGGACTGTGAAGCAAACCAGCAGGAACAACCCCCAGCTCCCTTTGGAACCCATCTGGATCCATCAGTCACCAGGAGTAGACCAATCAAATAGGCCCTGCCTCTCTGTGGTGGAAGGTAGTGCTGGAAAATCCCATGGTTATCAGGGCATGAACTGACCATGATAGGGGAGCCACAGAGAGCTCCCCCAATTCCAGATTACTTCGCTGCTGCTCTGACAAGAAAATCAAATTAGGTATGTGGCCACTATCCTGTGTTGGGCACTGGATGTCCTGGGATAGCCACTCTGAAACCCATCTGTGAAAATGAAGAATTTCTGGAAAAGGCAGAAGTCTGTCTACAAACTGAACACAACAAGGAAGAAACAACTACCAGGAAACATGGAGCCCTAGAGGATGAGCATGTCACTCAGAGGACAACAAACAAACAAACAGACAAAACAACAAGAAGATTATTCCTGCCACCGGAACTTAACAATCAATTTCATACCCTCCCCTGGAAGATGACATGCAGACATCTGCAGAAGGGTCTTCATCAAGTGTTCCAGTAACAGGAAGAAAAGTAGCTCAGACTGTCACAGAGGAGAGGAGTCCACTGGATGTCCTGAAGGCAAAAGGGTGTTTGGTGGTGATTGATGACTCACTTCTCAGAGGAACAGAATCAGCAATTTGAAGACCAGTCAAGCTATCAAAGGAAGTATGTTGTCTTCCAGGTGCGAAGATCAAAGATGTGGCGGAGAGGCTTAATCAAGCCCACTGATTATTATCCCTTTCTCCTCTTTCATGCTGGGGCAAACAATACAACAAAAAAGAGCCTGAAAAGCATATCAAGGGACTATGAGGAGCTAAGCAGGAAGGCAAAAGAGGTAGGAGGACAGGTAATGTTTTCATCCATACTTCCAACAGATGGTCAACATCCAATGAGGGAACAGAGCAAGTAAACTGCTTGCTCAAGGGATGGTGCAAGAAAATTTGGATTTCTGGACTATGGTCTACACTACATACAAGATGGGTTTTTGGCAAGAGATGGGCTCCACCTCACAAGAACTGGGAAGAATGTGTTTGAAACACATCTTGTTTGGGTCATCTGAAGGGCTTTGGGGATGGATGCCAATTTCTAGGACCAAACCCAAGACAATAAGGAAGGAAGTGATCAGAAGGAAGGAGCACTCATGTATAAAATAAAAGGCACAGCAAGCAAACTCAAGTTCAGCCATAAATGGCTCAGATGCCTATACACTAATGCTCAAAATATGGGGAACAAACAAGGAGAACTTGAAGTCCTAGTACATGAGGGCAGGTATGATATGTCAGTATTACTAAAACTTGGTAGGATGGAACCCATGATTCAAATATACTACTAGAAAGATATAATTTGTTGAAAAGAAACAGACCCAACAAAAAGAAGAGGAGGCGTTACATTGTATGTAAAGAATTACTACACCTGTTCAGAAATTTATGATACCAAGGATGAAAGCCTTCTTGAAAGTATTTGGTGAATATTAGGGGGAAAAATGACATTGCTATAGGTGTGTACTACAGGCCATGAACCAAGCAGAGGAAATGCATGAACTTTTTGTAAATCAGTTAGCTGAGGTGTCCAGGAAACACACCGCTGTAGTAATGGGGGACTTTAACTATTGTGACATCAACTGGGAAACAAACTCTGCAGCAAGTGGGAGATCAAACAGATTCCTGATGCTATACTGGACTTGATACTTATTAATGGGGATGAAGTGGTTGAGGGAGTGGAAGTTGTAGGAACTTTGGGAGAGAGTGACCATGTCATACTAGGATTCACTATAATGCAGGCAAAGGTAACTGAGCTAGTGTTCTAGATTTTAAGAGAGCTAACTTCAACAAACTAAGACAAATAGGAAGGATCCCATGGATGGAAATCCTAGAGAGAAAAACAGTTCAGGATGCTTGGGAAATTCTGAAAAATGAGATAAATATCATACAAATAAAAACAATACCACAGGTGTCAAGAGACACCTGACAAGACCAGTGTGGTTGCACAAAGACCCCTCTGTTAAGCTGAGGGACAAAAGGACAAATATAAAAAATGGAAAGAGGAGCTTGTAACTAGAGCAGAATAACAGCAAATAGCCTGAATCTGCAAGGACTGAGTCAGGAAGGCTGAGTCAGGAAGGCTAAGACTTGCAGCAAATGCCAAAAATAACAACAACAACAACAACAACAAAACTATGATATGTAAGGAGCAAGAGGAAAGTCAAGGAAATGGTTGGTCCACTAATAGGAGAAGATGGCAAGAAAATGACGGGTAGCGGGGAGAAGGCAGAACAGCTTAATTCCTTTTTTGCATCTGTCTTCAAAAGGAAAGAATAGTTCAACCTGTCAAAATCAGCCCCGTGGGAGAGAGAAGAAGAATGCAGGTCAAAATAGGTAAGGAATTGGTTAGAGAACACCTAGCTGCTCTGAACAAGTTCAAGTCTCCTGGACTGGATGGTTTTCACCCTACGGTACTGAAGAAGCTGGCAGATGTGATTTCAGAACCACTGAATGAAATCTTTGAGAGCTCCTGGAGCACAGGGGAACTGCCAAAGGACTGGAAAAGAGCTGATGTGGTTCCAATTTTTAAAAAGGGGAAAAAGTGGATCCAGGAAACTACAGACCAATCAGCTTGACATCAATACCTGGGAAAATCCTGGAAAAGGTAATCAAGCAGCAGGTTTGTGAGCACCTAGAAATGAACAAGGTGATTACTAAGCCAGCATGGGTTAGTTAAGAACATGTCATGCCAAACAAATCTTATTGCCTTCTTTGATAAAGAGACTAAATTAGTGGACCAAGGAAATGCTGTGGATATAGTATACTTAGATTTTAGTAAGGCACTTTATAAAGTAGACCACAGCCTACATACTTCTTGGTAAGATAGAACAATGTGGGATAACAGTACCACTACCAGATGGATTTGCAGTTGGCTAACCAACCGCACTCAGTGTGTGGTCCTTAATGGAACTACATCTAAGTGGAGGTAATTATGCAGTGGGCTACCTCAAAGTCCTGTCTTGGGCCCAGTGCTCTTCAACATCTTCATTAGGGGATGAAGGGGTGCTTGTCAAATTTGTGGATGACACAAAGCTGGGGGGAATTGCTAACACTTTGGAAGATAAATTCAAGATTCAGAAGGATCTTGACAGACTTGAGCATTGGACCCTATCCAACAAGATGCAGTTCAGCGGAGAGAAAAGTAAGGTCATGCACTTAGGCAGGAAAAACCGGATGCACAGGTGCAGGATAAGCAGTTCCTGGCTCAACAACAGTGCCTATGGGAGGGATCTAGGTGTCCAGGTAGACCACCACTTAAGCATGAGTCAGCAGTGTGCAGCAACTGCCAAAAAAGCCAACACAGTTGCTGCATCAACAGAGGGATAGTATCATAATCAAGAGAAGTGATAGTACCACTCTACACTGCACTGGTGAGGCCACATTGGGAATACTACATCCAGTTCTGGTCACTGTAATACAAAAAAGATACTGAGGGCCTAGAAAGAGTGCAAAGAAGAGCAACAAAGATGATAAGGGGTCTGGAGGGTAAATCCTATGAAGAACAGTTAAAGGAACTAGGTATGTTTAGCTTAATGAAGAGAAGACTGAGGGGAGACATGATAGCAGTCTTCCAATACTTGAAGGGCTGCCACAGAGAAGAAGGCATCAATTTATTCTCCATAGCACCTGAGGGTAGGACAAGAAGCAATGGGTAGAAGCTCATCAGAGGGAGATCCAACCTGGAAATAAGGAGGAATTTCCTGACAGTGAGAAGCAGTGGAACAGCTTGCCTCCCAGAGTTGTGGGTGCTCCATTGCTGGAGGTTTTGAAGAAAAGATTGGACAACCATTTGTCTGAGTTGGTATGAAGACTCCTTCCTTGGGCAGGGGGTTGGACTAGAAGACTTCCAAGGTCCCTTCCAACCCTATGATACTATGATTTTATGATTCTATGACTCCAGAATGACAATTGCCATTCCCCCACCCCTGCCCTAGGTTCTCAGCTGATGCCACACCCAAACCCTAACTGGGCCCATTTCCAAAAGGGGACCCCCTCCCCCATTCTGGACCCAACTAGGCCTCAGTAATACATATCAGTTCAGCCCTCTCATCCATGATCAAGTCACAAATGAGGATGGCCTTATTATTATGCATGATATTCTTAAGAACAGGGACTGATTGAGCTGAGATACTTCCCATTAGAAGAAGTGCTGATAGGTGTCCACTTCACAGACCCTTTGGGAAGAGAACAATTTAGACCTCTTCAAGATATGATGGGAGGTTTGGATTGGTGCATGAGCCAGTGTGAAGGGGTGTTGGAACTATGAATTCAGTTGCACTGACTCTTCAGTCCCTCACAGCCTAGTGACCACAATAATTTTCCTCTGTCTCGCCCCTTATTATTCATTGTGTCTAGTCTTTGTGAGAATCCTAATCTCAGAATGCTTCTTTGTCTTCCCTGTACCCTTGGACTCTGACCCTCTGTCTGATAAAATGTAGCTAGCTAGGAAGTATTTCTTGTAATAAACCTTCTTTCTATTAAAAGATACAAAGAGCTGCTCCTCTAGTCCTTGCCCACTCTTGAAGAACACATTAAATTATTTATTCCAACACCTAACACACCTGTTTTTCTCCATGAAAAAGCTGAAAACTATGCCACCAAGCCTCTGTAGTTTTTCACAGTGTTATGATCTGAAAGGTTTCCAGAGGCTGCATAAAGAGGTTGCCCTCTCCTGCCCCATGCAACTGAAATGACTGGTTGCTTAGTAACTTCTACACATACATCTCTGTGCACATCAGTTTTTCTTTACAAATGTTTGTGATCAACATGCCAGGAGATTTGGTCCAACTTCTCTTCCATGTATTATATTGCCACAAATAAGGTGAATGCCTGCTATGAGCTAAAATGTCCCACCTTTGTTGTTGCTGTGAATTGTGTTGATTTGCTGCTAAGGAAGTTATGAAAATGTACAGTTCGGAGCCCAGATGCACATTACATTAATAGCATGGCCAGTTTACATTTTTAGAAATTTAATTATAGACTCGAATGATGAGATTTCCTCTTGATAACAAGGTGACCAAGTAAGGTTTCATCTTTACCTATTCAGCTACCATCTTAAATATTTTCACTTATCCTTCGTGCCAGTGGCTGCATTTTCCTGTCAGTGAAGTGCAGAGTGGAAAAGTTCCTGGATTGCGGCTCAGATAGAAAAGCTTAAATTTCCCCTTTATACTATTGCATAGCAATAGACATGAAGGGCTCACCATGCCTGACATTAAATTTAAGAAGTACTTTGGCTTCATTGGCAGTAGCTTTTCCTACAACCGCAGCTCACCACTTGTATTCAAAATGAAAACATTCATACTAGAAACAATGGCCTATCGGGCATATCAAGTTTATCACTGGGATGGTGTCAGGTGGATTTGTGTGTGAGAGAATTGTTGCTTCAGGTTCCTGCATTATTATTGAAGCGCTGTTTGGAGTTGTAATTCTTGGAGCTGTCCAAAGAGCTAGATACTTTACAACTAAAGAATTTATCAAGGTATTACCAGCTTCGCTGGAGACACTGCAGATGGTGGAGGAAGGTATAGTCAGAAACTTACTCTCGTGACTTGAAAACTGGGCCTACCTTAGACTGGAATTAACATTGCAGGCATGTTGGAGAGTTCAGGCAGCCTGGATTGCTGGAAGGTTGAGTATTCAAGCCTGGGGAGCTATAGTGGAGGGCACGGGCTGGAATGGGAAGACAGCACAAAGAGTCAGTGGAAAGGACCACAGTGAGGGTGGGCAAGGTTGGCCAAAGAGTCTCTGGAGACTGTGGATAGAACGTTGTGGCGCAGGCTGAAAAATCTGAGCTCCCAAGTTGGAGACAGAGTCTGCATAGGCTTGCGAGCACCAGCACCACCACTGCCACCAACACTTAATGGATCCAACAGAATTGGACAACTGTGTCCTATCTTTAACTTTTGGGGAAATTTATTAAGAAAGTGATGGGGCTGCAATTGGAGAGTGCCGTGGACCAAACAGATTATCTGGATCTTTGGATTTGCCCATGGGAGGGAAACTGCATTGGCTATTCTCATGGATGACTTATAGCAAGGCTTGAGTGGAGGTGGCACTACCATCCATATCCTCCTAGATCTTTCAGTTGTTTTCAGTACTGTTGACCACATTATCCTTCCGGACCATCTGCGAGGGTTGGGAATTAGAGGCACAGTTAATGGTGGTTCTGCTCCTACCTGAGCAAGTGGATCCAGAGGGTGATTGTGGGGAAGTAGGGAGAAGTCAGACTCATTGGCACTTCATTTTGGACTGCATCAGAGTTCAATCCCTTCCCCTTTCCTGTTCAACATCTGCATGAAACTACTGGGCAAAGTCATCTGCCAGTTTAGGGTAAGGTATCATCAAGCTCTAGTTAGCCCTCCCACTTCTAATTTTCCCCTTTAACAACAATCCTGGAGGTGGGTTGGATTGAAAGAAAATGTCTGCCCCAAAGTTATCCGGTCAGTTTCAATGACTAAGAGTGGACTTATAGAATCCAAGACTTTAACTGTACCACAGAATGACTCTCCATCTTGTACCTTGAATCCTCCTTCCTAATTTAATCCAGAGGTTATGAATTAAAAATATTCATCCCTGTGCTAGCAGAAGAAATCTGCAAATGATTGTGACATTTGGATCTAAAGGTTTCAACAGTCAGCTTGATCATACAGATAAATGAAGTTGTGCTAATTTGGGGGGCAGCCTTTTTATTTCACTTAGAATAGCCATCAGTAGATAAAAATAGCTTTTCTTTCTACTTCTGTTTTGCCATCATTGGGTATTAAATGCAAAGAAAAGGAAGAGTGCTTTTGAAAAATTTTTAGCATATGCAGTTGTCTATCATTCAGGTATATCAATTTCCTCAGACAAGCAGGTTGAACAGTAGCAAGTCTCTGTATGAAATTATACTTAATAGTACCATGAAAGGATAGACTGTTATTGCATTTTCAGGAAATTACTGGGATTGACTATTTCTACTGAAGCTTCAGGCTAAGTATTAATCTGGTGGTCATGGCCTGTTCTTGCACCCTTCCAAGGTAGGAATGAGGAAATACTTGATTATGTCATACTTTACAAAGTGACCTAGAGCTATGACAATTCTTCCCAGAAGCTGCCTTATTTGCCACAGAGCTTATGAGTCTTTGAATAAAAGCATAAAATGTAATTCATCAGCTCCTAAAACTATCCATAACTTGGTGGCCATATTTTTTAAAAAATAAAATAGAGAAATATCATATGACTCCTGCTGTAAAGGATACCTGTAATCTGCATTATTACTCAAGAGTTTTTCTCCTCCTTGTGTTGATCTAATGAGACATGTTAGCATTTTAAGCCTGTTTAAAGATTGCTTGCAATGTACGAACACATACATTTACTTAACTATAGTAGAGGAAAGAATATTTATCTCAGTAGCTTCATGCATAAGGTTGTAGGAGTTTGGTCCTGAATGATATACTTCCAGGTCTTCATATTGCAAATTTGCTCCTGTGCATGAAGTGAACATTTAGCAATGTGGTGAATCAAGAGACTCTCACAGCTCTTGACATATTTAAGAATTGTGGGGCATCCCCGATTTTTTGTTTTGCAATTCTACAGACAAATCCTGTGCAGATTTATTTGTAAGTAAACCCCACAGTACAGAGCTTTTCAGATACAACCAACAAATGACCTGTTATATAAATCCACTTTAATCTGGAACAAAATGCTGGGCACAGCCAGGTGATTGAAGCCTGTTCATTATTATGTGTGTACAGGTATGCTTGATGTATGTTAAAAAGGCACAGGGTTTTGATTCCCCAGTCACACAGGCCATTTTAACTCTCCCTGTGGACACCTTTGTTTAAAACCTGAAATGTAGAAGAATTGGTGCCATGCAATTGAAGCATCCCCATTAAAGTCCCATTCCCAACCATCGCATACTCTTCATGGTGGAATATCCCCAGAAAATGGACAGATGAGTATGAAACATAAAGTCGTGAAACTGACAGAGGCAATAATGACTATTTCAGGCATGGCTGGATCCATAAAAATGTACCTCATATATTCATAATTATTACCAACACTGAAAGAGAAGGAAGAAATAACCAAATCTATGGATGAATTAGGCTGTTTGTCCAACTGAAGGTGACACTCTATTGTTTAGACCTTTTTAAAACAAAAAAAATAGTAAGCAATCATTATAATTTGATTTCCATGACAATTCTTTTGGCCTGAAAATAATTAAAATAATGCAACTCAAAATACTTTTTCCCCCTGCTAGTTCTCCTCTACAATCAATTATTTCAATTTTACTTTATGTAGGAGTTTTGAAGTATGGACATTCTTTACTTAGCAAAGAAAAAAATATCTTACAACTACTTGCTGAAGCTTACAAGTGTTAACTGTAAAAATAAAAATGAAATTTCATTTCCAGTTTTTTTCTGGGTGCAATTCAAGGTGTTTGTTCTCACCTTTAAAGCCCTACATGGCACAGGGCCGGGTTATTTGTGGGACTACCTCACTCTGAAGGTATCTGCCCACCCCACCAGGTTGGATAGCGTGGGCACACTCCAGGTCTCTTCCCTGCCTTCTAGTGGCAGAGATAGCATTGCAAGAGCATGATCATTATTTCATTATTTTCCCCTTGCCCTCCCCTGCAGATACCTCTTCATAGAGCATCATCAATAACACTACTACTCTCATTATGAAATTATTGGGAGTATTCTTCTCCTAGAGAAGTTTGAAGGAACTATCTGCCTAATTCCTCTGCCTAAAGCAGTGTTGCCCAAACTTGGCCACTTTAAGATAAGTGGACTTCAACTCCCAGAATTAGTGGCCAAGTTTGGACAACACTGGCCTAAAGCTTTGATGATGAGTTCCAAAAAGTCATTTCTGCCCACCTCCCTTTCAAACAAGGCTGCTTCTCCATAATCTCTAAGGGGGTGCTGTTCTGATTGTCTTTACCCCATGGATGACAAAACCTTTCCCTCTTGTACAGTTTCAATCAAGATTTAAACCATAAAAATTTAACCAAGTACAGTTTGCTTTATAACAAAATCTTCATATTCCACCCTCCAGTAGAGGTTAACAAATAGCCTATGATTATCAAGCTGAGGAAATGGGATGCAAAGACAAGAGAAGGTGGTCGAGAAATGATCCATTGCAGCTGAACTGTCCACCCCTACAGAGATTAATGCCCATGTCTCAGCAGCATGCTGCAGAGAAAGAAGAAAATTTATAGAATGAACAACTGCTAACCATGACTTATAGGACATTCATTGTGTAGGGGGATGAAATGAGTTGTGGAATGCAATCTGGGGATGATATAAACCACAAAAGCAAAGTTAGTCTCCAGAACGCATAATAGGCTTAGAGCCAAATAGGAGGGGGGTGGGGGAAACAACCTAAAATCATGCTTCCTTCCCCCCCCCCCCTTTCTTATTTTGTAGTTCTGCAGAATATCTGCATTTGTAGCTTTCATATTTGTCTTTACAGCATTTTCATCCTGCTTTTGAGACACAAAAAATTTCCAGGGAGGCTTACATACAATCTGCAAAAACAAATACTCCTTGCTTCAGCCCAAAAGACGTAACACAGAAGGAAAGATGGACGGGGGAGAAGAGAAAACCACCTAACTATAATCAAAGTTGTTTTCCCATCTTGGTCTTCCAAGGAAGGAAGGAAGGACGGACGGACGGACAGCCCTGTTAATGAGTTACTAAATTTGAATGCAGAAAAAATAACCTGGGAGGTGATGGTGGTGGACAAACAAGTAGTATCTCAGCAAAAAAAATCCATATCAGAAGAACCTAGAACAAGTAGATCTTGTCTTTATTTATTGAAGTAATTGGAATTTCCTTCCAAACTTGTATACTCACCATATTTTGTTCTTGAAATACTGCAATTTAATGTAGATGTCAATTAAAATATACAGTAATTTTTTAAAGGAATAAGATGAAGCCATAACACCCTGATATTGATGACTGGAAGGTACATTCATATTCTTCATCAACCTGTAGCTGAAGCTACTGACTGGGGGTTGGAAGATAGGGACAGCTATGGAAAAGGCCCCCTCTGTACCCAGAGGAACAGAAAGCTGCCATGAGAAGTAATAATGTTTGGAGGGCACTGAAGAGCTGGTTTTGATCTACCTGAACTAGCATAACATTTCTCTCCTACATTGTTGTCAGCCCTGATATATTCTCCATTTCACTGTTTAGAGGAGGCAAAAATTATGGCATTTTCATGGTTTAGGGAGTGGGATATAACAGGCAGCAAAAGGAGGGTATTATTATTATCTGGTGACCAGTTATTTTCTCCCAGAGATTTCCAGGAGGAACATACCAACATGATGCTGGTTGTAATGCTGAAAGTTTAATGATTTCGTTTCATCATTCTTTGGACCTTAGCAGCCCCACATTTCTGAGATACAAATTATCCTCTGAGAACTTTTGCTCAACATTATGTTAAATGAAGCAGTTATTTTGAGTAAACAAAGATGCAATAAGGTTGTAAGTAATTTATCATAGAACAGTTCTGATTCTATTCTTCAGTTCCTTGTTTTTGTTGAAACGGGATTTTTTCCTCCTTTCTTTCTTTCTTTCTTTCTTTCTTTCTTTCTTTCTTTCTTTCTTTCTTTCTTTCTTTCTTTCTCTCTCTCTCTCTCTCTCTCTCTCTCCCTCCCTCCCTCCCTCCCTCCCTCCCTCCCTCTCTCTCTCTCTCTCTCTCTCTTTCCTTTTTGAGGAAGATCATTATCCTGTAGTCACATCTTTGTAATCTTCTATGCAAGAACTTGATCAATATTCTCCGGAAGGTCTGTATATGGATCAAACCTAGAAGCACAATTAAGAGATTTACTGTATATCTGATACACTTTTCAACCCATCTGAAATCAGAGAGATGTATGTTCTTCACGATTAATTGTGTGTCACTGATTTCAGTAGATTGGACTGATGATAAATAGTCTAATCTGTGTATGACAAAGTTTGGTTCCAGGCCACTACATTGGCTAGAATAGCTGATTTTCTTCCCTTAAAAAAGTAACCCAGTTAGCCAGAAGGCAATCTATATAACATGTATATTAAAGCAGTGGTGAAGGAATCACAAGAAAGTGATTCTACTACATAGGGTGCTGTGTTGCATTATCACAAAGTGAACTGAAACAACTTTCTTTGTAAATGTTCGGAATTAAGTGAATGTACAGCTTTTAATGGTTTATTGAATTTTTCATTTCTTTTTTCTTAGCCATAGTAATGGTAACTGTGGCATCACTGATTTCTGGGGATTTAAAATTACAAAGACAGAGTAGCCAATAAAACATTAATAAGACTAATGAATCCTGATTTCAGAGATGGTTGGTCTGGAACTAAAAAAGCTTCTAAAAATGTCTTACTGTGTTATGATTCTAGCCTACCAATATATGGATTTGTCATGCCATTGGTGAAATGAAATTGTACACCAGATAGCTCAACAGAAATACAGCAATCATCCTCCAGTCATAATGATAGGAACATATTTATGGCCTGAGGGAAACATCACACCATTCCTCTTTCTTTTCTATTATCATGCAAATACTGTTAGCCCATTGAAAAACCCAGTGATACATAGACACATGCACATATACACAGGCTGTGCAATGGGCATGACTTCAAAAAGCAACTATGGGGGTACAAACGTAGCACTTACCTGCATATCTTTAAAGCAGTTGTATCTTTTCCCAGGATCTTGCAAGTTCCACTCTTCGTTTAGATGAAAATGCAAAGCACTGCACAGACCTAACACCTAAGGATAGTGTGAATCCACTATATTACCCCCTCCCCCCCCAATCAGGGATCGGGGAGACAATTCTAAGCCTGAAACAAAGGAAGTCTTTTGTGGAGTCACATACCAGCATTGCCTCTTTCCCAACTGTACAGTGCTGCTTGTTTCCCTATATAAAGAGGAGTAAAGCAGGCCTGTTCATTTCTTTTCTGCCTGGCATTTCAGAAAGAAGACAGAGATCTTCTAACCCCTACTCCAACTCTAATTATCCCACTCTTTTCTCTTTGATAAATATCCATATTTTGGGTGGTTGGAACACCCAGAAAAATGCATTATATGGGAAGTTGGGCTGGGAGCAAGCACTCCATCAGATATTTCACAGGGAGACAGGGTAGTTCATAACATACTATCAGTGTTTATGACATACTATGTGGCCTAGTTGCTAACCAGCAAGTAGAAGAGCTTCCTTCCCCCTCTTCCACCAGTGCAATCTGATACAGAACAGCTAACAAAGTATCACCAAATTGTGTGTGCGTGTGTGTGTATTCCACTAATATGAAGAGAAAAATAACTGAGTAGCACCACTAAAATTGGAACCAGAACAAATTCTAAAAGGATTTACGGATGGAGAACTGAAAAACAGAGAAAGGAAAAAATGAAATTATAATTTTACTTTTCTGAATTTTTTTGGAGGAAGAAATGAGTTAGGCACTTGTAGTGTCAACATTTTCATCAGAATGGCAAAAGAAATTTAATAATGTTGTGCTACAAGTTCCCTGCCTTTCGTATTTGTATGCTGTAATTATTAGCTATTTATATGTATCTTGGAATAACAAGTTTGATGTCCTGTCCTGGTAAATCAAGGCATGTATAAAACAAAGGGTCATTTTTTGGGATCCTGTGATTAGGTTAATACAAAATAATATTTTTTCTTTATGTCTACTGGATACCTCAGAAATGTTTAATAAAGGTTGGCTGTAATCACCCTGCTGGTGGAGATTAGAACATTAACCTATATATGTATTGTCGAAGGCTTTCACGGCCGGCATACGAAGGCTGGTGTGGATCTTCCGGGTTGTGTGGCCGTGGTCTGGAAGTTCTGTTTCCTAACGTTTCGCCAGCATCTGTGACCGGCATCTTCAGAGTGCAGGAGCACAGACAGGAGCAGTTCTCTCTGTGCCCAGGATGGTGTGACCCTTTTGTGGGTATTTATAGAGATGTGGAGGGGGGGGGTATGGGGTGTTAATTAACCTATATAGTTTAGTCTTGTCCTATTATTCTTGTTCTATGATTTGAAATCATCCAGACTCTTAACATGACTCTGGATCACTTGCTATACGCCAAAGAAGCATGTGAACTTCTTAGGTATATCCTCAGTATTTGGAAACTATCAAAACTTCCAGAATTTTGGATGGGGGGGGGGGTATGGGGGTTGGGTAAAAAGTTATTATATAATACAATAGTTATATGTGCTGTTTGTTAACATTTGAATTAGCGTTTTTTCAATAAAATATAAGAAAAAAGACTGTTGAATGATACTGTATGGTCTGAGATTTTGGAGTTGTTCTGTATAAACATTATTTCCAGGCTCTTCCCCCCCCCCCCTTTGTATAAATTGCTATATCAATTTTGAGCCTGCACTGATCCTTTCATATTATTGTATGCATTTGTAATTTGTTGTTGCTGTTATTTTAGCCTAATATATATATATATTTTTTTAAAGCAACCCAATACCTGCAATTGTGTGATCATTTAGGCTTTCCAGGAAATGCTGTGGATCAAGAAGCTCCTTGGAAAAGAATTCTGCATTGTTTTTATTTATTTTATTTTATTGATTTGTAATTATTAAAAAAAACCTAAAAGACATTCTTCTTAAAATTATGGTAAAGTTTAATTCCCCTCTCCCCACAATATGGAGTTGTTGTTTTTCCTGATAATGCAAACTATAGCCAAACTTTCTTGGAAGTTACTATTCATCTTCCTCCCAGTTTTATTTGGTGCAGAATTCCCAAATTCCCTCCCATCAGCCTTCATAGCATAAGTCTTTTATATTCCTAATGTATACTGGGAAGAAGGTTTTGAAAATGTCATGTCCGCTCTTTCATCCTATCATTACATAAACTTGCTCAGTATGTTTAAATAATGGATTAATTAGTATAACCCATATTGTATTGCAAGTGTCAGAAGAGAAAAATGGATGTGTTATGTTAGTTCTATTTACTGTGCTTTCATTCACCAATGAAGGCTCTTAAATAAAAAGTCATGTATTAGACGTTTTAGCCAAGGAATTTGAAATATAGCTGACAGATGACAAGACAAAAAATTATTACTTCATGTTTCATGACTGTGAGAGAAACGTTAGATCATAAGATTTTTCTTAATGTACTCTTTAATGCTTCACTGCCATCAACAATGCCATGACACTTAAGAGCAGACATTGCCATCATAATTTCTTCAAACTACAAAATTTGTGACTTTTTCAACTGAATAATATTCTGTGGTGGCAGGTGGTATACCAGAGATTTTTTTTTTTTTAATGTCAAACCTATTATACATCAATCGTGGAAATTTTACAATGTTTTACAAAGCATAATGATCCTTTTTTTCTTCTTTTGCTCATTCGATACTGCCATAATAGTTTGATTTACAGAAAACAAATATCTGTGAAATCTTTAAAAATGTGATACTAATGTCACATTAAACCTGCTTATTGTGAATGCTGCTTCCAAGGTCAGCGAAGTGCATGGAGTAGCGCATTTTTGAATCGAGTTTATTCAAACTTATAATATCCCTTTTGATTCTTTTCCATTTTCTATGAGAACAAGAGAAAGCTCTGGAGGAATTAAAATATGACCCTTTAAACCTACCTGTAGGTCATGCTTTTGTGAAACACCAAGTTCCACATATCTGCCATTCTTATTTGTTCCTGATGTGTGATATGTAATATTTCCATCCATCCATCCATCCATCCATCCATCTTTTTTACCCATTCTAATAAGACTTTGGTTGAACTGCTTCATTTTACAGGCTACAAAATTAAACAGGATTATATATACTCAGGGAAAAAATAAAGCTCCCTATAGTGAGGGCGGTGGGAGACAGACAGACAGAGAGCACAGAAGGAATCAGAAAGTCCATTTTGTATTTCTCGTCATGTTGCCACCCTGACATCTCTAGCTGGCAGTTAAGGGGAAAGAAAGATAAATTATTTTACTATTGAAGGAAACAGAGATGGATTAAAGAATAACAAAGTGGTGGAGGCTGAAAAGATGAGATGTGTTCTTAAATGCTTAAATCTGAAGCATTTGGGAAGACATTTTCTGGGACTGGAAAACTCACATTGAGTTTGAATGTTGGTCTCCTTGTATTGAAATCCAGCCCAAGTGAATGTATATTCACCTCTGCTGTCTGGAGGTCTATATTTGTTTCTATATTTATATTCTATTCTTATTTATAAGTGTATTTTATACTTATGCCAGTTTTTCCCCAATAATTTCAAGGAACTGTATTAATCTATTAAGAGACAGCAGCAATGTTATCTCAAGCTGGATCCAAAAAAACAAATCGGGAATTTAGAAATTCTAAAATCAAGGACATGACTATTATACAACCCAATATTCTTTTCTCACTTAATTTCACAAAACTTCCTCTTTCCTTTTTTATACTTAATTGACCAATGGGAGCAGTCAGACCAATATTGCTGTATATGGAAAGGTAATCTATTTTTTTGTCCCCCAACCTCTGCAGGGTGGTGATAGTGGTGGAGTAGGAAAAGATACAAGGAGATGAAACTATTTAAAACCATTAAATAAGAGACTTCCACATAAAACAATGCTGCATGGTATTTTTTTAAAATGTCTTTCTTTGAAAACATTGAGGGGCAAGAAACAAATCTGAAAATTAATTGTCTCTCATAGCTTTTGGGCTTCTCTGATCACCAATGTAGCATAAAGTGTAAAGCACAATGTATGATTCTGAACAAAGTAGGAAATGTCTGCAAGATCATTGTCAAAGAAATGTTGTTTACATTATAATTTTATGTACAATGTCCAGGATCTTTAGTGAAACAAATTGATTCTACTGTCAGTTGGAGGAGTTGCGTGTGCTTGGGGTATGTGTGAACAGCAAAAAGATGAAGGGTTTTAACAACTCAGGTCTTTAGTAAAAATGCATTGGTGTGTTTGTGTGTATGGGGGGGGGGGGGAGAAATTCACTTCTGAAGCTCAGCTGCTATTGTAATCCATCATTTCCTCTTGTACTCATAAATCAATACAATTCTACTCCCTTTAGAATAAACTGAAAAAGCCTTTTCCTCTTTATTGCAGCTAGAATCAAGAAAAGAGACAGAGTTTTATGAATGGATATAACTCATGGAATTATATCAATCTCCATTTTCCTCATTTTCCCTCTTCCTACAGCATATTTCACTTGTGGAAGATTTGGCTTTATCATCTCAAGTTTTTGCCCAGCAAGAATGGTATGTGTGTGTATCTATTGGTAAGTGTGTTTTGTGTGAATGCCCTAAGAAAGGATATTACAGGAATAATGTTAAGCATGCTTATTCATAAAGAATTGGTATTGCAATTAGTGGAGTTTGCTTATCAATAGAAGAGAATATGTGTAGCTCAGGGTTGAACTGTGGAATCCCTGGAGTTCTCTGAGCTTGGCTGTTTTCTTGCAAACGTTTTTGCAAACGTTCAGTGAAGATGTTACCTAGCTGGGTAATGAAATGTTTGCAAGAAAACAGCCAAGCTCAGAACTCCAGGGACTCCACAGTTTGCTTATCAGTTAGAATGTTTCAAATGCAACCCCCACCCCGCATTCATATATATGAACTACAGTAACTTCTCTTTTAAAATGATACCATATTAAGTACTTCTTTAATGCAGAATTGGCAATAGAACATGAAAGACAACTTCTCTAATTATTAGAATCAGGGGTAAAGGAATATTTTTTTCCCCTTGACTATTGGTTATAAGGGTTTTTGAGGATATGATGTCTTGGAAAACTTTTTATGATATTTCTTCATCTCATCTTGTGCTTTAATTCAGAGTTCAGAAAAATACCACTTTCTCCCATCCAATCTCACATGTTATACAGGATCATGAACAGGTTTAAAACCGAACAACAACATAGGAGAAAATAATAATCAGTGATAGTTTGTCTTCTGATGTAGCACACAAATTAAAATAGGATTTTAATTTATTAATCACGGTTATATGTGGAGAAAGAAAGGGTTGTCTATAGACAATAATATAGGTTGTCTATATCTATAATGTTAAAAGTATTGCTAGCATTCTTAAAGTATCTCTAGGTTATCCTTTTGTAGCTAAAGATTAGGCCAATTGTGGAAGTACTGCTGAGCAAGGTTTGAAGAAGCTCAACCTGCAAAGAACAACAAAAGCAGAAAACAGGATGTGGCAGGAAGGAGCAGGAAAAAAATAAGTGCTTTCTTTATTGCCCCCCTCTGCTTCTCCACTGCCCAACTTTATTGCAATTAATGGTAGGGCTGGCTTTTATGTAGGTAGAATAGAAAAGACCACAATAGAGACAGCCTTTACTGTGAATAAGTTCCACTTGTAATTATGCAAACTCCTACTTCATCTAATTCCACGACAATGATTTCAGTGGCTTACCTAAATACATCAACTGAAACTGTGATTTATCTGTGAAAATTAAACTGTGAAAATGCAACATTTTTTTATTATACTGTGTTTCACATTGCTTATTTTTTTTTTCTTTCTATTGAAATGTTTTTCTTGTTTTCCCCCAGAAAGAAGCTATTATTGATATTTCTTATAGCGCCAAAGGCAGTATTCTTTCAGGCATACATTACTGAACAATTCAAGGCTATCTTGTAACTATACAGATTTGTTAGATTATGTAGTTAATCAGCCATTAAGGACTAATTTTTCTTCCAGGATTATCCTCTCAGTGAAATTGGATTCATTATTTCACCTTAATAGAAATAAACAAATGAATTAAAACAAGATTTTTAAAAAATACATTATATGTGTGTGTGTGTGTGTGTGTGTGTGTGTGTGTTGCTGTAAATGTCACTGGGAAACATTTGGTTTCTATATTTGATTGAACTCTTGTTTAGTTAACAAGAGAAAAAGGCACACCCATAATTTGGATGGTCTTTAGCACTTTATGAAACTTGATATTTGAAAAAGGGACTGAAGGATGCAGTTATTTTTTAGATATTTAGTCAGACTAATTGTAAGTTATTAATGGTTGTAGGGGGAAGAGATGACCATCCATTCTGTGTGTGTGTGTGTGTGTGTGTGTGTGTGTGTTGAGTTTGTGGGTTCTCATCAACCTCTAAAGTATGATAAAAATGTCTGAAACTGCCATGGCTATATGAAAAGAGAGATATAAACACTCCCCCCTCCCCACCCAAAGGAAATAACACCAGAGGAGAGAGGTTAAATATCTCAATTAGTAATTCTATGCATCTGCTATGAAGTGATGTTGGAGATCATGGGAAATTGCCTTATATCTAAGGATCATTGAAAATCTGCTCCACGTCAGTATTATATCTACTTATTTTTATTTACAATATAATCCATCCCAAGGAATGGAGATTTTTAAATGGTCTTTCAGAGTTGTAGACATGCTTACATAAAGATAGGCAGACAGACAGACAGACAGATGATAGATAGAGATATCAGATAGACCAGCTGGCAGAAGGAAAGTTGAAGAAAGCTGGGATTGGCTGCCCCTCCCTAGTGATGAAGATTCTAATGTCAAATCTTGGGTTTGTTCTGTTGCAGCATAATGTATGAAAAGGATCCTCTACAATGTTCCACCAGAATAAAAATATTGCAAAACACCTGTCTCATAAACTTGATTTATGCTAAATTTATTTTTATGGGGTGCTTGTTTTGAAATTTGTTTTGAAGTATGTCACATACATCCAAACCAAGGGCTACCAAGGACATGAAAATTCATCAAAACCCAATTGGGGGGGTGGGGGGTGGGGGGAACCAAGAAATCAGTGATAATATGGTATCATTTAAATGACAAGGAAGAAATGCAAAGGTAACTCAACTTTTTAACAAAATCAATACTGAGAATTCAGTTCAGTAATCTTGATCATTCAGGGTCCCTAAACAACCTTTGAAGGTTCATCTTAAGTTAAGTTATGATATTTTTAAAAACATCATAGTCAGCTTTAGTAGACTGGTTAGATGCCTCCTCCAATTATCTAATGTGTTTAAGGGTCCCTGGAGACTTCCAAATAAGTAGAATCCTATGGTGTATAATGGAGGAATGTTTCTTAAATAGAACTTGAGTTCTAAACCAATACATAGAAGACATAGTGATTCTCCTGCTAAAGAGATAAGCATCTTTAAGACTGCACAATAATGAAAACTCCAGTAAGTACTGTTAGTTCTGTTTGGCCTTCTCAGGGAGGTTGATTATTGGAGCAATGATCTGATTATTCCAGTGCTACTGATTGCTCTTCAGATGTCCTGCTTCAGTAATTAGAGCATGCTGACAATCAGCAGGAACCAAAAATGGCTCTGCACAAATTCCAGTGGTTTCATTCTTGTCTTTGCTTTTAACTTTGGTTTTATTTGATTTTTCCACATGCCTTTTGCATCATAGCTCCATGGGATAGCCTTTTAAGAATGGCAAGCTAGTGAAAGTACTGAGAACTGCTAGTAGCTATATCTAGGTAAGACAGTCCAGTGGAATGAATAATTCCATGCAGAAAAATTATATTGCATTTTTTTTTCTATTGATCATCATTAATTTGATAAAAGACGCTACCTCTGAAATTTATTTCATGGTAATAGAGAATTTGTAAAATTCCCATGGCTGGAATATGATGTTACACACTTACTGAATTACAAGATAACCAAGGGATATGGATAAATGTCCTGCCTTTTGTTGCATAGTTACCTCTCCATGGACTTCAGCATTCCTGGTTTCCCTGCTTCAATTCAACTCCAAGAAGAGAACTAGACTTCGGAAGGGAACTTTTCTCATTGGGCTTCTTCAGATTTGAGAAGAAGCTAGAGAGGCTCCAGAGTGGTGGATGTATAACAGAAAACATCACTAGCAAAATTATCACCTACTATTTCTAATGATTACTGTACTTTTGAGGCCTTCTGAGGCAGATTTCGGCCAAAAAATAGTCTGAGCATTAGGACTGTGTGAAGCATCAAATGGGTGATTTGCTTTGACAAAGCTTTAGCCAAATCTCTCCTTCAAAGTATATTTGCAAATAGAAATGGGAACTTTCTTCAAATCAATAACTTGGATGACTCTGAAGTGCTTCAGAGCCTTCCAAAGTGCTTCAGGGATCCAATGGCCTTTTACTGCTTTTTAGAAAATCACAAATTTGCAATTTTAGTTCTCTGTATGAGGAATGCTGGGAGTGGGGAAGGGTGGGATTGAGTGGTGTGGTGGTCTCTTTGACACTGCTTTGATACCTTCCAAATGAGGTCACCACCTCATTAAACTGTCTGCCTCTCAGAGCTCTTTTGGGGTGGCAAGGTTAACATTACTTTGGGTTTCATTCATTTTCTCAGCTCTCAGCTTCTTTGTGGCTAGTCATAAACCCTAACTTTATTTTGTCTTGTGCTCAAGGAAAGTTATGCTTCCATGCTGGTCCTACCTACCCAACAGAGAACTCAACTTATTTCTCAGCATTCTAAATAGGGGCTCAAGGCTGACCTTTTAAATTCTGCACAATTGGGAAAGATTGTACACTTATGACCATGAATGGATGGGTGCCAGGCACTGCCCCAAAGTTTTATTGTTCTGACAATGGGGGTGTGGTGGCAAGGCTACAAATCCACTGTATACCAGGCTCTATACCAGTATCTTTCCCTGTGGCTTCCATATATCTGGAGCACTGTATCTCATTGTGCCATTCTACTTCTGCTACCTGAACTAATTAACTACCTGATTAACTCAGGGGTATTGCAAATAAACCATGACCGAGGCACAACCACATTTTATCTAAAATTATGGGGTTATTTCCAGGAAGGATCAACTTGCCAACCAGTTACGCCAACCTTCCTGGCACCCCAGAAACATAGAACAGTAAAGCACACGACTGCACAAGGGAATTGAGCTTTCATTTTTCTGACTCTTGCCCAGAGATATCAAGCTTTGCTAATGTGATCTGCTCAGGCTGGCCCTCCTTCACAGGAAGAGACAAGCCTGCTATACCATCATGGCAACCCAGAAAATTAAGCAATCAGAGAGAGCAAAATACAAATCTGTGGTGCCCAAGAAAAGCAAAAACAAGTTGGAAAGTTTGTATTTAAATGAAAGACCACTTTCTGGATTGATTCAGCCAAATTCTGTATGGGTTCTTTGCTAGCTATTTGGAGGCTATTGTGCTGTCCTTTCCCCATCTCTGCTATGTCTTCCCTAAAATTGGTACAGAAGGAATATTTCAAAAATATACTGTGGAACAATCCTTAAGGGTATCCAAAAGGAACTCAGCAATACCAGGTCTATCATCCTAGCTATTTTCATCTCATTATGCCAAAGAGTAAAGCAGCTGCAGATAATCTGAAGTTTCCCCACTACAGCCCATCTATGAATCTTCTTTCAAATCAAATCTTGAATCATCTCAAATCAAACTGGCTTGCCATCAAA
Source organism: Liasis olivaceus (assembly GCA_030867105.1). Classification (NCBI taxonomy): domain Eukaryota; kingdom Metazoa; phylum Chordata; class Lepidosauria; order Squamata; family Pythonidae; genus Liasis; species Liasis olivaceus. The sequence goes on from CM061349.1 coordinate 40,921,315, forward strand.
TCTCAAATCACAAACTCAAATCAAATCATGCTCTCTTTCTCTTTGAATGCATTTTAAATTGAACCAGGGCTGCTTCGTGTAGGTCTACTAAGTATAATATAATTCCTATACACTGATTACACTCAGAAAACATGATAAGAAATGCTGCTGCGTCTTAATTAAGGTGTGGCCAAAAGCAGCTGTCAATGCCATTCTCTCCAACGTTTTAGTGGATTTTATGGTAAAAAAAAAAAAAGGTTTGCTTCAAAGATTTAAGAAGCAGCTGATTTCAGGTGGCAGCTCTAGACAAAGTCGTCTGAGAAAAAAAAGTACTACACTATAACCTGCAATGAGCAGTCACTACATATGAAAGAAGCGATAGGCAGCCAGGTGCCCTTCAAATATTAGGACTATTTCCATATATGTATGTGTATGTATGTATGTATGTACACACACACACACATGTATGTATGTATGTATCAAATTTATCACTGCCCATCTCATTAAAAAGCAACTCTGGGTGGTTTACAGAGAAGATAAAATTAATTAAAATACAATATAAAACTGTCTTAAATAAAGAATTGATGGAATTGGCGAGTAGCTCAGGGAGCGTCATTAGGGTGCCAGCCACCCCCAGGATTGATTAGAGCTCCTATCTCCCCAAGCAAGCTGGCAGAGACAGGTCTTTAGTTCTTTCCAGAAAGCCAGGAGGGTAGAAGCCTGCCACACCTCTGGGGGGGGAGAATATTGGAAAGGGTGGGGGCAATGGCAGAGAAGGGTCTTCTCCTGGGCCCTGCCAGCTGACATTCTCTCTCTAATTATATTTCTGTCTCAATTCTTTAAAAAAATATTAGGACTACAGCTCCCACAATCGGCCATTCTACCTAGAAGGCACCATTTTGCCTACTTTGAGTTACGGCTTCCCAAGATCTATTGCATTCATTCAGTTTTAGGTCCTATAATTTCAGACAGATATGACAGATTAATACATTAACCTAGAGATTCTTAAACAGTGGGTTGGAAGTCCTTCGCAGGTCACGAGCAGCTTAGAGAGAGGCCACGTTTCAAAAAGCTTATAGTATTGTGTTTCTGTGGGAAAAGTAGGAGTGCTGTTAAAATTGGCTGTGGGCTTTGCTCTTGTTTCACCTACTAGTCCCAGTGGACAGTGGCAGTGTCACACAGTTTAAGAACCTCTGGGATATATAGTTTAAAATGTAATTCTTAAGAGTAAGTGGTGTATTTATTTCTTGTTTAACTCCAACCCCAATTAAATGATTAGTTTTATTCATGGGTGAGGGGAGGGTCACACAAGCTCATTTATCATTCTAGGAGGTCATGGCACTTCAAAGTTTGAGAATGCCTAAATTAGCTTCTTGTCCCAATGGCCTAAATATGGGTTTGGACTGAAGTTCTATTTAGTCCTTCCAGCTTACAAAGCTACTGTTTCTTGCCATGATGAAACTGCCAATCATCTTGGCATAACGCACAGTTTTTGAAGCACAGCCTGCTCAAAAGACCATGAGATTAAAATAACAGGTTAGGCTCTAGGGTCAATTGTCACGCTGTCTGATCTTGCATAATACCTGCCTGCACAATTCTACCCATAATCATTGCATCTAGGCCATATATAAATTGAATTAAGGCGCTCCTGAATCAATATTCTTCTTTAAAAATCTTCCTTGTAGTCCATAAAATAAACAGCAAGACAGTCTGTGCAATGACAGTAAGGTTTTGGTTAATGATGTATAACAATGCATAGGAAGCTCTTTGGCGACCATAATTTATTACAGAAAATCTTCTTGGTGTTCTGCTCTATATTAATTATGGACATGTAGAAACTAGTCATGATGAAGGTTTCTCTGTTTTTAGCTTTGTCTGAAATATACATTTGAAAACTATGTTGGAAGTCATTATTCTGAATGTCAAGTTTTATACAAGAACAAAAACTTGTACAGCAGATAGTGCTTGTTACTTTAAGGAAGTACAGAGCTGAGTTAAAGTAATTTCTTAGATTATCTTTTTATGAGAAAACGTCTGAAGTTTTCTCTTCTATACTCAAGAAAAAAAAAGGTCACTGCTAAATTTTCTGTCTAATCTAACTGCTTTGTGTGTATGCATGTAGGGGGATGGGGGGAAGGATTGAATTGAGATTGCCACTTTTGTCCCATTTTGCCCCTGAAAATATTATGTTTGTCTAGGATAGTGTTATGTGCTAATGCATAATGATGGCCAGTCTGTAACACCAAACATATAAGCAAACAGGGAAGGGAGGAAGGGAGGAAGGGAGGAAGGGAGGAAGGAAGGGAGGAAGGGAGGGAGGGAGGGAGGGAGGGAGGGAGGGAGGGAGGGAGGGAGGGAGGGAGGGAGGGAGGGAGGGAGGTTTTGCTACTAATTGTGAGACATCTCCCCTAAAAAACTGCTGGTGAAATCGCCTTATCTGACAAATACAGTGAAATGCCCTCCCTTCTCAGTTTTATGGGCTAGCAAGAGAAGGATTTCAAGAAGTCATTTGCTATTCTTCACCTCACATAGTACCTACTTGTAACCCTCTTTGGTAGAAGGATAATTGGATAGTGATTTTTTTTAAGTTTGCATATTCATTGTTAAAAACAACCCTGAAGCAGACTAGCCAAATGTGCACTACGGCATTCAGCTCATACTTCTGTAATATCTATTTCAAAACAGATATTCCCCTTTTTAATGTAATTTGCCAAATCAAAATTATCTGAGGATTTATATGAGATGGTACGGCTGAGTGTTTCTGCTCATTGCTAACAGGTCAGTGTTGCTATTTCTGTATTTACTTATTTTGATAAATTTCATGTGAATAAAACTGTTGCCCATCCATTCACTTTGGAATAATTATTTTGGAGCAAAGCTATAAAATAGTGATTTCATTCTGCTGACCTCTCATCTTTTTGCCTGTAAGTTCTGCATGGCTCTGTTCATTGATACTTCAGCAGGAAAAAAAGTGCTCATATATTTGTACAGTAAACAATTTGTGCATTTCTCTCAGTATGTACACTTTCTGCAAGCAATTTTTTGGGGTGATGGTGGTGACTGGTATTGGGGACATGAAGTGACTGGAAACCAAATCCTCTTAGGAATGGTTAAAGGAACTGAGTATGTTTAGCCTGCAAAAGAGAAGACTGATGGGAGATAAGCTGTTATGGCAGTCTTCAGATAACTAAAGCATTGTTATATAAGAGAAGGTTTTAACTTGTTTTCTGTTACCTTGAAGAGCATGACTTGGTAAAAACTATGGGGAAATAGATTTAGGTTAGATAATAGGAGTAATTTCCTACAGTAAGAGCTATTAACCAGTGGAGTAGGTCGACTTTATTGAAAGTCTCCAAACCAAAGCTGGAGAGCCATCAATCCAAAATGCATTAGCAAATCCTGCCCTGAACTGGGGTAGGATTAAATAAGGTACACTACAATTGCATTCTTTCACACACACACACACACACACACACCCATACATCATTGGAAACAAAACTAAAATATGGTCTATTCTCCACACAAGTCCTAAAACTAGATAGTGAGAACTCAATTAAACAAATGAATCAAAAACATTATAATTGTTCAATGTATTGTCGAAGGCTTTCATGGCCGGCATACGAAGGCTGGTGTGGATCTTCCGGGCTGTGTGGCCGTGTTCTGGAAGTTTTGTTTCCTAACGTTTTGTCAGCATCTGTGACCGGCATCTTCAGAGTGCAGGAGCACAGACAGGAGCAGTTCTCTCTGTGCCCATCCTGGGCACAGAGAGAACTGCTCCTGTCTGTGCTCCTGCACTCTGAAGATGCCGGTCACAGATGCTGGCGAAACGTTAAGAAACATTATAATTGTTCATTTATTCATTGAGGAAAATGATCCACAGAGGAGGAGGAATAATTTTAAAGTATTTTTTTCAAGTGATTATGTGCCATCAAATCAGTGTCATCTCTTAGCAACCACATAGGTAGATTTCCTCCGTGATGATCTGTCCCTAACCTGGTCCTTCAAGTCTTCCAATGGTACACCCATCACCAGTGTAGCTGAGTCCATCCATTTTTTCAAGTATCAAAGGCATTATTGCACATCCATTAATTTTTTTAAAAACTCTATCTGTTAGATACAAAAAATATGAGCATGGTGTGATATTGAAGTACTATTTCAAGGGGCTCTCCTAATCCCTAAAGATTCCAAGTATTTTTTTTTTTTATTCCAGACACCTATACTCTATGGCTGTACAAAAGAGGTCCCTGATGGAAAATGCATTAGAAATGAAACAGACTTTTCAGCACATGGTAAGAAAAGTAGCTTTTGAAATATGTGCACAGATCTTTTTGCCCACTGCACTAGATTTTAAAGGCCATGCTATTGAGCATCAGACTCTACTTTCATGATACCTTTATCACATTTGTATGAAATTCTGTTAAAAAAATATACACTTAGTGGAAGGAAGAATGTTCACTTCCCACTACAGTTATGTCACATATATTAGTTTTGAAATTCAACACAAATATGAGTTTGGTTGCTTCCTTTTTGAAATGTACACAAGTTGTATTTAGCAATGTTAATTCCTGTTACTGCTTTTCCTAAATATTATGCTGAATTCTGCCTGTGTGAAGAGTAATTCCCTCCTCCTCTTCTGGTTGTGATGGTGTGGGAGTGACACATGTTATGTGGGCAATAAAACATATGGATCCCACCCACAGACCAATCTGTGAAATCAAAAATATCTGTCAACTGGCTATTAGTCATGATGACTACATGGAACATTCACCTTCAGAATTACTGTGCCTCTGATTGAATTAGTGATGCATTTAAGAAAAATCTGCAAAAACTCCACACTGGCATGATTTGCAACTTTGGATAAAGTCCAAAGGCAATTGTCCTCCTCTGGTTAAAAAAAAAAGAATCTGCATAAAATCTCACTTGCTGATGAAAGGCATTTTCTACTAAGGATTGTATGTGTGTGGATAGAGGTAAATAGATGGATAGATACAAATACAGTGTATAGAAAGCATGATTTTAGTTTTTTGTAGTAGAAGAAATTGTACCTTATATAAATGTACAATGGTTAATTTATTTTAAGAAGACTAAACTTTCTGGACAGGTCACAAAAAGAGTTCCATACAAAATGGCAATATAATAGTTAAATCTGGAGGCTACCAGCATATTCCCCTTCATGGATCACTGCCTTGTCGTGGCGAAGGGGCTTGTGTAACTCAGTGAAGCCATGAGCTATACCGTGCAGGGCCGCCCAAGACGGACAGGTCATGACAGAGAGTTCTGACAAAATGTGGTACACTGGAGAAGGAAATGGCAACCCACTCCAGTATCCTTGCCAAGAAAACCCCATGGACAATGTTAAAAGGCTAAAAGATATGATGCTGGAAGATGAGCCCCTCAGGTCGGAAGGTGTCCAATATGCTACTGGGGAAGAGCAGAGGGCAATTCCAAGTAGCTCCAGAAAGAGTGAAGCGGCTGGGCCAAAGCCGAAAGGACGTTCAGCTGTGGATGTATATGGAAGTGAAAAGAAGGTCCGATGCTGTAAAGAACAATATTGTATAGGTACGTGGAATGTAAGATCCATGAACCAAGGCAAGCTGGATGTGGTCAAACATGAGATGACAAGATTGAACGTCGACATCTTGGGAATCAGCGAATTGAAATGGATGGGAATGGGTGAATTTAATTCAGATGACCATTATATCTACTACTGTGGGCAAGAAACCCTTAGAAGAAATGGAGTTGCACTCATAGTCAATAAGAGAGTGGGAAAGGCAATAATGGGGTACAACCTCAAAAACGACAGAATGATCTCAGTGTGTATCCAAGGAAAACCATTCAACATCACGGTAATCCAAGTCTATGCCCCAACCACTGATGCCGAAGAAGCTGAAGTTGAACGGTTCTATGAAGACCTACAACACCTTCTAGAACTAGCACCAAAAAAGGATGTCCTTTTCATCATAGCGGATTGGAATGCTAAAGTAGGAAGTCAAGGAGTAATCGGAATAACAGGCAAGTTTGGCCTTGGAGTACAAAATGAAGCAGGGCAAAGGCTAATAGAGTTCTGTCAAGAGAACAAGCTAGTCATAGCAAACACTCTTTTCCAACAACACAAGAGACGACTCTACACATGGACATCACCAGATGGTCAATACCGAAACCAGATTGATTACATACTTTGCAGCCAAAGATGGAGAAGCTCTATTCAGACGGCAAAAACAAGACCAGGAGCTGACTGTGGCTCAGATCATGAGCTTCTGACTGCAAAATTTAGGCTTAAATTGAAGAATGTAGGGAAAACCACTAGACCACTCAGGTATGACTTAGATCATATTCCATGTGAATACACAGTGAAGGTGATGAATAGATTTAGAGGATTAGATTTGGTAGACAGAGTGCCTGAGGAACTATGGACGGAGGTCTGTAACATTGTACAAGAGGCAGCAACTAAAACCATCCCAAAGAAAAAGAAATGCAAGAAAGCAAAATGGCTGTCTGATGAGGCTTTACAAATAGCTGTGGAAAGAAGGAATGTGAAAAGCAAGGGTGAAAGGGAAAGATATAAGCAACTGAATGCAGATTTCCAGAGAATAGCAAGGAGAGATAAGAAGGCCTTCTTAAATGAACAATACAAAGAAATTGAAGAAAACAATAGAATGGGGAAGACTAGAGATCTCTTCAAGAAAATTGGAGATATCAAAGGAATGTTTAGTGCAAAGATGGGAATGATAAACGACAAAAAAGGCAGGGACCTAACAGAAGCAGAAGAGATTAAGAAGAGGTGGCAATAATACACAGAAGAACTATACAAGAAAGCTCTTAATGTCCCTGATGTCCATGCTGGTGTGGTCACTGACCCTGAGGCAGACATCCTAGAGAGTGAAGTCAAGTGGGCCTTAGGAAACTTTGCTAACAACATAGCTAGTGGAGATGACAGTATTCCAGCTGAGTTATTTAAAATACTAAAAGACGATGCTGTTAAAGTGCTGCACTCAATATTCCAGCCAGTTTGGAAAACACAACAGTGGCCACGGGATTGGAAAAGGTCAGTTTACGTTCCAATTCCAAAGAAGGGCAATGCCAAAGAATGCTCAAACTATCGCACAATTGCACTCATTTCACATGCTAGCAAGGTTATGCTCAAAATCCTACAAGCTAGGCTTCAGCAGTACGTGAACCGAGAACTACCGGATGTACAAACTGGGTTTCGAAGAGGCAGAGGAACTAGAGATCAAATTGCCAACATTCGCTGGATCATGGAGAAAGCACAAGAGTTCCAGAAAAGCATCTACTTCTGCTTCATTGACTATGCAAAAGCCTTTGATTGTGTGGATCACAACAAACTGTGGCAAATTCTTAAAGAGATGGGGATACCAGACCACCTTACCTGTCTCCTGAGAAATCTGTATGCGGGCCAAGAAGCAACAGTTAGAACCGGTCATGGAACAACTGATTGGTTCAAAATAGGGAAAGGAGTACGACAAGGCTGTATACTGTCACCCTGCTTATTTAACCTATATGCAGAGTACATCATGAGAAATGCCAGGCTGGAAGAATCACAAGCCGGAATTAAGATTGCAGGGAGAAACATCAATAACCTCAGATATGCAGACGATACCACCCTAATGGCAGAAAGTGAAGAAGAACTAAAGAGCCTCTTGATGAGGGTGAAAGAGGAGAGTGCGAAAGCTGGCTTGAAACTCATCATTAAAAAAACTAAGATCATGGCATCTGGACCCATCAATCCCTGGCAAATAGAAGGGGTAGAAATGGGAGCAGTAACAGACTTCATTTATTTGGGTTCCAAGATCACTCCAGACGGAGACTGCAGCCATGAATTTAAAAGACGCTTGCTCCTTGAGAGGAAAGCTATGGCAAACCTAGATAGCTTATTAAAAAGCAGAGACGTCACCTTGCCGACAAAGATCCGCATAGTCAAAGCTATGGTTTTTCCAGTAGTAATGTATGGCTGTGAGAGCTGGACCATAAAGAAGGCTGAATGCCAAAGAATTGATGCCTTTGAACTGTGGTGCTGGAGAAGACTCTTAAGAGTCCCCTGGACTGCTAGGAGGTCAAACCAGTCAATCTTAAAGGAAAACAACTCTGATTGCTCATTGGAAGGATTGATAATGAAGCTCAAGCTCAGATACTTTGGTCACCTAATGCGAAGAGAGGACTCTTTGGAAAAGACCCTGATGCTGGGAAAGATGGAAGGCAAAAGGAGAAGAGGATGGCAGAGGATGAGATGGCTAGATAGCATCACTGAAGCAATGAGCGTGAAATTGAGCAAACTCAGGGAGGCAGTGAAAGATAGGAAGGCCTGGCGCAATATGGTTCATGGGGTCACGAAGAGTCGGACACGACTTAACGACTGAACAACAACAACAAAACCAGCATATTCACCACAGTTTCAAGGTCATTTCTTCCAGAAAAGGAAGCAATTGGCATATCAGCTAAAACTAATAAAAGGTATTCCTAGCCATTTCTAAAACTGGGAAACCAGAGAAAGTTTTCAGAAATGCTCCCATACTGGATGTCTGTTTTCTTCTGGGAGAGTATAATCCCATTCAAAATGGATAGATCAGCTCCCTGGAATTATGGCCTCTACCAAAGAGCATCTGGGTTCAATTTCATTTTTTTTGTCTTTCATCCAGACCAATACTAAATGCTGACAAGCATTCAGGGGAGCACACCATCTCATGAAGGTGTCACAGAGAAATAGATCTAGTGGTTATCTGCTCCAAATCTCCTTTTAATCTCTATCAGTTTCACGTAGATATTAAAAAGTTTTGGAGATAGAATGTAGCTCTGAGGGGCACTATATAATAGCTCCTGCTTCAAAGAGCAACTGTTTCCAAGTAACACCATCTGAAGTCTACCTGCGATATAGGAATCACAGAACTATGGTCCTGTCTTCAATTCTGTCAGGTAACCCAGAAGAATGCCATGGTATTAAAAGTGCTAGCCGTCAAGTAGAACTAACAGAGTCACATTCCTACTGTTGCTCCTCAAACAAATATCAAGCCAACTCCTCCTCCAGGAGGAGTTAGGAGTATGCATAGACCCGTCACAACCTGATACAGTTCAGCAGGCCAAGAGTTTGTTGATGCAATGGAGAGGGAGAGGGAGAGAGCGCACTCCACCCTTCCTGCTTCTTTACTGTGTGTATCACAGCAACATAAGTCTACAATAAGGCTTTAGGCTGAGCCTTATTAGATTTGAGGCTACTTTTTTCCTCTCTGCCTACCTTTTCATTTCAACTTGTATAGTTTACCTGCATACCATGAGGCCACCTTTGACACAGGTTGGAGAGGACACTTAGAAGCAATTGTGTCTACCACCTTAGTTGAATTTTAGAACTACTAAAATCAGCACCAACCCCTTCCATAATAAACATGTTGGATGGAGTGTTCTAATAAGTCCAGTGGATCCAGAAGAGGTAGACTAATAGACTTATCCAAACTTAGCCAGAAGGTAATCTGACCAGGACAGTAGAGATAAAAATATGTGCTTGATCAGAATGAAAAAAGTACTACATGGAGTATGTAATTTGTATAAAGTGTTGGATTTGTGACTAGCATGGCTGCTATGAATTCCTGAACCACTCTAGACAAACCAGATGTAAAGGTTGGAAAGGCTGAAATATCCCACCACTTAGGTGTCTCCAACACTAACTCAAAGATCAGCTTTGTCAGCTCAGTCATTAGGCAGCTCAGGGAGTGAAACCCTAAGAGAATCTCTAAACTATCCCTGGTGCTGAGACTGAAGTAAGCAGATTTAACATCAACCAGTTCTCCTACAGGTATCCTGTAGGAGTTATTGCTCTTATGGATCCATCATACCACTTCCCCTTTCCCCTGGCTTGTTCTACTATAGGAGACTCAGTGGAAGAAAGCTGGTCCCACAACAACCCATATGCCTATGTCTCTGTTACATACAGTAACTGAGGCTGGCTTTCTTATCTATGATCAAATCTGTTTTATTTGGACTAATCTGGTGTAGCAGAGGAGAAAGTCCAGGTTCTTTCAGGGGCTTTAACCAATCTCCAAGGCCTGAGAGCCAACAAGGCTACCAGAAGGGAAAGAAATCCTTACGTTTCTAATCTCCCTTTCCTGTGATGGTCTCCTATGCTGCATTTCCTATTCCCTGCAACAACCATGACTGCCATTCTAGTTTCCATCCATTATGAGACGTGATTTAATGCACCTATTAATTTGATAGTGAAGAGCACAAAATGCTTCCCTGTTCTTGAAATATTTCAGGTGTTAATAAAGAATTCTATTAATCTGTTTAGTTTTAATAATAAAAAGAAACATTTCAAAGAGTTGTGTGAGAAGTTTGATAACTATTGTCCTCCTGAAAAAGACAATGCATAGGATAGAAATGACGTATAATTTGGGGTATTGTAAAATACACGCACTTTGAATATGCATCTATAGGCATGACAGAAACTAATCCCCACAAATTTCACCAAAGAAGCCATAGCATGTCTGGAGTCACCCAGAACACAACCAGATATTAATCCCACAAATCTCACCAGAAAATCTCCCATCTGGAGTCACCCAGAGTTTCAGGTTTTAAAGATAATAGTACCACCTGAATAGGGCTAATTTAGGGTATGAAGGCCAATTCCTGGCCAATCTTGTAACATTGTAGTATGTGCCATTTTGTGGTTTGTATTGTAGTATGAATTGCTGTTTTTATCCTGTCTCTGCATTGCATTTAGTTACAGATGCATATTAAATGCTACTACTAACTACAACTAAAATCATAACTGAACATTTATTGAAGCACAGGAAATACTGTTTTATTTATTTATTTATTTATTATTTATTTACTATTTATGCCTTTATTTCTTTATATCTATATATCAAATTTGTCACTACCCATCTCATTGAAACCACTCTTATTACTGACTCTTCCTGTTATTGTCCTTATTAATATGCACATGTAGACTGGGATCTTTCCTGAATATTAATGGGGGAATCCAACTGTGGAACACAGCAAAGGCCATATTTTGAAGCTTGGGTTATTATGGCAATTTCCACATTATCTCAAGTGCCTTTATACTTCTGTGTCAGGGCTGTCTCGAGACATTTGCTGCTTGAGAGAAACTAAAATATGGTGTTTCTTCACACTCTACATTCAGCTATTTCCTGGACTGGTATTCAAATCTTATTTCAATATTGATACCAAGCAGCATTCAGCATTACATTCAAGAAAACAAGACAACAAGCTGGCTGGGGAATTCTGGGCATTGAAGTCCACATATCTTACAGTTACCAAGGTTGAGAAACACTGCTTTAGAGGGTCCGGAAATTGGTCTTCCAGTATGCTTGAATTATCTAGCTCCTGAACTTCTTCTGGTCTCTACATTCATACAAAGTCCCAACAGCACTGGCAGACAGGATCACAGGGGACAACAAAGAATGAAGGGAATCCCAGTTGGGAATCTCTTTCTTTTTTTAGCAGTCACTATATTTCCCTACACTTACAGCCAAAAATCCAAGGAGATCAAGACCTGGATTTCACATAATAGCCTGATATACAGTTTTATATTCAACTCCAAATTAAAATGTGTAACATGACTGAAAACTGCCAGTAAAAGCAAGTGCATTATTTTTATCTCTTAAATTGGAAGGGGGGAGGAGGAATTTGTTGGGTACTCATAGTCAATCAATGTCCAGTATGACCAGCGTGTGCTTTCCAATCAAAATGGTTAATCCAGCTTCAAGCAGAATTTAGGTTGCTTTCTAACTGAGCGACTAGTAGACGATAGTCTAAACAGATTGTTTTGTGACTTCTGCAGGAATGCAAACAAATTGAGCAATCAGTCCTTATTGAATTAAAGAACTGTATGGTCCCAGGTATTAACAAGATATAAAGCTGTAATTGATTAATTAATAACAGGGTATTAACAAATATGCCAAAGTATAATGAAATCATATATAAATATTCTAACCTCACAGATTATTCTATAGCTTTAGTGGCTTTTACAGGAAAGGCACTTTCTCTATAATGGTAAATTATATTTTACATTTTGCACTGCAAGATTTCCCTCTACCCCAAAATATATATTTATACAATTAATTGCTATTATTTACATCCTGCCTTTAAGGACAACAATCCTCCTAAAACAGTTCAAAAGCAATACAAGCAATTAAATATATAAATGCGATAAATAAATATTTAAAACCACACACAGAGAATTCTTCCTACAGAGTAGTTGGCGATAATGGCCCTGAAGGGGAGGAAGTCCATCTGAGCAAATATAAAATATAAAATACAGAGACTGTGGCACAAAGCAGATGCAGAGTGGCTTTGCCAAGGCTGAGAATCTGTACTTTTTCTCCTGGGCACCCTCTCCCATTCACTACCTCTCCCCTGACTTCATCTTCTGGCACTCTCTTTCTCTCCTCTTCTCTTTCCTTTAACTTTTAAAAAGGAGGTTGGTTTTGCTACTGAACAAATCTGTAGTTGCTTTTGGTAACTTCATTTCTTCAGAGGACATCTAGGAAAAGGAAGGGAAGGTTAATTGTTGTTGTTGTTGATGATGATGATGATGATTATACTTATGAGTTGTTGAATTTGATGCTGGGGAAAACACTGGCTTTGAGCTGTTATAATTCTGCCTACAATAAGTTTCAGGAAGAATGGGTAGGGGGAGAATTCTGAAATCCCAGTTTATGACTTTCAGGTCTTTCTACCAGTTATTTCCTCCTATGGACAGAGCTTATTTACTTTCTCATTCATTCACGATTGTCAGGTCTTATACAGGTGAAACTCGAAAAATTAGAATATCGTGCAAATGTTCACTTATGTCAGTATGGCAACTCAAAAGGTGAAACCAATATATGAGATAGACGCATTACATGCAAAGTGAGATATGTCAAGCCTTACTTTTCTATAATTGTGATGATTATGGTGTACAGCTTATGAAAACCCCAAATTCACAATCTCAGAAAATTAGAATAGTGTGAAAAGGTTCAATATTCTAGGCTCAAAGTGTCCCACTCTAATCAGCTAATGAATCCATAACACCTGCAAAGGGTTCCTGAGCCTTTCAATGGTCTCTCAGGCTGGTTCAGTAGGAATCACAAGCATGGGAAAGACTGCTGACCTGACAGTTGTGCAGAAAACCATCAATGACACCCTCCATAAGGAGGGAAAGCCCCAAAAGGGAATTGCAAAAGAAGTTGGATGTTCCCAAAGTGCTGTATCAAAGCACATCAATAGAAGGTTATGTGGAAGGGAAAAGTGTGGTAGAAAAAGGTGCACAAGCAGCAGGGATGACCGCAGCCTGGAGAGGATTGTCAGGAAAAGGCCATTCCAAAGTGTTGGGGACTTTCACAAGGAGTGGACTGAGGCTGGAGTTAGTGCATCAAGAGCCACCACACACAGATGGATCTTGGACATGGGCTTCAAATGTCGTATTCCTCTTGTCAAGCCGCTCCTGGACAACAAACAACGTCAGAAGCGTCTTACCTGGGCTACAGAAGAAAAAAAAAAAAAAAGAACTGGTCTGTTGCCCAGTGGTCCAAAGTCCTCTTTTCTGATGAGAGCAACTTTTGCATCTCATTTGGGAACCAAGGACCCAGAGTCTGGAGGAAGAATGGAGAGGCACACAATGCAGGATGCTTGAAGTCCAGTGTGAAGTTTCCACAGTCTGTGTTGATCTGGGGAGCCATGTCATCTGCTGGTGTTGGTCCACTGTGCTTCATTAAGTCCAGGGTCAATGCAGCCGTCTACCAGGAGATTTTGGAGCACTTCATGCTTCCTTCCGCTTTATGGGGATGCTGACTTCATTTTCCAGCAGGACCTGGCACCTGCCCACACTGCCAAAAGTACCAAAACCTGGTTCAATGACCATGGGATTACTGTGCTTGATTGGCCAGCAAACTCGCCTGACCTGAACCCCATAAAGAATCTATGGGGCATTGCCAAGAGAAAGATGAGGGACATGAGACTGAACAATGCAGCGGAGCTGAAGGCCGCTATTGAAGCATCCTGGTCTTCCATAACGCCTCAGCAGTGCCACAGGCTGATAGCATCCATGCCACGCCGCATTACGGCAGTCATTGCTGCAAAAGGGGCCCAAACCAAGTACCGAGTACATATGCATGCTTCTACTTTGCAGAGGTCCGATATTGTTCTATTTCCAATCCTTGTGTTATTGATGTCATGTAATATTCTAATTTTCTGAGATTGTGAATTTGGGGTTTTCATAAGCTGTACGCCGTAATCATCACAATTATACCAAAGTAAGGCTTGACATATCTCGCTTTGCATGTAATGCGTCTATCTCATATATTGGTTTCACCTTTTGAGTTGCCATACTGACATAAATGAACATTTGCACGATATTCTAATTTTTCGAGCTTCACCTGTATAAACTGATAGCTTGAAGAGGCAATGTCTAATAGATTATGCGCCTGATGGTACCCACTGGGAACAGAAGACAAAATAAAGTGGGTCAAGGGACTGAACATGGTTTCATGAGCATGGTACAAAAATAGCAACCTCTCTTATCAAATTAATTCTATCATCACCAATTGTAGCAACAACCATCCAGAGTAATTTTGAAGTTCTGTGGCACCAAATCTAATGAAATTAATTAATTAGTCATTTTTCTTTAAAAAAGCCCAGCACCCATCTGGTATCATGAGCTTCTGGAAACCTTTGGGAGAGCAAAAACACAAAAATCTGAAGGACATTATCATGGGGTATTGCAGGCTTTTTCTTCATAACGTCAAACAACCCAAATATTTTCTTGGGGAAGCTAAAATGATGCAGTCGTTATGGACATTTTGGTTCACATAAAATAATAGGATTGAGTTCTGCATGTAGAACTTATGCACAAGGAATGTGTGGATCCTTGGAAAATAAGTCTATCCCACTGGGGCAATATTTCAATACTATTGCATTCTATCTCAGAAAATCATTTTAAAAAAGGACACAGGTGCAAGGTATACATTTGGTAAGTGTTTTCCACAATTTACATTTTTAAATGTAACTTTCATATGATTAACCCCAATGAGCTTTATTTTCTTAAAACCAACTTTAATGCACCCCTTTTTTTGGTGGGGGGGAGTAACTTTCCTCATATATGCTATGTTAAGAGATGTTATGTATGTGTGTGTAACACAGCAAAGTTTTGGAAGAGTTCTTATCAAATGTCTGAAAATGAGATAGTAGTAAATTGATACAAGATCTATTTTTAAGCAGTCACTATTAAATCCTTATACCAATTTTTTTTCCAAAGACTAGTTCTTATTTATTTTATTGATTTATTTTTCACATTATATGATGTGAAATAATACTTTGTACTTGTACTTCATTATAACAAATATGACAGTTTTTATCAAAATAATTTTACACTAAATTATTTTTTTTTCCAAATCATTTCTTATCCTATTTTAATGCAGAAGAAATTTTATTAAAAGGGAGAAACAGAAAATAATCAGTATGAAATAAGAAGTTGACTTGTAGTCCCTTAAAACAGAGTGAACAGAGGTTTGGCTGTATGCTAAAGTGATACAGACCTGTACATATATATATACATGCAAAATTGGAACAATTGATTTTATTGCTCTGAATACTTGTTATATGGTTCCATGGGTTATGCAATTGTGATGGTATAACAACTAAATTAACAAGGTAATGCAAGATTACCTACTTTTCATCATCTTCTGTTATAAAAGTTTTGATCTACTATTCTGCACAAAGTAGGGTGAGAAGTAGCATTTTATTAGAAGCCAATGCAGATTCCTATCATCCTCTGTACAGAAAAAATCCCCAAGACCCAATTGATGAGTGGAGACCACACAATCTGCTTGAGCAAAGATCATTGAACTGTGCAGGGGACAGACCACAAGGTTCTGCCCACTGAAGGAGGGTACAAGCAATCTTTATATAGTTATACAATAAATGTTAATTATCAATGATGTTGATATGTCAATTATTATACTATTTTGATAGCAAGGATAGGATTTATGCTTACAGTATAAAATATACAGTTGAAAAAGCAAGTATCTGCAAAAGTCAGCATTTATAGTTTACTTACTTCTCATTTTCCCATCTAAAAATACTAGTATTGTTGAAATAACATGTGAGCTAGCATCTGTAATTTTCTATAAACATCTAGGCAAGCTAATAGAGCAAGTTAATAGAGAGGCTACCCTAAGTATTTAGGAGTCTTGATAGGTGTTCATAGGTGTGTGAATCTTTGGTTCAGGTTTCCTCCTTCATCTCCCCCTGGAGGTTTATGAGATTAACAAGTCAGACTTATGTTTTGGATGTCCTTCCTCCAGAGATCACCCCCAATACTTCAACTTCATAAATCATGCAGTTCAATCTTGCAGTCATTTAGCATATGGGTACTCCTGATAGATAGTGGAACAGAACCTAGCACAGAAGATGTGGCATGAGCTAGATTTGTGTATATCCTAATATGACCTATGAGGACCTTCTATAGAGGATGATGGGCTCATCAGGATACATACTTCTAGTTCTGTATCAGATTATGATGCTTGAACTCAAACTGGCTGAGTTGATACCTTACTATCATATAATACTATTCAAAATCCATATTAATATTTCTTCAGGAGCAATGAGTTGGATCCTAAGCTAGAATAGACTACTTTTACTCTAAGACAGGCGTAGAGTCATCAAGAGTTTTTGTTTATTTGAACTGGTAACAGAATGCACTGTAAAATTCTAATTTATGTAGTCTACCATCTTGCCATGATTTCTACTTCTTGACAAAAGTGTCCAGGTTCTTCCAGTTTAAACAAAGAAGTTATTTCTTGACAGGTCATATAGCCAACTGATACCATCTGGCAAAGTCATGCCTTTACCATGACAACTTAGTCTTGATGTTCAACAAGGGACATTTTTGTATGTGTGCAGAAATACTAGCATTGGCATTAAATCTGAAATATTTTGAAGTGCCTCTATGCTTCTCTGCTCTACAGTAAAGGGTTCCTATGAAACCCAAATCAAAGTAGTCAGAGAAGGTTTCGGTTTGTTTGCTTATTTTATTTCCTTATATAAAAGCACACGGGGTCATTCTTAATTAGTAGTGCTCTTCAAGGTTCTACCATACTAGCAGACGGCAGTGATCCATCACAGCTGTCACATTTTAGGCTGCATTGCTAAATGGATTTCAGATGTTTCCCCCATTCCCATGCTTAGCTTTAGCTTTTCATTCTGTTTTATGGGCCCCTATAAATATAACAAATTAATCTAGGCTATACCAGGAAAAAAAAAGGAACAAGTCAAATGCAGATAAGCTTTTCCAAACTCTCCTCAGCAGATACAGAGATTAAGTTTAAAAGTAGTACATTTTTGTCAAAAACCATATCTTTGCATAAACCATATGCACAGCCTGTTTCAATAGACCAACATGCAGGGTTTTTAATAGACAGTTAAAAGCAACTATATTTCTTCTGTGGGTTACCAGAGTTAGCATGAAAAGTGCCTCTGCTGCAGTCCTGTTTTCCTTGGCTCTATATAGCCTGATGTGTGAATAAGAGTTCCTGTGGCTTGTGTATCTAAGCCATTATTTGGAAATATTGAATTTGGTGTTCTCTCCAGTTTTCCAGTATTTGTATTTAAATCCTTTTTTCTTACAGAAAGTCATTGCAGACAAGAACTCTCATATTATCCTAAAAGATATTGGACTAAAAATTAGCAGACCAAACCAAATCCAGCCAACCCCAACCAATGACTATGCTGCAGGTATTCATGAATTACTGGATTCCCTTTTGATTTGACTGTTTATGATAAAAGATTGAGAGAACTTATGAAAGATTGATGGGTGATAAGAGCTTCTGAATGTGGTACAGACCATTTTTAGGTAGCGTCAGCAGAGAATCTTAGGAAACTAGGGGCATGCAGAAGGAAATAATCTGAAGTAAATAAATGATGAAGGAAGAGATTCTAAATATTACAATGTGCATAAATCTTAGTGTCCAAGAAAAAATAGATGAAAGAAACTAATAAATGCTGAGAAAATGTTAAAAAATGGGAAAGATGGTCTAACTGGAGAAATGTTGCAGAATGGATGGGGTGTGAGGGAAGTAAAGTATGCATAAGAATAAGCAGACTGCGTAGAAAATGCTTCAGGATTAAGCAGGGAAAATGTGTAATGCCATCTTGGTTGTTCAATATATTAAGAAATGCTTTTGGTGACATTAGAGACATGTTGGCTGGGTATGTGAATGCACATGTACTTTTGTATACAGATGAGGCCATGTTATAGGCTGCAAACCTGAATGTTTTACAGCAAATGTTAGACTGATTATATAATGCAATAAGGAATGTGACTTGAAAACTAATGCTACTATGGTAGCTATATTTAACAAAGAAAATGGAGTGAGCATTTAAGCATTTACAGTAAAAAAAAAACAAACCCTATGCATATGAGTGTGTTTCTGCCCACTTTGTTATATGAAAACAAACTATGGTATGTTAGGAGCAGCAGAAAAGTAAGCTGAATATTTGTGAGAATAGGGTATTTATATGTGCAGTTAAACAAGAAGATATAGAAAGAAGGCTGAATGGATACTGAATGAACCAAACACAAAAGTAAATGAAACAAGTGCATCAATGTTGTTTGGTCATATAGAGGGAATGAATGGGTATCATATCACAAAATATGAAGGAAGAGAAAGTGAGTTGAATGAAAGGGGCAGGCTAAGAAAGTTATGGTTAGACAGATGTGATGAGATCCTGAAAATGACAGAAGAATAAAAGGCATTGTTTGAACTGCTGGATGGACTTGCTAAAAGCAAGGATGAATCATCATGACACAATGGTATGGAGAATTATGGATTTGGTGTAAACTAGATTAAACTCTTTTTTCTCTTTTTTCCATTTTCCATTTTCTCTTTTCATGCTTATAATTTCTTCACCCAAGTGCTTCATTCTTCTTTTCTAAACTCTGCCCAATATTTGTACAAGGGAATACCATAATTACAGTATGTATGTACACATTGTAATATATTTCTCAGAAGTTCCGTGCACTTTTTTTTTTTTTAATTCTACCTTATTTTCAGGCGCTTGAGAATTTCTTCCAAATGATTGTTGGTGATGTTTTTGATTTCACTCTTCCAATAGAAGAGAATATATGTAGCTCAAGGTTGGTGCTCGCTCAACTCACTCACTCTTGGTGCTCACTTTATTGATGGAAGTGATGATGGAAGTAGTGGGGAATACCACTGCTGAAGTTTCCATCCCTCTGGATCTTTTCTGGATATTCATCTTTCCCAGTCAAAAAAAAGTCTAATAAAAGAATTCCCTCATGAGATTTAACTGAAGTATGGGAAGTCAGGGAAGCTCCAGAACACTAAAAAGATGATTAGAATAAAAAGCTGACATTCTGGTGTTTCCCATATACACAAGCAAGCTAAATTGGATTTAATGCAAGCAATTCATATAAGAAATTACTTCTATTACATTTTTAGCATACATATTACCTCCCCACCTCACCCCCACCCCATTTTTGTTTTGTTTTTTAAGTGATATTAATCAGATACAAATGGTATTAGAATTTGTAGTTTTACTACATGGATAGAGCAACTAGCAAGAGCACTGGCTCCTTATTCATGTACCCTAAGCAAAATAAACTATACATTATACTTCTTAACACACACACACACAATTTTGCATCCAGTGAGCTTAGCTTCTTGTGGGGAAATAATCAGACACACACAGTAGCTGTCAGGATAAAGTAAACAAGTCGTGTGTTAAAGCTATAGACTTGTACATCATCTTATCAAACAAATTAATATTAGGCTTTGACAGATATGTTCAGCATCATTGAATATGCACATTAACTGCATACTTTTACTACACTGACTAGCAAAAAGGTTAATGATGTTGGTGCTTAAGTAATCATTCTTAACCTTTTAATGTTTTTAGAGTATTATGTACAGGAATTTGAAACATTCCTTACCCTCGGTTTGGTTTGAACCTAGTTCAGAATAAATACAGAGATACAGTCTATCAAACTTTCTTTCATACACACACACACACACACACACACAACACAACACATGTATGTCCATGTATATGTGTGTGGGGGAGGCAAAACATAGAAACTCTCTTTTCTCATTCATGCCTCTGATTTCAAACAGAGGGGAAGTCTTAGCAGGCTTTCCCAAGATGTTTCCATCAGATAGATTTAATTCTGGCAAGATGATTCTTGATCTATTCCAGAGCTACATGATATACAGTTGTAGCCAGTGCAGCAACTTCAGGAGAGATGCTTCCCTAATGTGTCAGGATCTGCCAGTAATCTCACCACCACATTTTAGACCACTTGTAGCTTCCAGGTGATCTTCAAATGCTTTGTGATGTACATCACATTGCTATAATCCAACTGGGTGGTGATCAAGGCAAGAGTTATTGATACCAGGGCATTTGAGTCCAGGTAGGTGCAATGCAACCAAAGCTGGGGAAAGCCCTCCCCCAGCCATGTCCTCCACCTGCTCTTAAATCAGTAGCTGTGAATACAAGAGGACTCCCAAGTCATGCACAAACTCCTGTGGGGGAAGTGCTGTGCAGAGTAACTACTAGGATTGACATTCCTGGATGCTTACTGATATATAGCAACTCAGTCTTGGGGGATTTTAATCTGAGCTTATTTTGCCCCATCCAGACCCCAACAGTTTCCAGGTACTGGTCAAGATTTCCATGGCATCTGTGGCTGACCCAGGTGGCAATGTACAGCTAAGCAACTTCAGCATACAGTGACAACTCACCCTGAAATGGCTGATGACTTCCTCAGTGGCTTCACATAGATGTTAAATAACACAGGGGAAAGCCCTGAACCCTGAGCTACCCCAAGATCTTGAATGCTGTTTCCTCATGCCTATAAACTGAAATGGAATCATATAAGTCCAGTTTATGATTGTTTTAAATATTTGAAATCTTTTCAACATTTTGTTTAAACTATTCTTTACTTAGGGGGATAAAACCTGATTCCATAGGTACAAATCTGTGTCTGCATTAAAGAGAGCTGTCTGCAAATAAAACAATGCTCTGAAACATTTGCAATGCTTCTGAACATGATGGCTCAAGCACTAGAAATATAGTGTAGGATTGTGTAATAAGCACTTTCAGCTTTACTCTGTTGGTCTTAGATATGTGCCAGTGAGCCTTCTTCTACTTCAGATGAACCACATTAAACCCAAAGCATCCAAAATCCACAATTAAAAGGTGGCTTAAGACATATTTTCTTAATATTTCAACAACTGTGGAAAGAGAATGAGTATCATCAATTTTCTCAGCATATAATCAATGCAGGTACTTGGTGAACAGGCTTCATTTGAGATTTAGTCAAGTACAAGTTGAAGATACTGTAATTCCCTTGGCAAATATTTGATAAAGATTAGAAATGTTTGGGCAATGATAACCAATCCCTTTAAAAATCAAACAGAGTTCATTTGTTTTGCATTTAATGCTTAAGCTGCAAAGTAGCTGCTAAATTTGATAGAGGCGGTAAAGTAGCTGTAAAGAATGGAGATGAAGTTCAAAGAGAAGGCATGAGAAAAACACATTTCAGAATGCCTCTAGAGCACAGGACACAGCCGTGGCAATTTCCTACCCCTTTTCATCAATAGTGGTGCTTTATTGCAGATACTTGTATCAGGGTTACTAAATTCAAATTATTTTATATGCTTTTGAAATAGTTTAATTCTAGCCTGACTCCCTCAGAAGCAAGTTTCAAAACCTAGAATGGCAACTTAAAAGGATACATCTCTCTTTCTCATCAAATATGTTTCCAATGAGAGCCAGTTTGGTGTAGTGGTTAAGGCACCAGGCTAGAAACCAGGAGACCATGGGTTCTAGTCCTGCCTTAAGGCACAAAGCCAGCTGGATGGCCTTGGGCCAGTCACACCTTCTCAGCCCTAGGAAGTAGGCAATGGTAAACCACTTCCAAAACCACTTGCCAAGCAAACTGCATGGACTAGTCCAGGCAGTCACCAGGAATCAACAATGACTTGAAGGCACAAAGAAAGAAAGAGAGAGAGAAAAAAGAAGTCTCCAATAGTGGTATGAAAAGGGCCTTTTCCCCATGATAGGCATGCTCATAAAGCATTACATGGTATTTCAGATAGTATGGTCTCAAATCATACGCAAGCTTTATGGGTCAAAATAGTATTTTCATACCGATCAGTATTCAGTGAAGCTATTTAAACTAGAGAGACACATGTTCCTTATAACTAGTTCTAGTCAATAATATGACAGCATCAATTGAATTTCAGAACAGGTTTTAAAGATGTAATGACATATATTATGGTAGTCAGATTTGATAAAATTTAAGCACAGGTATGCAAATTCACCCCTGTCAACACTGACACTTGACAATCAAATTAAGGGCTGAATGCAGGTGTATATTCAAATTGAAAATGGAGTATTCTAACTTTGTCTAGTATAGGTTAGCTTTGATTCACAGAAATCAGCCAAGATGTTGTATGTGGCAATCTCAGGGTGACTTTTCTTTTGAATTTATGAAGGCTACAGAAGTATTACAGATGTCCTGTAGTATATTTGGTTTGTATTAAGCTTTAATTTCCTCACCATCCAAGCTGATATTCATATCAGACATTGATTTAGAAAAAAAAAATGCTTATCTGGATTTCAGTGGGAAGAAAAGAGTTGAGTATCACTAACATTCTGGTTCTACCAGTCCCCACATCAAAACAACCTATTCTAATAGTTTCATGTATGTGTTAAAAATAGAAGCCTGATATAAATGATAACCCCAAAGATGTTGCACCATCTTCTGACAATACACCTCCAAGAAGGGGTGCATTACTGTAAAACAGTGCCTCTAAGCCTGACACTCAGAATGATACTATAACTAATGGTACAGAAAGCCACTGAAATCCAGCAGCACCAACAGAAATATATTCTTCTATTTGCTGTCTGGTGGAGATTGTCAGTGAGGAGATCCAAACAATCCTCATCTTTTCATAGGTCTAAAGCCAGAGTGCTTTGCAATTCTTGTTATCTTGAGGTCCCTGCATTTGATATACCACCATTCATTACAGCATTTTACCAATAAATGGGGTATGAGAAACTGATGAGAAATTATCCAATATGGTAAAGTTTGGAGGAGAAAAGAAAAATAAAAAAAAATTACTTCCATCTCTTTTGTACCTTCTTAGAGAAAAGTATTTGTTTTGCAACATTACTTATTCCTAGGGACCCAAGAGTGCATTTAAAAAACAAAAAGGACAAAGATCAAGCACACATATGATAGCTTTCATCTCTTCAAAGGTCCTCTCATAACCTTATGATGTAAATTTTGAGAAGTGTTCATTATAGAGCAAATCCCACCCTTGTGCACACTGTTGATGTTACCAAGTTGTGTAATTAAATGTCTGCAAACAAACAACCAAGCTCAGAGAGCACCAAGGACTCCATAGTATTCATTATAGTTGGCCAAGCAGAAAACAAGTCATACCACCATGGGATCTATATACATGAACTTGATGCAGATAATATGTTTGCAAAATGCAATGAGAATTAGATGCAATGGACTTTTGGGTCAGATGTAAACGGACTCCATTGGACAAGTTTGGCAGGAACAATGGTCTGCAGGGGTAAAAAAATAAAATAAAATAAAAAACCTTCAAGAGAGGGGTTGCAACAGCATTACCAAAGCCCTGACCCTTTTGTACATGTGTCAGACACATATGTTAGCCAGTTTCTGAAAAATAGAAAAGATGAAACTGGAAATTTTAATTGCACAATCACAACTACCATCTGATCTTTTTGACCCTCCCTCATGTGTCGGATGCTCTCCTTGTCACCATAGCATGGACATGCTGCATGTAGAATCTTAGCTAACCCATTCTTGTCTAACCAACCGCAACTAAGGATCTTACGTACAAATGTGCACACACCCACATACACATTCTTTTGAAATATGTTTAAAAAGACATTGCCATACAGCATCTTTCATTCTTATGTAGCCTCTATACACTCAAAGGAAGAGTCACCCATGGGATTGGCACAATAGGATGTCTTGGCTGATTTCTTTAAAATCAAAGCTTATTGTAGTAGTGTCGCTTCCCAGACCTGCTTCCTTCATCTTTGTTCAGTACATTGTCAGCATGTGTGAATGTAAGACAAAGTCATTTAAGTATCAGTTACCAACGAACTATCTGACCCACTGCTTTTGTCATTTTTCTCTATTTATAAATCAAAGGCTCTCTTTTTCCCAGTTTCATCTTTTCTATTTTTCAGAAGCTGTCTAAATGCCACTGAAGTCCTGCAGGAAGAAAGCTTTTGCCATGGAACAGTGCAGTAACTGTCCTACTAGGTGGCTGCAAAAATCCCTTGGGGGTTGCATTTGAAAACTACAAAATAGAGAGAACACTCTCTTCATGCTTTAACAGCCATATGTTCCTAAATACTCCCTTATGTCCTTTGTAAACTGTCACTATTCCATCCATGTCAGAGTTCTGCAAGAATTCTACTAAGTGGAGAGAAATATAATTCTTTTGGGGATTCCTACCCTTCTAAATACATTTCTTTTATTTATTCTTTTAAATACACTGATATAAAAATTGTATGACAACACTGAGTAGGACTGAGAATAACGTCACCAGCAAATTCCCAAGTTGGGCCAAGACAAATGGCATAACTTCCCCATGACATTTGCATTTCCTCCTCAAAGCTTTTGTCTGAATAATTTAAAAAGCAAAACTAAACACCAGATAATGCTTCATTTTCCAAGTTATTTCCTGAAAGAAAGAATGGAAAGACTCTATGCAGTAGAGTAAAAGAGTCAAACTCTTCAAACTAAAAATTCAGGGAGGGGGAGAAGATGGGGGGGGCAGTTTTTTAAAGTTTCTTATGCAAAAAAGAAAACTAGCATGAAAGTAAAGAATTGAACTAGAAATTTCTTTCTTGCACATATTCCAATTCTGGTTAAATTCTCAACATGCTGCCACTGAGCTAACCTAGATAAATTATCAGTAGACTGTACTGTATACTCTTTATATGCAAAAGCATACAAAACTCTTTTGGAAAAAAAAAAATAATGGAAAAATATAGCCTATTGAGCATAGCGATGAATGGTATGTCAGTTAGGTGGAGTGACAACTTGCTTGAAAACTACTCAAAACTCATTAATGATTCCTTATCAAACTGGCCTGGGGCTTCAAGTGGGATACCCCTGGGTTTATCTGTGGGACAAATATTCCTGTTGTTAATCACTTGGATGAAAAGGTCGAGAGAATCCTTCTCAAATCTGCATTTTCCACAAAACTGGGTAGGATGGTGTATACTCTAGATCATGATGGAAACAAAGGCTAGGATGACCTTAATATATTAGAGTAGTAAACAGGAAATAACAAGACATTTAATAGAAACAAATGCAAAATTCTTCATTCAAGCAACAAATGCAGAAGCATTGGGCAGGGAATACCAGGCAGGTATTGTAATTATATGTGTGAAAAGGGTATTGGAATTGTAGCTAATTGCAAGTTGAATATGAATCTGCAGTATGATATGGCTGCCAAAAAGGCCAATGTACTGTTAGGCTGCATAACAATAATTTACAAGTAACTGGAACTAATAATTGCATTGTTTTCTACATTGGTCAGACCCTGACTTGAATTCTGTATCTAGCTCTGGGCAATACTTCTTAGAAAAGATTCAGAAAATTACTATTACTATTACTAGTAGTATTACCCAAATTGGGTGGGCATAACTTACTTGGTGTCAAAACCTCAAGTGATATAAGTTTTTTAAAGTAATAATCAGCACTTTGAACTGCATTTGGTAAACAAACTGTTAGTCAGTACAGCCCCAGTAGCAGGAATATTACATGACAGTATCTATACTGGCCAGTAAGCACTCAGGCTGCTGAAGTTTCTGGATAATCTTCAAGGCAGTTCCATGTAAAGTGAATTAGAGTACTCCAAGTGAGAGGTGACAAGTACATGAGAAACCACTGTCAGCATCTCCCATTCTAGAAAGGGTCACAAATGGTATACCAGCTGAAACATGGCAAAGATCTTCTCGCTCTTCTTCCAGAAGGAATTCTGAGTTGAGGAGGAGGACCACCTGCACATTTTGGTGTAGTATAACCCTTTCAAAAACCAAAGTTGATACTATCATAGAACCATTTAACTTCTGAATTAGCAGTCAGTAATCCTATTACTTTCATTTCACATGCTAGCAAGGTTATGCTCAAAATCCTACAAGCTAGGCTTCAGCAGTATGTGAACCAAGAACTACCAGATGTACAAGCTGGGTTTTGAAGAGGCAGAGGAACTAGAGATCAAATTGCCAACATTCGCTGGATCATGGAGAAAGCACAAGAGTTCCAGAAAAGCATCTACTTCTGCTTCATTGACTATGCAAAAGCCTTTGATTGTATGGATCACAACAAACTGTGGCAAATTCTTAAAGAGATGGGGATACCAGACCACCTTACCTGTCTCCTGAGAAATCTGTATGCGGGCCAAGAAGCAACAGTTAGAACCGGTCATGGAACAACCGATTGGTTCAAAATAGGGAAAGGAGTACGACAAGGCTGTATACTGTCACCCTGCTTATTTAACCTATATGCAGAGTACATCATGAGAAATGCCAGGCTGGAAGAATCACAAGCCGGAATTAAGATTGCAGGGAGAAACATCAATAACCTCAGATATGCAGACGATACCACCCTAATGGCAGAAAGTGAAGAAGAACTAAAGAGCCTCTTGATGAGGGTGAAAGAGGAGAGTGCGAAAGCTGGCTTGAAACTCAACATTAAAAAAACTAAGATCATGGCATCTGGACCCATCAATCCCTGGCAAATAGAAGGGGTAGAAATGGAAGCAGTAACAGACTTCATTTATTTGGGGTCCAAGATCACTGCAGACGGAGACTGCAGCCATGAAATTAAAAGATGTTTGCTCCTTTGGAGGAAAGCTATGGCAAATCTAGATAGCATATTAAAGAGCAGAGACGTCACCTTGCCGACAAAGATCCGCATAGTCAAAGCTATGGTTTTCCAGTAGTAATGTATGGCTGTGAGAGCTGGACCATAAAGAAGGCTGAATGCCAAAGAATTGATGCCTTTGAACTGTGGTGCTGGAGAAGACTCTTAAGAGTCCCCTGGACTGCTAGGAGGTCAAACCAGTCAATCTTAAAGGAAATCAACTCTGATTGCTCATTGGAAGGATTGATAATGAAGCTCAAGCTCAGATACTTTGGTCACCTAATGCGAAGAGAGGACTCTTTGGAAAAGACCCTGATGCTGGGAAAGATGGAAGGCAAAAGGAGAAGAGGACGGCAGAGGATGAGATGGCTAGATAGCATCACTGAAGCAATGAGCGTGAAATTGAGCAAACTCAGGGAGGCAGTGAAAGATAGGAAGGCCTGGCGCAATATGGTTCATGGGGTCACGGAGAGTCGGACACGACTTAACGACTGAACAACAATCTTATTACTTATATCTTGCTTGGGTTGAGTCTGATCCTGTTACTTCCCATCTAAGCCTTGACAGCTCCCAGGCACCAGGTCACCAGCTCCCATTTGGCCTGGGATGGGAATGTTTAACTGGGTATCATTAGCATATTGATGATGCCTAATTCTGAACTGACCAATGACCTTTCCAAGTGATAATATTAAACAGGATTGGAGGGAGGGTAGAGCCCTGGGTCACCCCTTTCTGTATTGCCCATGGGCTCCATCTCTTCCTCTCCACAACCAAGTGAACATACCAACCTAGAAAGGATAGAAATTAACATACCACAATGTCTCTTATTCCCAACTCTTGTAGGCAGTCCATAAGGTTGCTGTGGTTAGTAAGAATCAACATCTCTTGAAAGATCCAGCAAGACAAGGATATCCAGGTTCTCTCCAACCATGTCCTGGATAAGTATCAATGTCTGGAATGTACTGGTATGGTTTCATCCCATGTCCATGATTGAATGGACACTGTCAAATGTATAGTCATTGTCAGGCCCAGCCCAAGAACAACGGTGAAACAGTCCGGTTGAGTTATTTTATTTGATTACACTTATAGACAGAATCTTGCCAGACTAAATCTATACTACTGCAACAAATGGATATACCTTGGGAAATTCTAGGGAGTGGCTATCCTGAACGTTTTTCATTTCCCACACTCCTTCTGTGGACTGTGTTGTCTTTTGTCTCCTTTCCCTTCCTGGAATACACCCCCTCCTTCCTGATAGCCTTGATCTCTGCTTCTGTCCCCCACATCACCCTCCTCTTCATCAATACAGTCCGTCACAGGCATCCACTTCTTCCTTTGTCAATGGATTTCACAAAAAGAAGAGCTGTATATAGGGTGATAGTTATTTAGGCATGTTGGATCCAAGGTAGGTCTCTTAAGGAGGGGAGAACTAGCACCTTTTTCAAGCCTGTTGGCATCTCCCCTTCCTACAATGAGGCTTTGCCTACCACCAGAAATCAAACTCCTTGTCCATTCAGTCAGCCAGGAAGAGCAAGGATCAAATCTGCAACTGACAGAGCTGACATCACAAAGGAACCTATTCACTTCCTCAAGAAGTATAGGTGGAAAACCTTGCCAACCCATTGGATTCCATCCATCCAAATTCTAGCTTGGAGCAAATACAAGTGATTTTTTCCCACAAACTGGTGAGTGATTGGTTGCAGTCAATATTAGACAGACCTTCCAGCCTAGCCTTCCCAAACAGGGCCAGGGCACTCAGAACACTGTGGCTGGCTGGCATTCCATAGAGACATTAAAGGCAAAGAAGTTTCCTTTACCATCCTTCCCATTCAGTGTAGGTCTGATTTGAGCTTATATTTACTGTATGTCTAGTCATAGTTGCTCCTTGTTTTCACTAGCATCACTGTAAATACTTCTTCATCTGTTTTTTTCTCCCAGAATTCCTCACAGCAGCAAGTCAAACAAGAAAAAGCTGCTCAGGAGCAATCTTATCTACCGCTTAAGTCAGTGCTGTCCAAACTTGGCCACTTTAAGATGAGTGGACTTCAACTCCCAGAATTCAGAATTTCAGAATTTCAGAATTGTTCACATTTTAAATAGGGCTACGCCAAACTACAAAACAAGAAATCACTAAAGGTTTTCACTATAGAACAATTGGAATGGCACTTTTTGTGTCTGAAACATTCTCTGATAGAATACTAGCACATTTAGTTCTAGACACACTAAAAGGATGTGTCTAATAGTTCATCTACTGTAAATCAGACATAGAAAGACCCAAATTACTAAGTGACTGAATTCCATACCTTGGGAGTGATACAGGAAAAACTCTCTGAAAGTAGGGTTTTTCCTCCTAGTCTAAATGTCCAAGCCAATTCATAACGAAAGATGCAATCCCTAAGGTAGCAATCAACAGCTGGTGCAGCTTTTTAATGTTGATATCGGTTATGAGCTTCATTGACACATTTTGCAATAATTAAAGAATTAATAATTAAATAATGAAAGAAAGCATGGCTGGCTGGCTGGGGAATTCTGGGAGTTGAAGTCCACTCATCTTAAAGTGGCCAAGTTTGGACAACACTGGCTTCAGTTATCTCTGTATTACAAAGACTAACAAGGCACTCAACCAAACTCAGATAAGTTGGAAATGCACTACACATCATCTGAAAGCTTCTGGTCCATCACATTCATGAAGGAGACCTTCTTAATCAGTCCATCCTCCCTACAGAGGTTGGTGGCTCTGGTTAACACCATAGTTATGGGAAAGTGATCGGTCTATGACAAGGAGTGACAGCAATGCCCACCACTACCAGTCACATATCTTCTGTTTCAAGACTTTTTTCAAGGTAAAGATCAAAAGTAATGTATGACCAGCTTCATGGGTCAGGCCAGTTGACCATGAAATTCCAAGTCACTCCTACCCCAGGAAAGGGAGGCCAACATTGCCCAGAATTAACAGCCTGGTCAATCCATAACCACCCCAACCATTACTCTATATAGGGTTACCAGACACATCTGCAGTGGAGGGTTCACTGGAGCCAAAATGGCAGCCACAACAGCAGATTGAAATCTCACTCCTTGGTACATGTGTATGACACTTATGTACATAGAATGGGGCAGGGCCTCAATTATGTGGTTGTGCCCACCATCTTGGCACCTTTGTCAATGCCTCTGGGGGCTATCCTTAAAATGCCTCAGAGCTTTAATTATTGCAAAATGTGTCAATGAAGCTCATAACCGATATCAACATTAAAAAGCTGCACCAGCTGTTGATTGCTACCTTAGGGATTGTGTCTTTCATTATGAATTGGCTTGGACATTTAGACTAGGAGGAAAAACCCTACTTTCAGAGAATTTTTCTTGTATCACTCCCAAGGTATGGAATTCAATCACTTAGTAATTTGGGTCTTTCTATGTCTGATTTACAGTAGATGGACTATTAGACACATCCTTTTAGTGTGTCTAGAACTAAATGTGCTAGTATTCTATCAGAGAATGTTTCAGACACAAAAAGTGCCATTCCAATTGTTCTACAGTGAAAACCTTTAGTGATTTCTTGTTTTGTAGTTTGGCATAGCCCTATTTAAAATGTGAACAATTTTACTGTTTGTAGTTTCATTATATAATTCTGTATATTTTCTTTTCTTTTTTTTTTAATGTTAGCCATATTCAGTGGCCCCAGAACTCTGGATCCCCGAAACCTATCACTGTAGCCTTTTTTTTTTTTTTTTTAAGGAAAGTACAGAACGTCTATAAGTCTATTTTGGCCTTGTTTCATTTAAGTCCTATAAATGGAAGATAATTTCTCCTAATGTTGATCTTATAAGTAATTATTGTAGCTATTTTTTTTAACATGCCAAGAATCTTGGCACAGTGACACAATTATTGAGATATGCTGAATAAAAGCTATTCATCACTGGGAAAACTACAATTTGTTTTACAACCCTATAGCAGCTTCCCACCAACCAGGTGCCCTCCAGATGTTTTCAGATGGTAATGTCCAGAATTGTCAGTCAGCATGGCAAATTGGCTAAGACTTCTGCAGGGTGCAATCTTATCACATTAGGAAGCTACAAGCCCAAGGAAGGCTGATGTACTAGATGCCGAAGCAGTCATTTCTAAAACAACAACAACAACAAAATGTGTACAAAAGAGAAACATACCTTTTCTTATAGATACAAAAATATCACAAGGAGTAATTTTAATTTAAAAAATCATCAGTTTTGCATTACTGAAATCACATGAAGCAATAACAGAGGTTGAATATTTCTTTTTTTGTCAAAGGTCTTCCTTCTTTCCTTCTTTCCTTCCTTCCTTCCTCCTTTTCCCTTTTCCCTTTTGGTTTAGTTATTTCTTGCCCTGTTATAAGTTTTAATACCTCAAGCTCACATTTAATTTGTTCTAAAGTTAGCAGAGGTTTAACTCTCCTTCCTTGCTGTTTCCTTCCATCTGCTAGGCCCCTTTATATTTATTTTCAGGTCATCATAAGATGCAGTCAAATGGCTTTCTCGGGTTTTATGTCTCTTTTCATTATGACAAAATAAAGGAGACCTTGAAATACAAACTATTTGTCTTCAGTGTTTCATTTTCACCATACATTATTTGTATGAGTTTTGTAGCTTGCAAGTTTACTGTTTTCATAAATCAAAGTTTCATTTCCTATTTTTTGTTTCAATTTCTCCTAGCAAAACTAGGCTTTCAGAAATGTATCCATATGATTTTCTCTCTCTTTTCATGAATGTACATGCACACATATACATTCATGCTCACACAAACAAGGATATTGTCCTTGGGTGGTCAAATTAAGATAGAGTTTCAATATTTAGAAAGTAAATGAAACCACACCACAAAGGACAGAGCTCTTTCAATAAATTATCTAGATAGAATCAAATTAGACATTCCTGTAACTCTGGCTTATACAGCTTTTTCAGGCAGATAGACAATCTCACAAAATGGCTGTCATATGAATATTGAATATTCACAAATACATAGCAGAAGGCAAAGTAGCAAGATTGCTTCCCACCCCCCAGTCTACCTGCTGAATATTTTTCCTATATAACAACAGTTTATATTTTTCTTTTCTTTTCTGAGCAGGTTGGCACATGTTCAGACAAAGTACCAGATTTTTAAATATAACATTTCCACAGTTTTTAATTTTTAATTACACCTTTCCTGAAAGTTAGCTGAGACTGAGTTGTTAGCTGAGGAATCTGATTTTCCCACTATCTGTTCACCTACAACTTTTTAACCCTTCACCTCAGACTAAGTGCTTAGCAAATAAGCAAATATGCATATTGCCAGCCTATTTGTAGTACAATGAGCAAAACTGCCCTAATTTTGTTTGCTGTCCTGCTTTTAATTCTCTGATCTTAAGCTCCCAGATACCTATCTTATTTCTAGAGTGCTGGCTGAGACTTTTGGTGCACAAATTAAGAAGGCAGTGGAAAGATTTCCAAGGTTCATCAAACCGACTAATAATTAGCCATTCCTTTTTATCCTTCTAAGGACAAATGTCACTACTAGAAAGGAATAGACACTTCTGAGGAGTACAAATGAGTATAAAGCCCAGGGATGGAAGGTGAACTGGAGGTATAAGTAGTGTTTGATGCACAAGAAACAAAGAAAGGCAGCAGGTTCCTGGAAGTGAACAACTTGTGAAGAAGATGGTGTCATCAAGGGCAATTTGGATTCTTAGACTGTCATATATCACTTTTAGGCAGGGATATGCCACACTTCACAAGGACAAATAAAACTGCTTGGCAAGAGCTTTGTGTACCTTATCAGGATGACTTTACCCTAAACCATAAGGAGTTAAGGGACAGCACGCTCAGGTAGAAAAATACTGAGCCTTAGACTATAGCTGCTCATAATGGAGGGGACTCATAGCAGAGAAATTCTCAATATATATCGGAGGGAGACTACTGACTGGTATCTGTGCATTAATGCATAGAGGAAGGGTGAAAAACAGGAGGAACTAGAAATCCTTACCCAGAAAAATAAATAGAACCTAACAGATATTATGGAGACCTGGTAGGGTAAGAGTCATGACTGGAATGTGGAACTCAAAAAGTATTACTTGTTCAAAAGAAATAGGCCTGATCAAAATGATGTATGGTAGCTTTGTATACAAAGAAGCCTTATGTTTGAGAAAAAAGTCATGTCTCTGAAAACAAAACTTACTTTGAAACAATCTGGGTAAAATTAAAAGGAATAAGAAAAAAGTGATACTATAGTTTGAGTTTACTATAGTCCACAGAGGGTGCGAGCAATGACTTCCTAAATCAACTCATCATGTCTCAGGTCAGCTATTGCAGTAAAGGGAGGGTTCTTCAACCATCCCAATATGTGCTGGAATATGAACTCAACTAGGAATGGCTCTGTAGCCAGCCTGAACATATTTCTGATCTCTTCTCTTGACAATTTAATTTTTCTGAAAGTGGAAGGAAAAACAAGAGGCTCAGTTATTCTGAACTGAATCCTGAACTACAAAGAGGAATTGTTTAATGAACTAAACATTTTGGGCACTCTGGGGAAAATAACTATGTAACGCTGGAGTTCAAGATAACTAAAGGAGGAAAGGTTTGGATTTTCTTAGACTTCAAGAAGACAAAATTGAATGAGCTCAGGTAGGCAGGGTAATATGGCTTGAAATCTTAAAGGATGAACATGTCAGAGAGATGCAAGGTTCTGTAAAGCAAACTACTTAAAGTAAAGGGTTAAAACTGAAAGACTGTTACGTGCAAGAGAAGCTGGAATTCTTCTCTGTTGAAACTGAGCGGAACAAGTTTGAGATGAAAAGAAAAGAGATTCAATCTGAGTGTTAGAAGAAATGTCCTGATGGTAAATGTTGACTGGAAGAGCAGTGGTAGATTTCCACTTGATGATGGTTTTCAAATGGGCTGGACAGCCACCAGTTGGGGATAGTTTAATGAAATATACAGTCTCTTTCACCTCACACAGTCTATGATTCTATAGGGCGTATGTGGGGTTCAGGAAATGTCTTGGGATTAAAAATTTTTGTTTGTACAGTGCTAGTTTCCTATTTATTTTTAGTTAAAAGAATCTTTAAAAAAAATAAAAAGAGTGGAGGTTGGGCAAATGCCAAGAGAAGTAGTCTGCTGGTGCATCACTGTCCATGGGTACTGTTTTACCAAATCCTGCCATTAGTTGCTTGTAGAGTTGGGGTACTATTGCCTCTTCATTTCTTTGGGAAAGGAAAAAGTGGCTGAGCTCTTTCACAGGGTAGCAAAACTAACAAGTTCAGTTTAGTTCCTAGATAAATGCTGTCTTGTGCAATGCCAAGATTCAGGTTGTTTGAACTCCTCTCCCTGGAAATCTTTTGTTTTTCTTGACCCAATTCACTACCAATGTTCTCTTAATCTGCAGCTGTGTTAACCAGCAATTTCCTCATTTTAATTTGTTACAATTTTGTAACAAATAATACCAATCATATACATATTTTATATGCCAATAATAGGTGTCTCAAGTCCAATTTTGGGACATGCTGCTACCCCTGTGGACAGAGGAGACTTATTTAGATGAGCTCTGCCTTGACTGCTCACCTAAATGATCTTCTAAACAATTTATAAAGTGAAATTAGGCCTATTCCAAGCCATTTTTTCTGCACAAGACAATCTGCTCCTTCTTTCCTTGGCAATCCAAGCAAGTGTGGAAGACATTTTGATGTGAACAAAAGTTTTCATAAAAACTGGCCCTCCTTTCAATATTGCCTTAATTAGAACAATCAGGCACCATGAAAAAGGATTTAAAGGTTGACCCAATAGCGAGCAGCTTTATGGCTGCATCCTAATAGAAATAGCTTTAACAAAATTACATGCTGAATTGCTCAGTTCGTAATTTGCTTGGATTGTTTAAAAACAAACAAACCATACAAACTTCAAAGAGTAGAAATTTGGCAGATTCAGCAAAGACAATCAGGGATGGAGAAGTGACATGACAAAGCTGGTACAAAAGTTAAATATGCCTAAATGATATAGATCCATTTTGGCAAAATTTCATTACTGTACTCAGTCCCTCGCCCCCCATAAACTAAGGAATGGAATAGAAACATTTCTAAGTTGTTGTAGGCAAGATAGACATTGTCACGCTTTTGCCTGCTTCCAGTAAACAGGTTTTGGACTCATTTCAGGGAGTACATCAGTGTTTTTCAAACTCAGCAACTTTAAGATGTGTAGACTTCAACTCCCAGAATTCCCCAGCCAGCTGCTAGCTGGGGAATTCTGGGAGTTGAAGTCCACACATCTTAAAGTTGCCAGGTTTGAAAAACACTAGTGAATATCATAACAAGGATTACACTGAATGTGTGGGTGGGGCCTGGGATGAAAAGCAGGCAGCTCAGGAAATTATATAGTGGAGCAGGGCTAAGGAATGGGGCCAGGAAAATTAGAGGTGCCATTACTGTTATTACTGTTATATTATAAATAAACAGTCTGGAATTCTGTCAGCGTATTCAGATACCTTTCTGGTTCCCATCTCTGTGTTGTGCATAAAAGCCAGATAATTAATATCTAGTGATCACCTCTGACAATTCATATGAAACGCCTCCAAGTTCTTTTTGTCTTCACAGGGGAAAAAAAAAAAAAACAAGCAAAACAAAAGCTGGATTATCTTCAATAAAATCGGACAACTGGGAATTGAAGGTAATACAGTGGTACCTCGGGTTACGAACGCCCCTCCTTACGAAAATTTCGCGATACGACCAGCTCCGGTCGCAAAAATTTGCCTCGCCGTGCGACCTCCGCCTTGCTCTACGAACCGGATCCGCGGCCATTTGCCCTGCTGCCACGCAGTCGTGGCTTCCTGTGGGCAAGATCGCAGTAGCAAGGAGACGTTCGGTGAGGCTTGTGGTGTGTTTTGTGGTGTTTGGAAGGCTTTTGGTGTGTTTGTCAGCATGGCTCCAAAGAAAATGCAGAGCCATATGTATTTACATTGAACCTTATGGGGAAATTTGCCTCGCGGCGCGACCAAATTCGGAGGGCGGATTAGTCGTATTTACATTGAACCTTATGGGGAAATTTGCCTCGCGGCGCGACCAAATTTGGAGGGTGGAACGGATTAACCGAATTTACATTGAACCTTATGGGAAAATTTGCCTCGCGTTGCAACCAAATCGAGTTGCGATCAGAGTCACGGAACGGATTAAATTCGTAACCTGAGGTACCACTGTACCTGAAACGATAACCAAGATTCCAGCAATCTATAACAAAGGCGACAAAAAAAGAAAGAAAATTCTTAGCTACTCCTTTGCGTGTTAACTAACATTTTGATTTTTTAAAAATGTTGTGTGAAGCATAAATGTGTTCAGCTTTCTGTTTCTTTTGTTGAGCCATAAGCAGTAAATGTGCACACAAAATTGACCTGCCAGTTCAAACGTCATCCTTTTTTCCCCTGCATTTTCACCATTGTTCTGTTGAAATGATGACTTACTCCCTTCCAGTAAAGGCACTGGGAATAAGGAAGCTGAAGGCTCACCCTATTTTCTGCTGAGAAGGTGTTTCTGTCAAGCACCACTTTTCTTCAATTCTTTCCTCACTGCAGCCTCTCCACAAGACTGCATGAGAGGAATGAAAGAAGTCCAGTCTGTGAGCTGAGGAATTGCTAATTTTTGCTCCTCCTCTCTGTGAATAGAATATACTTTTTAGATGATTGTCGTTATAACTTTGTAACTTCAAAACTAGGGTCTTGGGGGAGGGTTCCCCCTTTTTTTCCCTCTCCCCATCAGTTCCCCTTTCCTTTCTGTGTGATTTGCTCAGTTTGGTGGCATTTGAAGGAAGTAGCTGATCTCAAAATATTAAACAGAGCCATCCCTGACTAGACTGTCTTGAAACACCAGGTCCCTAGACTAGACTGAAGTTAAAAAGAAAAATGTGGAAGAAGGCAGTAGCAAAATACTTCCAGAGTGTTGCCAAGACAACTAGATGAACATGCCCCTCAAATCACCAGGAGTCAAACTAAGTTCAAGGGTGACCATACCTTTCTGTGTATTTTAAAATTATAGCCCTGAGAATGCCAAATGTAATAAGAGCTTTGTTAGCCACTCTGGGAAATAACTTTTGGCTGAAGAGTAAAAAAAAAAATAAAAATCCAAATGTAAATACAATTATGTTAATGAATTGCAGGGAGGAAAACACAAGAGGCCATTTCCTTCATTCCCTGCTAATCAGCTTTCTGACAGCATCTGATTGGTTACTATTTCATTAAGTATTCATTGAGAGAGAAAGTAAAATGGAATTTACCTGGGCAGTGGAATCTGTGCCAACAATGCAGAAGATAAGGTGAAGAGATTTGATTGTGAGCATCCTTTGCCTCATACTTACAAATTAGATTAGTTAAATGCATCTTTTTCTCTTCCTACTTATAGATTATATTAGTTACATTCTTGGTTTCCAGTGCCTTGGCTTAAGATACATGCATGATTTATAGTAAATATCTCTTCTTGCTATTTAGCAATATGGTTTTTTTAGCTTTAAGATAAATGTGCCATTTATAGTACATATTCCCTGGTAAAACTTTTGGTTACTTAGAAAAGGGAGAATGGATAAGATACAGAATGTTCTTGGCACCATGAGATACTAATTAATACCACCTGAAAGAAGGGAGGAAAGGATGGTACAACGCAGGAATGTCCTTGGCTTCAAGTTATGCTAATATAAGAGGTGTAAGCAAGCAAGCACTTAGAGGTAGCTAATATACTGTATAAATCCTTAGCATCTCTTCAAAGAGGAAATTCAGTGTAGACATGGATCTTGGGAATGTGTACACAGACTCCAGTTTCAGGAGTCTGCCCACCATCTTCCTTGGGGGTTTCTGACCAGCAGAAGGGACATATGGTGTTATTTCCTCTGTATATGAGTGTTATTGTTCTAAGGTGCTGGAACAAGTGGCTCTTTGGCCTAACACAATAGGCACTCCAGATTTTATTTAAAAGCAAAGCAAAACCTTCCACTCAGTCTTGATACCTGGCGATTCCTTGCATGTAGTTTTGTTGGCAACATTTTTGGAAGGGGCTGAGAGTGACTGGCTTCATGCCTAAGACAAGACTAGAACTCATAGTCCCCCAGTTTCTAGCTGGATACTTTAACCACTACCCCAGACTAGTTCTTTCTGATTTTATAGGAATCCTACATTCCCTTGTCTCAGCATCTCAAGGCTTAATTTTAAACATGTCAATGGTATAATTTGAATAAATCCAAAACATGGAATATGACAGGGTGCAAAGGAAGGAAGAACATAGAATGATCAAGATGCAGAGTTTGAAAATTTATAAGCTGAGGATGCTACCACCATTAATACTGCCAAATGCTAATGCAGACGTGTGTAAGATTGCTGGTACAAGACAAAGGCTTTGTGGAAATCCAGCTCACATGTTTCCTTGTTCAGGCAAAGGCCATACTCTTCATTTCTTCAGGGGAGAAAGGATGATTTAGGGTTAAAGTTCCTTTCATGGTTTCTAGTACTACATACTCAAGAAGACTACAAGATTCAACTGGAGATCTGCAATAAAGAAATTGCCAATGTAATCAAAGCTCTGGCTTCTGTTGCAAAATCATTGTGGCTCATAAGAAATATGAATTATCTCAGCCTTTGTCCTCTTTTATTTAGCCAGAAGCCCTATAAGACTACACAAGCTATTGTATTTCAACCCAACATACCTTTATCACAACAGTCTAAGAAACTTTGGTTAAAAAAAAAATCTCCCCCCCCCCCCCCAATAATTCAATGGGTTTACAGATAAATAATAGGGACTCAGCCCTGGTTTTCTCTTATTTTATGTTATTTTCATTCTCTTGTAGCAGACCTCTTACAATGAAGTAAAAAGGATCTGGCAGTGATGTCTTTGATGCAACTATGTGACAGAAAAGCATTGGGGCTAAAATGTATATAGCACCTATTTATCTGAAATGTGGAGAACATCTGCCAGAAAATGAAAACAACCATTTAGAATAACAACAAAATTTAAAGGCTGATGCTGTGAAACACCATTCTTGTATTTGTCTGATATTTGTCATGTTTAATCCACACAGGAAAAAGTCACAATGCCAATACATTTCATCCAGTTATGTCAAGAAATAAGGTATTGAAATCCTTCAGTGCATATCTTTAATACATAGGCTTTTGACTTCCAAACCCAGGAAATATTTAATAGAATTGGTCAAGAATGCCTGAAGGAACATTTGATCTTATCTTTTTTTTTTTTGTCTGCGCTCAGTCATTACTGACCCTGCAGTGACTGCCTGGACGAATCCTTGCAGTTTTCAAGGCAATTGTTTTTCGGAAGTGGTTTGCCAGAGCCTCCTTCCTAGAGCAGAGCCCAGCTGGCGAGCGCAGGAGGCGGGATTTCCGTTTCTTCGTGCCCTTTTCGGGTGAGCGCGGTTTTGCGCTTACCGGCAACTGGTCCCATCTCTCTGTGCAAGGTGCTGCCAGCATTTTTCCTCCCACCGGAGTGAGAGTACCCATTTATCTACTCACGTGAGTTTTCGACCTGTTGGGTTGACAGGAGCTGGGGAGGAAACAGGAGCTCACCCTGTTAACGCGAAGGCTGGACTCGAACCGCCGAAGCGTCAGCCATTTCTGCTTAAGTTTTGTTAAAAAGGACTTTCACCATGTTGAGGCTCAACCGGTTGGGAAGATTGATTGACATGAGAAAATGGAAAGTGGTCTTAGAGGCTACACCAAGACTGCGGACACCATTACCTCATGTCATTTGGTTGGCCCTATCTGTCCTAGTTGGTCAACAACTATCCGAGCATCTGGTCATGCCAACACAATGTTATTTTTAAATGATATCTTCTCATTTAACATGCTTTAAAAGTTGTGCCTATTCCAATTTTTATGCTTCTTAAAAAGAGGACTGTTTTCTCTTTCACTATTGCAAACCACCTTAAGTGATGTAAGCCAACAAGAAGAATGAGATATTTAGACTCACAGACAGATTTTTGTTGTTTTGCTGCACAAAGTCTGGCAGAATTTAAATATTTTGAGGGGAAAGAAAGTTGGTTGGATCCTGTCCCTAATTCTATTAGAAAACACAACATTTAACTGAAGCCTCATCCAAATAAAAGAAAAAATTGCATACAAAATCAAAATACCTCAGGGTCAATTCTGATACTATGAGGAAGAAACTTGACAACTGACCAGGAAAAAAAAAGTATAATCAGGAGCAGGACTATTCCCCTTCACAATTATCCCACAGCAGTTTTGGAACATTCCAGTAGATGGGGAGGTATAGAAGAGAGGAAAGAAAACAATAAAAATCCAAACATACATATCCTATTCTATGAAAGCTAGAGACAATTTTAGGCAATACACTGTTGCTCACATCTCACCAACTATAGGCATTGTACTAACAAATACTCAGGACACATCCTATATCGTGTAGTTCAATGTTAGGACTGTGCAAAGCATTCAAAAAGCGCGCTTTGAATACACAGTAGTACAAATAAAATACCTCCCTTCAAAGCGTGAAAGCAGGTGTGTCCTTGGCCAGGTGTGCATGGCTCGTAATCTTCACATGTATGTGCATAGATAGCCACTTTACTTTGCTTATGCTTCCAGCGGAAGCATTATCAGAGGGTAGTCTCGAAATGTGATTAAATAAATAAATAAATAAATGACCCTTATCTGTTCAGATAGAGACTTCAAAAATGCATTAGCAGATGTTTTCTTATATACAAATGTCTAATAGAAACCTGACAACCCGTGTAACAGATGCATATCAATGAAAGCTAAAAATAGAGTGTTGATTGAATGTAATAGCCTGTCATTCATAGTTTCTTTTGACTTGATGCTCTATAAGCACTGTCTTTCACCTTTTTGGTCTTTCATTTTCATTTTATTTTTAGTTTACTTGTAAACATCTAAATTTACTTTAAATCATTGTGTTTAGCTTCTGTAAATTACTCGGTTGGATTCATGGTGAGCAAAATTTCCCTAGCTCAATTTATTCACTTGTAATTAGTTTTACTATGGCCTGAGTATAAATTTAGAATATGATTTAGCTTGATTTGCAATGGGATAAGAATGTCCATTTCTGAAATTTGCCATTATCAGTACCTGGCTTCTACTATCTGATCTTTTGCGGAATTTGCAGTACCTGGCTTCTACTATCTTCTGCAACAATAAGCAGCATATGTTCTCTTATTTGAAATATATTTTCTTTCTTTCTTTTATTACATATTTGGAAATGGGAGGCTCCTTAATAACTACATTCAAATAGTAATGATAAAAGAATCACTTATTGGAAAGTGAAATCCAGCAGCATTCTACATGTGTCAAAACTTGTTCCTGCTCTGTTCATTGAAGATCTATTTGAATGGATTACATCCATATGTTTTGCATCTTTGGAAAACATTTCAAAAGGCATACAATGAAGCCAAGGCATTACATCAGAAGTCACCCTAGGGTGCAAAACACACTCCTATCATATGTTAATATGACTACTCATGGCTCTTCATTAATTTTTGGGATCTACTCTAACTCTAAATTGCCTTGTGGTTGACCCCATTCAATAACATTTTGAAGCAATGGTTTTCATCTAAGAATTATTTCAAAGGAAGTCTTTTTTAAAGTTTTCCTTTCTTTTATGGCAAGCAGATGCAGCCTATAGGAATTAATCCATTTATCTCATGTGCAAGATTCATCTGCTTCCAAAAGTTCAGCTCCAATGTTATAACAATGTTCTAGGTTGAAATTTTTGGAGGCTTGGAACACTTGCTCCCCTTTACCATGCATAACTCATTTGATCTTTGGTAATGGTTTCCTCAAAATCATTTTATATGTTTCCTCCTCTCTTTTGAATTCTTGGTTCCTCTTATCTCAGTCATCATCATCAATCATCATTATCATCTCCAAAGTTTCTTTCAAAATTACAAAATATTTGCATTAACAATAGGAAAATGTAGATTGGTTAAAGACCAGGATATAGTGCTGGTAATGATTGTGTTGGCAGCACAAAAGGGATTTTTTAAAAAAAATTCTAACAGTTTTTAATTTTCATACTCTGGGTGTGTGTGCATATGCTTGTACTTAATTTGTTGCTCTGTTTGCATGTAATTATTTTCAGTTTTGCTTTCAGTTAATCAAATCGTAGAGTTAAAGGGGGGCATTTAGATCATTGACTCCAAGCCCAGCTTCATGCAGGAATCAAAATTACAGCATCCCCAACAGGTAGCTATGTAGCCTCTGCTGGAACACATCCATCACCACCTCAGATAATTGATTCCACTGTCAAACAGTTCTTCCTATTAGGAAAATCTTTCTATTTTCAATTGGAATCTGCCTTTCTGTAATTCACATTCATTATTCCATGTCCTACACTTTAGGATAATAAATAAGAGGTCTTTACCTTCTTACAGTTCTATGACTCTATGACAAATGCCTGGGAGATTTTAAAACTATATTAGAGAACCTTCAAGGGATTCAAGCTCCTTTCAAAGAACAAGCGGGGAAACACAAAACACACATCTTTCTCATCTTGTGTCGTTATGGTAGATCTTAGTATGTGGTGAATAGCTGTTCTTTGGATGGTGGCATTACCAGGGAAGCACGTTCTTACTTGCTGCAAAAGAGCATGAATATTGGGAGTGATGAATTTTTCCAAGATTTGATTTGTATTCTGGAATCTTAGGAGGAATTATTCAATACAAATTGGAGATACAAGATTTGTAGGCAACATTAATTCAAACTGAATCAAGATTTGACTTCAGAAAATACTCAACTATAATCTGTAATGCACAAGCCTCTTAATGCCTGCATCTTCTTAAATCTCTTGGCAGATACTGATAAAAAATCGCAAGGATTCATGAGTTTCATCACAGTTCATTCTGTAAAATACTCCTTCTGCATCTCTTTTAAGGTTAAGATAAAAGGTGTGAGAAAGGAATAGTGCAGCAGTTTCCAAAATGTTCAGTAAAGGGCCACAGTTGTGCTAACTAAACAAAAGCAGAAAGTACCCACTCAAACTGAAAAATAAAAACTTCCAAACTGTATTTATTTTACTACATTAACTAATCTTTGACTACTGATTTTTCTGGGCTGGGAAGACTTATTAACATGGCCCATTGGAAAAATTATGTGGTGCTAGTGGAATAACAAGAAATGTCTGAACAATATTTGGGTTATCAGCGTTGCATGTATACATAATACTCAATGACAGAAAGAAATATATATTATATGTAATAGTCTAACAATAAGCACGCTATCTCAGACTCACCCATTCAATGAAGATGTCTTACTTAGTAGGTAGAAAAACAAAGATACAAATAGCAGAAAGAAGA
This sequence comes from Liasis olivaceus, assembly GCA_030867105.1. Lineage (NCBI taxonomy): Eukaryota > Metazoa > Chordata > Lepidosauria > Squamata > Pythonidae > Liasis > Liasis olivaceus. The sequence continues at coordinate 40,964,539 of CM061349.1, forward strand.
AAACAAAGAATTTTTTAAAGCTTTGGGTGTTTTAATGGGAAGGAAAGATAGGTATAAAAGTTGGATAAAAGTAGAGGATCACACCAGAAAGAGTAAATCAGATCAACAATCTGAACTGAATTTCTCTTTCTTTCTGTCTTAGCAAACCTGTATAAGTAAATTATAGCAGAAGCATGAGATGCTATGACTAGAGTGGTGCCTTTAAATATTCTATTAGGATGGATTTGCAGAGATGATAAACCTCATTGCCCAATATCAGAGAGCTGTGACACCATTTATCTCACTCCCTTCAGTTTTGTTCCTATATAGAAGACCTGCTGTTTGAGTCTGCAAAGTTTGAGGCTTTGCAGGGCCAGAAGCACCACGAAATCTATTCAATCTCTGAATTTCCTTCAAAACTCTCTGAAGCAATTCAAAGGCACCTAATCTGAGCCAATACTTTGAACTGCTTTGAAGAGGTGATTCAGTTGTAGCACTTTTGAATCAAATCATCCAGTGGAGGCTTCACACAGCTCCAATACATATGATATACATAAACGCCATTAATTTGAATGCAGATTTTCCTCTTTTTTCCAGTTTATCTTCTCTTTTCTGTCTCCTAGATAATTATGCTTTTTGTTAACTTTTATAATCTTGACAGAAAATGACTTGTTTTTCAATCATTTTTCATTGCTATTGTTAAGACTATCAAAGATCCAAAAGTCTCCTATACTTTTCAGAGTAAAAGCATAGCTGGCATAACTTCTTATTTTACATGACAACTATTTGCTGCCCATAATTTTATTTATTTGATTGATTGATTGATTGATTGATTGATATAGCTGCCCATTTCAAATACGTGACTCTAGGTGACTTACAGTAAAAATAGATAAAATACATACAATACATACAATACAAAAAATAAAAACACATAGCAGCCAAGTGCCATGAAACAACCATCAACATAGCCATGAGATCGGCTCTGTTGCACACCCAGGGCCCCAGGCACAAAACCAAGTTTTCAGGGCTTTATGAAAGGCCAGCAGGGTTGGGGCTCATCTGATCTCAGAGGGAATTCTCTTTCAAAGGGTGGGCACCATGGCAGACAAAGATTTCCTTCTTGGCCCTACCAGCTGACAGTCCTTGGCCAATGGTACCAAGAGCATGCCCCTCCTGCCAGATCAGGTAGGATGGGTAGAAACAACTGGGGAGAGATGGTCCCAAAAGTAGCCCAATCCCAAGCCATGAACAACTTTAAAAGGTGATTATCAGTGCCTTGAATTGCACCTGGAAGCACACTGGGAGCCAATGCAGCTAGCAGAGCAGTGATGTCACATGCGCCAAGTAATTGGTGCATTAACTGCCCATGTGACCACATTCTGCACCAGCTGAAGCTTCTGAATACTCTTCAAGGGTAGAGTACACTGCAATAGTCCAGTCTGGAGGTCATGAGGGAATGAGTGACCTTGAGCTCTAGGAACAGGCACAAGTGACACACAACCTCAAGTTGGGCAAGTCCCTCCTAACCACAGCTGCCACCTGCTTCTTGAGTAGGAGCTGCAAATCCAGGAGAATCTGCAGATTGCACACCATATCTCTCTGGAGCAGTGCCACCCCATCCAGAACTAAAGACGGAAGGTCCCCAGAACCAGGAGGTCCAAAAGCCCAGAGCCACTTGGTCTTGCTTGTGTTCAGCTGAAGGCTGTTGCACCCCATCCAGGCCCCCACATCCTCCAGGCACCAAGACAGAACCTCCATAGCATCATTCAGACAACCTGGGGTGGAGATACAGGTAGTCCTCACTGAATGACCATTCATTTAACAACAGTTCAAAGTTATGATAGCCTCGGAATAAGTGCTTTACAACCTGTACTTGCACTTACAACCATCGCAAACCATTTCACTACCCCCCACAGTCATGTGATTGAAATTTATGCCCTTTTTTTGACAGTTGTTAAGTGAATCACCATTGAGCATGAAATTGAGCAAACTCAGGGAGGCAGTGAAAGATAGGAAGGCCTGGCGCAATATGGTTCATGGGGTCACGAAGAGTCGGACACGACTTAACGACTAAACAACAAATAAGTGAATCACCATGGTAGTTAAGCAAATCACATGGTTGTTAAGTGAATTCTGGCAAAAAATGTCCATTGGGGAAGCTGGATTCACTTAACGACAACATGATTTGCTTAATGGCCACGTGCTTTGCTTAACGACCACGTCATTTGCTTAACTATCATGCTGTCATCATAAAATTGAATCCAGACACATGGTGACTCGCTTAAAGATAGCCCCACTTAACCAATTTTCCAGTCCCTATTATGGTTGTTAAGTGAGGACTACCTATATAAAGCTGAGTATCATCAGCATAACCTATCTCACTTACCTTATGGAATAGATTAGACTGGTTGCCACATTTAGCTGTCACATTTGGCTGCACAGTTAATGTCCAGTATTTGGATGAATGGATGAATGAATGAATATGTGTGTGTATACACATACATACACATACACATACACATACATACACATACATACACATACACATACACTTACACACACATATACAGACACACGTACATATATACATACACTCACAAATATATGGTACAATTTGCTTATTTGATCAGTAAAATATTATTTCTGTCATAATTCAGTGAAACCTAATTTTGCAGAGCAATTGGGGGAAGGGTAGCTATGTTAAATCCAGTTAACTTTGAATTTATATAATTTGCATTAAGTTATATAATATATGACATATATGTAATCATGTAAATTACATCCATTAAGTAATCACACCTGTTATGTAATAACTCACAACATGGGATGCAAATGACATAAAATATGCAAATGATGTAATTAAGCAAATGATCTAAATTGACACAAATTTTGCTAATTGTCTGGACTAATTCAGAAGCAAGAAATCTGGACTAAAATTTTGTCCATTGCATCCAGATTCTGCTGAATGTGGGTCTATAAAACATAGACATAGGTTGGTTCTATAAAGCATAGACATTCAGCATTTGCAAATTCTCTCTCACACACACAAATACACAGGTATTTGGGAAAAAATCTAAGTCCACCTGGACTTGGAGTAAATACTTGGTTCACCATTTCTTTCCAGACTAGTCAGAAGACATTGTAATACAAAACAAAGTATGTGAACAGAAAATTGGAAATTAGATTGATAAGAATGCATGAACAGTAACTGAGAGTTTTGTTGAACAATAGCACAGTTTGGTAGCTGAAGTCTCTGGGACCAAGAATTGATTTGAATGTGCTATTGTAGACCATTTTATGCATTCATTTTCTCAGCTTGGATTATGGGTGTTCTAGGTCAGCATTAACACTAGTTGAAACAAATGGGTCATTTTAGAAATGGTTTCATGTATATAAGATCCAGAAGATGCTCAAGAAAAGCATTGGGAAATATAGCTCCAAAATGTCCACAAAATCCAGGAAGTTAAGATGTAGTTGGAGACTGACAAAGTCAATTTTATGGCAAAAGAAATATTTCTGGTTCATAGATACAGATCATTATTCAAATAATGGTGTTTCTGAAAGATACATTAGTGCTGCTTTACCATACAGTACACAATTATTCAGGAAGGAATAAGCAGAAGAACAGAATTTAAAATCTCAAGACCATGTTCAACACACTTAATATTTGGGTGAAATCTATAGAACCCTTCCAATCATTACCACCAAATTGTAACAGGAGAAGAATATTAATTATGTGCATAGGGAATGATCACAATCACCATTTGCCCCATTCATTTGTTACAGTCTAGCCCTTGGCATCTCACTCAGAAGTCAAATGCAGCCGTCAGTACATAAAAGATTTCCAACCCCTCCAAGAGAAAAATTCAGTTAAAATGATAATGACAATAGGAATACAAAAAACAAAGTGATACTGACTGATCCAATGTACCTTGATAAAACATTCTTCTTTCTATCCTGCAGTTCGTATGAAGAAAAGGAATAACATCCTTGTCAGAGGAACCCCAGAAATCCTTTAGAACAGATTTCAGACTGAGCTTTTGGACCATTAAGGGTTTGTGGGGTTTTTTGGGTTTTTTTGGTCAAGTTCCCATTAAAAAGCAATGGATGACCAATTAATTTTATTCTAAAGCCATTCAATTAAGAAAAACAAAACAACTAAGCATTATGGGAAATCTGTTTGGCTATTGATTCCTCATTTTAGCCTGTAGTAAATCAGATGCTCTAGTTTGTCGAGTTGTTTGCCTAGAATTTTAAAATGCTGGGGCCGCAATAGAGTTTTCTGAAATCCCTTGCTCATAAGATCATTTTCCTTATTAGAATATGCATAGAGTATTTTAATGAGTGCGTAAGCATGTTTGTGTTGGGGAGATCTAAAAAGAATATACTAGAAATGAGCAGTTTCCCACCCATCCCCTGCTTTTTTTTTTTATTACTACTTGTTATTTAGTGCAGCTGGTCGAAGTTTGGTGATTTGTATTTATCTAGTCTGTCATGTGAGATTGTCCAGGTTGTAATGCTAAGGCTGCATTACAAATTCAGAGCAATTTCACTAAGACCCTCTTCAGATGGGAATGCTAAATTAGATTCCAGGCATGCACATTCAGTGTTTACCAAGCACACAAAACCAGCAGAACCCACAAAGCCGAATCACAGTTCTTTGGGAGCAATGAGATACTTTGTCACTTGCTCCATAGAGATGGCCACGTTTAATTAGAAATAACAAAGAGTCTGATGGTGCCTTACAGATAAACACATTGTCCTCTTTATCTCTTTATTTATTACATTGTATTTATCATGGGAAGTCTCATGCCACTATAAATGTGCCCATCTTTAAAGTGCCATAGAATTCATAGTTGTTTGTGCAAACATTTGGCAGCATAGGAACACACCCACATTATGTACCAGAGGAGAACTTGTCTAAATTCTTGATCCAAATCAGCTTAGCATTTATATACACTCTCAACAGTCATTTGGATGAAAAGCTAGTCTGTTTTCTAAGACAAGTTTCTTTTTTCCCTTCCTTTTTCTCCCCCCCCACCCCCATTTTTTGTTTTTGTTTTGGAATGGCCACTGAGAATGCTGATTGATGCCAAGCTGATTCCAAAGCAAGCCAGGGCCATTTGCATATCAGTGCCTTGCAGCCACAGCCCAAAGATAATGCTAGTGTGCATTTTACATCCAGTTTTCTGCAGCCATTTATCGACAGGTCTGGATCCCAATGCTCAATGCCCTTCTGTTCACCATGGAACTAATCTGGGTGCACCGGATCATAATATATGAGGCAGAAATAGGAACCTGGAAAGCTTTGTCTAAATTGAATGCAATGACCTGTGTCAATAAGTTACATCTTTTTGGAGTTTTCAAAAATAAGTGAAGCGTCAAATGCTTTACTTTTTGCACACTAAGAAATAACAAGAAAAAGGTGGAAAAGTAAACTCCGCATAGAAAGAGTTCAGATCCTTGTGAAATTTGAGGACAAGGGTTTCTGAGAAAAATGTTCAGTTAATTACCCATTCTATATAGGGAGAAAAAAAAATCAAGGAGATCATGGGGACCAAATCCTCTCTGAAAGTTAGAGGTGGTGCTCTTATTCATTGCCATGGTACTTACAGTTCTTTGGAGTTGTCCCAAGATATTACTGGCAATGCAGTGAAGAACCAGGAAATAGCATGCACATGTTTTTGCACAGACTGCCAATCCAGAGGTTCTGGAAAAGCATATGCAAAACTATGTTGGACATGCTACAAACAGATATCCCTTAAATCCAACTCAGTGTATAGTGGGATGAGAGGAAAAAATTGTCAAGGAAAAGCTGCCTCCAAACTGCTGAATGTGGCCTTTGCAGATGCAGACAGGACATAATGATGCCCTGGAAACTAGCCAGTCAGCTTTTGCCCAGCAGATGGTATTCAATTTTGGGTTGTATTGGGCTGAGCACAAAGGCCATGAGCATGACTTTAACTTTTGCCATTGATGCCTTTGCAAAAAGGCTCAATTAGTGCTCTTTAATTGTTATGCTTGATGGATGAAATTATAATTCTTTGTATCATGTCCAATGTCTGTTTTTCTTTTACCAAACAAAAATCCACTAAAATAAAATTAGAGTGCATAAAACTAAGAAACTAAAGCAAAAAATGGCTGATTACTGAAAACCAATATGTTAAATTAAACCCAGCTCCTCCTGGGTTTAAGAGCCCACTGCTCTTTTATGACCACCACTTTTTTTGGCCTAAGTTGAAGTGGGAAAACTTTCCCTCAGAAGGTCAGCATTACCTTGATCAAAACTGGTGAGGGAGTATAGTCATAGTCAAAGGTAGGCAAAGCTAGAGACAAAGGTGGGTTTGTGTTCAATAACCAAGAGTAACAGCAGAACTCCATTTTCCTCCTCTCACATTTCATCTACATCCTGATGAAGCTTCTGTCCATAAGGTTTATTCCATCCGTTATTGGGGAACAGAAGACAAAATAAGTAGTATTAATAACTTGAAGCCAGGCAGATGAGAGGCACAGCTTGGGGAGAGTCAGGAATGTAGAAGGAACCATTTTCTTTAGCCACTGTTTCTTATAACTACCCTACCTAATACTTTGATCTTCTTTCTCACTGTCTCTTACATCAACTACAACTCCTCATGTCTTTCAGTCCATGGGACACGTTAGAAATTGACGTTATGATATAATTCAAATCTGAAAATAGCAAGGAAAATGTTCTATTGGAAGGCTTGGATTAAACAAAGGAGTAATACTCATTCTTAATGGTTATTTTAAAAATTTTGAGAGATTGTCTTTTCAGTTTCATTTACCTTTAACATACACTTTGCAAATATATACAGCTAAAACATGTACAAATATATACAGCTAAAACAGTATGGTCTGGACACTTAGCAGCCTCTGAGATATCTGCAATTTTAGCTTCTTTAAGAGATACTACACGTCCATGAAGACAAACAATTCAGTTTTATAAGATATTAAAAAGTGAAATGAAACTTAGTATTACTTATATATTTGATCTGTGGAAGGAATACCCAAATTTGGTAAACCAATGCATTCAGGGCTAGGGTTAGAGTTACTGCACTCAAAACAGACTAGTTATAAACTACTACAAATCTAAAATTATAGTTTTCACCAAGAAACCAAAACAGCAATAATTGAGCAAAACAGAATTGAACAGATACCTGCCTTTAAATATTTGGGGGTATTCTTCCATGACAGGGGATCCTGGAAAGTGCATTGTGAGCATATTATGGAAATGGCATCAAAATCTACAATGGCTATCAAAAGGTTCTTCTATTCCCAAAGCAGTGAAGTGATATCAGCAGTGCTTAAGCTTTTTGAAACTAAAAGCTTAGCCCAAATACTTGACACAGCACAGGTTGGACTGTACATGAAGAAGAATACCTTACAAACAATGCAAACTATATTTCCAAGGTCATACTTGCTGTGCCTTGGAGTACTGCCAATGCAGTACTCAACCTTGAGTCTGGGAACCCTAAAATTGAATTTAGGGCATGGAAATTAATTGTGACATTTTGGTTCAGGATCAAATTCTTTCCCACTGGGCCGGTTTTGCTAGTCTTATCTGCTAATTGCCTTTCAGTATGGACGCTGACAATACAGCAAAAATTATGAATGGCTGGATTGCCTGTAGACTTTTTGATAGCTTTGGATCTGGGGGGATCCTCCTGAACTCACAGCTCCTGTTGGAAGAGCAGGTGACAGCCATGACTAGGAGGGCCTTTGCACACCTAGAGATTAGAATGGCCCTGACCCTGCTAGCCTTTCCTAAGGCACTTAAAGACCTGGTTCTTTGCCTGGCCCTGGGGCCCCAAGAGTGTGAAGGATGCTGTCTCCTGGCTGTGCTAGCAATTGCCAATTGTGATATCTGATACCTCGGCTGCTATGTATTTTAATTTTTATATTAATGATGGGAATTGTTTTAAATTTATTTTAAGATTGTTTGCTACCCAGAGTCACTTGTCCAGATGGGCAGCCATACAAACTGAAAGAATGAATGAATGAATGAATGAATGAATGAATGAATGAATCTCAAACTATTCCAGTTAGAACTTTATTATTTTAGGGTACACTTTTACTTTTTATCACATTTTTATAGTCTAAATGTTTTAACATATTAGTATTTTAACAGTCTACTAGAGTGTCATGCAGCAATATAGCTTTAACGGTGAAGCATTTCTTGTAATTTTTGTTGCCTTAAATATTTTAAATGTAGTCTGGTACTCCAATCCTTATCTGCTTTTACTTTTTTTCTCCTTTCTCCCCTCTTGTGTGTCAATTTCTCAGCTACCTTCATCCCACACATCCCTTTCCCCCTGCAGTATTTTTACTGAATTGTACCTACATCTGCTCATTGGCTGTAATAAAGGATTTGATTTATATAAACATGTGAAATATATTTATTACGATTTAAAAGCAATCAGAAAATATTATTTTAGGCCTATTGGATCCCTCAAAGAATGTTTAAAAAGGGATTAGATTTTTTATGATGGTGATATAAGAAATTTAAAATTTCATTAACTCATATTATTTGGTCTTGTTGTATTATAGCTTTGTTTTCATTTCAAATTAATGCATACGTTAACATAATTTTGGGAAGAAATGATATAATTAAGGATCTCAATGTCACATTGAATTGTATTCCTAAAATAGAATTTGTCATTTTATGAAAAGTTTGGCTTTAGCAAGTTTTGGGTACAGCAAACCTGAAAAGAAAATTTTTCTCCCAATTTTAAAGAATGGATCCAGGGTATGAATTTGTAATCTACTTTTGAAAAGTCTCTGTGCTCTAAAAATGAAAGGATGACACATTATTTTGCTATATGGTCCAAGTAAACATAACAATTTAGTTAATTTCATGTAGATATTTATACTTATTATATGGGTCTTCCCCCCCCCCCGCCCCCTCTGGTTATGTTTAGCTTATCATATATTTAGTTACATTTTTAACTGTATTATCCAGTTTGGTGTAGTGGTTAAGGCACCAGGCTAGAAACTGGGAGACTCTGAGTTCTAATTCCTCTTTAGGCCCAAAGCCGGCTGGGTGATCTTGGACCAGTCACTCTCTCTCAGCCCTAGGAAGGAGGCAATGGCAAGACAGTTCTGAAATCTTGCCAAGAAAACTGTGGGGACTTGCCCAGGAAGTTGCCAGGAGTCAACACTGACTCAAAGGTACACACATACACATACACAATCACCAATCTGTTGGGTTGTTTTATATTTCAATATTTTAACAATAACATTTTTTTAAAGGGTTACATGCATCATCCACAGCCCCTAATTGCCTTATTTTGCCTCAAGATTGTGTTGCTGAAACTCAGTGGAAGAACCCTGAAATTTGGTGACTGCAGTTGTTGTTTTGTGCAAAATGTCACCCCTTTGTACCTCTCAAAAAGTAAGCAAACAAAGCCTGATGATTTCAACCCCATCCCTGCCAGTGACATTACTGTTATGCAGCCCCATTACCTGTGAGGGTGGGGGTGGGGGAATAATCCCTCTCCGCTTTAAGTACAATGACATTTCCTTTTCCTTGTCTTAACTGTCTTTCTTCTGCTTTCAGAGATTCATAGAATGAGATGAAGTGATCTGATAAGTCATTCAGTCCAACCTTCTGCTCTGTACACCAATTCACTAAGTCATCCCCAAAAAGTGGCTATTCAGCCCCTGTCTAAAACCCTCCATTGGGGGAAGTGGGATTCATCAATATTCTAGGCAGACGATTCAACTGTTTATCAACTCTTATCATTAAGAAATTCTGTCTAACATTCAGCCTGAAACTGTTTTCTTTTCATTTCAACCTGTTAGTCTCTGTCCTACTCTCACTTTCATGACAGAATTTGCTATCTCTTGCATGTAATGACTTCTTAGATATTTGCATACTTCTATATCTCCCCTTCATCTTCTTTTTTATAAGCTAAACGTGCTCAGTTTTTTTAACCATTCCTCATATAGCTTGTTTTCCTATCCCCTATCATTCTGGTAGGTTTTCAGCTTCTCCATATCCCTTTTAAAGTGCAGTGCCCAGAACTGGACAGAGTACTCTAAGCCTGATCTAGCTAACACACGGTGGTACAATAGACCTATAATATTGTAGGTCTATTATTTCCTACATTATGATCTGAAACAATGCTTATGTTTAATGCAGCCAAAGTGCCCTAGCTTTTCTCCCTGCTCTATCACACTGCTCGTTCATGTTCATTTTATATTCTTAGATTCTTCTCATCCTCAGTACCACCATGAGGACTTCCTCAAACCTGAACCTATGTATTTAATTTTTCCTACCCAAATGCAGGATTTTAACTGGTCACAGTAGAATATCATCCTGTGCATGTTCAAGCCTTTCATGACATTTCTTTTGTTGCATTAGGCAAACCTCCTAGTTTGATGTCCCAAACTTAACAAATGTTGATCAAAAAGACAAAAAATTCTGGATAGTGGACATTGCAATAGTTGGAGACAGCAGAATAGAAGAGAAAGAACTGGAGAAAATCACAAACTACAAAGACCTGTAAATAGAAATAGAATGACTGTGGCAAAAGAAAGCAAAGATAATACCAGTAGAAATAGGTGCCTTGGTGCAATCCCACAATATCTGGAGCACCACTTGAACACCATTGGCATTGACAAAATCATCATCAATCAGTTGCAACAGGTACCTTTACCTGGAACAGCTTACATCCTGCAACAATGCCTCTAACACCATCAAACAACATCTGCCTATCCCAGGTCCTTGGAAGGACTCGATAGGTGGATAAAAATGCCAAATCCAGTCTAAACAACTGGCTGACAGCAAGCAACAATAATATATTCCCCTCCGTGAATATTCTCTTGTCCTGGGGAAGGCCTTGTGATACTCTGATGAGGTCGAGAGCTATGCTGGTGGTAGTGTATTCTACTAGAAGGGTCAGCCAAGTCAGACAGGTCTAAGCAGAAGAGCCAGATTAACTGTATCTATCAGCCCATTAACTATGATGAGAAAAGAGAACATGAATCCTATACTGGATTGGTTGTCACCCAGGTCAACAAGGACCACATCAGGTGTTAGGTTCCTGGACATCTGTCGACAAGTGGGCAACAGGACTCAAGAGCTATGGCTGGGCAATCAGGACGTGGCCCTGTAGGATTACTGGAACAACAACAACCACAGAAAAGACAAAAGTATACTGTGTTTCAAAACCGTGCCATTATGACCTGCTACTATAAATTGGAACCAACAAAGCAGGGCTACTTAAAGCCAATGTTTGAACTGTGGAAAGGAATATCGCATATCACTGAACAATGATTAGCAGATCAAGGAAGATTCATGAACAGAAATAAAATATTCAGGGATGCAGAACTGGATGAAATTCAGAAAAATTGTGAAAATGACAGACCCCAAAACAATAGAAGAATAGTAACAGAAACTCTGATAACAACAATTGGAAATATAGAGGAAACAGCTGACATGAACTACAGAAATTATAAGTTAGAAGTTGTAATAACAACAGAACCAGTACAAGTCAGCAATTACAAAAGGCCACGCTACTTGGATCCGCACATATACTACGCTGATACATTACGACATCCTAGGTTCTTGGGAAGAACTCAGTGCAAATGAAGGCCAACACCAGCTAAAGAACTGGCAGCTGTGATTTCATGTTGTTGTGTATACAGTAATGATATATTAAATTTATATGCCACCTGACTCCCAGCAATTCTGGGCAGTTTACAAATTGATAAAAACATTTTAAATATTTGATAAGCATTCTTTCCATTCCATCTTCTAAGCCATTTGTAAAGATGTAGAATAGTCCTGGCCCAGGGATCCCACTCAATACTTCTATCCAGAATGATGCAGAACTTTTTATGCTGTTCTTTAGGTTTCTTTTACCCTTTTCCTCAAGCCATCAACCCTGTCCTTTGTACTGCTCATTCACAGCTTCTTTTCTTTAGGATTCTTGAAGTCTTTGCTTCTTTGTATTCTAGAGCATCTTCTCCATATTCAGCATGCCATAGAAATGGGGAATATGTAGCTCTGCAGGTTGCTAAAGTACCACCTCAACAGTAGTCATCCTGGCTGGTCTGCTGAGACATAATTCAGCAATATCTGAAGAGCCGCAGGCTCCCCCATACTTGCTTGAGTTCCGAGTAAACTGATACTTTTCTTTTTTTTCTTCTGGATAGCAGGTGGCCTGAAATTGCTTATCTCTGCATGTTTAAATATTTTATACCATAATACTTGCTCAACCCATCAGATTCATATTTGTCATTGCTATAATAATAGTATGGAGTGCTGCAGAATCAGTCAAGAAAGCTCTCCCTTGTCAAAGATGCATATTGTTCAACAGAGAGGCGATCTCTAAATCAAGGTGGATGACTTCTGGGCAAAGTAATGATGGTAAGCAGAGTGATAGCTGCAGTATCCTTATGAAACCCACTCTATTTTTCCATCTCATCTGAATTTGTGGAAGCTGTAGAGATAGTGAACTGGAGCCTTGATGTGGTAATGAGCTAGATGAATATTAATAAATCTTGGTAAGACAGAGGTATTATGAGTGGATGGCTTGGTAAATGTGGGATGGAGTTTAACTCCTCCTGAAAGAAGAAATTTACAGCTTAAAAGTATTTCAAGAGCCAGCTTTTCAACTAGTGGCACCCTCTAGTGCCTTTTGCCAATGTGTTCTGGTTTATTAGCGGCAACCATTTCTAATGGGCTCTTGGCATCGATAACCTGGCAAATGATCTGTTATTTATCCATTTGCATGTTCCTTGCCTTTCTGAAATCAACAAGCAGCTAATCATTTGTACCCAAGTTATTCAAAATCATAGAGACAAATAAATGATGGTACAAAAAGAAATATTGATATTTAAATCTTATTATTTAGTGTATGGCAATGCAATGGATTGTACACGGGATTATTCATGAACATCACTAAAAAAAAATCATTGGTGCAGGATGCACTTGGCAGCATCTATATGGAATACTAGACTGATGATGATGATGATGATTCCAGAATTTCCCAAACTTCCTATTGAGTTACACTCCAACATAAAGAACTGATAATTATTAGGGGCCGCATCAAATTTGGATGAATTGCAAATCCCGAACTAAAAACATAATCCATCCTTATCCTGTCATGCCTTTGTGATTTTAGTGCTATCTAAACAATAAATTGACCAATCAAACAAACAATAATGGTTACTTTTTTTGTTCATTTTTACTTCATGGGCCCTGTCCTAATTTTTTGAAATCTAGCAGGTTTCTTGCCTAGATTATGTTATGGTTTCTAGTAATTTTCCTGCAAATTTCCAGATAAAAAATATGCAGGATAGGAACAAAATATATCACTCTTCCACATGTTCCCTTGATCATTCCAGGAAGCAATAGAGAAGTAGCTCCACTTTATTGTAAGAGCATAAAGAACAGAAGATGGAAGACTAGCCCTTTTAAGAAGAAAAACCAAGCCCCCACTTGTTCCAGAAGGTCTGACATTTTTTCCCATGAGTTTTAAAGTTAAAAGGTCAAAGAAAAAAACAGTCATATCAGAAACCTGTCTCCAAAAGTAGGCAGATGGATGGAGCAGACTTGGCCAATTCCACTCATTCCTAGCAGAGAACTTGATTTGACTGGGAAATAATCCATCATTTATCACACATTTATAGCCTAAGGTGCTGAAGACCATGAACTGGATAGTGGTGCCATTAGGACAGGACTTTGGGGCAGAAGTCCAAGGACCCACTCAATAGAATGAGCAAGAAGTCTCCCAGATGTAGCAGCATTGGCTTACAGAGTTTGAATTAAGTGGAGTAATCACATAACAGCAATCACAATCCCCCCCTCTTATGCACATTCAATCCAAAATCAAAATTATCTAAGTGCATTGGACAAGGTTGTTTGGTTTGGTTTGCTTTGTTTTGCTTTGTGTCCAAGTTTGAAACATGCTCAAGGTCACCAAGTGACAATGGGTCTCGCTCAACTTTCCAATTCTGCCAAATCTTTATCCAAAACCTAATGTGTCCTTTACTGTGTGTGTAAATCTGGCACATATCTCTTAGGCTGGAGAGAGAATTTTAATCAGCTCATCAGAAAGCAAAGGGAAAAAAAAAAACTTTCACCATGATCCTGCTCCCAAGAATGGAACGATTTAAAACACAAGCTACAGTAGTAATGGAAAATGTAAAGAGAATGGCTGTTTACAAGAATATTTTCTGCTCACAATTCAATAATATGTGCATGTAACATGTCTTCTCTCCAACAAATAGCCAATGTTAATTTAAAGTGCCCCCCCCCCCCAACAAGGGTACATATTGCCACTCCTCCAAGCACAGACTCCAAGTGAAGTCACTCTTGTTGGTGGTAGGGTTTAAAGAAATGGAAATCACAGGGACTTTTAAGAAAATGCTTTATGCAGTTTTGACCTGCCTTGATGGACTGAAGGAGTAGTGGTGGTGATGAAAACTGCAATCTTAATAAATCTCCTGCAGCTTGAGGTTTAAAACTCATACTGTTTCAAATTAGTGAGGACAGCAATATTT